>HG995188.1:16695543-21695543 GCA_905332935.1 Bombus hortorum | reverse complement strand
ACTCTCGCATGTACAGGGTGAGCTAATTGTAATCAACTGCAGCGCGCGTAAGCATTGCTTTAGGACGTTTAGGTTCTCTTCCGATTAATTTCGACCTCCCCTGCGTGACACAGATATCGAGGATCGTAATGGTAATGTCATTGAAAAAATTGACAACATAAATGCGCTTGCGTCGAGCTGCATCGTTAGTATCTAAAAAAAGAATATTTTAGCATATCGTAATTGATAAAAAGAGAGAATCTTCCGAGTCCTCTCTTAACCCTCGAGTATTTCAAATTAGATTTGCCAAGTTTCGTAAAAGATCAACGACGAAACCAACATTCTGCAGGGATAATGAACGCGTATTTAATACCAAAAATCAGATAAAAAAAAAATTCGCTCGACAACTATCAAGAATCTATATAAACTATGCATCAGCTATGTATCGTAACAAAAGTGTCACGAACGTATTTCAATTGGTCGATTAAACGTTCAGTGTTCGACGATACATGTAAAACATATCAGTCTCAGGAAAGTCAAAGATTAAGCGGAATATTTGTAGGTCACAGAGGTTCTTAATATTTCTGTGAATGGTAAATAAGGAACGGTGGGGACCGGTTGAGCTGCATAGATTGCTGACAACTAGCAAGTTCCAAAGTTGTACGGATAAGGCAAGACCTTGCTTCTCTGAACAAGGACACCGGTCGTCGTCTTGCCATCTAGACAACATACCTAGCTATGTAGCTGTTCCACTTTCGTATGCATCGAGAATGGCGCACTTGGTCTAACGCGCGTACACTGTTGCTCATAAACGCTGGACACTTTGCTTGATTTATATCGAGCATATGCTAATATTGCTTAGGATATATTAATTAACGGCAAACTAACGATCGAAACAAGTATTTACTATCTCCTTGTGGAATCGACAAATATGTCATAAATTTTCTAAATATCGCTTTATTATAAGATATTTTACTCCGTATTTAAAAGTATACTTTACTTCCCAAAATGAAATTTTATTCGTCGTAGGGTGGCCATAAATCTTCCTGTCTGCGTTTCTGTAACTATATGACACTGTACTAAAAGAAACAAGTATCCGTATACTTTTGAGCGGTAATGTATATGCATGCGTCCCGCGCATAAGCATAACACACGAGCTGTACGAAGACGTGAAAACTATGATGGACTTGGACGAGTAGTTTCTTTCCATTAGAAGCTTTCTTCGCGAGATTACACTTTTCCTCGAATCGCTCGGACCGCTTACAATACGACTGTGAGAACAGAAAGCGGACGTCGATCGTTCCGGTTTTTGCTTCAACGAGTTTCATCAGAAAGTAGCCAATGACGATCGGGACGTTGCAGTTTCGAAAAATCAAATGATGCGGAAATATCCTTTTGTCGCGTGACCCAATGAATTTCGAAAGATCGATAGAAAGTAGACTAGAAAATGGATCGAAACGAGTACAGGTGATAAAAAGAAGCGCGAAGAAATTAGCACGACGATGGTTCGTTCGTACGGGTAAACGGAGAAGATTGCGAGTTTTCCAGCTGGACGTCTCTTCGACGAAGCGTGTAAGTTTCTGGAAAAGCAGCAAATCGAAAGCGATAGTCGACTATCGTTTCGCCGGCAAATCGCCGATACCGATGGCGAAGAGGAAAAGCTAGGACGAATTTAACTTGGCGCAAAGTGATCCAACTTCCTGGAGAAAAAGTAACGCGCCAACTTCTATTCGGTGTTGCTTCGAAGCTAATTAAAACGTAGAACTGAAGAACAAACGTTGACAGAAAGATGATAACCGTCTACGCAAAACTAAAAAAAACAAGATGTATGTTTCACTGAGAAATACGAGGCACTTGCGTATTCGGATATTTGTAAGTAACCGATATATAGTTATCGGGGTAACAGGTAAGAAACGTTTGAAAATGACATAGTTGGGCATCCGTGCCGATTAAAAATTATCACAGTGATTAAACTTTGTATATAGTGTGGCTGGTCGATTACTGTCGCTTATCTACGAATTCGGTAACTACGTATATCAGTTACTTAAAAATATCTAAATTTTGTTTTCTTTGCCTCATATTTGTCTCGGTGAAACGCATTGCGTCCCGCTTTTTTTCATCTTATTTTAGCTTTGCGTAGTCGGGTATCATTATTTTGCTTTTAATATTTATTTTATCTCGTCGTTTTTGACGTCGTCGAAAACCAACAAGCAAATGCGCTGCAATAAAAGGAAAATAGACGCGTTCCCTTCCTAAATTCAGCGATTTAGGCGCCCGAACGTTTCTTCCATCTCTCTCATTATTTTGTTTTTTTTTTAATATGCTATAACGTTCCCGAAATGGACACGAATCCGTCGAGACCTGTAAAGTTAGACTCGGTCAAGCCGTTTTTAAGTTACAAGTGTACGAACAAACAAACAACCAAACAGACAGACGGACAGACAGACAGACATACATACATACATACGCGCATATATACATTAAGGCTAAACACAATACCCTCCTCCTATCGTTGTCGCGTAAAACGCTACGATTTGGAAAATTGAAGTCGCCTTGTACATTTGAAAAACATGCGGATGTTATCGTTATCATTCGCATATAATTTAATACTGTTATTTAGTTCTTGTTAGTTCAAAAGATACAGATACATAATGTTAGATATTTCAAATATTTTTAAACGTATACTGTCTAATCCGTACAGATACATTTTTAACGAATACAACTGAGAAATAAAAATGGATTACCTTCCGTCTGGTCTTGATAAATTTATCTCCGAAGAAATAAAGTAGAAAATCCTCGCAAAAAGTTATTAAGGATATTATATTGGTACATTATCATAACGATAGCAAAGTATAACGTAATTATATTACGTTCTAAGCGATAATTACCAAGAGGAAAATTTTCCTTTGTAGCGCGTTCATTACGGCGTGATATAATCTTATTTGTTTAATCCTCGTACAACTATCGAGCATGGGCGTTCCTACTCGCTTACGCGTATGTCCGTTTAAAATCACTAGCGCAAGAAATATTAACTTTCGCAAATGATTGATGTATTACGCTTTCGTGTTTCATGCTCGTTATTTCGTAATAACGCGATTATTGGTCTTTCTTACTCATTATTCCCCGGTGAACATCGGCGTCAGCTTTCCTGGAACGATTTCTGAAATCATTTAAACAAGTCAATTCCGTATCTCTCGTTTATCCTTCTTTGAATTTCCTTCGTTTATTGGTTCAAAATTAATCTCAAGATTAGAGAAAAATTCCAAATTTTTGTACACGTAAGTACGTATGTTGTCGAATGTGTAACGTTTTTCGAAATAATCGTAATGATCGATCATCCATGAACGAAGACTAGAAAGAAGAAGAAGAAGACAACGTTTTACAGTTGTACAACAATTTCAAAATGCAGTACACTTGTGTCGCTATTAATCTTGCGATTAATCTTACGTTACTAAAATTGTTCTTTTATCTGATTTTAGTGTTAAAGATGTACTTTACCGGCCTTTTCGTAACTTAAAAATTAGTGCTTCTTACAATATCGAGCCCTATTAAAATATTTAATTGTCGTCAACGGTTATACAATACCTCCTTCTTGGCCTCTACAAAATTTTGTTACTTGTATTTGTCAACCTAATAAATTCTTCGCATTTTTAGCTGCGAATTTTATATTATAAGAAAATATTCCGTTTCGATCGAAGCGACATTAAAACGAAAGAATTATCAAAAATTCTTGTTGAAATTATCTACTTATCGTGTGCTCTTCCTATACTCTTCAAACGCGATATTATTATATTCTAATTCTTGCAAATCGTAGCCTCGCGAGACGATTTGAATAAGCGAGGATAATAAGGAAGGACGAAATCATCGTTTTTGGTAATCCTAGCGATCCACGGCCGTGTTCCAAATCCTTGACTTCCCGCGGACACACTCAGATACGTGCAAGAAAACGGAGTCAAGAACGTAAGTAGCAGCCAGCGACGTATGTGAACACATTCGTTTTACCGGTTGTCTACCTGTTCTGGGTCAGTCGCGTGTGCAAGGTCAGATCCCAAGAATCTCCAACGTCACCCGTCAAAGCCGAAGACCGCGGTTCTCGCGTGCCGTCTACAGTAGAATGGTCGTCATTTTTACCTTCGATTCGACGACTCACCGCGAGAAAAATACGCGTATACTTCCTACCGGCATTGATGAATCCGATTTTTCTTCGATTTCATGGTTATCGCATTGAACGATTTTCGTTTCAATCTTCTATATTGTACTGAACTGAAATTCGCGTAAATTTGTCTCTTGAAAAATTTTACTTTGAAACGTTTAAATTTATAACTGAAACAATAGTAATATCAACCTAAACACTAGTTTGCAAACTTTATGCGACTTTTAAGACACTTTCAGTATCGGTAATTTCAGTTCGGTAATTTTATTGTTAAGTGACAACAAAAGCATCTTGTCCGCAAAGCATTATAGATTGTAAGATACAAGCATCGCGAAAAAAAACAATCAAGTTGTAAGAACCTAACACTTAATGATTATCTTATCCGCATCACCGAAGACAAACAGATTATATTTCTATAGATATTGTCAACTCTTGTTCTTTTATTACTTTTCGCTTTTGCAGTACCACGTTGTATATTGTATCTAATTGCAGAAAGATTATATCTCTAACTGTTCAAAAGAAAATTGTTCTAGAAACCTAGAACGTAATATCATAAATGACTATTACTACAAAGTCCAAGTCTACAATTTGCAAAAGTAAAGAATAAAACTAAATGACGAAAGTAGATAAACTGATTGCGATAGCAACTATACATACTCGTGAGATGAAAGGACATCCGGTCCTCTCTTTTGGAATGTTTGGGAAAGTCCCCAATACTTTAATCTTTGTTATAGCCGTACTTAAACAACAAAACTGAGAAATAGCTGTTTATGAGATAAGTCGATTGTGATTGCCCGCGATCTATGACAGTGGGCTTGGGCTCCAAGTGACATAATGGGTCACTGAACGTATCCACGGTCACGGGAGGGACGTGTACCTAACAGAGGTATAAGGTAATTAAATGAGTCTCCTTAAAAACAAAGATTGACCCGAGGGATACAGGCAGGAGTATATAAAGGCAGTTCCACTTGGACTGAGGCTCAATCCGAGAAGTTCGTCTAGTCCAGCGCACACGTACGTCTAGTTCAAAAATCGCAATTGTCATCCCGTTGACCGCGTATTCGTTATCGAACCTGAATTCATCGTCATCGACATCTCGATTATTCGATCACCGCTATCACCTGTTAACCTTTGTAATACATTCGCTTCAATAAGTATCATCTGGTATACAACAACGATGGCCAACTCACAAGGAAATTCTTTATACGCCCCGACTGACAACGTATCTCCGACATATATATATATGTATGTGTGTGTGTGTAAACAAGAAAACTATGCGTTATTGTAAATGCCTAAAAAATAACGAAAGTATTATACGAACAAGCGATGAATGAATGACAACGTGCTCTGACTAAGAAATGAATCGTTTTCTAGCGTAGAGCCGATATGTAGCTTGAATCATCGCCGAATTTTTAATCAGAGTTTCAGTCGCGCATACGTGAATAACAAGTCCTACAATCTTTGCACACCAACTAACTACTATCGTTTTCTTTATCGTTAGCTGCTAAGACCGAAGCGACGTCACTGTTCCTCGATCTGACGAGCCATAAGTCAACACTAAATATAGTGATCGCGTATTATTGCGCGTTTCTGGCCGGATTCTTTGCGTGTTTAACTGTCGTTGATGCATGTTAAATGTAGAAATTAATCGCGAGCATAGTTACCTCTTACTCGAGAATAATTGCAAACTGTCCTCATATTAGATGTACTATCCGAAGAATGAAAATTAGTTAATGCGTATATCTGAAAATTTCTAATAACGATTGAAGAATTAAATTTGATTCCTCTGAGGAGAATATTGTCCTTCGCCATAATATTTTCACTATCGTCGACGACTAAATACTGTTCCAATAAATCAGTCACGTATTTATTTATTTATTATCAACGTATCGCTTCATTTCATTCGTTTCATTTATTTCATCATAAAGTTGTGCAAATATGGAAATGCTTGCCTCTTTTAAAGAATCACATTCCGATCGATGAAATAAGTATCGATCAGAAAATTTGTGTAGCGAATTAAGACGATTCGATTTAATATTTGACCACGGTTGTATATTACGCCTCGAAAGGAATTAAGAGTATCGTGACACGAGATGAAACTGTTCACGGAGAATCTTTCACCTCCTACTTAAGGACAATTCAAGTATTACGTATAAACAGCCACTTGGTTGTACCTTGAGGAGAACAGAAGTACATAAGAGGGATCACTTTTGTTCTTACCAAGGGAAAGTGAAGACGAGTCCGTGAAGTATGTATTACATACGATTCAAAGGGAATTAAAGTACTTGCTACTTGAAAGATCTTACACTTGCATCGTTTCTTGAGGATCATCAAGATTTAAACAACTTGTACTAATTTCACAATATCAAATTATCCCATTAGGATTCTTAATCTGCCTATTGGAGTAGTCATTTACAAAAATCAACCCAATAAATCAAACAACTTGTATAGCTAATTCAAACTTTCCACGTATCGTTACTACCTACAAATCAATTGCACGATGAAAATGATATTAAGCGAATGAGAAAATAAAATTAGCGTACAAAAATCACGGTACATGTTATAATTTGTCCTGTTTACAGAATGTTCCTAACTACAGTCATTTCTTGTCAAGAATATTCCTCTACAACTTCAACTTTCAAAGCGTTTCCTCGAGTTTGACATTTCTTTCCGTAAATTTTCGATTCGCGAAAGGTGTGTTATGTAAGGTCTTTGACCTCGTTACGGTGATTCCCGATAGTTTCACTGTCTGGACCGAATGCACGCGGCTAGTCCAATGAGAAAGAACCTTAAGTACTCTTCTGGGTGGGTGCGTTGAACTTACCGTCGCATTCCGTATTGATTTCGGTGGCACTGCGCGACTGGAGCCAGACGTTACCTACGGCACGTGTCCGTGTAGGGCAGACACGCCCAATCCGGACTCTCCATAGAACGAAATCGGTGATCCCATTGAGATTAAAGAATGTACAAAACATGTCGATCTTCTCATGGAAACTGCACCAGACACTTTCACTGAAAACGACTGATGACTAAAGCGTGGACATAATCGGTTAATCGTTATGCCGATGGCACAGCCTTACGCAAGGCCTCGAAGACCTTGAACGGGACCTTATTTGGTAAGCAAGGTCGAGGCTTTGCGGACCATTGGGTTTTCAGGCCGCCCACAATGCACCTCCACCTTACTTGGATTTAATTCTTCCTATTGCGGACCTGCCACGATAACGAAGAAAGTAAATAGAGACACGTCGTGTGATACAGCAGCAGCAGCAGCAGCAGCAGCAGCAGCAGCTGGAGCAGCGAAGGTTAATACTAACGCGTGCTGTTCAAACATAGTCATATATAAGGCGTTTTACTTACATTATCAATGTAAGTATGCAAATACGCATATTTCTATCTGTACTGTAATTTTCATAGAAACGTGTATAGCATGTATTTTGTACATGAACCACGTAGAGGTCGATCTGGCCAATCGCGGGGAACAAATTTTGTTGGGGGTTAATCGTTTTGTTTCTATAAAACTAAACACTAATATGACGAAAATTATGAAATTTTCCAAAAATACAATTCATCGGTTCGGTTTCTGTATGACTCGTATATTCTCTTTGAACTTTGTACAATCAATAAAAATAATTTCCGTAGATACCAATTGTATTGTATTTATCTTTTGATATTATACTCGAGTAAAAAATAACATATTGTCTAATAAAAACCTGAGCGGTTAAAAGGACAATGGAGTTGCACGAACGTCGACGTGTATAAAGATGCTGTGTGCGTGTGACAGCTGGGTACCGGCTTCGATGATTCGAGGTTAGGTTAGACTTGGGTGAAGCAGTCCATCCGTTTATCTGGCACATTAATGACGTATATTTAAATTTGACGTCCATATAAAGTATGGCGGTTAGGTTTAAGGCATAAAAATAACGATGAAATTCTACACGGAATCAAAAATAAAATCAAGAACAGAATTTGACACGTCCTCGTAGAGGAACGAGTGCATAACCCGATACGATTTCTTATTAGGTACAAATGATTCACTGATTATGTCATCAAAGCACTATTTCGACAAAGGAACGTGGCAGGTGTATTTATAAAACTGTCCTGTTTCCTCCACTATACCTTTCGCAATGTCCAAACTTAAACAATATATTAATAATAAATGGTACGTATCCCACATGTATTTCTTACAAGGCACTGAGTTCAAGGTATGCGTGCGGTTCTGTTAATACGAATGAGCCAACATTGAAAAAAATATTGTTAAACAGATTTTAAGATTTACGATATTATATTAACTCAAACGTTATTACGACTTGAAGGACATATAAATTGTATATTTAAACGAACGATATTTCATCAGCGTCGCTATTAATTAATTTCTTTGTATTTTGCTTTTTAACTGATAGCAACATGTTTTATTAACAGTAACGATTACGACTGATAAACATGTTAATTACAAAATGTTTTGACGACAAAATAACAAGCAGTATGACCAGTCGTACTTTGACGTTTCCATCACCACGTGGTTTCCGTGCACAAGTACGATGTACCATCGTAGACTGCACGAACACGCGTATCGATTTTGAAGCAGACACTGCACTCACACACACCATGCCGCCTTCCGTCGGACCGACACACATACAGGAAATAGGGCCGAAGCATAGGGCTTACGTGACGTGGTAGTAGTCCAGTGCACCCTTATCCGCGCCCTTGAGTCTATTTTTAGCTTCTGTTGTATGAAAAAGGCGGCCGAGATGACATATACCGCACGCAATAAGTGGGTGGACGAACATCATTTAATTACTTAGTCTAAGCCTACCTTAAAATTCTTCAAAAAACGTGTTAACTTTTAAGCAGGCATTAGTTGTCCTACTCTAAAACGAAATCTAGACAATGAGTATGCATAAATAGTGGAGTCTGACCTACTGACTTTCTAAATCCTTCTTGCGAATTATTTTCCTTCTGGCGCAATTTTTTAAAGGAAGACAAGTAGTACTAAACATGGTATGCAGATTATTACTACAATAATATGAGTCACTAACGTTCATTAATATTGAAAGTGACACGGTAACTGAATTTTTTGGAAATAAATCATCAATGACCTTCTACGAACGCCAGCTTATTCTATTTGATGACTATGTTGCAGGGGCAGAATATTATTTTATCAAATTTTACGAGAAAGACAATTTGTTACCCTTTCTCGTTCGAAGATTCCGCTTTCTTCAAATATAACCATAATCATATCCTGGTTAAGGAATAAATCCAGCGACAAGATATGTTATGTAATTATAATACTAATGCGAAAGAAATATGATTTTTGCTAATAATTTTTTAAGTAAACAAGACAGTAAGTAGGTTTTATATATATACATATATATAACCTATATATGTATATCAAGAAATACGAGTTTTTCTTGTGGAAAGAATTTAGCATAAAATTGGAACAAAAAATCAGGCCTATGAATAAGAGTTCTTTCACATTTTCCTCAAATTTAAGAAATCATTGGTGAAAGATAATTTAGGTGAAAAATGGTCCCAGAATTAGTAACACGATTCCTATTTCGTTAAATATCGTAATATAAATTCGACGAACTTCATAATATTATTTCACGGATAGGAATTTCCATGAAAGCTTACGAACGAGTAGAGGATCATTAAATCTCAATGACAACTGTTTCGACTTGCATCAAGTGAAAAAAAATGTTGACCATTCCAAAGTATATAACAAAACTTTTTCTGACTCATACCTACTGCCGGTACTGGTCGCTAGCACGCGCACACAAAGAACGTGATAATCTTCACATATACGTTCGTACGTATTGATACGTTTACTACTACAAACAGCTCTGACGGTTAGTCAGGAAAGCCCTTAGCTAGTGTACGCTTCCAGAAGGCATTATGCTCCCCGTATCGTACAGTTTGAAGCGGCATTTGGAGAATCTAGCCGGCAGCCGGCCAACCGACCAATCAGCGAGCCGCTTTCGTTTTATGCCCATATATGGCAAGAGCTGTGAATCCAAGTGGTGGGGAAGCCGGACGAATCCATTCTGAAACAGGGGTGTACTAACTATGATGATATTGAAAAATATAACTTTAAAATAAACAGATGATCGTTGAGTTTCTTATTTTTCAGATTTTCATCGTTCAATTAATTTTATATTATGCATAAATTTAAAAAATAAGAGGAAACAAATAGGAAATATGTTAGATAATACGGAACATTTACAGCGTGTATACCGACCATACCTTTGAGCGAGTCCACATGACACGGTACCGGCCACGATCTTGCTCACTCACAGTGTTCGCAACTCGCGGCCCTCGAGTCTCGTTTCGTCGTGCCGATAGTATTCTTGCGGTGTCTCTTTGCCGATCAACGATCGTGTACTTTGTTGGTTACCTTCGATTCTAAAAGGTAAGTACTGTACCGTTCAGCGTGTTAAGTTCAACACTGTTATCAATTTAGCGCGTTTCACGGCGATCTGTCATAATCTTAACGGCGAAAAGATCGAGGACAAACGCCGGTTCATAAGCAGCCATGATGGCAGGGCGTTGCTCTCTCCGTTTCTGACTTTTCTCGATATACCGCCTATTTCTTCGGGGGATTTGTTTCTACTAGCATTATCTTGAAAAGGGAGAACGTACCGGGACGATCCGACAGGTTGTCGTTGTCAAGTGGTTCCTGACGTGTACGCACCGTAAGGCAGGTGGTCGCGACGTGGTCGTTTATTAATAGCAGTACTCTGTGGTTAGGATGTTACAGCACTATGCTTGCGATTATGCTTGCTCGTAGCATGAAATACCAACGTAAATTTGTTATCTGTTGGGAAATTAGGATGCTAAGTGCCAGAAACTGTTATAGCGTACCCTATTTTCTGTACGATACCCTAATTCGAATATTTTATAGCTATCACTCTTTGAAGTCAATTGTAACCGTTTCTAAAAGCATGCATAAAATAATAGTATTTAAGTATAATATTACACATTCTCATAGTTATCTAACGAAGAGAAAATAATTATCTATTTACATAAACTATACTTTATAAAGACTAATAAAAGTAGTCGAAAGTAGTTGAGCCAAAGAGTCAAGCGTATATCAGGTATTCTTAAAAGTATCTTTTTATAATAACCATGAAGTTACCAATATTCGGATATGTAAATTGTAATGTTAAAAAGTTTCCTTTGCTCTCGTGGGTCTTGTACTTAAATAAGGGTCGGCGAGAAATACCCAAATCGAATTTAAAAAAAAAGGAAATGTCGAAACTAATTATTTATTATTTTGTTGTATAAAAATATCGAGTGACATTGAATATGGTCGAAACAGAACTTACGTATCGCGGGGGAGAGGAAGGGAAGCATTGGCAAGATCGGAGATGTGCGGTTCGGTCAATTTGGCAGATACATTCACGAAGGGTGGTGAGACACACTTCAAACGTTCGGAGAAGGGCAGATAGGGGGTGGAGGGGGTAAACCCCTCCGTGGCAGAGCACTTCCATATATGGTAAAGAAAGCCAGGATTGGCTGAGGGTGTCCTGCCTTTATTGGCCGATTGCTTGGTGGTGGGGACCCCGAACAACGACTCTGTTCATATAATACACTGCAAGCCGGCTGTCAGCTACACTCTGTGTTTGGTGCTAGATCGGTCGGTTGTGCGGCAGTGTCACATCCAAAGATCCCGAGCTCCCTAACTTGTACATAACTTTTTTTTATACGAAACGAAAAACGTAAGTTATCACATCCTAAGTTCAGTGATAGATAACATTCTACGATACGAAGTTCAAACGAATTTAAGAATCTTCAGTGCAACCAAGTAGAGATTAGTGCGTGGGCGAATAGTTGATCGACAAATCGTACATCCGAGCGTGGATTTCCAAATCGAGAAGTGGGTGGTGTTAGGCTTAAGATACGCTTGTGTCAAATTTTGTGTGTTTTGTGTTCAATCTTTTCAATTGCACTATAGGATAGTGTAGTTACAAGCAAAGGTAGTTATAAGTATCGGTGGCGCGTTACTTGTGAATGAAAAAAGAACCAAATTCTTTTTACGAGAAGATGTCAATCTTTAGAATGCAAAATATGCTCGAAGTATCTCAAGACTGTAATTTATTGGAGTAAGGATAGCTTTCCTATGTCTGTTAGTTGAGTAACTGAGTAAAGCTTCTTCTTATAGTCAATTTTCTATGTTCTTGGCACTGTAAGGATTTATTCTTTGAAAACATGTCGGATATTGACCGTTTAATGCCGGGGAAGGGCGGGGCAGGGTGCGGTTCTAGTTAACGGCGGTTTACAGGACAGTAAAAAGTACGTCAAGATTACGTACTTTTTCAATGATACTTATCTTGATATGGAAAAATACATAGAGTATATTTGTGTCTATGCTCATCGAATGTTCTATTTGAGATAGTTAATTTTTATCGCGATAGTATAATGCTACGTGTCGCTGAACGCCATCTTGAAAATATTTAAAATATTGCTTCACAGTACATGCTATTTTGTAATCTACTATCCTGATTATAGGGTAATATGTCATGAATGATTTCATAGTACATCTTTATATGTAGTTTAATTTTTATTAAGTATTTAAAACGAGATTAAGCAATACAATAATTTAGCTTCGTTTTTTAGAACTTAATTGAATACTATAGAAACTACATTTTGAAATATCTATCCATATGAATAACGAATGAATTGGTTGAACTCTGGATTTTCTGTATTATATTTAACAATAATTTATGCGTAAAATGGAAAATTCTGTTAGGAATCGTCAAAATTTGTACTTATTCGTATAGATCGTGCAAAAGCGAGCGAATATGTATATAAGATGTGAAATTATAAAATATATTTAATATCTTAACTAAAAGTTTATAGTATCTTTTAACTTCGTATTCAATGATTAACATTAACAAACATTATAACAAAGTATTGCAAAACTGTAATAAACAGAGAAATCATAATGAAGTAATTAATATCTTTATCATTTTTGCAGATAACTCAATAAACCAAACATGTGTGACGAAGAAGTTGCTGCACTCGTAGTTGACAATGGCTCCGGTATGTGCAAGGCCGGTTTCGCCGGAGACGACGCTCCACGCGCCGTCTTCCCATCTATCGTCGGAAGACCACGCCACCAGGGTGTCATGGTTGGCATGGGACAGAAGGATTCCTATGTTGGTGACGAAGCTCAATCGAAAAGAGGTATCCTTACTTTGAAATATCCGATTGAGCACGGTATTGTCACCAACTGGGATGATATGGAAAAAATCTGGCATCACACGTTCTACAACGAACTTCGAGTGGCTCCCGAAGAACATCCAGTACTCCTTACCGAGGCACCCCTCAACCCGAAGGCTAACCGTGAAAAGATGACACAGATTATGTTTGAAACGTTCAATACACCCGCTATGTATGTCGCTATTCAAGCTGTACTTTCGCTATATGCTTCTGGACGTACTACCGGTATTGTATTAGATTCCGGTGACGGTGTTTCCCACACTGTGCCGATCTACGAAGGATACGCTTTGCCTCATGCTATCCTCCGTTTGGACTTGGCTGGCCGTGATTTGACCGACTACCTCATGAAGATTCTCACAGAAAGAGGATACTCCTTCACCACCACGGCCGAACGTGAAATTGTTCGTGACATTAAGGAGAAACTTTGTTACGTCGCCCTTGACTTCGAACAGGAAATGGCAACCGCTGCGTCATCCTCTAGCTTGGAGAAGAGCTACGAACTTCCAGACGGTCAAGTAATCACCATTGGTAACGAAAGATTCCGTTGTCCCGAAGCTCTCTTCCAGCCATCCTTCCTGGGTATGGAAGCCTGCGGTATTCATGAGACAACATACAACTCGATCATGAAGTGCGATGTCGATATCCGTAAAGACCTGTACGCCAACACTGTCCTTTCTGGAGGTACCACCATGTATCCAGGAATCGCTGACAGAATGCAAAAGGAAATCACTGCCCTAGCACCATCCACCATGAAAATCAAGATTATCGCACCACCTGAGAGGAAATACTCTGTATGGATCGGTGGATCTATTCTTGCATCTTTGTCTACCTTCCAGCAAATGTGGATTTCCAAACAAGAATACGACGAATCTGGACCATCCATCGTCCACAGGAAGTGCTTCTAAGCACATCTTTGATATCTCTTGCATATTATCATTCCCTAAATCCCGAGAGCGGCCTCTGTCTCGTTTCTCGACCATAGGTATTGTTATATGGATATATAATTCGGAGGATTCAATAGTATAAAAGAGGTATCTAGGCATTCGAAGATCAGTTTTAAGATATAGTAATGTCTAATTGAATGATGCAGAATGAAAGTAGTAAATCGCCAATTAGCGCAGAAACAGTTCTAAAAGATTTTGCTCTATTCTTTTTTTCCATCATTTAATTGGACGCTATTGCGTCTTTCGTGTACTCTCCGAAGTTCTAAATACTTTGTTATTCTATCGAGTCCTTTGTATTATACATCCAGATAATATACCCTATGGTAGCATCTAGCTAACCACCCTCACGAAAAACATCTTTCTTATTGTCATCGCGATATTTCACTCTACAATCGAAATAATCATATGTTCTTTCCTTTTTTCGAACATGCTATATATTTGCCAATTTTTAATATTCGCGAGTTTGAGCTGAAGGTAAACTATTATATAAATTATTTCGGAATATCGTTCCGATGCAGTATGGAGCCGTTGTGATTATCCTTAATGCACGAAAGATCTTTTAATTTGGTGTCCTCCAATTAAATGCATTCCGTTACTTCACTCTGCGATATTTAACGAGGTTTGTGTCAGTCTTTCTAGAATTCATCATTCCTAGCGGAGATAGGCCTTCGACTTATTAATCATAATCTTTTTTTAATGTTACCGATCGTTGAGGGAAAAGATGGCTCTTTCCTTTCTTTTTTTTTTTTTTTTTTAATAATGGGGGAGACCGCTGACCCAGAAAAATATCCTACAAACGCTCGCTCAAACGAATAAAAAAAGACACGGTTTCGACCCCGCAAGCGTAGCCAAAGTATTATAATTTATTCCCATTGTATTGTGCAAGACCATTCACGTACACATCTTAAAGACTACTTTAGACTTATGGGATTATAAAATAAAACTCTTAAAAACATTATTGCTTTGACTTTTGTGTTTTTAAGATTACAGTTATCCAATACCCTTTACTGGATATTGTGTCCTTGATCTCCAATCCAGTATATCGTAGTTAATCTGAGCTAGAAAGAAAAAAAAAAAAAAAAAAAGAAATTAATCACTTATTTCATTTAACATGAATTCATGTAGTTTTATATATAACGTAGCTTTTGTACCGTTTGGCGTTATTCATTATTGTAACGTAAGATTTGTGGTAAAAAGTTTATATTACACTAAGAATTAGGTTTATATTTTCGGTCGAATAAAAATTATTTTTAATGAAGTGGTATCTGTTCTTTTTATAAAAATGCCATTATTCGAGTCGTCAAATTTTATTTAAAATTCCGTAGTAGAGGCATTTTACCAGTATATTGTATTTATATATTTAATAATACTGCTTTATGAAATATTCGACTCAACCTTCAACTAACGAAGAAATGATTTTATTTGTAAAGTAAGTTCTTTTTAAGTAACTTCTCATAATTGTGTATCAATTTTTAATAAACTCGCTACATCATCGAATTGTAATAGCCTTCTATTCACTGAACAAAATGACAAAAATTTTAACTTAGATAACAGTGTCATAACATAGGTACTGCAAAGTATTTAGATATAATACATACATATATGATAATAATAAGCGCATATAATTTTAATGTGCAGCAGTGATAGCAGCAATATTTACATTGTCTTTGTTAGTGATGATATTTAAATTGCAATTAGATGGCAGCACAATGCGCTCGACTCATAAAATCAGCTGCGGTGTATACTATCAAATGGAAGGAAGGAAGGATACATATATTTGATATGAATTTAAATTTTTATTTTAATTGTCGCATCTTTTGCGCGGTAAATATTTAATTCTAAAATATTTAATAACAAACGAGTAAAATTTACGATAAGATTATATTTAAATAATAAGATAACTAGAGTATACAGTAGATTAAGGAAGAGAAAAATAAAGAGACTTTGTGTTGAGGTTTTGTACGGTTTTAGCACAGTTGCTCTCGAATCATCACTGGAAAAGTACAAAGCGATAGTTAGGTCAATGATACATGGCAGTGGTACCTCGGTAAGCTCGAGCAAACTGTTTCATTCTAATCTATAACATCAATCAAAATGCCCGAGCAAAACTCAAGCGATCAATATTCGACATGGGTAAGTTTATAATCGTGTTATAGTTTTCATAATTTTGACATATTCTGATATCACATAACCTTTGGCCGTAAACAAAACCTTTCTCGGTTATCGAACGAATGACTTGTTGCTATTTTAAGACTTTTGTTTTCCATATATATGAAGTTTTGTTATTAATGTGCATTTCAGGTTGGTCTTATATACGTTTTTAACTTAATTGTTGGAACAGGAGCTTTAACATTACCCGCGGTTTTTAGTCAGGCAGGATGGGCTCTTGGATTAAGTGTTATTTTAATACTAGCATTTATAAGGTATATCTATAAAATCTGTATACTTTAAATTAATCAGTTTCAAGACTTAATTATATATATGTATATTGTTTTGTTTTTACAGTTTTATCACTGTTACATTTGTGATCGAGGTAATGGCATCTGCCAATGCTATAGTAGCATGGCGACACATTCAACATCGAAAACGTGTATGTCTTTCTCAAGATTCATCTATCAACGAGTCAGAGTCTGAGGTTTTTAGACCTTTTCTATGTCGTGCTGTCTATGATGATTTTTCTTTTCAGTGGCATTATATTTTTTATATAAAATAGGCTATATATCCTGCTCTGTTAGCCATTTGAGATCATTTTTACTTAGAATATGTTCTATTTTATGTTATGTTTTAATCGTAGGTACTTCAAACATTAGGCGAATCTGGTCCTTCAAATTCGGATTCTGAAGATACACCCCTTGTTGCACCATTTTCAAGTAGTCCCGATCGTGCAGACATGACATATCGATACTATGTAATACGTGATAAAATAGAGATGGGGCAAATGGCATCAATTTTTTTTAATAAATTCGGTACAACATTATTCTATTTATGTTTTGCTATATATCTTTATGGAGATTTAAGTATATACGGAGCAGCTGTTGCGAAAACCTTAGCTGACGTTGTTTGTACTTATCAACCGGCAAATTTTACATGCAATTCTACAATACCAGATACTGAACTGTGTTGGAAAGAATTTGCTCTGGATCGATCAGACGCATATGGAATGTTCCTTGTATGTATAAACAGAGTTAATGGTATATACTTCAACAATTATTGTTTTCTCATACAGCGATAATAAGTATCGTTTTCAGACTACATTTATATTATTGCTGGGTCCTTTTGTATTCTTTAATATTCAAAAGACTAAATATCTTCAACTCTTAACTTCAGGAATGCGATGGCTTGCATTCACTATCATGATTGTATATGCTTTAAAAAATTTAATCATTCACGGTGCGCGAGGAGATCCTCCAGCTGCAAATATCATGGGTAAGTTTATCCACATAACTGTAAAATATATATATATATATATATATTTAGTTTTCAACTAAATAAATTTGTTGCATATGCGTATTTCAGGTATACCTAGTTTATTTGGTGCTTGCATTTATTCATTTATGTGTCACCATTCTTTACCTGCATTGATCGCTCCAATCGCAAATAAGTCTACTTTAACTCGATCTTTGGCATTGGACTATTTATTAATAGCATCATTTTATCTCTTGCTGGCACTAACTGGAGCATTCGCTTTCGAACATTTGGACGATCTTTACACTTTAGATTTTAGCCCCCGCGGATCTGGAGATTGTTCCAAAAGTAACAATATTTTTATTATTCTTATAGAATACTTTTTGTCGCTTTTTCCGGTATTTACTTTAAGTACAAGCTTTCCCATCATAGCCATCACCCTTAGGAATAATCTACAATCATTGTTCCTCAGCGATGATACGTCTCATTTGTGTCTTCGTAAAATTGTCTTCCCAGTATTAGCAATACTGCCTCCGTATATGATTGCTATGAGTATCAAAGATTTATCGATATTAGTGGGAATTACGGGATCATATGCCGGAGCAGGAATTCAATATTTGATTCCAACGTTTTTGGTATATTATGCCAGACAAAAGACAAATAGACTTATAGGTCTTGGCGTCGTTAATAAATTTGCAAGCCCATTTTCTAGTAATTGTTGGCTAATTTTTGTTATAATTTGGGCCATTGCTTGCATGATCTTAGTATCTGTCAATTTTATACAAATTCATTTCTATTCCATAAGCGTACCTTTAGGATAGAAATCTTATGAAATACTAAGTCGAGGATTTAAAAAAGCGGCAGGAGTTACATAATGGTGCATACTTGAATTCTTTTGTCTTTTAGATCTGCGAAATCTAGAGCATATCTAAAGTAATATCATTGGATTTGAAATTGGTCATTTACTACATGTAAAAGGAAAATTGTGATACTAGTGATTTTACGTTAAAATCATTTTTAAAATACATGAAACTTTTAACTTGTAATTCAAATAATAAGTTACCAGTGAGGAAGAAAAAGTACCTTTAAAATATTAGGAAATATTTATTATTTAAAATGTGTTATAGAATAATTGTAGAAGGTAGAACAACTGAGCAATTGTCCTTGATAATAAGATACCTTCATTCAACTTTTCATACTTTGGCATCATTATTAGAATATTATCTTCTCCGTCGTATAAGAGAAAATATGGTATTAATAGTGATAACAATACTAATTATGGATAATAAGAATACATTATGACACAATGTGTCATAGTAAACTGACAATACACTGGCACAAGTCAGGATTAATCTCGTACAAGCCGAATGAATACATTTAATTTATGTTGTAAACTTTTATATAATATCTTTTGTATATTTTTATTCAATAGAGAATACGCCACTCTTAATACAGTTTTTACTGTACATAAATGTCTTTCAACTAAGTGATATTTGATGGCCAACTAATAATATTTTGTCCACTATTTCAACGGTATGAAGGTATATTTTAATCTGTAGACTTGTACAATAAACAAATGTATGTCCAAAAACTATTGAAGGCCTGTATGATACATCAAGAAAGAATTTATTTTGAAAATTTCCTAGCGTACTTTATTTTTTATGTGCATAGAAAATATTAGGCAGATTAAATGACTGTTGATTGTATAAATTTGATTCGTATATCACAGAACATATTTTTATATGTATATGGTGTATAATTGCCAACAAAGTATTTGCAATATGCCTCTCATACCGTGTACTTATACAAATATAGTATGTAAATATATAAAATGTGTACAGATATATTTTCTAAAAATAAACAGAAAAATAAAGAACTGATTATGTAAATTTACATTGATTTACTTTTATATATATATATATATATATAGAGAGAGAGAGTGAAAACCTTACTTCATGGTTTCATGCAAAAAATGTTTCAAACAAAACAATTGAAGCCAATCAAAGAAGGCATGATTTAATATCGTTAGCGGGTGGGCGCAAATAGGATATATGAAGGCTAACTACGTCTTTCTATACGTTGGATGGGTTCGGGTTGCCTCCAAATTCACATTCAAATTTGGAACGTTTAAAATTTTTCATTGGCAGCGAAGGTAAGGACGCGATGTTTACCATCGAAAAAATATCAATATCAAGAAGTATTTACAATTTTCACACAATACTTATATTTGTAACAAATTTTAAGCATTTTCTGGCTATGATTAAATCGCAATTAAAGAGATTCATTACAAAATTGTATACTATTACAGTATACGATACATAGGTAATTAGTAATATTATATTACATATATTTTTAATTTAAAAGAAAATAAAAGGGCATATTTAAAATCATCCTTTAATACTAATGACTAATATTACTAGAACTATAATAAAGTAAATTTGATATCATTGATTTCACTGAGTTAGTCAATGTCACTGTCTCTGCCGAAGCAATACTAATTTTCATAAGGTGAATTTCTCGTTTACACGTTTTTTAATTGATTTTGAACATTCTAATATTCAAACGGCATTAATTGTGTATTATAGAAAAAGTTTTTCGCTAAAACGTTTATAGAAGTGCCGGGCGATGGTAACAGCAAAGTTACAGCAATCAGTTCGGCGAAAGTATATTTCGACTAACGAAGAAAAAGGTCACGAACAAATTCGATTTATTCGCCATTCACGAATAGCAAATAGACTAATTAATGTTATTCGTGAATATATTCATTACATATGTATATATATATATATAATCTGTACATACATAATATATTCTGTATATACATATTTCTATTTATTCATACATTACTTATATATTATACTTAGCAGAAGAGATTTTAACACGAATAGATTTCTCTGTAATAGTCTAACAACATAAGGTGGCACAGTAAAAGCATTATTTTATTTGCATGAAATCTTTACAACTCTGTCGATTATCATTATTAAAGTTTGTTACCTTAAGTTGTAAGATATCATACAAATCATTGTCTCTGTATACATTTATTCAATGGAGAATATTTATTTTATACAAAAAAAGATCAAAAAATTTGATATATATATATATATGGAACGAATTATTTCTTCGATTTTATACTTTTGTGAGCAAATAGACTAGAAAAAACACTTTGGGTTACCAGAATAAGGAAAAAAAGATCGGCGAGTAAAAGACGTTTATACATATCATTCTATGTATAAATCATCGTTACAGGCTTACTATAAAATGTTGAATGGAAAAAGAAATTCAAGGTACTATATATTAAAAGATAATAGATTATTTATAATGAATATACAATAAATCGAAATTTGTTTTATAGAAAGATACTAAAAATATCGCATAAATAAATAGCCCAAAGTGAACACGTGCATCATTAATTGACCACAAGAAATTTAAACGGACTTATAATAAATTTTTACGCGATACTTACATCGAATTACGTTTGATTTTCTTTTTGTTGATATCGGATACGATTTTTATTTTCAGATCACAACTCGTGAAATTTGTATTTGAAAGCTGAACGATGGCACATTTTCAATCGTGTTAAATAAATAGCATAATGTTTGTGCAGTAAAAAGCTTCTTTTTTGTCTGGAGGTTTCAAAGCCAAAATGCTTATAATACTCCATTCTTCTTTGGTCATCAGTCTTTAATTGTACTACAGGTTTTCGGTTAAAACTCGTCATAATCGTTGAAATCCTACCTAATTATTTAGTACAGAATACTTTTTTGTTTTACAGAAGTTGTAGATACATCATCGTTAAAACCTTTTGTAATTTCTTTAAACTGGAATCAGTTGAATGTTAAATTTTAAGATATGTCTTTCGTTTCTTATTGATTACCAAACTTAATTTGCCACGTATTTTTGAATTAGCATTTATATGAAGTTACGCAAATAAGATTCGTGATAATATAAATATATGTCCTTTCGTTCATGATATTACGTAATCGTACAAACAGTGAGTCAAATATTATACTTTCATTAACATCTGTTATTACTTACAACATTTAATCAACTGCGATTTATATAACTTATTTATGTTATATCAGAGCAGCATTTAATTTGATTAGTTAACGTAAGAACAATTTGAAAGCTTTAACAATAGGATAGTTTTCTCACTTTCACTAAGTTAGGTCGTTATTCATAATTATTCAAGTACGGACAGGGTGCATCATTATGATCTACACATTCTATAACGGGATCATGTGTGCTATCCCACATTCCGGGGCCGCATTGTCGGCAAAGCCCTGCTAATGTGCACGGTAAACGTACAAGTTGACGAAAATGATGAAGTAGGCCTCTTGCCTTTCTCAATATGAGATTTCCATCCATATACATAGCTAAAGAACTAAAATGCAATAGCATCTCGTCTGTTCTCAGGTCTTGAGCTATTACATCGTCTGCATAAACACACATTATAGCAAGACAAAGAAATAGATGAAAATGGTCGGTTAAATAATTTACCCAACAAGCTTCCCACATTATTAACGCTACTTCGGTAGGAAATTCACGCTTTAAACATCTGTAAAATATATATTATTAGAAATAACTCTGCATACAATTATAAATTTTTTATAATTATAAATTATAATTATAAAATTTGTATTTACAGGAGTATCCATCTATGACAAAATAGAAGTTCCAGGGCATCCGTATGTTTTTGTAGATGTGCATAAAAGTCTGGTACCATTATTCTAACTAATTCCCTTAAGTAACATAAATTTCTGTCCATATCTACATCAGTAGGCGTACACACAGCCACAGATCTTTGCATTAAGCCAGCGAAGCACCAAAATGCTTCGATTTCGGAATTAAGTTCAGCTAATAAAGGAGCCAATAAATCAGACATACCTTGAGTATATCCTAATCGGGCATTATAAACTGCGTAATTTAACAGAATATTTCTGTAAAAATTAAAATATGATAGTGTTAATAGTAACAATATATATCTGAAAATTAGCATAAAAGTATAAAATATATATAAAATATAAATGGAAAAATTAAATGATTATTGTTATACAAACATACTTCATTATTTCAATGTTTGGATTATCCTCTCCAGCATAATAAGGATTTCCTCTGTCAGTACGAACAACATCTTTTTCTACAATACACACCACATTTCTCCAGAAATGGTCTGCTTGTTCTGGGCCCATACTCAGTCTACGTTTTTGTATTTCCTCATACTCCTGTCTACGAATGGCATCAATATGTTCTCTATCTTCATAGGTACTTTGATATGAATAACAATGAAGAAGGAAGGGCCACACAATTTTCCTTAATGCAGGTTCTAGTCCACCAAAAAATATTCCTTTACGAAGGGCAAGATCATCCTCTACCTGACCTCTCTCATTTAATAAATCCTTCCAAGCTAGCGATGTAATCATTGGTACTTGTCCCTCTTCTGGGTGTAGTTCATCGCGACTTACCTCTGGCCGACATACCATGAAATGCCTGAATTATAGAAAAATTGTGAGTATTTAGTAAAACATTAATTGTGCTTTCATTAATTAGATTCTACCTATATGGAAGTGTCTCCTCAGCGTCTGTATCTAAGCGTGGATAAAGCAACTGGTGCCATTGATGTAAAGTAGCTGCCAGTCTGTCTAACCCACCATGATGGAAATGTAGAATCTTATATTGGCTCTCTCTACTTGCAACTACTAATTGACCAGAAGTACAAGCTGGATCAGCAAAAAACAATCTTAGGGATCTCATTTCGCTGAGATCCACCGAAAACCTTCTACATCTATGTGCCCTGCGTAATGTCACTGGTGAAGCTGTGGCACTTTCAGGAAATGTGAGGTTATGCTGTAAAGCTAAAAGTTCAGGTGATCTCATCCATGATGGGATTTCTTCAGCTACGAAGAAACAAATTTTACACGTTAACAACTGCAGTTTAATAAAAAAAAAAAAAAAAAAAAATCAAGCTAATAAACTGAGTACCTTCTGAAGATACACCGACCGATAAGCTACATGTAGAGGTTAATGACATGCTACGGCTTTTCAGGCTAGTATCATCACAATAAGGATATCTCATTTCTTCGTCGATACTTATTCTATCATTTTCATGCGATTCAGAAACTTTTTTATCTTTGCACTGTTGATTCTCGTCATGTTTCAGATTCAGAGATTGAGAATGTAATTGATTCAAACCGATGCTGTGATCACTTTCTTCATGTATAGTAGACGATAAACTGTCAGACCGATGATAGTTTGTTTCCCGATTGATATTGACATTTGGAGTCTCTTTAACTTCTGACGTAAGCAGAGTTTGATGATTACATATGCTTTCTCCGTCATCGTTTTTCGTATCGTCGCCTTCGAGACGTGCACTTCGTGGGAAACCACCAGAACAAACGCGTTCACAATCTCCGCAATTAATAGGTTCCTTTACTTCTAAACAGACGTCAACCTTTTCAGCATTTTCGTATTCGCATTTTAAGTCACAACTTTCCTCTGATATTTGGGAATGGTGGGAGCTTATGTCGGTGTCTCGATGAGTAGCGCAGTCCGGCTTTTTCACGCTTAAATTCTCTAACGTAGTCGGATGTTTACGGAGTGTGCTATTCGGGATCCAACTGAGATGTAAAGTTGGTACGTTAGAATTTTTATTAAACCTACAGGTTATGGCCATATAACCGGGATGATGTACCACATCGGAGTTCTGTCTCATTAAAGTTGGTGGGTGAACGCATACGTTATTCTTGCAAAATAATGCTTCACCGTCCTGGTACATAGTACGACGATTGTCCTGATTACAATCGCCTAAAATATAACTGCTTGCCTTTTTCAGAATATTTGGCAGAGGCATCTTCCTTTAAGGCAGATCGGTGCATATAAGTCATCTAGTAAATTTTATTAGAGCGCGGTGCGAGGATCTTTGCGTTTGTGCGATTAAATTTGCCTTCAGACAGTATTGAATCGTCGCGGGGTTATAACGATACCCGAATGACGATCGTTAAAGTGATTACAAAGTATTATGTGCAATTATAACGAATCCGTAAGAATACAATCTGACTCTTGACACTGGAGAACACAGTATTAAGTTAACAGTTCCAGTTTCACTATTTCTTTTTTCTGACGATTCTTAGACAATATCTATGGAATACTTGGTGTTTCTAGGGAGCATCAGAACTGCAGTGGTGAAACTTCGTCGCGCAGAAGCGCGCGAATAGACCTGCATCGAAATGCTATAATGAACTGATTTCTTTTCGTGTATTGTTTCCTGTTGTCGTAGGCTTATTTAAGAATGCATGCATGTTATCACACCAATTAGCTTTGATATATACATAGAACCGATAAAATGTGCACACATATGGAGAAGCATGCATCTCAATCACTTAAGTCTCCCGTCTTTACCTGTTCTTTATTATCCTCGTACTACGAAGATAATACGTTGTTAAAATTCTTTGTCGAAATGTCAGAGATCGTCAAGATTCCATTTTTTAACATTCCTTCGTTTAAAATTCTTGAAAAAAAGTTAATCAACTTAACTTTCACTTGAATGGATTCATGAATGAAAGATGTATCATCGGCACGTCACTATTCGTTGTAGACATATATAATCGAACTTTGAATGAAAACCCCAAGTATTTTCTCAAATGCGGAGCGCCCGTTACGATCACTCGTAATTGATCACTGTTACGCGGCGTTCCTTATTTATTTCATTGTTGGATTCCTAACGATGAATGAATTACAAATCTAATATCAGCCCGCTGCTTAGTACTTTAGTAAAACGTGTTTGCCAACAGACAGAATACAGATGCCCCTTATCCAGGATCAATATTTCCATCTGATCGTGAACCTGGTGGTTGGCTTACTATCCGAGCTACCGACATAACGTTGTCTAGCGTTGTACATATGGTTTTTATTGATTTTTCTCCTTGCGTTAAGTTTGAATTAATTCGCTCTCGATTTCGTAAAAAGAACTCGTGTTTTGTACTTGTAATTTCATTAAAAAAAAATATTTTTATGAGCGACCTTCGTTTCCAACTTACTGACGATTATTTCAAGTATATTTAAAATGCGAGCCAAATAATTTCGTAAAAAGATATGCCTTAAATTACCTAATACTATTTAGAAATGAAATAGCATATTATGATATATCAAAAATCGTTTTTATTATTTTCCAAGAACTTTCTTTTCTATGAATACAAAAGCCTTTTGTTATTGAATATAAAAATGTATGAAATGTATAACATACATGTAGAGCACGATTATCATTTTACAAACTATTTTAAATTCAAGATATAAGTACTATATAAAATATCATTGACAATGATATACGTAAAATATATTGTTGACGATTAGGAACATTTAAAAGTTACAAATGGTATTCTGTTTACTTAATGGCATGTGCCTTTTTGATAATGTAAAGCTTATTACTATATCACAGATCATAATATATTTATATAGATTAGTGCAATTCATAATTGAAAAGTATTTCGTGAGTATCGTCCAGTGCTAACGCTGCTTTGGGTCCACGTTTTAAATAGGAAATTGTAGAATACGCAGAGAAATGAAAATCTTCTTGTAAATAACCGTTTCCAAGTAAATGCCCTATTATAGCCTCTCCTGATTCTCTTGTGAATTTCGGTATCGGTACGGAAGATACTCTTAATGTTGTGGCACCTTTACCATACCAGGCATCTATAAGCTTTAAGGCAGTCAATCTGGTTTCATTTTGTACTGCTCTGGTCATGAATTGATATAAATGTCTACAATAAGGGGCTATATTCACTTGTTTACTCTCTTTAGGTCTCCGACAATGATCACACATTTCTGCACAATCACTTCTAGTCCAAGATTCTTCAAAGTGTACTGCGATCAAACTACGTCTACATGATGTTTGATCTAAACAATATTCTAGCATTTTGTATAAATTTTGTAAACCAACTTTATCTTGAAACACCATTGTGCTTAATTTAAATGCATCTAGTAACCTATATAATACTATGGACACAGCCTTTTTCCCATCTCTACCCGCACGTCCACTTTCTTGATAAAAGTTCTCCATTGATTTTGAAATCGAGTGATGAATAACAAATCTTACATCTGGTTTATCTATACCTAATCCAAAGGCGATGGTGGCAACTACAGCTTGGTATTTTCCTGATATCCATTTAGAATATACTTCTGATCTATAGTCTGCCTCTAACATTGCATGATAACATCCAACTTTCAAGCCCAATGCTCTTAAATCAGTTGTCAATTGTTCTGCATCTTTGATAGTAGTCGTATAAATTATGCCAGATTTATCCTTAAATCTATTTTTTAACAAATTTTCTATCATAGCTAAGCATGTGTCTTTATCTGTCGGTTTTCGTCGAACTTCGTAAAATAGATTTGGTCTATTAAAAGTAGCTCTTAAAACTAGACAACCTTGAATATCTAACATCTTCTGAATATCCACAATAATTTTAGCTGGTGCGGTGGCTGTTAGACCTAAGACTGGTACACCTGGAAACATAGACTTTAGGATTCCTAAAAATTTATAATCAGGCCTAAAATCATGACCCCACTGACTGCAACAATGCACTTCATCTATTGCAAAACAATCTATACGTTTCATTTCAAAGGCTTTTTGCAATTTGTTCATAAAACGATTAGATTTTGCCATGTACTCTGGTGTAACATAAATCAATTTAAGATCAGATTTCTTATCCACCAGTGCATTCATTATGACTTTTACATTTTCTTTACTGCCTTTGGCACTTAACATTCCAGCTTTTACATTATATTTTTGTAATCCGTGTAACTGATCTTCCATGAGCGATATTAATGGTGATACTACTATTGTAATACCTTTACTAATAACAGCGGGTAACTGATAACACAAACTTTTACCACCACCTGTGGGCATAATTAAAATAACATCTACATTCGACATAATTGCATTCATAGTTGGTAGTTGTAATTCTCTTAATTTATCTATTTTAAAAACATCCTTTAAAGCTTTTCTCAGATCTTTGGACCAACTAAAATCTTCTTTTGTCCAATCCTTCTTTGATACAGAGAGACTTCTTTTCAAAAGTGCGTCATCCCTTAGCTTTTCCTTACGTTGAGTTAAAATCTGTTTACGATCTTCAAGCTTTTGCATTTCATATTCGATCTGTTTCAATTCAAAGTCAATAGCTGTAATTTCATCCTCTTCATTATCTAAAAAAAGAATAATTATGACAAATAATCTTAGAAACGCAAAATGTGAACATAACAAAGAGCCATATATATAAATACATTGATATGAATAATAATAATAACAATCATAAAGCGTAACATTCCAAATTTATTTATTTCTGAAAAAATATTATCATTAATATCATAAAACAATAACAGACCTTGATCTTCACCATCTATAGTTATTATTTCTTTTTGTTCTTGATCTTCATTGTCTACAGTTATTTCTTTCGAACTGCTCGCAGACATTGCAAATAAATTAAGAGGATATTTACATATGACAATAATAAAAAAGATTGCTTTGTATTCTATTCGTAGATAACAAGTGCTGTTTAGTTAAATTATGCTATAATATAAAATGTGCACATTCATGTGTCGACGATGGTTCATACAACGCTGTATGTAACCTAACGTAACAGTTTCTACCAGAATTACATCGTACCGATCAGCTGAGTCCAGTTGTTTTTTCAGTAGTACTACGTAGGGATCAGGCAAGTAACGTTGCACATATTGTTAGTGTCCGATATTAAGTAATCTATTGCATAAAAAACGTGATTTAGTCTCGATATTAAATATAATAAACCATGTTTAATGCAATGTATCGTGCTTGTCCCTCTTGGCTCGAAAACACGTTAACATCTTTGTATTTTAGGGGTATTCCTTTTTCTTATTATATTTTCAAAGAAACTTGTAGATATCTTTATTTTATTATTTTTATACTTCAGATTTTAGGATCTCAACGATTTTTATCGATATTTTTGCTTTAGGAAGATTCCACTTTTATAAATATTGTGTTTCAATATAAAATTAGATTTTTATTTGATATGAAAGTTTTTTAATCCAAGATATAATCATAAAGTAATTAAAGATAAATAACTTTCCATATTTGTAAGTATTTGAATACATATAATGTTCAAATATTAAAATTACCGTTTACTTTAATATACAACTGTTTTACAAATATCATTTTACAATATATATATATATATATATATATATATATATATATATATATATATTTATTTATTTATATAAATATTATTCTACATATGCTATTAAATTTTAAACATTATATATATATATATATTTATTTATTTATATAAATATTATTCTACATATGCTATTAAATTTTAAACATTACATTGTATATCAATTTAATTCAGAGGTCTAAATATAGATTTTGCAGATTGTTGTTTGAACCAAGGTATATATCAATGATATTGCACATGTGAAAAAGATAAGAAAGAAAATGATGTTTTCACTTTTATATGATAACAGACTATACAGCCTCAATAGAGTGCACGTATATTTTATTGTATACATTAAATTTCAATATTAAATACAAGCGCTTTCATTTTTTTTTTAGCCAAAAGTATTTCAACCAATGGTTTTTATGCAAGACATTGTAATTCTATAATAATAAATCAAGACAACATGAAGGTTCAAATATTACCTGCACTCCAAGATAATTACATGTATCTAGTGGGTATTTTCTTTTTTACTTTTTCCTCCTTTGATTATTAAATTTTTACTTGTTATCTCTATTTAAAATTACAAATTATTATTATTTCATAATAACGATGCCGATGATAATTTATTATGAAATTTATTTAACATTAAGTTTTGTAATTTTATAAGATTATCGACGAAGCATCGCAGGAAGCTGCAATTGTTGATCCTGTTGATCCTGACAGTGTTGCGTGTGCAGTTCAACAAAATAACGTCTGTTTAACAAAAGTTTTAACCACTCATCACCACTGGGATCATGCTGGAGGAAATGCAAATTTGTGTAAAAAATTTAATAACCTTCAGGTTTATGGTGGAGATGATAGAATAGAGGCACTAACATGTAAAGTAAAACACAATGATACTTTCAACATTGGAAAATTACAAGTTCGATGCCTAGCAACGCCATGTCACACTAGTGGGCATATCTGTTATTACATTACAGGAGATCAAGAATCACCAGCAGTATTTACAGGTACAAATATAAATTACATATTTAGTTGTTTGTAAGTTAATCAAAAGATAATAAATATTAATCTGCAGGCGATACACTTTTTGCTGGTGGCTGTGGTAGATTCTTTGAAGGTACTGCAGAACAAATGTACAAAGCACTTATAGAAATTTTGGGATCGTTACCTAATGAAACTGTGAGTATATAATTATATTTAGATTTCCATTTGAGGTAATCGTCGACTAGTAAGTAAGAAGGATATATTTTGGATATTTTATAGAAAGTATATTGCGGCCACGAGTACACGGGAAATAATTTAAAATTTGGAAAACACGTGGAGCCAGAAAATGAAGCAATTCGCCAAAAGATAGAATGGGTTCGTATACAACGTGAAAAGAATAATCCTACTGTGCCAAGCACTATTCAGGAAGAGAAATTCACAAACCCATTTATGCGAGTTCACGAACAATCTGTTATGGACCACACTGAACAAAAAGATCCAATACAAACTATGGCATTCCTTAGAAGGGAGAAGGATAATTTTAAGGCATAAATTTATCATTGTTACAAAGAAATCAGTGATGGTTACATGCTTTTTTTAATCAATGTACAACAATGTCCTTCCTAAATAATTTTTGTTCATTTTATTTATAAAATTTTGTTTTGACTTTCTATACATAAATATTAGCATATGTGCAAATATATGATTATAAATTACGTATTTATAAATATCGATCATTATCTTAAATACACAAATACTATGTTATATTTAAAGACATATGATTTGGCGTGTCTTCCGATTTTTTGTTATAAATTTGCATTTCAGCAACGTATTTTTCTTTGGATCGTTCATACATGTCGTAATATACCTAAAAAAAAACATGTACGATAAATATCCTAATTGAAATATTAGAAAGATGCACACGACTTCTTTGTTAGTACAAACCTTTTTATCTTCTGAACTGAGAGATTTCCAAGTAGTTGCAAGCTGTCTAGTAAGCTCCTGTTTGCTTGGTTCTGGTTCTCCTGCTAAGCGTTCCATAACACGGGGTCTTTGTTCTTGACAGAATTGAAAGAATGGGTTCGCTGGTCTTTTTGGAGCATTAGGATCTGTTTTTGCACCTTTCCGTTTTGTTCCTTTCTTAGTTTTCTCTTCTTTAGAATTATGAGCAGTGGCTTTTGGACCTTTTTCTGGCTTAGGTGTTACTTGAAATACATTGTTTTCTTCAAGCACTCCCATAGGTGCTTCTCGCCAACGGTCACCATGTTGATCCAAACGATCAATTAAAAATCTAAAATAAAAAAGAAATATTTTAACAAATCATGCCAGCGGTATATAACGAGATACAAAACAGGTATATTACTTATTATTATTTTAAAAATAAGTAATACATATATTTGTAGTATTCAATATATAACCTAGAAATTAAACTAACTTTTTTTCCTTCCTTGTACGTTTGAGAAGTTTTCTAACACGTTGGATACGATAAACTAATCTCTCATTTTCCTATAATTAAAAAGCGAATAGTTTCATTTTCTGTATACAAATAAATCACTGAGTAAAATACAGAATACCAAAATCAAACATAAACCTGTTGTAAAACTTCACACCTATCTAGTAGGAATTGATACTTTCGTTTATAAATATCAAATTCTTCTGGTTCTACATCATATTCTGATTCATCTGACATTTTAATTGCCTGTTTTAATTAAATAAAATCAGTATTTCCTCACATTGTTTTTATATCATGTCGACAGATTCAGCACATCTATTTACCATAATACAGCAGTAATATGATAGGTGCCGCTACTATAAATATTTCTTGTCAATAAGTTAATAACTTTATCATCTCATACATACATATTTATAAATGAAAAATGTATTAATTACATTATTCATCTCTAAAAACTGCAAAGCTCTTTATTAATTTAATAAAATTAATGAATCTTTATTGTTTAATTAATATTTAAAGTTAATCAAATTTAAAGTTATAAAACTTAGATATCTATACAGATACAAACTCTAACATACCATATTTATAATGACAAAAAATTGTCTAATATTCATACGTTATTAAACTCTTAGAAAGTTAATTTTGAAGAGTTAGAAGAATTTCTACTTAATTATAACAAATAATATTTGAGTAATAATAAAAATGAGATCACATACTATATGTATGTACGTACAATTTATTTCATTACATTATTTAATAATATATTTGGTAAATATAATAATATTTGGTTGATAATCTCGTAAGGTAAGAATAAGGATAAATAGTTGATTTATATACAATCATAATGTCCATTATTTTCAAGCATATTCTGCATAAGTATATTTGTGCGAGTGGGAACAATTATATATATATATATATATATCACATCAATCGCAATAATATCTGATAAAAATTAGAGCAGATGAGAAGACAATTCTATTGTTTTGGATATTACTGTGAAATATGCAATTATCGTTACACAATTTATGCTTTGCGAATAAGTCTGTAGCATGAAAAGAAGGAAATTCAAATGAAGTATTTCGAATTACTCAAAATAAAGAACCTAGGAACGAAGAATTAAAGAAGAAAAAGGAGAAAAATTGTATTGTAATGGAATTTTGCATTTCTTTTGATCCTTCTCTACTTTGCGCCATAGACTGCGTCGTCCCTGTCTCTTAAAACAACCAATGAAAGTTGCGAAAGAAGGGTTGCGTCGATACACATGCGCAACTAATCACAATTCACCCTGGACTTGAGACACGGTCAAAACACATATCGTTCTCCCTATCGCGTTATACTTTCTTTGCTCGCTTCTCGAAATCTCGCATTTTACATTCCAGTGTCAAATCGGCGTGTCCTTTCTGTATCAGTAGCCGTGTCGTTACACCTGCCTTCATACAGATACATTTCCCTCAAGCGTGCTTTACTTATTTTTCGTGTGTTATAATAAATTATTTTTTTGTCAATTAAATCGTTAAGTTATTGTTTCCCGCGCGTACTATGGAGTGTGTAGCAGTTTTTTAGCATTCGCTCCAGTTCGCCAGGTCGACTTTTGGTGAGTACTAATGCCGAAAACGTTTTTATTCGTCAACAGACAGCGAGCACAAGACGTTAGACAAGATTTACTCGCGTGCGTAGAAATGGGTAGAAGGGGTTTTAACGCAGCACGCGCGTGCGAAAGAGCTTGCTGCGAGATCAATAGCAGCCATTGCGGTTATGGTAACACGATCAGCTGATCAGCTGATGCTTATTTTGTTTACAATTATTGTACTGCCGCTGTTTGTGGTTAATTATATCTGTCAAATGTAATAGGTTAATGTTCTTGTAATTTTAGAAGCAATGTACCTATTATAGATGTTTAACGTCATCTTACCTTCAGAGCAGAGTAGAGGAGTAAGTTTGTTTTTTTGCCTGTAATATAGTGTCTTTGCACTGTTAGTTCTGTTTATCGAGAAGGTTCGATTACGTTATGCGGCGATGTTTCAAAAGTAATTTCTATCTGAAGAGAGAATGAAAAGCTAGTTTTTTGAGAATGTTACTTTATTTTGGATAATTCATTGTTTTTAGTACGACGCTAATGTGTCATTGAATGTTTTATCATGTAATGTGAAATTCAAACAGTTAATAGAATTTTACTGCTGGAAATAGTCATGTTACCGTGTGGCGGTTAACTTTATGACATTTAACGGGTTCTTGTTAAGTTTAGACGCGTTATATTTGTATCGCTAGTTCGGTATGACTGTAAGACGAAGTCATCGATGAAGCGCACGAATTTCAATTATGAGTTTACAAGCAAATCTGTAATCTGTAAATCTGAATCATGTGAAATTCAGCGAGCAAAATTGAATACCGATAAATTGACGCATTACGAGATTGTAATTTTCGGTTTACATTACATTACCGGTTTAGGGATTACTTGAGAGATTTTTTTTCGTTTAGATTAGTTTAAGATACCATTGATACAATATACGACATCGTAATATAGAAATAGGATTTTTTTCGATATTTTATCTCGATACTACATTTATATTGTAAACGAAAAGATTATATTGTTTAAGGGATACATTAAAATTGTAATTTGTAAAAGATAAATTTTATAAAAGTAATATATATATATAAGCATTAAAATATCAAATATAAAATATATTTTCTCTATTTGAAGAATAAAGCTAAATGTATAAAAAACGATAGAAGTTTCAGAGATAAAAGTCAATCAATATAAGTTTGTAACACACAAAAACCAAGTATTATAACACTAAACAAAATTTAAATGGTTACAATGTTGTACAATTAAAAAATGGTACGAAAGAACTTCTAAATACTTAATCATTATTACAGGGATCTAAGATAACAACCGCAATTCTATATGCATTTGTTATCTAGCATTTGGTGGGAATAAATACGAATGAATTAATATATTTTCGCGAATAGACGAACAATTTATGTGATTTAGCCTTGCATTCTTCGTTCATGTGTGAATACTGTTAACTGATAACACGTGTTTCTGCATTGTAATTGATCACTTTACAGTATCCTTTGAGTCGTTTCCCTAAAAGAATTCTCGATTAAAATAAAATCTGTCTACTCAACTTTGTTTATTATCATTCTTCAAAATATTATTTACAAACTTTTTTAATTTACTTTGCCTTTTTACTTAAAAGCTTCCTTTCCACGCGATTTATTTATTCGAATTAAGAAATCGCATTTCCTTTAACCGTAAATTTGTAAATAATACAAGAAGTTTAAAGGAAAATTAAATTGAAAAAGTTTTAGTAAATAAGACGAATAGAAAAAGAAGCTTCTAGATAAGAAAGAAACCTAGATTAAAATGTTTGCAAGAGAATGAATAACATGAAATAAGAAATGTTAATTTGTCTGTTATTTACTAGCTACTCGAATCAGATTCGCGAGAGACGTAGTTATGTAATTTAATGTATTCCGATATTTTTCGACACGAATAGATAACGATCGTGTTTCCCATATCGACTATTAGTATAACTGTCGTTGGAATTTTCTTAATGCGATCATTTACATAATTAAGCGGATAGGAGGAAGCACGTTTTTCAATTTATGCCCTTCTCTTCTCCGGCAATAAATATACACGATACACAATACACGTGTCTACTTTATGAATCCTGAGTAAGGGATGAACGATGCTCGTTAGTCCTTTGTTTTAGATTCACGGTTATACGTATACGATGGAGCTTCTGTTCCCCTTTTCTTTCTCGTCGAAAAAGAAATTTAAGCGTTATTTAAAGCTTTTTCAGAGAGATTGAAAGGAAAGAAGTCGAAAGAGAGTAACAAAAAGATAATTTAAAGATATTGAAGAATGTTTATATCTTGTTATTAAATTTCTGCCAAAAGGTATACATAGTTTCTCTTATTTAGATATTCTTGTAAAATATTAGAAATAATATAATCTTCAATAATAAATCTCATATAAAGTAAATAACGAGTTATAAAGGAAATATTTTTCTAAAAGCTACAAAAAATTCCTTTAATTTTGTATTTACGTGATATTGGATACTGTTGTGTTGTAGGTTGTAGGTGAACTCATTTCGATATCTATACATCGAACGAATTATTAAAATTTAATAAAATCATCAAGATAAATTATTCAAGTAGTAATAACTAAATGGATCAAAGTTTATTATTATATGACCCTTTACATTGAATAACGTACCGTTACATTTTAGTAATATACCATTCTGCTAGGGCTAACAAATCTGTTTACAGCAATTATTAGTTTCTAGATTTCGGATTAACATAAAAAGACCTATTACACATATATAGAAATATTAAACGTAATTATTAGACTGCGCACATTTATGCAAATTTATATTTTTATGGAGACAACTAAAAAAAAAAAAAAAAAAAAAATGGAACATATTATTATACGTAGATATTTTTATATGTCATACGCATTCTGCTTTTGCATCTTTAAACTTTGCATAAATGTATAAAAATTGGCAGTCTAATAATTGCCAAACTACGTGAAATTTAAGGATACAAAAATTTGCAGAATGTATACGTATAATGTTCAAAATTACGTGTAAACGTACATAAATTATGTAAAAACTATCCAAAGTAAACAATGCACCATCGTGATATTTATTAATTAATTCCTTTTTCATTTTCCGTTTTCTTCACGTTACGTTCACGAAAATATGAATTTGTCTAAAAATCTGCAATTATTTGCCTCGTTATCGAACAACATTCTGGCATAGGAGTTTACTTTAACCCCGAGGGATTACCCTTTTGCGAATAATCGTAGAAGTTGTACAAGTTTGAACAAATTCAGCGAACGCTTACTCAAGCCGAAGATTTCCCTATTCCCTGACCAAAGAAGACTCGCGATGTAACAATGTGTCCCGTGTGATGCAAAGATCCGCAATGCAGGCTTCTCGAGGGATCTTCATGCTCTTTCTCGACGAGGAAGAGTCGTTTTAAAGGTTTCTAACGTTCTCTTGTAACCACGACCTAATTACGCGCCAATGTTTCGCGGTATTATGATACCGCTTCGTTGATTCGCAACTTTTGGATCCTCCGAAAGGTTGACTCTTACGTTCGTGAGACTTACGCGTGTAGCGAAATGATGCTGCTTCCTCGTTCGTGTGATCGCAGAATTCTCCTGATTTTTTCGTTATTTTATTAAGTTACAAAAATTTTACCAAAATAACTGGCAAACGCACTTTGTCTGAAGCTTGGGAATCGCGGTTCAAAAGTTACGAGAGAAAGAAAACTGAAAACATTGCGTTGATACAATTGAATTTCTCTCTTCTACGAAATCATCTTCTATGTTATCATAATGGATAACAATTATCCATTTTTAGATACTCGTATTCGACTTAACGCAATGTAAGAAGTACAAGCTTTCTTTTGTCATAACTTTTGAATCGCGATCGTTCCAAGTTTCGGATAAAGCGACTCTGCTTTTATCAAATAATTACCTCGAACTCGACGATTTCGTATATTTTGCGGGATTTTCAGAATTTTGTCGAGCGTAATATTTATAGATTTATGATAAATAGACGACGATAAGTAATATATGTGGTTGAAGTAAATCAGATTCAGAAGTAAGGGGAAATTTTGATAGCTTGCTGATAAGTTTAATATTTCGGGCAAGGGAGGGCTGACTGGCTATCGGTTTGGGAAAATTTCCGGTGGGCCGGCAGGGATTTGGGGTCTCTCTAAGGAGAATTTAATTAATGAACTAAAAACAGACGGCCGGTCATGTCGGTAATCTCCCGCTAAAAATTGAAGTCTCAGCCCGCCCCCGATCTCGAGACTTTTCTATAAAACGAAATTTTTTTAGGCGAAGCGATTAAAGAGTTTCCACATTTAGAAAGAATTTTATTACCATAAGTATTACTTTTATTGCTCGACGATTTTGTATCAAAATTATATCAGTTTCGAAATATTAAGAATTCCTATTAGAATTTTTAGAGGATCTAAGGGATAAAAGATTTGTAGAGATAATAACGATAATAATCTTTGTTTCCGCTTGCCTTTCGATTCTGCGTCGTGTATTTGTAAAAATAATATATATATACCTGCTCAAAAGACGCCTTTAAATCGATTTACTTGTGGCGATGTGTATTTTCAAAAATTCTCTACGTACAATTTAGCAAGAAAATGAAAAGAAATTCGTGATTTATCATCTTTTATTCACTTTTCAACAAATTAAACACAAATAGTTTTCATATACGTATTATCTATCGTATTTATGCACATTTCTGATAATCTGCAGAAAATTGTGAAATATTTTTCGACTTCTAACACCCTTATTTATAGGTTTCTGTATTATGTCGATAGGATTATTATTGTGTAAGTCGAGTGTCGATGGAGCAGATTTTTAAATATCGCAGATATATTGTTTGCTCATCGCAGATAAACTTGTATTAGTTGGAGAAAATTGAGGAATTTTAGTAAAGTTCGCTGCCACCAGTTATCTTATCGTGCTTTTAACCTTTCAACGAGACTGCTCTATACTATTAGTATTGCTGTACTATATTTTTACCGAATCGAAAACGACTTTACACACTGCGGTAATATTAAATGTGATTGCGTACATATTTTAGATCGAACGACGATCAATAATTTTCATTTTCTCCCGCGTTCTTCGATTTAACGAATTTCATTATCGATTCGACGTTAATTTCATTAACATCCTATATTGGGCGGTATCGTCGAAATTGGCCACCGTGCGTATAGAAAAAGATTTACTAAGAGTTTTAACGCTTAGCTTCGCTTTAATGATAGTTAAAGATTACATAGAATAATAGAAATGCGAGCTGTTGGATTTATAAATTCTAATACGTAGTACGTTTATCTCGCACATGACTAGTTCGATTACTTTGCAATAGTTTGTGGAGATTCGTGATTATTTCCTGATTACGTGTGTTTTTACAAGTAGTTTGCTGTATTGTGTATGAACGCTTTGATGAACGTATTACGTTACTATAGGTTATACGTTGAACTTTCTGTATTCATTTTATTGGCAAGTTATCAGTATGATTTTCTATATTATAATATTATATAAATATTAAGCAAGAGTGCATATCGCATCGACGTTTTTACAACGTTATTAGTTTCCTGTTTGTACATTTTTTCATTTATTCGTTTTTCAGCGTTTCGTGTTACTCAACATTCTGCGTATATTTCATACTTGACAAAACGTTCGTTTATATATATAATTACATAGCAAACAAACAATTAATAATTAAACGAATAGATTAAACAATTAAATAATTAAAAATTCGTAGATGAGAAATCTCACTGGTATAGGCCAATATATACAGGTCTATATATATATATATATAGGTCTCGTGATAAATGGTATTACAGTTACTGTGTCACGTTCTTTTGGAAATTTTCTCGATTAAATATCATAATCACTTGTTTCGAAAACATATTACAAAAATAAACATTTTATGACCGTCCAGTTTTATAATATATCTATTTATTTTTCATGAATTTCGCGCTATTCGTTGAAATAATATAACATTCATAAATCAATGATACAATTTCGCAGTAAATTAAATTCCATCGTGCATATTATAATGTACGATTGTTTAAACAATTCCTCATTTAAAATACAAAATGTAATTGTTTGGTTTAATTAGTACAAAATGCGAGAAATTGTTTTTGAGTTTCCTCGAGCATGAAGCTCAAATATGGCGGGATAAGTTTTCGCGACAAACAAGTATTTTCTCTCGAACACGCGACAACTTGGATCGACACTTTGCATGCGGAATCAGTTTCGAGGAACTCGATGATCTAAATTAAAAGCGAAGGTATCGGTTTTTCCTGCAATTCGATTCCATTCTATATTCGTGTACAATATTTTCCCTCTCATATTTTCCCAATCGTAAATCTAATGATCATTTTAAGAACAATGATAGTGTTTTCAAGCATGACAAACCCGTTCAAAGGACATTTTGGTTAATCAAAAGTATGCGAATCCCGTTAGGCAATCAAGGAAAGCTTCATTGCGTCTAGTCGGTAGCTGTATTTTCCAAAAGATAAAAAGGTAATATCTTATGCATCTAGACAGAAGGAAACATCACAAGGGAATTTTACAATCGTTATAAACAATTCAAGGCAAAAATATGATGGTCAAGAGTTGTATTTTCTTCGAGGAAGCGCGTCAACGGGAGTCGTAAATTCCTATTACGATTGTAATAATCGACACCACGAACAGGTCGATCCCCTTATTTCTTGTGGGATAATAGGGGTGGTTGATGCGGTATAAAACTGTAAGTAACAGTTTGTAATAATTATATTTTCAACAACTTGATACACTCAAATGTTACGTCGTTTAGTAAGGTATATGTGTTATAAATGATTGTTTGATGGGTGAAGACCCGGTAGCGTGACGATGACTCGGTAGTTGCCGACTTGGTTCGGGAGTCGTTGAAGCAGAGAGTTGATTGAACCGATGTCGTGGAATCCGTTGAGACGACTGCACTAATGTCGCAGGAACAGTGACTTTTCAACTAAGAACGCGGATTCGTTGTTCACACATTTCGTCAGGAAAGTAAGGGTAACGATCCGCGACGCCCATTGGTTATAGTCAACGTTAATAAATGAAAATACGAGGAGGAAGTCTCCTGCCAACGTGGCTCATATGGGTGTTCCTGTTTATAGGAAAAACCTGCTTTTCCGTTAGACAAATATCCTCTTTCTCCGTAATTTGTAAGAGCGTGCAATAAACCTAAGAACTGTCCTGAGGATCATCCATAGACCGAAAATACTTACACGAATAGAGATTAAATTGAAAAGATTCGGTTCATGGTGGTTTGTTAGGTTTATTGCGGGTCGGTGTAACGGTGCGTGGGCATTGGCGGCCAGACCACGAGGGACGTCGCACGGACCGTCTCACGCGACGTAACAAGAGTATCACTTTGTTGCCAAATGTCAGGGTGAATCTTGTAATCGCAGTTTTCGCGCGTATTGATCATATTTTCGCTTCACATTTTCCGTATCTTCGCTTAATTATATATCTGCCCCCTTCTTTCAGTTTTAATATTTTTGAAATAACAAAACGATACTCTTCACTGGAAATTTTGCTCTCGATAAATTGTTAGAATATTCGAGAATTATCGTAAATTTAAATAATCTGTTTGTTAACATTGTTAAACTGAATTTTGCGTTACATAATTGCGTACAATAAATCCTTACTACGATTGGAGAATTCATATAATCCGTTTTATTGTTTTTTCAATTCAATTCAATTTTGTATCGTTGAATTATATCGTGTTGTATCATGCAGTTTATCATGAAATCAGATAAAGTTTTAACAGAGCATATTTATATATTGGAAGAAAAAAGTTTGTAGTTGTATAAACTTATTGGAAGGAGATATTGGAGCAGTGAGCATATCGCATCCAGTGCGTTCCAACAATAACAATTATTCCTTATAATTCGTGGAAATTCGCGCCACATGATCGTTAACAGGAAAGTCTAGGGAATAATATTGAGAAATTTTGTATAGAAATTATTCTTATAATAATTTACATTTCTGATAAGTGACTGTAACTACGCATCGTAAAAGCAAAGCGTGTCGGTGCTGTTTAAGGATGCGATTGTATACGTCGATAGTTTACAGCCATATAGATATCGCTATTATTAGTTTGCTATCACGAGATAAAAAGATAACTTAACGAGAGGAAAAATATTTATTTGTTATTTTATATACCGCAAGAAATGATTTAGGACATCTCATTTCTGAATAACGAGAACCTTCGATTTTAAGAGCATAAAGTACTCAAAAGTTCTACGTACTTGATAAAAAAATAATCTTTCCAATTGTTTGGTTTATATATTTATTACTTGGTAGTCTAGTATGTAAAGTATCTTAAAGTCTAATCTAAATCTAATTATTTTGACTAATATATTTATTTTATTTTAAAATTAAATCAAGTTAAATTTTTATAATAAAATAATACGTTTTTCCGAAAACATTCCACAAAGTAAAATAAATACCACAATTGTAATCGGTGACGTAATTTGGCGTTAGCAATGAAATACGGCTACCCTATTTACATTTCTAAGTAGTAAATGTGGAAAATGTGGAAAAAAATAGATTTTTAAATTATCGTAAATTGTGCTACTATTCTAAAAAAAAAAAAAAAAAAAAAAAAAAAATTAGATTTCTTTCGTGCATGACGATCTCGTTCGTACCTCCGCGTATTTGGTGTTTCCTGATGAACACGCAGAAAGCACGAGTGTATATAAAGGGAAGAACAGAGACGAAGAACTCCGTATCTTGGACTTGGAGGCAACAGTCCGTATGCATTGGCGAGAGCATTGCCAGCTATCAGTATTAGTTCGGCCGTCCTCATGTGCGCACCCGAGGCGCTCTGCGCGACATCGTTACGACCATTTCATTAGAGAAAAACGAACTTCGTGTTTATACATATAGAACACGTTCATCGCGCCTTTCTGCGTATACTCGTGCGAACCGGAATATAACGAGTAACGTTGCAAGTGATTCAGTGGAGTTGATCGAAACAAACAATCGGCAAGCAAAATAATTTCAAAACAGTCGTATTACGTTAAGACTTCTTTCCAGCGTAAATTGCCGTAACAAGTACGCATCTATCAACAATGTGAACTGTCGAATGTTTGATTTACTCTCTTCTTGTCTCAAACGTCGATCGATAGAAGATTATTAATAACTCGTCGTATTGTTTCGATAAAGTTACTGGTAAACGAAGAAGAGGTATCTTTCGAATTGTTTAATACTTTAACGCGTTTATGGCGTATAATTGTTGATGAAATATTTTCGTTGCCTTACGATTGTTGTTATTACGTAAAGGGTACGAAGCGCAAAGTGTACCGCGATGCGACGTACAGATAAATAACCGAATTAAATTAGTTTCACTCGCGTAATTTTTCTGGACTGAGTCGCCGTAATCCGTTCGTATTACGTTGCTCGCGAGGCCGTATCGAATAACCGGCCTTTTTTCCGCTCTGAACCTTTACTTCCGACAATGAATCAGTCAACCGCGTGCTTCATTTTCGTAACGTCTCTCCGAAGGTAAACAAAACAATCGGCGATTCGATCGTACGAAAATACACGCAGTTTCGATGAACCGTCGAGAACAAAGGGAAATTAACGGAGCTGAAGTTTTGTGACGAGTGCGTTGTATATCATCGAGAGTATCGAGGTACACGAGAACCGGAGAATCTCGAGTCAGCATCTAAGAAATCTTATCTAAGTTCTCGCGATAAATTTCGGATAAACTGTCTGTGTAATGGAAGATTAATGGGACCGAGTGTCCTCTGAAAGTCCGTGAAATGTGCCGTATCCTTGCATCCATGTTGGCGACGAGATTTCGCAGGACGTCGAAAAGTCGCTCGACGGGGCTCGATCTTAAATAAAATCAACTTTGCAGTTTCATTCGGTCGATGTTCTCTGTTTCAAGTAATTTATAAGAAACTACGTAATAGAAGGAATCGAAAACTTTCATAAAAACGTTCAGCAGGTTATGGAATGTTGGAACTTGTTTTCAAAAAAATCTACGACTGTTTTTCTTTGCTATTACGCCGAAAAAGTAACCTATTAGAGCACACGTCAAGAAATTTCGACGAATTTAAGAAGCAATAAGAGAACGATCGTTGGTTTGAGTGTCCTTTTCAGTGTGTTTTTCATCCGCTAGAATTTACCGCGGGCAAGTAACTTGTATTTTATTGTACTTGTGAAACTATTTATAGTTGATACTGTGAAACTGAACGTGATAGGTGAGATGTATGGTAAATGTTTTGGCACGTGAGAAGAATATTTTGATATCGTTGGGAACCGCTGACGCCATTGTGACTTTTATCAGGATTAGAAGAACAGGTGTCGCCGCGTCATGGTATGTTTCCCTCTGTTTATACTCTTGGTTCAATGTCACTGTCATTACTACAAAACCGACACGATTTGCTAATAATCTCTGTAGAAGAAGAAATACGATTCAAAAAGCGAATTCGAGAATATTAATTGTTCTATAACGAAGAGCAAATTATATTAGATATGTACATATTTAAACTTAAAAATTATGCGGAAAAAATGATGTTGCGACTTAAATTTTTGCCACACTTTTAATAAATGAAATAAACCAAATTTATTCGAAATGTACCGTACGATAATATAGTATCGTTTGCCACGTTACGAGGATGCAACGATTCGCAACGATTGGTAGTGAAGGATCGTTAGATACAACAAATTTTAATTTTTTTTTTTTATCGAAGAATCGATTGTTACGAGGGATTAGTTTATTTTTTCGCATCGTGATCGGTATCTAAGACTGATAACAATAATCGTCAAGTGTTTCTATAAATGGTGTTTGTCTTAGATTCATTGATATTATTCGTTGAGGCACTCGAGACCTACGTTGCTTGTTAAAAAATGCTTCGTAACTTTTCTACGATTCGTCGATCGTTTTCACTAATAACTATTTCTAAATGACGTTGTCAAATTGTTAAATAAATATCGAAATATCGTGCGTAAAATACGTTTTCTCATAATGTCATCTAAAATGCCAAATTAAACACCGGATATCCGAAAAGTTCAAACGACGAATTCAAAATTTACAGACCTCATAATTGAAAATTAAGAGATTCCGATTCAATAGTCTATCTTCAAAAATGAAAGATTTCAACTGAAAAGTTTCCACTCAGAATCAAAAGATTTGAAATCGAGACTCTATTTTAAAAATCCCAACTGAAAAATGCAAAAGAAAAATTCAAATTCGAGATTCACAAACTAGAGAATTAGTTAGAAATTCGTTTTAGTATAAAAATTCGAATAAAAAATTTCTTTATATGGGAAACACTTGATCCTTTGATCGTATATAGCGATACAGAGCGACGCGTTAGTCGTCTTCGACATTTCTGTGAAATCTACTCGACGTAAACGCAAGATCGATATTCTTTTTAGCGTAATAATATAGGGTGATTAAACGCAGCACGTGGTACCACGAGTTCGTTCTCCTTGCGTATTGATAACGAAGGTTCATAGTTTCCCGGTCAAATGTTGGTCATTCCTTTGATAAACGCTCGACTGTCATCCAAGCAGAAGCACGTGGTTTACGACTTCCCGGAACAGCGGTCGTGAATCATTAAGTTTCCGAGTCTTTCAATTAGGAAAATTAACCGATTTATTGACTCGAATAAATCATGGGACACGAGATATTATCAAAATCGTAGCACAAGTCGATCTTTAAAAGGGCAATCGGCTTTAAACGCGTTTTTAAAAGCAAGCGAACAGAAAAATTTATTCTGTATTGTTAGCTGTAGCTCTAAAGATACGATACAATTGGTCTGTGGGTGTAATCGTTGATATGTCAAGGTCAGCTTCATTTTTTTTAATAAAATCTCATATGACCAAGGTTCGGAAGAAATGTGACACATATAAATGAGAGATTCTTCGACTTTGAGAAAATTGTGGGTAAAATTCGACTTTAACGGATCGCTAATATTTGGATATTTAACAGCAAAACTACCGTTTATTAGTTATTTGTGCACTGAAAAAGAAAAAAGAAAAAAAAGAAGAAAAGACAGTCATTACATACACAAACTTCGCGAAGTAGGCTTGACGAATAACTTAATAAAGAAGAAAGCTTAATCTAATTTTTTAATTAGAAGGGATATGCATTTAATGTAATTAGTCTATGGTTAATATTATACGATTCAGTTCGAATCTGCGGAAAAGAATACAAATTTATACACGTAGGAAAATTGTAACAAATAACTTATGACACAAATTAATCTAGCGATATAATTAATAATTTTTCATCAAATCTGTCCAAATTTGTAACAGTGAATTTTTGAGGATTTAAGTAAGAATTCTTTTTCAGAGCAAGAAGTGGAAGCTAGTTAGACAAAAATCGAGATAATTTTAGCATCAAGAGAGTAGTCGGAGTTAAGGTAGTTTAGTGCAGCGAATGTAGGTTAGATTAGATAAATCAGCATAGAATAATAGCAGCGAGTCATTAAGTTCAATGACCCATCCCACAAAAATCATTCAGGTTCACGAATGCAAATTAATAAGGCTGCGTTGAAAGTGTATCTTGCTGGCCAGGTTGAAAGTTGAAGTTTTTCCATTATCGGGCGCGATAAGTTGTTTTATAATTTCGCGATCTTGAATCGTTTCGTGTAATAATCGTTGGAAATCCGTATGTTAAATGTTCCTATTATGATAGCGTAGAAGAAAAAATTATGCTCCGTTCGAAAGAAGAGCAAGCAAATTCAAGACGTCAAACTAGATTTACCTAAAAACTATTAATCGAACGAGCAAGAATTGTAAGGATTTCAAATCGAACGCCACAGGTGAAAAGTATGATAAATTACGTTTCTTTTATAGGAGACTAATTGTCAAGTTTAATACGTTGTCGATTAACTCTGCATAAAAATTATCTTTCCATCTGATTTCGGATATTAGTCAAATTAAATTAATATAGCAATTTGTCCGATATTATTTGTCCCTTGTAAAAACATTCTGGATTTACCACGTATTTTTAAAAAAACTTACAATATCTTCGAGTCCATCGAGTTATTTCTCTTTCAATTATTTCATGTCGATGTATTATAGTTCAATTACTAGACCGTGGATGTTTATGTATTTATGAAAAATTCAAACGTGCACAGAACTGCACAGAATTCGTGTAATACGTGAAACTAATAGATTATACGAATTATAGCACTCGTTATTGGATAAATACAAATTTGCATAAGTACCCGTGACGCGATTACTAATAAATGTTATTTATATTTGAATGATTTTCATAGAATATTTTTATTTTCAATCCGATTTTGACGTTCTAAGATCCGCTTGGTCTAAAACGTTCCTTTGCAACAAAAGCGCGAACGTACTCGCTCTTTTGTGCCGTACTCGCTCGGAGCGCGCGTATTAAAATATCTTTTGTAGCCTCTGAAAAGTAAACGCTTCAGACTGAGCATTTTGTCGCGACACGTTAGGCACTTTTAACAGTTACATCGCGCTTCCTCCTCATCGTCCTACTTCTTTTTTTTCTTCCTCCCTTTTTAATTTCTCTTTGTTACACCAGAAATCAGGTATTTCACATTTTTCTTCCTGTATTTTGCAAATAACGAAGCAATTCATCGTAGTGATCAGTAGCGATCGATAAACCGTATGATTTTGATGCATTTGCGAGGAACTCGAAGGTGCAAAAATGTATAAAATATCCAAATAGTGCTCGTTATATGCGCTATATTCAGCTATATTCGTAGTAAAATTATCGTCTAATTAGATCCCGTTTCTTTGATTCAGCCTAATTTATTTTATTTTATGTCACGGAAACTTTTTATTTTGCACATTCTATTCGAACGCTACCAAGAGAAAAGATTTGAAATTTTATCAGTACTCGTAACTATATCGATAAAATTTGAAACCAGTGTAAAAATGTGTATAAAATAGTTACTTATTGTAACCATACACTTGTCAAAGAATTAATCAGCATACAACACGAATAGAGTGCTCTCAAACGTAGAGTCGATGGCAAAAGAGAATAATTAAATGTCGTAAAGTTTCTGCACAAAAAGTATAAATCTTCGTGTCTCTTTCGAAATTTTCCAATCTAATCGTGATAATCACGTCGATTTATAGTGGCAGCAAAATTGTAAAATGTTTTGCGCCACACACGAATCTAATATGTGCATAACAAATTTCTATAAATATTCAAACATTTTGGTAGCATTCACTTCATTCGTATAAAAATCGTTCGAATCGATGAAATTCTTCGTTCGTTAGAACTTTTTCTTTTTTCCCTACGCTTTAATTTTTTCCGTCTAAATTACGCGATATTCTAGGTTCAAGTGTTAATCTGTAACACCTACGCGAGACTTTCTAAAGTTGATTAGCAGCAAACCGGCACGATCGCTACGTAACGCATCGTTCTTTTCTCTCCTTCAACCGTTCTTCTTATAATCGCTAATGCAATTAAGGTAATAGCAAGCTTTTCCCGTGACGCAGGCTAAAATTTACGCGGCAATGACTTAAAAGCTTTACGAGATGAATTTAGCTTGCTAGATTCGGCGCCACGATCAGAGGGAAATTTTCGTCGACACGCTGGCCATTTTACCGCATCCTTATTTTGCAATTGGCCAGTTGACGTTATTCTATAATTGAAGGTCGTTAATTTTCTGCGTTTTCTGTCATCGCATCGTGCCTGTGGACGGCTGCTATACGCGGTGTAAATAATAATTGGAACGTTCGCGAGATAATATAGAAATTGACGAATTTGGGTATCATTTAAATGCCACGTTTACGTATATCCATAGTCCGAGGATCAAAAATAATTTCTACGTAATTATTTTATTTTACGTAAAATAATATTGCAGGAGTGTTAATTAAAATTAAAGTAGAATTGTAGAGTCGATTTTTGAAACTGATTTTTGGGGTTAATTTATCATAGTTGGTGGAGATTTAAAATTGAGATGGTAATTTACCTTTTTAATCTGATTTTCCTAAATTATTTTACGTATCTACTTGTTGCTACTTTAATTAAATAAACGAGTATCACGCACTTAATTACTTTACGTATTTGATAAGAACGAAAAGATGTGCGTTAAAAGTCGAAGGATCCGTTCACTATGAAAATTTTATTACAAAAGTTTCTTGTAAAACCTTGCCGAAATTCAGAGAAAATGTATACGATATCTCTTGCTCTTCATATTTTTTTTCAGCTTGCTGGAGCATCGATAAAGGAACCTTATCGTTGATTACTCTCTTATTAAGGTGTACAAACAGCAAGCGTATTATTTTCCATACGAGATGAAAGTATAAATGACAGATTTTTTAATGCACGAACTTTCCTCGAAGAATTGAATCTGTTTCTTTTTTTTTTTTAAGCGCACGAGAAACTCCAAATACGACTTAATTAAATTAGGAAATTTCAACGCGACGAGATTCGCTTTAACCGATGCTTTAAGATATATTTGTTATTATAAATCTGATATGAAATAATTCACTAATAATCACAGAATGTTTTCACAGAACGAAGAAAAAATTCAAAGAAATTTATTTTTTGTCGCGTAGAAGCCACAGCGCTTTGTGTATGTGTTCGAGCTAGTGAATTTCCTGATTCACGTGCGAGCTGCTTCTTAAGACGGCATAAGGTTCGCGCAAAAAGTAAATCGCCCTCTTCCTCGAGGCTTAGATCGAGGTCACCGCTAAACCTCCAATTATTTTGACGAATTAAGAAGATGCATTCGTACGGCTTTACTTTCCCGTAACCTAAAACCTTTGTCCAAAGCCCGGAAGGATCGATGCTTTAGATACCTTTGGTTGGCTGGTTTAAATAACGATCTTTAGATATTCGATAGGAATAGAATTAAATAGGAACAGATTCCTACGACAAAACGGACAGATTTGTATTCATGTGTGGAAAATAGGATGCATCGTTGTTATTTCATTTTTTAAATATAAAAGTACGAAGAAATATGGGCATTCGTAAATAATTATTGTTTTCGTAGAAATGTGGCATTCGTATATGTACGTAATTTCCGTATAATATACGGGAAAAATTAATTTCGTATGAAATCGTGGTTTATTTTATTAGAATGTAACGGCATGTTGATGTGTCACCTATATTTTTAATAAATGGATTAGGATTCTCGAAACGATGGTTTCGAATATAATTATGATATTAGAAGATATTTGAGCTTGAAAAGAGTCGCGGTATATACGCTTGTCAAACTTTTGAACTTTGGCATTTGAAAGTTATCCAACTTTTGATTTTTGCAATTTGAAAACTGTCAAACGTTCCAACTTCGAGCTTTCAAATTTCCATAAAATTGTGTATTTCCAAATTTTCCTGCAGAACCTAATCTCTCGAATTTCTTTCTCCTTACTAACACGACGTCTACGATCTTGCTCTCGAAAACGCATCTGTTCATTCGAACTACACGTACATGTATGATATCTGCTATGGTATCTGCAAACAGATCAGAAGTCTTCTCCGAAACGTCCTTTAACTCTCAAGATCTGATAACAATGATCGTAAAAGCGAGCGAGTAAGAGCGAGAGAGAGAGAGAGAGAGAGAGGTCGAGACCGAGACCGTGCTCCAGTTCTGTGTGTATGAGGTTTCGGTATTCACACTTTGTCGAACAATCGCATATTCTAAAATTTCCTCCAGTTCCAAAGTCTCACAATAACGTGGCATGCAGTTCTAAGCGCGTCAGAGTGTAGCAGTGCAGATAAGGTTTTGCAAACCCTCGTATCGAAGGTCTATCGACAAATGCCAATAATGAGAAACCGATTTACATAGAATACTTGGAAGAACCATCCTACGAAGAAGCAGAAGAAGAGGAAGACGATGGTGACGAGATAGAGAAGAAGAAGAAGAAGAAGAAGAAGAAGAAGAACTAACGGAAGGAAAGACAGGAGATCGCGAGATACGCACGTGATCATCGTGTCCACTGTTAAATTGATAGCAACTCATACACAATGAACTTCATTTATAATCGCCGACTCTAACTCGAGCTACTTCGGCTAGTTACGAAGTGCCAGAAGCAAATCTCAACGTCGACGCCGTCTCTCTTCCAAACGTCGATTTCAAAATGACGACGTGAGAATTTTGCCTCTGACGTTGCTTCTACTCGACTATTCCTTTAGTCGAGCTGCGCAAACTTCTTCGTCGTTGTTTCGCTGCGAAATTTTATTACGAAGCATCTCCCTCTCTCTCTCTTTCTCTGTCAATTGCCGATTAATGAGTAAGACGGTTTGTCAAGACAAACTGAGTACGAAAGGAGACGGGTACATGCGCGAACATTTTTGAATCGCCGAAGATTTATTTAACAATTGATAAATGTATCTTGTTTGAACTGTAAAAGGATTACACGTTACTCCGTTATTTGATATGAGCTTTATAGTAGTCGTTAGATAGAATTTATACAATTCTGGAGGATAGAATCGCTTAAATTCGTTAAATAACGTTTCATGAATTTTAGAAGCAATATACTTTTGCTAGAAACAGTTAATAGTTGGATAGATGACAGACGTTGGATACGCAATGGAAAAGTAAGGGTGAAATAAGCTTAAATGCGTAAGTAAATGAGAATACGAGGCAATAGGGAAAATAATCGTGAATCGAGTTCCTTTTATGGCCAGGATGCCGAAAATAAAGTCTACCACCATGTACTGCTATCTTTGTTAGAAATTATTTATTTAACGAACGTAGCACGTACAGATTTACGAAGAAGCTGTATTATTTAGATATATAATAATATCGAGAAGCGAGAAACTTTTAATAATTATTTTCTAATATCGCAAATGATTATTAGCTGTAAATAATTATTTACCGATGACGTATACGAAGGACTAATTAAAATGTAAAGTTATTAATATCAAATTGGGTCACGTCGTACAATCGGAAGATCCAGCCATTGGAAGGTCTCCTCCCTGTTGATATTTAACTGAAATAATACCAATACTAAATAACCGGTTACAAAAAGAAATTGAAAGATAATTTACGAAGATGATTCTACTTTCTAAATTAAGAAGAATATTTAATATTATTCGATCCACTTAGATCTACGTCAGAAATATCGCTTCGGAATTAATTACACACGGATATGTAAGATTAGTAGTAGAAACACGGATTAAAAGATCACAAATATATTAAGAATAATAAAAAAGTATTTTGTAATGTAACTCACGCTGGTTGACCCCATTTCTCTCAGTTGCAACTATGGTTGCGGTTCGATTACTTTCGTCACGAATTAATCAACGTGGCTGATCTCGTTTGGGTATTAGCAATCAATGTTCGTTCCTTCGCGTATCAAGCGTAATACATAGTAACGTCTGCGAGGGCGGCCCGAACAATTGATACAGCATAAAAATGGGCGCAACTTGAAAACAAGGTCAGATGAAACGAACGTTTATACGAAGAGTCCTTGTATCGTGTTTGTACGACGAGCTTTAGTTCGGTAAAAGTACTTTAGACGTCGCATCCTTATTTTCCATCCCTAGTACCAACTCGAGAAACGGAGAATGCCGATCGATACTCGTTCGGGAATAAACGAATCTGTGATTAATGTAAGCAGCGCTTGACAAATATAATCGAGCGTGAAATTGGTCTATTGAAACGACGATGGAGTTCCGCAACGAGTAGCATCTACGTATACGTATGCGTGAAAAACGTAGCGAATCTTGAAACGTGTGAATTTTGTCGATTTCTCAGTTGCAGAGAAAGTTGTGTACCTCCTTTAAAGTTGCAGCAGTTGCTTAAAATTATACGGTTGTGATACCGTTGTTAGAGATAATTAGACAAGCGGATACGAGTTTGTTGTCGAAAGAAATATTTAGCGATACTTTTGGAAACGTTGGTATACTATAAAACAAAAAATTTCGATATTCGGCAAGAAATTGAATTTTTAAAATCAAAAGAACATAATTCATTTAGAATCTGATCTTGGAGCACGTGGTATATAAATAATTGGTTAAAATCGTGACACTTAAATGAACATATCCTTTTGAGTATCCATCGAAGCGAGTAATGTATTTACAGTTTAGAGACCTTTATAAATCTTGGTGTGTGGTTGCGCGTGTGTGCGCGTGTGTCACAGTAAAATTTAGAATGTATATAAATACGACGTAATCTCGAGAGAGAGATATAGAATATTTCTATTAATAATGTAAACGACATTGAACATTATAAGGATATCCATTCGTACTAAGATACTTTGGAACTTTCTGTAAACACGGTGGACGAAGGACACGGACGGAAAAATAAGTTTTATCGAATAATAAAGTGTAATTAGTGGATGCACGATTCCCTTCTCCAAGTTCTCCGCCTATTGATTTATGGATTAAAATAAAACATTTCTCGCGTCATAACGACCATTATAGTGGTATACGGATTAATAACGATATGTTCTATTCGACTCATGGTTTCCGAGTCTTTCGTTTTATTTACGGATCATCGTGTCTACCGTAACGGAAATTGGCAAAATGTCGCAAAAAATGACAGGCCGCTTCGAACGATTCCTTTCTTTTAAATTCATTTAAATTGGATTAGACCCAAATCTCTTTTTTAGAGCTATCTATAAGACTAAACATATAACAGAGACCGTTGTAAAGTCGTGTCAAGTTAGAACCAGATTTTAACACCTTTATGACCGATATCGTCCGTCTAAGATGAAGGAGCACGCTATTATTTCTGTACTTTGCGGATTTTAACATCTTGACCATTACAAATACAGAAAATGCATAAAATTAATTCGAACGAAACACAGATAAACCGGTTAAAGTTACTTTTCCAGTTGTTATCTTTCCACGGATCGATCTCATTCGTTTGAACAAAAACATAGGGTAGGACGCGAAGAATTAGCGAGCTAAATTTTCTTTAAACCTGCGAGATTAACAACGAGCAACGTCGCAACTAAAAACGAATGCCCGTAATATCGAAAGCTCTGTTTATAATATCAGAAATCGGAACAACAAATACCAACACGAACAAGTTGAATCGCGGAATGAATACTCTGATTAGCTCGTGAAAAACGACGCTCTTCGTCCGAATTCTTAGCAAGTAAATAAGAGTCACCGGACGTATGAAAAATATTACGTACGAATCGAAATTTCTCGCATATTTCCGAAGCGAATCGTTTAGACTTTTTCAACCATTGGTCTCACGAATGTTGGGTAATAAACGTCACGATGCACCGCCGATAACACGTCGCATAAAGTAACGTATGTATATTTCGATCGCAGAATACACCGCAAGAGCCGAAGCAGTACCGTTCGCCGTATGGGTGCCTGGGTTGACGATCGTTTCGCGGAGGAGGAGGCGGTCCCGATTAACCAGGGCCCGAGAAGAAGGAAAGCATCCTGCATCCTGGGCCACGTTTGCGATGGTGGCGGCCCAGATGCGATTCACCAGCGTACAACGAAGAACTTTAAGAATTCGTGCAGATCGTCAGCGTCGTTGTTGCCGTTACGCCGTCAGTTTACTAGGCAGCTCTACGAGTGGCCCGGTTTACCATTGTTTAAATCAAGGACGAAACTAGATCAGTTTTGAATCGATCGCGCGAATCGCGATCAAATTTAACCGCGATATGACTTTTTTTCTAGCGGCGCGCGTGTTTTTAAGTGCTACGAGAAGCGAGAGGATATAAAAGGATAAGAAGAAGAAGAAGAAGAAGAAGAAGAGGAGGAGGAGGAGGAAAAGGGAAGAGAAAAAACGGGGTATACGTTTGATCTAATTTACACGGAGATCGACAAAACGAGAAACAAAAAAGAGAGGTAGTTGGATCGTCAAACGAGAATAAAGAATAGGTTCGATGTCGTTGCGTCGGCCGTTCGAGGACTGCGCTTAAACAGCAGAGTCCTCCTTGTTCTTGGTACCATCATCATGGCCGAGTGGGCCAAGTTCAATGGCGAGGAGAAGCTGACTCAATCGAGCAACACGATCGAGACAGAGAGCAATAACAAAGAGGAGGAGGACGGTACCGGTGGATCGCGCGGCGACTCGAGAAACGCCGAGGTGATAGCACGAAAAAGCGACGAGGAGTTGTTGATCGAGAAAAGACGTTCTTCCGTAAACAGGACCCCTCAGGAAACGCCGCGTAAAACGGAGTCGCGAAAAGCTGGCGACGCGACCTCGTCAGAATTAAATTCTTTGGTGAAGAACGCGTCACGGTTGAGAAAAAATTCCGATCAGATCGGAATTCTCATCGAGGAACGATCCAAGATACTGAACGATCGGAGCTACGTGAACGACGCGGCGATCGAGAAGGACGAGGAGGTACGAAATTGTTTGGAGAAGACGTTCGACGCATACAACGAGCCTGGCTCGAAGATCCGGCAGGAAGCTAGGCACGAGCTGAGAGAATCGAAAGAATCGCAGAACTCGGTGAAAAAGCCCGACAGTTTGTACAAGGACAACGTTGCCAGCCCGCCGAAGCGTAAGAGCGTTTTCACCGAGCGAAGTTCGATTTTCGGCTCTCCGACGAAGATCCTGTCGAAGAATCGTTCGCCGTCCGAGAAGAGTACCGAGAAGTTAGTTAACGGGAAATCGCCGCGGGAGGACAAGCAACAACATCATGTGCAATTTAACAAAGACTCGAAGAAGCAGCAGTGCCGGGAGCAGAGGCCGCAATCGAGCCCTTCGCTACCACCGTCGACCACCAGCAGTTCCGAGGATAATTCCAGCTTGGGGCAATTGTGCGAGGCTACACCGCCCGATGGCGGTTGGGGATGGGTGGTCGTCGCAGCTTCCTTCATGGTTAACCTCATAGCCGACGGTATTACGTTCTCGTTCGGCGTGATCTACGTGGAATTCCTCAACTATTTCGGCGAAGGGAAATCGAAGACGGCCTGGATCGGCAGCTTGTTCATGGCGATGCCGTTGTTGTCGGGCCCCGTGGCCAGTTTCCTCACGGACAGATACGGTTGTCGAAGAGTTTCTATAGCGGGCAGTATACTAGCGACGGCCGGTTTCGTTATAAGTTCTTTCGCGAATTCCATGGAGGTTCTGATATTCACTTTCGGAGTTCTCGCTGGATTCGGTTTGTCCTTGTGTTTCGTCGCAGCCGTGGTGATCGTCGCTTACTACTTCGACAAGAAGAGATCTTTCGCTACGGGTCTGTCCGTCTGCGGTAGCGGTATAGGAACGTTCATCTTTGCCCCGGTTACGCAGTATCTGCTGGCCGAATACGGCTGGCGGGGAACCACGCTGATATTGGCCGGTCTGTTCCTCAATCTGGCTGTCTGCGGCTGTCTTATGAGGGATCTCGAATGGACCACCACCAGAGCGAAGGCGAAGACCGAGGAGAGACGGAAAAATCGCGAGAAAAAGAGGACCAGGATACAGAGCTCGAGCGTGGACTCGTTCTCCGCGAATAGTTCGCTGAACACGCTCACGATCATGGAGAATCTTCGGACTCAAGAGGAAGAGGAGGAGGACGGTGAAAAGCTATTTTCCAGTCTGGTAAGCTTACCCACGTTCGTGAAGAACGGCGAAAAGGTACCGTTGGAGGTATTGGAACTACTTAGTACTCGTAAAAACGTGTACAACGTGTTACTGCAAAATTATCCGAGTCTGCTCATCTCCTCGAGGAGCTTCAGCGATTCCGGGCCGCTTCACGATCAGCTGAGCACACCTTCGGCCAGATTCGTGCCCACGCCGAGCTCTTTGTCCGAGTTGAAGAGCGAGGAAAACAAGGACAAGGTCTTGCCCAACGACGAGCAAACTCTTCGACAGCAAACGGACGCCGCTTGGCGATTGTGGTGGTTGAAGAAGATCAATCTGGATAGCTCGTTGAGAAGATCCAGCACTTTCGAGCATACCAGGAGACTACCTACTGCCTATTTGAAGGACATCAGAGTGCACAGGCAGAGCCTTACGTACAGAGGTGCTATGTTGAACATAAATCGATATCGACTCAGGGCATCCAGTTGTCCGGATATTTATAGGAACTCGATGACCACCATAGCTAAAACCAAACTCGTCTGGTACGCCGGTCTCTGGGAATTCTGGGACCTCATCGTCGATATGCTTGATTTTTCTCATTTCGCCGATTCGCGTTTCTTGCTGTTCGCCATTAGCAATTTCCTCCTGCATACCTGGTACGACGTGCCCTACGTCTATTTGACGGACAACGCGATCGAGATGGGCTTTAGCGAAACCGACGCATCCATTTTAATATCGGTCATAGGAATAACCAACATGGGTGGCGAGGTAAGAACGATCTTCGATTCTGAATTTAATGGCCGTTTTGAATTTTTCATCGAACCGCGAGCAACGCTTTTCTTTCGTTGGAAAGTAGAAGGTACATTCATCGGCTATTAATATATTCTCTGTTAATCGATTTCTTACAATATCCTTATATACCGAGTCTTATATACGGAGCGATCCGATAATTTACCGTTCTTTCTTCTTCGTGTCAACTTTTATCGACGATCAGAAATTACCATTTTAGTTACTCGTGTATCGCGAGATAAAATATTTTTATTCGAACAATTCAAACACAATAATTCAAACAGTAGCGTTTAAATATAGAGTTGTAATGTATTTGCTTCATCACACGACGTTTCTTATTCCAACCTTTTTTCTTTTTCTAAATGAACTGACTAGTTTACGTGCAAACCTAAATTTTGTTATGTAATGGGCTTTGTTCGTCAAGCGAAACGTTCGAAATCTTTCTCGATGGAAATCAAAATTTCCCGAGCGACGAAATTTCGTTTTACCAAGTTTCGCCAAGTCGATCACCCAGTTTGCCTCCGAACAATTAGTACCGTTATCGTTACGATTCGATATCTGCACGTTATTCGGAATCGATCGTTGTCTAAACGTCGGACAAGTATGGCACAACCATCGCACGATTTTAACGCACAATATCAATTTATCTATTCGAAGGCTATTCCAAGTACGTATAACGATGTCTATCGATGTATGTCAAACAATTTGAAATTCCAATAGTTGCAAACGATGCTTATTCTTTTCACTTCCTCTTACGTTTAATCGTAATTTTACGGTAACAGTTGTTATTGCGAAGACGCAACAATCGTGGATGCTTTAAACGCGAAAATCCAACAATGACGACGCGTTACTTAATATCATCGCGTCGCACGAACCAACATGTCGATAATTCCAAATATCGATGTTCATTGTTCGCCGGGTTCTCCTTTGCTCCGTTACTTTCTCCCTTTACGTGTTCCGATATTAGTTTGTCTCGTCGTTATTTATCCCTCGATAAAGAATCGTTATTTCCTCCTACCGATTCGTCGAGACATCCATTCCTGGAACAGCTGTTCCCTGTGTCTACGAGCGAAATTTTTGAAAATTTTAGATAATCATAATCGCTTTGTACCTTCGTACGGCTTCGAAATGATATTTGAAATTAAATCCCCGCTGGAATCTTACGCAACGATCGATCGGCGTCTATCCGTTGAGCTTGTAAAAACGTTGCATATTATTTTCTGTTACGCGTTATAATTCGTATTATGTAATCATCTATATCAAATTACCGCATTTTCCGCGACGTTTGTATTTTACATATTTCTGCAAATTGAAATTTCTCACGTACACGTAAACAGATAGACGCGTCTTAATAGCTTAAAAACTCATAATCTTCGATCTTGGTCAGTATTTTCCACAAAAGTTCGATTTTTTATTTAGATTTACCCAGCGTAATTATCGCGTTATCTTCTTTGCGGTTACTGTTGACGATCGAAAAACTCGAAATAATTTTTCTGGAAGCTTTGCTCTCTCGTGTATACGAGCAACGTCCACGCAGGGTCGAACGTTTTTGTTCAACCTAAAAAGCTTCTTGAAGGTCTGGTATCGCGTCAATACAGCCTTAGGTCAATCAGTGACGTATCTAGTTCCTTTCACCCTCTCTGATCTCGTTTGATCGCAAACTCTCTTTAACCCCGAGTTTGCGTCACGCGAAAGGGTTAGACTAGACTTGCGTCGGTGCGATTAACATGGAAACAATTCTGAGAAAAGTTACATGGTTCCTTATCGATTCAGCCAAGTCAAATATACTTGGAAGATGCATTAGAAACGATTCTTAAGACATTGTACATCGGACAATTCTCCCTTCAAACTCGCAACATTTTTTGCGTATATAAAATGAATATAATGGTTCGAGCCATCGATTTTACATGCAGCTTTGGAAGCTAGAAAATTATAGTTTTGTAAATATTTACCTCGTGTTAGAGGATGTTAACGCATCGTTGACCAGTCACGGGTGAACTCGTGATTTCATGCATAAAGTAAAAGTTGGTCGATTTTGTATAAAACAGACGGTGGCGCGCGTTAGTCTTTACATAAATTAACCGGTCAACAACGTGTTTACGTTTGCTATCTATTACTATTTTTTTTTCTTTTTTTTTTTTTTTTTTTTTTTTTTAAAGCATAATCGTTCTACGATTCTCTCGACTCTGGAACTTGAAATAATAATTTTAAACTTCGCTTCTGGAAATTTTATAAATGTTGAAAATGGACAATATTTTTCAGATTCTGCTTGGTTGGGCAGGTGACAGAGCGTGGGTAAACGCATCTATCGTATATGCAGTATGCATGGCATTTTGTGGCGCGGTGACGGCTTTAATACCCATGGTAATTGGCAGTTACTATGCCTTATGCGCGATCTCTGGTGCTTTTGGATTATTCATCGGGGCGAACTACAGTCTTACCAGCATCATCCTCGTCGAACTGATTACGCTGGAAAGATTCACAAACGCGTATGGCCTTCTACTCTTGGTCCAGGGAGTTGCAAATCTTATGGGTCCTCCGTTGGCTGGTAAGGGGAAACTCTTGTTACGAGTTGCTCATTTTTCCACGAAACGGAACGGCTGATGCTTCCTCTGTAATATTTACAATTCTGGGTAGCATAAAACCAATGCTGCGTAATTAAATAAATAGAATGCGTTAAAATAAACGTCACTTAAAAGATTGACTAATTGGAGTAAAATCACTGTTTGAAAATTAACGATGAAATTTAAGATATTCGTTTCAAAAATGTTTTATCGTTTGTCATTTGTTCTATTAAAAGACCTAAAGCTAGATCATCGAAGCTTTCCTCGGATTCGTAAACAAAATTCTAATTTCTACCGTCGTACAATTATATATTATAATTTATAATTTAATACATATTTTTACGTATTTATAATAGATACGATAAACGATTATATTCCTACGAATACTCGAAACACAATTGGTTTACGCTAAAATGTCAGAGGGTAGCAGGATAAATTACCGGTAAGTTCGTCCGTGTTACCTCGGGTGCTTTATGTGAATTGTACGATCGTAATAGCTTTAAAGTTCCATGGCCCAGATCGAGCGTCGTGTAATTACGGCCAAACTTCCATTGTCTGACAACCGAGAAAATTCGGGCGAATGCACCGCCCATCTTACGGAACGTATCGATGCCCGAGTACGCAAAACGTATTTTCATTGTTTCAGGATGGCTCTACGATATCACGGGGACGTACGATTTGTCGTTCTACTTGGCCGGTTTCTTCATCGCGTTGAGCGGAGTTCTTTTACTGGCGATGCCTTTGATTAGCCTATACCGGAAATGTTTGCACGGATCGAGGAAAGAGGAAACTGACGAGGATTTTGCGAACGTGAACAGAGTCTGAAGGACGACGGCGACTGATCACGTTAATCATTTCTAAGGAAACTATAATACGATCATCGATAACGCGATACCGATATACATCGATCCGTAATCCATGTTATCGATTCAATGGAATTTATGGGAACGCAACGTTTCCAATCAAAAGGAATTGCAATTAGCAGCTGTGCAATTAGTTTTACAGCGGTATCTTTTTCCCGCGTTGCGCTGTAAACCTATCGCGTATTTTACATTCAATTGAACTTTCGTGGTTCCTTCGTAGAATAGCGTATATACAAGTTAATTAAACAGTTCGGCGCGTTAAGTGATTTATCTAAATAAAAAAAAAAAAAATAAATAAAAAAATAAAAAAATAAAAAGAAGTAACGTTTTTTGAAGCATCTTCTTTCATTAAGGATTTATATGTCCTCTGAGTTTCGCGCGTGTTCGAACGACGAACGATCGATCGATCCAATGTACAAATAAGAAAGATTGACAACAATCGCTAGTGTCCAAAGATAATGTTACGAACGATCTGAAAAGAAATACTTCGATACGTAAACTGATCAAATAGTGAATTAACGAGCACTGTACGATCACTGTTTGTCATTTAACGTCCGATGATATTTACACGAATATCGTATTGACTTTGTACTCAGCAGTCTCGATAATTGTTCTAGCAACGATGCTGGACAAAAGTGGGGGCGAAAATGTTGCTGATTTTACAAAGTTTGAAATAAAATTAATCGCTGGAATAACTGAAAGACGATATGTAACGAGGAACAGAAGTTTACGATCAGTCATGGACGATGTCACGATAAAAGTAACGTATAAATTGAAATAAGCTTGCTTCAGCAATAAAGTGCACACACTTTTCGAATCGGTTTCAACGTCGAGTGTGATTGATAATTAAGAAAAGTTTGAATCTCAGAATAATAGATAAACGATAAAAGCGATAATTTGATAAACGCGATTCAACCATTCTTATTCCTCCTAGGATTAAAAACGAAATTCGTCTTGTACTTTTTCACCGTGCTTTCTCGAGGGAAAGGTAATGGAAGAAAAAAAAAGAAAAAAAAAGAGAAAAACGTTCCTTTCGGCGTAAATTTTTTCACCCGATTGCATTTAAAAATCCGACAAGTTATTTCCACATAGCGCCGAAGATATCACTGTAAATATAAGTCATACGAAATATATACGCAGCGTATGTTAAAGTCTATCGGTCAGATGTTTTCGCTGTTTCGTTGATTTTGTTACTAATCATATCGAAACAACCAAAAGTCGCCTTCACACTCTTTTTAGCGTAACGTTATGCCTACTTTTATAGTTTTGTCGATCGAACAAAGACAAAAAGTGAGATTAAACGAGTAACGCGAGCCAAATATCGTCGTTCCAATTTAGTTACCATTTTCTTTTTCCTTTCGATTTATGTACATTTGTGCATGGAAAGGTCTTAAAGACATGTATGTAAATAGCCATGTATGTATATATATATAGCTTTTCTGTGATGATGAACCTGAATTTTATGAAATTTTCGAGCTATGAATAGGTTACCTTCGTTCTCATAGCGTGTGCGTGCATGCGTGCGTGCGAGCGCGCGTGTACATTAATTCTAACCAGGCATTTCCAATTTATTTGCACTGCTGTCACATTATATTATAGCCTAACGGCATCATATAGTCGTACACGGATATTGTAACTACCATTCTTCGCAAGTTATTTATTAAGATGTCAAGTAATCCTAAAAATTGATGGGTTATCACTTTTCAACACTTGATTTTAAATGTCCAATCGAGCCGTAAGAATAAATCGGAGATTAACGTTAAGATTCGTAAAAAGGAAGAAGAGGAACACGGATCAAAGTGCACGTTATTCCTCGATATAAGCAATTTTTTTTTAGAAAATCGTTCGTACACTCGAACGAGTTAGTTTCCCAATTTTTACGGGGCCTTCGTACGACACAAAAAATTTCAAAGTATTTTCTTCGGACAAGTATACAAAAAAAAAAAAAAAAAAAAAAAATTCCATTCTCCGATATTTTAAAAGAGGGAAAAGATCGAACATCTATGTATGAATTATCGTTTGTCTTGCGTCTTAACATATATATATATATATATATATATATATATATATAAATCTATCGGCACATTTTGCCATTCGAGTAATAATAATTTATTCTTTCATCGTGGTACAATAACTAGTTCTACAGTGCATGTGCTCGCGTTATGGTAGCGTGATTATGCAGACGCGGCCTTACGGGCGTTTACAAAATGTATAAAGTAATATTTTATTATGAAAACAAACTGCATTTCAAATATACGAACCCGGGTCGTACATCGGTCGCTTCGGCCGATCGACTTTTCATCACAACATAGTGTTTAAGTAGTTATTAAGGCGAGGTATGGGATAATAATTTTTGTAAAGGAACTAGTGAGAACTTCTATAATAGCCGCGAACGGAAACAAAAACTTATATTATAACGTATATTACGAACGTTTTAGAGGAGCAAATGTTTTTGTTCGAGCGAATGATAAGGATACGTTTCCATATAGCGAACGGTTTTGAGAATTTGATTGATCCGCTGATAAGTGTGTCCAACAAGTGCGTCGTAAACGTTGAATTCCTTCTCGAAGATTTCTCTTCTTGACTGTTACTCGATAACCAAGAACGTTCTCACTACCTCTTTATTAATAAGATATCCTATTACCCATGGTTGATAACCTCGAAACAATCGCTTGAACGTTTGAAAGTGGCTTAAAGTCTATGCAGAGACAAGAAACAATGAAAATGATGAGAAAGCTCGATTCAAGGCACGACGCAGACGCGTCAAGAGTTTCCTTTTAACTGTAAAACAGGGAAAATTCAGAGCAGAACCGTTCTTTTAGTTTTATACATGATACACATATATTTAGAACATAGTATACTACAAATGTTGCTTGCTACGTGGTCCAAAAGTGATCCTCGTGATCACTTGTAGTCTGGATTTTCGTGAGCAATTGTTTTCTTTTCATTGCGCCTTACAAGTTAGAACAAAGTATAGCGTAAATAATTTTCAAAATATTTGTATCGTAATTTTCTCTTATAGTCACGGAAATAACATGATTTGTTACGTGATCGCAAACTTGTTATTCTTCTTTTCTTTTAAGCTAAAGTACGATCGGTAACCAATTTTCATTCTGTGGATTATCTTTACATTTCAATCGTAACAAAAACATTATTCCTTGTAATCGAAAATAATTTAAAATTACGTTAAACGTAGTTCTTTTTTTAGCGAATCTTTCGATAACTTAATGCGCACGATTATCCTGCTAAAAGTACGGTTTTGCTACAGTTACAAGCAACATTGTTCCATTGTAAATGGAATACGGAGACTTATGTTAAGACTCCTTTTTAGACTTTATTAGAACAACCCATTTTTCAATTGTATAAATGTGTATATGTGCACACAGCTACACGTACTCAGGCACACATACATACACACATTCACGTATAAACGTATACTACTCACACGTACAAAAATATAAAAATCTTATTTAAACTAAAATAAAATAAAAAGTAAATCACAACTTCAAATTGCTCTTTCTTCATATCCTAATACTACCCTCTCGTGTGTGTATGACATTTTTTAATCGATATTTTTACTAATAGTTTGTCTATCGTGCACGATAACAGAATCATTCGTTGCTCGAAAGAAATACAACAGATAACATCTGTGATGTTATAACAGACAATCACGATTTAATATCACCAGTATCTTTACTCAATGTAAATTATTATTTTAAAAATTCATTAATATATATGTCATGAAGCTACAATCCACGTATCATTATCAAATTAAATCGTTTAATAACAAATGATTGTAATCAATAACTTGCTATACAAATGTTGCTCATTCGAAACTAATTCAAAAATATTAAAAATATATCGAGTTGGAAACATTTTGTAAATTTTGTATAGATTAAGATATATTGATATTAATTGAATACATTCTGATTTCATAGACTTTACGTACAAATCTGCATTTTATTATATTGGATTCCCTATAATTGTATGGATTCATAGATGGTTCTAACGTACTTTACAACGGCTGACGTTATCGTCGTTATTTTAAATTTAATAGATGGATTGCGATATTACGTGCAAGTGGTTAAAGAACTGACTTGCGCCCTCTTTTAGCCACAGGTGTACTCGAAACCGTTTCAATGACGGACGAACACGCAGCAGTGTTCATCTCTGTTTCAGTACTCAGGGCGCGTTCACTCGAAGTGGTAATGCACATGCAATAAAGAAAAGATTCGCATTTTGTGACATCAAAGCACGATAGAACGTATCGAGTATCAAGCGAGAAAAATTACACGGGTGGATCTTTAACCAGTAAATCTCCTAGTGAATTCGGCGTTTCTCTGACAGCTCGTTTTCAGAAGAAGCGAAAACACCGCGAAAACAGCGAAAAACTAGCAAGACTCCTCGTGGGTGAGTTTTGTGACGATTGGACAATCGTTATACACATACATGCACGAATTTCTGTTGTTAGATACCTTTATATATTATTAATATCAAAGTAGCAAATGTATGGACGAAAAACAGAGTGACAAAACTACAAAACGAAAAACAAAATTACGTTTCGCTATGTCAAAGTTACTAGTTAGCAATTTTCTTTTCATTCTATAAAAGCACACAGACGTCATAATGTTTGTTTAATTTTTATTTGTTCTTTTGATCATTGTTCATTGATTTACATGAAATATGCATGAGGACACGTCTTTAAGTATATGTAGCTTGAAGAAGGCAAAAATTGAAATTCGAATGCTCTGTATCAAAAAATATCAATATTATAAATACCAATATTATTGAATCCATAATTTTTTCTACCATCACGTTTACAAAATTTGTAATATCCTTTTGTTAATATATAATCGAATTAAGATTTGTAATAAGGACGAAACAAGTTGTAAAGACGATGAAATTGAACGACTTTTTGATTTTACTAAAATCGATGCGTTAAATGTCTCGAGAATTTTCATAGTTCGCGAAAATTTCTGAATTATCACTGACTTGAGATAAAAGAATCTATCACATTCAATTAAAAAATTGTACTTCTCGTACAATATAGCTGTATTTTACTGCTTAAAATTACTATTAACATGTAAAACTTTTATTAAAAGTTATTTGAAATACTTTCTGAAAGCAATACTATAATTATAATAAAAATAAAAAATAATATCTGTTACATTAAAATACGCACTTTTTAACAAAAGCATTCCTTCGATATGTCAAACTTAATTGACAGGCATTTTATAAATTGAACGATCGGATATCATTTAATTTCTTTATGTTATCAGTAGGGGCATTGTTCTTAATTTTTGTTTTCGATAGGAGGCGAATTTTTCTGTCAGAAAATATTTAGATAAGGAGGAAATAAGCTTTTCTTACCATTACATATCATTTTTCTTATTCTTAGCTTAAGCCACTGGTTAGAATTTCATTTCTTTGACCTACATTTTCCTTACATCGGGTAAAATGTCACGTTACTTTAACTATTATACGATAATATCGATTTCATAACGCTAAATATTCACTTGTTCCATGAAGACAAAATTATATTTCTCAATAAGTGTTGAAAATGTGATCTATATTATGTTTACATCGCAGGTACATATATACTAGCCTGAAAGTCGTATTATGAGCTTAATGCGAACAGGTTATGTTATATATATATATATATATGTACCGAAAATCTATAACTTCCAGAGACGTGTACATTTTAGGTTATTTACGACCATCGATCAACATTCCAAATATTGTTTCTGTCGACAGCAGGTTAATTAATTTAGTATGTAGGTGTTTTATTATGTACAAATTTGAAAGATTTAGAAAAATAATTAGTAAAGTGAAAACCATATGTAAGTCTAAGGTCAATGTCCTTTTGGCAGGTTTACAAATGAAAATCTGGACCCTGGGGTGTCATATAGTTATGTAAGCGTTTACGTTTCTAACAATCTGCATGCTAAGCTAAAATTGCGTAATAAAAGTAACCTACCAACAATAACAGACATTGACATTCGCGTGCTGCGCGCGATAGCTTAATGTTATTTTCACCAATGCATTCAAGATAATTAAACCGGAATGGTACTGATCTGCATATCTGAATAATACATATGACGTAAAACGCTGGAACTCTTATAAATAATTATTCACCTCGATAAATCTTCCTCGTTTCAATACCTTAACTTTTTTTTCCCTCGTGAAATCTAATTAACAATCGTTTCACAAATATATGATAAAACTTTAATTTATTTTTATGTTGTTTAATAGATATTTATGTAAATGATATTAAACTCCTTTTTGATTGATAATTGCTTCTTATTTGTGAAAACATGTGTGCAAATGTATCAAGCAGTTATTGATTACGAATCTAATTCTAAAGATTTATTAGAGGTGCTCTATAAATTTTGTTCTCTGCGAGTTTCATTTTAATATTATTTATAATAATAAAATTTCAGTATCATTACAATCACCATAAACAATAGCTATCTATTTCTCATTTAATATCAATAACAAACAATATTAGAATAATAACACGCGAAAAAGTTAATTGCAACTTTAGCTCCCCCTCTCTCCTTATTGTGTCATTTTCGTAATAAGAAAAGATACATTATAATGAAATTTCATCCTACCATTAACGTGATTTTAATATCCGAAGCATCAAATATCAAAATCTGTGATGGATGATAATCTTCAAATCGATATGAAACGCTTTACGTAAAACGCCAACTTTTTCAGTCAACTATATTTATTCACCAATAACAAAAAGCAATACTTGGGAAGTGTTGCAACACGAGTATGATAATAACAGATTAATAACGTAAATATTAACACTATGATATTTATGGAACGATAATGTTGTATCTTAGAGTTTGCTCGTTCAACGATTAACGATCTAATATAACGTGGATGACTAAAAATCGAGCAAATCGATCAGGCTTCGCGTGCACGAGAAGTCACGAATCATCATCCATATTCAACGCTATTGATTTTAATTGGCAAATGAATCGCAACAGTGCATGATCCCGCTTGTTTATTTTCTTCTGACGGATGGTAGACGTTGGAATCGACCATGGCGGTTGTCATGGTGACTCCCCCCGATCACCCACGTTTGGCGCTCCTGAATCATCCTGTGCGTACTCATATTTCTGCAAAAATACATATACATATATACATATACGTATATACTCGTGACCTAATCTTCTTAATGCCAGAAGAAAGTTGAGTTATTCCTTGAGCTAAACAATGTAATATCCAATACGTATTGCACTCGTAAACATTTTTGTTTTTAGCGATACTGTTTTACTTTTGGTATTTTGCGATCTATCTGAACATCTTGCGTGATAAATATGCGCGAAAAGAAGTAACGACATTATTCTTAGGGAATAGGAAATCAAATATTTCTTTCTTCAAGGGAAAAAGATCAAAAAGTTTGTTATCTTCTGAAAACGTATACATATCATTTATACGTTTCTCTAGATTTTTAAGGGTTTTTGATATTTAGAATATCTAACGATTTATTTTTCTTATCTTATACCCACATTTTTCAGAGCAAAGCATCGAGGAAATGCAAGAAGCAATATCTTACATTTGCCCTAATTTTGCGTTGCAAGTATATGAAAACAGTCCAGTAGCAATTATGAACAAGTGCAGGGGCGATTAAGGACCCATCGCGTGCTGTCTAATAATATCGGTCTTGGATTTCCTTTCTGATAAGATAACCTTAAAGCTGCGGCCACACCTTGCAGGTGAAGGCTCGCGCGGAGTCAAAAGAACAATCGATCGTCTGAAACTTTGCATGAAATTCTATAATATTTAAATAAAAAGGTTAATAAGTTAGAAGAACCTGACAACGATACCGAGAAAAAATGTTTATACGTTATTTACGTTTCTATGTTAAAATATTAACAGAAACTTCTTGTGATTACAAAAAAGGTATTTATCGATAGGTCTCGTTCTTTGCAGTTTCGAAAGATCTTATCTCTTTAAATATTTGCCATCGCTTGTCGCTTTGTTGAATGAAATATAGAGTTCAAGTAGAATTACTTGAGAGATTACACGTACAGGACTGATCTGTGTCATCAGATACTACTTTATTTCTGTTGTTATATGGTTGGTGGGCTGTTTCTGGGTGTTTCTGGCTTTTGGAAATAAGATAAACCATATCGTGCGTATAGTAAATCACCGGAGGACAAAGAAGTCCTCGATATCGGGCAGACAAGAATTTCCAAAATTTCATTTCCGATAATGATGTTAAAATCGTGGCGTCACATTAATTATTTCGTAATTATCGAAGATTAACCCTCGACTAATATCGTCAGTCTATAGGAGTAATTATAACAATTTAGAATGAATTTATGCTAGTTTATTCAACTCTATCAGATCCCTTGGATCATATTCGACCTAATCATATTTTTCTACAAATAAGCATAATCTTTAAAGTTTGCTAAAAATATGAAAAAAAAAAATCTTTGTTAGTACGCGCGATTTCTCGCATCAACCATGACATACTTTAACACCGAAATGAAGTTTAAATTAATTCATGGTAATATAAAATATATCTGTTATAGTTATAGTTGAAACAAAAGTGTTACAAATTGAAAGAATTTACTGAGTTTGCATTGGAACTTCAAGGCTCATACGTTAATGAAAAGTACTATAGTGGGAAGAACGAAAAGGGTAAATGTATCTAAAATAACCTGGAATCGTATCGATTCTTTCGTAAACTTATAAATCACGTGCTTGAGTTCACGTTCGATGGTCGCTTCTCGATTATAAGAACTTGCTAGTACTACTAGCTTTACCTACTAACCCAGTGACATAATTCTCTTCGAATAATCCTATCAGAATTTGCCAAAAGGGAATGTAAAAGTCGACTAGAAAAATCCTTTGCACAAATAATTGGATATAAGTACTACCAAACCGCGAACGTTAATGCAAATTTATATTTTTATAAATATAGAGCAATGGAATCCTGGGCGAAATATGTTTTTCCAACTAAATATCACAACGAGTACTATACTAGTGTCTCTGAATTTCACATAAATGCGTAATAATGCATAGTAATAATAGTCTAGTAAATAATAATAAAATTTGTAATATAATTTATCGTTACAATTATTGTTATTGTTGTTATAGAAAATAATAATTATTATTATAAAAGAAATATCTAAACTTGAGGAAACAAAGAATATAATTTCTGAAAGTTATCTTTCGAATCGATAGTTACGAAACTGCGTGTTGTTATTGGATCGCGTCCATCCGCCGGATATATTACTTTAGGTTTTTGGCAGAGGGCGTCTCGGTTTTCTCCGCGCTTTTGTCATCTTCGATCGAATTACAATTTAACAAGATACTTCGTGGAAGAGAATTCTCAGAAAAGAAAAAGTTCGAATTGGGTGGAAAAATGAATTACGTATAGTCGAAGCCTGTCAAAGTTAAGGTTAAACCTGCTTAAACGGGTGATTCATTATTGAGACTTTATCAGACTCCGGACATGTGCTTAGCACTAAAGTCAACCTTCTCGTATTTATATAGGTGATAATTGATAGAGCGTTTTAGGATAATGCTGCTACGTGTTAGTCAAATTAAGCTTATGAATCGTATTGTAGGATCATGATTTAGCGAGGTCGTAAAATTGGTCAGTGATCAAATTAATTACGTTTCAAGAGTCGGTATAAAGCAGGATAGAAATATGGATATATGAGGACTTAAATACAGCCAGGGCTGTATGAACAAAATGTACATGGTGTGTTGTTATAATGTACATTCAGTGTAATAAATATAATATAACGTACTAGTATTTAATATATATTTAGTTAATGCGCTATGTATAGCGTTATATTGTATGTACAATGATATATGTATATTGCAGTGTAAGTATACAGGATGATTCCAAAATTATGGTGCTGTCGGAAAGGACGCATGATTTCTCCTATAAGAATAAGTCGAGAGTATAAGATAAAAAGGACAAATTTCTGAAATCGTTTTTTACGACATATGAAACTATCGTATTCTATATTTTTAACTTATTTTTACATAGGCAATCGTGTCTTTTTTAATTGTACTAAGACTTTAGAATCACCCTGTATGTCGAAACTATCCTTCTCCCTCCTTTTCTTTCTTTAATGCAGTTGCAATAATAATTAATATCGGCGGTGAAATATCTGTCACTTAACTTGTAAGTCATCGTCTTTTTTTTTTATTGTATGGGACCTTAAAAGCAACCGAGAAAGCAGTGTGTATGGGCTTAAGTGGGTTTATAGTTCTAACAATAAGACACCGATGAATGTCGCTATTTCGATGATTTGATATATGACCACACGGCACTTGAAAAAGAGATTTTATTTGCAAGAAGGAAAAGCGATTAAATAATAGAGGACGCCTCGCATAAATGCCCTCTAATCGTACATACGTCGTTTCTCCATTGTTTCTCGAGAGGAATGAGATAAGAGCGCAAGAGAACAAACTTGCGATTACGGGGCACAAATATTCTTCTTAATCGGAGAATACATTTAAACCGTGGGATATGGAAAATGGAATAGAATAGGAAAGTGTATATAGAAGTGATGAGTCGTTGATATAGACCGAGACTGTTCCATTTATATTTGCGTGTTAAAAGCGAAGAAGTCGTTTAATTAGGCAGAATGTATAATGGAAAAATTTCATTTACGTGTATCAACAATTTTTGCCATTAATAGTTCATGATATTTAAGTATCGATCTTACATAAAATGTGTGTTTTTTTAGATGTACTTCTTATTTTTATTAACATTGCAGCTTAAGGTAACATTACTATATATATCTGGAATCATGCACGTAGTAGATGTAATACTTTGCTGAAAGATATTTAATAATTATTTTTCTATTTTCTTTTATCTTGTTTCAGAAATTTATTTTTTCTGCTTTCACACTGACTACTAATTGTTTTCTTTTTCCCCAGCTTCTTTGAATTCTCTAATTGAACACGCACGCTTTGCTCGTTTTAGCATATACAATTAGTTAACTTAATCACTTAATCACTTAACGGTTGATCGCAAATATGGTCCATCTCTTTTTCTATCGATTTCTTTGTACTTGCTCACGCCGTTCAGTGTCGTATGCACATTCCTGCACCGAGACACGCATGCACGCCTATATATCATCTTACATTACCTCAATGGTGAGTAAACAGCTCTTTCTTTTTTATCATCGTTGCTAATTACTTCACTTTTATTTTTTCCCCGCTTTTATTAGAACTTCCTTGTTTTACGCCACTTTCTTTTTACTCCTGTGCCTTCTTAGTACACGTTAACGAGGAACGTTCGATTTATCTTATAACTTTACGCTGTGTTTATAACTCTGACATAATTGTCACCCATATTTTATGGCACATAGAATATAATACTTTTTAAAAGAATAAACAGAGTTTTGTATTTTTGCAGCTTTTAAAAAACTTACAAGTTGCTACGTGGATGCAATTTTAAGATCAGAACGCACGTAAAATAAGATACGCCTATGATTCGTATGTAAACGGCTTGTATCTTTTTGGAAATAAGAAAATGTGGTCTTTTGCGCTTTGTAATAATTGAACATTAAAATACGATCATTCATTTATCGATTAATTTTGAACGAATATTCCAAGATTTTATTTGAAAGAGAAAGAGAGAAGAGAGTTCAAGTGTTTTATCATAGAACGATGAAGAAATGATGAGAGGAATGATAGTAGTTTATCTTTGTACAAACATTATTTAACTATACTGATTAAAATTTTTAATAATTATTCGATAGCGTGACCGAGAATATCGTAATTTACAATTATAAAGCAGTATCGCTTTTGCTATATTATTGAAAGAGGATCTTTTCACAGGAGAAGCAAGAAGACGGAGCGTGCATGCTGAGGCGACCGACGTTTAGTGACTTTTCCAAGGTCGACCGGAAAGTCCTTATGGTAGGTGAGGGGCGTGAACGATCTTTCCCGAGCGAGATCCAGAGGCTGAAGGGCTGGCCCCGACGTTGGATCCACTCGGCCAGCACCTACATTTAGAACAACAACGATGACCGATCGTAACGAGAACCTGCTATTAAAACCAACAAATCAGCTCAACGTGCAACAGGTACCCCACAAGTCTGCCTGCAATTGGAACAACAATAACGATATTCGCAACAACGGATCGACCAACTTGATCAAAAGGGACGGACTAACCGCAAGAGATCCAAATTATTATCCACGATCGAACAGCTATCAGAGAGATCAAACAAATTCGAATTATCGTCTGCCGAGAAAGGCGCCCATCGTTGGCTGGCAAAATGGCAGTCCAACGGTATTTCCAAGCACACCGTGCGGCACACCAGATCCGGAAACGCACGATACGATCGATTTGTCTCGTTCCCAAAGCGTCGCCTCGTCTACGAAATATTCAGAGATCGATCCAGATTCTGGGAACACCGAAGACCTCAGCAGTCTGGCGGACGAAAGACTTCTTCAGTCTACACCAGCTCATACCATCGATCGAAGCGTGGAATCATTGTCACCCGATAAGGACACTCTCTTAACGACGTCCCCGGAAATTGGCAAAAGCAAGGATCTAAGTTTGACCGACGATATAGAGGACAAGATCGATCTACTGAGTCCTGGAACAGATTGCACGGAGGACAGAGCACCGCCTACTCCTGTTGACAATGGTTTCCTGGCCTCGCCGAATCTTACGATAGGACCTACCCCCGTCAATAAAATCGAGTTAATAATAACAACCCCGTTACCCGACGAGTTCCAAAAAATCGACGGATCCAACAATTGCAGATATTCGGAGACAAGGCCAATAATCATTCCTAATCCTGGCTACAGAGACGACACGAGGGATTCTATCGATTCCGATAGCACTTTAGAAGACGAATTAATCAACAAGGGAAAGAGGAAACCTAAAGTGCCAGATGGTGGATGGGGTTGGGTAGTCGTATTGGCTTCTTTGGTCATCTCCATGATAGCCGACGGGGTGTCCTTCAGCTTCGGCCTTTTGTACATCGAATTCCTTAAAGAGTTCGGCGCGTCTAAATCGAAAACAGCCTGGATAGGTTCTCTTTTTATGGCTGTACCACTTTTGTCCGGTCCTATAATGTCGGCCTTAGTAGATCGTTACGGATGTAGGAGCATGACAATCGTGGGTGGCCTGATCTCAGGAATAGGCTTCGTGTTGAGCTCTTTTAGCAATTCCATCGAGGTAATGTATTTGACCTTCGGAGTCATCGCTGGTCTAGGTTTGGGTTTGTGTTACGTCACTGCGGTCGTGAGCATCGCGTATTGGTTCGATAAGAAGCGAACCCTAGCTGTAGGATTGGGCGCCTGTGGCACAGGGATCGGTACATTTTTGTACGCGCCCATGACCACGTATTTCATCGAGGAATATGGCTGGAGAGGCACTTGCTTGCTGCTAGCAGGCACCTTCTTCAACATGATCGTTTGTGGTACGGTAATGCGCGACCCTGAATGGTGGATATTGGAACAGGAAAAGCAGAACGGCGCAACACCGAAAAAGTCGACGACCAAGTCCGAATGCGAAAGATCCAGTATCAGCCCTGCAGACGAGTTTCCTGGGATAGAGGAATTGAGAAGGATGCTGAAGAGCGGACATACGCCGGAGTATTTGTTACAGATTCTCAGCACCACCACGGAGGGTCCACAGACGGCGAACGGGGATATTAGATTTAGAAGCGTGGTTAATCTACCTACGTTCGTGAAGCACAATGAAAAGGTGAGAAGCTGGCCTGGATAAATACGGAATGAAAAGAATCCTGCAATTGCTCTCCGAGCGATTCCGCGATGAACGATAATGAAATTCTTTGTTTTTTAATATTCCTTTTTCTAATATTCAAATGAAATACCACTGACGTTGAAGCAGTAGAAATGAATTTTTATTTTTTACATTGGTAATTTGATAAATAAATAGAAATTAATACATAGTACATTAGGAATTTTTAATAAAATTTGGTTAGAAGACAGATTTGTGCTTCGTATAGACAAAAGCACGAAATATTAAAATATTAATTAGAATGAAAATTTGTACTTTCGAGTATTGCAGGTACCCGTGGAAGTATTAGAATCGCTTTCCAGTAACCCGAGACTGTATAAGGTCATTTTGGAGAACTATCCCAACCTTCTATCATGTAGAAGTTATTCGGATAAAATGCTACAAGATTCCACCGGAGAAGTCGGCAATAAGAGCGTCGTCACAATGTCTATGAGGTTTCAAATTTGATCGATATTTGTACTGTTATTTTTATTTCATTCTTCTATTTTTTTCTTTTTTTTTTTTTTTTGTCTCTCTGTCATATTTAACGTCTTCCGATATCGTCACGAGTAAAAAATATAACAAAAGATTAATAATGAATTGTAGTAATATTATTCGTTTTAATTGAAAGGATCAAACAAGCACCTGACGAATCAAAACATGAAAATTCGCATGCAACGAATAACGTTCACTCAGGATCTGCATGCAACACCATAAAGAATCACATAACGAAAAAAATATCTAAAAAAGAATCAGAAGAAGCCAATCCTCTCTTGATCAAAGAACTTGAGTATACAGTAAGTAAAACCATTTAATTCTGTCCGATAGAGTGAAAACAGAAAGCAACAACAAATATTATTTCTTTTCGTCGCATTATTATATAATCTTTTAGATGAACGAAGGACGAAAATCAAAATCGATTTCTAAACAACGCATAGCGGATCTTAGTTGTGGAGTCGTCAGAACGGATTCTCTCCCGTGGTTAAGAAGACAATTTAATACCAATACTCACCATTTTAAAGATATTAGAGTTCACAGGAACTCGGTCATGTATCGTGGTGCTGCTCTTAATTTGCACAAATACAGATTAAGGGCCAGTAGTTGTCCTGATATTTATAGGAATAGTATGACTACATTAGCCAAAGAAAACGAAGAGGTAAGATAAAAGTCGAAATAAATAATAATAATAATAAATAGTTTTACTGTTGTTATAGCCTGTAATATAACACCTGTTCTAATCTTTTATTTCCAGAAATGGTACAGCGAATTAGTAGACTTACTGAAAGGTATGATGGACTTTTCAATGTTCCTGGAACTGCACTTTTTATTCCTCTCACTGTCAACGATCTTGCTGTTCACTTGGTTTATCGTGCCTTACTTTTATCTTGCCGAGCATCTTACCAGAAACAGTTACATCGAGTCTGATGCTGCGAATCTCCTTAGTATTATCGGCATTACTAATACGATTGGAATGGTATGATTCGTTTTATCTGCAAATTATTCTGCAGAGATATCGATATAACTATTTTATTAACTATTTTACAATGTAGTTACTTTATGTTGTTCTCAGATTGGTCTCGGATGGGCAGGAGATCAACCTTGGATGAACGTTAGCAAAACCTACACTTGGTGTCTGGTTGCTTGCGGCGTGGCAACGATTTTAATGTCAACGTTAACTCCTTATTATAATCTGCTGATGGTCACCTCGGCAGCGTTCGGTCTCTTTTTTGCGAGTAGCTTTAGCTTCACTCCCGTTATATTGGTGGAATTGATACCTCTAGAGAGATTCACCACTGCCTACGGCCTTAGTTTACTTTGTCAAGGTATAGGAAATCTTCTTGGTCCACCACTGGCTGGTTGGATATTTGACGTAACGAATTCGTGGGACTTGTCTTTTTGTTTGGCTGGTGGATGGATTGTTATTTCTGGGTTTTTGGTAGGCCTCATTCCGTACACAAAAAATCGAAAGATTTGGGGTAAAGGACCCATCGAAATGGAGCGCGAGAGAGATAGTATAGCTTGAATTTATTATTAATCGACTCGACTCTTACATTCAACAAGGACGAGCGATGGAATTGTTGATTGATAATTTACTGTTATTTTAATTGTCGAAAGAGGGAAAATGTTAATTGTTGCATTAATTTTTCTCTAATCTATAATGATTTTATCATCGGATTTCTTTTTATCAAGTGGATATACTTTATATACAGTGATAATAATAATACCTATTGATCCGTAATATTTATAAAACAAATCGTAAAATGTACATATGTTAATAACTTGGAGTTATTTAAATTGCAGTGAAATATAGTTAATTGTATTTGAAATTCACTGAAGAAATCATAATATATGAAGGATTAGCAAAGGTACAAAGAGACAATGAATGTATCATAAGATTTTTTATCATGCGACAAACATAATTGAACATCGTATTTCACTGTTTAATTATTTTGTGGATTTATTCAATAGAAATACAAATGCATCCTTATCTTTTAAATTGCAATTTATCTTTCGATTAATGTGTGCGATGCGTGTCGCTTGCGTAAATGTAGATATCCATAGATGATGTAAACGAACATCGATGTGCAATTGGTATATATTATTCGCTGTTGTTCCAACAGCACAAACCTATAAAGTACATACTATTTATTTTTCTTTAGAAAAAAAAAATTAATTCACCAATAATTTTATTAAAGACAAAATTCTTTCTTAAAAACAAATAAAACAATAAAAAGAGGATGTTTCTAAAAAAAGGTGCTCGTAATTAAAATTGCTTTGATAAATATTTACAAAATTTCTATATACGTGTATTACTAGAAAAACATGTACTAGCATACAAATATATACTATTAGGTAATTCAATTTGAATATTTCTAAACAAAAAAGTGGCAAACTTAACTAAGTTTGTATACTTGTAAATGTGTCAATGACAAAAAAATCTTGCGTGTTCCGTTCGAAGGAACAGAAACGTGAGGTCTTTCGTGGGTAATTTTATGACGCCTGCTTTCGGACACAAGAGGCTACTCTTGAGTAGAGACTTTAGCATTTGCAACGATTTCTTTCAACGATTCTAACAATCTTTTCTATTCTCTATGTCTACCATGTTCTCAATGGCCATGCGTGTCATAAATCAGGTTACCTCCGAGGCGTCATTAGTACATTAGCGACATACGATGGTCTGATCGATTGCCTGGAAGATCACCTGGAGTATCGTTCGTGGCCTAATCATCTCGAGGCCTCACGTTCGTCTAGAAAGCGTTCACCCTCTTCCCTTCAAGGACATGGTTCGGACGCATGATAGGATATAACGGTATGAGTGATATCCAAAGAACATGCTGATTGGATTTTCTTTAAATTTGCTGTGAATACCGCCAGATTGATATACTTCTAAACTTCTGCCTTATAACGTCCAATATAGATAACAAATCGAGAAATCAAGTCTGCCATGATAATTAAAACGATGCACAATAATTTTTCGCATCGTTGTAACGAAACGTCCCAACTGTGATCGCAACCATTGTCAGGTAAAGGTTAGAAAAATTGTGAAATTAGCAAAAATGTATTCTCTAGTTAATAAGTATTCGGCATTTAACTATATTAACGAAGACTCTTCAAGTGCAATGTTACCACATTATACACCGTAATGACATATTTCAATTAAAAAATAAAAGAGATAAATCCAATAAACTTATTCGATTTTTAGAAATTTCCGTATAGCTTTCAGAGATATTTAATCGATCGATTACATGGTAGAGACGTAAGGATACGTAACTATAATGACTGGAATTTTACTTAAATCTGCCGTATCAATATGTACATACTTATATTTTTGCTTAAATAGGCACCGTGTTATTAGAAATTTAACAAAAATATCAACAATTAATTGTTTCCGTTACATTATAACGGATGTTATTAAAAAGTCTCGTTCTTAAAAAAGATTCTGCTTATAAATAATTATGTCATACGCGTAGAGCGTATAAAGATAGATACAGTTCCTTCTCTACAATTTCTTAATGGTGTGTTAACTTCGTTTTCGGATTTCTATGTCATTTATTCCGTGTCCCTTGAAAAAAAAAAAATGTAAAAAGAAGAATGCGCTTTAAGTATATCGTTCTTAGAAAATAAATTGTCAAAGCTTTCCTTCAGATTGAACTAGGAGTCGTAAAGCGTTAGTTTCTGCTACTGTTCTCTAGTGTGAGAGATACAAGATAGCATCAAATATTTCACTTCCAAAGATATAAGTCGATTGGTTGTCCATATTATCCCGCTATCACGCTTTATACTCGATAATCAATGAGAGTTTTGATGCTGTTTGCAACAATGTTATATCTAATACTACATAGCGTAACAGTGTCAAGTGTGATAATAAATGTAAACCTTACCAAGAGTTTCTTGAAAGTATTATAGATTTGAAATTGCGTAAAATTATACATTATCTTGTACAATAAATTATACAAATATCTTTTCGAAGTCGACACGAAGTCTAACAAAGTTTTCAGTTTCCACTATTGTTCATTTGTCGTAGCGCGTGTTTGAATCAAGTAGGGATAGAGGTGGAAATACAGTTTATTTTCTTATTGTCCTCGTAGAAACGGATCTTTCTTCGATTATACGCGCCCAGTTAGGTTGAATTTCGCGCGGTTGGGTATCTTTCTCTCAAGTTTTGTACACGTGCAACTTGTGGCACAGAGTATCGATAAAAGCAACGTCTTAAATTTTCTACCAAACTCGCAAAGTGATACTGTGTTATTGTTAGAAAATACCACCTCCTCAGAATTCATTAACTAATCGTGAAACATTTTTCATCGCAAAGACAAGCAATAGCATCTCTTTTAAGATATCCACGAAGGGCTAATATGATTTTGAAAGAACAGAATGGTTTTGACTGCAACAGTGAAAAATGTAACCTTTTAAAATTATTACATTTAGCACCGATTAATTTCATTTTATACGACCTTTTTATATTGTGTAGTATATAGTTTATAACGATAGAATGTTATTGTTATTAAATTATTTTACTTTTATTAGTGATAGTACTTGTAATTTGTTAATTAGCGATTCAGTAGTAATAGTAAAAAGTGATGATGATAATTGGTGTCATCGTAATTATCATTGATTGCACTATATAGATAGACGCGCAAGTTATATGGAGAAAGTGGGCGACAATGTCCATTGGATATGAACAATAGAGGGGATAAAGAGTATTAGTAAGTAACTATAATAATATTACATCATTCTATAGCACTATACCGTAACATAAGAAAGAGTTGTTCAATTTTAATTTTTGCCTACGAATTACGTGCGACTTTAATGTTGTATACAATGTGTTACGTTTTTTATAAGGTATACGTATGTATTACACGTATGTATGTGTTGCATACACGTGACTTACAATTTGACTCATGCAGAAGCTTTAATAATTTATTTTCGAAAACTAATGGAATCGTGGTTCTTTTTGTCTCTTATCAAGAAAAATGTGTACATACAAGTTCAAAAATCACAACTGATCTCAATTTCGCGTGTATATCGTGAGTTTGTCAAAAAAAAAAATGGCGCAATTAGGAAAAGTAAATTTTTCGAAACACATTGGTATGAAATAGAAATTTTTAAACAGGAAGCAATTAATAACCTAACTAGCGATGGAAAAATTTACTTCCTTTTAAAATTTAGATAATAATTTTTTAGCTGTGATGTATGTTATTTTTTAGCCAAATATTGTTTAGTTATGTTGCTTAGTATCAATTGAAGTAACCTAGATGTAGCGTTAAAACAGTTTTGAAATTGTGACACTCTTCTCGTTAAATATATCGATTAATTTTAAATACTACTCAAAGATGGCAATCAAATTGTCAAATTAACTTAGCTTAAAGTTGAACCGTTTATACAAAGTCGAGCTAAAACGAAAGTTCTAATTCATGGAAAGAAGTGTGTTGTTAAAAAAGTGAAATATTTGCTGTCGACAGTTGTAACGTATAACACTTAAAAACTATTAACCATTGTAACAAGTAATAAGAAGGAGATTTAATTTCTTAACCTTCGTAACCTATTATTCATTGCCGCAAAATATAAATTGCTGAAAGTGTATGTATAAATTAGATACGAATGTGTATATTTGTATAAATATATATACTTACAATATGTTGAAAGAAACACGCTAATTTTATTTATTCGAATGTGACTGAAAAAAAAGATAATATCAAAAAGGACGGAGACAGAAATAACGTTGCATCACAAATTTATAAAAAAGTAACAAATATCACCGGCACAATCTTTTTCGTTATTTCTTGCTTATCTCTTTCCAAAAAAAAAAAATTGGAAATTTCTTTCTTCTAAATATATGACAATCGTAAATAGTTATAAATATTATTCGACAGGGTTAATAAATTCTACATACAAGTGTTCCTCTGAAGATCCGGTATCCAGTTCAATTTCACTTTCAATTTCAAATTCGGAGTTTCGCACGATTTCCGAGAAAAAAAAGCGCGGATTTATCTTCTCAGGAGACAAACATGTGACCTAAAAAATCGTTCATATTTACTACTGATAATGTCAGGCACGCGTGATAAGCGAATTTAATTATTTTATAATATATAAAATTGTAAAGCAAAAGAGGGTAAAAAAAATATGTATATGAAAGAGATAAAAAGTAGAAATGGAATTATTGGGTAACATAATATTACCCAACCAGAATTAAAGTTATTTGGAATATTATGTTTAGTTAGATAGAAAAAAAGAAAAAGTATAAAATACAAATATAAGAAATGTTTTAAAACACGTAAAAATACTTATACGTTACATAATAATACTAAATTTATTATACGGAAATATTTTTCTATATGTCTTTGCGTTTGTCGCATCTTTCTTCCGGATAAAGTATAGTATCCGAACTGCAAAATTTTTTATCCGAATGTCTCTTTTAGGTGGTATTTTAGGTCGCTAAACCTGAAAATTCGGTCTTATGAACATTTGTCCCACAAAGGTCTCAACTGTACAAATCGGTGTAAGAGCGTGATCATACAGAGTGGTAAACTATAAGCGGCAAAATTGGCATTAGTTGCGCCGTTGCTCCTTTTGCCGCTTTCTGTACGATCACGGTTTAACCGATCGCATCTCGGCGCGGCGCGTGGAAAATAAAATATACCCGAAATCTAATCCGATACTCGCGATTCAAACGCGTACGGAGTAAACCATACGGAAGATTAGGAGTAGCGAACTTTGAAAAAAGTATCGTCAAAATCCACGAGGACGTCACCTATCAACAAGTTGGTCGAAATTTCTTACGCCGTATTTCTATGAAAAATGATTGGAGCCTTTCTTTCAATAGATCTTAAAAAAGAAAATAGGTAAAATATTCAGTATTGCCGAAATACTGCCAATTTCGTACAAAGTAGGAAGCTTCCGCGAACTTTTCAAGCACATGTTGTTAAAAACGTGCTAAAACCTTGCTAAAAGAGAAAAAAAGTACCTGATTCAGATATCAACGAGAGTCTCACCTATTCTACATACATAGCCTCCATACATTTTTAATGTCCCGGTGAAGTGCTCGGATTAACTGGACTCGGAGTTGAGTTTCTGCTGGGAGTTCTAGGAACTCCAACTACGTTCGCGAGATTCTCCATGCTTTTCGGAAAAGTCCTCGTGATAACGGCGTGTTCAGGACCAATTAACGCGTCGCCCATCACACCTAGTCGCACACCGCTTCCGTACCTGTGTAGAGTTATCGACATATCTAAAAAAGACGACATACAATCCTTATTAATGAGCACTGAAAACAAACGATCCGCTAAAAGTAGATGCGTATTGAGAATATTTGGTGAACCATAAAAAGAAGAGGAAAAAATATACATGACGGTGCATCTACGTAGATCATCGATAGATAGACTACGGATATTCGTGGAAATTCATATCTTTATGAATATAATCGAAAAAGTGAAACCGAAGTAGTATTACTACGTTTTGAACATTTGATACATTTTTGTACGTTACTTGCATTCTGGACAGCTTGAAATTTTCTCCAAATGTATCAAAATCCGCGGTTTATCGATGATTCACGATAGATAGTTATCGGAAGAAGTTAAGAATAATCTTCGATACCCTGTTCGCGTAAAATAAATATAGAAGAAAATGAAATCGTCAAGAGTATATGCTCCGAAGCTCTTTCTGTAGCTCTTTCGCTGTAGAGAAACACGCTACACGTTGAAAAAGAGCAACTTACTGCAGTTGCCTTGAGGGGGTCGCCAATACATCATCGCGTCGACGCCTTCTACGGGCACATCTCCGTTAACGTGTGTCAAGGAGAGGGAATACCTTCTCGTTAACTGATTCAACATCACCTTGAGCAGTAACGACGGCAAACAGGAGGAAATCAATCCGCAAGATTCTTCAGCTGCCGTTATGGCGTACATTGCACTTTGCTTTGCTCTTGCCTCGCGCACATTTTTCTGAATCACCTGAAATAACCAAAACGGATGATAAGTTAAAAGAAATATGTGATAGAGATTGCTGAATCTCTTCTTAAAACACGATGGACCATTATGGCGCAGAATAATAATTTAAAGGGAATACTAAAGTTGGTATTATTGTCCAAGATAACGAGCATAATAGATTGCTAAATCGGGAAAATTGGGTCAAACGCGAGGGCGTATCGTTGTTACATAGTTTGTTTTCGTCTCGTGAGTTTCACGTTGATTTTATCCTATTCTGCTATTTACAAAAATTGGTATAATAGCGATGATTCATTCATCGACAGTTATGCTACTACGATGTTAAGAACTTTGCCGATTTTAATCGAGATTATTCCAGGTTACGTAGTTAGATACATTACCATTAGATACTTAGGAAAGTGGGAAAATCATTGGATTTTTAAAAATTTCCTTAAAATTATCCATCCGTTATTCGTGTTATTGTTATCCTTCCTATCATTTTCAGTTAAAATTAGAGTATACTTGAAACCAAGACGTATTAACAAATTATCATTCACTACGGTAAAATTTCAAAATAATTATTAAAATAATATCGTTGGTCGTCCCCCCCCCCCCAAAAAAAACCTATGCTTCGAAAATTCATCAATAATAGAAATTACCTTCAACTCGAATCACCAACTGAATAACTTCAATTGTAATCGCATTCAAAGAACTTTTTCAACCAACTGAAATATTTAATTTAACAAAACTATTCGAGACACGAACGATCTAAACGTGATCGTAATACCGTGCGTAAAGATCTTCTTTGGTCAACTTCGATAATTAACTTAATATACTTATGCAAGACGCGTATGCAACCATGCAAACCTGCAAGATTTCCACCAGATCATCTTCGAATAGCGGAGTCTTTGTAGGAAGCGCGAGACACAGAATGCCTCTAGCTTGGTGATTCTGCAGAAATATGGCCCGCTGTTCGACAAATTTGCCAGTGGCGAGCACATCGTCCGGTATTCTAACGCCGGAATGGCGAAAGTATTCCTTAAGAGAATCTACCGTAGCGGCTAACAAAACTTCCGCCTCTGTCGCTCCTGTCATAGACGAGATTTTTCGAAGAACGTCGAGTTTGATCTCCTCCGACCAAGCAACCACTTTTCGTCCGCATGGAGACGTAATTTGAAGTCGATTGGCTTGCGGGTGCTTCAGAAATAATTCTTCGAAAATTGTCTTCGGCGCCTTTATAGCGATCCACGCGATGGAAACCGCTTCCATGGTGGCTTGATATATTAAAGGAACGTAGCACCATAACATAGAAGTCAGAGTATCCGAGTGATAATGTTTGTGGCGTGATTTCAGGGCTTGTAACTCTCGGATAAGTAATATCGGCGTTTTCAGGGTTATAACGACTGCTAGATACCAACACCATAGAATGACATCGCAGAAGAATTGCAGAGGGTTCAAAGATTTTAGTAGAGCGTGTAGAAAGACGGTGTGACCGACGTTTCGTTTACCGGCTTCTCGCTGTAAGATAGAGAAAATGTCGAGAAATCTGGGTCCCTCTCCTTTCCTGTACTGTCTGCAATGAAACAAAGAAGATTGATGTCGAATTTGAGAAATTTGATATTCTTTAAATCCTTTGGAAGTTTTTTTTTTTTTCTTAGATATTTAATTTAGTTTCATAAATTACAGAGTCTTGCGGGTAAACTTTGCACGCTTATGAAAGATAAAGGGCTGATTTTTCTTGGCAAACGACGTTATACATTGATCTTGATGCTAAAATGACTTTAAATAGCTATTTAAAAAGAGGCAAAGGTTTCAAAATACCATCTATACAAAAAGCTACGTAGAAGAAAATATTCTAAAAATTCGGTTTAAAAGCGTTACTTAGTAATATGAAAATGAATTCCAAGTAGAAGTAAAAAGATATATTGGAAATGCACTATTTGTAGATTCACTTGCAGTGTGACTTTCTCATAACTAAATACGTAAGAAGCGAATCATCGTCTCCGATACAATGCATAATTTCGTTATTAGTTCTTTCCACGGGCGTACATCGTACTCTTTGACCGAGCCAAATTATCGAAAACCAAAAAACCCTATAAAAATCAACAAACAATGGAAAAACATTGTACCGTACCTTGTCATCTCTTTCAGCGAAGAAACTAAAACGATGACAGCGATTTTCAAGCATTGAAAAATACCAATCTGCTTCTTTAGGATCTCTGGTCTCTCGTTTGGATCGTTATTGTATAAAAATTCGTTCCAATAATTACTGAAGCTCTCCGTGAGTTTCTGATAAAGTTTCGGAAGTGCCGATGGCTCTGAGTAAAGATTCGTGAAAGGAGAGTCCGCTTCCTGACACGCCCAACTGTCGGTAGAATATCTCAATGGAAGGAAGTCGGCCAACGCTAGGTGTTCTTGTTGAAGGAGCAGATGATGAACCCTCACCAGACAGACTTGGTACTCCTCCCCGCGAAGAAGACAGTTTATTACGTGCACCTGCCACGGTGGTTGTCCGAATGGAAAGAATTTCGACGTGAGATCGCTCACATAGTCCTAAAATGCATGAATCTACTGCAAATAGTTATATTACAGACTCGTTTGCCTTCGAATGTGCGGTTTACAGCGTAAATAATGGGGGCTATTAGCGAAAAGCGCGGACAAGTAATAATTGAACGGGAACATCGACTACAACTCTATATCGCGTTTCGGTTAAAGTCGAATTACAGTAAAGTAATTTAGTAATTTAGTCGTTTTAGTGCGCACAGGTTGCGCACATTTTGTCAGAAGGCGATGTAATATTCGATGCAAGAAGTTCGTGTTTGAAACTTAAAGATAGACTGCGGATGTTTATGCAAATTTATCTTCTAAATATTATAACAAACAATTTCGCTTTGAATATTTTGTATCGTGCGTAGTTTTAGACGTTAAGATTTGCTGTAAATGCGTAAACATCCACGGTCTACATATGGAAATCGACTTAAAAACCGCTTTTTCACAAAATTCACTAAATGTGCTTTAGACTCTCATTCGAGGTTTCCATTCAATTGAAGAGCACACGGGAAAAACGCGACGAGTTCGTTTCTGTTGTTCCTTTTACGTTTTGATATCGCTCGATGATTAAATTCGAGGGATATATAATCTCTAGAAATAAATGATAAATCTATGGAATTGGGGAAAAACGATCGAGGATATATTTAGTACTATGATAATCGACATTTTTGAAATGCTCGATAAGGTGCGAGTATACTTAATCCTGAATTAATCGTTGAACATTTGTGTTGCTTATCGTATTCTCTTGCTTGTCATCTTCGATCGTGTCAAAGAATCGAAGAAGAAGTTTAAAGTTGACAGAGACATACAGAAAAATATAAGAACCGATTTTACCAAAGAGTATACGATATAGAAAAGTAGTAAAAAATGCTTTTAAAGAGTATAAAGGGTACAAAAAGGTGAAAGACAGAGGTACTTTAAAAATAATCAAACATGATCTAAGACAGAGTGCAGAAGATTGGATTTACGAAACCGACCTGAATGTTGAACTCTGTGATGGGTCGACCTCTGAAGGAACACGGTGAATTCAACAAGTGATTATCCACGGAGAAATAATCAAGATCCTTCCATACGTAAAGACCCCATCTCGTGGATAATCCTGCGCGAAGAAACCTTCTGGATGTAGTCAGATGTACCAAGTGGCCGCGAATACCTTCTGCGATCGAGCGACTTTGAATCAGCAAAGTACAAATCCCCTGAATTTAAGAAGCAAAGCGATGTAAATTGATAAATTGTTGAAATTAAAGAAATTAGATCGTCCAATTTTGTGTACCTACGTGATTTCGAAATTGATCCAGGATCGTTCGAATGTTGTTCTCTTCCACCACGACCACGTTTGGATATTTCCATTTTACGAAACGTATCCAACCCTTTCTTAACCATTTTAACACTTGAAAAAGAGCAAAGATATCTTTCTTGTGAAAATGAGATTGCAATAATCGCCTGTTACAACATCTCGATATGTTTAAAAAAATAAGCAATCGGTTTTTAAAAACGCGATCTCGTGCAAAAGAGCGCTACGATTCGAAATACACGTGTAATCTAAATAGCTTCTTCGATTTATTGTAACTGCTTTCGATTTTTATCCGTAAGACTTAATTCTTGGATAATTTTATTACTAGCGTGAAAATAATTCGTCTGGATATAAAACGAAATTTAAAGGTTTCTATGCTCGATATAAAAGTTTCAATGACATGAAATTTATATAATCTTACATAATTCTATAATCGATGCATTATCAAGAACTTTTTTTACTTTTCGTTAAACAGTCTACAAATAATATTTTTGATGAAATGTGCCATTCCATTAAAATAATTGAGTTTTTCAGAAGAAATATTCCATTAAGATAGAATTTTTCTTCGTTTTTTTTTAACCAATCTTAAGTTTGATTATCCGCATGACGGCCGTTACTTAACTCGAAACAAATTGTCTGCGTAATTACTTCTCTACTGATGTTTACAATTCTGTAGTATTTCGTTGAACCGATATCCGTGACCGAAAACAAACACACAAAAATACGAGTCGTTTCCTATCGATCATTGCGTATTCATTTCACGCATCCAAAGTGCATTATATAATGGTAATTAACTCGAGTTTTTTTTTCGGCAAGGAGAATTGTGGTTAATAGACAGGAATGTAATAGAAGTAATTTCAACGAAACATAGATTGGAGGAAACACGTATCAACGAGACGTGTGATTCATCTCATTAAATGCAAATTGATATAGCACGCAGTATCGAGCTTTCGGCTCGTTACGAATCATCTTCGTAACTAAAACATCACCAACACGTACGTTTATAGCAACGCGTTAATTTTCCTATAAATTTCATCTATCGTATCATTTACATAAGTGACACTTTCTTTCAAAATCTGGATAGATCCGAAGAAGATTATATTACAAAAAGAATAAAACATTTGACTTAATAATTATTAATTCACTTATTGATTGAGAATATACAAACATGTTGTTTATATCGATGTTATATATATTACGTAGATAATGACGAATATTATTTATTGCAATATGTATTGCAACAACAACAAGATTTGTCTATAAATATTGTCTAACAGAAGAAATGTTCAACACTCTGCCATCTAGCACCTGTGCTTGTATCATTTTCGTGATTGTCGTAAAAAAAGGCAACTACAGATATCTTAACCTTTTGCCAGTGTAACAAAACGACAAAAAATTCAGAATTTCAACACTTTATAGAAAATAAGTATTAATAATTGTAACGTGGTAATACTACAATACTGCGTTACTGTGTCACTGTATTTATAAATTTATACGATTAATGGCCGAGTCTCTCTCGGACTACACTGTGAAAAAATAAATTGTCGATCACGATCGGATGAATCTTCTTCGAGGATAATTACCCGGATAAACGAGTAGCATAAAGGGCACCAAAATGACCAGTAGCAATATACTAAAGCTCAAGTGCAACAGCAATGAAATTCCAAGAATGTCCAAAAGATAGAACGTCGCCATGATCCTCTGCGATAATCCCTGCACTCTTCCAACTTCCTTCCAATGAGGAACCAAAACCGGAAGCGTATCGACACCACTTTAAGATCGATTTAACTCTCAGTTATAATAAATTTCGCTGGTAATTGTGAAAATGGTCGCGTGCTCGAGAATCCACGGTCCTACGTTGACTCCGCTCTCTATGAACGATTATGTCTCGAAGACATGACCCTCGACCTCGTTTGCAAAAAGGCCAGCCAGACGGTAGCCCGATGATATTGCGAAGCCACTATCCTCGGACTCGTCGCGTTCCCCTCGTCCCCGGGAATCCTCGGGGATCCGTGACATTTGACGGGGAATCGTAATTTATCGTCGCCCATACCGCCAAATCCAATCACGGGTATGTTTAATTATAGGCGGCCAGTCGTAATAATCGCTGGATCTTTCGGCCTTTGATCGACGTTCAGGAATCGCGGGAAGAGTACGCTAGAATATTGGTGTCCGTCGTTCGTTGAGAGATAACGAATTTCTGACGATAGGATGAGGTCTGTTTTATTGGTGAGAATTAGGGAATTCCTCGTAATGCCTCGTAATGAGCTGACGATAATTTTATTTTCAGCTCGAGTCGATGGCGTGGTGGCTGCTTTATTAGTATGTATTGTTGTGACGGGAGATTGCTAGTCGACGATTTTAATTATTCGTATACAATGTGGGGCGTTTAGGCCTCCAATGATTTTACAATCGTGTATTTGTTATCCTTGTCCCATGTCCCAAATAATTTCGCTTCGGCTTTGACTTTTTTTTAACAAATTTTCAAATATTTCACTTTGAAAGTTATTGGATATCGTAGTGGAGACGTTAATAAATAACCATGAAATCGTTTAGATTTTTCGAAAGCTCCAAACAGGCTGGAAAACACGACCTGGCCCTAAACGTCCCACGTTACACATAGAGTTAGTAAAAGAAAATTTCCACGTGAAGGATGAACACTTTGGGATAGAATTGAGATCGAATCAATTTTTGAATACTTGCTTTCTCCGTTTCTCTCTCTCTCTCTCTCTCTCTCTCTCTCTCTCTCTCTCTCTCTCTCTCTCTCTCCCTCCCTCCCCCTCTCCCTCTCTCTATTTTCTTTTTTCTTACTTAGCAGAAGTAAGTGATACGTGATCGCAGATTAAGTCTTGAATTCATACTAAGAAATATACATATTCAAGTAGAGAAAAAGATCATTGAAGCAATAAAATAGAAATTTATTATTCAGTATTTTGTGATTTTGTATGGTATCGATGAGTGTGTTATGACGCTTTGATAGGTAGAAAGGATACACAAATGCAAATCTTTTATTTTATTACAAATGTATATATATTTACAAAATGATATATTAATATACATATATGTATGTTTACAATCGTTCTTCTTTTTTAAAGTAACCTGTTTTATATAAAATATGTTATCTTATCTAGATTCTAAGTCTGTCTAATTAAGAGAATATTGCATTTCTGCAAATTTTTCAATTTTTTGTTACCTTAATAGTATCAAAGAAATATAAATAGAAAGTATTAAATAATTAGATTTTTATCAATTTTCTCGTTAATTGCCAACAACCTTTCTTATAAATAAAATTGCGGCAATTACATTTAATTTACGTACCATGTAATAATTTTATGCAAATGTCAATATCAATTGTTTCTTCTTCTAATTTCATGCGCCACCATCCACTATTGGCTTATTAGGTTTGTCGCGTTTAGCATTATGATACAGATACGAATGTACACGTAAACTATTACTGTTTTTATATTTATTACCACAAAGTCTACATGTTAGACTTTCAAGCGGACCGTGAATATATCGAACATGTAGTTTCAGATTTTCCTTACGCGTGAAATGACGAAGACACCATGGACACGAATACATTCGAATAACCTTACCTCTCTCCATACGTAATGTTGGGCCCAGTTCGGATACAACGCGTAAAGTTGTTTCCAATGGTAAACTGTTGTTGGAAATACCTTTAACGGTTCGTCGACCTTTACTATGACAACCAGTTTCGTACGTAAATTCACTTTCAAAACCAGTCATGTTACTTAAACCTATTAAATTGATGTTAATAAAGTTCTAACGGTAATTGTAGTTATTTAATACTGGATAAAAACGAACAAGCGTTTTAAGAAACTAAAGTATAAATAAAATTATAAGAAAAAAGCAAAGTTAAGAAGAATAAAAATGTATATCGTTAAAATAAAAAGATGCAGATTAAAGACTTACCAAATGAATGAGTTTGTGTATTCTGATTGTAGGGAACTAATTGCATATCTGGTACATAGTCTGTAAGATATAATATTTTTCATTTAAACATTTACTATCCTGAGCTATTGAATTGTATAAAATTGAGATTTGAAACACCCAGTAAATAAGCATGCAAATATATAATTGATTCCATTGTAAAATTAATTTGTGCTACATATACTAAACAAATTTGTACAACTGTATATCCATCGACGAAAACAGTTGAGTGTGTCAAATCTTTTGCATCAACAGCCAGTAACTGTAGTCTCTTCGCTAATTTTAATCATCTTGTTTTCTCTAGTACTCATTTTCTAAGTACTCATTCATTCAGCAAATGTAATATTTTTCAGCTCCGAATGATGTCTTTATAGTCATCAGCCTACTAATTACATAACTTTTGAAATGATTACACTAATAAAACATGTAAAAATAATACCTTTTGTCTGTAAATTTTCTTCGGGTTTATAAAGTGTCTCGTTAGGCAAACATGTTTTATATCCTGCTTCTGTATCTATGTCAAGTGTATAATCCAGTGGTCCCTGCTTTGCTGATTCTATATGACTTATATCAGCTGTGCAGTCTAACGGTTCCTCTTCTATACTTGTCGAACTGTTATTTTGTATATCTTGTATATTATGAATTGAATTAGATTCTTGTTGACAACACGTGTCGCTGACGCTTGTGTTCTCTATAAATTCGTCACTATGTAATTCATCTTTTGATAATTGCTTTTTGCATTGCTGGTTTTTCTGTATAAATTGTCCTTGTTCCTCAGAAGTAGGAGCATTTGTATCTGAATTAATACAATTAATACTGCTGTTTTCTGTGTTAAATATTTGATCCAAGTTCCCTGCATTCTTTGTTAAAGTTTCTCCAAGTTTCTATAAGATAAAATTCATTCTTTTATTTATCTTATTATCCTTTAAATTTCTGATGTCTGATCGAACGTACCTCTTCTGTTTCTGTAGTCAAACCTTTTATTTGTAAAGTTTCTGCAACTTTCAAAAAACTAGCAATATCTTCTTGCTTAATGTTAACTTCTCCTTGATACATAAAGTGAAGCATTGCTGACAGATCGCGGTAATTGACATCTTTTAAAATCACAATCGGATGTTTACAAGAGTTTCCCTGTATTGTTACAAGTACTTTAATACTATAGAATATATAAACGTATACTATATGAAATAAGTTTAAATATACCTTGAACAATTCCCTGAAGTATGTACTACAAACTGACAATATTAACTTATGTGCACGTAGTATTTGACCCTCTGCAGCTAATGTTACGTCTACTAACTGCTCGTCGGTTAATAATGTATATAATCCAGAGGACAAATTTCTTGGGAAACTATTCCAAACTAAGGAAAACTGTTCTCCAGACATTGTTTCTTTATTCTTTCTTTCTAAAACGTTTTAAAAATGTTTGAATAACTGAAAAATAAACATTTATAACAAAAATTATTATTCATAAATACTACTAACTTATACAATTTTTATTCTACTTTATTCTAAGCAATACTATTTCAACAAACTTTATTTAGTATTTATACAATTGAAATTAATAATACAAATTTACATATTAACTTATATACATGTTAGAACTTTGTTTTCTTTAAAACAATATATTGTCACAAAGGATACACCGATAATAAAGGAACAATAAACATTATAATTTATTTAAAAAGTTAACCTTTATTGAAACGCAATTTGACGATCTGACGAAAATAATCCACCGAAGCTGATGTTCGTTATGTAAACAATACGATTTTAATAATTCCACTATGACATACGCTTAAAAAATTCATTTAACTTCATTGTCACCACTTTTTCAGAGTTTCTCGACGATTAGAAAGCAATGTTTCATCAATTTTCAAACAATTCATGTCTAATTTTAAATTACAATTTATAGTTTATAAAATAAATGTTTTGACGAATCAAAAAGTGTTCAGAATGATGTAAGATGGAGGACCAAATATCAATAACTTGAGATAAATTATCATGCTTTTTAATTACAAACAAACTTGGATTATACTAATATTGTTTCACATTTAGAAAGTACAGATTATGACAAGATATTTAATATAATACCACACACTGTCAATTTTTATTGCCTTTGTTTAATGCGTAATACTATGAATTACGCTATTTAATGTCGAAACACAGCCATTTTGATGACAATTATTTGTATGAGTAATTTGATGATTACATTTCATGATTATTATAAGAAAAATTGTCAAATTTCACGCCTAAACTGTGAACTAAGAGTGATAGTTATTAAGAAAAATATAAAAATATCGATAATTGAAATCATTTATTAATGTTTGTAATATCACATAGAATCTTGATATTCAATAGTCACATAATATTTATTTTAGTATCATAATATATACATGTATCGTAATTTTCGATGAATATTCACACTTCCGGTGTCTCTTCAGTTTCGCGTAAACGAAAACACTTCCACAAACCATAACGAGCTTCCCAATCTATAAAAAACAATTCTGGCTTGTTCCAAAGTACATGATGTGCTGCGAAATTATATTGAGATTGAATAGGAGGATTTAGATGTGGAGCCCATTGTGCCCTTTCCATCATTACTTTAGTCACATATTCGTAAAATACTTTAGCTTTATGAATCCAACATAAAAGAGACATAATTGCTATCACCGTCGCATGTAAATGATAAGATACTTCATCATGCCTATTTCGCTTCAAAGTTACATCTTGCAAATTCATTAAAAGACAAACCAGTGCCGCTGCTGTAAATCCACATGGTACCTCTACAGCAATCAGACATATCGTACAATAAGTTGATTCTAAATTCATACGAGATGCACAATGAATTATGATACTTTTTAGAAGGCTATCGTGCAAAATTTCTCTGTGAAGTTTACAGAATAGCTTATCTTCTTTAAAACATGGGCCTATGCTGAGATCAAATTGAGTATCCTCGAAAAATATCTTAGGTGTATTAAAATTCATTTTATTTCCTTTTCTATCAAGCAGATATTGAATAACTCTGTTACCTAATAAATTAGTTATTTTATTTGTCGATGCTATCATTTCCATTAATAATGGAAATATTTTTGGAGTTAAAGTTTTTTCATATAGAGTTACTTCATGTATGTAGGCTGTGTATTCAAGTGTACTGCCAAATTCTAGAATAATTTCATCAGTCATTCCTTTCTCAACGACCCATGAACACATATGTTGAACTATGATCAGAAGATGATCGTTATATACATGTTTTACCATATTAATAATGCAGACTTCCAAACCTTTTTTAAGTGTTGCATATGGTAAAAAATCAACAGTTGCATGTGCACTAGTTATAGAAATATAAAAAAGATTTAAAATTCTTTCAATAACTACTATTGTTTCATATGTATCTGGCCAATTATAAACATCTAATAATTCGTATAATATTCTTATGATTTTTCTTGTATCTTCTATATTTATATCTGGAGCTTCGATTCTGTCCCATATAATATGAATCATTGATGATGCATCAATACCATATTCCAATAAATTACACATAACTTCAAAACAAAAGGTTTCAAACTCCCAAAGCTTATTTTCATAAATCGTGTTAATTACAGTTTCTAGAATTTCCTTAGACTTTTGAGGAATGTATATTTGCAATAAAGTAATGTAACATTCTCTCGTAAGTCGACATTTTCTTCGTCGTTTCCATTCGCACATGTTATACGTTTGAAAATAAGTTTCATTATAATATAAGAGCAGTTTAAGAATACATATAATAATAGCGTTTGGTTCATAAGTCAACAGTTGTTCTTGTAGTGCATTTTTTGTTATTCTAATTATATTGTCAAACATTTTGTCTTGTTCCCGTTGTGAATCTAGAGATGTAGAACACATTTCAAGTATATAATCCATTCTAGTTCTCAATTCTTCGTCACTAATCATTATCAAATGATATTATATTAATATTTGTAAAGGAACATTACAAACAGAATTTTGATTAGAACTAAGTTCTAAGTAAATATAACTGAATTTGCAGCTTTTTCTATTCAATTATTTTCCTTTATAAATCTTATACAGATGTACTCGCTCTATATGAAGGATCAAATATACACATGATATTTAAAAAACAATTTCTCACTATGTATTTACATATATGTATATATAATATTCACAGATATGCATTAGATGTTCATTTTACTTTTTACAAAATCATATCTAAACAACAAAACATACATATTCCATTCAATTTCAAATGTTGAAATGTAATTATTCCTATAAGAAATATCTTGCTTTTTCTTTCTCATTGCATTTTGTAATACAAGTCTTCTGATTTAAGAAGTAAACTACAAAATAGCATTATTGCTAAAAGAAATAATAACATTTTTTTAGAACCAAAGATCACCGCCAACATCCTCCTCTGGTTGCGGTAATTGTTGTGGTGTTTTTTGTTTTTGTTTTGCGTTATTTTCCGTATCATCATCGCTTTCAGAGACAGCAAGGTCATCTTGTATCTTGTTTTCGCTTTTCTCATCTCTTGCTGGCAAACCAGCTAATAAGAAATCTGAAGGATCGTAATTAGGATCAACATCCATACTTTCATCTATAATTTAAGAAACATACGATTTAATTAATGAAATGATAAAATGATAAATAAATCTATAAAGTATTTCATTCCAATTACCAACCTTGCTGAAGCAATTGTTGGTCCGCCATATAAAAACCGACATTACCCAATTGTACCATAGCTTCCGCTGCTTGTTGACTATCATCATCTGCTAATACCACTCCACTTTCTGTACCTTCTCTAACTTCATTTAGCTCAAGCGTTTCCATTTCCGCATTTTCCGACTGTTCATCCGTACCAAATGGAACCTCATCAAATTCATCTTCACTAGAGAATTGTAAATCTGTAACGAAGTATAAGTAATGACAGTTTCATTTAAAGGTATGCATTTAAAGATAATTTTATAAAATCTTCTCTTCTACCTTCTTCAAGGACATCTTTCTTTTTCGAATTTACGCTTCTACTACCATCACCTTCCATATCGCCTTCCACGTCCACAAAATCAAAATCATCCATATTCGATTTACCGAATGGATTTTCTGGTGAACTTGTTTGACTCTGAAAAAAACAGCATAATAATTTATAAAATTTCTTATAGGGGAATACTAAACATCTGTTTTTTTATGGATAAATATTGTACCCCTCTAAATTCAGGCTCTACAATGGTATAATTTTCCTCATCCGGTCCAAGCCATGAAGAATCAATGTCTGCTTGCTCCATTGCTCGCTTTTGTACCAATAATATGTTATTTTCTAATTGTGTTAAATGTTCATCATACTGCAAGACAATTTGATTATGTGAATATAAGATTAAAATATAATAATTAAGATATAATAAATACTCCTTAAAAGAGCCCTTAATTACCTCGTCTAATGTTTCTTTACAAACTTTTACTAGCAATTCTGCTTTCTGCGTGAATGGAGATTCCTTTCCGTTATACACTGTACAATTTTCCAAAATTTGTTCAATATCCCTAAGAAACTCATGGCGATTATGATACTTATGCGCTGGAAGAAATAGGTGTAATCAAATATTTGTCAAAAAATTGATAACATGCAACACTATTTTAAATATAGTTTAACTTACCAGATACCTTTTTGGATATAGTTTCTAGATCCATAGGTCTTTTAATAACATTATAATAATCTTTCACTAATTTCTTATTAACTGGTTTCAAAAATGGCCAAGCTTCTGTCATAGATTTCAATTTATTATTTACAACATTGTCCAAGATAAAAGTGAGAGCAACTTGGTCATTGTCATCTAGTAGAGGATTAATTGCTTTTTCTAATCTCATCAGACGATCTTCCTTTTCTCCAAGTCTTTCTACACAAGTTTCCAGCATACGCTTAGCTGCTACTGTTAATGAACTCTTTGATCCATTATACAGAGTTGAGTTTTCTACAATCTGATTAACGTCAGCCAAAAATTCTTCTCGGCTTTGATATTTCTTTAATCTTAAATTTTCACGTATGGTTTGTAAATCCATAGGTCTTTGTATAATTTTATAATAATCAGGAACAGCCTATTTATGAAATATGTAGATAAATTCTTCAGTTGCAGACAATTATAAAATAAATTTATATAAAAAAGTTTAATAAAAATAGGACATACTTTGGCATTAACAGGAAATAAAAATGGTTGAACGTCAGGTAGGTCTCGCATTTCGTTAAGTATACTTTCTAGCATTGTAGACATAACTACGACAGGATCTGTTCTACGTCTATTAGCAGGTCTCTGTTGTCGTTTAAGATAATCACAATGATCATCTCCGGTAGCTCTCCTTCGTTTTTTAGAGCTTACTGCCTCCTTAGGCACCTTCAAGAGTAACGTACGCCTTTTCATTTCTTCAGCATGCTACAGAAACAAAATTATAAATTAATATATAAGAATCATTTAAAAGAATGCTAAGCGTTTTAAAAAAAACTAAATAAATTACCTTAATTAATTTGGACGATAACTTCACTTTAGTTCCATCTACATTGACAAGATCTTGATCATCTGTATTAAGCTGTTTCTCGATTTCTTCCTCTTGTTCTTCTGTCATCGCAACATTCACGGGCGCTGTAGTTATGCTATTCTGATATAAAGGGCAAGCTTTATTCGTGCGCATGTGACCTACATTACCGCAAGCACCACATTTCAGTTTGAGATCTGGTTTAAGTTTAGTTCTTTTACGTTTAGTAGGAGATATTTCCGGTTTAGGATGTTTAGAAGCAGAAGAAGTAGATTGGAATGAATTACAGAATGGAAGGATACTGTTTGAGGATGTAGTAGTTGGGGTATTGGTATTACTACGGTCGAATATATTACTCAATGACGCATTATTTCCTGCCATTGGGCCACCAAGCATACGTTCACGTTCTTGATTTCGTTTAATCCTACGTAGTTGTTCTTGAATTCTTCTTTTCTCTCTCTTCATTTCTTCTTTTTGTGCCTCGTCCAATGTTGCAAATTGTTTAATAAACGTTTCATCCTTAGAATTTCTAATTTTTATATAAGTATCTATTACCGCAGACTTCCTTACTAATTCTACCCTTGTATATTCTTTGCCCTCTGGATTTCTAAATGTCCGATAAATTTTAAGAACTCTACCCTGTTGCGAGTTAAAGTTATTTACAGGGCTATCCTCTTCGTCGTCCTTCTTTTTCTCTTTAGACTTCTTATCTTGTTCTTGAACTTCACCCATTAACATCTTTCGTAATTCATGCCGTTGTTGTTCCTCTCGTTCAAGTGATAATTGGGTACTAGTTTTTTTGTTGGAAAGCATGTTTTCTATGTTTTTACCCATCTCTTCTATATCAGAACTGTCTTCTTCAGAACTCTCGCCTTCATCTGTACTCAAAACCTCGTTAGAAGATAAAACACGATTTTGTAAATCAAAAATTCTCTGACATTCTTCTTTGTATCTTTCTTGATGCTCAGCTATAGAGAAACGATTTCCTCGTGAAAATTTAGTCATGCCCTCTTCTCCAGCTTTAGCTTTTTCTGTTGACAACGTTCTAACAACATCGATTACCTCCCATCGAGATAACTTCTTAATTTCTTCCTCAGGTACACCAAATTTTCGAAGTAACGCTTTTGCGTTATTTAATGATAATCTTCTTAAGTCGGCATCAGTTCCAGTCACAGTCCTTTTTGGTTGAGCTTCTTGTTCTTCCTAATTAAAGTTAGAAAACGAATGATTTAAAATATAAAATATGCAAAATAAGAATTTTAACTGAATATTAAATATTTACCTTACTAATCGTGGGTTTGTTTGGTACTCGAACATAGGAAAATCCTTCACCACAACCTGTTGGATCAGCTGGTCCTGCTAGCTGTAGCAAGCATTTACCTTTCATAGCTTGAATGTATGCTCGTGTCGTATTCCAAGGCGCAACTTTAACTTCATCGTCCATTTTTAATTGCATTTCTTCGTCATCGTCATCTTGAGGAGTAAATAGGAATTTTTCACCATAACCAGCATCCTTTAGTCTTTGCTCAGCTGCAATCATACTAAAATAAGCGCAACATTGTTCCGGAGACACCATCGCTCGAATCTCTTCTTCGGTTGGTAATCTAAAGTCGGGTTTTATAACCCACCAATTTGAATCCATGCCTAATATGAAAGAGTTTAATGTTTGTCAGACTAACTTACAATACAAAGGTAATTCATACAGCTTATAGTATAACTCATGCAATAATAAATACCTGTTCTTTTAAAATCAGCGCATAGTTTCAAACGTTTCCTAATGCTACTCTCACTATGCGAAGGAAATGCTCTTTTAATATCATCCATTTTAATACGTCGGGGCGTATCTTCAGATTTCCAAAATAATCTGTATATAAATACTTGTAAAAAATCTCTCACAAAATTATTAGCTCTCTTTGAATTAGGACCTGGAACTTCATATAATGGGCATTCTTGACCAGCAACAAATAAAGCATCCATTTCTCTGACATAATATTGTTGTCTAGGTATACAAAAAAATTTATTAGTTGTAATACATTCTTCATGCTATAAATAATTTCAATAAAGAAATGTTATTGAAATACCTTGTTCTTATAACTAAGAAATCTGTTTCTGGAATTTTGTGCTCATAAATTGGCGCTCTATACATATTATTTTCCACTGCTTGTATACTTTGACCAGGTGTAAGAATTCCAAGAAATGGGCTAGTATGGGCATAAGCGGTTTCACCATATTTGTATTTCTGTGGTCCTTGATCTTTGCCCGCCTTCCTCTTGTAGTAATTTTTCACCTTGGAACACATTCCTACTTGATTCATCAACGGAGGATGTTCTTCAGAAAATTCAATAAGTACCAATTCACCATCTTTGCCAGTTAAATCTTCGGGGGTTCTCATGAAAAAGACATCACCTCCACCAGATGCAATTCTTTCTTGTTCTCTTTGCTAAAAGACAAACGTCACTTAATTCTTGTTCCTACTTAACAAACAGTGTAATAAAGCATAATACATACTTTGGCTTTCTTTTTGATATGCTTTATTAATGGCAGGACAGAATGTGGGCCAGGATGAGCAAGCGGTCCATGGCTAAATCTTCTTAAAGGTGGTCTATGGAAATTTCGAAGCCGAATTTGGCCCATATGAGTTTGAACAAATGGAACACGTAATTCTACTACTGGAGTACTATGTTGTATCAAATTTCCACCTCCAACTTTTAATCGTAATGTTGTTTCTGAGGATCGCGGCATATAGTATCTAAATAACACAGAAAACAATAAAATTATCCCTTTTTGTGCTAATTAAAATTATTAAATTATTAACTTACGTATCATTTGAAATATTAAATGGATCTCTATCAGGTGATTTTGGTGGTGGAGGTGGAGTGTCTTCTTCCAATACGTTAATTACTCCAGCTTTTCCTAGTAATAATTTACTTTTCTTCACGTGAGGATGAGGTATTTTTACTTTTGGTTGAGGTCCATTATCTTTATGAACCAGTGCTGGATCTATGTCATCAGGAATACCAAGAACAATATTCTCATCATTTGGATCCAAAGTAAGAATTTTAGGCTTTGGTATCTTCTTCATATTCTCAGAATCCCAAATTACTTCTTCTTCCCAAAGTCCATACACCAATTCTTCATTTTCTACAGGAAAAATAGAGTACCAAGTATCATCGTAATTTTCTTCCCGATTTTGTTGTTGATTCCCTTTATTCATGTTCCTATTGATAAAAATAGAAGTAAAAATGAAAAAAGAATTATATATGCAGTAATTTTCTAGTATAGCATAACAAATAGATTACTACTTTGCTTACAATTTAGTTTTCTGAGATTGCATGTGTAATGGAGTTGTAATTTGCGAAGTGGCTAATCGAACGTTTGATGCGACTGGTACAGGTGCTCCTTTGCCTGGTTGACTGAATGCCTGAGCAGTTCTGTTTCCACTGGATGGTACCCATCCAGCTGCATTATTTTTACTATTTAATTTCTGTAATACCTTTTAAAGTATTTATATTCTTACTTGTTAACTTATATAAATATTTAATTAAGAATATCTTACACTAAGATGTTACGTACCTTATGCTTTATATCATCACCATTCCATATGACATCATCTTCCCAGTGTAATTGTGATACCATTAAAAATGCATCATCAGAAAATTCCTCATTAGCGTCTTTGGTATCTTTATTATCTTTATTGCTTTGTTCATCTAACTATTAGAAATATAACAATAGCATTATCCATGATAAATTGATTTGTAAAAATATTAAATTACAACTTCAAAATTATACTTGATATTTCATATTTTAATATATGTACAAATTAAATACCTTGTCAACGATTTTAAATCCATAGTTAAAACCATCCCCAGTTTCTGGAACTTGAAGCATATCATACCAAAGCTGTGCAGGACCAAACCGCCAATCTGCAACTTTTGGCCCCATGTCTCCATTTTCTCCAGTTTCGCCTGATTTATCAACTTGTTCTTTATCTTCTACTGGCATTAATAACTTTGTTTCGTCATCGGAACGACATATATCTGGTGTTGGATCCGGACCATATTGCATCACCCAGCCCTAATATACACATAAATATTTGATTAACATACAATTGATACACTGTAAAATTGAACCGCTATTTGTACATACTTTAAACTTCGTTTTTTTTTCCTCCTGATCAGAGCCAGAATCAGAATCTCTAATATCATGATGTCGTTTCTTTTTACGTCTCCTTTTAACGCCCTTCCATATTTGTGGAAGGCTACTAGGTTTCCCTGGACCAAATAATCTTGAAAACCTTAAAACTTTATTAGCTCGAAAATCAGGAAACAATTCAGTAACATCAACATTGGCATATTTTGATGGTAGCATAGAAGCAAGAGGAGTTTCTAATTTACGCTGACGTGCAGCTTCTGCTTCTTCTGCAGTAAGTGCTTCTTTTTCTTCAGGAATTGGAGGAGGTGGCATTAATTGTGTATCAGATTTATTAACAACCTCTTCATCATCAGCATCATAATCAGCATTTTCCTTTTCAGTTTTTACTTCAAACATGTCCTGTTTACCTATTCATTAAAGTAATACTTATATTTATATATGTCTATAAAATTTTATTTTAACTAAAAAAATCTTTTGATAGTTATATTTTTGTTATACTTACCACTTTCCTCTCTTTCATCCTCTGCTAATTCATTTATATCAAAAAAGTCAAGAGCACTAGGTGATTTCTTAACGTAACTGGTATCTTTCTCGTCAATCATATCATTTTTTTCTTCAGGCTTATCATTAGATTCATCGTCTTTTTCTTCCGTGATATCATCATTCTGCATCATTTCACGAATAAACGAACTTAATCCAAGCCTATTTAGTGAAGCTATATGTTGCTTTGCCTCTGGATCAAGAATATCATCTTCCAGTTGACCGTTGTCATCAATGTTGCCAAACAAAAAGCCAGTCATATTGATCCCAGATGTTATGTCTTTATCATTTTCTTCTTCAGAATCAGCCATTTTGTTATAATTAAAATTCAAGAAATTAGTATGATGTTAAATTTTCATAAAAAGATATCGGTTATCCGAATATACAGTAGACGTACAGCACTAGCACATATTAATTGTACAATTCCTAATTGTGTATCATACATTTATTTATTTACAGTTCATTATGTTTATATACTTATATATATTTATTATGATTTTACTATTTACAAACTTGTATTAATTAAAAAATTAGTGAAACAACGTTTTGTTTACGTAGACCTTTGCATCAACTAACCGCCATGTTCTTTAACATATTAGGTAGACTGATTCTCTGACAGACAATTAAGCGACTGAAATTATATGTGGTATTTTTTACACCATTTAAAAAATAAAGTCCCTAAGAGTAGAATAAAGTTCATAGGATATTCCTATGTCCTATATTCCTATGAGTGATAAGTGGTAACAAAGAGGAATTTCCTTTCCGTAGGTTTCCTCTGGTAAGCACGGTCGTATACACAAGATTGGAAACACCAATGGAGAGGGTAAGGCTCTTAATGATGGAAGTGGTGCTTTACAAATCGGTCACTATAGAACACTGCGATCGAGAATCTAGGATTTTGTATTTAACGTTATCCTTCGGTAAAAGCATTGAAGATAAAGGATATAAACTAAACCACTTAAACCGAGTTTAATCAATGATTGAACTAAACTATTTTTCATAATTTTTCTCCATTTATTTAAAGTAAATACATATACAATATTTCATCTAGTATAGAAAAATGTTGTTTAAGTGAATATTAATTATAAACTGTTATTAAATATGTATTATTATTTCCAACAAAAAGTTTTAACAAAATTACAAGGGTTAGTATTTTTATATTTGGCACACGTAATTAAATATGTTTATTGTTTAAGCACATTTTTAGTTTTATTAATTCATTAATGTGTAGTTATTAACGCTATCTATAGTGTACGTAAATTATATGATGCCCAAAACATTATGTATGATTGAAACATTTCAATGTTATTAAAATTTTTATTGAAAAAGCAAAGTTACAGTATAATTTTAGAGTTTGCACAGGTTTCTAGTAATGAGAAACATATTTATATTATATAACATTTATTAGACATTAGTTAAAAACAAAATAATAATAATAATAATATAATCATAATAATCAATTATGCAGTACAAAAGTTGGTCTCTATTATCATTATCGTAGTGTCGCGTTTTTTTCCTATCTCCCCTGCTACTCGGCCCGCCGTGAATCCAATACGTGACCAGATTCAGAAAAGAGAGAGGGAGAGATAGAGACAGAGACACGATAGCGTTACACAACGAATCCTAACTTCTCCATTGGAGCGCCATATTGCGGACAAATTGACCAACTTCGTCCGATCACTAAGAGCTTTACCCTCCACCACGAGAGTTTCTAGACCTATATATACAACCGTGGTGATAGTTATCCTAGGTACTTTCAATGTTAATATTGGACAAACTACAAAACGATATTGGTAAAAAACTGATAGGTACATTTTTTAATTGTTGATCACTACTTCACTACATGCTATAAACATTATGATAATAATTACTTTAAATTTATTGAATAATGATATGAAGACATTTTCTTTGATATAAAGATATTTAGAACCTATTTTTATAGAAGTAAATTATACCGGTTCATATAAGTTTATAAATTTAAGAATTCTATAGCTTGCTTCGAAAGAAAATGAACATGACTGAAAAATAAGCTGTTATAGAAAAGATAAGACACAATTTATTATTTGTTCATATACAAAGTAATATTATTTTCATGGAAAGTAAAAATGTAATGTTAACACTAGGGTTGAATTGTGAAACACAAACGAAATTTTTACGAACTTGTTAAAAATAGTTACATTATTAAATATTAACACAATACTTTTCCAATAATGTTCTTCGCCATTGTCCTATCTGTACATCGTTATAATAAACAGATGTACCTATAAAGATGAAATTTATTAAGAGAATTTGAGATTTTACATTGGTAAATTTTTTTTTTATGAAAATCATTTACAAAGAATCTTATGTATTGTAGATAACATGTGTTTGTATGATGTTGATGTTTTTCTACATAGTGCAAAATGCAGAAGAGGCAACTAATGTGCCTTCATTTAGAATGTATATCACTAACAGTAACATAGCGGTAAGCCTGTTTTGCAATATTTTCAGCCAAATTAATATATATTGAACTGATACATTATGAGAAAAATAGAGTTCTTCTAATTTTTATAAATAGAAAGGAAGCAGAATAATTAAAAATCTCAAGTAATAATACAATGCAAAAATTATTGTAATCTTAAGTTATTATTTTACGAAATATAAAATGTGTGTAAAAAAGTGACTTTTCAGATAAAACCAACATGTAGATCAAACTATACTTATTGGGTTGTGACATAAGTAAGTTCGGTTAAACTCAATATTTTTCTTTATTTGACCGAATTTATTTATGCTACAACCTAATAGATGTTATGTTTAAAATATACAAAACGTGCAAACAGTTTTCCTCACATTACATTATGAAATGAAGCATTTTGTTGTATCAGAAAAAATGAAATGTAATTCATGCCTCTTTCCCGAAGCAAGCACTGGAACAGAAATTTTTTATCAAGTCCATTTTTAAACTATCGAAGGGCAATCTTAAATCTCAACACAATCCTCCTGTTTGTTGCTGATAAACTTCTATTGTGTCTCCTTCTTCCATCTCAAGGGTTGTTGGTGTATCTAATTCGTTTATGGGTTCTCCATCAAATCTAAACCTTACTGCTGCTATCGCCAAGCCCTATATAAAAATATAATACTCTTACTACTACAAATCTAACTGTTTAGATTATTTAGATACAAATATAGATATAGATATAATATAGATATTTATCTATACAAAGGTACATAAATTATATACACACCATTTTATAATTCAAGGGTGTAACTTCAAATTATAATAATAAATTAAATACACAGACTCTTACCACACGATCACAGTAGGCATTCATTAATTTCCTGAGTGGTGTGTGCTTCTTAATTTTAAACTGAACCACTGCACTATCTTGTCCCAATACTTTTAAATTTATGTGCTCCGATTCTGCTTTAGTTTCCTGTAACAAAGGATGTTTTTGAATCATCACTTATCATTGCATCAATTTTAAGGTTAGAAAATATTACCTTCTTCTCGTCAGACATGTTTACAGTTTTTCACAAATACGTTAGCTTGTCACTGATTAATACAGAAATTTCCACGAAATTTTTTTAACTACCGTGTCAAATATCAGACCACTTAAAATTCTTATAAATAAACGTAAGTACAAATGAATCACTTGCAATAATCCCGCTCCTACCTTTAGCTGTAATCACAACGTTTCCATACTACGCAAGTAGTATACGTGCTATCATAGAAAGTTATTGGCATACACACGTTTTGAAAACCTAGCATGCGTGATTAATAAACTTTTTAGGGAATTTCGTTACTCAGTCACGATCTGGTGAAAAACAAAATGAGTATCACACGTAACTTCACACTTATCAAAAAGTGCGCAAAATTTTCAATTTTTAAAGAAATAAATCTAAGTAAGGTTGTCTTTAATGTTTACATTTTAAGGTTAAATTTCAGCCGAATATACTTATATTTAATACATTCACATTATTATAATATCAACTACTTAACAATCACTATCATGATTCATGACGAATCTATCAAGATGAATCATATCTATGTATCCTTTATTAGAATATAAAAGGTACGAAAACGTAATTTCGTTTTATCAATGAAAACCATAAAATTAAACTGAAGTATACTCAAACATCAAATGATTTCTCTTTTATAAATAATTATGCAGTTAAGAAATAGAAAGTTATTCTATATAAAATTGTATTATTAATCATTGTATTAACAAAAGATCAATTTTATAATAAACAAGACCATTCTACCATAATTTCTTTTATATATATATATATATATATAAAGCTACTAAAATGCGCTATCACAGTATCAAAATTTATATAATTCGAAGCTTGCATATGCGTGCATAATATTAAATTTAAAATAATCAAAATATACAAAACATATTCACTACTATTTTATCTCATGGTAAAATATTCTAAAGCAAAGTGTACGTCTATATGTATATGAAAAGATATAAAGTATCCGTACTGCAAATTATGTTCAGAACGTAAGTAAATGTTCCATCTTGTTTGAAAATTTTTTGGTCCTGAAAAGGACCGTTTTTGTTTTAAACAGTTTCTAACTGTCTATTTTGAGCTGGTGTACTTGGTGACTGCTTTGGTGCCTTCACTGACTGCGTGTTTTGCTAATTCTCCGGGAAGTAGAAGTCTTACAGCAGTTTGAATTTCACGAGATGTAATTGTAGAACGTTTGTTGTAATGCGCCAATCTTGATGCTTCTGCTGCAATGCGTTCGAAGACATCATTGACGAAACTGTTCATGATGCTCATCGCTTTGCTGGATATACCGGTGTCAGGGTGTACTTGTTTCAACACCTTGTAGATGTAAATAGCGTAGCTTTCCTTCCTCCTCCTCTTCTTCTTCTTGTCAGCTTTACTGATATTCTTCTGAGCCTTACCAGCTTTCTTCACAGCTTTTCCACTAACTTTCGGCGGCATGATGATGCTTCCAATTATCTTCGACTTATCGTAGAGGAATAGAACCGTACGACTGACTCGAATAATACTGAGCGCAGTGAGAACGCATTCCTTTTATACACTGGAACAGGGGCTACGTTGAACCAATCACAATCCAGCTTGGAACTGCTAATGCCTTTCTACAATCTGATTGGCGCGCTGCTGCTACCGTTACATTCTCCACGATACAATTGATTTTATACGCGTAACATATCTAACATATTTCTAAGGCCTTTTTTACAAATTAAAAGTGTAAAAGTTATATAGTTTCCTTTTTTTATATTAAAGAACATAATGGATGTGTGTAACAAAATTGAACTAACAAATATCATGTATTTTATAGTGAAAGTTACGCAAGAGAAAATAATATGTATAGCTTTAAAAATTTAACACAATAAAATTAATATATGTATGTACACATATTGATAAACTAAAACAATAGAATATATTAATAAAATATTTTCACATAGTTTGAAACTTCAGTACTTTTAAATAAAAATTATTTCCGAAACTCATGCTTATGAGATAGAAAGGAAGAATAATGCGCTAAGTAAAAGAGTGGGTTGATAGTAAATTAATAATAATTTAGTACATTTATTCTTGGTTTTAATCAATCTTTCGAATTATTTCTTTTCTTTTCTATACCATTAGTATTGCATAATTAGTTAATACATTACAATAGTATATAATTTATTTAAAGTGCTTATTATAAAGTAAAATTTATACAGTAACTAAAGTAATACTGCTGTTACCAATTTTTACCACTTCCTTTTTGGTGTATGAATTGAACCTTGTAATAAAGAAAGAAAAAAAAAAAAGGAATATATATATATATATATATATATATAGACCTTTTTAGGTAATTTATGATCAAATTAGGAGATAGCAGATGGTTATCCTTAAGAAATAAATTGTTTTCTATCTCAAATATATGTATGATTCTTTGCAAAATAATTAATTTACATTAAAGAATATTGTGTAACGATTGTTTCACATAATCAATTTTTTATATTTCGTGTTCGAAATTTTAAACTGCCTTTTCGAAGCAAATGCAAATGCAAACATGTACGTCTTTTATTCAATACATATATAAATATATACATATTCAAAATGAAAACTACGGTGAAGAAATAACACAATAAGTATTCTAAAAGCAATTTTAGTTATAATTTATGGAGAAATATTTAAACAAAATATATTTCACTAAATACACGTTAAAATTTTTCTTCTATCAATCAATATTTAAACATTATATATTAATATAAAAGATGCTTTTTGTTAGATTATTACATTATATAAAATATAATTATTATTATTAAATATAAATGCGTTATGTTAATATATATATTATTATATAATATATAATGTATATATTAACATAAGACAATTTAAGAATGAAATTTTAAATTTCAAATATATTATCATGTTGAAAGATCATTCATTTATAAAAATAATATAAAATAACAGCTTATAAAATTATTGTATTTCGGAACCAATGAGAACGCTGCTCGTCAGCGATTGATCAGCTTCTGTTGCTAGAGACCCTATATAAGTGATGTTCTCGTACCCCTCCGCTTATTCGTTTTCATTCTTCGAGTAAGGTAAGAGAACGATTCTCGATGTCAATAGAAAGTGTATCGAATGTATTTTGCGCGATGAAAGATGGAAAACCAAAGGATGCACTTTCGTAAAATTATGTTTCAATGCTTTAAAAAAAACAGTACACCTAAAAACACTGCAAAGAAGATTTGTGACGTTTATGGTGATCAGTCTATAACTGTACAAACAGTCCGGAGTTGGTTTAGGAGGTTTAGAGCCGGAAATTTTAATCTAAAGGATGAGGATCGCAGCGGTCGTCCATCTTATCACTGATATTAATCTTATCAAGGCCTATCTCGATGAAAACCCAAAGTCTAGTATTCGTGAGATAGCAAATGCTTTAAACATTCCGGCACAAACGATTCATTATCATTTAATAAGGCTTGGATACGTAAATCGCTACGACGCGTGGGTCCCCCATGAACTGACGGAGAGCAATCTCCTGAATCGAATTTTGACATGCAATTTTCTAATTCAACTCAATAAAAAAGAGCCCTTTTTAAAAAAGTTAGTTACTGGAGATGAAAGTTAGATTCTCTATGACAACGCTGCGCGCAAGCGATCTTGGTCGAGTCGAGCAAGACGACCTGGTCTTCATCCGAAGAAGGTGCCGCTTTCAATTTGGTGGGACTGGAAGGGTATCCTCTACTACGAATTACTTCCAGAAGGGCAAACGATCGATAGTGAAAAATATTGCGCCCAACTCGAAAAACTTAAGGAAGCCATTATCACAAAACGTCCTGAAGCAATGAACAGACGTGGCGTCGTGTTCCACCACGATAACACGAGGCCACACATTTCTTTAGCGGTGCGAACGAAACTTCTAGAGTTTGACTGGAATGTTTTACCACATCCTCCAAACTCTCCAGACCTTGTGCCATCGCACTATTATTTGTTCCTCCCCCTAAAGAATTTTCTTCGCGATAGAAAATCCAAATCAGTAAACGAAGTGAAAAACGGCCTCGAAGAATATTTTAAAAGTAAGTCAGGAGAATTTTGGAAAAATGGCATTATGAGGCTATCGGAGAGGTGGCAAAAGGTGGTGGAAGAGAAAGGATTATACATTATTTAAGAAAGATACACAGTAGGAAATATATTTTATACTTAATTAATACTCCTATTTAAAAAACGAAAAGAACTTTCCGGACAACCTAATAACTGTTCTATTCGATCGTTTGTTCTCATTTTAGTATAAATCTAAAATGTCCAGTCGTGGAAAAGCAGGGAAAACAATGGCAAAGGGAAATTCATTTCGTTCGTTCAAAGCGGAACTCGAATTTCCTGTTAGTCGTATACATAGACTTCCGAGGAAAGGTAATTACGTCGAACGCGTGGAGTTTGATGCTCTTGTCTAGCCTGACTGCAGTTATGGAATATTTGGCTGTTGAAGTTCTGGAATTGATTGAAAATGTAGCACGAGACAATAAAAAATCCAGAATCATACTCAGACACGATCAACTCGCCATCCGTAATGACGAGGAATTGAACAAGTTACTATTTGGAGTCACCATCCGTCAAGGGGGTGTGTTGCCAAACATTTAAACGGCACTTTTGCCAATAAAAATGGAGAAGAAGGCATAAACAACAATAATATCCACGAAATGGCTTTTTTAAGGGCCACAAATTATCTTCAAGACGAAGGATCTTCTCGGATTTTGCTTTGTCCTTTTAATCCTTTTAATCGGATTTACACAATTATCACAATAATCATCGGCGACCCACGTTACTAAATTTTGTGAAATGATTAAAGTAAAGAATTTCCTGGAAAATTTTCAAATTTAACAGTCATAAAATATTTGGAAATTCTTCCGTAGCTATTATTTTAGGATAATCATCGGCGACCCACGTTACTAAATTTTGTGAAATGATTAAAGTAAAGAATTTCCTGGAAAATTTTCAAATTTAACAGTCATAAAATATTTGGAAATTCTTCCGTAGCTATTATTTTAGGATAATCATCGGCGACCCACGTTACTAAATTTTGTGAAATGATTAAAGTAAAGAATTTCCTGGAAAATTTTCAATTTTAACAAAGTCATAAAATATTTGGAAATTCTTCCGTAGCTATTATTTTAGGATAATCATCGGCGACCCACGTTACTAAATTTTGTGAAATGATTAAAGTAAAGAATTTCCTGGAAAATTTTTAATTTTAACAGAGTCATAAAATATTTGAAAATTCTTCCGTAGCTATTATTTTAGGATAATCCTATATATATGTCGGAGATAAGAGGACATCGTCGGGGCCTTTCTTTTGGAATGTTTGGGAAGGTCCCCAATACTTTAGTCCAGACTTTTCATTCTAGCCGTACTTAAACAATAAAACTGAGAAATAGTTGTTTATGAGTTAAGTCAATTATGTTTGCCCGAGATTTATGACAGTGAGCTTGGGCTCGAAGTGACATAACGGGTCACGGGAGGTACGTATACCTAACAGAGGTATAAAGTAATTAAATAACTCTCCTTAAAACAAAGATTGACCCGAGGGATACAGAGAGGTATGAAGAGGAGAATGTAAAGGCAGTTACGCTTGGACTAAAGTTCAGTCCGATAAGTTCGACTAGTCCAGTGAATAAGTGCGTCGAGTCCCAAATCGCAAACGTCATCCCGTTGACCGTGTAATCGTTATCGAACCTAAACTCATCGTCATCGACATCTCAATTATTCCACCACCGCTATCACTTCTTAAACACTGTAATACATTCGCTTCAATAAATATCATCTGTTATACAACAACGATGGCCAGCTCACAGAAAGATTCAATTACACGCGCGAGTGGTAGTGCGCGAGTAGTTAATTCAGTCGCTAGTGCAAAAATCGAGTGCGGAACCTAAAAATCTTTCGCTGCCGCATTTTAACCCTGACACCGCGGCCGCCGACCCCGCTGCATGGTGCGCAGCTGTCAATCTGATTATGGAGGAAAATTCTTTACAAGGTAGTGCCCCGAAAAGAAACTAATTTCAATAATAAGCGTCGAGTCCACCTCTACGCAGTGGAAATTCTTGGCAGTGGAAATCAACTGGTAGATCAAGTGATCTGGATGAGTCGTTTCCATTTCCATTTCCAAAGAATCCGTAGCCTTGAGATTTTCTGACAAAAGAACGACTGATATAGTAGTAATGCGAGGAACTCGTATTAAACGTACACCTCAAATTTTGTCCATTGTATCGATGGGTTTACATTAGAGATAATTTTTCGTGTCTTTTAAAATATGATATCATGATTGATCGCTAAATTTTTGAGTCAAGGTTTTGAAGTAATATTACACAAAATAGCCTCGCTATGTGTAAAACAGGATAATTAATGTTTGTAATAATACCGCTGAAAACGAGAGCGATATTAATAAGGTTGACAATGATATAATTGGTAATAATAAAAATCGATTAATTTCTGTTCTTGGAAATCCAGAGATTCATTCATTACGGGTTTCCCACGTACTCGCGCGTAAATACAGGCCAGTTTGAAATACGATCCTAACGTCACCGTACAAAGAAGTCCTTATAGACTTAGCGAGGAAGAGCGAAGAATAGTACGTGAGCGAATAAGCGAATTAATTAAAGCAAAAATCATAAGGCCTAGTAATTCACCATTCGCGAGCCCTACGTTATTCTTGAAGAATAGAGATATGGTTCAGATAGATTATGTGTAGATTTCCGAGGGTTAAATAAAAATATGGTCGAGGATCGGTGGTATTCTCTACCTCTTACTGCGGATCAAATCGCGAGATTGCAAAAAGCTAGAAACTTTATTAGCCCGGACATGGCCAAATCCCTATTCGTTCTAATTCTACGGAATATACAGCATTTGTTACCCCGATGGTCAATACGAGTGTATAACGATGCCGTTTGGGGTGAAAAATTCATCATCCGTTTTCAGAGAGCCATTCTCCAGGCCATAGGGACCTTGGTTATTCGTACGTTGTCGTTTATCTGGATGACGTTCTCATTATTGCCGAGCTCTAGAAAAATTACACATTGTCTTAAACAACCTCGTAAACGCCGGATTTTCTTTTAATTTCTTTAAATCTTCTTTTCTAAAAGCATCGGTGCTTTAACTTGGATACGTAGTTCATAATGGAGAAGTCCGTCCCAACTCAGGCAAAATACATGCCGAATTACATTCTATACCTAAGGCAGCAGGCCTTAGGTATACAATTCACGTAGATATAACACGCAGGTTAAGCGTTGAAAGTTATTCGAAAGAATAGGTTATTGCTTTGGGATACTTTCACTATAAATTTGTATACCTGCCTCATTATACTCGTAAACTAGATTCTTTTAGTAAAAGAATCTTAAAAGTTAAACAACTTCGGGATTACTGTCAAGGTAAACATACCGAATTTCATTCAATAGCAACCGGTGCTAGTAGAGCTAATGGACAGGTAGACCGTATTATGGGCACATAAAAAAAAAAAATATGTTTATAACAATAGAGACGACCGGGCGGTCATGGCAAGACGCGATTGGCGAAATACAATTGGCTTTGAATTGCACCATCAATCGCGTGACTAAAGCGAGTCCGTTGAAATTACTAATCGGTAAAAAGCAAGACCCTACGGGTTATTGCTACCCGAAAATATTGAGGAAAGAGAAATAGATATCTCCAATATAAGACAGCAGGCCATACAAAACACAGAAAGTACCGCTAAGTATGATAAAGATAAATTTGACAAAACAAAGGCTAAAATAGTTAGATTCAATCTTGATGACTGTATTAAAAAAAAAAACAAAAAAAGAAAAAAAAAATGAGGGAAAGAATCAAACTAAATTAAATCCACAATTCAAGGGTCCATTTGTAATAACAGAGGTTCTGAAGGGAGATAGATACACTCTAAAAACATTAGATGGGAAAAGATCCTGTAGATATAGTCATGATAGACCGAGGAAAATGCCAGATAGTTGTATTCCTGCTGAATTGGATATCTATAGTGATGGACGGAACAGCGACCATGACGATACGAGTACCCTGATCTCGGAAGATCATTAGCACGATTGGCGGAGTGAGTTCAGATGCGTCTGTGAGCGACGATGTAACGCAGGTCGGTGAGACCGTGGAACGAAACTCTGTGCGATTGTGCGATCTAGAAAAACTAGATTCATTTGGGTACGAACTCGAGAATGGTCCGTCATGTCGTTACGATCGGACTGGTAATCCACAGGATGTAACTATCACTTTGTTCTTTAGATCGCAAGCAACAATATAACAATAATGATAAATAAAAAAATAAACAAATATTTTCTATTTTATACTACAAATGCGCTACATTATACACTGTACATAATATGTACATTTCAAGCTGTACGCCCGCGCTTGAACCGTATTTACAATTATATCTACATTCTATACTTTGACGTTAACGATGATTTCATTGAAAAACTATTATTCGAAAAAGAGAATAACAAAATATAGCAATAATTTTTCGTGTTCAATGCATTTCATCTTATTTTAGAACTAACAAACATTAATAACAAATGTGTGTTTCGTAGAGTATTAGTATCGTAATACTTTACTTTAATTCGCCGCATTTTATTGTTATTAATCAACAATTTGAATAATATATTTTTACATACTATATAAATATCGAATTTTCTCAATAACATAGAGTTTGAATTCTTGCATTTGATGCATTTAGTTCGAAGTTATAATTGTTTTAAAGTTAGGAAGTTCCACTTCCATGTTGCCCTTTGGGGCATTGTCAATTTCATTTACATCTTTTACAACTTTTCCACTACATTTCCAGTAATCATAAATGATTGTACTTTTATGATGATTTAGGATTAATAGAATGATGTCTTACTAGAATTTTAAGTGTCTAAAGGAATAGAAATTTCGCATTTTATAACCATCCTTCTTTTTAGGAACTGCCTTTTGATAACTAGGTAAATAAAATCTCCAATATAATGATCAATTAGCGAAGCGCTAATATACACGTATTTATATCGTTTAATTTACATCGAAATTGTTCTTTACAAGTATATACAGCAGTAGAGGATGTGTTCTTTGTGTGCTGACTGACAGATTTTCAGCAGATGTTCGTTACAACTGCACAATACATTATAGCGGGCAGCTGTAGCCCAGCGAGATTCGCTTGAAGTCGACTTTTTTGTGATTGGCTAGTAAGGTAGTGGTGGGGAGAACCTAAACGACGCTTGATATATAACTGCGGACCTCTGTTGCTAAACGACAGTTCTGGGATATCTCTCAGAAGTAGCTGTTTCTTGTGTTCGAAAAACGTTTTCATCATGACTGGACGTGGAAAGGGAGGAAAGGGTTTGGGAAAAGGAGGAGCGAAGAGACACAGGAAGGTTCTTCGTGATAATATCCAAGGTATCACGAAGCCTGCCATTCGTCGTCTAGCAAGACGTGGTGGCGTAAAACGAATCTCGGGTTTGATCTATGAAGAAACCCGAGGTGTATTGAAGGTATTCCTTGAGAATGTAATTCGTGACGCTGTCACATATACTGAACATGCGAAAAGGAAAACTGTAACCGCAATGGACGTGGTGTACGCCCTGAAGCGTCAAGGAAGAACGCTCTACGGATTCGGTGGTTAAATTTCTATGGATTCCGCCTACTCGGCTTCATATAAAACGGCTCTTATAAGAGCCACAAGATATATGCGGATGAATGACTCTCGGAAACTATCATTGCTACTATTTAATGATGAGTAGGATGAAATTTTTAATTTTTACTTTCGTTTGCATCTAATGTTTGTTGAACGTTTTAATATTTGTTGAAATTTTTTAATATTGTTTAAGATCGTAAAATGTACTTCAATTCGGCTTTATAGCTTTGTATTTGTATAATTGTAGTGTTAGTAGTGGTAGTTGTATTGTAGTAGTAATATTTCTAACGTTAAATATGTGTAATACATGTATATGTATAGTTCAATGCAGAATCAGAATAAAACGTAAAATCATACAATGTTTTCAATTTATTATATTTCTAAGTGCCGATATAATATAATTATGCATGTTTTGTATTTTCTCTGTGCATTTCAATACTTTTTATGCAATATCAATCAAAGATATTGTTCAGAATAAATATTTAGAAAGGGGTATATTTAATATGCGCAGATTGTATTTGAAAAAATTTGCGAATACAAATGAGGTAATTTTTATAGACCTTATCTGATAAATCTTACTACGTACAAATGTATTTGTGATATTAGTTGATTAGAGATGCGCTATGAAAGAATATTACATAAATTAGCGCGGTATAGGTAAGTATTTTAATTATAGTCTAATGTAAGTGTTTTGTTATGTGTATTCGCAATAATCTTTTGACACTGTTTCAGTAATCAAGCTTTTTCTCGATCTAACCTATTAAGCATTGTAAAATTTACACGTAGAAAGATGTCAACAGATCCAAAAGCTTTGGAAAAATCTAAATTTATATTAAAAGATATGTATTTTGCTGGTGTTAATGCAGTTTCACCTAAAACTCTTATGCTAAATAAAGTCAAATTTAAAGATGGAATATTATACGTTGGAGACCAAAGTTTTGAACTTAAAGAAAATGTTTATTTAGTTGGTTTTGGCAAAGCTGTGATGGGTATGGCAGTAGTTCTTGAACATATGCTTGGCAGTTATTTGAAGAGAGGTGTAGTTAGTGTTCCCTCTGCATCGACAGACTCGATGTGGAAATCTGAAGACAAATCATATTTTCCTTTAATAGGAAGTGGCGTAGTAAAATATTACGAAGGTTCTGAACATAATCAGCCAGATGATAGATCTCTAGAAACAACACATGAAATTATAGACTTAGTCGAATCTCTTACAGAAAATGATACTTTAATTGTATTGATATCCGGTGGTGGTTCTGCATTGCTTTATATGCCAAGGCCAGTGATTGAATGTGAAGATAAATTATATGTCTGTAAAATGCTTCAAGCAGCTGGAGCTGATATAAAAGAGCTTAATATAGTGAGAAGTAAATTATCTATGGTGAAAGGTGGTGGTTTAGCTCGAATGGCCTATCCAGCTACAATTATCAGTTTAATATTATCTGATATTGTAGATGATCCCATAGAGTTAATTGCTAGTGGTCCAACGGTGTACAATAGTAAAGGTCCAAAAGAGGTAATAGCTATATTGAAAAAATATAATTTATTTGAACGTGTAGATGGTGATGTGAAGAAACTTTTAACATCTAAAGAAAAGTTTAAAGATAAGAAATTGCTAACTCGAAAGAAAAAACAATTCAAGCATGTAACTAATATTATTTTGGGAAATAATACAGTGGCGATTGAAGCAGCTTCTTTGCAAGCGTATCATCACAAGTTAACTCCAATAATATTAAGGTCTGACGTTGTAGGTAATGTGCATGATGTCAGTTTAGCATATGTTCATATAACAAGTTTGATATGTCTTGCATTGGATAAAGCTTTAGAGAAAGACGAATTTTTTGAAAAAGTAAAAGATATTCCTGTACTTTCTTTATCTGCTGCTAAAGTGGATGAAATTTATAACTTAATTGATAATGTGAGTGAAGAAGGAATAGTATTGATTGGAGGTGGTGAACCAACGGTAGTAGTTAAAGGAAAAGGGAAAGGTGGTAGAAATCAAGAATTAGCGCTACATTTTTCATTAGATTGGTTGGCAAAAATTAAAGGTTACCCTCGATTTTCGGAATATGAAATAATAATGTTGAGCGCAGGAACAGATGGACAGGATGGTCCAACTGATGCAGCGGGTGCATTTGGCTATCCTGCTATTGGCCCACTGATACATGATGTATATGCAAGAGTAAAGTCTATAGCATCAAAAGTAATAATTAAAGAGGAGGAAAAGAAAGAAGCTCTTAGAAAAAAACTGGAAGAGCAAGAACAACTTAACATACAACAGCAACTTAAAGATCTATGCAAAACGCAACAATTAAGTGGGTTTATAACAAATAAACAGAAAAAAATAATAAAAACAATGGAAAAAGAAGTTAGTCGTAATAAAGAAATAGATGAAAATGATGAGGATAATGTAGCTCCGTTTATACTTCGAACAATGGAAGTAGAACGTATGTTACCTGAAAATGCTTTAAATGAGAATGATTCATACAATTTATATTCTCGATTTAAGAGAGGTACAGATTTATTTAAAACTGGTTTTACTGGTACGAATGTTATGGACTTACACTTCATCTACATAAAAAAACGTAAATGCGACTGTAAAATAGATTTTGGAAAAGAATTTTTCCAAAATGATTTAGATGTACATGACTTACATATTGATACCTCAACTATAGAAAGATATAAAAATTTGTATAAACGAGAACCCTTTCACTGGGATAAATTTTTGTCTAGACCATCGGCTGTGGCCGAAGAAAAGATTGACCAACTTAATATAAAAATTATTGATGCTAATTTGACTGATCCATGTTGTCGCAAAGACAGAAAATTCCCGCTTAAAAATCTTTTGGAAGATAAAGATTTACCACTGTAACATATTTTGTAAAACAGGGAAATTTTCTACACTATATTAAAAATCTTACAGATTTAAATGAAAAGTTTTATTTTTTAAAGATATTTGTATACATTAGAACTTAAACATGAATAAATAATATATGCATGCAAATTATCATTGAAACTTTTTAAAGTACAAATAGTAATACTTATCACGCTGATTTTAATGCGATATACACAATAGATTTATTCGTTTAACTTCTTTCGTTAAATAGAATTAACCACCACATGTAACATACGTATATATGAATGTATATACAATTTACTTTTAATCAAAAACTTGATTAGTGAGATTCATTAACATTTGTTTACATTAAACAATGAGATTAAAATAACTTATATTTAGATAAAAATTTATTTCTAAATTTTTATCTAACACACACACACACACACACACACACACACACACACACACACACACGCACGCGCGCGCGCGCGCGCGCGCGCTCGCTCGCTCGCACATACAATGCTCATTCTACATACATAATAGCAAGTGATTTGTACTACACAATTACCTTGTATTACTGTTGTATATAACATACACGATATTTAGTACAAAAATTCGTATTGTGCGCTAAAGATCCCAACTAAACAAATGATGTTTAACTAGCATATCACGCACGCCATCTTTCAGAGGTTGTGATTGTTCTTTTTTTGGTGGTAATTCCCAATCAGGATTTAAATTAAATGCAAATTGACTTAATATTCTTAATTCACATTTAATTTGCACCCAGCCAGGACTATTGATAAAACTCCACGGTTGGTACCTGTAAAATTAATAACACGTAAATTATTGCAATAAAAACTATAATAGAATTATAATAAACTATTATTATTTTGTTCAATATATATCTAGTACCATTTTTGTACAACTTCTACACACGAACATAAAACTTCAAGCCATAAATGTAACACTTGTTCATTTAATCCGAGACAAATAAGAGATCGTAATTTTACATCCATCTGAGCGTGTGCATTATCATGGGTTAAATTTACTGACTGAACGCATCGGTATAATAACTGAAATAAAATTGGTTAGGGTTAGGTTAGAAATTTGGATCAAATAATCTATTGTAAAGATATAATAAGTACTACCTCTTCAGGCGTGAGAACTTTACCATCTTCATCCAGTCTATATGTCTTACATAACACTAATCTACTGTAAACTGAATTAAAGTCCTTTTCCACCTCTCTATTTGAAGCTTCTTCGATAAAAAGCCATGGATGACATGGACCACCTAAGAATGATGGCCTACGCATTCCATGTTCTAATACTGCTTTAATAGCGGGGCACAAAGTTCCCCTGACTAAATCAGTAACAGCTTCGCTAACTGCATCATCTCCAGCACACGTATATTGTTTACTTCTTTCATCTAATAATTCTACAAATTTTGCAGGAAACCATCCTCTTAATCCATTAAGTTCTCCCACCCAACAATGTTCATCTTTTTGACTTATAATTGTAATTATATCATTTTTTCGAAAACCTAATTCATCATCATCATGTCTTTCAAAATCTGTATAATGTGATCATAGAAATTGAAAGAGAAATGATCTTATTGTATATTAATATTACGTATAATTAGGAATATTTTCACAACTTAAATATATGTTAATGACATACCTAATAACGCCTTAGCTCTCCTTTTTCTAGTGCGCGAAACATTAACATAATTATCATGATCTTTTGCATGACTCTCCATACTATAATCTGCTATAAGCACAATATTATTTAATTTCGGGTCGACATTTATAAAATGTCTAGCAACTTGCAAAACAGCTTCTCTTAAATCAACCAATATTTCTAAAATATTTAGAACGTGTGATTTTCAATTTCTTTAAAACGTCACGTTTGTTTTATTCGTGGCATCAATATACCTGTTTGTCGAATATTTTTTGACTTTGCATCATCTTCGGTATCATAACTTCCAAACAAGAACGTTTGAAACATTGATTTATTTTTTTTCATTTGACGCCTTCAAGAAAAAATAGTATGTTTATATCAGAAATTTAATTATAAATAAATATTTAATTAAGAACTTAATGAAAAGATTTCAAACGATATAATTTTAAATTTATTATACCTATTGAGATGTTGCTTTGGTAAATTTGGTACAGCATCAGGATTACCCACTAAGCCACCTTGATCTGCCATTAAATAGGCCAGATGTCTACGTCTGTGAGTTTCAACCAAAACGTCTGTTAATGATCCACTTACTTCTAAAGACGTCTAAGAAAAGATGATAACTTTCGGTTATAGAAATTGGCTCATTACCTGTATAACAAATTTTAATAAGAATTGGAAAATGAGAACTTACTTACTTTAAATAATAGATCGACATCGTCAATATCTCCGGGTATATCCGAAAGAGCATTAAATATTTGTGCAGAGTTTTCTAATTCCTTTAATTCATGTTCTAAAAAGATATTCAATATTTCACACTTGTGAATATATTTACTAGCGATATTATATACCTTTGATTTTTAACATTCCAAGTGTAACTTGAAACAAAACTATAGATCCATCAAAAAGAAACATATCCCATATACGGAGTAATATTTTCTTATGTACAACAGATGCGAATAAAGTCAGGAACCAATGCAAAGATATTAAACTTAATTCTATATCATGTTGAACTAAAACATGGTCGATATCGGGCAGATAATTAGCTACTAATGTACGAAGTACTCTTTGATCAGCTTGAATACCTGTGAAATATTTTTAAAATTGAAATCCATTATTTTTTTACATAATTTATTACATGTTAGTAGTATATTACCTAATAATGTTGAGGAATAGTAAGATGCTGGCAATAAATCTTCTACTATTGTAGCCATCATCCAAAAAGCATCTTCTTCTTCTAATAATAATAAAAGAGAAGCTGCTATTGTTCCTGTACCTTGGCAATATCTTTGCAAAATAAATAGATTATACAATAAATAAATAAGGATATTACAATATTATTTAACATTACATACAATATTATTTCATAAAAGTATCATTACCCGATATCAGGATATAACCAAGCAAGGGCACGCATAACACGTCTTAAACGTGGTATTCCTGTGCTATGAAGGTGGCTAAAACATGCATTAGCAGGCATAATACGTAAAAGATCCTTTTCAATCTGCTTATTAGTTACCAATGCGTCATTACTCGATGCTTTTACTATATCTTTATACATTATCTCAGAAGAACATTTTTTCTGAAGTGCTCCTGCAACATTAAATAAAGTAATTTATTTTGTATCTGTATATTGTAAAATGTTAGGGATGGGGGAAGTTGTTGCGATGAAAACTTTGGACAGGAAATCCAATGGGTGAAATCTCGTTACCCTTGTATCGTTTGGGACCTCAAAACATAATTTGGAACCAGACCAGATAATTGGACGCAGTCGATTCAAGAACCTGATGTTCCTTACCTGACATTCTCATCCAAATTTGAGGTCTCAGAGAATGAGGTATACCACGATGAACCATATCTCGCAATTTATCTGTACGCGGCAATCTTCTATCCATATTTTGCCAAGAAAATTCAGCTACTTCCTTATTATGGCTGAATTCTAACAGAGCAACCCATTGTAGTCTAAATATAGAAGTATTTAAAGTTAGCTTTATTAATTTTATTAATTTGATAACTATTATTCGTTTGATTTCTTCATACCTATGTTGGGGATCTTCAACAAATGGGATACCTAACAACTTTTTTGAACTTTGTTCTGGGCCGTCTTCTTCTTCTACACGAAATCCGAATTCATCAAACCTAGCATACATTATATTTGTATACATATGAAAATTAATTATAATGTATTATATAAATTATCATGTGTTATAATAGTATTTTATACTAAAAAATTTGTTATAAACACCTATATTCAGGTTGCGAATTGGGATCATCGGGTTGATTTAATTTAGCTAAAATATCTTGAGGCCACATGGATGGCGTTAAGGCAGAAAATGGACCTCCTGGCGCGGGAGATAAAATTTCGCCACATAATCCTGAAACTTCTACCTCAAATTCATCTTCAGAAGCAGCAGTTTCCAATTTTTTCTAAAGAATAAAGATACTGTGTAATTTCAAATGAACAATATGCTAACAGATGTGTAATCTGTACTTGGTAATTTATGATAAATTAAATATTACTTTACGAAAACTCTTTATTTTCACAAATACCAAACCTTTAATGCCCCTTTGTTTATAAATAATATAATCGTATGAAAAATTCATTAAAATCAAATAGATAAAAATACTAACGTTATGGTCATCTTTTCCAACATAACCTTCATGATCACGAACATTAAATAACGATTTAGCGATATCCATTTTGTAGAATCTTTAGATATTTATTTATTGTTTTTTATATATTTGTTTACTTATTATTTTACATTATTTTATTTTAATGGTATCATTATATTTCTCGTATTTAAAAAATATTAATCTATACACGACGTTCACGGTATTGACACTATTATTCTGCTATTATATTTATGTCGCCATCTAACGAACCTACTGATAATTAAACCGATAACACACCAATATAAATATTTAAATCTGCGCAATGACTTACAGATAGTAAATTTATGGTCTGTTACGTTTAAAACAATTTTTGTAGGAAACTTATATAATAATTGCTTAATGGTTGATTTACAATTATGTTATCTTATTATACATTTTCTGTAATCCTTTATAAAAATTATACGTTATATATACATAATGTATTATTATCCGATGGATAAATTTATAAAGAAAAGGTAAGACGTATTAAAAAATATTTATTCGTATTGTATAACAATTTAACATTACGAAGCAAAAAGTTGATTACGTATCAAGTGTTTACTACAATATATATATATAGCTATGAATCAGAATGAAAATAAATGTAGCTCATTTCAACAAATCACGTATTGTTTATTGTAATATTCTGCATAGTATATTTATCAAGTTACGTTCTAATTTCCTTATTATGTAAGAACGATTCCTACTAAGAAGACAAATTAATTACACGTAACTAATTGAAGTTGCACATAAATATGTGTAAGAATTAACATTATGTTGTTTTAAACGCGATGCCATAATTCCGGTATACAGGAGCTTGCAATTAACGTGTATCAGCAGGTGTGCTATAGTATATGGAAGAAGCGGGAAAAGTATCTCGACCAGAATCTAGGGTTTTTCGTTAGCATTCACGGTATCGAGCTGCGAATTGGACTTTACCGCCGACATTATACATAGAAAATGAATCCGATTGGGCAGCGTGGCACGAAGGCCACATCCGGCAGCAGCACTGCAGTATTGGTCGATCCCGCTTCAGTAACACCGAAGTTGGTCGAATTTCCTATATATTATTGATAAATAGCTCGCGTTACTCGTGTGACTTTTACCATAAAATCAACGTCGGTATCCGTAATTAAGGAAGGAAACTCTCGGTTCACCGGAAACGTCGTATATACCAATAACCAAGAAGAGACGCAGAAACGGTTAGGGAGTAAGCGCGTTAATTCTAACAAGAGAATCATCGTAAGGGATTATCGTACATTGGGTGTGACGGACATTTATATATCCGAACGCGAGTTGCATGAAAGTCGTGCCGTGTTGCGTGAAGTGTTGAAGGAACGCTCGATTATTCGTGGATCTCGATGGGTGTATGTGCGATTATGTCGAGCGCCACCGAACCGAGGTGAGCGTTATAGAAGGGGGAACTGGCCAAAAGAAGCTGCCTTCGAATCTGTTTTTTGCTCCGCCATTGTACGCTACGAGAGTACCGCGAAGGAAGCCGCTTGCCTCATTTTCCCCGTGTTTTTATCTTCAATTACATTTTAACGTGCCGAACGTTAGCTCGACCGTGTAAACGCGCCTACGTCCGCGTTTAACGCACCGTCTCGTGGTTACGCTATTCACGAGGCGAAGCACGTTAGTGTCTTCTATCTTTCTCTGTTTCGTGTTTTCTATCTCGCTCCAACTTTTCCCTTGCTCTCACTCTTTCTCTCTCTCTCTTTCTCTCTTTGACACACACGCACACACACACACACGTGCGCGCGCGCAAGCACATACACGTACATTTCTCATTTTCTTTCTCACTCTCTTTCCCTTTCCCTCTGGTGTATATAATATACCTCTCGATGCCTTCGACATCTCTGCGGAAGTCGTATGTGTAAAGGTTTTTCGCGTACGTGGACATCGGTGAATACGCGAAGTGATTCGTATAATAGCAGTGTCTTTTGCCGGGGATACAAATCTTGCGCGTCATTATGCAATAGACGACGTGCAACTGACGAGAAAGAACTGCCTCCTCTGTTGAGGACGAAGACGAGGACGGCGGTGGTGTTGTGCGGCATGTTTTTATCTTTGTTTTCCAATTCCGTGCCACGACGAGGAAACGCTGCCGCTACTGCCGCCACCGCCGCCGCCACCGCTGCTGCTGCTGCTGCTGCTGCTGCTGCTGCTACTACTGCTGCTACTGCTGCTACCACTGCTGCTACTACTACTACTGCTGTTGTTTTCTATATTTCGCGACGAGTAATCACGTGGGAATGCGTCAAACGATGCAAGCATATCTGTTATTAATCTCCACGACATGTATACTTGGTAGTGATATCTAGTGTAATTATGTGCAACACTCCGTATCATAGTGCTGACCGGAAATTTCTACCTTCGATTAAGCTTCCTTCCTACCTCCTTAATCACTTTTATTCAACGTTCTATCCTTCGTTATTTCGTCAAACAACACAGTGTTCGGGACTTTCTTTCACAAACGCGTAGCAGCGTTTTGTTTCATCGCATTCCAATTTCTTAATAACGCGTTGATATCGTTATTCGCCGGCAGCCGCTTACCGTCTCAGCTTACTCTACGTTCGAAGTTCACCGCTCGAATACTGTGATCCGACATATATTGGAACATATATCTTCGTGGGAAGAACGATCTTGCTTCTCTGACGTTCCTCTTCGCTTACTCCGCGTGTTTGGATGTTGCCACACCGAGGAGTATCGGTTTGAAGAATCTGCGAGTTTCAACGGGCTTCCTATTCTGCGAGCGAAGAGTACAAGGTAAGCGGAATTTTTATGTTTTACTTGCTTCTTTATTAAATTATGTATCGGTGGCCTTTCCCTCTCGCTTTCGATATTTCGAAATAAAAATTGTTTCACGTGATGCTGATCACTAGTACATATACTAATTAATTATGCATTAAAATTGCTTCTATTTTTAGGTATTCGTGATACTATCTACTAATGACTTGTTTATTTATGCATTTTTTATTTGATGTTTTTTATTAAACGTTTGGCAAATGACAGCCAGCTTGTACCTTATAAACATATGAATGCTGAAAAGGAAATTAAATAGTGTAATTTGCGATTTATATAATAACGTAGTATTTTGTTAGATACAAATACATTTGTTATGCATACTATCAATTTATACAATATATGCTATTTACATTTAGGTAAATTTAGTCTTAATTCTTGTGAATACACTTCCTTAGATGTATTATAATGAGCATCTTAACGCTAATAACGGAAAGCCAAAGTAATTGTTACATATAATATATATATATATATATATATATATAATCTTAGTAATATATATATAATCTTGTAAATATTTATTTTTGTATATTTATTTGCAGATTAAGGTTATGAATTGGCCCAAAATACGCGAATGAAATACAGAAATGAAGAAATTAAACAGAATGGAGAATACTGTTGAAACAACATAATGTTAAATGTGGAATGAATGAAGAAAGAGTACGTGGTTCAAAAGGGAAATAAAACAGAAGAAAGAAATTATTCCAAAGCATAATAACAATAGTTAATACAAGTGCAGGACAATAAATCAGTAATGGATGAATGGGAGTGAGAACAGCACATGTGAAGTGTAGGTGTGGGTGCGTACGCACGTGGGAGCCTCTGGATGTCGAGGCCGCAGCACTGGCAGTGTCAGTGGCAGTGATGGCCCCTGCTCTGACGGAAGGTGGTCCTCAAAAGCCTGAAAATTTGCTCCCTTCCCTTCCAGCTGGTGGATTTCTTTCCCCAGAGCAGGCTACACAGTTGTGCCAGAACCGTGAAATTCTGGCGAAATTTGTTGTTTCTGCAAACGTCCAACCATCAAAGATTGATGAACAGTGCTTACATGGTATATCCAAGGACCTCATTCGTGATGTCATCAACTCGAAATATGCCAATGATCTTGATAGTTTGTCTACATTTACGCACGGATCTGACTTGATTACAAAGAAGGCATTAATAAAAGGGGACTGTGAACAACTGGACATTACTGGCAGTCCAGGGAAAAAGGTGACTGATACTATAATGAACGACCCATCTATGGGTGATCAAGCGGACAATATGGGTTTTTTGAAATCAAGCGCAGATTTGCCTTTGGTGGGCTCAGAAACAGTAGGAGATAATAAAAGTCTGGATGTGGATCAAATAATGGCCTTTGGTACAGATATAACTGCGGATAATGAACAATGTAACATGAGCAATGTTGGTGATATTGGACAGAATGTTGAGGAGATTTTACAAGTTATTAAATCTATTGAAGGTGTGGAAAATGCAGAAAATATATCTACAGGTAGTAATGAACCAGCGCAAAGCACTGTGGATGGAGTTGAAATGTTTTCTATGCCTGAAGAAGGATTTCCTTCCTTTGAAAGAGATTTACTTGATGTTGATGTTATGAGTATTTGCAATATTGCTGATGCAGTGGACCAACAAAAAGTCAACACCTTAAAGTTACAGCAAGATATTGTTGCCCAAAAACAACACGAGAGTGAAAGGAAATGTGCATTTTTATTAAGAAGACTGAGGAAGCTTCAAGCAAGAATAATAGGCAGGCATGTTGCCGAAGAAAACACTGGAGTTCTTGAGCTTGCTCATCATGGAGTGAAAAAATACCTTTTTCAAGAATTGGTTAATATCAGTTCTAAGTCTAATGTTAAAAACTTTCCTGAGATTAGTAGTAGTTTGAGTTCATTTTTGCAAAAAATTGAGAAAATGTGTGTTGCCCAGAGCAATAGTGTGAATCGTCAGCGATTGTGTTGCCGTTATTTTGGTGATGGATCGCGTGACAATTTGGGTAGTACTTCTGGTAATAATAGCAACCGTCAGTCAGTGTTCGGTACACCTCAAGTTAAAGTTAGAGGCGAAGAAGTAGAAAGTGTGGCAGGACCTTTAGCCTCGCAATTACATATTGTGGAATCTAATCTTGACTCTGATTGTACTGCATCAAGTAGTGGTGGAGAAAGTTGTGATGAAATGCAGTCATTTAACAATCCACATCAACAAAGAATATCTATGTAAGTTTTAATTTCTTTGATAAAAAAAAAAAAAAAAAAAAAAAAATTCATGTTTGGATTTGGGACCATTCTATTTTCTCTATAGTTTTAATAGAATGGAATTGTGAATTTAAAATAATTTTGTACATTTTATTTCCCAGAGTAATTTTGTAATGCAGGATTTAGTACTGTTATCTTAGTATTCCTTTAAACTTCTCTGTTTTTAACATGTATTTGAGTTTATAAAAAACTGGAAACCGAACAATATTTTGGGCCGGTTTAGATAAACTTTATTTGACTATTATGTTGCTTAGTACGGCGAGTTTATGTACATTAATACTAAAAATAATTATCAAATGTAGTAGAAGTAAATAGATAATAAACGAAACAATAGATATATGTTATTTCAATATTTATAGTAATATTTCAAATATTTTCAATACGTACAACTGCACTTACTGTAAATTAATTGATAAAATATTCTTTAACAAAATATCGATTGTTATTTAGTCGGTTAGTATTTATTTACTATGTTTTTATTAATAATACTTGTAGATCAAAACGAGCAGCATGGAGGTATGCTCAAGATCGTGCAGGTGTAGCAGCAAGATGGACATGGCTGCAAGCACAAATATCGGATTTGGAATATAGGATCAGACAGCATAATGAATTGCAACGGCATATTAGAGCTAACAAGGGTTTAGTGATACTTGATAATGCAGAAACAGTGAATGGGTATAGCGGTGTTTTACCGGGTTCTACGGGGCGTTATAATTCACCAGAAGGTGAATTACCTGCTAGTAGAACTCGGCCGTTCGTCTGGAGTTTTTACAGGAAGAGGAAATTATTACAACTAGATAAGTTACACGAAGTCTCCAAACGTGCTGCAAAAGCATCAACAGTGAGATGCAACTGCGACCGTGTATTACCACCATGCGCTTTATGCACTGGAAGATTAGATCCAATGCAACCGCAAGAACCAATTGAACAAATGTCTGTACAAGAAAGGGTTGCACTTGTGGATCCTAGTTTTCATCCTGTTTTGTCATTTCCTGATGGTAAAACATTATTTCTGTATACGTCTATTTATGCACATACCTTGATAAGGAGATATAATTTATTATGATGTGTAGCATAAGGTTTTTGAGAATCTACATTGTAACCTATATGTAACCTTTTGCTGTGCAGAAATCACACAGGGAACTCATCTTGATGCTATCATGAAAACAGTGGAATGGCAACAAAAAATGTTAAGGGGAAATTTACGGATCACACGTTTAAAAGATAAAGATACCAATGAAAGGAGAAATAAGAAACTTCCAGGGCACAGAGCAAAATATGCAGCTCGGTTAAAAAAATCATCCTCAAGTATTCTTACCGCAAGTATGTAACATGTTGCATCATACAATTGTTGTATAGTAAAGAATTCTTTTTTGGTCTTTTTAATCTTTGCTTGTTGATATTCTTTATGTAGGAATTAAGAAGAAAATGCTAAAAGGAAAAAGAAACAGGCTTGGTCATGATAGAAGCGTTCATGGTTTAAGTAGGAAGAGGGTACAGAAACTGACAACTGAAGATGATGATGATATTAGTGCACTTTCCAGCTCTAGTAAGCATTCATCTCCAGTGCCTTCTCCTTTACATCACACTATTGCTTCTACTACAGAGAAGAACATAGTTAAAGAAAAGAATTCTCATGGGTCAGTATTATTAATTACATTCATTAACAAAAATATACATTAAACATATAATTAAAATTGTTAAAATCTTTTTTGCTCCAGACGATTGAGGCAAAATTCGTACGATATTGATAATATAGTTATACCATATAGTGTAGCTGCTTCAACTAGGCTTGAGAAGTTACAATACAAAGAAATATTAACACCAAAGTAAGTAACATCTTATTGAATGCATTCATGTATCTCAAATGGGTAGTTAATAATATTACGTTATGTTTTTTTTTTTTTTTTTTCCCTCCAAGGTGGAGGTTATGCGAAGAGCCTTCAAAGTTGGATATTAAAAATGGTGTTATGCATAGGCCTAGTCAAGACAGTGATGTAAGTATATCTAATTACAGAAGTATGAAATTTTAAATAGTTTTACACCAGTGAGATTAAATGTATCTGTACATTATCTTTAGTTCGAAGATATGTCAGACGAAACTATAGCTTTAAGACATGAACGAAGCGAACGAGAAGAAAACAAACGTTTTATGACGTATATGAATATGCCACATCAGTCTCGTATTCGACATAATCGTAGGACAGATAGCCGGGCAGATAGTGGTGCGAATACACCAGGTAATTGTACATTATAATTTACTTAATTTAAATATCGAAATAAAGGTATCGAAATTACCTACAATTAATCTCCTTGTGTTCAGACAATTTATAAATTATTTCCCAATCGTTAGATCCTATGTCTCCACACGCAAGTGATTTTGGTGGAGACATGATGTCACCAATTACGTCACCTCCTGCAACTCCACAAGTTCAAGAATCAGAACATCAACATAACTCTGATAACTTGCATCGATCATCTGCTTTGCAAAATGCTTTACGGCGTCGTACTGCGCCTATGTTAAGAGTAGGGAAAGACGACACTGGTACTTCGGTAAATGAAGATGAAAATGAGGTATTATTTCTTGATCTGATTAAAGTACACTTTTAAATACAAAACGGAATATTTGAAAAGAATTGTATACTGTTTTTCGTTAGATTTTGCCGTATGAACCAAGGATATTTCCATTATCCGAAGAAGTATATGACAAAATGCTGGAAGTGATGCCAGATGGGCATTGGCAAGCTTCTTCAGCATCTCTTTGTTCCCGTGATGAAGAAAAAGCGGACGATGTACGTACACTGTGTTTGTATTAAATATTTGAGTGTTAATTATCAGAACTTTTTTATTATGAAAGAAATATCTGAATGCTCGTACTGATTATTAATATAAACTTTGAGCCAACTTTCATGGCTCCTCGAGGCTATCCCTGGTAAGCAGTGTTATTTGATGCTTCCTATTTTAAATACAATTGATTTTATTTTTATCGCATATTTCAGATTTTAGTAATATTTAAGAGAGACTGCATTGCGTTTACATGAGTTTTATAAGCATTAGAATATTTTGACGAATTAGCCTGCCGATTGTTTTTTTCAGCTGTTACAAGCTTGTACATTTAAATATAGTTTTTGTAATATATGCAGAATAACCGTTGGAAAAAATAGTTTTTCATAACAATTTAGGTAGACGTTAATATTTCGTTTCTAGGATGGGGAAATGGATTCTCCAGAATCAGATTCGACAGAATCAGCTTGTTGTGACGTAGAGGGTGAGGATCCCAATGATCCTGAATGGACAGTAGCTGACGATAGGGATACTGAAAAGGAACGAATACGTCCAACGGCTAAAAGATAGGATAAAGTCTTTAATACATACAGTATGTCTACGTCGTCGTTACTATATGCAGAAGCTACCTGTCAATTGTTATATATACCTGTCGGTCATGTAACATGCACCTTAAGTTAATGGTATTATGAATCTGTAAAGTGTATTATAAATATAAATTTTATAACTTCATTCTGCTTAAATTAATGGGAAACCTTAATAATTGCTTTTTAAGTATTGCTATTTCGGCCAAAGCATTAGAATTGTACGGGACTACCATCCTTTTATATTTAGAATAAGGATATTGTTATATTTTTCTTTCATTGTTATAACCGATAAAGTAGGACATAGTCCTTCAACAGTTAGAATCTCATATGACCAGAAATAGACGATTTTATATTAAAAACAAAAACAAACAAAAAAAAAAAAAAAAACAAAAAAAAAAAGAAAAGACAAAAATAAAAAAGTGTATTTATATTATAATCAAATTCTTACGTTAAATAAAAGTGCCAACTAAAATGTTCTGTAGCATTATCCTTCGATGTTGCATATTTTTTCTAGTTAAGACGAAGCGATGTTCATTGTACAATAATTGCAACCATTCGACAAAAATTCAACTACTACGAATACACATAATAATGTATTGTATATATGTCTATATTGTGTACATCGTTATATTTCTATATTTGACTTCTCTTATGTTGTTTATCATTTCTTCAAGTGATTTCATAATTTTTGCATCTCATATAACAGTCAAAAGCAGTTTACCTATTAAATTTTAAAAGGACATGTATATGATCATTTACATTTAATTTATTTATTTTACGTGATTTTGTGTTATCCACAGGTAAGAAGATGGAACTATGGAAGGTTGATATATTTATTAAATTTTAGTTTTTATAAAGAAATGAAGTGCTAAAAGTAAACGACGTATAATATTTTGTTATCAAGAAATAACTGTACCCTGTATTTTGACTGTTATGTCCTTATTTATAATTTATAGAGCATGGATTCATGTTTAAGTTACATGTTCAAAATCTTATGTCACTGTGATTTCATAATTTTTTAATAATCTGTGATATTATATGTAATTTCTTTCTTATTACATATTTTATATTTAGTCAAACGTACGTACTATCTATATTTAAAAGTCATGCGCTTAGATTTTGTACATCACATTTTGAATGAAAATAAACAGGCAGTAATAGAACATGTTCTTCTTTTACTATTTATGCGTTGATTAATATCACAAATTATATCAAAATGTTAAATGAAATTTAATTTATCACATCATGAATATAAAATAAACAGGATCAAAATAAATGTGTGTTTCTGCACAATCTTGTTATTTTTCAATAATATTTGAATTTTATTTGAAAAATCTTACATATATGTTCATATAAAATTTATATCGAATCAGAATCAAAATATACACAGTTAATATCCTTAATATCCTTACAGTTGAAAGACTAAGATTCATTTAAATATTACCGAAGGAAATATATTGGGTATCTAAATTCTCCAAATTTACTATCACAGCAGTCTGACTCGTATCAAAACGTGGAACAGATATTAATCTAACAATTTGATTTTCATCGCCTAGAAATTAAATTATTAATCGCCATTTATTTTAGTGCAAATCGTAGCTTCTATTCCGCTACAATATTTTACAACGAGGCACAAACCTTTCCACAATTTCGTTTCAAATTTGTCTGTATTTCCCACGAAATATATATCTGGACATGTTTCCATAATAAACAAATCTTTCTTGTAGTATGGGCAAGCTAATAGCGTGTCTGGAGCTGTTGGACACACGTGTCTCCATAATAAGGTCTTTTCTAGCCATTCAAGAGCTGAAATACCAGTTTCACCTGCTACTTTAATGATATCTTGAATTGGTTGACCACTAGTACCAGTTATTATTCGTCCTTCAATTTTACTAATCCATGGATTTGTGGTACTTTTAAAGCTTTCAAGTCTGTGTTATTGAAATAGAATAAATTTGTGTATACATAATAAAATGTGGTAATTGCTTGTTTATACAATTCAATATATACAAACCTAGATGATTTAGGTAGTAAACAAGGATGAAATGGTCTTTGAGGCAACATAGCATTAGTGGGATCATGTTCTCCTGGCATTAAAGTAACAGAACAACATGCAGCTAAATTACTTAAGAATGTATCTACAGATTTTATTGCTTCTCCAAGTCCTTTAGCTATGTCTGTTGCAGCCTGTAACGTATCATTACTTTTTATGGTATTACCTAATAAAGACAATAAAGTATTATACAATTATAGTACTACATATAATTTTTATAATAGCGAATGTGATTTACCTGCTATAACGAGTCGAACAATAGAAGTATTATCCTTTTGTATTGTTATATTACCAGCCATTCCACACAACCATTCCATAAAAAGGGACATCGCTAAACTGTCACAATTATTAGATAAATTTAATCCAGATACTATCACCAGCTTCTTTTGCGATATGCATTCATTTAAAGATTCTTTTGGTGCACATCCAGGAAAACACCAATCCTTTACCTAAATAAATAATATCACTATTACGTTAAACATAAGAAAAATATAACAACAATTATACTTTTCTAGAATTAAAATTACGGTAAATGCGCCATCATTATTTTCATTGCCTAATACAGCACAAACAACTCCGGTAACAATTTGCTTTAAATCAACTTGCTCGCCTACTAATTTAATTCGCAACATTTCATCTTCCAGAAATGGTTGATCCTTCTCTGAGCAATAATTTGGTTTAGAACAGGGAACATTAAACTGATGTTCTTCGCTAAGTTCCCTTAAAATTGATGGTTTCCATTGTTGGTGTTTATACAATGTGCCAATTATTATGCACTGTTGGTTTTCTAAATTTTCTAAATCGGCCAATTTGACAATCGGAACATTTCCTGCGCGAGAAAGAAAAATATACGCATTATATTATCCACAAGAAGATTTTTACATATATATTTTTATTACACGATCATAACCTTGTAATATAAGAAAAATTAATAAACGTACCCCATTTAGCTTTAACACGCGGAGTTAGAACATCCCTTAATTCGGCAAGCCTAGCAGAGTATATGTGCGCATATTGTTTAGAATAGTCATTTTTCATGTTTACAAACTTTATCGAAAGATCTTTATAATCAGCTCGTTCCCTTTCAAATACTTCCGGCTTCTCTTTCCCCGGCTTCACAAACAAATCATTACATTCTTTTTTAGTTTTATGAACCATTTTTGACTCAGATATATGCGAAATTTAATGAAATAATTTACGTTCAACTATCACTCGGTTATACCGGCTTTACCGCCAAATTTGTCTGAAACGCTAACCTCACTAGCGCCACCATGAGGCCAGTTGTATGGAAAGTTTGAAATACAATAGGTATCTTTTAGCTTCACTGCAACTTTGTCTTATTGTACAAAATTTGCCAAAAATATTTTACGTTCCTATCAATCACAAGAGTCGTTTTATTGATTTTTATATTATTTGCGAATGATATTAAATATTCGAAATGAAGAAAAAGGAAAAGTAACGTGAAAAAGTGAAACATATAATAAATGATGTAGGGACTAGTAAAAAAACCACTTGAAGCTATGTATTTTACTCGTTTTATTATTTCCAAATCTTGCTTAGAACCTGAAGAAATTCTTTCACAATCTAATAATTAATTAATGATAATTAAGTTTAACATTAACGCCTGACAACGACGAAGTAAAGATTATATACCTATATATATGTATATATATTAATATACATATATATATTTATATTTTAATTATATATATATATGTGTATATATATATATATATATCATGTATAAGCTAATCCTTGCCCAGACACACGTGTTGATATGCAGTTGTTCATTCAATTTTTCTTCTACGGGCATATAAATAAAATCTTATTGCTTAATATTTTTTAAATATATATATATATATGTATATGTACATATATGTATATATATATGTGCATATATATGTATACATATGTATATATATGTATACGGTATTATTACCATTACATATGATGATATGTTTTTGTAGTCCCAATGATTAATATGCACACATTTGTGCAAATGCCTCGAGCGTGAGACATATTATGGACGGATTGATCCAGATGCAAAACGGACTTTCCGAATAATCGAAGCGGATCGCAAGAATTTCTTTCGCACTAATACGCGCAACAGAGCTCGATCAAAACCTTTTCGTCTTTTTCTGTCTCCCTCGCCTATTTCTTTTACTTTGCCCCTTTTGTTTTGTAATTGTTTGCATTCAAATTCGACTGCAGAAAAAAATAGCTTAATCTAATCGGCTGGCGTTAGTTTGCGACCGATTTTCGGAATGTCCTCATGTATCCGGCAGTATTTTGACGAGGCCTAAGATTGTCGTTTTAACCTCGCCCGTGAAGAAGGTGACGAAAAAAAAAAAAAAAAGAGAGAGAGAGACGCGGCCGCTCACGGGTCGCTGTATTTTCTTTTTTCTTTATTCATTCTCTATACGTAACCATATTGAATCGATCGCGGAGAGGCATCACTCAAAAGCCCCGTCGACATACTGGTTATTTATCTTTTTTTATTTGCTCACTAAATATCAGATTCTTAATTCTGAATTAATTTTATATCGCTACGGTAAAGTTATTATTTTTTTTCTTTTTAAATATCACAATAACCTTACACAGAAAGCTGCAACTAATTTATAATTATATTAATATTAATAATATTATTATTATATCATTATTACTTTATCATAATTAAATATTATTATTTATTATTATTTATTATTATTGTTGTTTTTATTATCTACCTCGTAAATACGTTGGGATTTTTATCTTTTTTTTTTTTTATCCTTTTATCTTTCAACGAAAACACCCTAGCAAGTAACTCTTACGCGCGATTCTTTTTAGGGTAATTGCTTCTTTTAAACACATGACTCGTGCGTATTGGCGACTTTAAATTTCGCGTTTGTATCCGTTGGCGGAGGATGAAGTGTTCATTGTTTTACGCATGTGTTCAATTAAAATTGAGTAAAAGTAAATCAGCCGGTTTCTCGTGTTTCTTTTTTTTTTTTTCACTCTTTCTGTCTGATTCTCTTTTAAATAGTTTTCCGGCACGTCCCCGCTTTTTTATCATCGAACCATACGTTTGAAGTTGTCCTCTATCGCTTCCTCGATTTCGATCGAGAGGCTCTGTCGGTCGCGATGTTTCGCAACATCAAGTATTTAAATATGCGTTACGACATTAATCAAGAATAGATCGTTAATCAAGAACAGTTTGATCCTTCTTTCTCTTTCTTATATTATATATTTCTTGTAAAATAAAAATTTAAATTAATTTAATAGAATTAAAAGTAACGAGGAAATGTTTTTCTTAATGTTCATCCTCGATTAGTTCTGTTCTCAATTAACGACACTTTCTACACAATTTCACCTAATATGTGTAATGTGTATACGTACATCGAATTGAAAATTCACACACGTACTTACTCTAGCTATATGTGTGAATTTGTCGGAATAACTTCCATTGTTTAACAAGATCCACGATGTTTGTTCACGGAAGAAAATGTTTCAGTATTGTGATCAAGAGAAAGATCGATGGATACGTTTGCGATAAAATGTGTCGAAATTCATGATAAAAGTAAATTAAAAATTTATATTTCAAAACTACGCGATAACATTATCAGGTTATTCTTTTTCTTTTTTTTTTTTTTTTTTTTTTTTTTCATAAAACGTACCCAATCTATTAAATTGCGCGGAAAATCTTTTGTCGAATTAAAATCGAACATTCTTAATGAAAAATTCCAATTAATCGCTGCGTTTGGTACGCTTTGAATATACCCGTCTGAATATAACTCGATCGCTCGAAGTAACAATCGTATCGATATCTTGATAAAATATGGCGCGTGTCAGTAATCGTTTGCGCGGCTAACGAGTGTACGTGCAATAACCAGGTGTGAAGAACAAGAAATGATCGTTGCAGATCGTTGCAGTGTAAACGACATTGCTGAGCGCGAAGCAATTGCTGAACGACGGCCCACCATTTGAATGAATTTTTTCCGTGAACAGGTATCGGCTTATAAACATTATAAACATATCACAATTCGGGCGTCTTCTATTAGAGAGTGTTTTGTAATATGCATATACGTCGCTATCTTTTTCTTTCTAAATCACGTTACGCACGATAGATTCGATTAACATAATAATTAGACTGCCGATTTTTATGGAAATTCATCTTTTTGATAATACAGTTAGAAAAAAGCACAGACTTGGTAGGTGAAATAGGGTTTCATCTACCAAGTATTATAGAAAGCGCTATACTTTGGACGATGTATACGTTTCTTTCGCATTACGCGCATTCTCTGAAATTTTGCACTTTCAAATTTCTTATGAATGCATAAAAACCCGCAGTCTAATAATAAATGTCACCGAACATCGTCTCCTGTTCGTTAATTTCTATTTTGCGTGAATAATGACGTGAACATAGTTTCCTTTCCAATAAAAATTTTCCTATCGTTACACACGTCGAGCTTGTAGCTTTTATGGTTTTATGGAAAGTAAATCTTTTGAAGTATAATTTTTCAACGCATACTCGCATACAATTGGTTTTGAGACTACTTCGTGTAAACTGAGATTAACGATTAATCGAAGTTTGTACATTAAAATAACGCTTAAGAATAATAATCGACACTCTTGATTAAATCAACGATCGATTTTTGTAACATACTTTCATCCTACATGTTTTAATAAAATTCTAGTTAACAAATTGTTAACCTAAGAAGTTTAAATTTAAACTTTCATAGTATCTTCCCGCTCGACTTTCTAGTTATTCTTTCGATGTTTAGTTCTCCTATACGGGCTCGCTATATTCGATAGCGTTATGTACTTTCATCGAAAATTTAACGTGTTTTCTTAAATAATCAGTGATTATGTACCAACGGAGTGTTATTACACCACGTTGAAAGTCGAGAGCGCCCGAGAGCGCTCGAAACACGTTCGATTACTCGAAGATTGGATTTCGATTCGTATTGAGTATTCGACTATATGAATTGAATAATTGAAAAATCGTCTTATCGAATCCTATAGAATTCGATTTATCGGACTGACTCGAATAATCTGTCGTTCAAACAATATCCGAAATAGTTCGATCGATCGAGTAAGTTCGATTAGAAAAATTCAATTCAATTCCAATTATTTGAATGCTACTACGATTCATTCGAATTTTCAAACGATGTGTTCGAGCTTTTTCAAAATTTGGAATTTTATCGACAAATAGAAAAGGACCAAAGAAAAAGAAGAAAAAAAAAGAAGAGAATAATTCAATTAAATTTCCTAATAATCCATAACAGTATATAAAATTAGAAATATCTTAAAATTATCAAATACAATATCTTTGAAGATATTTGATACGATCGGCGATATTCAAGTTCATCGGTTTGGTTCGAATAAATCGAGCACGTTCGTTCGAGTATTCGGATTTCGATGAAATCATTCGAGTCGAATATTCGGAACATTCAATCATCTGATTATCTACCCTACCCAGCATATAACGAATACATACACAAAGCTTGCGTGATAGAGATAACTATACATAGACCCTGGCATTTTTTCCAATATCTAAATGTCTCATTTTCCTTTAATAAATCATTTCTTCTCCTATTAATATTAGAACGTACATATCTTGATGCTAGGTCCATCAGGACAGAAAACTAACAGGCAAATAAATACAGGGACATACGCTACGCGATTAACCTTTCCCTTATACATGGACAAATACTGTAGTACAAAGTGCTACTACGATTACACGTATAGATTTTCACAGATACAAATTCACAGATGTCTACTCAACGAACGACGTTTCTTAGGTGCTTAACAACGATGAAATGCCTCTTTCTTTTTGCATATAAATAATTCTCGTTTAAATACGCGATTATCAATACAACAGGTATCTTGTCTTTGGTTGTTGCGAAATCACAAAGATTATAAATATCAATAAATAAGCTAGAGAAAACGAGATTAAATATATCGTATTATTGGTACGATATGTGATAGTAAGAACGTTGAGACTTTGCTTTCTATGTAGATAAATACATAAATGTTATTAAATACATGATTAAATAAGTTAATATGTTCTAGAGAGGATATCGATGCGAATAATTAATCGTACAGTACGAAATACAAGTACGGAGGATAAACACCTTTTAGGTCTTTTATGTTTCAATTTTATTGGATATACGATTATGTAAATTATTAGATTATAGAGAAACAAATATTCGGTAAAATATTGAAATGGGAGTATCTATCTTTTGCAAGTTAATGTTGGAAATCGCCTTCTTAAACGAAGACTAATTAAGCTTTAAAAGGTAGAATTTAGAAGGTAGATCTTTCGCCTTGTTCCAGAAATTCTAGATTACCAATGTCAGGCTACTTAATTACAGCTGATTTTTTGCGCGTAAGAGGTTCTTCGTATTTTCCTTCTTTTCATCGTTAATCACTTTTTATGCGCATAATTTGGTACAATTTCGTACCAAGAAGTCGAAGTTAAGTGGTGTTAAGCACGCAACAGTGATTTGGAGTCGCGTTCGTTGCGATTCATAAGCGGATGGTAGCTAATTAGCGGTAAATTAGTAGAAGGAAAGTAGACCTTTTGCGCGTCTACTTTGCCAACATTGTTACGAAAGGCTGGAATTGTGCAACACCAGTTTCTGTTTCACAATGTGTTTGAATAATTTTCGTCACGCCTTCCGTCGAGGCAATTATCTTGCTGGTGAAAAATAAAAATCATACAACTTATTTTAAACGCGCTTATCGATGATCTTCTAAAACCCGAAGTAGTCAGCATTTTTAAGATATAATTTAAACAGCTAATTATGAACGTCGAAACGTTGTTATATTTTTAAAAATGTTCTTTTTACATATACGAGATGTTTCATTATTTTTAGATCCTGATTTAACGATCGATCAAGCGTTGAAAAACGTCAAAACTAGATCACAATTTTGTTTATTAAATTACAGTTGATTTATTTGATATCAAAAGTCAATAATAAAGAGAGTATTACTCTTTCGAAAAAATACAAGGAATTTTAAGAACGTATAATTATTATAAAAAAAAAAAAGAAAAAAAAAACAGAGCAGCTATGATATAAAATTGTAACAACGTTTATCGTTCTCCTTTAACGATGCACCCATTCTATTTATAAACGTCGTCCGACGTGTAGACATCAATTCTACTAATTTCACACGCTTCTTTTGCTTTTTATAACTTTCATCTGCTTCGACCCTATCAGTTTATCACGAATATCATAAATATCTATACAAGTAAGTAGATCTCGAATTCTTGTATTCATTGTTCGCATAAATTATCGAGTGCGTTGTTAAATAAGTGTAAACTTTCTTTGTCTTGGTTCGTGTCTTCCCATGTGTAATATTTCCCCTTCCCCCCCCCCCGCCTCCTTTTCTTTACTTTTGCGGTATTTTACAATTTCATTGTTCCAATACGTGATCATCGTTGTTAATCGATTCTTCGATCGAGGCTTGTTTAATTGGCTTGTATAATTCTAATTAGTCAGAATCAATGTCCACAGACGATCGAGTCAGTCATCGTGGCCATCGTTAATAACTATCCCATTTATGCACGATTGTAAACGTCGTTAACGAAGATTATCGTTTATTATTTGATATGTATGGTTCACTTTGGAATATCTATCTTCCTTCTTTGCAGAAGGCTCTCCAGAGCATAGGGGAATTTTTTTATCAAAAATTCTCCCAAGTTTATGCGGATTTTCCGTAGATATTCTTCTATTATATAAGGATCTTCAGAGCATTCGTTTGTCAAACACTTTTCAGAGTTTTCTTTTTTACTAAAGATTTTTCACAATTTACCGATACTTTCTATCGAACGTTTCACAGGGTTTGTAAAGATCCTTCTTCGTGTAAGATTTCTCGGAATTTACGGAGACTCTTTGTTCAAATTTCTTTACGTTTGAAATGTATTTAGGATTTGCAGAAATTCTTTCCATCCAAGATTCTTCAAAATTTCCTATAGGTAGATTTCTTTTTTCTTTTTTTTATCGGACAATCTCTAATCGAATATTTACAAAACAAAAAGAAAATTGATTTCCATTGTTCCACTTAGTTTCACGTAGTAAAATTATGATGGCGACGCATGACGATATGTGAATCGCTGTTCGTCTGTACCACGATAATTACACGCTTAAGAGATACCTATGAGATTCATCATCACGGACACGTAAAATAGCATCTTTTATTCTTTGGGATTGTTTACGCAGCCTTGACAAATTAATAAATAGTCGAACCTTTCAGGTACCTATGTGCAAAGAACATCTGATAGCGAGAATGAAATTTCCTTGAATAAACACCTATATGTAATATACATATAACGTCGAAGCAGACGTTTCACGGAATTTCCTAATTGTTTTATTAAAAGAGTCGATTAATCGACTTGAATCAACGTCACGAGATCGGTGACGCGGCAATTTCTGTCAGGAATTATCTTTTCATGTAAAATATCGACGAATTGACTATCGACATGCGGATCATCCGCGGGAATGAATGGGATGGAACATCCGTGTTACCGCGAGATTCTTTTTCGAATCTCGAGTTGAAAGGTGAAATACACTGCTCAGTACAATCAATGATTCGAAGTATAAAAAAAAAAAAAAAAAAAAAGAATATATATACATATATATCGTACACCATTCGTACAAAAATATATCGTAAATCATTTGGTGGTAGATTTCCTCGGTTTTAGTTCTTCGGGCTACGAGGTTCGAAAATAACGCGACAAAGTGTAGTTACATGGTTGTTACATTTTGTAGTCTGAAATATTTCATTTTTGTGAAATATATTTATATAAAGAAAGATTTAATTGTTGTACGCTCCATTTTTTTTCGATATAACCCTACGAATTGTAAGTTTAAAAAGTAAGAGGATATTTTTAAATAGGTTTTATTTTTTGTAAAATATATTACGACACGAAGAAATTGCTGTTTGCGCTTGCGAATTAGAATCGTAGATTATTCGAAGTTATTCGTAGTCTACCTATCGATCGACTCGCTTTTCCCACCGTTCTTCGGAACAAGGACCGGCTGTTAGAAATTTTCTTGATGCGCCGTTCGTGTTAAGAAAACGTGTTTGAATGATTCCTAGGAAACTACGAGAGCGTTTATAGGCAACGATATCAAGCATGAGATACGGAGCGTTGATTCCAATTGCGGCCGAATAGAATCGGCTGTGGAATTGTTGAAACGCAGAAAGTGGCTTCAACACGGATGCAAGGTCAGATAGAAGTAATTATTGCGCACACTTTCATCTTGGTGCATATGGGTTGCATTCGTTAGCGAAAATTGTTCGCGTGTCGTGTACGCGAAACCATGGTGTACGCGTATAATATACGAGAACTTCCAATTACAATTTGTTAAATAATAATATCTATGTTTACAGGTAAGATCGATAGATCATTTTCTAACTGTCTATCTTGAGCAGTGTATTTATCGACGTAACTGATAGGATGGAGTCAGTCAGAGTCGATCATATCTTGGATATTATGAGATTACACGATATTTTACAAATGAACTTCGATATTTATATTTTCATATTTTTTTTCAAATATAATTAAAAACATGGAATCTAAGTAAAAACTGAAAATTACAAAGAGTACCGTACTTTGGATATTTCACGTACTTTTATATGTTACGTGTATTTCTGCATTTGCAAATTTCCCGCAAATGCATATAAATAACGATTAGCGGTAACAAACGATGGTTGCAATCGATGGGAACGATGTTGTTTGAGAAATATACGATGTGGATCGCCTCGACTCCATCCTGTCAATCAGAGGGATAAAAATTACTTTCAGGCAACGTCACTTCCGCTAATATACGCGAAGCATCGCCAGACGGATGTGTAACTGAAACACATAGAGCACGGAAAAGAAGCGCACGCGACATTATTAATCCCTTTCGAATAACAACTACGTCGAACAATCTACGATCACACACGTTTTTTCGATCGCGAAACGTTCGAAAAACTCGACGAGAAAAAACATCACGAGATGTATGCTATTATAGATTAGAACGAGTTACAAGTTTTTTTTTTCTTTTCTTTAACACCTTAAAACCTTTGTATATAGTAATAAATATAGCGTTTAAATTATAGCCGAGCCTAATATCTGTAAATATTTATACACGATAGCTACGGTCCCTAATTAATGCGCCGTATTATACTTTCGGAATGTATGGACTTGACGATTTTCTACCTTTAAACTCTTTACCTATTCCTGCTTTTTTCTTGTTACCACTTTCTTATTACTTTCAATGATTAGAAAGATCGGAGAAATTGTCGGTAAGGTGGGTCACGATCGATCGAGGACAATTTTCGAAGACTTTCAAAAGCCCCTCGTTTTTCCCTTCATTTCTTTTCCTTCTTTTTTCTTTAATCTATTTAGACGAGAATCTACGTCGTCTGGGTATATTAGAAAAAATGATATGTCTTATTGTACGTGGTCGCGAGATTTCGCGTTCCTATCACTTTTATTCCGACGTTCCTTGTAACCTACTCGATTGCTGGAAGAAGTATGGCGCGATCGTGTGTAAAACTTCTTTCACAAAGGCGTTCTATATACTTCGATAGAAAATTGAAGCATAATCGAAACACGTATCTCGTAGTAACTTTGTTGAAACGCTTTCGATGACGATACACGAGATTCTGCAGAGCTTCGATCGCTCTCAAACGACGATTAGAACTGACGATTAGATATCTACGGTTCTCTTTCCAAGTTCTAAAATTATATATATTACTGCTAGTTAAAATGTTAAACAAGGTTCGCGCGTGTGTCATATTACGCGATATCGAAAACATCGTTCCGTTTGTATCAGAAATAGAAGGATGGCGTGTGTAATAAATCGCAAGTAATCTTTACTGCCTGGAATTTCGTCGCGTTTCGAGTATTTGTTATCCAAATTACAACATCCTTCGCAAATATATTACAACATCGATCATCTATGAAACTTTTGCAGACAGTTTCAAGTTATAGAAATTTATTTACACAAATGTAATTTCCATTCGTACGATAATTACGTTAAATACGGATAACATATATTCAAAGATATATCGAAATTTGCGAATGTTATTAGTCGCGAAATAATTACATAACGTTAAATACGAACGACCCGCTCTCTTCAATTTCTTAAACTTCCATCAATTTTCTTACCTAGACGGTCGAAACATGTTCAGCCGTTATTTCACGGCTGCGCTATACTTCTTCCATTAAGAATACCTCTTCCTTCCCTTCTCAGTGGAACGCTGAGCATTCGTGTCGTCGTGGTCAGCCTCTATTTCCACTCCTCCATCTTACACTTCGATCCTATCAAAACGTAATATCGTTTGAGAAACTTGGTCACGAGATACGGTCATTTTTACCTTCCTCCGTTTATCGATTTACAAGGCGTGCGAGCTCGTGGTCACGATTTACGGAATGAAACGCTCGAAACTCGGTGGTAGCTCGACACCCGAAGGCCTCCCTATGGACACGTTTGCTTCAGTCTAACCAGCGTTCCGGTGAAGAATATCGTGGACAGAGAGCGAGGTTACGCGATCAAAAATAATTTCTCGGATGCTTGGAAAAATACCGTTTCGAGACTGGCCTACTTCTCTTAAACTCGGACTCGCGGCGTTGATACGCGCCGGACGAGAGATTCGTCGATTTTCAGCGCGTCGTCTCGTTAGGACGGATTCGGGATCTATTTTATCTGTGTATGTGGCAGGTTTTTCGTTTCTCTATCTTTCATTCGTGTATTTCCATTCGTCGGCTCTGCTCGTCACTTCGAAATTTCGAGCTCGCACGTCTTGTTTCCTTCGGCCGAACACGACTTTTCACCGTTCACAGGATGTTCCACGATTTATTATAATCACAATGATGACACAACACTGCCGTCTAAACATCCTCGCGATCTTTGGATAGATATACGTATCGATGTCTTTGGTGTTCGTCAGCTATATATATATATATATATTTCCTCCGTTTAAACAAAGAGAACGCAGGTTTTCTCTGTTCCTTCCCCTATTCGATAAAAATCTTCTTTGTGTTCCGTAGAAAATATCCGGATTGTACAGGATCATGCGGAAAATCATCATCTTCTTCTTCTTCTTCTCGATCGCATCTTCTTACCTGTGCTTTCCTAAATGCTTCCGCCTTTTATCGATAGTTTGACGTTGTCGCCGCGATGGACTCTTCTTGTTCGTTCTTAAGGAAACACGATAAGGACTTGCCACACACCTGAGACGAGTTACGTCTCCCAATTGTTCGTTAACGTTCGTTACACGGATCCACGAGAGTAGATTTCTTGGAAATTCTTCTTCATTTCGTCGTTTGTTTTTAGCCGGCGTGAAAAAACACGATCCAAGGGATCCAGAATCTATAAGCTCTCGATCACACGGTTGGTCAGCCTCGTTCGGGTTCTCTCTTCGTGATCTATTGCCTGTGCTTTCGCGTGTATACATATACATATCTATTATATACATATACGTATGTAAAAAAGAAAGAAAAACGGACTCGTTAGAATAATTCTTTAGTCACAGTACAAAATATCTGATTCGCGTGTACTTTGCTTTATCCTCCTGTTTATTCTCTCTCTCTTCCCCCCTCCCCTCTTTTCTCTTTTCACTCCTCTTCGTCATTCCGTTCACGACGTATGATAAACATATATATATATATTTGTTTCCTTTACTCCAATATATATATATATATATATATATAGCTATCTGTATATATATATACTTTCCGTATTTATATTGGTTTCTACTAATCCTTATGCGAAATGCCATTCTATATAATTGTAAACTGGTATAGCGTACTGCCTACTGATATGAGTTTCCTTAGTTCACTTGTAAAGCACTTTTTAGATTTAATCGAAACGATTGATCGCGAGCGAGCGAACCTCATTGCAAATGTATCTTTTGCGTTGCGAATTAACCAGTTACATCGGTTGATTTTCGTATCACGCACGGAATCGATTTCTCCTGTTGTTCGTTTATTCAGCTTTCCCTATCTTCCATTCGTGATTTTTTGTTGTACACGATCGTTGATTCCTTCCTCCTCCCTAACATAACATTTCCAGGTTTGTATCGATAATGGTTTTTTTTTTCACCGAATGGGTCGTAGTCAAGATATAAATTTCAATTTCAATGGTTTAATAATTTTGCTTGTGTCTGTACAACGAAAAATACACGGTGGAAGAAGAAACCATGATTCTCTCGAGTCCAATCTAACAATCGCGTATTCTTATCGCTGAATATTTCTCTATTCTTTCCTAGTTTCCCTCGTTGTCTTCGGTGAAAGCGATTCCTTCAGCTCGTTTTGGGCTATTCTCGATATGCGTTCGATCTGTTTTTTGTTTTCGACGACGAAAATCCTACTTTTCTCCATCTTTATCGGAACGAAGAAACATTACCCATCGAAAGTACGATCGATGAACTTTGATGAAAATTGATTGACTTTAACTGGTAGAATTATCGTTTCGAAATATGATTTAAGGAGAATTTTTGGATCTCTTTTAATTCCTCTCAATTGTACTATCAAAAATGTATTTTCCTTTGAATTTTGAAAGTTCTTCGATCTGTGATTAAAGATTCTCAGAGCTCTTTAATCTCTTAGGAACCCTCGCATTTCTATAATTTCAATGAACTCTTAACAGGAATAAAGTCGATCATTCGCGTATCCTTCGAGCGATCAAGGTATCTTAATGATATAACCAATTTTATAATTTCAATGACTTTGCCTATGCATCTACTTTCGCGGAAATAGTTTAAGATTCTCGACGCGCTGCCGACAAAGTTGAAGAGAAAGAAGAAAAAGATCCAAAACGAGCCAATGGAACGCGACTGAGCTGTCGAGTAATTAATAGCGGAGCAAGCGATACGAGTAGCTGGATATCGAAAAATCGTGTCGCTCGATCGCGACTTTGCGCATGCCGAACATTTTTTTTTCGCGTTTTCCCTCGTTCTATCCTCCTTCCTTTAACACATCGATTCTTGTTCTTTTTTTAGTCTTCCAGATTTCTCACAGCTTCAGTGGCGTAATAAGTTTTTTTTTCGTCGTTTTCATACAAAAGTAGCAAAAGCTTGGCCGCGAGTGCCGAAGAATTATACTTTTTAACACCGCGACGATGCTTCTTCTTTCCGAAGCGTCGTCGCAATTCTTATGTTTCTCCTATTTTTTTTTTTTTTTTTTATTTTTTTTTAATAGAGTGAGGTTCGAATGAAAATTTGTCGACGACAAAACGTTGCGTCGTCACGCGCGACGTCGACGATAAACGCGCGTTCACACGAGTAATCGCTTCTTGTGTATTTTGGTGTGTTCAGTTTCACGCGTTTGTTGTACGATATTACTTTGCTTTTTCGGGCCGAAATACGGACAGGAATCGCGTTCTAATTAGCTAGAAATTGTTCAACACTCACACGTTACGGTTAATAACACTTACGCACACATATATACGCAGTTCACGTTCATTCACTCTCTATCTTGGGCAGTACAACTATTGTTTTTTTTTTTTTTTTAAATTGTAAAATGATATGTTACGTTAAGGTCAAGCGAATACGTTGCCCTGGGAAAGGCATTCGAGAGCCTTCGTTTTCCTCTTTTTTCCACGTCGGTAGTCACGGTTCGCGATTCAGTTCGAATTACGCTCGATTCAATAATCCGCGGATCTAATGGGACCTGATGAAGACTCGAAAGAAGGATCGATGACGACGAACGATTCCCCCGAGAAGAAGAAGTAATAGAAGAAGAAGAAGAGGAAGAAGAAGAAGAAGAAGAAGAAGAAGAAGAAAAAGTACAAGATGACGAAGAAGAACCATTTTCTTTGGGGATCATTTTTTCTTGGGAATCGAAGATACTCGATTTAATTCCCATTTTTTGCCACTCGCTTTGCTCCTTTCCTTTTCTAGTAAATTAATTATAATAACGATCATGAAACAAAGGGCGAACGAATCTGTGCCGTTTCATACTTCTCCTCTCTTTTTCCTTTTTCTCTTTTTGCGTCGTCGCTCTCTCCGAATTCGCAAATGTAAGGCCTCGCATGGATTTTACAACTTAGGCTATACTTTCCGTCGTTTCCGAAGATCACATAATGCGTGTCTCTCGTTTTATTTTTTCTCCGTGTTTTCCTTAAAATCACGATGACTCTCGTTTAAAAGGGAACGCTTGCACAGACCAATTGACTAACTCCTTTTACCTTTGATACCACGCTTCCCCGCTACCAATGTAAAACAATTTGTTTTAATAAATTTTTTATATACATATATATATATACTATATATATACTATATATACTAGGTATATATATATATACTATAATATATACTATATATAGGTATATAGTCCAAGACACACTTAAGAGAGCATCCGAGGAGATTCGATAAAACCTTTTTCACATTTTTCTATACCGACTATCAGGAAAAAAATTATTCAGTCACCATCTATAATGAATATATATATATATATATGTGTGTATATGTATATATGTATATATACATCGACGATACTTTAACGAGTCAGAAATTCGGTGATATGTTCATGGATCGACGAGTTCACGGATTCAAGCGGTTTACACACTTTTTTGTTTTTTCTTTTTTGCTTTTTTTTTTTTGTTGCACTAACAATCATCCGGAGAGCGTTTACCGAAGTCGTTCATTCAGAGCCAAATTTCTGGCCAATTTCACGCGGATTACTTTCCAGGATAATTGCGCTACCATCTCGTAACGATATGAAAACGGCCTTTCCTTCTTTTTTGAAACGTTCTCTCGATCTTCGTGAAATCGTTTTGTGAGATTTTTTTCGCAAAAGGAAGTTTCAATGCTTCTACGCTCTAAGGTAGATCGAATGATATTGATAAATAGCCCTGTAGCCGATACACGCGTTAATTAATCTTCTCGAAACAAATTTTTAAAGACAAAGACGAGAACGAAGAATTTCTATTTCTATTTATTCTCTTTTCCTGCGAAGATTTTGTTTCGTGCGTCGCTGAATCTCTCTGTCTTCGATTTTATAGTTGTATCTACAGCAAAAATAATATTAAAATATACATTCACCACGGGCGAAAGGAATCAACTTCTCTTTCATGTTCATTCGCTTTTCCTTTCCTTTTTGAAAAAATTGATAAAAGACGAAAGAACGCTGGATGAAAATTCCCATTTTTTTTTTTTTTTTGCTTCATTTTCATAATGGACGACGAGTAAACGCTTTCCAGGACAATTATCTACCTTTAAACGACCTGCTCGGCAACTCTTAACGATCTAACGATATGTATCAGAAAAGTGACAACCCTGAAACCTCGCGTTGCATACTTTCGTTTCTCTGTCTCTCTCTCTTTCTCTTTGTTTTTCGTTCCATCTTCGATTCAGCGACATGTTTCCTTAGAATTCGAAATCATCGCGGCATCGCCGAAAGCTTCGAGCCGATTTTAAAAGTTGCCTGTTCCATTTTCAATTGTTTCACCGAGCCTTGAGATTACTGACACACTTCTTCCCGAGTGATCTCGTTGCCCGACGAGCTGCGTTTACCGTTTCCAGCGTCAAGGGACACCTCGTCTCGCTCTGAATTTTTGCGACGGTCCAGTTCTCTGCAAACGGACCGGCCAAGTTCTTCTTTCAGGTCAGGCAGATTTTTATTTCGTGGTAAGAAAGCCAGATAGAAAGGCGGTTTGTTCCGCCTGGACCTTTAAACGACACTGCTTGCCCGGCAAAAATTTAGTAAAACGAGGAAAATTTGTCGCGGTCAAGCTACTTTCCCAAGTTATGGGTTATAGCAAATAATTGTCCTAGTAATTCGATTTAGTCGCGTTGTGTCGATATTAGAAATTAATCTAGCATTTGTCAAGTAGAATTTTTAACGCACAGCGATAGCACGAACAGCAATTCATACGATAATTTTGTATATAATGAATTAATTAAATAACTCTTCGTACAATTCGTTAATGGAATTTCGACGATAGTAGTGGTTATTATAATATATATAATTAAATAGAATTTTCTTAATAGTAGTAATACACGTTAGCTAAATTTCAGAAAGAAATTGGTCAAACATAAAGGTTCTTTATATATAGGATCGAAAAGTCCTAAATCTCTCTAAAAATCATCGGAAACGAACTACAGATAGATTTTTTCTTTTTTTCCTGAAAGGTGCATCCTCATCGAGCAACGAGATTTTCATTTACTTCGTCATTTTTCAAACAAGTGATTCGGGCACGATCGCGAGAAGATCGACGCTAAAGACATTCGTAACTCTCATCTCGACACGAATACAATCGCGCACGGAATAAAACTGTGCGCAACACTCTCGTTTTTCCTCCCCTCGGAGTGCGCTTTTCTTTTCTTCTCGGCTCGTGTTTTCATGGAAAATAGAAAAATAAAGGAGCGTTCTGACGCTCGAGAGCAATTACGACGGTCGGCTCATGTCGCTGACGAAGTGTCTTTTGAACGCCAATCGTGAAATTAGCCGTTCCACAGTGTGAATTAGCTTCACCGACGATGAATTCTTCGCTTTCATCGTAATTTCTCGCCATTGACGTGCACACGGTTCGGTTAACACTCTCTACCACTCTCTATTACACCTTTACACCACTTAATCACCACTCGCCACTATTAATTGCGGATGCGTATAATAAATGCCCAGTGGTTGTTCGACGAGGATCATATTTAATCAGCACGATGATTGGCTGTGAACTCTGAGAAAAGAAGCTGTCGATCGACTCGGGAAGCCGTTCGGGCGATAAAATTCGAGGAATCTACGAGAAAAATATGCCGTTCTTTCCATCGCGCTATACAGAGGAGTATTCTTTCGATCACCGTTGACGAACTTTCTCGATCGTTTTCTCTCGCTTTCTTCTTTTAAATAGCCTTTCTCGTTTACCGTATACCGGCGAAATTTTTCCTTCGTTCTCTTTCCGCTTACTCTTTCTTTCTCGACCCATTTTAATAAGGGATAGTTAACGTGGATTCTATCAACGGGACGATTCGTCGAGCAGAGAAATATTAATTAGAGGAACACGCGTCGATGCGGCAGCTCTCCGTCCTTCGAGGAAAAATGTCTAAGTAGAAAACGACGAGGCGATAGAAAACTATCAGGCAGGCTCGAACAGCTTTGGATCAGTTAAGAGTTTTTAATTTGAAGAAGCGTCTTCCTGTAATTCAGGACTCTGCGCGACTATTCTTTCCATCCTTTTTTTCTCTCCTTTTCTTTATTTTTTTTTTTTGTCTTTTTTTTTTTCTCTTTTCGTACTTTAATGCGCATGGTATACGTACAATACGTAATATGGATTTACGGGAGGATAGGGAGAGGGGGGAGTTCGACGTTTGAAATCGGGACGAGACGAATAATACACGGTACGAATTACAGCATGACTCGACCAACGGGAAGGCACTTGGGCAAATTACGTGCCGAGTTGGCCGTCGTATCTAGCACGCAGGGCACACACCACCTTCGTATCCTCCTTTCTGTCTATCCGCGCCACTACAAAGACAGACCGTTTTAAAAGTTACTTTTTTTTCTTTTTATCCTTATTACGAGAACTTTAACTTTCTTCCCTCTACTGCTTAATCCTATGATATGTTCGCATTCGTTATGTATATGTATAAGATTATTACGTAAATTAACACAATCATTCTATCGATCATTCGTTCATACCATTCCCTCTTTCTCACACTGTCACGCTATTTCTATATTCGTATTTTCTCTCTTCGTTTCCACTCACGCTTGTCCGATTCACGCTTGTCGTTCATCGCTCCACTCTCGTCTAGGATATTAGACTCTCCTTAACAAGATACATAATTAAATGTATATGCTCGCCTTTTCGCGACGCGCCAATGATAAAACATAAATACACGCTTCTTAGGGCACCTTTGGTATTAGCTTGATGTACTCGTCTTCGTCTCTTTTGTATCTCTATATTATGCAATTTCGTCTACGAGCCACCGCGCTTGCCTTCGCTCTTTCGTTTCAGTTTCGTTCTCTTCTTCGTCGGACGTTGTTCTCCACGCGAATCCCTCGGATCGTGGATCACGGATCGCGAGCACGCGAGTTACGCGACACGAGACGAGTCACGCCTCCGTCGAATTACATCGTCCCGGGATTAATGGACGCGATTCGAGTTTGCTGGCAATTCTCGTACGAAACGGAGATGTAACGAATGCGTTACGAGTCGAATCGGTGTATCCATACGCTTCTTCGGTTATTTATAGATACTAGGATAGGATTTCTCTCGAGTTTTCTCCGGCTGCATCACTTTTAATCTGTTAACTGGCAATCGGCTGGATGGTTGCTTTTCAAAATCTTTCTCCGACAATTAGGAAATATATAATTCGGTCTTTTACTTTCACGAACAAGTTGCTTTCGATACGAATGAACTTACTTTTTCTTGTATTTTAAAAAATATATATATATATATATGTATATATATAAGTACTTTGCTTTAACTCCATGCTTCGCGATTCTTTTTATTTACGCTTACAGGTATGTTTAACATTCCTTATTCGCTTTAGTCGAGAATCGTCTTGCGACTTTGCGAATTTACGTTTCGTGGTCCTCGATTTTCTCGATCGAGAAAAGATCCGAACTTTTGTCTCACGCATCACAATCGCATCACGAATATGGACGAACGCCGTGAGCCAAGGAGTTAAAACGATACCGTTCGTTGCTGTTCGTTAAAATATCAAACTGTTTCTTCGTTATTCTATCCCCGTCGTTTTTCTCTTATTACCTTAAAAAAGTAAAATAGATATTCGTTCTCTATACTCTCCCTCGTTCCTATTACACTTATCAATTTTTCTATACGAAACAGCAAAATAGAAATTCATTCTCTCAACGTTCGAATAGATGGGGAATATCTTTCCAAACGTTTACGTTCGTCTCAACAAACGATCCAGTTAACAGGTTAAAGAGAGCGTGCTACAACAAAACTACTCTGTCTCTCCGGTAGTAATTGCATCAACGTGCATTATACAATAAATTTCCAACCCGTTTCATTTCTCTTTCCTATTCCAAAACAATTTGCTCGAAAACAGCGCGGGGCTCGATTTTCCTAAAAGAATCTTTCGCGACTGTGGACTCTGTATGTTCCTCCGTGTACGTGTGAACAATTATTTATATATATGCGTGCGCGTGTGACTTCAACAGTGCCTTTCTGCTTTTACGCTTCTCTCCTCTCTCTCTGTATGTATGTATCTAACGTATGTACATACGCGTGTTGTTCGTGTATCTGTATATGCGTGTAGATGCGTATATGCGAAAGAAAATGGTGTCACGAGTGTCGAAATCGCAACGTGCGACCGCCTCTCTGCGTAGAAATTCGCTAGAGCGTTACGACGCTTCGCGCGAGCTCGCACCGACGCCACGATTCTTCCGTCTCGTTTTCTCGCGTGTCTCTCGCGTTTCTCGTGTATGCGCGTTCGTGTATGTGTGTGTGTGTGTGTGTGTGTGTGTGTGTGTGTGTATGTATCGTGTCTCTTTCCTTCTCGTGTATTCTTCTCGTTTCATCTTTTTTCTTTTTTCGTATTTTTTTTTTCTTTTCTTCTATTCGTGTCTCTCGCTTCGTCGTCGTCGTTGATCGCAATCAAGACTCGGTGGAAAATAAATAGACAAGGTAGTACACGGCTAATCGAAATAGATCGATAAGTTAAGTCGTTAAAAAATATATATACCTAGGAATATCATATATACGCGATTATTTTGGGCCCCCCGCGAGTCGCGAATCTAAAACGCCGTTGCTCCGCGCAATTTATAAGAATTCTTTTTTTTTTTTTTTTTTTTGTTCCGTTTATTCTTCGTTTCTCTCTTTCCCCTATTTGTCGTGGTGCTGATTTTCGCGAGACAACGCTCGAACCATACACACGCAGACACACCCCTGCCTCGTCTTTCGTTAATTCCTGATCTTTCTCATCTTCTTCCTCTATATGCGTGTTTCTTTGTATTTTTTCCCTTTTTTTTTTTTTTGTATTGCGTGTACGCGAATGCTTACTTTCTCGTTTCTCATTTCTGTTACTCTGTTTTTCTGTTTTTTTCGTTTTTGTCGCACGTGCTTTTTACTTTCTCTTCCTTTCGATATATTCCCACCCCATTTTAGTTTCTTTTCTTTCTCGGTTTCCCGTGATTATTCCAGCGCTAGCGTATTGCCTCTTCCGTCTTCGCAACGATTTCTCGAGCAACTCGGTCGATTTGCTCTGGAAACCTGCTGAACCGTTTGTCGTTGGATTCGTTGTTTGTCGATGTTTTCTTCGTTACCATTGCGCAAACAACTGAATCCGGGTCTCTTGATGATCGTTGCATTCCGGGGTGTAAGCACGCATGGTCTTCCCTCGTTCCTCTTACATGCCGTTGATGTCGATCTTAAGGTTGCCCGTTTTCTTCTCTCTTTGATCCCTGCAAGCATCATGAATTTAATTAAAGTACGTCCACAGAAAGAACGCGGAGAAAGGCATATGGATAAATTGACCAAATTAACTCACTCCAAATATTCCATAGATATTACCTAAAGCTCGACCTTAACCGATCTCTAAAAGACCGAATAAGATTAAATCTCCATCTTATAATTAACTCTCGACTGGTATCGTTGAGCCGTTTCAGACCACGACGATTTATGGCTGGATCGCTTGATCTTCGAATTTTTTTATTTCATTTAACTTTATCGTACGAATAAAACGGAGACTGTAAAGTACGAAGCAAAGTGGAACACCGTAAACTTTATCGATCCAACATAAATTATTATAGTCGTCTACAAGCCAACGTTACTATCCAAGGGTTAATCTTCAAAATATCGAATAAACGAAATTTATTTGTTCCGCGAATGTAAATATAGCTATGCTTTAAAGGAGGATTAAAATAAAATAATACTTTCAACGAGTTCCAACAACGAGTTTAAGCCGATAAGAGACGGTAAAATCAAGCACGAACGGAAATAGTGCAAGTTCTGCTTACTCCGCGCCCTATCGTTTTAAACCGTTCGTGAAAAGCAAAAGAGAGATAGAGAAAATAAAAGAAGAACGAGTAGGACGGGATACGAAATTGTTGTCGGCGTTCGTTCGACGTGAAATCGGAACGGATGAACCAAGTATGAAATGAGCGTTCGCTCGGCCGTTCATCGCGCCTCGTTTGTCTCCATTCTGCCGCTTTCACGGTTTTTGTCCGCGATACCTCGCTGATTTACAGCCGCGAGGAGGATCGTTCGGAGGCCGATCGCGCATCGCCGTGCGTTTTCCAAAATCGCGAATGTCAAATCAAACCGTTATTCTCCGAAATCGACCAATCTCTACTTGAGATATTTTTCCATTCGTTTTCTTTCCTTCCGGTTATAGGTACAATATGCCAAGGTGCTTTGGAAGGAGAAGGTCGTAAATTTTTTACGGTGTTGTTCGATGATTCGCAAAGAATCTTCTGGCTATGGTATAGCTGGGAAAATACATCTTTTTTATTTAAGCTTGTACGATCCTTTCTTATCGAAATATACGTCGAATTCACGTTGATAAGTGGAATTTTGAAACTTCATACGCACGCACATATAGAAAGTTTCTCGATGAATAAGGTTTTGTACGTAGACGTTTATTAGTTTCCGTTTTAATTTTCTGGTTTATAAGACAAACGCGGAACCATTCGAAGGGAAAGATTATTTAAAATTTACCTGACAGATTCGTCTTTTCATTATAGTAAATCCTTTTGTCATCTGTACAAACTCTTTGCAAATGCAATTGAAAATATGCAGGTTATAAATCGAAATATGTAAGTCACTGATATCATACGCATACATATGCAGTAATTTCAAATATTCTATAATATTACGAGTAGACGTTGTAAATTCAGTAATTTAGTCAGAAATTATATAGAAATACAAGTACTACGATAAAAAGATAAAACAAAAATCAGTTAATTCAATCGATTTTCTTAAAAAGGAAGAATATTATATCGTGCCACGTTTACAGAAAAAAAAAAAAAAAAAAAAGAAATCACTTTACGTGGCTGATACGATAGTACATAGAGTTACGTCTATTCGCGTGTAATCAATTCTATTCAGAATACGTTCAGAATTTAACCACAAAATTCTGCTTCGTTTTCCCATATCCCGATGTATCCACAGATAACTACAAAATTCGTCCGCTCTACGATCACGCGTGTGAAACATCTTCGTCTCAACACCTTATCAATGTCCTCCACGAATCGCCTGTTTTCTTTCAAAAATTTCCGATCCTTTCTCCAAAGCACCGTGCACGATTCAATTACCGCGAAACAACCTTGCTCGTATCCTTACGTCTGAATCGACAATCGCAAAATCGACAAACCGAAGAAAACCCGTTAATTGTGGCTGTTAGTGGTCGTAGTCAGCTATGATCGCGGCTACGTAAACGAACAAAAATAAACGCTCGTCGAACATCCGGTTTTCGAGAGGTCGCGCGACAAGTTTACCGATTCACCGCGAAGCTGTTGGTCGTCGCGTTTTAATGAATCCGTCATTGTCCCGCGGAACGAAAGCAAGAGACAACCTACATTTCATCCCTTTTCGCCCTCGTGAGCCTCTTCCCACGGTTGACGAAGAAGAGACGCCTTGCCATTGAGTAATCTACGTACCTCGTTAGGCCGTGGCTGCATCCGGACTGAAAAGCTCTCTCTTTTTTCTCTTTTTTCATCTTTCTTTTTCAACGGCAGCTTTCGGGGATCCTTGGTCGTGGAGCAAGGAACGAAAGAAGATACGGGACGGTCGCGTCGCTTTTAATTCACGTCGAAATCACGGAGAAAGGACAGAGACGGACAGAGATTTACAGGTCGCGTATAAAAATAAGCGGACGAGATAGTGGAAATAGCTATCGATCGAGTTTCGTTAAATCCGGTTTGTTTACGCAAAAATGTTGTTATTAGTTTCGCTTAACTGTTGGATAATTTATTTACTACGAAGATACAGAGGGTGAGTCATAAATGCATGTTCGTAATTCAATGGACGAATGTGCACACTGAGGTAAGTAAAAAATGACTTACGAATATACGCATGTCCTACATACCTGGGTTTGCGAGCGATGCGTTGTGCTTCGACACACGCTACCGCCTGCCTTAAAGCCCACGCTACACGTTGAAACATGTTGCGAATGTCGCGATGCATGCACCGACGATTGGATTTCACGAATTCCGCATCAGTTTCTATTTACTTCCGCGTTACCGATCCTTCGCAGTCAGTGACTCGATACCAACGTCGAAACGCTTGTTTCAAAATGTCAACTCTAACATTATTCTGATCGACGAGAGGTACGTGGATTATCAAAGACGAAGATCACAAAGAAATGGACGAAAAGATGGTTAATCGAGTGAAACAGATTTTCTAAATACGCGCCACTAAAAGAACTAAGAGCCAGCGAACCGAGCGATTGCGTATAGAAAATATTTGCGTACGAATGATTCTGCTCTTCGACATCTGTTGGATAAAGTTCGTTCAATCGGTAAACAAAATACAACGACGAGAGTCACACGAGTGAGTGCACAAGTTGATGCAACGCCAAGATTTTAATCACCGGAAAGAGTTACGAAGATTTAAAATTTGGTACCGCAATTTCACTGCTATTATCGATATAAATTTCGCTCGAAATAAATTAGGAGCCTTCTCGAAGATTTCCCAGGGATTCATGCATCGATACTAGTTGGTTTTGATACCGATACGCATCTACGTATATCGTATGTTGTATCGTGGAACCTGGGTGTCGATGCGTCGCAATATGTTTCAACGTGTAGAGTTCCCTTTGCATCGAGCGTCGTACTCGCACGAAAATATCACGTATTCATCGAACGCTCCCAAATCCATTTTATATCGTTTGTCGTAGATCGTTTACCTGCATTGTTCGCTTACGTTGAATACACGGTAGATTTTAAATAGCCCAGAAACAGAAACCTAATGGATTTGTCTTCGCTGTTTGCAAAGGTGCTATTAAAGAATGTTCTTATCGTAAGCAGGAAACGGGGCGAAAAATTCGAATATTTTTGTTAATCAGCCACTACTATCGAAGAACCAAGGGTTCCTTCGGACTATCCATGTATATCGTCGATATTTCCTCGACTGGATGGATCGATATATATTGTCACTGCATTATGATCGTTAATATTTATCGACAAACAGCAACGATGTTGAGAACCTTGAAATATCGACGATATCGTTGATCGTCCGAGGGTATAAGACGTCTTTTTGCTTGTTTCAACGTGTAAATTCAACCTTCTTGAAATACGGACATGTATTTATGACTCGCTCTGTATAAAGCTAGCACCAGTTCCATCGAACTTTATCGATATTGCTTCAACTGTCTGTCCACTTATTTCTGTCGCCGACTTGTATATAGCAAGGGAGACAGAGACAAGGAGCGAGAAAGCGGTTCTAACGCGTCGGATATTCCTTCAGCAGCCACGTCCGTCTTGGTCGCGCCGCTTCGAAGGCGTCTCCGTTCCGGTTTTAGGCGAGATGAATTAGCGACGACGCGTTTCGTTGCAACGTTGGTGCCCAGCCCCCAAGCAGATTCTCTATCGATCTCCCTAATTTCACCGAGGGGAAGGTCGGGCAAACTGGCCTGCTTTTTTAGACAAGAGACTTGGTCTCGCTCGATCGAATCGTATTTTCGCGAGGATGATGCGTCGCTTCGGCGACCTATATTTTTGGCATTGTTGGTTGGATGCCGTTCTAGTTCTAGTTCTCGTATATTACGCTGTACGTTAGCTAGCTCCGGTTAAGACAATTACAGGGTAATTTTGTTCTTTGCACTCGCGTTATTTAGAATTTGCGTTATCTAGAGGTTTACGGTGAAATGATTTTATACAATTTAGCGAAATTAAAAGGAAAGCTTTAGATTTCGTTTAACAAGTTTCTAACGATGACGTATTTGTGATATAGCATTTTATCTTTAATTCTAGTGTCTTATCTCGCTCTAATTTGGGTGGTTGACTAATACGTATAAAGTTGAATTGCTCGTGTACAAATTGTCAAAATAAAGTTTGTTCCTAACTAAATGTTTATTAAATTTGCTTCCCTATTAAAAGGTAAGGAATATCAAGTATCAAGTACTGTAAGTAATTGTAGGTACGATTGGCAAGAAAAATGGTCAATATTTTTGTTTCGAGTTATAAACGATCTCTATGTCGTGAATGCTGTTAAATTAGGGTCGTAGAGAGCAAAGAAAACAGAAAAGAGATCGCGAGCAATCCGGATGCTATACGTCTTCCACGATGATACGAGAATTTATTGTAAGACCACGATGATGTACGATACTTTGCTTTAGAAGCGTGCCACGCGTAGATTCTTCGCGATCACCGATTCCACTCGTAGTTCCGACTTCCACGATTCGATTACTCAAGGAATTTATCTTTACGAATACAAATCGAAATACGCAGTCTTTACATTTCTCGTATTTATTTTTTCCATAACGATTACGAGAATAAATAATGATTAAATAATTAGTACCAGCGAAGTGGGACGACGTTTAATAATCAAATATTCACGCCAACGTGTATTTCTTTCTCATATTGAAACGAATTTAAATAATTTCCTGCCTTCTTACTATTACAAGGCTATATATTCGCGTTGATTATTTATTTTCATATGTAGGTGTTTCACAATTTTTCGTAATAAAATTCCATACCGTCGCTGTTTCCTTACAACAGGGATATATTGCAATATCGCGATAATCTGAAAATATTCGTACCTAAAGAAAGAAGTTTAAAAGCATTAAAGTCGTCCTATTCTAACGAACTTTATCCATATTAAAAATGTTTCGCGATCTTACGGCTACCTTAAAATTACAATAACTTTATAAGAAAATCTAAAGGTGTATTCATATCGTACGTGTATTTTCCTTAGTTCTTGTTAATAAAATTCACCTGTCTCGTTACTCTTTTGCAATTAGTCATCGTTTCACAGTTATCCGACCTTCCCCCGAGAATCTCCAGCAACAAGATCTCTACGAAAAGCGCGGCAGGATACGGTGCAAGGGTGTCGCATATCAAAAGACCACGTTCAGGGGAGAAAATACAAAAAAAAAAAAAAAGAAAAAAAGGAAAAAAAAAGAGGAATATAAAACAGACAAGAGGACGGAGCAAAAATGAACGAGTAAGTACTATGCGTCTCAAGCAACACAGTGAAAGACCGAGCAGAACCGGAACGAAAATCGACAACGGGAAACGAAGGACGTGAAAATGATAGAGTTTCCTATTACAATTCTCTCGTATCATTACGTGTCAAACCATTTTCTGTTTGAGAAAATCATTAAAATTGACTTTAATCTGTTTTGAATAAAATATCTTATCAGGAGTTGATCTTTGTATTTTTGCTTTCTAATATAACACTATTTTCAAGTTTGTTTAAATAGTATCGTATTTAGCATTATCGCAATACCGTTTATAGAGTAACACTGCTACGATGTGATTAATATAACAGCGCTGTTATAATACTATTTTATAAACAGTGTTACTTTTTCAGCTTTATTCCAAGTATTTATACAGCTAATTCTGAAACTATGTACATAGACCCGAGTAGATCATGGAAAATCATCGAAGGACACGTAGAATAGCTATAAGATATTCTCATCGAAACAGAATAAGTTTCGTTCGAAAAACTTCTTCGATCAATGAAATAGTCCGAAGGATCGAACGTTCTTAGACTTAAAGAACTTAAAATGTTCAAAGTATATAGTAAAAGTTGTAAGTAAAAAAGTACTGCGCGTTATATCGGTATGTCGAACAGGTCGATTAAAATCTTCCAAGTAAAAACGACAACGTAAAAAAGGAACAAAATCAAGGATACGACAAACGAATCAGCGTAGAGACGATCCGATAACCTCGAAGAGCAAACGTCGAACAGAGTCAAGAGAGACAGAGAAAAGAAGAAAAAGAAGAAACAAAGGAAAGAACAAAAAGCAGAATGTGGAAGAAAAAGTTAGAGATCGGCAAATTGTGCACGATCCATAGGCGATTAGCGGCAAATAATAATTGGCAATTGGCGATACTAGTGGACTCAGCTAGCTCACGATGCGTCCAGCCATCGATCGTGATCGAGAGATTTACGCCCGATCGATCGTCGCGCGTTTTCTACCGCCAGGAGACACCGTGCGACGTGTCTTACCGACAAAGTTATTGATCGATCTTTAGATCGAACGAAATCGAACTGTGAGCTAGTTGATTGCGAGTCTATCGCTGAGGCCACTGTGCTGTAGGGAGCTGTGGTAAAATGCCCCTGAGAATTATCGGGAAAGTGGAAAAATATTTACAAATGTCATTACGTGCTGTTATGCTATTGATGTACGGGTTGACACTGAAATGGCATCATCTGGAAAGGGATGAATCCTCGTGGAAGAAGGTGATCGAAGAGAACAGAGTACATTTTTATTACGTTTTTATCGCGTCTCGAATAGCAGGTGTCTTCGAGAAAGATAACCTTCGAAAATAGGTTTTAATATGGGAAACGCTGGGACGCTTGCAGATACCTTTGAATGTGTATCGTGTGTGCTATATAAAACATTTCGAAATTTCATTAGAATGACACGCGATTATTATAATTATATTGGTAAGTTTTGAAGGAAATCTGAAAGTACACGATACTTAATACTCTTAAGTAAACATCTCACAGAGACTACAAAAGTATTTAAACGGTCAATTATGCATTACGTTGATGAGCCTCGAAATTCATCTTACGCGTTTAAGATGCTCGGTCGTGACGTATACTAATTTTTTTGTCGAATATATATGTTTAGGATAAGTAATTCGTAACTTCCGCGTACATTCCCAAATCGATTAAAAAATTTACCAATGCGATCACGATAGTCGTGTCTTTCATAACGTTAACGAAAGTTTAAAACGTCTTATACGTAGCACGATATACGTATCGAAGTTGTCTACGATAATACGTCGAAATACTTTCGCGAGTCGCTCCGTATAGAGAATTATTTCTGTATTTAGTTAGAACGAAGGAGTAAGTAAGGAGAGATAAACACGGAAAAGAGAAAAGACAAGGGAAACTCGCTTCCATCTACGATACGACGACTGCCTTTACTCTCAAGGACCAAAGCGGTACGCGCGGGAAATTTACTCTGTGCTCTTAAAGTTCCTTTTGCTCAAAAAACTATCCCGTTTCCAATTCTGCCATGATTACCAGGTCACCGTAAAATGCGTGACAGGAGAGCAAATGGAGGCAATAGTGACACATCCGGTCAAGCCTGTCTCGATGGTTCCTACTTTATAAAAGGGGAGAGGGAGCAAAAGTAGCGACAAGATCCTCGTTCTTTCCAGAGGCATTTCGTCCAACTCCCCACGGTAATACTACGGTGTCCGGCAACGAAAACGCAGATCTGTGCTTCGTGCAGTTTCATTGGAATCTTCGATGGTTGTTCGTTGATGGATCGAATGGTAAAACGAGATCGTAAAAAAGAAAAGTGATGCTGCGAGGGAGCGAGGAGAACGAAACGGTATCGAGTGACAGACGAGGATCGGCCGAAGGGACATCGATGGCCCATAAAGAAATTCCTGATGCCTAGTCCTCGGTCGGAAATCGTAAGGACGAAAAGGAAAATAGCGGGATAAGAACGAAAGAGAAAATGCAAGAGAATATTCGCGATGATCGCAAGGGTGTGGCTGATCAACGAGATAAGGAGTCGAGATAGGGGGAATATCTTGACGAAAATCGAGATAAGAATCGAGATAACGTAAAGGATGTGTCGCACAGGGTCGCTGCGTTTTCGTCGGGATGTATACAGGATGTCTGTAGCGGCTAGCGTAGCATAAAATGAAACCTACTTCGATCCAGAGATTTGTAAAGCCCACCTCGGCCATTTTTGACTTTGCATATTCGATTCGTATTGCTCCCCGGTCGGAGGAGAGGAGAAAGGATCCTTGGAGAGTGGCCATCGCCTGGGCCGCGTAGCGAACGTCTTGGTATTCGACAAAGGCCACTGGCGACCCTCCCTTCGTGTGCATACGAAGCCGGGAGAAACCAGGAAAACTGTGCATAAATAAGAGAAGCGTACAATACGTGCTCTAGTTAGTTATGACAGACGGTACTCTGGTCAAAAAGAGAAGGGCCTCTGTGTTTGTGTGTGTCTTTACGCGTGTGTTCGTTCGTCCATTTCCATGTTATTGCCATGTCGAGAAACTGCGGTGACGCTGATCGAACAGCGCGAAACGAGACATCGTGACATATTTCGATGCAATTTTCTTTGAAGTCTCTGATAGGTGATCTCGTTTGCTAGAGATCGTTTTGATGGTTAGAGACGAAAGAAAGATTAGCAAGGACTAGATACAGGAAGAATCGTGGTTACTATACCGTAGCCGGTTTTGTGTTTGATCGATCAAGTATTCTGCTTTGCAGGATTTGCGAAGAAACTAAAACACGCCAATTTTTAATATACAAGTGCGACAGATCGCATTTGATGCAGAACGATTTAACAGATAGATGATATTTTACAGTTTGTTGTTTCATTTAGAAGATACGAACAAAATTTCGGATGTAATTCGCGTATGTTCGTTATCAGGCTATCGTTTGCATTTAACGATAACTTTAACATTTAAATTGCAACATTTAACGATAACTTTATTAAGAACGATCAAAGACAAAGTGTAAAAGGCTTTCTTCTAATCGACGAAATTCAGCTTGAACATTAGCGGAACAGGCTCATCGATTCGTCATACTACATCGTTCTTGGTAAGATTTAGATCCGTTTGGCGTGTATGAAGACCGATTACCGAGGAATTTATATCCCAGCCGGACCGATCGGCTGGTTACGACGCCATTAACGGAAGTATCGATATCGATTACGCTTGATTTACCGCGATTCCACCAGGCACCGCGTTAACCACGGTAAATTTCGATTCTTCCAATTACGGCACGCGTCCATTATGGTGGACTTGTCGATAGATACTTTCGTTGCTTTCTTTTTTCACCTCTGATGGAAAGAAACTGGCGAATCGTCTCGCGATTGAAGATCGTTTCAACATTGGCACCATACATGCGATATTTCTATTAAGGATATTTGCTATTTGCAAATATTGATCGAATACGCCGCATTCGTTGTACCATTCAAACGTATTGGTTTGGCAACTAAGCGATCGCGAATTTTGTCATTAGGTGGTCATGACAAAATCCGTAAGTTCGATCACTTAGTTGCCAACCCAATATCGAAACGCGCGTTAGGATATGTGATAAATGGCGCGATAAATATATTCTGATTAAAGTGTTAGCATTTTCGAGCAAATATTTGATATTTGCGTTAAAAAGTTCGTATTTGTACCGAATGGTAAACGTGGCTTCGATTTGACAGTGTAAACTTGTACGTATCAAAGTTGTGTATGTATTGGAGAATTAAAAACCTACGCCCTTAATATACGAGTATTTATTTTATGGAAATTAAGCATCTCTGATTCATATATATTCAAACGTATATTTATTAACATACCAATTTGTGTGTATCTCATTCGTGCAATACGCCTGTATTGAATTTATCGTACGCGCATATTTAATTACACACGCGTACAAATTATCGTCCTCTTAAATTTTAAATTTCAAATAATTTATAAAACCAGAGAAAATAGAAACTTTATCTTGCTTTGAGCAGATAAAGTAGAAAAAAATAAACAACTTATACGAAACTTCTATAAAACAATTAATACACACGATATTATTGAAACGATACAAATATCCAAATATTAAATAACGCATGTATGGAGCAGGAGTCAAAGTCTCATTGTCTTTTCGTGCTCGCGATGCTCGTTCGTTGTTTTGTCATGCGATCACCGTGTGCGCTGGCTGCGTATACGTGTATGTGTATGTCAGAGTGTGTCGATCAATGCCACTAAATATCTCGATACGTGGTTACGGGTACTAGCACAGGTGCGTCTTACGGCTACGAGCTACGACTGGTGGCAAAAAATGAATCAGCGAATGTCAGTGATGTACGTTTCTTGGAGGCAGTGCTGTTAATCCGGTTTCAAGAAGCTCTCTTTTAGATACGTTTGCAATCGTATTTAAACGCTAAAACTACCAACAGTCAAAATAAGTGAACCATAAAAAAATTTAATAAAAATATCGAGTTTCGTAGGATTTGAAATAAATTTAAATTTTATAGAATTCTCTACCACAATTTGAAAGAAACGCTCTAACAGAATTTTGAAGAATTTTCTGTCGGAGAAATTTTTTGGGATTTTCCGCGATTCTGTTCTGTAATTTTGTTACCTGTAATTGCTTTCCCGTAATTTTTCCGTGCACGAAGATTACTTTTTCTCCTTTGGATTTTCTTAGTACGAGTTTCATACACTAGTCAGTGGTAGTTCTAGCGTTAATATACATATATGTACAGACGAAATGGAAAGCCGGTTAAAACGTTCAACCGTGAATGTTAACCCCCTGTAATACCAACGTAACTTACAAGTTACATAACCACGTGTCTACTTCGTTTAAAATTTCACTTTACTCGTTTACTGTGTTATGCCGTGGTATTTTATTGATGTATTATGCTAGCACCAAATTATCCATAAACAAATCTTTTGCCTCTCATAAAAGAACCCCTTTAGAGGGTTAAGGACGCGTTAAAACGCGTATATCGTACGGAGAGATAGATAGATAGATAGATAGAGAGAGAGGGGAGAGAGAGAGAGAGAGAGAGAGAGAGAGAGAGAGAGAGAGAGAGAGAGAGAAAATACGGCTGATTCGGCGCTGACCTATATCGCTCTCTTAAATTTCTAGTCGCGTAATTGTTTCCAGAGCGGAGTATGGTAGATTTGTCATTTCCAGTTCACCGCACTATGACCTGGATGTTCTTGTAAAAATTCCACAATTTTGACTATGATGATAATTAATGTTTGATCTTTAATTTACCATCTTGCGATTCTCTATGGATCTGCAGATACGATAAATCTCCGTTTCATTTTAAGGGAGATTAGTAAGCGCGGTATTTCTATAGAAACTTCGTACACGTATTATTTATTCATTCGAGCTGAATCGAATCGATTTGAAGAAGATTGATTAAACTTTTGGAGGTCGCTGAACTAAAACAAATTTATCGTGTAGAGTGACTGCAAAAAATGTTTGCGCATATCCCTGCTTTCTAACCAAGCGATCTTTATTAGCTGCTACAATTTAGTTTTGTACGAATCGTCGCTAAGTGATAGGAAACTTTATGTTCTTGGAGTTAATCGATTAGTGTGCAAATACTACGATAAATAATGGCGTGCAAATGCTTTTTTGTAGTCACTGTGTACGAGGCGTCAAAAGAAAGAATATAACGATTAAACTATATTAATTAATTAAATCATATAACGATCAAATGTGCACAAAAAATTACACCTTAATACCAAAATCTTTAAAAAATCTAAGTCAATTTATATAACAAATTGTGGATACACCTGAAACGCAGTTTCCTTCCGTCGTGTGTGACAGAGTTCCCCAATTTATAATCCTCGAGAGGTTGCCATAACAGAAGGCTTAAATTGTAATTACCATTCTAATGAAAGCAAGCCTTTCTTTTATAAAATCAAAATTTTATAACAAAGCCAAAATTAGTAACGAGAAATTGGTAATAATTAGTAATGAGAATTGCATACCATAATCAAACATAAATACTTATATAAATAACACCTATACTAAGAAACAAATTAGAAACGAATCAAATAAAATATAAATTAAAGCCACGTATTTCGCGATAAAACAACCAGTAAATAAGTTACCGCGGTCAGGAAAATGGGTCGATGTCTTTATCATCGTATTCGCTGAAAGGATAAAACGATCTTTTCACCGCGGTATTCATACGTTATCCGAGAGATGGCAAAAAGTGATAGATTTCAATGGAACGCGCTTCGATTAATCCTTCAAGTACGAGTACGTTTTTATAAATCGTTCCCTGGAAACGCAAAAAGATGGCAAATTCAATGCAATTATCGATACGCGACGTCGCTCGCCAACGACAGTCGTATTTGAAGGGTTAAAGCCACTGAAGCGTTCTTTTCGCATTAAATATATTTTCGTAAAAGATCGCGAGAACTTATTCATACGGCTTATAGAGAGAGAGTAATACGCAATGAAAATACCGAAACTCGGAAAGGAAGAAAATAAAAGTCGATTGACGTACGAGACGTCCGGTTCGAAATTAAAATCGCTAAAGGGTAAACGGGGTCGAGTCATCCCCCTGTACCAGAAACGAGCTCGCCATTCACGGTGTAAGCGAAACTGCGGGCCAACGGTTCTTGTATCGCGATGAATGAACTGGATATGACGTCAGTCGTCCGTATCTGACGCAACGTGTTCCGTATCGATTTCCTCTTTCGCATCGGCGCCGAAATAGCCGACAAGCATGGAAATCGCGAGTCGAACCGCGTCTCTCGGCGCTCCAGTATTTTTTCGCTTTTCTTTTTCGATGCTTTCTTCTTCCGAGGTTAAATCGACATCGATTCTGCCGTTTTCCCTTCTTCGGCCTTCCCTTCTCCCCGAAACGAGTCGTCGATCGTTAAAGAACGCGGGCGGAAACGAGCGAAATCGAGCGGTTTATCGAGGTCAAACGCGCTACGTCGAAGGAAAAGAGCGAGAAAGATAAGAAGAGTCCTGCCTCCGCGTTTTGCACAATTAACACGTAGAATCTCGTTATATCCGCGGTTATTCTCAGGTTTGCGCGTGTGAATTCGCAAATAGCTGCACGAGTTGATTAAACGCGTTTGCATACGTTCGGACGATGTTTACGCTTCTCCGTTTGGGCAAATTTTCGTTAATCCGATTGTTTTTCGCAGAGAAACTCGCTATTAGTTTGTTTCCCGTTAACCCGTTCGAAGCCGATGATGCGCCAGGTGCGTCGTTCGATGTCCATTCGAAATATTCGTCGACGCGTACTACGGTCTCCTTTTACTATGATCGTACTACGAAATTTCTATAAATTTCTTCCCGTGATCCCTAAATAGAAATTATGGCGATTAATGAATTATCGATAATTCTAAATGACGTTGATCGTTTACCGGAGAAATGTCGAAAGAATTTCCCGGATGCAAGCAGTCGCGATCGAGCACGCGGTCGAACGCGTGTACTCGGTGTCGTGGGAAGGTTCCGCATGACGGGGCAGGCAAAAATAATTTGCTACGCGACCGCGAAGCGTAATGTCCGCCGGAGATAACATACTTCGAGACTATTTGCTCTCGTATCCGTACATGAAACTGTACACAGAAAACTACAAGTCGAACATCGAAATACATTTCACGACTAGCATCAATTTTTTCCGTTCAATTTCCAAGTTTCTTTTTCTAATATACGCCGAATATTCAACGCAATAATTGAAAATTTTAGTAAACTTGAAAGAATGAATCTTCGCGCCAGTTTGAAAGCAAAGATATGAATTAAAATTGTAGGATGAGCGTGTCGTTTATGGAGCTTCTATTTTGAACAGAAAGACTTTGAAAATCAACGAAGCATGGCGTGGTTGTTTGACTGATTTGACTCGGTCTAATAAATCTCGTCGCACGCTTTCGAGATTATGCACGATAGAGAGACCACTGGATAACGCTGGATCGAAGCTGGATATATTCCTACGGGTGTTAAATATTTTATTTATTTTCTTTTAACACTCGAGATACGTGATTTTTATATCGCGAATAATTTTCGAATAATAGCTAGAATAATAATTTTTCCAAGTATGAATCGATATCTTTTTTTATCGTTTCTATTGCCTTAATCTTTCTTTGATCTTTGAACTTCAATTTATTTTGTATTTTATAAACGTTATATCGTCGCGCATGTAGTGCATGATTATATTCAATACAATTATTATTATTAAATCACTTATTTACATATATTATTAAATCTACAATTGCAAATTTTTCGAATCTAAAATCAAAGCGGTCAACCACACCAAGTTTTAAAGACGAAATCAACGTTTTCTAATCGAAGCTTCCTATAAAATATAATCACGCTTTCTACGAACGTCTCGTACAATTTTAATTCATCTTTTTCTACAAAATGATTATCCAAATTCGAGTTAATATTTTCCACATCGGCAGATGGTCTGGCGTGAGAATTATTATATTCGAAGTTGTGAAATTGAATATTTAATTCTGTCTGCCCCAACCACGCGTTCTTGAAACGTAATTTACGAGGTGTAACGCGTGTCGCGATAAAAGTCTCGCGTGTCAATTAGCGCACGTGGCGTAGAGTCAATTTTAGCGGACCGCGTCTCTGATTTCGTTTTTCGAGGAGGAATTTGTTCGAGAAGTCATTATTTTAATCTACGCAACTTCCACCAGCTATTGTTGGACTTTTTCTGTTCTCGTTTTCGTTATCGGTACAAGTTTCTTCTACCTGATTAAATTCGCAAGACCGTTCGTACAAACACAAATTTTAGACACGTCTGAGCTTTTTTCGTGAAATCGTTCGCGATCGAAGATCGGCGTTACCTTGTCAGGAATGCTAAATTCGTAAAATTTGTAGATTTACCGTAGAATTATATCAGCGTAGGAATTTTTTTTACTTTTCTAACTACAAAAATTTGTATAGAATTATTATTGACCACAAAGTTGGTAATAATATTTCTACGCTAAAAATGTTAATAGTTATAGTATCGTGTAAAAGATTTTTAATATTAAATACTACGTCAGATAGAATAATTTGCAATCTACTCTGATAAATGATTATTATCCACTCTATAGGAAAGATAATGTAGTTTGAAAATCAGGTATATTTGTATAGTAAGAAATTATATCTCGAGCACCGATTGTAAATATGAAATATTCCGGTGATTTGATATTTCCCCTTCTTTTTAGAGATTATTTTATTCGCTTAGAGTATCGACCATTTAGACGTAATTGCTCTAGACAAGCCGAGAAACTATTAGAATTCTCGTAGCAAATTTTTTCTGCAACAAGCTAATATGGACAATTGGAATCTCATACTTTTTTAAACCTACATAACCCACAATTTCATTTATAATCCAAACGAATTATTTATTTCCAATCATTCGACCGATTATTTTATCTATAATCTCACTCGATGAATTTGCTTATAATTATTTATTCTAAATCTGCACACCCTACAATTTCATTTACAACCCAATTACAAATCAATTATTTACTTATCCCCAATCCTCTAACCAATTATATATTTCATCTACTATCTCAATCAATAAATTTCAACCCAACTATCCATAAACCTACCTATCTATTTATATAAATTTCAATCTTTTAACTCTCTCGATCGATAACCCTAAATCTTCGATAGTTTGGTTTTGCAATTCGGACACTACACATCTCGTGTCCAAACTTCTCGATATCTGTGCAACACATACCCCGCCCACAATTTGGAGTCTTTCGAGTGCTGTTCGCTATTCTTATAAACAGCGATCGCGAGTCTGTCTCGCGGTTGAGTTTCACGAAACTTTCTAAAGCCTCGAGAAAATAAGGATCGTACGCTGGAAATATACTACGGAGGCAGAGGTACGCGTGTATGCACAGCACGCGACGCTTGACGCATAATAAGAAGAGTCGAACGGACAATTTTTGTTCGGTTCGATAGCTGTAAAGATCGAAATAAAAGGGTTGCGAACGATGGTGCGTATTTCTAACCTGCTGAAGATGTCCTTGAGCTCGTGCTCGGACACGAACTGGCCGAGGTTCGCCACGAACAAGGTGGAACAGGGCGCGTTGCTCACTGCTATGTTCGGCTGGGACGAGGGTGAACCTACCGGCGATGCCAGTGCCGGCGAAGGTAGGAAATGGGGCAGCGACGCGTGTATCGACGTCAGCGTCGTAGGATGCGGCAGAGACATGGGCGCCTGGAAAAAGAAAAACACAAATTTTTCAGCGTTATTCGCAATCTTCGACTCGATTCGACTCGATGTTGGGCATTCGTGTTTAGCTCCGGCTCGGTGAACGACTCTGTTACTTGAGAATATGAACCTTTTCGTGCACTTTATATTTACTCATATCTTTGTCATCGGTACTTTATAATTTTATCGTTTCGTCCCTTATATTTATTTACTGTTAGGTTCTTCCTCTATATATATCTTTATGTACAGCTACCTCGATCTATATATACAGGGTGTCCCATTCAACGACCAATGACCAACGTTGCATTTACGCCACATTTCATCGATCCCTTTTTCAATTGATTTGCATCGTCGAATTTTTGTGTATTTTTTAACATCCTGCACCTGAGAGAGAATTCCAGAGAATTCGACTAATATGTTTTACATCGCTTCGTATTTATAAATTACGATGAACGTTCGGTCTTTAATGGTTTAATTACTCTCCTATTTGCGATGATACTAAGTACGTTTCAGAAAGGAGTTGCGTGGTATCGAGGACATACCGCGCTGTTATCTATTCGATGCTGCGATGATCTTAAAATATTCCGTAAAGGTGACATTAGAATTTTTAAATGGACCTTCATTTTTTATTGCATATTCTCGTAGCTTGTATTCAGACGTTTTCGAAACACTAGAAACTCGCGTCTTTCCCGCAATACCGATACATTTACTTTAAAATTTAAGGTTACCAAACGTTACCAATGTAGACCGTAGGGACTTGTCGTAATTGCTCATAACGGTACCCATCGATACGGCATTGCCGAAACGCGAGATTGCAATTTTTTAATACGTCCAAAATAGTTTAGACAATTCCCTGTGTCGCTTTATCGAATTTGAAGGTTTATATTTCATTCTCTTGTATCATCGCAAATAGGAGAATTGGATTAAGAGTTGGATTAGACACTCTGTACGTAACAATCTCCATTTTGGCGTTATTGCTAAGAAATAGACTGGGTTTTACAGTAGTAGCTAAGTTCCTATTTATATTTATTGAATACTAAATTCCTGCACGGTAGAATTCCATTTACCTGAATTTTCTTTGGGGACAAACAATTTATACAATAGCAGTTCATTAATTTTTCACGCAACCAAGCGTTTTTCCTTCGAGCAACAGAAACTCGCGTTCAGATCGACGATTGCAATCGAGGACGGTTTAGTCAATCATTTATTAGTTAAAAATTCGTTCCAATAAATGCAATTCTACCGTACTTGTACTTATTTATCGTTAGATTACGAATGTTTATACATTTTTGTGGGATTTAAGGATGTACGACAAGGTACGCGCGATGTCCAAAAATATTTGCAGTGGCTGAGACAAATTTCTCGCAAGAATAGTTGCGTGCAAATTTCTTTCGTTGATAGAGTGAATTGTGACATTATCGGTAATTGTGAAACGGTATCGGTAATTAGATATTGAGTTGAAAGATACGAAAATTTGTTAGAGATCGGAGATTAAAGACGTTGTTTGGCACGTTTGGAAATACAGAAAAATTTCCTAGGAAACTGAAAGCAACTATTTATTCCGTACAAAGGGATAAGGGAATTTCCATACAAAATGAGTTATATTTTCCATTTTGATTGTAAAGTAGTGAAATTTACAGTGACGTTATATCGATCGTAGCATATTATACGTTTCGCGTTCTTCGTTCAGATCTCAGTTATGTTCGAACCATATTTAGGTCACGTCTAAATCAATTAGAAAAGGTTAATCGCAGTTAACAATCTTAAGAACGCAAGAATAACCGTATAACTTGATTTCAAAAAAATGTCAAAGTACATAGTTGATTACTCGAGTTTCGCGCTTTCGTATTCCCAAAAGTAACAGAGGCGTTCACGAGCTTCATTTTACGTTTCATGCCTTATTTAACCGTGTCTACTCGTCGATTTATCTAAACGTCCACAAAAACGAACCAAGTCTATTTCTACTTTCCTTCTTCTTTAAATTACTCTCTCATTTTTCTTGTAATATCTCTTTTTCAAGAAAAATCTTTGACGCGTTATCACAGTGTACTTACGTATAAACGACGAATGACATTAATATCGCCTAATACTTCGTGATTTACGTACAATGTAGATGTAATCGACAAAACAACGCAGGCCTGTACCACTGAAACTAAAGTCCATGACCGAGTTACCGAGCGTGGATTAATTAACGCAAGAACCGTGTTAAATACGAATGCAGCATAATTTGCAGCAACGTTACAAGAAGCGGCTTCGCGATTAACGATCGAATAACCGAGAAATAATCTCGCCGGTCAGCCGGATTACTTTTTATTCAGAAACGCGCGAGTCCATAACCACTTTGTAATTTCAAGTCCAATTATTTTCCGAAAAGCTATCTCTTGTAAGAAATACCATTCAAAACTATCTGGTTATTTCCTTACTCGAGACAGAGACGATGGTCGAACTTTACCCGTTTATGGGAGATTAACAATCGCAGAGATACTCGCAGTGTACGTAATTACTGGAACAGTCCAACTCTTTGTTAGGATAGAATAGAAATAATTGTGTTGAAGTGGTCACCACTTTTAAGAAATCTGGTTTTTAGTTTTCTCAAGCACCGAAGCCATCGACAGCGTATAGACGAAAGATTGGGACAAAGGCAAACCATAAACTGTAGACAGGCGACGATGGCTTCAGGGTTTTCAGTCATAGGGTAACACTGCTAGCGTGCGGATCTGGATCAGCTCATATTGTATTCCTTCTTTGTATTTACGCTTCGGCATTAAAATATATATTTTCTACCTTGCAATTTATCCACGCGTTCCTTTGTATTCGCATACATCTAATAACCTCAACAAATTCGACTAATCCAAATTCTTCAGGCAGTTATTATTCTTGAATTTTAGTACAGGACTGCAATGCGTATTATGCAAAAAATGTTTGAGATATTTCAATTCGAGCAAGACGTGCCGCTGAAATTCTTGCTAGAGCGTACCGTGTCGCGTAATCAATTCGCAATTTCACGTCGTAACATATCGTTGCTACCATAATGCCCGTGTAATTATGTATTGCGCTACTTGTTTCGGAAATCCTGTATTGCTGCATCGTTGCTGCGTTTTCTTTTGTCGAGCGTTGCGAAATCGACTGCTCGACCTGCCTCGATTTTCTTTACGCCGAAACATATTGCGAACCAAAAAGTGAAATCCCGAACAAAAAGTACTTTTATTCCCAAAGAATGATAATTTTGTCCACGGTACGAAACTTATCAAAAATGAAAGTATCTTTATTCGTAAATCGCGATGAATAGCGTCCACCTCGAATCAAATTATTATACAAATATCTTCGAGCGTGTTTTAACATTGCGGCGAACGTTATTATTGTAAAATAAATCAAAGGAAGAAGGATTTTGAATAGAAACTTATCGAAGACGAGAGTATTTGTATCGATAAACCGCGATGAATAGTTTCCGCTTCGAAAGGAATTTTTGCATAAATATTTTCCAGCGGTTTTTTTTCCCAACGATAACAACGAATACAAAGAAGTTCTTTCAATGGACACTCGTCGAGGAGGAAAGTATATTTTTTTTTTTACTCCCAGATAATAACGAATAATATTTCGATTCGAAAGGAATTTTTCTTTTTAATGCAAATTTCCTCGACCTCGAGCTTTTTTCTTTTTTTCCACGATGTCACGAACAGAAACGGAATTAGGAAAATCTCGAGTCGCTATAGGAACTCTTCTGAAAGCAGAATGCAAAAAGTTCGCGAGTGAAATATTCTCTATTTAGCCGAGCTTCCGCCTCATTATCACGTCAAGCGAATTCCGCGGAACATTTTTATTTCGGCCGAGGAAAGTAGTGGTATTTACAAGCGGTTGAAACGGCCGCTTCAGGTCGAAACCGAGATGCTTCTTTCTCGTATTATAGAATTAAATAAACGTCAATATTTATTCGTTTAATGTTACCGCCTATAAAACTGAACGTCAACCGTCCGTCTTTATTAATTCAGCGAAAAGTTAAACAGTTTTCAAGCGTCGTCTCTTTAATACGATCCCCTTTCTTTCCTTTACGCTTTGAAGTTCTTTCTTTAATTACGTTGCCAATCTCACTGAAATCCGCTCTATCGTTTAGGTAGTAAATAATCGAACTGATAATCGCGAAACGATAGGAAATACGATGTTTCCGTTGCATGCTTTAATGGAAAAACTTTTTTCCACGTGCAATTATTTCGCAATTAGTCGATCGAAATGATAGCAGATTTGTCAATTATCAGGTTGTGTGCTGCGTGGGCGCGTCATTGACTTGACCCACGTTCGATATCAAACATAAAACTTCCATTAAATAACGAAATATGACGGTGGTATAAGATACGTGACTTTTCACATTTGCAACGTCGAACGAGGAGCAAAAGAAAAGGGAGGAATGTTTTATCAAGAAAATCAATATCCAGTTATTTAGGTCGTTAATAAACAATGACATTCTAGTTTTAGTTGCCACCGACAAAATATTTAGACGTCGTAAAGTAACGATATTGCACTTAAAAATTGCCCTTATCTTTCAAACGATTAAATTATCAACCGTTTTTGAAATACTATTCCAAATTATTAAATGTATTCTACATATAATACAAATTTCTTGATTGGTAATCACTTATTTACCAATCAATCGTTAACCATCGATCGGTCTTTTTGATCTTTGATCTTCAACTAAGTGGAAAGAAAGGAAGAAGAGTCATAAGAAACAACAAATCGAAATTATATCTATCATTTCCACCTCGTGTCGTCGCGTTCTATACGTTTCCGCGACTAACGTCGTATACTGTTTGCGATTTTTGTTACATCGAAACGAACGTATCTCGAAGCATCTCGTTCGAAAAACCTTTTTTCTCTTTAATCAAACCTGCTTTCACCATTCGATTTATTTCGACACGCGGAATCGGCCTATTTTCGATTCTGTTTAAAAAACAAAAGAAAAAAACAAGTCGAAATAAAAATTGCCACGATACACGACGGTTCACCGAACAATCGTTGCCCGCTTAAAACGTTTTCAACGACCTTTAATTTATTTTGACCAGGAGCAGAGTCACTCCACTTTCAAATCCTTTTTTCCCTAGTTTTTTTTTCGTTACGGACAAACATTTCTCGATCGGACGAATTTTTCGTTCTATCAGTCAAAACCATATATTTGTTGTTGTTGTTGTTGTTGTTGTTGTTGTTGTTGCTGTTCTTGTTGTTGATGCTTTTGACTGATATTTTTCCACGTTGTCACGGTAGCCGACGAAGAAAAGCTGTTCGATACGGTTTCGCGATGGTGCGTGATAGGTACCCGCGTGAACCTGGCACAGAACTAGGCGATATTAAAAATCAATAGGTGCTGGCCGTTTCCCCAATTCGTACCCGGTTGTACCAGCATCGTTCTTACTTGCCGTCGAGAAATCAGCCAGACACGGTGCCTGCCTGAAAATTTCGCGATACACGGAAAACAAACAACGGGAAGCAGAAAGAAACGAGAACGAATAAAAGGAAGAAATAATTTCTTCTTATTTACGACGGGATTTAATAGTCGTGATAATTAACCCGCGGCCGTAATTAACTTTTGCGAGCTTTACTTGGAAAGTCTAGAGGTCTTAAAATCGATATCGTCACGCTCACGATCGAGTAACAAGCGGCGCGAGCGATTCTTTTGTCGTATTCGTCTTTCATTTAGGCTGAAAAAGACGTCGTGTTCTCGCCTTTAACATTTAGACGGTCCTCTTTGCAGGGTTTGTGCGATATCTACATAGAATAATTTCGGTTTGAGTTGTTGAATGAGTTTGTGTAACTTTTGGGGTAATTTGTTCGAATACGAACCGTTACGTTTTAGGTGTCGTCACTACGTTCTTTCAAACACCAACGTAGCTAATTATTGTCGGTTTTTAAGACTTTTTCTTCGTGTTTTCGAACGATACGTCTAGCTTGGCTAGTGGCTCGAATCGATTGCGCGTTGTTTGAATTCTACACGGAGAATGATATACCGTGAAAGAAACTAAAGACAATCGATAGAATCGAGTTGTAACTGTTAGTCGTTAAAATCTAGTTAATTGCATTTAATCGACTCTGTGCGTGTTACATATTTCCTCTGGCACGGAATACGAATCGAAACTCCGGAATTTAATCTACGATACGTAAAATACGTTGTTCTGAACGTCGCGCAAAGAAGGACGGACCGTATTCGAACACGTTACCCCGTCGTTCGAACCAGGTCGAGCCGTGGTACGCTGGTTCTTGGCGTTCGCTCTGCGTGCGTGTCTACCTGCTAGATGTATCGTATAATAATCGAGTATAACGATCATGTATCACTAACGTGCATCGGGGCGCTCGTCGGCGGCTCCAGAGCTTTGTCTGCAGATAGTCAAAGATAGGAACGTACGGGGACCTGAGGATGTAACGCCGGATGCACCAGCGTCGCGTGTTGCAGCGTGCCGGGTAATTCGCCAGCGGTCGAGTATGCCAGTGGATGGTGCCACAATTCAGGACCACCAGGGAAGAATGGGCTCCCTAGGTCTGTAATAGAATACACAGTTAGAAATCATCTCTTAGACAACTAAACGTTCCGAATGGAACGATCGACGACAACATGGTTTCAAATAATTCGAATACGTATATAGAACAGACATATTTTATCTTCGTTATTTTCTTAATGTTCGCCAGAGTTTCGTCTTTTCTCTTTCTTTCGATGAAGCGGCGTAGAAACTTGCGGGTAGATATACGTAAGTGAGAGATTTAGAGGAAAAGTAATACGGATGATGAAACTTTTGCTTTGGGAAAATATCGTGAGCGACGATCGACGGGAGAATAGAAGTTTTATTTATAACAGGTTGTGATAGAAGAGTCTGATCGTCTAAATTTTCATTTCTTTTTTCTTTTTTGTAGAAATATGCAAATTCAGATGTACGCTGTCTAATATCAAAGTACATCGTGTAATCAAATTTTATAGAGAAGTATGGATTTTAAGTAGAAATGGAGGGAAAAACGAGGTAGTATTACTTTTCCATTGATAACGAGACGTGTTATTAATAACGGTAATTGGCTTGAACGAGCCACGTTATAATCGCGAATATAGTTTATATGTAATTCGATTTCAATTGTAAAAAAGTTGGAAATGTTATGCAAAGTTATACGATTATAATATCTCGCGATTTCGATGATAATATATTTCTTCTGAATCTTTAAAATACAGTTAAATGTTACTCGATTGTGTTTTTCTCGATAGTTCACGGTTCAACGAGTAATTTATTCGGCGTATAGTTTATTTTTGATTAAAAGGATTGCCAGTCTTTATCGATTTGTTTGTATCGTTTGGACGGAGGCCTACGTTGTTTAAGAGTAGTTCAAGGTATTGTCCATCCATACAGTCCATCTATATAGTCTTGTACAGATCAAACATGTTGGAACGCGTTAGAACAAACGTGTATCGCGTTAATTTCTTCGTACTTTTCTAATCGATATTGTTCTTCATTATGATTAATATTTTTCACAATACCGTTTAACTTACAATTAAACTAATTCTAGTTTGTGATAATTTCGTCATCTCGAATTTAGAATTAGTTTAATTATTTAATTGAGATAATTTCATCATTTCGAATTTAGAATTGAATTGAATTGTACGAACAGTTACATCGACGAATAATTAAAAATTGCATTAATTAATAATTTTATCAAATACTTGTGCTTAAAATTTCAAACCGATAAATTTCACATTAATTCTCGCGAAAGATGATCAAATTTAGAAAACTAGGCAATTACCTTTTTGCTCGATCGATAAGCACATTGTTCCACGACCATGTTAACTCTCCAGTTGAATGAAAACCTTTGAATTGCAAATCAATCGAAGTACCACTATGCTATACGCAATTCGAATCATTATCGCGAAACAATTGTAGCCAATGAAAACATTCCTATTCGCATACGTATCTAATGGACAACGTGACACAATACGATTGTGTGCGTAGCGGAGTGTAATCGTTCGTCGTTAATTAAAAAAGAAAAGAAAAGAAAAGAAAAGGGTAGAAATAAGAAATCACGTTGATAATTTTACTCGATGAAACTTTTATATTCATAAATGCCATTACTGTCATTATACTTTGTTTTATTTAATATTTCTTTCCGCGTACTTTTTTCTTGTCTACATATTTGTACGACGCGCAATTAGATCGGTCGTAAGTTTCTACGCCGCTATAAATATCAAGATTATTAGTAGACTGGATGGTAATAAAACGATACGATCATCGAACGTAATCACTGGTAGGTAAGAAATACGAATTTCTTGGAATCACGAGTCGGAAAAGATTTAGAAACGGTGATTAACTGTACCGAATACCAGTCGTCGAGTTTTGCCACATTTTGTTTTGGGAATGGCATCGATTCACCTAACTCGTTCGTTCGAAGTTTTATTCGTAAATTGTTCGTTATGTCAGAAAAATGTTACGCGAGAAAGTAATAATAATAAAACGAACGCTATTTGAATTTTTTATCGAGTCAGGAATTTTCATTTAGTGGAATGTATAACGTTTCGTACTGCTATCGCACTGATTTGAAAAAGTATTGCACGCTAAGCAAACAATTATTATAGAATTCGACGAATTCGTACGTTTGTCTGACTAAGTCCTGACTCGAGACACGAAATATTCGTAAAATATATTCGAACTACCAATTGGCGAAGAACCGACTATCGTACCACGCGTGTCTCCCAATTCCAATTTTATTCGAATTTTTCATGTAACAAACACTTTACGTGACTGTATGTTACGTTGTCATGATATAACGAACAGCGTAATTAACGATAATAATAATAATAATAGCAATTTAAAGCGATCGCGCGATCGTCTCGAGTGGATGCGATGCGAAAATCACGGGAGATAAATTTTATATCCTAACGAATAATAATTACGCGTCTTTGATGTCTCGCTGAGGCTATACGATCTTTGTGCTTTATAAAAAATTTAGTTTTCTTCTTACAATATCGAAAGTAGCATAGTTATCATTGAACAAATAATTTCGATAGCAATTGGTAGAAGAGTATTTTAATCGTTAAACAAGCAGGATATTAGCGATACGTTCCTTGGTAATATTAGTTCAACTACTCGACAGAGTCCCAACTTCTTTCATAGACCACTTTTACAAACAATTAAAGAATTTCAGGAGAGAGTACATATTCGTATCACATTCTCCTTGGAACTTTTTAATTCATAACTCGAAAGCTACAAATTTTCACTCTTCCTAATCTCTTTCGCCAATAATTTTTTTAACAATCGAAAGATTCAGTGAAAAAGTGGTACAAGTACACGCATATGCGAAATATTTTCTATCGTTTCCGTAACTTAAAAGTTTATCTTATTCTCCAACGAAGCGTTCTTTTTATCAGGTTCTACGTTTCAATTTTGTAGTATTAAAATTTTGTAGTCGCGTGAAAGCGCTATCAAACGATACGAAACTTGATGTACTTGAAATTAATTAACTGGTACATATAAACGCCACGGTAAATACCATCGTATACCACATTTTCCTTCGAAACTCTTAATTGATCCTTTTATTTATTTATTGCAATCCCTTCTTTCAGTTTAGGTTGGCTTCTGGAATACATCGTATTTACCTATGACTATCTCGCGTACCAACCAACGTTAAGGTTAATTCATCAGCTGAAAAACCAGAAATCTCCCATTCTTATATTCAAGAGCTTTATTTCCAAAGCCTCTAAGTAAGAAAAAAGCATAAAGACCTCTCGCGTAACGTAAGGAGGATTTCTAGGGTTCGTCGTTTGCCACGGAACTGTTCGGCTGCCCTTTGAGTCTCGGCTCTTCTTTACTCTCGGCGAACCGGAAGTTCACTCTCGACACTTGCACACGTAAGTATTGTATTCGCGGCTACACCGAGGAGGCAGCGTCTGGCCGTCCCGTGGCAAAATCAATGAAAATCGGCGTGCAGCGGTTTCCACGGAACCGTTTGTTTCTCATGACCGACGATACGTCACGAACAGGCAATTATTCCAGAAAGATCGCACAGAGTGGCCACGGTTGCGCAACAACCGCCGCTCTTTTCATACAACGTTGCAGAAAACGTTGTATCGCGAGCTAAGATCTAGAGCAACCTGGCAGCATCGAACTTTATAATTAATCGTTCTCTTGCCGGCCACGAATCACGAGCGAAGAAGTTCAGAGACGTTTTCTTGTTTCTCGAGCTGCGCGTTTCAGCGTTTTTGTTCGACGAGTGGCTAAAGAATTTCACGAAACGTGATTTTTATCGGGATGATTTATGGAGATGGTAGGTGGTTGCTGATAACAGACTGATACTTGTGGCTGCTCGCGGTTTAACGATAAATGTTCACCGACGATGACTGATTCGTGATTTTCTAGAAAGTTCGGAAACGCTACGAATGCTTGGAAAGTAGAGTTGCGAAACGATGATAGAGTAGGAGAAATTCTCGCAAGTGCGATTATTCGTTACGTGGGAATAGTTGGATTCGCGGTATACGATTTCAGGTGGATTAATTTTGGATGTAAAGCGATGCGTGATTACCGTCGTAGCCCAAGTATTTCATCGCTAGATCGCACGGAAAAGTTCCTTAGAACAATTTCCTTTCTTTTTTTTTTTTTTTTTTTTTCTTATCAGATCGGATAAGAGATAATCTTTCTATAGGCGAGCAGACAATAGTAATCGTCCCTTCGAAGTTCGACTAATTTTCTTTTAAATTCTCTCCTTATTAAGATCCATTAAATCTCGCGGCTGAATGTTAATGATTTTGATAATCTGCTAATTACGTATCGTTAGAGAGTCTGGCCTGTTAACGAGCTACTTTTATACATTTTTAATAGTAGCCGCGTTTCTGTTCCAAGAAAGATGGCGTATCTAGGATGGCCAGCGCCTCGCAAAAAAGCATCGGCTTTGTATAACGTTGCATCGCGATCGGACGATGGAGATGCGAGTGGTTCAACCTGGCTGCATTGTGCTTTGTAATTAGTGATTTTCCTGCCACCTGGGGGAATAACTAATTTTTCGCGGAATTTCTTTCATAATCTACTCTTTCCACGAATGCAACGGTTCTTCGGCAAGAATTCGCGAAAATTCCAATATTTCGAGTTAGATCGAATTATATTTCGGAGTTTTGCCACAAGTTCCGATTACTTTTTGGAAATTTTCCGCGAGTAGTAGTTATTTTTCAAGTAAGTCGGTTCTTAAATTTCTCGATGCTCGATAATTATCTTTTAAGCGCGTGTATACTTTTAGAACTTGTTTGTAAAGAAAATTAGATAAAATATCACATTTTCTTATTTACGAGTTCGCATTTAATTCTACGACAAAGCATATTCTCTACGCCAATGATTCTGTTATCAGATTCGACAAATTACATTATTTCTTCCACAAGATTTAAAGATACGTTTCTTGCTATCTGAAGCACCGCACACGTATCTAACATATCATAGAAGGGCTTTTGAATTTTTATTTGGAACAATAATTACGCATTCAGTTAAGCTGAATTTGTGGTATAAGAATTTCTCTCTGTGTACGCCAATTGCTTCCAATCTTCCAACTTCCATCTTCTAATTTCGATAATAATTCTAATCTGCGACAATAATAGCTGCCGTGCTTTTAATTTTGCTAGTGAAATTAGGAATTTTAATCTCTTCAACTTCCTCGATGTTTATTCTTATCTATATCATCGATACTATTCATCGTTTGTGCAAGAGAAGGTAATGAAACTCTATCCTTTTCAATTTTTCTCATAAATTTTCCACTTACAAGAAAATCCATGGCGACTAATAACGCGTAACGAACACAAGAAAGGGATTTTTCGATGAGTAGAAAGGAGAAAGAGCGAGAGGTGGGAAAACGGTAAATAATTGAGAGGCACGTCACACCTGCACTGGCACCGGTTTTTACCGCGCGCCAACGGGGCTTTTCGTACGTGGCAGGACCTTGCGCTTTATTGATTTTAGGCTGACCCACGGATTCCCACGGCGAACCCGTAAGTTCCGACGAGCGTGAGTGCTTATTCCACGCTGTTTTCCTTCGTACGCTTTTCACCGGTTTTTCGAGTAACTCAACCGCGAAAGGCCGTCGAACTTTTTATCGCTGCAAAGCACCGAGGGATGCTTAAAGGTCAGACGAAAAACGTCGAAAGAACTTGTCGAAAAAATGAATTCAAATTCGTGGAATTAACGCGTCTTACGCTTCGTTACGTGCTCCACGCGTATTGTAATTACGCGATTTAAAACTAACGACAGGTACTTACAGTTTTAATCGGATATAGCGCGTAATCGAGATCGAAGGATTAAAGACACCTGCGAACACCTAAGCACACCTGAGAAGCAATTACGAGCTTATTAAAATATATAACGACGTGCGTTCGTGATCGAAGGATCAACGACGCGTGCGAAGACCCAAGCGAACCTGAGAAATCACGAAACTATCAAAGTATATGAAGATTATTCCCTTGCTGGAAACGTTGGAACATGAAAAATCGGCGTTCGATATCATAATAACACATATCGTCTTTTAATAATTTTATACTCTGATCGATCTTGGCTTTCGTACTATTATTATTATATTCGTTGTTGTTCCATTCTATGGGTGCTATGAACGGTTTCCAGAAAATATCCATATAATGTAATATAAACTCGGAGAACTGAAACGATCATATCGCGATTACGAAGAAAATTGTCCGAATAAATGTTTCAAAAACTTGGGAAATGTTATCGAAGATAGAAAAATAAACGTCGAGTACGTTAAAAAGATCAAATTTCCGCATTTCATACGTAAAATTGAAAACTCGCAGAAACGATTATCACAGATTCCAGTTATTATCAAAATCATGGCATGAACGTTAAAAAACAACCAAATGATGTAACGTAAAAACAAGGAACCGACATATTGCTACTTTTTAATTACGAACAAGATCGATAGAATCGATTTTAAAGATTATTATCGTATAACATTATTTTATATAATAATCGTATTAATTTTCTATAACATTATATAATAACGAATATCAATAAATAACAAGGGATATTATATAATTTTAAAGGCTAGTAAAATAAATACTAAACTTAAGGTTAAAATTCCCAGTCTTATTCGCAAAATCGAAAGCTTCCAGGGACAATTACCGCGAATTACGATTATTGTCGAAATCAAAGAATGAAAAAACACCCAAGCGACGTAATTTAATATCAAAGAAACTAGATTACTACATCGTGATTAGGAAGAGAATCGATCGAGCGCAGGAGTGGCTTGTTATTTTTCCACAGGGACTCGATAGACACACGCGCTAGCCAACCACGTTAAATAAAATGTTTAGTTAACGCGCTCGTTAACGCGGACGGTATTGAAGGTATCTAGAGTGGAAGAAGCAGCAGAGAACAGGCGAACAGAGGTTACGAGACACCTTTGTTTCATCAAAAACCGGAGAATCTAATATCATCGTAGCTGTGCGGCGACACAAAGACGAAACGTATGAAACGCGAACGGACGCGTTTGAAAAACATTTGTACAACGGAATGCAAAACCGGTCTAACTCTTCGCAGTGTGTTTGCGTTGAAATAAAGGCAAAGGAACCGAGTTAAATCCACGCAACTATCTTCCTCGTTCTCTTCTCTTCTTTTTTTCTCCAAATCCTTTTTTTTATCCTACTTCCTCTTCTTCTCTCTTTTACGTTTAATCGGTCGAATCGTTCGACACACGATATCACTTTTTTCCGACGTGGTTAAACGATGGCGATATAATGGAAAATGCGAGTAAAGCGGAACGATAGAACGAATTGGTAAAATGGGATTTATTACGCTCGAGTCGGAACGGTTTAGATGCCAAGAATGTTATTACGAACGTTTCAAAGAGATTCATCGTTCGACAAAATTCATTGTTTACCGTTTGTCGGATTCTTCTTATCCGTGGCGTACATACAATAATCGTTCCTCTGTGCGATTTATTTCAACGAATATAAATTTTAACGTTTTGCAAAAGAGATTACTAAGAGAGGCTACTGGAAAAGAATTCCTTACGAGAGGAACATGTCCCATTAGCCCTAATTCGATGCTCGTCTTTAGCGCACGCGTCGTTGTAACCCCTGTAAAAATTAACTCAAGAGATCCTCGTACTTATCATCTTTTATCCTAGGAAGAATACGGAAAATCAAAGAAATTGACAATCGAGTTTCAAAGTGTCGTCATCTTTGTCTCGCTCGTTGCTTTTCTTCTTATTCTCTTACGCCTTAGAATCAACCTGATCCTAAAATTAAGAGTATCTTCGATTCAATTATGCGCGAAGTAGCTAGAAATTTCGCGAAACGAAACGAAAGTCATTTCTCTTTAAAAAAATTGACGAATGTTACTGAAACACGAATAAACGCACGTACAAAGTATTTACGCAAAGATTTACGTAGATTCGTTGTAAAAAATGCCAAAAATTGCAAAGCGTATCATCTTACAGCGGAGTAGTTCCCTAAGTAGCCAGGACCATAATGAGCGCGAAATCGCGTCGATTTATCGCGATTATCGGTGACGATCGCTTCGATCGCGTTTTCGTTGCCTATCGTGTGCAAACAATAACGCGTTGCATTACTTATGCAGCGAGGAATGCGCGTCTACGTTCTGGCAAGAAAAATGCACGGTCGGGTAAGTTTTCGCACGCCACAAGGTGAACTGTTCCACGTTGAAGGTTGTCGTTGGTTCGCTCGATATCCACGTATGCACGAGAATCTTGCGCAGCTGGATTTTAAGCGACATAACCGACATAAACAACGACGCGACCTCGATATAGTCTGTTCGACGTATCGTTAGTTTACTAGAAGCGTGGTATTTGAAAAATCGCAAATTTCCAGCTATTTGCAAAGAAATTTTCGCGCGGTAAATAAACTCAGAGACGAATGACTAACGTTGTTAATAATCGAACGATAATTACGTATCTAGGTAGCAAAGTTGAGAAATTTAGGAAGAATCGTTTTAAATTCTGCGAGATCCATTACCGTTTGATTTTACGGTGTTAATTGTCAGCGCGTGGAAACGCGAGGTTTTCTCCTCTCTGTGTTAACTAGTAATAGGTTTGCTCATTAGTATTCTAGTTTCAGTGGAAAATTATTGTCTGACTTAACTTTGCTTCCTCTTAATCTTCTTAAGCTCCCCCTTTGGGTTCGTAAAATTTGGAATTAAAGTCCAACTGGGCTTTCGTGGCAAAAATACAAGTGTGTATGTATATATTATATATATATAAATTTGAATTAAAACGTGTAAGCAAACACACAGTGTACTATTCGAAACTTTTGGCAGGAACTCGTATCGTTGAGTTTCCGTCGTCTTACTTTTTATTCCTGATAATAATCGCTCCAGAGCCTTTTAAGGAGAAAAGGAATTTTTACATTGCTTTGTTTATCACATGATCTGAACAAGTTCAAGATTTAGGTCATAATTTCGCACAATTTTTCCATTTCTAACGCAATCTGCTTTTTGTAACAAAGAACCGCATTCGCGTATCCTTGTGAATATCGAATAAAACAGAATTATTTTCTTCGACTGCCAGAGTTGTTCACCTCATGCACCTTTAATTCGAACGTTGTGCCGGTTATCTGGCACGGTTAAAGTAAACAATTGACTTTCTAAGAGATTGAAACGTAAGGACACCGAGTAGTGGGATAAACGTATTCATAAAAATATCAAAAGTATGCAAATGAAAGAGTTGTGTGGAATACTTTCTACAAAGGCGGTATTCCTTCGCCGTAAAATGGATCGAAACTGCAGTACAATTTTTTGACGACGTATTATGCGTGGCATTTTTTAAATTAAATACACCGTAAATCAGTGACAAGTGGAATATTTTCGTTTGACAATTTTTTATAAAATTTTGTTACCAAGTACCCGAGAGAAACTAATTTGTACGCGTAATACAAATTTGGTTAAAAACTATTCGAGGAAGATTAAATGGCGCGCGCAATATAAATCTTTTTAAAAGTTACTTAAGAGAAATTAAACGCTACGTCTATTAAAAATTTACATTAAGCAACTAATTGATAAATCGTATAATTTATAATAATATATATACATATTACGTAGTCAAAGTCGTTAAAAGTTACGTAAAGAAAAGATATCTACCTATACGCGCGTAACAAAAATTTCATGACAAAAATTTGCGCGAAGGCTAAACGCTTTCTTTATATTTACATCTACTTCTTTCCTTATTCCGACGACTGTTAAAAGCGTTAATGAAAAGAGTACATTTTTTCCGGAAGCGTTTAGACGTTCCACGATCGAGATACCCCCACAGACGTGCTGAATCGAAACGGATTACCAATTATTTTCAATAACGGTTTACGAGGTCGTGACGAGCTTCGGCTCCCGTGGGACTGCCCGTTTAATTGATCCCACGTTTCCACGTAGCTCGATGTATATATCGACGATCGAGGAGCGTTTTTCCTCGCGCGATTCTTAAGCCAGTTTCCGCCATTCCGACGCAGGAGTTTCTCGCATGAGTCACGGTTTATTAACACGGCTGGCCGAGCACGTTCCGAGTATAATTGTTCTATTCGTTCGCGGTTACGAGCGGTGCAATCACCGCGAAAAATCGCTTCTCAGCTTTTGGAAAAATTCGCGGACGCAGCTAAGCGAACGGCGAAGAACGTGCATGCGTGTATGGCGACGACGATTACTCGTTTTCATCTCCTCTTCATATAATACACGCACGACGTAAAAACAAATATCGTGTGTAAAGTAACTTTGAATCTAACCGCAGAGCTTCGAATTTTAAAATAAAGTTGCGGGAAGAAAAGATACTTTTAAGTAGATTCGGATGCGGACGAATGACGTAGCTTTGCGTTCTTTGTAGACGCACCGCTCTAATTAGTTGAAACGCCCTACGCAGCATTTTTCGATTTTTCGATATAACGCGTTGAAATGTTCGAAGTCGCTGTTCGACGTACGACGCAATGCCCACGGCCGCGAGAAAGAGACCGATCGTGTTCGAGCAAATTAACGAAAGAAAAACGCTTGGATCGTCAATCGGTATCTGCAACAGTTCCACGTGTTTTTTACCTTTTAAGAAACTTACAATCGTATCTTTTACCTTTGAACGCAGTTACAGCTTGTTACGAAATAACGAGGAAATATTTTTGAATCGTAGGAAGAAGAAACGACAAAGTTGTCAGCTTGTTTCAGTTTCGAAATGGTAATCTTAATTAAGAAGAGCAGTATAGTATTTTGATATATAATATACAATCTCTGTACCTCCATCCATGCTCTAGAGAAATATGGATTGGAAAATAGAAAGCGCTCTACCTCTGTTGTTTCTTTCTCTCGTTTCATGGAGATTAACTTCTATTTCTGTTTTAGTCGCATCAACGAACGAGTTGACGCTCCATAGATTTAGCTTTTAGCTTCTTTACGCAGATCGAATTTCTCTTTTCGCTCGAGATGGAAATAAGAAACCTGTCAGTGTGCTCCAAGTATCGATTGAAATTGAACTAAAATCAGCGAAGGAGCGGGTATACACGAAGGAGACCACGCCTAATTAGACGCAAACTATTGCTAAATTATTCAGCTCATCTTGTCTCCGTAAGATCAATGGCGGTTTTAAACAATCATCGTTGATCGGCGATACGACAAGTTATAATACGAGGTAAATAGCAATTAAAAAATCAGACCGTGTACATATCTAATACGATCTCAAACTAAGTAACCGACGTGAAACTAAGTTCTTAAGATCGCCGTTTCCCTCAACGATATTCATATTCTATATTTAAAGGCACGAACGTAGTAATAACCAAATAACCAGGATGTCGAATCGAAAACAAACCTAGCTTTAACTATTTACGAAACAGAAGCTTCCTCGAAACGATCGGCAGTAATCGAATTTTTTCACTGGTTTTGGGAGCGCAACGATCCATGTACGTTGCTTTACACCCACGTCTACGTCAGGTTATATTCTCATCTCATATCGTCCGAAGCAACTTTTTTTTTCTCGCTTATTTCCATCTCTTCGCGTTCGAAACACACAGACACTCACCACGCGGAGAAAGGATGTTCTCTGCGCGATTTTTATATCGGCCGCTTACCAACACCCTTCGATATTTTCGAAACGCGCACGCTACAGGAATTGACGTTTCAATTACACCGTGGATATTCCTTTAACCGGATCCTTCCTCTGTCTTTTCGTTTTCATCGAGAGATCGTTTTCCAAGGGGAGAATTCGCCGACGTTCTCGACGAGAGTACACGGTCGGCTCTGCGTGGGAAATTCGACGCACGCCTATCGGCATAACGATCGAAATCGAAGTAGCTGCGACTTTTCACGCGGAAATCGCGCTATTTTTACCGGGGCGCTCTCAATAATTCAACACACAGTCCGCCAAGGTCTCGATGCTCGCCCGATTCTTTCCCTCCCGATAGCTTTCGCGCCTCCGCGTCTTCTACACGCGGATCGACCGGACATGTTTTATTCACAAGTAGCCTCTCCTGCAACTTCTTAAGCGTTCGATTTAACCAACTTTTTTTTCCTATCTCGTGATTCGATTAGGTAACTTTGTTTCGCGCTACTTCTGCATCTATGGACGCTCTTGTAAAAAATTCAGCTATTATTCACTAGCGAAGTTTTACGAGTTACGAGTTACGGATCACGGACGTTAATAGACGGATCGCGGACTTTTGCGCGTTTATAGGAAATTTGAAAGCGCTGCGTAGGATGCACGTAATGTGAAAAAATGTATAAGATATTCAAAGTATAGTTAGCGGTTTCTGCGATGCTTGGTAAACGAAACAATTTTCTACCTGCGTTCTTGAAAATACGAGCTTGCGTGAAAATCCACAGTCCGTTAATAAATATCTTTATATAGCGGTGTAACAAATTTGACGATTTGAGATTATACGAGTAAAGCGATTGTTCTATTCGATGAAAAGTTAACAAAGAAAAGCCTGTAACCTACTGCTACTGCGACTTGTAACTCGTCAATTTACTAATATCGTTAGTTGAGAAATTATCGTGCAACTTTTACAAGTCACAAGTTAAAACGTTGCCGATGCTAATAAATATTTGTATATAGCGGTAACGAGTTTGGTAATAAAACAAATACAATTTTTCAAGCAAATGATTATTCTATTCGATGAAAGATTATAGAAGCCTGTAATCTGTAAATAGTGGCTTGCCAATTTGCTAATGCAATTGGTTGATGAATCATTACGCAATAGAAGCTTCGTACGAAAAAGACGTATATTGGGTGAACATTTTAACGTCCTGTTAACTGTACGATTTAACCAAGATCTTCCTGAATATTTTTTCTTACGATATTTCTCAAAATAATATTATTAATATATTTAAAATGTAAGGTATTCGCATCGATCGAATTTTCCAGCGAATCGATCATTTAACGCAATGTAAAATTATTTTTGTGTCAATTTCATGCTTTTTCGTGGCATTCCACGATTTCTACAGTTGGGATAACAAGCGAACATCAAAATTTAATCAAAGTAGATTCCATTTAAATTGCAAATAAAGAACGAAGCTAATCTGGAAAATGTGAAAAAATAGCATCTGGGTTAAGGGATATTTAACGCTTTAAAATTTACCGTTTTACCATTGTAGATTCTAATATTAGCAAAGCGACGGAGTGACAAGTTCCTTCTCCTTTTAATCTTATTTTCGAATTATTTATAAGATATTATCGCTTATTAAGTTGCGAGAATAAATCTATTTTTTGGTTGATCAAATACTCCATTTAATGAGTTACTGGTATTTAGAAATTGGTAATTGGTAATTGGAAACAGAATTTAAAAGGAATAATTCTCATCACGATCTTTAATAAACACTAGTATTCATTTACACGATATCTTATACTATTATACAGCTACAACAATTTTACGTAGTAATTTCTGGACGAATTGTGAAATATTATTATCTTTTTTACGACTAATAACTTTCGAATCGTCGAAAGTGCTCTATAACGAGTTCTTAGATTTTGTCATTCATAAGGGAATTATGAAATATAGATCAATGCACTTTCCTTTTAAATTAAACAAACGAATAAATTGAATTAACCGGCATAGATTACAGGAAAGAATGGGAGAATATTCGTTAGTTAATTACCAAGCGTTAATTACGAAGCGAAAGCTGACGTTTGTGTTCACGAGAAACGTGTGGTATCGATCACGAATTTGAGACCAGCCCCTACCGTGCCGAGAAGGGGCTTCTTTAGGATAGTTGGATAGTTTGACAGCGGGTTGGCTTCTCACGGTATCACCGAAAGTATCATCGTTTATTTCAAGAGGAATATAACGAACCATAATCGGACGTGTCATAAATTTCACGCGTATAATACTGTACATTTAATACTATCATTTATAACACTATTATTAAATTTGATCATGTACTACCCATACATTGGATAATTAATAATTACGCTTGATTATATCGTATCGATTAAATATTACCACATGAAATAGATATCTACGCATCTTCCTATATATCTTCGAGTATTGTATGTTCGATTGGATCATTCGATACTTTTCATACTTTTCCCACTTCTGCATTCTCTTTTGTTTTTGTTAAAAGAAACGTTTTATCGAAAGATTAATTTCGACTGAAATATTTAAATTATTAAATTAAACAAACGAAACAAATGATTTTTTGCGAGAGAGGAAACCTACGATTCGCAGAAATATTCGGCTGTGTGCGTTACAGTGGGTAAAAGTCCCGTAAATGGAAGCAAGCGACATTTTACGACTTCGCCGCGCATCATAAAATCCGTAGACAATTTTTCCACTTGGAGCCATCGTCTCGATATCGTTGGAAAATTGACGTTTTTATATATTTACGTGGTCGTAGCCTATCGGTAATCGATATCGTCCAACTGCTTGATATCGAACGTCGACCAATAAAATTCACTGTCCTGACCGCGTGGCTTATCCTTATTTCAAGAAGTCTCTTCACCATACCGACACGAATGCATATTTATTACCGATGTAAAACAACCATCCAAAAGGAATCCACTCGAGCTTCACACCGTTCCTTTTATCTCCCTAGATCGATTCGCATCGCATTCCACTAGACGCATCCTCGATTTACTTCCGTGTCCTACGCGACCAAACTTTAACTTTTATTCAAAAAGTTAGTCATCGTACACGAAATCTATACCGAATGAAATTTTCTCAAAAGTAAATCCTTCACTTCGGTTTTCTAAATTTTTTTCTCTGGCTCTTTTTTTTCTCCTATTTAAATAGCAAAATATTTCACAAATTTAAACTTTTAGCTCCTTTTTTTCTCATTTAACCCCTTGCACTCTGTAAATTATACCATTTTATAACGTAGAATTTTATTTCGAGGAGAAGAGATAACGAATGTCCATGAATTTATTTGTACGATGGTTTATCGATGGAAATAAATAGAAACAAATAATTTTGAGATAACATTAGAGGAGTACAAAGGGTTAAAGACTCGTTTAATGGCTTAAAGTAACGATTAAGACACTGGTAAGGATACGGACGAACGCAACAATTTTTCGAGTTTTCTCTCTCTCTTTTTGGCTGTTTTTCATTCCGACAAAGAGTGTATTGTTCTATTCATTCGAATTTTAGTTACGTTCGACTGCATCGCCAATGTTGATTGTATGGATGATCGATAGAGTTAATATCGACGTCTATTGTTTCGCAAGGTAACCCAAAAAGAACGCGAGGAAAACGCATGCCCACACGTATCAAACTGATCGGACAGCGGTGGAAGTACGATAATTAATTTTCCGGCGATGTTGCCACGGTGGTATTGTATATTCTATTTCGGTAATATATGAAATGGGATTGATATTAATGTTCTGTTCAGACACCTGTCAAAATAATCGCTTCGATCGTGGCACTAACTCGAATTTTAAATAAATTATGCCCTTATTTAATTGTTGGTTTATTAATTAAGGAAATTTGCCGATTAATCTTAAATTTTCCACTATATATTTTATGAATGTTGCAATTTAAATTCTTCGCAGTAAACTACATGTAAATTTCATTGCCCGAAAAATGTCCATTAAACACAGATTTGCAATTTGAGTAAGTAGATAAATATATTTATACGCACGTAACTATAAAACGATATTGCTAGATTCATTCGCTATTTAACACTGGAAAAAGTATTTTAATCGACGCTACGAAAGTCGAACGTTTCTGAGTCGTAGAAAAGTCATCAAATATTAATAATTAGAACTTATAATTTTTTACGAAATACGTATAACGTATTAAGATTTAGTACCAGTTTTATAAAGAAAAGAATATATACCAATAGTTGTCTGTATAAAATATCAAATACGAAAGGTTCCATACAAAGCAGTATTACTGGAATCAATAACCACGTATGATCGTATTTTCCTCTGAATAAAAACCAACGTTAACGTCGTCAAAAGCAGCCGAATGCTTTTATTAACTGCAAAAGTAAAACCGCAGGACCCGATGGATCTGGTATATCTACAGTTAAATAAGAAATACATAATCTGTTGGACGAGAATCATACTTGTTATATATCATCTATCAATTAACTCGTTAAATAAAAATCATAGATCTGCTGTTAAACGTCGCGAAAGGAAACATCTTCGCGAGAACCTAAAGAAAGAACAGAAATTCAGCAAACCTTCCAAATTTCGCGCTATCGTCCCTTGATGCTCTCTCTGCAACATCTACCACAAATATAATACAAAGTTATGGCTAATTTATCGTACTATATCCACGCTGTCCGATGCCTTGATTACCGGGATGTCATAAGGGGTTCAAACTCGAGGACGTGTGGGGTTGGTGGACAGAGGAAAGAAATAAAAAAAAAAAAAAAAGAAGAAAGAAATAGGAGGAAGATACGCTCCAAGATGACGGGTGGTGGTGGAAGAAGTAGAGAGAAAGAGATAGAGAAACAACAGGGAGGAAGATACGTTGTAGTTCGGTGCAGTGGGTGAGAATAGTAGTGAGACGTATCCAGCGAGTGAACGAGTGGCGGTGCATACTTACGTCCAGTTAGAGGGTGCATCAGAGCAGGGTGCGAGGTGGCTGCTGCAGCGGCTGGTTGCTTGGGTTTGCTAACCTTTGTGTTACTTTTTGCAAATTCCAAACGTATGGTTTGTGGCATATCAGGATCGAATCTAACCCCCTGCTGCAAATAGATTCCCTAAATTAGTAAACCGGGAGCACACGTGGATGCTTGGAATTGGTGAGAGGAGAACAAAGAGAGAAAAGACAGAGAGTGTGAGTGGCGGCAAAATTACGCTCGAAGGAATTCTATCGATCCACGCTTTCGTCGCCAGCCAAGCTTCAAAGTAGAAGCTTCGTTCTGTTTTGTCTGCAATTAGAAGGGTTTGAAGAGAAATAGCTTCGAGACGCGGGGAGTTTTTGATACTCGTGATCTCACGCTTTTAGGTTTCATTACTAAATAGCGGTAAAGCGTTTGTGATTTTGTCGAGGAGAGGAATTTTCAATTCTTGGTGAATTTGGAATTTTGAGACTTTTGCGATGGACAGTTTTAGAAGGCGGTTTTAGTTAAGTTTTAAACGCTTGTCGATAATCGTCGAATAGAGGGTTTCTTTAGTAATAAAACCAAACTCTCAATCGGTATTGAAATTGGTAGATGACCGCAACAATTTGAATTGATTACTAGAACAGGTTGTATCATAGGTTATATCGGAATAGGTTACCCAATTTAATTTCGCTTTCCTATTTTACTTTGTTCGTTTAATTTGAATTTGCTTGCTATTCTCCGTCTTATAGGTACAGATTATCGTATAAAGCATAGAATACAAGGCAATATTAAATTGGGTAACCCACACCGGATAATTCGAATTCGGTACTTGACTACTTTATGCTCTTTGTTTTGTACGATTTATCATACAAGATGTAATTACATAGGGTAACCCGATCAGCCATATTTAAATTATCGATGGAGAATTAAACAAAAAGCAAATGAAACTCTAAATTTCATTGGTACCTTTTTCTACATCTTTTCTGTATTTACTATCTTAATTGCTATTGTCCTAGTACTGTACGATCGGATTGACGACTGGCAACGAAAGTGTCGTATAAAACGATGCGTAGGGTAAGAGTGACGATAGGGGTTGAATAAGGGTGACGGAGTTACAGGAAAATTAGCACAAGATGGTGTGTGTATGTGTGTTTTCTGCGTGTATACATGTAAGTGTCTGTATATCCGTGTCTCTGTTAGTACAGTGGCTATCGATAGAAGTGGGTCGTTCGTTAGTCTGTTTCAGGCTGTTCTCAGCGTACGTGTCCATCCGACAAGAGGATGTTTCGAGTCTCTCTCGTACGTAACCGGTTACACAGGGTTATAAAGACGTTGCAAATTGCGTGAGGTCAATTGCAGTGGTGTGATAAAAAAGAAGGATCGTACGTATACGTGTGTGAGTAATACACTCATGTACGTTTAATCTTTCCACAGCGAACAAGTAGCACGAGGAAGAAAGGCTCAAGGAGCTATCGATTACGATATTATCTTCAGATTTTACATATCGCTATATACGATGCAATTAAATTAAAATTCATTATCCATTAAAGGATCAAGCTATATAAATATCGTTTGTATCTGTCGTGAGAAATGCAAGAAATCTCGCGACGGTAAAGTGATAATTATTTTCCAAGCCGTTAATTCCGAATTCTTCGTAACTTTATTACACGATGAGAAGATTATTGTACCGTGCTACGATCCTTGAATTTTTATATTCCAATTCCTCTCTCATTTCGACAAATGGAAAATATTTGTTACGTTTTAAGAGCATCTTCGCCATAAAATCGAAAGGTAAACGTTCATACGAATAACAATTCTTTTTATTTCGTTCGAAACGAAGATGATCTTTAACGTTTTAAAAGTATAATTGGCTGGAACATGATGCCAAGAACGTAGCAGAGTCGAACATACTTGTTTACTACACACGTATATATGGTCTATTGTATCGTTGAAATCTATCAGAATGTATTTGTACAAGATCCAAATCCATAGATTAGACGTCATACACCTCTATACATATGTAAACGATTTTTGTATCAAACTTGAAAACTCGACAGGGGTGTAAGAGAGAGAAAGAGAGAGAGAGAGAGAGAGAGAGAGAGAGAGAGAGAGAGGGGGGAGATAGATAGATAGATAGATAGATAGATAGATAGATAGATAGATAGATAGATAGATAGATAGATAGATAGAGAGAGAGAGAGAGAGAGAGAGAGAGAGGGAGAGAAAGAGAGAGAGAGGGAGAGAAAGAGAGAGAGAAAGAGAGAGACAAGGGGGTGATCTCAAAGGCTAAAACGGGGGATGTGACACGCTTATTAAAAGGCAAAAGACAACACCATATATATTATATGTATATTTCAGTATGGTAGTATCACACGGTGCAACCAGCGTTATTACAGTATGATGTTGGTATACGTATATGGAGAAACAAGGTACTTTATACTACGGATTCGTCCCAGGTTCAAAAAAAAAAAAAAAAGAGAAGATTACAGGAGGAAGCTAATTGTAGTATATAGAAACAGAAAGAAACTTTCATGTATAATATATATATATTATATATATATAATTAAATATGCATATATATATATTATATTATATAATAGAAAAATAAATGGAAGAAGAAAGAGAGTATGTGTGTAAGTACGTGTATGGTAATTGATAAAGGTAAATAGCTACGTAGCATTAACCCGTGCCAGCTGGAATCTAAGGCAAGGGTGTGTATTTTCATATATGTATACGATACTTTGAGAGAGACAAAAGATTGTAAAAAAAAAAAAGAATATATAATATATATATATATAAGGGAGGAAGAAGAAAATTGCGGGCCATTGTTTGTACGTATGTGTATGTATATTCATATAATAGAGAGAAAGTATGGCTATATAATTGTAAGGGAGCCCGCGGGAGCTCTCGCGTTTTATCGAGCAGCTTTTTCTCTCTCGAATACCTACGAGAAACGGAGTATTACCTGAAGGTCCTGTTTCGCTGCCTCGGCGCCGGCCCTCGTGTGAAAAGTCACGAAACCCACCGGCTGAAATCAAACAAAACGTACACGTCAATACGTTTCACTCGTTACATTCCTACTTGGTATTCGGAAAAGGATTTCATCGTTATCTGTTGCGTATCGCTTTGATTTCATATCTGGCTTGCGAATGTTTACGCGTTCATAGAAAACGTAGAGTTGCTAAAATGTACAGAGCGCGCGCGATATGCCAAAACGCGCGAGAAGATAAAACCAAGATTTCAAAATATATAAAACGTGTCAAATAAGTACTCTTTATAATTTTCTCTTTCTATTACGACAGATGAAATAGATTTCTAGTTAGATTCCGTCTTCTCGATTATATTCGTGAAAATATGAATTTGCATAAATGCTCGTAATAACAAATTACGGGAAAATATAGAAAATCGGACGAAAGCTATTTAAATTTTATTAAGTAACACGCAGTATATTCCTTTAGTATCAAAATGATCGTCGGTGATAGTGTTATTTTATATGCAGTTTTATTAAAAAACCTCGAGTGAAAAGAAAAAGCCGAGTGAAAAAGGAAATAATTAAGGGAATAAAAAAGCAAATCTTCGCATAGGTAGATTAAGAAGCTAGCGATACGACACCCTGTATTGTCAAGTTACTAAATGTTAGTAGATAGTGAGATTTTCATCCCTACCCTTGCATTTTTAATTTATCGGACAGTTCAGATCTTGGGGGAAAAAAGGAAACATTTAGATTTTAATTAGGATCTGGAGTTTCATTCTGGTCCTGAAAACGACTGACATATCGCGAAGGTAAGGCAAGGCTAGATTTTTGATAGAAACCCCTCGAGGTTTAAGATCGTGGAGCAATTTCTCCAAAGAAGAGGAACGCGTGATACATCGTCATGTTCCAGGCGTGTTTGCAGTGTCCCTGCAGATTTTTTAAAAAGTGGAGAAGATTGCACCAAACAATTTTTCATTCTTACGCCCTGCTTAACCTTGGTTAACTGTGTTGCCTTTTGATCGAAAATTTCATTACTTACAAAATTAAAAACTAATAAAGACGAATCGGTTTTAATTAGGTCGCTTTTAGTCCTTCAAAATGGAATGCGATTTAATTTATCCTTACTTTTTAAAATTCCTTTTAATTTATTATTAATATTATATATATATATAAAAATAATATTATTAAGAAAATTGCGTTTTTGAAGATATAAATGTGAAAAATGTATAAACTCAACGTTAATTTTGTTAGCTTTTCATTCGATATTTCCTGGATTTTCCTTTATTTTTCGTTACCTCTATTAATCTGTTCGGTATACTATCCGCTAACTTGCTCAAAGTTTCGAATATCTTTTTTCAAGTCCAACCATATTTAAAAAGCAATATTAAAGCTGGCTTTTACCGATCGTAAACTTTCCCTGCTGGAATTCCTTAGTCCAGCTTCTCGATCGAATAATAATTCTATTCTTGAAATCTTGTGAAATCATTTTTTTTTGTAGCGGCGATTGGTACGAATAGGAACGTTGTTTCGTTGAAAAATTATCTTTGTCGCTTCTGGTTCGGTTACGAAAGGCAATAGTTTGCCATGTAACTAATATTCTATAACTTTCGATTTATCCTTTACAAACGCAATTTCGCTTAACGTATTCAAGCGTGATCAGTGGTTTTCTGGAAATATCGCGGAGAATACGTTTAAGTTTGTAATTATTCACAACAGTGTATACATCGATAAACGAAAGGCAATGACTTGATTTGAGAGAAAGTTGCGGATAACGCGGTCCTTTGACTCGACACGGCGAATCTATCAGCTATTTCACTTGTACTGTATCGATTGTACACCGACCGAGGGTTTAAAAGTACCTAATTCTTGATCTATCAAACCAAACGACCTCGTTAATCGATGTCAACAAACAATATATCATTCGATGTCGTAAGGAATAGAAAAGAAAAAGAAAAGAAAAAACAGAGAACAAACGTTCGAAGCGTTGGAAAAGACAGAGCGTCTTATTGCACGGGACGAATCAGCTCGCAGAGCTTAAAATAGATCGAATAGACTTTCTGGCTAGATGATGCTCGCAAGTTCACCCTCGGTTTCCTAAGAGGGGATTCGAGAAGCCTGTAATTCACCGAGAAACGAATCGTTCGTTCAACGGTCTTTCCACGGTGTAATTTTCCGGGGGAACTCGATGGAATTTCCACGCGTTTACCGCTGAGAGAACCGATACGGGTTTTCGGTTCGGCAAACGTTTGTGGTGAAACTATGCCGTGATTCTGTTTCATTGAGAAAAGAGCCACGAGCGACCCAGATTCGAATTTTCATCGATATACCATCGAATTCTTTTTCGCTCAATTACCGAGCTAATTTTATTTTACTGTTTCGAAGAAAAGTAGAAAGTAGATCTTATTCGTTTATATTTTCTAACGTAAGCTTTCTCATACAGTTTTAGAACGCATTTTTTCGCTTCTTTCTCATAATCTTTTATCTGCCAATCTAACGAAGAATAATTTAATCGATCGAACGAAGGAAACGTTATGAAGAAAAATCAGTTAATACGCGAAAAGGAAATTTCTTTGATAAAAAAATATTATCTTTTTGAACAGCGCTGTATCATTTTTCTTTGTGGAAAAATTCAGCGATATAGGATTAACGGTACAACTACCAAATCCGTCAAATCTAACGACAGGTTCGACGTTTTTCTGCTTTTGATATCGCTGAAAACATGCAGCTGCTTTTAGCAAGATTAAAATCGAATTTTATTCAAATAGAGATGCGATTGTATACAGCAATTTAATTGCATTATACAATTGCATTTAATCATTTATTTGCAGCGTATTTACTCTAGGTTAATCGATATACGAACAGAATCTTGTTTACCAATTAAGAAGTAAAGATTTTATACAGAGAGAAATGTCAAAGGTACAAATATCAATATAAGCTGAATCCAGGCGTGGCCCTGACATCGCACAAAAGATACACTAACTTATTTAAAAGACAAACTAATATCTACGCGAAATCTAAATTCTTCGATGTAAAAGAAAATTATAAAATTACGCCTAATAGGAAGTTTGCGATCGAGGAAAACAGAAATAGCTAAACCTACGACACGACGTTCCAAGTAACCTCAAGACGATCCTAAATAAGATTCGACGGTTTCTAAAAGCCACGAACCTTTTTAGCTGATCTAGTCACAAGCAAGTGCCTTTCTTTTTCTTTTTTCTTTTTCTGCACATGGAGAAATCCTCATGGACATTCCGCCGCTGCGGCAGCAGGAGAGCAGCGTCGGACAAGCAAGTACCTGAAATCGCTACAACTGACACGTGTTGTACGTGCATAAATATTCCCACTAATACAAATACGATGTAAATATCGTATCTACGTATTACTTATGACCAAACGATAAAGTACCGGTCTAACGTAATACTGTATAAGCCTGTGAAATACAGTTGTACGTGACTGTAGTCGCTAATAACCCTCAGAGCTGGGCGAGACTCGACACAAGTAAAATAAAAAAAAAAAAAAATGTGGGGAAGAAAAAGAAACAAAGAGCATCGCAAGAAGACGAATCTCGTCAAAATACTTTTGATTTTCCTCTTGATTTCCAGTTACCGCAAAAACGCGGATGTTTCTCGTACTATTGAAAAAACTATTCATCGAATGGGAATAATCCGTTCAACGGTCGTGCCCGACGGATATTTCGGAAGCGTTGTTTCGTGCCAGCTTTATACCTATGATAATATTAGCCCGAGTATAACGATCCTCGACACGAGATATATCCCCGTTGTGTTTTCTACAAATTTTTATCGCCGTTGCAGGATCAAGATCTGATAAGCGAGAATTCGCGGCGTTGTTCCGCGCACGCGACAAGGCGATATTCGTAAACGTGTTGCAAAATTATATCGGCGGCCGGATCAGATAACGCGGTAACGTTGCAAATAAATTTGTCGGGCTGAAAGCGATTATATAAATGGATAATAGAACGACAAAGGAACTTCATTCGACGTTAACGTTTAAAACGAACGTTCGCCGTTGAAGTTCTTTTCCGTACGATGCCGCGTAAATGGAGCCAATAACTTTCATATTGACTCCTCCGCAATTTTCAAACGGAATTGATCGAATCGTTCCCGATAACGTGAATTTATTTCGTCTCTGGAGGTGATCGAGAGTTTTATTAAATTCGCAACAATGCCGTCCCCGTCTGTTTTCACGAATTTCTCTATGCGCGTTAGATGATATTTCTGGAGATGTATGTCAGGATCGTGGCATTTAGCACGTCTTTGAAATGTTCGTAGGTATATGTTCAAGTTTTTAATTTTCAGATATCCGTGAACATATAGATTGTAGCGTTCACAGGTAACGCGTTAAATCGTTCGGAAAATTCTGTCGCGTTATTTAACCGAGCTTTGTGGCTTTATACCTTTATAGGTTACATCTCGATGATTACGATCTCCATCCGGATAATTGCGAATAAACTTTAACGACAGAACTTTCCGATCCGCTCGACAACTTTTTGCTTCAGGATGTTCGTCAATGGAAACATAGGCAGAATTGTTTTATCTTTGAAGAAGAATTTAAGTTACTCTGCAATCATAGTACCTGTAAACTTTTCGTACTTTACGATAACTGTGCTTAGGAAACGTACGAATAAACAGATTAAAAATATCATCATTTACGAAATGAATATACAGGCAAAATGGCTAGTCGTCAATTGGAAGTGGCCGAACAGCGATAAAATTGTTACAATGTCTTTCTATCAATCTCCCTCGAATTCACACGTGTCACAAACGACGTATCGATTCGATCTGCCTCCATAAAAAAGGAATTAGGAAACAATAAATACGAAAAACGATAAGACCAACAGGCATGTACCTACGCGCAAAGAAACAGCCTTATCGTATCTACCATCGCTATCTACAATTGCCTTTCATTTTACGTTCACGCAGAATTTTCCATTTTGATCTTTGTCTCCCTTTTTCTCCTCTAGCACGATTCTGACGGTAAATAAATCTTCCAGTATAATTCTAATAAACCGAAGATCGAAATATGAATGAAATTATCAGGTCGGTATTATGCCTGGCGATTTTTCATTAGAAGATAAACGAAGAGAGGAAGGTCGGAAAATTCGATCGACAATAATATTTTCACAGATACTAGTGAAAATAATTCGTGGTAAACAAGATCGAAATGAAGGTAAACCGTTCTACCGTTATTCGTCGTTCGACTCGAACAGGAAAAGCAAGAAAAATGCGAAGAATGAATTCAGTAGAACGAAAACATTTTGAATTAAGCGATATACAGAAAGGTTAGGCGAATGGAAATAGCATCTCGTTACTCGGATGAGATAAGTGAGTCCTATTTCTAAAATCGCCACTTGTGACGAAAACCAGATTTTATACGATAATAATCGTAAGTGATTTCTATATTTCTAAGCTCGCGAATACTCCGATAATTTTGTAATTTTTTCCCGAAGAAATTATTTTCGGACGAAGAAATCGTATAAAGAGTAGCGCTCGATTGTCACATTTTAGAAGAAAACTAATTGATAATCGAGGAAAACCTTTAGAAATTAAAAATAGTAAGGGATTTACATTATTATTTATATATCTTCCCTAAAATAATTTGGATATTGCAAACGCAAGATTAATATCTATCTGAAAGATTTTATTATTTGCGTGATTCAATGACTGAGAACATACAGATTTCTTTATTCGAATCGAATCTGGCCTGGTTTTCTTAAATCAAAGAATTTTCCGCTCGTTATATTTTTTCCCCGGAAGCGTAAATCCTGGAAATCAATTTGAGTAAATGTACGTGCATACTACGAGCGTATCACAAAAAGGCGAGAGAATCACCGTCGTCTGAAATAGCTCATTATTCGTGGATTTGATTAAAAAATAGTTTAAAGCAAATTACTTGGAAATTGAAAAGGTAAGAAATTAAAATGCTTTCGTTTAACGAGCTTCGACGAATACAATATATTTCGTATAAAATATTTTTTCATCGAATCCATAAACGACGAGTTACTTCCGATAACAGTTCTCATCGATCCACTTTCATATTATTACTTATTCAATGAAATTAATTTCCAGAATTATCGATTCACCCGATATTGTAATATTTTAAAGGAATTACGTATATGTAATGAAGGTTTTACCAAGTTCGGCATTTCTTTTTAACAGGAAGGAGCAAGTTACTCTCACCAGACTTAGAATTAGATACGCTGAACCGACACGCTCTCATCTTCCAACTAAAAATCAGTCGAAAAAGTGCAATAATACTAATTGTATTCTCCTTGGAAATTATTCTTTTAATCGTAGTAACGTCTCCCAATACAGAATTACATTTGGTCTTCCAAACGAAACTCAGACACGTTAACATTGTAAACAACATCGTGAGAATCTTCTTTATTTTCTCAAGTATATTAATTTGTATCGCTATTTACGATATTGCAAACCGTCCACCTGGTACCGACACATACTGCATACTCTATTGTATTATACTATAATTGTACTGTATATGGTATACGTTCAAACGGTCCTAGACAGTATTATTATTAAGCTACTAGATACTATAATTCGAGTTTCTGACTTGCCTTATTTTACAATAAAATGTAAAGTACACTTACACTGTGATTTTTTTTTTATATTATATTCTTGTTATTGTATTTCGTTAATCGCGGTCGCTAGCGAGCATAAAAATTGTTGACTCTACGTCAAATATAAAAGTTTCCTCAAAGGAAAATGATGCATACATTAATCTAATAGCTAATACGATAAAATGTCTTTGGTCGCGACATCGAATCCGCGTATCGATTCGTGGGAAGTACTTATTTACATGTTCAGTGAGTGAATCGTGTGTCTGACTTTCATTTCGTGCTACCGGTTACGTTCTCGGAACTGTTATCGAAACACGGAATTTCCGAACGTAATGTAACGTTTCGTCGAGCTTATTTTTATCAATAGGTTCATCGTGGTGGTCGCATGTAGGTTAACAGTTAGCGGTTGCGTGCTGCCTGATGAAGAACAATCAATTTTCACGTTCCCCGTTTCGATTTTTCCTCGTGCATCATACGTAAATGTGTCATTTTGACGCATACTTTCCTCGTTTCATAGTAATTTTCATTCGCTTAGCATAAATGAAATAAATCTTTGTAAGAGATAAATATATTCTAGAAACGGTCTTGATTCCCACTTATTAACACTCTGATAACTTTTAGCAATCGTCGATTGTAAAATTACTTAAAATAAAAGGTCTCGATATTTGTTTTCGTTACTGCCATTGCCATTAACTCTATCGTTTGATATAAATCAAATTAGTTAATTACTTTTTTCATGATGTATAGAAAATGTAGTTTTTTACTCTAATGAAAAGATACTAGTTCGTAATGCTAATTCCTAACGCATTAACAAAAACAAGAGAGAAGTATTCTTTTGTAGTGTTTATATCGAAGGAAAATAATTTTACTAGCTACGGGTACACCTATGTATCGTATAATAAAATAGCAACTATCCAACTCCGTAATTACAAGAATTCATATATCACTCTATTCTCAATTATCAACGAGGAATTTAATTTTTATTTCTCTTTATAGATTGTACATACACCTTTGTATACACCATTTGGAGCTGTTTTTACTTCTTTATAAAAAGGTACTAAGATTTGAAAGTGCTTAGTTTAAAAGGTATTTCAATCAAGTTAATCTCATCGCATCGAGTAATACGAAAGACAAGGAAAGAACAACCTGGTCTTCAACCAGAAGCATAAAAATCCGCAGTAAAATTCAACGTTTCTACCAACAGATACCACGTAATGATATGAGCAGAAAAGAAAGGATTGTAACGGCCCGCCTAAGGACTGCGCAAATCACAATATGAAATAAGAATATTAAAAATGTGTGTAGATATATCGAAACACAAATACAAAGACACGGAATAGAACTTGACGCATGACGCAGTTTTAACGTCACGAGATCACATACCGATAACCTCGTAGTCGATCGGACGTGAAACACTCACGACTGAAAAGAAACAGGTTTTCCAAAAGAATTGAAGTAAAAATATCTTTTAAACTAATCATTTTTCGACCCAAGTATTTACCTTTGGAATCTCGAAGGCACCGTTCAACCGGATAAAATTTGCGACCATCGCAGGACGAAGAAACGAAAGGGAAACGAAGCAAGTTTTATTCGAAACGTTTTATCGAATAACGTATAGTTTAGCAGATATCTGAGTGAATCGATTAAGACGGGACACCCTGTATATTGCTCGCGTTATATACGCGAACCGACAGATAAGAAAAATGGCGACAAAGGTGTTTCATGCATATAACGCACGCTCGACGATGGAAAATAGTATACACACGTGCGCGATTATGCATGTAACGATGGCGGTAAAGCAACTGCTCAGCCCGATTCCGCATAATCGAAGGGTTGGAAAATTACAATGCAGCCGGCTGGTGCGACATTTTCGAGCTTGGCTCGTAAAAGAACGCGAATACGTCTCGAATCTGGCCCAACTTTTCCCCGATACGGTCTCTCCCGCCGCCCCCTCTTCCGCCAGAAGAAATTTCCCTTCTTTTCCACGAAGTGCAAAGTCGCGCAAAGTAGTTGCAAATGGCACGAATTATTTTTTACCCGTTACTTATTCCCGAACTAATAAATTGCGTTCGCGTCGCGTCGTTGCCAGGCAAATTGCTGTAATTCGCGAACGAGCTTCATTTTTCTTTCATTCAAAGTTTACCGTGCCTTTGTTTTCCGCCGGTTCTACGAGATCGCTACAGGCAGATTCTCGAAAAGGATGAGAGTTGGAAGGTAAAATTGTATTCGCCGGATGGGTGTAAAGGGAAAGACGTAACTTTTGAAATGGATTCATCGTTTCGATTTAACTTTCATTTTATTTTATACTCGCTGTTTTCGCCAGGGAACGTCGGAAGGAATTGCGAGAATCTTCCTGGGGATTTCTTACCTTTTCAAAGAAGCGTCTCAAACTGATTTCTTTAGAAAAAATAAAGGAACGAAAGAATATTGAAATTACGTTTACATTGGATATTATTCGATTAAACTTTCTATTTGATAAGACGACAGCGAATTTGTTATTTTTCTACAATGGAGTTGGACGAGTGTTGGCAATAGCGGAAACTAGAAATCTCACATTTTCTGAAAACCAACGAAGATTCCATTCGATGAAATATCGTCGAACGATAATAGTAAATTCCCTGCGGACAAAATCAGACGAATTTCATAGAAGCTAAAATTTACGAGCCTCGCGGATCGGAGATTGATATTTAAAAAGTTGTCATTTCACGAAGCAGAATTTAATAATATAGTTGTAAATATTTGACGCCAAATTTTAATAAACTTCTCGCCAGCTCAAACTTTGTGGCGAGCGAAGATCAAAGATCCAGGGTGTTAAGAATCATGAAATTCCACGTTTAACAAAACGTTGGTTTAGCAGGGAATTTCCCCGCAAGGAAGGCAGGGGAAACGACGGAATACCATAAAAGCAAAGTTCAGGAACTTGACGTCAGTAGCAAGTGAAATGCGAAGTACGGAATTCATCCGGATCTATAAAAAGGAAAGATTGGAAAGTGGCGTTCGTCGTTCAAGCGAATCTACTAATATCACTGCGAGGGAAGACGCGAAAAGAAAGCGTAAAATCAATGAGAATTTCACCTGAATGCAAGAACCGCGATTCCAAACGTCGTTACATCTTTGTATCGTTGCTGCGAAATCAACTGGATTCGAGATAAAAGGATTTTGAAAATACCTTTGCCACGGCCTCTTTGATCCGACGCGCGAATGCAAACGAATATCGAAGTTGGAACCTCGAATGGGAAAATTTGTTAAAAAACGATGGCGTCGATTTTTAACCGTAAAATTCTACGAGCAACGATAAACTGTCGAATTTGCCGCTCGACGAACGGGGCAATTAGCGCGAGCAAATGGTAGAGGAAACTCGTATCGATCTGCGCGCTCGTACCTAACGGTGCCAGCGATATCCGTAAAGGGACAATCCCAGAAAACGAGAACTTTTTACGGCATCGTTCGATGATATTATAACAGATGAAAAGGTACGAGATAACCCGAAAGACTAAATTTTAGTTCTAGCAAAATGTCTTTAAAACACAAGATATTAAATAAGGAGAAAAGTAAAAAGAGACAGGGATATTGGCAGACTAAAGCTTTCTATAATTATTGATATTCGAAGAAAAATATTTTATCAAACGACGTTGAAAGAAAGAGCGATATTTGGGAAATAATACTTACTTCTATTTTGAAATGGAAATACGAACGTACGTATAGAGCGTTAAAAATGGTTGTACTTTGAATGGAAATTTGGAGAACGTGTAATGCCTGTTAAAGCGAATGCAACGATTTGGTTGTCATTTGGTTGTCGGTGTTTTGAAGTAATTTGTTGAAGTGGTCACCACTTCTAAGAAAATTCTACGTCTGGTCTTTAGTTTTCTCAAGCACTGAAGCCATCGACAGCTTATAGGCAAAAGACTGGGACGAAGGCAGACCATAAACAGTAGACAGGCGACGTTGGCTTCAGGGTTTTCAGTCATAGGGTAACACTGCTAGCGTACGGATCTGGACCAGTTCATATTATTATATATTCCTTCTTTGTACTTACACTTCTCTATTTAAAATATATGTTTTCTACTTTACAATTTATCCACGCGGTCCTTCGTATTCACATACATCTAATCACCTCAACGTAATTATATCTGCCTAAATCTTCCGCGCTGTATGAAAGAATTAAGAGAACGGAAAGAAAGTTGTCGTTTTCGTCTGAGTTTATGTCGAAACGGATGGTGGGTGATTTGACAATTTTTACTATAGGGAAAGCCAATCTTCTACAACTTCTTATGGCTTTAAAAGGAATCTTATTTAGAGCAACGTTTATCAAGACTTTTACGTGGTTGAACAAAAGGTTATAGAACATCTTGTACAATAGAGGATCATCGATACCTGTTAATTGGAAACCAATGTCTATACAATAAGAGAAGCTTCATAGTCATCGATACACGCTTTCCACACATAACGATAAACGGAATCGACAAATTCGATATTGTATTTGTCCACGAGAAAAGATACCGAAACAAAATTTGAAAATATCCACAAATTATGAATTTGTACGGTATCTGAGCTATTCGCAAGACAAATTGACGATTCCATCTCTCCTTTAACGAGGACCGCGTTCTTCGCAAAGCATCCGCGATCTATACTTTTTGTATCTAATGCTCACAAACTTCCAGTATATTTATTTCTCGTATATACTTCAAGCAGTAAATACCAAACACTAGCCTGTTTTATTTTAGTTCGTACGTGTGCCGTCGAAAATAAAATGTTTTACTTGCGAGAGAAAGATTTTGAAAATAGTATTTTATTTGCAGGATACTGAAAATACCGAGAATTGTATTTGAAACGTCTTATTTATTTTAATTTATTTTTGTTCGCTATCCAATATAGCAGTTACGTTAGATTCTAAAGAATTTAATGGAGGATAAACGTAATCGTATCGGAGAAACGGTATTGAAAGCTTTAACAGAGACTGCAACTTCAGATACACGAATTTGGTCTTCTTCGTTTTCGCGAAGCAGAATACACCGACGATGTTTCTGACAGTGAGAAAGACGCGCGAATTCAAAGTATCGCAAAGTTATCACAGATACACGATGAAACAATTATCTTTAAAATATGATACGTCCTTCCATCGAAAGACTGTTTAGTTTCGCTCGATTGATCTTTTGCTCATAAAGGAGAATAGTCCGAGCGATGGAAAACTTTGAACGATGCACTTTGTTACGCGCGAATAGCCATACTCGCGAAGAAAATAAATTTAATTTGCAAATATCATAGACCGTCGAGTTCCGATATTAACTCTCTCTCCTTAATCTATTCTCACTATCAAGAAACGTCTTCAATACTATTTATAACACAAACATAACACAAACGTCACAACGCGAACATAAAAATATTCTATTCGCCGTAAATTTCCTTCGTATTTGAAATACCATTTTGTTTCAACGGCAGAATAACGATCGCTTAAAATTGCCAACTATCCGAAATATTTTTCCTACAAATTTTATCCAGCACTGGGTCCAATTTCACCTTTCCACTAGACTTACCCTGTTAATGCTAAATTATCAACTATCCTCCTGCCTCGCGCAGCCCTTTAATCGCTAATGCGAGGATTCTCTCTCATTCGGAGGCCACAGATTTGTCCCGAACACCAGCCAGATCTCTTTACACGCATCTCGAATTTCCAATCGCGCGTATTTTCACGACACAGCCCTGTCGAAGGGAAACGAGGTCGATCCGTCGAACTCGGCCGTTCGAGATCAAATTCGCCTTCAAGCGTGACGTCATCCGGCATCCTTCGATGCGAAAATGCATTCCTTCCTCGGGTCGATGCCGATCTCCCCCTCCCGTTCGTTATTTTAGAATTCTCGGGTGTACGAGTAAAGGCCAGGGCGGCCGCGCGCATCGTAGTCGCACAAAGTGAACACACGTACCCGTATAGATGCATAATACAGGGTGTTAAAATAAAAGTGAGCGAGATGTATAAGGCGCGAGGATAGATGTCGAGATATGGAAGATAGTTAGGCGTATAAAGGAGTCGTTCGAAGCTTAGGCTTCCAGTTATAAGCAACTTAATTTGCCGCGCCAAAAATACACTAGTAGCTCTCTAACGTAGCCGTAGATCAATAAATCAGCTGTCCTCGCCTCCTCCTCCGTTTCACTCGCTCTGACCGAACGTGAGCGACGATAGAATTTCGGCTGTTATATTGGAAGAACGCGGCGGGAGGAAGAAGACGCGATACGCCACGTTTTTAGTTTTTCCACGAGACTATATATATTTCTTTAAAAATCCTGCACCGTGCCATAGTCGACGCTTCGTCGAACTCTCATCGAAAGATATTTAGACGAAAAATATCGATTTCAAGAATATCGGTTATCGTTACATAGACGTTGAGATCGACTTTTTCGACAACAAGTTTCTTCAAACGCAAAGTTTAGACAAACTTTAGAATTCACGACGAAACTTCGTTGGCCTGTCATCCGTTGCTAAAAGCTTTCGTATGTATCTTTGAATAAGCTTTCAACTGTGTTGTTACACTAAAGTGTATCCTTTTGTGCGCTAGACAACATCGAAATCAAGAAGTCGAGAAAATTGTACTCGTCGTATTGTTCGTTCGTAAACTTCGTTTAATCTCGTTCGTTCGCCTCGGAGCGAGAAACACGAAGTACGAGAGCAACACAGAGAAGGATTCGTCAGCTTAAATTGTTTATAACACGAGACACAAACCTCGAACGACATTTCTGTACACGAATTCGTTCCATTGTCTTCCCGTTTAGATTCAAACTTTATGCAAGCATCGTTTACATTTTTTTGTTTAACACCCTATAGAAACGCAGAGAACCGGACGAAAGAGGAGGGTGGTAAACGCTTAATGCTCGAACGGGGCGAAAGGATTTTCCAACGTTAACGTTGGCAACGTTGTGTCGCGTGTGACGCGTGTGTTGCCACTGGTGGCGCATAAATTAATGTTATCACGGTTGAACGTTGTATATCTGACCCAACATGGCGGCCACGATGCCTTCCGCGAAGGCATAAAATTGATGTATTTTTTTGCAGTCGAATCGATTAGATGTTTTCCATCGTTACGTGACTCACGTAACGCCGTAGACTTTGTTTCCTTTTGTCGCTGGTTGGTTAACGTCGCTGGCTCGTTAATTCTGTTAACGTTCTATCTGCTCGTTTTCTTTTCGATTTGGTAAAACGTAGAACAAGTATACAGCGTACGTCGTTGATGCTGGAAGGTTAATAAATTTGCGAAGTAGACGGAGATTTACAGTGGTTAGAAAAAATATTGGCACACCGTTGTATCTATTATGGCATTTTTACAGACCAATTAATTAGCTCCAAGGATATTGAATTTCGTATCGTTCGGCAGCGCGTTGCCTCTTCCTTTTAACTTTCTTTAACGTAAAATGACATAGGAAACATCCTATATTACGCAAAAGAATTAGGGATAAAAGGATAAAAGGACGCTTCGTTGGAAAGTCACTTGTATAGTCACTGTATTAGTTATCAGATCGATACGTAGAGTAATTGCAGCTAATATGCAACATCCGATTTTAAAAGTTTGTTAAAGAGACAAACATGCTTTTCTTTCGATCAAATTAACGTTAAATCAAAATTAATGGATATTCGCATGCAAAAGTTTATGTATCTCGAAGACACGGTAAAAAATGTAAAAAACGAGCGATTTTCAAGTGAAATTCGAATACACTTGTCTTTTGCTTCTAACGAAATACTTTGCACCGTTGTTGATTAATTTTTTGTCAGTTACTTGCCGAGATATCGCGGCGTTCCATATAAAGCGCCGTTCCGTATCAGTTACAGTTATTCTATATCGTTTTCCTTCGATAAAGCGTTAATTACGTGCACGCGTAACTCCATTAAAATATCGTACATGGCGAGTCGATAAATTCCGCGAGTTGATTTTAGTACATTCGCAATGCGAATTGCCAACGTGATTATAAAAATTTGATACCGTGAAAATGAAAAAAATGCAGAAGCTGATAAAGAAACAGATACATTGGAAAATAAGAATGTGCGCCGATACTTATCGCAGCCGCTGTATATCGGAATTTTCACAGCGAGTCATAAAAGTGAAATTACGCGTCGACAGGGGAAGGAGCCAGACCCATGGAACCAAAACCATTCACGACGTAGGTGACCCATCGTACGAGTACATCTTTGGGCGCAGGAAAGTAGTAGGGTGCGTGGTTTATTGGTGAAAAGGTAAAGGTGGGTTTGTCGTTGATATCAAGGGAGTGTTGCGTGTCGTTAAGACCGTGTTGCGAGACGTCAGGGAGAATTGTCAGGAGGCTTCCTTAGGTATATTAATTTTTCTGTTGATTATAATGTACTGTTATTTATAATTAACATTTGTAATAGATTATCGCCAGTAACAATGGAACGTTGAATTTTCCGTTGATTGTACTTGTTATCATGTTTCGTCAACGTTTGTAAGGGACCATTAGCAGGGACAATGCGATGTTGAATTTTGTGTTAATTATTGTGTGATCAGCGCTGTTTCTAGTCGATATTTGTAATAGCTATATTCGCCTGCTAATTGAAAGGTTCATAGCGAAACAAGTCAAGATTTTTCTTCTTCTTGGAAGCCAAGAAAACAGAAACAAAAAAAAAAAAAAAAAAAAAAAGAAAGGGAAAGGAAGAAAAGATACTTTAGCACCTTCGAACTTTGTTCAATGGATCGTAGTTTTTCGTTTTTAAAATATTCACCAAGCAGCATAGCTGGACGTTATTTATGATCGTATTGCAATGGGTTAGGTCATAGACGATCTTTCTATAGCGTCGGTAATCGATCAAGTTACGAATCTCTCTTGCGACTGCTACGATATTTTGTTATGTAAAAAAAAAATTGAGAAATTCGACGAGCATCGTTTTAATTCCGAGCTCGTTAATTTGAAATTTTAGAAAAGCAATTTTTTCTATTCACCGATCTGATACGGTATCAACACATATTATTCCCGATAAATAATACCATCGATCGTCGCAATAACATATTTCATATCGGCGACAGCAAAAATATCGAAAAATAACATTTACATTAGTAAAGATCGGACAGAACGCGAACGACAGGGAAAACACAGTTTGTGTTTGCGTTGCCGCGAATTCAACGGAATACTTCGTTGAACAGATCTATAAACCTCTCGAATTTCCATTAATTTCCCGCGATACGGTGAATTATATTACTATCGTTGTATTATTATATTATAAATCATTATGTCGATGACATAAAGGTGCGTTCAGACCAAGCGAGCCAATACTCGTCCGTTCCTTGCTTTCATAAAATTTGATTCACCAATAAAAAGATGTAATATCGGTTATCGAGATATGGAATAATAACTGTAAAGAAGAGACGCGGTTTCTATTATTCGAAAATTCTCTCGTTCGAGCTTTAAAAACGAATTTTGTCCCCCTGTCAATTCGGATACTGGAGATTCCACTGTATCGTGTTTGCATGCTTTTTCCTTACAATTTTATCTCGATATTAATATCGATATTAACAATCGTGCAGTTTCACGATAAATTTGACCCTTCTCTCTGTGGAAAATTACAAGTCGTCCTCTATCAAAACTAATGTAATCTTTCATTTTCGCGACGTGTCGAATATCTTGGTGTATTATCAAAATATTAGTGTTCATTTTCTCTGACGTTAATTATACGAGATAAATCTATTTTGCAGTTTGAATTGTTTTTAAGAATTGCTAGGTTTACAGAGCGTGAACAAGTGTCCACATATCAAGTACAAAGAATCATGGCGATGCAGGTCAGTCCACCGTTAAATTTCGTAATACTGTGTTTTGCATTTATTGTTACAGAAAGTTGATTATATTTTCTCAAGTCATACGAATGTGTTATGGCAGATGATAAAGTTGGAACTTAATTAATTACGATAGATTTCAAAGTTAAAGTATATTGAATTTAAATTCTGAAAATATTCGCTTACACCGCTATGATTTCCAGTCTGCCGTACTCATCGTGTATCATACGAGAATAAGATAATTTTTTATTAAAAATTTATTGTACATTTAAATATTATATTTTGTAACACGATATTTAAATCATACCCTCTTGTACAAAGCTACAAATACAGATATAGTACAGAATATCGTGGTAATATCCGAATATCGATACGACCGACTACGTGTTCTCGTACGTTTCGTCTAAACGCATCTCGATACATTAAACATTGTAGATAGAAATATTATCCTAGAAGAAATGCGACAGGTTGATGGTGCCATTATTGGAGTCATGAAAGTGTGTTTAACACAGTTCGTCGTCGAGCTATCCGCGTGTTATCGCATAAAGGAGAACGTAAAAGAAGGAGGAGGATGAGAACGTTTAAGCGAGCCGAGTAATAACTCCGAGACAAGGCGACCAGTTTTGTCTCGAGAGAACACCGTTAAATTATCTTTTCTGCCCTAACCAAAAGCTCTCTGTGTTTCTTCCTCGGTTCCGATCACATCATTACAGGATCTCGTTTTGTCTGGATTTCATTACCGAAAAGTGCGCCAAAGATTCTGATATTCCACGTTTCTGTTCAATAATACATTCAAGAAAAATATAGCCTCGTCGCCCGTACAATTTCTTCACGACGAATAAATAAATGGAATGTAAAATGCCTAAACGCGTATCACTATACAAACGAAAGTATCGGATTGTCGTAATAAAAGGGAGGGAACCTTTCTAATGTATTCGAATCTTTGATTAAAAGGTGACCTATATAGCAATTTTTAATGTATTTTTAACGTATTAAGTATGACGCGTTATACAATTGAGAATTAGAAACATTGTTAGAAAAAAGGATAGAAAAAAGGATAGAAAAATTGGGAATTTCTGTGTGAATAAATTATTACAAGTATCCAAGGCAATGTGATATTCATTTTGTTAATAGGTCCGTAGGTCAGTGATTTCACCGAGAAACTATTTTATTTCACTTCTTCCGAGTTTGGAACGGGATTACTGTAAATCCTTCATTTGTCGAGTGTTTGTCCTCTTTTGTCGAGCGTCTACGATAACTACTTTTATACAGGACGTTATTGATCTTTCTTATTTGAAATTTTTACATCCGTGCCGTGCTCAGGATGCCTCAGGACGAAATTCAACAACTTTAGCAGCATGTTCGATAAGTTGTACCGATTAATAAGTAATAAATAAAGATCTCATACTCTATAGAGTAGATCTATCCGATAATTCTTCATATTTACGAGTTTGAAGTTTACACGATATTTTCGCTTTCATTTTTATTCATATCTCTTTCACGCAATATTTTTGCTTCGTCGTAATCGTAAAAATATCGTGTAATAAAAAGCAAATTTTTCCATTTTCGAAAACCATTATTTCTTTTAAAGCGGATCGCAATAGGAGTTAAACAACTGTACTCGTGGAAAATACTGACAAAGCTCATAGAGCTGGCATCGTAAATCTTTCATACATAACGGACACGTAAAAGAATAAAACGAGAATTCTCGAAAATGTCTTCGTTCCTTTCCGAATCGACGAAAACGAACAAAAGGCTAGAGAAATCGTCGAAAAAGGAAAAAAGAAAAAAAAAAAAAAGAAGAAAATGACGAATTTTCCTCAAAAGCAGACGAACCACTTTCTCGATGGTGGAATTCGATTGAAACTTCCGGTACTCGCGGCAAGTTTTCCCATCAGTTTCCTCACCAACGAATAATCGCACGAAAATCTCGACACTTTGTCGACCCGTTCCACCGATCGATGGAAAAATCTCTCGAATAGGTAAAAGGGAATCGATGTATTCGCGAAGGAATACCTCGATTTTACCCTCCTAACATTTTTCTCCTTCTCTCGATGTATCCACTTCTCTTCCTTTCGTTCGTTTCCTCGATAAACGCGTATGGAGAATAGCTGGATGGAAATCTAGAACAGATCCATCGTTCGCGTTAAAAGCACGCGATAACGCTCTATTTTTTATTTTCGTTCTCGTTTCTTTCTCTTTTTTTTTTTTTCACTGTTTTACACACGCCACATGGGCAAAGGATGAAATATGGCTGGTAATTTGAAAAAATAACGACTCACCGACGCTGTTTTTCCATTTTTGCTTGTGACTTTCAACAGGGACCCCTCGTACCCCTGAAACAGAACGAATTCCCGAGCGTCATTACAAACGAAGAGATAAAGAGCGGAGTATTTTGATGGAAGTGGATCGTCCTGCGTTAAACTGGTAATTGGCTTATACATTAATCAGGGCTGCTTTAATTTTAGGATTACGATGTAATCTTCGGTGCTTAGGTTGGCGAAAGAAATTGGTAATAGGGATGGTAGTAGAAAAAAAAATTCGTAGGAAGGTTATAATGTATGTATTTAATTTAAAGATTAAGAATATAAAGATAAGAAAATTCTGAATAAATAAGTTATTATGGCTGAGGACGTTGGTAATAGGTAACGATTAATAATTTCCGCTGGTAGTTAACAGTTTAATGGTAGATTCTTCGTGGCCTTCTAAAATTCTGAAAAAAGGAAATCATTTTGTAATCGCTGGTCGTTAATTTGAAAATTAAAAATGGTAGGATTTGTTGGTCGTTCCTGTGAAAATTGAAAATAGCATGATTCGTTGATCGTTTCTTTTAAAATTACAAATGGTTTCTGTCGATGTTCCATTCATTGGAAGGGAAGATTGTTTGTTTCCACGTTGTTACCAATCGTCATAGGTGAGTTAGGAAAAGTATCGTCATATCAAGCGCATATCGATATAACTGCAATAATTAAAACGTATTGAAAAATTGGTTAAAGCAACGTATGCTTCGGAATAAGAAATAACAAATTACTTATTTAAAAAGAAATATATATAAAATGTATAAAACTGATTGTTAGTGAATTCCCATGTAAATATTTCTAATTACTTTAATAAAGAAACAAAGTTTGTAGTAATTCAACTATCGAAACTATTAATTACGAAATATAGAACCACATTAATAAAAGAGGAAGCTGAGAAACGAAAAAAATAGAATCTCTCTGCACAACTTTCTATTTCATATTCACTGGATAAAATCACACCTTAGTATCGTGCGCTTAATGTGACTTTTAAAACATTAACATCAACGAACGATGATCACGAATTTGCGAATCTATAAGAAGGCGGTGTTCGCATAGCGTGATCGTCAAAGTGTTAAGTACGAAGCGAAGTTACTTCAAAGCAAAAGCGTTTGCTCGTAGACGGAGAATGAGAATGTTGAAAATTTGCATATCTGCTGTACAATTATCTGTTCTAGCGTAGCTAAAACGTAACCGAATAACTCGAGCGCAGCAATTTTAGGCGAACACGTTCGACCGAAGATTTCCTATGAATCCAACGTTGTTTCTAATTTCCTTGCTCGTCGTTGTCCTCGTAGGAATCTTACCGAAGAATATATACCGTTTAATTCAAATGAAACAACCAACGAGTCGCTCGTAAGTTGCTTCAAGAAGAAAGAAAGAAGAAAGAAAAAGATTTTGCAAAAGATTCGTTAATCGATTTTCATTACAAATACCAAAGGATATTTCTATCGTAAGGGTTGTAAATTTAGGTCTAATTAAATTTGTGTAACGTTGTATCTTTTAAGAAAGGATGGTAAACGTTCTTTTACGACTTTACAAAGAAATCGTGACGCTTTATATATTTCGCAATCAATATCTGTTTCAAATTCTATTTTTAGATTTCATTTCAACCGATAACACTTTTTCGCTCTTACTATTTTACATACAACAGATAATATCGAAAGTGTCGTAAAACCTTCAAACTCTGTACGATAAAAATATGCGCCGAGTGTTAGGTCTTTGCTATATCTCGTTCATATTCCGTGATATCTACCAGCGGTTCATTTTCATCTATTCCAAGGCGAAATATACGAAAACATCTGGTCTTGGACATTGAAAATCGCACCATTCGTACGTCCAATCGTTTTCGATGCATCAATTTCGCTTTCTCTCTTTTTGTTCATTTTCTTTCCAACTTGAGAGGAAACTTTGTTTCAAACTCACGTTGTAGCAAAAACAAATTACGCATAACGTGATTCAACAACTAATTTTCTATTCAAAATCGTAATCGAATTAAAAAGTTCGACAAAGTGTTCATCCCTTTTGATCGTTTTTAATTTGTCACGCTAGAATTATTCTCCGTAAAAAGTCTCCTTTTTTCTTTACAGAATAGCTCGCGATTTCTATCGACAAACGATTCGATCGATACTCGATACTTGAATTGAATCACGACCATTAATGCTAATTTAATCCTGAAACGCAGGCACGGTTATTGAGATCTTGGTTGGTTTCGTTTGAAAGCGCGATAACGAAGATGCCTTGAAATGCTTACGAGGGACGTCGTTCGAGTGTTTCGAATCGATTTCGCTGAATAAGAAAACTTAACAGCCGCGATTTCAAAATCGTTAAGGAAAGAAGAATTGGAAGATCGAACAAGATATTATTTGCAAATATATTTATTCTTGAGGTACTTACGACGAATAGAAAAGTAGAACAGGAGCGCATTCATTAGAAAATTCTTTGCTTTACGTTTTACTCTAAGAAAAAGTTGACGAGAGCTTGGAAAAACGTAGAGTAATAACCCGTGGTTTGAAGATTGTCAAGAAAAGAAAAATTGGCAGATCGAACGAGATGTTATTCGCAAATATATTATCTTTGCAGAATTTACGATCAATGAAAAAGTAATATAAGAGCATTTTCATCAGGAAATGTTGCGGTACTTCATGTTTTTCCAATCAGATTGTTTCGCGAATAATAAATTTTTGACAAATTCCTTTTAAACTGTGAAATTTAACCAGCTTTCTCATAACTGAGAGAAAAGACAGGAAAATTCTTTCGTAAGCTCATAACATACGAAGAAAGGATTATAATGTAAAGGAATAAAATGTAGGTTATTATAAAATAGAGTAATTATCGTTAATTTTTAGAGGAATTATTTTATTTCGTTAAGGTTATTTCAAAGCGTTTACTTCGATAGGATGCCTTTTAATACGTATATCTATTTGAAAATGTCAGCGAGACGAAGTTGAAAGTACTTATGCAGTTTATTCACTTTGCCATTGGTACTGAAACGATAATCGCGAAAGATAATTTCAGTAAAAGGACTTCTTTCAGCAAGGGTATCGTAAAATCGTCATCTCCTTCGAACTCTGACCTAGTAAATAACTTTATCTCAAAAACGAAAGATCGAAGATTCGTTTTGATAAATAAAACATTCGTACACCTGACGAGCGAGAGTCTGCTTGTTTCATAAATAAAATATACGATACACGGGAAAGCTCGCCTTTATCTTTTCTTTTGCACTCATTCCATCTCGTGTCATGGTTAGGAAACGATAACGGAAAATTAACGTTACAACGAGAAATCATAAAATACACGTTCTTTAAACGTTATCACCTTCGTATGATATTCTTCGCTTCTTCGTGTCGTTTTACAATTTCTAATCCGTTCTTTTATTAACAAAATTTTGCGTCCTTGACAAATTCTTTCCACTTAGTAGCTTTTTTTCAAAAAGGGGAAGAGATAGGAAAATATTTTATTTTATAGTCAACTTTGCGCGTTCATAGAACCCTAACGCGTCAAAGAAAAATTTCATCTGTAAATACCGGGTCTTTCTATTTATCACCGCAGTTTGTAAACTAAAAGATTCTTGATCTCAAAACCGTCACTTTTTTAAATCCAGTACTCTTCTACACATTTTTGCATTCATTCTGCGCGTGTTTCATTTACGAAAACTCCGTCCATTAATGTTATCGTCATATTTAAACTAATTTTTTAACGAGGCTATTTGAAAAACAAAAAAATTTTTAAATAAACCCTCGCTATTTTTAAATTCCCGAAACGACTAATTTTGTCATAAAGATATTAAAATTGGACGATCGTTGTTCGTTTGATCACACAGATAAGCGAACGATCGATGGTTAGAAATCTAAAAAAATAAATTTCACCGGAAGCCGATGACAACGCGGCCGTATTTCCTTCGGATTTTTCGAGTAAATTTGATGAATCGCGTTGTCCTGACTCGTCACATTCGTCGATCGGAATTTATCTCTGTTTATTTGGCGAGGAAAGTAAGAAGAATGTCGTAACGTGGTTGAATAAGACGAAAATTTATCGATAATGTGGAAAGTGAGAGATTTTTGGGGACCTTTGGTCTTCCTCGACGATTTTCATCTCGATTCGCACGCTTTATTCAATTTTCGATGTAACACGTTTAGTTTTTAAACGCGGTGCTAATTGTTGACTATTCCTTCGATTTTTAAATTTACTACTTGCTACATCATATTGGTCAGATTATACGTTTAAAGTTTGTTTTTTATTTTTAGCATTACGATTAATTATTTAGTTTCAAGATTTGTAACATCTCCGTTTGTTTCCGTATTACGATGTGGCAAATTAGAATAAAAAGCGATTATACGGCCACAGTGTTGCGATTAGGGCGGGAAAAATTACCGCGAATACAGTTTGTAATCCTTATCTCCAACAATTTTCTTTCACAAGCAGCGAAGCGTGCTTATGCATATTCATTTTGAATGTTGCTGTCGTGCTATAAAATGACTGAAATCGTAGCATAATAAATCGATTTATAATGTATAATTATTTGAGAAACTTAAGTAGAAAATAAAATATGGAGACTTTATAGAAAGTTGATTTTCGTCTCTGTCGAAACAGTTTCTTTTATTTTAAAAAGCTTTCCTTCAAACCATTAAATACCAAAACGATAAAGAGGAATATCGATTAAACAATTCCACGAACTTTTTGGTTTTTCAAATTTTTCCCTCGTCAAATAGAAAATAAATAAAAACGTCGATGTATCGTCGAATCCATTCTTTTTTCCATCTTCAATTTGTTGGCCAGGCACGAAATATTCAACGAAAATGTTCGTTATCTTATCCGATTCATTAACTTGGCGATATACGCGAACTTATTTCGCGATATACGAAAGCTTTGTTCATTCATAAAATACGAAACAGCAGAAATACCGATGCATTAATCTTACGATCTTTTATTTTCAAACTTTTCCCCATTCATCAAACGCACCGGTAATCAACGGAAGTGTAAATTCATCGATAATCGAATTCTTCGTCAGTCTGTCGATCGTACGTTGATTCGTCAAACACGAAATATTCGATCAGACGCAACAAAAGTGTCGATATATCGTACGTTCGATTAATTATTTTTCCGTCTCTTAATCGTTTGGCCGTTTGTCAAGCGGAAAGTATCAAACAAAAACGTCAGTATGTGGATCACTTGCTGCTAGCCGATTCTCTCGCACTCTTTTAATTATTTGCTCAATCATCAAATATGAAATATTTGACAAAAGCATTAATGTCGTTATAAATGTCTACGAAGCGATGCAAATGCTTTATGACGTTTGTACGGTTGACGTTTAATCAACTCCTTATTAGACCTTCCTATTAAAATTCTTAACCAGAGAAGCTCTATTGATTGTTTGTAAAAGAAGGGAAAGGTGCAAGAAGATACAGTAGAAGCAGAAATATTATCTGCTTGACGTACACGGTTTTCTGAGAAATAGACGATAAATTAAACAATAGCGACGATAATAAAAATGATCAAGTTACATACGTGCACCGTGTATTACAGGTACATTTGAAACATATAAAATTATTTAATGTAACTTGCTCGTTATTCGTATGTTTTTACGATATTAAATCTTGCCATCGTTTACTTGGTCGCTTGTTATAAAGGAAAAGCATTCCTTTCGTTAAGTAAACAAATGTAAGCGTTTTAATATATTACAAAATACTTAAAGTTCGTGCCCGAACCCTGTGAATATCGCAACATCAACGACAACACCATCGAACATTTTCTTTGCTACTGCGTCAAATTTCAAGATACAAGACGCAACTCGGAGACACCCAACAATATGCAATTATCTCATAACTGGTAAAACACGAAAAATAAAATGTTCCAAATTTCCTAAAAGAGACAAATCTTTTGCACCGCCTATGGAAGTGAGCGAAACTGTAACAATGGCAAATGCCTGCCTAATTATTTATATGTTTACAGAATACATGTAATGGTAGTCGCTAATTCCCTATCAAGAAATGCGACGATAAACGGTAAGTAAATGAAACATGGAAAAGGGAATCGCCGTGTTTCTCCATACTTGACCAATATTTATCCGCTATTTATCCAAAGTAATTTGTTTGTCGTCAAACAAACACGACAGCCAAAAGTTAGGTGCTCGAATAAAGGATACAGCGACGAATAGAGAAACGAGATTTCGCCCGGTTGAGAGGAAAAGGAGTATTTATTTCTTATTTACCAGCTAGAATTAGCACGTTCTACGAATAATTCAGTAACGTGCCTTTGTTGTTTGCGTCTCGTTCGCAACGCAGCAGATCTCGTTTCGTTCTCTCGTTTATCTCTTGCACAGTCATAAATTTACGATCAGCTTTGTAATAGGATTCTTCCAGAGAATAATCCCGTGTGTCGTTGATTAATAGTCGAAAGCAATTTTAGTTGAGTCGAATCTCGAAAGCACGGTGAAATTCGTCCCAGCATCCTATCGAATTCGTAGCGATTTTTAATAGCTTCGTGTCGAAAATCAACGGTGTTCACCCCCTTGGATATTAAATTGTATTCGTCATTAACTCTGGTACGTTTCGTTATGAAAAATGTAAACGATTATTAGTCCGTAGATATTTCTACAAACTCATATCTTTACAAAGGCAAATGAAGGAATACGATCTAAGAAGAAATTTCCTTTACCTACTAAATCTTACGATTAGAGCGTGGATTTGTGTGCACTTTCGCGAAATTGAAGGATATAAAAGTGCGTATAATGCGTACGATACGCAAAAATACACGTAGTATCGGAAATAGAGTAATCGTTGTAATATTTCGTGGATGAAACAGAGTTTCATTTAAGTTCCATTTCTTTGAATATGTCGTGACATATATAGAAACGCATAAAAATCCGCGGTCTAACAATTATAGTAGGTGCCGAACTTTGAATATTCTACATATCTTTGCATGTTACGCGTAATCTGTGCATTTTTTGCATTTTGAAATCTACCACGAATGCATCAAAGTCTACAGTCTAATAATTATACAGTTTATTTAATATCGAAGATTATGGTAAAATGGTTGGGTGTTTCGTCGAAGTTGACTGGATGATTTTCGTATTTAATCTCTCAACGCTGAAGTCGTAGAAATAAAACTCGATAACAAGCGAGAAAGATATAAAGAAAGAAATACGATACAACGTAAAGAGCGGTCAGCGACGTAAATCTCTCGTGCACTTTTTACAAATTTCTTACGAAGCAAATTTTTGGTATAATAACAGATACACCATGGACCAAAGTTTGCGATCCATTTTCCAACTGATTCCGATTGATTAGTATAACGCATAATTCGTACTATATTTTTTGAAACGATTTCAGTTACGCGTCCGTACGAGGGTCGATTGGTAATCGAATTTACTTCGATTTAATTTACCAAGAGTTAATTTACATTTAATTGAATTGAGTTAATCACATTCAATTCGATAATGTTTTATAAATTTAAATGTAAATACAATTATCAAGCTTCCTATATTTTATTAATCTATATTTCGATATGGTGGATCTAATTAAAAGAGTATTACTTCTTTGTTTAATATTCTACAGAGTGGTCCGTAACCGGTGGTACAATTGGATACAGGATGATTCACAGAGAAAGAATAAAGCAAAAATATAGAATAACATTTTTCCATCAGATGCTTTCTTTTAGAGAAAAATAGACTTGAAAATGTATCGTGCGCGTATGTAACAGCACGTTCGAGCTTTATTTTTACAAATTTTATCTCACAATTTTGACTCATCTTCGAGTTATAATAACCTGTTGCCGTTAGCAAAATTCAAGCATATTTGATGAATTATTCAAACTCAAATTATTTTCCGCATAGAATCACCCTGTATCTAATTGTACCAGCTTCAACAAAATTGTACTTGTTACGGAGCACCCTGCATAGTAATCGCGTAATATAATATTCTTCTTTGGATAACATAAATTGATAGTACAACAATTTTTAGAAACAAGCATTACGTCGAGAAAGATGAAGATAAACAAAGATTATTGTTGTAATTCTCCACGATGTAATTAATATCCATTTACCATTTTTCACAAAGTTGATAACGCGTTAAGAAGATACCGCGATTTCTACTTATTCGCCGGCTGCAAGCGGGCAGCGTTTCGTAATCGAATAAAATTGCCAATAACAAATCGTGACACGAGGATAAAAGGTGAGGCCGATATAGAATTAATGTCAGGCCGAAGTTGCTCTCCTGAAATCCGTAGCCGAGATTTCGTTTGTGTTACGTCTTAATATTTCCCAACTCTACGCGAAGAACAAGGTTCTACGATCTATATGGATTGGTAACCACAGTTACCTAACCCGAACCCAATCGAATTACGCCGGAGAGAATTGGACAGCGGACGTAAGAAAATATTATCAAAGTCGAGGGGATCCCTCCGAGAATCTTGGGAGGACGCAGGCAAATGTAAACATTGGAGGGGGCGAAGGATTAAGAGTAAGAAATCGAAATTATCGTAAAGCGAACGAAGTTGCAAATGTTAGGAATCTTTTAAAAGTAGAAACAAGCGTCGAGAAGCAACGGAAAATTCTACGTATCGTAGAGTTTTGACAAGTTTCTGAATTGTTTCTGCGAAGTCTTTTGATTGTTGCTTCAAAATTTGGAAACGTAAGAAGCCTATTTCTTCTTCGTTGATGGTAAAAAGTAAAAAGCGATAGAGACGCGTTTGACTTTTGAGTGGAAAAAAAAAATGACCGCGACGATCAGATTCGCAAGCAAAGAAGACAAACAATCGAGTTACACAAACGAGGCTACCGCTATTCATGGGTTTCCAGCGCGATGTTACTAAATTCAAAGTCAATAAGAATTTCAAAATCTCTCCTCGATTTACGTAACTTCGAAAACTCTTCTTATCGATATCGATATCTCCATGCAAGATTTACGTAAAAGTCAAATCGAAATATCTCAAGATACAACTATTAATTTTACGTTAACTAAATTTTCTACGTATCTTCGCACTTGTCGACGATTAAAGAAAGGAAAACTCTTGCCGATTTCGACGTTCCCACAAATAATTTATAAAGAAGTCGAATCACAATCAGGCCACCACAGAAATCGCGTTAATCACGACATTACGCGAATCAAAGGCCGACAATTGAAAAAAAATTTTCCTCGTCGATACCGACATTTCCGCGAAAAGTTGGCTGAAAAAAACCGAATCGAAATTTAGACAGGTGGAGAAATCGTTAATCATCGGGGCCTCTGGTCGTAGGCTGTGAAGGTAAAATCAATACGGACTCGGTGAAATCTGTTAGCAATATCGCGTTGGCTAGCTAGCCGTTCGTCGATACGTGTATGCAACGCCAGCCTAAATAGGTAGCGTGATTTACGGTTATTTATAGGGGACCTTAATATCCCCTTCATAAAACCTTACAGCTCGGTTTCGTTCGATCGAACTTCGCTAAAATTCGTCGTTCGAAAATCTTCGATCTCCACTGAAATCGGACTAACGAGTTTCGTGCCGTGTGGCTCTTTTAGCGAGTTGCTGGAAGAAAAGATTTTCGTCGTTCTCTGTTGCGGTATTAAAATATGTTTTCGTCTAAAATTCTTTCGTTATGTTCGTATATAAAAAGAACGCTTGCGTATAAACATTTCATGGCAGACGCAATACCAGAAAAGAACGTCACGAATAAACTATTTATTTACTTAACTCGTTAAAGACCGAGCAATGGTTTCTTATAACGTTATAAACCCATCGATTTTTGTTGCATAGTCTGAAAAAATAGAGGAATCTAAGAGAAGAGAAGTGTACCGAACGAATCTTTGGAATTCCATATCTTTCGTAGCGACAAATGCGTCGACGTGACGATTGGCCCTTGATGAATCAAAGAAATCACCTGTACCTTTCCGAAGCCTCGCATACTCCAAATTTCACGGTAAAAGTTTATCGAGTTTGAAATTGCTACGAAATATACGCGTCACCTGTAAGTCGTAAGATGTTTCGTAACACGTGGCACAGGATTCAGGAGTGAACGAGAGGCGCAAAAACGACGAAAGAAAGTTCATATAAACAGGTGTCCTGTGTAACCTTGTCCCAAAGTTATAGCCACTTTTGTGTTACGATAATCCGCGACAGCTTATCTTCGCAGAAGATGCTCGAAATGGTGATCCTCTATCCGTATACGAGCTCGTAGTCGTCGTATCGTCGAGAGTTTCCCTATCTTTCAAGAATTCCACGTGTATGCCAAAATAATAGGCCGGCCGAGGATAGCCATTTCGAGCACCTTCCGCGAAGGTAAGCAGTTGCGAATCGTCGGAACACGAGAGTGGCCATAATTTTGAAACAAGGTCAAATAAGTTTTACACGGACGCGTTTTCATTGTTTTCGTACTCCTTGTTGCGGCTTATCGCGACAAGAAAAATAGCTGTAACATGGAAAGGTCGAATAAGACGCACGTTCGTGCGATCTTCTTTCGTTGTTCTTCTGCCTTCTGACCGCTCCCGAAATCGAACGTTCCACGTGTTACGAGATACGCTCTATATACGAACGAATCCATCGGATTGATAAATAAAAATCGAAGAGAGGAAATCACGATATCTAACAATTGCATAGGTCGAGAGTTGATAAATTGAAAAGGAAACGATGTTGGAACGAACGGTATCGATGGTCACTCCCACGGATCTGATCAAAGGATGCGGCCAGCCGGTATAAATATTGCAGCTGGACCTGCTGACGGATATTGAAATACCGAGGCGGGTATGCAGAGGGAAACTGGAGCAAACCGCGCGAATATTTTTAAACCTCGATACCTCCTCGACGACGAAAGTATTCCTTTCATGGTGGGACGAGAACAGGGAGGCGAGTCACAGAGTGGCTAGAAAGGTCTCCGGGTTTAATGCGGCATGTAAAATGCAAATTTTAATATTCCAGGGAAATGTCGATAACTTCGACCGTTCGAAGGATATCAGATTCTTTTCTTCATTTTCTCCCCCGCTATTTTTATTGCCTCTATCGTTATATTTTTGTCGACTATACGACGGTGAACGTTGAACGTATCGAAAGATCGGGAAAATTGGCTCTTTCAGATTTATTATCGCTTTCTTTTTATTTTGCTATATTTTGCAGTTGACATATATTCTGAAGTATTCTTGTCCTTTATTATGACTTCAAAGTTCAAGGCACCGAGAAAGGTGATGAATGATGGATCAGTAAAGTTGAGATACGTAAGAGCCAGAGTGCGTTGGTTGATTTTTATGCTGCTTTTAAGAATTCACAAGGGAAGATCCGCAACCCGCAAATTCAAAAAATTATGAAACTCTGGAGACACGTAGAGGATATATAGGTACGTATTACGTAATATTTTTTCGCTGTCCAAATTCACTCCGAGAGGGTGAAATTTACCCTCGAAAATTCTGGTGTTTCCCGATTTTGCGGTATAGTTCGCTACAAAATTGACACATTTTTTTTTTTTTTTTAACGATAGTACTAATTAAAAGCATTCCTTTTTATCCCTTACAGTTCTCAGGTTATAACGCAAAATCTGAAAATAGCCGGATTTTCTGTGATCAATTTCACCTTCTTAGAGTGAATTTGGGCGGCAAAAGAATCCTGGATAATACATGCCTGTGTATCCTCTACGTATGCTCAAAGTTTCATAATTTTTTGAATTTGCGGATCTTCCCTTGTCAGTATATTTGCGTTTCTTTAAGTTGCGTTACGAATAATCTATAAAGCTTGGTAGCTAGGAGGGAGAATTGTATCTCTAATTCGAAGAGTTGTATATCTTTAAATTGACACGCGATTATTCTTCTTCATTTCTTTTTTTTTTTTTTTAGATATTTCGAGATTTTAGATCGTAATGCATTGCTGATAAGATTAACTAGAATTCCATTCCGATTCTTTTGGGGATTCGTTGCCCAACATACGCATAGAGTTACAGCGATATGTCCAAAATAAATAGCACGTGTTATAAAATCACATCACTGTCTCGATAAAAATCAACGTTAATCCTGCCGAGAGCGTTTGAATATTTTCAGGAATTGGAAACACGATAGATCTGTAACCCGTTATATTTACAGATCAGGTGGCTCTAGGACGAACTCAACGTTTCGCGATTTAACAGGTGACATTAGATAACCGAACAACTCCAACTCTAGAATTACCACGATCAATGTGGCCAATTTATAACTTTTTACAGCAGTTTTATAGATTTATAAATAGATTGACTACCATAGTTCCACCATTTAATCTCTTCTTCGTCGCATTTACTTCCTCCTCTTCTGCCCTCGTCGTCTTTTTCTTTTCTTCTTCTCACAGTGCTCCTTAATCTCTACCAATCCACCACTCGTTCATCCCTTCTATCTCGCAGATCTCTTTCCACGCTTAAATTTACTCTTTCCGCGACTGTAAAGTCCTCTAGCAAATGTTTTAACCGTATTAGCGTTCCTATCGCGTAACGCGTTCTTCAACGTGGCAGGAAAATTCATCTTGCACAAAACCACGTGCCACGTGAACGCAAAACGAGTCATTCACAGGTCAAAATGGTTTAACTGCACCTTTTGAAATGTTTTAATTCCGTTTCGCGTAGTTAACCCATTTCGCAAGCAAGAGGCCCGGACATTGTTCGTTACGAAAATTCTCGTCTGTTTTTATGCCCAACGCGTGAATCGCGGATCTAATTAAATCGTTACCTTCTTCTCATTTCCATAACCTCCATAAACTGCTCATATTCGGAATACTTTGCTGCTTCTTATACCTTAACGTCGTGTAAAATTAGTTTCGTCGAAGTTGCGGTACGCAGTTTCCTAGATAGATTTAAGCTAATTCGAGGATCTGTTAGTCGAATGACTATATTGTTCTCGGCGAGGTAGATAGAGTTTGCAGAGATTTAAAACACTACGGCGGAGCTGAAAGTTTGAAGAATATTCTGCCTCGATTTTCTGCTGGTCGGATTTTGTTGGTGTTTCTCTTAAAAGTGGATTATCGTTACGGTTATATAGCGTATATTGTCAAGTCGATCATTGATTTCCTTTGTAATGGTTTTTCATTCGCCTTTTGTACAATTAATCAGAATCAATTACGTATTTAGTCTTTGAAAAGTTATACGCTAAATACGAATACGTGGAAAAATTGTCATGCTATCCAGAAAAGTTCTTTCGACGATTCGTATTAAACTTTGGCTGAATGTCCACCAAGTGTCGCTACATGGAAGCGCAAGCGTAATTTATTAGACGCGACGATACATGTCGCCAATGTTCGGTGTACGAAGCGTACAGTAAGATACATTTTGTCCCATTATTAAAAATGTCGGGCGACGAGGGAGCCGCTCTCATCCCATGTTACCACATTCGACGACGCGAAAAAGGGAGATTTTGGAACCATTCGAACAACGAGAAAAATATTAATTCGAGAGTTCGTCGTTGCGAGCGAATTGTCGGGGAATGACGATCGCGTATTTCATACGTTGCACAGGTTGAGCAAAAATACGCGTAACAGTTTAGTGCAACTTGCTGAATCATTGGTTCAAATGCAAGAGACGAATATTCGAGAATTTGTCAGCTCCGATGAAAGAATTTTGATAACATTGAGATAGAATCAAGGAATCGGTATAATAATATGCATACCTAATCTATAAGAAAATATAATAAATATCATTAGCTGGCTAACTATTTTTTAAAATCAAATGTCGCTGTGGCAATGGGATTAACGTATTAATAATTAATAGTAAAGAGCTATAGCAATCACCCAACGACTTATTCACCGTATTTGCCGCTTTCTCTGTTTTATCTTTTCTCGTTTATATTTTTCGTATTTTTTTCGTTTATAGCTGCAACGTACGTTTCAGTATTGACAATGCTGACGACAATCGTCGTGACGAAAACGCGTAGTGACGGAAACTGTTGGCTGTTGTTCCCTGGACAGATACACGTTACTTTACAATAATCGCCGCATGGTAGCGTACTGTTACTACCGTCAACGCGTCTATGAAGCAACTTCGTGGACAGTGGCCCTTGAACATCGTATGGCGAGTTGAAAATCGTAGTAGCGTAGCAGCGTAAGACACGAAAAGCGTAGAATGCACAAAAGCGTACGTAGCAAAATTATATTGAAAAGACAAAAATCAAACGTTTAAAGATTTATTGAAATATCTATATTCTAGAGTTTGGCATTTTTTAAAATTTGACTTTACTGTTCTGATGTTATATTTCAATAGACATATTATTAAGATATAAATATTATTTATAATTTTTCATTTTAATGATATATCCGTTGAAACATAATACCCATTGTGTGTGTTATACAGACCCGAGGAGAAGAATAGGATTAAATTAAAAAATACCAAACTCAATGTATCACACGCATGTTCGTTATGTTTTTGGAACAGGAACAAAATCTTTATAAATTCCATATCTTGCAATTTCCATTTTTATAGTTTCAGAAAGGCGAAGCAGGCGAGTTTCTTACTCAACCCGAATCTGTCAAAACGTGAAATTTTACAACAAACGCGTACAAACATCTGCTTGGAAACGTGAATTTTGTAACAGTTTCGATGGCAAAGTTGGCACGTCGCGTCGTCTGCGTCTACAACCGCAACCCCGCACAGGAAGAGCTCGATATTTCAGTTTTCATTAACACGCGTCCTCCTCGACGGAACACGCGAATATAACACGGGTACTCATCAGTTTATTGTGCCACTAAAAGCCCGGGATCATGCCAGGGAACTGGTACAGTAGGATTACGGCGCGTCGAGTGCCAAGGTGCTGTATTTTGCCGATCTAAAGAGTAAAGAAAATCGCGTAACTTCCTGTGTATCCGATGTGGCGTCGAATTTCGAACGACGCGTCCAGAACCGTAAATCCTTCGATCTTAATACGTTTTTGTTACGAAGAGAGTCGATGAGATTGTAAACAAGTGGCTTACGAACGTTTAAAGAATTATATACTACCAGGTAGTACAATTCTGCTAAAAATACGAGCATAAGATAGTTGAGAATGGAATGTTAAAAACTTTAACGTTCTTTCATATTTTGACGATCTTTGGGAATTTCGTTCTTTTACGACGGGATCAATATACAGGTCCCATGTTGTAGTAAGTTGTAGCGGGTTATTGTTAAAAATAGGAGAATGAGATATTCGAAGGTGGAATGTTAGGAAATTAACAACCGCGTTCTTTTACAAGGAAGCGAAGACTTTGCGTTAAATAACAAGATATAGCGTGTTAAATTAAGTTTAAATCGATGAATTATTGTGCTGAAACAACAAATTATAATTCCAATTTATAGCTCCAAAGGTATGTTATACAATATACAGCGGATACGAAAAGTATTTGTACATCATTGCATTCGTTATTGTATTTATATGCTGATCAATCAGATTCGATTATAATAAATTTCGTATAGAGAAATTTGATATACCATAGAAATGGAACGTAAAATCTAGTAAAAAGAGGCTTCGTCGGGAAATAAGAGACAAACAGATACTTTTTGCCAACTGTACGCGAATAAGTTTAGTTTGAAATTTAACTGTAGACTCGATTCTTCATTCATTCGTTCGATTGTACGTTTACACCGAATTAATTACCAGAGTTATTAACCTATCGAGGACTAACGTCGCGTTAACGCAACATATCGTTCGTAATTTTCTTTTTAGTCCATTCGTATTATTGAATTCTATTAAATCGACGATTAATATGATCTACTCGGTACCTTTCCTCCATACTATTGTTTCTTTCACCCAAACCCTGCGATTTTACGAAGTTTGAAGAAATCGAAATATCTTATAGCGCAGCGACGAAGTATCCTTTTCTCAAATTATGGAACTTTGTTCGTTGCCTCTAATTCGCGACTCGTTCTGCTTACGTTTCTCTGATAAAGTTTTGTTTATGTATTTCTCTTACACGTTATTCCGCTGCTGGATCCTTAATGGATCAAATACAAATTACGTATAACTTTTTACTATTCTGCGTCTAACAGCTAATGCTAGTTTCAATGCCGAAGCTATTAAGGCTTTTTAAAAAGTGCAAGAAGAAAAAATATACTCTCTGAAGGTAGTAGAGGAATCATAAGACGAGGCAGATTGACTAAAGCGCTACATTAAATTATCGTGATTTTACTATTTCTATTGTTACTGCTATTGCCATTGCTATTAATATTTACTGTTAGTACGGTTCTATGTTATTGATTGTTATTGGAATATAGAGCATTTGCTAGATTATATAAACGTTCTTCGGGGCATTTCAGAGACGATATATCAAAAACGATTTTAATATATTACAACGCGAATAATATGCTGCGATCAGAAGTACGATATATGAGAATAGTCTCCGAATCTCGTTCGAACAGTTATTGCCGATATTTGTCGAGAGATACGTGACTAGGATGCCGTTTGTCTTCTAGCCTTTGTATATTATTGAAATATGGTGCCTGCGGAATTCAGGAGATACGCAGTCACCGACTCGGAGACATTTGTTCGAGAAAACTTTTGGATTTTCAACGCGAAAGTTACGTCAATTCAAAGTTTGTAGGTTCGGTGGGAAAATTTTCTTTCGAAGGATGAAGATGTAATTATCAGATCATTTGACTTTTTTAAACAGCACGATATACAAATCCAAATATAATACATTGTATAATTATTTTATTTTTTTTAAATGCCAAGAATCTGCTTCAAACTGTAATTTTCTTGTTTTCCTCTTTTCACGAACGAATTAACACGGTACGCACTTTTATTGAAAACAAGATAGCCCAATTCCGCGATTGCTACTTAAAGACCAAAAAGAAACCTTGTCACAGCTAGTTTAGCTTCTATTTGTCGAAACGCGTGGAATTTCCCTGTAATAATTTCGGAATGTAACATAATCACAGCGCTGGTAGATACCACCACTCTGTTCTCACGAGCACCAGAGTGACGAAATTAGCTTTATTTTTAACGTACACACGTTTCGAGCAACGCGTTTCAACAATCGTAAAAGTCGATTCCCCGCAGGATTTTAACATACGCGCGACTATTAATTTCTCGAAACGCTTTGTCCATCCATCCTCTAATATTTCGGTGCCACTCGTACATAGTCCAGAGGCAGATTTGCGTGCCAAATAATAAATATATGACAATGTGAAATTTTGTGTGCGCGCGAACAAACTCGAATCGCGATCGTTCGAAAGATATACACGCAAAAGGAAGAAAGGGAGCGAAAGCTTTAACCCGCGTACAGCTGGCTGAAAGATCCGTGTGATTGATACGCGGATAAACCACTTCAGATGGAAAATCTGTTTAAATCAACTGAACGGCCATATTGGAGAACCATTTTGCTAAATTGAAATTGCTCCGACCGGCGCATCTGAATCGAAAATCCAAATTAAAAAGCCATTTCATTTGTCTGACGAATAAATATCGATTTTAGACGCAAAAGAGGGAAAACGGAGTAAAGGGTGTATTAAAATTTTATATCGAAATCTGCGAATGAACGAATGCGGGATATATTTGTGAAATATTTAAAGAACGAACCGACGACCCCGAGATCGATACTTTTGATTTCAAAAAACGTTCTCGTTCTTATCGACGGTAAGTGTGATTTCTCTTCAACTTCTTCCTCGTGAAACGTAATTAACTTTGAAAAAATAAAAATGTAACGTTCCCAGAGAAAGGAAAGAAATAATAGGATTAACATAGAATTTACAACGATAAAAATTGCAAAATATTTGCCGATTAAATCTCACTTTCTTGTTTCCCAAGAAACTCATTACTCCTCATCGAGCGAGCACATCCTTCTTCGCTTTCTATTCCCATAAAATCATATCACAACAATGCACGTGCCTTGTATTCTACTCGACTGTACGCCGAGACAATAAAATCTTGACGTACAATACAGATTATACGACGATTCACAGTCCAAAAATATAACTTTGTCACTGTACTGCAACTAACAGTTATTCTATGACATTTTGTAACGATCGCTGGTAACATCGTAGCGGTAGCAAACAGTCTATTCGTGACAATTACAATTTCCTAATTTTAAGATTACGATGGGAGACTATAATCGATCGAACCGTCTTTGTAGAAAACATCGTAAGTGCCGAGAGGCAAGTTTCTCAGGAGCAAAAAAGAAAACTTGCGCGTTAATCTATTATGAGAAAGAAAAGCGTATCCGCAGAGAAGCCTGTACGTACTAGCTCCTAGTTGTAGATAAAACTTCGTGTTCCATTTATTTAGATAGACGGCACAGACAAAGGCCAAGAAACAATTAATTGACGTTTATTGGCACTTGTATCTTTCTCTACGAAGGCGACGTTGCGACACCGTCTTTTAGCATTACTAATAACTATTTAAAAAAAGGGAAATCGCGCTCGAATTCTATACAACGGTATTCTCGTTGCTACGATTTTCAATTCTGACGCTTAACAGCGTTTTCTACAAGCATTCTCCAATTATTTCGACATAACGTTCGATAGCGTAATTCTTTAGCTTTCAACGACGTTAATCACCAACCTTTGAGTCACGATAAATAACTGCAATCCGTTACAACTTTCTTCTCCTTAAAGAAAACAAAATTTCGTGTTATAGACATTACCATACCGTGGAATAATATTTTACGTTTACGCAAAAATTTCAACTTTGCCTTAATTCGGTCTTCTCCGAGAATCCATATTCGCGCTCCTCCGGTAAATACTCATTTTCTTGCTTTTTACTTCCATAAAATCATACACCGTGTCCATCTCTTTAAAGGCGAGAATAAGCGAGCGTGAATGGAATTCACGAGCAGAGCAGCAGATCGAAAATCGTTCGACTTTCTACTCGCGAAGTGAAATTTAAGGCAACGGCCCTCGGTGGTGCGCGTTGGTCGTTGGCTTCCGGCTCGTGTTTCCGCTTCGACGAGGAGCCAAAGCCGTTTCACAGCCGCAAAATAGCGATGGCACGAAGTTCAATATGTACCTAACTTTGAATCCGAATCAAATTCAACGCTCAAAGTTCGCTTCGTGCGGTTCGAATACTGCCATTATAACCAGACTGCGGATTTTCGATAATTTTTATACATTTATGGGAAATTTAAAGGCGCGAGAACGTACAAAACGCGCGTAATGTGCAAAAATATAAAAACTCGGAGGCAAAGCAAAGTACTTGTTACCGGATTTAATAAATAAATTTTGTGACGCAAATTTTCACGTACGTTCTGTTTCTTTAGTTGCGTTAATAAAAATATAAAGTCGCACGAAAATCGGATATCTTAGCGAAATTTAAAATCGCAGAAAGATTCGAACAACGAGTTACCACAAAATTCTATTAAATTTATATATTTTGGATACACGTAATATTTTGTATACGATTAATTTAACCTGATTACTGTTCAAACTTTTTCGCGATTTTAAAATGTAGCTTATCATCTGTTATTCGAAAGAACTGCATGCGTCGAATAAGTAAAATTCACGTTTCCACCGACTGCGATAAGCGTTTTAATATATTAAAAGGCAATTAATTACGAACAAATATATAAATCAGTAATCTATCGAACATCGCGCTTACTAATAAAAGTTATTCTAAATTTAAAAGAAGCTGAATATAGGAAACGTTTTTAATTTTAGCCGCGAAATGCTGCTTCTTATTGTGCCACTGTGAACTCGTTGTTTGCACAATGGACGAGAAAAAAAAAAAAAAAGAAAGAAAGTCTTTCACCGACGACGATAACGAATCGCGGGCGGTAGATTTTTCGAGAAATCGGTTGAAGTGGTCGTTATTTCATCGACGAATCCGACTACGAGTTTCCAGCGAGTTCCAATCGTGAATTACTTACAAAATACACACAATACGCAAAAATATAAAGGATATTCAAAGCGAAGTACTTGTTACCAGATTTAATTGAATTTAACGGATGAAATAAATCTTTACGTAGATTCTATTTCATTACAAGCTAATAGACATAGGAAAAATCCGCAGTCTACTCGTAACAGATAATGGCTCGTTCATCGTACACTGAGAAGTGTTCGGTCTTTGCAACATGTCTTCCAATTTTAGAAGGAGCACTCGCAAATTTCGTAAAATTTGTACAAATCTCACGTAAGTGTAATACTTTGATGTTGGAAATAATGGATATTCTGACAGGTAGTGATCGGAGTCGTGAAAGTCGGAAAGCACTACGTATCCTATTTATGTGCCTTTACAAGATGGATTTAGTCTGCACGAAGATTGCGACAGAGAATTTCGATGATAACCGAGAGAAATTTTAATAGAATGGGGAATTTCTGGTAAAATACTCGTGAAGCATTTCGAATTTTACTATTCCATGCACGAGGATTGTGCAGACAGTAGAGAAAGAGCAGCACATTTGGAATACCAGTTTGTTTAAGACGAATAAAAAATTACAGCAAAGGACGGAAACAAATAAAACCGCAAATATCATAGGAAGACCAACGAACTTTCATATTTCAGACTCTCGGTAATAGCGGAGTGCGAAAAGTATGTGAATCTTTGGCCTAATTGGAAAACGACGTAAAACTAGGATGTTGTTACGGCGTAGATAATTTGAAATAGCGATATTCCAACTTGCCTTCGCTATACAGGGTGTCTCGACCTTCTTCCGACCAAACTGTCGGTATATTCTGTAGACTAGGACAAGAAAAAAAATGTCGCATAAACGTAAGCCATTGGAAGCATTGTTAAAGAGTTATAGCAAAAAAAAAAAAAAAAAAAAAAAGAAAGATATTCGAAATGAGCGGCAACGAACGTAGGTATCGAACGACGGTACAAAGTGTGAACAGATGGGAGATACTTACATCTAGTAGCAGTCGGAACTTCAACGACTGCGGCTCCAACTTCAACGACTAACGGACGAGAACTTCAAAGAATAATAAATTCAATCTTTTCCTCCTTCGAATCTTGTACCGACAGAAATGGTGAACTTTCGAAATGGAGTTTTAGTTGGAGTTGTAGAAGCATTACGATACCTTCTGTCTACTACGAAAACGTTACCGCTCATTTCCTATATCGTTTACTTTTCCTTTTCTTTTCGTTACAATCCCTCAACGATGTTTCCAATGGCACGCGTTTACGTAACATCTTTTTCTTATCTCGACCTGTAGAACATGCTGATAACGTTTGGCTGGAAAAAAACTGGGACACCCTGTGTAAAATTTGAACGGGTAGATAATAAAATTATCTACTTATGTCTTGGAATCTACTTGCGGTAGTCACGAGCGTGACTTTTCTTTTTATATTCGCGAAACTGACACGAAACCGTAGAATTAACGTACAAGTGGTGATAGATTAAGCGATTTACTCTAAAGTTTCGACAAATTTTAACCGTGGCTGCAACGATTGAATATCTGAGAGCTTTTGCAAATTGACGTCCTTTTACTCTGTAGATTGAGTTGGTAACTCAACTTCTCGGTCATCGTCAAATTCCTCCTCAAATTCACAAACGTCACTGGTTAACAGTCCATTCGCCTTTGCTATTTGCGATGTTACAAATTAGATAACGTTAGCAGTTTTTCTAGATGTACATCGGTATTCCAAGTTACACCGATAGTATTCCGAATATTCTGCGCTTCCTCTGATAATCGGCTTGACGTAACAAGCACATTTTGAAAAGATTTCTTTGCTCGTAACTGTAGTACATATACTTGGCCATTTATCTCTACAAGCACCACCCCCGTTTGAACACTTATGGACATACGTTTCCGCCGCGAGTTCGCATAACCATCGTTTCACTATGTCCTTCGAGTCGCCGTTTCTTGCGAGGTGTTATTCATCCAAAAACTCTTTCAATCTTGCAAAAGAAAAGGGAAAAAGAGAGAAAAAGGAAAAATTGGTAAATTGTATCGACGCGTCGATCGCTTTCGACGAAGACACGTTTCTTGAGGTCCTTTGTAACGAGAGACGGGCGGTCAAAACACTTAGGATCGCATACAGTTTCTCTATCCGTATTGAATTCCCGCGCTCGTCGTCTTACGAACGATTCGACCATAACGTTATTATCGTAAATGCAAACTGCTGTAATTCGACGATGGATTCTTTTCGGACGAACGTTTACAGCATTCGAAAAGCGCAAAAGCGCAAAGGCGTAAAATCGTCACCGGTGAGATTTCCGATTCGCGCCGCGTACTTTAAACGTTTGAATGGAAAATTCGGCGATATTACTTATTTAAATTGCGTATAATTTATGTCGACACACGAACGAACCTAGGTGACTATAAGCTTCCACGAGCACGCTGTATCTTTCCATGTAGCTGCTGCACGTAAAACGTTACGTTTTGGACGACTCTCGTAATTTTCGTATCTTCTGTCTGTTTCGCGATTCGTACGAACGAGACAGTCGAAAAGGGAAGAAAATATCCGAAGAGATACAAACGCGAAGAAGAAGCGAGGAGGACAGCGGGATTAAGCTTGGATCTATCTAAAAGCATTGTTCCGTCTTTTCGAAATATCGAGAGTTCAAATCCAGCGAGCAAATGTTCGGAACATACTTGCGACGTATTTGAGCCCGTCGCTAACACGAACCTCCGTATATTTGTATCGACTATCGTACGAACATTAAGAGATTGTTGGGAGACTCCAGACCGAGCCAGAAACGCGAAAAGTCGATTCCACTGGCTGGGCACAATGCCCGTCGCGTAATAAAACATTCTGGCAATGGTATCCTCGACCTCGTAACGGGGTATCCGTCAAAAAATATACTCGTTCCGCGAGACACTGCTGGTCTTTCCTTGTTTCTTCTTGAATCTCGACAGAATCCTCTCAGCCATATAATTCCACCCTTGTGTGTTTCGTTTCTACGTGAGACCGAAGCTGAGAGGAAAGGCGAAGCGCGTTTGTGTGTTTTCAGATTGTCGAAATTGCGACCGGCAGTGGTCGTTTGGTATCACGAAGAATTTTTTAAGGATATTCTCCTTCGTAAAGAATTAGTAATTTCGTATCCTTGTTTGCTTCATAGGTGGAATATATGGTTAATTGCGATAGAAGAGGATTTCTTCGTACGCGAGATAAAGCTAGACGGAGAAACGAGTGCAGAATATTTTCTATTAAAACGTATTGGGATTGATAAAATTGGCGGTATTTCTTTGGTAACACAGGATAACTTTATAGTTCAGGTAGTCGTTGACTGAATCGTTCACGAAATTAAAAGTAGACGGCGTTGAATTCTTTCATACGTCTGCTACGTTCGTATCGCGACGTATATTAAGATTCGAAAAATTTGTAGTTGATAGCGTGTTATTTGATAGAAGGAAACAATTTTTAAGACGTAGACGTTTAATTTGTAAGATGAACAATTCTCATGGACGATCTGAAATGCGAGAAATTACAATGTGTTTAGAATTGCAAATGTGCGAAAGAATTTTTAATGCGTTTATATATAGGTTATACATGTTACGTTGTATTAAATATACAACGAGAGTTTGGTGGCCGGTTCGTACCACGAAGAATTTTTAAAATCTCGGTCATTCCACGCGAATTAAAATTGGATAGAGATGAAAGTGTTAGCTACGATCGATAACGTTTTTAATTGATTCTAGTCCTTTGCGACGATAAATTTCCCGATACGAATGGTTTTCGTAAATCAGTCTAAAATTGTCGAAAAATAAACGTTATTTACGTATCTGCCATGAAATTGAGCGTAATCTTTTTCTATAAATTCCGTTTAAATCTCGCCGATTCCCGTTCGTATCCAAATTAATGAAATTGTAATTAATAGCGTTCGTTTAACGCGGAATTCTATAGTCCAATTCGTGTTTCGATTCGTATTTCGATTTTTAATCGAGGCTCTTATAAATCCAATTAAAAATTATAGTCATAAACTGGGTGTTGTGCCGGCTCCATAAATCTTTGTTGTCACAAAACTCATCCGCATTTACGAACCTTGTAGCTCGATAAACGAAATAATGGTTACCGGTGTTTATTTGGTTTCGCCGTTTTATCGCAGAAATAAAATGAACACCCTCGAGACCTTTCGCGTTGTATCCATAAATTTCACGTTGCATTATCACTTTTATGATTAATTAGAATCGTACAGAAGGAATAAGAATGTTGTTATTGTACAGCGGTATTGTACGCTCAATTGCACGAGCAATGCGTTCGAACGAACGAAATTACGGTCGATGACGCGCACTTGGCTTTGGCATCGTTTCGGTATCCGGAATAAAATGGCTACTAAAAGAGATATCTTAATTTATCGTAGAACGGAATTATAGCGTTTAAAGCCTAAAACCGGCACGGTTTCCTGTCACGGTGTTTATGGCTGTTTAATATATCATCAACGACTGCTAATCTACGTTTATTTATACTTTAACCAGTTTAGCATAGTTTATTTAGTTTGATGCGCTGTCATTGATAGACTGATTTATAAGCGTTATAAACTTGCAATATATAAGTGTACGAGGTGAGTAATAATAGTTAGTAGATTGAACTAGTCAGACAACTCACTCTCTTACTTAACTGTAATACACGTGTACTTATATTTAACGCTTTTACCATCAGCAGCAAAATCAAGAAGAATATTCTCGAGGGTAGAACGTTCTGATCGCTACTGCCACTTTAACGCTGGTTCGAACCTTTTCAGATACCTAATATACCGTGTCATAAATATATAATATACTGTTCGAATGTGTGATTCGCATACTATACGAAGGATGAAATGCGATTCGTGGAAGAAACGGGGTCAGGAAGGTTTCTACCGGTTACCGGTGTTTATTTCGCTTATTTCGTTATTATCCTTTCGTCGTTTTATTACGAAATGAGACGAGCAAAACTTCGTTTTTGGGAAAATCGGGTTTGAAACTTTGCGAAGCACGCGTGAATTTCCTCGATTCCCAGCTGAGCAGAAGATGATCGATAACAGATTATTCCGCGTGCGAAGATAAGTCGGAAACGTAGAATCAAATCTTTTCGCCTGGAATCTCATTTTCGAGAAAATTGAATTTGAAAATTTACCTGGTACGCGTATACCGTCAATTCTTGACTCGACATATTCGAGTTTTGTTTTCTCCAAAAGGAACCCTTAAACGACAAATTTCTACTTTTTCGTTTTCAAACTTATTTTCAGGCAACGAATAGTCGCGTAACGTAGAATAAACTCCTCTCTCGATTGCCCATTCCAGTTCAATCGACGATTGTTCAAATTCACGTACCTTATCAATTTCACATACCTTACAAATTGTCAAATTCGATTTTCTCAAAAACGAAGGTTCGTCTTATTCTGAGCCGTTAAACACCTACGGCTTCAATTGCACCACGAATTGCCAACTACCTGCGTAAATAACTATACAATTATAATGGTATGATGCAACTAACGTAACGTAAGAACATACAAACGTATTTTGATTCCAATGAAAGTTAACATCAAGTTTGTCAGAAGCATGCACAAGCTTCTAGAGAAGAAAGGAGCTTAAATCCATCAAAATATCGATTGATGTTTCTATTGTTAAAGATTAATTAATTATGTAAGCTTTTTCAAACGAAACAAGTACGTTTAAAGACAAAAAAAAAAAAAAATAATGAATCTTAATTGAAATTCAAAAACGCTGATAATGGAATAAAAATACAGACCAGCTATTTAAAACTTTTGAATGGCCGTACATTGATATTGGAATCAGTTCAACCATAAATAAGCGTCGAATTTTAATATCTTCTATTGATCCAGGTTTAATTGGCGATATTAAATTTTCCACCGGATATCCTCCTTGGATGTCGCGTACCGGTGACACGATTTCTTGAAAGCGAGTCACCTTTAACCTTTAACCGGCACACACTGCAGCCTCGTGATAATATTTGCACGGTAAATTTTGCACCCCTGTGGTAATAGTATCTTGTCGAGCGGCTGTAGGCGGATTTATTGTAACATATTGAAATTTTTAATAAACCAATTGTTATACTCGTGTCGAAAATTCAAAACGGTTAGTATTATTTGTATCGTGATTTTATCATTCTCTTATTTATCGTGAAAACTGCTATGAAAAGTTGCATCGTGCGTAACGTTCTTAAATGCCTGGATAAGTTATTAAATAAAGACTGACAAAATTGCCAAAATTCATATACGAATCTCTCTCTCTCAAAAAAAAACCCAAACTGATCAACTTATTCGCTTTCCATAAAATTCTTAACTACAACAAACATAATGTACATAATCAACGTTCAATGTCTCAACAAAAGAAACGCTTATTTTCATTAATTTATTTACCACATATCATATCATAAATCGTCATATTTGTCACAAACACCGAATGTCTTTTTACTCTAACAGGGTGAACGATCGAACGAAAAGTTTGTTTATCTCTGTGTGTACGATGATCGATTTTACAAAAGAAAATTCTATATGGCTCGATAAGATAACGAATAATATTCGCAAATAGATGCGTAATAGCTGCGAAGAAAGTATAAACATGAAATATCTGTATAAGTCAGACTGTCACTCGAACATTAAAAAATAATGGTCGTGAATCTAATTTTCTCCTGCATTTCGATTGATATACTCGATCGACGTGATTCGCGAGCGGCTCACAAATGTTGTAGAATGTTAACATTCTATACCGAGGAACGTATTCAAACGATCACGCCATCTCGAAAAAACGGCGATCCATCGTTTCGTAACAGCCTTTAATTTGTATAAAAGCATCGGAAGATGGGAGGGAGGAGAGAAGGAAACGGCGAAACATATTGCGGCCGAAGGGTGCCCGTAACTTGTGCATCGTGGCGACCTCGATATCGTAAAATTTCTTTTCGGTAATACCACTTACACGAACTTTCCTTCGCGATCGATCTGGCCTATCAGTCAAGGAGAAATCACCGATCGATAAAGCGGCAGAGAATCTCGAACTCGAATCCCAATACCGAAGCGGTCGACGGCAGTCTGGCAAGCGGAAAAATCCAATTTTTTAATTTTAACATTAAAAAAAAAAAAAAAAAGGATTTGCTCTTCCATGAACTGATAATCCTCTGAAGCTTCGAAGTTCGCGTATATTTTTTCTCTTGTTACGATATAACGATCAAACGTAGCGTCACGAGGACAAAGCCATGAGATTTTAACCTTTGCTTAATTATTACCTTGCCGTTACTATTATTATCTTATCGTTGCTATACGGGTTTTGTGTTACATCGTTACATAGATAAGTCGGCATATTTCAGTTATATTTATACGGAAGCATTCTTCGATGCATGTACGAACGATGCAAAGTTTGTAACAATTTAAACTTGAAGAAGGTTTATAAAAAAAAGAACTGGTTGCAGATGATACAAACGTTGGATTTCTTTTGCACGGTAGCTTACACAGTTGTTAACAAGAGCGTGTAAGTTGTAAGTGCAACTTTCTACAATTTTTAACTCTGTACGGACTTTAACAAGTAGATGCACCGGATACTTTATCAGCGTCGAGCGATTAATTAGATAACGGCGAAATTTAACATCACACGGAAAGATATTCGAGTAACGAGCATCGGTTCTTTTGCGACTTGATATTTAATTAATCCAAAAAACCGCGTGTATCAAACGAGTAAGATTTATGGAATGGTAGCTTTACTTATCTTTACTTACTTATTTTTATTACTGTCTTACTTGCGTTTACTTTATATTACGTTTTGATGACATCTATGTATGTACTACATTTATCCTGCTTGCCTCGTGTTTACTTTTTACCATGATTCATTATTCGTGATTATCCTTTACGATCGCGTTTCTTCAATAATTCTCTCATCCATGGATATGCTTCTGCAGATTCATCGAGCATTCTCTTTAGATCTTCGTCAGCTTTTCCTACTTTGTTGCATCTCCTCGCTACACGTTCTAGTCTTTCACATTCTGTTTCGCAAGATCCGCACCTTTTGCTTCGTCCCGCTTCCCACTATTTGCTGCCTAATTCCTCGTTCTCGTATCAAAATCTTGCCACGATCTTTTCATCCTTGTATAAATAAAATCTATACCCTCGCTAACCACGATAACCGTTTCAATACGTTTGAAATACGATCGACTCAATAACGCTATCGCGAAGAGATATAATAAATAAAAATAATCGCTGAAACTGCATATATATATGTTTCTAATTTCGGCCGCGAAATGTTGTCTCCTCGCTGTACGTAGAACTCGTTGGTCGCGCGACGAACCGAGGAGAAGAAAGAAAGTCTGTCGCGGACGACGATAACGAATCGCGGGCGATAGATTTTTCGAGAAATCGGCTGAAGTGGCCGTTATTTCATCGATGAATCCGACTACGAGCTGCCGGCGAGCTCCAATCGTGAGTTACTTTCGTGTCGTTTGTTTCCTTCGAGCGAATCTCGACGGAAGAAGTTCGACGCGGATTCGACGACGCGACGATTTTCGTCGACGGTGCAAAATTTTTCTGGGGGAAAAAGGGAATTCGCAGCGGAGTGTTTTCTTCGCCGCGATCGATGCCTGGAAAAAATCGACGCGGAGTCGAATTGCAGTTTGCCTCGTGCTGCTCGAGTGCTTGCGAAAGTTGTTTCCTGTCCTTTTTCTTTTTCTTTTTCTTTTTCCGCGGCTTTGCGAGCCACGGCTTTTTATTGAAAGTTTCGAACGTTAGTCGGCAGTGAAATGGATCGTGCGAAACGGGACGAAGCTTACGGATTACAACGACGGACGAAAGAAAGTTTTAAATTGATACTTGTGTATACAGGGTGAAACAGGAAAGGTCGGGACAAAACTTATAGGTAGTACGTGTTAATGAGGCCAAACGTAGGGGTTGGAATCGCACAAAGCGGGGTCCCGCAGTCCCCGCAGTACTCCGCGCCATTTTTTGGCCCCGCATTATGTTAAATTGGAGCTGCGGGATCCCGTACGGCCTGTGCGTGTAACTAAAACTGTACGAACGACGACGCGCACGACGACCTGTTTATCTCGAAACGTGCAATAGTCCGAGGTAATATTTTGCTTCATAATTCGAATATTCGATATAAAATTATTATCGACAATAGCGATTGGCGTTGTTAAAAATTATTGATACGAAAATTTGCTAATTTACGAGAGGTTTCAGTACTTAAAAATAACGAATTTCATCGAAGTGACAAAACGTTTACGCAAGAGAGAAGAGGTTTTGCTACGCGTTTCTTACGGAAAAAATATCTACGATATAAGAAACGTGTAACAAAATCTCTTCCGTTTGCAAATCTACGTGTATTTCGTTTGTAATTGTTAGATATAACGTATCGTCGTCAATCTGACATCTCGTTTGGACATAGTAAACATAGAAGCTATTTTTAGTTGAATTTACATCTAGATTTCGTTTCTGTTCGATTGATTTTGATTTTCCTCGTTAAGAATGATTATCCTAAATTAGATAAAATTTGTTTCCTTATTAAATATATCTTCTCCGCGGGGTCTCGCGGGATTGAAAATAACGAGTCCCGCGAGATTGCAAGCCCTGGTCAAGTAGCTAAGAAAAGTTCGTACAAACTTATGTCCCAAAGTGCTTTATCGAAGAGTTATAAGCGTTTAAAGAATATTTCCGAGAAAGTCGTTCTTAATAGAATTTTTATATAGAATCGTGGTACAGACACAAATGCATTTACTGATATCTCTACAAGAGCAGGAGACTTCGAAGGATTTCCACGAACGAAAGCCTACGTTCTAGCAGAAAGAGGAAATTTCGAACGTTTCTTATAACTGGCAAGACAATTGATCTTTATCTTGCAATAAATTTTTAGCGGCTTTTTCGGGCAGCCTGTACGAGTCCAAGTAAAATTTGTATTACAGATACATTTTCTCTGCGCTAAACTTAGAACTTTTGTTGCTTAATTAGAAATACAGTTTCGCAAAATTACAGCGCCTTTTTCCCGTTTTTACTCTTTGAACTTTCGCTTGCCACTGTACGTACAAAAACTTTTATGTGCTATGTATTATGAAAATGTATTATCCGTTATTTAATGGCGAAATAGATTTATGCAGAAACTATTACAATATGACCAAGCGTAGAAATTATGCAAAGGAGTATCAAGGATATAACGTACCTACTTACTGCTACACGAGAATCTTTGTTTGGAGTTTCGAACGTTACTCGCTAGTGAAATGTATCGTGCAAAATGTGACGAAGCGTGGCGATTATGTAAGAGAATGTTGCGTGGCGTTGGCGAACGATTTTTATCTATTAATTTATTATCATGTAAATTTCCTATTTGTTATTCGATAGCGAATTGAATACAACGAAATGTACTATTATATTATAATACGACGTAGTTTAGAAAGGTGAAAGGGTTTCACGTATTATATTACTTTTGCTAAGAAAAAATTCTGAGATCAGAATAGTTGGAAAAAGTTGGTAAAGCGAGTATATGTGACGCGATACTACGAGTTTACGTACAATGCGATAGGATATCGTTCTAATAATGAATATAAACGATGGTAAAAATTAGTAAAAATGAATCAATGTTAATGAAATTTATATAGAAGGAAGGAAAATTAAAATTTCAAGTTGTTAGATTCAAGTAGTATTCTGATATATAATACAATAGGAGTGTTCTACTGTTCGCTCTCAATGAAGTTAACTGTAACGCTAAGTCTATTATTTATTAACAAAGCAAGTCCTCCGAGAGCGTAATGTGGTAAATTATGTAGATTTCGTTAAATCTTGTAGCATTGTTAACGAAATGAATTATGTAAAACGTGGATCCAGAGAGGCTGAAGGGTTCCTTGATTAATTTAAAAAAGAAACAATATCGATATTACGGACTGTCGTGTATCGTTCGTGTTTCTTGTATCGTACGTTATGCGAGTCTACAAGTAATAGGTTATTCGATATAACGTAATATTACTTTAATTGCTCGTAGCCACTATTATTTAAATCGGACGCAATATGCAAGATAAATGTCGCTCATTTTTAATTTTCGCTATTGCCAATCTACGAGCAGATTAATTAATTCACGTTCAGTTAACACGCTCGCGATTTAATTAGTTAATTTAATCAAATGGCAAACGTCCGATCAGCGTTGCGATCAAATATTATACTTCTCCCTTTTATCGTTCTCATTGTTCGTTTTTCGTTCCCTTATCACTGCTGCAGTTATATTATCGTATCGCTTTAACCAAGAAAATACCAGAGAAAATATAACTTTTATCTAGCATATAATTTAGATAAATTACGATACTTTTAAAAACGCTTCTATCACATTCGAGGAAATTATTTTCGCATCGTTCTAATTGATAATTATCTCCTGTCCATCGTATTTCAAATCCCAGATTTGTAATGTACGCGTACGACAAACGGTTTTTAATGCTTGATATCGATCGTTCTTACTAATTTAATATGACTGAACGTAATTGAAACGTCGTTATTGTATTTAAGTTCCATATACCGACAATATTATATCTAATTTTCTAGGGAATCGAATATTCCTAATTAAGTATTATTACACTTTATCTCTACGCTTTATCTGAAATTCCTCCTTTATGCCCGTGATACGAAATATTAAACATTAATTCAACGCTAATAGACGTAATTAACGTATCATCGTCGTTATATCTAAATTTAACGTACAATATCATCCCTAATTTTCTATAGCATCGAATATTCCAACAAATTAAATAACACTACGTATTATCACGAACTCCTCTTTAACGTATATCGTATAAAATATTATATATTAGCTCGTGATTAAACGACGTAATCGAAGTATTATCGTCAAACAAACGTTTCATTTTCATACACCTATACTGTTATCTGTAGTCTCTATCGAAACATCAATTATTCGCAGTCAACGCTATTACGACGGTACCATATTAAAACATCAAATATTAGTCGAATATTGGTCAGAACAAACCACGTGTCATACGTGATATTTAATTTCTATCCGCAATCCTGGAAAATATCACGGACATCGGTCCGGATAAACCAAATATATCATCGTCATTGTCATCGTATTTCACTTGTACTCGTACTATCGACCACTCGATGTTTCGGTTATTAATCAAATATTAATAAATTGCAGCTAAATTAGGCTGGATTAATTCGATCGATAGAGAGAAAGCCAACGATAACGGTCAAAATAGGACAATGAAAATGCGGATGGCTGCTGTCGGCTGTCAGAGCGTGGAGGCAGAATTCTGTGACAGTGGAGGAGGATAACGGCGTGTCAGCCACAGACAAGAATATCCCAATGGCCGTGACAATTTTAACGATAAAAAAAAGAGAGAATCGGCGATAGAATTGCTCTCCCTCTCTGTTCCAAGATTTTCCTCGCAAATCCATCGTGCCCTTTCGATCCGCGGTGTTGACTTTCAACGTTTCAGAGAAGATATTACGCCACACGTAATTTCCTCTTCACGCGATACTCAAAATGTTATTATCGCGTTGCGAATTTTTATGTATTTATTATATTTAATTTGGAGATGTAAAATTGCATCGAACGCGCATGACGTATAAAAATATGCGAAATAACTAAAGCAAAAAGTACTTGTTACAACGATTAATAAATAAAACGAATCTCCGTCCGAGTTCAGCATTTTCCATTTTACGCATAAAAGTAGAAATTCGCAAATTTGAAAATTTGCCGTCGCGTTATCGTATTTCGAATATATTACATTTGAAATATTTGCCAATATAGAGTCGATTTATTTGAGATTTTGGACAATAACGCGAAGCTTCGGCAGGTAGAAAAATTCATTTTGTTCGTTTTAATAATAATGTATTTCTCCTACTATATCTTATATCACTGCGTATTAAGTTTTGGTGGTAAGGTATATTCTTGTATTGTAACTCAGGAAAACTGATTTCTCCTCAGACTTTGATAGGAGTGATCCCTTTCTTTAAATACTTTGCATAATTACAAGAATCGAAAAGTCTCGTAGACAAAGAATGGACTGAATATGGAATTTCAAGATAATTTAAAATTCAAATGGAATTTGAATTTGTCGCATTGATTGTCCTGTCGATAGGATAATTAAGATCATCGATGAATCCCTTTTCGTAGAGTCTGATTCGATATGAAAAACGAATACGAAGGATGTTTGGAACAACAAATTGTCGAATGTAAGAAAGTGTAATTTATATTAGAAACCAATGTTCTAAATTTAAGTAATAACCTTCTAAACAACGTACGAAACAATTGACGTCTGATCAAAGAAGAATCTTTAAACCGTCAATTTCATCTCGTCTATAAAAACAATTAACTCTCGCGTATAAAGTTATACGAAATGTGTTCAGCTCTTGTACAAGTAGCTCTCATTTAAGCGATAGTTCTGCAGGTGCCATTGAATCGATATTATCCAATACTACTCGTTTGAAGCAAATTAATCTTTCATACTGAACGAAACTAAATTGCTTTGATAGCGATATAGAGGAAATCCCAGTGATAATTTTTAACGCAACTGCAAGATACAATTCGATTAAAAGATCGTTTACATTTGCAAATTGTCTCTTAAATTTAATGCACGATAGCACAATTCGTTTTATAATCTCTCTCTCTCTCTCTCTCAAATGAGTTAAGATTGGTTTATATTAACGATGATGCTATTTCATTCAAGTATCTTCCAATACTCTCCAACCGAACACGTAACAGAATTTTCGCGCAGAACTTACGCTTCAAACTGGCGATTATATTTCTACGTGCTTAGTTTCAAATTAGCTCTATTGCGTATCCTAACGAATTACAAATATGATATTTTTTTCGAGTAAGATACGATCATTTACTGAAACTTATTCGAAACTCATCTCGTTCTTACTTTAAACAAGCGGAGCTATCGCTTCCTTTAACAGGTCGACGATAAATTAATCAAAAGGTAGATACATAACCGAGAAAGTAAAACGACAGCTATTAGTTACAATAATTAGATAATTATTTAAAAATTGATAAATGAGTAAATAAAGAAATAAAATAAGAAATATTCTGTATTCCTTTTTAAAATTCACAGTGGCAAGTAATTTATACGAAAGTTCGATAATCTAAACATTAATAAATTACGGCGGATGAATAAATCAACGAGAAAGGAGCATCTTACGTCTTTTGCAGTACGTGTGCAACTATCGTTATTTATTTATCGGTTCAATGACAAATTGGAAAGGACATGTATAAGAAAGAGTAGACTACGAGGAAAGAAAGACAGAGGAAGCGACGAAGGGAATAAATAGTCTACGTTCGTTACATGTAAGTACACGAATCTATTAGTCGGCGTTTACTTAAGTCGACCCAAAGTTGATTAACCGACACCTGCGACAAATTTCGATCGAGTTTAAGCTTAGGCAAGTCGAATCACCTGCCTCTCCCTAGAGAAGTAAGTTGGAGAGTGTTACGACGAAGGAGATGATGAAATCACGTAATCGAATGCCGAATAACCCGTTTATCTGAAAACTCACGATTGGAAGAGGGTAAGTTACGTGAAATGTACTCCGTTCTTCAACCCTTATCGCGTCTCTTTAACGATTCCTACGGATTCTCCGGCGCGATATCTACTCCGATTTCTGGGTAAAAACCGCGCTCAACGTCGTTACTTCTCCAGCTATATATCTCGAACTTTGAAAAATCCTGGAATAAACATTTTTTTTCTCTTTAAACCGTTAGCGCAAAATTCAAGCGACAATAAATTTTCTACATTCGATTTTGTGAGTCTGTAATTTTGTAATTTTCTAAACCTTACGATCTCGTAATTTTCTGATTTTCTAAATTTTATGACCTTGCGATTTTCTAATTCTTCAGATTTTACGATTTCGTAATTTTCTAAATTTTACCATTTTATCGCATACACGTTTGAGATTATTACCAATCAGTGAAAGTTGAGACGAATTGAACAAGGAACGATGGAACGCAATCGTCGATCAGACTGATTTTGGAACTTTAAAACGTAACACGCTTCTCGTTCTTCGACACTTGAATTTAGGCAAAATAGATTACTCGTCATATTTCAAGCGATTCCATCGATATTTTTTCTCGTCGTACAATGCATAACACCTATTCGCGTTAATTCCGATAAACGATATAAAAGATTTATAAACTTGACAGAAACAACTCGACAGGAACACTGCGTTCTTTTATTTTTTTTTTTTTTTTTTTTGAAACAAAATTTTCTCAAATTACAACTAAACGTAAATTGTTTCTTTAATTAGAATCGCACAACGATAAACGCGTGTTCGAACGATATAGTATAGGTAGTATACCGAAGAAAGATACCGAAGATTAGTAACGTTGAATTGCTTTTATATTTTAAAAAGTGCACGTTTGAATTGAACGAAACTTTTGTTAGAGCGAAAGACTATAAGCATATAACAAAAAAAAAAAAAAAAAGGAAGAGAAAAAACGAAGGAGAAGAAAAACGATACTGAAAATAGACACGTTTAGTGAAGAATCAATATCAGTTTCACAAGTGTTAGGTTAATTTTAAGGTGATACCTCGATCACACAGTTAATTTAACTTGTAAAATAATCAAAAAACTCACCCCGTATGCTCTGAAGAGCGTTAGTAAAAGACTAGTACTTTGTATACTTTCACCGATTAGGTTAATTTGTAAAATAATCAAGACTCGTCTCATACGCGCCGAGGAGCATTAGTAAAAAAAAGTAGGATTACTTTGAAAAACGTTAGATTAGCTTCAACGTTGGGTCGTGGCCCAATTACGGGTCGCAAGTTAAGTTAACTCGTAAAATAATCGAGACTCGCGTCGTATGCTCCGAGGAGCGTCAGTGAAAAAGTAATACTAGTTTCAAAAACCTTAGATCAGCCTTAACGTTAGGTCATACCCCAGTCATACGGTGGCCGGTCAGGTTAACTTGTAAAATAATCAAGACTCACCTCGTATGCTCTGAAGAGCAGATAGAGCTCCCTCGGCTTGGCGTCCATCGGCAAGCCGCTCACGAACAAGGTGCGCACCTGTAACAGAAGAAAGAAAGAAAACGATAATCGAGTTAATTAACGTGATCGTGGAAAGGCCGGAGAGAGCGAAGAGACGGAGGAACAAGAGAGCAGAGTGTACGAGAACGGAAGAAGAAGTGGAGTCGGGACGAAGGATGGACGAAGATAACCTGGAATTAGTCTACTCTCTCTTGTTTGACTGCTGCCCTCGCGACAGCTAATCGTCGAATTAATAGGAGACGGTAATACCACCTTTTCTTCGTCTCCTATTCCCTTGCCAATTTAACGACCGATTTCGCCTCGGTTCTCTCGCTACATCCAAGCTAATTCGGTTTTCGTCGATGATTCTTACGACGGATGTTGGAAGATTGATTTCTGAATTTTGGGAACAAGTAGGATCGTCGATGAGTAGGTTATCCGTGTTGTCGATAAAAAGTTTGTCAGTGGAATTTTGTCGATGAAAAATTTGGAAGGTTTTATACGATTTTGGGACGTTTTAAAAAGTTCTAATTACCTATATGCGTACCACGTGTACCATAAACGAATACACAATTGGAAGGATATTATTTTAACGGTAACGTTTGTTAAGAATTCTCGGTTCATTCCGACGATCGCTTCGTGTATTAGAAATTTCGATCCTACGGTGAACGATAGGATTTAATCGAATTAAAAGATACTTTAACCCGTTTTGGCGTTAGCCTCGTTCTTACTTCGACCAGCTCCTACGTAGGTATATACGCAATTGCGAATTAATGATACGCACAGCGATAAAACACGATAGCGCGGTAATAGATAAACGAAATAAAATTTTAAAGATACAAATTGCTCGTGTCACTTTTACGTTGCGCGATATTTAATTCGGCGCATTTTCACGGAATTGCAGCAATATGCGCCAACCAAAGTGTTCAAACTACGTTACATATTCTATTTTGTAAAGCTCAATACCGTAAATTCAGTTACGCGTTACGTTGTTCGTTTTAACGTAGAATTCAATTATCGCGAATGGAAAATCAGCTTAAAAAATACGTTGGCCGGTAAATGTGTTAATAAAAGTTGCGATTCGGAAGCGAATGAACGTCGGTATCGGGTGTGACGTGAACGAAAAATAACGCAAAATAGACATTTCTCGAGATACTTGACTATATTAATTACGACAGCCTTATTACGCGGATCGTAATCGGTTATGGATTACGGGTTAAATTAAGCTTGCTTGATTAGCACGTGCGATGCGTACACGATGAAGCTTTAAGTGAGCATGGTAAAGTGATAGATGGTGCGCTCGCACTTGCAGAGTTATTTTCGACTAAGTGACGGACATTTTCGTACTACCGCGTGCTTTTGTTCCTTTCCATCCGTATTTCGTTAGCAGGTACGTTGTGTGACGTTAAGGAGATACGAAGAGTACGACAAAAAGAAAAGTAAGCATACGACGTGCTTGAAAAGCTGTTGAAGCTAAACTATCGCGAATTACGAGCACGATAGAGAATTTTAATACGCAACGAAGGAAGGACGGTTTGATTTCTTTAATTAAAATCACTCCGAAGGAAAGAAACGTCGTGTAACTAAAGAATGCATCTGACGAGAGTCATCCCAAACCATCGAATATAAGAGTTTCTCAAACAGGGATGTAAAGGTGGTAGGAAGCGGGGCAGGCGATAAAAAGACCCTAAGTCGCTAAAAATTCGCTTGATTTCGAGCATTCGGAAAATTTTCCATTCGTTGCGTACTATTTTTGGAACTTGGGGAAAAATTGCGATCGAAAAGTGCAAGGTTTGCGGTGTCACATTTTGTCAATGAAACAGATTTTAACGCCATATTAACGAACTCGTTACGCGTGGCTACGAGAAAAGAAATTAAGATCGATGATACGTACATCGTTTTTCTTCTTGTTGGCAGAAACAGAAGCTAATAATTGCCACGAACGGAGTACTTAATGGGAATGTAATTGTACGCTACTTGTTACGTCACGTGATTGATGGCTTTCGATCATTAGAACTCGGTATGAATTTACACGCGGTGTATTTACTAATTTATTATACATCGTTTAAATCATTGGGCATTTCTGCAGTTTTCCATTTGCGATCTTTTTGTATTAATTTAAACGTACTAGAGTTATCGAACGTAAAGTGACAACATTCTGATCCTTCCCGTCAACCATTTCTTTTCGCTATATAAATCCAGTGTCATTTTAAGCATAACGAGAGATTGCACAGTGTCTTTCTATCGCGCTGCAACTGTCTGACAGAACAAAAATATTGATTCTATTGATTCTAATAACACGCGACTAACATCCAGTAATTACTACGTTACGGACGCGAATAGTTACGTAGGAAGAGGAGAAAAAACGAGATTTACGAGAGCCAGTGACGAGACAAGTTTATTTACGAACTTGAGGAAAATCATACGATCGATTATTCGCGTTCTACGAACTTATGGGATGATATTCGTAATTCAGAAAGAAAAATCTCATCCGAACGTTTAGTCTCAAAAAATATTCTCAATCGTTTCTTTTCTATTTGAGAAACCTTCTTTTTAATTTAAGAAGGTTATTTTCGAAAGGAAGAGCGAAAGTAGTAACAGCCGAAAAACGCGTCATCGAAGACCTTTGAATCGATACATCGATAAACTTATTCTCACTGATCGTTTTTACATGTGTTTCGATTCGGTACTGGATGTTGCTTTATAATGTGATCGGTTTGGTTGAAACTTCGATACATTGAAAAGGGCTACTTAAAAAGACAAAATATCGTTTTAAAAAATGTCGCAAACAATCGTAAGTATCGTCTATTTAAGGTATACGATCGTAATAATAGTTGGTTTTAGTTTAGGTTTCGTTTCAACGAAAAAAATTGAATCGTTTGCGACACTTTTTTAAATGATATTTTGCCTTTTCAAATAATCTTTTCCAACGTATTGAAGCTTGAAAAAGCTCGAAGATATCGGCCAAATTGTAAAGTATTACCCGTTTTTTTATTCATCGTCGTTGTTTCAATTTCTTACTTATTTATACATTAATTTAAAAAATTGATCTGCATATCAACTTTCACTCGAAATAATTATTACCTTGGATTCGTTTCGATCTCTTGCTACTTACAATTGTCCCGATAAAATTACCTGAATATGCAATCGATAATTCAAACATTCGGTGAGCAAACACCGAAAGTTGTCGGGATTCGTGGTATTTTCCCTTCAACCTATTCTTGACCCAGTTTCCCGTTCAGCCTGAGAACGCATTGTGACCGCCACGGAAGTAAGCAAAACGGAGACGGTAAATTACATACTGATTTGGCGCTATGCCAGATGGAAAATGCTGTCTTGTGCTACGCTTCCGACGAACTTTCTTTCGCGATAAAGGATTCACTGTCCGATGATTTGATTTACTATCGCGATCGAGATAAGACATTTTAGGTGAAGTTGAATTTGAGCTGTATGAATTGTCGAATGGAAAAAATGTCAGCACGGTTCCTAGTATTAAATATCGTTCAAAGGCACCCGTCTATATCATGTTCATTTTACGTTCGTTTATATTCATTCCAGGGCAAAAGACAGACGAATGCTCGTTGATGAAAACGAGGGGAAAATACCATCGGATTGTTCGATTACAACAATATCTAAAAATTTGATTTATCGCTATATCATGTATTTTGAAGTACCAAGGAATGCTGCGATCCATTTTCTTCTCGTTCTTTCTTTGGAATGTAGACGTTAACACGCGAGTGAGAAAAAAACCCAAAATTGCTCTTAAAAATTGTTCTTCGTCGTAACTTCTATTTCGAAACAATCAACGCGACCAAATTTCTCGTCCGTGTTTCTAATAATGATTTCAGAGTACAGATTGTAACAATTTACTTCTTTGCTTCAGCCTGTATACCCTATGTTACGCGTTTACGCCCCTGTATCCAAACCAATGGAACCTCGACTGTTCCACATTTTATACGATGAACGGTGTTAAGAACCATCGATCGAAACGTTAAAACGCGAATAATCGGACACCCGGTACAGGACGAATGGCCAATGGAATTCGACGGAAGTCGCTTCCTCGAGCGGAAACGCGCATATGTACAGACTGTCCCGTGAGAACGCTGTCGGGATCGATCCCGGTGCAGCGAACGCATCGATCTACATCTTCTCACGTATTGTCTCCGCAGAAGAGGAGAAGCGCTCGCTAACGCGATTTCCCACAGGAATAAAGTGCCGCGTAATGCGTCAGAAACAATGCTGCGAACAGGTGGATAAGGGAAACACGACGGGGAACGATACAACCAGCCGCTTTCACTGCTCTTAATGGATACCCTGGCGCCTGTCCCCGCGTTACTTTGACGACGAATTAACGATTGTCGGATGCGAACTGTCGCTGATTTCGAGGGTGTTGCTCGGTGGAGATTTGTTTGATGTCTAGCCTCGCTATTTCCGATCCTTCTCAAGCGACCTTCCGAGTTCAAGATCTTGGAATCTTCACGTTTCGATCGCTTTATTTTTCGCTCTGGTTTTGGTAGACGAAGAAGCTTTTTCCTTCTTCGAGGAAATTTTTAACGTAAGATTGAAAGAAAGAAAAAGATCGAGAATTCTCGAAGAATCGCCAACGACTTTTTCGCGTTTTATCGAGACCGATACTTTTCATTTTCTAAGAAAATATTTAACGCCTAGATTGAAACGAGAAATTATGGATGTCGAAAGCGATGTTTTCGTACTTTGTCGAGATTTCAGATATTTTTTTAACGTTAGAAAGTCGCAACAGCGCCGAGAAAGGTTATAATCTTTTGGAGGAAAAAATGGAAATACGAAGACCAGTGTGTCGATCTATCGATAGAAGAAAACGAGCTAATTCGTTGCTCGAATTGGCAACAGTTTGGAAATAAATGTCTTGCGTGAAGTAATTCGTATCCTATACGATCGATAGTTGATCGATTACCGAGAAAGGATCGTGTAGATGGCGGAATTAAATAAAGATTTAGATGAAGATATCGTGCGAATTTATTGGCTGTAATACCTGATATTAATCGACGAATTAGCAAACAATAACCCATATTCGGTCACGATCCTTTTCACTTTTTAAAATTATCATAAAACGTTACGTTGTTGGTTACATATACGTGTAAGTGTTAAATGCGTATTACGTACGATGCACTTAACATTTCTTAGGAATCCTATTTGCTCGCGAGAGAAAAAAGATCGTAATCGTCTACTCCAATCTATTTAAATTTCAAGTAATTTCCACTCTTAAAATTGATTTAATTTATTATTAGCGGTATATCCGCGTCGAATTCTTAGATTTCTTTTCACATTTGTCCCGGACGCGTATCGAAAGAATCTCGTTGAAAGACCTCGCATCTGATTAAAAACATTTTAAATTAAAAATAATTAAAAACCACTAGCTTCTACGTTTTTAGTTAATGTCATGAAATTTATGAATTTCCGTAAACGCGCATAATCTTGTACGAATCCTTTCCGATTACTTTACGCCGATCGTTGAGCTTTCGCGGTGTTTCTCGTAGGCAAAAACCAAGGTAGTAAAAAGGAGGATCGCTGCAGGTAAAGTCGCGATATAACGCGACGAAATGGCGAAAAAAAAAGAGAAAGGAAAGGTTGGCGTTCTTATTCGCGCGTCGCGACGCCGTGTTTACTTCGGCATGTGCCGGAAGAAGGAGGCTTAAACTCCCTCTGCTCGTGTAACACGATGACGTTGATATTCACGAGCGCCTATTCAATTTAACCTTGCACCTGCAAGCACCTGATGCTTCGCTAAGGTTTTCCGGATGAGCGAAATCAAGTACGTCCCGACGAGAGACGGTGAAATTCGGCGCCAGCGGAAGACTCGCAAGGCGTAGCACGCGATTCCCCTAACTGCCTGAAAATGGAACAAACGTGTGTGATATTACACAGAATGCGGTGAAATAGTAGAAGCGGATAGAGATTGATTCGTCGTAGGTGAATGGTATAGATACAGTGGACACGCGAAAAAGGTGATAAAAGAAAACTCGTTCGTGCAAAGTTGTTTCTCGAGAAATCGTAGTTAATCGCCGTGAATTTCTTCTTTCTTCTTAATTCAATTCGTTCCTTGGCGTTAATTCGAGGAAACGGCCAAAAATTATACAGAACGCTGCGGAATAATAAAAGTGGATATAGCAGGTGATTCGTTGGCGCGACGCTTGGTTTTTCGAGAAATCGAATTTAATCTTTGTTCGTTTTCTGTTTCTTTTAATTTAATTCGTCTCTTGGTGTTAATTCGAGAAAATGGTTAAAAATTACGTGGCATGCGGTGGTGGAATAGGAGAAGCGGATGGCATGTGATTCGGTAAGTCGTTGGCGCGACGCTTGGTTTTCCGAGAAATCAAATTTAATCCCCGTTCATTTCCTCTCTTAATCCGGTTTCTTTCTTGTTACTAAATTGGAGAAAGACAGATAGTTGCGAATTTGCAAATTCTTTCAGCGAATAGAGAAAAACGCAAAGAGCTACACTGATTGCACGAGGTGGATGAAAGTTAATTAAAGGTCGAAAGATCGAAATTCAATTATTTAGAAATTGAAATTGAAACGAAGCGTACGTAGTAACGGGAAGGATTAAAGATCCGATAAATGTATCGCGGTAGAAGATACAGAGTAATTACGTATTCGTATATTCTTTCGTTGAAATTGTTTCGGATTAAAATCGGCACAGATGATCGGAAGTTAAATCTCGTCTGGGACTTTGTCAGACAGAATCGCCAGGTTAAATAGTTATCTTTTTGTGAAATCAAAGGAAGATTACTGGGAAATTATTTACGAGGAGAAATTTTCCAACATTATTGATCGAATTATCTGGAATTGGCATAGAAATTGCTTCGGCGTAAATAACTGAAATGACTTTAAGAAATATAAAGCGAATCTCGACTATTGTAAGAACTATTCCGAATACGATCATCGAACGTACAACTGTAACATTTATCAGAGCAGACAAATAGAAAAATCGAAATTGACGCCGGTGACGGTAAAATCGCCGATCAACTACGATACGAGAGAACAAAAGTTCAACGATCGCATTTCGAATTCTAATTTTTGTATTAGGCATAAATTGGGATTCACGGATGAACGAACCAATAAAACGGTGAAAGTGAACTGTTTTAGCGATCGCAGAAAATTGGCAGCGTTCCGCGGCGATCCGCTAAAAACTAGTTCATTTACTTACATATACCTGTTGGAGCTAACCAAATCTACCGATAAATTGGTGGACTCTACGCAAAAACGCACAGTGTTCCATCCATCCATATCTACAAGCTGGCGATTTATGGTTCATCGAATTAATAGCTCACAGGTTTAGTCCCGAAAGTGAAGGAAATCTCTTTGATCGCTTTTTTCCATTGAGCTCGTGAAACGCGTTCGACGACGTTCTTTGAAAAGATACGATCGAACAAAATGTATCGACGTGTATAACTGATAAATATAACGAAACGTAAATGATGTTCTTTTCAGAGATAGCTCGTTATATCTTGTTTTTGCGTCGTGCTTCTCAAAACGAAGTATCACTGTCGAATATAATTCGTTAATGCGACAAAACGTAAATAAGGTCCTTTTTATTTCCGACGAATTAATTACCGTAGCCCGTTTCGGCTTGTTCAACGCGATATCGTTGAATAAAATTTATTAATACGCTTTAATGGCAGATACAATGGAACATAAATAAGAATCTCCTGACACATTAATCATTGCGACGTGTTTTTGTATCTTTCGGAACATACGATTCCCGAATGCAATTTGTTAATGGAACATAGCGACAGATGTGATAAAACGTGAATACAGTGCCTGTTTATCAATGAATCACTCTAGCTCGTTCTCGTGTCATTTTTTTTTTTTTTTTTGAAGACGTTTAATCAGGTTAGGCTTCATTTTTGTAATTACTACTAATTACTGGTATAATAAGTAAGAGTAACGTCGTTTTTATCGTATCGTATCATAATAAAAGGTAGTAGTACTTTTCTTAAGTAGAGTTTTTCTCAAAGTGATAATTAAATTAAATTGATATAAATTTTGTTTAATAGACGAATAAAATACAATTAGAATTCGCTTGTTTGCGAATTACCCGCTGTAATAGTTGCTTTTCTACGAGAGAAAAATATATGAATGTTTTGTAAAGCGAGCGAGTAGTTGGCTATTCGAGTAATCCGGGACTCCATTTGAAAACCCAGTAACAACGAAACGTAGAAAATGGGACATTTTTGTCCGCATCGCGCACATCCTCCGTTAATCTTTTCTCGTATTAATTAATTACTCGTGGTCAAGTCGGGAAACGACGGTTCGTCGACCGACCATTATTTCCGGCTCGGCTGGCTTTTGTGAAACATTAAAAACTCTCCTGTCCTTCGTTGGAAACGACAAAAACCGTCCGACCGTAACAAGCCCTTTGTTATCAAAGATTCACCGATTAAAGGTTTATTCGTAACCGTCCGTTAGATTCGAGATAATATTAATCGTAAATGAGAAATAATTATCCTGAAAATAATCAACATTCGATCGACTTTCAATTTGATGTTACAATATTCCTTTTACTTTAATTAATGTATATAAAACGATCGATAAAATTCATTTGACGGAAATTAGTTAAACGAAGATCGACTTTAACGGCGTAAAAATTTTGTTTCTGAAAATGTTATCTGTAACGCAAAGAGAGCGAAAAAGATTAGCTCTTGAATTTGTAAAATTCGAGCTATTTTTTTATTTGGTTACGGTTTTTCTCATTAACAGCTCTCCTTCTATGTGGCTGTGTCGATAAAGGAGAATATACGCGATTATACCGCGTTCCTTTCTTTTCGGAATGTGAAATTTCTACCGTTAATGGCAAAAACGCAGTGAAAGTTCTTAATACCGAATGTTCTCTTCACACGTTTCTTACTTTCTCGCGTTAACGTACAGATAAACCTAGTATTATACAAGAAGAGTCGGAAAACCTGAAAACCTTCTTTTCTTTGGATATAGCAATAATGGAATGGTACTTGAGCGAGAACGAGCGAAAAGCCTGACTTAACGTTGAATAAAATTCTCGCGCGTCACATCGTGTCATAATCGTAATTAGAGATTGAGAAAATGATATAAGATAATATTACCCGATAGTCCGATGAAACGATATCTTCTGATTTAGAAACTTTTCCGAAGGAAACTATACTTTTTGCGATTTATATATTTTCAATTATTTTCAAGTTTTTAATAAATAACAAGAAATCTTGACGTTGTCGAGACGATTGAAACGGTCACATTGCAAATTTTCCCGGAATTTTCAACAATGTGACCGGTTCGTGTTTTCCTTAAACGTTAACAGTTAAAAATCATATACCACTCTGCGACGAAGGAAACGATCGGTGCGTATTGAGATCAAGTAACAGAAGCAAAATTCCCGTCATTCGCGTGTAAACTTTGGCCATTCTGGTTGTACTTGTTGTTAAAAAGCAAGACGAAAAGAGGAAGAAAAGGAGAAAGAAGGAGTTTTATGAAATTGGAATAGAAAACTTCATACGAAAAGACAGAGGGCTACAAAAAATATGTGAAAATTCAATCGATCGTCGGTAGGTAATTTTTCGCTTTCATCCGGCATAAATGGTTGAAGAGCAAAACGTATGGCAAACTGTAATGACAAAAGGCAAAAGTCGATGGAAAAAAAGTTACGTCAAATGCTTGCATAAAGGCGCGTTCTCAGAGCATCCGTACAGCTTTCGATTAGATCAGACGAGCGAGAACACGGGGAGTAAGAGCATTAGTTCGTACGGTCATCGAGCAATCTGTTCGTAAATTTACATTCACCGATCGAAAATGCACTTTTGCAGCGTTTTTAGAGCATTCGGATGTCGAATTTTCGAATCGACCCTTTTAATTTCGCTAAAGATATCGAAGAGATATTGGATGCAGACGCGCGTTAGCACGAAACATAGCGACGAGCAACGTCCAATTCGTGTTCGAAGATGGAACGTGGCCGAGACGGACGGATAATTGTGAATCAAACTTAGTGACGCTCGGTACACCAAAGCGTAGACGGAGGAGCAGGATCGGTTCGGTCCGCGGAAATAGACGACCGCCTTACGTGAACTTGGCTTAAGTAATTGCGCCGTGTTAACTTGCGACGCGCACACGTGTAGCAAGTAATGGCGTCGTGGGCTGCTTAACTTGTAATGATCTAGCTGCATCAAATTGCCGCAACGAAGCCACGGCAATTAATAAAGTTAAGAAACGCCGCCGGCTGAAAGTATGGCCCGCAACCTGGCCGAGTAAGGATAATTACGGTGCACTCTCTGACTATCTCCGTTCCTACCCCTTCACTGTCCTGCATCGCAGTAATTTACTTTCAGAAAAGCTCGTTAAGATGACGTATTTGTGGTTGTTCGAGTTTCGATCGTGTTCCTCGAGTATTCGTAGCGCGCTAGTATCCCTGAAAAGTAAGACGCGCTAAGACCGGAAAGTCATATTTTTCGCGTAGTCACGCTGCCTGAGATTCTCCCTCGAGGAAGAAATTTCTTGGCTGCGTGTACTTTCTGCGGGCGCGTGCTAACAAACAACTCGGAAACGTTACGATATACGACAGTTTGGACAGCGAAATCACCGATATTACATAAATATTTTTCACGTTTTCTTCGTTCGAAAACGTTGAGGGAAGGACTACGTTTCTCTTTAAAACGAGATTCTTCCAGTCGTTTCACGCGACACGTTAGTTTACAAACTACACTCTGTGAGAACAATTTTCCCACGATCGATCAAAAAGTCACTTTTTACGACGGTATACTGCAGGAATTACTGCTTTCAACTTTGAAGATGAGTATTTCTATTTCAGTAGGGATAGAAATCGAATCGCGTATCGATATTATGCTAAGCGACGTATCGCCAGAATTTCGAAGAAACCGTAAGAAAGTCAGTCCACGATGAAAATAGCTTAATCGAAAACACATGTCATCGAGCTATACCTCGGATTACGTGTGTATGCACGTTGATCGTCAGACGACGCGTTTCTGATTCTTCGAGCTTCGATCGCGTTTTTGACGATGCGTTGCAAAATCCCGTGATCCTCTCTTTCTCCCATGCTAAGATCCTTCGTGCGCTGGTAACTTGGACAATGAGCTCGACTTTATATCTTTGGGAGAAGCGGGTCAAGTTGTTTGCGAACATGTTTTGTTCGTTTTGTGGTAGATCGAATTGTCGGCAAGTTTAGCTAGTCAGATTGAAGAAGTTGCTGAGATTAGAAAGCTGGGAATATAGACGAAAATGGCGGTATTCAATCTATTAGAGATACCACGGATCGTAAAAAGAAATTTGTCACTCTGGCCCTGATTGTGATCTTTGAATAGCGATTTTCTTCCTTAATAAAAAGTACGTAACATTATATTTGTTATTTTGAAAATATATTTTTACCATTCATCCGTTTTCATAGGCCGCAGGTCCTAAGTTTTCGTTTATGCTTTGAGACCAATTTCCGTTTGGGACAATTCATTGTGTCCAAAAACTGCGTGAATGAAGATAAAATTGCCAGATAATGGGACAATGTAGAAATTTATAATAAAGTTAAAACTCTACCAATGATAATTTTGAAGATGGCAATTTGATATAAATGTTGTATAAATGTTTGTAGTTGTTAGATTTATAGTTACCAGAGCCAGGAAAATTGTTAAACGGAGAACGAGAAAAATGTGTGAATGAAATTGGTATATTGATTAAATCAATAATTAAACATGTTATCGGTTAAATGAGTGTAAAGTAGTAATCGATTGAAACTAATGGTGACAAGCATTCGACAACGTTCATTTATATTCTGGTATTAGATCGTACATTTAAGAGTTTAAGAATTGATATCAATAAAAGGTAAAGAAAATCTAGGTACGCGGAGAGGAAAGGGGCAAAAGAATTTTAAAAAAAATCCATAGATAACATCCGTCGAAGTGTTTAAATTTTTGTGGCGTCTTCTGTGTTTAACTAAAATAAAAAAAAAAAAAAAATTAAGAAAGGATCTAGACAGAATTTGGTTAAAATCTAGGTCAAATTAAAAAAAAAAAAATGTGTAACTCTCACGTATAGAAACTAAAGAAAATCTCCAAAAAAACTGAGTCTAAGTAATCCAATTTTCCAATAATAGGTTTGATAATTCTCACATTCTTATACTTATATATATATATATCTTATTCGATTTATCAAACTTTATAGGATTTCACTTTCGATACATTATTGGCTTTACAATTTTCTCGATCGTTCCATCTAATTGGAATTTATGTTTCACGAGTAAAACCGGCATCAGGTAACAAATACACTCGCAAGAGGAGTCGCGATAATGACATTCTTTTAAACGACATTACCGTAACTCCTGGATGTCCTTCAGGTTGTCCGGGGAAGGAAATGCAATTTGTGTGGAACAATCGATCACAGCCGATTGAATCCACCTCGAGAGCCTGCGAATGGCTATTTCGTTGATGGCATTATTTCCTCTTCAAATCGAAACACAATTCGTGCGTATTTCACCGGTTCGCCTTTGTAAGTCTCGATACGATTTCGATTCGACTTTCCACGATTTTCATTTCCCTCTCGTTTTTCGAAAACAACCCAAATCTCCCGTCCTCTTTTCCATCGGGATTAAGTTTCACGGTCTATATTCGACGAAATAAATAATAGAGAATATCGAGCAGCGCCGACTAGAAGCAGAAAAAAAAGTAAGAGAATTTTTCATTTCCGTTTGAAAAAAAAAAAAATGATTTATTTACGAGGGAACGTTACGTGTGTGGTTAACGTTTCTTCCCTGTAAAATCATTGGCGATTCGAAAGAAAAAAACGTTCTAAAAGTAACGCTGCCACGATAAAAAAAAAGGAGGGGAAGTGAAAAGGAGATAAAAAGGGAAAATGGACGAAATAAAAATAGTTGGAACGATGCTTTGTGCCCGAAGCCAATTACGTTCGAAAGTTTCTGTACGATCTAGATTCGCATAGTTGGGTTGTATAGGTTCCCAATTATTGTATACTAAGAGGAATATCAAAGGTCCTGGAAAGCTGTACGCGTCGTAAAATTATTTCGGCTGAAAGCGACGATTGACCGGAACGAAGACATCGAGGCGTAGTTTTTGGAGAACAATCGATCACGCGCGATCGACTCCGCTCCCAGTTCCTGCAACCGACCGTATCGGCGATCCTCATTGTCTTGCATTTCCGAAGCTGATCTAACTATCTACGCATCCGGCTGCGAGATTGGTTACCCAGATTACGCGTGATTAGGCTTATTGACTGCTTCGCGCACACATATCTCTCTGCTGATGATCATTAAATTACGTACTCGTGGCTCTTCGCAATTCAATCGTGTTTTTCTTGGCGTTCGGTGCTTTATTCCGACATTCCCTGAAAATTTTCAGGTCTGTCCAAAAGAAGCGAAGCGGAATGATCGCGAAACGTTGACGAGTATAAGGTGCGATACATTAATAAAAATACGATGGAAACCCGAACAACAAATACGTCACTCGATCGTCGTAAAAGTTTGAAATCTAAGATTTTTACGATCTTTTCGGAATAAAAAACATCAACGACGGTGACGATGGATGCGATATGTCCTTTACGAAATGTACCTTTTAATATAAAATACTATAATTTGAAGTTACGTGTAGTATCGTCAATTTCTCTGTGATATAGTCTCAGGTTTTTTTTTTTATCAATTTTATTGGAAGTGGTCGATAGAAATCTGCTCGTGATACGGGAATGCAAAAACTTTCTTTTCGATTTAACTTCCAAGAGACGTTGGATTTTCAAAGAGCGAAACTAATAGGATCGGAGGACAGCCGTGTATTTTGAACGAAATCTTAATTAACTTTGCGCAAACAAAATTGACAGGCATTTATTTGTGGCACTGAAATGAGAAAATAACTCTTCGGATGTTACCGTAAACAGTTCTAATTATAACCGCACGATAAATCAATTTTGTCAGAAAAGATTAATCAATTTAATTGATAATAATTCTCTTGAGAGCTTGAAAAGGTAAAATTAACGCGATTGAGAAATCGTAATTTATTCCACTCCCATTAATTTCGTTAAGGGGGCCAGACAAAAATTTATTCATACCGCGGAAATACGTTTCCATTGCGACTTATAATCGCATAGAGGTTGTTTACGAAAACATAATTAATGTTAAAAAGCATTCCTCTGAATATCATCCCCCACGAGTATTGTTCTCGACAAGTAGCATTAGTATAATCGAAGATCATAATTCGCATTGAGATTTTTCATTTATTACAGCATAAACAGTAGAAATGTATTATATTCTCTCTATTACAAGAGTACAAACATCTTTCTCTCGGTTATTTCTTTCGAAAGACCAAAAAAAGAAAAGAAAAAACAACACTAGTAGACGATGTGGAGTCTCGAATTAATAGGAAGACAAAACAGCTCGGATAATGAAATTTTCAGATAACGAAACGCTCGCTTGTCTCGTATGAAATTCCATCGATTCGAGTCCAGATTAAGATTAACTGACAGATTCCTGAAATATTTATAGATTCGACACAAGTAATTACATAGAGTTACATTGTTTTTGTACTTCGAACCGTCCAAGTCCTTTTTCGAGTGCCACGCGAATGCTTCGGCACGAGAAAGCACCTCTCCATTATCCGTTTCGTTCGCCGTTTCCATTTGTATAGAATCGTCGTTATCGTCGTCTTTATCGCAACGAAACCATTTCGTTACATCGGTGTATCTAAGATTTTTATATCGCTGCCAGCGTCCGAGGAATCTACGTGCTTTCCACGATCTTCGATATCAAGCTTTTGTTCTCTAACGTCTGTGATCGTGGCTCTTCCAACGCCGCTAATTTTTGCTAATTCTGTCGTACTCGCGTCACGTTCGAGTTTCTTTAATTACGTCGTACTTTGTTACGACAGTTAGAACGCTACTAATTTCATATTAAATTCTCGCGATGATAATTCGTGATAACGACAACGATAGCGAAAGAACACTAATGGAATATGTACGTATTGGAAACGGAAAAAGGCATCCGTTAATGGAAAACATAAGGTTCGGAAAGCAAAGCGTTCGGATATTAGAGTACTCGAGTTATGGATATTCGGATAAACTGAAAATGAAAATGTAATTACGACTGAAATCGTTACTAAAATTTCAGCTTTTCGAGTTCGAGTAACTTTTGTCAAAATAATTTCCAAAATAGCACGTTTCAAGTCACAATACTGCTTAACGAGGCATAATTAATGAGAGAGGAAACGTCGAAACGTAATAGAAACAGGGGAAACGTGCGGCGAATGAAAATGGACCGTTTATTGTCTGACAACTTTGAAACCAGTCTCGCACGAACGTCATTAATCCGTAACTTTTCGTATCGTTCTAAGAACATTCACACCCATTTCGAGAAAATGCATCGTGAATTGACAGATCCTTTCTAAATATCCATTTAACTTTACACACAAAAATCCTGTGGAAATTTCTCTCCGTGTTTCATGAAATTCAACGAAGAGGCTCTCTAACAAAGTTATCCAAGCTCTTTGTGTGTTACTTTCCCCAACGAACTCGCTCGTTCTATGAATCTGAAAGTTTGCAGTTCCATAGTCGTCGAGAAATTAAATAAAATCGCGTTAGGTTATATTGTACAATGCGTCAAAGAAATGTGATATCGTACATCGAAATTTTTATTTATTTCCTTCGTGAATAAATACAGAGAGAGAGAGAGAGAGAGAGAGGTATAGATGACACAAAGAAAGGTGGAAAAGGTGGAAGCTTCAAAAAGTGGAAAATTAATAATATTTTGATTCGTGCTGTCGTCTGGCGTGAAACCAAATTTTTGTTATTTCGTGATTTGAAAGTAAAATTATTGAAACTAGTTTATCTTTTTCTCTAGAATACAAAACTGAAATTGCTAAAAATAGTTTCAGCTTTTACTAACCTTCATTGACTGTTTTCCGAATTACGCGTATTTTAAAAATTCCAAGTTTCTGAGAACTTACCAGCTCTTTATTTGTCGTTAAATTTCGTTCCAAATCCCTCTGCGGTCAAATTTTCAAGTGAAAATTAATACAGAAAAATTTTAATACGCGAGAGAAAAATTAACGCACAACAGAGATTGAATTATTGGTTAAAAGAGCGAAGGGTTGATTTCTAAGAGTTTTAGCGAGGGAACGTTAAACATTTTGTCAACAATTAAAATCTAATTTTCGCTAAAGCCGCATTAATGGTACGAATACAAAAGAAATTAATTTCTCGTTTTACTCAACGAAGAAACGTATTTTCATAATAGCAAAGTTAATCGAATTTGCGGTTAAGCATTTTCCTGTCTATACCATCGTATAAATTATACGAAGCAAAGTTTTATCGGAGGCGATCCAACAGATTTTTTCAATTTGCGACTTCCTTCTATAAAAAGCAATCTCCATCTAAATTCCATGTCTTACGTCCTATTAAGACGAATTTTTCTTTCGGCGATAAACGATGTTTCGTAATCGACGACCGTTCGCGTCCACTTGTTCGTTATACCCAGATTTTTTGCGACTGTCTTTCGTCTTTTTTTGCAAACTCTCGCTTTTCTGCCGGAAGTTATAGGGTCGTTAGCGTTTCGTTTCCTCTCCCACGATTCACCGCTTCTAAATACGCTTCCTTTCGCGCGCGCATTATCTCGCGCAATAAGTTTCCAACGATAAGTATCCGTGCCACTCGTTATCCGCGAAACGTTCTCCAACAATTTTCCAACGAAAAAGACGTTATTTTTTCCGGCTTGATACGTCAATTCCAAACATCGTTCTTTTCTTCCTCTCTTTTATTTTTCCGTCAAAAAGTGAACCGACGCTCGTGCTGTCAAGTAACTTCCACCCGTTCCTTTAAATGGCGTCGAAACTCGGGACAGAATTTAAAAAACGAGTAGGAAGAGGCATCAAAAAGTTAAGCTAATACAGTTTAATTCTATTAAACCGCATAGCGCTGGAATCTTTCATGCCACCGCTTGCGGTTTCGTTTTTCTTCGTCGAATGTCACGCGGTAAGAATCTCGTTGTTTTACCTAGAAACTTTCGCCTATCGTTGAACGATAAGACGTGGATCAATGGGGAATATCGCGCCAGTCATTGGTTCTTGTGAATTTGTCAGAAATCCGGAAGTCTTCTCGTATTCCTTACAGAGGTTTTGACGACAGAGTTAGTTTTTAATTTCTCGCCATCTGCGTTATCTACGTTTACTCTCTATTAAAATTAACGGCAGAGTTGTTCGTAGAACGATTAACGTTCCTATCGTTTAAGAATTTGTAGCTGTACATGTTTCGTGTTTTTGAAAAATCGCACTGTATGTTTTTCCAAATTGAAACCTGCTACATCGTAAAGAATTTTGCAGGGAAAGTAACAACGAATAAACTGAGGCGCACGATCGATCTATTACAAAACACGATTTCACTACTTTCTTTGTCCGTTTATCTTGCGTTCGGTATAAAACACCATCATTGATGTCAGAGAATAGGAATTTGAAAGTTAGAGGAGTTGAGAAGAGTACAAAGGCGGATAATATTAGATTGCAATGTGATATTTGACGATACCTGTTACGATAACCGAAAGAATCATTAGCAGTTATCCTACGGAAATGCTGGAGCTCGTCCAAAAGCCACACGCGTTAAATGGTATAGCAACCATTCGAAAGGAACGATACCGGACATGTACGGTATTGCACAATCGGGTAGAAACAACGATACGCTGCGAGTAGCATACGTGATAGGAGTGATGTGGAGTTCTCCGAATCTGACAAACATCGATACGGTACGAGTGACTACGAACTTTAGAGATTTGTAAGATACGGAGGCTCGAAAAACGGTAAAATTCAATGTCCCCAAAATTTAAAAGTCTTCGAGAGTTTAAACATGTACAAAGTTTGAAAATGTTTCAATTTGCGTCGAGACGGCGAGATTCGAGATTTGTCCTCTAATCTGAGAAAAAGTAAACTTCAACGTCTTCAAAACGTAAAAGCCTTAGAAATGCATCAAGTTTCAAGGTGCATTTTGAGTTTATTTCAAGGATTTGATGTGGACGCGAGAGACAAAACTGGAGAAGAATTAGAAGAATCAGAGAATACGGAAGAAAAATTTGGACGTCTCGGGGATACGAGGTCTCAAGATACCTCGAGCGAACTCGCATCGAGACGATGGATCTCGAAATTTGTACGATTAAGATTGGCGAGATTTATAAAAGTCGGATGCGAACACGCGAGACAAAACGAGAACGGAGAAATTCGACGTCCCCAGAGTTTGAAAGTCTGTAGAATCTACGTGGCTCGAGTTGGTTCAGACTAGGAGGACCGTGGGACCTTGGCCTCGTAGCAACGAAACTGCAGAATCTCAATTTGGTTCACCGCAAAATCGTAGAATTTGGAACTAAAGATCGACTAGCCGGTCCTCGGGGACTTAGAAAGCTTTCTCGGAGTTTAGACCGTGGACTCTTAAACCCCGAGGCACGCCCTCCGATCAAACGCTTTGACGCAGGGTCCGGGCCAAAGTTTCTTGAAAACGTTAAGATAATTTAATTTGAGACGATCAGGCTAATCCGACTCGCGATGTTCTCAAATTGCTCGAAACCGACACCCAACAATCTCGAAGATAACTGAAATCGATATGACTTTGGTACACGACGTTGGAATAATCCAAATTGATGTCTAGTCTCCTAATTCTACATCTCCGGGGTGATCCAAGACAAGGTTCAACGATCTTTGCGTACTTCGAACGAAGGTATATCGATTTTGAGGTAATCGAATTGAGAATTCGTAACTTTGCAGCGGACCAAATCGTGTTTCTATAATCTCGGGACGACCGCACTTCCAAGACCGTAGCATTTCGTAGCCCTCGAGTCGAGGTTCACGATCCAGATCGCGATCTCGGACACTTTCAAGCAATACCAAGTAAGTAGCAAAGTTTTCGGCCGATACGTTTCCATACTCTACTCGTAAACATTTTTAGCGACAAAAAGACGATACACAGCGTAAATTTTTTATTGGAATAAATCAGAGAAGTACATTTCCAATTTTCGTATGAAAGTTCTGCCGAACGATACGAACTTTGATATACCTGAAGCCGATTAATTGGTACGAAAAATGCTACGATAGATACAATGGTGCGCCGATACCTTTATGCAGCTACTGCGTAATATATATAAATCGCTCAACGCGTTTCCGATACGTTGGCAAGAAGTTTCGAGTTTTACAAATTGTCGAACAGTAAATTTCACGAATCGATGAAAGAAATTATCGAAAAACGAATCGTAACATCGTATAACCAAGAACATACGGCGTTGGAAAAATAAGTCAGAGTGACAGAAAAGAGAGAGCAGGGTCTCGTAAACTCATCAAAAGAGACTAGCAAAGTTTTCAAAACATTGCCCGGTAAAATCTGTATTCGTTTCTCTGAAATGCCAAGCTTTTCCCATTTTTCTTGAATATCCGCGAGACGTGTTTTTAAACTCATGGAGGCCGTGCTCGCTGAAAGAAATTACTAAAACTCGCGAAGCTTTCGCAACGTTTCTTAAAGAAGTATTGGCTTTCCAACGCTGCAAACATCCGCTTTTCTCGCTGTTTCCAATACGCGAAACACTTCCGTAAACAACGAAAAGAGCATTCAAATTTAAAAACAAACTTGTATTACCTTAGAAAAACGCAATTGAAATTCGAAATCCGGTGTTGTTCAAATTCCAAAATTAAACAGAAACGGATAGAAATTAACGCGTTTGGTATCTGACGGTTCATCTTTTATTTTCCACGTTCCGAACGAATTCAGCCAGCAAGATTATCCGATTCTAAAATATCTATCAGAGTGACGCAACGAACACGTTTATACGTACGAACGGTGGAAAGAAGCAAAAGATTGAACAAACGGTTTCGGTGAATTTGACGAATATTCGATAACAACGAGATCCGAAGCTATCGATACCGCGTGAAACAATAAAATCCATCTACGTAAGATTATAATCTACGACGAGAAGACTGCCGTGTTTTTATATACCCGTATCTCTTTTTAACAAGAAAAAGATTTCGAAAGTCGAAATTGCGGTATAAAGAGCGCTTTCGAAGCTTTCCCAACTCGAACCGCAAAAACTTTTTAATAGAAGCATAAAAACTGTATCGAAGCTGGTCTAATAAAACTCTATACGTAAAAATTTTTTATTAAGAGTTCGACCGTTTCATCCGTCTAACCTAACCTTCCGCTTCCAAGCAAGATGCACGCAACTGCTAAAACCGTTCTACATAAAAAAAAGAAAAAAAGAAAATAGATATTTAATCCTACTCTGGGATAAACGAAATTAAATTGAATTCTCGCGTCTGCAAATTCCACCCAAACATCTACAGACAGCGTTATCGAGCAACGTGGTCAATTTCGAATCTCTAACGATGGTTCCAGCAGACGATGAATCTACGTTGTAGTCGAACTGTACGCAACGATCGTGTAATCCATCGCGAGCATAGAGCATAACGAGCGGAGCAGCCGTCCCAGGGTTCGATGAATCACGAGTCAAGGTTTACCGGTAATGCGAGAACATCGAAAAGCGGCTCGTCGAAATCCACGTCGAAGCTTCGCGCTCTAATCTGCCACGTTTGTGTTCGAGCTTGTCCCGTCGACCGCTTACAAACGTCCCTCTATTCGGTCTGGCAGAGACAACGCGACGCTGTGTGCGGTTTATCTGATTTGACGAAGCCAGCAGTATGGGCGACGACAGCCGAGCGAAACGCGTTTAGCCGTGTTGAAAAAAAATCCTTCGTCCGGAATACGCTCGACGATGTTCGTCATATTTTTAAAGATCCAGAGAACAGTGTTACGCGATGGCGCGCGAGAAGATCAGAGAAATACGTTGATTTTGAGAAAAGTCAGAGATTCGGTAATTTAATTTAGCGTAATTAAGTATTTCGAAGGTTTGTAGTATTTTGAAGCTTATAGGCAGAGATCGTGGAAAAGATTTCGGTTGGATTTGGATTAGGTTCAGAGAAAACGTTTGGACGATCGTCCGTTGGGTCAGATTTTAGGAAAGCATTGTCGAAATTCGAGAGCTTCGAACGTACGCAGCGGCTAATAGAAATTCTACGCGATAAACAATTTTCTACTTCCACGGATCAAGCTCGCGTTAGATTATAGAAAAGATTCGGGTCGAGTTTGGATAAGGTTTCAGGAAACTTTTACATCAACTTTAAGTTAAATTCTAGGAAGAACGATCTTGTTGGAATTTGAAGTCTTCGAGTATAAGCTGTGTTCCATAAATTATATTTCAATCTCGCCAAAGGGTGTATATAATAGACTCTTGTTTAGGACCAACAGGTAATCCTAATTCCTAAATGATCTAGATATCCAAAAAAAAAAGAAAAAAAGAAAATAGAGAAATTTTCATGAAATAATTTTTCTAACAAATGGTATAAATTGCGTGTCGCTTGAATTGTTTGAATCGCTTGAAAGTTGGCCCAAAAGCAACGTCAGCTTCGAAACATGGATGACTCGAGAATGTTTATGAAAAATAGCGTACGTATCGCAACGTTTAGTAATCTAGTTTGTACACTGGAACGTTGGTCTGAACGCGTTCGCGGATGGTGCTTCCGTGGCGTCCGTGACATGGTTCGCGGAGATGGTCAAATTGGAGGGTCTTTGAGAGGCTGGTTGAACGGAAGCGTGCGAGTAATGAGAGATTTTGAAGTTGCTGGGTAGGAGGTGGTGAACGGGAGTTTGAGCGCAGGGGAAGAAGCGTCGTACAAGAGCGCACCGTACACCATTAAAATGTATATTAGCGGTGTACAGGTTTAAGCGTACGGCCGAGGTTAAATTTACACGTATTATGAAATATTGGCTGTGTAGGTTATTTCGACGGCGTTTTGTACAAAATTCAAATTTTAGTTGCAGATGTACGCCACTTCGGTATAAAACGTTTGTAATTTATGTATAGCTTGATTGCAAAAGTTAATTACGAAATAGTCTGCGTTGTTCGACTAATCGTAAATCAGATTGCCATAAGACAAGAAAATACGTATATTTAAATTTAAATCGAGTTGCAAAGTTACCGGATCGATTTACGCAGCTAATAGATAAACTTGTGGTAATTTGCGATAGATGCGGAGATTGCGAAATATACGCGTCGTATAATTTGGAATTTGGATCGAGGTGCGTCTATTCTTTAAAAGTAGGCCTTTTTCGTACAGAAATGTAGGTAATGTTAATTAAATAAGCTGGGTTTGATTACGTTTCGAACAGGAATATTCGAATAAAGTCTTCTATTTAAAAAGCGAAAGTATCGGAGGAGAGTAAAAAGAAGTGTGTCGAGGTCGACTGTGACTCTGGTTGGATACAAATCCATCGAGGGTGTTAAAACTTGAGGTTATTCTATATCTGTAAGAGCGCGTCTGGAAAAGCATTAGACACGTCGAGGTATGTAAATACTTGTGTCTTAATAAAATTCTATTACGTTATTATAGTTATAATTATTCTGTTGCACCGTTATAAATCCAAAATACTGCGACGCATCTTTTCTCTTTCATCGATGTTTCGCTTTAAAGCGATGTAATTTTAAAAATACACGTCGAAATGTCAAATATTTGTTGTATAACGCGTTGAAATACTTGCATAGCGAACTACAGGTAAGTAGCGGCGAACAAGTGTGCATGACTAATTAAGGCTTGGCTTATACATTAGCCTGAAAATAGGGAGTGTTCTTAAACCCTTAACGCGCGTAGCCATGGCTGACTCGTGTCATTAGTGGCTCATATATTCTAGCCGTCGAAACGTTCCTTCTAATAATACCTCAAGATTCACGAATTTCGCCAATTTTATATTATTTTTGTATCGTCGATAAAAAAAAAAAAAAAAAAATATCTACGCTTCGGACGAAATACGGTAAATGTAGCAAATAACAATGCGCGATAATTTCTGTTCGCGATAAGTTCCCAAATTGATTTTTCCACTGTGTTTCGTCGTAGTCGAGCGGTATAAATATCATTAAATACTTAAAGCTATGATTAATATATATGATATAAATATATTTTGACCAATTGAATATAACTGTTAATCGAGTAAAATTAACCCTGAACCATTCGCAACAAAACTCTAAGCGATCCAAAGTTGCGGACATATAATATAACCGAAGAAAAAGATACATCACGTATGTACATGCGTATCAGGTAATATGCAAATGTATACAAAATATTCAAAGTAAAACACATGTAATAGTATTCGAAGATTAAAATAAATCTCTGTGCTTCGTACAAAACACTTATGTGTGTATACGCTGGAGGCCATAAATATTAACGTATTTACTGGTTACATTTACCGAAGGATTCTAACGAATTTTGCCTGTTGTAATATTTATGTTATACACGATACGTTTGTACACGCGACTAACGACTAAAACGAAATTCACTCTTGAAGAAAGGTTCGACGTAATTTTTAAAAAACAGCGTAAAGATTTTTACGCGTCTTTTTCATTTTTTTCTCGTCAAGTACCGAAATAAAGCTAGGGACGAAACACGGAACTTGTTCCTTTCGCGCGTGTCACCTCCGCACTTGGACGGATGATCCACGGAGAGGATGCAATCGTTGCGCTTGCTTCGATCGTTTGTCGTTTTACCGACGCAAGATTAAATCAATGGGAATAACGATCGTAGTATGTTACGCGGCGTCATGAAATCGTTGAAACGGGTCGCAGACATACGCGATTGGAAACAGCGATGATCCATGTCGCGGAGTGGCAGACCACGTAAATAACCAGCGGTCATAAATAAGCATAAATAGTGGCGAAACGAGTTTACGAGGCTTCGGATTATTAATAGCAATAAAGGAGCAACCGGTCGGTCTTAAATTCACGCCGATTCCCTTAAAATCACATCGCGGCGTTGGTAATGGGCCTGCGTCGCGCCGGTCGCACGATAATTTATTTCCGGTGCGTTTGCCACGTTACACAGCCAACGGGAAGCGTTCGAACCTGTCCCGCTGAAAATAATAGCGTCCGAACCGCGCGAACACGTGTCTTGTCGCCAGCAATTGATATTCCGCTTAAATGATCGTTGGAATTTGCTCGTGCTATGCGTGTTACGCGTTTCGTGAAATCGAGCAACGCTCGTTAAGATCCGTCTCGAGCGACAACGGTCCTTTGTTTCGCGCTAATGTGTCGTCGGATACGTGAAACGTATCTTTGTCGTTTTGTTGCTTGTATCGTTCGAGAGAAAAACTTTGGTAACGTTCGAGTACTTTGATACCATATTCTAATCTCTTCTATGGCTTAAGCGTTTTAGTACTCTGTATCAGTGCGTTATATAATGTATAACGATCTTGTATAACGAATGCGGATACTTGGGCGAAGCGCGAGACATGGTTTTCTGAAATTACGTTTCGTATCCTTTAAGAAAAATTCTAGTGTTTCGTTCTAATTGCTGTATCACTCGAATATACCAGCTTATCTATTCCATATTATTTTTTTTTTTTTTTTTGCATTTCTTAACGTTTTACTAATTTCTTAATTATTCGAATACTCCAATTTTTTATAATCGTTTGAGTACTCCAACGTTCTATTTTATTCTTTTTTCGTTCGATCGTTCCGATATTCAATTCCAATTCTTTGCATTATTCGAGCGTCTTATTGTTCTATTCAGGTATTCTGGTATAGTATTTTAATTCCTGTATCGTTAGAGCGTGCCAGTATTCTACTCGAGTTGTAGTATTCTATATCGTTAAATCGAGGATTCTTGTAATGCTTAAGGTAAAGACTAGCTACAATATAATTCAAAGTCGAAAGTATAAAATACCGTCTTATCGCCAACTTTTTGTTATATATATCTTTTTACGTTATATAATGCTTTCTGGTAAATTAGATAAGTTCGTTGGGTCGTTAACTGCAACTGAATCGTTAAACGAAATTAATTTGTGCGACCATTGAGCGAAACGTTTGCTGTAAGTAATTATGCGACGTTGGAAGAAATTGGAAATTTACAATTAGTTTTCGAGTGTCCTAAATATTTTTAGATTATTTATTCGCCTATGTAAACTTTGAACGACAACCGCATCTATTTCAATGTTGAACTTCATTTTTCTTCGCTACTCCATGATTTACTACCACGCAACGCGCTGCGCTATTCTTCGTTGAGAATTTAATGCGAAATTTCAATTAATTAAAAATTGTGGAACGCGCGCTAATTGATGAGAAATTACGAAAGAATACACAGCGTACGCTTATAGAAAAATTTTCCGTTTTCTTATACGGAAACGTACTATCTGGTTTCTGTTCCGTATCATTTAGAAACATTCTTTACATTGTCAATTAGCAACGAACACGGTAAAATACCTGGCCATGATTATTCTTATCTTAATTATAGAGAAACACCAAGAATATTCCTAAGAGAAGCTTATTCGCACGTTTCTTCACGGAGCATAAGCTCCGTGTATAATAATATTCCATCATAAAACTCAAAGCTGTACCTTCGATATTTATTCGTTCGTTCATCAACGATTATTATTTCTCGGCATTATTCGCGTACGAAACGCACGATATTGCGTTCGTTTCGAGTAATATATTCAAGCGCTTAGCGTACCGTTATCTTGTAACCATTTCCTAAATCATTCTTAAAATCATTCTTATCGAAAAATATAACTTGAACATAGCTATATTTGTTGAAGTAACTCTTCTCTTCGTTTCCGTACGAAACCTACGTTATCCAAGGTACATCGTTATCCAAGGCGTATCGTTGTCTGTTTCGTCGATTAACTTTCGCGTCTTATCCCCTCGATACCAATTTCCCGTAGTTAATAGTCGGTTGTTCGAGCAGATTTATTATTTTTCGCAGCGTCGTTCGTAGTGTGGACCATATTTCAATCCTAGCGAATCGTTTTCCACAATATTCTTCGATCGACTTGGTGAAATTTCTTTCGAAATTTTATCTTAATTCGGTAGAATTCAAACATACTGTAAACGGAGATCCATTCGAGGCCGCTTGACATGGATCAGAAATAAATAAATAATAGTAGGATTAAAGCGTATTTAGAAGGTGGGATATTTGATAAAGATGTATTAAATATATTTTAAACGTTTAATTTCAAATTTTTATTTCGTTTAGAGACTTTATATCGTTACTTTATCAAGATCAAAGATCAATTTTTCAAAGATCGAATATCTAATATAGCCTCGTTAATACATATTCCATTTCGTATTTGAATTACATTATCTGGCGTTGGTATACGAATATTATCAGTGTAACTCTATAACGGAAAATCTCGATACATATCGCTTTGTGTTCTATTGAAAATTCCGCCAAGTAATTACATTCAGACGTTTTCATGATCTTTTTTCTGGGGTATAATTTATAACCCGCGTTAAGGACGTTTCATAACGCGTGGAATTTGAACAGCGAACGTGAGGTACGAAAACGATAGAAGAGCTTAGTGCGATCACGCTACGTTATAATTTTGTAAAAACAAACTACTACGCTAAACTACATTTTACATTAGGATAATTGTTACGCGTATAGGCTGAGTTGGTTTAAAAAATTCTACTAAATTATTTGAACGCAAAAAAAAAAAGAAAAAAAGAAAAAACAAATACTCGACACTTTTGAAAGATTGCGAATCTCTCGATACGTGGATACGCCAGTGTCATACGGCATTTCGATGTAACTACAAGTATTTTAATATCGACACGAGCTAAGGCTAACGATAGGAAGAAAAACCAAACCGAAATTATACGCTACATCAGGAAAATAAATCGTCCGATATTCTAGAAGAATAATTACGCGATAGAAAATAACGACGCTGTAACACGACAACAGCAACTTTGAATATAGACCGAGGGGCCATTTTAACTACTTTCTATGCGGGTAAGCAGCTGCACGTAATCGGACTATAAAAATGGCTACAAGTTGAGAATAAGTTTATATAAATCGAGCACACGATGGTATAAATCTGCTTGATCCAATCTTTTCTCTTAATCGCGTTATAAAACAACCTGTATAATTTCTGTAAAAAGATCGAATCAAGTCGACGATTTAACTTCTCCAGCCCTAATGTCCATTATTATTTCAGGATGAACTCTAATCAAGCACGTGTTTATACGAAACTATTTCATCAACAATGCTTTCCTCGAGTACGTTATAAAACAATTTACATAATTTAGACGTTAAGACAAGATTAAGTCGATAATCAACTTTACGACACGACAAGAAGGTATAGAAGGGTTCGCGTCTGTTTATCAAACTCTAACGACCGCTAGACTGTGGATTTTTATGCAAACTCACGCTTCTCGGAATGTAATTAGAAACGTAGAACCTGGATAGAAAATTATTTTACAAATGCATAAAAGTCAGAAAATCTAGTAACGACTGTGACCTAAGAGTATCATCGAACGAGGCACGTATTTGATCGAATATTTTTCTAAACCGTGTTACGAAACACGTATAATTTACGTGCTAAACTCTCTTTCTCCAAACTAATTTAACGATAAATTTCCTGTATTTCCACGACTCGGCGATTGATCTCTCGATCGGCGAGTGATTAAATCCCCAAACCAAAACAAGCCGAGAACCTGTTCGAACGTTTTCGAACGAGACGCTTACCTTTAAATCGTATAATCCACTGCGAACACAGTGTATAAATGTAAAATTTATCTTTGCACACGTGTAAACAAGCGTCTAACCGTCTTTGTTTCGCTATTCCATCGGCCGGGTATAATAAGATGCAACGTGTTGAAAACGAGTCGGTGCTCATCGAAGCCGAGCTCCGGTATTTTATTTTGTCTCAACAGCGGAAGTACGCTTCTTGCTCTTTGGCTTCGACCAGCCCTTTTTCACGTTTCCTTCGTGCCACCGTGCGATTAATTTAGAGATTCACTGACGTAATCGCGATATTACGTCAGAATATATAAATAAAGCGAGCGTTTTTACAATGAAAAATGAAACAGCCCGGAATCGCCGATCGATAAACGAGGAAGCTCCACGTGGCTCGCGTGTTTCTTCGCAAACGAAGAATGGACAACGCAAATGCCTGATGTTAAATGTTAATTGGTCACGAGGAATCGAGGCAAAATATAAATATCAAACTATTTCTTAGGTTGGATGATCTTTTCTGAGATAGAAAATTAGTTACAAAGATGGACCTTACTTTTATTAGAAATTGCTCGAGCTGAATAAAACAGCGATAGCAAGGTAAGTAGGTGACAATAGGTGGATCTCGGATGTTTTTGCGTTTGTGGAAAATCTAGAGATGCAAAAATTTGCAGAATGTTCGCGTTATAACGCGCGGTAGGCGAAAGAAATGTTTGCGTTTCGTTTCTTGTATTCGTATCGGTAAGAATGTCATTTTGCACAAGCGCACGGTACAAGCGGCAGAGAAATCGACTGTGTAGTATTTACGAAAGTCTAATTTCTCGTGGCTTGCGATAGCGAAAATAGTTAGATGCGTGCGTTATAAGTCGTAAGAAGACTCGAGCGGAATAAGGGACGAAGAATTTCCTCGCGGATCAATTCGTAAACTTCTTCCGTACGTGCTAAATCGCGTCTTAAGGAAACTTTCGAAAATTCTGCTGCGTAGCTATAATTTTTCTCGTATTACTGACATCTATCGAGACGGAGGACTTTATGGACGAATGGAACTGTATAGCATTTTAAAAGTCACGTATTACTACGATATCATATTTGTTATTAAAGCAAAGAGGATCTAGATGAAAAATGTTTTTTACAAAATTTTAATCTCAAAAAATACATTAAGATACCATCGATAAAACTATAGAGAGCCAGTTGGATACTTATAACTTTAATACCGTCGTTAAGTACCTATCGAGACGTTAGATGGTATTTTAAAAATCGTCCTTAATCTCCCTCTGTCGAATTTTACCGCGTTATAATCCACGCTGTGATTTATAATAGCGTACACTCTTTCCTTCTTATTTATCGCCTATCGTCACATCCCTCGGTAAGGTATTATCGATTACGGGTACACGCATTCTATAAATATATAAATGTTAAATAATAATAGCGTTGGTTGTTTGTCGCAATCGTGGTGAAAAGGAAAATCTATCCGGAAAGGAATCCGACCAATGCGTTCAATTACTTTCAACGAGTCGTCGAAAAGAGCCAAGAGATATAAAACCGTGAAAAGCGTAATACATCAAAATGTCACCCGTGTAACTTCTCGAAGATTCGCGAAGATTCTCGGATGTAAAACTTGCTGCGATGCAAGAGAGAACTTTACGCACGCCCGACAACCTCTTAAACTCGTGGAAACAAACTCGTCGTACGAAAGAAACTCACCCCACTGTATCGACTTATTTTTGGCCAAAGAGAATCGCCGCGTCTTCGTTTACACGAGCAACTACAACGCGTCCTCTGTATCTCGCCGCGTCTTTCATTCGTGTTTCTCGCGAATTCTCGCCGGAGCATTACCGAAAGTGGTTGGTCGATCGAGGAGCGAAGCAACGGTGTAACAGGCCAGGCCGTAACAACCGAATGCACTCGTGCGAGTAATCACGCGGAGTAACGACTTGAGAAAGAGAGGATTTCGCGTCCGCGCGCGGCTCTCCTTTCCGTTTCGTCTGGCTGGGAAAAATTCAGCGAAACTTTTCGACGGATTGATGCAACGCGCGAAAAATTGACGAAACGGGAGAGAAAGAGAGAGAGAGAGAGAGAGAGAGAGAGAGAGAGGTCTATTGTAACGTCGAGATACGATGATCAACGCGGCAGAAAAGAAAACGAGATAACGTGAAACTCGCGGGAGAAGAATCTGACGCGATCAAGATGCGATTATTCGAGTCGTTTCGTTATCTTAAAATTCGATCTTGAACCTTGCGTACCATGAAACGATCGTTTCACGTAACGAGACGCTATTAGTTTTCGATATAATAACGAAAAACCGAGAAAATATCCTGTACTTTGGCTTGCGATCAAGATGCAGGTAAAGATATCAAGAACGGGGAAAAGATTCGAATAATCGTATCACAGGGTTACTTGGTTCAGCCAGCAGGAGGTACTTGTATAAGAAATTAGCGAAATAAAGAACGAACCAACTTGCAGAAGCGTATATACGCGCCAGCGAATTAAGATAATTACGATCGATTGCAAATTATAATTGCCGCAACATTGGTCGAACAAACTTCTCTTTCGACGAGTAGAAATTATATCGCGGCAGAAAACTATGGCTATCGCGCGGATGTGCGTATCCGCGTTTCGGTGTTTATCGCGTCATCGCTAACCGGTTACGTAGCGTATTTCCAAACGTAGATCGCTTGAAAATTATTCACAGCAGAATTTGGCTAATTGCGAGTCGCTTGGCTCGAGTCAAGCCACGAGTTGCTGAGCGCGCACTCGTTGTCGCATTGCGATCAAAAGATACGCTATTAACGCGACATCGGAAAAGGTAGGAAGAATCCGCTAGGCGGAAAAACGCGCGACCCTTTTAAAAATAATCGAGATATGTATAGAAGATGGACGAATCGTATGAAAATTCGGCGAAATTCTAGAAAAACGAGTTCTATTCGAGGATCAAACCTCAAAAATAACAACGAAAACGTGACACGAGATAGCTACACCAAAAAGATCATGGCAAACATTCGGAAAACGTAGGGGGAATCGTTGGAATTTCAGGGAAAGCAATGGCACGCGCAGAAGAAGATTGCGAAACTCTTGGAATGATAAGCGAAACGCGGGAAAAATTGGCGGGACGTGCGAGAGATCGGTGAAACGTGAGAAAAATCGGCGGAAAGGGAGGAGAGGCGATAAAAAGGAATAATAAAAAGGAGAAAGATGTGGAAGAGGAGAAAGGAGAGGGGCGTGAACGTAGCGAAGCTGACGAGCGACTCGTGAAATTGCTCGGATCCGCTCCAAATGCAGCGTCGCTCGAGACATCGGACCCGGTTTCCTCCGCGTCGCGTCGTTCAGGTGCACGTGCGTCTGCGTTTCTCGGTGGCATTTTTGGTCGACTCGATACGCCTTGGGTCGCGTACGAAAAATCAACTCCAGCCGTGCGAGAGCGCGAGCTTGTCACTGGTGATGAGATCCGAAACACTCGGGATCGCTTCCATCTATATACAGGGTGAGACAGCAGAAACTACCGATATCTCGTACTTTATCGAAAAGATGCTTGAAGCGAAATTTATCGTATTTAGGCAGCCCGGTCGGACGAGTACGTTTTGACTTTCTAACAGCTTATCGTTAACAAATCTTTGAGATTTTAAGATGATCTTTGATTCTTTCAATGCCACCGTATACTTTTTATAACATTTGTTAATTTTACAGTTGTTAATTTTAATCGGTCAAACGTAACGCGCGTTTTCGTACGCATCAAAAGCTATGTTATCTGCTAAACAGATAGTTTGTCGGTATAGATCGGCTGAATACCGTTTTCGCAGAGAATATCTAACTGGATCGACTAACGTTACGAAAACTGTACAGTGCCATGAAAAAGATGGAGGATCGTCTTAATATAAGATATAAGATGTAAGCTATTGGAAAATCAAAACGTACTCGTCCGACAAGGCTCGTTAATTACAGTAAATTTCGCTCCGAAGATTTTTTGATAAAGCCGATAGATAACGAATTGTTCCAAGCGGTTGATTTTACTGACTCGTCCTTTACGTGGCAAACAGTTCGAATCGCTTCGAGCTTTACTCGGAGCTTGAAATTCTTGGAAGTCTTGAAAATCTTGATCTGATAGTTTTGAAAGTCTTGAAAGTTCTGATAGCTTCCGAAAGCTTGGTGACTAGCCTGAGGATTTTTATGCATTTACAGGAAATGTGCAAGTTCAAAACTGCATAGAGTACAAATAATACGGAAAATTATATAAAACGTTTAAGGTACAAGCGTTCGGAATGATATTCGGTCGAGCGACAAGTTCGTTCGTCTTTCGCTGAAAATTATCCGAAGAAGGTAAAATAATTTCTAGATGAAAGATACACATTTCCAGAGAGACAGGATGAACGAGCTACTCCTTGATTACGTAGATTTTACACGAAAGCGATAAAAACACGACGCGCTCTTTAAAAGAAAACTTACGAATGAACTTATTACCGAACCTAGTATTTAATAAACGAAGCGAATCATCTCGGTGCAGCTTCCATATTTTTCAGTTTTGTCGATAAAAACGTAAAATTGCACAAATATCTCCATTACGCGCATCGCGACGGCTTTGCCCCAAGCGGTATGATTAATATAAATTATCCAAGAAAGCCTGGAAAGTTCAAGTTATCGTAAATGCGCGACTCGTTGACACTTACCAACACCTTCGAGAGTATTTCAAAATGATTCGAGTTCGAGACGTATTCAAAGTGTTTCAGATCCGATAACTAATTAGGTGGATCGCGTCGCGGCGAGAAATGCGGGTCAACAGCGACGCGCGCTGCGTGTACGCGCCTCTGCAATTTCCGATGCCAAATAGTTATTTCCCTCGTACCAGACGTTTTCCAAGGAAACACCTTCGCCGACGTCCAGCTGCGATTTATAACGGGATCGCTAACGGACGAGCTAGTTTCGTACGTACGTGTTTTCGAGTGTGTTTCAACCAGTTGGTCCGGTTGATCGATTAGGCTAATCTGTTCTACGAGAGCGTTTAGCGATTAGCAGAGGGTGGCCAGCATGAGATTCTTGGTATGGCTGAACGACGCAAGAAGTTCACGGTCGAATAAATATAACTTGGCCGAATACGTTTGATTGCGCGATAACACGGAACGGAGATTAACCTAAGGATCAACGGCAATTAATATTTAACATCGATTTATTTTTGATATCCCGTAGCAAGAGTCAACGCCGATCGATGTTCGCGATATTTTCGCGCTCCATTTATATTCGTGTTCTATGCCCATCGCTGTTTAAAATATCCGTCAGATCGCTTTCTGCGACGTTGGCAGAACTTTCACCGTCCTCCACGACGCTTAATACTCTTTCCGAAAACATTTTTAGGATTTTCCAATACCTTTCAAAAAAATATATCTGCACGCGTTGTTTCTGTTTGGCCCGATCGGCGTACCACGTTTCTCGCGCGACATCGTGCGTTAAGGAGGTAACGTTGCAATCCAAACCGATCGGTGACGCGATCGACTTAGTAAGCGTCGATGTCGGCCGTCTTTTGCAACATTTTTTCGGTCGATTTGTATCTTTAATATCGAGACTCTAGCTTTATTATCGCGAACTGAATTCTACTTTTAATATCGCAATTACGAAAGAGAGTTGCAAGAATCTACGTAACTTTCAGTTACGTCGGGAAGCAGCTGCGCTATAGTTTCTTCGGCCTAGATGCCGCAAATTTGAGAAGTTCGAGGAAATTAAAACGTTTATAGCGCTGTAGTAACACTTTCTTTCTTTAAAATTATGAAAATCCTCTTTACGTCCCTGATCTGCGCAGGCTTCTGTCGTTGGTAGATCAAACGGAACAACTTGGGCTACCGAACAGTCGAAGCATCGTTTAAACGTATGTCCATTAGCGTAATGTAAATTTTAATATCGAAAGGGAACAAAGTGATAAATGATAGTCGGGGGATAAACACCGGTATCGGCGGAAGTGATGGAGCGAATATTGGTTTGTAATTAACAGAAGATTGGTCGAACGATACACCGTAAGGGAAGAGATAGCGATTTGACAAAGCAGACGAAACGCGCGTAGGATTTGTTACCAATAACGCTGTATCGTAACGAGAAACGATTATACAGAGTTATTACCGATAAATTGTATTTCCCGTATTAAATTTATATCGTTTAATCGGCTGATAATCGTAAAAGAACGATACGATCTTTCGTAGTAAACGCTTTTCTTCCACGTTCGCTTTTCGCGTAACTTTCTTAATTGCGTTACTATTAATTATGGAACAGTTTGTATGTCTATTCAATTACGCGATCAATTATTCAGCGAGAATGCAATTTGCCATCGGCGATCGTAATTTTGCGCGTACGTACAAGTGCGATTATAGATTGCTATCAAATGGTTCGAAAGCATACAATTACGCAAGTACGCGTTACAGGTACGATAACCTGTTAAATACCTTTCATTCTCCGCCATTCCATGAAAACAGAAAATTATATTACCTTTTCGTCGAACGACGACATCGTCGAGATCAATGGACCTTCCAGACACTTAAAATTTCGCATTTCGAGACATAAATTTCTTTTTTCATAGAATTAAATTGTAATTTACTCGATCGCCATCGTCGCAAAATACGTTAGCCTAATAACAGTAATCGTTCTGCTAGTTTACGATAACTATAAATTAATATCTTCGCGGTAAGTGTTAAAAGATTTCCACCGAACGTTCGAGGAATAGATACGATATATCTTCGCCAATTAGAAAAATTAAAAAGCACCAAAAGATTTCACAAAGCGAAAATTCCACGGTGTGCCAATGTTTCGTAACAAACTTCAATTTTTATCTACGCACAATTTCCTTCTAAGAAACGTTAAAATTACAAAACTCTATGTATTATTAAATGCTATCAGATCGTTGCGTATCGAACGTCGTTTCATGCAATAAAATCGTAATTGCTCGTAGTTTTTCCAAAACAGTGTAACGGTATATATGGTATAAAAGTTTGTCCACGCGATCAATCTCGATCCTCGAATCGCACGCTCTACAACCGAATCTGTTTCCATTAAAAATAAAATGGCAAACGAAGAACCGGAATTTTTATTCGGTCGGCAACTTGATCGACCGATTATGGCTTTGCCTGCGGTTTCATCCGTGTGCACGTATACCGGAAAAGAATCGAGAGACCGGATTATTATGCGGCCTGGTGCAGAAAGTAAAAGCACGGCTCGATCGATGCATATAGATCAGAGCCGGTGAAATGAATGTGAGGATCGAGCACATGGCACCGACCGCGTAACTTTATATTACAATTAGTTTGACCTCGCATACTTTTATTATTCATCGTGGCCACCGCGCTCGCTCTCGTTTATTTCTTCGATCGTAAAACGTGGACCTATCGCCTGCGTTTGTCCTCGATCGCTGCGAGCGAAACTTTTCTCCTTGGCGTATCTCCGTTCTTCTTCCTCTCTTTCCCTTTCTTTTCTTCCGTCGCGCGAAAAATAACGAAAAGCGTTCTTATACCCCACGAGCGAAACGTAGAACGTTCAGGGACACGTCAGGCCATTTTCCTAATAACGCAGTCTGTCTGCGAGAAACGCTGGCGAAAAGTACGTTGCAAGAAGGAGAGAACCAAACGGTCGCAAATGCTTCTTCCAATGATTTCTCACGAATGTTTACGTGGAAGCATCGATCCGCAACTTTTTCCCGTTCGGCGTTCCGATTTCCAGTTGTTCTAACTTCTAGTTAGTTCCTTTCAGGAAGGAAGATTAAAGTATCCGTTTCGAGGGAAGAAGAAGGAGATTGGATCGAAAAGTTTACATTTTAACAATCGTGCGGTAGCTTTGAAGGCGAAGCTTTAAACGTCCGAATGCTACTTTGTCGCTGTTTATGTAAATTTATATTTTTATAAACGCGAGTAAATAAACGGAATACTTATATTTCGTGTCTCTTAGAGTATTGCTGTACGTGCATAAGTCATGCCATACGTTGTATCCTCTTGAACGATTATCACGTTTAATTTAAGCAGTGATATCTAAAATCGACAGTTGTATCGAATCGACTGTTCAACTTTCTCGTATACCGCCAAGTGTTCCAATACGTAATTTAAATTCGTAATATGTTCTATAAGAAGGAGAGGAGGGGGGCGGGGTGAGAGAGAACGCGAGTAAACTTTGACAATTAGATTTGTATTATATTACGAAATACGGAGATTATAGTCTCGATATCGTTTCTATCGAGTTATCGAACGCTACAAATTTGATCGAACTTTTCTCCCTTTTCCCCTTCGTCTTGCGTCAACGTCTATTTAATTACATAAAATCCGCTTCATCCTAGGAAGCACGTATAAAATTTTTATACCTAAACGTCCAATATAAATATTCCCTCTCGTTTTCCCTCCGATATATATCCAATCCCAAGCAAATATCCGAAACATTTCCGCGGTATATGTCTGGAAACTGATATCTAGACTTGGTCCGCTCCGAGTATCTAAGAAATCGCCTCAACGATCCACATCGACTTTGTCCATCCGCCGAAAACGAAGAAGCTCGGTGTGTAAACAGGGTTGCTGAAGGTTACTCTTATTTGCTTGGTTTAACGTTCAAATTGTTTCGATCGCGAACCCAGGCAAAAGTCTGTTCGAGCAATTTCCAACGGCGAGTAGCACGACGAGCGAGCAAATACGTACGAAGAGAAAATTATTCACGGGTTCGGTACGTGTGCAAATCGCGGTATTGTTCGTTAAACGTATCCAGAACGATCGGCGAGCGTTTCAGAAAACGTAGACTTTACGCGCAATAAAGCGAAGAAGAGTTTGGTTCTTGGCTGGGACGTTCGGAGTCTCGCCCCTGCCCCCTTCGTACCGGCATAAAACGTCGTACTTTTACGTTCATTAATATTAATTTCGCAGCTCCTGGTGAAAAAGCGACCCTAGATTCCCGGGTAAACCAGGAGGACGAGGCACCGTATGCATCGGCGATGTCCGTGCGTCGTTATAAAGAAACAAGGCCGACCCTAGTCACGCTTCTTTCTATACCTTGCTCTATACACTCTAGTCTCGTTTCTTCTTTCCTTCCCGTCTTTTTCTTCTTCGTCGTTTGCACGCTTTTGCTCGATGCAATCGTGACGGATTACGCGTACTCGCGATGATTTTGTCCGTCTCTAAACATCTAACGCCTTGAATCCGAGTTGTCCAAAGAGCCTAAGGTTTATACAGGGTGTCCCGCTTTAATCTCTCCGCCTAATCGTCCCCCAAAGTATTCGTTGTCGTAAAAAATGTTTCGAGTAAAACTTACAGCGTTAAAAGTTTCCGCGAGAGAGACGTCTTGCGATGGTCGCAAAGTCTTATCTAGATGGACGCGCCTCCGAGATTCCAAGCGTACATTTTTTTTATACGCCAGACGTATCACGGTACTTTGATCGACAAACGATTAGTTTGGAAGATGTTTCGACTTTAATCTTGCAAAATTTGTCGTATGGGAGACAGGAAGACACGACGCAGTGATTTTATGGCTGTGCTTCCTCGTCTTTCGTACTCCCGATTCGACGAGATCAACCTTGAAATATCTTTTAAACCAAGCATTTTCAGATATCGCTGCCTCGGTACTCGTTTATGGGAAATTAGAAATTGTATCGAACGGCGTATAAAAAAGAACGTATAAACGAAGGTCACCTTGAGAATTTCGAAACAGACCAAGCTTCACGGGAAAGTTTTTTTTTACGATAACGAGTACTTTGGGAGATAATTGCGTGGAAAAATTAAAACAGGACACCGCGTACATATCGTCGCCCTAGTTCTCAACCGCTCCAGCTGCATTTTTCAAAAGAACGTAATTAATTAACCCACGTACGCCTCATCGGCGCGAAGAACACAAATTTATGATAATAAGACGAAAATTCTACTTAGAAGACATCGAATATTCCGGTTCATTTGACTTTCAACTCCGCGCAATCGTTAGTAAGCCTCGTAAACTTTGAACTTGCTCAGTTTGCAAATTGGGTGTGCGGCGTATTTTGTTCTCTTAACATCAGAGATTTATCGTAACACCGATATTAAGCCGATTTGCAAGATATTCGTCGTTTCGTCGAAAGAGTTCTACCAAGGGAGGTTGGATATTAGTCAAAGTTTGACGAATTTCGAAGGTAAGCGTGCCGGTGCGATATGCAGAGTCGAAGGGTTAAGGTGAGTTTTCACCGCGACAAGTGGAAAAACATCGTCCGAGAAGATGATTTTCGACCCGGAGGAGAGAAGAAGAGCGTTTTCTGGACAACTGTGTTAAGGCATACGAGTATTCGTATGCCTGCAGTTACTCACCGATTCGCTTAAATTTCCATTTACGTTACAACGTGAATTGCTATTTTCTAACAAGCTGTTACACCATTCGGAAGCTTAATCGCGCTAATGTATACTCCTGTCGTTAAACATCGCAGAGTTCGTAATCGTTAAATAATATCGTTAACGATAATTATCGTTGAAGAACATTGATCGTTAATGATCGCGAGAGTGCATGTACTTTCGCGATTCACTGTACGTGCCTCTCTGACAGTGCTGCTTCTGATGTCTAAATTACGTGACGTAGAGTAACGATGGAATTTTATGCGCGCAAAGATTTACGTATAATTTGATAGATAGCGTGATAGTGGCAGAGGTGCGTGAATTTTATCAGAACGTAAAAATTAATGCGATATTATAGGACGGAGAATTAGAACGAAAGTAAAAATAACGTAACGTAATTAGTAATAATTCGTAACTCGCGACGGATATTTTTCTCGATTAAACGCGGTAATCGATAATGGTATACGCCGCTTGAATCGGGAAAAAGTTCCACGAAAAGGAAATCCTGTATCATCGACGAACCTATCGATTTAATTTATTTTTATCTTTTGTGACAGTTAAATGTCGTAACGTAACACGTCCTACCGAAATAAACTTTACGTCCGAACAACTTCCGTCACCAATATCGGTAAAAATTGTCAACCTGTAATTTTTATCGATGTTCTATAAAACGTTCGGTATGAAACGTTCTTTCGCGGGTATAATAATATCCTTGCTGGTCGACGGATCGAATAATCGCGACTCGAGGCGAAACAAAAGTTTCGAATTTTCATCGCGACTCGACGTTCACGAACGCGAATTAATATTTACACTGGGAACGAACCGCGGCATCGATACCATTTTATTATTAAACGGCCGAAAAAACCGTCATCCGCCGTATGTCCAATTTCGGAAGGAAATGTCGCCCATTTGGAACTCCGGGGAAAAGTATAAGGTGCTTACGCGGTATTTCGAAGTGCATCGTGTCGTTCTGGTCAACCGTTCTCATAAAGAATGCACCGTACGTCCACCGTTCTATTCCGTCGGGTGGAAAGTTGTACAATTCCGCGACGAACCTGATACACTCGTAAATTCCATGTATAGAACAGCTCGGCTCGTACGGAGAACGCGACATCGAAATAAAAAAAAAAGGGGGGGGGAGATAATTTCTGAGAATCTACGGCGTTCGATGGACGCCGCGCGATGAAATTTAATGTCGCATTAACTTTTACAATCTTAAGTTTCCCGAGATTGATTCGTTGTCTCGAATCGAGTAATTTAACGTTCTTTAAGCGTAAGACGAGATGCGACTGTATAAGCAAAAACGTATCTCACGTTTATGGTTATGCGAAAGAGTTTGGAAAATACGAGCCCTTTGTGGGAAAATTGGGACGCGTCAATGTCCGATCGTCTTGTCGTCGAATAGCTTTTGAAAGATCTGAGAAAGCTCCGGGATGTTCATCCGTGTCACGCGATTATCCGTCGACTCGAGTGTACAAACGTTTTTCAACGAAAATACAAATTTGGACAGATCGAATCGCTGATCTAATTTCCGTACAGTCGCGAGTTAATTATTTATACCATTTGGAGAGTATCGTTGGAGAAATCGAAATTCAAGATTATACGCTTTCCCTTTCATCTTGTACAAGTCAAATCAAACGCTTCGTTCGCGTTTCTGCGCAATTCGCAGAACAGAAGGTTACTACGGACGTTAAAATTTCTTATTTCTGTTTTGTAAGAAAGTGGAAATGGAATAGAGGAGTGCGTTAAAAACATACCTACCCGTAACTTTGAAAGGAATTTCATTCGCATTAATGAAATTTTTTGCTATTAGATAAGGAATTTCTTTATTACTATTTCATTAGCACTTTATTCGACAATTTACTATACTCGAAAGAACTTTTTCATTTACCTATAATTTGTGGTCGCGAAACAACGATTATAAAATTAACTAGTAATTAGCATTAACGTAGTAACTGTACAATTATAGCCATTATAAAGTACTAATTGCAAAATGTAGCCGTATAAAAGCGATTGCTCTTGAACGGACTGAATGGCCCTTTAAATAAGCCGAGTGTTTCGTCAAATAATCTTAAAAATCCATGTTCGTATTCGCGCACAAGCCTAACATAGCCGAACAAAAAAACGTCATTACCGGTGTCACCATTATCTTGACCTGGTTTTAATAACGCCCGCGGTTATCGACGTCGAATCAACTATCTCGCCAATCTCGGCGAACGAGCGTCAATAAAAATATACCCACGGTTGAACGTTGAAAAGCGAGCGTTGAAAAACCGTGTGACGAGGGAAAATCGTATGCGTGAAGAGGAGAGGAAAAAAAGAAGAGCGAGGCGGCACCTGTTACGAAGAAGAGAACCGTTTTCCAAGGCAAGCCAGATTCTAAAGGATGTTGCGGGTGAGCGAGCCGTAAAGACCGGCCCTGGCCTCAAGCTACTGTGTACCGAACACGCGGCCAAGGGAGCCAACAAGAGGGAAGCAAGTAGAATGGAAAGAGACGGAGACGTCGTTCGCTGGAGGGACAGCCGGCGACACGGAAGAGGCGAGGTGACCGCGCGGCGAACAACCTGCCAGGAAGAGCGGAAAGTATCTACGCGAAAGAGGAAGGAAAAAAGGAAGAAGAAAGCGACAAAAAGACGAAAGAAGAGGACGGGGGGGGGGGACGAGCTATCGCGAGACAGAGCGAAAGACGTAACGGAGATGGTATAAAGGAGAAAGGGACGAAGGGAGAAGGAGCGAGGACGAAGGAAGACCGGTGAACGCGCAGCGGTGAAAGATGGAAAATCTGTAAAAGCGAACGAGGCAGATTATACCGAAAGGGGTGTAAGCGTGACGGAGAAGAAACGTTGCAGAAGACACGCGAGAGCGAAAGATGAAACGGCTGTAAAGTGGAACGAGACAGCGAGACAGCGAAAGAGAACCTGCCGCGAAGAAAGAGACAGAGGATAACGAAAGGGCGGAGGTGGGAGAAGAAGCGGAGCTGCAAAACGAAACGAGACAGAAGGGTGAAAGAGCGAGAAAGAAAACCGAAGAACGCGCAAAGAACTGGTAAGAAAAGGAAGGTGAATACGGGCAGAGGGTTATATATGTATAAATGACGTGTCACGGAGGAGCGACCGAGCGTGACGATGAAAAGAGACGGTCTAAAGACGTACAACGAGGAAAGAAGCGTGTACGACCGGGCGAAAGGTAGGGTTGGAGGAAAGGAGACGTTGGAGGGGGTGAGAAAGCTGGAGAATTCCAAGGTAGAAGGGGGAGGATTGGAAAGAAGGTGGAAAAGGGGTTGGTCGTAGAAGAGGGAGACGTGGAAAGCGGGGAACAGCCGGAGGAGAAAGGGGGAGGAAGGAAGGAAAGCGAGGTCGTGTTGGCGACGCTGTGTCTGTCCCGACGCTAGAAACGAGGGAATCGAGCAGAGCGCGGCCCGATCACTTATTCATGCGCTCCGAAATGATTGCCAGGCTTCTGTGTGCTGTTAGCCGCGCAGGCCGCGTGTCCGTGTGCGTTGCAGCTCGCCGTTGAATTAAAATGTCCGACCGTCTGCCAATGGAGCGCGATCTCGGGGCTTCGTTTCGCCTCGAAAATGGCCCTACAAAGGAGTGGACGTTACTTTTTAAAGAGCCCCGGCTTTTCGTTTCGTTGCTTGTCCGAAACGCGAACGCGTCTTCTTATAGCATTTTTCATTTTTTATTTATTTCTTTTTTCTCTTTTCCTCGGTTTAGAACTTAAAACCGTACTAATTACGTCTTATCAATTGGCATTATTCGTGCTGCTGTTTTTCGAGAGAGAGAGAGAGAGAGAGAGAGAGAGAGAGAGAGAGAGAGAGAGAGAGAGAGAGAGAGAGAGAGAGAGAGATAGTTGGGTTAACCACGTATTCGTCAACTGGACGGTGATCGTTTCTCTATCGAGACGCGCAGACGGGAATTTGACGCGACTCTTGCAAGTAACGGAATTTCAAACACTGGAAGTACACGGGAGGATCGGACGTACCGGAGATCGAGGTGCGAGGGAAATTTGCACGGCTATGCGAGCTTTAGGATAGAAGCGATCGAGTATATCTTAAAAAAAATTAACGCGATCTGTCCGAGCGAGCGAAAGAGATGACAAAATAGCAGAGGAAGGAATGTGCGGCCATTAGGACGTATTACGTGGGAAATGCGCGCCAGAGTAGTCACTTTGGAGTTATTTTACGCGTTGTACTTTGTTGTTGAAATTACTTTCGATATATCACATATGCTATACAGTAAGATACACCCTTTGATATATTCCATACAACGTAACGCTACGATTCTGATATCGAAACCGTGTCGTAACACTTGACCTTTCCAAAAAGTACTGCATTTAATACAACTTCCTACAGCGACAAAAATATTTACAAATCTCTTTCCTGGTTTCCACTTTGAACTTTCGGTTTGACTCGCTGGTGGTTTCGCGAGGTTCGACCGAAAGGTGCGACCGATTACGATCGACGCGTGACGACGGCGAACGATGGAGTACAAAGTCACAGCGAATGTCGTGAAAGTTTGATTTTATCGGTTGATCTTATTGGTAATGGGCGTCGCTTGGGTTGACAGTGATCGTTGCTTGCGATTAGAATTATCGGAGCTAGCGGAGGTTGTAAGTAGGGTAGACTCGAGTTTAGCGGTGACTTCGACAAACAGAAATAATAATACTTCGTAGAACCACTTGGCCTAATACGCGCGACTGTTCTACCTCCTTCTAAAGTTATTGCTCGAGTTCCTTTGCAAATGACGCTCTGTTGGAAATATTTAACGAACGCTGCTTTTGCCGAGCTATTTGTTCGGAAAATACGGTTCGGAAAAATATTTGCGATTATACAAGGAAATACGAAGAGAGTGCAAGGATTGCCGGAAAATTAAAGGCAGCTGTAACTTGAAACAAAAATCGACAAAATTCGTTATCGTTTTTATATCGTTCGTGATAATGGTTTATCACAGAGATATTTGTCTAGAATAATTGGATCGACTTTGGGTATTTCTCTTTTTGCGAGAACTATGGCGAAATTAAAAGTTACCGCACGGTTTACGGAAATTAGCAACGAAACGATGTAAAGCTTTATGTTCAAAGATCCGAACTTTGCGGTAGATCGCGTCCTCGCAGACCTTGCAACCGTGACCGTGAAGTAATTATCGTTCTACGTCGTGGCACGATAGAACTATTCTTTGATTTAACGCGTCCCATTATCTATCGAAGAGTTTCACGGAAGTGATAATCGTACTTTTTTCTAATAACAACCATCGCCTCGATTTAATAGCCGTGCATAAAAATTTTGATGTTTATGCCATTGCTATTAATCGCGACCCAACTATAGCGATTACACGGTTCGAGCGTTAATTAAAATACGCGTCGAGAGAGTAAAAAATTCGTAGAATAAATTTCTAATTTTAAGAAGAATCCGAAAAGATTATTAAGGAATCGCTAGCGCGTTCCAATTAATTCCATCATGTAACTGTGTCTGCGGAATATTTTTTAATTATCGGATTTACGCCAGCGTGACTGTTCTAACGAGTCGTAAAAGACTGTCAATTATATTGTTTTATGAGAGCAAAGTATCGTAGCGAAAGAGCGTTAAACATAATCGGAATATCTTGCACAAACTACAAAGAGGTACCTTTGACTATGAATTAATTAAAATTTGTTTATTCAAATTTAGTTTGAACGTTAAAACACGATGCTAAATATTCTATGTAAATAAATTGTCAAATCCCGGAAATAATTCATCCAAAAACGATTACATCATTTACGGCGGAACAGCTGCCAATTAAAATTTACATTTCTATCTATTTCTATTATGCAAGAACCATAAAAATAACAAATCGTCGACGAGGAACGCAATTCAAGAAAGAACAAGATAGTTGTTGGCTTTCCTCGCAGCAACTGCATGCGCGTTCGTTTGCGTCTTTCGAAGGAAATCACGAGAGAATTCTGAAAACGTGCCATTAGGTATAAATTCGACAAATCTCGATGAAACGATAGCTGTAAAAGATTTCGTAAAAAATTAGAATCGAGAAGTTGCGAAAGGAACGTTAAACCGTGAATTGCGAGTAGACAGACTTTTAAACGCGCGTTTGCCTCCAAGACACGTTACCGTATGTACTCGTAAAGATTCGAGAATCCATAAGAAAATTATCTAACAAATACGGACGTGTCGTGTATTGTTTCTTGTATTTATTTCGTTTTTCGGAAGAATGCAGCGCGCCATTTCTTAAAACTAAATGCAAATCTCTCGATCGAGCAACAAAAATCGTAATTCTTAAGGAACTTTAATTACTCCGCTGTGTGACAGTACAGATATCTACGTGGTAAAATAATAATTCCAACGACGCAAAAACCATAATCGCAAGCCCCAACAGTGTCCGAATGAGCGCACAAGCATCGCCAAATCGTAAATATTGCGAATTTTCCTAATTACGAAGCAACATCGTTTCGATACGTCGAAACAACGGATATATCGATACAACTCCATCGATGCGAGTGATTTATACTCGTACAAGTTGAACGTTCGGCGCATGGTTTTTCAATTATTCGAACTGACACGAAAGTCGTTAGGAAGAAGAATCGCGACTCGTTCGCATACGATTAGCAAGATGCGCCAGTACGCCACAGCGCGCGACCGTTATGCGAACGCAAAGTACGAATAACGTGCGCGTTGCTGCATGTTCGAATGGATCTTTTGTAAAATATGCACTGTCTACGTTCTGGCTAGCGATACTGCAAATACCGTGGTTGTTGCGGTTCTGAATTAAACGGACGAACCGCCGACGGCCCGATCGAAATACCTCCGACCTTGCTCCTGTCTATGCATCAACGGCGAGGTTATTAATTTCCTGCAACTGTGGATATTATTCGAGTTTTCCACTCGGTTTCTAACGCCAATGATACTTTAATTGGTCGAAAGTAACTCGAGTGGTTTAAGAATCGAGTGTTGTCATCTTAACGTGGTTGTGATATTGTACAACGTATTATTGTAACAAAACTCTGGCGATATTTTCTGGCAAGTTCCGTCGAGGAATAGAGTTGTAGTCGAATTCTTAACAAAAAGTCTGAATCGCCTAAGAACCGCTCGTGGTTATTTTATAATCGATTCTGTGACGAAAGACGAACGTGACGTGAAAGTTATGAACGAACCTTAATCTCCGCGTTTCTCCGGAAAAATTGCATGCTATTAACTCTGTACTTTACTTTTGCCGGATGAAAAGTAAATGTATAAATATGCAAATATATGTAAACCGGATCGTAAATACGAATCTCAGTGTTTACATCTCTAGCAAAAATTTGCATTCGATACGTTTTGAACTATCGTAAGGCAATTTGTAACGCGTGTTAAAATAGACCGTCGAATTCGAGACTCGAGAAAACTTTTGAAAATAAGCAACGCCCCGACAAACTATCCTGTCATTAGTCTTTCAGAGACTGCTATTTCGATTCCGATGTTCCAGTTCTGAACTCTACGAAAAATTTAGAAAACATTTAAATCATTGAGTCTAAATATTCGCCACTTACGAAAACGTTAAATTATTCTCTATGCTCTAAATATTCCAAACATTCGGAACGTACGAAATCTGAAATAGATCTTCGCGTTTTTACACAAGCAAATGTCTCTCTATATTTTATATTTAATTATAGCACGAGCAAAATATCTTGTCTGCTTGTAAATAATAATAATAATAAAGAGTATACATAAAGAGCGACGTTTCGCAAAAACCATTTCGAAATTACGATCAGCTATTAGAAATGGCGAACGTGATTGGCAGACCGGTCGTGAAACGTTCGAGCGGGCCGAAGGCGTATCGGCACGAGCACGAAACCCATCGAAACTATTTCCGGTGTCGTCGAAATCAGAAACTGGGATAAGGCGTCGCGAACTGACGCGTCGGCCATCCCTCCGAGAGACATCGTGCTCGACGAACCAGCGAGTGATTAATTATTGCTCCGTTCGTAATTACGGGTCGGTTGCTCGCATCGAATAATAACGCACCTTCGAATCTCGTGATATCCACGTTGGTTAATATACTACGTGTTCGTACACCTCGATCGGTATGCGATTCGCCAATCGATTTTTCTGGAACGTAGAGTCGGACCGATCGAGGTTTTTTCTCTATAGTTTCTTCCTGGATCTTCGTGCATAGTAATTTAGCCGCTAACAATATTAATGGATTAACAGTAATCAACTAGTTGCGGCAGTGTGATTATCCATGAGTAGACCGCGGATCTTTATTCGGTTTCGTATTTTTACCGACATACAGTCGCTGCAGAAAGTATTTGCACGCCGTTTTATTTATCATTGCATTTAGAGCATAGAAGGTAATTAAAATGCAATAGTCGTTAGTAGTCGTTAAATGCAATATCGTTTAATATTCAACATCGCGCGTATTTTCGTACCGCTGCGAGAATTCGATACTATGGGAATAAGAGGTAGAACTTGATGGAAAAAATGGTTCGTTGAAGGAGAAGAACGCGTAGAAATTCTCTTTGTAGTCACTGTACGCTTTTAAATGTTTCCTTTCTCTTCCGATACTTCTTCTTCTCTTGTCTTCTTCCATTTAACGTCGCATCGACAATACGGTCTTTTGTTTTAGCGTTTAGCGAAGGTTCCGCTTACGTCTAGACCTCGTCCCATATGTCTGCCGATTTGATACATTTCAAGAAGCTTTCTCCACTTTGTTCCGTACTGAATACTTGCTCGAGTTCCTCGAGGATTCTCAATCTGTTACGCGGTTCGTCTAACTTCGCGCACACTTTTCTCATGCTCAGATTTTCTTATTTCATAGGAAGAATTAGCTTAAACGCAAGACGAGTTTTGCAACATTACTACCGCGCGAGATCGATCACGAAAGACAAGTTTAACTCGTCGCTCAAATTTCTAATACTCTGATCTTAACGATTCAATTACTCGAGGATCCGTTATTTTTGGCGTAGCGTTGTATTTTCGTGCAATCAATTATGAAATCTATTCGCGACTAATTATCAATTCGATGATTAAAGAAGCTACAAACTGAAACGTAATCTCCGCAAATAGGCTAACTAAACCAAATTAATTCAGTTATCGGATAACGATTGCCGAGCATCATTTCGAGATTTCATCTTCGACTCTCAGATTTACCAAAATATCGGTCGCAATGTAAATGCAGTTTGCTCCACTTTCAAATTGCACGTGGACATGCGCGAATTAATCTAATTAGAAAATCGTATACATAAGGAGAAAATCAATATTTTAGCTTCACATGTGCCATACGGGCTAACAAGAAGAGGACACAGTAGTCGGGTCATCGATTATGATAGAATTTTTTCCGACGAATCTGCGACAAAAATAAGTCGACCTATATTTCGTCATTTAGAAAGATATTAAATATAATCGTTTCATACTGTGGAAACGATAAATTCCTATTAATTCTGGATTCGTGGGACGGGCAAACGGACCCCTGCTTCAATAGCATTTTTACGGATGAAACCGTACAACAAAGTCAAAAATTATTCCGCCACGTGGTACTCTCTATTGCCGATCTTCCGACACTTGCTTCCTTCACCGAGTAAAGAATCTTATAAAAAGACTGCAAAATTCAGTCGGATTCGTTAAAATTTTACAGGCCGGCCGCGAATTATCGAGCAGAGAACGATGCAACAGAGATACGTTATTTGATTCGTCGTCAGCTACCCGCACAAATCTTTAAAGACACGATTAAATATTCTTGAAACATGAGAAAATTAATATTCGATAGATCAACTTTTGTTAATGTTAGCCAAGTATATTTTCAAGGTAACGCGAGAAGAGCAAAATATTCTTGCAGTGCATCGGCTTTCTTCAAACGTTCGTTTCGTCGAAAATGATACATTTGATAGAAACGAAAGAAGAAATAACGAAAGAATGTATTAAAAAATAAAAAGCGTACGAAATATATCCGTAGAGAAACAAATGAAAGAAGAAAGAAGATGTAAAAACGCGAAAAGATTTGAACTGGTGAGGAAGTAGTTCAAGAACATATACCACAGCTACAACAACCGTCACGATACGATTAAGCAATTTAGTATTTCTGGAAATGAAAGGATTAAATATTAAATATCTTCTCAAATGACGAGTATCGACAAAAGCGGGCGAATATAGGTCGACTTATTTTCGCTCTAGATTCGTCGGACAAAATTTTATCAAAATCGACGACCTCATCTTGATAGCGTACGATAGAAATTCAACGTTATCGAGTATACCGTACTCTATGTTAGAGTTTTTCCTTTGTCTTTCAACGTCTGCTTTATCCTTTAAACTTCCATCCTTTATCCGTACTTTGAAGCGATACTACGTCGTAAGCGTATGGTCAAAAATTATGATAAAACAAAATGAAATAAATTTTTTAAAGAAATTTATTTTCCTCGTTTTTTGAGCCAACAAATCGAAATACGTAAAACGTTTCATCTTTTGTAAATGTACGTCGAGTCATCTTTTAAGAAGAGCCACTGTGAACAAACACGACACCGAGTAACGAGTTTACAAACAAGGAAGCGCGTCCAACAAAGAACCATCATTTTCCTAATGCACAAAACATTTATCATGCCGCTGAAAATTGCTTATTTCCAGGACAATTCTGCGTTTCCTTTATCTGACTCAAGGACACGAACCGATCTCGTATCAACTTCCGTTTAAACGTAGAAGCACGTATTTCTTTAAATAAAAATTTATGTCGCGCGAAACGCAATAACGCTAATTCCATAACAAGGTATCGCTACGGAGAAACACGATACGGGAGAATGGATCACTTTTTTCAGAAAAGGAAAGTTATAGTATGACGGATGATCTTTGTCCTTTCTATCTTTTATCTCACTTTTGTCCTATTGTTGGTTTCTAATCCAAAACACCCATGTATTGTAACATGTACTACGATAGAAAGAAGAAGAAGACAGGCGATATTAAACCAATTTCAAGAACTAATTGTTAAAAAATTATAAATACAACTAAATATCTAATTAAAGGGATAGAACTACCTTACCGTTACTCCTGTCACAACTAAATATGCACAATGAACCACATGATAGCTATATATCTGTAGGAGATTTGGACCACAGAGGCGATATAATCGCGGATATTATACTCTGACGTTACGGAGGACCAAATATGTAAATGGTACGATTAAATTTCTCAGAGACACGAACTTGGATATTTTCAAATTTAAATATGTATAGGTATTAACGCATTAAACTAAGTGTACAAGTCACCGATTTTCCACCCAGGACACTGATATTTCCTGTGCGTATAAAACGAATAAAAGTCGTCGACGTTACAACACGTGGCACGAATGAAATGTCACGCGGAGGCAGAATATTCGAACGTAATCGAAATGTAGGTCGAACTTCGTAGCTAATGGGCCAATTATTTGTACAGCGTGATCCACGTGTGCGTGCGCGCGTGCGTGTAAAGAAGCAAGTAACGTAATATAAAATAGAATAAATAAGAGATGTAGCGAGTACAAATGAACATCGGCGAAAGTTCAGAGTTCGTCCCTTTATTTCGGCTCGTTTGCCGTAACTCGAACGCGCGAAAGCCATCGAATATCTTGGCAAAGTCAATGAACGTGAGCATCGATCGAATTCGGCATGCGCATAAGCACACATCCGGCACTGGTCGTCATAGAAATGCCGCGGCTCTTTTCTTCCTTCTGCACGTTCTCGTTGCCCGCATCGATCAGCTGAACGCGTTTGACGCTCTTATTGCACCGGTATGCCGCGCCGCCGTCAGACATCGTAAAATACCCGCGTAATCGGTAGATCCGCTTCGCGAGTGACTAGCGCGCACCGTCGATTCTTTTATAGTCCGCAGCACCGTAGTACTCGTAAATAGCGTCGAGAAATTGCATCGTGCGTATATTAGAATTCGACGTACCAAAAACGATAGGTCCAAGAGATACGTTCACCCTTACGTTTGCGTCCGATACGTTTAGGTTCAAATTCGGTTGGAATTTCGGGTCTGTGTCAAGTTTTTTTTTTTTTTTTGGTTTTAATTCTAATTCGGCGAGGTTACGAAGGTGGGAAGATAGGTGAGAATAGTATACGAGATAGGATAAAATGAGATATGGCGAATGGAGATGTAGCCGGAAGCGAGCCAAAGTCGGAACTCAAATGAAAGGATCCGTTTATGGATCACAAATAAATAAAAAAATAGTGGGTACTGGATGGAAAATTGCCATCACTTTTTTATATTTGTAGAGTAAATCTCCTTCCTTTTCTCATTTAGTTTCTAAATTAAATGTATATTTTTGCCATTCTCTCGAACGTTTTAAAAACATTGGTTACGCCATTGATATTTTCATAAAGCTTCGGGGATTTAAAAAGCTTAGGTAGCTATATCCTTGGACGTAACAGGTTACTTCCATTTTTTTTGTCATATTAAAATACTTGCTTTTAGCTATCAAGTGGTATTCTACTAAAGAAAAAAAAAAAATCAATAAAAATGGATTCGCGTTTCCCGAGTGGTCTTCAAACATTAATGTACCTCGCATTTTAAATCAGAATTTGCCAGATATATTATTTATCCTGCCTGCTACGCGTAGAAGTAATGTTTTGGAAAAAATCTTTTATCAAATTTTTAAAAGAGTACAGCAACGTGCTTTAATGTCGTTCTTCTTTACGCGATAAAAGTCTTTTCGTTCTCTCTTTTCGACGAAGATAGATTAAATATTAACCGTATACCAGTATAATAGTACGTACATGAATATTATCATCGAATAATGGTACACTAATTCTCCGTAAATGATAATCCGATTCTAAATACTTGGATATCGATCGTTATTCCTACAGACGAAGAAAAAACGCGCATACTCGTTTGTCAACGATGTATTATTAAATTAGGTTGCATTAGAGTAATGTGTTCGATCTCTCGGCTTCGACTTCCAAGCATACGTAATCAATTCTCATTGACAGCATCTCATTTTAATACATCAAAGTAGATTAAGTAGATTAGACTTCCTCTTATACCTCCCGATAAAATATATGTATCTACGTACGAACACCTTTTGTACCCACTGAATATAAAACGTTATTATCCGCTGTATACAAGTCATATGAAAAAAAAAAAAACATACTCCTAAAGAACTGAACATCGTTACATGGAATCGCAAACGTAACGTTGTTATATAGATTATTATGTAGAGCGAAACCAGCAACGAGTAGAACATTTTCTCCGTTGATCACAACGAAAAGCCATAACTAATATTATATTCCGATTATCGGTCTTCGAGAAATTGATCGACCGCAATATCAGATAAAGACAAACGAGTTCTTCCATTACAGATACGTTATATGAAATCTTAATGAAAATCTAATCGCTTTCGAAGCAACGTATAATACTTACGAAAAGATAGACTTTGTATAATACTGTATCGCGAGGAATCGTTTCAAAGGAATTATTCTGAGAAAGAGTCTACTGTGTAGACTAGCAGCGACGGAAACACGAGTTATTCCTCGGTATAACGAACGATCTCGGTGATCAGTGGATCTTGAACAGTGCAATTCTTCCCTCTTTCGTCGTAAGCAAGGACAAGCCGACCAGGTGAGACGTTCATAGACTCTAACGATCGCATATATATTCTGGCGATAATTGCTCCACGTTCGGAATATTGTTTTGGAAAAGGCGACAATCTTGTTATCTTACGAGTGAATTTGAAAATATAAATATGAAATATAATTTTCGCCTACTACAGGTTGACATTAATGAGAGATCTTTATATTAATTTTCGAACGTTCGTGCCGATAAACGCGGCAACCGATTTTCTTCTGAAATTAGAACGTTTTAAGACAAAGTTTAATTTTGGTAAGTGAATGTGCGATGCGAAGAAACAATGGCGTGTGGAAGTGTCAGGTTCGTAAATGGAAGACAGGCTTTTCCATTTATCGTAGAATTCCATTTGCTTTTGAATCCGTCAGAGAACAAACAGCTCGTATAATTACTGTTCGTTTAATAGGAATTCGCTGATTCTCTGCGCTACTTATGATCTTTCATTCAAACGATACGTTCACGTTCAAATAAGTATATTCAGTCGGCAGAAGCCGATTCGATCGGACGCTAACTAAAATTTCGTTCCAACGAATACAGCGCAGCTTAAATTCTACTGTAGTCTTGAATGCGTTATTTTAGCAGTCCTTTGAATACCTATATATCCGTTGGTATATTTAATGGAACGTTGCAACTAGTATAGAGTGATAACTTGAAATACTTGAAATGGTTGGAATTAAAAATACCATTAAGAGATAATACTGCATACACAATGATGCGTTAAATTTTGATGTTAAACATCTGAAACGAACGGTGAAACTTGGTGATGATAACGCGACGAAACGAGGTTGTTTCTTCGTACGACGCTGCTGGTCCGCTAATACAGACAAAAGAAACTATGGACAGATTCAAATCATTTTACAAACTCGTATGTTTGTTTCGTTTGCCATTTTTGCCATTTACAAACGAAAAAATGCCAACAGAGTGATCGTCCCAACGCGATAATGACCCAAATCGTTCCTCTAGATTAATACATTTCTCGCAGAACGCGATGTTGATACGATTAAATGGCCAAGTCGATCTCCTCCTGACTCGAGCCTAATCGAACATTTGTGGGATTACGTTGGATTGGCAAGTGGATCTTTTCGGAATAAAAGCAAGTTGACGGAAAAAATTACAAAAATATAGACAAAAATATAGGCGGAACGTCGATCGCGTGTTGCGTTCGATCAATTGAATCAATGCCACGCGTATGGTATGCAGTCGTCGAATCCAAGTGTTACCCAACATCTTGTTAGATTATGTTTCATTTGCTTTCTGTTAAAAGTAGTTATATAATTCAAATAGAGTTCGTTTCTTATCTTTTGTCCCAAAGTTTTGGTTTCTTCGCCTCGGTAATACTTGGTCCTTTATTTCAATTATTTAACTTGTATTGGCTATTAGCGACCCAAGGGTGAGATTTACAGTTTCCTCAAATTCGTCGTACAGTTTAACATGTTTCGAACGGTGTAACGGTTTCTGGAATCGATTCATCGTCCTTTAAATTTTCTCTCGAGACGGTTTTTACGCTGGACTGTCGTCCATTCGTGGCGCGTCTTCCGCAATTATCGACGATGTGCTTCACTATCGTCGAGGATATAGACATTGATACAATAATTATGCGCATACATAATAAATAACAATTATCGGACGTAGCGTCTGTTTTCGCGCAACACGCACGACGTACACCCAGTATCAACTGAAATCGGTTAAAACTCGTCTAAACAGGTATCGTCGTACGTCGCTGTTACATCTTCGCCATCGTTGGGAACAGTCCGTGCTACGAGCCGTCTAAACGACCCAGTACGTACATCTCTGGTGCAACTCGAAATTTTGAAAGTCAAACTTGCTACTTAGAAAATTTCATATTCTGGAAACTATGACGCTATGAAACTAAATCAGTTAATTACATTTAATATCAAAGTTGGTCGTACTTTATATTGTTTACCCAACTCTCTCCTGTACCAACGTTTCCCACGAAACTTTTATCCACGCAGTTGATGCCGTTTGTATCTTCCGCGTTTCTACGTTAGTAGTCGTTTCTCACTCGCATCCAGCGTATACGCTCAAACAGAAAGGAAAAGAGTATCATACGTATAGAAAGAACGGAGTTTCTTCGCATCGTGACCTCGTTTAAAAACACGGGCCTCCACTTTTCGTCGGTGTACGCGATGAAATAGTTTTCATTAATTAGAAACCGCAACACGAAGGAGAGGCAGATGTTCTTCCTTTCAAATTTCAAAAGCCGAGAAACTTCGTTTAAGCACTGGCTTCTTTCCGACGATCGGAGTAATATTCTCGACGAAATTGGTGCCATATGTAAATTCTATGATTGCTGCAAATAATGGAAGAAAAGAAATCGTTGTACAAAAAATCACTGGCTTCGATCTTCAACTATACAAGAAAAAAAAAAGAAAAAAGAAAAAGAAGGGGGGAAAAACGAAAGAAAGAGACAACGTTCAATTGTCTTTCTTTCTACTATTTTCTATTTTCTTCCCTATCTTCCCTTCCTTTTCGCTCGTTCCTTTCTTCTCTGAAAAACCTCTCGATCACAGAGAAGGATAGCGCGTTCAGGAAAGCAGATTTGGCCTAACGATTCCCTTTGAGCAATTAAAGCCCCCATTTACACGGCGACCGCTCGAGGACAAGCGAAACGAGACAATGAGAGCCGGAGACGAAAAGCTTATCCAGACCCGGTCCGATTAATTATCCCGCTGCACGGACTCCTGGTGCGATTTGCTTACTTAGATATCCCTTGTTGCGCGCCCTCGACGTCATACCGCGACCCCTCGGGCTCCTCACGATTCTTCGTCGAGCGATACGCAAAATCGAGGACACTTCACCGATCGATTAATCATCCGGATAGGGCACCGTGCATCCTGTGCCTCTGGTTTCTTCGAAATAATTCCTCGTTTCTTTCCTCCGCTTCGCTCATCCTTTGTTTGTCCTGCTTTTTTCCGCGAAAAAGAATCGCAGCGTTTAGACTGGTTTTCATGGAAAATGTGGAACAAAGATAAAAGATAAAGAGAATAATATCGAGAAATTAGGATTTTCGCGAGCAAGATCGGTGATGAAATTAGAGTAATAACGAGATCGATGAACTTGAAGAATGAAATTGGTCCAGGTTGGCAGCGAAGTTAATTTGGTTATTACGATGGATCGAAGGAAGAAAAATATTAATAACGTCGAAAGAGAATATATAGCGTTTTCTTTGTAAATTAGGCGGATTGTTCGTTATAGGCTAAAAATTCTAGGGTAAAAAGAGTAAAAAGAAACGAGAAGCATAGAATAATCTTCGATCGAGGAAAACGTAGTAAAGTAAAAATAAACGCAGCATCGTGTATGTAATGTTCGTATAATGTACAACTTAACTAAAACTCGATATAGAATTGCACGTAAGATATTATTTGAAAGTAAAGGGCAGGCAGGCATAACTCAACGTCGTAATATTCTAATAATTCTTTTATCATTCTTATCTTCCTCGTGACGTAACATTGCACATAACGTGAGTAAGCCACATAAATCTCCGAAAAATCACAGATTGGTCACGCGAAGGCTTGATTATTTTAAAATAATAATGTATTAAAGGTAATAACGCAAAGTTTCTAACTTCGTCGTCGGTCTTTCGAAAGTGTCGTTTGTTCGTTTAATAATAAAGTGAGAAGAATGCGCGAATCGATCGGTGGAGAATACTCGTGTAATCAGCTCGTTGCAATTTCTGTTTCTCGTTTTTCCCGCTTCGTATAAGAAAAATATTTGCGGATAATCAACAATACACCTCCAGCTGTCCCAAGGTAAGGGATTTTCCTCGTTCGAACTCGTAAACAAATAATTGCGTTTGACAAAGCAAAAGGCAACGAGCACCGATTCGCAGTTGCATAACTTTGAAACTTTCAAACGTTTCGGATTTTCGTCTCTCTTGCAAGCACGAGAATCGTATCAAAGCGTTTCCACGGAAATTATATTTAGTCCGGCATTTCGACGTTAAACTACTTCGAAAACAAACGCGTAATAAAGTTTTAACGTTCCTTCAAAACTATCGTTTCGTACAAAGGTATCTTACAAAGGTGGTGTACAGAGTATGCACAGATACTTTGGGGAATTCGCGAACATTGTTCTAACATGTCATACGCCGTCTTAATATTGCCTGTAACGCAATTCGCATTAAACATAGCGTCTATCGTAACGTCTGTGATCATTTTCGACAATTTTTTCTAATACTTGGTATAATTTCTGCGCTAACGGAAAATTAGAGAAAAGAGAAGGTGCTCCTTTTAAGAAATTATTTAAATACCAAAAAAGACTTATTATTGCCAATTATCACGCTTGTTAAAAGCTTAACGAATGGGTTATTGGTGTAAAAATAGACGTACGTATTTTATCGACCAATATAAGAACAATCGTCGGTTAGTTATCAATTTGATTGAGCGTATGAATTCGATTGAATTCGATTTGCGGGTCTATGATGATCGAGTTGATGCAAATTGGGGCGTCGATGTACGACGATACGTTGATTGAAAAGCGAAAACAATATAATTTGAAGGCGTACGGAACAACGGCAACCAAATATGAAAATGTTTTCTTCTCTTCGCGACATTCGTCTGTGATCGGTAAATATCTTCGAGAGTTGGACATTTTACTGAAATTCGAAAATTGATCTCATCGATGACAGTGAATCGGGTCGTCTCCAGCCAAGAATACGTTCACAACCTATTGGTACAAATAGCTATCGACCTGATTAATGCGCTCTGATTAGGGGTTGCGAATCAGCGTGTAAATCGATCGACCGTGATTCGCTATGTCTCCACGAGAATCTCGATTTCGTCTGTTTATTCAGGATATTGACGTTCTACGTCTACACAATGTCGTTAGAAGCCTCGCGCGAAAGAACAACTTTCCCTTCGCGTATGATGTCTCGTTTAAACAGCTGTTCTCTTTATTTTTCCAACCCTTTAGAGGTGGATGAAATTTCATCGTACGAGAATTTCGTTTCTATGGTATCGTCCTGTAATAATAGTTAGTATCGCGATGTTATTATTTGTAATCGCTGCAAACAATAACCTATCTTACTCTTTGTAATATATATATATATATATATATATATATATATATATATATATATATATATGTTCGTTGTAATATTTAGCAGGTGAGGGGAATGAGATTAAAATTTTTTAGTCACGATCGCGAAAATTTAAGTCTGCGTAAATATCCGCAGTCTAATAGTAATAAAACCTCCGATTTTATCCGTTCATCGACATAATCGCTGTCGATTTTCTCAAAATAAAACGGACGCGCTAACGGTGAACTGTTGACCCGTGATAGTCTTCGTGGATTTCTTCAATGGGAAGACGTTTCATCGTTTCGGTGGAAATTGTAATTACCTATACGACGAGGAAACGTGATGTCTGAGAACAGAAGCATATTCGCGAAACATCGTACACGGTAATGGCACGGCGCGTCGCGAAAATCTTATCACCCCGCTAATTTCGTTAAGCAATCGCAGAAAATAGCGTCGCGTTTATCAGATCGTTGCCGATCGAAGATTACGCTAATGGAGGTGGAATTACGAAAGTTTCCTCGCTGGAATTCACATTGTTGGGTGCCTTATTGGTTCCCAGGCTGAAATAAGATTTCCTTTCGCAATTCTTTTCTTTATTCCTATCTTCTACCAGCCGGATTTTATCAGCTACGAGATTCGAACCTCCTAAAGGATTAGAATTATTACGAGAGTATTACGGAATACAAACGGATTTCCTAACTTTTTTCGCAATTCCTCGCAATTTTTTAGACGGTTTACAAGATGAATCGACAAATTCTCAAAGAAGAAACACTCGGACTCGAACTGGTCTTTGCCTTAAATAAAGGATCGAAACGTTCTAAAGTAGAATCTAGTATTGCAATGTGGCGTTCACGTAGAAACAACGATCTGTAAATTCTCAGAAAGCAAGTATCGACTGTTACGTTCTATTCGAACGCCGATGAGAAGGTAGCGTTGACTGACGTTTCAATGCGACTGGCAATAAACTCCACTTTCGGCTAACCTGCCATGTGCGGGAATACTGGCACGGGGGAGGATCAAAGTCGTTCGAACGTAGATTAATAATATAAACGATTTATTCGAATTTTACTCGATCTCAATATTGACAATTGGCTGAGGCTATGAAATTCTTCGGTTGACAGTTCGGTTCTGATTTATCTCGGTTTAGGAGAATTTATCAATTTTACTTTCGCTACGGATTGCGCGGGTCGCGGGACGTGACATCGACACGAACCGTTCCTCCTTCCAAACCAAAAGTACAACTTTATAAAACGCAACTAAATACCGTAGTATCGTTTCCAAGAGGATATCGCGTTTATTAATTCTCAGAGAGGAAAGGTCGACCCTAATCGTTTCGTGTTTTATAGAAACGAAGACTAAAACCGCGTGAACCTCGATCACCGCAACATCGCAAGACATAGTCGCGATATCTATAAATTCTCGGAAAAGGGAAATCGACGCGAATCGTTGTTTGTACTAAATCAAAATTAAAATGTCATAAACCAAAATTAAGCACCGCGACACACGCGAAAAGACGCCGTAACATCCGTCATATCTCAGAGGGGAAAAAATATCGACGCGAAATGTTCGTCCTAAATCAAGATTAGAGTACCAGAACCGAATCGACAGCGGTGTTATTAAGCGCTATAAATCGGCAGAACGCGTTGAAGAAACAAGCGGAACACGTAGCGTATGGCTCGCCGATTTAAACGAAGAAAGACTGGTGGAAAGAATCGGCGTAAATCGAAGTCTCGACGTGGCACGTACGTTTAATCATATCCTTGGTTACATTCCCTATGCTGTAATTAGGAAATGCATTTCTGCGGAGACGTGACTTGTTTCAGTAAAAGTAGAAACGCGAACGAAGCTGAATAAGTCGTCCGAACTGTGTCGTCGTCGATACGCATCGACCGATCGCTGTGAAAATCTCTTTCTGTTCTTACCGTTTCGTTTCCTAACCCTTAACTATACGCGTTTGTACCAATTTTGCTAACACCGTTACGAACGTATAATCTCAGATGTTACTTGATAATCTTATTTATTAAAAATCATAAGCAGATCGAAAGCTATATCGAACAAGTCCATTGGAAAATAGAGAAAAACAACGATATTACAAATAGCATCTTTCTAAATTTACTTCCACGCTAGAGTGTACATCTAAATATACCGCGTATAGATAATTACGATGAAAATTACGCGACTTATACGAATTAGTATTTCGTATTCGTATATAATGCAAGGTATACATACACGGGGTGTAATCGTGTTTCAATTTCGATAGAAATCAATATTATTTAGGTCGATGGCGCCTACGTGTTCTTAGCATAATTACTGAAAGAAAGGAGATTTGAAAGCCAACCTTCTTATTTACTTTGACGGTTCTAGCGTTGAGATTCGCGATTATCAATATCGTTCTCTTCGCAAACGTATTTGCAACAGCGTTATTTCTTGAAATTTTAATCAGCCAATTAATTGCGCGTACGTTATGCTTGGATAATAAATTATGAAATTTAGAAGAAAACAAAGTCGATCAACTCGACTGCCGAGTAACTTTAGAAAATATATTACGTTCGATTTCTATCATTAAGTACAAAGATACTGAAACGCTGTAGCTACTAGAATTGTCCATCGAATTGTTGCGATGAAATAAAAATGCAAATTTCCCTTCGAGTCCAATGGCCTGTAGTTAAAAACTGACCTATCGTGGAAGCCTTTAACGGTCATCCAAGGCCTCGATGCACGTTCCAACAGCGAGTAGCAAGGAAAGAAAAGTTACAATTATCGTGTAACCGCGGATTCTCGGATGTCCAATTTCAGGTAATCGTGGCGTCCACGCCATCTGCAGGCATTTCTACAGGTGTGCAAGCACCGGTCATCTTCGATTAAAGCATAGCGGATTTTTTTTTACCGTCTTCGTAGAAAAGAATTCTGGAAATACATTTAATTTCTCGGACAAAGAGATACCACGACGATATACCGTAGCAAACGTAGGTATATATGTACTTGATGTTTAAATTGGTGAAGTTTCGGAGTTTCCAACTGCAAGAAAGTCGACACTGATGTTTTAGAAGAAAGGTACTATTGTGCGCGGTTCTACAAACTGTGGCATTAAATTACCCTGGGAATTTTAAGAATATAATTCCGTCGTAACTTAAGGTTCGCTGTATACAAAAGCTCTCTTGAAATTTTAGAAACCTTCAGATTTTCTAACTAACTCGAAATCTGACGCAAGACCTTTCTCCCCCGATAATTTAGACTCTAAAAGTTCATAGAGTTTTCTATCGAAAGCGTTACGACGAATAAACCAACGATCTAATTATCCTCGATCGGTCTCCAACCAACATACTCGCACAGCATTAACAGATATAAGACTTTCGATTTCGCTCAGCTTCTCCACTTCGTTTTTCGTTTCTCGAAAAACGTCGCATCTGACGACGAATCGTCGTAAAAAAAAAAAAGAAAAAAAAATATAAAACTTCCAGTTAGATCGGTTTTCTTCGATTCGAACGCGCTCCTTCTCGCGTAGCGCGTGTCCGCGAAACGAAACGAAGACAAACAATCCTCTCGGCTTTAATGAACGCGTTGTACTAAAATCCGGGTAACAGAGGCAGTCGATTAATCGGGCTGAATAAATATCGCGGCTGGGCCAACGCGTTTCCGCTTACGTGTAACATCTTCGTTAGGTGGTAAGGGTGAAAAAAATCTGCATGAAAATGCAAACAATATTTGCATAGCGTATCGAGCAACGGAAAACATTGACCCGGGCTACGTAACTCGATACCCGTATGAAAGAGAAAAGGACCCGACAGGACTCTTCGAGTTAAGTGGACGGCCTGCATTTTAAGATATCGCTGCGTGCGCATATGTTGCAGGTGCGGATGCACCGTCCCCCCCGTCGGTTCCCAATCGATACCCTTCGCTTCCTTGCTACATCCACACGACATCACACTTTTTTCCCCCTTCTTTTTATTCCTTTTCTTTTTTCTTTTGCCTTCTCTCTTTCTTTTCTTTTTTTCACAATGGAATCAAACGTGTCGCTTGTTATTCGAAGAGATACATAACCTTTATCTCTTTGCAATCTCTATTCGACATCGTTTACATACATTTTTTTCGTCTTGTTTCGCCTTTTTCGTTAGGTTCTGTCTATGAAAGGGACGCGATCGTATCGCGATATTCGAAGAGCTGTGTAACTTCCATCTCTTTGCGATATCGATACGACGGGTCTCTTCCTGCTTTATTTACTCGCTTATTTTCGTCGAAACGAGTCGAAACTCCAAAAACAAAAATTTTACGCGTCCGTTATACTTTCCCATCGGCTTTTTTCTTTTCGAGCAAATCAACTGCAATTTTTTGTCGATATTTGAATAATTCCGTGTTCTTTTTTTTTCCCTTTAACATCGATAAAATACAGTTTGGCCGCTGTTTGCTTTCTTAATAGATCCCAACGTAACGTCTTGTTGCGTTCGAATAGAAAACTTTCGAAACGATACAAACACAGGTCGCAAATAACCAGACGCGTGAAGTCACGCGTTGCTATTTCCCCAAAACTATAAATACGTCCCAGGAATCTATAAACCTGAAATTAGAAGCCACGTGCTAAACAACCTATAAAGTTCACCGTGGAAATCCGCTCGAGATCGAAAGTTTCGCTTGTTAAAAAGAAACTACGACGCGATTGTACACGATCGCCGGTGAAATCGTTCTCGCAAGTCTCGTTCAACGGAAAGCGGAAATACCCGCGTCGAAACAACGGATCCTCTTATTGACACGGCTCGAAGAACACGAAAATATAACGATTACGAGACCATCTACGGTTATGGTTGCAAAGCACATCTACGATACCAATGATAAGCTACCGCTCTACCCGTATGCAGACACGTGTTGCGAGAAGATAGGCAGCGAGTGGTTCTCAACGTAATTTTCTTCGGCCTATAGATTTTTCATGCGCGTTGTTAACTTGCAAATTTATCGTCATCTTCGAGTAATTAATCGGTTATTCTTCGGTACATCGCTCGATCTAATTTGTAGCTAATTAACGATCTTCTGTACCATTCGTTAAGTTTTCTTTAAAGATAGTAAACGTATGTTCGTTTTTTAAAAATAAATCTATACGTAAATACTCTACCGTGTATTGGCATCGAACGAAGACACAAAATGTGTCAAGCTATTCAAAGGATACAAACAAATTCATTTTACACATTTTTGCACCGATTGTCTGCTTTCGTAATCATACGGTATAATGGTGAGCGCGTAATACGCTGTAGATTGTACGTCGAACTAAATAAAAAGATTAGAATGTAAAATAATTTTCTCAAGAATATAAAAATATTTGTACGGCAAACAACAAATGAGAGTTGCAAGAAGTAATTTGCAGTTAACCGTAGAATAAAATACTCTACGGTGGAATGAAATTCGTATTTCGATATGGTTCATCGAGTAGTAGCTTACGAATGATTTGACAAATTTTCAAACGATTATCCGTGAAAATCGTTGCGCTGTGAATAAATTCGCGTTCGAAATTTTACAACGCGGATAACGATTTCCAAAGACAAAGGAATCACTTGCGATATAGATCGTAAACAGCCGTTGCTGTGTAGTTAAATTATTGCGCGATGTTTATTCGGACGTGAAATAATTGCGGCCGATTAGTGACTAAACTGTCCAATTTAAAATAGAATATGCGAAGACCAAAAGTCGAGTGATCAAACGTGCATATATATTTCAGAGTTATACGAGCTCGAAACGAAAGCCAGAAGTGCCAAGAATCCCGCGCTCTTCGTAACTTTTGCCAGACGTGCCACAGACGTGTCGTCACTTCTCTCACCATGGTTCGAGCTCTCTGTCACCGTCACTTGATAGATTATTCCCGTGTTAATTACTAATAAAATTTCTATTAACGGACAGTTGCTTCAATTTCTCGACATGATATTTGCCACTTTGTATGACGACCTATGTACATCTCTTTATTACGTTCTTCTTTATCAGCGAAACAACGAACGAATTTATCTGTACGAATTTCATACGAATTTACTCTACACAGACAAATTACTTTGCGACATGGAAAATATTTCGAAGATGGAATTCCGCGACTGAAATGATCTAGCGAGAAACGTACAAGTAAATACGAAAAAGCTTAAAACGATGTTGCATTTACAGGTAGCGTTACGTATTTACGAAATTTCGACGATATGGAAATTCTAGAGAGATACGTGTATCACGAGGTTTAACGCGAGTGGAACGTGAAAAATTTTTATCTCGAACAAACAACCTCCGGAATCTAGAAAGACGTGATGTCATCGAATGAAATAACGTCAACTATTATACGAAAGTTTTCTCTACTCGAGCATGGAGAACCAATTCTGTGCCAACTCGGTTAACTTGCCTGTAAAATTTAATTTCTCCAAATTTATTCTTCCGGGGGTGTTTGGAAACATTTGTAACGATATACGAACGACATCGAGGCATGTGCGACGACGAATCGTTACACCGTGTGCTAAAACCAAGCCGGAAATCCTGTAAGACGTCGGTGTCTTTCTAAAATTTAGTAACGATAACCATCGGAATAACGTAAAATAACGCGACGCATGCTTTTCCTTCGACAGAGCGTTATTTACTTTGAAATTCCTTAACACCGCAGCTATTTTTATTCATTTTGTTAGTATTTTCGACATAATTACAAAATAAAAGATACTTTTTCGAAGAATAATACGATCGATGTATTTGTAAAAGTACATTTTACAATATCGAAAATGGAAGCGAATGACAAACCAATTTAACATTGACGAATCAATAAAGAATATATCGAATTACATAATTCAATTAACGCGTATAGGCGCGTTAAACGAATTCATTGTGTCATCCTAAAACTGCGAGCGCAATACAAAACCTCGTTAATAAGAGGCAAATTTTTTGTTTGTTAACTGTTTAACATTCCTGCGCTGCCTGAAGAGTTCAACGACAAACTGAAGGAAGATGAAGTACGCCAAGCACTGGATAAACGATTATCAGAACCAATTAGTTCTTAGACGTAACGCTTTAAAACAACAGTCTGTGTGATTTTGTTCTCCGTCCCTCGACTAATTAAGATGTACGCTGTACAAAATTAACGCTAGCTGTTATTAACTAAGCGATAGACCGAACACCATTTGCAGGAAGATAATTTGGAAAAATGATAACAGCAATTTACATTTTTACCAACAAACGAGTAAACACGCGCGTACACGAATTATTTTCCGTACTAACGTGTTTTACCAGAAAGATATCGAGACGTAGATACTGACACAAAAAAAAGGAAGAATTAAAAAATGAAAAGTAAAAAGAATTACTAAATTATAACCGATGATTTTAAACCGAAGATGCTCTTAAACTTTGTAATTTTTGTAAGCTTTTTAGTTTCTTAAATTTGTATCAAACACGTTAACAAAGTTGCCACCTTGGCGGTATTTCCAACGTAATTGCTTTGAGACAACGAAAGCGAAGAACAGTTAGCGAAGCTACCTTATTTAACGCGAAGACGAGATAAAGTCTACGCGTTAAAGAAGCCGAGGAGTTTATTAAACAGCGCGATTACGTTTCCTTCGCTTTTTCTTTGCTCACGCACAGTTAACCGTAGCATTCGGTCTGGATGAGCGCAGCCGATGTTTAATTAAAGCGATGAATAATACATTTACCATACGTTCGCTAATTAGCGTCCTATTTCGCGATACTAAATATTGAACAACGAGGGCGCGCGCGTACAATTATTTTCGAAGTTAATTAAAGTGGATCCGCGTAACACGCGCGTTTAATTGCATGAAAACATCGGGACAAAGGGCGGCGCGCGAACGGCTGTTCGTCACGCGAAAAATATCTATTTCTGCCCCCATGAATTCGTAAAACGATAGCCTAAGAACTCTCTGGATTAGAGAACAGGTGAGAAGTCATTTCACGCTGTTTTCGCGTGGGAGTTTGTAGAATTATATAGAACGCGTCGTGCTACGCGTATTTTGAAATTCTAATGGCCAACGAACCGAGTTCTAGATTTCGTGAGAAAAATATTTTTCTATAAATATGTATGTGTGTTTGACCCTATTCCGGTAATTTCTAGTAAAAAAAAAAAAAAATTCGATTCGCGTGGAAAACATTTCCCTCGTGAAACTAATTCTTCTCTAATAACACCTCGATCCAATTCAATTTTATCGATCCGAGCGTACCTCATTATCTGGTTTGTTTGAAGAATTGGTGGAGAGCAAACGAAAGTAAAGTTTAGAGATACTATGATTGCCAACGTTCCTGTGTAACGAGTCTCTTCGATGAAAAATCTGTATATTCAACAAAAACCCATAGACGTTATGTACCGATCGCGATCGCGATCGCGCGATCGTTTTATAACGACGGCGGCTAGGTGGAATAAACGCGCTGCTTCCTCTTTCCTTTCTGCTGTAAATAAGAACGAAAATAAAAAAGCGAGACAAGCAGTTTGTCAAGATAAAGAGAGAAAGGCTAAGGGTGATTTTCATCGTCAATCGCGAGCATTACGGTCGTACACACCGTTTACCATGCCACGGGGAATTAACGACGAATTACTTCTTCTTTTTATATCGGCGTTTATTAATAGAAAAAGTCTGAGGCGACGATCAATCGTTGCAAGCGCCACCTCTTCCAGCCTGGTGGGTGTCGTTATTATGGAACGCAATGATGTCAGTGTGCACCGGTGGTATAATATTTTTTTCTTCCCTTCTAGTAACTAATAAAACTCGTTCCCATTTCGTGCACCGACATATGCTCGTTGCCTCGCGCATGCTATTATAAAAAATATTGAAAACAAGCTAGGGAAACAGAAACGGGGACTAATTAACTAACGCGATGCTAAACACCGGTCAAATAACGCGACCAACGAAATCCCCGTAAATGGGCTTGCCTCCGATACGCTACCGAATACGAGTTAATAGCTGCAGGGTGTACGGTATACGGTGTACATACGTACAAGATTCTGTCGAACACGCGGAAACACGCCTGGCAGGTGCGAGAACGAGTTCTGTCCTCGACTCGTAACATTGATATTATTTCGAGTCTCGTGGCGCGCAACGTTCTCTCTCGTTCGTGTTATACCACGATGTTCCCTCTCGGTCGCACGCTTGCGCGCGCACACGTACACCTGTGCACGGGGAAGACCAGGAGCTAGAGAATGTCTCGCCGAAGTAGGGAAAGGAAGAGCGGGGGGGGGGGCGAGTGAGACGACAGAAAGAGATAAATCAAAGGAGGACAAAGAGAAACAAAGGAGATACAGGGACGGAAAGGAGGAGAGGAAACCGGAAAGAAAGATGGAAGAAGCGATAAGAGAGACTAAAGAGAAAGGTTATGGCGTAAAAGGAGAGCATCGGACAAAAGCAAAAAAGATGGTATCGGATAGAAATACAGAATGAGAAAGAGAGTGTCGCGAGAAACAAGGAGGAAATTAAGCAAGGGGTAGAAGGAAGGAGATAGAAGGAGAAGAAGAGGGATAGGTAAAAAGAAATAGCGATAGAAGAAAAAAGACAGAGAGGATGAACGCTCGTGGCGTTTACGGTTTGCTGCTCCCGTCTCGTTCCTCTTCGCTGGCTAACCGTTATACAACATCCGCTCTGCCATAATGCCCTCCCGCTAGAGTCCCAAGTCCTATTGTTCATCGTTATACAATCATTCCCCGAGCTGTACGAAATTCAATGCGTTAGGTATACACACATACGATATTACCGTGCCGAGGAACAGAACTGACGCACCGCACAACGCGTATGACTGAATTTATCGATCGCCCAGAGGAAACTGTACGCGTATTTCTACCTGTGCGCCCGACGCGACGCGTGCTCGCCGACATTCTCTAACACGTTTCGTTTCCACTTTTCCTCCACGGCGTAACTGTTAAATTACTTCCTGCGATTGCGGCTACTGTTTTCGTATCAATTATCTCCGATCAATATATATATCAGCCTCGCAAGGGAACGTAAATAGCGCGATACTTTACATAGATGTCGATAACGTTCTACGGCCAAACCCCGCTAACGTGTCTCTACTTACGTTACAGTTTCGCGTTTTCTCGTCAAATCAGCAATTGATGATTTTGGAAATTTGATTTTATATTTTCGATTAAGATATTTTCGATTAAGGGAGTTGTGTCAGATATTTGTAATATCTCATATTTGGGTCAGGCGATCGAGATGTATTTAAGCTAATCTTTAGATAACTACGTATATTAAGTATACCGTAAATTGTAGTAGAGTACGATCTTAAGAATAAGAAGATTGCAGATTCTCGTAATATAGCACAACTTTGTATTACGCGTATTACGTTAGAAACTCTGTATCTAAATGAAACGACACATACACGGTACTCGTGCGAGGTTTCGTTTAAAAAGAAAAAATATTCTACGTATCTCGTCTGTTATGTAACCGGTGAAACATTTGTTTCACGACCGTCGTATATTTTTAAAATTCTTTCTTTATAAGGGAATTCAAGATTGTAAAATATTGACGGCATTCGAGGTTAGATACGGTTTACGTGCCGTAAAAACCCAGCGACAATACTCGTTTGAAAATTTTAATACAGTTGTTAGGAAATTTAGGGCATCAAACACACATCTAATCGTGTATGCTCTCGTACGTTATTACAGCAAGGAAACAACTAACCTACCGTAACTGCCTGAATATATCGATCGTCGCTGCCAACCTTGTATACATGGTCGTCGCCTATTCGGCTGCTGCAAGTCACGATCGTTCGTGACGATATCAAGGAATTATGTGAATAAGAATCATCTAGTTTCGCGATTATAATGCCTAGCTTGCTGAATTCCCAGGTAACACAATCGCGGAAATTGATCGACTAACAATACCCATGAGTATGTCCCTGAGCAATAGTATTCCGAACCAGCGAAAATCCGCGATCTATTTTCATACGCATCCTTTCTATCCATCATACTGAAATATGATCTGCGCTATGGATCAAACACGCTGGAAGTTATAAAATTCTCATGCATTTTAAAATGTTTTAAAATTTTCTCTTCCGTGACAAATAGTAAATTTAAAATAGGGATAACCAAATATCGTAACTGCTACGTTATACGATATGCATGTACATTTATTTATTTCTCCGCTCATGAACTAAATTTCAAATAGATATTGATCGTTTTCGTATCATCCAAACTGTTTGAATTTTAAGCGAAAGAAAGATTTATGACAAAAATGTGCCAAAGTCGGACGAGATAGACTTCCGTTCGATGGAACGGGACGGTTCAAACTCGCGCCATTTTAGAAATACAGTTTTGAATTCCCATTCGATATTCAATTAACGACTCTGGATTTATAATATCGATCCCATCCTGTTCCTTTCTTTATTATTCATTTTATTATTCATTTCATTAAACCAACGAATTTAAAATACTTCGCATTTACCTTGCACCGTTGGCGAATAAGAACGTCCCACAAACCACACACTACACACACGACAAAAAAGGTCACTGATTAAATCCGCAGCATTAAAGCGACGAGCAAGTAATCAAGTTCCGGAATTTTCGGCGTTGACCTCTCCGGCACGTAATGAAGTAGTTACCGACTGACTAATAAATCACTGGCCAATGTTGTCCAATTTTGTATGCCGGCGAAATTTACGAGCAGCTTTGCCAGGTTAGCAATCGAATATTATAGGGTTATAAATCCTAATTTGTAGTTTCGGTGCGAGGAGGCGCGCGTGTCGGTCCAATCGTCCACGGAAAACAATACACGAATGATCAGAAACTTACGAATCAGAAGTAACACGAAAAATCGTTTTACGGCACAATTTGCGAACGATAGGTACAGTCGGGAACAAAAATAAATGGACAGGTAGTAGAAATCGTATCGACGAAGTTTAATAACACTTTAGTAACACTTTCACGACGAGTCGTTTTGGGCTGTACGTTCCATCGTTTGGGAACACCTACAAAATTGTGTTGCGTTTCCCTTCAAATTTATACTTTCTTAATATTTTGGCACTTCTCTGTCTTTCCTCGATGCTCTGCAAACACCTGTTTTAATGTGCAATAATTTTGTGCGACTCGTATACTATTTTAATCGCTGACAGCCAAAGCCGTGCATACATGACACCCGTCGTAAAAACGTTAACTTTTATTTATTATACGTCATTATACCAGGTGGATTATGCTCTAAGTACATAATTGTAAGTAATGTTTACATTTTTTTGAACAAACAAACCGTAATTAACGAAACTTTATCGATATCCATCTCCGTTACCCTTTTTGTCTCCGATTGTATATTTTATTTGAACGATAATTGGGAAATTTGTTGGATTCGTTTTAGAGAGAGAGAGTCAGTGCCGGAATTTATCCACGGATATAAACGCCAGTATCGATAATTGCCGTGCAAAGCGTTTAACCTTCTTTCTTCTGTCGGTTAAACGAAGCCTGCAGTGCCGCCCTGACGACACCGGGAGATCCTCATTGTTCCGCAACAAATCGTCGTGACCTCTTTGTTCAACGAGAGAAAATACTTTCTCGCTGGGAGAATTTTTCACGCTTCCCGGGGGGAAACGATATACTCGATATCCGATGACTAAGTAACGAGGTATTTTGTTGCACGGTAAAAAAACCTTTTGTGCTGTAGACATTTTTCCTAACTATCAGAGGATTTAATAGAAGGTATTGTTTCGCCGCGGAGAGGAAAAGAGTCGTAAACCTTTACGGCACTTACTCGTAAAGTACGTTAATGACTTAATTTCGCGGAATCAAATTTCAGCGCAGATAATTGAAGGATTCGTAATAATATTGATCTCTGTCGTCTAAAACAAATCGAACAATGTATTCCTGACTTTTGTTACGAGTCTTTCAGTTCCATCTCGTCTTTAATTCGTATTCCGTAGTTATGATCGTCGACTCGAGATTGGCAAGAATAAAATAACCACCAGTAAAATAGATTCATGATCGATGAAAAGAGCTATTCGAGAATTAAACCTTGCTAATAATAATCAATTAAGAAACCCAGTTATAACCATTATTTAGAACTATTTAAATATTTAACAACTTATAAAAGCTTTTGACCGTCGGAAATATTATTCGATCGTTTCTCAATCACAACCGATCATACGATTTCCAACCTAAATCTTTTTCAATCTTATAAAACGTATTATAAATACAATAAATATCTGTATTTTTATCGGCTGACACATACGTAAAAATTTCACGCGCCAGTATCGACCCATTTTCCACGAAAATATTAGTTTAGTAAGCGACTTTGTGCTTTTATCGTTTCCCAAGCGATCGTATACGGTGACTTTGCGAATCGATCGCACTCGAGCTACGCCGAGAATCGATCGCACTCGAGGTACGCCGAGCATCGACCACACTGCTCGCGGGGATACCTTTGATACTAGCTTCCCAACAAAGTCGACTTAACGCGATTCCTTATGCGCTGAAACGTACGAGCGAGCAAATCCAATTACCGGAAAGAAGAACGGTCAAGGAAAGAGGATTATTCTTCTACGTGCAACGACTCCTCTCCGTAAGTTCAAACGCAATTGTAAATCTCGATTGCTCGCTGGTGTTACTTGAATCTTGTCCACCTACTTCGATCTTAATTCTTTCTCGTAGTCCGAATCGATTGGTAAAGCGTGCCATCGAGATACGAGGGCGCTCCTTCTTTTCTTACGTTTAGTTGATTACCATGTCTATACACCTACCTATACTTGTGATCTCGAGCGAAGAACAAGATAAATAAGTAAATAAATGAACGTATAGATAGACACATATGTTTTATAAATAAACAAATCGTATAATAAATAAAGCAAATAATATACGTATTATACTTTTGTAGTTTTGCGGATCTTTATACAATTCAATGTGTTTGTGAAAGGAACCAAAGAAACAGAACCTAAACAGGAATTTATTTCATCCAATAAATATTACAGTAGGTATTTAACTGTGGATATTCCCTATATTTTCGCACAATACCATAGACATTCTATACATTTTTGTATCTTTAAATTTTCTAGAATTGCATGAACATCTGTAATGTACTAATAAAACGTTCGTGAAACGTTTAAGACTCTATAGGCTTTATAAATTTTGATGAAACTCGGAGATTAGATTTTTATAACTTTTAAATCTATAAATGTTATAGTTAAAGAATCGTTTGAAGCGTATCGATTCGAATCGCACGAACGCATTGAAATCGCTACCTACGAGTAAAGTGAAATGATCCTGATTATAGTCAGACGCATATTGTGGTTTGACGAATACAAAGCGTAATGAGCTCTGCATTAGATGAACTTGAAGATAAATGTATTTGGTGTTGTAGTTGACTGGGATTATTAACAAAAGCGAAGTAAGCACGTTATGATTTCATGGAAAATCACATTGCTCGCAGCAACGGCTAATGTGCGCTATATAGAACAACCTAATGGAAACAGGTCATCCTAATATGTTCCATTACATTAATGCTGAACATGGGAACATGTTAGTAACAAATGTTCAAAAAGACCAATGCAATAGATGTAAAGGAAAATTCCAAACATTTATAAACTAATGTTATCTTTGTAACAATATCGTACGTTACTTCTTCGCAAGATATTTCTAAATACATAAATTCTTTAACCTGTTAAACCAAACTTGTTTATCATGCTCTATGCAATTTCTAAAATACTTTTTATACAAATTAAAATGTATATATATTAAAATATTGAAGAATCTAGCATAGTTCAACAAATTTCTCTATATAAAAATTTCTTTTATAATAGAATTCTCAATATCCGTATCCTTTAATCTACCAACAAACTAAGCCTATTTTACTCTTCTACGTCAATTTCTTAGAACGTACTATCTCTCGTGTGTTATTACATTCTTGACACAGGTTAAAGTCTACGATAAAACGTATAAAACGTATTAGAACAACCTGTCTGTTTCCGGCAAGTTAATCCGTACAACTCGCATTTAGGAGATAATTGTTATCCGTCTGTTTATACCTGAAAGGATAATAAACAGGACGATTAACGTCTCTGTACCGTTTCAACGTTTTGTCAGAAAGTTGCAGGACGAGTTGTCTAGCCGCGTTAGATTTAGAAAGTAGAACCCGATCTGCCGACCGGCCCTTGCCAGCGGAGAAACCGATACAAGAAGTAGAATGGCTGCAAAAAAATCTGCAGTCCAAATTGAAACCGTGATTGGCAGACTTCGATTGCCTCGGCCGACGATCCGCATCGTTTTCGATCGTAATACTTCAGACTCGGGGACACCCTCGGTCTCTCTGGTTCCACCTATCTGTTTTTCGTCTTTGCTATAAATTCCATTTCGGGGAATGTTATTTCGTGGCCGGCAAGTTTAATCGAGTTTCGTCATTCAAGAAGCTCGACGCTGGACCACAGGATCCTCATCGTCCGTCCATGGGGAGCAGGAACACGAGTTCCAGGCGTGGCTTATTATTTTCGATATTGCGCAACGAACCGCAGAGATCTGACCTTTTAAATATCGACAATTACCGAAATAGACCACGTGTGTTTGCGTTTGCGAGCCAACTGAGCCCCACCGTCGTAGCGATACATTTTAATGAATTGGAATCTCGTCGAAAGCGGATTATCGATAACGAAGAATTGTCTGTTGCATCTCTTGGCGTTTAGAAGCGATCCTGGTACACACGCTTCGCCATGTGATATTCCATGTTAGAGTAAGTGGCAAATGTGTTTAAACTTCTCAACAGAAACGACTGCGGTAACTCGTTATTATACGAGTAATTTCAAACGAGCGATTACAACGTACATGAAATTTATTCTTAAAAGGTGGTTCTATGAAAGATGAAAATTCCAATATCTTTACATAATACAATAATCGTATTTTAAACGGACTCAAGTTCCACAAAGAGCGTGTACTATCCTGTTACGACCTTTCCAAACATTCTACCCACCGACCGTCATTCCTTTAAACAATCGATTCTCGAGGAAACGAGGTACCGTGATCCGTTTAATTTCTTCTACATTCGGAACGCGTCTCAGATTGTCATACCATTGCGTTCAAGACACCGAACAAATTGGCTATCCACCATTGCATCTCGGACACAAACAAAACGTCTCAGATCATCTCGGGAAATCTGCCGAGCAATATCTCGGCGAATAAAATAGAAATACGCAGTTACTGTGCAATTCGGTCTTTAAAAAAAAAAAAAAAAAAAGAAAAGTCCATGCCGTAATCTCGATGAACGTAAAGGCAGCGGGGTTCGCCTATTCCGAAGACGCGTTGCACGCGTGCGAAAGCCGCGCATCTGCTTTGCAACACGAAGTTACAATAAAAGAGCCTTACGTAATAACGACGATTACACGAGAGCCAGTGGGACCTTCTTGCGTAAACTGCTTGCGTGTTGTCGGTCGGAAAAATTCTCCGGTACGATCCGACTAAGACACCCGGGCGAATTTTATCGTCCACATAACTTTGCTCGCAATCCTCTTGTCTTATCGCTTGGATCACGCCGAAAAACAACTCTGCCCTTCTATCTCTCGCTGCTTTATCCGTTCCTCTTCTTTTCCGTGTCTCGCGACTCGCGGTATTCCGCGAACAAACCGTCTTCCTGTAAACGAAGTTCTCCCAAAGTTTCGTTTCCAGGAACACGTTACGTAGCTATTTTATAGCGGACATTCGAACGTACGCTCGCCTCGTACCATTACAAACGTAATTCATCGTACAGTATAGTAGCACCTCTGGTTTTTCCGTGAAGAGGAGCAAGCTCGCGAGTGAACGATGATCTTGCAGCTTCCAGTTGGATCACGTTTCGGTTCTTTGGTGGGTGATTTAATGGAGATTTTAGATTACTGGGATATTTTGGACGCAGGATTACGGAGGAGAGCGGAATGGTTCTGGTATCAATGACCTATTCTACTTAAGGAGAATTGGAAAGCTAGAATATTACAAAGGCGAGATTGGAAAGACAGAAATTTGTCAATTTCATGAGCGTCGATCTGTTGGAAATGGAATTACAGAGGAATAGAACAATGACCTATCCTACTCAAGGAAAATTGGAAAGGCGTATCCCGCCAAATGTTACGGTCAACTTCGTAAATCTCTTTCTGAGATAATTTTAAGCGATTTACAAAATTGAACGTTGGCCCGTACGTTCTTGATACTCAAAAATTAATGAAATAAGAGCAAGTATTTTTTTGGAACGTTACGTCTTTGACACGGAGTAATAGCCTTAAAGCGTAACATATAGATGTACGTCAAAGAGTCGAGGAACGATATGTATCTGAAGCGATTATCAAAAGAAAGTTGGTAAGATTTATAGACGTCTAAAGACGTTTGCGACTTGCTTCAAAGCGGAACAAAGCTTGGAATTACTAAATCCAGTTGCGAACTTAATCTCGTACCTACTTAATCGTCGGTTAATTTAATAACAGAAACTTTAATCCTACGGTAGATCTTCGTTTCGATCCTCGCGTAATCGACGTTTTCTCCTCGAAGTTATATTGCGAATAGAAAGTCCAATTTTCAAAGAATTTTCGCAGAACGCTTAACTTCCCTCTGTAAAACACTCAAGCGTCGTAAGAGTTCTAGCAACGTTAGACGATAATATTCCCAATATCGTACGATAATAGAGATAATATTTACACTGCGCGCGTATTAACAAAATTCTTCTTCTATTCTAGTCGACGCGTTGGCGGTCGAGAAATCGAGCTAATTCTAGGAAAATAAAATTCCTCCCATAAATCCTGCCGAATCGAATCAAACCAGACAACCTTCCTCCCTTCTGCAATTTCCCATCCGTCTGACCTACCCGAACAATCCACGAGATCAAACGCATACGCTCAAACGTGAAACAAGTACTCGATCTTCTTCTGCGTTGGCCGCTTCCTCGAAACCGAATTTTCCCCGAGAGTGCAACTTTATCCTGTACTTGGAGACTGCATCCTTGTCTGCTCGTTGGACAACGTAAAAGAACGCATATATACGTACGGACAGTGAAAGAAAGAAATAGAAGAAGTTTATCTCTTGAAAGACAATTCTTCGAGTCAACTTCTTAAACTGAGTAAAATGTCGCGTTGGAACGAATCGTTAATCTAGGAACTAGTACAGCAAATTTGAATTAAATAATCCAAATTATAGACGAACGTATAGACGAACAAAGGAAGAAGAATTTACAGGAAACATTACTTCCGAAAATCAACCTTTTCATCCACGATCAAACGGAATATTCTGATTTTGACGCAGTCGAACGAATTATAGATTCATGGGGGGACTAGATATCGAATTCCCAGCTTATAATATATACAAGCGCGAAGAGAAAGAGGTAAAGAAAACTCATCTGGCAAACATCAACCTGTTTATCCAATACGAAGAAAACGTCGCGATTTTCGTCAATCAAACTGATTATCTCTGAGCTGATCCAAGTTGCACGCGGACGAACCAATTACTGCGATAGAATCCATCGATCCTTATCCAGAATCCGATTTGTACGTCTAACAAAAATCCGCTGGAGAACGTACGAAGAAAGCAACATAATCATTGGGATTTATGCGCAAGTGCCGTTTCTACGGTGAGTGCGAGACTCTGTGAAAGTTGCATCGGCCCGTAAAAAAATCGACAAAGATATTTCAAATTCACTGGGCAAATAGCTATCGGACACGAGGTATAACGGCATTATCCTCTTAGCTGTAGGTTGAACGCGGTATCGCGTTATGCGTTAACTTTCATTGATGTGTGCAGGTGCGTGCATAAAGAGAACCGCTCACTGATTCCACGTATCCTCCATCTTTCTCCCTCTTTTTTAACCCGTTCCACATCCTGTTCTGCCGCATTTCGTACACGTATGCCTCTTCTCTCTCTCTCTCTCTCTCTCTCTCTTCCCTTTCGTCGCTGTCCAGAACTAGTCGCGTTGCGCTAATTTACACGTGTATCTACCTCGGGCGCAACAACTTGCGACCGACGTTTCAATGTTTCGAAGGTAAACGTTAATGCGTGCAAATTAACCGAAATTCGAGCGCATTCGCACGCACGAATAAATCCGTCGTTGGTCGCGTTGCGTGTACCTCCGATTGCACTCTGCATGGTAAAATTGTGGCAAAGCGGTGGATTTTGGTAAACGAGCCGTTCACAGACCAAGGTGGTTAGCTTCATTTTTTGAAATTTCCCAGATTCATAGACTGTCGAAGCGTTCGATCGATGCTTATCCCGCGTAATTTCGTATAAAACGTGAAACGTGAAATTTGTCAAACTACTCGGATTTGTCAAAGAGACGCACGATCGCAAATATCCGCGCGGTTGTCACGAACGTTAATTTCTCGTCAAAAGTCCCTACGATAAATTCTTCCATGTTAATAGCCAGAGCGACATTTGCATCGATGCGACTATCGCAACGGAATATACGACCAAGAATTGATAAGAAATATCGGGCGAAACCACTTTACCTGGCGAAAACTAATTTTTCACTTTCTGCAAAAATTGTTGAACTAATTTCAAACAGACCAACGATGATCTACATTTTCGGAGTTCCACTAGCAGGAATCTAATTCCAAAGAATCAATCCAATCGCCGGTGGATGTAGCTTTGGCGAATGGAACACGAAGGTGGAAAAAATTGCGCCGCGATCCCGTGCGATTTAATGAAATTCCTTGGTTTCGTGGATAAAGTTGGAACGAAGTTTATGTTGGGAAACGATCAAGTTCGCCTCTATAGCGAAACAGTCGGTGCTTTCGAAAGTTTCGTATAATTGAAGGAACGAACATGCAAGAGAGAAATACGTACCAACCCTACAACGGATAGGATGAACGGAAAATGATTGGTGCTCGTTGTTTTCGAGCGTGATGCCTATTTGATCGATTATAACATAGACGTATGAAAGTTTATACTTACACGCGTGTACGTATACACGGTGGAAGGCTAAATTTTGCACCAAGCATAGAACTGAAAATTAAATTGAACGTATCGCTAATTTTGTTATTTACGGTCGGTTGGTTTTGTGTACCAGATTTACTTGATATTAATGCGAGTGCTGTTCGAAATTTAATTACGTAAAATATATGCCGTAGGTAGCTGAGCGAGGACGCGGCTTAACGAACGTGAAAATAAATTAGCGTATATAGACATTATGAACTAATCAAACATCGATCAATATAACACGATAATTTCGACGTACATCGTCAAAAAATTGTACGCCCAAACGCTTTGTAATCGTTTGTCTATAATAGTAATGTTTTATTTCTATGAAACTGGTAGAGGAATATTTTGAAAAGTGATATGAAACGAGATTACGTTTCCTACGTTTTCTAGCGTTTTCAAGAGTAATCGTACGACACAAAAGTCAATAATCATAATCTTAGATTCTTGTACGAACACCTTTATCCGTTCATTTCTCGTTCGATACTCGCTTTGTTTCTTTCGTTCGAATAAGAAAGATCGTTAGATATTTGCACGCACTCGACTAAAGCTAAAACGCGCAACAATCACCTCGGGCGAATTGATTATCGAGCGTGTCCATGTTAACCGAGAAGGCAAGAAGTGTTGCAAAATTAATCCCCATTTTATTTCGTCCTCGACAGAGTAGAAAATTAATTCTTTGGTTGCACTCGCCACGTTTTCCAAAGGGTAGATCCCTAACGCGTCCAGACATCATAAAAATGCGAATCAGAGCGTGAAAAACCTGGAAAGCGTTTTTGATCGTTATACAATCGGCCACGGTCCGCGATTCTAGCGATTTTACGTTACGCAATCGTAACATGGAAATTTTCTGTATTTCGAAACAACGAAATTCTGGTTAGAAAACAACGTAGCTTGATTTTCCTACCGACCTACCTGCTCTTTTCATCCGAATAATATAGCTAAGAGAAACGTTGCACTTCTATTTTAGCAATTAAAGGATAAAAATAAAATGTAATCTAAAAGGATCATCGTATGCCTAGGAAAGAAGTTTCTCGGAAAAGTAAATCTGTTCCTTGGGTAGGATTTGCAACAAAGATTGTAAAATGTATATAAAAAAAAAAATCTAGGTACGCGCTGTCTCTTCTTCTAATATAAATTTTTATTTCTAATCTTATTTCAACTTCTAAAACTTGTGAACCGCTGTTAAACAAACTTCTCCTCTGTTTAACTTCCACTTTCGATCTTCTTCGTACTCCATTGACGTCACCTTGATAATATGCAAATTCTTGTGCGTGTGTACTGATAAAAAATAGAAAAATAAAGAAGGCAACTACGCAAATAAAAAACTTGATAAATATGTATAATACTTATTCTTTTCGAAACGCAACTTTTGATACTAAAAACTGGTATTTAAAAAAGCGTTGAAATATTCGCATAACGATGTTTAAACTATTCTTCCCTTAACTCCGTTTCCACGTGTGCAACGTTGATACTTGAAAATTACTGTAGCAATTTTAAATGCACGATATTCGATGGGGAATCGTTTCTTGCGGGCAGACATTTTCCAAAGAGAGAAAGGGAAGAGAGAGAGAGAGAGAAACGTCTGGCATTAAAATAATTCTCGAACGACTCTCCAACTTCTTGCGGCAGGTTTCTCTTTTCCCCCGTGGCGGAAATCGACTCCACGTGTTTCCCAGACGCGGCACCGATTTCCGGGCAACGTTAAAAATTCCAACGAGCCCATTCGAAGCTAATTGACCGCGAAGCAAAGTTCCATCGCGTGGATCTTATTTTCCAAATTGACTGCGCGTCCAACCGCGAGTTCGTTAAACGATACGGCGAAAATCTCGGTCTCGCTCTGATTTTATCGACCAGCAAGGACTCTTAAGGATTTCAGAAGACACTAATTTCTAACGTGAAATTGAAACGAGAAATCATATAATACGTATGTTACGTTCTATCTGATCGCCGATGAGAAGGTAGCGTTAATAAACTCCACTTTCTGCCATGTGCGAGAATACTGGCACGGGAGAGGATCAAAGTTGTTCGAACGTAGATTAATAATATAAACGATTTATTCGAATCTTACTCGATTTCAATATTGACAATTGGCTGACGGCTATGAAATTCTTCGGTTCACAGAATGATGATTCTTTGGTCGACGAGTGATGATCCCTCCGTAGACGATATGGTAGCTAATTCCTCGATAGGCAAAACGATGGCTGACTCTTCCGATAAACAAAACGATAACTAATTCTTCGACATACAAAGTGATAGCTGCTCTTCGATAGAACGAATAGTTAGTCTATAATATTCGATGAACGGTAATTAATTCTTCTCGATAACTGAACGGTAAATATTCTCAATGCTGACTTTTCCGAGTCGCTACATTTATTACTTCTCTGAATCAAAAACGTCGGGGTCTTTCTTTCGAAAACGTTTGGGAAGATCCCCAACGTTTGTTCAACTGCTGACTTTGTTTGCAATTTAAATTATCATAATATCGTCATAAAAACATAATATAAAAACATAGATGAGTTTAAGAAAATATGACTTTTTGCGACTTTAACTGTCTTTCATCTCAAATAAACATTACAAATAAACGTATTGATTTATCTCGGTTTAGGAGAATTTATCAATTTTACTTTCGCTACGACACGTAACAATGGCGATTCTTCCGATATTTTCTGTAAACTCGAGATATTTTTTAACGTAAGAAATCGTACATTCGGTCGAGAATGATGGAAAGAACGCGGTAAGGTTAAATCGTCGATTTGATATCTAGAGATCGTCGTTTCACGCCTTCCACTTATCATATGCAAATTCGATGCTCATCGATGCTCGTATCGATCGTCGTTTATCTCGCTTCTCGAAATCCAGCAGCCCGATTTAGTATACAACGCCGGACACAACGTGTTTGGGCTATTATTCCACTGCATAATTCCAAGCGTCAAATACGTTCTTGCAATTAATTTAGAGACTGTGGATTACAGTTTTGGTTCGATCGCGTAAACGCCCGGCGAATAGTTAATAAAACTAATACATTGTTTCGTTCGTAATAGACGAATAGTATTAGTATACTTAGTATCCGAAAATTTGCGTACGGATAGAAAATCGAAGAATGGCTGATGCGTGAAACGTTAGGGAATTCTTTGATACGGTCGGAGCTTCGATCGCGATATATTCCCATCTTTTTAACGATTAAACGATTTCATCGACGTTCCTGGAGTAGATGCTATTGGCATCCTAACGGAGATGGAGAGTAAGAGAAACAATTAATTATGAAGGAACGATTCGCTACTTTTCCTCGATAATCGCTGAAATTCGATGATCTACGGTATGGACGTTTCAAGAATAGTATCAACAAGAATAGGAGTCGTAACATCATAAGCAAACAAGTTCGACACTTTTATCCCATTACAATCAAACAAGCCTCACCTAATTGAATTATGACCATAAGTTCCCTATAATGGCATACACAAGAGCATCAGAAAAAAGCTAATAGCAAGTTCCAAAGTACATAAAATTTGATCCTTCTATATCTATGACGAAGAGAAACTCAATGAGGAGAGGCAAAACTATCAGGGAGGTGAGGTAAGGTGAGGTTCGTCTATTAAAAATTATACTTTACCGATCCTATGTACTCTATTGTACGTTTCCTATACGTTTCCTTTGAACTTTGCACAAACGCGCAAAAGCCCGCAATCTGTTCGTCGGCAGCCCAAGAACCTGTCGCGCGCTAACGACAGTTTTGTCGCTTAGGAAAAGGGCGTTTGACGACGCGGAACGACGTTTCTTAGCTACTTAGCTGGCAGCAATCAAAAATTCAATTTCTTCTTCTTGTAACGACGCCTTGCGACGATAAAAGGCTCTTGCGATTCTTCTTGTAATTTACGATATACGTAAATGCTAAAGCGACGGTTTTGTCGCTAACGCGCGTGCAGCCTCGTCCGCGACAACTTCGATCGTTCTTATTCCGATAAAGATAATAATCTATCCGTCTTCTCCTCCTTAGAATTTCGTTCGTCTGCGCTCGATCAAATTAAATGGAAAACAAGCGTGGAATATTATTTCGGTCTCGTGGCAAACTGATGGACGAAACGGAGGGCGAAACGCCAGGCCATTTCGCGAATTTCGTCGGCGGAATAGTCGTGGGAAATGTAAAAGCGTTTCCTCGTTACATTCACGCATGGACCCATCACGCAACAAATACGTTTTTATCCGTGACGTGGCGAGAATTAAATTTTCCCCCCGTCGTACTTTCCTTGAATAGGCTAGCGGGGAATGTAGAAGGGACAAACAGCGAAGAGGAGCCAGCAACGGTGCAGCGGCGAACAGTGGGAAAAATCGCGCAACTCTACCCTTTCTCCCTTCTGAAAAAACCTGTGCATGCTTTTTATCTCAAGATCACCGGCTAAATTTTAATTACGACCCGAGCTACAGAGTGTATAACTTTTATTACGTGGCTTATTTCGCTGGTTGCGGTGAAGGGCGGAAACCAGAGTCGAAGAACTCGGATTTCACCGTGTTACGCAGCTGATACGCGAAACAAAGAGATTTTTCTGTTGGCTTGTTCACCATTTGTAGATCATCGTCGACATTTTCACGATTATGCGATTCATTTGTATCATCAAACCCCTAACCATAACATCGTACGTGCGATTTAGAATAATAAAATACCTTTGACTCCGATGCCCTTTGTCGTTTAATATAAAAATTGTCGATGTTTCCGCACGAGCAGAGCTAAAGGTAAATGTAGTTCGGCGTTTATGCGAACCCATTGAACCCATCGACCGTTCGAATCTCGATTCTATCGATCTTACACCATCAGTTCAATTCTGCAAGAGCTTGCTATTTACGTTAACTTTGAATTTCCAAAATTTCATTTCGTACGGCTCTTTCCACGATCCGCGCAACTTTTACACACTGTACGTTCACTGCTCGGTCTTTCGCTAGTTAACAACGTTCACGCTTCAGAACGTAAATTGTAAACGATCCGTCAATAGCAATGTCGATCTCCGTCGATAACCTCCTAATCGAGCGTTGATGTTCCTGCTTGCGAGCAATGCGGAAGAGCACGCACGGAAAGGAATCGTAAAAGGAAACCGAGCAAAACGATGGCCAAGTTTCCTGCTCTCGTGTCGTCGTTCCCGTTCGATGCATCCACTCTTCCTGATCCACGTGACAGACCGTCCGACAAAGCCGGTCGTGCGAGAAAATCGTGATTTTCTCCGCGCTAAAATCTCGATCCGTACGATCGCACCAAACGTGACCGAAACGAACGACAATCGCGAGATACGCGTCGGCCAAACTATCGTTCGGTTCATCAAGGACAACGCGTTGGAACCACGAGTAACGATACACAGACTCGGATACGTTGCAAGTACGTAAAAGCGAAGCGATGCCTTCCAGTAGAATCAAACCTAATTCTGCTGTCCTCCTCGCTTCTTCTTCACGGTTGTATCTCCTCCGACGTTTTCTTCTTTTTTTCAACCATTTTACTCACAAAAACCGTGAAACGCGCACAAAATACGGAAATTGCATCGAATAGTAAAACCAAATATTTGAAAACTGTGAATATTTGTATGTAAAATTGTATGTAAAATGTAAAATTCCGAGAGGTACGATAATTCAAAATCTATGTCGCAGTGCTTATTTTTGCGAAAAAAGAACTGTACAAACATGTACGAAAAGTCCTTCGTCGTGCTAAAATTAATACGAAACGTAATATATACGTGTATTTGTATTTACAGTATATGGAAAATATATATAAATATAAAGAGTGAACAATTACGAATTTAAAGATATTTAGAATCAAATTTTACACGTATCTGTCAGATCAACCGCGACCTTTGGAAGGTTAATAATATCTATTGAAATATAACGTTCATTTCGGACGATATAGAAACGAGTAGAACGGCAAGGTTAAACGCGACAGATTCAAACCCCCTGTGACTACTTCGAGGAACGAAGTAAATTCTGTCAAGTAGAATAATCGTCGAGTAGGTTCGAAACTTTATGAACGTCGTAGCAAAAATTCTCCGTTCTCTCGAAAGTATTTTTTCCGATTGTCATTGAAATCTGCTATCGTAATTTTCATGCGCGATGTAATTCTACGCTGATGATAATCGATTACGTGCAGCCTGTAAAGGCATAAACAGGACATACGTATTTCTGAATTTCATGACCCGATCGGTACTCGGAGCAGTATCGATCAGCTCCGATATCAAAGTACTTGTAAGTAGATTTTTGAAACTCGCGAGTACTCGTTTCGAGGTTCGCAAACAGCGTGCGAAGGTCGAATACTTCGCGAAGTACGATGAATCAACTATTTATATGTTATGAGTAACATTCGAACGGTACGAAGCTCGAGTATTGATTCGGATTTATAAGTACGTAGGTACATGTTAAACTTGATCCCACCACTAACCACGAGGAAACAAACTGCCAGAAATAATTCCGCGAATGTTGCGCTTCGAAAATAAGTATCGCGATATTTCACACGGTTGTGCAACGCCCCTGCTGTATTAACGATTTACGATCCGATTCGCTTTAGTTTTCCTTCGATTTTAATCGATCGTGTGTAAAGCGTTCGAACGCGTCGCGAGAAGTTCCCTCGGTGTTCCTCGGTGACGTTAGTAAGGCAAGTTCTATAGCGTGAATAATAAATCGTCTTTGATTCGCTTCTATTACGGGCAGCGACTCCATTTTGTCCGTAGGAGGTGAAGAAATCGCGTAAAAGGGACGTTAGAACGATGCGATACGAGTTAAAATACGATAGAGCGTAGAGGGTACTCCTTGAAAGAGATTACGTTGGCGTACGATGAAAAATTTACCGATGTATACATTAATTCTATCCCGATGTGTTATTCAAATTTCGCGCGTCATCGTGTTGATCGAATATCGACAGCGATCGATGCGTTGCACTGGAAGCTGCACGTTTGATGAAAAAGCAGGCATATAACCAGTAAGCGCCACGCAAGTTGGTACACAAGACCGACAGTTCCGTGAAAGTTAATCGAGAATTCGCGAGACAGGTGCCTGCAGCTAATAACCGCCGACTTGAACGATCGTCCGATATATATATATCACGAGCAAGCATGATCCAGGATTATATATAAGAGACTTAAGGTTTTCTATGACGAACAAAGCGTATATACTTGTTTTTCGTAGGATTGGGATAATAAAACAGTTGGCGCGGTCGCCCGCTACCTATGTAACGTCTGATAATGCGTGTGTCGTGTGACGAAGCGTAATCCAACGGCATATGATGTGACAGAGAGCGTATAGCGAGCCCTCAGCGGGTCTCGCGTTGCGGAAAAATCAATAACAAGCGTGGTCTGGCGTGGCGCGTCACTCTCTCAGGTGCTCGGCTGCGAGGAAGGAAGCCGGCCTATCCAACCGACCGACCGATCGAGCGGCCGATGGAAACGAGTCACCTGCGGCACACACTGTGTATTGTGGTGCACGATCGAATTCCCGCCTTCTCTCTGCCCATATACACGCTCGTAGCGTTAACGCTCTCTATACACATGCTTGCACAGGACTGAACCGCGTGTATGTATATACGTGTAAGTACTATGTGCACCGGCAACCGCGACACAGCACAGCACGCAAAGTTTGCGCGTGCAACGCGCCTGCGCGTTCTCGTGACGTGTAAGCCCTGGAAAGAGGAACGAGGAGGGAAGAATACGATGTACACGAGAAAAGGAAAGCGACGGGAAGAGCGAGCGAGCAAGGTAGAGTAATATATAGAAGAAGAGGGAAGGAAACGAGGAAGGAAGAGAAACGAGCAATATGGCGAGCGTAGGAGTGGGACGGAGGGTAACTGAGGTAAGTTGATGGGAAGGAAGGAAGGAAGGAAGTAGGTATGTCGGATGCCCTGTGCAAATGTGTGTACGCGCGCGGCCTCGCGCGGCGCGGCACGGCGCAACGAACGGCGAGAGAAAGGGAGAAGGGTGAGAAAACGAGGAAGCAATCGGCGGCTCTGGTGTACATACACGTATAATACATACATAGAGCGTACATATATTTATATATGTACATATTTATATACATGTAGAGAGAGAAAGAGAGAGAGCGAGAGAGAGAGAGGAGAGAGAGAGAGAGCGAGAGAGAGAGAGGATCGTGCGTAATGCACAGGCGCGTCGTTAACGATACAATGTACGATGTAGTAGTTAGTGCACGTACCTCGTCTTCACCGGTGGCTACCGTGTTGACGGAGTCCATACTCTGTGAGAGCGGTGCGTCCATGATGCAAGCGAGTTTGCTGGATGGTCCGGGGTTTCCGGGGGCTGCGGTTCGAGCGGGTGGCGGCGATGAGTCCACCGTATCCCGTCTCGGGCGTTTTAAAGCGGGCGGCGTTATGGTTGTACCGGCGAAGACGACAGGCGCCTCCAGGACGTATCACTGGAAATAACCCTTTTCTCGCGAGAAACCCAGGCGTATCGCCTCCTTCCTCCTTCTCCACCTTTCCCTCCTTTCCTTTCCGTTGGCGAGCGCGCGCGCGCACGTATATCCACGTACGTACGATCTATGTCTCTTGTACTTTCTTCCGTTCTGTCCTTCTACCCTCTCTCTCTCTCTTTCTTTTCGCCTTCGTTTCGCTTCTTCCGCTTCCTGTTACGTTTCTTCTTGATCGCTCGCACCTCCGCCACCACCGCCACCGCCTCCACCACCTCCAGCCCTACGACAGCGCGGTGCTGCTGCTGCTGCTGCTGCTGCTGTTGCTGCTACCGTTACTCTCGTTGCACCTGTCACGAGCTGTGCAAGGGCGTCAGGAAAGACCGATGCAGTGGGAAAGTAAGAGAGAGAGAGGGCTACACCGAGAACCAGACAGTCTGAGCTGTAGGTAGAATGTGTATGTAGCCTGCAGGTGTTCCCACGCGTCTATTTTAGAGCAATCGATACACCGTGCCCGTGGAGGAGGGCCGAACCCAGAGAACGTGCTCTATAGCGGTGGTTCGTCGACGACACTTGTTCATTTACCGGCCGCAGGTAGTAACCCATGCAGCAGCGACGTGCTATCCTGATTCCTTCCTCTCCTGCTATCTCTTCTTCGCGTATTTTATAACACGTATATAATCGTAGACGATATCGATTAGTAATCGCGTGTCAATCGATCACGCGACCACGGAGATGAACCAGCACGGCGATGTTGAACAGCGACGATCCGGATCCGGATGTACTAGCACGACGACGTGAGCGGACGAGACAGGCAGGTAACGGCGATTCGCGGGAGACGTAGAGCGCGTTTATCGCGAGCGCGGCGCGTGCGTTCGTCGTGTTTTACGTGTGCTTGTATTTTATATGTATTTCTTCGCGTGTTTTTACGTAGTTGATCGAGAAAAGATATGTATATGTATTAACGTTGACGATTGACCCTTTTGTATGTATACAATTGCGTGTCGATTAAACCAATTAGAGTAGAGACCGAGCGGCAAAGACGAGTAACTCGGCGAGGGAACGAACGAAAAAACGTAGACCGCGATTTATAAATGAACAACACACCGGTCAGGCAAGTAAGAATAATAATAATATATTGTTACGTAAGCACTGCGACACGACTGGTACGCAGGTTGCCGATAGACTGACGGACTGCGAACGAGCACGACGCTCGAGACGGGTGCGCGCGCGGGGTCGAATCGCTGTCGGCGCAGGGGTGGGGCGCGGTGGGGTGGCCCGCGGGCCACTGGGTCGGGGTAGGTGAGTGGGTGGCAAACAGGGGTGGGGGTCACGCACGAGGTACGACGAGGGGGTCAAGGGGCAAGGCACGCGCCTGGAGGGGACTCGCCCTCCCATGTTTTACCTTTTCCTCCGACGATGCTCTAGGTGACTCCGACCGAGGAAATTGCCAGCTCTGCCTCTATCAAACGGAGGCACGACCGAGTTCGTTAATAAAGGGGGAAAAAATGAGTGATTCTCCAGCTTCGCTGCGAGCCTCTTTCGATTCCAGGAAACGTGCTACTTTGTAGAAATTATGTTGACAACAACGTTGCTATGGACAGTTGTGTATATTGCAGTTGTACGGCGGAGCGCGCGTTTTGCCGTGACGCGAACCAACGCGTCCAACGATATACGCTAAGGCTAATCGATCGTTTGTAAATTGATACTTGCGACTGCTCGTAAATTTCCTTTTTTATACGTGAATTTCATCGTGTACACGCCACTTTTATTCTACATATGTATATTACCTTCCTGAATAATCTATTCGGTGATACAAACCCTCCATAACGGAGTGTAAAATATTTATTCTCGGAAGGACATTCATTTTAGCAGCTATTATGACGCCACTGTTTTAATTTTAAATATTAGAAAACTAATGTATACATTGTACTGTATCTCGTTTTGTTATTCGGTAAAGAAATTCCCAAAGGTATTCAATCGCACGAAACATTGTCACGCGACTATTTTCTGCAACTGAAATATATTTCTCTTTTTTTTTTTTTGTTGTTCTTCTTCTTATTACTTATATTTATCCTTTTATAACAGACATCTGTATTTTCCATAGGACGCAGATGGTACGGAGTCCTCGAAAGAACCGTAAGGACGAAAGAGAGAACCACTGCGTGTTGCACCGTTCTACTCGAAAAACTTCGTAACCATACGCTTTCCCCATGACTAACAGGTGGAAGGCGTTTGAAACGTGCAGCTTTCCTCGAGATTAGCAGGTGGAGGATACTATTGGTGCCTCGTGCCGCGGATTATTTCGAACCAGATCTGAAGAAACCACCTTCCCTTGTAGAAAGCATACGGACGACTTAGCGCGACGTTAAACCGCGCTTCAGTAGGGATCGTTTAACTTTTCAACATTAAAAAAAAAAAAAAAAAAAATAACGTAAAAAAAAATAACGATCAAATTAAAATCAAATTAAAACGAAACTTTCCAACAAAAGCTTTTATTTCTTTTTAAGATGAATTTTCATGGCGGAGAATGTAAGTGCAATGTTGTTTCTACGATTCTCTTTCAGACAAATCGCATTGACGTTTAATTATAGATAAGCCAACCGACGCTGTTCGTTACAACGCGAAGATATAGCAGTGGACACTTCTTGCAAATTATATATTAAAGAGAAACGATTTTCCAACGGCACCAGAGAAAGAAATTCTTGCTTTGAGAAAAGTTATCGTCACAAATAAGAAAGTAATATGGCTGCAGGATCGATAGACAGTAAAGTGTAGCAGAGAATATGTTTTATTGATGACTTATTGCTCGAATCGATCGACGGTTCCACGGTAGCAAATAGAGTAACAGTATACGTATGCCTCTTAGTCACTGAAAATTATAACATTATCATTCGCTACTGTTTGTAGATATATATTAAGAATTTTTTTCGAAAATTGTACTAACTTTTCCACTGTCGATCATCAAGTATATTCGTTTCAATTTTATTATATTATCGATGACGTGATTCTTGTTATTCCTGTTATTTGTGAAATAAACACCAAGTGTAATGACAATTAGATACAACTACTCTTACAGTTGGCAGCTTACGTAAAGAATATGAAATGACTTGCACGCTATGATTACTGCAGCGCAAACTTAAAACGAACGTCCATGCCGTGCTATTTATTTCGCTCGATAATCGTTCATGCATACAAAGGCACGATGTTTAAAATAAAATTTCGTGCTGTTTTTAGAAAAATTCTAAAAGTGTATTCTACTTCGTTGTTGTCGTGATTCTGTTACTGAATGAGGTAAAGAAAGGTTTCACAAACGTATTGAGTGTTCTTCTACAAATTTACAAATTCGGATGAATTCTTTTAGTTTTTAATAGCTTCTTTACGATAACAGTATTACGATAAAAGATTATAACATTTTTCAAATTCGTAGGTAAACTGATTTCAAAAGTAAAGGATGTCACGCATCATCTTGTAAAATCAGAGAAGAAATAAGAAATGCGTTTCGAATCCATCTACGCGGACATCTCGGTGTTACTTTTCCTTCCACAAAACTCATTTCTGTATCCTTTAGACAGACTGCAATATCCAAAATAAATCTTTCATATGACCGATCGATTTTCGTGCTACGGATTGATGAAAGGACAACCTTCACGCTAAAAAAATCGTTAATAGATACATATAAATAAACTTTATTGTTCTCTATTAACCTATATTGATTGTAAATATTTCTATCCTTTATCAAGTAATTATATTGCATTTCAAATCAAACATTTTAACAATTTTGATCTATTAATTCTGCCTGTTTTTCATCAATTACGTTGAACTTTAAAGATATAATTTTCTTGTAGTATCTTGTAGTAGTAGATCTTGTAGTATACTCGTATAATATAACATAACAGTACCTCAAATTGCACGCATTAATTTATCTATTTGTAATACCGAATACTTAATTTTATTGGTTAGTTCTATTTTGTCCAATTTTCGAGCCGTTGATACGATTTATTTAGAAGGGCATAATACTTAATTGTTTCCAATATTGGGTAATTGGATTAAACGAAATTTTATATCTACTCGTGATAATTTTACAAATACGAAACAGACTCGAGAAGCAAATTTTTGGTCGTACCGATGAAAACGTAGCTTGTCATTGAGAAATGGCGGGAAAGACGGCAGACCGTTTTGATGATCACTCGTGGCTTGTTGTTTATCTGTATAATGAACGCGTCAAGATGACTAATAAGTGGTCTTAAAAATATAATTTTTTTTTAGCGATTAAGTTTTAAGGTCTTCCGTATTAAAGGTAAACAATTTCTGTGTGTAATTTGTAAGTAATAAAGGTTAATTAAATACTTTTGAAACTGCTAAAATATTACTTACATTCGTATAATTATTATAGCAAATAATTTTATTTTAGATATTTAAAATGGATAATGATAGCGATTCTGACGTAAATGATATTTTAAATGATCTCTTAGCTAATGGTGATGCAGAAGAAAATCAGGAATTATCTCAAAAAGAAACTCAAAGAGGAACTCTTAAGGAACTAGACTTTAATTTCTTAGACAGTACAACTAAAACGATTGATGAAAGTAAATCTATTAATCCCCAGGAAAAAAGTGAAGTTTATGATGACACCCTTGACTCTTCGGATGATGAAGACAGGCGTTACTTCGAGGAACAAAAATATTCCAATTATGGGCGTGATATGAAAACCTTATTAAAAAAAGAAGCTATTAAAAAAGATGAGGATAGACCATTTCCACGTGAAAGCAGTAGAACATTTGATTTTAGTGCAACAAAAACCAATAAAAGTTTTAATACAGCAACAAATAATACTATCGTTACGGCAAAAGATGTTTATAGTGATCCATTTTTTGGATTAAGAATCGTTAATCCAATAATCTCTTCAGCAGAGCTGAAAGCACGTATGAGCGATAAAGTACCTGTTACAGTATCAAAAATAAAATATCATCTTAATCCAGAAAAAATGGAGAAAGACTGGGTAATTGCAGGAGTATTAATAAATAAATCTACGCCAAAAACTTCTCAAAAAGGAAGTACATACGCTATATGGAAAATAAGCGATTTGTCTGATAATATGAATACCGTGTGCCTTTTTATGTTTAGTAATGCATATAAAACACTGTGGAAAACTACTATTGGGACTGTGATAGGTATTCTTAATCCGAATGTCTTGGAATCTAAGGACAATTCTGATTTAGCAACATTATCGATTGATAATCCTCAGAGAGTCATGATACTTGGTAAATCTAAAGATATGGGGAAATGCAAGTCTAGGAAAAAGAACGGAGAACCGTGTAGTTCTATTATAAATCTTAGTCGTTGTGAATTTTGTTTATATCATATCAAGCAAGAATACAAGAAATGCTCTCGCAGAGCAGAATTACAGGCATTTAGTAATACTCAGAAATTTTCAATAGATATGTTAAAACAAAAACCACAGCAGAAACAAAAATCATTTTTCAACAATATGCCAGAATTTAATGCTGTCGTTGCTGTAAAAAATAAAAAATTAGAAGAAAAAGATGCCAAACGATTGGCATTACTTTCAGGAAGCCGGAAGATTAATGATTCAACTATTGATAGTTTAGATAATATAAAAAGTCGAAATGTGAAAACAGATATACCAGGACAACAAATAAAAAAAGACTTTGAACGGATGAATAAGTCGAGAGGTTGGAAAGCTGCTGTATTATCACAAACGTCTTCGGTCCACGATGCATCCTCTTCATCTACGTTAATAGAGTTGAATTCCTGCAAAAATAATAATATAGGAAACAAAAATTTGTCTTCTCTATCTTCAAATCCTCGCTTAGGTATTGGTTGTCTTGGAGGAACGATAGATTTGTCAGAGCCTATAACTAAAAGACAAATCAACATAGCTAAAAGTAATGCTGTAAAATGGATCAAAGAAAATGGAAAAATTAAACCTAAAGATCCTAACAAAGTACGTTTGAGCAAGGAAGAGAAACTAGAAAAGGGGAAGAAACGTCCAAGAGAATCAGAAAACGATGAAAGGCAAGAAACAAAGAAATCAAATGTACTATCAGATAAATTTAAAGAAATGATGCAAACTAAATCTGCTCATACTGATCTCATTGAGAAATGTTATGAACAGGAGCAAGACAAATATTTCAATAAGCTAGAAATGAAAGAAAGAATGGAGGAGAAAATGTTGACTACTTATAAGGTTCCTTGTAAAGCTGTTAGATGTTTAACTTGTAAATATACGTCTTTTTCTGCTTCTGAAATGTGCAAAGAGCAGAATCATCCATTGCGTGTTGCTGATGCGGTGAAAAGATTCTTCAAATGTGGAGATTGTGGAAATAGAACAGTGAGTTTAGACAGAATACCTTCGCATAGTTGTATAAAATGCAGCAGTTCAAATTGGACAAGGGCAGCAATGATGGATGAAAGAAGAACAAATGTTTCCGTCACCGCATTATCCATTCGCGGAGATGAGGAAACTTTTATAGGATCAACGACTAAAGATGCCAATCTTAATCTCTTGGTACCAGATAAGGATGACAAGTAGTATCATTATAAATAAAGATTTATAAAATATTATATACAAGAGTGACATCTTTGCTATAACTTTACATCTATTTAACTTTTATACTGTATCTTATATGCATAGATAATTGTTTGTATTATTGTCCTTAACATCGATACTCTTTTACTATGTGAAATACACAAGTATAAAAAAACTCCGATGTGATGTAGCTATATGTATATATAAATATAATTTAATATTTTTACAAGACTAATGTTACTTCAAATGAAATTAAAGAAATAAATATACATTTAACTATATCCGTTCAAATATACATACTAAGCAAAGATATCTGGGTACATCCAGGTGTAAAATATAAGATGTATTTCATAGAGTATTTTCTCTTTTATTATATTCTTTCAATCTCTCTTCGTCTTTCTATTCAAATTTCTATTCAATAGCACCTCGTTCCATAGGCGAATATGTACGTCTTACCAATAATATAAAGAATTTTTTCTGTTGCTTCGTGTAAGTAAAAATCCACGTATATAAAAGGGAGAGCATTAACAAAAATGTAAGAAGACGTTATAATTGGAACCCGGAAATATCTCTCATTGTGATCGGATCCATCACAGAGCAAAAACGTTAAAATCTATCTTCCCATTCTATCTCCGCTATTATTTATCTTACTTTTCACAATTCTAAAATATTTTTAAATAGTTATCTTGGATGCGCCCTGTGAAAACAAATATTATTGTGACATTTTCGGGTTCTAATAGCAACTTGTTTGCATGAGAAACATAGACTGTATTTTTCACTTCTTATTCACTTTTTCATATTCTATTCTATTCAGATTTTTATTAAATTTTGATATTAACGATACGTTAATTTTCTTTGCGTATAAATTTTGTGTAATGCGTATGTGAAAAAAGGGAGATTGGAAATAATGTTTAATTAACAAATAAATTGAGAATATTTTCGAAGAGAAGCGAAAGCGATTAAAATATTTCATTGTTAGTTTTACAAAATTTATATTCTTCTCGATTCCGTATTATTAACAGTAAAACAATAGTACAATTTCAATTGTTAATAACTACCACATATACCAAAACATACAAAACATAGATATATGAGCTAACTACTTGATAGAGTTAAAGATAATTATAAGTTAACACTATGAATTTTTGTCGAGGTAACTTCTATCATTATAATCAGAATGTTTTGTCATATAGACTACATTTAAGTATCATAAACTATCATTTCATTATTGTGAGCCATTATTTCAATATCCCTCTTTATCACTTCACAAAACATTTTTTATAGAACATGTATCATGGTACGGCCAACATTTTATCACGTGAACTCGAAATTCATATTTTTACCGTATCCTCGTTATTCATTCCAGTAAAAACGAATTAAAATTTTTAGGGTATAGAGCATGTATGTACTTTACGCGTACAATACATGTAAAATATGAGGTATTAAATCCACATTTTGAAAAATTTCATTAAGCAAAAACTTATAACGATTACATCTTTGTATTGCCTTGTTAGATAAAAAGTAACATTTGAAAGAACAAAAATATTTTGTTAGAGCAATACAGGAGAATAAGATTGCCAAAAATTATAAATCTGTTAGCAGATTATACAACTATGCTTATGGAAGAGATCATAGGCAAGCCATAATCTAAGTACGTCATTGATTTGTTTAAATGAGATGTACGAACGACGTCTATTAATTCCTTTCTTTCATGCGTTCTTCTGCAAATTCACATTCCCTTACCTTATAAAAAAATTAAAAACAAAAAGAAACCGAAAATTATTCAAGATTACACGGCTTTTTCCTAATCTCTTTCAGACGTTTACCGAGTTCTTAGAACTAGAACTTGTATACTTAAAATAATCTTCTGTTAAGCAGAAGAAATAATCGCACCGATGTAGTAATAAATAATTATCTAGATTCCTATCGAAAGAATGTTTACATATAAAAATTTGAAGAAACGTTAAGCTGACATTCAACATTTCGCTGCCTTGAAGACAATACACAGATACAATACTTTTAAACCATCATGTTTTGGAATTCGTTGTGCACATACCATAAGCCAGGTCATTTTTTGTTGAACGTTCTATTTTGATGAAGTTTTCATAAAGCTTTATCCTTGCATCACATATGGCATAATAGTATAAATAATCTAGTTATACTATTAATTAACAATACATTATTTTCACCATAAGATTCACGGTATTTGCAAATCTTCCTTTACTATACAGCGACATTTCATAAAAGATACTTCACCAAAATTGCACGTTTCATTCTTCTCACATTTATACATACATATTATTGTTTATTACAAAGGCATCATATGGATAAGCAATTTAAATTAACAATGTTAAAATAAATTTTGTAATATTTGCAATAATTGCTACTTAAATATTGCAGAAGATATTTCTTTACTAACGGTGTGCACCGTTGTAACAATCGAAAAGATATATCTCGATACACTTGCGGAGCATTTGTTATATACAATTGTGAGTGTACAAAATATAAGAGTCGAGAGCCAGCAAAGTTAATGTAGATACGAAAAATTATCTCTTATATGTTTATATGTGTATCACTCGATGAGACGGAAAGATTTTATTTTCCTGGGATATTACGCGATCTTAACTTATGTCTAAGGCAACAGTGCCATTAAAAATTTAAGTCTATGTACAGAACTCTTCATTATTCATATGAATTTAGTAATCGGTATAGAATACACGATACGCAACTTTATGTTTATGATAATCAGTTTATTACAGCTTATCCATGGTTGTATCTGAACAAAAATAACTCTACATTCGTCCTCATGTTATCTGAGTATCTTTTCCCCTTTCCATTTTTCAATCGTAAAATTCATGACAAGATGGCAAAACATTAATTTGGTACAAAATTATCATATCTCCAACCGTGTACTGTACAAACATATTCAGCACTGTAACGCGTGTAATTATTTAAATAAATCCATGTGAATAATTAAAGAATGTAACTGTAATATAAGGTAATGTTCTGTGAGATAGGCAGGTATCAAGCTGGCTTAATTAAGTGTCACAGTCTTCGAGTTGCCTTTGTTTCTTCATGGACATGGATTATCGGCGCGCCACGTGTTGTGCTTTTCACCTTTGTGTATTGATTGTGAATTGCTCGAATGAATTCTAATGAATAATTTTATGATGTGTTTTGCATCATATAATAAATTTTATAAACATGTCCTCTTATGTGCCTCTCTTAAAATATGATGCAAGGGAGAACATATACTCATGTTTTCCTGTGAAGCTAAAAGAACTGTCTGTCGAGTCACGGATTTAATAGTCATCCAGATCAAAGGTATCAACCTCAACATCTTCAAGTTGCATACTCTGAAAGTCCACTTTGTACCGCAATATACCTGTAAAACACATATTAACAAAATACTATTTTAGTACACCAATGATTTATCCAAAATGTTTTGCTATGGAAAATTTATAGAAATAAATGAAGAGCATTTTATAATAATACAGTATGAATGATGTTCTATAAAAAAAAAAAAGAAGAAAAAAAAGAAGTTACATGATCAAATTAATAAAATAGAATTTGCAATCAATAATCTGTAGAAATATTATGATGAATTAGTTTAATATAATGATTATTAATCATGCATAATGTATTGTTCACAGTGCCTTCCAATTCTTTAATAAAGTGTTAGAAAGTAATACTTTACAAAAACGCTGTTATTTTTATAACTATTCGATACAATTTGAGAAAATGAAAGATTGCTATCACTATATAAACATGATATATGGAAATATATATTAATAATATGACTGTAAAGTGAGTGAATGTTATACATATAATGAATATCACATTTTTAAAATTATAATCTAAAACATAAGTTCTAATTCATAATTTTATCAAAAATGAATAGCAAGCAATTAATTCTAAAACGGATATAAAAATAATTTCTATAATAGCAAGATTATTAGGTAACAAAAAATACATTCTAATAAAATATTATGTAAATGAACAGTTACTCGTGTTATTATATATTAAATGTATTACATCCTTTTATGTTAAATAATATTTCTATAAGTTAGCAAATTCACTAATAACAAAAGATAAAATAGAATAGATTTGATAATGTAATATTAATAACTAAATCTTGATAGTATTGCTAATAATAATAAAGGAGAAAAATACCATTGTAATAAATAGAATGATTTCTTATACAATGTATAACATTCTATAGGAAAATACACTTAATGTTAAGAAGTACAATGATAAGGGTTAATAAAGTACAGTCAATTTCACAGCTTTTTCTTACTCACTAAAATGGTAAAAAGCAATTACTATACCTTTCCCAATATGCAAGCTAATGGAAACAAACCATCAATTAGTACTTATGCTTGATCAAATACTTCGACTATTTAACAAAGCCTAGCCATTTATTACGTAAATAATTATTTATCATGTTTTATGTTCACCACCAAAGACTATATATAATTGATATTATTTATCATTGACAACGGCATTTAAGTATTTTTTAAAAATATACCATAAACCATAATTTATCTTTGGAAGTGAAATTAACATTTGCCTATTGCATAACATGCAGCAAGCAGTATTTGTGATTATTTCCTTATACAGGCAGTAACACAAGGTATGTTTGTATATTAATATAAACATTAGATAACCTTAAAAAAATATTTTATAATAATACTGTCATTAAAATATGCGTTTAATTCCATTTCAACTAAGATTCTAACTTAAAGCTTTTTAATTCAAATACAATTGTAACAAAATTGTTAAACTAATTGTATGTTATGATACTTTTAATATAGTGGATATTTAAGTGGTTAATATCTATTTATATTAAATATACAATAAATCTTTGAATATGTGTTAAATAACTTTTTAAAAACACCGAATAAGATTATAACAAATATGCGTAGAGAAAGTATATAAACTTTGATAAGAAAAAAAGAACAATGATTCCAAACACAGTATCTAAAGTATTATTAGGCCTATAAAAATATAAAAGGGCTAAAAAGCTTTACATGCACATAAAGAAAATTTCCTATATACACCTATTGCAGAATAAAATAAGAAATAGTGGTTTCGATATTATTTCGAAAATCACATATATATATACATATATATATATATGCGTGTGTATATATATGTATGTATATGTATACACACACGCGCGCGCATATATATACACATTTCTTTGATAAATTATTGTCACAACATTTAAAAATACATATAATAGTGCTATCTCAGTAGTTAGATATTTTTATAAAATTATTTTTCTTATAAGTATTTGTGTTATTCATTAACATATTGCCAACACACAGTATATCCACAACAGTTTAGAAACAATAAAAAATATCTTTGCGTGTGTAATAGATGGAGTATTGTCATGACAACGTTCCAGAAATATCTATTGTATCCAAAAATGAATGAAACTCTGTATTATATGTGAATCGTCTGTGTTGTAAATGATTTTGTACACATAAGTATGCAACGAAAGTTTAAAATAAAATGTATCATGAAATAATAAAAATAATTGTGTTTGTGGAAATAAGCAATATATTATATATCCATCAAATTGAGTATGTGTATTGTACCTACAGTTTAATTTTAATTACTATAATGTACAATCACTAAAAAAAAAAAAAAAAAAAAAAGACAGTAACTAATAATGCTCAAGGCAGAAAAGTTACACACTGGAATACTTCAACTCACCCTCTTCAATTACAATTATCCACATTTCATATATATACAAGATTTTCTCTTAATTTTTGTACCACCAAGAAAAAAAAGGAGACAGCAAAGTTTTCAGGCTTTTTATTCGTAAAAGTAAATATTATACCTCGAAATTCACAACTAAAAATATCTATATTCACATTCAAACTCATCAGAAGAGACATACATATACTACAGATTTGCACAGAAGTATTGAACTATACTATTCAGTGAAAAATCCAACAGAAGAAACTTCAAATTTCTTTTGGACAAATTTATCGTCAATTACTTACTAAATGGATATATTTCAATTATTAATAACAATATAAATTCATGGCATATAACGAAAAAATTCCATCACTGCTCAAAACAACAGTGACATTAATAACACATTTTATCAATAGTAACGGAAATTGATCTCTTCATGATGAGTACAGGATTTATATTATAAAGTGATTTATTATATATCTATACAGACTACATTTAAAATGCAAACAAATATAACGATAGAATTCGATGTACATTAATTAAACAATTAGATTATTGACGAATGCTATTATATACGAAGGTTTAATGTTATACTAATCGTCATTAACTAATATAATAATTATGTCCTACAATTATATTATTTATTTCTTTTCTTTTTTTTTTTTTTTTTTTTTTTTAAGCATAAGTTAATACAAGATTCATAAATAGTTTGATAAATTTGTCCAGTTCTGAAAGTAATATGTTCTATAATACACGAAATGTAAACGAATGCACTCAAGACAGAGAAAGAGCTACCTGGTCAACTTTGAGTATTTCACAGATGAAATTAGTAATCATCGAGGTCAACATCATCAAGAGGCTCATCAGCCTGCAGTGACTGGAAATCAACTTTGTAGCGGAGGATTCCTATGCATCAAGATACACTCCATAATTAAAACTCATATTTTTAACTTTTTTTTAATACCATTTACTTTTCATACACATGAATTTATATCTTGACAAAGACCATGTTTTAAAATTTTGGTACCACTTTCGTTTGTTTGTAATAAAGATACGCAATGAACGTTTCATTAATAGAGGAACAACAACGAGGAAATTCTCAAGACTCAATCACATTTTAGGAATGTATTGAAAGGTTTGTTATATATACACAGACATTAAACTTATATCCTTTGCTCTTACTGATTAGCTAATCAAAGTGGAATCAGCCGCTTTTCTGTTAGTATACTTCGAGTGGATGAATACAAATTATTACTTCATAAGTATATTACTTTCAGTCGAGTCAAAGTTAATAGCAACAAAAACAAATGAAAGAAGGAAACTTACCTCCAATGCCACCAAAACCTCTTACAAACTGAGAGCCTTCTTGAGATTTATCTGTAATAATTTCCAAAGTGGCACCGAAACTCTTGTAGTTGTTTGCTAACCACTCAAGTAAAGGCTGACATTCTACAAGTTCCAATTCTACTCCGCTCTAAACACAACAAAAAAAGTATTCTATATTAATTAGTTGCGTTTATTTAATTAATTTTATTAATCAAACGGTTAAAACTGTTTAATTTACCTCTTTGTCAGTGAAATGAGTTTTGTCTTTTTCCTGTTCCGGTGTTAGGTGTAAAACCTTCTCTTCTGCATTTGTATGGTTCTTTAAAACGTACCGCTGAATATCTAAATTCTCCCAACAAATGAGAGTCTCTACACTGCCTAACTCTAATGCTCTTAACGTATCTTCTACGCCGAAACAATATTTCCCTGTATCTTGTGAGATTTCGTCGAAATAACGGCCTAGATAAAGTAATATAATACAGTCCTCAGTTTCAAAAAAATGAGTTAACAATTTTGTCTTCTACGTGTTTGTATTTAAAAAGTATTTTTAAAGTATGTATACTAACCAATTAATTTTTTTTCCTGAATAAACTTTACATTTTGCAAAGACTCAGCAGCCAACTCAATAGCTTGATTAAAACCATTCTCTCCACCATATGAAACATCTACTAACTTTATAACCTTTGCTTGCAATCTCTAAAATAATTAAAAATATGCCAAGATACTTTTACAAATTTAATTATATACACGTATATTTATAACATCAATTTACATGAACTTACTGGATCAAACATGTCCGATTGACTAAGTTCTGTTTTAAAGTCGGCACTGCCTGCTAAAATTAAACCAGCAATATTAGGTTTATCATTAGTAATATATAATTGGGTAGCTACTTCTGCAACTTTTCGAACGTAATTATGCCGCTTTTCCATACGCAACCGAGCAAAACGAAGCGCTGACTGTCCTCCTCTGCCTGGAATTAGATTTTCAGTAAATAAAGTGTACTGTTTCTTTCTTTTTTTCTTTTTTTGTTTATTAAATATCGTACTAATTATTTACATACCATGCTTTTTTGGAAGATCTACTGTAAATTTATGTAAAACCTCACGGGTATTTCCTTGCAGCGTACCAAACAACGCTCCATTACCGTCCATGACGATAAAACCAAATTTATTATCATCAGCAAGCAATGCTGTAAGTGCTTCAGTGTGAAACTAAAATACCCCAAGATACGTTGAAATTTATTTTCTTTGACTGAATTAACAAATATTTTCTTACTAAATTACAAAAATGTAAACTACCTTGTTATCACAAAGATAAAGTGAAGTATTAATAGGTTTAAAGGGTTCAAAATCAATGTTAACTTTCTTTTCTTTTCCTTCTTCTGTTACAATGGTACCACAATATATTACCAGGCCATTTGGAGGCACTAAAAAAATAATAATGTGTAATTTATATTATTGAAGTATATAACATGCGTGAATATATTCAATTGGTATCACACTATACTTTATATAATATTCATAATAAGAACTCATTCGGGAATAGTTGTCTTTAAATGTAACAGGATAAATTAATAAACACATTTATATGATATAAATAACAAAATTACAAAAAATTTCAATAATCTATTCAAATTACCTTTCGTATATAATTTTAGCCTATGTTGTACGGATGTGATAGCACCCAAAACAGATAGTCTATTTACACGAGATTTAATATTCGATGCTGTCCCAAACTCATCTGCTAACATTTTGCTTACTCTCGATATCTGATCTTTTGGGGGGATAATTAACGAAATCATACTAGTCCCGTTCCTGCAAAAGAAGATATTCCATGCATGACAAGTATATATAATAAACAATGCTATATTGTAAAACAATCTGTTTCTATGTGAGGTTGTATTAGCGTTATATTAATAAAACTTATATTTTTTTAAATGTAATAAAAAATTCCGTGATAAAACATCGAATAAGTACGATATATATTTCTCGAAATTTCGAGTACCTCGGAAATTTTTCCTGTAGAATCACGTGAAACTCATTTTCCCAGTAAGAACGAAAAGACCGTTACTTCCTACTTACCACATGCTCTTTAAAGCATATGTGCAAATAGAAAATCGAACAGCTGATAAGAAAAGGCGCGGCAATATTAATTTCGACCTACTTACCCCCTGGCCATTTCGAGACTTTTTATAAGTTTCTTGATTTTCCAGATTTCGACATTGCGGTCGGCGGATGTTTCTTCGTTGGACATTGCTGCGCGTTGTGTCGCGTGGTCGCGGCTTATGGGTTCAAACTAAATTAATCGTTTATCACCAACGGGACGAAGCCTGGAAAGGTGGTCCACGTCGACGTGAAAGCCGGATCTAGTAATTTTTCTCTGAAATGAATGATCAATCCGTTTATCGATGAATCTGCTTCGATCCAGTTTATACCGGATTATGTCAGAAAGAACGTGTTCGACAAAGAATTACTGTTCTATCGGTGAAAACGGCAAACCATCGTTTACCACACTTTTCACTCACTCTGAGATCGGTATGTTGATGTTTTGCCACAAGTGTTAACGTTTTAAAAGCGATACTTGTGACGAAGCGGGTACCACGCGAAAGTGAACCTCGGAATGCACACGTCGGCCATGCGATGGCACAGCGAAACGTCAGTACTTCGGTGGACGTACTGTACGGTACAAAATGGGAAGCAAAAAGACTGAAGAGTTGGTGCGCGAGCAGCGCCTCGAGGCCGCTTGTCGTATTCAGGCGCAGCCGCATTTGCATCGTTTCTCTGCCGATACATACTATATCGTTTAATGCTTCGTCCGCAGTGACAAATTTACTCCTAGTCCCATCATTCTTTTCTATTTATTTTGCAATTTTCACGATAAAATGTATAATAACTAATTTAACAGTTATCAATTTATATACTTCGATGCGAATCGTAGGAAATGGTGCATGGAAAAGATTCTAACATGAAATTGTAAATATATTATGTAAATAGAAGTTCAGCTCAGAAAAAGTATTTTGATTAATTTAAGTCTTCGATGTGCATGAAATATTGAAAATTTCGTTTATTTTATATTTTGATATTGACGTCAACATGTATGGATATATTTCGCCCATTATTATCTATGAACATTATGATTTGAAGATATTCATACTGTTTACTAACATTTTCGATTATAGATGATTTTAGTTGCTGTTCTATTGGCCATGAACAATAAGTAGCTAATTCATCAAGTCTTTACTTACCCTTGTAAATAATATTTGTAAATAATAATAATTTTATTGTAGGACTTGATATCTGTTGCAATGTTTACGAGAAATTAATACTTAATGGATATTCATATCAATAATTATTGGAGAATAAAACTACGGCCGTAAAATAATTAAGCATTGCCGATCTTGACTATCTTTGGTACATATATATATATATATATATATATATATATATACACACACCTATATTTGGTATATATACATATGTACATATATTTTTAAATACTGTTTGAAACATCAACGTTATACAAATATACTCACGTTCTTGATAGGATAAAATATCTTTTTACAATGAGATTACGAACTTACCATAAATATATAGAGTATGTAAGGTCAACTGGAATCTGCATTGTTGTGATTGGGTTAGTTTTATTTATTGGATTTTTTCGAAAATCATTAATTTAATGATATATTAATATTTGAGTGATTTATATTTCTTACGTAGGGGTTGTTGGTTTTTGTACCAATTAAGGCAAGTATCACACATCTTACAATCCTCTGTACCTACCAATGTTCTGAGCAAGGACCAACCACATACTAGATATATTTATGTTGATGACCCTCGATTCAAAGGTATTTATCATTAGCTTGTAATGATTTGCTAAGCTCCAAATATTTATCAGCTCTGTTCTTATGATTTCAGATGTTCTCATGTTAAGGAAAGTTGAAAATTTACAATCGTCAGTGCCAGCAGAATCATTTTCATTTGCTCATATCATAATGAAATGGTGGAAGTCATTAACCCGTAATGTGGCATATAAACTGTTACATATTGCACAAAGTGGCAATGACAGGGAACGTTTAAAGGCTCTCTATACTCTTAATTCTTTAAAGCATTTGAAAGGTATTCTCTTTAGCTATTATTAATCTTCGTATAAACAGTTTTTATTTAAACGCTTTTAATTAAAAATTATAGACTGGCACTATCGGCATATTGCACAAATGTTGGATGCTAAAACTGCAGTGTCTCTTGCTAGAATGCCAAATGTTGATTCAAGATTTTTTTTACAGCCACCATATCATCATGTACAGTATAATTTGCAGGCATGTATAATAATATATTTATTGTAATCACGTTTATTTAACAGATATATAGTTGATGAGAGATTGTATTTTTTTCAGGATATAATAGAAAAAGTATACCAGTTACTCCTTTACTTAAATACATTATGCGAAAATACACATCCCTGTCTTCTTCAATTTCTCAATAAAAACTTTAAGGATATACATTCTGTAAGTATATACTCATTGAAATTCTTAAATTTCTATTATATAAATTACTTTGTGCGCATTTTAATTATTTACAAAGTATGAAAACAGGATAGTCTGATACTTGATCACGATTTAACAAACTTAGGGCTGGCTGTAGCACCAGCCATAATATGGGATCAAGAATTATTACGGAATTGTGTTCAAGCGCTATGCCATCATTCTTCCCTTGAGCTATATAGTAAAGGTAAAGTAAAGATCTAACAGTTTAAAACACTTTTACCTAATATTCTCTTGTTTTCAGATATTATCGATGCTGGTGGTCTTCCATTATTAATGATAATAAAGAAAATTTTCAACGACAACATTAACATATGTATATTACTTGCGAAAATAATTTCCAATATTTCACTTCATTCAACGTATTTGCAAGATATTTTTCAGTCAGGTATACATTAAGTAGATTCCAATTTTGCCTCCTTATTTTGTTCTTTAAAATATTGTATATTATCAATGGTTTTGTTTAAAGGTTGGATTGGTACATTGGTGGAATGGGCTCAAAATAGTGATGTAAGATTGGCAGCAGTAGCCAGTCGTGCATTGGCAAATTTAGATATGGATGAGAATAATAAATATCCAAGACGTATTTATCTTCTTCATCCTTTGCACAAAACTGTAGCAAACACGAAGTTAGATGTCATTTTCTTACACGGACTACTTGGTGGAGTATTTATAACGTGGAGGCAAAGAGATCCAGATGCATCTGAAGTTGGGGTTGTAGGTTTGTTTGTATTATAAATAATAATTTAGCGTAACAAACATAGAACGCGAGATTAATTACGATTATATTCCAGTTGCAACGTATACGAGATCCGTTTGGAAACAATCCGACTTACGAATATACCTTTCTACCTGGGTGTGCTATTGTAAACATCAGACTTTCAATATTTACGGAAGACCTTAATGAGTAATCCTATAAACCCTGAACGATATGATCAAACATATCAAGCAAACGGCGTGCATCTGACCATGATTGGTCAGAAACAAATTTGAGACGTTAAAGAAGGTCATTACCTGCGATAAATCGTGGATCTATGGATCTGAAAGAAACGCCCAGTTTTTAGTCATCTCGAAATGCGATTCTCACGATCTTTGACTCGTACAAAATAACCTATCGTTGCTAACTAATAGTTTTACAACAGCACAATCAGGTAGAAAGATGTACCCTTAGATTATATCGTTTCTAGACAGACCTCGTATCTCTACTAAACATAATTATTCACATTAATTACATAAATTGTAGATCCCTACATTATACAAGATGGAATCAATTTTTCAAATTTGGTAGATGATCAGTCACAAGATTTTTTGAGAGATTTAACTTATGATTTGAGGAAACGTGAATGGGATAAATTGGGGAACGATTTTGAAGTAATTCTAGACGATTGCCCGCAAAGTACGAATTCTAGGGGGAACGGACCATTTTTCTGCCAAGGGTATAATATTATTTCAAGTTATGTGTTTTGCTGAGAAATGATTTCATATTTAGGAATTTCCAATTTTAGAAATGATACGTGCATGAAGAAAATTTATCACGATAAACGGCATAAAACGCAGTGTTGGCCTAAAGATTGGTTACCACAGGACATTCCATTTGTTCGAGTTATTGGGGTAAATTATGACACTAATTTGTCACTATGGACATCTTCATGCCCAATAGAGGACAAAAAGTAAATAACATTATTAATGTTACTATTTAATCCAATTATTCAAAATTTGTAATTTATTTGTATTGTTTGTTCATTTGAAGCACCATGGACAAAAGAAGTGAAGAATATATGAAAAAATTATTAATTGCCGGTGTTGGAAAACGACCAACAGTTTGGGTTTGTCACTCGATGGGTGGTTTATTAGTAAAAAAAATGCTTGTGAATGGTTAGGACCGTTTTCATATTTCAGTATAAAATATTAATATCGTTTTCATATAAATTTATATATTTATAAATGCAACTATTCTTTTTGTAGAATGGAGGAACGGCGATCAAAATAATATATGTAAAAATACACGTGGTATAGTATTTTATAGTACGCCACATCGTGGTTCCCGCGTGGCAGCATTAAAGCAAGCAACACAAATGGTACTATGGCCATCGGTCGAGGTACAGGAACTTCGTGAAGGTATATTAAAATTGTATTATGATATTAGTTTAAAAATATTGTAGGTATATTTATAAACAGTATGATTTATGTTTAGAGTCACCGCAATTATTAAAATTACATAACGAATTCCTCGATATGTTGAAAGATTATCCCATAGAGATTATTAGTTTTAGTGAAACTAAATCTACCCATGTAACACCATTAAATGTTCCATTTCAGTTTGTTACTTCTAATTCAGCAGGTGCGTATACAATGAAAATTATTCTATATAATGTTATTGAACTTTTAACAAAAATTCTAATGCTTGTATATAGATCCTGGAGTAGGCGAATTCTATGAAATTGCTCAAGATCATTTGTCTATATGTAAACCAGCTAGCAGGTAGTAATTCAGATTCTTTATTTCGTATCTGTTAAAAGTAGGAAATTTTAATTATATATTAATTTATTTTATAGACATTCCTTCTTATATCAAAAACTTTTGAACGTTTTGAAATGTCACATAACTCATGAGAAAACAACTGTTTCTGCAATTGCGGAATTGTTAGCATTGCCAAATAAATTATTATAAATGTGTACGTATTTCTATGTTCATATAAGCTTATGAACAAATGGTACAGATGTATTTTATTACTATCAAGAACTTTATTTTTGTATACACGAATCAATATTAATTACGCTAGAAGAAAAGGAAACAAATAAGTATAACAAATTCGTCTTTCTCTCTTTTAATCATAAAAAATATCAAGTATTTTCTCAAATACTTATTTAACATCACTGATTATTTATTTCTCTGACTAGAATGAACAATAAAATTTTTTGTAATAAAATCAATAAACTAATGATAAAAAATTATTGAATTGCTTTATAACAATTTCGTGGTGTCGAACGCGAGATGTTAATTGATCGATAATATAAGGTAACATTATAGTTTGTGTTATACATAAAACTGCAGTAAATTTTAAACACACGAACAAAACATTGTAAAATCCAATATAAGGCACTGAATAAATTAAATGGAAGCAGAGTTGATAGAAATTTTACTTTATTACCGTAAAATTTAGAAATTTGTATCGTAATCAGGATGATGACGACTCGATAAATTTGTTGTACTATCGTAACCGCCATATTTACTGCTAGTATGAGACCCGTTGTAATAATAACCGTTCCACTGCGATCTCCAACTATCGTACATGTTATATTTCTTATTGTCTTGAAAAGATTTCTCGACAAGAATCTAGAAATTAATAAAATATTTATATAATTATATTTAATAAATATTTACAGAATTATTTGTTAGAAACGATATCAAAAGGGATGTAAATATTTAAAAATTCTACCTTGTTGGAAGTCGATTCGAAAGACTTGTCATTCCAAGAAACGTCTGGATCAGTCCAAATCGTATGTACCGGTTTTGAGTAATCGCTAGATCTATGAGCTGTAATATTCTTTGCCACTTCTTCTTCGTAAATTGTGGATATAGATGGTTTCAATTTCGAGGCATTATGACGATTTATTAACTAAAGATTAAATATATCGTAATGAATATTAATTTTACGTTAATATTAGCGTTTCTCCTTCTGATTTAATACTTACAACAGAGACACCAAATATAATGATAAAGACTAATCCACCAACACCAATTACGATTACAGCAATTGCCCATTGTGGAACTAATCTATCGTCTTCTTCAGTGTATTGGGGAGTCGTTACTTTAGGTATCACTGTGAAAGGGAATTATTTTTAAACGAAAAGCCAACACGCTAATTTTATGAAATAGATACTTTATCAATAACATATCATAACATACCTACAAAATCCGTATACTTCGGATCGATTGTAAACGATCCAAGCTTTATCGAACTCTTCGTTTTAGTTTCGTTCCACCTGTTTGCGTTGTAAGTCCGTAACGAATCGTGGAAAATAACTTTCAATTCCTGCGTATTAACATTTTGCTCCAAGTTGGCCAATTCAACAAAATAATCTACCAAAATACTACCCTCGCTAAAATTGATAAATTTCCTCATGAAACAAATAAATCAGCTTCTCATCAGTTTTAACAAATTTTATCTGTGTTATTACCTGAATGAATCGATTCTTATCTTTTTATACCATTTTGCTAGGACAGCAGATTTTGAGAATATGAAGTTCATCTGTTAAAAAATAAAAAGAAATGTTATTGAACATCATGTTTATAAAATAAACGCTTTCCAATTTAATACACGTATACATGTATATATATATGTATATGTATATGAATACCTCTCGTTCAATTTCATTGGCGAGTTTCTGCCATTCTTGAGTATTTCGATCAAGCAATTCCGGTACCCAGCTCGTATTACCAATTATCTTTATAGTTCCAGCGACTTCGCAATCTTGCTCGCAAATTCCTGGTGTGGTTGGTCGAGGCGTTGTCGTCGTAGTCGACGTAGTCGTAGTGCTGGACGTTGCTTCGGTTATCGGGATTAGTGACGCAGACGAAATCGTTGCGGTTCGGGCAGCTTCCAGTATCTTTTCTATGGAGATCGGGGTAGTCGACGAACTAGGCCATCCGGTAAATTCAGTGGTAACTCTGCAAAAGTTACAAAAGAAAATTTAATATCAACGCCACTTGATCTCAATTTCAATTTATATTTGACTTTGAAATTTGATTCCTTAAAAGAAACTTTAAATTTGATGCGCAACTTTGCGTTGAAATAATAATTCAGTTTACGGGGCTCACCTGATCGGCCATCCTCTGTGTATTTTCGGCGTAACCGTGCCAGGTCCTTCACCTCGGGGACTGGGCGGCGTGGTGATTTTATTAATTGCTTTGCGTCCGCCAGGTCTGCTAGGAAACACGAGTTTCAAACCGGCGGATTTCTTCGTCGTGGACGAAGTAGATTCTGTTGTCAGAGAAACGTTGGATTCGGTCAGATTCTCGGTACGAACGTCTCCAGGCTCTGAAATAAGATTCTTCCTCTTCTGTTCGTAATCACGCGGCAATAAGGAAGAAATGTCAACTTTGGATTTAGCGAACAAATCCTGAATCGTTTTCTCTGCCGGTGATTTCTCTGACGAAACGCCTGTACTTTTCGCTGTTGTCGTCATTGCTGTCGTGTCATCCTCGTTTCTCTTCTTGTTATAATCCGCTGGTAACAACGACGATATATCGACCTTAGATTTCGCCAGAATATCCTTTAACAGGGAGCTTTCTGTAACAGTTGAGTCCTCTTTCTTCAATTTGTATCCGGGTGGTAAGAAGGCACTTATGTCTTGAACAATCACGTTGGTTTTAGGTTTCTTCGCCATGGCAATGGAGGCAGTTGACGCGAGTTGGGTCGTGGTTGGTTCTGCTGTTGTGCTAGTTGTGCTCTTTGTCGGCCATCTAAAGATCATTAATCGTACTCTGTGTTACTCTACATTATATATTTATCTTTATTAAATTGGCTAACCGCGACATTTATAGTCGTACAAATATACATATATAAATCTTTGTACGCTTGAAAAAACGCTATGAAGATATTAAGTTGAAACGAAGCGAAGAAATACTCGTGTATTTATAAAAACTCTATATTCATTTACGAAACTACATTAAATTCCTAAACAAATTGAAACGAATATCCTGAACTATCACCAACCTAAATCCAGTCTTCGGAAGCGTCGACATCGTCGACGAACTCCTCGTAACGTAATCACGCGGCAACAACCCTTCCAAACTATCAAGCGTCGTTTCGATCTTCGGCTTCGGCGTAGCATGATCGTTTCTCTTATCGTTGTATCTTCGCGGTACAAATTTGCTAATGACCGGCGTCTTAGCGGTGGTAGTATACCTTCTGCGATTATTCCTGTCCCTTTCGTTCAAAACGTCCAACTGAAGGGAATTGCCGGCAGTTCGGAAGCCACCGGCGAGAAAACCGCTGGACAATTCCGACTGTACCCTGTCCAATTTATCGATAATGCTTTCCGTGGACTCTGGAGGTGGCGAAGTTTTCTTCTCGCTGCTATGGCCGATCGGCTCGATACGATCTATCACAGGAAACGGCAAGAATCGAGCGCCAGATATGCTACGACTCGTTTGAACCGAAGCTAATATTCGAGACGTATCCTCGGTTGTTATCGCTGTCACGGGTTGTTCCGTGATTACCACAGAAGTGGAGGAGGGTGGTGCGGCAACTTGTTCGGTAGTAGTCGGGGAGGATGTGGTTGGAACGGAAATCGTGCCATTGACGACGCTTTTCGTCGTTACTACCGACACTATGGCTCCTCCGATCAAGATGGAACTATCAGCGGAGGAATTTATTCTCGTCTGCGGTGGTCCGAGAAAAGCAAAAGTTTTGTCGCTACCTTCCATCGAGGAACCCTCCTCGTTGTTGGTCGTTGAAATTGGCGTGTCTAGATCCTTCTCTTCGAACAGGTCGGACGAAGAATCGTTTACGTTCGCAACGTGGTGAGAATCGAAATATTCTTCCTCTTCCTCTGACGTATCATAGTCGTTGTCCTGTGGTTTCTTCCCAGCTTCTTCTTCTTCTTCTTCTTCTTCTTCTTCTTCCTCTTTTTCTCCTTTTTGTTCTCCATGCTCCTCCGGCTCCGCTTCTTCCTCCTCTGTATCAGAATAGTGTTCGTCCTCTGTAAAATTTCAAAAATCTTGTTTTTACAGACAACATGGTCTCGTGGTCCGGTTTCTTTCTGTCTACGCACGGGACTTTCTTTGCCAGGTGACGAAAGGAGCTTACATAACGTAGAACCCGTCTACAAAGATCATAATTATTTGATACTGTGGCGTTATATCATGAAAGAAGGCAGTTTAAAAGGTGGCTGCGCCTTGATTTTGCGTTACGATCGCGGATAATCGATTTCCTATGGTCTTTCGAATCGCTATTTGAAAGTTATATAATTTAATCAAATCGATTTCTATTAAACTTTATACGTAATCTTGTTCCAGCCAGAGTCTTTCCACGTTAAATCGAGGATTGTGTCGCGTAAAGGTTCGCGTTAGGAAATTATTAACTTTCGGAATTCCATTCGTATCACATTTTACACAATTATGCAATCTACGCGAAAAGTAAAGTAGATTTCGAGTAGTCGAGAATTTAACTTTGTTCAATGAGAAATATCCGTCAACGCTCTTTCGTGGCATTTCTTGTCAAGTAAGAGAACTTTAAAAGGATTAGAATTAAGAAAAGTATATAACAAAGCATGCTGATAATTACGTTTGGTTCATCAAAGAATATTCGTCAGACTAATTGTAAGTAAGAGCGAACGCAACAGTGTTGCAAAGTTTGAATCGTTTTCAAACTCTTAATAGTTATTAAAATTTGAGAATTACACGCGTTAATAACTTTTAAATTTGAGCTTCGAAATTCGAGTAATTTTCAAATTATCTTACCTGCGGCTCGGTATCGTGACCGATTAGGACTTGAGTAATCATCGTTATAGTAATTGTACGTGTCGTATTGACTCGTCGAAGGGTCTTCCACATAATCTTCGTCTCTGGACATGTCCTCTGTCTGAGCGGTCAACTCTGACGGAGCTCTTTCGTATTTTGCATTAGTGGAATCGGTGATTTTAGGAAATTTCAAAGTTTCGTGTTCCATTTTTGGATCGGTTTCAACTTCGTACTCGTCTTCGTAAACTTCCTCGTCCACTTCCTCTTCGTGATTGTTTTTCTTTCCGATGGTTTTTGATGTCTCCATCACATTGTTTTCGTCCAAGGAGCGTAATAGCGTTTCCGCTGGATTATTGACAGGAGACGCATTCTTGTCCTGTTGTTCGTACACCGAATTCGTTGGTATCAGACGCGATAATCTGTCCCACGATTCGGCCGATCCTTGAAAGCAAATTGGTTGTTGATTCGATATGAGATTTCATGAAATGAATTCGAATTTTCTGCACAGATACTCGCGAAAGAAAGAAATATTCAATTACTTTCGACAAGGGCGAATTTCGTTATAAAAATAAAATACATCGGTATTCGATAGATAAAAATTACCAAGGAAGACAAATTTCGATAACGAAAAGAGTAATTTTAGGATAGATATACCTAATAACTTAAAGATAACTTTAGATACAAAATCTAGTGTACCGCGTGCGATAGCAAAAATAAAGTTATGACTTGGAAAACAAACTAAACGAATCGAACGAATGAAAATCGCAACACCGAATATGAAAAGTGGGTGTGCTCGATTCGCATAATCACGTATAGATCGTAGTTGCTTTTTCACGGACTTAACTAGCACGTTCCGTGAGAAACTGTCCGGATCGTTTCCGAAAGAAAGCGAAGACGCTTTCCAGCATTGTTTCTTCGCGTTTTGTAATGTCCTTTGCATCGAGAAACAGTCCGCTTTATTTTCTCCACTAGTCGCGGAAAACTCGACTGCAAACTTCCTGCCGCGCTACGTTATTAAATAACCATTTAAAGTTTCATGTTACAATTCTTGAATATGTAAGATATATGCCGTTACAATATCTTACGTAATTTGACTTCTACCGTAATTATTCTGCTTCGAAGACCACAGATTAACACAATTCTTACTTAATGTATGCTTATGCATAATATAAAGATCGTGAGCTTTCGATCTTTTCTTTTTTTTTTTTTCAACGAGTAAAGATCGAAGATCGAAGAGGATTCAATATATCGAGGCACGATACAACGAAATACGATTAATTAATTTTTAACGCACGCAATTGTAAATACACGTAATTAATGTTCGTACAATAATTCGCTTATTGGGATATCTCTCGCAAAAGATTAATCCAAGTTCTTTGAAAATCAACGAATCTATTAGCATCAATTATCATCGTATTGTAGTTAATACGACGATATATGTTCGACTTCTCTCGACTTTCGATTGGTACTTTTATCACAAAGAGGATCAAAGTTAATTTTTATTCGAAACAGAGCAATAATCCGCACGATTCTCTCGCACGAGACCTTAGCTACATCGATGTTCTCCTTTTTCTAGCTTTCGATTAGAAAAAGTACGCTCTACTTTCGTATTCCGCGATGACGAAACTTTCTTTCTTTTGTCCGAAATAAGTTACGAATAAAAATACATTAGATAAATAAATTTTCGACCTATTATCGATACTTCGATCGCCAAAGATTCGTTGTATCTTATGCAATAAACCATGATATGCTATTGTAAGCAAATAATAAGGAAACGATTTCCTCCGTTTGAATTCACGAACAACTTTGTGAAGCAATTCGACTTTCTGAGTTGAAAGAAATGCAACGTGTTAAATGTATCTGCATATCCTGTAATTTTTTACAGCCTTCGTGCAAAAAAGGAGCTGTACTCTGGTCTAGTTTCTCTTCGTTTTATTAGCAACGTTAGTTCCGCTATTTATTCTCGTAGTAGGTACCGCTGAACTCCAAAGTACCATTCCCTTTTTTGAACAGGATACTGTTATTAATTATACGAAATTAATACTCACGCTATTCAATGATCCTACCGTTGTTTTTCATTCACAAATCCTTTCGTACTATAAAACAAATAATAATAGAATAAAAATCCGTCAAAATTAAAATTATCCTCCTATTAACATTCCTTCGTATATCTTCATATATTTTACCGTCCTTTACGCTGTAACTCCTCCAACTCGAAAGTTCAAACATCTTCTGCTTCGTCAAATAATATACCCATTATAATAGTATGCTCACTGTGTCTTTAAACCTCTACTTAACACTCTATTCGTATCGCAAAATATATATTACGAGTGCATAAACTCGGTTTACGATGGTTTTGCCAAGCAGAGGCGAATAATATTTCTTAGAGAGAGAGAGAGTGGCTGAAATATTCCGAGCTGCAGCAACGCGGGATACTCGTGAAAAGGGTTGTATCAGTGGTAAATGTCGTAAGTGGAATGGTTCCGTGGGTGTGTCCGTGATGGAGTCGACGAGGCTCTAGGCCTTCGAAATCCGAGCGGGAATATAAATTAAGGCGTGGTTACGCTACTCCAATGCGTTTAATTGCACTGGTTTTCTTACGATTCGTTTGTTGCCGTGTAATTTGATTTCTCACCGCTAAATTCGCAAACGCACGTGCCGTTTTAATTGCTGGTTAGCAAAGTTCACTTGCGCTTCTCGAGCTCAGGTTCTATCCGTAGTCTCGTGTTTCGTTTTAGGAGAGAAACTCTAGAAATGCACAAATTATCTGAGAATGCGTTTTATCCTGCATTGTTGTTTATGTAATTTAATTGTTCGCAATGAATGGCCTGTCGAAATAATTTCAGCCGCTTAAAAAGACATTGAACAATTCCTAAAGATCCAATTCCTATGCTTTTCATTTATTCTTTACGAATGAAATAAAAATTTGTCAAAATAAATAATTAAATACTGTACGATACTATTTACTTTAATACTATTTATATATATGTATTATTATATACTATTTATTTATTTTGTATCGTCGATCTTTAATAATCGATGCAAAAACTGTAAGATACCCCGGTCTGTCTATTACCTCGATGAATAAGAATTTTATGTAAATATCGATCAAGATCGAACGACACAGTTTAGCGATCGCGTTTTCCGCCTCGCGTTATAAATTATTGCGCTATTAAAAGCATAACGCGCGAAAGCTTGCGGTAAGTGCTACGTGATTAACTGCCAATGGAAATACGTTACTTCGCATCGTGTATCTAATTTCATGACAACGCGGCCTTTTCTTGAACCGCATACTGTTGCAAATTGCAGAACGGACGTAAAATTATCCTCGTCGAAATCGAAAACTTATCTGTTTAAAAATACAAATCGACGCTCAACTATTATTCGTCTGTCGACATTCAACGCTATTCAAAATTATATACCACTGATTCAAATTTTCTCTAAAATGCGCGTGTAATCATAATACAATTCATTGTAGATTCGTCATACGCATTCAACGCAATTCTAAGTTATCGTGACTTACGTGATCAATGTTTTTCCGTATTTGCGTTCTTTTACCGGAACTCGCTCATATGTCGCACGGTTTCCGCCGCTGACGCTGAACCGGAGTCGATATTCTCAGCTGTCTCGACCGGTTGTTGGCAAATTCATCGAACTATTGACGTAATTCGAAATCGCTTATATGGCCAATACCAGTTTGTATTTTCAGTGGAAGTTGTTTGATACTTTCACGATCGAGACAGCAGGAAGTGTTTGCTTGAATTCTAACGGGTGTACGTGGACGAAAGGAGCGAGAAGTCGCGCGTGCCAAGCTTAGGCAACGAAGTTGTATATGTATAAATAATAGGCCGAGTGCAGCCGTTCTCCTTTCAATCGTCCTTCGACTTGATCGCCTCTACTCTCTGCTCATACGTTCACACGAATCCTTAACTCGAGGTACTTGCCAAAGTATCGATCGCGTCTTTTTCTTCGTGCTGCAAAATTTATTCCTACCTTAATTATTCCTAAATTTACTATTATTCAAACAGTATGTCGTTCAATAATATAGCGTTACCTTTCTTGGTAAAATAAATTTATTACAGCTCATAATATTATTTTCCACGCTTTTTACGTGTCAGGTGAAATTTCCACGTTACAAGATTTATGAAATTCTTCAAGCTCGTTCCAGCATTTTCATGATTCGACTTTCTTCGCAGTTCGATATGTCACATGCAATTTCTCTCACAGCTGCAGCATCATAAAATCGTCAACTTTCATCGTAATTGCACGATACACGAATCAAAACCTCGACGATTTTATAAAAAATACATTTACTGGAAGATATATATAGATATAGATCGATGTTTTCGATGATTGGTATCTTTCATTTCTTTATTAACCAATAACTAGTAGTACTATTCACAATGTGCAATTTCGATCGAGAGTAACCATGCAACTTTATTAATATTTCTTTGATCGCAAATATTATAAATGCATACCTTAGCGACATTTTACCACGCCTTTATCCGTTCGTCTCGGATAAACGTATAAACGAGTGGTTCGACCTCGCACGATTTCAAACCGATTAAAACCGCCTTGCGCCCTCTCTCCCATCGGATAATGCATCTACATACAGGCGCAGGTCACAGAACTGCGTCTATCCGTGCGGCATGACGATATTTTGAAATAACACGTTCCATGCTTATTGTACCGTGACTTTCCTTATCCAACGCGAATGTAAAAGGCGAAAGATTCGCGTCTGCACGCAACGAAACGGTCACACGACCGTGCCATTTTCTGGCCTACAATCCTAGTGAAAACGAAGCCTAAACGAGAAACGCGCCTCGTCAAAGATTCGGCGCTCGATACGCACTTTCCTTAAGCGAACACACCGTTATTATAGCGCCACGCGATTAATACAGATTCCCGATACGCGATGTTCCAGTTCTACCAACCGAGTGTAGACATGATTAACGGCGAACTTCACAGCCAGGTTGCTATTAATTCTCTCTTATTAACCTGTTTCTTTGTTTGCGGAAGTACACACGCCAAGTACTTTCTTCGCGATCCATATTTAAAAAACTTCGAATTCGACGTTAACAAATTTTTAAACGCAGATTTTTGTTTTCATTTAAAGCCTCATTCAACTATCAGTGTTGTTAGCGATTACTTTTCGGTTAAAACAATGCACGTGTTTTCTGCTAAAGGACTTTTGCTATCTTACCATAGAGATTACACGCAGAATGAATAGCAATAAATTTTCTGAACATTTGATGTATTATCCACACGAGGTATGTATGTGCGTATGTACTTACAGCTTTAGATGAATTCCGAATTATCAGAACCACGCTGAGATAAACAATACAACTACGAATAAATCGAGTCGCAGGGCTGGCGGCCGAAAATTCGCCTGCCTGTCAGGAATCATAGATCTGTTTCAGTGATTAAATATTATAACCAGTATCAAGCCTTAGGTATTTTATACGTTTTTAAACATTATCTATATCTTGTATTTATCTACATCTGCGAAATTGTAAAAATTTCTAAGAATATATATTGATAAATATCTGCAGTCTACTTCTAAGATTTAGGATGACCGTGATGAACAGTTCAGAAGCAAGGTGCAAGAAAATGCACGATCGATATTGCTATGCATATTGGCAGAAACTTTCTCTAAAGAAGTTTCTTTTTCAAGGTTAATGACTCAACTGGGAAAGAAGGTAAATCAGTTGCCTTACTAATCTCGTAACGCTATTTATAGTATGGTAGAAATCGCGCTTTAATAATGTATCTTGTACGTTGCTCGTCAATGGTATTGTGTCATTGATCTTTTCTGGGAAACTGAGATATTCGAGCATCAGGTTTCGTCCGTGTCTTGATCATCATGGGGTTACCCATTCCGATCTGATGATTAACGTGATAAATCCAGTTACGTGATTTCAAAAAAATCTCATCTATTACGAGATCTGTGAGATGAGTATTATTTAAACTCGGTGAAAAGAGCGAGGTCACGAGATGCACGACGAAACCGTGTCGTGTTTCATGGAAATCGTTTGCATGAAAACTATTCGTTCTTGCACGCCTACAACGCGAATATCGATACATTTGAGATCTAAATTTACTATTAATCCGTGTCTGATCGATTAATATTTTCAACTAGCCTTCCAAGCTAGAACAATGATGCATGAAAACTAAATTGTTTTGCGTGAAATGGTTATTCGGTTGGTGTTTGCGTTTCTAAGTTTATTAATTTCCGTCCGTACGGTGTATTCCAGGATTTGAAACGAAGAAAGAGACGCGGGGAAACCCGTTCGCTGCAAACAGAACGCATCTTACCGCTGATTCGAATCATTATTTCTAGAATTCTAATTTGAATAACAAATTGATAGTCGTTTCTTTTCATTTTTTCTATCATTAAAAAGGCGGGAATAAGCAAACGAAAGAAACGCAAACAATTTTACTGTCATTGAACATACTTTGCATTACAAATTAATGAAATCTCTTATTTTTCAATCCGATTATTTTAATTCGTGATCCTACTAATATCAAGCAATTAACCCGTAGGGATATAGAACGAATCAAATGAAATTTATTTTAACGAAGTGTTGAAATTTTATTTTTTTTTTTTCTTTTTCTTTTTCATTTCAGCATCGAGTACGAATAAAGCTGTGCGTCTATAGATTTCGCGTCGATTGTTACTTCGATACTCTTCTTTCTGGCTATTACACAATGAACGATAATTGATTGAAATATTATATGCGTGGAATCACGTCGATTTTATCATTTGCCATAATTTTAAATTGGATATATCCGTTTTAGGGAATCACGATAATCGTTCGGGCCGAAGTCGTTATTACAGGCAACAATGGAGTTTCAATTGCGTTATCGTGGTACGCGATTGTACGTAACACTCGTATAGAATTGCAGTTCTATTGTATTGCGTATTGTATCGCAATGTACCAGGTCACGAATTCAAACTATCTAGTATTGCACAGCGGTCATCCACCGTTTATCCTGTCCGCAGGTTTAAGGCCGGAGTGCATGAAGTGTATTGCGTTATTCCTAGTTACGATTCAAGAAAATTTGCGCATACCATTCATGCGAACATCGCTATATCTTCAATCTGTTCATCTTGCTATTACGCAACGAGTAAGGCTTTCTTATGAAATTGTTATGCTTTGCTTATTAAACGATATCACGACAAAAGACAGTAACCTACGAAACATCGTCCATACTATCGCAATAGTATTTGTTACGATAAAATTCAAGTCTTAATTCGTGTGATTTCTTCATCCAATTTTCACCAATGCATTGATATTTGACAGGGACGATTAATTGAAAATTTTGCCGGCCGTAGAAACGACAAAGAATACGAATTAAGCGAGAAAGACTACCGTGCCCAGTGAATCGTGACAGTCATACATCGTCGACTCTGTGGATTACATAAATACCACCTACACATTCCACTGGTATTACGTTGTCAAAATCAAACGGGACCTCTCGGTGGTTTCTTGAACAAACTTCGAAGTCCATGGAAGCCCATAAATCAGCCGGTAACAATATACTTGGAAGAATCCGAAGAAGCCCTTTGCAGTGCAGTAAAAATTCAACCGGACAACCTGGAATCCCATAAATCTCCCAGGACGCATATGTCCACGAGGACGTTCGCATTTACTCTGTGTGCTTTATCCATGAAAGGATTGCGCGGATCTCGGCAGCGCGCCCTCTCGGTCGGAACGCGAAATAGGATCGTACACTCAAATTCGTCGCTTCAAAGGGGTACTTCTTGCGCGGGTATTTTCGGAAAAAACATACCTTGTTGACAGTTTGTTGGCACGAAGGCGTAGCCGAGAATTAGAAACGTCAGAATCATGTCGACGAAACGGTTATCGTTCGTTTTGTGTCTGGACATCCTCTCCTGGCCACTTGTTCACACCGCGCACTTTTTCGTATCGGCACGATTTCGAGGCAGTTCGCCCGACTGTCAGTACAACACTGTCATCGTAACGACGCTGAAATTCGCGAACCTTTTTCGTCACGTTGTCTCTGTGCCCGTTGATTTATCGAGCAACGACGAGCGGACACATCCTCGCAGAAGAAAAGAGACGAGTTCGCGAGCACGGCGCGTTTGTCACTGGCCACGGGTAGAAAGCAAAATCCTACTTTCACTTGGTGGCTGCGAGCCTCGCGAGGCGGAGCTGGCACGTCGAGGCCATCGCGATCTTTCCCTCTCCTTTCTGTTCTCTCACTTCTCCTCTGCCTCTCTTCTCGTGTACGCGTCTTTGTCACGATCAACGAGAGGGAGCCGATACTTAGAAAAACCGCGGGGACGGGTTTTAGGAAAAATTTGAGAACGTCCGGGTACGACCTTTCTTGTATCTTCGTGAAGGTCGCCAGCGAGGATCAACGATCTTTCGCAACGATTTTAGAACCGGGAGGCAGTGTTTTCGACGCCGAGCCGAGCCCCTCGAGTCCAGGCTCTTTTGCATCCTACGAATAAAAGAGATCCTTATAAGACGAATCATTTTGTTCTGTACATAATCTCGATCTCTTTTCTTTCACGGATATAACGAAATTAGCGAAAAGATAGAGCTTTTGAATAATCACTAGTCGCAAAATTGCTTTGATATTATTTTTGTATATTTTAGACAAATATGTTACGCAAGGATCCACTAGTTTCATTAATAGTGTTGCGTAACTTCAAAGTTACATATCCATATGTGCGTATTTCGATAATTTTATCTATCTAGATCAAAGTAGAAAGCTGCGATCGATATACAATGTTCTTTCTAAAACTCTGATCATAGATGGTAGTAATTCTGTTCCACAATGTGGAATATTGCACAGTCGGTTTATCGTACCAATCGCTGTTAACTCTAAAAACATATTATTATACAGTACTATGCCTTATCGCGCCGTTTTAATTCATCGTCGAAGAATTAAAAAGTCCTACATTTATCGGTATCTAATTCCAGAAACGTTTTAACGTATTTCGCGTGATACACATCGATGTCCGCCCATTGTGCGTCTCATAAAGCCCAACTTTGCATGCAAGCTATATATAGCGTGTGTTTAGTATCCTTATTTCGGTTCCATCTATCGTTTTTTAGAGGCTGGAAAGAATGCAACCGAAGAATGCCATAACACGGCCGCGTCCTTCGGCAGGACCTTCGTAAACATTTTTTCGACGTCGATTTTATCCTATCGGGATACGTTCGTTAACCCTTACCGGGTACAGGCGACCTTTGCGAATCGACGTATCGTCGATTCCGAACAGTTTCACATCCGGCCAGAAATCGGACGGGCACGAAAGGAAAAAGACGAGCAAGGTCGGCACAGCCGGCGAAAGTATTATCATGACGCAACGAGATTGAAGATGATGTTCTATAATAGCTTCTAAATTACTACTTCAACGGCATGGGCGATCAGTATGCCTTCACGTGCTTTACGTCACGCATGGTTGGTTTTTGTATTATTTTTTAATTTCTTGTGATCGACTTTGTGCGAGTATTCTAACGAGGAAAAGATCTTCTCTCTCTCTCTCTCTCTCTTTTTTCAGCATATAGCATGTTTATGGTTTTAGGCGTGTATATGCAAGTATGTATATCGAATAAAATTACCGCATATACGTATATGTGAAATTCACACGCATGATAGTGCTATCTAAATAATTGTGCGAATTTGTACCGAGTAGTACAAGGTTATTGGTATTAATGTGATTCAAAGAACGTTATCCTCGATGCAATTGTAAGTGCGTGTTGCTTTGCTCAAATAATTGAAAGTCGTATGAAGTTTATACGAGTAATAATTTAAATACAATAACTTTTGATATCTCTCGCTATTCTCTCGATAATTCACAAGAAAGCTCTGTATTTTCTTCAAGAGGTGACCCGATCTCTACAATTTTCATTATCGTAGCAATGAAAAGTAAGTTTGTGGTATGGAATGATCTATACCACTTGCATACGAAGTTTCGTGACTTTTTGAATTTCCACACTAATCGTTCAAACGTTCACGTTTCTGGAATATTTATTCTTAAGAATTTTATACACGGATATCTTTTTGGCAAAAGGCTAACCACCCGTTTCATAGTTAAAAGTTGAAAGAATGGTAAAAGGATCGGCAGGATACGATGATTTTCTTATATCACGATTCTGTGTAATAAAATGCTGCTCAAATAACATATACACTACCCTGCGATATATATCAGTATTAGGATTTTCAACTATTATTTACAGTGAAAATACGAGAGAGGATTCGGTTACGAACTAGCCATCGTGTCAAGTTGCCAATTTGTATTCCCGTGGAGTTAGCAGGAAGTGCAACTTGGTCTCGATTGTAACGGTAACGACAAAAGATATACCGTATATAATCATGTACGGTATTTTATTTCGTGACAATGGTACGAATTTACGGAATAACGTACTTGTCTTGGAATTTCTTAGTCATTTGTGAAAATGAGAAAATTTCGATCGTACACATAACTAAAACTCTTGACAATTTTGTTTGATCGATAAAGCTTTGTTTATAAAATTAAAGATCACAAAGATCATATTCAGAGATTTTCTTTCGTTGATTTAAGTTTTATATCTGAAAGATAAAAAATATTTTACGTAAAAGACGAATGGCACGAGAGCGAGCGTACCTTTCTCGATAGATGCAGGCATTGAAGTCATTGTCCTATACTGGCATTCGAATCACCTCTAATCTATCTGACATAGCTTGCGCTATTGAAACTATACGTACATGATTAGCTATAAGTGGTACAGATATTATATTTGATAAATTGACAATGTAATAAGAAGAAATTAAATAAATTTTATTATATTTCGTGATATTCGAAACAGTCGTGTAGTTGAAAAAGTAAAATCGCTCCCTTTTTATAATGTTACAATACGCACAAATTTTATTGTATTTATTCTATGTACATCATTTATATTGTAACATTATGTTATTACATAATCGTGTAAATTACTAACTTTGAGATAAAAATAAACAATTAAACAATTATTCGATAAAAAATAAAACGTACACATTAAGTATGATGGCTTTTTGATCTTCAATTATTATTGTTCTTTTTTTTTTTTTTGTCTGTGTATACAAGTCTGTAATGAAATATTATAAAATATTAACGAAATAAAACGTAAATAATTCAATAGATCGTTGGGAGATGTAAATGCTTCTTATCGCAATTTTTATGAATGGTTTATTGAAGAAAATATATTTTCCTAATATCTTTTTCATGAGATTAGGAATTCCGTACCGTAAAAATGCCACATGAATAAATGGTAAATAATTGTGATTGTAAATAACATCTAAAATTTTTTGTATTTATAAGATTCGTTATGATATCTTTAAAATAAATGTTTTTAAATATTGAGAATATTTTGTAGGATACTTACGTTTCACGCGATCCAATAGAGCTGTGTAAGAAAAATAATTCGAACATTGAAAATATGATTTCCGTGATTATATTCCATCAAAAAATTACTATGTATGATTGTCGTATGTTACACATTTTTTTCTTTTTTTTTCTTTTTTTTTTTTTTGTTCTAGATATAATGATCAACGTTTTTTTAAGCTATTACAATTTAACATCGGTTTATAGAAATCACTGCGCATGATTTTAAACTAGTCATGAATGCAATAAACACTGGTTATTATAATTCTCATGTAATTTTCATACAAAATATTCATAATGGGGTGCTTATCTAACAAACCTAGATAAAATATGTATAAAATTCGCACTTTATGATATTATTATGTGGTATGACTAATTCTTTCATTAATTAGCGTCTACTTTAACGTAATCCAACAAATAATGATATGATATGCTTACACTATGGCATCTTTACAGTATGACACACACTTTTAGCTGTGTGGAATTGGCGTTAGTTTTATTGATTCCTATAATTACAGGCGATAATCATCTTGTGTGTAAAGTACTTCAATTCAACTACAGCTATAAATTCATTCACTGATTTGTTATTTGGACACCATATATATACCATGCTTTGATGCGGGCTGCGTTAGCTAGAACAAAAATAGATTCCGCAAATTCAAACACATACAGACATCTCTCTTGCTTCGTTGGAGATGATATTTACTTTGTGGTTGGTCTTCTCGAAGGTTCTGAGGCAGTAGGTGGTGGAGGTGGACCCCTACGTGCCAATTCTTCTAAATATCCCATTAACAGCCGCGTTCGTTCAGCAGCGGCCGCTTCCAATACGAGAAATCTTCGATCTTTTCTTAAAATTTCTTCAATTTCGGCTAAATGTGCACTATTTTCTTGTACTTTTTTATATGTTTTATCGGTAATAAGTTTTGTTTCCTAAAATCGACATTTACTCAAATTTATTAAGCGATCAACTTTTAAAACACGTTGCATAATAGTAAAAACGAAAGTGATAATATATATATATATATATTCTTAACATACTTGAAGAAGTTCCCTAAAGTCGGCCTTGGCCGCGACAAGTTTATCTTTAATGTACTCTTTGAACTCTTTTTCGCATTTCTGCAAAGAGAAGAAATAATTATAGTACACACGGTAGTGGAAGAAAGTGATTTATAATTCAGACTCCTATATAGTTTTAAATAAATTACGTACCCGATCGCTAGATGAAAATTTCAGATATCTGGGATCGTCTTTTAATGATTTTTTTATATCCCTCCATGAAGCGGTAAGTTCAGTGGAAGCGCCTACTTCGTCAAGAAGCTCACGGAACTTATCGCGTTTCTTACGACTAAGCTGTTCTATGTGTTCATTAAATAGTCTTTCTTTTTCCTCGCGATCTAAACTTTCAGCTAATTCCCATCTATGATCTTTCCTCAATTGTCGTTTCGCTTCCCGCCATGCCAAGTCGCCGTTCCTCACCTGCAAACGTAGGTGGCTTGTTAAGCGCGCTGGATTCATTAAAATTCATCATTCATTCATCATTCATTCATCAATTACGCAGAAAAGATACATACCAAGTCTGCAAGAAGTGCACTGAAATGCTGTACTGCCTCTGTATGACGATGGTGCTGCCTTTCCTTATCTCTATCACGAAGATGCGTAGCAAGAGTCCTCTGAACTTCTCTTTCTCTCTCACGAAGACTGGCTTCTGCTCTTCTTTCGCGTTCTCGTTTCTGTTTCTCACGGTCTTCTTCCGAATCAGATTGGTCTTCCGTGTTCTCCTTCTGAACAAGGAACAGATACGTAAATTTCCAAAAATGTAATTTTATTTAGCCGAAAAAGTCGCACACCACTACTTACGTCATTCTCCTTTTTTGATGGTTTCTCATCGTTATCTTCGATCTCTCCGCTCTCCTTCTCTGCCACTGCCTCCTTTTTCTCCTTGCCGTTTTCCTCCGAAGTTGTTTCGCTCCTGCGTTTTTTATCCTTCGAACTGTCCTTATCGACCCGATCCTTTGACGATTTATCCTTGTACTTATCAACATCCTTTCGGTCCCTATCTTTCTTCTCGGACTTGTGATGATCTTTATCCCTGTGCCGGTGATCTTTGTCTTTCTCCTTCTCCTTTTTCCTCTCCTCCTTTAGCATACGAATGTAATCCCTAAACCAATCTTCCCTCGTGCTTGCTGACTCTACGACTCTGTACCTCCAATCTGATTCCAACTTTTTCTTACAATCGCTCCAATGCGAATGTCTGTCGATGTCTTTGTGTTCACGTAGCATCGCTATGAATTCCTTTTTCACCTGAAACGCATTTACCATAACAGTTTTCATCATTGAAGAATAATCAGCCCTTGCTTACACTCTATTTATACAATTCTGGCTTGAAATTGATTTTCTTATTTATTTATTGAATTATTTATCTTTTTTTCTTTTTTTTTTTTTGCTTCTTTCAGTTTTATCATGCACGCTTAAGAATTTCCAACCAATGAATACACGTTCAGCCACATTACAATCAGTTTATATTATTATTATTGTTGTTGTTATTATTATTATTATTATAATATATATATATATAAATATGTATGTATAATATATAGGTGTCTATAAAAATTTATGGCTTGTAATGTGGATCAAACTATGTCAACTTGCAAACCTTTTTATTGGTTTTCAAACTACATTTCGTTAGGGGTAGAAGAAATAGTCATTCATGTCATTCGTTCGTGTCAGGAGGTATCACAACGTTAAGGGCTCTACTTGTTGGAATTTTTAATGAAATAAGCTGGTCAGTTTTGCTGAAAAAAATTATAATCATTATAGCTGTAAAAATAATTATTTGCTTAGCCGAGTCATCATTAAATACTTTGCATATTGCGACACGAAATATAATCAAATATGACATTGAAATGTAAAAGTAGAAAGAAAAGAGTATGTTATTATTTAATGATGAGACGGGATATAAAACGGATAAATTTTTATCTGCTGCCCTTGCTGAAAAGAAAAGATGCGTTAGTATATTGTCACGAGATTTTGAAAAGATTAAAAGTTCTTAGCCGTTCAAATTACGAAACGAGGTTTTACTTTTACTAACTATTCCACAGTATTTGCCCAAAATGTATAAATCTCTATTTCTCATTGGTCTTAATCAAGAATTATATGACGTTTCGTGAATGGAGTAGTAACTATAAAACAATGGAATAGTAATACAATTTCCAATATAAAGAATAGAACAATTTTTAATGAAACTTAATCTTTCATGGTTTCCGTGAATACAATTCTAAACTATTTAAAAAATGTTTGGATTTTATTACTATAAAATACTCTATAAACAATGAATTAGTTCATTTAAAGATTTTATGTGTCTCTGGTTCCTTTAATCTGGTTCTAGATATATTATCAAAATAAAAAATAATAGCAATATTCAACTTGTCTATTTCAAATTCCCATTACGTAATTTGTGAACGACCTACGGTTTCAATATAGTGATAATAATCTGTTATTTTATTTATCTAAACTTATACACATCTATTTCACAATGAAAAGTTGAGTTAGAGTTCAGAGTTGCTGGCACATTTTGGTCTTGAATTTTTTTATTATAGTTATTACTCGGATCCCGATCCTATACAATTTTAAGGTAGTAAAAAATTTGTGCCACAATTGTCTAATTTTTATTCAAACACAATAGAGTTGCAATGTCCACTTCTAATATTTTTACGACAAAAGCGGTCAAGGTTCTCTGAAGAATACAAACCAAATTTCATGAAAGCACACTCATTCTATCATTTCAATATACTCATCTCATGTTGCTTCAAATATATTAAATTTTAAACAAAAATACTAATATTGCATTTAGCGAGAGAAAGAAAAAATTTTTTTGTAACAATTTAAAAAGATAGCGATAAAAGAAGAAGTACTTTGACACCAATTAAAATGCATATTTTATTAATTTCTGATGTAGGTTCTGGTTTTTTCTTTATATTTAAACTTTAATATATTATGTATTGACATAAGAACAATTGCCAAAAAGATTGATATTTCGTTCGAACTTTCCCCTCTTTTATTTATCGAGACCCTTCATATAAACAAACTCGATGAAACTTTACTTAAGATGTAAAATAAAGTGCATGGAAAAAATGAATTTGTTCTTATGTTGATACATCGATTATGAAATAGATTGGTAGCTTTTGTTTCTCAAAATAAATAACGGTTCTTTATCTCCAGAAAACAGAACAAAATCTACAAATATGATTTTGGAATTGATGCTACCATTGGGGTGTTGACACCTTACTTTTGCTGATAATAGATTCAATTTCTTTGAAATTGGTTTTGATTTTTGGGGAAAAGTTAATCTTTTGAAGTAACGAGGATTACGAGTAATATACAAATACCGAGTTCGTTCATTCTCATGACTCTGCTTTGGAGTAAAGAATGCGGCGCGCGAGGGTGTGCCAACTGTGCCACGCAGTGTAGGTGGGGATGGTAGATGACATCATCCATGCCACCAACCAGCTTCAGAACCAAGCCACTCCACATACGGAACCTGTCCTGCCTGCCTCCTGACTGAAGTGGAGAGTTCAGAACACATAAGTATATAAGGAACCGTCACATACTAAGATTTTATTCTCTACATCTCCCATCTTACAGCTACAAAACTTTTGTCTATCGAGAAAATCTACTGGAGTAGAGAATTATTAGAGAAACTTCTCCTGGTATGTGTTCTTCAGCCATTAATTTAGGAATTCATATTAGATAAATCTTACAAGTGGAACAAAATAGTAACATACCTATAGAACCTGAAAGAATGATTAATTATTGCTGAAAATATAAATTTATTATGCATTATATCCTGTCTAATTTAAGATTTTAATTATTATTCATTTACGTATCATCACATATTGTATCTTTTTCAAACAGTAAAACAATAGAAATTTTGGTGCTGAATAAAGACTTATTCAGGTTTTATATAACTTATCGCGAATATATTATATATTATATATTATATGTTTTCATTTGATATTCTCTTCGTTGATATTATGATTTCCCAGAACGAAATGGAGGATGTATACATGAAAATGAGATTTGGCGTGGAAGAGGGAAAGGTTTAATGGATTTATTCCAAAAGAGCTTTCTTTTTATGATACTTTGATATATCTGGAGAATCAAGGTACACAGAGACGTACAAGATATCCTTAAATATTTCAAAACATTTCAAAGCATCGATATTGCATATTATATAGTTAAAAAAAAAAAAAAAGAAAATTTAGTACAAGCACCTTAATTCTCACATATTAAAAAAATTTGTTATGTTCTCTTATCGCGTGAATGAAGTAATATTTATAGGATTTTTTCTTATTTATGGTATTGATTAAGGTAGTGAATGTTTGAAGGTGACTTTATATTGTTTCGATTAAGATTTTGATATTGTAGCACGAATCCTGAAAAGTAATATTTTCATTGCAACAAGATCAATGATGTTAATAAAATGAAAATACCTGTTCTCGTTTTGCTGTTTTTTCCTCTTTTTCCTTCTTTCGCACTTCCAGCAGATATTCGTTGAATAGGCTCTCCCGTTCACGCATCTTTTCTACATTCTTAAACCGTTCATCACGCCCATGTTTTTGAGCAAAATCACTAAATGAAGATCTAAATTGTAAAGAAAATAAATTAAAAACATTTTACTTTTTCTAAAACTTCAAAGAATCTTTCAAAGCCATTACGCACTTTCCATGAAGGCCAGCTTCTTCTAGTAATTTTTGAAATTGTTCTTTCCGTTCCTTCATTTTGTTCCTCTTTTCCCGCCTCTCTTCTTCCGCCCTCTCCTTTACGTACTTCTCGAAAACTTGTTTTCTCTCCTTTGATGTTAAAAGTAAGTATCGGGGGTCAAATACAATTTTGTGAAGTTCCTTTTCCCAAGTACTAAACGCGGATACCTACCAAGAACAATTATTTAAATTAAATAAATTTTATTTCTTATTAATGTTACTTGTCAATTTATACTTATTTACATCTTTCTCTGCAAGCATATCCCTAAACGATTTAATTCTTGTCTCCAAAGGAACAATTGCCCTTTCTCTAGCAGCTCGTACTTCTGCCTCTATTGCAGCCTCCTTTCCGATATCGATAGTTTTTTTATTCTCTTTCTCCTCCTCTTCTTTTGGCGCTGTGGCTAAAACAGGAAATATGGTAATTTTATTAATACGTACATTTTTTTTTTTTTTTAAATATAATACACGGTTGCGAGCGTAGTATAATTTACCTTTTGTGTCATCCTGTTTCATCTTTTTTGCTGGTGTTGGTTCATCATCGCTGCTTTCACTTGTATCCGATTGACGCGTCGGTTTCGTAGCTACCACTGCATCTGGCGGAGTAGACACCATTTTATCGACGTCTTGACGTCCAATGAGATCATCTGGTCTTTCCCAGACAGAAATACGCGATGAAGGATTATAAAAGAATACGCGTCCATCGCCCGTCCAAACAACACACCTAGTAAACAAAATTTAAATTTAAATTTTGCCTAAGCATTGTAAAAAGTGGTAAATTAATTTTGTACCAAGGAGTTCCAGGTACTGGTGTACTAGAGATTGGTCTAGATTTGTCTTGAGGTTTGGCAGCTTCTTTAGGCGCTGTCTCCTCCTTTTTCGGTTTATTGGCGTCTGTTTCCTTTACACTATCTTTGGTTTCGTGATTACTTTCTTGAGGTTTTTCTTGTTTTGTGGCTTCTGTGGTTGCATTGTTACTAGTAACGGTGGAAGTAGTCACGGCGGTATTCGTAGAGATGGCAGCTGCTTCTTCTGCCTTTTGCCGTAGCGCTAATTTTGCATCTAGCGATAATGATAAATAATTTTTCATATCGTTCATCTTGTTTCTAAATTTACGTTATACGTTATATTAAAGACATACTTTCGAGATCCTTTAGAGCTTGTGGCTTTTCCCAAACAGATTCTCCAGCTTTACTATTATAATAATATAATCTTCCATCCGGAGCACGATGTTCCGTCCATACCATAGCAGATGCTACTAGTTCCTGGTCCAGCTGGGCTAATATAGCAGGATCTTCTGCCGGAGCTTGTGGAGCCATGACTCCATGTGGCATTTGTGGCATACCTAATATGAATATTTTTTTGTCATAAAAAATATAAATATTTTTTATGTGCGTATATCTGTATATACACCATATTACCCCAATTTGCTTGTGGTGGACCATAACCTCCAAAAGGCTGGAATCCTGGTGGTGGCATACCAAAAGGTGCTGCTCCAAATTGTGTTGCAATTGGACCACCAAATTGATTTGGCATCCTGTGTTGCATAGGTATCATATTAGGAGGAGGTTGCATCATATTTGTATTTACTGCTGGGGTATTCATAGTTGGGGTATTAGTTACAGTTGTAGGTGCTGTACCTGTACAGAAAGTATAATAATATTATGATATTTTTATTAAATTATTATACGTGTTAATTTTAATTTTTCGAACCAAAATTAAACCATTATACCGTTTGCTTGTGTTGTGTCAGTTGGTTGTGCATTCATGTCTGGTGTTTCACCAAGTGTAGGAGGTGGCCCTGTACCAGGTGGAGCAGTACTAAGTTGACTGATAGCGTCTGCATTATTTGTTGAAGATTGTTCGCTACTTTGGGACACCCTATTTTCATTAATTTGATTAGGAGTAGTGGCCGTAGAAGCAGGAGTGCCAGTTGGGGCTGTTTGTTTAGATGCTCCGTGCACCAGTTGTTCTAACTGTGAAAAGAATTAACATCGTACAATACAAAAATATTCTATTTATATATAATCACATAGCTTTTAATAATAGAAATCTATAATGGAATTTAACCGACCTGATCTTGCACCATGACCTTAACATTTGGTCCCTCTGGTTTTGTCCATGTAGTTTCCCTTGTACGAATGTTATAATAATATGATTTGCCATCCGGTGTTTTCGTTTCTACCCATACCTCTCCATTGAGATCTAAGCCTGGAATGTTTGCTTGTTGTGCCTGTTGTTGCGGGGGCTGCTGCTGACCTGGAATCTATAACAAAGTTTCAAGCGTTAGAACAAGATATTTGTATGTCTCTCTATGTTTCTGTAAATCAAAATTTACGTTATTCATATTGGGTGGTCCCATTCCAGGAGGTGGTCCATAAGGTCCAGGACCTGTCCCAATTGGGCCATTCATCATGTGTGGTGGTGGCTAATTACATATAAAGTTAAATTATATGTAATCATTTTACTGAAAAAATGATACATATCGACATAAAATTAAACGATAATTACCATTCCTGGAGGTCCCATAAGATTCGGCGGTCCCATCAGATTTGGTGGCCCCATAGGTCCCCAACTAGGATCGAACGGCGGAGGCCCTCGGAAACGTGGTCCTGCTGGACCCGGCGGACAATTTGGCCTAGGAGGTCCCTCAAATGGAAATCCATTATTTGCTCCACGAAACATTGGTCCCCTAGGTCCAAATCCTCTTCCTCTAAATCTCGGAGGTCCACCTCTCATGGGAAAATCAAACCCACCTCTGCCACGACCCCTTAAATTATTGTTATATGTCGTGACTATGTACTTTACGTACCATACGTCTGAATCATTTACCCAAGCGTAGACATCTTCAGCATCTTCGTTTCTTTTCATAATAATTTTACATTCAACAAAGAAATTTGGACACAGCAATGACACGTAAAAATCATCTATGTATGATATACAAATCATTTATATAATTCCTATAAGAAACATTCAAATATATACAAATATTCTCCAAGGTATTATTTACCTTTTTTCATGTTACAATAAATACGTGACAAAAAAAAACGATTTACATTCAGAAATGAAAACTTCATTACAACAGTAAGTTCATGAAACAAATCAATGAAACAATGTATCGAATAATTGTGGGTAAATCATTTCATCGTATAGGAGCGTAAGTAGAAACAATAGTCGCGTTTCCATAGCATTAAAAGTGTAAGGAACTCATGGCAATATGAAGTTTGATCGTTTCGGTCAAACATATATAAGGGGTAAGGTAGAAGTATCGTGAGGGGGACAACCTAACCTTACTTTTGTATTTGGTATTTTCGACAATTAATCGGAGGGACGTACGAAATGTTAAGAGAAACTATAACGCACCTAAACCCTCCTCGACCCCGTGGTACGAAATGCCTATAATCTTCACCATCGAAACTGTAATCTTCAGTTTCTTCCATACCCTCTTCATTGTGTTCCTGCTCATTATTAGAAGCGGTTTCCGTAGTTGCGGGAGTTTGCTCGGTACTCGTTTCCATTTCACAATAATATAGAAATTAGAAATTTCTTTTCTACACGCCCATTTATTTCTTTTCTCAGCTCACAAAAATGCCGCAAACAAATCACTATTTTATTCAATGTAAGCCGTAAACATATCATTACCAACATAATAAAAGTACTTTCCTAGATTCATTGTCAGTGCTGTAAACATAACGGTCATTATACTGTACGCGCGATGTGAATTGGTATAGGCCTGTGGCTTTCTTTTGAATATCTTGTACGACAATAAAGTAAGTTGTAGCGCAGCGAATTTAACTGTGCAGCAGCGTAGCCGAGGCAACAAACAAAAGTTATTTATTTCAAATTTTGTATTTACTTTCGTTACCATGGGAAAAAACATTGCCAAGGCACAAATCGCTCGCTTTCTAGTATTATAAACTCCAATAAAATTAATGTTTATTAATAACAATTTGCGTTATTGGGTAACAAATAAGTCGTAGATCGTCATGTAAAATTCGAGCAGATAAACGGGTTACTCTGCGACCCGAAAGGTTAGAATCGTTGAATCATAGAATCATCACGCTGAGCCCAGAGTCTAAGTAAATTTCATTAAAACGCAAATCTTTGTTAAAATACTCATTCTATTACAACTCAGTTTTAAATACAAATTATCGTTGCAAGTTAATCTTTCTCGTCGTGTATTTCTTCATTTAAACGTCGAGTTATTTTGTTGAATCGTTTGACGTTGTTACTTATGGGCTGCAACCGCGCCAAATTCCCCAAAATTTTGGAAAGGCACGTAACACGCATTATCAGTCAGTGCCTTTTTGCGTTGGTTCGTCGAGAGATTTCTAGCGAATAAAATTTAATATTTTTGTAACATATTTGTTTAAATCGTGAATAATAAAAACATCAATTCGTAGTTTGTGTGTGTAGTGACTGTTTCCGTGTTGTTGAACGATAAAATGTTGCGATAAATAAAATTGGAAGCGATACAACGATCAAACGAGGTAAGACGGTTATGCAAATCTTTTCCCGCCATTACTGTGAGCGTCCTAAGAATATATGACAATTATCGGATTTAATTATTCTCCGTTTACTCACAAATCTTTTTGTTCCACATGCATATTTACCATTTTAAATCATTTATGGCGTCCCTGGTCTACTAAAACGTCATACTTTTGATCAGGGCTGTAAGTAAAGTAATCATGAAAATTATCGCAATTTTTAATCGATCGAATTCAACTATGTCACCGTTAGTTTTCGAGAACGATTTCAAAAATACGACACTGTGATGCCGAAGAAAGTTCTAAATAATATAGCGCAATCATCGGAAACCCACAAAATGTTGTTTTAATAACTGACGAAGTATGTACATCGAAAGATAGAACCGAATTAATAACTACGACAGTACTGTAATCGATAACGTACTGCATTTCCGACCAACGTAACTAATTAACACAGGAGAAACAAATATTTCCAAAGTATTACGTACAATATCGCGTGCACTAATTACGTGTACTCCGCAAGAACGGTATCGGATGTTCAAAGTAGAAGAGATATCGTAGTCAAATAGAACGTGTCTTATATAGGTAAAGTTCTAAAACTAATATGAACAACAATTTTGGACGAGGAACAGGTCAATTTCGACAAATTTTTTTCTTTTTCAATGAGATTCAGTATCCTTTATGGTATAACTTTAGAGGCTACTCATCGTGGAACCGCTATCTATACACCAATGAACTCCATTCTCCAGAAAAGAACTTGCTTAGAAATAAACAACTTTTGGCAGACAAACATGTAAGTTACATGATAATCCGTTGCACATGTAATACCTTGCAGATAGTATCCTTGTATGATCACAGATAGATTACCATCTGACGTTACCAAGGTTATTGGTAGGATGGGTGGTCATCTGATCGCCATAAAAGTTGCCATGAACGGCAACGTTGACTGTAATCGAGAACATTGTCCTTTATGGGAGTCGCGGTGAAATGTATTTTATGGTGATCTTCAGAGGAATACGATCGCTTTGATCTAAATTTGTACACATTAGCGGTGATATTTAACTCTTATATAGACTATATCGCGATCACTATGCAGAGTGTTGAAGAAGAGCATGCTTCTGTTTTTCTTTAACGTACGACACGTCTACGATTTTGTTATGATTTTTACGTTTCTTAGCACAGTCAAAGATTGACGTTCAGACGATCAATATTTAAAGTTCTCGTACGTAAGAAGTACTACCCTAAATTCTACACTATCAATATATCATCAATATATCAATATGTACTATCAATACAATGTTTGGAAACCTTAAATATTAACAATAACATTGACAATAATATCGATCGTTTAAACGCCTTTTAAAGAGTCAATTACAGATTAGATAAATCGATGAACTTGATTCGTTCGTTGCTTGGTATTCGTATCGAAGATGAATTAAAATTCCTAACAGAAATAATATCGTTCTTATCTATTGGTACTAGCGACTGCAATTAGTTATATTTAAACTAAAAAAACATGAAACCTTTCTTTTCATTTTGGACCCCTTTCATATCCGCTTCTATGAATTTTTGCATATGTACATTGTGTATTTTGTCATAGCTTTGGTCAATACATCCTGGCATTAAATTTATTTTTATTTATTCGCGATGATTACTCCAAATTTGACTTCTGATACTATTTTATCTACGTGTTGTAAGTTTCCATATAATTTTTAGAAAAGTATTGTAATCTTTCTATGACAATTTAAATTTCTATGTTTTATTGTGAAAGTGTGCTAACTTTATTTTCCAAATTGAGAAAGCAATTATTTTCAAGCAATGTTAATTAATAATAATAATAATATTGTAGAAATAGTAATAATAATATTGCTACTACTACTACTACTACTACTAGTAATAATAATAATAATAGCAATATCAATATCAATAGCAATAGCAATATAATAATAATAATTATTATTATTATTGTTATTATTTTGAAAGTTTTGAAGTTGGTATATTTATCGTTTTATCATGTACATAAATTGGCGTATGGTTAATTCATCGGTGTACCTATCCACGTATTAATTTTACCTTTGATCACACAGTGCCACCGCGTATGCACTTAAGACTGTTCATACAACCGTTATCTAAAGTGACATGTCACTTGCCTGTCAAAGGCTAGCGATAATAGTATATTCGATATTCCCGTGCAATTAGATTTGGCCAGTGTCTTTATGTATATCATCCTCGTAACGCTTCTGTTTATAGCATGAAATTACATCATTTTTAATTCCGAATCTCTTCACGTTTTATTCCTACAAAACAGTATTTTCGACTTTTTTCCCTTGGATCTTTCTTTATGATATTCCCATCGTTTCAATCGTTATCAATCTTATTAATTTGAAGATCGTTGAAATTAAGAAGATATTTATGCATTTATATAATCATTCATATTACACAATTACATTTATATAATATATAAGAAATAAAACGTATCGAATAAGATGAATAATTGAAAATATCGATCACTATCGAATAGCTATACTGGACGATCGAACACAAAAGATAACAATGAACGAAATACCGAACAGAGCGTATTCAATCTCGTTAATGCTTTAATAACAGAGCTTCTAAAGTAAGAAAATTTCATCAAGTATCTAACAACGAGCAACCAGCCTTGCGCTGGTCATCCCCGTTAGAATTTCTTCCCATTAATACACGTGGCTATTAACATATTACTATTATATTAATACAGTCTGTTTTAGAAAACACGTTTCATACGTAGTTAATAACGTTCTGAGATAATTACCGAAATCATCAATGAATTTTTCAACGATTTGATACACTATTCCCTGTAAACTGTGAATCGATAATCGTCTGTGCTCGCGTTCATCGACAAGAGTAAATTAATATTCGTGCAATCGCTCGATGTAATTCAGACGTGGCATTCGCAATTAGCACCGACTAATTTCGCGGCCTGCCGCGATCGGTCGTGTTACGTGTATTAGTATTGAGTCGTCGCACGGAGGACTTGCCCCGTTAACCCGCGAGAGATTATTGTTGGAACTTGAATAACGGGCATGCCTTCGATTCTCCATGACCGTGTTAAGTTCCGTTCGATGTATATTAAATTTCCACATCGACGTCCGCTCTTCGCGCAGCATTTCTCTTCAAATTCGAATTGCAATGGCCCACATTTGCCGGCGAACCATTTAATTTCCTCTTTCCTTGTGCCAATTTTACCACTTTCTTCTCTTTATTTCGCCTATCTATTTTCTGTTTTCTTTCTTTCCACGTAATCGTCTTATTTGTTCAAAGATTTTATCCACGAGAGTTAATTCACATTTGTTTGTTTCGAGGTATCTAAGAGTTTCCTGATAATCCTTATAGGATGATGCTGAATATCCTTGTACGTTTATACGGTTTATTGATAGCAAAATCAATGCACCAACTTTAAGTAATTATTTTAGAAATTCAGATGGCAATATTTTCACGATGGTTGAAGGAGGATTTCGGACGAAGGATGGATTTGAACGAAGGTGAAACATTCGTATGATACATATTCGATTCATATTCGAATTACTGCACCTATTACTCTTCGCAAATTGTAACGTCTTCGAAACTGAAATATTCAAACGAAGTCAGAAGGTGCGCTCTTGCACGATAATTTATCAACTGATAACGTATCGATAAATTGTCAAATCGGGTAATTAGTCGACTTATGATTCGTAAAATTTACATATATAATTTCGTACCATTGAATTTATTAATGGCGATAAATTGTAACCTGCGAGTCGTAAAATTTCACCGAACGGTGTTAGTTCGATTGTTCAAGGAGCCTGGTTTCAGAGTGACGATAAATTAGCAACCACAGTTCGAATAGATTCTCGATTCCAATTCCAACGAATGTATCCCCTTTCTTTGTCGGACCATTAATAATAAACCGCGACAATTTTCTACAAAGTTCGGGAATTCCGAAAAGTCGAGCGGAGTGTCAGGATGAGTCAACGTTTTCCATCGTGGCCAATTTCCACGGAATCTTAGTTCTGCGTCGTCTAAATCGCGCGTCCTATTTGCAAAATGGCTGGCGCGAGTTCGTTGCTTCGTTCGGTTCTCTTTGTCCCCCGGTTGGCGTTCGCAGATTTATTTTCGCAGACTCGAATTAGTCGAGGGTCAATGACAAGCGCGATGAAGGTAGTTAGCACGAGCGTTAGCACTTTTAAGTATCAAAAGGGGGATATTTCTCGCGAATGAACGGAGAAGGGAAATCAGAGGAAAGAAACAAAGCGGTCGGGCAAACGATAGAAGGCGGAGACGAGGAGCTCCATGGTGGAAGGAGTTGACGTTTTGGTACTGAAATAGCCTTTAAACCACCACGAGTCGAAAATAGTCGTGCTATTCCCTCTTAACGCCCTGGACCATAGGGCGAAGAGAAGAAAGCCCCGTCTAGAGGGTAGAGAAGCTAGAAAACAACGTACTTACGATCTCTCGTGTATCCATTCAAACCGGATTACGCGAAAGAGACAGTCTCGATTGGCGTTTAATATTTGTTGGATTAGAATATCGAAATAATTCCTCCGTCTATATTTTATATTTTTGACCCTTAACTATACGCACGTCATCGTATTCTTGTCATTTACAAAATCTACAGTCTCTCGGATTATTTGGTAATTTTATTTGATAAATCCCTACCCTGTAAAGATTAATTCAACGTAACTATTTTTTATTAATCGTTATTTTATTCTGTACGACTGCTTTATTTATGCGCACTGTTGGCCATAAATATCAGGACACCTGTAGATATTTGGCATAAGCCGAATACTTTTCACTGCTTTCACTTTCTAGTTATTTATAATTTCCATAAAATATTAAACAAAATACAATCTGTTAGAGTTCTTCGATAAATGTAACGAACCCGTAGTCTAATATTTATGTGTTGTTTGCTATGATTGTTTATAATCGAAGGTACTCAAAAATCTCTCATTAGATGTACCTAACCGTGTATAAAAATTCAGATATTTTTCACAGACGATTGTGTAGATAAGGTTAAATTGCTGCAGTATGTAAAAGGATATGGATAATTACCGAATCTGAGGAGAGAACATTGGTTGCGAATATTCATAAAATTTTGCTCACGATCGTTTGCTTTTAAAGATTGTTTTTGATTTGTAAACAAATACGTACCTTACATTTCATCGGATAAGATAATCGTAAAAATTGAGTAGATACGCGAGTCTATATTTGGAATGCTTCGTCATTTATGCTTCATTTTACACGACTTGCTAGTGCAGATCACCAAGTATTCGGTAGAAATACGTTTTCCTACTGGCGTGATCGACTGTGTTTGTTAACCGTATCAATAAGTCGAGTATTAATCTAGTTGGCAATTAGCGTGCTATTTTTTTTCGCTTAATTTTTGCACAGATATTTTCTGAAGGACACGAAGCTTCGTACGAAAGAAGGCTTATATATCGTTTCTAATACGATGTTTTCTTCTTCATCTTTTTTAAGAAAGAAGAGGACGAGCAATTGGAAAGTATAAACAGGTGTACGGTTTACTTTGGATGCCCTCGACATTCATCGCGTGCTTTACGAAGCGTATAGTTTGCTTTTTTTTTTTTTTTTTGTAAAAAGCGTTCCACCTTTGTCGAAGCATCATAGAGTCGTTAATGCAATCTATCGGGTATTTTTTACCAAGCTGCGATGCAACTTTCTTTGCAAGTTAAAATATCGGGCGAGTACAGTGTTCCGTTTTTAGAGGAATTTCGAATTGTTTCCGATACGAGAAAATACGAATAAAACGTCTATGGAAGCTACGTAATTTTATATATCATACTACAGAACATTAACTGTAGATATGGGATTTAAATAGAGATTTATTTTGTCTATTAAATGTTTTTGCATTTTATATATTCCGTGCATTATTTTCTTTCAATTTCTCACAAATTCATAAACATCCACAATCTAATAAGAACGGGATTTATTTAACAAAAATCAGGCATTTTATTCTAAAAATTGAATCCGATATAATTGGCCGCGAGAGATAGTTGAGCGTGTTCATTTCATGGAAATGTATTATACATGGTTCCTTCTTACGTCGAGGAGAAAAACGTTTGTGGATTTATGGTTGCTTCCCTCGAACAAGTCAAAATAGCGCGGTCATTATTTTCTTTTGTGGACTACATCAAGGTAGACTGCGATTTATAAGAAGTATTTTACTCTGACACAAAGCAGTTTTCCATATTCTATATACTTTCCGAGTAAAAGATATTAAAGCTGGAAGAAACGTTACCTATAATATTACCTTCGTGTGTTTCGTTGCTTACGAAGTAAACGTACGTTCCTCCGTGATATTCTATTAACGTCGACATGCAATTTTTCTTTTTTTGAAAAACATCGATGCTTGATTATCACCATTAGCGAAACGCTATTATGCTATTTAACAAAATATGCTCGCAATAATTCTCTTGCACGTCTTGACAAAAAACATTCGATATACAATGGCTCGGCATACTATTCGAACTTTTAGACGTATGTACATTGCGTGAGTTATATAAAAACTTTTATACGTGTAAGAGATTTCGAAATTTTATCGGCAACGTAACGAGACACGACTGGCACGATTGTATCGGTAAAATTTAAAACTAATCCCGGGGATGAACATGTACATCGGTTGGAAGATAAGGTATTGCAAGAAGTATTATTTATTAAAAAATTAGTATACAGCAAGAATAGATATTTTAAGCACATAAGTGTCAAAGATGGACCGTTTAAATATTTTTGTGATCTCTACGAAATATATGTACTACGTATATATATTCGTATCGAATATTTTCCAATTTCTGCACATATTCTCAGATTTGTTTCAAACTTTACCAATATAACCATATGATAGTCGTTACGATGTTAATGAAATTCCAAATGTTTCGTGTAACATACGTAACACGCGCGATATATTCATAAAGCGCGTCTGTGTGTTTCGAATACTTTCGCGAGCCATGCCACGACAGATATTGCTTCATCGTCCTCGAAATTTATTCTCTCAACGAGATATCACGCGTATCGACTTTTCTATCGTCTCAGAAACATCGATTCTTTCTCGGCAACGTGTTCAGTTACGAAGGGAAAGTTCCCGCCTAGTTTCTGAGAAATCATTTAGAACGTACGAGTTCAATTCTCACAATAGTCTTCTGATGAAACCGCGTAAGCAGCATTTTGCTCTTACCAACGTTTTCCTTGGAATTTTCTTTCATCGAAAGTTCTTCTGACTTCTGAAAATCTGGCTCGACAGCAGTCACTAACCACCTAACGATGCGTCCGTTATTTTTTTTACAAAAGCAATGTTTCACGCCAAGAATAACATCTTCTTTCGCGTATTATTTATTTCGAATTTGAGATTAAACATCGCCAACTTTCTTATGAATTTAATCGGATATCTGCGAGCGTAGCGATGCCACTGTTAGTTTTATGGGAACATCTGTTACTGTTTAAAGATGTCATCGGAATACCAAACACGATGCGTTTTGTTGATTCCTGATTAAAAATCCCAAATATCTAGTTACCTTAACCCTTGTGAAAACGTTTTACCGTTTCAGCACGCGTTTCAACGATGTTTTACGACTATGCGAACGTCTTGGAAAATGTTCGTTGATAGAATGGGATTTCGGAAATTAAAGAAACTAAGGAAGATCGACGAATTCGGGTAACAGTGGTTACGGAATATCGAAGTGTAGAAACCATTCGCGTTAGTAATACTCTTGGGAATTCTCTTTTTCGGGGAAAGGATTGAAAAGAAAACTATTTCGTCGTCTTTTTACAAGATTTGCGATGATTTAGCACGTACTTGAATTTTAGTTTATTTAATACACTTCAAGCTTCGAAGAATTTCTTAGATATCTTTTATTGAAAAATTACGTTCCATCGTATCGTATCGCTGTCTTTAACGTTGTTTGAATTATTTGAACGTTACATTCATCACTGTTCGTATATGGTCCCGCTTTCGATTCAGGATATTCTCATCATTTTTCTTCCTAAATTATCCATATCTCTCTCCAACTATCACGCGCATCCGCAAAAATCCCAAACGTTTCCCTTCAACCCTAATCTCAGTTACAACCTTCGTGATGCTTATATTTCGAACTACGTGTTTCCATTGCCTTTTGCATTCCAATGGTTCTTCGAACCAACTTTCAACTAGTACTTTCACCTAAACCGTAAAAGAAGCCACACAGCGGACTTCAAATATCCAGGATCATCCGTCGAATCAAACAAATCCATCCTTCCGTCGCACAGGTTCTAGAGCGTCGAATCTCATAAACAAGCTCTTTTCGCGAGCAGCAAGCTCTCCAGTGGAACAAAGGAACTTTCCCCTCTAGTGTCTCTAATCCTGCTCGTCTCAGCGTTCTTTCAAGATTTCGAGTAGCTCGTAAAACGATGTAAAACGGGAAGCAAAGGTATCGGTCGCGCGAATCGTTCCGTGGCTCGTAAATAATTCGTAGCGGGACGTTTTCCTGCGAATCCGTGCAGATAGTCAGGTTTAGAGAGAGAGAGAGAAAGAGAAGAGAGACTTTTTAAGACGGAGATTCAAGGCGGTGTAAATAGTAGGCGCAATAGTATACAGAATTCAAGACCTTTGTATTATTAGTATATTTTCGCACTGTCCGTAAGGAACGTAAGTGGATCGTGTCTACGTCTAATTTTTTTTTTATTGTTCTAGGCTTTAAGAGAACGTAAATAAATGTTGGGCTACCTCTTGAAGTCTCTACTGTACTATATCGGCAGTTTTTAAGTCGGATGTTTAAAAGGTTTTCCAGGAAGCATAAAAATTTGCTTCGGAGAAGTTCGCGAGTGAAATTTCGTTCAGAGCGAAGACAACTCGGTTTATCCACGGAGGATTAAATTTCAACAAAGTACAATATATTCGATACAAAATAATACGTCGAGGATCGAAAATCATAGTGGTGTAAATCGACCTGTCGTCATTTTCCATAAAATGGGTTCCATGTTTATTGTTACAGAGAGTTAATTTTATCTTTTGAGATCGCGAAAGCGTTTCATAGCGGGAAATGAGATTATAACGTAATTGATTGTTCAAACTAGTAGGATGACACTTTAAAGGATTGCGACATCTGGTTGAATCAAAATTCTCAAAATCTTGACTTACATCGCTGTGATTTTCAACCCGCCAAAAAGAGAGAAAAAGAGAGGGAGGCAGAGGGTGAGAGAGGCGATTCTCTACATCGGAGAATTTGGACGTTGGCCAGCCGTCGACACGAGGTTCGCCGAGCGTCGCCGCGAGACATTCCGAGCTGCCACGACGCCTGGCGTCGCGACGTCGCTGCTCGGAGGAAGCTCAGTGTGCCGCGTATCGTCGAACGTGCATCTGCGTGTCGTATCTCCTCGCGTGTACTTTCGTTCGTTCTGTTCTTCCATTTCTTCTGGTGTCGGTCGGTTACTTAGTCCTCGGCGCACACGCGATCGAGACATGTGACGACGAACAGCAAGCTTGGAAAATGACGAGTAGATCATTCGATGCGATCACCGGCCACCGGAAGTGGTAAACGCGAGCCAGTGTTTTTTTTTTTTAGGACTGTGGTAATCATATAGATTTTATAAACGATCGTGTTAATCGTCGAAGAGACCTCGATCGATCGGACTTTGTTAAAAAAAGAGGAAAGGTTCTTTCATCTTCTTTTTAATCTTTTTTTCATCATCTTAAATTTGAAAATAGAATATTATATCCCATTCTGGAAAGTAACGGGGCTTCGACGTCTGTTTTTGTTTCGTTTGTTCGTTTCTTGATAATTTTATTTAATATTTAATAATTTTGTTGAAATTCGGGTTGTTAGCTATCGCTTAGATAATGGAGCTTCCGAGGTATAGTTTTGACGTTGAAAGCTCGTACGAAATGAGCAGAGTTTACGTGTTTCGATCGTTGCTCCGATACGTTACTAAGGACGAGTAGAATGTTTCCTGCCATGGAGCACATTTTACTTACAAAAAGATTAAAAAATAAATTCTGTATTAATAAACTTTCGTACAAGTGTGTGAAAACAGAGCCAGATAATAGATGATATAATAGGAAGGGTTTTTCATTTCCTTACGAACGTATTTGCCCTGAATTCAAATTTTTAATTTATTACAAAGAACATTTTTCAATTTCAATAGTAGGGGAAGAAGCGCGATCGTACTTTTCTAACGACATCCAGAAGGTCGGGTCGATTTGTATCCCAATCGACTATTTAAGGCAGTAACATTTACGACGTCGAAAACGATCCGACTGTGTAATATTCAATTTGCATCGTTACAATTCCCAAGGGAAGATGGAATTTCAATCGTGCACCTGTTTCGCGCACGATCGTCGGGCGTGGATGCGGTGTGTAATGAGGTTGCCAGACATTTGATATACGGGATAATGAATTACGTGAGTTTATCCCTTAACATGGTCGAATATATAGCGAAGAGGATACCGAAGGCTCGATGATTGACTGTAGTTTTTGTTTCTTCGAAGGAATCTAGAGAGATCGATCGAATTTTCAATTCTGACACATTAAAATCTCATAAACGCTGTCATATAATATCATTTGCAGATTCGAACGAGAAACGTATAAAGTAGTCGTAAGCGTCGTGAATTTTTCAAATTTATACGACCATTGAAACAACTTTTCTACTCGTGATAGATCGGGGCTGACGAAAGTATTTGAACACTTACCATAGAAAATTTTGATACGTGTATTGTTTGTGTTACTTAGAATATTTTTATTAGCTTTGGGATACGACCTGATATGGCTATATTGGTAAAATTTGAAACCAAGTTGAAAATGCATCTATATCGTATGTGTTATATGAAACGTTTACAAATTTCATCGGCACTGTAGCGAGACGCGACTGTCAGGATTATTTTTATCAAATTTGAAATAAATCTAAAAACGTACGTAGAAATTACGAGACATATACTGCAAACGTATATTTTAATAAAAATTCAATACACGGTTGAGAAAAATGATTAATTGCGATAGCAGCGAAACATATGCTTGCACTAAATATCTCGTACGAGTCGCATGTATCATCCGTACATATTTTCAGATTTGTTTTAAACTTTATCGTTATACGATCATGATGGTCGGGTCTCATAGTGGCAATGAAATTTCAAAATATTCCAAATAACACAGATGATCTATTCGCGAAAGGTTTCCACAAGTGTTCGAGTACTTTCGCGAGCTACTGTAATTTCAAAGGATACTTTAATTTTATAAATGGCGGAGCCGGTTCGAGTACCTGTAGTGTCAAGCTTGCAATTCATAAAATTTATCATGCGGCTCGAAGCTCGTAAACATAGCGGAGAACGCACAAAGGCTGATCTCTTCCACTTAACGTTGCACTTCAAGCGCAATAAACGTGTCGTTCCTCCGCGGTGAGTTAGAAAGAGAGAAACTGCAAGAGAGAGAAAAGGAGAATGATCGATAGATAGTTTTCTCTAATAAAAGTCTTATAGACTATTGGTGAAACTGTTGATGGACTGGCTATAACGTTAATAGCCCCTTTAATTCTCCCGCTAAATATAGACAACTACAATTTCGTCTCTATTCTCTACGTATACTCTTCGTTCGTTTCCGGATCTATCGTTCGTCAAACAACGACATAATTTATCGCAATTTCTAACTCTTTTGTTTCGTTCGTCTTCTTCGGGCGAATTTCTGTTTCGTTTTCTTGCGTGCAATGGAATTTTACATTTTCTCGTTTCTCATTTAACTTCCCGTCAATGTTTGCCGTTCCAATTTTACATTACGTAAATGGGAAAATATCACGGATATACTCGAATATCGAATCGCCGGATAATCCAGCGAGTACGTGTTTTATATTTCTTCGAGCAGCTCGACGCAGATGAATTCCCCTTTAAAATATTTCGTCGTACCTATATCTTATCTTATTACATACAAGGTGTTACAGATTTTAACGGCGAAGCTTTCTCGGTACACGCAATGGACGTAAAGAAGAAAAAGATGTTAAAGAAATCCAAGTCGTTCAAGACCTAATAAAAAAGTTATGACTGGAAAACGAAATACGAAGGGAACAATAAAGGACTAACGGTTACCGCGATACAATGTAGAAGTAGACCGGAAATATTTACGTTTAGTCTATTTATGCGAGCTGTGTTTACTATTCGAGATCGTCAATGATTTTGAAGCGAATGTCTGCCAGTACTATTAGCAAGTTGTTCGACTTCGTATCGAAATACCGCGATTATTTACGAATTTAATTCAAATTCAAATACGCGCTTCGTTTACGATTTCTGCAGCGGAAATCGCGATAATCGCGAGTTCTTTGCTGTCCGTTTCGTATTTCGTTATTTTGTCGTAACTTTTTTATTAAGGTCTCGAACGACCTACGCTTATGTAATAGTTTTCTTTTATTTAAACCCATAGAATATATCGACGAAGCTTCGACGTTAAAATCTAGAACACTCTGTATATTATCTGTTGCGAACAGATTTCCTGGGATCTTTGAAGATTCCGACGGTATGCTTATTTGAATGGTATGCGCGCGTCGAAAACACTAGAAAATCTCTTTGACTTGTAGAGGAGTTTTACAAGTATAAGATAAATGGCAAGGGAAATGTATGTTTTCTGTCTGACGCGAATCTTTTTTTCTGTTTTGGTAAAAAAACAGTGATCGTATTGGAGCTCGTAACGATGTGTTGCGGTTAATTACAGAAGGAAATAGAACGTTCCATCGCCGGTGGCCCATTCTTATGTAAATAAAGTAACCACCATGCTGGTGTACCGGGACAAACAAATTTCTAATAGCAAAGTAACTTCGAAGCCTCGTAATTAGAGCAGGTAATTACAATGTTAATTGTCGAGAACCACCGAATCGGGCAACTGCCATGTCACTTTGATCGAAGAATAAATTTATTTATAACTCGCAATCTGGTACTCTGCACGGGAATTTTGTAAAATATCGTTTCATTACGTTTTTAACGTTTGATATTCAATCGCATAGACTGTTCGTTATGGTGGTTGGTGTAATTTTAAATGCCAATGTCTGTTAAAGAGTAAACTGTCTTTTGAAAATCCCAAATTACTCTCATGTTATGAAAAGTAGAGATCCTTTTAACGTGATCGTGATTGTAATTTAAAAATACAATTCATTACTTTCAAAGGAAGTAGAATTTTCACTATTATTTTCGATTCGGTTTTCCGCGAAACTCAGTGTTGAAATGGCACGTAGTTCGATTTGAAACGTGCAAAACCGTTGCAATTTGTTTACAGTAGAAAAATATGTCTCTCTGAAGTTGTCGAAACAGTCGTACGCATCCCAACAAACCAAATTTTTTTCAACGAGCCATCGAAGGTATCCGAAAAATTGACAACCGGTCTGGTGAAAAGGACTTGCTTCGTATTTTCCATGTATGAAAACCGGAGTATTATTTTTTACAGAGGGAATTTATATAATATTGGAATTATCTTAATTACAGTACATTTTATATACTTTGGGGATAATACATTTCAACTAGGGTTACAAATTAGAATTTGAAAGAAAATATGAAGCCTTTTAAGACGAATATCAAGGTTCCCTGATGCCATAAATCCAAATTTCTGATCAGATAAAAAGACAGAAAGAAAAAGTTGCAAGAAATTACGATTCTCGAAGAGAAGTATACTCTAACGATTACAAAAATTAAAGAAACGTCAAATTATAATGTTACAATGTGTCAAAAATCACCGAAACAAAGTTACTATTGCAAAAGAAAACCTAAACGACGAGTTGCGATCGTATCGAGATTTCTGTAGACGAAAACCGCGGAAGCCAAGCAAGAACGTCGCGAGCATATCGTCCACAATTAACGACTGTGTTACCACATGTTGCTTCAGAATTCAGAAGTTTCGTCGGTGAGCGAGTTTCTGAAAGTCGCCGGAGGCCCAGCCAGCCGTGTTCTCATGGACTTGTCAGCGTGACAGCTAAGACTCCGTCTCGTCTCTGTGAAACATTTAATCGAACGTTGAATCTGTGCTCGCGGAAACGTACCTGACGAAAGGTCGCGCCAAGCGTAAAACGCTCGACGAACAGATCAGCCTTCAACGGGGAGAGCGCTTATTTCGAGAATAATCAAACTCGCCTCGTTTGAAGTCAGTCGGTGGTTTTGGAGAAGTAGCGCTCTTCCGGGACCTGGAAACTTCGTCCCGGGCGTGTTTTCCGAGAATCTTGATCGTTTCAAAGGGCAAAAGTGCAAAGGGAGTCGAGTGCAACGTGTTCCAGAGAAAAAATCTCGCTAGAGATAACGAACCCTGGGAATTGATAAAAAGAGAAAGCTCGAAGTTTCAGTCAGGAACGTGTTTTCAAAGAGGGAAAATAGACTCTTGGGTATATCGTTGTTTTATGGTGAGCACACGGGGAAAATAACAGAAATTCGAGGAAGTTTACTCGTAATCGTACCTAGGGAATACGCTTTTCTTCTTTTTCTATTGAAAAATCGGAAATTGTCGGAGAATAGTGTAATAGTAGAAGGATCGGCGAACGAAGAGAAGCAAAGATGTCGGAAACTTCGCTACGCCGGAAGACCAGATCGGCCTCGATCTGTGCACCTGGTTTCTCCAGCATGGAACAAATGTTGGAGGCGATGCCTCCCTCGGGTGCCAGAGAGAGGGATAAAATCGACAGAGAGAAGGATAGTGGAAGCGGAACTCCTGACAGCAGTACACCAACGAGAAGACGTAGACCCGCGACGAGATCTCAGAGTGCTCGCGTCTCTAGCGCGAATAAGAGCATTCGTCGTCGAGCCGCCGCTCAAGGTAATTCTTCGTCGATGATGTAGCTCGTCGGTGTTTCTTTGACATTGCAAAGTATTTTTATCGAAGAATCCACGTAGGGACGGTAGATGTACAGCGATGGGATAAAAGAATGTTTATAAAACGAGAGTAATTAAACGTTCTTTTATGTCCCGTTATGTACATATGCGAACAGAATGTTAAGCCGGGTCAGTCCAGTCGCCGGACTAAGCGAAAGATGGCAAAAACAATGCATGAAACTTGCTCTAATGAGCCGTCTAAACGACTCTAGCAACGCTGGAACGTTGTATTCTCGATGGTAATGGTAAACACTGGATTGGAAAAAGTAGACTTTCGATCCAGTCGTTTGAATGGATTACTTACCGGAACGAGGGTACTGTATTCAAATGAAAACGCTGTTTAAATTATCCCAGTTACGATTCAGTGCCAGATTGGGTCGCTGGACTGGAATGCAAACCCAGTTTTAGGTAATATAGAAATGGAATGAAAAATTGATTAAATTTTTTGAAAGAGAGATACATTTAAGATTGTTCGAATCTATTAGACGATAGTGGCATTGATCTTTTAATCTTGTAATGTCAAGATTTAAGGTTAATTGCTCATTTCGTTAATTTGTTTAACTTTGATTTTCATAATTACTTTTTAAGCATAAGGATCACAATTTTTAAACCAAGTAATAATCGATGTTTGGCATTTAATATAAAAATCTATTTGAATTAGACAAACGAGTAACGATAATTACATAACATTAAATAATAACACGTGAAGCTGACTCAGAACGTTTCCTACCATCTCATTGTTGAATTGCTCGACGTTTGCCGTAGCCACTTTTGTTTGCGTTTGCGAAACATCAAGTATTAACGTGTTCAACAACTAGTTCAATTTTAATCAGTGCATTGCACACGGCGGTTCCATTCTCTTCTCAAATTGCAAAATTAATTTATTCCTTTAATTCGGTTAGTCTCCGCTGAAATATCGTCCGTTTCGTCCCTTTTGCTACGATACTCAGAAATTAGAGCTGCAAAAATATTTTGCATAATTTCAATAAACAACATATAAGATATATTCTGATAAATCAGTGTGGCTCGTTTCAACTTTTGAAAACTTTGTAAACATCGTAGAATCTAAGCGAAAGAAGCAATGGTAAGAAAAATACGTCAAACAAATAGTCGGACTTCTCTATCGTAACTACGATGTTAAGAAGTAGAATTTAACGATATAAATCGATTGAGAAACGTAATGTTGCGTTAACGTAATGTTAGTCTTTAGTAAGTTAAGTAATAACGAGTTATTCCACTCACGTTTATGTACACATGCGTTAACGCATTGACTCGTTTGCCGACGCGACGTTCAAGAATAACGACGCCTTCGTACGTTTAGATCAGCGTCCTTTGATAATTAATTTCCATTAAGAGGTCTCTGAACGCGTTAGAATTTTCGCGTGATCAGTTCCCATCGAGCGTGGGTGATATCATCTGTCGATGGAACGTGAAAGAACACGCAGATAACATCGCATTCCGCGGTCCGATGCTTCGGAACCCAATGTAACCCATTCACTTCTAAATTAACTCTTTGAAGGATGAAGTGACGTCGCTTCGACGTCACCGTTGTTCGTTTAACGTCCCGAAGCAGCGTATAGAGAAAAGCCTCGTGACGTAGGATATTTTGTAACGTTCGAAGCTGATAGCTTAAAATGTCAACGCATAATCCGCGTCGTATCTTTGTTTCCTTTTTTACTTCCGCTGATATTATCGGGAATTATTACGTCGATGTCACGAAGGGATGAAAATGTCCTTGGTAAATTTCTAATCTTACGCAGTTGGTTCTATAATCGTAATAAATTGTAATAAATCGTGATTGTCTCGACGGTAAGTCGATGGCGAAAAAGATCGGTATCGAATTTTTAGTTTTTTTCACTGCATTCGATTTGTAGCACTACCCTTTTTAAATAAAATTTCTTATTCAACGTTTCTTCATTTTTCAAGACACTCGTACGTTGAGATATTTCAAGTTTCTCGCGTTCTTTTATTTTTGAAGCAAAGTTACGTTACAAAGCTGCGAAACAATGGCTGGATATCGTAGGTTGAATGAACAAAAACGGAGATCGCACAAGAAAAGAAAAAATGGTGAAACTTCGGTTTTCTTTAATTTCGAAATGCTACATTTATTTGAATTCTGTTTATTGGAAGAAAATCATAGTTGGGGCTTCATTGATGCTAAAAATACCAGAGAAAACTTTCTTTCTTTCTTTCTTTCTGGTATTTTTCTTAAGCGTTTCTTTCTGGTCATGAGAATGAATCTGAAATTATTATATATTTTTTGATTTTTGTGACCTAAATTAAATGAACTTCGTACCATTGAATCTACTCATCTTAATGTAAACTTTTATCATTGGAACGAGATATCGTAGGCAGTAAGCAAAATCGGTTTTTCCCGACGAAGCCAGATAAATAAAGTTCGATTGTATTGCAGAATACAGTTACGGGATGGAATTCTTCTATAAAATATAAATCTCGCTTGTCACACTATACACGCAATCCAATTAACGCGATACCGGAAGACTATATGTATACTCTAACTGATGAACGTAGAAGTAACGTGTTTAAATGACTTAGAAACAATTTTTTAGCGAATTCAGACCTGCTGAGTAAGCCTTGACATTTACGTGTTTAAAAATGATATCAGGACTTTGTTGGGCAATAGGCTGCCACTAATGAATTAATGAATATTAATTTCACAGTGTAAGACGAAAGTATAAATAACAAAGAGTTCCGTTTCTTAGAAACACATAGCTAAAACCAAAATGAGAAAGGAATGCAATACATATATGTATCATACTTTAGTATTCTATGATTGGACGCGTATCTAAATTCTCTCTAGATTTCATTTGCTGATTTATTTTCGGTAAATGCTCTTATCAATAATCGCAGTATCGTTAATTATATCAACAAACCGTGCAGCAACGTAGAATTAAAACAATTACTGTAGAATTAATACAATCGTAATGGGTAACTAGGTATTTTCCAATTAATTAAAAAGAAAGGAATGAACGATTACGATACAGCGAGCAAATCGTGCTGTTTTTTGATCTTTTATTTAATAAAAATAATTTATTTCGATTTAATCCGAATATTCTATCAAAACAACTCTTTGAAATTAATTCTTTCACAAATTGTTATTTCCTGTTATCGCACTCGTTATATGTAAACTTTTAATAAGCGAATAGAAGAACTTCAATTTTTGCATGGCCAAGATCGATTTCGATCGTTGCTCGTATAACGATCTGTTGGAATTATTTACTTGATTTGAAATGGATACTAAAAAGTCGCTAACGGCGACTGTAGTCATCGTCTAAATTAGGTTGTTACACATTTAATGAATATATGTACATATGTGATCATAGTCACGTGCTACGTTTACGTGATTTTTACATATATATATGTATTATTGCAGTATTGTCATTTGAATGTTAACGCTATAAGCTAAACAATCAGATTGTATCTATAGCAGATTTTCGATCGATGCTTCCGCACTGAAAAAGTCAACTCTTTTTACAGAACAATTAATTCATATTTTTCAAACATTTCCCATGAATTGTTGATATCTGAGACTCTATCCGTGAAAAATGATTAAATATTTGTTAAATCGAAAGAATTTTATTTAATTGTTATATATACCTTCTTGTTACTTCCAGAGCACTCTTTAACTCCGATTCACCAATTTATACCTCATACCCTTTTCGAAACGTTTTAAATACTTCGAAAATTTGCAATCTGATCGATTGAAATCCGCCAAGACCACGATACAAGAGTTATCGCCGTTGTCACTAAATGCGATTATAAATTACAGACCGTAAATTATAGTTTCGAAATTTGACGTTTTTCATTGCGTTTTCGAATCCTGTCACGTTGCTCCTTTTAACTCTGCCGCGATATTTCAATTTCTTGTACGTATTCAATCTCACCATTAATCACGACTTTCGTCACAAAATTTCTAGCACCAAGTTGTAGCGAGAAATCATACATATCAATGACGATCCTACGTTAGTTCTCTAGAGCTTAAGAAATTTTCTAACCACAGAGAAATAGAGTTCGGTCAGAAATGATCGAGAACACGCAGGTTAACCGTTCGCAAGAAACCATCCGCCGTTGTTGGACATTTAACCGGAGCTAGCCAGAGCAAACGGATGTCGAGTGTCTTTAAATAAGCTTGTTTTAGCCCACGAAACCCTTCGCGGCATCGTATTTTTGAGTTAAATGGATCGGACGGTTCCTCGAGTGAGGTGCACTGGCATCGTGGAAGCCCGTTTCGTCTGTCAGTGACCTACTACCCAAACGAACGCTGCCAGAATAGAAGCTGAAGCGTGATCTCGACGCGTGAAGCGTGTCGTCGACGCAATATGTAATCGTGTCTCTTACACGCCGCTTTCACGACGCGACTTGACGTCCGACTTGGTTTATTGGGCTGTTGAAATTAATCTTTCGGCCCTTAGATCGTGCCTACTATCTGATAGAAGAAAGAATACAGCCAAAGCAAACGGTCCTTGGTATTGGTGTTTATCAAATTTGCAATGCGTTGTGTCGAAATTTTTCAGCAATTTTTTGTAAACGTAGAAGAAAACTTTTATTTTACTCTGGAGATAAAGTAAAAAATTCTTTCGATTTATTTCTATTTTGTTACATCTTCCGCAAAACTGCGAGTAAGAGTTGGATTAGATCGTTATTAAATTAGAAGAGCGTTACGTAATAATAAAATTAGTTATCAACCGCTATTTACAATTTAATAACGAGAATAAACTGATCAATCCGTAACAGTGAATTTTGACAAAGTTAGGACAGCGTATTTTGATAAATATTTCTTGGAAAATATGAGTAGAAGTTTCTGCTTCTCGCGTTGCATAATTTTAAAAGCCAGTGACGCTAATTATCTCACAGTAATATATTACACAGTAGTGATCCTTAGTGCGAAGGAAAGTAGTCGAAAATTGAGCAGCCTGGCAAACGATCTTTTCAGTTTTTCTTCGTCTTTCCGATATTTATTACCTCGACGAAGATCCGCCACACCGTGAAAGGGTAGATTCGTTTTCGAGCTTATTTCACAAGGGATTCTCAATGAAAATCGTCGAGCGTGAAATAAAGAAGCGACGAGCTTGATCGTGTAAAGGCAGAGCCTAGAAACCTTTAGGATTGAAATATTTTTCAGCTGGCTGTTCGGGATCGATTTCACTTTCGTGTCGTTTACTACTCGAGGTTTTACTGGAACTCCATATGCTTCGATATTCCCCGAACAAGAAGATAATCCTGGATAAAACGAAAGCTTTCTCTTAGCATGAAGAAGCGAGACTATGCTTTAAACCTATGAGATTTATTACCCTTTTACAAGAACTAAGCGGATGAATGTAATTCCGTTTAAAAAAGATGAAACGGTTTCAACATACTTATTCTTGACACAAATAATTTCTGAATATCTCAGAATTACTTTTCGTCTTTAAGGTTTGACAAATTTATTGGTTATTTGCAGTTTTTTCCCTCGTTTATAGCACGTATACAGTGATTTACTTATCGAGATATATCTTCTTTTAAAAACTTGTTAAAGTGCACGTTTCGTATCGAGTTTCTAATTAACGATGCGTCGAGACAAAGATTAAAGCGCAATTTTATTCATTTTTATTAATTATGCTACACGGAATAACGAACGTTTGTCGCGCGTAGAATGTACTCGTATATCCAAATAAGAAGAAAAATCTGCGTGTTCGCGAACGTCATATATATTGTTTATCTTCGCATGACGAGGAATATTGAATCGAAAGCTCGATTTATGAATCTCCATCGATCATCTCTTTTCAATTCAGGTAGCCTGGGCGAAGAAAAAGGTAAAAGAAAGAAGAAGAAGAAAAGACTGCAAAAGGAACAAGTATGATATACGGTGGCATCAAAATCCTAGGCAACATTGTATTTCGAATCATTCTATTGAACATTTTCACGTGTCGCTCGCGGTGCTTTTCGTCGAGCGTCCTTTAGAAGCTTTAGAAGGCGGTCAGCAGTAGCGGCAAAAAGGAGAAAATTTCCAAAGGGCCCACGCATGAGATAGTAGGAAGCTATCGAGTGTAAAGTCTGTTCAGTTCAGGACCTAGCGAAAAAAAGGGACGAAAAACGGCATTAAGAGGGAAGGTAGATAGATAAGAATATTAGAAATGTAACCTTCTTTTTCCTTTTTTACGTGGAGAAATCCTCATGGACATTCCGCAACAGCAGAGCAGTGTCGGACTCTTACCGACTAAAAAGACTCCACGATGGCCTGTCTGCGCGTATGGTAAGAACGTTCCGTGGTCTCGTTCTTTGCGAATTGCTATCGGTGCATTCCCCGCGTCTTCTTGATCGAGCCGATCCTAATGCATTGGTACTGGTGGAGGCGATTGTCCCTGGCGTCATATCCCCCTGCTAAATCGTGTGGTGGAGCGGCGGCCCTGGGTCGCCTGACCGCCACCTCCCTCCATCGCGTTATCCTGCAAAAATTTCTCCCCGGCGGGGAATCGAACCCCGGTCTCCCGCATGACAGGCGGGGATACTGACCACTATACTACCGAGGACTTGTAGGAACGTAACCTGACGTCTGTGCAACTCCTGTGGCTTCGATCGCATTACCACGATTTCGTAAAAAGTCGCTTTTAGAGAGTTTAACAATTTGTAGAAATAAATTTAATTTGTCTTTTGCTATGTCGATACTATGTCGATACGGCAAAATTAATTCAAAAATACTTCAAGTCTGTCGTTACGAAGAGTTACATAATTAATCATTTTTAGCAAACTAAAAGAGTAGGATATTTAATGATATTTAATTAAAAGAATACGACGCTAGATGTATACATCTTGATTTGATCAATGATTTGGTAAACTGTTAATAGAAAATTCAAGTTGATTCGAGAGCGAACCGTCAATCACATATTGGTTGTTTTAATTTGTTTCAGCTGCACACCATCATCATCATCATCATCATGAAGGCACAGTTAAATCTGCTCATTGCAGCAGCGAACCCAGGCTGACTGATAATGATATCAGCCCTGGCCTCAGAAGAAGAGGAAGTCGAAGAGGGCAAAGTATGCATCATAGTCATCACAGAAAGAGTAATGCATTTTTGGATGTTCCTGATCCCTCGACTCAGATTCAGAGGGAAGAAGGCGAAGACGAGGACAGTTACAGGCTCAGAAGCTTCAGTCTCACCAGCAAGGGTAAGTCTCTTCTATAATTTGATCAGAAAATCTGTTTAATCCCCCTTGTCAACAGTTGTCAGCTTAAAACGAGACGATAATAATTTATCATCTATTTTGTTTCACTATACATTTACTTCGAATAATAATTCCAATTCCTCTTTCACAAAACACGAAAATCAGCGCAATTACAATCAATAATATGGAGAGGAAAATTAAAACTTTTATAATTATATAGATCATAAGATACCTATAACTTCTTTTCAATTCAATTCTGTCTATTAATTAATCCGCGAAAGAAACTTTTCTTCATCATCCAGAAATTCAGAATTTTACTTCCTAAAAAGAGAAATAACCAAATTAGCGAATAGCGACTGGTAGCTTTCACCCAGTAGTTTCAACTGTAGGACCAAAAATTGCTGAATTTCCACTTTTGCCAATTTCTTTGTTACCGAGAGTGACAACCTAATCCACGAGATTCTAATCGAACCATCAAAATCTTTCCAGCCGGTAGCCTCGATTATAAATTCAAAAAGACACGTGACTCGATGCTTGTACTACGATACGAGCATAAACGTATATCAGCGACCAGTTCTCTGACGCGCAAAAAACGTTTCCAATTTCGTCCCCCGTGGACCATTTCTCGCGCGGTTACCAACTGTTTCTGTCGCACGGCAGGATCATTTTCCTCTCTAATTCTCTTGGGATCATCTACGAGCGATTCTTATCAGGTTTATCGGAGACCTCGTAGTTGGAGTCTGGGCTTCTGTCTCGAATTCGTCGTCCGGAGCTGCGGCCTGCGCTCGTCGAGTGAGGAACTCGTGCCAGAAATACACGTTTTCGCGGTAGTCGGAGAAAGAGGGGCGTTAGAAAGAGAGAGAGAGAGAGAGAGAGAGAGAGAGAGAGAGAGAGAGAGAGAGAGAGAGAGAGAGAGAGTGGACGAGAGCTTAGAGAAGAAGGCAGTAGAGAGGCGAGATAAGCGAAAATAGAGTATCTATAGTTGTGACGTCGTACGGCTTCCTCGAAACCGGTTGCTCGCCACGCGAGAGCTTTCAGAGCCAACGAACGCGCGTGAAAGTCGTTTACTCGTTAATCCCCCGTTCCTGCTCCCGATTCCCAACTAGATTTTCGGATTCGTGTAATCGTAGATGTGGAAATAGCAGTCTTAGATCGAGAGAAGCTCTCACGGGTGTGCACGCGCGCGTCAACACCACCGGTCGTTAAAAAGATCCATTACGAAAGTTTGAGTTTGAGAACAGGAAGACTTCACTCATTTTTCGTTAAATATTTTATCGAAATGCAGTGCTGTATTATTATTTTGATCACTTCAGGGAGTTTATAGAATATACTTTTTGATTCCTACTTTATCGTAATCGTGAGCTGGATGGCAGTAGAACGTGGTGTCTTGGTGAGACATTACCACTGCAGGTAAAGTGCTAGGATACTCTCCCGAAATAGGATCGTTGCTGTTGCTGCGACGGCAACACCAGGTTTTTAAGTAATCGGTAGACTATGAGTTTTTATGCAAATTCACGTTTTTGAAAATATAATTAAAAAAGAAAAGCCGAAGTAGAGAATTGTTTTACATATCAATTATCACAGAAAATACTAAGCTTTGGATATTTTATATATCTTTTCGTATTCTGTGCAATTTTGTACCTTTAAATTTTTATTAATCAAATATCTTTTGAGATAATTGAACGGAAACCTCGAATATAAGTTTAGAGCACATTTCGCATATTTTGGGAAAAGGCGGTTTTCAAGTTACACTGTTTCATACATTTCAAACCTAACGTGCTTCTTTTGCTCAACCTTCTGACAAAATGTTTGCAAACTGTGGTACTAAAATGACCGACACGCACTATATTCTAATGTTTTTAGGCCATGGTTTAACGTTTTAGAACCATATTTTAATATTAATTAAACTCCGACTAAAATATTACGTTGTAGACTCTTATGTTCTAGATCTCCATATACTAATTTTTCTGGATTAAATACTTGTTAAAAACTAATGGAAAAATTACAACTATGTGAAACTACCAGTTCCTGAAATATCAGTTTATATAGATGAAACATTTTCTTTTCATAAGTATCGCATTTTTTGCACGACACGTATACAAGCTTCCTCATTAAGTTTTTGACAAAGTTCATCTCTGATATTAGAATTTATTTCTTGTATAATTCATGTATATTGCTATTATATTTCCTTCTTTGTGATTGATATTTCAGCCTCCGTTTCCATTATGTTTATGTACCTTTTTCAATTCTGTCTGTTTTCGTTTCTCCTATTGTTTTCCTTTCGAACTGTTTCGTCTGCAAATTTCATTTGGAAGTTTCAATCTGTCTGACGAATTCTGCGCGATAAATCGTTGGGATATCCACGACGAGCTCTGAAAATATTTCGTGACGCTTGAAGCTATCGAAATGAATTAATAACGTTGCGAAGCAAAAGGCCTATGTCGAATGTTTTTTCGAGACGTCGGATTCATTCTTCAGGCTAATATTCATCTCTGCTATTTTATCCTTCGTTTGGCCGAGATCTCTAGGAAAACATTCGATTCACGTGATCGCGAATATTTGTTGCTCCTTCTGTCTTCTCTCTCCTCCTTACACGATCGATCTTCGACTTCTGCTGAGAATGATTGTTTTACACATTTCCTAGCCTTTCAATTATTATTATCGCCATTCGTTGAAAATCTTTCGAATATTACATTTTTATTGCGAAAATTCCGCTTTGAAAGAACCTGCTGTCAAAGTAAATCAATTAGAATCTAATAATCTTGTACAATTAAATATTTCGTATTTATTTAAGTATTTAAACGATGGTTTAAACTTTAAGTTCTTTTAAAGTTAAGCTGTCATATTAATTTATAGAATCGATAGCTACAACTTGAGCGAATTTATTGGAAGTTGTATTTGAAAAAGTCTTGGCTGGCAAGCACTGATCAAAAGTTTGCGATTAAAGCTTCTTCTTCTAGTTAAAACGATCGATAGAGAAGTTTCTACGCCACTATCATTTAAATCTCTTTGAAATTTACGTTCTCACACCGTCTATTTTCCTTACAGGAAATTCGAAATTGAAAATTAAAAGAAACCAATCTTTACTTTATATTCTTTAAAAATTCTCATTTCCGATGAAAATCTCTTTCTTCTCTCCAAAAAAGTCGAGTCTCTTAATTCCATGTTACGCCCTCGATATTTCCAGAAACGTGTTATCAGAAGTAGCTGTTTGTAACGAGGAAAGTCACCTAAAAGAAAAGCATCGTTTCCAGCCATTTGGAAATAGAGATCAAAAGTAAATAATCGCGAATTGGATGTTTGGCGTAGCTCGCGGGAAATCGAGTCCGCTGTCTTTAATCTAATCGCGTTTCTCGATTTCTCGTTAAACGATTTCCGGGGGACGATCGTTCGAAGGGAGGACATTTGCCTTGCAGGCGTGCGCCGCGTCAGATTCGAGAATATCGCCACGGTTTGCTAGGTTTATCGAGTGCACAGCCTGCTGTAAAATTAATATTCTTCTGGCAGTACTTGCTTCGTCAACGAAATCTCACTTCGTGGATCTTTCTCGCGCAAAGAGGCATTAAAACGTTGATAAGCGCGATAATGTAATACACGCGTGAACTTTATCGTAATTTTTATTTCGAATTATACGCAGCGTGAAAATACTTGTTCCAGTGCTCAAACAATCTATTAAATGTTAATGACTTTATTAGTCCTTTGATAATGTAACAAAATGAATTCAATATGAATCATTCATATAATAATTATCGCTTTGTCTTCAAGATCTTGTTGTATCAAGTATAATACAAGAAACATATGTATGCTTTCAACATTGTGTAAGGAATAATTATGGTTTAAATATTTGCTTCAGTTCCTCGTTGTTAAAAGATTAATAACGTAAATCGATAAATCTAAAAAGAATATCAATTCATCCTAAGCTTTCTTCGTTATGATTCGAATATATTTTTTATTCTCCGAGGTAGTATAGTATACGAGAGATTGAAATTCTTTTGTTTTCGATACCTTTGTTCCATGATTTTCAATATTGATGCGCTTTTTCAATTTTCGGTACATAGAAGAACTTATTGAATTTTTGTTCCATCAACCTACTAGAAACTAAACGAAAGAGTCTTCGGTCTTTGCTTAAAGGCGAACGGTAGATACGTCGAGGAAAAATGAAAATCTATCAATAACCGTAGAAATAACGAAATTGGAAATTCAAAAATTATGCAGCTCGTTCTTTGCACATTTACGCCCAGTACTTTATACCGTTACAAATTAACTAACGAATACGCTAACTGAAAGAGTTATCTATTTTTCAGCTTCTCGTTTTCAGTTCACATTCGTTAATTAAAACCTCAATATTTCTGCACGTTTGTGGCTCGTTTGCGTATTTCCTTCTTTCATCGGTGCGTTTCATTTTATTTCCCTCTGTTTTCAAATTACTAATTGCAATAAAAAGTGTGTCAAGAAGAAATTCCTTAGAATTAGTTCACGAAAGTATCAACAATTTCTAGCAACTATTTACCTATATGTTATCACTGTAACTAGACACGACTGTCGTGATCACGTTAACGAAGTTTGAAATGGATCTGAAAATTGTAAAAGTTACAAGGTATATACTGGAAGTATATATCTACGTTTTACAAGTTATACGTTTGATGCTATCGTTCATGCTGTATAGCAATTTTGCACCGAGTGCATGTTTACAATAAACGTTCAGTAATTTCTATACATGTTGCTAGGTTGGTCTTTACCATTACTATATATTTATATGTCGCAGATGAAAGGACACCTTCCCTTTGGAATTCCTTGGAAAATTCCCAATACTTAAATCTTAAATTAACCCGATTATAATTGTCCGAGATGTGCGATAATGAGCTTGGACTCGAGGCGAAAACTAGTAGCCGAGGTATAGAACAATTGTATAGCTCTCCTTAAAAAGAAATAGTTGTAGCGGCATTCGACGGTAAACATTCCAATGATTTCTACCCCGTGGCTCGCCACAGACCCTATTCTTCGGGCAAGATGATTGCCAGATATCGATGCATCTCCACAGGACACGTTCAGCTAGGCTGAGGACCCGCTATAAATCTCAGGATTTAGTTAACTAAGGTCCTTCAAACGGACAAACAGTCTTTAAATCTATCACTTACTACGGGATGATACGGGAAATCTGCGTTTCTCACGAACGACGCTTCCCGCTAGCAACTTTCTCTCAAGGGCGGCTGGCATCTTTCTCTAACCACCAACATAGAAATTAACCAATTAACAGCAACGTCCATTTCCCTCACTTTCCGAACGAGGGTTGTTCTCGACGAATCCGATGATCTCGTGTCCTGAGACACACCTCATCATAGTTTTCTTTCGCAGCATCATCGTGACGGAAAGTCACTCTCATGCGATCTCATCAGCGAGTAAAACAACGTCTTTACGATCAGTGGATACATCGCGTTTTAACAACGAGTCCGACTTAGACTTTGGAAGAAGGTATATTCGTTATCCCGTTGACCGCGGATTCGTTATTGAACCTAAGATCATTGTCATTAGCATCTCGAGTATCTAGTTACCACGGTTGCTTGTCAAATTCTGTAATAATCATATTTGTACTAGTAAATATCTTCTCTATTGCGCGATAACAATGTCCAATCCAAATGAAGATTCGTTGCACGCCCTTAATCATAATGCGAACCCGACATATATATACCTCGTACATAATTTTACTATCGCAATCACGACAGTCGTATCTCGTTACAGTGCTAACGAAATTTCACAGAGCTTCACATAACACGTACGATATATTGGTGAAAATTTTCTGTGACAAATATTCGAATACTTTCGTAAGCCACTGTATATCGCGTTACAGTCACAATCGTACCGCTTGCATCACTTTTTACAGCGAAATCTTATTACAATTTGTTACGTAGAATTCCTCGAAGAAACACATAACTCGACGATTCTAGAGAGATGATGTCATTACTCGTATTTGTTCTTTGCGGGGAAATTAATTTCCGGGAAATTTGCCCACGGTTGCTTGTCCCTACCGTAAACAAGAATTCACAGGTTGTACGACGAACCGTCGTTATTTCTCGTTAATCAACTTGGCACGGCTACCAGATGTGGATAGTGTAATACCACCAGGCCATTAACTTTGGCCAAATCCTCTTACAATTAGCGTCAATGAAATGACCGGCGGAAGGACGCTGAATCATTTAATATTTGAAACCATTGAATCGATCGATGTTCGATGCGTAACGCTGATTTGTCGAGGTAAATTTATTGTAGCGATATTTTAATGCTAGGGTAACCGATAAATCGAGCATTACGAGTATGAATGGTGTAAAATAAGATTTCAGGAAAGGTCAGTATTTTTTATGCTTTTATGCGTAGAACGATTTATAGGAAAACGAATATATTTTATTTGTGGAATATTTGCATGTTCTCTTGGTATGCGTATGTCCTTTTCGCGTTTGATATCCTCGTTTTTTATTCATTTATCTTATCTCGTCTTTTTTATTACTCTGTCTTATCAGGTTTAGTCCTTTTAATCTTGTTCGTCCATTTATCAGGCTTCGCTTTGATTTTTTCTTTTTCGATCTGCAAGAGTGGTTACAAATTTGGGATTATCAAGAATTTGAACGAATAATCTCAATTTTCAAATCAATTAGACGGAAAAATTTCAAAATAAATCGTAATTTTACATTGGGTAAAATATTTTTGTTGTTATAGATACAACGGTTAGGTGAAAGCGTAGTATCGAGCCGGTTTAACAGACAGTTTCACTTTGTCCGACAGTATATCCCACTCTGGCGTCCAATATTTTCTTCCCTGTAACACGTAAATCCCTTAACTCTCTTTGAAGGATTTGGGGTTCGACTATATACATACTACGATCCTACCGTTTCTCTGAAAATCAGTATGATTTTTCTATTTTCATCGTTAGCATCACGCGGGAGCAAGAACATTTTATTTTGAATCCTGTAGTTTCTTTTTTAATATTGAACTCTAATATTAAAAAAGAATAAGATCTTCTATGTAAAAATGTAACAGTTTCTTTCGATCTCGCTATTCTCGTCTTCCAATGTTTCTTACACGAGATCATCTCCAAATTTTCCATTAATTCTCGGACGTCAAAAGCTGAGCTAACTCTGGCACACGTTGATATATCATATTTTCTAGTTACCGCGTTACATTTATTCCGTCAAATCATATAAACAGTTTTGTTCCTTTACACGATCTTAACTATCACGTAAGAGTAAAAAGCTTGCTTCATCGTTGCGAAATAAAATAATCGACGCTCGTTACAATGATCGAATATCCCCGTTAAGCGACACGGGAGCGAAGCTGAGGACGATAATCCGATAACCTATCGTCCCATTAATCGATCTTCCGATAATAATCAATCTCTAATAAGTCGATACACTTAATTTTCCTCGTAACCAGTCGTATATAGTTAATTTTTGGCTGTCTATCGATCACGTAATAAATCAACGATCGAAGGCTGCGTTATTACTTCGATGTTTTCGGTTCGAGAAACAGGAATATCATTTGCGAAGAATTGGCCGTCTAACAAATTGGATCAGTGTTGAGCGGTCGAGACTATCGTTTGACGATATAGTTGTCTTTCGCGCGAAAATAAAACGCGTTAACGAGATCATATATTTTCTATTTCTCGAGCGTGCGAGCGATACTTGCCGCGTTAGTTGAATAGCGAAACTAACGGCCGCTTAATAGAAATTAAACGTCGCCTCGCCTCGTGAACGATTCTATCGTGCATCAGGAAAATTCGACCACCTGTTACGATACAAAGTGAATCGTGCTTCTTGACTTACTGCCAGTTTATCTTGTTGATCGCATGTTCATTTACGGCAAGGTTACGTTGTTGTTACCGATCGTTTCGCCAATATCGGGTTATTTATACTTTATTTGTGCAATTAAGTCTGTCCGCCGCTAATCGACGTTGAATACAAATAAGGTTTCGAGCGTTCAACTAATCGTTCATTTATGTACACTGGTAAGCGAAGTATTTAACGAAAGGAAAATTACGAGCAATTTGAAGAGAATAATTTGCACGTTACGGTAAATTAGAGAAGTATCGATAGCTACTGTTTAAACTTTAAACCGTCGATTTTAAACGATAGATATTTCTTTAGGATATTTAGTATTTCAAAACTCTTACCGATGGCAATGTATATCGGTGTCATATATACTATGTCTATATCACATATACCAGTATGTGTATATCAGTTAAGCTAAATAGTAATTCAGTATAAAAAATAAGAATAGGCTTTACATTCTACTGATTATTAACTGGCGATTATTATTAATTCAAAAATGTATACATTTTCAATGTGTGGATGATCATCGAATCTCTGCTTTGAAACTCCGTCGAAAGCTTTGGTCTGAAATTTTTGTCAGATTTGTCGTTCGTGTCTCATAGCGGAGAGAAGATTGTTTAAATGTAGATTATCAAAGGGATTAATCAAGTAATTAGGAAACGCGATTCGTTGCTCTCGTTTTATGTCGATTCTTTAAGCAACGATAATATCGTTTCAGAAGATCACAGCGGCTTTGTCTAGTTTCAAACGTGAAAGGCTTGTAAAATGAAAATGAGAAACTGAGCGTCGAAACCAATAAGCGATATCCGCGTCTACGACTCTTCAGAGATCTCTCTCCCGTGGTTCGATTTAATTTCCCGACTTCAAACGGATGACATCAGCGAAACTCTTTTCGCTCTTTCACTTTTCGTTGATTTCTCCGATACTATCTTAATCTCTCCCGAGTTTCGGCCAGTAACATCTCGTTTGAGCTTCTTTCTGAGATTACGAACCATAGAATTAACCGCTTTTGCAGAGCATAGTCTTTAATGAAAACTGTAAGATAAACTTTCATTGAAATATTATCTTGTAATTTATGTTTAAGCATTTTCTTGCTACTTTTTACTTTTTGAAAATCAATTTTTCATTACTTTCAGCTAAATTTTTGGTTCTATCTCAACAACTTCTTAAATTAGTTTTTGGCCTGTCAATATTCTAGTCGCATTAACTGTTCCAAAATAGTTTATCATTCGATATTACGTTCATTCCACTTCGATTATCTTCTTTTATCTCTAATTTGTGCTTAAGAAAACATCAATCGCTAGACCGTGGATTCTTATACATTTATAGCAAATCTACACGTAACGTCTAGCGGAGAAACGAACGTTTCTTTAAATTTCATTACTTTATTTACGTTGGTCAAAATGTAAAATTGCATGAATATCCGCAATCTAGTAACCGATACACAACCGTTTTTAGAGTTCCACGAACGATCTTTATCTAAACAACACGCCATATTTAAACCATTCTCCTATTCTTCGTCTCGAAGCAACAAACTGCTCTTCCCACGTCCCAAATTGAATTTTATTATCCCGCCGTGAACGCTAAGAATAATCTTATTGTGTCTACTATCTAGTACGGAAGAGGCTCTGTTGACTGTGGTTTAATGAAACCGGTGCGTTATTAAACGGGTCGGATCGTTTGCGAAATGAATATATGAATGAGTAAACGGCGTACCTTGTTCGACAGTGTCGAGACTAGATATCGAGCGTCCGCTTCGTCGTACGTCTAAGCCTGCCAGGATATTCGAGAGGTCAACGAACACGGAACAGAGGGAGGGTTGAAGCTCTACGTAAGTAAACATAACGACCCGCTAACGTTTCGTTACTATAGAATAGTAAATAATATTGATTCGCGTCTTGCCACGCGTCCGCTGTAAGCCATATTCCGGTATACGTTCCTTTTTTCGATTATTTTTATCGACCCGCATTGTTTACTGGGCGATATTCCGATATTTGGCCCTCGTCGGTATTCGAGTGGTTACCGATAGTATTTTCGGTTATCAATAATTAAAATCGAGTGCCAGTGAACGTACCAAAGGGTGAGTCACCTGATGTTAGAATATAAAATTTCTCCCTTGCTCTCAGCGGAGAAAACACAATAGGGTGGAAGGTTGTTAGGAAGGGTTGGTATCATAATAAAATAAATATAGCGCGGGAAATTTTTTTTTTTTTTTTGAAGCTTCAGAATCGTTAATAATTTTTAAGATAATTTTCATTAATAATAGTGATTTTTTAAGATAATTTTTCATATCAATTTTTGTATCATTTTGAAATCACGCTGTTAATAATTTTTTATGGAGTACCTAATTCTTACGAATGGTAATCCGTTTTTCATATCGCGGTCGATGATTGAAATTACTTTGTAGTCGCAAGCCGGTTGTTTTCTTGTTTTATATTTGTTATTCATCTATTTAAAGAAGCTTTGAAATGGTAAGGTGTAAGAAGCATCTTCACAAAGACTTACATCCTTCCTTTTGCGTAAGATTATCTTTTGTAAGATAAAGAGATCTGCTCGTTAGAAGGTTAATACATTATGCATGGATGAATTTGTCTTTTATCAGCTATGACATAACAAAAATATATCGACACTTCGATACCTGTGTTACGCTTTGTCTTTCTCGTATCGTTAAATTTAATGAAAAAATCGGACTTTCGATTATATTCAATTACGACTGCTGATCTGTATATTTCAGTATTACAGTGGCGTTATGCTTAATGTTTCGTAAGTACGACTCTGGATTGGAAAATTTTGGAATTAGTTCACGTTCAACTTTGAAATTAGAATAACAGGATATTTCGCCGAAGATGTATTTATGAAAAATTTTGATTACAAATCAAAATACAAATATACGCAACGACTTCGAGAACGGTGCATCGCATCGAGAGTTGCTATGCTACCTTTAACGATTTATGAAGGTTGTGGTCAGCTTTGTATTCAGGAAATATACGTGCACCTATTTATATACCCGATTATAATCCGCTGTTACGGTCAAACATATTAACCACGCTAGATCGTATATTTATATCACGTGCAACGTGCGCACTTCAGCAGCATCTATGAATTAATTAACATCAAAATTCAATAACGATTAACGATACAAAATCAGCTTTTCATGAAGGAAACATGGCTTCTTTTCTCAAAGAAATATGATACGATAAAATAAAAAAGGAAAGCACAAGAATAAAATTATTTCCCGTGTAAAAATTGTAGCGATAAGAATTAAACGTTTCCTGGAATTTCATAGGAAAGGGGCAAAGTGATAATAATCGACGTTGGGTTTTTCAAAGCAAAGTGGATCGCCATCAGCAACAAGTCACCCTTGTTTGTGTTTATTCCTCTTCCTCTTTGCTTCCAGCGGTCGTATTGGACCAAACGTTCACTGCGCTGAAAGTTTCGAACGAACGTGCTCGACGAAACAGAAAAGGATGAATCATAGTGAGGAGAGCATCCCTCATAAAACGAACGGTACATGTCCATAAAGTCGTGGGAGATCGTTGATCGATGCCGGTCATGTTTGTCCGTCGTTTCTTCTCGCGCCCTTCGTCTAAGTTTATTCTGTCCACCCATCGGATATTAGAACCGTTCGTGCTTCGCCAATTCCTAGAAAATTAATTTTTGTTATTTTTACGTCTCGAAGATCTTACGTTAATTGAATTGTATGTGTACAGGAATTGTAATATTTCTACTTTCAACGTGAACCGAGGTTCACGACAGGCATATAACTTCCATCGAGCAAATAGATACGTCGTTCGAGTTTGAAAGGAATTCGATATAAATGTAATTTTTCTATTTAAATAATTGACCTTAGTTTCTCCTGAAATTTGCAATTTGTCAGGATATTTTTCTACAGTTTTCGAACACGTACTTTTTTACCGTCAGTTTCAGAAACAGAATTGTTATATTTCCTTATTATTTTTTTCCTAATTAAACATTATACAATAACTTCTTCCTAAATTTATGATATCGTTAAAACTCTTACTTTTTCGAAACCTTTTTAATCCTTACTCTTCCTATATCGAAATAGAAATACCGTATCGAATTGAGGCTTTTTGTTATTATTTCGACATCAGCGATAGATATGTTTATACGTATATTTAAATTAAACGATGTAAAAGACCCTTTGGTTTAGTTTGAAAATAATTTCGTATTTCTATAATGATTTTATCGCAAACTCGAAAGTTACATCAGTCATAGAGTACGTCACAAGCGCGTATAAAAACAAGTTGTATCAGATATAACTGCCGTGCACACGATATGCAAATTAAACTCTACATCGAGCTACGCCGATATCGTGGAGGAGCGGACAAGTTCATTTCCATTCTTTGTTCATCTTGTTCCCTGTGAAACGTTTTTACGATTACGGGTTGCTACCCCAAAGCATAATAATCTTCGTGCACTATCTTGGATAATTGCAAGTCAATCAAATCTCCTGCTACGATAAAACTGTAGAACAATTTTAATAATGGTATTTTTATTTAGATCATGCATCGTTATATCGCATTAATATTGTAAGACATTTTTGGAGCCTGTGATTAACGAATTTCGTTAACCCTATCTACACAATCTTAATTTAATTTTAATAATAACGCTCTTCAAAACACGAATCATTCTCTTCGACGATCACGCGAGGCCGTTGAAAAGTTTAACTACGTCAAAATTACCACGATCGATAGAAATTGCCGCCTTAATAAAACTAAAGCATAAAACTTGTACTAAAATAACAAAAATGAGAGAGGCAAAGAATAATTATTACAACCTACATACTTTACCAAAGCCACTAAAACCCTAAAAAAATGCAATATCGTAAATCTATAAAATTTCTATGAAAAATTACGAATCGGTGATTCCGATTGTCTTAATAATTTTTACCGTTAGATATTTTTGAAATTTCCAGAGCGATAGAACATTAATATGAAATGAACTGAATGTGTAATGGATTTTCGCAATAGTTTAACGCATACAAGAATAGTAACTAATTTTTACATGAAAAAATTGTTCTCTCATTTTAGGTACAAACCTATTCGAAATGATAATTCTGTAAATGGATATTTTGGGTCGTTGTTTTTGGATCGATCACGCATACAATTATATCGATGCATGCTGTTGTCGTTGCAACTGTACCTCACGATCGCATTATGCGTGCGTATTTAATTAAATTTGAAATAATAAACGCGAAGTTACCGCACGGTTAACTTCCCCCTGACAAGCCTCGGCTGGTGGATAGTACGGATATAACGATTTGTTGACATTGCCACGGGACAGAAAATATACCTCGTATATGCAGGTGTATTTTCTGTCATAAACACTCCGGTGAAATTACCGGTCCCGCGATATATTTATAAGCACGGCGAGTATGCTTCGCGCGGCTATGAATAACGTCCCTTATTTTTCTATTTGTACGCGTCAAGTCTTTAATATTTAACTAATGCCTTATAGCCATGTATTTTATTTTCAACAACGATCGGTTGTCAAAGTTTACAATTTACCTTTTGTTCGTTTCGTTTTCAAATCCAAATACTTCTCTTTTTGTGTAACTGTGATTAATATTTTCTGACGATTTTAACACTGTTCCAATTGTTGTATCGTTGTCAAACAGGAATGTAACGTTTCACGAGAAATTTTGATATAAAGTCCGAAGGATTATGCTTATCGACAGTGGTTTATTTATACTTTTCTGAAACTTAAAAAATTGTTTAAACACAGGAAACGACAAGATTAATCTTATCTTTGGTTGTTTGGATTCTCCAAGGTAGTTAGCTTTTCCTTTATTTAAATTTTATTTAAATCTTGTTAAACCTGTTAGAGTCCTCCCGTGGATTTTAAAGTTTGATAACTTTTTCTCGAATTCTCTGACTATTTCCGATTTTGCAGATTTCAGTTTCACAACCTTGGAATATTATTATAGATCCTAGAACCAGGTATTCCTTAGCAAGAGTGAACTTTTTTTATGCTATACGGTTCTATCCGATTTCCGCTATTATCGGAAAATTTAATACTAGAAAATTGCAAAATACGATTTCAGCTTTAGAATCGCAGAATATTATTCTAGATCCTACAACTTCAGATTTGCGAAAATGAATTTGTCGATGGCATATCGCTCTACTCTACTTTCTCCATCGACGGTCGCGGTCGTCACGTGAAAGTAACGTATCTGCCATCTGAAATAATCTTCGCGTTAACCTTCCCGCGAAATTGCAGTTCAAGGTTTGGATTTGGTAGAGAACGTGTCACGACATAAATCATCGAATGCGTTCGCCGCGGTAATAAAAGTTAATGAAAGGGACCGGCTGGCGCAGCCTCGAAATAGATTTCATCTTAAAAATAAACGATGATCCCCTGGCTGGTGCTGGTTAAAGGAAAATCCGTGTTTACCAACAACGGCGGTAGGCTGCCACCTTGCCGCACGGAAAATTATTAATTACAAGCTTGGTTAGCCGAGTGAAATAAAACGAAAATTTCTTTCAGGGTTCAGCGAGCATTCCCTGTCGAACAGACGAGCTGTACCGTTCGTACGGCCGACAATATATCGTGTGAGTTCATTTAACCAGTGTAAGACACACAACGTGTCTGCACGGTATTGCGTTTCAAAGTAATGCTGTAAACCGCTCTAAAAATATGGCTCGAAAGATGACGGGGCTGAACCCTTTTCCCCGCTGCTCGATCGGTCCCGTAACTCGTTGCTTCACGGCCACTTTAACGTGCTAAAATTTTGGAACAGTCAAATTATTTTGAAGTTTAATTAATCGTGGAAATGCGCTATGCACGATATGTAGGCGTAACTCGTATTATCAGAAGGTCAAGAAAATATTTGACAATTTTTATGAATATTTTATTTTATGTGTATTATAGGAAAATTACCGAGATTCTATTAGAAATTGAAAGATACGACTAACGTGATTATATTGGTAAAATGTGAAACTAACTTTGATATTTAGCGTCTGATGGTGAATCTTTGAGAGGAGAAAAGATATTTGTTACGATGCTGTTACGTGTCTAGCATACAGCAACTTGCTCTATTGTTATTACAAGAACAACAAGGATTATTGATCAACGAGGAGAGTATATCTTCCCTGTTAACATTTACCGATCTGACGCCACTCTGAAATTAAACAATCGTTTCAATACCGCTCGATATTAAACAATCTGCTTGTAAAATCATTGACTAGGAACAAATTCATTGACTACAGATATGAAATAGAAAAACCATATGAAACTAGCCAAATAATCGAACTGAGCAACCGAGAAAGCGCAGTAATCTTTCTGTCAGTTCAGTAGTTTAAATTCAACTTCTCTTAACTTTATCAGACTATCGACTTTTACTTAATCATTTGTGGCACGCAATTTTCACGAAAGACACGTCGATCCTCGAAAATCGCTTTTCGAAGCTTCTCTGTTCCTCAGCGTGCGCCAAAGGCGCGACACGAAATTGCGAGTCGTGTTCGCACGCGCGACACGAAGTTGTCGACCTGTTTGCTACGGTCTGTTAATCAGCGAGCCGCGTAGATATCCGGATCCCCGTTTAAATGATCCCTCCTTTCCCTTCGATAGAAAAGAAAAAGGAAAGAAAGAGAGAAAATAAAGAATAAACGTACCGCTCTTCTTCCACGCGGACAGAGATACGATGTGATCCGCGCATTAATCCGTGGAATAGAAATAAGGTATTACTGCCTGGAGAAGGAACAGGAATAGGATACTATAGTGATTGGGGAACAAAAGCGATGCCAACTCGAGGCTGCGAACGATACGTATTTCAATCAGGCATCGAACGGTTCTCGTAGGTATTGCGCGGTATGCGCGATGAACAGTCGTCCCAAAGGGATGATTTGTTGAAACTCGGCAGGATCGAACGACAGATAGATACTCGTTTCTCTGGGAATTTCAGAGAAGTAGCGCGTATTTCATCGTTGATCGAGTGAAATCGTTGGGCAGAGGGAATGCGATATGTCGGAGGTTTTCTGTGGCTAAAAATGGTGAAAAATATGAGGCAGAGCGAGTTCTTTCGTGGTTGCTCGTCGGTGAGGAATTTGAAAAAGCTGCAGTTATTTCTGAGTTCCTAAATTCTTAAACTGCAAGGACGGCCAGCCATTCGATTCGTTGGATTCGATGGGAATTGGATGGGAGCTTAGAATTCTTGAGTATTTGAATTAGAAATTCTTCAATTGCAACTTCTCCGATCGTAAAAGTTATTTTAAAACTCGAATCTTACGAGCACGACACATTTTCGCAAATTTTTAGCATTTGTAAATAACGATGTCCAAAAATATATACGCGCCAGGATGCCAAAAACGCGAAATTGCAACTGCATTGAGAATTAACTGTGTGACGTTGGATTGTGAAACCTGCGAATGGAATTGGAGGGACAGCTATTTTTCAAAAGAACATGCAAATTATACAGAGACATCTTATCGTCTAAATGGTATATGGAAATGACGTACAAACGATAGAGAGTAATGTAATCACATGTAAGACCTAGCATTTTTATCTGCAGATCTTTGGTAATCGACTTTCTTCGAAATTTCTTTTCAGTCTCGTTTTAAAACATTCGCTTAACGACCATCGCCGCCAACAAAATCAAACAGTTACATTCAGTAAGAAGAACGACTGTGCAAAGAAAACGTTCGGTGTCCAAAAGGACAATTTTCAACGACGATCAGAGATAACGGTTCACAGTTGGCAGGTATTCTTCTCAGAATACTGATCAAGTTTCGCGTTATTGCAACGGATAATTGGAACGAACGCTGTTCACGATAACAGGTGTACGGTGTTTCGATTGATATCTTCCGTAAAGAGGATATACAGTTAGAATTCAATTCTGCGAGCGCAGAGATAACGAACACGGATCTGGATTATGAAATTTATCTCGGGTGTAATTGATCTCGTGTTTTCCTTCGTGTGTTCTTCGTGTGTTTCACCCAAGGGCTGAAATTTGACTGGCGAATTTGATTAAATCGCGAGTATCAGAAACTGTTGAAATTCCTGGATGGAAATGAAGTTTCACTAATCACAAGGATATCGTATTTCAAATATCCTGTTCGATGATCAGGTTATACTTGATTTTTCTCATCGCCATAATGAAGTTTGATTTCATCAGCCCGAGATTGAAGTTTCACTTAAACTACCCCGTGATTATGAAGTTCAAATTGAATTGTACCGTTACGAGAACGAAGTTCAAATAGAATTTCATCACTCGAAGAGACGAAGTTGAACTTGGTGCTCCGTCATTCTCTGGATCAGGTTAAATAAAGAGAATCAAATAACTCTGCCGACCGTGATGGACAAAAAACAATATTTAACGAGTCCGCTAATGACAACTCAAAGAAAAAAGGAGAAGAGGTAAGGTATATCGTGCGTTTAATCTCAGTCTGGAACAGACAAAAACAGTTGGATTGTTGAGGAATTAAAAGAGGTAGCAATTAGGAGCCGAGAAAAGACCGAGCTTTTCCAGCTGTCTCGTTACCATAATTATACCAATTGCACGCGAGAATCAGTCGATGAATGGACGAAAGAGATTAACGATAAATCGTAGAATAAATGATAAACTGATTTCTACCGTAACGTTTTATTAATCGGTGGAATTTTGAATCTACCGAAAGAATTATTTCGGTGGAAAAAATGCAACGAGATTTAATATCCAAGGGCAGGTGATCCAGTGGGATTTTGTTGGAAATTGATGTTGTATCAGTTCGTCTTGCGTAAATAAATCCAATCAACTCTCTCGATGCAAGATACTACGTTCATTTAAATAACTCGTTTACCGGCGATCGTTGGAATTCGAACGAGACGATCGAGCCGCGTTTCGCGCAAAGAAAAATCGAAAAGGACGATGAAATTTTTAACAAGTTCGCCCCGTAGAAAACAGCTGCGACCCGTCTCATTATTTTATCATCCACAACGAAATGCTTCAGCGCGGCGCGGGACTTTTGAAAAATTCAACGCTTCTTACTGTATTTCCTACGGTTCTGCAGGAAATAAAAAGAGGGGATTTTCGAAGTTTCTTGTCGGAGAGAACGTGATCGAAACGAACGCATTTTATAAATTTTCATTTTGTTGGTTCTGTGCAAAAGGAGAATGCGCGTTTCGAAAAATGGGCGTGGCAGATGGTTTCGAATTACAAAGCCGTCGGAGTTGGAACAGCGCGCGCGAGAACAGAAATAAAGACTTGAGCATTTATAAAAGAACAACATAGAAAATAAAAAATGACTCGTAAAACGATACTTGAAGTTAATATGACATCTATGATCGACAGAATATGCGATATATGTCAATAATAATCGCACCCAATATAAAAGTTAATAATTATACCATTACGCAACAGTAATTACACCGACGAAAACTTTGTAACTAGATAGCGTCAACAATCGATTCCTGTACGAAAAATTAAGTTTGCTTTAATTTCACCTAATTTTACTTTACGTTCTTGCAGCGCGCAATTTTAGGTCTTTTGTTTAACATTTAACATTATAATTGAATTCAAGTCGATTCGCGAATTGTTGCTCCTTTTCGAAGAACCATTATTCTTTAACCACGGTATTTCTCATTAACTCGGAACCACGGTATCTTTAACTCGCGAAATAGCAAAAGTTCGATAGGTTGTTCTAAAAACTCTAGAAACGAAAAGAACACTTGGGTATTATTTTCTTTTAAAACTGCCATTGGTTCGTGGGCTCTCTATGTTTCATCTCACGAAGCATACGCGCCGCTTGATATTTGTTCTCGCAGCGGACATGTTCGAACTTTAGAGAATGCGAGCGTGAACACAATACGGCTGTCCACCCATGCGTAAACCTGTATCACTTGACGCTGAATTCTAGGCTACCGTCATCAAAAAAGTTGCCCGACGTCGGACCCATCGATTCGGCCAGTTTTAACCATTCACCAAGAATCTTCTCTATTCTCAGAACGTATTTCAGATGTCCTTTCGTATCGATTAGGATTATATTGCTTTTTGCTGGAAGGTAATAAAAACAGTTGCTTTCTCGAATGAAGAATTAAAATGCTTTCGTACGATATACGTTTATTACGCTATTTTCCAATGTAAAATTCTTGATATAGAAGCTCGCGACAAAAGAAAGAACAGGATATAATAATCTTTTAATTGTTCATAGTGAAACTAACGTTGTATCAATGTTGGGTTCTTCCCGCGAGAGAGATTATTTCATAACATTTTCGATAGATGCACAAATTTTTAATGAAAATTAACAATGGTTTTGGTCGTTTGTTTCTATTACTGCGAACACGCGCATATACATATATTTCGCTGTCACACAACCATTACCTTTTAAGAGACACTAATTGGTGTAATTATACGTTTTTCGTTACGTTGATTTCAACGGAGTTTAAAATGTACGTAATTTTGCGCCTTGTTATAATAAAAGGGGATAATGTAATTAAAACTTTATACCACATTCTTATAAATTTCTACACGTTGCACGATTACTCCGCTATAAAATTCTTTTACCTTTATCGTTACATACAGATGTATGGAAAAAAGATAGAAAAAACTGCGTGAGAAATTTTATCACGGTTTTATCAATTTTCACACGTTGCAGAATATATTCCGTTCCAATTATCAAGCGTTTAATATGCCATCGAGTTCTGATCGTATCTGTAGTAGCAAATTTCCGTATTTTCCTCGTTTGCACGCAAAATTCGAATTTCAACGCGAAAATGTTGAAACACTCGAGCATATACAAACTGACAATTAAAGTTCACTCGCCCGACTTCTCTCATGAATTATACCGTTGACGGTTCGTTGAAACCGTACACGGCTATAAATCGTATGGTTTGGACTCTTCGACGATTGATTGCGTGTTTCAACTTGTAACGACAGATTGAAACGTCACGTGTCATATAAAGTTCGCCTGGTAGAGTTTTATGGCTCGTTTTACGCGGACGATCGGTTTCGCATCGGTCAAGAAAGTGTCATATAATTTCTCATAAATAAATACCTTCCCTCTGGCGGATTAAAAGTCTCGATCAAGCTCGTAATAGCAAAATACGTATGATGGATTATTCACGATGGTTTTCCCGCGAGTGTCCCTCCGACGAATTTCTGTCTATTTTCGATCTACGACCATTCGCGAAAGTGTTTGAATGTTTACCGTAAAAAAATGTTTATGGACGTACCAGGGACGTGATATACGAGATTTTCTGAAATATTCAAACATTGTAACGAGACACGACTGTCGTGACTATAATGGTAGAATGTGTAACCACACTGGAAATTCCAGACTACGAGTAACGAGATGTTGTAGGCGACGTATTAGTATGAATACATCGTTAGTGTTAAAGGTGCATCTATCTAAAGATATTAGAGGACATTGATGTAACTAATAATTCACTGCTTCAACGATCTTTTGATTTTTCTTGAATGTAAATTTGCAAAGAGTATCTTGTAACTTCAATTTGTTTCAAATTTTGCCAATGTAATCGTGGTAATTATATCGTGCCGTATGCCGTACGAGATCTTTCGTATAACATACAGTATGGCCAGAAAATATTTCTCTAAGCGTTCAAATATCTTTGTAAGTTGTACGTTTTTCTATTACGTTTTCTTCTTCCTCCAACGATTAAAATTTGGACTTACTAATTTCATTGTGATTCAGAATATGGCCGTCGGTGTTAATTTAGAATTGCGAATTTACTTTGAAAAAGGACTGAACTATGCAACAAATTCTGTGCGTTAATTATGTGAAAGGACGGATTATAAGTTAATTTCCTCGGTCCTTTATTTCAGTTTAAAAAAGTCTTGTAATCTGAAAAAGTAGATTGCACAAACCAGGACTGCAAGAAGAGTTGTAATTAAAAATTAAAACAACGAATGAGAATTTTTAGTGTTTTTCGTTTCTTTCGAGCAAAATGCCGAGTTGTTCCAAGATTCCAACCCATAGTTCGCCTGCCACAAAAGGCGTATGTACAGAATGTTCATGGACAGTTTTATGGGACGCTTTTAACGCAGCGAAGTAGCTTACGGAAACTTCATACAAACGCGTAAAATTCTGGCAAACAGCGATTCCAGTTTCCGCATGAGGTGATATTCTACTCCAACGAACGAATTTCTCAACTTATACATCGGAACGACTATTTTCGTGTTGTTTTCTCTTTTAAAATATCTCCTAGTTTTCGTGGAAAATCTCTCCCATGTTTCTTCCCTATACCAATTGTTTCGTTTCTCGTAGAAAATTTCTTCCATATTTCTTCTCTATATAAATTTCTCATATTAATATCCATACTATAATTTAGCGAACAATTTGCCGCTCGTATCGTTGATTAAATTTTCACGCATCTTATCTATTTCCCTCTGTTCATCGTTAAAATTCGCGTATAATTTAATTGGTCGAACATTCTGCATATTGTTAATTAAATTCGATATCGTTTGTGTAAAAAATAAAATTAAAACGGCGAGAGACCGCGTTAGATTCGTTTCATCGTTTCCAAAAGGTTACGTTAACCTTCTAATTGCGTTATAGGATTAAATGAATAGAACACGATGAATTAGAATTTCCGCGGTGTACGGATTAATCAGTTTGCGCGTAAATTTAGAGGATCGACGTACGAGGCTGTGCGAGCTTCAAATCGACGAACGTTGCTTGCAGATTAAATCAATCGCTAGAAGTTATACGCGCGCGATCGTTATTTACATATTTGACCGCAAGTAAAATATTTGGTAATTATCGTTAATATGTATGTCGTATCGTTAATAAGTTCTATATTCTTCTTCTTCATTTTTAAATAGCAGAAACGCTATACGCGTTGCTCGAATTCTGTTCTGGACGAAAATAATGACGGAAATAACTAACGCGGAAGAAAAAACGTTTTAACGGAAAAAATGTTGAATTTTCAACAAATATAGAAACAAACTTTGTATCATGTGGCGAAACACACACAAAGAATGGTTTTTAGAGTATGATCGAATCGACTGCCTTTTTTTACTATTTTGTAACGTGTTTCCATTTTGCGTTTATCCCGTTGTATTCTCTATTCTTTTTTAAATACTTTTATCAAAATTGAATCTAGTCGTGCAAATTAAAAAAAATTTGTTAAATAGATACAATTTAAAAAGTGACTTCTATTATCAAATCGATGCAGCTCGACTGAAATTCTATTCTCGATCGTAAAAACCGGGAAAGCCGGAAAAACATGCGGATTAACGAAAAAATCAAAGTATCGTATTAACTAGGAAAATTGCGCATCGCTTTCTCCTCGCTTCAATCTTTGAAGCAAATACTCAAAGTACACGAGCATTTGATAACAATTTTTCGTTTTCTTCCGTACTTATTTTTCGCTACTTATCTTCGAAATTGACGTATAACGCGTTTGATGACGGAAAGAAAAATTCCCCATCTATTTTCGTCTGGTGTCTTAGGACAATTGGTCCTGGCGTTGGTCATGGTCGACGATCTTCTGAGGTTTCTTCTGCTAATTGCTTTCTTCTGCCTCTTTATCGTGATTCTACTCCGATATGAGACGCAGAAATGACAAAATACGATTTTAGAAAATATATTTGAAATTTTGAGGATACGTGGAGAAGTACTAGGAGATCCGCTAGTCTTTGATATCGAAATTAGGAATCAATAGTCGGACTATTAGTACAGCAATGTACGCTTATGGTAAGCTGTCACTACGATATTTGGTAGTAGCAACACACGACACAGTAATAAAGTACGATGGTATTAAGTAAATAAAATAAGATTTCGAAAATACGAATATGGCGAGTTAACTGATCTTCGACAGGTTAAGTCAACAGGTTAGTTAACAGGCTAAGGCGTCAATTGCACAATGTGTTTCCATTTCGATGACTTATAGTCTCAATAACAGGATATTTTTTTCGATATTTCCAATACACAGCAGACAAGCTCGTATACGCTGCGATATCAAAAATATGAATTAGTCGAATTGCACAGCACGTCGACATAGTAAAATCACTTTGATGTCGCACCCCTGGTTTGTACCAGGTCTTACACTGTACTGTGTAAATATCAGCGTGATGGAAACGAAGCTACCGTGACGATGGTAAACAGCGTGAAGCATCGCGCTCGACCTTTCACGCGAAGCGTTTGAAAGTTGGTGTTCACGACCGAAGATAAATTTATAGCTAGCGCGTAGCCGGTCGATTCTATCAGTCTCTTTACGTACGAAATGCCGATTCGCGAGGATCGATATTTCATTAGCCGGGTGCGTTGACGAGAGCGAAGCCAAGCAAGCTGAATCGATCAAAGGTTTCGCGTTAACCGGCTTAAATGAACGTTGAAATTTTAAACAGGACCGCAGTCGATTATGATAAATAATTTAGGGCTTTTAACACGCGACCGTGAGTCGCGCATCAGAGTACTCTTAACGTAGGTATCCCGTTTCGGACTTTTAAGAAGCAATTGAGAGAGTTTGTAGAAAACACCGTAAGCGCGCACCGTAAGAAACAAGCTTTTCAGGAGGAAGAGAAAACTCGTGCATCGACGTTAGTTGTAAAGAAAACCAAGTATTCCATTCATTCAGATGGATGGCATAGAAAAAAGCAGAGAAGCGATTGATCAATGTTTATTAGCACTTGTATCTTTCTGTACAGAGGCGACGTCGTGACACCATCTTCTTGCAATATTAATAACCATTGAGAGAGGGAAATTGCAAGCACAAAGTGTTAGACTACAGTATGTATCATTGGTATGTAGAAGATTCCGCAATAAAAGATCGAAACTCTTCAATTTTGCCGCTTACAGTGTTTTCTACGAGAGCTCTTCAATTTTAAATCACAGAAAATTTCAAGCTATCGTTCATTCTCTGATTTATTGTTCCTTTTTTTTATCATTTTTATCCGCGATTTATTCAAAAGAATTCCGAAGAGCGTGAAAAGAGAATCGATTCGTTTCTGATTCATTTTTAGCTCGGTGATTTTAATCGACGTTTCAGGCAAACAACAGCCAAATTACAGCCTCGCTGATTCAGGGATGTGTTTGTATTTCAACCAAGTTATATCGAGGTACTTGGTCAATAATTTTATTATGTATATCGCGTGATGTAGAAAACTTTGCTTCCAAACATCGACTCACAGAATGGAAAATGAAATTCCGTTGGCCAATATTCAGCTATTCGATATTAATCGCGTTAACTACACGAGCGCTGTTCTTTGCTATCATTCGTGTCGTCTATGCGTTTAATTCTGTAGGTACGTGGCACTGGATAAATTTATATCGTTATATAATATATATGCGTGACTGGGTGTGCTTATACAAGTACATGCGCTACAAGTCTGTGTGGTTATAACAAGCACAAGTGCCATCTCTACCCAAAGCAGGATGTCGTTTGACAAAGTGCTTTTCGCGTTCTTCAAATACTGCTTTATTTTCCAAGTGTATTAATTTTAATCTTTCCATTTCTATCGATAAAATACCCCACAATACGTTTTTCGTTCGTACGATGCTTCGCGCGAAATATTTGTTTTATTAAAAGCTATTGTGTCTCTGTTATGCTGTGTCTCTTCTAAAGATTCTAGATTAGATTAGATCAAATTGACGATGCTTGTATGCAAATTTTTCTTTCTCCATCTGTTTTATTATTGTGTTAATTTATTTATGTATATTTAACTTTTACACGATACGATTAATTTATATTTAAATGTAACGCCTTGACAGATATAATACACACATTTTCTTATTTTTCTCGTCATTTCACTTTTCGCTAATCGTCTGTGACACGCTTACAGTGTAAGGTCAGTTGTTTTTTTTACCAATTAACACACACGTTTATATCTCGTTCAAAGCATCGCGTAAACATTTTACTAACGAAGGTGTTAAGCTTCGCGCTAAAAATTATTTTTACGGTTACACGTTTAAGGATATACAGTAAAGTGTTTTATCGATTAAAAGATAACACGTTGCTACACTTTAAGAAAAATAAATGTACAAAAACAACGATATCTATGGACAAATTGAATACTACGAGTTGTTCCATTAATCGTTGCGTAAGAGTCTCGAACAATTTAAAAAAATCTATGTTATATATAATATATTTTATTAGCAATAAAATTATAATGAACAAAATAATAATGAAATTATGTAAAATCATTTTGTCCAACGTTTTATCGGAAAATAATGAAAACGCAGATCGAGTATCGTTCGTTGACCACAACTGGTTCTCGCTTAGAAAATACAAATCGTGAAAAAGGAAGAGAACGTCGATTGCATTGCTCGAATGACAGACTTGTTATGAAAAGTGGTTACAGAAATATTACCACAACATTAGAATATATATGACTGAAAGTAACGATATCGCTTGTCATCGTGAGATGTGCTACGCTTTATCATAGTCTGGCAGACGGTATTAAATTTGTGACATAAACAAAAACTTTCTTTATTTCATTGCGTATCTTCGAGCGGTTTATGATTCGAACATGGTGACAAGCGCATAAAGAGAAAATAGAGCGTGAAAATTGTATCGTTATGAGATCACTCTGCGACACATTTGTATCTCGCCAGAGCTGTCAACCTGTCTTATAGATTTCCACTTTGTTATGAAACAAAAACCAGGCAAAATTCTAATTTTTTGATCCATTGTTTGGCATCTTTTCAATGAAATAAATTTAATCTTCTAAATTAATCATATTTTCTTCTGCTATTGTTTATCGTCTTCTGATCATCTTTTTAATAAAGGACAGTTTTATTTCTCCCAAGGATGGCGACACAGATTTCTCAATTTTTTTTTTTAGTTCATTTTCACGAGAAGTTTGTACGGTCAGATTTTATCCAATAAGACTGCTGCTCGGCTTTAAGGCGTTTATCGCGGACCATTCGTCACCGTAGAAAGCTTTCAAGGATAAAGAAAGCTGTGAAGCTTGGTGAGAAAAGCTGTAGGATAGCCATGTCATGGAAAAGGAGTCGACAATTAAACAAAAAGTGCCAGCACTTCTCTAGAACAGTCCGCAACGATTTGCCCTTTGCGTTCCCAGCTACCCACGTATTTTGAAAAGGACGAGTTTAAAAGCCAGATTGCAGCGACACAGATATCTTAATTTATCGAAGCAGAAATTATATTCAAATTTAATTAATTTCCATTGTAATGTAAATCGCGTGACGATAGTACGTTGCCACGATAAACGAAACCGATTTAGCAATTATTTTAATTAACGATTGCATCGATACATAAAGAAATTACAGCGAAAAACATTATCATCAGGCTGTTATTATTATTAGTTCGTAACACGAAAAAGCGTATTTCAAATCTTTCTAATTCCTTTAAAAGTTTCTAAAAAGGAATGGTTTAAATTTCTCAGCGACAAAAATTATAAAGGGAACGGTATTTCGAAGATAATTCGGATCAAAGAAAATATAAATTGCCTGAAAGATAATTTACTAATTTTTGGATTAAATAGTTACAAATATTTATCGGTTATCGCAAGAAGATCGAACGCTGCTATCAAGAGCAATCTGGCTACGCTTCGAATCGGAATGAAAGGCGAATAAAAAAAATACCGATCGATATCGAGTATTCTGGCCGGCACAAAGAGCGGAAAATAGCCGGGCTACCCTTTTACTTGAAAACGCGGTTTCTCTATCCCATACGCCCCGCTTACAAATCCGTATTTACTCTCAAATTCAACAACGAGATTCTATTTGACTCTGTTTGCAAATGCTTTCTACGTTTGCAGTCACTGCGTGAAATATCTCGTTCCACCGACGCGCCAACGCCTTATTATTAATTTACGTATCTCGTCTATCCACTCCTTGCTTCGCTTTCTCACCGTGACATCAACCATTTAACGGGTTGCCAACTCAGGAAAGCGACTACTACACGTTCGTTTCGCTCGTGTGAAAAAGGAGCACTTAAAAGATCAGATGCAATTAAAAATTCGGAACGGATCTGCAAACTGATCAATTTTGAACGAAAAAAATTGTGCAACTACCCCAATGAAAGTGACGTATAGTAAGAGTCAAAAATATGTATATATCATACAAAAATGAAGCGAGTATAATATTGACTTACTTACAGTTTTCCCTATTTTAATCGATGATATAAGGCCCCTGCATATTTGACATCTTTTCGAGCAATTTTTAATTATGCAACATATATGTAACAGTCTTTGAATAAATTTCTTATCTTCAAGCAGTATACTCGCTTTTGATTCTCACTCTAGTATCGTGGCTGAGTATATAGCGAGTGACACTACTTAGTTTTAACGAGCACGAAGGAGTAAATAAATTTGGAGAAGACTTCGATGAGATAGATTGCAGCAAAAGTAAGTTACGTTTTAAATTACCTTGGAATAAAAATAAGGCTACATCGATATAAGACTACTTATTCGATTTGGTTCGCTGTAAAGTTACAATCATCGACTTTAGTCGCTGGTTTTTCAGACTGGTCTCTACAAATTAAGCAAACAAATCCAGGGACTGGTTCGATGAAGTTAGCATAACATCGTAGCTGATCACGCAACTGATTCTATTTGGATTTACCGAGGATAAAGAAGCAAATAAATTTGCATTTGGACTTAAAATTTATGTCGAATTCGATTTTCAAATTTCCTGCTTGACTATATAGCGACTGATTCTACTTAGCTTTTAATCGACGACAAAGGTATAAATAAATTTTGATTTTGGACTTTCCCTTTCCTTGTTCGTTTCGCGGTCAATTTTCTAATTTCATCAGTCACGAAACAAATTCGACGTTTGTAATTTCCAGTAAATTGGAGGAAAGTCATCGAGGGTCGAGCTTACGACAATTTTCCGTTTAAAGCGTTCTCTGTTGACGTATTTCGTATTTCAATCATGTGTCACGTTTTAGGGGAAAGCGAAGGAGAAATTAAAAAAGGCTACCCGCAGTCATATGCATAGCGTGAAAAAAGAAAACGTTTCAAAATAAAAAAAAAAAAAAAACCATGGAGTAGTCCTCTCGTAAAAGATTAATCCTTTTCCGGGCAAAGCTTTCAGGAGAGCTTACCGCGCGTTCCGATTGCGAGGAACCATTTTCAAACGCATTGTACGCACACGTAGCACGCTTAAAGCAATTTGGCAGGCTTCACGAATCGTTCGAACGTTTAAACATTTATTAATAGACGCTGCCTCACCTATTCGATCGCCAAATCCGTACACCTGTACTTTGTTTATGGAACCATCAGAGTTTCTTCGTTGCGCGCTTCGAATCGTTCACTTAGCGCTAGGAAATTTCGTTTCCTAATTTGCTTTCCTAGAATCATGCCAACGTATAAGTTGCTTCTGATAACGTTTATCAAAGTGGATCTTACCTTAAAGCAATTTCTCTTTATCTTTTTGTCGTTTATTCGGACTCTGTGTTGGTTCAGCGGTGGTGGAACGTTTATATGAGATAGAATTTCTTCGTGGCTACGATAATGGTACAGATCAAGACACAGAAAGCGATCAGCGATAAGTATTCCATTGTGTGACGAGTGAAACGCGAACATCCGAGCGTGGAAAAATGGGTAACAATTCTATTAAATTTTATCAAGCAGTCGTATACGTAATATACAAATTTCCGAATGTTTAAATGTTTCAAGTTTTCAAATATTTCGATATTTCGGTATCCAAATGTTCGAACGTGTAAAATTCAGATTTTCAAATATTTCGACGCTCAAATGTTTCCAATATTTCAAATATCGAAACGTTCAGATATTCCCAAAAAGAGAAGCTGTTACAGAAGCTTCCGTCACAATGTTAGTTGCAGCTGGAAGGTCAGAGAAAAAGTTGAAGAATGTAATAAGGGAGAGGCAATGGCTCTCTGTAGATAACAGCATTGGCTTTTAAATCTTTCTTGACAGAAAGAAACTTTCCTACGCTGGACAACTTCCTCAAATAACTAGAAAAACAGTTTCAGAAGAACCACTGAAGCAATTAGGCCTCTGGCTCCTGTCCCACGGTCCATCAATTTCTTGATCCTTCGAGCTTATAAACCACACAAATTGTGTAATATTCAGTGGCTCGTCGTAATTCGAATTTTCACGCTGCATCACCTCCGAGTTAATCTCTTGAAATATATTGAAATTCAGATCTCGTTTCGGATGTGAAAGTCGATTCTTCTTACGAATTACACTCGATGTCAGAAACACGCGATGCTGGCTCAGAATTCTTCGTGAAGATAATTTTATCTATTCGGATAGCTGTATCGAGACACCTGTTACGTTTTATAAGAATTTTGTTCGGATTCATCTCCATATGATTACAGATCCACGCGTTTTATCGCGTAAATATTATACTTACGCGTTCTTACATCTTCGTTTACGTTATCTCACACGATGTACCGAAGAGATTTACAAATTCAGATTAGCAACGGCTACATTTGCTCTAATAGGAATGAAATTTCTGCTCGAGGTACTCGCGTTGTTAATCTCAAGGATCTATCGAGAATCGACCGACCTAGTGGTTTGGTGGCTAAATTTTAGCAATTAAACCGCACTAATTAGCAACGGCGTAGTTGGTACGAACTGCGTTCCACTTTAATACAGCGGTACGTTTTGCCGTATCTGTACCGTGTTTCCGGGATATGGTGGGAATTGCGACACAAAGCTACGTATCGCGCGGAGGCGGAATAATTTTCCAGACTTTGCAAATACAGACTATCTCCTGTTTACTTTATTTTTTACGTTCTAGCAACATTTTAATTATAGAAACGTATGTTTTGGTTGGGATTTATTTTTAGCAAAGTTTATTTTGCCAAAGTTTATTCAAACCTGTTTTAATTGAAATTTATGATAATGTTTGAAATCTATATATTTATATGTCAGTAAGCAATTATGATTATTATATGTTTTACCTTCTTTTAACGATTTTCTTACTCCTAAGTTTATCACAGTGTTATTATAAATGTGCTTTGTCACTTTTATACTTTTGAATTTTTATTATAAATCACTCTACCCAACTTTTTGATTACAAACTCCTCTGCATTTATACCAAACATCTATTTATCGCACATTTTGTGCATTTTGCTGGATCACCAAAAATTACACGTTCTTTCGTCTTTTATAAACAATAAGGAAACAAAGAAATAACGAAGAAATTATTTCGCATTGATTTCAACTCAAATACCGTTTGAAGATCGACGGTTCCCTTGTCTGAAAGAACACGTCGTTTCTTAATTTACGTTTTGAATCTGGAATTATTATACTTTCTTGCATCTGTATTTCCAAACAATCTATCATACTTCATCGCAATCCTGATCAGGCCTATCTAATAATCACGATCTTTTGTCTTCTAACCGGCTTCTCTCGCATTTTCAACCCTTCTAATCATCGTCTAAATTAAATCTGATCTGCAAGTATCATCGAGTTTCGGATAAAAATTAGGGCAGAAAGCCGGATTTCTCTGTCTGGTTGTCTTCGTCAGATCGATCCATCGCGCTTCGTCGATTCTATGGTCGCAAGTAGCGCACATCCGTTTGAGTTTCGCGCGAGCAGGACAAAGCCGACGACGGATATCGGCGTTTTCAGCCGCTAAACAGAACGCCTGTTGTTCGAAATGTGTCGCGAACACCCACTTCAACAGAGACATATCGACTTTATCGCGGTTCCATTAATGCAATGCGGCCTTCTGCGATGATACCAAACGAGTTAGCGGACGAACGTGTTAATTTTGCATGCGGATGGACTCGAATGGGGTAAACTAGAACGTTAGATTTACGGTAGGCGTTCTCCGGGGACCGATTACGAGAATGGAAGATTAGAACGAAATCGACTGCAACGAATTTCTTGGTTAGAAGTTGAACTAGAAAAATATTCTTCTTTTTTAAGTTGTGAAATTTTGATCGAACGAGTAAACGCTTGGAGAGAAATTTTACGTTGAGTTCCACATGTTTATAATAGTATAAGAATATACATTTTTAAATGTACGAATCATTGCGATTGTGCCAAGCTCTGTTCAGGTAGCGACAGATCATCTGATTCTATTTTTAGTATTATGAAAAAAAAAAAGAAATTCATGGAGCGAAGATCACTGTCTTGGGAATCGGAAAATTCACTGAATTCTATTCGTAGGAGCGAAATGTCAAATATATTTTCTTTGCGAACGTTCGAGAAATATTCTGTTTCAAAGGCGAATAAAAGACATAGAATTGCAGTGTTTCGCAAGGAAGATTGGTACGTGTATTGTTATGTATAACATCGATTGGAAGGCTTGAAACGCTTTTATTTTACACAGAGAATCGATAGAATATTATCGATTCTTCTTGTTTTTATTCGAAAGTAGAGAGAGATTTTACGTAACTTTGTTTGGAAGGAAAATTGAACTTAAAGTTGACTATTGCTTTTCGTCTCGTTTGAAATTCAATTCACGACGATCGATCTGACTTTTTCTTGCTTTAAACATCAGCGAATTTTCGATAGTTGGCGTTCTATGCGTAAATTATGAAACGAGTAAACTTTCAAGTATCGTAGTAGTTTTCTCTTTAGATATAAATTTTTCAAAAATTAAAACATATAACCGCTTATAGATGTAGCGAAATAAAATCGATCTTCTGGTTCGCTCGATATAGCATTGTTTATAAATTTGTTTAATTATTACTTAAGATTTGCGCGTCTTTATTGATTATTTGTTCGAATAACATTTCAAAAGATGTAATGAAAGTAAAGGGTCACAAATTAGTTATTTCCTTCCTTCGTAAAAATTACGACACAAGAATCTTATTATCCAGAAAACCATTATAACTGAACTAAAACATGCTAGATAGAGATTTATTTCATCCGCTAAATATTCTAACGAGTATTTCGCTTTCGAATGTTCTCTATATTTTTGATACTTGTATATATTCTATACATACTTGCTATTCTAAAATTCCCACGGAAACTGAAACATCCACAGACAAACAAATTCACTTATTACAGAGAAACTTCTAACATCTACGTGTCATCCACGCAAAACTTTCTCCAGTCACAAGCTCCGTCAACTCTAAGCCAAATAAAATTATACAGAAACGCAAGTAATCCGCAACGAAAACTCTCGACGCTGCAAATTAACATTTGCACGATCAAAAGTCCAGTAAATCAAAGATTTCTGCAGAATTTCTCTCTCTCTCTCTCTCCCTTTCCTTCTACACATTGCTAAATTTCCAACAACGGTACTCTACGATCTCCGTCTGTGATTACGCTCTACGTCGAGTAAATCTAGCAAGAGAGCGCGATACGAAGCGCGACGTAAACGCATTAGCAAGAGTTAACATCGTCGATCGACGCGTTTACCCTCGAGCTTTCTGACTGCGTTTATTTCCGCCACGGATTTCGTAGCCGTCTCGATTTGTCGGCAGATTACACCTGATGTCGATGGCATCGCTTTAGAGAATCCATTAACGCTTTACTGGCTGCCATTCAGAAGGTTGATTCCTTCGCAAACGTTCGACAAGGCACGGCGGGATCTTTGTGATCGAGACTCAGGGAACCGCGGCTGGTATTAAAGCTTGTCTAAGGGAGGCTCGTGCTCCAGCTTTAAGTGGAGCGCAAGACGAGCTTGTTAGCCGGCCATCAACTCGTACCTCGGTTTAATTTAAGTTGAAATTTAAGACCGAGACGGTGAAACGCGTCTAAACTGTTCCGTTCCATGCATCGGCGCCTGTTCTGACAACGGTGAAAGGACTAGTTTTTTCTTTTTTTTTTTTTTTTTTTTTTTTTTAAATACGGATAGCCGAGAATTCGTTTGGAAATTTGTACAGTGGATAAGGAGGGTAGAAGGAATTTCGAGTGTAATTTGAGAGAAAATATAAATTTTTGATGCTCGTGTGACGTACGAAATATAATTTTAAGATTACTCTTATAGCGGATGAAATTTGTCTCGTATAATAGATGATGAGGGATATAGAAGATATTACGTAAGATAGGCAACTTTATGCATTGATTGACGGAGAATAAAAATTTTCGGTATCTATGATATCCAAAATGTAATTCTCAATGTTGGTTCTTGCTCTGCGTGTATAATTTTGAGAAAAAAGTATGGATATTTAAGCATACATCGGTGCAAAATAAATTATTTCGGCGTATAAAATGTAATGTATAAAATGTAATCTTGACGTTAATTTTATTTGAAATTTACGCGATAAAGGACAAGGAACAAGAAATATAAGAATTTCGAATGCATACTGATCGAAAATAAAAACGTTTCATATTTACAGTGTGCGCTGTGCATATTTAATAATTTTAAGCTATTTGTAAAATATGCACGAAGGGCTCCTGGTACTTCAAATTTGTAATTTAAATAACGTATACGTTTCTCAATTACGATTGATCGTACTGATAAGCCCAAGAGGATGCTAGACGTCAGGCTGAAGCCGTTGTGTAACTGCTTCCCCTCGACTCGGTTCGAGAAGTCCGCATGCAAAATTCAGAAAACTACCTAAGAAAGTACTCATCGTCCTTTTGCGTGCCTCCATTTACATTCGTAGCTCTCTGAAAAGATCTTGGAAAGAAGAACCCGTGAACTCGACGATCTTATTTCACTTACTCGAGAAGAAAAAACAACAACAACAGAATCGATCCGAAGCTTTGTAAATTTTTAACTTTAATCGCTTCAATTTAAAATACAGCAATTTCTAAACTTGATTTAACGATTCATAAAATACAAAAGATAGATATTCTAATCAACCGCCAGACAAACGCAGTTGTATTTGTCTAAAAATTCAAATATAAAATTCTGTCGTAAGTGCATTTAGTTTTTAAATTGGAAATATACAGGGTGACGCACGTAAAACAGGCCTCCTGAATATCTCGGCTGTTATTGTTGATAGAAAAGAATGTGTCAGAGCGAGCTTGCGTAGTATCGAGGGGCACATCATTTTATGCAAATAGTTGTTTGGTAGGTGGGCGCGTAGGGGTCACACGAAGGTCGACTTCGTTTCTTTAAATGGAACGATATGTTTCTTTTTACCTACGACCTAGCAGAGCGTCTTAAAACGCGTACAATGATCTATGGTTCAAGGTCATTCAAAATCACCGAAGGTCAACTGCAAGGGAAAATAATTTACTTTATGTGAGCGATCGAGTACTTATGTAATGGCGATTTATTAATGTACCAGTATACTGCTACTTTGAATGTTCAAAGCGGAGACCTTGAGCATCGATGCATGCTCTAAAGCGTTGCGAGGGGGATATCACGGCATGTCGAATTTCGTTCGTATTAATCGAGAATTTTTATTTAGGGGGAAAATTAAAGCAGCAAGTGTACAATGAAATATCGACAACCATAGAATAAATGAAAGAGCGTGTAACACGAGCTTGCTCTGCCATTGATTCGAATGAAATTCGACATGCTGTTATATCCCTCTCTCGATGTATGCATCGATGCTTAAGGTCACCACTTTGAACATTTAAAGTAGCAGCGTACTTGCGCATTAATAAATCTCCATTACATAAGATAAAGTATTCGATTGCTCGTATAAAGTACGTTACTACCCCTTGCAGTTGACCTTTGCTGACTTTGAATCACTTTGAACCATAAATCATTGTACGAGTCCTAAAACGCTCTACTGAATGGTACGTAAAAGAACACATCTCTCCATTTAAAAAAACCGAAGTTAACCTTCGTACGATCTCTCCGAATTTGCATCAAATTTTGTGGCCGTCGACATCCTGCATGCTTGGTCTGACACATTTTATTTTATTACCAATATCACGTATAGGAAATTTAGGAAATTTACAAATTGAACGCTGTTACAACTATTTGTATACGACTGCCTAGAAAAGTATAATTAAGGACCGCCGATTGTTACATTTATGTTAGCACGTTTTTGTACGCGGTAGATTTATTTAATCCACTTTTACGTTCACAAGTGACAAGTCTGTTTCAGGGCGTTCTATGCGCTACGCGCAAGCCGCGTTCCCAATAAGCCATTATCGCGAGCAAACTCGTTGATGCACGCACACATATATAATAGCATGATGTGAATTCAGCTTAACTAGGCTGTAACTATCACACTGCGATTGACATTGCCATTTTCTCGTAAGAAACATATACGTACGTATATATAATGGAAGTCGGATATAGCATCCCAGAATTGTCCTGTATAATTAACATCGTTGGGGTCTGATAATTAGAAAAAGTTCGAGATAATTCGCGATAGGAATTCTTATACAAAACGTTTAGCTGCTTCGTTTTTCGAAATATCAAAAGTTCGAAGTTTTGAGATCTTTGGATTTTAGAATATTCAAATATTCAAGCATTCGAATTTTTCAGTTAAACAAGTTTTTATTCTTCGTATATTTAATGAAGCTTTTATATATAACGCTTACAACTTTTAGTCTCCACGCTTAGAAGCTGTTTCACGCGATACAGATATGTCTTGTAATAGTTGCCTGGTAAGAGCTAAAATACCTATTCGGTTGCATTGTTGGAATTTTCGAATGCGGTTGTTGTTGATCGTTTGAAACTAGTATCGGATTTTTTGGTGTATACATTAGAATTTCGAGGCACGAATAATACCTACATCGTGTAAGTACATTATCACGTACTCGTTATATATATCGAATTTGACTCGAGGCTTTTCATTCATAGAATTTTAACATAGAATTTTAGAGATTCAATGATTATTTCTCTACGTTAAAGAAATCACGGTAAAAACTTTTGCGAATATAATACGCAATTTTGATCTATTTTTTGTTAATTAAATTGTTAAGTAGCAATAATAATGTAGTAACAATTTTTTAAATAAAAATTATGTTAAATGTAAAAACGACAAATAAACAAATAGGCAAACGAACAAATCAAGAAAGGTTAAGATAAATTTAAGTTTTTTAATAAATTAAAAATTTTTTTTTATTCGATCGACATGAACAGCCTAATTTAAGTGAGACGACGTTTCACATTCAGGTAAAATCAAATGTCAGATGACTTTTACGTTTGCCGTGGTCCAATCTCGTTAATTTCCCCGCCAATCTCAGACGCGTGAAACCGATTCAACGGCGTTGCAATATTATTAGCGAAATAGCTGACTACGCATATCGATCGACCGTTTCTGCGCTGAAATCCCGTAACTGCGCATTTCGCAGGACCACACGTGGATATCGACTTTTACTTCGTAACGCTTCTCTGGCGACGACAGTCTGTATTCAATTACGACCAAGCAATTCCACCATCGTTAAACGTTTGATGGTCCCATTTATAACAGGTACCGCACTAAATTCTCAAACAATTTGCTAGAATTTCCAATTCAAACATTTTTCAAATCTTCAATTCTTTTTATTCTGTAATCCTGTAGTCACAAGCGATTTTTAATTCGGCCGAGGGTGACGATTAACGATTAATAACGAATCAAGAGCTAATACATGCAATGGATATCACTTTTTTGGATATCATTGCTATTGTCATATTTTAAATCAGAAAGAATTTTTATCTCGTCCTTTTACCTTCATCTGGTTCAACGATTAATTTTGAAAATGTAACTGGATCTATATCGAAGCAAAAGTACAAGTAAATGGTAATCGAATACTTTTCTCAGAAGCGAGTCATTGCACGCTGTGCAATAATCGCAAAAGATTGTATAATAATATGAGTTTTACCAATTAATGAAATTAGGTTTCAGTGAGTTGTGAATATTACGAGATTCAATTAACGCGTAATTAGAACCTCATAAATTCTCACAAATATTTATGTCAATAGCAATTTTTATCGATAAAACACGCGCAAATCTCCGCCCCTTAAATGGTCAGCTAACGAATAAAAACATTTTAATCTTTCATTGACGAACCTCTTTTCATTCTATGTTTCGTATTGATGATAAGACACCTTGAATTTCCACGCATTAGTCGAAAACTGACAGCTTTGAATTTGACGCAGCGAAGTCAACGTTACTCGTTATTGGGCCGGTGCTTCACGAAGGCAGTCTTCCGTTTAATTTCGCTATGTCCATTTGTCATAGACGTCCGCAATTCAATCTACGAATTGCTCGCTGACTTGCATATTGTTCCGATACATGTTTCAAGCGTATTTTTAGATACACGCTCGAACGAAACAGGTAGAGATATGGTCGAACACGATCAGCTTCACTTGACAAGTAGGCTTAACCTCGTGTAAGCACGCTTACGTACTATCTTGTACTACTTTCCTCCAAGATTTTTTTCAAGATATATGGCAATTTCTAAATTTATTCGTACGAAGCGTAATTTAAATTATTAAAGCCTTTCCCTCGTTTCTACGAAGCATATTTATTTTAGATTTAAGATTAAGGGGAGTCTCAGGATGAATCGTTTATGGAAAAAGATTTAAAGATAGAATTTCAGAATAGTTTACCTATAAATACGTAGTAGATAGAATTTGCGAATAGTTTTGATATTTTAATTATTGGTTATTTCGATATTTAATTGCCCTTTAATTATATATTAAAGGAGACAGCAAAGTTTAAATTTGATACTCGGGACATAGAGAAGGGTATGTTGAAATAATTTAATCGATTAAATAGTAGTTTGCTGGAAAAGAATTCGATATATTAACAATATGAAACAATTTATTCCAGGAGCGCGAAAAATGAAATAGTTGGTAAGCTAAAATATGGTAAAATATGGTTCAGGTGTATAAGAAGAAAGGAACTAAACGACGAAAGTAAAATACATGTGGATTTCCTATAGACGAATGTAGGTCAGCGATGTTAAAAGCATATATTCTCCTTCTTAAACGACTCAAGGTTGAGCGATAAAAATTTGAATTTCCGTAATCGCGTATGTGCAGTTAATTCTCATTGAAAAAGAAAAGAGACGAATAAATATAAAGAATAATAGACGCATATTTATTATAACTTTGGATCGACCGGTACGGTGGTCTCCTTTCTTTTCATAAAATATGTATCTATTTCCTTGAATTCTTTTCGCAGCACCGAACACACGCGCATGGTCGTGACCCAAAAAATCTGCGCCGAGAATCATGTATTTTTATCATTTCATTTATTTGCAAATAAACGGAAAGAATGAATTCCATTTCGTTAGATAAACCAATAACCTCATGAATATGTAATGGTATTTCAAGCACTCGCATCGTAAACGAGAAACATTTATTTACTTATTTGCGTCGCGTTTTTCCTTTTTTTTCATTACAAATCATAAAATGATACTATCAACCTTGATGATTTTCACGAGCTCGATGTTGCAATTTTATCGAACGATATTTGCCATTTTAATGATTCACGAAAGTTTTAACGAGCGTTTAAACTTTCAAGATTCTATCGATCGTGCTTTGAAGGTTGGGAAATTTGTATAATAAATTGTACCTGGTTGATATAACATCAAATTTGAGATTTTGTGTGGATAAGATTTTAACAAACGATATAATACAAACGTAACGATACGTAACCACATGTTAATTTATTTCTCGCTTTTTCGATTCATAAAATCTGATTACTTCCTGTCAATGAATGCATTGTCTAAAAAGCGTAGATTCACTGATACAACATTCCGGCTCGGACCCCTCGATCGTTTCAATCGTGGAAACAACAGAGTAGTAGTTGAATATCTGTAGGTATCCTAGTTCTATCGATTCACGGAAATGTTAATTTTCTGGATACTTTCGTCCCTTTCACGTAATTTAATCCTTGCTTTCCAAGCACAATCCCGAAGGGAGCGGTTCAATTGCTTTCGTTTCCAACGACAAGAAACGCGCTAAAATTCTGCTCTGCCATCCCCAATCGTACCCAGTTGCACGGAGAACGTGATTTTTCCGTTTCACATACGTTCTTTCTCTCACGATAAACTTTCGATCGTACAGTTTTCCCGAAATGATTATCTTTAGCGATCCATTCTTTGTAGAAATTCTGTCTAAACAATATACGACAAGTATTTCTTAATTATTATTAATTACTCGAGCTAAATTGTCAAAATTCACGCATTAATATAAGCCATCGAATTTTAGTATTCTACATAGAATAACGATTAGTGTAAATATTACAGATTTCCGGAAATTCTATTCGAACAATTTATAAGTATTTCCGCATTGTTAACGTTTCGTTTAACATTGTTAAAGCAGAAAATTCGCACGTTGATATAGACCATCGGTTTGCGATATAATAATATTTCGTTTCAATGCGATAAACTGACAATTAGTTTCTTCCACAATCTCTTTTCACGTAGAATTGTAATATTTGTATCCCAGCGATTATGTAATTTTTACTACGACTCTTTCCAATAACACCGTTTCTTCTTTTTCATGTTGCAGGAGTCATTAACAGGGGCGACTCTTTTAGAAGAAGAAGATCAAGGTCGAACTCTTTGGCACCTGCGGAACAAGATGGCGAGGAAAAACGTTCCGTGCCTGCGAAAGAGATCAGCTCGTATACAGTCGCGATACTGGGTGCAAGGGGTGTCGGGAAAACCGCCCTGATCAGCCAATTTATGACCAGCGAGTGTATAAACGCGTACGACAGACAGAAAGGTAACGTAACATCGTGTTTTTCAAGCACTCGTATCTGCTGCTCGTAAAGCAAGCGAGTCGTGTTTAACATACGAAACTGAAAATACTGGCCAACTTGACGAAAGTGAAGTAAATTGCGTCAGCGAATGTATCTACGTAACAGTGACGGTGAATCTGAGGGATAATTTGAGATTCGATGTTTGACGAAAATTTATAACTTTGTCCAAATGTTAGTAATTACAGAAAATGATTAAACGACCGAAGAACTTCCTTATCGCTTTTGCTTCGTTTCTTTCTTTGTTTCGAATAAGTTACAAGATGGATGTTTTAAGGAAGAAAAACAAATCTACGATCGTACACATTCTATAAATATCGAATATTTCTACATAGGTTAGTTGTTTCTAAGAAAAAAAAAAAAAAAAAATCTTTTAAAAATCCGTTTTATCGAAAGTCACGTGTCTGAAATTTTATTACATTTTACAATATTCTGTTCGACGATAGTTAATTTATACTAGCCCTATAGATTTCATATTTCCGACGTGTAAAATTCTTTGAATAACTCTCGATGTAATTCTATTCATGGAATATTCTTACATTCGAGATATTTCACACCCTTCTATACGTATACTCTAGAAATTCAGAATAACGTAACTCTGCTATCAACTTTTATCATTTTTGTTCCCAAGAACTTACAACGTAAAAATATGTTTGGAATACCAAACGAAATATCAGAATTATTTTTATATTTTCCAATATGACACATACCTAAGAAAATCCTGAATATCTTCTCGATACTTTTTCTTTACGGACCTCGAATTGCGTCTGAAAACGAGCCAATTTTCAAACCTTCGAACCTTAGGATGCTAGTTAACCGTCTTCCTAGAAACACTCCATTCTCCATTCTCCAGTTCTCAGACCTTTGCGTTTCTCGTTTCTCCAATTTTCTTCCCTTTTCTTCGCCGCTTTCATCAATCCTTCCTCCCACTGCTAGTTACCCTCGAGTTTCACGGTCATTGAGCAAGCCTTTGCTCGATTCCTTTCCTATCTAGTTGATTTGCCACGGAGAAATACGCAGAAACAAGTACGAGAAGAATTCCAAACAGTTTTCAACTATCGCGAATTATGAGCACAAAAGATATGTTAACATATAATAAGAAACAAAATTTTACTTGCATAAATTATTATTGAAATTTAATGAAATCGCCAGAAGAAGAACGCTTCGATTTATTCTATCGATTCACGATGCTATCTGAAATAGCATGTATCAGAATAACCAGAGAAAATAGCGGAACAACAAAGATAGTGGAATATTTTTCACAGCAATATATAGTCGTTGACAAAACCAAATGGACAGGTAGTAGATATTAGTGAAGCTTATTTGGACTAGTATTGTTGTCTTACGTATATTTAAATTTTATTTATTATATATCCTTAGAAACTCCTAGAATCTCTGCTGAAGCAGAGTCCTGCTGAAATCTCAGGAAAATCCTGCGTGTGGTCTTTATACTCGTTGATGAGTGATACGATGAAAACATGATTGACACCGCGATCTATTCTGCTCGTCAGCCTTCAGATGGTTGTGAAGCCGAGAAGTGGATAATTCACAGACTTAATGAAAGCTTCGACTAGGAGCTTTAACTCGAGAATCGCTGTATAACGTCGTTATAGAATATTTCGGTTTGGTCTAGCACCTGGGTCCCTAATCCATTTATTTTTTATTGAAAATTTTATACATTTATTTGCTTTAATACGGCTACATTGCCGTATCAAATACAAACGAATTTAAGTTAAGGGTTTTCAATCTTTTCCATCTCATGGCACATAAACTAATTACTAGAAAAAGATATATTATATTTGTTTCAAGACAGAGATTCACATCGGACAGCTATTCTGATTTTTTAATCTGACAGTCGTCAGTGTTTCCGAATAAATGCTAAATATACAAGTATTTAAGTATCGCGTCTTTTTCAAATTCTCGCGATACATCTGTAGATCTCTCGTCGCACACTGGTTGAAAATCTCCGATCCTTTTACATTTTCAACAATAAAATCATACGCTCACGAGCGCTCTATCGTCAGGAATATTAATCTACCAAATTACGGAACGTCGGTCTTTCAAAATCTCAGTAACGATCGTTTCACTCGTTTTCATTGGCTCTAAATCGCGCTCCGAATTGAAATCGCGAATTTTGACCTCGCTCACCCCGTTTTGAAGCAACGAACCGTGTCGGTTTCCGTTTTCCGACCGATTGTATATAACTGTTGGCGGGCGTCGGCGACCTTTTTCCCTCGTTTCGTCCAACGCTCGCTCGGAGAAGCCACAATGGCGATGACAATGCGCCAGACGAACGTAGCTCGCTTTCAGACTGCTTCTCGGTTATGCATAGCTTTATTTTTGGCTTTCGCGATGAAACGCCTGGTAACGAACCGGAGTTGACCATGCAATCGAGAAAGCGAATTCGCTCGTTGATACGGCTTCTAGAAAGGAAATGTCAAGAAGGATGAATAGATTTAGTCGTAGATGATAGCAGGAAGCTGCTTGTTATCGTACATCATTTTGCTTTTGGATGGTAGGGGTCGGGAGTAGCGAAAATGTTGGATCGTCGCCGTTCGTCTTGGTCAATTAAGGGGAGGATGAGTTTGTGAATTTTCATCGTAGTATGTCAAATTTGTTGTTTTATAGGTGGCAGGGCGGTAGTGTACTTGTCCGACACTGTTGAAGTGGATTCTCTAGCGTTTACTTTCCTTAGTTCTCCAAGGCATTGAGTATTGTTTAGCACTAAATCAATTCGAAGGGCCTTTCAGCTTCATAGCCTTTTCTAGGAACATGCCTAGCACAAATGACGCAGGGGAGTACAGACAGGCCAGTTTTTCGTAATTATATAAATAGCCATAGGTCCATGGCTTTGCAGCTCTTTTGTAAAGTAACGCTGCCAGCGTGCGGATCTGGACTAGCATACACGTTGTACTTATACTTAAACTTACTTAAATATATTTCTATTATACATTCATCCGCGCATTTCCTCTCTCAATTCCGAGATAAATCTTCAACAGGCACGTTTGTTGATATTAAATTGAAATTAAACGACGAAGTAATTATTTATTCGGATAAAGGCGTAGACATATGTGATATTAAACTTGTAATGAGACGACGCTCTTCTTTCATATGTTTTAGAATGCTTCGATAATTATAACAATTAAATTATTTTTATGAATATAAATAGAATTTTCTACCGTGTGTACAATTTAGATTTGATAAACGAGACGATTTAGACCAGCGTATGCATTTGTGTAACTTTTTGAAATTAAACTATCGTAAATTACGTTTTAGTTTGTTTGAATTATACTTAAATTATAATTAATATATATCGAAATTAGTGTCATTGGTTACTAAGAAAATTTATTGAATTTACTGAATTAATACATTCGCGATATAGTATACGTATACAACGAATTAACATGTTCGCTGTTATTGACATACACGTCACGTCCACTCAATAATCCAATTACACAATGTTGGTAGCGCAACTATTTTGTTTTTCAGTTTAAGCATTTGGACGAAAAGACTGTGCTATTAAGATAAGCGTTATCGGTTAGAATAAATATTTTTCTGACGAAAAGAAGTATGCGAATCCAGATACTAAGCAGATATTCAGGTATCGATCATTAACGCATTCCAATGTTTCGCCAAGAAAGTTACACGTGTAAACAAAAGGCTCGGACAGCGCGGAAGAAATATTATTATCGTCATATGTTTCTATAAATTTGAGACTACATCCTCGGAAAGAAAATGTTCAAAAGAAATAACGTAGGTTCGATGGTCTACGTCGTTTGAGTTTCCAATACAGGCTAATGAAAATCAAAGCAAAGCTGCGACAAGGTTGCGAGAAACGACATTCGTAACGTCTTTTACGAGCAACTGCGTCTCGTCAGAGCAATCGTTCGATGTTTTTCTAAGCTCGTGCGCGGTCAACCGAAAAACGAGTCATCGACTGCGAGACCAACGTGAATCATCGACTTTATTTTGCATGAGAGTTTGCTGGCAAGTGTGTCGATGGCCCAACGCACGATGGACACTATCTTCTACTCTATTTCATTTCGCGGTGCCAGTGTGCAACTCGGCATCAAGCGTTTCCACCACGGAAATATCCGCGTGTCGCAATCTCCGCGTAATCACAAACGACGTCGAAAATAGAAATTACGAATTTTTCGGGCGATCCCCGCGTATCAATTTCGTCAACTACGATCGTTCCGACGAAATATGAATTTCGTCTTGTTAGTCGCGTTCTAGTAAAATCATATCTCCGATTAGACTCTCTCGTGGACCTGTTTACGTTAAACTTAAAATATTCGTCGTATCTTTGCACTTGCTTTTCCCAATTTCCCAAACGTTAAAAGTTAAATCTCTAATTTCTCAGTTTTCCTTTTCTTCGATTAATTGAGTGAAAAACAAATTTAAGGAAATCGTTTCGATTTCGCTTGAGAACTAAATTTAGCGTTATTTAAGTGGTATAATATATTTATATTTATTTATATTCTGACACGTTTCGAGAGTCGTTTAAGCGTTGAAGTTTAAGTTTATCAAAATGTAGATCTGACTACTTCATTACAAAGATAAGTATATACGTATCGTCTCGTTAGATCACTGGATTTCGAATTACAGTAGGTTTAATAGAATCGAATATTTCTCTTCCACGGTCTTCTCTCTAGAATTATCAAATCTAGATTTATTCCGTTCTACGTACGTTTCAGCTACTTAGTCTGTAGGGATTTTAGTACACCGGTGGTCATTACGAAATACGATATTCGCCACTTCGCCGCACCTTCCTTACGTTTCGATACATTTGAGGGAACAATTTAAAACGCTCGCGTATTCGTGACAAATAAAATAACAAATAGCAAATCCTATTAACATATGTACGTACGAAGAATAATCCTACGGGATTTCCATAAAAAATGATGTACGTAACATACTTTTTGATCGTAAAGAAAAATTTCAAATTCGATACACGACACGCTCTACTTCCTCCTTACTTGCTTATTTTATTTCATTCGAGTATCGAACGATTTAACAATTTTATGATTTTTTCTAATTAAAATATTGTCTCTATAATAGATAGATAGATGGAAATAAAGTCGCGTATTAGATAAAGAAAAGGTATTACGATCGTCGTTCTGGAATTAATAGCAATATCTGAGTTAAAATCGTATCCGACAATAGACAAAAGATAGGGAAAGCACGAAACTCGCTGAAATATCGGCGGTTGACGATAATAGACTCACAATAGAAGTCGGTAGGATCTGTTCTCGATTCAGGTGTCTCGAAATAGATCGCTTGACGAAAATAAGCGAGATGGTTTATAGTTCTGACAGACTGGTCTTCGTTCGTATCCGATTAACAGCCCTTGGCCAAGAAAAGCCGTTTTACACGAGAAAGCTGCTACGTGGCTGTAAACGTGTACGCTCGGATCCGATCTAACGCGTTGGCCAACGGGAAAATCGGCTGTGCGTGCATCGTTCCATTCTTTTACAAATAATCCGAGTACGATTTCAACGATTTACACGTTACGGCTAGCGGCTCGTTAAACCTCGCTGGTTTACGTAAGAATCCACCTTGTGTTTCGATTCCGTCCGATAGGAAAGACAAGAGTTGATCTTCTTCGATGAAACGAACAGTGTGGCGATCCTGTAAATACATCGATCGTAGTTGGATCGATTACGAATTGATATGTTTAAGTGGTATAGCGTGTTAAGTCGTATGGCGTTTACGTACTAATTAATTAGGCCTAAGCAAATTAAATTTCGTATCGTTTAGTAGTATTTTGATATTGCGAGAACGAAATGTATTTCATAACCGTATCGTACGTGCTATATGAAACACTCTGAAACATTAACAGTGTAATGAGACGCGACTGTCGCCCTTATATTTGTAAACTTTAAACTAATTTGGAAATATATAACGTAGAAATTACAAGATATTCATTGCAAATATATATTTAGTAGATAAATTAACGTACAGCATGAACGATCGTTTTAAGCATATAATAAGTGTCAAATACGATTCTATCGAGTGTCAAAGATTACCGATAGAACGAATAATTGATCTCTGCAGAATGTACGTTGTACTAAGTATCTCGTCATTTTTATATCTTTATATCTTTATATCTTTTATATCTTTTATATCTTTAGTTTCTTTTCATATATAATCGTGATATCTGTGTTTCGTTACTATGCTAACGAAATTTCAGAATGTTTCGTGTGACGCACATAATGTATCAATGAATACGAATGTTTTTAATTTCGCAAAGGCAACGTTAAACGTAATAAACGTGCAAAATTTTCTGAAAAATGGTCGTCCTTTCAGTCTGTTAAAGTTTTAAAAAATCTCACGGCGTGAGATAGAACTAAAGATTCTAAAAACTTGGCGGTATTCGTAAAAAGCGTAAAACGAGATATTCGCACTAAAATACAATTACTATAAAATTATCATATTGAAATTTAATTACTACAATTATCTTTCCGGTATTTTTTATCGTGCCACTGTAGAGAAAGCTTAATTAGAAATTAAAAAGATTCACAATCTGTTAATTTACTTTGGTTTTGCTCGAAAATTGAGTTTCTAACGTAGAATTTTTTCTCCAGCGCAATGAATCCTTTTCTCTTTTGCCAATTCTACGTTGTACGCAACGGAAAATGCATCCTAATATAATATCCATAGAAATGATATCAAGCTGGCACAAATTATGCACCATGAGAATGTTGTTGACAGCATGAATATGTTTGTCCACGTAATCTTCAGAGCGTATTTTCCCTAATGGCGTGACATTTACGCAGACAATGAAGTAGAGGCAGCTTATACAACACGGCTATGGATATTCAAACGCAAGGGTAGGCCAATAGGCCAGGAAATTGTTAGGAGAAAAATACGCGAAGAATGATCTATATTTACGGTAACCTATATGGTGACATTAATTTTACCAGCTTCGCGTATTTTTTAAGTTAATTTTCTATACTTCCATAGATAAAGAACGATATCAAACGTGGTATAGATTATTATCGTGTACGTTGCTCGTCGTAATATTTGCAGCGTGAAGAGTATCTCTATTTACGTTCTAATACTTTATGTTCAGAAAGATATATAAATTTGCATAAATACTCTTAATTTATTAGTTACATTGAATCCACCTGGATCGTTTTTTCGATATTCTTCCTCTTCGGATATCAAAGTAAAATCTCAATTTTCCTCGTCATACCGTCATTTCCATCTTCGGATCCTACTTCACGCTCTATATCCTAATCGATCACCGCCAAGCTGAAGCGACACCGACGATCCTGGAAATTCCAACTATTCTCTTCACTCATCACCAATCATCCTTTTCGGATATTTCTAGTCTTCCGTTTGCGTGACCAATGGTCACGCAAAGTAAAGTAAAGTTGCTTTCAAGGGGTGTAACGACACTGAAAATGTTTGTTTCGAGACGCTACGAACAACAGAGGAACTTGCAGAGCTTTCTGGGTCGAGGAGGCAGGCCAGTCCGTCCAGGCGACGTGAAATATCGTCGTGACACCCTGTTTGCTTTTCACCTGCTGCAACAGATACAGCTCTTCGCCACGATTACGCTATACAACTAACGTCGGTCTCGAGCATCTATTTCACTCGGCCATGACGTTATCGGGAAATTGCCTGCGAGTCGCTCTTCCATCGCGTTCATTCGCTGGCTATTTATAGTGACAAACGGTTTCTTTGGACTTTCCGAAAGGATTTGGATTAAAAACCTCGCGTCTTCCCGCGTCTTAAAAATTGTTCTCGTCGCAGATTTTATTTCTCTTCGCTACAGAAGAAGCTTCGTCCTTCCTCCATCGAAAATCTCGATTCTTCGTTTTTGGTCATTAATTTATCTTTTATTTTTATCCTTCTTTCTTTCGAAACGATTTCATTGTGATTTCTCGCGTTTCAGTGACAAATTTTTACATAGACGGGATTACGTTGATTCTTCCCTTTCTACGTATTGCGAACGAAAACGTGTATTTACAGAGTTAAGCAAAAAGTAGAAATTTTGAAGGCTGCAAGATTAGAAACTTTTCTTACAGTCTATATTCTATGAGCATTTGATTTCAGAGAATTAACTATATTGGAAAATAGTTTACAAACAGCAGATCAAAGAATTTAATTCTCTGATACTTTTTGTCAAGGTTCTTCTTACAATATCTTTTCGATAACCTTCGTTTCATACGATTTCGTGGAATTTAATTACTAATAATTTTTATTAGCTCGCGATCCGACACAAGGTATAATTAGGCACTGAGGAAATTGCCGCTGTTTTGATTTTTTTATCTCGAAGAATTTACGCTGATAATTTTCTATAATAATATTTTATAATAATAATAATAATAATTTTTAAAACATCGGTCTTCGAGGTCTCGATATTCTCGAGACGCCTCTTTCCCTTCTTCTTTCGTCATAAATCATTTTTGATTTCGTTTGTAGCTTCTCGATAACATTTTTTCATTCGTTCAGATTGTAACGAGCTCGATCTGCTTAATTAAAATACAGATACTCGGTAGCTTTTTCATATGGAATCGACGTCGCTGGATTATCGTTTAAATCTAATCGACTAATGCAAGGCTTTAGTCGACTTACAAACCACGGATTTGTGCCAGCAAGTATCGTTTCCATAACGGCTACTTCTTGCACGCGTATCGCTATGCTCAGCCAACAATGATGCTCGCAAAGTATCTCTTCATCGTTCTCTCGTAGATATGAATTGCGGTACACCGTTAAAGAAGATTAATTGTGAAATGAGTTTGTGGTTTTGCCTGATAGGTTTAGTAGGATACACAAGTGTATTAAGATTGACACGTAGAATATACAAAAGCATTACGTGGTTATGCCTGTTACGTTATTATAAATATGGAATTTCTTATATTATGTAATTTATATTCCAATTAAACCATGTTTGAATTTTTAGACTAGACAGCTACGTTAATTTATATTATTTGTGCAATTTATCAATCTATTATATATTATTTGTTTCGTTATACGTAATAATCGACAACGTTGTATCGTTAGATTATCGTTATACTATTCAAAGTTCGATCACGTACTCGACTACATAACACTTTTTCATAATTTTAGTTACGATTTACAATTACAAATTGTTACGTTTTCTACGAAATAACGACGCAAGTAAAACGGAGAAAATTGGCAATTTTATGTTTACGAGAGAGCCTTCTGACAGAATTATCTTTTCGCGTTTAAACATTACCATTTGGTAGAAGTATTACATTACGCTCAATATGCAGTATTTCTTTCACTGGCAGCGATTTAATTCAGGCAGTGCTTAACCGCGAAACGGTGCAACAAGAAACTTCGAAGACGTTTGGTTTGGAAAGGATCACTAAAGGATACACATTGAAAACAGACGGTCGTTTCTTTGCCAAGTAACAAAACCCAACGTCAAGAATAAATCTTTGTTGCGCGAACGTCCTAGATTCGAAAGATGGTAACGATCTTGGCTGCCTCCTTTACGAATCCTGCTATCCACTTTTCGTTACATATCCTGCATAATTTCACTGGAAGCACGTACTTAAAACGGAGACGTACGGTTTAAGGTTCGCATATAATTTCCAATAACTTGCAGATGAAACCGATTTTACGACAAGATTTTATCGAAACTTCTATCTGGAACAGAGTAACAAGAATATTCTCATTTGAGATTTTACATTCTCTAACAGGATCGTTATTAATTTTCGAAATTTTATTTGGATATTCTAATTCGATATTCGAAATGTTCGAGTATCTTCGAAAATATATATGATCTCTAAGTTTGTCCGAAATTGTTACGTTTGGACGATATCGATTATACGAATTTTATTTCAATCACCGAAATATTTCTCTTTTCTCTTAAACATCTTCTAATTACAAATATTCTCTTAATTAATCTTTTTTTTCCATTCGATTCGTCCATGTACGTATTTCATTTAATCGATCGAATATCAACCTGAACGATATTTATAATTCTAATTTTCCTGAAATTTCTATAAACGTCCCTATTGCTATTATTAGTTCCAAGAAATATTTTTCCACGAATTAGCGATATTCCTCTAATTAATCTCACTTCCATTTCCTGAAATTTCCATAAACATTTCCGTTTCTATTAATACGTAATTCCTGTGTATTTTCTAGAAGCATTTGCTAATTAGCAACATTCCCCTAACAAATCTCCCACTCACCAACCCATCCGCTTTTCTAGTAATTAAACAACGATTTCAACGTTAGACTGTACCAACCCTAAATGCATTCACGAAATAAATCCGTTTAATACGAACGATGTCGAATGTCGAATATCGAAACACGCGGGGATAATTAGCGGCTAACGTATCTCGATCGATTGTCAATCGTTTCTGAACAAAATTATAAACCAACATAGTCTCCGATAGCGATATCACGGTCTGTGGTTCCGCTTTAATCCCGCAGCTGACACAACAAATCGTGCGTGTTCACGGATTACGACGAAGTGCATGAGCATACTAGTCGGGTAATAGCACGATGACCCCGCTGGCTATCCTCTAACGAGGCAGGATCGATTTAACGCGCGTCTGGTTATGTTTTTATCAACCTCGCCGGATACAGAATCGATCGAAGCTCGATGATCCATTGGTTGCTTTCGTAATTGAATCTCATCGTTTAATAGAATCTTGTTTCGTAATTTTTAAAGCTTCTTCCTCGAGCAGACGAGGCTCTGTTTGCGTTTGATCATGGTTTTTGCCTGAGTTTATCAGCGAAACGAAGCTGCAAAGTCGAGGGAAGTTGAAAAACGGTTTTTTAATTGGTACTCTGCGAAGTTGGGCGAAAGGTTGATATATCTTCGAGGAGCCGTTACGAAAGGTTATCAGAGAGGGAAGAAATACGTGGTTTTACTCTTCCCGATGAAACATTCTTCAGCCTGACGATTTGATTTTCTGAAAGTTACCTTTGAAATTAGTTAGAGATATACGAGATTTGTTATTTCTGAGTTTCTTTTTGCTTGAATTTTTTCTTCTTATTATTATATTTCTTCTTATTATTACCGCGTTATACGAGATATTCGCATGTGTAAGATAGGGTTGAAATTATTAAAATATTCAAAGATTTCAGGATGTTTCTTCGTATGTCGGTACAATTTGTACACTATCGAACTGGATCTACGTGTCGAAATACAATTTTTAAAAACTGAATATGTACAATTTCTCGTTAATATCTATCGATCTATATGGAACTTTTACGACACTTGACACGAAAAAATGATATATACTTAAGCTATGCCTACACTGACAGGCAATTGTCCGCAAACACGTGTCGCAGTCAATCAGCATCTGTCTTTCTGCGGATTTCCCTCGAAAGACAGATGCTGATTGGCCGCGACACGTGTTTGCGGGTAAATGTCTGTCATCGTTGATTCAGCTTTATCTACAAATCTCACTTTCACGTTAAAGGTTGTCGTTCTTCGGAATTTTCTTTAAAATCAAATCCACGCCTTATTTCGTTTGATTTCCTTCGATTTCAAAAATATTGCTCGCACCTCGCTCTACGGACGCAATTTCAAATCTTCTGTTTTAATTAAATCGAACTGAATGCAATTAAGAGCTCGATCCAACTCCGTAGACAACTTACTCATCGAGCGTGCGCAGTTTTTTCTAAACTCGTGCAATTACCGTATCCGAAGACGCTTTCATTTTACGTGTTCCAAGGCGCTAGCCTTTATGACCCGGAACGTGGATACGTTAGAAACCGAAGTTTCTCGTTTACTTAACAAAGTTTCGCTAGGTTTTCGAGCAAACTTGCAACTCGTCCCGACTTGGACCAAAAGTTGATACGTTCGACGAATTCGTCACCGAAGACGCTTCTGTAATTACTTGCGACGAGAACGTCAAGATCGATCGCGTTTTCACGGGAAACTCGCCGTTTAAACGCGACGAAGATAAATTCGCGCGGCAAGTTCCACAGGTCTGCAACAAGTTTTCTGGTAACGCGACGACGGAAGCGTGGAACGCGAGTTTCAGTCGGTACAGATATTGTAATTGGAACGTAGTCCTCTTGCGAATAGGAGAAACGTTGAGAACTCGTGAGAAGTTTATCTTGTTACTTTATAGACGATCAGGATTCGATGTAGCGAAAGTGGGTTTCGAGATTCGGAAAAATTTGACAAACCGAGGTTTCTGTTTCTCTTTCGCTCTTCTTACATATCTCGGGTGAAATAACGATCAGATAATCTTGCACGGAGAAAAGATATTGTATAATTATATCTAATATTTTGTTGTATTCTAATTGTTGAAGTGGTCACCACTTCTAAGAAAACTCTGGTCTTTTAGTTTTCTCAAGCACCGAAGCCATCTACAGCGTATAGACAAAAGACTGGGACGAAGGCAGACCATAAACTGTAGACAGGCGACGATGGTTTCGGGGTTTTCAGTCATAGGGTAATACTGCTAGCGTGCGGATCTGGGTCAGCTCATATTGTATTCCTTCTATGTATTTACATTTCAGCGTTTAAAATATATATTTTCTACCTTACAATTTATCCACGCGTTCCTTTGTATTCACTTACATCTAATAACCTCAACACTAGTATTTGTAACAACCTCATGTTAGATCCGATCTGTTTCAACGAATCGTTAAGTTAAATTCAGTCGGATCAATCGGTGTTAATAAATTGTTACAAAAGTTATCAAATTAGTTTTGTTGAATTTACAGTTATTCAATTTAAAACGTGGATATTCCTGCTCGCCTCGTACCTTCAAAACACATTTCGTTGCGTTTGAGAGTTTTTAAATTCCCCGAAAACGGAGCGAAGGAGAATAGTTTTATTACCGTCAAAATAAAAGATTCGTAATATGATCGTCGCTGAATTTCAATGACTTTAACTCTTTGAAACTGGAACTGACTTTATTAACATCACTGATAATTACTAACTGACCGTATTAACGAGCTTTGAAATTTACCGAGAGTTCGCTTTTGCTGGACATTGACGAGAGTCCTTTCGAGGCCCTTGATCGATCGCCAATCTTATACGAAAGAGATACGGCGTAACTGGTCTCGAATTTGGCATTTGGAAATGCAATAAACTCCGCGGGATTTCAACCAGAGTTGGCTTCGGTCTGGATCAGTTTGGGCTCGATGTTAAGCTCCATCTTTTGAATTTCCCCTTCGAAACTCTCGCATTATGGCACGGCTGAAGCTGTTCAGGGACGACTAAAACGAGTTTTTAAACTGGTGTTAGAGTTTCGAGTAATAAATTCTAATTTTGCTCTGTAGAGTGTTCATGATACCAATAAATTACAGCCTTAATTCGAAAATATGTCGTCAAAATTCTTAACTCGATAAATTTGATCGCGATCGTAAAGCGTAAGGCTGCGTCGTTCGAACTTACGATGCGTAGGTAACGGTAGCTCGCTTCTCAAAGTATATTTTAATGAACGAAGTTTCACGATAAATGGAACAAATAATGGGAATATTTAATTCGATATCACGCTTTAATAGATTGTACGGTGGAAATTGTACATCGCGCAGTGAATTTTGTAATAACGTTATTTGAAATTAAATCGGTAAGCGATAAGCGTCTTATCGAGCGAATGCGATTTTTTGTATTATAAAATACAATTAGATTACGCAATAGAGAAATGCAAACGATGGTTACAAGCGTTGTATTAAAATTTCTTCTTTGATATAGTTTAGCGGTCTATTTTGTTTTTGTAGAAATTTACGAGAGCGCCGGTAGAACGTTTCGGTAGATTAACCCGTCTCAACCGTCGTCATTAATATTAACTGGTGTAATTGACACAGTGAAATTAATAATAAATTACTATGTACATAAATACGTATATTAATCGCGTAATTACAAAGTCTACGTTTCAGATAAATCGAAATAAATTGGACCAAGCTTTTGCAGCTGCGAAAGAAAAAAGGAAAACTTTTCGTATGAATAAACCCCGACCTATTTCTTAATTACAAACCTTTTTCAAGAGAGAGTTATTAAGCAGAAAAATACATGTTTCTAGATTTATTTATAAATCCTTTTCCGTAGACGCGATTACCATATAAATACGATAGATATATAATAAAAAATTGCTTATAAGAAAAATACGAAAAGTGAATCATGATTTGCATCGCTTCTATACAATCACCCTTTTCATACGAACGTCTTCGGTTTAGTTTTCGGCACACCACCACTCGTTCGCTAATGTATACAAATTATACACACGCACACAGACACGTATACACGACAGAATAAACAGCATGAAATCATGCACGAATCTCTGGCGAGGTTCTCGACGGAATCGTTAATACGACGCTTTAAATACGACGCTTTTAATAAGACCACGGTGTCATTAACCTTCGCGATCCACTTAGCGACTGAACGTTCTCGTTCTTCGCGACGACTCCACTGTTTTTGGAATTTCTCTCTCGCAATGTTTACGTTTACGAGGATTTCCACCTCTGGCCATTGTACCCGCGTCTTATAAAATAGCTTCTAATTTGCTCGTGCCTGTATTATCGATGAAACTCTTTCAAACGATAAATATGCGATTAAAAGTTAGTTCGTTTCTCGTTTGCGGTAATTTTCACAATCAGCAGAAAACCCTTGCGCAATTTCTGTAGTAATAATAATATTAACGAAACGTTACAAATTATTGGTCGGCGTATTCTGCGGTATTACAGTAACAAGTTTGACGATAAAACAACAGTTTTACGATAAATTTTATAAACGACAATCCGAGCATCTCGTTTGACGCGATATGGTAAAATTGTGAACGGAGTGTTCGTATTCTGCATTTTGTGATTCGACACCTATGGATCTTCGTTTATCGTCCTACGTGTATTATCCTTCGAAGAATCACAATCACCGATCAAACATTTTTACCATCTTTCGTAGCGACGTTCCAAGCTTCTCCGCAGAAACAGCAAAACGTAATACACTTAAAAAGTCGAGTCTAATTCAAGAAATTAAATTACACGCACGTTTCCTACCTACATTTGTTTCTTCAATTTGATTTCCACCAAGCATATCACTTGCAAATATAGAACCCGAACAGATTGCTCTAGCTTTTGACGTCATATTCCTCATAACCTTCTTCCTGTTCTAAGAGTTCACCGCCCACGTTTCATACGCGAGAAACACCCTTACGTATTGTGCCTTTCTAATTTTCAATATAATAGGACAAACTTCTTGTTTGCTCACACGATAAACTTGGGACGACCACAAATACAATTTCTCCTTGTCTAACATACATTCGGGATATGACATCGTTCCCGGAATATTGTCATCTTATTGTCGTTGCACAAGTTTGAATTCGATTTACATACGGTTACGGTAACTGGATCCCGTCATATTGTGTCCCGGTCTGGTGTTATGCAATATGTGCGGTATATCGAGAACAAAGCGTGGATATAGCTATGACGAATCAATGTACGTTGTTAGACTCTTTACATTAATTTATGAGTTACGTAAACAGCGTTATTTTGGGTGAAGATTTATCACAATACAGAGCTTGATTTCTTTCTTTCGTCGATATAGAGGTATGTATAGTTTAAATGTTTGTATTTAATAGGTGCTTGATTGACGAATGTCTTTATATCGATCAAAAATTAGTAATTTATGTTAGATATTAAATGAACGTGAAAATTCACCGAAAACTTACGAACAACTCGAGTCTATAATTTGCGTACGTTATGCTTGATACTGTAATAGATTGGCAATATAACGTCAGGTTGATAATTTAGTTTCTTTCGTGACTTATGGATTGAATCGAAAACGTCAGTGAACAATTGGTAGAAATGTTCGCCAAAAATGTTACAGAGAGTAGAGATCCATAATTTCAATTGTCAAACTCTTTTACATGAGATGACTATGCGTATAATATTTCGATAGATTAATAATATATGGTTGACAATTCTTTCGTTCTTGTATACGACATACATTTTTTTATTCAATTCTTCATAGATAACGTGATTTAAATTTGTAATTTAGATCTGCGAAGATCCTATAAGCGAACAAATGAATACGTTTCGAAATTTAAAATCGTCCCAAATATCATTGCGGATAAAGTGGAAATGGACTTGTCGTTTTAAACAAAGTAATAATTATTATTATTATTTATTTATTTGTGCCGTATAAATTATTGCTCTCAAATTCTGGAGATTAAAAAATGGAGATTAAAAAATATACTTTTTCAGGATTGACAGATTTATCATTTTTAGATATTTGTTCGCTGTATATCGTTCAATTGCATCGAAAATTTGTTTACTTCTTGATGCCGAAAATAATGGCGATTAGTGTCACGACTTACTTTTATTTCGCGCCTTATCGTCACTTTTGCGACTACGTAATTGCATACTTTGGGCGGTGAAATTTCTGGTACAACCTTGTCTTTCTAAATGCAAATTTGACGCGCGCTCTTCCACAGCTCTAATCTCTTTAATATTCGCAGTGCAGGATACTCGAAACGACGCTATCCAGATTGTGTTCCATTAGCAGTGTTTCTAGATGAAACTACAGTATTTAATTACGGGTCGAGGAATATAGAAACGCGCTTTGTTTTCAAAAATTTCCATAATTTCCCGTTATTTCCCCTTGATCAAAAATCAAGGAGAAATGGTTCAAGAAGGAAGAGAACAACTTTTGCGGAAACAATTTCTGCGCAGAAAACAATTTCTATAATATCTCTATAAAGGAGATATTCCTAAATGTCTAAAGTATCTCTATAGTGTTTTCACACGAAGGGTACAAGATTGGATTTTCCCATGAGATAAAAGGTTTTATTTTTTTTCGAAAAACTTTATGACGCTTGATGTCGAGTTTACCAAATATTTTTTACCATTTCCATCGGCTACGCTACGCATAATTGCATTACAAAAGTTTTGTGTTGTCAAGAAACTTTAAGGTGTACTCTACTTCGTCGCGACTTAGTCGCCAAAACTTTCTTCCTTATTGCATTTCAGTTCCCCCCAAAAAATGGGACGAGGGACACGATATACGAGGAACGTTGCCTTCAGCATTAAATATTTTCTCGTTTTCAATTTTCCCCGAGATATTTTTCATAATCAGCTTAACACTGTTATGTACATGATCGATGTTTTATCTCCGCTTTTAAAGAAACATAATGGGATTCATGAAACTTTGAGGATACAAGGGGCGCGGAGATGTGTCACGTTGAAAAGAAAATATTCTACTATGGAAAGCTTAATGAAATTTTTTAATCACGCTTATTGGAACAAAAAGTAACGCCCGGCTTATAAATAGAAAATATTGTACCTTGGATGCTGTAAACAAAAAGTTCACGTATCTTTGCGACATAAATTAAAAAATTTGTTTACGAAGATTTTTTTAATTTCTTACTATTTTTATTCCAGCGGTAAAAATTTAAAATTTGCTAAGTTAATCCTGCAGCAGATATTTTTAACAATAATCGTTTCTCTAAACAAAACAACTACTCGTACAAAAATTTTCTTGTGCGCGTCACATCCTGCAACAAAGTTTTTAATTAAATACAATCAGCGGAACTCGTAAACCAACAAACTCGCAAACTTCTGGAAACTTTAATTGTTACCAGAACATAATCACGGGTCTCCCTTCTCTTACCCCACAAAATTCTCCTTCGGCAAACACGCGTAAATAAGAATATCAAACAAGTCTCGAAGTGGAATAAGGATTGTACGCATCTTTTAAAAATTACGTTGCACCGGAACGTCTATTATCCAACAGCTTCTCGAGCCAGTAAACTTTGCGTATAATATCCTCGAATCAAACGAACATAAAATAAGGTAACCGACAGAAAGCAAAAATTGGGGCCGATGTCGAGAGTTTTACACGATAATTTTGAAATCGGGATCGAGGTCAAGACGCGACGAAACCGTGTTGGGAAGACTGCGTCTGCTCGTAGTAAAACAAAAGATGGAAGGAGAGGAGCACTAGCGATGGGATTAAGTTCAATACGTTTTTATAAATTCAAATCAAATGCAATACCCAAGGTTTACCTTATAAGATTGAAATGCTACTCGCAACTAAACTGGAGATTTTTATGCTTTTAACGTCAAATTTGGATATCTGTACAGAACGTACGTAATATTCAAAGATTTAAAAAATGTTATATTTAATGGGTTACGTTGATAAAAGTACGAAATTGTATAAAAAATTCGCAGCCTAGCCATAACATGTAATCGTTAATTCATCGTACTTGCGAAGCGTTCGATCTTCGCGAACTGTTTTTCAGCCTTAGAACGAGTACGTGAAAGTTTCGACAATCTACTTACAAGTACTTTGATATTAGAATGACGATACTCTTACAATTATACCATTCGTGCCGTGACAATCGGAAAAACGCTGTATATCCTATTTATGTTTTTACAAGATGGATACAGTCGATCGTTAGCATAGAGTTAAAAATTGCTATTTATTGAATATTACCATATTCGTTGAAATGATGGATTTCGATGATAACCAAGGAACACGGTTTTAAGAGAATTTCCGGTAAAATGCTCGTAAAGTTCCAAACTTATTTGAAAAAGGCTCGATTCTACTTAGGGTCACTTTCTTCGTTTCTCAAAGTATTTATAGACTTCGAATCTATCGCGTTTAGGTTGAAATCTGCTTGAAAACGATGCTTCTTTTTTTTTCGAAATACAGCACGAATCTAATCGGCCAATGTTCGAGACTACTTGCGACGTATTTCAGTCCATCGCTAGAAAGCACGGAAAGCGATGGAAAATCGCGGGACGCGAGGAAACGCGCGAGGAAAGCGAAACGGGCACGTCGGTTTCCAGGAAGGTGTAAAAAAGAAAAGTACAGGAACAGGCGGGCAGAAATAGCGTCGGTTAATTTTGCACCGGTCCGCTGCTATAAACGTACATCATACAGCCTCCGCGTCTGTTCATCGTCTGACCTCCTCTTCTTTCTCGCGCCTTTCTTTTTCTTCGTTTCTGTTTGCCTCCTTCGTCGCCGTCCTTCTTCGTCCCTTTGTATACATACACTGAACGTCTGTTATCAGTTTACGACGTGGAACTTCTTCTTCCACTTCTACGGTGTTTCTCTTGAAAAGCTTTTGCCATTATCTTAATTATGGAAATTGAGGTCTGACGGAAAGAGGTTTTTGTAAAACGGCGCGGAACCAAGCAAGAGGTTTTATCAAAGAATTGCTTGGCAGCTGTACGTATTCGTGAACAGACGACTCGAGGTGAAATTTCCTATTATGAAGTTACGGTTACTGGAAGAGAATTGGCTCGCAAAGCGTAATTTTTCTCTTTTCTTGTAAGAAATACTTCGGTATTTTGATCAATTTATTTTTGAGCTATATTGGCTCGAATCTAAGTAAAAGTTAATTAGAATAGATACGGAGGGAAGTATTATAGGGGATCGTGCAATTTTACTCATTTTATCGTAAGGAAAGGAACATCGTGTGCGCTAAAGTTGATTTTTCTTTGTTTCGCTTTATTACTACCTTTATTACCGTTTCAACGTTACTTGAATCTAATATTATCGAACATAAACCAAATATTCATCACTTGTTACAACCAATCGATACCACCTCACTCCCTTATGGTCGCTGAGATTTACGCGTTCCTTTCGTCCGATTTGCTAGTACATTAGGCAAACCCGACCTGCTGAATCGCGTCTCTGTCGAAACGCGCAAGTTCTGTGTGTAAACCTTTCGCGAGCGACGTTCCTCGTTTCAAAAAATGACTATTTATTTCAATCAGTGTAAAACTTTGTAACGCGTAACATTATGTATCGTGTATTTATTAATCGCTCGATAGGGATTTCTGTCTTTTTTCCACACGATTGGAAATTTATCCTGTTCGCAATAAGGAAGAAATAAATAAACCATCTCGAAAATAGTTCTCGGAGAAAGTAGAAAAATCTTGAGGAAGACGAAGGTTCAGACATAAAAAATTCGTTCCTCCGACCTATCGCTTTAACTGCCGTAGCCCGTTGCGATTTCTTTTCCTCGTTTATTTTCCTATTTCTTCTCTTCGTTGTTTTCTTTCTCTGCGAAAGATTGACAAACATTTAACTCCCTCTACCAAACTATTGAAATCTCACCACAAAACCAACAATCGCTCGACCAGCTGAAATCATCGGACCGCAGCATCGATGCAATTCCCGGAAGCTGCGGACGTTTGGCGATGGTTGTCGACGAGCGGACGCGTGGACGCATTTAGAGTGGCGGGATCGCGCTTAGCTAGCGCGTCTCCGTTCGTTTATTTACAGCGGTTCCATTCGATTATTTTCCTTTCCGCCACGCGATTTCCTTCTCATTTCTCCCCTTTCCTCGATATCTCGTCCTTGCCGCGGACGAATAAAGGGGATGGTCCAAGGAAAAATAAATGAGGCAGCAAATCAAAGGGATCTGTAGCTGCTCCTCTTCCCATCTTTCCATCCCTCTTCCTCGATAATACCTCTTTTTTCCTTCGCCCTCCCCCCCCCTTTCAGCGACGCTCTTTGAGCTGCTTTGTGTAGCGCCACGTCGTTCATCTTCTTTTTTCCCTCTTTGTTTCAGACGTACCCAGCGAGCAATCCGTTTTCGTCATGCTGAACGGCGAGGAGAGCGAGCTGAGATTCCTGAACGTCGCGAACCCGAAGGTGAGCAACCGCTTTCGAGTTCCGCGTGTTAGCTGGAGGGCGCTTTACGAAAGACGCTTAGCGCCCATCCTTCGAGAGAGCTGCGTTATTCGATCAGCTCCCCCTTTTAACTTCTTTCGGGCGATGTTTTACAAGGTTTACGATGTCCTGCAATGACGCCGATTTGTATGCTTAAAGAGTGTGTTAAATGCAAGAGAAAGGATCTTTGTGAATGGTTGAGAACGATGGAATGGGAAAATTATTTATTAGCGGAGTTGCTACTATGCATCTACGAGAACATGGTTAGCAGCGAAACGCGAGTCTGTTTGTTTATTTCTCGTAGACTCGATAGCGTCACGTAGTGGATAAGCACGTACGAAAATGTCGCACATGCGAATAAGATCATGTAACAATTCCGCGGTTATAAGAGTTTCTGACGAACGGACGACTTGGTTAGTAGATTAACGAATCTCTATATCAGTGATATTAAATTAACGAGACTTGCCAGTTTCTAAAGATCGGTGTCTGCCGTAGGAAAATATAACATTGTACAGTATGATGAAAATTATATTAATTAATTAATTATACCCCATGAATCTTCCACCAGTGCGTGATCGATATAGTCCACTTGTACGTTGATCTATTTTGAATAATCTAATTGAAATGCGTGTTGTATTAATATTCTTCTTCTAAGTAGTACGTTTGTATTTTTGTTTCGTACAGACGGAATTGGAGAATATACACCCGGATGCCTTTGTCATCATGTATTCTGTGATCGATAAAGCATCCTTTCAGAGAGCAGAAGAGTACCTAGAACGTCTCCACGACCAGGATTTCCTCCGAGGAAAGTCGGCTATACTAGTTGGGAATAAAGTGGATCTGGTCCGATCTAGAGTGGTTTCTTCGCAAGGTTGGTACATACACGCGTATAAAGGTATCGATCGTTGGTATAATATTTAAAACAATTTAAAAACAATATTTGGAACAGTCTTATCGAGAAAACGGTCTTTTAGCGGAGATATTTCGAAAATATTTTGCGTACCGAAAGGCGCAAAGCGCGTGAGAAAATCGCAAGTGGTAGTGAATTGCGTATGATCGAGCTATGAATCGTATTTATCGTAGTACGACAGGCGCGATTATTAAATGCTGTGATTCCCGATTTGTTTACACGATACATATTTTATTATCGGAGTAACTGAAAAATCAATTACGAAGCTACGAAAATATTCACACATTCCTTTGACGTTTAATATTTGACGCCAATATACAATTAATCCGCGCTTTTCCATTACCTTTAAACATAATTAAATTTCCTTTCGTATAAATTGACATATCCAATATCCGAAAAATCTGATTCAAGAGAGGAATGAAACCACTTTAAACTCCAATTTCAAATCTCAATCTTGTACAACCCTTTTTCGTCCTGCATTGTCGACAAACTAAGTGAGACGTATAAATAGAAGATACTATATTTCTCGTACGTAGTACATAATATGTAACGACGCAGAATAAAACGATAGATCGATAAATATTACATTTTCTCTTTCGCAAGTAGCACGTTTAAAATCCTAAAAATTCAACGTAAAGGAAGAAATAAAATCAATCTAAATACCAACTAGACATCTGAGCTCTGTATCGACCCCCTCCTCTTTCTGCGCATCGAGCAAATCTCCCAAAAGATGTTTTACACCTGATAATTAAAAGAATTAAAAATTCCAAAAGTCCAAGCCGAAAGATTCAATCCGAGTACCAAGTAAAAATTTCAACCCTGTATCAACATCTTCCTCCTCCTGCTTTCGGAATAGGTCAACCAGAACGTACTGCGCTCTTAATAATTGAAACAATTGGGACTCCCAAAAGTCTAACGGGAAAAAAAAAAAAAAAGAAAGGAAGAACGAAAATAACATAACGAAAAGGACCAAATAAAAGCAACGTAAATACCAAGTGAAATTTTCTATCCCACGTCTACTTTTTCTTTTCCTGCATGCCGAGCAAATCAACCAGAAGATATTATGCTCCTGATAATCAAAAGAAAAGTTCTTCCGATCCCCCTTTTCATATTCTTACCCAGGATAACACCATATACTGACCAACCGTGTTATTTTCCACCGCCCTACACGCGCCCTTGGCAACTCGATGTTTAAATATACGCTTCCCTTCTCTAATCCGGCGCGTGCTGCCATTGCAGATGGCAAGTGCATGGCGTGCACCTATCGGGTGAAGTTCATCGAGGTCTCGGTCGGGATCAACCACAACGTGGACCACCTGCTGGTCGGGATTCTGAATCAGATACGACTGAAGAACGTGCAGGGGAACGCGGAGAACCGTACCGGAAACGGGGCTAGCGAGGGCAGCGGCCACTGGTATAAGTCTAGAGGCGTGGTACGAGCCAGCATGAAGGCCAGACAGATGCTGACCTGGCTGTTTGGTAAAGAGGACAGCAAGTTCAAGAATTGCGAGAATCTTCACGTGCTCTAATAGGCGAGCGGGTGAATTTTCTTTCCCCGGCCGTACCTGACGGTAGATTGTAAGGGCGGTGCTGTTCGGCGCGATTACGCGACCTCTGCATGATACGATACTTCCAGAAGATCATACTGTTCGGCCGAGCAATAGTGAAGTCTCTGAGAGAAGTTAAAGTCATAGTTAATGTCATGACATAGAGGGATCTTCGTCTGTCGATTAGCTGATCGTTTTAAGAGTAACGAATTTATTCACTCTGTGTTTGAAATTGGTAGATAAAAAGGCACGAGATGTTATAATTTTTTAATCGTTTCGTAGTATTTGGTTCGACGCTGAGTAATTATCATGTACAGCGTAGTTTCTGTAAAACGTTTCTATAGGTTTATCACGTTATGGTAATTTTTATAAAAGAATATAAATTACCACAATCTGTGAATCCTTTTGCTACTCGGTTTAACGCAGAGATTATCAAATAAGAGTATCTGTAAGATTCATCCGTCGATCAGTCATTTGTACGTGGTTTGTTTTAAAAACTGCTTACTTTATATTTGAGATTTGCAATTTCTATAAACGGTAAACTACTTCGTGATCCGTGAGCCTTTCTATGGTATGCAAGTTATACATGTCTTAATGTTTAATTAAACGAATGACATCATCATCTGTAAAATATCTTCGTCCATCGATCGGTAAATTGTACGTTGTTTGTTTCGAAACTAACGAGACTGTTTATTTTTCGTTCGAAGCAAAGAGATTATTGGAAATAATTTGTAAATTTTTTTATAATATTCAGCTTATACACATCTAATTAGTTTAACGTAGAATAATCGCCAAATAAATAACGATATTTTAAGCGATATCAGTTACTGTTGTTGCTCCATCGCGACCTTATATTCTCCTTCACATTGAATTAATTAACTTAACTGCAGATAAAATTTTCTTTGTAATTTCTTCTTATAACGAGTCTTATAACGAGTACGTTTGAAAATTCTATGTGGGACCATAGAATAATCGAGACCAGCGTTGCCTACCTGCTTAGTCATACACGTTAGAGATTTTACTTTTGCTCGGTTAAGCAGAACAAGCTAGAAAGCTTGAACGGTGCTACGGAATTCTGACTGGAATTCGTGAGACTAGTAATCGGGTGAGATTGTATTTCGTTCGAGCGTGGTTCCGCTTGGAATGGCCAATTTGGTTTCTGAGCACTCGAGCTGATTTGGCTTTTGATTTTTGGAATCTTGGATATTCGAGGCACGGAATTCACCGAATTTTCCACCTTTGGTTTCTCCTTCTTTTACTTTCTTTAACGTCTTTTCGAGAAACAGTCCAATTAAATAGAAGAAAAATAGTTTATCGAATGCGAAGTGGATAGGATAAAACTTGTTAAGAAATGCTACTCGAGTTGCAAAGGGGTTAACGAATATAATAATATAACACATAGTATGGACTACGATATATTGGAATTTGAAATAACAGCGAAATATAATCCCACGTATAATAGAATTACATATTACAATAAGCACTAATCCTAGAATACGAACGTTGTTGCAGATATCCGAGTAACATAAACGTCTATAAAATGTACAATTCTCTCCAGATTTTTATCTCAATATTAAAATATAATACTATATTTTATTTTTCATCGACACTTCGATATCTTATTTACTGAATAACTCAAGATTAAATATTTTATTTGTAACGGATGAAAGATCTCTTTCTCTCTCTCAATGGCAAAAGTCACGTGTGTTTGTGCTCTAGAATTAACGGCGACATGATGAAATTATCTTTAAACGTGTCATTTTATTAATCCGAAAGATGTTAAAGAGAAAGAATCGTGGGACGAAATTGGTCATTCCAACAGCCAGAGTAGAATCTGGAAAGATTGAGGTGCGATCAAAGTGCCAATTAATTAAAACGAACGTGACCATTGTTTCTTTTTCGAACGATTAATTTTAATTAATGTTAGCTCTTAAGAACTTTCGTCGAGGATCCGCTCGATACCTACGGTAATTTCGATAATGATAAGTTTGTTAAGTCATTATCATCGTCTGTGTTGGTTCGTAGTCTATACATGAAAAATAAATTGTAAATGATTCAGAGGAAAAATATATTACGCGCGCGCACACACACACACACACACGTACAGAGGGCTTGATTAATCCTTTGATCGTTTAGTTCTTTTATAAAATATATATTCGAATCTTTCAATATTTAACGCTAGAATTACCTCAGTGGCCGAAATGATTTTAATTCATAATGTTTCGCAATAATTTTATAGCAATATTTCATAGGATTGTACGTATTTTACAATTAATTTACCATGTATTTTGTGCATTTTTTGGAAATTTCAATAATTTCCTGTTTACTGTATCGCTTGCATTATGTATTTCTTCGTATACATAATTTCACTTCAATTCCTTTGTTGCGAGTTTTATGCTTTGATCGTTGGTAACTCTAGCGTTTATAAATCTCGCTCTCGATAAGATCGGAATAATTTACGATGCAATGAAAATTACAATTTGCATTAATAATTGAAAAGTGAGAATCTGTATCCTTCGTGTTTGATTCTCGAGCTTTCTCTCGGTGTATCAAAACTTTATTTCTGCAAACGATTCTATCATCGAGGAGACTATCGGCGGAGAGCTGAGAGACGGAGAATTAAAACGAAGAAGAACCTAGTCGAAAGAAAGAACTCGACAGACCCAAAGGGTTAATCGAAAGGACGAAATCTTGGTGAAACTCGGCGAAGACTCCTGACGAAGAAGAAACGATAAAAAAGGGAAAACAAAGTAGTTCAAATCGATTTCAGGACGGGTACGAAGGAATTTAAAAAATCGGACCATGGCATGAATTAGCGGCCAATAATGTTACGTCGTTACTGTACAATAAGACCAATTTAATCTTTTTAATCCGAGTTGTATATACGATAAGTTTAACGATAAACAATTCTGTGTACCTACCTAACACAGAAAAAAAGAACGATAGGGAACAAAAGAATGAAAGAACGAAAGAGAAAAATAGAAGAATGACGAACAGTAGCGAGATACGTGTGCTATATTATGATAAATATACATACATACTTATATGCATATATAAATATATGTGTATATATTTATATATTCCTAATGTACGATGAATATAAGTCCACGTTAGTTTTATGTAGATGTATCGTTAAATGATCGACGTGTTGCTGTATTGCGTGTTTTCCTTAAAAGGACGGGTACCATGCGGAATATTCGTTTTTGGGACATTTTGAAAGCAAATACGAGAAATAAAGAAGACCGTACGTAGATACACGTATACATACACACATACACGCACACACATACGTATTTACACGTCTACACGGCCCACTGTCTATTTTCTGCGATCTCTATGCCTATGTATAACCGAATTATATATAAATATATAAATATATACTCGTGTATATGTACATACAGGGTGTTGGGGAAAGATGGTTCAAGAATATTCTTCAATCGATTGTATGTGTCATTTTGTAAATGAAGTGTTTCAGAGTTGTAATAACAAACTGTTGTTCGTCTTTGATATATGTCGCTTCTATTTATGTACGATTACCTATTATTATTTTTTATTTCATGTACGATATTTTTTTTTTTACAAGAAGCCGGTTGTAATAAAGTGACGAAATATTTTTATGTACTTCTCCATAATTCTTCATTCTTTCATCCTTCATTCTGACGTTCTTCAGACAAGAAAGTCTTATTAATTCGATATTTCGATCTATTAGCTTTGTCTTTACGTTGGATTTATCAGCTATGTTAACTGTTATCGGGATTCTTGTTCGTTGAATTCTTTATAAACTGTAAATTTGTATATTCTTGAACCGTCTTCCCAAAGTACCCTGTGCATATATTTAAAACGAAGCAGTGTTGTAACAAGTATAGTTCGTGCGGTATATCCGTCTCAGGGGCCAAGTTACTGGGCTGTAGAATAAAGAAGCAAAAAGAAAAAAAAAAAAAAGAAAAAAAGAAAATAAGAACCATTACGTTTAATAGCTTACGCTAGTTGAAATAAAGGCATCCATTCGAAAGAAAAGCGCACGAAAAAGATATAAAATTGGAAGGAGGACAAAAACCATAGAGAACGATATTATATTTTCCAAAGTGTTGTAAAACGGTGTTTGCAAATGGGATGTCGAATTGAAAAAGAATCTTGTTGCAAGTTTTGTTATTATAAAGCATGTCTAGAGATTATACGTCAGAAGAATTAGCGTTTCGAAGTAGTTGGATAAGACGATAAGATTTTGTTTCAGACTTAAAGCAGAAAGTGTTAGCAAGTTTATGGAAGATCGGCCGTTAAGCCGACGAAAGAAGGGAAACGGTTTGAGAAGCATAATACATAATTAAATTTAAAACGGATGAATAAATTTCGATTTTAATAGAGGAAATTGTGAAACTGTGTTATCAAAGGTGAATAATCAAAAATGGAAAATAAATTCTAATAGCGATTTAACAATTGCAAATTAAATGCAAGATCGCTCTGGCAAATTTCTGGCCAATTTAAAACAATTCTAATTGTGCAATCAAAATGAAATTATTTTATTGAAACGGCTGGAACAACTAAAAATCGAGGACAATATTAAATTGTGAATTCTATCGCGCAATAGGTAGCAATAGGATGCAAATTTTTGCGGCTCGTTGAATCAAAACAATATGAAAGACAAATCAAATACAAATAATATGCAACTACGTATAACGTGAAACGAACTGTTAAATATAATTACGATAAGAGGAATGTTAAAATCGACAAAAAAAAAAAATTAAATTGTGATTTAATAGAGGCGTGGAAGTAATTTCTTTGTTAAAACGTTCTTTCGTAGAGATACGTTTTTCGACTCACAAGACTCGATCGCAAGACTATCTTCTTACAGCACTGTTAAAATCGAACCAAAAGTCAGAAGAGCGAAAGAATGTAAAAGTAACAGGACGTAAGATTCAAAAGAAACGAACATCTTGTAACTTTAAGTAAGAATCGTTCCTTTGTTCGCTCAAACGAAGATGGCGAGTTAACGACACGTCGTCATCGACCATTCGATTTATCAATTGCGAAACCAGCCAAGGTATACATTATCGTTTGCCATCGGTTTGCGTCGTCGTTGCTGCTGTTGTTAAATTAATTAGAAAAAGAGAAGATAAACCAGAAAGACGGAGTTCTATGGAATCGTGACTTGAACAAGAACCTTCGCGAAATAAAAGAGCGAGAGAGGTAAAGAAAAAAAAGGGGGATTCTTATCAAGTGCCTTTGTGTATTTTTGTAATTTAAGCTAAACTCGATGTAAGTCTTTAACCCAGAAATACAACAGTGTAACCATCAAATGTATATCGATTCTGCAAGCGCATGCTCTTATTAGTTTTGCGATAATTCGTTGTAACTTGTCGTGCTTATAAACGTTACCAATTTTTCTATTTATTCTTCCACGTTCTTTTCACCGTTCCTTTTCTTTCAATTAACGTTACATCGCGGTTTCTTTCGTTCTTTTTTTTTTCTCCTTCTCCTCTTCGACGTTCTATTCGAAGTCGAGAGAAGACGTAACGAAGCTCGTATTTCTAAATCTCCTATGGACCTTGTAACAACATCTCGAAGAGTGAGAACGATAATGAAAGAAAGTAACGAAACGATAATTAAATAAGGGGAAACATGAAATAAGACGAGAAGTAATAACATTTTCTTTAGATTTTAAGCTTTCACGATGGTTGATGGACGTTATCCTTCTGGTTTCTCGGCATCAATCGCGTTACGCCTTCGGACGCCGGTTTCCCCAACGTGCACGAAATGTTCGCGCAAAAGCGTAGCGCGTAACACGACTGATCCCGAAAAGCCAAAAGCACGATAGCTTGTCGTCGAAAGGGGAAATAATTTCGAACCTAAAGGTGCATAATCGTTTCGAAGATATCGACTTCCGATTTTCGACGATACACCCGCTCGATGTCTACCGATTAGCTGTTGCCAAGGTGAATTTATCGATGTTACTTCGAGTAAGCGAACAATGAAAAACGTTATCGTCGTTGTCTGTTCGTTGTATGAGTGGTGCGTGACGTGACAATACTGCCATCTCTCTTCGGCTGATAGGGATACGATTAGGTCGTCGCGACGCTTTTCCAGGAAAGGCAACGGAGATGAGAAACCAGGCGAATTCTTGGACTCGGCCACGCGTCTTTTCTGCGCTATATTTTAATGTAAGACTACCTGTCATCCAGATGGAAACGAATGGCTCTAATCCCGAGGGATTATTGTACTTCGGTGATAATAAAGAAGCGACACTTCAAATCCTCCATGCGTCTTTTCATTCATATTTTTTTTCGTATTTTTAATATTGTCATCTCTGTCGTTGTCGTTTTCGTTGTATTCTTTAGTGTCAGTAACCTTTTATTCTGTTTCGATGGCAATAAAGAAGCGATGTGCAAAAGTTTCACACGTGTCTCTTGCTTCGAACTTTCCGATTTTTCCCAACTTCCAAATTTTTCCTCGTATTCGTAGCTCCTTTGCGTTGTGCTTTCTATCGTTCGATCTTTCATCGTATTGCTTCGATGACGATGGAGCAGCGGCATTCGAAATCCTCCGTGTCTCCTCTCGTTCGCGTTTTCCGCTATTTAAAATTCGTTCTCCTCAAAACTTTTCCTTCGATCGTCGTATCTTTCGTTCTACCTCCACGATAATAAACATACAATATCCAGAATTCTTCGTGCGATTTGTCTTTTCTCTTCTTGTTCCTTGTTATTCCGTTGCATCTTTTAGTATCAAGAAGTACACGGTTTCTACTGGATATTTTATCGGCATGGAAACAAAGAGGTATCCAGGTCCGTAAATTTGTTTTCAGGTCGCAAACGGGATACCTCACTACCGGATAAAGGGTTGCAAATTATGCATCTTCATAAACGAGAAGAAGGTCGCGTACTCGATAATCCTAGAAGTAAAAGTTTTTCGTTTAAAAACTATCCGTAATACGTCAGTTTATAACGATAACTTTCATATATTTAGACATTCATAGTTTTTAAATGGATTTACAACTATGTACCACGGTAAGGTATAATACGTTTTAAGTTGAAAATCTTAAAAGAAATAAATTCCGACAATTACGTGTCCTTCTTTATTTGATATTCCTTTAGCTAATTTTAATTTACGGAAAAATCAATTTCACAGTTTCTTCGTAGAAATTCTACATCTGCCAATATCCCCGTACGCTAGAAATTCATTCGAAACTTTCAACATATTTGTCGAAGGTCTACGAGTTCTAAACTCGTTATTATCTCCTGGAATCGATGCGATCTCGAGATCGATTTTAACGAGAGCCCTGAACTTTTCAGCTTCGGTAACGAATGCACACGGTCCCAGTCGGATCCCCAGTCGGACCTGTACTTTTTCCATGTTAATATCGTCGTAAATCTTATTGGGACGTTTGGTTGATAAATAACGGCAGCCAGACGCATGCGTCCATGAGCATCGATTATTTTGATTGGTGCCAGATATTACCAGGCTCCAGTCGTGGCAGTTTGCCACGAGTCAAAACGAATGTCGAATTCTTGTAACCTCGAAAGCTCGGATAAACGATAACAAACGATATTCCGTCAAATTTGGAAGAAAAATGTTTCGCGCATCCCTCGAAGTTGCACCGTGAAACGTAACAGAGTGACAACGTGGAACACGATCGAGGAAAGATTTTACGTTTGCCGTGGACAGAAGATTCGAATTGGAATTTTTGCCCACCGTTGACATGCGTGAACAGAGTCGTTTGAAAATTTATGTGGTGATACGTGGAACTTTTTAATGGGAACGTGTACCGATTGGTTGACTACGGCAGATATTCCGGTGGAAAATTAACGGTATCGTCGAAAGTTTTTATTTTCAGGTAAATTGTAAATAGCACATAGGTGTATAAAATAAACGATGGAAAGAAAATAAAACGAAATAACACTGCTACCCTTTGTTCTTTAACGTAGCTGCGATATTTGCTTTTTAAAAGAATCGCGAAGAATGATGTTATAATAGCTTTTTCATCGTTTACTCGCCTATTTCAGCATCAATTACAGCGGCTATTTACTTAATTGATATCTTCTTTTTTTAAATAATACTCTGTGTTATTCTCCAGCAAACTGTTTCGTTCTCTTTCTCGTATTTTATATTTTAAACGCAAGAGTAAAAAATTTCTTGAAACGTTTTACAATTTTTAATAAAAGTTTGAGTATGAGTTTCAAGAAGATCCTGTTATGTACTGGGATTATTTAAAGAAAGTATAAAGTACATGCATTTTACATTTATTAAAAAGGGAAGATGTACGAGAGGCTACTAATAGTAGATCGTAATATGAGTGGCGACACTTGAAATTTCATTGAGGAAACGCAGGAAGCAGTTTATGAAACGCTTATGATACCTTGGTGACCAGCCGAGACATCTTAGACACAGGACTGAGGCACGCGACTTATTAAGAATTTTTAGTATCTCACGTGGTATTCGTTCGCGAGATAACTCAGCTGAATATTCCCTCACAAAGCATTCTTAAAAGCATTCACCTTCGTTGAAATAAACAGGTTGGTTCAATTAAGAAGAAGATTGCACGAGAAAAGAAACGGATAAAACGAGCAAAATTGGAAACGTTAACAAGAAAAGGGAAAGATTACAAATATCGTACCGAATGGTCGAAGTTAATTAAAAAATTAGATAACAAAGATAAAGGGAGTATTTTTAAGCTTCATTCCGCCATTGTTTCCCTTTGTCTTTTAATTAAATAAAAAGCTCGTTCTGTCGAACATGCTTCACCTTGCGTATACGTATATTTCTCGCTTTTATTTACTCACGTGGTATTTGCTGAAACAGCCCTGTTCGATTCGTGCTCGTTTATTTCAACAGAGTTTCCTTTAAGGCAGAGAAACTAACGGCTTTTGCGAAAAATTGATCAAACTCGCCGATGAACGAAGGAAAGTATGACTACCATAAAACCAACCACTTGCAAAGAAGCTATTCGATTGTGGGAGGAAGAGAACAAGCAGGAAGCTTCCACCGCGAAGGAAGTAATTCTGAGCTTCCAATGGCCTCCTATAGAAAAAATGGACAACGCTTTAGCGGTTTTGATCAATTGCGAGAAGCTCTCGCTCTCGACGAACATGATCGAGAAGATTGCGGGTAGATATCATTTTTGATGGTTATTTTAGATGACACGTTTAATATTATATATATATGATGACTATTTTTATTCTCTCCTATTACTAATTATCGCGTCCTGACTTTCATGAATTCATGGGAAATTTAAAGGTTCAAAAAAATTGTTCTTTTTATTATTTAATTTGTACTTTACGATTTGTCCAGCTGGACATTCTGTACATTTTTCTACCTTAATTGCTAAATAACACGTGGTAATGACTACCCTCAGCGGGATCCCATCTTCGAGTTTGACTATTTCATTTCTTTAATGGGGTCAGTGTGGTGTTTTCTTTTTAGTCTTCTTCCTATGAGAGTAGTTACAACAAAAAAAAAAAAAAAAAAAAAAAAAAAGCGCAGAATGCGTTTAATATGCAAGTATATATAAAATATGCAAAGTTTAACACCTGTTAAAATGTTTAGCAGATAAAACATATTTCTGCTTAGAATACTATCTTTTTCATTTGCTTTTATAAAAATATGAATTTACCTAAATATTTGCAGTCCTCTAATGATTATGCGTTATCTATAATAATGTCACTATCTATTTATTTGATATTATCTTTTCTTCAATTATTCGATTATTTATAACAAATACAATGTCGATGTCGGTATCTATAAATTCAGGGAACACGGTTAAAGAATTTTATCAAATTTGCCACGTTATATTTTATATTACGATACGAAACATAAAAATTTCAAAACATCGATATTTTGTTATCTATGATACTCTTGAGTCAACAAATTTTCTACTAATATTTCATTTCTAATCGATTAATCGTCGCGTTCAATTACACGTAAACGTTTTGTTTCAACGATTACGCTATGTCGTCGTCGCTTTTATCTCGAGCGAATGGTAAACTCTTCTCTCGACTTGTGCTGCTGTTCTTTTTTTCTTTTTTTGAAATCACAATACATCGCTCGAGAAGCTTGACGCGACGGTGATATTAAGATGATATATCATGGAGGATCCGGAATCATCAGTAGATTCGCGTGGATCTGTCATCGTGATGAACACGCGGGATTAACGAACGAAGTCGTTCAACCGGGCAAAATAATCTCGCGTAAATGGAATTACGTTGCGGGTCACGAGAAATGGATCGTACCAGCTGCTGGATTTCCTTAATTGACGTTTAATTATAGCTCGTTTAATGCCATTCTATCCGACTCGATTATAAATGAATTATAGACAGCGTGTACTATTGTGCAAAACATCGTCCTTGCCGAGCGTTCTCTAGGTTTTCCTATATCTCAGAATTCACGTTTTTTCTAGATATTATCCATTTTTATCTCCTTTTTAAATATACGAGAGATTTTTTGTTTTAATTAAATTCGATCTAAATATCTCTGTGCAAATTCCTATTTGCATTAAAATATTATTATACTACTGGAAGTGAATTTATATCTTTTAACAGAGAATGTTTTCTAACAATACTAATAAGAAGAGGAAGGAAGAATTAAGTCAGAAGAAAGAAATTAAAAAAGGATTAAACGTTCAATTTTTATCTCAGACTCGAATAATTCACGGTAAAATGTTAGCACCAGCTTTGGAAAATTATTCCTCGATTAATTTTCAGGGATTTCAAAATTACATAAATCGTGTAAGTAGAAGGAGAAAGAGTTTTGAAATTGTTCGAATTGACGTAGGAATCGGAACGCTGAAGAACCTAAGAATCCTCTCGTTAGGACGTAACTTGATAAAAGGATTCGCCGGATTAGAAGCGTTAGGCGACACTCTGGAGGAACTTTGGATCTCGTACAATCTGATCGAGAAAATGAAAGGAATCAATGCGATGAGGAATCTGCGTGTCGTCTACATGTCGAATAATTTGGTTAGAGAGTGGACCGAATTTAACAAACTTCAAGAACTTACCAATCTTCAGGATCTCGTATTCGTCGGAAACCCATTGTACGAAAGCTTAGAGGTAGGTTTATTTGCGTCATCTTCGTCTTTAGCTTAGCTTAATCTTGCTGCATTTGTAAAAATACCTCAAAATCTTGTTATCTTCTATTCAACGTTATTAAGAGAAAGAATGTCACGTTAAATGTTATGTTATCAATAAACGCAGTTGATAAAAAGATATTTTTGGTGATTCGTGATTGTATAACAAGAGTCTTCTTTGAACGATAATTTAATAAATGATGATATTATTACTATCGAACTCGCAAACTATAAATTATAGATCGTAGATGTCTTTGTTGACAATCTTACATTTTTATGTTAAACAGCAAAACTACAGGAGTGCCTTGTAATTTGCCAAACTTAATTCCAAAATTTCATTTGTTCTATTAACGAAATTTCCTATACGAGTCAAATGTTAACGTTACAGGAGATAAATTATTACGAAAAACAACTTGTGGCTTTTAAAATTTCAGTAATAACGTTAGTTCCGTTTTGTGCGAGCGAGCGATGTGACAGCTCCTGACGTTACATAATTGTCAAAATTCAGGCTTCCAGATGTAAGACACGTCTTCTCGAAAGACATATCCCGACGTTCGCACCAGCGTGTTCTTTGAATTTTGATGAAGGTAATTGGCGAAACGTTGGGATATGTTTGCCAAGTAAGAGATACGCGTCTTTTATTTGGAAGCCTGAGCTTTGATAAATGTGAAAATTTCATGCATTTACGCTTTAAAATGTTATATTCAAGTGTTTTGTATGAAATAATTTGCGGATTTGTTAAAATGTTGTATTCGCCAGACGAAAGAAATACTTAAATAAAGAAATGCTTCAACAATTTGATTGATCGCAATAATATTTCGCAGAATGCATTTTTAGGTGGAGAACTGGAGATTGGAAGTCGCCAGACGTTTACCAACGTTGGAAAAATTAGACGGTGAATTAATTATACGGGCAGAAGAATGCGCGAATGCGTCGCAAAAGCTTGACAGTCCTCTGCCAACTCAGAAATCAGTCGAGTAAAATACCGTACAATGGTGTCTTGACGCGTTTGTAGATCCTTTTCAATTGTACTTTTTATTTTTTGCAATTTGTGATTGATAATTTACTAAGACGCTTTATTTGTATAATCTTTTCTATATATGTATATTATTTTTAAGATGTAAGAAAGAAAATTTTGTAGAATTTTCACAAGTATGCGTGAAAAAATGTAAAGCAGATATTTTTGTAAATTTAATGCTGATATTTATCGTTGTCAATTTCTTTCATTTGGATAAGATCTCGTACTTTAGAATTCTTTCAAGACAATTTCATTTTTAGATTTAAACATTGCTTGAATTATTCGTTTCAAATACCACATCTTCGTAATAAGAAACACAAAGAAGTATACATGTAAAAAAAAAAAAAAAAAAAAGAAGAAAAAAAAAAGAAAAAAAAAAGATAAATCAAATAGCAGGAAGGCTGTGAATATAAGACCGCAGTATTTCCGTACATTTATATTAATTTATTCGTCTTACGATACAAGACAAATCGTACATACGTTTCTGGTGATTGTAAAAGGTTGAAAAAGCAAATAGAGTTCGATTGGATTCGATGCACGAGATTATACCGAGGATCGGACAGACGACATTTCGAGAGATCATCGTTTCTTCTTCTTCTTCTTTTTCTTCTTCCGTTTCTCTTTGTTTCGATTTTCTTTTTTTAAATAATTTTCCCTAAATTCGTTTTTCACATATTGTTTCTTATAGTTTCTCTTCGAAGGCGTGTGTGAAATACAAAGGTGTGTTGTCGATCTTCTCCTTCAGTTTCTCATTTTTTTCGTTTTTCTTTCTTTTTATTCTAATATATTTTTTTTTATTTATTTAGTTGTTTTATTCTCGCGTGTGTACGTACGTGTGTATGTAGACGCAAACGAGACGCGCGTGAATAAATCGTGCAATAGAAAAATTGACGAGTGTGCGTTTTTTTTTTTTTTTAATCGTTCGTCTTTTCCCTCGAAATTACCTACTCCGACTGTTCTATCTACGTTATTGGTCGCCGATTTCCTTCGATTCTCCATTCAATTTCCCCTATAATTTCCCCGTTTCAATAAACTTTCCCTTTCCGTTAACGTCATTAACGTTCCGCTTTCCTTTCCTCCAAAGATTCTTAGCCACGATCGCGATCGAGATTTTTTTAAATACTCGCAAACTATCCACGAGAAAGTTCAATGAGATTCAAACTCGTTCGACTACATGGTATTATACGTTCTTTCGTCTGATACTCGTCCAATTTCGTCGAATCGATCGATTCGATTTAGAAACACGACACACGCGCCGTGTCGAGGAGATCGGAAAAGAGCTGTAGAAAGATTTCAGATTGTACGAGCAAAATCAAACACTGAATCCCTGTGTGCGGGACACAGATACGCAAGGGGTTAGACACTTTCGCTTGGTATTCTTAATTATTCGATTAAATTCATTATACATGCGTGTAACGTGTGTGTATGTTTTTTTTTTTTATATTTTTCCGCGTACAACCTTATGCAATACGCAACACGGTGCAACACGAGCGCAGGATCATCGTTCATCTACGAATTTTCATTTACTTTCTTTTTTTTTTCGTTTTTTTTTTTCGTTTTTCGTCTTCCTCTTGTAAATTCCATTCTCATTCGCATGCTTTTTCTTTTTTCTCTCTTACTTTATTTTGCTTACATCGTTTCGCTTTTGTAAAGGTCGATCGAAATCCGTCGCGCGAGATTCGACGAAAGGATTCGATGGATCGCGCCACGCGAGATCGGAAGAAAATATCGCTGCAAGTATATTTGGATCGAGAAGTGAGAAACGACGGCGGTGGAAAGATAGAAAGAGATACGTTTAGCCAATGACGAGTAAGAAAAATATCGTATATCGACTCTCTGTGGGATTGATTCTTTAAATTGTCGAAGCGATGCGAATCGGCGGTGATTGTTTCGTTAATTTAATGCTTTATACTTTAATGTATACGTATATATATATATATATAGAGAGAGAGATTTATATATTTAATTATTTCGTTCATTCTTCCATCTATTATCGGTATTTTTATATGCAAGGGAAAAAGGACTCACTTTCTTTCAATTACGATCGATGGACGTATCGAGGTTCGAAATAAATCCTCGTTCTTCCTACTTTATCTTCTTTTAATGACGCTGTTTTCAGTTTCGAAAAATGAGTTTTCGGTTTGAACGTTGCGTCTATGTGCCACGGCCGTTTAGCATTGCTTCGAGTTTCGACGGTCTCGACGGTAGCATTTTGTTCCTTTTTTTTTTTTTTGTTTTTAACATTTATCTTTAGATACATCAGGCTGATAAATTTAAACGATTTTTTTTTGTTTTTATTTTTTTTTATAGTTTCCTTCCTTTTTTATACGATTCTCCTGCAATTCGATTCTTCTCCTTTCCACACAAAAATAGTTCTGATAATATATATATTTATATATATATATATATATATATGTTCTCTTTTTTCAATAGTCTCTCTTCGATTTTGGATTTCTTTTTTTTAATCCTCAATATTTCCTTTTTTTTTTAATAACAATATTACTCTTCGTTTATTTAACTTCGTTAGTTACCAACACCGATTATATTCAACACGATTTACACTGAGAAAGATCTGACGAATTTCAAGGCTATAAACCTCGAGAAGAGAGTCGACTGGCTTCCCGCGGGGATGGATTTTGATTTTTCGTTTTCCAACTTTTTATTTTCATTTCACTTTTTCTAATTTTTCCTCGTTCCTTCCCCATCGAGTGCTGATATTCAAAACAATAGTCGCGTATCAACGACGTATATCAACGGCGACGTTCCTCGTTTTTCGCGGTGCTACCTCGTTTCCGGTTGCGAACCCGTCTTACGTCGAGGCGAACCGTTGCTTCTGCTTCTTCACGAAATCCAGGGCCATCTTGTCGCCGACTCTCGTCTCCAGAATTTGTAGAATCGGATGATCTAGAAACGAAAAGACCAATTGTAGATTTTACGTCGATCGAAGATTTTTACGGAATCTGTTTCTTCGTGTATTGTACCGTGCGAAGACTTATAAACGTCCGTCAATAGCTCGTAGGCGATGTACCAGAAAAATGAAAGAGAGAAATTCTTAATTTTAGAACAACCAAACTTATCATAACGAAGAGTTTCGAATATTTTCATTTTCCCAACTACCTTTGCGATATCTCTGATTATAAAGATAGAAGAGCGCGGGGGTTCTGATCAATTTCGAGTTGCAAGAGTCTGCTAAAACGTTCACTTACTCGGCGATTCTTGCGAATGGATATTTTTAGAGAAACATTTTATCAAAATTACGTTGCGTCTGATGAGATTGTTATGAAATTCGTTTACTGTTTCAACGTCGTGGAAATCATATTAGCGTTTGATGAAGTTTCGCAACAAATTCAATTATAAAATATCCAGCTACCCTAGAGCATCGAATACGATATAAACAATATTAAATAACAATATTACCGTATTTCGTATAACGATATTATAATATAAGAATATTGAAATAACAAGGAATATAAACCAGCATCGAATATTTCAATAAAATAAAAGACCCCACGTGTAATAGTTTTACTTCGCCTTCGTCTGCTACGAAGTTTGCTCTTTCGGAGAAAATAGATGAAAATGAATCGAATAAGAACGAGAAGATTATACGTAGGACGCGTTCATCGAACTCACTTCGATTCTTCTGATGCATCAGGGGTAACTCGGTGTGCTTGAGGCCGTGGAAATTGTCTATGCTGGCATTCGAGTCGGTAACACCAGGTATCGTGCTGAGCCCCAAGAACGCTTCACCAGCAAAGTCATTCGCCGTGAGCACGTCGTGGTCCATTACGGTGAACAACACCATGGCGTTCGGGCTTCGACACTGCTCCACGCTCACGGAGCTAACGACAGAGAAGTCGATAGAGTCGATGGCATAAAAATATACGCCAAGTGATCACGATAATCAACCGATAGAGAAAATATCGATCTGATTACTTTGAGATGTTTCGATCGAATGAAAGAATCAACTTTTTATAGGCATAATTCGAAATAATTCGATAATTCAAGTTTCACAAACTACCAGTAATACCGACAGTTATTGGCGTGCTTTAGGACACAACTCTTTCAAGCTATTTCTTATCGCAAGAACATTATTGAAATTTCAAGACCTCTAATCGTCTTTTACGCAGGTCTGTACGTTTCTGAATATTCGTAAATCTTCAAATATCATATTAAAGAATGATCAACGTATGTACGTAGTTGAATCTTTACATTCGATGTTAGAAATTTCTTCTTCGTTGCTTACAATTCGAAACATTCGTCGAACATAGGGTTCAGAGTTTTCTTCTTGACGTTGGTGTGCTGCTCGGCGCAATGCTCGAAGACTCTTCGTGGCAGCAATTCGATTATCACGAAGGGATCGCTGTAACCATTTGGATCCAATGGTATCACGTCTCTGGCATTTATAACTTCCACGCACAGAGAATCGTGATTCAGATACGCTCTCACCGTTAGAACGCCGTATTCGGAAGATACGGTGTTTAGTTGGTCCTAAGAAGATCAGAGTCGTCACTTTGCAGTTAAAAAAATCGCGCACCTATACTAAACTTCGATTTAACTTCGAGTACAGCTTTGCGATACAAAAAAAAAAAAAATCATATCAGTAACCTGAAGTCGTTGTCGATAAAATCGGTCGATCAAGAATGTTGTATCCATTTTGTGATACTGAAGCCGTTCCTCAACATTCAGGAAACTCTGACATTTAAGTATTTCGAACGGTAAACCTTTGTCATCCTCGTGGAAGAACGTCGCCAATAAGTCCAGCGCCTCGTGAAGTCTTTCGTAAAACATCGCTGGTTTATCCTGTAGAAAAACAGATTTTTTAACAAATCAAACCAATAACGATCCTTTCTTTATCGTTTTCAGTTACACAACGATTGGTGACAATGCTAAAGGCATCGACGATATCGATCGACCTTGAATACTTCATCGTAAGAGTACGGGATATGTATGTAAAAAACGTTCAAGTAGAAAATTGATTCATTTGTATAAAAATGTTATTTTATGCCTATTCGTCGTGAGATAGCGTCAAGATTCTGCTTACACCCGCGTTTCCGTCCATTTGATTGCTCAATTCAGCCAGCACCACTTCCCAGATGTCTTGAAGAACTCGATTGAAGTTCACTGTAAGCAGAGCCGAGTTTAGCACCACCAGGTGCATGTCTAAATACTCGAGCAACGGCGCGATAGCCTCCCAAGTGGGCAAACTGTCCGGTGACCAGGCCAGATGGAACATCGCCTTCTTCAACGGTGGTCTCATCTGTATATCAAGATATTTCTCAATTATAACTTTATTCGTTTGATATTATAACATTAAATGTGGTGCTACAGCGTGGTATACTTAATACGATACTACTGAAAATTAATTCTTAATTGATCCTCGATTTTTAATTTATTTACAAAAAAATTTCTATTTCAAATTTGTCGGAAGAATAAAGTTTACTTATTTTTTGTACGAATTATCCATTGTTTCGACCGCGTGTCGCAACGAGACGAAGGATGTTTTGGGAAATATCGAATTTTGCGCATATTTTCCAATCTTTCGCGTTAAAAATGAGAATGAAGTGATCTTCTAAAGATTACTTATTTTTTCAATTCTTTTGATATTAAAAAGAAATAGTAATCTCAGTGAACGGATCTAACTTGTTTATTAAAAAAAAAAAAAAAAGAAAAAATTCTCAGTCGTTTGGTTTGTATTCTTTGCCCGCAATGCTGACCTTCGTGCCGATCCTTGAAACGATCTGGTTTATGAACAGCAACATTTGTCCTGGTGCCTGTTCCAGCGGTGACGTCAAAGCGGTTCTCCACTGCATTCGTGCAGAATCACCAGCTTGACACTCCAAGGCTGTTAGAACTTTTTCCACGAGTAACTCCTCTCCTAAATTCAGAAGCCATCGTCGGACGTACTCCAAGCCGTTGATAGCCACGCACATCTACGAACATAGTTTCGGATCATTGAATCCACCGATGAAGATCGATTCAGTAGTAACATATTATAATCATAATTATTTATTAGTAATATATCGTTGTCATTAATTTTTGTTTAGAGGTGCATTTTCTATTTAATTTGATCGAGATAAATTACTAACAACAGCATATATTATATAATCTAATATCTTTATTGAATCATGATAACTTTATAAGATAAATAAACTTATCTATAGATAAATATATTAAGAGAAATTCATAGAAAGATCTATCAAAAATATAGAAAGAAAAGCTTCGGCGTTATAGCGTTTCAGCTTTCAGACGTGCAGCGTTAAATTCAATTGCCTTCTCTTTCCTATCTATTTACTCTAGAATATTGCCATTCATTTGCTTATGTATTTGCGTTTTATATTCTATAGAGCAGAGTTCAACATTTAAGCGTATTAAAAAAGACGTTTATCGTCGTGACAAAGTGTTTCTGATATTACTATGTCTATGTTTGCAAAGCAGTGTCGTGTCATACTAATGCGAAGCGGTCTCTACCTCGGCGATTACCTCGTCTGATGTCTTATATGGCGTCTGGTCCTCGTAATAACCGCTATCAGCCAATTTTTGGTGCGTTATCTCAGCGTAATAAGCTGCTGAGCTACATATAGCCTGTAATGGAAGAATACATTTCGGAAAAGGTGAATTTAATGTTTGTCTAAATCCTCCAAGCCCTCGGTACGTTAAATTTATACTTACATCGACAACTTTCAGAACTAAATTGTACGATCCAGGAAGATCCGGCCAAGCCAATTTCTTCCAAAATTCTTTAATCTACGAACATTGTGAGTTTTTAAATTATACCTATATATCCTTCGTTTTAAGAAGTTAATTCACACGATTGTCAACTTAACACGTTGACGCCGGCGCGACCCACCGATGGGTCAGACGTGTCCGTCCCGAGAGGAGGCGGTGAGTCACACATGTATTTCACAATAAAAATAGGTAGTATAAAATAGGTTTATATCATTTTATCTCAACATTACAAGCAGACATACAATAGTAAAAACATAACAACTCAATATTATAAACTCAACATGATTATTTCCTTTCTTCGTGCAATTTTTTAAAACAAGTTAGGCAGAGTGCCGGCGACTGACTCTTACAACGATCGCAATATGTTGTTACTTTTTCGGTTCTTTTCGCGGCATACTCTCTACCTTTTATTCTAGAAATGCGTTTACAACTTTCTTTACACCGCCGTTTCGTTTTGCTCGCGGACCCTTGGTACGACTGCAGAAAATATGATCGTTTTTTGGGGCAGTACTTCATTTTCACTTGGCATTTCTTCTCTGCGGGGATTCGCTATATTTAAAAGGTGACAAATAATTTCTTCGCGAAATTTTAAAATTTTTATGCTTTTAGTACCCCATTTTCTATGTACGTACCACGCATTTACGAGGCAAGTCCCGCATATTAATTCCATTACAATTTTTTTATACCATTTTATGGTTCTGCGCAAACAACTATAATAGGATGACATCTGATCGGATAGATCAACCCCCTTTTTAGCATCGTTATAAAAAAGAAACAGTGTCTGGCTTTAATTTACTATTTTTCCCCTGAACAATAACACACGCGCCGTTGTTATCCGACGGACGTGCATGACTATTCTTTTTTCCTGTACGGAATTGAAAACTTGTTGATTCGCGCTATGAACGTTTCTTACAGAAAAATGTTCACAGAATTGCGCGCGATGATCAGAATTCGCGTCAGACCTCTACTTTTTGAGAAAAATCGAAAACAGTACAAAATTAGAGCCAAAGCTGGTCCCGTCAGCTTTACTTAAAATTTATTGATATATGCAAATTGACATTGACAAACTGTTGTATATCAATGTATTAGTTGAAGTCCACGGAATTTATTGTACCCAACGGGAATCGTATAGCTTTTGTAACTTTGCTATAAATTGAGGTCAAAGTTGAAAAATCGCGGTCGTGTCGAACAGTCTAGTGTGACCCTCCGCCACCCCACGAAGCAGACAGTGAATTCGGGCGCCGCCCCACGGAGAAAACCATGAATATCGACGCCGGCGTCAACGTGTTAAATATCCCTTTTTGTTTCATTTTCTAACATACCTGATAGAAGCAAGCTGTAACATCAATGGCGGAGGTACTATGTTTCACAATGTATTCGGCGGTACAGATTCGATCAAGTTCAGTCGATTTTCGTACTCGTTGAATCGCCTTCAATTTAGCCAGATCCAACCATTTATCGACAGCCGGTCTGAACCACTCGTAATACTTACAAATTGCCAAAGTTTTATGGTCGGACTGCGGCAGGTTCTCCTTCATGCTAAAAATATGACATTTTCTTTAAAGATAGTCACGTTTTATCGGAACCTTTTGTCGGAAATCCTATCGATAAAGAATTTCAATAGTGCCTTAATCTTAGAGCCTCGCAATTAAATATTCAATTTTCTCTTCGATTTAAAAAGTTGCAGAGTCATTTAATCGTCTAATTTAATTTCATCGATTTCCGAATATTTAACGTTACAAATGTCTCGTCGCAATAAATTACTTGAAACCTAGTAAGAATTCCAACAACTTATTTCTATCTTGAACGGCCATAAGTACACATTTTGCATTATATTTAGTTTGAGAAATTGTTGATTCTTCAGTTTGATTTTTTCCGGACTGCACAGTATATTTTTACTTTTAGTCTTCCGATATAATTAATTAATTGATAGTTACGTTATGAAATCCTGCAGAGCCAAGTATAATTCAAACATTGGCGTCCCGATTTCCGCTCCAGGTGGTAGCACGTATTCTTCGTCCGCGTTTTGACCGTGAAGTTGAAGACAAGCTGTGGTAACCCTGGCTCCCAGTTCGTTTTGCATCTATCAAATACATTTCTTCCGATGAAGTCGAAGAACAAGGGACAAGCGTCTGATTCTACCAATGCTTCGGAGGTCTTTTCGTATTTCCACCACTTTTTACTTTTTACGCAAGTTTCTTTGCCACGCTATTTCTAATAACAACTATCTTTGAAAGAAAAATTTCCTTAAATGTAATTAAGAACGTTTAAACGTTGTTCACAGATTATAAAATCTTGATAGATTTTCATAAACCACGCTTTATATAATAATGTAATCGTTATGTAACCATACTTTAGGAGAATTTAGTTTAAGAAATAAGATCATAGTAGTAAAGAATTTACTAGCAAACACAATAGCCGGTAAATTATTCAAAACTTCATCACTTTTGCCAATAAAATCTCCCTAACTTTTTCGAGGCTGCATAAATAGAAATACGTACTTGGACGTTCTTTCGAAAATTAATTATCCCAAACGAAGTCCTGTACAGTTGTTTCAAAAATTACTTATATATATGTAAACTCCCTAGAGTTCAAGCGTGATAGGGACTCTCTCTGTTTACGGACAACATAACTTTCTTTGTTTCACGGACAGAGCGACTTTCTTTGTTTTACGGACAACCATTTTGAGAGACACTCATTTCCCAAACGGACGGACAAAGGGCAACATCAGAGATAGACAAGATCACAGAAGAAAGAATAATTATTTAAAACATTGAAGATCGACGGAGAAAGATCGGTAGCTCAGGATTTTCAAGTAGACATTGCACAGAACTTGTTATTTATTGTTTACTGTTATTGGTATTAATTGTTGTTCGCTCCTGTATTTCATTTAAGTATTTTCACAATAAACTCGATTTTCAGACTTTAGAGTCGATCACCTGAATTACCCCAAGATTTACGACATTACATACATCTTTAAAAAACTTTAAAAATCCTCGGTAAGTCAAAGCAAAATCGTTCTTTGCCATTTCAATCATCGTATAAGAAGCAATTAATTTTCTACACGTGTCAAATTTCCCGTGTATCGAATACACGTGTTTGCGTTTAGAAACGATGTCGCGTATTTTCAGGAAACACGGTCGATTCGCCCGCAAAATAAATGCAAATTCGCCAGCAACGTGATTTGGAGATTTGGTCCTTTCAATTACGCGTACGTACAAACCCCAGTGTACGTCGAACACTCGATAACTTTCGAAATTACTGGAATCCCATGATAACTCGTTTATTACACGACGTTTCAGTTGATCGTCGATGAAACGTATTTGCAAAGGAAGTAAGCGTCTTTCATCAGAAAGGTAGAATGATTAACCCGTTGCCTTGAAGTACGTATTGAGTTTCTCTCTTCATGTATCAAATTCTTGTCTTAGTTGGAACAACGTATAGTGCAACTTGAACGAGTTAAATCTAATATTGTAATTTTACGCTTATATCGTTCAACATATTTGTTATAAACCCAATAAAATCCGATGAATTGATCATTCCAATGGAATATATTATTTTGAGAAACGTTTTGACTCACTTGACTTTTGTTCTTGATATTTTTCAAACGCCTCAGATTTGACGTTTAACGAATAAATTTATCGTTAAGACGCAGTTAAAACCGAGCCATGTTTCTTCGCTGAAGCAATTAATTGATTATTAAAACGAACGATATACGACAATCGAATTTAATTAATTAACCAATGGATGAAAATTAACTGCAGAACAGCGATGTTCAGTTAAAGAATCTCAGCCGAGTTGCTGTTGCAGAAACTTTGTAAAAAAGCGTAGGTTTGCCGTAATAAAGTAAAGTAAAGCGTAGTAAAAATGAAATTGCGTGAAAAAGTAAAGTACATATTTCTCACTTAGAACGTGACGTTAGTAAACGTTCCGTATTACGATAACGAAGACAAAGTGGGAATAGTCGTCTGAGCTTCGGAGCTTACCTGGTATACCACTCATTTAGGATAAGCACGATCTCCGATATTTTACCAAATTTTTGCCCTCCTTATTTCTGTTCTAAAATATTCGTACAATTTTCAACGCAAACTCTATCCGTGACTGTATAAAAATTACACGTAATTATCAAACGAATCGCATTCGTTATTTCAACAGCCGTTTCCAAATTATTGATCCACTAACAGGAGTACAATTTCCTATACACAAGATCAACATGATTTTCAAAGTAAAGATAAAATAATTGATTTCGGCTATTCAATAAAAAAGTTGCCGTTATTAACTGCCGTTATCAATAGAGATAACACTTTCTTTAAAAAGATGAAATTATTTCCCGAGGTTGAAAAGTAATGTACAAAATAATTGCTGCTCCTTCGAGGCCTCATATTTCCCTATTACTACTAACTCAATTAACAAGAATGCAATTTTCTCACAGAGTCGAGATGAAGTTTATTTCCAACAGGAATGCAATTTTACAAAAAATGAACTTATTTTTCGTTGCAAAGATAGAATAATTGATTTTCGCTATTTTATTATCCGTATTACAAGATTACGTCATCGTCTTTTTTTATCACCATTAATTCGATCGAAAGGGATACAATTTCCTATTTATCCAAGATGCAGCTAATTTCTAAAATTCAAGATCCACGAACAGCGATAAACATTTATATTTTCTTCATTTCTGTCTGCAAAATAGATTTAATTTTCAAAGTTGAGGACGTTTAGTAGACGCACACATTGGCGCCTAATCGTAGGAGAGATTCATAAGGCACATACAGCTTAAGTACAGAAAGTTACAGGATTTCCCTTGGGTTTGGCAAAGTTGGTGAAATTGTATCGAAGCGTCTAAACGTTTTGGAAACTTGCGTAAAAGTGGTGGACACCCTACAGAGATCTCGACAGGGACTCGACAGGGACGTTTAAGTGGCTGTGCGCGGGAAGCACATCGCTGGAGGTGCAAGAAAAAAAAAGATCGATTTGCGCGCTTGATATCCTGTGACTACGAGTAAACTATGTATATTCCTACCGATCGTTCCGTTTTCTTCTGAATTTCGTTGGAAAATGAGCGAGATTGACGCGTTCGATAAGACCTCGTTTGTCTTCCTAATGGCTTTCGTTTCTCTTTTACTTTTTATAGTTTAAATGCGTATAAGGTGACGAGAAGATGCACGAAATAGTCAACGAATATTACAGAAGAGGGAAATATTAAAGTAGATACGTAAATGATACGTAGGTATCATACGATATGAATTGTAGATGTACAAATGGAATTAATATTATTTCTAATTTAAATTCTTGGTGAATCCGATTGTAAAAATTAGAAAATGTTACAACAGTGGTGTTTATATAGATTCTTTGTATAACAGAAATATATATGCTTCGTATCGACATACCGAATATTCTCTAAATTAAAACCGCAATATCGATCCCTTTATACTCGGTTTAACGAGCAACATTGTATTTTAATAGGTCGGTAACTGCTCGTAATTTTACTGCGTTATATCTTCTTAAAAAAAAAAAAAAAAAAAAAAAAAAAAATAATGTAAGCGACGTGTTCCTATTGTTAGCAATTGATAAAGAAAACGATTGCTCAGTTGACTCCGAAAATCAATAATCAACAGTCTAAAGTCAATCGAAATAGAAAATACAAATTTCGTCATTTGTAAAACGATTCTACGTATTATCGCCATTTCCTTGTCCACCGAATGAAAATTAAAAGAAGAAACTTAAATTTCTCTCATTCTAACGATTGAAACTCGAAATTAAAGGTTTCGATTCCAACGAAATTCATCGAAGACACAGTGAATTTTAATTTCTCCGTATGTATGTGATAGGCGCTAAGTAAAATCAATCGATAAAATAAAATGAATTTACAGAAACACAGGAGGCCAAGCGTAACCAGAGAAATTTCATTGTCTAAAATTCTCGAACTATCGAAGCTACGTTTCTACTTGTTCGCAAATTCTACCTCATTAATAATACAGTAACGTTTGGCGAGCGCATGCATCGGGTTCGATGTATATTTCCTATGCGGTGTCCGGCAAATTACGCGGAAGATTCATGCGGAGCGTGTGACGTGTTTAACAAGCAAGTGGTATTCCTTTGATAAAAGAGAAACGCGTGCACCTCGGCTGGAAATAAAAGAGCTGCCAATGGAAAGCAACGTCATGCATCACGGTGTGGCCCTTCGCGTCTCCGGCGTCCCGTGAAAGATACGGTGAAAAATTACGTGCTTTACGTCAGCACGTTCGCGCGCCAATGGAAGTGGCAACGAATCAGCCGGACGACCCTCTTTCATCCGTCCTAGATCCACTTTTTCCCTCGTGAACCGTCAGGAAATTAGAGTATCAAGACTTGGGATAATTGCGTTTACGTTTCTTTTCAGGGTTATTGAACTTTTCCTCGTATTTCACGTTATATTTGTTGTAAAAAATTCTTTCGAATTTTCGAAAATCAAATTTTCTCATTCTAAAAAATTGTATTACAAATCATTGAATTTCTCAATCTTTGAATCTTCGAACCTTTTGTATTCTGGTTTCGTATTTTTAGTTAGTTCTGTGTATTTTATTCCTTTACAAAATATGATTTCGATACATATATTCTATTCGTGGAACGTTTAATAAATCTATGCGGCTTTAATTTCATTGGGTTTCCGTATACACGCGCGTACATGGTATATTACTTGTTCATATGCATCAAATATTGGGTCGTACATACACGTTCGAACAAAGGTATTTACTTTTCGCAGTTTATACTCTATATCGTTCTTTATATCAATAACGTATGCGATACAAAACGAAATTAATTAATATGAAACTCCTGATCGTGTGTGAAAATTGATAATCAAATTAGACGATATATTTCGCCGAATCTTGATATTGGAACTAATAAGAAATAAAATGTATCGTATAATATTATAAATAAATAGACCATAAGACTTTAATCCTATCAAATTGCAAAAAGCACGATTGTTCTAGAACTAACAAAAATTTGTTTCAATCTCGGTACGCTATCGATTCGTTTCCACTTCCATCGCAGTTTCTTTCCAAAAATAGCAAACTACACTTATGAACATTAAAAACTTCATTGAGAACTACATACAGTGTAGACAGTAGGCTGTCTGTATTGATTAATTAATTAATTAATTAATTAATATTTGTCAAAGAACACATGTAGATCGTTATTTCGTTGAGCTGTTTCTCAGTCGGAATATTTCCTTCGTAAAGAAAGAATTTTCTCTTTGATCTCGTGAAACGTTTCATGTACGCGGAATAAAATCAAAAGTATTTCTAACGGCACCATACCGATGTTTCTTGACATCATTATCAACCGTAGGAACTACTTTACGATATTTGTTCGAAATCAAGCATTCGTGTCAGAACAATGCCAAATATTTGACTACATCAGCAAATAGAATTTCGTATGTTTCCTTCGGATAATTTATTCAAATTCCAACTAATCTCGGAAAATTCTAAATTTTACTAATAATCGAGAACTTGAGAAGAGGCAGTATTTACAAGTAATCATCGTAGAACAGTATTCAAGAAACTACTAGCTAATCAACCGCTATTCTTTCTATTAGCGTACTTAAATTTTTACTCGCGTATTAAAAAATTCTAATCTGGATTTCTAATCTGGAAATTGTTTATCCATTTGATATTTTCTTTCGTCGTGTATTTAATTCCTTCCTTCTCGATAGTAATAGAAACGTACGCGAATAAAAGCAAGCGGTTTCGATACGACAGTTCAAATGTTACATATACAAGGAGATCGAAGAAGAAAGATAGAGTAGAAATAGAAAAGGGTTTTAACAGTTCGTGGTGGCGATGAAAAAGTACCTCGGATGTGTTCTCCATGTGTTTCGCCACGTGTTCCGCCAGCTATGGACAAACATCTCGTGTACAGTAAGATCGCGATGACCTGACGGACATATCAAACTCATCCTCAACATCGTTCCATCCTCGTTCAACCTAGCCTTCAGGTCACTGCGATTTGCTTATTTATAGGGTGTCCCTGCTCCATCCTTTCCTTTACTTTTCATCTCACAATGCAAACATCCGAACGATATAAACGATACTTGGATCGCTGTAATTTCGAAATTTCCACTTACTTCTAACTTATTTTTTCCGACATTTCGTTTATCGCATTTTTCCTGGAACACCCTATATATAAAGAGTAATATGTTCTGTAGTTATTTCGATGCAAGGACGTCGACCGAATTCGAAGAATTGAAAAATAATCCAATCGCAAGAACACGTTATAAAATAATCGATAAATAATTTCTTTCTCTCTATTTCACTTTTAAACGCGTGAATTTAAATACAAAATTTCTCTCCGATGTCTGTTTCACTTTAACTTTTATTAGCTCCAATGACGAGTCTTGTTTCCTCTCCTTTACGAAGATCTTCGAGGGACGATTGTTTTATCATTAAATGGATACGTAGCTCTTCTTGTTTTCGATATCGATCGAAAATTTGTAAAAAAAAAAAAAAAGAAAAACACGATCGACGTCTTGAATAAAGCATAAAGCCAAACATAGCACATCCAGCTTCACGAAACAGTGAAATAAAATATAGTCGTGTGTCATAATGATTGTGTGCTTTGATTCTGCATCGTCGCGATCTATCAAGTGAGAATATTTCATAGATATATGTATAAATAAATATATATATATATATGTTTCTCGTTCGTTTTTCATATTTGTTGGAAATGATCGCTTTTTCACGCGGGGTTTGCTTACCAGCTTGTCCAATTGCTTATACACCGCCGAGAAATATGGCACGCCGTTCGTGCTGAAACACAACATTTCATCTATCGTTTGTAAATCGATTCATCTTCCCTTTAACTTGAAATATTTATCGTGGATAATATATGATTCTCTTTTACTTGTGATTAAACAGCGGGTACCGTATTTTGTAAACTCGTATTTTTATAAACTTAATGAAACAAGTGGAGTACAAGCAGAGACATATTTCATCTACCGAATGCTATAATAAATACTATACTTTGGATATTTTTGACAATATTAGATACATTTTTACAATTGTTAATTTCCAATGTGCAAAATGTCTAAAAATGTATAAAAATCCATAGACCGCTCGTAATGTATCAACGATAGAGCTAGTCGCGAGTAACGTAAAAAATTGATACGAAAATAACAGACATGCGAGGAGAAGATACGATATAAGCGAAGGATATCAATCTCTTGTCATGTACTTTACGAAATAAAATTATTCAAATTTCGAAAGATCATGATCGTAGGTGTACAAAATAAAAAATTGCGAATTAGTTTTTTTGGGTTACTCTAGCAGTTCTGGCGTTAATAATACGATTTTCGTTTGGAAATTTTATTTCTGTATAACGAGTATGTTTCTCCGTGCATTCGCAATCCCACGTAAAAGGTATGAGATTCGTACGCTTCATTCGAAAAAGCAATTTTCCATAAAAGTAAAGAGAAGATAGAACAATTTTCAATAGCACGGTAATCGGTTAGACAACTTTGATGTTCCGTTTGTTAAAAAATAAGATATTGTAATATCTATTCTACGGTAAAATTACAAAGTACGCGATACTCTTTATATTCTCAAGGCTTTCAAAAGCAAATAAAAGAGGGGAAAACTATTCTCCGTTGTAAACACTGTTCCACGCAATATACACTTAACCGTAGGTATTCAACTTTTAATCAAAGACCAAATACAGGGGGGAACGTTTTACCACTTTGTTTTGCTAACGAACAGAAGTTTGGCTAACTTTAAATTTCAATTCGTAGGGAATTGTGAAATTTGAAAAGCTCACCTTTCAAAGAGACTGTTGTAATAAGTGAGTCCCTGTTCCAAGTCTACCAGTAACGCAGTTACTAGGTTGGTGAAGTCCTGCAAAACCTTGTCTGCATCCTGATCGGGCTCTTTATCGTAACACATTGTCTGCTGCCTCGTGTCCTCGTACCTGAACAGGAAACCAACGTCGTTGACCAAAGGTAGCGATCGAAGCAGAAAAATACAGAGGGTAAGAGAAGATGAAATGAAAAAAGTTCGATCGAGCACTAACCATTCGAGGGTTCCTTTTCTTAGGGCGGTTATTATTTCTCCGCGGATTTCCTTATTGAATGGGCAACACGCACGGAACGCTTTCATGTTCGACAGCAGTCCTAAACATCTGTAGACAATAAATAATAAAAGTATTTTTATACTATAGACTCTCAATATTATTTTCAGTGACAATTTTTTCGTTTAATGATACTTTAGTTTTACCAAAGATTTGCGTAGAACGATACGTATGAGATTAATAGAGGTATTTTTATACAAATTTACACGTTGAAGGTTTTCATCACTAGCTTTTCAGGATAATTGCAGTCGTATCGAGGATTCAAGTAATCTTACGTTTTAGATAATTGTTATATAAAATTGGTCAACTAGGTTACTTGGGGAATTGCACAGATCAATTTGTTTCTTAGAGGAAATTATCATTCCGAAACATTTATATTTTAATAGTCTGCGGCACATAGCACGTAACTTGTACAAAATTATTAGCTACGTGCGTTAAAGAATTTTTCTACTAAAAGTTACATATAAGAAATTCGCTTCTAATTGTTCGAAAAATTAACTTATTTATAAAGTATTTATGTATAAATATAAACGCGATTCATAATTTGCCTGTACAAAGTTTGCAACGAAAACCTGCCAGTCTAGCAAATACATATATCAAATTCCCAGTAACTTTTTTGAGCTAATTTTTTGCACAAATTAAACTCTGCTTCCTCTTAGCGTGCTTGCTTTAATTTAACTACGTAAGCTCGGAATCCGCGTGTAGATTCTCGCGAGCACGGTAGCGTTTTACTTTCAGAAATTAACTCGTGCAAAGTTCGGAAAGTTAGAAGATGGATATAACAAAAGGGAACGAGATTATCGCGTACCGTAATAAGAACGCAATTATGCTCTTCGTTCCTACCGATGAATCGAATTAAACGAAATAAAAACCGCATTAAACGAAGCATCCTTTCAACGGCATGTAGCGTCAACAAAATCTGTCGTAAGTTAACGCTACTGATATTGTTAGAAACACGATATTATCCCCTTTAACATGCTTTTTGTTTTGTCTCGATGGGATAATCGGTTCCGGAGATACCATCGTTTTAAGCAAACCATAATTTTGGTCTTATCGGTATCTTTGTCTTTGTTGCACGCTCGCTCACTGACCTAGCGTAATCCAACTACGTGTACGTCAGTCAAAGAAAATGTCCGAGTCAGCGATTACGTCAGCGACGTACGCACTTCCGAGAAAAATAAGTAGACCACGACGATTCCAGGAATTTATGTGCCATTCTTAGAATCTCGAGTCTCGAGCGACGCGCTTGCAAGTGCGCATATCTTGCAAACTAGTTGGGATATCGCCATGAAACAAAGATCATTGTAAATGGCATGCTTTCTACCATGTCCCGAGTTCTGGGTGAGATATAGGGAAAATTGTGGAATTTTTCAGTCAGCGTTTCGTGGTCAAAGATTTCATTGTTCTTAAGAGGTATGAAGGAGTATAAGGTTTCTGGTTTAAAGGATAGTACATCTTTGGGTAGAATAAAACGATAAAATTGAGAGAATTGGGTTTACATCGATTGGTCAGTCAGGATTTAATTTGTCTTGATCTTGATTTTAATTATTTGCTTATGGCAATAGAAGTTTCAATTTGCCGCAACTTCTTCCTGTGATTTAAAGACAAGGCGTTAATAATAATAGTAAATGTAGTATCGTGGGCAAAAGACCTAGAAGACATTAGGTAAATCATAAATATTGTTCCGAGCAGAGGTGCCGACAGGCTCATCAATGTGTCGTCGGTCCATCGGTTGAATAGTTTTATAGAAAAAAAGGCCTACGTGACCCTGGCCACGAGCGGGCACGTAACACGTGCGACTAAGACAAAGGGATGCTAAGGCGGAGAGACAAATTCACAGTTAGTGTCAGTGGAGAAGTCGGAGAGTGTGAATCGAGAAGTCAGAGAGTGCGAGTTGCGTTATCGAGATAGAGTTGCTAGCGTTGTCGAGAGAGTGTGGTCCGTGTGTGTGTGTGTGTGTGAGAGAGAGAGAGAGAGAGAGAGAGAGCGTTGGATCCGTTGTGGCGAGAGTTGCACATTAACTACCGAGTTGTCAAAAGTATAGTACGTTATTGTGATTAGTTCACGTTAAACAACCATCGTTCTTCTGTTTAATCAATATCTGTACCATCTATATTTATAAATAAATCATTATTAGTATTTCACGATATTATAATATCGAAGCAATGGTGTATTAACGCAGTATAATTGTACAGTAATGAATGAATAAAACGATAATACAAATGTAGAGGAAAAGAAAATAACGTCCATGTTAGGTACCATTATAAAGAATTTATGTTATTTTCTTTTACGTTTTCAATCTTCAAACCGATTATCCGATGTCTAGAGCTTAACAACACCAAAAGATACATAATTTCTACGATATGTATATGATTTTATTAAATAGAAAATATAGGAAAAATCACAAATAGAATAGAATTCATTAACGGTACGTTGCTTCTCTTTCCTTCTAAGAAAGATACGCACCTAAGAAGATAATCCAATTTAGAGATGGATGGTCGATGCAATGGCGGGAATAGCACTCGGTGCTGTCGAACTTTCTTCAACGTTACTTCGAGGAATTCATTGAACGACTCTGCGAGACATTGTTCCTCGTCTCGAGAAAGAGTGTCCGTGTGCCATACATTGTCCAATTCCTATTGAAATAAATAAATATCTGATTTGTTAATTCCTATCAAAACAAATAAATAGAGAACGTGTTAGAAAAATGGTATGTGAAGAAATAAAAAAAGCGTTTATAAAATTAAAATAAACCTGAAGAAGACGATGAAGAATTCTTGGATCGCACGCTGATTGCCTGGATGTCGCTACCCATCTAACTAACGCTTGTTGGAGTTCTGTGACATCACCTTGGACGGCGTGTTGATGAAGAATCGTTAGTGCCGTTTGTGGCAATTCTCCTGTGAAGTCTTCCTAAATGAGGCAGGGAGAATCACGCGGTTACGCGATATATAGATTACTTTATTAAAGAGAAGGAGAAGAGAAAATAAATTAAGAAAATAAGTCAGCTCTAACCTATGTTGAAGTAAATTAAGCGACAAGTTGTTACTAATAAAATAAAACTAGAAGTTGTTTTGTTTTCAACTATTTCTTGTTATATCTTTAGAAGCATTTTTTTATTCTGTTTTCTTTTTTTTTTTAATTATAGTATGACGGCAGTAAAGGATGTATTTTCAGAAATATTTACGAGCTTCTTACGTCCTTTCTAACTTTCTGCAACAGAGCTAGTATCTATAATAGTTGTTTATAAATATTTCATGGAATAAAAATAGGAGAAAAATAGAGATGTTTTTCTTCTATCGTATTATCGTATAATTAGAAATATATTTTATTTTCGTTATATATAGTACGATCACTATGAAAATTGCTATTATAAAAGATATGTACTTCATTTTATATCCTCGAAGTTAAAGAAGAAAGCTAACCATATATTTTTTATTGTGAATTTCAACAAATTATTTATAAATATATATCATGAAAATCTTTATTTTTTTTTTTTTTTAATATTCAGTGCATTCCGTATTTCTTCAATTTTCAAAACGAAGATAGTAGCTCGAGAGTTCTTATCGGGAATTTTAGTAACTTTTTAAAATAAATATTTAAATGTTTGTATTTTATAAAGATATAAAAAACAATGTTATTTGTTTGTTGATGGTACGTACTCCTTGTTTGTTCATCTCGTGATTGAGAAAGACCGTGTAAAGTCTCTCCTGCTGTCTGAGCTCTCCCCAGTTGTCTTCTTCGGACGTCCCGCGGTCTTCTCTCGTTGATAACCATAGCTTTAATCTAATTCTACCTTGAATTGTGCTTCGTTGCGTTCTGGCCTCTAGTTTGTACCATCGATCCAGCCCCGTGCTTGGAATATCCTGCCAACAAACGATTCTCTCTTGTCTACCCCATGTTAGAATATAACAAAAAAATCGAACTGCAATTTTAAAATTAACGTCAAGTAAAATTGCTTTGATGATCGATAGATTGTAATAACGATACCTATGCCATTAAATATGGAAACTGGCTTTTTTTTTACACAATTTTATACACGTTTCATCGGTGTTCATGTTGCTACGTATTCTTTGCTTTATTCGATTGAGTTCTGCCTATCAGAATTTAGTATGACAGTAACAGCGTTGTATAAAACTGTCGAAACGAAATATGACGCGATTGAAAAAGTCGAAAGTGGTGCTAGCGCGGCAGAATTAATAAAAATACATGGTGTTGGAAAAGCCACGATCGCAGAGATTAAAAAAACAAAAAAGTGATATCGAAAATTATCCGAAATACGTAGATTTTTCGGATGCTGGCTGGAGCAGTGGGAAAACCTTAAGTATACAGACGCAATGATATGGTTTCGTTGCGATGAAGGCGACAATAATGACGATTTTATGTAAATGAAAGCAACGAACAAAAGCGATGGTTCAAAGTGCAAAAAGAACGTGATTCTGTGCGATTACTTGTGTCGAATAAATTATATGACATAACAGAGAAAAAGCTATGAGATGCATAAGTGTGTAAAGGATTTGTCACTTAATCTTAATTTGTATTTAAATAAATGAAATTTCGCACGAGAAAAGCGATTATTCTGTTATTCGAAAATTCCATTATCCGAGCAATTTTGTCTCGTTATTAGTTCGGATAAGGCATAAGGGAGGCTCTACTCTAACTGTTTTCCTGTATTTAGAGCAACAAGAAATTGTATTTTCATCCAGAAGATTTGTTGATGATAGTTTTGAAGATACAGAGAAGATGTACTTAAGGAAGCTAAACGAAATGATAATATTCATATGTGTCATCAATGTTAACGTTAAATAAACTCGATAGAGGTTGAATTGTTTGTTTGGTTATGGAAAGAATTTTTCTTCTCAATTATTGATAAAAGAAACGCATTTAACATTTGCGCGTAAGAAACGTAACGTATCAATTGTACGATCAAAACTACTTTTAACGAACGGACTTTTAAAGTTAACGAACCTAAAGCGAATATTGGGAATGAAATTGTGAGTTTTGTAATTCCGTTATTATGATAGCATAATGACGGAACTCATTAGGTAAATTGATGCAATACCTGAAGCGGAACATTCACGCAGCCAAGAAAATCATCCTGGCCGCCGGATCTAGCGCTCTGCGCGATCTGCTTGAAGAATCTTCCGAGTCCCTTGACACCGCGTACTTCGTTCAGCTTGCTCACTGCATCGAACACGGAGGACTCGTCGTCGTGGTCCCTGAAACTATGTCTGTCAGGGCAACACAAACACTTTCGACAGAAGGGAGTACGAGAAGAGGCAGGAAAACACACTCAGGAAATCATCGATCTTATTTACTCAACGAACATTGCTGGTAGTAATGGCAGTAATTAACGAATTGATTTCCACATATATACTGGTGAGACACATAAGATATAGACGTTTGAAGTATAATGTCAATGGTATAATAAGAAAATGATATTATTGAATTATTGGCACTCGGAGTAAGGTGTGACATAAAGAGAGAAAATAAAATGAAAAAAAAAAAAGAAATAAAATCGAGAAGTAATCGATGGATAATTTGGGAGAAATGGTGTTTTGTTCGTGGTTCAAAATAGGATACGAAATAGAACAAGATTCATAAATGAAACGATTTTTTTTATAGGAAGGAAAATAGGGTAGGTGAAATGAAATCTGCTCGTAATACGTTTTGCTTTCAACGTGAAAGCATCCGTTTCGAAAATACGTTATGCGTTTGACTAAAAATTGGAAGCCACGAGAATCTGCATTTGAAATTTCGAAATTTCAAATTAGGATATTTGCAGATGACCGATGATGTCTGAAATTGCAAATTTACAAACTAACTTTTTTCCAAATTAACTTCTCGAAATCAGATTTTAACGAAACAAATTTCATTTCACGCTATTCACAGCCATATCCATCACGGTATCCACCCACGCACTATACCGTACCAAAGAAGAAAAGCACCAAATAGCCAACCTGATAAACGACACCACTCACCATATATCCAGGTGCAGAATATCCGTGTTGATGTCGTCGATGTCGCTGAAATGGAAAAGAAAAACGAGAAAATGTTAAACCGTGTATCACGCTGATCCAATATGAAATTTCACGTAACGTGTTTCTGATCGCTTTCCCGGACTACAGAAGAAGCGACAAAGACGTGGAAGTAAAAAGGAGAGAAAAGAAAGGGGAAGAAGAAGAAGAAGAAGAAGAAGAATCGAAGTCCCCGAAGGATACACGGGGTTGCTTACAAACGAAACTTCTCGTTCCATCGTGGACTTAGCGTGTGCGGCTTCACTGACGTCGCGCGTATGAACTTGGCCGGTACCGCGCCGCTCAACGATTCCCGATGCTCGCGTCTGCTCGTATGCTCCTTGCGCTTGAACGACAACCTGAAACTGATTTCAAACGGATACAATAACTTCCACGGATATTCCACGCGCTTCTCTATCTCCTTTCAGGCCTTGCGGGACGCGAGTATGTTCGTTCAAATAGTTAAGTTTGCGTGGCAATGAAATTTTCGTTCCTTTGGTTGGGCTTTACCTTGTAACTTGTTACAGATGGTACGAGAAATCGAACTCTGTGCACGGTGTATTAAATAAAATTCTGTATTTTTATTTCGGTTCTATATTCTAGATTTGTCTTGAAGAAATATTTATGCCGAAGATACTTTGTACACGCACATATCAAATATTACAAACTCTATACCCGTATGAACTTATCTCAAACTTAAACGCCGAAGCTTCTGCAATACAAGAATTTCATTTAAACTATCTGCCATTACCGTGCCAATTGCCACGAGACATTACACTTAACCAGATTAGCTCAAACAACATTTTCGAACAAATTGAATTCAACCGTTCGTCCCTCCAACTAAATCTACCCTCGTGTTCGTAAAAACATCCCTCACATTTTCTTCAGTCGTTTCTTCGCCAGCTTCTCCACGTTCGGCATGGCTGTCTTCTAGCACTCGATTTTTCGAACGACTCGACGAGAAGCACGTGGTCTCGTTTCGCGCGTCGTCGCGATACCACTGAGAATTAATCGCGTTGCTGCCTGCACGAGGAGACAATGCCGACGAGATAGAGCCGCGAGACGTTCGATTCTCAATGCACCGCGGCCTTATTCCGCCGCGAAAGCGTCGCCAACAGAACTTGCCGCATCCGGCAACCGTTCATTGTTATCGCGACTCATTGTGAAAATGTCACTCGATTGCTCGTCTGGAGTAGGTCTGTGTCTGCTCTAACCGCTTCGAACGATCGATCGAACGTCTTGCTTCGGACTAATCGATGATTTGTAGCAAATTGATTGCACTTTTCTTTATTGAAGAGGAATTTGTTCCTGTTGGTCGTAATTTACGGTAGAAAATAATCGAAGTTTCAATTTACGCGGAATAACGAGGATCATACAGATCAGATTATTCGATAGAAACACCGATCTAGATTTCTATAGTTATCGGTTCCATTGTTTTAAAGATTCCTTTCCTATCGTGGATAAAGCGTCGATATCGGAAAAGGTAATGACTAAGAATAAGAAGTATCGAGGCTTTGATTCAAGAGATAAAATACTGGAATGTTCGAGAAATGAGGATTAATTAAAGAACGTTTGAAACGTTTCCTGATAATCCTTTATCTGGGTTTTAATCAGCGGGTTTACCTTCTCAAGTACTCCCAAGTTCCATTCTAAGTATAATGATTTCAATGGAATCAGAGTAGCGATTTCATTTTTATTTACTTCAATGGAAAATTTGTATTTTACTGCTATATACTACACAGGTATCATTGGAACTATACCAACGAAAAAAGAATTGAATCGTCGAATTGTCTATAGGACAGAAGTTTTTATTCAGCCATTATTACATACAATTAAACAGAGATACACGTATCGAGCTATCAATTTCTGTTGGGCGCTATCAAATCTGGATTAAATAAAATTCCCAACATCGTAACAGCTACCTTTGATAAATCTCGACGTTTCCTATTACAACTTTTGATCCTCTAGACCTGTTCTAGCCATTTAAAATTCGATATTTCACAGGATCTCTATTTTCAACTTCAACAGTTTCAACGCTAAACAGAATTAATATTAATAGAATATCGAACGTTTTCCAATAAGCATGATTAAAAAGAGCTACGATACGCTTCAAGGTTAAGCACGATATTTTGAATATTCGATAAATCATGCAAATCGATCAGACTGCGGATTATGCGCATCCCCGCTAAGAGTTTGCACGGAAATTCATACAAGAAACGTTTGAAGCAATATGAATTCGAAGCAATTATCGCACGTCGATCTTCAACGCTCAATTTAATCGGCTCATAATATATCATTATACGTAGCAATGATGATTGGAAGGAATAAAGTCATTGCAGTTTTCACTGCTATTTCATTTATCCCCAATTCTCTAATCAAAATACATCCCGTCGAAGATAAGCAAGTGTTTGGATATTTTCGAGCCTAATTTTTCGTATTACGCGCATTTTGGATATTTTTACACTTTTGAATTTCTTTGAAATTTCCCACACATTCGAATCATTTATAAGAGCGTAAAAATAAGCGGTCTACCGATCGCTTGACGCAACCAAGGGTACGTCGATGTGTCGACTTACCTATGGTGTTTCCGTAATTTCTCGTGATGAGAATTCTCGGTTTCACCACCGTCGGAAAGGGCACGGGTCGCTTGTCTCGGAGATGCTGGCGGCGTGTGGGGTGAGTGCGCAGTTAAATTCGTTTGCGGACTCAACGGTGCACCTGTATTACCCGGTTGAATTCCTAACATGCAGTAAGGGTCGCTGAATCCTGGAGAACATATATAGAATCTTGTTCAGACTAACTCTCCTCTGGCAAACACTCAAATCTAACGACTTCCGTAATTGGAAAAAAAACATTCTGGATTTGAGCGGAGAGACTATATGCTTTAGAGATTTCGTATTTTTTCACGGCCCTCTTTTCGTATATATGTTTCTCCAAAGTATAGAAAATAAAATAAGATGATGCGTAAAAGTATAGAATTTTTATTATCTTGATAATATTGATGTCTTTTGTAACGCGACGAAGAGATAATTAATTAGAGAAAATTTTCGTTTAAGAAAGGCTGGTGCGCGATTGAAAAGTATTAGTTGTTTCGTGATTATTTTGCAGATATTTCCGTGGTACACAGATGTATACATAGAATGCAGCGTAAAAATATTTCGATATTTTTTGTCGATATATATATTTTTTCAGCGACACGGTGTAGACTCTAAACAGAATAAACAAAGGAACGTCCTAGATTTAGACGGGAAAAATATACGGTCGTGGAAAAATTTTAATTATTTCGCCATACATCTTTTATATTTCACAATGTGTACGTTCTTTTGTACAAAAATATAAAATTCTCCATAATGGATTCTCTTTTTTTTTCTTTTTTAATAAAAATACGTCCTTTTCAACGATACAATACACCGACTTTTAAGTTGTAGCTGTTTCGCTCAACTCTCTGCGGTGTTTTGTAGAGCGGAATGAGCAAGGTTTACTCCTTTTTTGCGAGAATTACCTTAAGTTGTTGCAGCAGTTTTGAGATAGATCTTTTATAGAGAAAGTTTACGAGAATAGGGCCGTATCTTTTATGACGAAGTACTTGGATGTTTTATCTTTATTGGATCTTATCCTCGTACTCTTTAGATATCAGAATCTATGCGCCTTTGTACGTTTCAAAGAATGTAACTAGCACGATGCGAAATTGTGTATGTATTATTCAATATGCACTCTAGTCTATGAACCATCTCAATTTATTAGAAACATCTGTGAGAAACATTTTTCTGGGCGTATAATATAAACTGAGGATTATTTTTTGAGAATTTTGAAGCATTTGTCAGCGTTTTTCAGTACTTTTCAGAATATTTCAGCGTTTAAAAATTGCAGTTTGAATTTCTTTCGCAGCTGCTGTACACAATATTAGTCATCCTGCATTATACAAATTTGGCAGAAATGATTATTCTTACTCATGGAACCGGGTTGCGGATTTTTATGCATTCATGGGAAATTTAAACGTACAGAAATGCACGGAACAAGCACGACATCCAAAGATACATAAAATATTCAAAGTAGAATAACTAGAACGCTTTGAAATTTATTTTCATATTCAATAAGCGAAATAAATTTAAATTCCATTTCTTACAGTTAGGTTCGTAAAAATATGAATTCGCGCGAATATCCGCAGTCTACTAAAAATTTTAATAACGATTACGACAACGATAGTAGAATGACTGCGCGTTATTCTATTACTAAACACGAATAGCAGGGACATTTCGACACGGTTGGAATATAAAAGATGTGTTTAATTTCCGTAACATGATGTATCACGCGGTATCGATCATTTTCAGTGATCGAGATAGATTTAGAAGTCTTCCAGACTGTCTTCGCAATTATTCAATCCGTTATCGTGCAAAAGGGCTTGAAATATTGAGAAGTAACGTCGAGAACCGAAAGATGCATCGCTTTTCGTCCTGTTCCCACGTCAAAATTTATGACATCGGTGACTACGGTCGGATTATGTATGCATGTAATTCGATGGAAAATTCATTTGCGTTTCACTAGACTCGTTAAACTTCTACGGGCGTTACGTGGTGCTGCATAATTAAACGCGAAACACGCTAAATAAATGCTTACCGTTCGCGTCCTTCGCTTCTAGTCCCTCTGCTTCCACAACTACCACGCTTAGGACAACTATTGGTGGCTGAAAAGTTTAACAACCGTTTCAAAAAATAATTCATCATTTTCGTCTTGGTGAAAAATACAAGTTTACCGACTAACGGAGTTTACGCAATTTTCATAGTGTGCGTATATCGGAGTAAAATTTATGAGAATAATTTTACGACGATCGATCAGAGGTACAATTGAATACATTTTATTTGGACATTGAACATAATATAACGAATATACGATTGCGACTGTAAACGGATCGTAATGTCTTATTCTTATCGTGTGTTTTAATTTCGATGTAAAACGTATTATATTTCCGATATAATACCATTTTTTTTTATTTTTATGTATTTTAATCGCGAAGCTATTTGTTTCATTATGAAAAACAGCTGGAGACTGAATCGATTGGAATTATATTATTTAGCCGATGATAAAGTATGGAGAAACGGGGCAGTAATTGTTCCAGCGGTGTTTCTTATTAATTTGCTTTATTCAACTTCAATGCTGTTTCGTATCGTTGGCCAAGAATGAAATCGTTTTACGGAGCTTCGTTTTTCATTTTCTGTATAAATGTAATAAAGCTTTGTTTCAGTAATTGCTTGCTTTGTAACGGTACTGCGTTATGCTTGCGTATACTGCGTCGTTTTTAAATAACGTTTCATAACGCGACGAGCTGTGCAACAAGACTAGAATCGAACTTTTTGCCCGAATATGTGTTTCAGTAACCGCGTATTATTGCTTTTATTTCAAACGCGCAATTTCCACTGTGATATTATTTACAAAGCACGCCGCTTCTTTTCATCTTCGTTATCGAATTCGTTCAATCACATTACTCGAATTAAAGAAGACAAAACGACAACTCAGACGTACTTCAAAAAGTATAAAAAGATATTGTGTATTTACAGAGCATTTGAACAGTCGGTCAACTATTCGACACCTTAATATGAGCTACGATATTCAACGAGACCATCCTCAGCAATAATCGTTCGTTTAAGACTAAATATTAGGTCGTCCGAAAAGTTTCTTTCGTTTTCTAAGGAAATAATGGATGCACAACATTTTCCGTTTTATATTATTTTATCGAATTATCTATGATCCATTTTGTTCTATCAAGATTGAGATTACAACGTTCGACAGATTAGGTTTCATGTTTGTACAAAGATGCGTCGTTGTCAAAGACGTGTTCTGTAGAAGAAAGACACTTTTCGGACAAGCTAATAGTATATTCATGCTGTATACCGATCGTTCACTAAATGCACGTTCGCCATAAATGTCTCGTAACTTTTATATACATTTTCGGATTGGTTTCAAATTTCGCTATTGCAATCGCTACAGTTGTATGCCGCTACAGCGTCAACGAAACTCCATAAAGTCTCACACGATGCAGATAATATATTCATAAAAATATTGCGCAGCAAATGTTCGAATGCTCTGGCGAGCTACCACATGTACGATCGAATAATAAGAAAGAACACGATGAAACGTACCTTCTCTTCTGATGCGATGTTCAGATATCGTCGATGTTGATCCGGCGGAACCCCGAAAGCTTCCTGCGCATACCTATAAAGATCCTCCTTGTAGTGCGCGTATTGTCCCGTGCTAGCGCCCACAGTGTTGGCGATCGTGTAGAGGACTTCTATGTACAACTGTTCCAACTGAAACAATGTTTTTAAACGCGTATTGTATTCGTTGGAAACAGTTCGTCCCACGGCAATCTGTAGTTGAACGTTCAACCGCGTTTTTCGTTATCAATTTGACGCGCTCGCTTTCGAGAGGCACCCATTCCACATCCCTTCGAGGAAACTTTAAAACGAGATTTCTCTTTGTTTCAGCCGCTGATGAAAACATGCTGAAGCATTAACGTACAACAAAGACTCGTGTATCTTTATCTTTTTTTAACTTTTCTTCGTTCGTTTCTTTGAGACCAAGCCGCTCCTTTGTTTCCCTTGGTTTTCAGATTTCAAGCGACGAGAAAAGTTTAAACAGACGCGGTGATTTATTATTTAAGAGCGGAAATGTACAGCGGCGGCACAGTTGCGAGACTTTGAAGTTTTAAATACTCGTTTCGCAATTGTAGTTTATATTGCACGGAGAATTCAGATTTAATTGGCTACTTGGATTCGATATCGTCTCGATTCTTAGCACGCAATTTTTCAATGTTATCCTATTTCCTCTCCAAAGTGTTGTAATATCGTTGTCAAATAAGTTTATCGATAAAACCTATTTTCGCGCATAAAAATTATTTAAACGAAGAATTTGTTATTTTGCTTGACGTTATTTTACAAGTATATCGGCTTACAAAATGTAACGAATACATTTATAACAGTATCTCTAGAATATTTTTGTAATAGTATATCAAAATACTAAATTCTTTTCCTATAATTACGAAAAATTAACGTTTTACCGATACGTTCATTAATAATAAAATAGCAAATTACTTCATTATCGAAAACTTACGAAGATTTTAATGGAATGTCGCAAATTCCCACATTATCCCAGCTATTACGCGAGGTATAATACGTTTAACGATAAGCGATAATTGGACAAGATTTCCGAGTAATTTTTCAACGAGAAATATTTCATTCCCTCAACGAGTGCTTCCAGTCGACTTCATTCAACCACGTTGGTGTAAGTGAAATTCATCGAGGTTTGACCAAGCTGCAAGATAAATAGCACAGCGAGAGCTTGTGAAACCTCTCTTCCATGAGAATTTCCTTTTTGGCGGTCCTCAATTTATGGTAATCAGAACCGCTATGTAGCCGGTACACGTGAGTGCAAGAGCGGCTACTTTTTAACAAACCATTTTTTCTTTTTCTGTTATTTTTTTCGACCAACAATGTCCGTAAAAAAAGGCAGGCGAAATAGCGTAGGAAAAAAAAAAGAGAAAAGTTTTAGATATAAAGTTACCAGAGTATGCGAACGGGAGATAGAATATGCGCGAATGATTCCGAGTCATCTGGACATTTACGGTGTATCCTAATGCGCGTTAACGTCTGCGTGTATTACGAACGACAATTGAAAGAAGAACGATCGCTTTACCTAAACGAAATACGAAATGTTTAATAGGCACATGAATAATTACAGTGCGATGTGTATTATTCGATATTGCACAATACAGTTTGTTTCGTTCACTCGCGGAGAGACGCGTTCACGAGAAAGCACGTCAACGGGAGTCGTAAGTTCCCGTTACGATCTTACAATCGACGCCGCGAAATGATCGATCCCCTATTTCGTTTAGGATAATAGGAGTGGTTGAATAAGTTAACACTGCGTTAACAGGGTTAATAGAATCTGTATTTATAACAATAAGGTAGAGAGCAACAGATAATTTAACGATAAATGCGCGTGCTGACAAGTTTGCAATGTTTTCGATTCGCCTCCTCAAAGATGACAACTTGAACGTTAATTGTTTGTAACCCGACTTTTCGATGTGTTTAATGTGAATCTGCAGATGAGACTGATCGTCCTTCGATGGTTTCTTTTTTCTCCTGGAAGACGACCCCCACCAAGCCCGGATCACGCCACCGTTCGCGCTACGATCATGTACGCCCCTTTTTGGGTGTTGAAAAAATACCGGACCGAATTCGAAGCTTCTAGAGCTCGACGCCCGACAAAAATATGCGCTCGCCGCGACATTGTAGGTATTTCGCCGGTGTCATGAGGTGATCGGTCCGCGACATTGTAGTATTGCGCGCGACGGTTGGGAATACGATCCATCGAAAGTCTCGTGGCGTATGGCCAGGTCTAGATAGAGAGCCGGCCGACGTAACACAGTTATCGTGCAAGTTTAGGGTTAATAATAAATTATCGAAGCCTTCTGAGGTGAATAGGCCGTGACAGTCGTGATAGTTGCTGGTGTAGATGTCGCCGAAGGGTACTGCTGTATTTTTCTTCTCATTTCTGATGCCGCGGAACAAAAGTCGGACTCCGGTCGCCGGGTTCCGAACATTCGTAACCTAAGGCGCTAACCACTGCGCTGCCGTCGTTCGACACTAGTTAGTGTCGAGTGCCGCCACGCTTCGTTATTAACAAAATGTGATAATATCAAATGTGAAATATGTTTACATAATAATATTAACCAAAGCTGAAAGCACAAAACACGAGTAGACGAAGAAAGAAAAATTGATTGCAAATTCCCAAAATTCGCTCTTCGTCGTTATCGATCTGATACAACGCGTAAAAGAGTGAAAAGGCTAATTATAAAATATAAAAATATAATAACCGATATGGATATTGGCTAAAACGACTAGTCCGAGTTTCGAAGAACCCGATTTCTATGTTTTATATAAAATTCGAAACTTTAAATGTCAACGCGAGTTTCACGGATTCTGTTCGTTACACAATCTGGTGTACAAGGAGATTAATTAAGTATAATTTTGTTGGAAGTTGATTAGTGAAATAAGGTTTCTACTTTTAAGCTGCACCGTAATTTTACGACTGAGCATATAACTTTTAAAAGTTTCGACGGAAATCTGGTACCGGAGGTAAATAACGAGTTACCTGGATGATTTATTTGCAGAAAGGTGGAGAAAATTTTATAGCTAACGATTAAGGAGCAAGCTGAGTTAAAAAGAGATAATTAGATACAGCTTCGTAACCGTTACAAAAAACTTTAAGGTCGATGATTTATTTGCACGGTGTCCACGGACCTAGCTTGTACTGAAAAGTATGACGTTGTTATTATTCACTTTAAATCGTTTTATCTTCAACGTGAAAACTGTTTTGCTCGTGTATCCCATAGCGGAACAATTTTAAAATTCAATACATCAGCAAATGTTGTTTTTTTATTCAGTTTTAGGATTAAATATGCACTTTTACCCGTTGAATCTTTTTGAATATACTAAAAATATTGATAGTTGTAACATAGCGCTACAAGGATTAACTTTAAATATTTGAGATATGATCTATATTTTTTTATTAAAAATTCTTGTAATTGATTGAAACTTTATTAAAATATCTACTTGTGTACTACTTACTCCTTCGTAACATTTCTTAGCAGTTTGTAAAGGATTTCCGCTTAAGAAGGAGATGAAAACGAATTAAATAACTTACGATCAAAACAGGATTCAAAGTTTAAATGCGAATCGTTACGAGCTCTTGGCAAAATATTATTTCTACGTTAAAATCCCGATTTATCTCGAGGAGAATTTGTATAAAATATACTTGATCCCAATGGATCGCTTGCATCCGTCGAAAGATATTTTCTTTCCTCACCACGGTATATCATTTCTCGTTCGTCTAATTCGCTTCGTCGTTGTAGCGTATCGATGGTTCGACAGAAAGGAACGTGTAACGCGATTTCAGTGGAAATAATAAGCGGAAAGCGATCGCGTTTTCAGTTCCTAACGAAGTGGAAAAAAGAGAAATCGGCGTTGCAACCAGCGTAAAGCGTACCGAGAGGAGAAGGCTGTGTGACGATCCGAACAATTTGATGGAATCCTTTCGAGCCACTCGACGAAACGCGAACGCCATTATTCTTTTCGTGGTGCGCTTCTTGTTACTCATTTCCTTCCGGATAAATGACGACGCTGCGATCGTTTGCTTTACGAGGGATCTCTTTTACGAGGCCGGAAAGACGTGGAATCGAGCGTGAAAAATTGCTTCAATCCCATTCGATTCTAACAACCTTTGATATTGATTATTGATTAAAGATATAATATATATCCAAGGTAGATTTCACGAATCAATAAGTTTTCAATAATGTGAATGATTTAGATATTATATATCATGTATAACATTGTCAGAAGGAAATGTGCAAATACAATATAGTGCTTTGCAAGAATGAAACGCTATGCCGTGGTATATTTCAATCTATCGCGACGAAATATATTAAATTCGCGTGACAGTCAACGTGTTAACTAGTTAAAACTTTTTTGATAGCTTTAAAAACGACACGGCACATTTAACAATTCCATGTAAAATGCCAGAACTCTGATTATTGAAATTTTATATTGAATTTTTATATCGTTTGAGATATTGAATCGAACGAAGATATTTATAACGATAAAAATCGGTTTGACGGTCGCACGAGTAAAATGAGAAAGTTTGGTGCCAAAAGTTGCGAAACCTGTAAACACGAAGTTAATGAAAAATTAATTTTGGTAGCTCGGAACATGGGAGTTCTGATTTTGAAAGGTCACGCTTGAAAAACTTTGCTTTCAAAAAATTAAGGATAAAAAGGATAACTGTTTGGATTTCAAGTGAAAAGTAACGTTTTAGAAGGATTTTAAACGCGTGGTTGTAGATAATCCTAAACTAAAAATTTCGTGGAACGTTCGTCGCTCACGAAAACGGAAAATATTTCTGAAATATAATTTTTCTGTACCAGCGAATGCTGAAGTGAATCTTGCAGGTGCAGAATATCTAATATAGTCCGCCGGTTTATCGTGTCACGAAGTTGCGTTTGAGTTTGAATTTCTCTCTCACAGTGGCCCAGGGAACGTTCATCTAGAGTTCCATAATCCACCTACACGCTAGCATTGTCTACTTTGTGAAAAGCAGATCGCAAATCTGCAAATGCAACGACGTGTCCAGTCAGAAAGGAATATCAAGAGTATTACTCTCAAGGATATTCTACAGGTTTTTGTACAAACTTCCTATGCTGCTTTATGATACATATACACACATATATATATATAAGAAAGGTACAATCATAAAGGTTTTACTGAAAAGATTATAAGAGCAATGGAAAATTCGAATAGCGAAATAACCGAATAATAAACAAGTCAATGAAAGCGATTAATAAAAATGAGGATGAAAATATAAGAAACGTATATTTATGAAGATTTTAGCGAAAAGGTTATATATAGTAACGACATAAAATGTAAATGGAAAATGGTTGAATAATAAATAGATCTATGAAATCTACGCTTTGCATTAGCAATTTTGTGCGGTTGCACATAAATGCGGAATTAATATTGCATTTGTCAAATAAATTCAATCCAATTGATTGATCGATATTATAAATAGGTTGTCACGGAGGCGAACAACACTGTATTCACCGTTTTCTCCAAATCGCCAATTTTAATGTTAATGAAAAAAGAGGAAGAGAATAGGATTAATTTGCATAAACCAAGCGAAACCAAAATCTGACCTCTTAATAATATAACCATATAATTCATATTCGTTCAATGTTTTAAATTAAATGAATTTCAATGAATTCAAATTAATTCATTGAAAACAAGGATAATGCAGGAACGATAAAAATAGGAAGGATTATCTCTAACCACTTAATGGACATTCTGATTGAAGATTGTCGTGTCTGTTGCCGGTATCTTATGCGAAATATCGAGGTTTCTCGGAAGTGCAATCATGAAATTGCGAATCGCTGGTGGGATAGACAAATGTTAAACAGGCGATATCGTTAAAGCGGCTGTCCGTCATTTCGATTGACCAGCACGCATAATATTTCAAGGGAAATATAACTACCAAGTCGCATGCGATCCGCGCATACCGTAACCACCATGATAGATGACAGAATGCATCACTATGAGAACGTTGCGAACAAAGCGTTATACTCGTGATAGCAAGTAAAAATACAGCAAGTAAAATCGAGGAACAGTTATTTTTTTTAAGCATATAAAGGCTCGATCGCGATTGTTAGTATTATATTTCACAATTTAAGATCTTGGGGGGATTACATACTGATAGTTACGCACGCGAAGATTTAATTTGTAAGAAAATACAGGATTTGGTTAACGGCTAGCGATGATTAAAGTCTAAATTTGTATCGAGGGAATTGAACGCAATTAATATTAAAATAATATTTAGCGAAAGAGAGAAAAATAACCTTGTGTATCCATATATTGAAAAATTATTAATTGGTTATTTTAATTATTCCGGTAGTAAAATGAAATTGCAAATTGAGATGCAGAAAATTAAAGGACCAGAATAGTCGATCGATCGAACGTTTCATTTTGTAAAGCGTACATACGCGGTCTTTTTCCTATTCTCTGGCTACGCGTTCGAAGAAATTTCATACAGAAATTTATAGAAGAAGTTTGTAACAGTTTATATAAAGGATTGGAGATTTCTCTCTTTCGTTACGTTTCGCGATAAAATTATATTAGTCCGGTCATGATCGAGTCTCGAAGAAAAGAAAGTCTTTGAGAAAACAAAAATCGAATTTTCTACGTTTCTTTCCCACTAAAATAAAACGCTATCGCATGAAACATCACGAGAACAAGACATCAGATCACGATATCGACTTTGTTATCGGAATAAGCGAAATTATCAAAATGACGTGTATTCGTTGTACGTGTAAAAATTATTTAAAGATCAAATATTACACATTTCTAATTTTTAATGGATCTACGTTACTCTGTATGCATATGCATTTATACACAAGTGTTGTGTTTTGACACGTTACCATGTTTTCATGTTCCTCGTCGCATGGTTAACTTCAAGCACGAAAGTGTATTGTTTAAAGTGTGATTAAATTCGACGCGCAGCTGCTTGCATTACGTCGACTGAAAGCAGTTAACAACTCTATCTCGCGTTTAAACGATAGCGAATGGTTAGAAGCTTTTGCATTCACCAAAACAGGCCATATAGCGCGTCACTTTCATATTGCTGACACTACGGCGAAAACTGGAAACTTACACTCGTTATGTTTCGTCTGGTAAACTTGCAGAATTACGGACAACGCGGCCTACTCCAAAACAGAGGATAAACTTGTCCTTTCTTTAAACTTTTCTTTCTGTGCTCAACTTTTCCTTCTCATTTCCACGATTGCAGTTTTAACAAAGTAAACACGCTTCTCAGAAAAATCATCGTAATATTTTTTAATAATCGCAATGTGTTGATTCTTTTAAATCTTCTTTATATATCCACGTATAAAAATGTTATGGTTTAAATTGAAGATTAACACGTTGATTGTCACGACGGTCATCGGTATCATCGGTTAGAACGATTAAAGAAAGATAAATTTCATGAAGTGGAAAGCTTTTAACAGTGTCAGTGACTTATACAACACCTTCAGAGAAAAAATGCGCGATTTCGTAAAAATTAAATGCCTACGGCTCTCATGACAAAGTATATAAAATTCACACTGCAATCAACGTGTTAAATTATTCATTATTTTTCTGTTAATTTGTACAGATTAATTTCTAATTTATTTCCAACGAATTTAACTGATTTCGTATATTTTATTTAATTTCTTTCTTCTAAAACTTAATTTAATTTACTTTCGACTTAGGATTAATGAAAGAGCTTACCTCTTTTTTGGTGAAACGATAAGTTTGCGTCAAGCTGGTGTCTCTGGACGGGGGAGGCGGTTCCTTGGCCCTGGCCTCTACTTCTTGAAGAACCATGAGTCTTCGATTTTCCTGTCTCCAAGATAACGCGGTGAAACTTTCGAAGAAAGAGCCGTCTGTCTCTTGAACCCTGCAAGATCAATTACGTTTCATTCTCGTCACTTGTTGCTTCTTCGTTGCGTATCATAACGTATATAGATAGTGTCTGACAAAAAATTGATGCTACAGAAAATACTTAAATTTCTTTCCCGAGCTTTAGTGGAAATTTATAGCGATCCTTTCTAATGATGTCAAAGATATTGCGTGTCTTTCGAAACTTATTTCAGATTCAGATGCGTTTTTCGATCCATTGTTTCGTTGCTATGTAACCAAATAAATTTATTAACAAAATATATACATATATATTTGTAAGATCTTCAAAATATCCACGATAATTACTGCTATTTTCAATTTTTAATTATATAATAGTGTAATGTACGATAATACCTCAAATTCATTAAATACCTCGGAACGAACAATAAATTTCTAGTTTTAAAATTAAAACTCAGTCTAGAAAAATTTGTATACCTTCAACGAATTAATATGAAATTTAAAACTCCGAGACATTATAACACCTAAAGAGAAAACAGCCCACTAACCTCACTAAAGAGACAAACTCGAAGATGGCATCCCGCTAGTGATAGCCATCCACACGTTATTTAGCAATTAAGCTAGAAAAATTTACCGAATGTCCAGCTGGACAAATTGTAAAGTTCAAATTAAATAATAAAGAAAATTATAAATAATAAAATTATAAAAAAACATTACAAGGGCAAAGAATTATGTGCCGATAATTTTCCGAGAAACAGCGAGTGCCGCTGAAAGTTTCAATGAAAAGTCGACAATGATCGCGGTGATCGTTCAAGGAGAATTCGATGCCTAATTATCGCAGTCGCATGCACGTATTTCCGTTCATTTTTTCCTCGCACTTACGTGTGCGCTGAGTTTTGCGTCGTTGCAGTAATATCGATCAGTCGAGGTGCTCCATGTTTTTTTTTCACCTTCTTTTTTCGCTCTTTGCCTTTTTTTTTTTAATTAATGTGCGGCGCTTCGTGTGAACGGGAATGACGCAACGAAACACGTTGCAATTTGAAAATTGCCATTTTGAAAGGCATCCGTGATTCACGGTGAAAATTTCTCTGGAAATTGAACTTCCTTTTCGTTCGCGGAAGTACCAATCGTAAACGACGTATCTGATTTGGTTCTTTTAGAATACTGATACACGTATTTGCGTCTCACGTGCAGATATTTATGAAAATTCGTATTAAAATCATAAAAAGAGGAAACAAAATACAGAATCGTCTTAGTTACTAAATATTATACTTTCGAAATTTCCTTTAAAACTACACATTATATGGAACCCATGCATGTTCGCATTTTCATATTTTCCACAAATGTATAAAAACCCGTAGTCTAATAATAATGTACTTTTTATCCTTTGAATAAATTATTTATCGCAGAATTTGTATTCTTAACGAATTGAAGTAACACAGAAATCTGCTGCTTATTTCTTTTATTCTTTTCATTTGTTACGAGTTCCAGTCGAATAAAACGTAACTGAACTAAATGTTACAATAGAAACGATGTTACTTTCTAACTTTAAAAATCTTCTCCGATAAACAATTAGTAGATTGTAGTGGTTTCTGAGGTTCATACACAATGCAGACACATACTACATGTCACATAAGGTAAAAACACATCGAAGAAAGCGATCATTCCCTGCATTTCTTGCGATCATTTCCACGATGGATATTTTATCGATCATGTATACATTACGATACAAATTAATTAAATTGTGATTATAGTACGAGATAATATTAAACGATTTTAATTCGTCTCGTAGGCAATAATTAAATGATACTTAATTTTATTCTCCATAAAGCTATCATATCGTACCTAATGGTCTAGCCACTGCATTGGAAGGGTTAGTTCGTGTGTTTCACACATTTCGAGCTAATAGGAGAATCTCCCGTAAAGTCAACAGGTGTGGCATCAATTTTCGTATTCCATTAACACTGAATTTAAATCTCGCTTCCGGCGTACGCTTGATATTTTAAATTTATGCATGCGTCCTATGCGCTTCACAATTTTTCATGCAATTTTAACATTTTTCTCTATTTTTGTAATAAAGCATATATCACTTATTTTACTCTCGTCGATATAATTTCGTCCGCGATCTTTCGATTATACGAATAAAATGTTAAATCGAGTTACAAGAAGCGTAATTATTTCGTTATTAAATGAAAATAATTTCATTTCTCTCAAATCCAAAAATTGTTTCCCACGTTTCCATTCCACTTTTATAAAACTCTCATCGTAACGTGTTCCATTGTTTCTTTTAACGATAATATATATCTTATATATATATATATGTAACAAATTCTTCATTCTCTTTTTCGTAAAACTTTTATCGTTATATCTTCCATTGTTTCAAACTGAGTTCTCAAGCATCACGATATTTATCGTATATTATACAATCTAATATATTTATTCATGCAAGGTAACGGTTTGTTGTCCCTTCAAACTCGACCATGACTGTATTTTCACAGGTGTCGTTTCGAAATATCAAAAATTCCTCGAAACTGTAATACAGGGATTATTCGACGCAATAATCCACGAAAAGGGGGCAAAGAATAGCTTTCTTAGGAACAATAAAGCGTCCCTATTGAGCGACACCGGTTGGGCGGTTGAACAGAGGGATGCGAAGGGATCCGGAGAAAATAGCGAAATGAAAAATATGCAGATGAAAGTACGTTAAGCGAGCGTGTATTTGACGCGTCTGAAGGATCTGCGGGTCGTCTCGGATCTAATTTAAATCCGAAAGAAGCGACGCCACGCTCCGTGTCCCGGAGGAGCGTTCCACTTGGACTTGGCTGATACGAAAACGAGAAGTTTCCTCTCGTGCATCGTCACTACGAGTCAACGAAATAGAATCGATATTCCTTTCAACTTTGCAAGAAATATCGTTCGGTTTAACATATCACAGGATAGTCCTCAGAATCCTGTTACGTTTCTGCAATTATAATAAATCGTCAAAGAATTAGGTCTTAGGAATTAGCTCTTAGATACATCATAATGTGTAATCTGAAATTTGTAAATGTGAAAAAATATTTTTAATAATTTTCAATCTGGCTCCATCTTATTTTATCGAATATTTTAAAATAATTTTGTCGAATGTTTTTAAAACATAAACCAAAGAGGGTGTTTCTATTTTATTTCTATTTCACAAGTTTTGAAACTTCTTTATTCTACAATTGTGTCCTGTAACCATATGATTTCCCTAGTTATCACGTAAGAACTGGCCGATAGTACAAACGTCTGTTCGTGATACACATGTGAAATTTATCGGTTGTAGGGTTGAAGTATTAACTGACACATGCCGGGTCATTAATCTCGAATGTGTTGACATGTTCACTGCATACATATCAGTTCCGATGCGCTTCATAATTTTACGACACGCATGTGATATTCGTTGGGATGGACGCAAATTAAAAATTACGTAATGTTTTGAAATAAACTTCAGCAGTGATTCATACGATATATACAGTTCAATTTTATTGCAATTAATAATCATAATAATCATAATCTACAATATGAAAATAGAGTTTCTTTTACCGAAAACATTTGTCGGTATATAAATTATTGAAATTGTATTATATTTTCATATAATGGTAATAAAATTTCAATCAATAACGTGTTGTGTTGGTATTCAGGCCAGAGTATTTTCGGAAAAGTATTTTCTGTTCGCCATTTCGAACTTTTCCGTATAATTTCTCTAAATATTCCTAGACTTCAGTTCTTGCGTCTTTCTACTTTTTAATTCTTTTTTACTCTGGTACACCATTGGAAGTACACATGTAGCGTCTAAATTCGAGCGAATGTTAGTGGACACTGGCCTTTTTTTCTTGAATTTTCTACCACTTTCTTTATCTATTTCTATTCTCGTCCTTCTCTAAGCCCTACTTAAACCCAGCTATTTTCTTCCTAAAAGCAGCTTTTCCGTTTTCCTTTGCCGAATCCATGTCGAACCTCGTTACGATCGAGTTATCTTGTTTCATTATCGTGTTATCTTTGTAAAAATAAATCGGGGATAAAGGAGATAAAAGCTTCATTCCTTTGAAATCTTTAGAAGAGCAAAACAACTCATCATTTTTATTATAAATACAAGTTGCTCTGATGGCTGAAGAAAAAATCTACGCTTTTTCTTCCAAATCTATTAATTCTAATCTTTCGATCTTTTTCACACTCGTGAGTCTTGAATATTTATATATTTGTTATAAAAATTATGCTGTATTATTTATTTGGTATTTGTTACGCCACGAGATTTTTCACTCAGAAAATATTTGTATCGCAGACTATAAATAGTTTTATAACGTCTTGGCTCGTTGACTCGTTATCGATAGATACGTTAAATGGTTTAAACGATTTCGTTAGGAAGCAACGATCGATCTAGCAACACGTTACTCAAGAAACACATTATTGTGCAGCGTTCGCGTAGGATTGTACACCCTGGCGGATTTATGGTTGCTTGGCCAGTATTTATTACAGTCTGATTCGAATTTATAGCGTTTCAGATCGCGTTAAAGCAAATTATCAGGTATTTTCTATTAAGAAACGTTAGGATTAAGACACAAAGCCACTTCAAATATATAATAAGATTCGTTGGATTCAAATTTTCCAAGACTTAATAACTTTAACTTTCGGTAATATTTCAAAGCAATAGTATGTTTAAATCTTCAAATATTCATACAATAACTTGCTTCGAAATGTTAACAAGAATCCCATCGAACTACGACACACCTTTCGAAACATTGAAATAGGATAATAACGTAGAAGTGAATTGTCGCTAATGGAATTAGTAGACTTTGTGTTTGATCTTAACGTTACAGAATTTAATCAGAATGCGTTTAAGTCGCAATTTACTCTGTTTCAGACGAAATCAAATCCTTGACGTTGACGAATGCGATATCAAAGGGAAGGTCTCGCGTTTTCTTAGAGGGGAAGCCATCGGTATTAGTGTACCCCGCTATGCTTTGACAATGAAACCGTAGCGTTCTACGTAACAAGTGAGCGAGAAGCTAGAACGCAATACTTGATCGTTTCTCCTGTTACGAAATCAATGCCACCCTTTGACCAGAGTGAAGAGAACTAGAACACAAAGAGAAAATAGAGTACACGTGTATCGTTTACTTTAAATTGAGTCACGTTCTGAACCGAAAAGAAGATCATTCGTATCCGAAAGCAAGACGTAAACCATAGAACGAAATTATTTGTAGGAAGAGGACCCTCAAAAATTGAAGATAGTCGTCTGAGACGATGTAACAATTATTTCATTAATTGAATTATTGAACTAATATCGAACAGTAGATACGACACTCAGTTTCCTACATTTAGAAATTGAACAGCAGTTGATAATAATCGTAAGAGTATTTAAAATTAGACTTCTGGAATTTTCCAGCATTCGAGTCTAGAATCCAATTGAAATATCGAATTAAATGAAATAATTGAATTATTTCAGAGTATTACACGGTCCATGTGATACTACACTTCTTATCGAAGATTATGAAATACTAGTAAATTGCATTCAGTAAATTGCATTCAGTAAAATTCAGATCAGAGTAAAATTACTTTCAATTAATTTCTAATTAAGGTCGGTTTAACGTCTGTTTCCTTCCAAGGATCTTTTTAACGTCAAATATATGCCACGTGACATCAGAGTAACAGAACTTTCGTACCTACAGGGCAACTTAATCAACCGAACCACCCTAATTTGTTGCAGCTTAAAGAAACTAAGTAGAGTTCGTTGAACTCCAACAGGATTTGCGGAAATTGCTTATACACTGTGTTGAGTGGAGTTCCTTGGTGCCTATCAAACTTTCACATACTCGACTCCAGTCTATCCTTTGGAAGTTTCTCTAAATTTCTTTAGAGACCAATAGCATTTAACACGACGTCATTTATCAGACTAATATTTGCTAAACTTTGTAATTCGATAAAAAAAGGCTTTCCTATGTTCAAAAAGTCGAAGCTTAAATCGACGTATAGTATAGTCAAGAGAATGCGGATATTTATGCAAATTCATGTTTTTATGAATACAGAGTACTAAAGGAGTAAAACCTATTAAATATTGTAACAAGCGCTGTACTTTAGAGATTTTATTACGTGTATTCTGCGAATTTAGCACTCTTAAATTTCTCACAAGTACGTAAAAATCCTTAACCCAATTATCGATATTAAGGGGATCAAAGAAAATTCTCTTGATGCTCTCTATGAAAAAAAGATCCTTCGTTCAAAGAATACAATCTACGACAAAACCAAAACTCCCATTTCGTTCGCGAAGTAGCACGTCATTCACGAATCGAGTAAGAGAACAAGAAAAGAGCAAACCTTATCTTCCTCGGAGCAAACAGCATAACAAAGTAGAACTAAATGGAAAGTCGAGGAGATAGAAAAATAGAAACTCGAACCGAAGGACAATGAAAATTGGAAGGTGAAGAAGTAAGAACTAAAAGAAGAGAGATGCGGTGGAAGAACAGAATGCACGTTTGATACACAGGAGACGCGAGAGGAAGGAAACGTACAATTTCGAAGGAAATGGAGAAAGAGAAAAAGAAACACTGGCCTCGTTAAGACAGTCGGCCACTCGATATCGTACTTGAGGAATACGCGACGTTTACCTCGTTAAGCATGGCCTGTTGCACTAATTTATACAAAACAGCGAACTTGTTGTATATTACGTTTAGCAGGACATTAATAAACGTTCGTGGCAGACTGACGGTAAACCTGACGATTTCCCCCTTTAGCTCTTTCGGGGCGGATTCTTTTTTAACGATGCACACAAGGGTACGATAATACGAACTATGATACGCCAAAATTTCAAAAAAGGAAATACAGTTTGATAGTAATTTTAAAAGTGGCGTATGTAATTCTGTTCGTACGTTGCGGTGAGTTTTAACGGTGACGAAGGAAAGCGTATAATTTAATAAAGTGAATGGAAAGTATAGCGATCTAATGAGAAAAATAATTTTTTAAATGGAATACATAATTCTTTGGCGATAAATTTTAGCGATGACAGAGAAAAATGAGTTATAATCTGTTAAAATAAAAGTGTAGTAATCCAGAGGAATCTTTATAAAAATTACCTTGGGGCGTGTCGAAAGGGTTGGACGGTGAGTCTTGAAAGGGTTAAACTTGATTTCTATCGAGAGTATTACGTTTTAGTCGCTGCACGGTAATTGACGTTGAAATTAATGTCGTAGAAGTGCCGATGCTCGATAGAACTTTTGCAACTAAAATACGTATTTCTTTTCATTTGTCAAAAAATGTAAGAACATGTCCCTCGTTAAACGATTAATAATTAACACGTTGAGTGCCACGAAGGTCGCCGACGATCCACGCTACTAAATTTTTCAAAATAATTAAAATAAGATTATCATGGATTATCAAATATTCAACAATGTGAACCGCTTGGATAAGGTTGTCAGAACGAAGTGCTCAGATAGGATATAACATCGTGCAAAAATTACATGTTGTTCAGGACAAAGTATATGAGATTCTCGTGACAATGATCGTGTTAATTTGGTAAAAGAAGAAATTCAATTTAAATACGCTCGTTTAGCCCGAATTCAACGTATTTATCGACAAAAATTTGACGATTACGACACAATAAATCTTCTAAACGTCATAAAAATCCAGATTTATTTTACAAAGCTAACAAATCCTTTTACGATCCACCTTGTAATACAATATTTCCCCTTCGCTAAGTCATTCAACGAACAACCAGCACCATAATCTCATCCCTTCCAAATAAACAAGCCACTCTTCCCAGGATCATAATCTTAAAAAGGAGCGAGCATAACTCGATCTAAGACGAATTCCTCGCCGCTGTTCGCTACTATTCGACCCTATGTAAGCGTGGCCTCGAAATTGCGTTGCCGTTCGACGTACAAGAATAAATCTGGCATTGCCTTCATTCCGGCCTCGGCTTATTTAATTTATTCGACGGTGGCACGGCACAAAGAGGTTTCCCTTCCATCGAAAATGGAATTTCAATGCGGAGAACGCTTACCGGCAGAGCTTAGAGCTTGCCATTTTCTTCTCTTTCTCTCCGTGTCCTCCACTTCCCGTTTCTACGTCCGTACCTACTTTCACGAGTTTCTTTGACGTTTCTCAGCATCTGTTGCAGGAACCTGACGAAACGAGAACGCTGCGAACGTAAGACGTATCGATAAAGTTCAAAGGGGAACGTCATGGCGCCGAGATACAAATGAAACGTGACTCAGAAACGCGGTCTCCATCGCCAAAGATATGATTTCCACCGTATGAATCACGTTCCCACGTATACGACACATTGACCGGTCTGACACCGTCTGACGCCCCTCTATGAATTTCGTGCTTCTTCCCGGCACTCCTATTCCCTTTCGTTCTGTCACTCTGTTTTTGGTTTTTACTTCCTTTCTCGTGCCGAGACATTTCCTTATAAGATCAACTTGACACTTCAATTGAAAAGATTTCTGACAGTGTGAGGGAAGATGTAGGAGTTATTCAGTGCTTTTCACGATACTTTGTTCTCTCACTTCTGTTCTCTTGTAGCTCACGCTGGAAAGTTTCTACTGCTCTTTCTCATTTTCTATGGCGTTCGTTTTTCAGGCGTTTATAGTTCTAAATATTGCAACGAATTGCTTCTTTATTCGATATTTATATGGTGAATTTGCTTCTATGCTGTAATTTGTTGTGCCTTCTCTATTGATATTTTTGACATAAGCTTTTGTTTTCGAATATTTTTTGGACATATTTCAGGCAATTTTTTATAACACGGGTGGACTTTTCATTTTCGTCTAAATTTTCCTTTGGCATTTTCGATTGCCTCTAAAAAATGTACTTGTTATAAAATATAAATAGCAAAGCCGTAAGACTGTGAATTATAAAATACAAATATAAGCTGTAAATCGTGGAACATTAATATAAATTGAGAATTGTAAAACATCAATACAAATTATATACTTTTCATTATAAGATGTCAATATATAAAATACAAATCCAAACGTTAAAATATATTAAACATAAAATCATAATTCCACGGTAATTTTTATATTTCCAGAAATTCATTTCCAACGGAAGACCTACTTTATAGAAGTCAAATTTCGAGTGGCTTCTACGTTTTTCCGCATCTTCCGTCGTCGTTGAGTTTATATCGAAGAGAACATAAGCACGTATCTTTACAGTTATTTTCCTTCCAACACCTAATTTATATTCTTAACCTTCCCCTTCTCCCAAGAAATTTATATTTCACCCCAATATGTATATCTTCTCTATCATCCACGAGATATATAATCGTACAACTTCAAACACACGCATACACGTTACAGTATTTTTACGAGGATGGAAATTCGAAGCGGGTCGTTTTCTAGTTTGTTTGAAAAACCAGTACGATGAAAATGGCTAGAGTTGCGAGAACCGTTCAAAATTTGAATACCACGGAAACATCGAGAGACCCAGTGAAAATTTACGGTTACAATTTTCACTGCCATTTGTGCCTTCGGCAACGGCGGTCGTAAACTCAATGGCCAGCACTTTGGTATCCAGTTCGTAGATTGTTAACGTCAGGAAGGATGTTTATATCCGTGTATCGTCCCCTTACCTCGCTACTTCTACCCTATCTTTTCAGAAGATTTGTCTTGGCCAAGTAACTGCGATAGAAAATTCTATTTTACCGTCTTCCGTTTCTTTCTCAAGATTGCTATCGATTTAAGGAAAAAAAGAAAAAACGAAAAGGAAAAGAATAAGAATCGATTAGTTAGTTTCGAAGACGGTACAGGAAACCTTTCATTGGAACGAGTTCCTGCTTTTCTACGAGAAAAATATTCGGATATTTCTTGGTGGAAGTAAGCAAAAAACAAAGTGAATTGAATTGTTGTGTAGCATTGGTTGAACGTACGTTCGATTCGTCTTATTGTGAATTTTCCTTTATTGAGATGTTTTATTGGAGCTAGTGAAAGCCGGATGAACAGGGTTAATCGTGTTTTAAATTTACTTCTTTTTCAACATGTCAATTGAACCGATTGTTATCAGTCTCCTCATACTGCTGGAGCAAAGACCGTGTCGAAGTCGATTTATGAGCGATAGATCTGCACGGTTATATTAGCGACAGGTGCTCGATTGAGTGACGAATCAAACGCGCAATTAGAACGATGTATTGTATTCGTCTTTGCCATTATAAGGATAGTAATATACAGAAGTACACGCGAGCATGAAAAAGCAATTAAGAATTCTATCGAATTAAGGAATCATATACAATTACTCGACTCTTGATTTTAAATTTACAATGTTTCGAGTGTGCGAATCTTCAAATTTTCGAATCGCCAAGTTCTCAGCTTTTCAAATATTCAAATACCCAAATATTCAAATTTCCAAATCTTTGAATATCCAAATTTTTAATTTTTGAAATTTGTAACAATAAGATTGATATCGTCAAGTTACAGTTGATGTCTATTAATAGCAGCTGAGCCAAGGTTCCTTAACAATAGCTTAACCAAGAAGCTGAATTCTTCCTGTACCCTATACAACCTCTTATCGACACGCCCCACATTCGGTTCAGTAGGTTACACAGGATCAGAGTACATAACCAGGACGATCGATGGTCGTAGACAACCGAAACCGCAGGCAACGATATAAAATTTTCTTGGATTTGACAATAGGAATTCATGGATATAGGCGTGAATTTCTGCCGACAGGAGGATTAGGATTAAGACGTGGAATTTGCGAGCTTGTCCATCCTGTTGCTTCCCTCCTTCTGTTCTCGATATTATGTTTCATCCCCTTGGCTATGCGAATAAACGCAAAGGGTAATGGACCGCGAAGCAACTCGATGAAACGTAACCTACCGGGCTCCTTCTGTTAAGCAATTACTAGCTCGTGGAAATTGAACGATTCCTGTGTAGATTGAACGTCGTTCGCTTCCCCATTGCTGAGACCTTTTCTCTAGTTTCCAGTCGTATCTATCGTTCGAATCGAATCGAACGATTGATAACAGGTAAGGGATGACGGTAGAAGTTGATACAATCGATTGAATAGGAATTATCCAATTATTTAAGTTTCTTTATACGTGTAGTAGTTTTAATCTATCTCTTATGGATATTGGAAAATTTAATAAAATAAAGCTTATCGTTGTTTCTTTTACTCTTCTATTATTTCAGAGAAATTTTACGTATATTTTTTATTTATTGTATCGATAGTAATCTTTGTAAGAATCCACTGTCAAACCTATTGTCATATTCTTACTCTTAATAATCTAAAAATATAATCTTAAAACTATTTGAATCAGTTTTCTAATTGCCACGATAACAAATAATCAGCAGAAAATATTTAAAAGAAAGTTTGTACATTATTAGTAGAGAAATTGTGGTATCTCTGAGAATTAGTTTTCTTTAAATTATCTTCTTTGTTCTCAATCGTGTAAAATTTTCCAATAAGAACATTCCTCGGATTCGACAGTAATATTCTACTAAAAACAATTCTACCAAAAGAAACGAGACTGCTTAATCGCTCAGTTATTATTATTTCCTTCGTATTGTCAATTATATTCGGTCAAAAGATAATTCAGTCTCTTCGTTAACCCTCTTTTATTCGTCTTTTGCGAATGTTTCCAGAATCACAACCATCGCTTTAATAATAAAAAAAACGGATGTGGTAACCCAGAGGAATTTCCTTTGTTCTTTTAAACTGTTGCTTTTTTTTTTTAATCCGATCTGTGTTGCAGCAAATTCGATGTATCGCGGTATCGTCGTCAAAGCGTTTATCTCCAGTGGGAGTTGGAAGCGACGCTATTCTTTCCTTCCGCGTTCCTCCGAGCCCTTCGAGCGTTTAATTTATCGAGTGAATAAACCCGCTGCGGAGAATAACTTTCAAGAATGTGTCAATTCGTGTGAACTGCGGAGAACCGTCTTCATTAACCGTCGAGCAGTTCGAACGAAGATTGGTTAGTTAACAGTAATTACTAGATTCCCCTGATTAATGTGATTAAGTAAGTACATCTTTCTTGAAATTCTTCTCATTTCTTGTCGCTCGTTTGTTCTAAGATTCCATAATTATTATTCTCGTCAATCAGTCTCGATATTACAGCCTAAACTTACGTAACGTTAATGTAAAAATTAAAATTGGAAAAGCGAAGCACACTTTATAGATTTAATTCGATGTACCAATAACGACGACTGATATTCTCAATAAATAAAATTCAATGCGTTATACGAAGGTAAACTGTACGTTTAATAAAAACGTTAGCTTATTAAACACGGAGACCCTTTCATTTAGAATTTTGAAATTCCCCGTTGGTTATTCAGAAATGAGCATTTTTAGTCATTTCCAGTTAAAGTATTTTTCAACAATTTTATTCAATCTCCATCAAAGTCCTTTCGTAGTTTCTTTTCAAGTAACAACTAATATCGTTAATCAAATACAATCTCCTTGCATTTTCGCTTGAATTAAACTCCATTTACCGAATGTCCAGTTGGAGAAATTGTAAAGTACAAATTAAATAATAATAATAAAGAAAAAAGAAATTAAACTTCTCAGAATGGTCTGTATTCGCAATGTGCTACGTCCGGTGACTCTCTACACAAACCAGGCCCCACGCCGCGAGCAAGATGGCTGTTAGATGTCTACGCACTCTTTTTGCGTACCCTCGATAGACTTAAGGATCCACCATAAATTTTGGCATTTTCATAGTTGAGGTCCTTCAGACCAAACAAGTATCTTTTTACTTCAAGTGTTCCTTGAAGTTATTGTCCACTCCGGGAAGGTACGGGAAATTTGGTTTCTCTCACGGTGTCTTCCTCTAGCAACTTTCTCTCGGGGGCGGCTAGAACCCTTCCTTGTCTACCAACCATCTTCTCATCCAATTAGAAGCAACGACTATTGTCCTAATTTTCCTAGCCAAAATTAACATCCACGAATCCGATGGTCCCGTGCGCTAGACACACCCATCGATAGCTTTCCTTCGCCACGACATCGTCATCGAACTATACTGATTTTCCATCTTCAGATCAGTCAACGTCTCTTGACTGGTTTTCCACTCTTAGTTCGGTCATCTATTTAACTTATATCTATACGCACCGAGCGTAACTGTCTATGTCTATAAAGTTGTTGGAACAAAGTGTATATTGTAACCTGTTACCACAGTGTTATAATCAGTTCAACCACCTCTATTATCCTAAACGAAATAGGGGATCGATCACTTCGTGGCGTCGATTATCTAATCGTAACGGAAATTTACGACTTCCGATGGTGCGCTTCTTCGCGACCGCGTTTCTCCGCGAACGCAATGATTAATTCCCAATTTCATTACTTCGAAAACCCTTCGCCCTAATGAAATACCAAAGTTTGAAATGAAAGAAAGAAAATAAAAGCTGTAACGAAACCGATCGAAAAATCCTGAAAATCGTGCCCCATTACGATACAAGCGAGACGGATATCGCTATAAATAATAAAATTGTGCCAAGCTTCCTCAAAGTAATTACTTGGCTAAGCTCGTCAATAAACGCTCATCAAAAACCCTCGACCAGCTCAACTATCTCTCATCCGGCGAGTATTTCACAGGCAGCACCGAAGAGATGCAAGCTGCTCTCAATCTTGCTCGCTTAGGAACTTGAGAAAGATGTTAATCTTATTCGCCGCTAATTGCTCCGGCAGTTAATTAACGCGTCGCGTCGAGTCGGGAGGAAGGCGTGGCCCGTTGGACTTGCTCGAAAAATCTTTTCAAGTCTTCCCAACCTCTTTTCGCAACCTACTAAAGCCTCAACAAGTGTCACGCCCGTCTTACGTGTACTCGTTTGTCAGCCGGATAAAAAAGTTTCAGAAATAAAGAAGAGAAAGTCTAGCTGTCAGCCTTTTTTCTACTCCGCTTGTTCAATTGTCTCCATAGTGTAAGAAAGCTCGATACTGGGTTTTGTCGCACGCTTCGGTGCTACGGTGAATCGTGCGGTAAAATACACGCGAGGGGCTTGCGATTGTTCGCGTGTTCACCAGGAAGATCAATTAAAATGAACGTATATTTGTATACAGAATACTGAAAAGAAGGTCTGAGAAAAGTAATATTCGTAAGATATTATTAGCCGAGTAGTGGGACAAACGTTAGTTGAAAAAATATTACTTTCAAAGTTACAAGTAATTTTCACATCACTTCATAATCTTATATTACATTTTAAAAAACTTTGTTTTTTAATCAGATGTTTTTTTAGGTTAATGATCCTTTATATTTATATTTATATTCTGCGCTCTGTTAAAAATAGTACGTAGGCACTTTGGAATAGTAGCTCGAAAGAAAATTAAACTGCTTACTAAACTCGATAAAAAGTTTCATCTATATCTATACTTTCTGTTGCCAAGACACCTAAGTTAAAAAACTGAAAGGTATTTCTTGAAATCGAAATTGGCTGCCGTTATTCGATAGGAAAGTTTCTTCGGAACGCGATAAAATTTGATTCCAAGTTAATCGAGCTTCTATTCGAAATGGCAGAAAGTTCGAAGATAGTTTTTCTCTGTGGCTATTAAGATAGCTCGAGATACCTTGAATTAAGGTTTCACGGAAGATTATCTTACAAATTACATCGCGTTACATAGCAAATTAGTTTTATCTAAAAGAATTGTTTTTATAGATATTATAGGATCTCGAAAAGAATTATTTTCGACATCGTCGTGATACCTATGTCAGTTCTTCTCTAAACGTATTCTGTTACTAAATAGAAATAGAAGGACGAATTTTTGAATTCTAATTGTCTTTCTAAATTCTAAGTTGAATTGGAAGTTAATAAACTCAACTAGCAATCTAATATTTTCCAAAAACTCTATTCGAAGTGTAACATAACGCGATGCAGAAGCGTACCATCCAAAAGCTTTCGTAAATTCTACAATTATCAGAAATTTAGATTCAAATCGAAGAAAATTCAACGTGATATATAAAATACGATTATTGAAAGTGTCGTTTTCTTCTGTTTCTTAACAGCCATATTTCATGGAAATTTTTAAAATAGAAATCAATTTCGCGCAACGAACTCTCAGCTTTGAGTTTATCCTGAAAGAATGTTTGTTTTTGCTGAAAATAATTTTAATTATTTTATTTAACAAGCGACTGTATAACACGGCAGAGACTGACAGCGACAAAGAGCTCCTTCAAATGTTTTTAAAGCTTTGTATAGTAAATTTCACTTTGAATTTCATCGAAGAGAATTTTCATTTTCATTCAAAGAGAATTTTTCATTTTATTGAATAGAAAAGAATTTTTATTTAATTGGTCGAAAAATTCTATGAAGACATTTTATAGAACAATGAATTTCACTCTTGAATTTATTCGAAAAATAATGTCAAACATTTGGTTCGGCAAAAGATGCTATAAGCATGTTAACCGACAGATCAAAAGAGACGTTTTCAAATTTTGCGGAAGCCGAGAACTGTAGAAAGATACGAGTCTGGCCATAAACAGCCTATTTTCCTGCTTAAAACGTGATACGACATTCCTCTACGAAGAGTATCGATACAACAGATTTAATATTCTTTTCTTCGCCTTCCATTCACATCGTTATTTACGAAATTTCAGTAATTGCCTTTTATCCGCATCTTACATTACAAATTTCCTCTCGTTATTCCTCGACCGTTCTCGTTATTCTCTGTCTTTTACGAATCACCCTAACGAAGTCACGCGTAGAAGAAGGCGCTGTTAAATCAATTCCCATGTTTCTCGTCCAGAGATGGTGGATTGAACGAGGAGAATGACCTGACACCTCGTGAACAGCGACGAGGATAACGCGCGAAGAACACAATGGACTAGCTCCGAGCGTGTACGCAAGTAGATTGATCGATGTCCACCGCTTTCCGTGGAATGGAAACGAGACTGTGGTCGACCTAATGGAGGTAATGGCGCAAGGGAAAGGGCCTCGCAAGAAATATGGCCGTTCGACCATGCTGAGATAAAAGGATACGTACAAGGAACGGTCGTCCATCGATGACCGCGACCTTTTGACCCTTTGACCTTGTACCTGCACGAACAACTCCCTCTACCTTTAGAAACGGGCCATAGCGCCCTCCCTCTATTATGTTTGACGCTCGTTAAAACTCGTATCCGCCTTTTGTTCCCACGGATTCGTGAAATCGTATCGCGTTTGATTATCCGGTGTTATCAGGGTATTTATTTCCGAACAGTTATGGGGGTAAGCTTGCTGGATCGAGAGAAAAAAAATACGGTTTGCGAGAGAATTTTTGAAATTAAGGATTGTATAATGTGTGGTATTTGGAGATTTTTAATTGGTCTTTGAGTTTTTTGATCGAAAGCAGAAAGGAAAACTGCAACTATGAGTTAACGAGCAAAGTATCGAAGAAAATGTTGGATAATGAGAAAATTCAAAGAACGAGTCCTTAAGTAGGTTGCTTGTTAAGTTAATTCTTTAAAGACATTTGAATTACACCTTTACCTGATACCTTTCGTATTGAGATCTTGACCTATTGCAGTTTCTTTTAATTCGAATTATTTCTTTGTGAAACTACGTTTTCTGTGAAAGTCGACGACGGAAAGCTGGGACGTGATCTGTTCTTTTCTCAATAACATAATTATTGTTGACACTTTTTCTATGTAATACTCCCACGCGAGAGCAGGATTTTCCACTTCCCCGGAATATTTTCACCGAGGGTCACGAGGAAACGCATTTTTACTCCTGTCATTTCGTAGACGAAGAACCGCCCCAACGAAAGGATGTAAATTTCACCCTGCGGCACGTGAGCAGTTTTCCTTCGTTCCTGCAAATTTTCCATGACATTAGAGCTCTGGGACAAGTTCTCGCAACGCCATTCTACTTGTAGCACGTTTAAAATACGGTTAAACCTTAAATTGAATAGTTAAAAAGATACTAAAAAGTTAGAAATAAAAAAACATCGAACATACTGTCAACTATAAATTATAACGCTTTATACCGTTTCATCCAAGGTTGCACAACTTCGTTCCCTTTAAAAACTGTTAGGAGGTTAAAGACGTATTTAAAAATGTAATTTAACTTCCTAGAAAACGCAAATATAAAATGGAAATACAAGAGGAAAACACCAGCTTTTACCAATAAATATACTTTACGAAAAAGCATGCGTATTTTTAAAAGTGGATCACTGCAAATCTACGATATTTCCATGAGAAATTATGAATTATTCAGTGTAGCTAATCTTGTATAAGCTAATAATGATGTTAAGTCGCGTCTTATCTCACGTTTAATCATCGTTTCCTCCCTCTATCAACGAATCTCTCCAAGCAAAAAGGAAAGGAACTATCGTTATAACGACGTTTAGAAAAGTTCACGCGAATTTGGCCAGTAATTCTCCTTACAGCTGTCATTAAATGCCGTGAAAGAAATTATACGTTATCATGTTATCATGAATCAAACTACGCTAGAGGTACTACACGCAACTGGGTCTGCAGGTTGAAACAAAACTGGCCTAGAGTAAAAGGCGTATAGTAAAATACGGCTTTTAATCGGTGGAATTTAATTACGAAAACGTGGAAACGAAACCCTTAAACTGTCTGAGCATTCGGTTGCACAGGACTGGATCTGTGTCATAGAGAAAAGACCAGGAAAATGGAACGGAGTTGCGGCTCGACAATCTCGACGCGAGGACTAGACGTAGTTACTTTCTTCTTTTGCTTCGTTCCACGATATTACATCGTAAGATCTTTCTCCTTGACAAATGATCGTAGCCAAAATGACAAAGTATTGTGTAGTTATATCTCGTAATAACACGATTTAGTCGTATCCTTGCGAAACTAGCAACTTGCGTTTGTTTAATTTGTGCCAATCAACGCTATTTGGCCTTCGTGGATTTGGATGCTCTTTGTAATTGGTGATTTACACTGTCTGTTTGGTAAACACCGCTTGATTCGGTAATGTCAACGATTTGGGGGTGATTTCTCAAGCTCTTAATTTTTATACTCTTACAAACTTCTGAGTGAGAAATTGATCGTCGTAATTAAATTTCCAAGGTTTTAGGTTCAAGTTAAAAATTGCAAGTGACTTTTCTAAGCGGTCGTTATCGAGCTGTCGTAACAATTTTAAAGCCTTTCTTATTGTTCTGAAATTAGTATACGATTAAGAAATGTAAATCTGATTTTCACTTGGTCATTTTAACGAGAAATATTACAAACAAGCTTTATTTCTCAAAAATTCATTTTATGAATCTAATAAATTTCTTTATATTCTCATTCACAGGCGAAATTTCTTTTACAATCCCCGACAAAAACTGAGATAATTTAGAAATAAAAATCGGAAAGAAATTACAAATTTTATGTATGTTATAGTAATTACATAACTCGAGAAATATTCCAACGAAACGAATTTTCCATTAATTCTAACGCAATTATTTCCGTCTTTGTTGTATTGTCGTCACGATTTCTCAAATCAGCCGAACCTAATTAGCGATTATTCGAGGGAACGCGTTGCATCGGTTGGAGGTGTTTTCGAGAGCTGTTTTAGTGGTGGACAATCACCAGCTTCACTAGGACACATGCTTTTCCTCGCTAATCACCCACGACGATGTCAACAACGGTGTAAAGAGCTTTTCAACCGACACTCCTTCCACCCTGTGCAACATCTTCAGCTCGTGGAAACGCTTTCAATTTGCAAAACCTGGCCACGAGAGGTCCTTTATATTCGCCACAAGATTTAAACGCTCGTTTCCAACTCTTACGGTGTCTTAACAGCGTATCAAACTGTTTCAAAGAGTCGTACCGGTTGTCAGATGCTTTTGTTTCAAGGGGGACAAACAATAACTGGGTTGTTGGCTGTATAAAGCATAAATATGAATTAGGTTCGTATGCATTTACGTGGTTAATGTAACACGATAACAGAGAGTAGTTTGCTTAGGTGGGACTCCCATTGGGATACGTCAGTATTGATTTTATTCAACGTATTCTTGGTAATGGAGATAGCAAATTAGTTATGGTTGTCTTCTACTTTTCTAACGTTCTGGTAGTTTTAAGGAGAAATTACGTAGTTGAAAAAGAGTCGCGTTTACATTTGTTTTTCTTGATTTATTAAACATATTACGGGACAATTGGTGCATAACGTATGTAATAGACGATCTGGTAGATCGCGCTCGTTATTCGATGCTACAAAACGTGGAATTATTTAGCATTATTAAATTCGGAATTATAATCAACGTCGTAATTATCGCTAGTAATTTAAGCGAATATTCTGTTCTTCGTTATCTGGAATATTGTTAATGTTAAGTATCTGTTAAATTAAATAAATATGTTTACGGAATCAAAATAAAATAATCGAAAGTTTAACACGGATATAAATTACATTTTAATATCGTAAAAAGTATTAAACCGTGGATCTTTCCTTGAAGGGATAGGACATTAAAACGATTACTATGGATGGGAAATGAAAATAAACTTTCTTGTCATTTAAGTAATTAAAGATTGTTTCGCAATAATTGAAACGAAGGTATAACGTTTAATCGTAAATAAAAACGTTATACATTGCTTCGGATCTCGTAATAAATGAAATATTGGAGAAATTATTTTAACACGGTGGAAAGAGAAATTTGGCAAAAAGTTTTTAGCTATATTTCACTGGACGTCATATTTTCCTTTATAGTTCTCCCTTTACATCCTACACGGATTAATTATAATATCCGTTCTTTGTAGACAACGTCCACCCCCGCGTTATTTCGTTTCTTCCTTTCCTGTGTTATTACAATCCTTTTCCACCAACTCCTCTTCGATATTTTTATGCACAGAGCAGCGAAGAACTTGCACATTCACCAACATAATCTCGGATTCCGCAGGGAACTTGCAACTTCTTTTCAAACTCTTTTTCGCCGTGATACGTGGCGGCCCATCGTTGAATTAATTCAGATTCCGTATATTTTTCAAAGCTGTCGAAACTACTTGTTTCGACGTTAATCTACAATTTTTCAGCGATTTTCCAAAAGTACCGTGGAACTTGACTTTCGTACAATTTCGAGATAAATGCTTCGATTAAAAAGTGGAATATTATTAAATTTTAAAAAATATCGGTAAGTAATAATAAGATCAAATAAATATACTACTTCTATGTACAAAGAATTGGGGAAAGAAGATCAATTCTTAAGTGCTTTACCTGTCACACATTTATAAAAAGATTAAAGGAATTTTATTTGATATTTTTACAAAATTACATCCGATTTTTATATGAATCAATAAAGAATTAAACGCGTCGAAATGTTTTAATTGTATATTCTTTTCAGTTGTTAATTTTCGTGTATCTTGATTCTTTAATAAATAGATTTCCACATTAATTCAAATATATGCATTTTGCTCGAATTCAGTCGTTGTACCGTACGCAATCAACCCAAACGTCTACCTCTTCTTCCATTGTATATACATCGATAAAAAATGGAATTCTAAATATTTTATTTTTTGGCAACTAAATTTTCCCGTTCGGTAGAAGCAATTAGTAAAAGCACTTGCCGCAAATCATTCTCCGCAGCGTGTATCTGTCTATTTTTTCGACGCTTCCAACTTTATCGATGCTTACTGATTTTTCCGTAACAATATACGTATTGACGTAGAGCTTTAGTCTTTCAAAGAGAAACGAAACAAAAAATGTTATGCCGTAAGCGATAGGAAATGAAAGCTCGACGCAAATCGAAGTACATTCGTTATACTATAAAGTTCGTATCTTAGTATCTTTGTCGTTATTTTGCGCACGGTTTATTATTTTATATCACAGACGATTTGGTTGTTGCTTTGAATAAAATTACGATAAATAAGATGTACGAATAAAACAGTGGTTCGGTCGAGATTTTATCCTGTCGAACACGAAAAAATATCGTTTGTCATGTTCTCAATAAAGAAATAATATTCTTGTCACTCTCCCTTACAACTTCCCAGGCATCGTACGGCGTTTTCGTGGTCGCTTTACTTCGAAGGAACAAACGTCTCACGTTGAAAATTTATTGCACGATTTCATGGCTCACGCTTGAAGATTGAAATTGGGATTAGAATATCCGGCGTCTGTAAATTCGTGCTCCGGATATATACGTGATTTAAATCACAGCCAATGTATGCGTAATCACGTGGCGACTAATGTAATAATATCTGAAATTCAGTGAACTCGATCTCGAATTCATTATGAGTTAACCATTTATTCATGACGCAAAATATTACGCCATGAACGCCGACGTTAACGTATCTCGTTCACTGAAAAAGGAAATTGCGTGATACTGATGTAATATTCCTATAAATACCATAATCAGGATAATTGAGTATACAATAAGGCTTTAGTTGCATTAAACAATCACCATAATTCTCATTTCAAGCATTTAAGCAATCTTCGTAACTTTGCGTGATTCTAATGTAATGCTCTAGTAAATACTGTGATTAGAAGTAGAGGAATTTTCTTTGAAACAGCTATCGTTCGCATAAATTTATGAAGAAAAATGAAAAAAAAAAAATATTCTCGTAAGACAGAAACTCCTTTTTTATCAGAATTTATTTTACAGTCTTATAACCGGTAGAACCCTCGCAAAACTTTATCCTTGACTCTCTATAAAATATTCTCCAGTGTCTATAAAAACTTATCGAAAAATAAAATTTTTATTCCAGAAGAATATATGGAACAATCTCAACACGTAATTCCATTTTTCCAAGAATCCTGCTTTTTTCTTTTTTTTTTTTTTTTTTTTTTTATGATCGGGAAAGAAATTTCAAGGGAACCGGAGGGTAATTTCTTTTCCCTGGTATTTGAAATTTGACGTAGGTGATAGGTATTTCGATTTCGTACGCGACATTAGAATGCAAACGCCGTCGTGAAATGAACCTTGAGAAATCGCAGTTCCACAGGGCCACGTTCGACTGTCATTCGTCTTCATTTTCTCTGCTGCCGATTTACGGTTGCTGGTCGTGTAATTACTGGATGGTGCTTCTGCGGGAAGCAACGGAGACAAGGCAATCCCGTGTTTGCTCATAAATTTTTATCAACCATCGACTTCGACTTCTTTCAAGCCCGCTGAAATTGTTTGAAAAGCTTCGACCGTAACGAGCTCTCGATGAAAATCGACACCGGCAGAGAATAAAGTGGCCGTGCTATAAGTTTCTCTCGCTGGTTTACATTGCGCTGTCATTACCTCCGTGAATTTTCACCGAATTGCCTCGTAGAAATTGCCACTGAATTCTTGAGCAGGTTAGAAAATTTGATTGCAACGAAAATGTACTTTGAATGGAGAATATCTTGGATGGTGTAGTTTTCGCATGTAACGTAGAATTACGTGAATCTTTATCGTGATACGAGAGAACAGTTGCGTTATTAATCGATTTGCATGCTTTGTCGTTGGATATAAGAAGTGGTTGAGTCTGCTTTGTAAAAATACGATGACCAAATTTGAGAATGAAATAATTTGACAGTTTGAAGAGTGGTGATAGTCGTAAACGTTTTAATTTCATCGAAATATTCTTTGTAAAAATCGTTGCAACAATGTGAAAAATTCGACATATTAAAATTGTCGATAAAATAAGCGATCAAAAATCACACACCGTAATTCGGATTGAAGTATTATTTCAAACCGAGCACCTTACACTTCCGTTGCATTGAATTATTTGAATGTTCCAGTTTTCTCATAACCCAGTAAGTATACATATTATATACTCTGTATCCATTTACCTACCATTTCTGTGATTTACGACCATTAAATCGTAAAGATTCACTCCCTCCGGTACCAATATACATAAAATTTATGCACCAACCTGTACACATGTGCTTGCCAACGGAAATAAATAAGATCAAACAGCTCCTAATAATAAATCGCTTAAACTACACAGCAGGAATAAATTGCCAATTATTTCGTAAGCTTCTTAACGAAATAATTAATCATAAACGTAGAACAAGTAAGGAGTCATCAGTTATGTAGAATCTTGGTTTCATTCGTTCAGATTCCTATCTAAAATTGTACGGAAATATTTACATATAAGAAATTCATGATAATTTCTGAAAAAGAGAAAGAAGAAACGATAAAAGATAGAGCACAAAGGAAAAGAAATTAGCTTAATGTAAACTGGGAAAGCGTAAGTGAAAAGAGAAGGAAGGATTTGAGATAGCCGCGTGATATCCTTCGGATGAATTTTTCCATGCAAATGATATAATGGCGCTACGACACGTATTACCGCGAGGAAGAGGGTCGAATGGACAGCGCCGAATCGCGCCCGTACATCGTAGCAGAATTCGCAACACGTCGTGGCCTTAATTGCAAATTAGCAGGGAACCGATATTGCCTTGGCCGCTTGCCAACCTCCGACTGCGAAGATAGGACAACGATAGTGAGACGAGGGCCGATGGAGATCCTTCGGAAAACCCACCAAATAAACCGACGCAATAGATTCTCTTCATAAAAATTGATTATACCTGTCGCCAGAAGTGTTGTAGCAAAAATGAAATTTTTACTAAGCAAAGTGTATTACCTTGGATTCTTTATTCGCGGTTATTTTTTAGCGATTAATATTCAACGATTGTTTACTTTGGATGAGAAAATATAGTCTTGCGCGAGAATAAAAATTTGTAAAAGTTTGTAGTTTTAAAAATATAATATACATATAGGAGTCTAAATATAATAAATAACATAATATACATAAGGAGTTTGATTAATGAACTGCTACAGATCCAAGTGCTTAACAAACAAACCAAAACATTTTGTTTTCAATTAAACCACTTGAATTTATTATTTAAGCACTTGCCAAGTACTCGCTTATAGATTCTACGATGATCACAGCGAGATAAATATACAAAAATAAGTACTTCACCGACTAATTAAACATTCGATCAAAGTTTGAAATTCACACGCTACATGTACCGGCTTCTCTAGTTTATTAATGAATTGAAATATCAAAAGAAGCGATTGTAAGATGATCTACCAGAATGTATAAAACAAAAGTAGTATAAGTCAACAAGATATGCTTTAAATTGCTTTCACTCGTTTCGATGATTTTAATCGGTCAAGCTATTTAATGCAACGATAAATTCTCCATCGGGCCATCCAAATGACACAGAACAATTATTAATTCATTATGAATCGAACTGCTTGCGATATGGATAATTATCTCGCGTCAAGTGTCAAAGGAATAGTGGTCGCCTTTGGTCGACGCTCGACCTTCGGTGTGCTTCCTTCGATGTCGAACACGTAATGTAAATGGAGTACTAGTGAAATATCATCGGTGACTTCCGTTGGGACCGATCGGGCTATTAGTTAATGTTGACATATAACGGGACGACCGTATCCGTATCCAAGCATACTTAGAGAACGATTAACAAAGCGTTTCGACGAACTCATTAATCATAAACTTCATATTTACGCGGTTTGTCGTCTCAGGGAACACATAGTTTATTAGTTTATTAGTTGTAAATGTATCGCGAGTGGTTAAAACTTTTATGAAAATCTGTGAAGCTTCTACTATCATGGTAGAGATAAATTATATTGGCTAATCAATGTAAAAATTATATAATAATATTTAAAGGTAGACTATTTCATTACCATGACTCATTTTGTCTTCTTTTCTATCACGAGTGCGTACATACATTGGTTGAATTAATACGTTTCTTTTAACCGTTTTTTGATTCATTAAGATGCACAAATAATAAAGAATTATATATACAACTTTTGCAATGACGAATAAGATATTTATACGCATAATCTGGTGATCAGGAAACAGATCTTTTAGAAATTGTATCAAATATTTGAAATTCAATCTCACAAAGACTAGCACTTAACTCGACATTTTTCGTGCTCATCGCTGAACCTAACAGATTCTTCGTAATCAGCTCTGCTAAGACTTATAAAATTCAGTACGTGACTTCGTTAAGATCTCCGTGAATGCTCCTCCGAAATTATCTTTTTAAATTTAATTAACATTCAAATGAAAAATAAAAGAGACTCGGCTTAAGAGATAACAAGCTCATTGAATAACGCGCTTAAATTACGACGTCACAGATATTAGAATTTTTATGAAAACTTCATCAAAATTACATTCTTTACACGTTCTATTAAAAAATATACGACTATACCACTGACTTTCGTTCCTTCTATATTTCTACGTATTTGTTGGGAACTGTAGCAAAGTTCGAATAATGGAATCTCATTTTATGACTCGCATATATCGTATTATCTCCCCTCTCGACTTTTATTATCGAAATGTCTTTGTGTCGAATAATTCCAGCATAAAGCACACAGGATTGCGGCTGCGGCCTCTCGTTCATATTCGATAAGTAGGACACATAATATTTAATGAAATAGGTAACCTGATTTCATATTCGATAATTTGAGCGCAGCGTGCTCTTGTCGTAATTAGCGAATAAACGAAGAGAGGAACAAAAAAGAAGCATTAAGCGTCGTTGCCGCGGAGAAAGTAGAAAGACACTTTCACAATCTTCTTTTTATCATTGATGTATTCAGGATTACCTTTGTGTAAGATACATTGAACTGCTGTTATTCAATTTTAAGCAACGTCACATTCGCTGATACCGCATCACTGGGATGCAAGGTCCCTTGAACATTACGGAGAGAGTCCTCGAGGTCATGCCACTGGCGTTCAAGATCATTTGAAAGTCACTAGAGATCGTTACGATTAAGCCAGTTTAACTCAAGATCGCTCGAAGATCGTGCAAAATCGACGAGGTCCTGTCACAGGGATTGAGAGTCGCTCGAAAACCACAAGAGATTATTGAGATCGTGTCATTGAGATTTAAGGTCATTTTTATGTCACAAAGGATCGTTCAGGTCGTGACATTGGTATTCGAGATTACCTGAAAGTCCTGACAAGTCATCAATATTGTGTGGCTGCTACTCAGAGTTATCATAAAGAATCGTCGAGGTCGAGCTATCGCGACTTGAGTCACTTGTAAGTTATATCGGGGTCATTTTACTGTATCGAAGATAATTCGTAGGCCATATGGAGTTAGCAAGATGATATTATTAATGTCCCACATCGTTTAAGATTATAATTAATACTATAGTAGTTATATAATATTACGACAGAATTATGTTCTTCCGACGTAAAATGTTCAAAGATCACGGCGATGTACGAATTTATAATATTTTCCACGGCTTCTCAACACTTCGAAAAGGAGCATCAGAAAACCTCAGAGTTGCAGCATGATAAAGCGAATGACTTATTCCAATGCAAAAGTGCATGGACGAAAAGCAAATGGCATATCGAAAGCGACATTAAAAATGTTACGTACAACAAAAGCTCGTTGTTGAGTCTACTTCGTCCAATGATACTCGACGGTAAAAGAATTTCCGTTTAAAAGCGCTTCCTTTTCGTCTCCGAGGTCGACTCACGCGGGCAGTTTAAAGAGAACTTGTATCGTTGTTAGCAATTTCTCTTCGCGGAAAAGATGCGAAGACCACGAGGGAACGTCGTTAAACCGGCAAATTCGATCTTTATTCGAAGGTCCCGGTATTTGTTGCGGAACTAACGCAGCTGGCATTGAATCGGTTTCAGACTCATCCTGCTTTTAGAAATGTTTTTTGGTCTCTCGTTTAACCCAGAACGCTTTTAAAATATACACACGCTGAAATTGTACGATGGTAAAGCTTCCACGAAACTGAACTCGTTAAAATGTCAGCTAATATATATAATATATTTTCAAACTTCGATACCTCGCGATTTTGAGTACTTTATATCGTACGAATCGCAAGTAAAATGATTACGGAATTATGAGAAACATAAATTGTTACAAAAATGCAGGAAAAGTACATACAGAAATATATATATAGCATATCTACAATATTATAGTGATTATATTCTTTTAACTATATGCATAAAAATACTGACTTGAATGCTTATAACTTTTCATCGCGATTAAAATAGAATTTAAATTTAAATAAAACTTATTGCGATGTAAGCATTTGCTCTGCAATGAAGTTTGTTAGTTTCTTGAGTTTACTGTACCGAGAGATTGTTATTCGGATAAATCTAAAATTAATGCGAAACATATCGAACTTAATTACGGCTTCGCGACTGACAAATTAAATTTTGGAACGATATATTTAATTTATAATTAATTACGATGGAAGGTCTCCAATAATTAAATTTTCGTCCTTTCATCTTAAAAGATACGTATGTTAAATATTTATACTGCGGACGGAACTTTCCTCGCTTAGCTTTATTTCAGTTTTTGCAAAAGATTCCTGAAATATCCTTCAGCGATTCAACGTCCCTTATCGTGGAATTTCTGCTCTGCTCTGCTTTCGAACGTATCGAAGAATATTATTTTAATTGCTGGCGTATACAGTAAAGATATTTCAAGGTGTATCTTCGTATTTACGTTTAGAAACTTTATAATTCTTCTCAGTCATTTATGTTACAAATTATTTTACCTTTTAAATGAATATTTCTGAACTTTGATTTGAATTTAAAGGGAATTTTTTATAATACTATACTTTATTCTTCCGACATTATGAATATTTTTCAATAGCCTTCATAGTAACAATGTTTACAAAATAATTACTTCCTTTATTATCCTTCTAACGACTAAAATAAGAACTAGAAGTAATCTACCTTTTCATCAGAAATATAACGGCATAAAAATATACGGGTATTATACGAGATTGTATTATTTTTCATGACAAGAATTACATCTAGCATAAACTTGCAGCATGTATATAAATACGCCTGTTTATAATTAAAATCTTTAAAATCCTCTCAAAAATCTGCGCCAAGCAATTTCTCTGTCTCGAAAGACAATGCTCGGAGAACCATTGAGAAACGAGAATTTCTTGTCAAGCTTCGTTTCGTTTCAGAATTAACTAGCTCACCTAATTCGTCCCTTCCAGTATCCGACACTATTTCCCAACTGTGTAACAACGAACACCAGTCGAATTTCGCGGTGGGAACCTAATGACGTCGGTTACATTTCCAATTTGTCTAACGAAACGCCGCATTCGCTCAATGACGGGAGTTGCATCTTCCTTTTACAGAGAATTGATGCATTTCAAGTTAGCTTTACGTGTTAGATATACGTATACGCAATACTGAAGTATTTTCATTAAGCGAATTTCACTAATAAATTGTCATAAAGTATGCGTATAAAATTATACACTATTCGTAAAATAAATTAATCTTTTTGCAAAAATTACAAAATTCAACAGTGATGACATAAATTTAATTATTAATGATAATGTAATATAGCGGTCGATGTAATTGTGAATAATCAATGAGGAAAGGAAAGGAAAAAAAGTCCTGATGGATCAACGTGATATTATGAAAGAAATATTTACAAGGTTAATTAATATTTCCAGCACTTACTAGACGTAATTGACCTAATTACTTTCTCGCCATCTTCTCTTCCGTTTCTTCCACCCTTTCCATTTCTTTATTTTAATCTTGTTTCCTCTTTCTTTTTTCCATCCTTCTCTTCTTCCTATTCTCTCCTTTTTCTTTCTCGCGTTCTTTGTCTTTCGTTATTCCTTTTCTCTCACTTATTTTCTCTCAAAAATCATTTTTGTTACGTTACAATTTTCCATAACGCATAATTAATAATTAAATAATATAGCATAATATCGGCGCCAGTTTGAGTCGGGTCTCGGTTCGATTAAAGTCAAATTTGAGTTAGATTTTGTGAGAAGACATCGTGAGTGATGTAGCGGCAATCTCTTTGGCTACGAGTATCCGACATCTTCGCGCATAGAACGAGATTCTTAGCACGGATTTCTAACGAGCAACTGAATACGATTCGTTGTTTGAACGAGAAATTACATCCTCGAGCGATTTGCTTGACTTGCTGTAGCTTTCGTTCCTTGCTTGCTTCCTACAGCGCGATCTCTGCGGCGAAATGTTACATTCTGCTACGTTGTTACGATTTGGAAGACATTTTAACCCAAAATTTATTTGCAAACTGGAAGTTGTTCTTTCGTTCTTTTTCATTCCTCTTTATTACTCTTTTGTATCGCCAACCGCAACAACTGTCTCTCTGTTATTTCATTTTATTTCTCTGACTTTCTTGCTGCTAATGCATACTCTAGTCACTTTTTTGCTCTATTACATTTCACATTTTAGTAAAAATATTGTAATGGACGGACAAATTGGAACACAAAATATTCTCGTATACTTTTACCATTTTAAGTTTTTCCAGAGTGTAATAACTAATTTGCTTAAAAAAGTTTGCCGTTCCTTCTGAATAATTTATTCAAAATAGTCCAAGTAATTTTCTTGGATAACAGAGACGCGTAATTATCTTGTTTCCGCTTTCATACTATACGTTGTACAATTATTGTGCAATACTTATCCAAACAGACGTTCTTTTCGAACTGTAGATTGTTCTTTTGCATTGGCATGGCGATACTTGATGCACTTTCGAGAATTTATCTCCTCCTAGAGATAACTTGCTCCCCTGGCGGCTATTTCACCAAGTAAGTTCTTTTCAGGTGAAGTTTCGAAAAAGAGCGTTTCAGATGGAATCTCTCTCGAATCCCAAACTGTGACACTTTAAAATATATCGTTACTGTATTATTCGCCATGTAAAATGTAATGGCATAACTGTTATTGTTCATACGTAAAATTACTTTCTTTCGCTACTATTCACCTTTTATTAGCAAGGTCTGAAACAAAGAACGTAATGCCGCGATAAAGAAAGAGCTTATAAAAAGGGATTTATATCAGAGACTTAATGAAACCACAGATAATGAAAAATGTCATTCGAATATCTTAATACGCGTATCTTTCGTTTCTTCTTATTTTTGTATCGAGAAATAATGGCGTGGACGCGATATTCGAGTTTCGTAATGAATATTAAATAATTTAGAAGTTACAGAGAAGGCAGTGCAAATTATAAAATTTCGTGCAGATGTGAAACTCTTTCGATTCTTTCAGCACTCCTGTTGAAGTGGTCACCACTTCTAAGAAAACTCTACTCTAGTCTGGTCTTTTAGTTTTCTCAAGCACTGAAGCCATCGACAGCGAATAGACGCAAGACTGGGACGAAGGCAGACCATAAACAGTACACAGGCGACGATGGCTTCAGGGCTTTCAGTCATAGAGAAACACTGCTAGTGTGTCACGTAAAATAAGGAGAAATCGACGATGAAAATAAAACATAAAAATTAAGATATAAAAGTGAGCATTTATTTCTTTACACTTGGTTTACAATTCACTTCCGAACTCTAGCCGTGACTTTTTAAGACTGAAGCTCTTACAGCTCGACTTTCGGCGGAATCCGATTCCTTTTTCTTTGTCACCCCTCAATATCCCCACCATCCACGCGTTTGTTAGGCGTTCACGACCTAATTTGCCCAGTATGCCTTTTTCTCGAACATTCGGCGAGAGGACCGTTGGGATATTGAGGGTTCATTAGGTACCTGGCTTCGGCGACACACATTGTCGTAGTGCCCCTACATCTTTATTTCCGTCATCAGCCCATCGGTTCCGAAGCGCGGCCTGGTCTCCGATGTGGGCTGAGATGCGGCTAATGTTACACTAGCGTGCGGATCTGGACCAGCTCAATTATATTCCAACTTGTATTTATTACACTTCTGTATTAAAATATATTTTCTACCTTACAATTTATCTAGGCGTTCCTTTGTTCACGTACATCTAATAAGCTCAACAACTCCGATGATTGAAGTATCCATCCTCCTTGGACGTTCCAACTTCTCCAATTTCTTCTCAAGTGGAGTGTTTTCCGCTTAGAGTATCGTTGATGTATGCTGGTGGTAGCTTGCGAACAAGTTACTCGAAATTGTATTGTATTTTCCGACAGAAAAGGATCGATGAGCTTCTCTGGAATTCTTAACTGGAATTTGTATCTTGTAACCGAATTCCTCCAAATTTTTACGAACGTGCAATCTGTATGCTTGATAGGTAGATAGATTATTTCTTGTATTCTATCATCAGATACACGGTGTTAAATAAAAATATTTTATGTAACATTGTTTCGACCGTTCGCGGAGAGACGCGATCGAGAGAAAGCACGCCAACGGGAATCGTAAATTCCCGTTACGATTGGATAATCGACGCCGCTCTCAGCTGGCCGAAGAGGATGCCGCGCGGCCGCACCGTTCCCAACTGGGAAGCCTGGAGAGACCAAGGCGGGGTCCCGCTGACCTTCAGGATGACGCAGCTGCTCACGGGACACGGAGTTTTCGGCGAGTACCTGCTAAGGATTCGGCGGGAGGTAACCTCCATCTGCCAGCACTGCAAGGAAGAGAAGGACACGGCGCAACACACGCTGGAGTTTTGTCCAGCGTGGGCAGAACCGCGCCGCGTCCTACGGTTCGACATCGGCGAGAGATTAGCCCCAGAAGCGGTCATCGAGGCCATGCTCAGGAACCGTCAGGAGTTCAACGCCGTCCGCACCTACTGCGAGCAAGTGATGCTGGCGAAGGAGCGAGCGGAGAGAGATCGGTAGAGAACGCGCGATCCTGCGAGATCGTCGCGCCAAAGAAATTCAGTACGCCGCAGGGGCGCGGCACCGCCGCCGCCCTAGCAGCGTCAAACTAGGAACGAGGCGTTAGGGGGTGTGGTCCCCTCCTAGCGGCCCAACATAGACCGGGATGCCTACCCTATAAACAGCTGGGAGAAGACGACGAGGAGCGACTCCCCTGGTAGTATTTGTAAAAGAGCCCGAGGTCGCTTCTACCAAACGTCAGGACGACCACCGTGGAGTTTTAGTCGGTAAGAGTCCGACACTACTCTGCTGTTGCGTGCAACAGCGAGTGTCCACGAGGATTTCTCCACGTATGAAAAAAGAAAAAAAAAAAGATAATCGACGCCACGAACTGATAAAAGTCCCCTTGTTTCTATTACGATAATAGGGCTGGTTTAATTGAGTTTAAATTGAATTAACGCGTATAAATTAATGTTTATTCCAACAACTTTGTAGAGAAGATAGTTACGCTGTTGCGTATGTACAATTTAAGTAAGTGATCGATTTAAGGGTAGAGACCCGTTACAGATATGTGTTGACTATTCTAACGATGAAGAATAAGCGAAGTCTTGGTGACGATGCTGTGTCGAAGGAAAGCTAGGTTGGGGTTAGGTTATCTAGCGCACGGGAATTGTTTCTGATTGGATAATGAGATGGTTGGTGGACTAGGAAGAGTCTTAGCCGCCCTCGGTAGAAAGTTGCTAGTGGGAAGCATCGTACGCGACAAAAACTAACCTTCCGGTGTCTTCTCGTAGTAAACAATAAACTTTAGAAAACGTTTTAGTAAAAAGATCTTTGTTCGGTCTGAAGGACCTTAGCTAGAAAATTCCCGAAATTTATGGTCGATTCTTGAGACTATTGAGGGTACGCAGTAAGGATGTGTAGATATCTGGATGCGATCTCGCCCGCGGTGAGTGGCCTGGTTTGGGTAGAGAGTCGGCCGACGTAACAAACATAATTATAATTATTGTATACTACATATATATAGTATGTGACAAAATGTTTGAATTTAAAAGACGTGCCATTTTGAAATTAGATATTTACTATAATTATATTATAGATATATACTATATATAATATATTATATATGTATAATATAATTGTCGTAAACATCTAATTTTTAAATCACACGTCTTTTAAATTCCAACATTTTGTCACGTAAAAGATATTTATTTACGATTGCGCTGAATATTTTATGCGTTCATTTTAAGAGAACAAATGAACCCTCGAAAGGAATCGTTACTTCCCAATTTCAACCACTACTATTTCATGTCAACAACCTGCGTTTCCCTAAAACCTCGTCCCCTCGTGACACCCTAAATAATTCTTATCATATTCATTCTTAAAACATTCATTTTCCCACTCTAACTCTAAACCTCGATGTTGTCTCCACGTATCTTCTCACCCTTGTCGCGCGTTTAACAGGCTGAATTCGTTCAGCGGTAGAACTACAAAACGGTACAACGAAAATAGATTAAAATAACGTATGGGAAATTACACAATGTACAGAGAGAAACAGGCTTTCAGCTATTTATTTTACAACGAATCGTTCGAATCTCGTAGCATTCGTTATTAAAATTTCTATGAAAAATTACAAATTGGTTGTTCTGATTACTCTCGCAATTCCACCGTTAACATGAAAAGATGAAAAAACCTTCCCTCTCTGGCATAAAAATTAGAAATAACGTAACAGACAGCAGACGCGTCCATCATCTATCATTACATTTATGTCTACGTTGATTGTCGTCATCGAGTGTTTTACTGCACCACATCTGGTGCCCATAATGCTATTTTCCAGAGTAATAGCAAATCGCGAGCAAAATAAGCTTTTAACCATTTATTTTACAATGAATCGCTCAAATCTCTAAGTATTCGTCATACTTCCATACGTCGTACTTCCATACGGTCTATGAAAAATTAGACATTTTTCATTTTATTTGTTCTATGATAAAAGTTCTATTATTGTCACGCTGTAAACATTTATAATCGGTTCTCTTTCAAATAAAACTTAAAAATAACGTGGCACGTGGTAGACTACGTCCATAGCCGATCATCACATTTATATATGTCTACGTTGATCGTCGTCATCGGGATTATTATTGAATCACACCTGGTGCCCTTACAGCCATTATCCGGAGCACTAACGGATCGCGAGCCTTTTACGATGGCCCGAACGCATTCTCCGTGATGCTTCCGTGGCCACTAAGACATCCTCCATTAAGGATAAGTAACGGGGGAAATCCTTACGTCCGATCTCAATGCACGAACACCCGTAGACCGTACAACGTTCTACTAGTCGCGCTAATTCACGGAGACAAAGTAAACGCATTACTCTTGCGGTTTAACGCTGCGCAAAGTACTGATAGCGTTCGAGGCTCGCTAGGGGATCGACTTGGTTAACCAAGATTTCATGGAAACTCTAACATGCCCCGTTTGTGATTTAAAAAGTCAGAGACGGTGAGAGATAGATGAAATTTGTATTTTCTTCGGTTGTTTTTTCCCCCTCTTTTTTTCAAAGGAATGGAGAAATTTAGAGGAGAATGTATGAAAAAATCTTTGATTTAGACAAATTTCGGTGGGAGTTATACGTATATCAATTCCCAACCGAGAAATTATTGTAATAATTCGCATTATATTTATGTTCATGTCTATATTTATGTAATATGATATAATATATATCTATATAAACTTTATTTATATATTATAATTGTAAGCATGTAGGAAATATTACAAATTATAATTGAGGGGTTGAGCAGGAAGGAGTAACGAAATTTTTAATTCGAGGGAACTGTGGATAATCTCGAACTCGAATGAGGAAATCTGCTCGAAACACATTACTGTACGTATTCGTAAGGATTTTGTAAATTTACGGCAAATTCTTTTAATTGCACGGTGAAAACATACGATAAAACGTGTAAACGTTAGGAAACGATAAACGCGTGACAATTGTACGATAAAAGTTGGAAGAAAGCTGTATGTTATAAGCTTACCTCGTCAACAAGTTTCAACAGAGGAAAACTACTACGATATTTCAACAATTTTTCGACACGTCATCTTGGTTAGACATGCAAACATAAAGAGAAATAAGCTGACAAGAAGTATGTCTTTCGCGTTTACGACAATCATTCAGGTTGTAAGCGAAGAACCCCTCGAAAATATCCCATGGAATATCCGGAATTCCGAACTCGTCCTTGTCGTCGAATCGAGGGGTTGAAACTCGGTGTCTCGAATTGGCTGCCACTTTCCTACGAGTCTAATCGAACCGTATATGACCATTCGCGTGTACAACGTTTCGCGCAAGAATTCGCAACACGTAGTTAACCGTAAACCAACGTCGGATATTTCGTTGTTTACAGGGCTCTCGAAGTGTTTGTTCGATAAGTTGAACCGTCTGTTCCCGTTCTAACAGGTTCGTGAAACGAAATCTTCGTTGGACAAAATAGTTAAAATTTTTCAGGGAGCAGAAGGCTCACAAAATTGTAGAACGTGAATGATAATACGTCCGAATAAAATTTGTTTAAATAATTGCAAGTTACTTTAATATCATTTTAATCTTCATCTTCGCTGGATAAAGTAGTTGAAATGGTTACAGAGATTCGCAAATTTTATACCGTAAATGATAACAGGAAATAAAACTTTTTTTACAGTTTGAAGTTATCTCGATATTATTTAAAATTTATATTATTACTGGAATTTGCTGGTGTGAATAATACGGTGCAACGACAAGGTTCGAGTAAAAAATGTTTCTTCGAATAAATACGAACGAAATAGAATTATTTGAAGCTATTTTAATGCTACTTTGTATCGTGATTATTTTCATTTCGTTTGTTTCGTCGATTGGTTTTCTTGTTATGTAGCTACTGGTTTAGTTTCATCTTCTCATTGACCATTTTAAAATGAAATTTCTCTATTTGAAAAGCTTGGACTCACGATAACCGGGTCTTTGAAGGAGATGTCATATTAATAATATTTCCCAAGAATTTTACGTTTTCAACGCAACACGATACCTTGGTTATTTACATAAAATGAATTCTTTAGAAACCCGGTCTTAGCTAGAGATTATCGAGCGTGCATCCAATATGCGCGTCAAATATTCCAAAGTTTACACGACAAACTGTAATACATAATATAATTTTCGATTATCGTATACGTCACACAGAGACCTATCTGTAGCTTAAATTTTCATCGACGTAACTAGAGAACTAAAAGAATTTTCCTCTTGACTATACGTCAATAAAAAAAGAGAAAGCAGAAGAGAGAAGAGAAAAACTGAATAAACCGAACGAAGAATCCACGCAACAATGCTATGGATATTCGATCGCAAATTAACAACTGTTCTACTATGATAAGGATCTCATCCAGGTCTTACGTCGCGGGTTAACTCTATCGCTTCTATTTCGCAGAAAACTCGAGGACGGTTGCACAACGACCAGCAAACTGGAGAAATTAACGAGTTTCCTTTCGAACCTCGCTGTTCGCTCTCCACTGATCAAAGTCGCGTTCGGAACTTTTTGCGACATTCTACGGCTCATCGAAGTCCCGAGTGTCCCTCGCGAAGAAAATTCTCATTGTACCAGGAGAAAAAGAGAGAGAGAGTGAGAGAGAGAGAACACGCGTAACAGGTATTTACCGTGCTCGATGGCACAGAAGCTGCTTTGATGCAGTCTGACAGGCGGCGATGAAGCCAATATCGGCGGAATAAATTGGAATCGTGAGCAGGCTCTCGATATTTCTTTCGAAATCCGCCGGAAGCCATCGATGGCGACGCTGTCGTCGATGAAATCGCGAACAACGCGGCCGCTGATAAATCAAACGTCTGCTCGGCGGCGACAATGTCGACATCGAAATGGTAAATACAACATGGAAGAGACGGGGAGAAATCTTTGCTAACGAGAAAACAAAGCTACCAGCTACGAAGACGATAGAGACGTTGTCTTCTCTTGTATCGGTTCCACGATCGTCGTCTCGTTGCTCGCTCAGCTGCGTTCCAATTTGCCCTTCGGTTTAATTAAGAAATCAACAAGATTGCACGAGGATTCGTAGGGGATAATTTGAAAGTTTCGCTCGAAGCGTATAATTGACCTTTCCCTATCTCTTTTTATTCCTTGTTAGTTTACTTCCAACCTTCTATTGGGGATTTATTATTTGGTTCTTGTTTGTAGATGAGGTTTGCTTTAGTTGACGTGACTTTGCCGTATTTTTAGGTATTAACGGTCAGATTGATATCTCGGTCAAGCGTCTAAGGCTGTATTGTCGTGATTAAGAGGAAAGCGGAAATAGTTTATCTAATAATGTCAGAACATTCCAATGTTTGCTCATCCTTCGAAACAAAATTCAATGTTTCATTGAACGCATTTGCAAGTAAAGGGAAACATTCGCTTTATCGTCTTTAATGGAACATAAATATCAATGTCCAATTACGTAGAGAAAAGAAACATTATCCTACTTTGAATATTCTTTGAAATCACAGCAAGAAACCCTAATAAAAAATTGCTAGCGGGTGATACAAAGAAAACATTAAACTTATCTTGCACGTTATTAAGCTTAATATTCTTCCGCACAGACGCTTGTCATAATAATAACAAAAATAAAAATCACCTATTCCCTCGCCTCTATAACTATTTTCTTATGCAAATTCGCTAAACCCCGTCGAAAAGCACAGGGCAGGCAAACTTTCGTTTTATCGAAATTCATATCGCAATTTCAAGTTTTATTTCACGGCGACGTTGTGTGTTACCCAGTTTCGACAGACGTCGCGAATTTCTCTATATTTGTATCGGTCGAATGGCCGCCAGTCCTCGTTGGATACGCATCTCGAACATCGCAAGGACGAAAGCGCATACCGGCGCGTTCTCTCCAGAAATATTTCATGTAACCCGGGACTGGCAACTTCGACCAGCGACGTGTCCCCTCGACTTTGCTGTTACGGTTGTACATCGAGGCGAATCAGTCGCACAAAGAATCTTCTTCGGCGTTTTTCAACTTCCTTCCTCTGTTTTTATGGGAGACTCGGAGAAACGCGGAGTAGCTCGTCTGTCATTCTTTGTTTCTGTTACTTTGAAAGCAATCCCCTAATCGAGTTTCTTCTCAATAATTCTACGCGATCCGAAAGTTAGAGACCTGTGTATCGTTTTATTAGATTTCATTTTTTTTTTTTTGTTTGTTTATCGTGCTATAGTTATTACATCGTGGATGTTTACGGATATTACAGGATGTACGTAATACGATGAAATAATAAAGCGAAGTATTTGTGTCGTGATATCTAAAGGATGAAACGAGTCTTTATTTGACCTTTTTTTTAGCGAGAGAAGATGTAAATTATTGCGTCGAATACAGTGAAAAAGATTGTATCTGCTAGAATATTTTACTTGAACCTTCAAATTAGACCTGTCGCAAAATAGAGCTATGATGGCGAATGTCGATTAAACAGCGATTGAAAAGAAATGGAGGTAAAGGAGTGTACAAATAAATAAATTTATCAAATCTCTAAAAATTTCTAAAGGCGACGAGATCTCTAGTCGAAAATGACGAATGACGATGAAAAAGCTGAAAGTCTCCGGCGTAAATGATGTGTCAGAATTAACAGAATTTCGTCTTTTAGTTTCGTTGGAAATCTTTCATTGGTATTTACGACGTCTATCATTTCAACTCTAACGAGATTTAAGTTTTATTTCTGTGGCTGCGTTCATAAAAATATGAATTATCGTAAGAACTCGCAGTCTAGTCGATGTAATTTGACTATTATATAATTGTATATACCAAACAATTGATTTACAACTACATATTATTAGTTTACAATTACGATGTACGTTCTTTCGTTCCAGATGAAAGTGAACGAATCTAATTATCCGCGATTTTCGCGAACAAAGCAATTGTAACTCCAATTATGAAACAGGTAAGTAAAATGGCTTCAAGCGGTACATTTAGATAGACCGTGGTAAGGTTTGTGCGAGCGCAGAACCGAAAATACGCGATAGAAATCTTGTATTTTAGTTTTACGTTTTACTTGCGATTAATCGTTGCGTGAGAGGAACCCATAAATTATACAAACGATGGTGTACGTTTATTTAAGAATTTAATGAAGATCCTTCTCCTAGAGTATAAGATTGTTCAACTGTGCATTAATTCCCTTTAGGATTGTTTATTAATGTCACTCTTCCAGTGATTTGTCACGTATGATGTAGGAATTTAATTTCGAATTTTTGTTCGTAAATTTCAAATAAATCAGATTTTTTCGCCTATTCATAGTAGTGTTCGACACTTATGATTATTGTTATTGCTACAAATATGATAACGCATTATGTAAATGCTGTGAAATATAATTATTATATCTTTTTAATATTTTTAATATTTTAATGTAGCAATAATTATTAAAATTAGAAAACGTGTTTTCAAAAGGTCAAAATTTCAATAATTTCATGAAATAATTGATGCATTCGGAGTAAAATTCGAGATTTTGGTAGCAGGAGCAGCAATGATGTTTTCAAAATGGTTTGAAATCTTCTTCGAGATGTCAGATATTTTAGAATTAAATCGAGCATCGGGAAGCTTTGAATTCACGGATTATGATCCCGTGATAGAGAGATATATCGAGTAAACTCAAGCTTCGGGCACTCGAAAGTAACCTAGTTACCTTCGACTATACTCTAATCGACGGAAGTTTATCGAGTATAAATTATTTAAATAGCCCAGTAACTTTGTTGTAAGCAATTTAAGAATTTCCTAGCTCGTGTACATAGATCATTTATTAGAAAAAGCGATAATACTTGAAATTAATAAAAAATACTATCCTTCGATCGACTTTAAGAGGTGAAAAGATATTTTGCGATAAAAAAAGAAAAATATTAAACAGCATATTACAATACAAATATCTTCCTACTAAAAGTTTTAATTATATTTTATCCTCAGAAAATAGAAAGTAAATACATTTAAATAAATTTCAAGCTTTTGATAGTAAACAGATCGCGTATTATTCGACACATCGAACGATCAAATACGTTCATCTAATATTTAAAATATTGTAAACGCGTTCGATTCGATTTTGTCCTTATTAAAATATTTTCATCGATAGCTCGCTTTCTCGTACAAATCGTAAATTGCTCTCCAACAAGCCCGATTATAAACGTTCGATTACACACGATTACGACGCGATAGCTCTTTAGAAACTTGATTTCATCGACGTTCGATGCTCGATCTCGAAGATGCCCCATCTGCTTCCTCGGAACTCATTAAAATCTCTCGTGCACATTGTCCACTTATCATCGAAATCGATGATTGGATTTGATTCTCCTTTGCCACTCTTCCTCCTCTGCGTTCTACCAATTAATTCGTTCTTCATAATTATCGTTCTTCGGATTATAAAATCTCACGTATACATATATCGTTAAAAATTGGTGGATGGAAACGTCGATACTTTTCTTTCAAACGATAGCCCGATAATTTGTTCTTAGATGTAAATCCATTACCATTTATCCATTACCTGTCCATTGTTAACTAGAAAGAAAATGTGTTTGCCTCTCAAAAAGGATACTACACAAATTTCTGAATATTCTTTAAATTTATACGTTTGTAGAATCGTGCTGTTCGCTAACAGTCAGAATTCATTATTTACGCAAAGTTAAGGTGACATGTACGTCAGCTGTTGAGAGACATACGTGTGTTTGACCATAAGCTGTCCTATTTCACTCAAAGTGGTTTACCTTACTTTCCTTTGCTGTCTGTTTAAACCAGTGATCATATGTTGTTATTTATGGTTGTTCCTTCTATGCGCATATATTGTGCTCGAAGTAAAAATTGTCTAAAATAAATATCTTCGATTCTTTCAATCATCAACGATTCAATGAAATCTTTAATCCAAATTTTAATCCTTGTAAACGCTTTAAACTTAATAATACGTGTTTTCCTTTTTTATTTATTAATTATCGTTTAATTCATTATTGGGAAAAAATACAACATTCAACGTTTTTATTTTTAATAAAACTACTAAAGATTGTAATACCTTTAAAGTGATCGATTAAATCGTCGCGATGTGATCATTTTCAATAAAAGCGAGGGAAGGATAAACGAATTGTTTTTGGCCATGTGCTCGAACGTTACATTTTTTGTTAATCCTATAAACTTTCTGTTGTTTATTTGTTTCTAGCTCCGATCAAAATATTTGCTCGGCAAATATTTGTTACCGAATGTTGGAACTCGACGCCATCGTGGTGGCTGATTCGTTCGTTAAAAATTGATAATCCCGAAATATCGCACCTATGAAACGCCTCTCCGAACAAAAACTCATATTCTCGAGTAACCAGCGAAAAAAAGGAATCGAATAAAATAAATGCGAACAAAAACGTATAAAAAGAAAGGAATCATCGTGGAAGCGAATGAATCCCATAACATAAGGACAACAATGTACGTATATGAATATGCAAGTGAAATATTCATGAAGGTTTCGCGATGCGAAAATCCCACATAAAAATGGATTTATTAACCATTACGTAGACGATATTTCAACGTGTAAATGTTTCATCGCGATTGCATACATATTTGTTTAACGATCGACGAGACTCGAGATTTACGAACCTTTCTTTCTCGTTATCTACTTTCGTTCAGCGATTTTATCGTTTCGAAAGCGGAGAACAATAACTTTGACGTTATCGTAGCGTGTACTAAGTTGAAACACGGGCAAATATCATTCGTGAATTCTGCTTTCGGATTCCTGCGCAGCGTTGGTATGTGGTATACCATTCGTCGTCATTTCAGTTAATTAAAGTGACCTTAAGCAAACAGGATTAGTATGGTTAATTGGAAAGCTTAGTGGAACTTAGGGACAGACAGATTAGACTATCAATGCGTAGTTTGTAACAGAAGCATACAGCTCTCTGGCGAATCCTTCCTTGGGATTAATTGTTACTCATTAAAATTAATAAAGTTTCTCTCATTACCTATGCTTTCAAAATGGAAGATTGCAACATACGCGACAGTTAATATCGGCTGGCTCGTTTCATATGAAATCAGAAGATGTTTCTTTTGACTCGCTGAAATTATAAACTGTTTCATCAACAGGAATTTCACGTCAATCTTCTCGCGATACGGCAGAAAATGAAGGTAAAGTGAAGCTTCAAAGCCTTCGCGCAGCTTTGATTTCACTTTGCAATACCTTCGTTATATTATTCTTCCATCGTTTGCACATACGTTACAATCTACCAACGTCTGTATCTTTTTAACGTTTTATAAAAAAAATCTTTCATCAGAGCGTATAATATAAAAACAGAAAATCTGTGGATGTTCGTATACCGAAGCGTATGAAAGATACGCGCGGAAGTTCAACCTGTTTTACCTTCACTGAGAACGAGAAGCTTATGTTACACATTTTTTTTCTTAATTATTTAATTGTATTATTCTAACTAACTTCATTTAAGTCTATCTGCTAATTACTAATCCAAGTCGAACGTTGCCTTTCGCAGTAAAAAGCCTTAAATTTAACAACATATACGTTAGCAACAAAATCCTCACGTTCATCTGTTCGTAATAAAAGCTTGCGCTAAAACGAACTTCCAAAATCATCTCTTTGCTCTACGATTCCTTCGTCATGCATCATCTTCTACCACTCACAACTCCTCCAACATTCTCCGAAAAAACCGTTTATCCATTCGAGTGGAAAGTACAGCGCGTTAAGAGACCTCGGAAACATGCCAATCGCGTCAAATACCTTGCAGATCTATTGGAAAGGGTCTACTTACCCGGAAGTGGCTTGTATGTCGACTTCCGGCCAGGAGGGTCTCCTCCGGCAGAACTTCAAAGGCGGTCGATCGCCGGAACCGGTGCTCCTTCGAAAAGAGCCAGCTCTGCGGGGCGACGTGCTGCCCGATGCGCTTCCGGCGGCGGGGTGCACTGTCAGGCCGGGGGCGGAAGTGCACTCGAGGGTCCGTCTGCGCGCCGACAACGACCGCCCATGAGAACTCGTCGCCGCTCCCGGCGGAGGCACCACCTGAATCGGTGAACAGAGATCGAGGTGTAATTAGTCGTCGACTCGGCTGCCTTTAATGTAGAAATTACGAGCGAACTGCGTTTATCCGTCTCCAAGGACAAGATAATCGATGCGATGGTCGTTCTATGTGTCTTTATCTAGTTTCTGGATATTAATAGGAGATGATATTGAGAAAAACAAAGTCCAAGTGTGTACCGTTTAAGGACGGAAGCTTCAGACTTGGCACTGACACATTCAACGTTTGCAGTGACGATAGTTCTGCAAACGTTAAATAGGCAGACTGTGTGTCTGTAGTCCGAGCCTTAGATGGCTAAGAAATTACGAGAAAATGTGTTTATAGCCTGTAAAAGATCTTTATCGCTAAATGTACAGGTACTGGGTCGGAAATTCGATAAAAACGAGAGATTAGAATGTGTTCGTATGTTCGTCGAGACATTTCGAACGAAATGGAATGAGTAAACAGAGAATTGCGCGACAATCGTGTGCCTGGTTGTTTCTCGAGTGTTTTTACGAAGCTTGTGTGGACGATGTGGTTTATGGAGTTGGGAAAGATGCGGTTTGCGTGCGGCAAGGATAATCGAGTGGAAATTAGGTGGTTTAAACATTATAGTTGGATACTGTGGAAAGGTTAATGTAGTTTATATATGGGACGGATGGCTATATTATTGAAGGTAAAATTTTGATGTAACGAGTATTTAAAATTGGATGTTGGAATATTGTACAAGGTACTCTGAACGAGTAAAGTGAACCGTTATTTAGATTACAGATAGGAGATATTGTCACGACACGAAATTAACTTTCTCTAAGTAGTTTCTGCCTTATTTTTCCTTTTCCAATCTGACTATCTTTAGAGGGTATTAAATATTGCAATTATCTTAATGAGATTCAACAAGATTTATTAATTAATTTAGGTACGAAAGGTAAATGGAGAAACGATGTATCGTGATTAAATATTTTTTCTTTTATGACGTCGGTAAAGATATCAGGGGGAAAAGAGCGTAAAAAGGTCATAGAAATCAAGTAGATAGAGAGAACGATGAGCGTTATAGTAGGCGGTGAATACAATCGGTATATATAAATAACAATGATGCCACCGTAATAAATTTCGATGCAGTGTGTTAGTAAAGACTTTGTTTGATCCTCTGGAAATATAAGTGAAATGGAATTATACTTTGATAGTTTGACATAACTATCGTCAATTATACCTTATACGCGAAGAGACCACGTGTCCCTAACATCACGATTATTTCTTCACATACGAATACGCATTTGGTTCGTACCTCGCAAGCAAGTTTATTTGAATAATGCATAAAAAAAGCAAAAGTTTGCCCGTAAACCTCTCTCCGTTCGATTACACTCTACCATATTTCCACCTGACTCGGTCATTCGGAAGCACAGCGCTTATTAAAAGTTTTGACGTCCTCGTTTTTCCAACGAGGCCGCATTAGATGACAAGGGTACAAGTACAAAGTCAACTGCTCGACACGTTTATGATTCTCGCTCGATCAGACCGATGAACATGTAATCTACCCGATTGCCTCTGAAGGATACAAGGTGACAAAGAATGCTCTGAAATTAAAGATTCCTTGAACTCGAATAATCGCGAGAAAAGCGAATAAAGTTACTAAGACATTTTGCCATAATTATTATTCTAATTATAGAATAACGTTTTGTCATGTGATTTCATCGCTCTATAAAACTATGCTATCAAGGGTTCGTTAATAATTAATCATTAATAATTAATCGAATGGTCAGTTTACACAAAAGTCAGGTACAATATCATTGACATGTATCGAAAATTTATTATATATCATATGATCATATCAACTTTGTAGATATAACGATGGAACCAAGAATATTCTCTTACGAGAATTTTGAATGTTCATATTCACATGCTTGTGTCTGTACGTACATAGCGCAATAAAGCGAAGAATTTCGTTTCAAAAAAATTCCAATCAAGAAATTTCTCTTAAGAATTTCACCTTGTAAGAATTCTAAAAATCTACGTGAGTTTTAGTTTCCCTGGACACGATCTATCAGAGAAAATAATTCGCAAGAATATAATTTTTCCATATTCCTTCATTGAAACCTCTGATACTTTTGAAACGATTCTTAACTTTTCAAAATATCTCGATACAAGATTTTTTACCGATGCAGTGGCTACAAAAAGTATTGGCACACCGCTGTGTTTATTATATCATTTAAACATACTAATTAATCGGATCTTATAGTAAATTTCATACCACGTAGAAACGAAACTACGACAATGAAATGTACTACCTGATAACAAAACGCTCAATTGGAAAATAATTTTTCTAGGCACTGTATTTGCAAGGTCTCCGTTCTCCAATTTCTTATTCTCCAATTTCTTGCAATATAAAGTTTTCAAATGAATTTCTCACCTTAGGATAACCATGAGGAGTGGATTGCTGCGCGGTGGAGTTGGTGTTTGTCGTGCCGGTGACGCTTCCGGTGGAGCCGCTTCTTCCTGACGCGCTGGTCGCGGAGTCCTCGCGGCTGAACGAGAACCTCTTCGGGCTGAGGCTCAAATTCGCGACGCTGTCGCTCACGTACTGTTGCAACGAGTTAAAGAAGCTCATTGTTGATACGCGTGGAAAAAAATCAGCTTGGCTCTAGAGTCTAAACGAAACACTGGCGCGTGAGAATCAGGGCAATTGTCATCGTTTTCCTTCTGGCACGTCCGTGTTCCCGATCAACGGCTTCAGGGCGTTCAGGACGTTTAGTTCGCGGTAACTTTGCACGCATCGATCTCCAAGCGACACACGCTGGATTGGCTCGGTGATATGGGGAGGAAAGCACCTCGACCTCGGCAACTTTCACGGTTCTTTGCGTCACGATATCGATTCTGCCCCACAGCCATTTGCAATATTGTTGCTTTCTTCTTTGCGATCGCTGCGGTTCCTCGAGCGCCGAACTTAAGTCATCGTCCAACGACCGATCCTTTAACGCGTTCCTATCGATGAGCTACGTGTCCTATTTCCGTACTGGATCTGTCGCATCTGAAAGAAAAATACGAAGATTAAAGAAATTTCACCAATTTTTGTATGGGTAATCTTCTTATCGCGCGAAAATCCGTGCGTGTTATGTATGAATAGAATTTTATTAATTGAAGGATATCAAAAACTAATACGTATACCGTATAAAATTTGACGTTTCAAAAAGTAGGAACGTAGTCTCACGTTTTTACAGATTTTAACGTTAAAATTATACCAGCATGACATTTTAATTCAGAATACCGATACAAATAAAATTAATATATAATAAATAAAATAGGAATGCAACGATATGCATGTAACGATAATACTAAAGATTGGCAAGAATTTTGAAATTCAATAACTTTCATGTACATTGTTTTACAAAAGCGCTTCGATTTTCTCTCGCTGAATGAGAGGATAATTTCCATTGTTTCATATTTTTTCAATAACTTGCCGAGATCACGTTATACGAAAATGACGATGTTCATAAAATAGAATAGGAACGTTATATGTGGACTACTTGTGTCTCAGATATTTTGATGTAAATTTAAAGTTGCATTGCTTTCGTTCGATCTAGCGTAATAAATAAAAAATAATATAAATATATATATAATGTTTACATATAATGGTACATTAAATACTAGGTGTTAGAGCTGTCTTAATTATTACATCAACTGAAACGTAGGTACATCGATTAGAAGCAATCTTCGATTTTACAAATGAAGATTAAAGTTACAATTCAAATTAAACATTATTACAGAGACTGCAGTAGATGAAAATCTATGGTAAGTGGGTGACTCGATGTAATAAAGTAAGAGATTAACTGTTCTACATACGCGTATGTTAAAACCGCGATATAACTTCCGCTTAATTCTGAAAGCAAGGAGATAGTTAACAATGTGATTTCTACATATTGTAAAGTAAGTTGTTATCTCGCAACTTAACAGCAATTTTTAGTTGTTGTCTTAGTTCACTGGTTCGCTCTTTCTTACTTATTTACTTGGTTCACATTTTTAAAGGGAACTGTTTAAACAGGTATCGATTATTTCTCTCGCGATCGTATATCGATTATCGTCGAATTTCGCCGTTTTCGGAAACGCGCAATTCGTTCAATCGACTCAAAACGTGCAATTTTGTTATTGACATCTACAGAGATTGCGAAACGAGCGTTTGCAGTCTGAAGAAGGCTTCTCGAAGCGATCAATCGCGTCTTTGTCTTGCGTCGTAACGCGTTGACGAATTGGCGACACTTGGAAATGTTCGAAATATTATTAGAAAGTTGCTGGATAATAGGAACGGTGAATGTGCTTTTAGAGGTTTGGGCAAATGAAATGGCAACCCGTTACATTTCCGTTGCGGTTTCGTCGGTATACGTGAACGCAATGACGGTGAATATGGTAAACATCGATCGTTAGTTATGGCTATCGGACGAAGACTCGATCGAATGGTGGCCGTAAACATTTTATGAGAGAAAATGAATCGTTCGATGAACATTGTATATTGAGAATTCGAATTGTTGCTTAGAATTATTTCAAAGTTACTTTTGATAATCGGCACAGAATTTGCTATTATTAAAAAGTTTGGATTAATAATCATTTGAATTATTTCTTTGTAAATTTTTTTTTGTAATTCTTTTTTATCGCGTTTCGTTCTTATAATGGAAAATAAATGATAAATTTAAAGCGCGAAGGAGTTTGCAACTTTTTTTTTTTTTAGAAAATGCCGACTATCGTACCATTTTTCAAAGTTTTCGTGTCTATTTAATTTGTCAAACCTTGACACGAACGAACTGTGAGTTTCGGAACGTTACACGGTTACGCGAGAAACAGAATTTCATTAATTGGATTGGTCAATAAATCGATTTTCTATGTCAGTATTGACGCGAAATGAAAAATGACAAATTTTGACATGGAACTAGATCATAATTTGTTCCGATAGAAAGTAAGAAAGTATCGTATAATTTCTAGGCTTTTTAGTAACAAATTAAAGGTCGAAATAAGACGAAAAGAAAAAGAACGCTCGTCTTAAACGCAGGAAATTTTTTATTACGCAGCAGTGGGGAACTTTATGATTATAGAATATTTACTATACGTATACGCGTATACGTGGATCGATACATTCTTGCAATTATTGTGAAACTGCAGTTCTCCGTCACGGAGCTGATTAAATGAATTTCACTTCGAACGAATTGAAATTTATCGGAATTCAAACAATGTACATTTGAATGCCTGATTTTTCATTTGCAAGGACGCGTTATGCTTCCTGTGAAAAGTGGCGAAATATAGAGTCTACAACATTGAAAAGTACTGCAGGTTCCACATTATGATCTTACATTCATTCGTATAATTTCATTAAATTTCAATATTCTTATTACATGTCTCTTGGTACAATCGCAGCAAAGCTTGGAATAAAGCATCGAATATCGAGTTGTAAGTATTAAAGAGGATATGTTAAAATGTTATTTCAGATATACATATTAGATATAAACAATCTGGATAAATAGAAATAGAAATAGAAATAGAAATAGAAATAGAAATAGAAAATTTAGAAAGCAATCTGGAAAAATATTACGAGTTTCTATGATCGAATGCAAAATAATACGCTTTTAAAATGTCACAAATACAATTACTCCCGTAACAAATACCAGATCAAAGGAACTTTAAGTGAAAATTTCTGTGATAAAAATCAAGTTTCAAGCGTTTGCATCTTTCGGAAGAATATAACGTTATTTATCAAAACGTAGCCAATAAATCTCTCTCTCTCTCTCTCTCTTTCTCTTTGTTCACATTGTCCCACCGATGCGACGTTAAAACCTATATAGAAAAAGGATATTGCAACTTCAATCACTTCACTGATTAATCGTTTAATTTAGTTTCCTCGCCGCTCCTTATTTTTCAGCTTATTAAAAACAGAAATAGAATTAATTAACGTTTTTCTAATTTTTAGATGAAACATTCCCCGACATTTATATCATTCTATACACCTATCGAGTTAGTAGCTTACTTTTTGATTTAAAAAAGAAAACTGAAATGAAACTGATTAAAGTTTCATCGATGTTTAAAAAATCTTATCCGATCTATTTGTTACATAACATTCTATACATTCGTTGGAACGTTATTTGTACAAGTTAACAACTTTTGATTATAGCTTCTTCAAACGTATCTTCATTATTCTCGTTGGTGGTTTCGCGCACGTTACGCGCGAAATTCGCTGAACAATTTCGCAAATACATCGAGGGATGAAATCCACGAGCGTTCCACGAGTGCTTCTTGTGGCGTGTCGCAATCCTGTCGACGCTCCACGACCGCGATTAATTAACCCCTTAATCGATACTGCTTCGAGATCGTCTACGATGTCGCCGCACCCCATGGATATTAGTTTCTTGGGATTTTCCCAGGCTAACAAAGGAGCCTCCCTTGACAACAACTTGCGTTAAAATTAAGTCGTCATTGGAAACTCCTTGGATATCGTTCCACTCGAGTATCGATGATTAATTATAGCCTTTCTCGAGCAATTCGTTTTTTAAATGACTGGACGAAAAAAATGTATGGATCCCTTTTTGAACTTGGACATTTGTAAATTTAAACGTTGCGTGATACATGCGACCCTAGTCAAAAATTTTAGCAGCGGAGACATAATATTTATAACATTTATAATATAAAATTTGTAAAAAGTCTATAAGATTCATCGAATAAAATGTTTAATTCCAGCAAGGAATAAAATTATGTCGAGAAAATCTTTGTAATTAAGTAAGTAAATGAGTCAATATTTTGCGAAAAGGCACGAAACTCCTGAAGATTGCAAAACTTTATGGAAATTTCAGTAATTTCAAATGTTGTAGAATTTCTAGTAGTCTTAACAAACACATTCAAAACCATGGAGGCCTTTGAACTTTAAGGATTCACGGAACTTTAATATCTCCAAAGATCAAAATTTCGAGAAGTTCAGGGACTATAAAGTACTTAAGGACCCCAAGAAGTTGTAGAATCTTGATGAACTCTAAAATTTGTGAAATTTCTATGTCACATTAGGTTTCTTCGGTCTAAATTCATCCTTGTCACGTGGAAGGCAACTAAGATTTTTAAGACTAAATCCTATAGACCTTAAATCCTCGCATCGATAATATCAAGTTTAAGTATTAGGTGCAAAAACTATGGTACATATATCGCGAACACTAATTTTCTTTATAGATTTTCTAGTACCTAATTCTTATTATTCTTGGTAGTTCACTGTTTTTGAAATTCCAATATTCAAGATACCATACACTCACTATGAGACTAATTTAAAACGCGTTTGCAATCTCGAAATCGTGACGTCCAATTTGAACTGTTGTAATCTCGTGGTATTTTCACCGAATCGCTGTAAGATTGTGACTTCTCGGTACTTTAATAACTAAAGTAATAAAACTTAAATAGACGATTTCCAAAATTGTGTAATTCTTAGTTCTAAAATCTATAAGCAAGATATTCTCTTGACACTTATTGAAACCAAACAATTATTGCCTGATTAAGCGAACTTTTGTTGATTAACTGCGCTGATTTAAATATACGGTATCGTGAACGATTATAATCTCAACGAAATTTTAAAATTTTTCATAATATTCGAACAAACGTTGACAAAATCGTTTATACAATTTCATATTATAATACAAGACAAAACTGAAGATACAACAAACAAAAATTGACCAGGAGGAAATTAAATTTTCTTCTAAACTTGTGTTTTTTGGTTGTGAAAAAATGTAAATTTAACGTTAAGTTTGTTAATGTTAAATAAAGCTAGAAGCCAACTATTATCCGAACTGTTCGTCTCACGACGGATTCAAACAACCGGCTCTTGTACTGTATACGCGTGTCACGATATTCATCGATGTAACTCATAACGTTCAATTTATGTTTAAAAACTACAGCGTTTCGATACACGATATTTCGCAATTTGTATACTTTTTTCGTAAAAGATATATCTATGCAATAGTTATCGATCGTTACAAATCTATTGTACTACAACCCCTTCTCTCTCTTACAACGAAAAATGTTACTCGTTCGACGCGTGCATCAGTCGTCAGCAATTCGTGTCGGAGAAACGAATGTCCGGTCGATGTGGAACCGAGTTTAACGAGTTTCGCTGCAATCTACAAAATATGGTAACAGAAGGAAAAAAGCATTCTACTTTGTCTTTCATTAGCCGGAAGAAAAAAGCGTGTTCCCACAGGGATCAGGGAAACTTTGAACGAATCTGTCGACAGTGAGCGAAACAAACGACGAAATGTAATTTGTTTATCATTGAGTGGGATACAGACTTTAACGGAGCCAACTTCATTAAAACTTTCTCCGATGATTCTCATATACAGTTAAGTCGCGTTAATAAACACCAACGAGAGATTTAGATCTCTGGAATGGAAACCAGAGACATTATCGTGTTCCATCCTTGACAAGTTAACAATTTGTTAATATCTAGAAGGAAAGTTTGTTACTTTATTATGGTGCATGTACGTATCAATAATTACTGGAGCATAAAACGGATGGATATTTCACAACGATTGATAAAGATACATCTGGGATGTAGAGTTAGCCGACAATGTTTCGTTGTAGATAGTTACACCTAATGTTAATTTCCTAGGTTATTTGTTATACCTTTTATACGCTTTAAAATAATCGATACACGTAATTGTGATTCTATAGGAAAAGGAAGACTTAAAGAGTAGAATACGATATTTCATAACAATTCGCGTTAAATTCTATTTATTTGAAAGAGAAGTAAGAAATCATAAAATTAAATTTATTCGAATCGAGCGCAGTTAATATCATATATCGGTGTAAAGATTGCGGAATTAGATTTGTTTCGTTGGGACGAAAGTACACGAAGAGATAAAGTTTGGTGCAGGAACATATCGCCGTCGGGTCTGTCTCTTATCGATCCACATCTCTAATTCAAACTTTTGTCAGGACTTTTTTACTAGCGATCAACATCATATTTTTCGAGTTTACGTCAATTTTTAAACAATTCGTGTTACTCGAGCTGTCCGATTTTCGGATGAATTCGTTTCAGGTCTTCGAATGGTATTAAATAAAACTCGAGTGACGTTCTATGAAATTGTACATCGTTCGAACGACGTGTTCACTATCGAACGCTTAAACGCTTAAATAAAATATTCATGCACACATACGTTTACAGTACCCATACACGTGTAATATACACACATTTAAAACTGTTAATGCGTTTGCTTTAAAACGAACATCAACCAAATAAATAGAAGATAGCGCGATAAAAAGTAGGAAAATTTTGTTAATTCGATAAATAGAACGCCGCAGTAAGAGAGTAATTTTATAATTAACGATAAAAATGACGATATTTCCAGTTGGTTTCCTACTCGGTGACCGTTTGCTTTGTCAATGCAATATGAATATTAATTATTGATAAATTACATTTATATATACATATATGTATCTACATAAGTCAGGCGAAAAAAAAAAAAAGAAGGAAGAAAAGGAGAAAAATATGGTACGACTCTACTATGGTTTCCTACTCGGTGACCATTTGCTTTGTCAACGCAATATGAATATTAATTATTGATAAATTACATTTATATATACATATATGTATCTACATAAGTCAGGCGAAAAAAAAAAAGAAGGAAGAAAAGGAGAAAAATATGGTACGACTCTACTATGGTTTCCTACTCGGTGACTATTTGCTTTGTCAATGCAATATGAATATTAATTATTGATAAATTACATTTATATATACATATATGTATCTACATAAGTCAGGCGAAAAAGAAAAAAGAAGGAAGAAAAGGAGAAAAATATGGTACGACTCTACTATGGTTTCCTACTCGGTGACCATTTGCTTTGTCAATGCAATATGAATATTAATTATTGATAAATTACATTTATATATACATATATGTATCTACATAAGTCAGGCTAAAAAAAAAAGAAGGAAGAAAAGGAGAAAAATATGGTACGACTCTACTATGGTTTCCTACTCGGTGACTATTTGCTTTGTCAATGCAATATGAATATTAATTATTGATAAATTACATTTATATATACATATATGTATCTACATAAGTCAGGCGAAAAAGAAAAGAGAAGGAAGAAAAGGAGAAAAATATGGTACGACTTGAGAGCATCGTCATGTCGAGCAGAGATAATAAGATTGCGAAGATAATTGCTTTCGAGAGAGTTTCGCAGAGCCATCGATGAAAATGGCGTTTTCACCGACACGGCGCCCATCCCTTCCGATTCCCATCGTTTCTTCCTTTTCGCGATATCCTAAAACAATAATTGCCCCGGGAGCTCGTTTCCTGCCAAGTGTATCCTGCCGTGAGTTTTACAAATTTATCACACAACAGGGAACACTAAACAAGAAGAAGAGAAAAAGGGACAGGAAAACGATCTCTGGGGTAGATTAAAAGCTCCTTTCTCCGATACAATTCCGTTTGTATATCTCCAGTTTTTCTCGATCGTAATACCGGTTAAAAACGTAACGTATTAGGTGACTGCTATTGATTTTGATGTATTTCCAAAAAGTAAATATTCAGAAAATACGGTGAAATTAAATGAATATTTGCAGTAACAAATTTAAAAAACCGACTTAAGTACGCGCAGATAATTATTCATTAAATTTGTAACATCGCTGGACACTGTTTAATGTTTCATGTTTGTGTATAATGTTTGTTGGAAAATGAATACTTGATCGGTACTGTATAACGTTCGTTTGTAACGTATCTTTTTTCTCTAAGCAACGAATCATATTCGGAACTAACCTATCCTGTTAGCCTACTAATTACATTAAGCTGAAATACAGCAAACAGTGAAAATGATACTTTCGATTCGGATAAACGTGACGAAGAGATTGCGTGGTGGAGTTAATACCGATGTAATCCTATTTTGTCTAATTCCGCTACAAATCATTTGTCCAGATACTGTGTCGAAATTATCGGCCGCTGTTTAATAAATCGTGCGATGTAACGAACGAGTCGTTTGTTTTCTGAACAGGTACGTAATTAGCGTTTCATTACGATACACATTCATCAGCTCCAAGTCGATGACCTTGCATTAGATAAGAACAATAAGGAAGCCAAAAAAGGAATTCGCCTATGACTTACCCAATTTATACTTGCTTAATTCTGCTAATAATTTTCATTATTATCTAGATATTTATATTCTCGACGTTCTAATTCTATTAACAAAATCTTTTAATCAAATATGCTAACGACGAAATATTTAAAAAAAAGAAAAGGTGAAGATAACTAACGTTAATCTACCGTAGCCGTCTTATCCAAGTCTCCCTTCAAAGAGAACTCTACGAGAATGCTACTCAATCACAATTAATAACTCGAAATCACATAATGGAAACGTTGTTTCTAAAGATTCTGTTTTCGCATTGGAGAAGACGAGGATATCTTTCGGTGGAAAGATCGTAAGAAACAGCACTCGCTTGAAAATATATGACCAACTCGGTGATTTCGTTATATCTCTGACAAAAGCTTTGATTTTCTATTATTAACAAATATTACGAGATAAATGTCCTCCTAAGCTTCCACCTACAGTACACTCGATAATATGTCCAGATAAATAAGTGAAAACGAGCAGTCGCAGGTGTCGCGCTTCCTTTCGTTCCTTTCGCGTAGAATTTTTCAGAAAATTGTTCCAGATATGCAACTGGAGGATGAAAGAAGACTACGCAGAAGCAAGAGTAATATTAACGAAACAATTCAAAGCGTTGTTTCCGCAGTACGACAACCGGAAATTTCATGGACTGGAAAAGAAGCCGAATAACCAGCGAGCGGTAAAGCTTCTTCGCAGGGTCTCGAGCGAGTCAATTTTATTACACGCAATCCAAGTTTTCTCACTTTCTCGTCTTTGAGGCAGGCTCGATGCTACGAACAATCTTAACTTCTTCCTTCTCGCACCCTCTTGCTTCTCTAGAGGCTCCATCCATCATTTGCTGCCCGACACGCTAAATAAATCGTATCGCGAATCGTAATACTCGCGGAGGTGTTTTATTTACTACTGTAGTTGTACACTTTGTGTCTACGGATTGGCCATTAAAGATTCACGAATTTTAATATTTAAATTTTGCACTCATTTTGGCGAGCAAGTACTTTAAAAGCTTAACATAAAACTAAAACGAGAAATCACGCAGTGTCGTCTAATAATAGATTAATAAATCATTCAATAAGAATCTTTTCATATTTTGTTTAAATTTGAGATATTTTTAATGTTAGAGAAATACATTGGATCGAAAATGACTGAAAAAATGTAGCAGGTTAAGAGAGTCGCGATTTGTAACCCGATTTGTTCGATTTTGAGTAACATCGATGTTTGTAAATGATCGATTGCTCAAAATTTGATCAGACGTTTGGTTTAATTTTATTCGTAGTTATTTTAATGTATAATAACACGTCTATCGTCGTAGAATATCTAACTTTTCATTGTCCTAAGAAAGAAGAGTAACACGATCCTCGAACTTTAGCTTCGTATTACGGAGTATTCTCTTTGTATTACGAATATCCTGATTTTCAGCGGGCGTATTTGAAAATTTAAGATATGTAGAATATGGAAACTTCGAATATACGGTTAAGTAAGCTTTTTACTACGAATTTTTATAGTAACGAAAGAATACGGTATAATAGAGATTATGTATAAAATTATTTTAAAAAGGAAATTGAATCGATCAGAATGTCACAATTTATCGAATAAATTTCAGAGCTTCGATTCGCAGAAAATTTCCTATGATTATATGTAACGTTAAATGCATAGTCATTGAAAATAACACATGACGTCATAAAATATACGCAACTCGTACACATCAATTAATCTCGATATTTATAATAGCGGCCGTACGGGCTTTACGTAATTTTCTACTAAAACCGATCCGAGCCGACAAGCGAAATGCATTAAATAACATTCATTAAGGCCAGTCTTCACACGCCTGTCGAAAATGCGCAGCTACGAATAATTGATTTGCACCGTTTGATTCGTTTAGGAAAAAAAAGGAAAACGTCGGCGACATTTGAACACGTTATTGATTCGATGCTATCGGTATCGAATAGATCCAAGACATCTGCTACGAAAAGTGCTATGTAGAGACGTTATAACGATTATATCACAACGTGATGTTGAATTATTTTCTGTGGAAATTCAACGCGTCGTATCGATCATTTTCTTATAATCGAAAAAATATCTTTGATGCGAAACAAACTTTTCAAAATGTATTTATTTATTTAATTACGTTCGGAATTTTGTCCGTTTATGGCACGGACAGGCCCATTCCCTTCTTTAGGAAATTCCGAATTACATGTCCTCCCAGAGCTGGGAACCTAATGACTCCGATGTTAGGTAAAAAACTCCGGGAAAGGACCAGCCGGAAGGGTGCGATGGACAGACGAAACCCAACGACTGGTAGGGAGAATCGGCAACGTAGAAGATATCGTATCGTACGGGTGAAATACTTCACTCTCAACAAGATCTTACCACGGCCGTGCTCATCACATCACACGTTACGTTTATACAACAAGTTTAACACAGTGCTGGATTACTCTAACACTAGATCTCTATAACCTCCTTCACCTTGAGCGTTGATTCATTCGAGATACGCGATATCGACCGATCGGTTTGACCTGACCGGTTGCCCTTGAGTCGATAATTCGCAATAAATTATTTACGCGACAGATCCATCGAAACAAAAAGATACAATGTAAGGGGAAATATATACGTATATATACGTACAGAAAAGAAGAAAAAGGATAAAGGAGAGAAAGATAGACACAGAAGTTTAAAAACTGTCCATATTAGAACAAATTGTTAGAATTAAACGTTTACGTCATTTCTGCGACGAACATACCAAGCGAAACCGATATTTGAATACATTTGAATGTATCGAATATCCAAGCGACTGCAGAGAAAGCACCAACCAATTTTCCCTGTTTCGCGTTCGCCGCTTCCAATTAATCTCTTTTCCAAACGATTTCGATCTGGTAATCGCCACGAAAAACCTACAAATTCGGACATTTCAAATTTCAACGTGGAAATACGACGCATATAATTAACCGGCAGTACTAGGAACTGTTCCAAATTATCTCATCGAAACTGTGTTACACGTTCTCTGAATCATCAATTATTAGGTCGTAAAAGTTCCCACGCACAATTCGCAATTAATTTGTCAAGTCGGCTGCATACTTAATTAACACGCGCTCATAGGCGCGGTGAATTTTGCACAACTGGCACGAGAGTAAGACGACTTTCGAATCGAGACAAACCGTCTTCCGTCACAATCGCTCTCGAATCTTGGCAAATTAACATTTGTTTTCCAGACCTCCCTATGGTAACTTTCGATCGTCGAGGTTTGCGACGTTACGTTAAAATTTCAAGATTAATGAGGTCGGCAAAATATTGATATAGCTTTAAGAGATTATTGCGTAAAACGAGGTATATTGAGTGAAAAATCTGTTGTATTTAATGCTACGTTGAATATGTTAATGAAGATAACATGCATAAACATAACAAAAACATGGCATAAATACAACATAAATCTAGCAAATATAAAGCATAAATTCATAAATTCGTAAATAAGGAACATAATATAAAACGAAAAAGTACATAGCTAAAAAGTAAAGAGTGGATAATATGTGAGCGGTGGAAGTACAAATGAAAGGATGAGAAGAAAGGAAAGAAATCGTTCGAAGATTTAGAGCTTCGAAAGGTTAAAGATCAAAGAAGTTGAAGATTTGAATATCGCAAGATCTACGCGTACGATTTTACGAGTATTATACGTTGTTAGAGTGGCTAAATCGAATAAGTATTCGTTGCTTCTACGAATGAATTCTAAAATTTGGAATAAACAATTATCAGCTTTATTCGAACGAGGAATCACGTTAGAAATTGCGAAAATATTCAAAATTATTCAGATTGAACATTTATGGAAATAATATCGGATTCCAGTTACGGTATATCGGATCTGAGTCAATAAAAAACGGAGGATCGAGATTCTGATTTATAATCTTTTCGTACGTAAAGTAAGAAAAATATCTCGAATTTCCTTAAAAAAATAGCCGAGAAATTCTTTGACTGCATACGGGATATTAGCGGTATTACTAAATTATCAAATTATTCTAGCAGAATATGAAAACCGCGTCGCCGAATTAATTATACGTTTATACTACTGCCAATTTCGTGGGGCTAATTAGAAGCTATCTCACTGTTGATGCGAATAATTAATCAATGACAGCGTACCAGTTATGACAGTTGTTTAGTGCTAATCATTATTTAGGTCAAACTATGACTCTGTTTGTACGTATAATATAATGATTAAATTCGTTAAAGCGAGACCTCGTTTCTTGCTTTAGCTTCTTTCGTTGTTCTCGTCACTGGAGTAAAACCGGTACTTTAACGAGTATTTGTATCAACTAACTCTTTATCGCTTCGACGATTATTCGTTCAGAGACGAAAATAATATTGCTCCTAATACTAAATGGATTAGAATACCAACTGAGGTCATTTTTCAACGCAGTAACGAGCAACGCTAACGGCAAAATTTCTTCGTAATAAATCACCCACCATTTCTTAAGTCAACTTCTTCAAACTTAAAATAGCTCTGTCTACTTTCCATATACATATATCGCTGCATTGAAATCGCCATACAATTACCAGATATAAATCATTTACGACGTAATTTGTAATATTTATCAAGCGATTCTACCCACCAATTATTGACGCGGTCTGATATTCTTTTTGCCATATCTAAAATCGAAATTACACGTTCAACGTTATTCCAACTTTACTGCAGTAAATTTATCTTCCGTTCAAATGTCACTCGTTCGATGCATTAAACATTCTACAGTTTCGTGTAAAATACACCGCTAACGGTCGTGTAATATTTACCGTGAAATAAAAATTCAGGATAGGCTACACCCCACGATAATTGTGCTCACTCGGTGAAAATTCAACTTTCAACCGGTAATTGTCCCAGTAATTTCGCTGGTGGAATCGATATTTTTTGCCCAGCAAACTTTTAACTACGGACGCCGCTTAAACCGGTCGTTGTTCCCGCACTTTATAACCTGCTCCCTCTTCCATCAGCCCTCTCCGGCGAATGCTCTCCCCTCGTCCGTGGCACAAGGAAGTCAATTCCATTAGAAACTCGCATCTCCGACAGAAAGACTACCCATTTTATCCGTATCTTTACGAGATGCCGAATAATCTTTACGCATCGCTACACAATGCCAAACATTTTGGCAAATTTACGTTTTGAATCGTGTCCAAGATCGCGATCGAGCTAAGAAGCGACAACGCGTAACCGAAAATAATTACCTCCTTCAGTGTTGGGTTTTTTTCGGCGGAGGTTAGGTAGCCGGATAATGAAACAATGGAGGAATTTGCAAGATCGACGAGGGTTGAGCAACAGTTGTATATAGGGTTTATGAGGGTCGTTTAGAATGTGCTGATAAATTTGTAGCAGTTATCCGAGTTATCTGAGCACCGTAGGTGTGAAAGAATTGAAATTTACTGTTAAATGAGTTGGGTTGAATAAATTTCGTGATATCGTCTGGATATTGTTGTATAATGTCGTTGAAGGGAGTATTATGCTAATCTTACGTTAACGCGATATTTCATTTGTAATCATTTTTGGGAAATTTAAATTATTGAGTTCTTTACATCATTGTGGCCCCGATAGAGAATGCTATGGCTTTACTTAATACCGTTTTTCTTTCAAATAGATCCTACAACATCGTGAGATTTATAAAATCTGAGCCATCGAACTTTTGTTTCGCGTTATTTTGTTTCCTCTGTAACGTGTAGCAAACTTCTATAAAATAATTATTATTCCAATAACTCGATAAAACAATTCATAAGCTATTTTATTTACGTTTTCCAACGATATCGCGTTTACTCAAATTTTACGCTGCTTATTATTTCGCTGCTTGATCCTTAATTAATGAATAAGATTAAACAACAGCGAGAAAACTGCACGAAATATATCTTAATTACGATAAACAATTTTTTAATTCCATTGCGTCGTACTCTACCGCATAACGATACTTCCTACGTATTTTTCCAAGGATTAACAAAAATCGTGAGATTTTTTAGATTGTTTCAAACAATTTAGCGAAAGAGAATTTCAAAATTCTCGGGTAACGTTTCGAAGCAACTCGCGATCTATATCGTTAAATCCCTAAACGATCGAATTTTCCGCTGTCTGATCAACGTTTGTGATAAACGCCTAAAACGCAGTTCTTTATAATTCCTGTCGAATATTCGTTTCTTTCTTTTGACATCGGCGACGTGTGAAATATTAACGCGCAAAAATTGCTGAAAAGTCCTAATATGAAGGTGTCGCGGGGCGACTCATCATTAATGATTGGCTTTATTCAGCCAGGAAATTACATTCTGCACGAACATTTTGTTGCACCTCGACTCGACGCGTGTCAATGTGATACACGTACCGAACCGGACCGCTGAAACCGAGTTATTTCGCTCGATTGCCCGAACCGTTACGCGCTGCATTGCAGGGCCGTGTTTCACCCACGCGTCGCCATTTTTATCAACTTTTTCTCTTCGCTAAATATTCTCTGCTTTATAGCCTGATTCGTATTTTCCATCGACAAAAAATGCCTGCAGGCTTCGCGTGCCACGCGAATCCCTTTTTGCGTATGCTCGTGCACATGATACGTTTCTTAACCTTTTTAGCTCGGTGTTGCGCCATACGCAATATCGTACCTTAAAAATTATTGATTACAGTGGTTGAAGAAGGTATTCACACACTATTGTATGTATTATTACGTACGAATTAATCACGGCCAAGTATATTCAATTTTGTATTTAATTTAATAAAAACTTGATACCACGAAAATGAGAAATGCATCATCGAGAAATAAGGACATTTGTAAATATTTTTTATAATCGCTTTAATTAACCGATAAATACATCTATTCTCGGAAAAATTGGTTTCTTTTAATACGTTGTTTTCTTCGGGAAAAAATGTCCCTGTTACTAAAGATTAATTTATCTATTAACTTGTCTATCGATAAAAATATATACCCCCAAAGCCTAAGAAAGATTCGACTCTGAAAGAATTAACGTTATAACGTTTTATTCGAGATAGGTAAGTACTGAGGATAAAACGTACAGAAATAGATGTGGGCGTGTTGCGTTTTCATTGGATCGTTTGTTTGCAATGTGGAAACAACGGGGTATAAAGGGTAAGGGGGATTGGAGACAGGGGTGAGTTGATAAATGATTTTGGTAGAAACGTACGTGAAACTGGAAGCTAACCAAACGTTGTTAATTGGTCCGAAGTTGTCTCGATTCTATATATACCGTTTGTGTGTGCTGTTTGTCATATCGTACCTGTGACATCTGGCGTTGAATTTTTATCGATATGGAACACCAATTTTTTTTATCGCTTCGAATGGTTTTTCGGTTGACACGTATTGCACTTACCAAGTTGTGTATTTAAAACAATATAATACGTGGTTAGAATTAAAATTATCCTGTTCTCTACTAGTGACTAACACGACTCATTATATATTGACAAATATTGTATATTGATAATAGATGTTCTCTCTTATCGACGATAACGCAAGAGTAATCCTACAAAAGTGATAAATTTAGTCGTGTCTTGAACGAAAAGAAAGGAAGTAATGAAAACATATAATACTTAGTCTTCTTAAAATAACTTCGTTTTATATCTCGTTATTTTTGGATCTCTTTATAAAATAAAAAGTTCCCAATCCATGTCCTGCAATAATAATTAAAATAATTATGTAATTCATTAGCATTAGTATTACCAAGCCTGTCGGAACGACGTGTCTCAGATTTTCTTTCTCTACAATTTCTGAAAACAGGTATTTCTGGTATTTCTGCCAAAATGAATATTGGTTTTTAATTAGATAGAGGCGTAATTATATAATACAGAGATTCATCTATTTTAATTGATATCCTCCGAATTATATAACATATATACATATAATGATATCATTTATATAACAAATAGAATGTTTAGGTACCGATAGTTCCTGTGTTAACAGAAAGCATTTCCATATATTTTCAGCACAAAATCATATCGTTCTATTTTCGTTTCTAAAACGTGTAACGTCTCTTTGATTCCGATTTTCCATTTCGCGTGAATCCAACAAAGATGCGATCGTAGGAGTTTGGCAAAGCGGTTAAATATTCGCGCAGGGTCTTCTCGGCAAACGTTCCGGATGGAGAACGCTTTTGATTCGTGCGCCGCGCCGGCCGACTTCGACAAGGTAACACGGCGCAATAATAAGTTAGCTACGGTCGAAGTATCATTAACGAGCATTGGGCCGCTACGCCGGAAAATTACATTCCCAGCGAGCACTTTGCCGCTTCGAGCGAGCCAGCGGCACACCTATCGATGACACGGCCCAGAAATTGTTTCGTTCGTGACACAGAAGCTAACGAAACGCTGCTACAATAGCGTTCTGTGCTCGCGTCAGACACGATTGCACGCTTCTGCGAGCGTGAGTCGCTTTCAGCGCAATTGTGCGCGAAATATTTGAAGATAGTACTTTGTCTTGTTGTATACACGTAGCTACGTTTGGAGAAAACCGTATTTTCAAACTTTGCTGATTTATATTTTAACGTTTTTCCTATTTACCCGGAAAAAGTTAACGATAGAATTACGAATTTTAATTAGTTCGACGTTGAATGTAAAGTCATTTTCGTTCGACGAGAGAGTGACTCGGTTCCCGTACAATTGTCCCTGAAATATTTGACAAACTCTTTCATTTCGTTCAGTGGTATATAACTATGGTTATGGTAATTGGTATTTTAATTATTTTAATTATTTTAATATTCGTTTCGTGTTCCCTTCGCTTCGATCAAAATTCATATTACAGCAGTTTTACGAAACTCGGTATAGGTAAATGAAAGTTCTATCCTGTTCCGAAATTAAAAAGTTTATTTTCTTTTAATTATAAACTTCGTGTTGTACGAAATTGTAATGATTCGAAGATTTTCTCTTATGTCAAAGACATGAGATATCGTGGTAGAGGCTGGTAGTAACTTTTAAGTAAATTAGGATGTTTCTTCTGCGATCCTACAATGTTAAGACCATGTCACAAAATTTAACTTATAGCTTGATCTTAGAGTTTGAAATTTCCAAATCCGCAAAGTCCACGTTTTACGTCCAAATACTATTCATAAATATGAAAAAAATTAATTTCAGTGAATTATCTTATACAGATGAGCTACTAGAAGAACATTCTTCCAGCGTAATCAAATTATTAATAATCCGCTTGTTTAATTTCCTATTTTCAAACGGGCTTCAATCACCAGCCCAACCAAATCAGACGTAATAATATCTAATCAAGCGCAGAATACGTTTTAGTGAAATCGTATGTATGTACCACAGAATTGTTATATTCGCAGAAATTTCCACGTATCGGCTGAATTAGCCTTCAGAGATTTCATCAAAGGCAACTAACTGAATTTGGATAAATTTCGCGATATCCAAATACGTTTAACAATGTTCCGTTCGATGTAAGCTATTGTCCAGTACGTTGGTCTCCTAACATGTCAGACGAGTTTCTACTGTGCGTTATGTTCGGCCACTGCAAGGAGGTTCTACTGTATCAATCGATATTCGACCCAATCCAATGCAGTTGGCCACAGTTTTGTCGTATCTATATCCAAAATAAATATAAGATTGCTTTTAACAACACGTTTAACAACATCCAAATTAATTATTAAATTAATTTTTTCTTATTATTTCGAATCGAATTGTATAGTATTTTTTCGAGATTGATGGATCCACATATTTATTCGTTTATCTAAAAAGTAATTGATAGTTTTTGGGTGAGTTCGTAATAAATTGTAACTGGTGGAATTTTTAAATTTTTCTAATGATCGATTTAACGTTGTAAATGTATAATTATCGTTTGTCGTATAAACTGTTGAATACTGAACTGTCTGAAACAATTGGACTTTAAAAAGCAAAAAAATGTTTAGTTTAAATTTCATTCAGCTTGAATTTCCGTATAAAATATGTACAGGTAGTGAAAACGCGTATTATTGTATCGGGAAACAACATACTGCATGCGAGATTTATTTTAAAATACGTGATTACCAAAGTTTTGTTATTCTCGATCGCACTTTGCAATAACGCTACATTGAACAGGTTAATTGCCCCAATCATCGATGTTTTGTATTTATTTTTCCAGACCCTTTAACCATATTTATGTTTCAAACGAAGCTTAAAATTTATTGCAGACGTTAATTCTATTTTACCAATTTTTAATTCCGTGTCTAGAGTCAGTGATTCAGTTTCTGACTATGAGATAATCCAGTTAACTAGTTAAAAGCAGTCTATTCACCGCTTCAAACGCAGTATATATTTGTTAACGATTAATATTTCCTTCTTGTTATTTTCGAAAATGTTTGTGTTTCAATGAAACTAAATCAAATACGAATATTACGATATGAAATATACTAATTTTCAATTCTTCCTTTTAATTGTATTTAGACTCTTTGTTCCCTCCAAAGTAGTTCAAATGAAGCATTTCGCGTGCTCTGCCAGTTTCTTCCTCTGCTAGCTCATCGTTATATTCCTACCACCATTACGGTCTTCATTATTGCAACATTATACCAAGGCCGTACAGACCTATTAGTTTCTGGCTGTTTCTTCGCATCTATACCCCATTCCCTGCGTATTCCGATGGAGCGTAATAGCCGAATAAATTTCTCGTCTGTTTCCACTGTTTAGTTATCTCCTTACTTCTCGCAATCTCCAAGTTTGTACTCACTGTACGCACGTCGAATGATCAATTTAACTTACGTATCTCGATTGACTTCTAAATTATTTACATTTGTATCTGTACGAACGTAATTAAAAATATGGAAACAAAGCAAACATTTACTAAGTATTATAGCGCGCGCTTTACATTTGGTATTGCATATATTTTTGCAGAAATTTTCTGCAAATTACTTCCAAAGTTTTCCCACAAACGCGTAAACTTTCTCGGTCTAATTACGAGCTATGTCGCAAATTGTTATCTGTGATATTGCGTGGTTTCGGTTCAAACAATTTACGCGATACACGTGGTTTGTCTGCAAGTGGAAACATTTCGAAGGTCTGAGGATTAACTTTATTCTTTAACACGTTCCATGCACTGCCGTTTTCGTGCCATTTACAATTCAAGCAACACACACCGACGGCGCATAACGTCGCTCGTTCCATATGCGCTGAAAATATCAGCAGCTTGAACAGAAAGTTCAGCATGGAACATATAACACCTATGCGACACCTGGTATTACCTTAAAATATGTACGTCAAAAGGAGAAACATGAAATTCGAAGTAAAAAGACCTTTGTCAGGTCTTAAACTTAAGCAGAATTTGCAAAACCTCAACCAAAAATATCTATTTAATTTTATTCGTATAGTACTCAATTTATAAATTATTCAGACGCTTAAATGAATTTACATATATGTGCACATACGTATACGCATTAAAGTTCACTTTGGCCGGCAGATGGAAAGAAGTCTCGCGGCACAGGAGCAAGGAAGGTAGCGTTCTCCATCGCTCACTGTCACGCGATGCTACATTGTTTCGTTTGTATATGTGACACATTTGAACAATACGTGCTTGACTTTACGATTACGTTGAGTCTGTCAAAAGCCAACCAATTACTCCTTCTAAAGGACTTCTCGAATTTTGACTACCAGCAGATCCTATATTGTGCAGTGTTTAAGCGCAGTTGCATAATGAGACACGAGTGCTTGGTTCCTTGAGCGATTTCACACCACGACAAACGAGTGTTAAATTATTCTACACTATATGAAGGGTTTAGATACATATACAGTGACTGCAAAAAGTACCGACGCGTATTCCTATTACGGCCAAGTGCTCCTTTATCAAGTTCGTTATCCATCCGTTTTTGTACGATCAAATTTTTGTCGTTATATGGGAATATTATTAAATGATACAAAATTGAATAATTTAATAATTAAAATTTAATATTCACGAGCCTGATTGATCAGTATGTAAACGCTATAACAAACGCAATTGCGTGGCAAAGCTTTTTATTGTCACTGTATTTTATTGCGCTTCAGCTGTATGACGCTTCGTATATCGTCTTTATTCGAATTAAATATTAGTCTAATAAGTATTTACATATTTACTAATCAATTTTGTTACCTGTCACTACACTTTGTTACTCTGCATTTGTTTCCATTTTAAATGTCATGCTATTTAATCTTGACCCATAGCATTCCCATTTATTTTGTACTCTGTACATAACTACCCTTACCTTTTCCTTCTCTTATTTTCCTTGGCAGCGTAGCCACTGGAACCACGAAAAATTCAAAGCGTAATATATAATAGCGTAAAAAGATTCGGTCAAACGAGTACGAAGCTGATTTCAATTATCGTTTCCTTGACACTGCTAACGTTCCCACACATTTCGCGGAAGTGATTAATTCCTCGCACGCTCGATGCTTCGATAGTTTCTCGAATATTTTGCACGCGTTTGCGTATCGCTCTTATTTGATCGGTTCGACGAGTTTCACCCAACGCATTCAGAAAATGCCGCGACGCGAAACGTTTATACGTTCGACTGAAAATATCAAGTGAGACGAATGCAAACAGCGCGTATGATATACGCAAACCCCGTCGTTTGAATTTCAAGCGGACTCCCCTAGCTAGGAAACTTTCATGCGATCTTATCTATTTCGACTGAGACTGATCTAGATAGGAAATGCGGGCACCGATAAAGCTTGATGTACGTGCGCGCGTTTGACGAACCCCATTGTGATTATGCGAGCGAAGAGACGAACACTTGCACGCTCGTCGAACGAACTTGGTGGAAAACGTGTGTGTCGAACTTGTGAATAATTAATCTGACGTATTTCGCGAGAATGTTTATGTAGCTTATATTTTATGCTGCTTAATAACACGTGTCCGCAAAATATGTTTACCTCGAGTTACGACGAAGAAATATCGATTGGACGTTTCGAGTGAATTTTCCAACTAAATTTTGCGGGTTTAAAGAGAAACGAAAACGAAGCATTGACCTTACTACGATATTTCAGACTTAGAAGATTAAAGATTATCGTCAATTTCAGATTTATCCAATGTTTATCCATTGACGTCGAATATTGAGAACTTGTATTCGTACAAACGTCTTGTTGCGTCCTGGTAAACGGAAGATATCGAATGAAAATAGGAAATTGTAAATTGAGCGCGAATCTATTACGAAACGAAAATACGATAAGAGGTAGATGGAAATAATATTTCAAAAAGATGTTATTCGTTAGAAGTCGTCGGATCCGTTTAGAGGACTGACAGAGTGGTAGGTTTTAGCTTGTTAAAAATTGCAGCACCAGTAACAAGAACACGTCAACCGTTGTAATTGGAAGTAACAACTAGTCGTTAAGAGCAAAGGCTTCTCATTATCGGTACAACGATTCTTTCGACGTTATTGGGTAAATATATTTTATTTCCAATTTCGCCCGCACGCGAGAAATTAACGACATGCATAAACCAAAAATAAGTGGAATAATTAACTTGATAACGAATCTTTCCTTAAACACGTGACTTACGTAACTGCTTCGAAGGAGATATCGTATTGCAAAAAGAGGAACAATTTGTCGGTATTGTTAACGTGAAATCGATGCTCGCCCTTTCTCGTAATCACAATCCAGCTCCACCCTTATACTGTTTTGCATTCATAGAATATTCAGGACAAGGTATCGAGTTTCATAATAAACACGTCGATTACTTCGATTTTCTCATCCGACGACGGCTACGCGTAAGTTTATTGAAAAGAAAATCGAGCATTGTATACATAATCATTTTCTATTTTTACTATCTTCGTCGTCACGGTTAGTAGGCTTGTCGAGTTAATTTATAAATTATTTAATTCTTTAGTTGTGGATATATGCAAAACGATGCTTACGTAATAATATGATTGTTATCGTTTAACTTTTAACGTGGAACGTGATTACGAAAGAAAGAAACTAAAAGGTAATATTCTGGTGTAAGAAGTTTTATAAAAAAAAAATGCAAGGTGGACTTAAAGAAAGAAACCAAAAGTGGAAACGGGTGATACGTTTCACAGAGTAGTACCTTTATATACATAAAACTTCGCTATAACTTTAGGGAAAGAAGTTTCAAGCGAATGTGAAGAGCGAAGACTGCGAAGAAAACGTCGGTGGTACGTAGAAGAGCGTTAAAAATACCTTGGTGCAAACGTTTCTTTGGTTAAAGGTAGAAATTCTTGCCGCCAAGGAGATAACTTTCGCAAACAATGAGAGAAATTCTCAGCCTATTAACTTTCATCTTCTCGAGAATATAAATCCAACTGAAACTTCAGAAACGAAATTATCCTCGCCCGTATTATGAGATCACTGCAGTTAAAGACGCTTTTCACACTTTACCACTGACTAGATACGATAAGCATGTCACGATAAAAGATACTTTACAGAGATCCTAGATACAAATCAAAGACACGGAAAAGACTAGCCATCGTTTAAGAGATAATTGTAAATTTTACGTGCAAAAAGACGAACGAAATATTTAACGAACTCTTGTCGTTCCCTTTTTGAAACCACAACGTAAAAAAGCGAAATTCGATAATGTAAATTCCTTCGCAAAATTGCAAATGAAATAATCGTAGTTCTATTTAAATATTCCAACTTCTTCGAACTCCGTTTCGTAAAATAACGATGTAAATTCCCTAGAAAAATTGCAAATGAAACCTTAGGTTACGTTAGTTCTTACTGGGTTAATGAGTCGATAAAAGTTCGTGTCGTTAAACGTATGTAAAACCTCCTATTCTGAATGTGAAAATCGTTTGAAAATACCGATCCATAACTATTCTCGCACCAGCGAGTGGGTGGATGGTCATGAAAACGTTGAACGAAAGGAAGCGAGCTTCGTGCGAGACGATTCGAAAGATCTGATGGCTCGTTGCACGAGATCAGTCGGTGTGAGTTAACCTTGGTAAATCACGGCACAAAACGAGCCTACGAATGCACGAATAGCAACGAAATGCCCTCAGGCCGATTTTATCGAACTCGAGTTGGGAGCGCGTGACACCGGTCACGCAGTTGGCGTGCTTTTTCGGACGCGTACACGCTCCGATAGCACGAACATCGATCGTCGAGGGTCAAAGTGTGCTCGAGTTAGATACCGTTGAAACGCACCAGTCGCACAATTTTCAGCTGGATCGTGCGCTTTCTGCTTTCGTTACATCGATTGCTTCGTGCATTCGATGGACGCGTAGCATGCGCGATGCAAGTTGCGATGTTTTAGGAACAATCGCTAAAGGACAGTATTTTGTTCGTAGTTTCCTGCGATTCTTTTACTTCGTTGCTTGCTACGAGTCTTCTTTCTGTTCTGAACTAAACGTTTGAGGATTTAAGTACGGTAGAGTTCCGTTTATCGGAACGAAATTTTAGCCAATTCCCCGATTAATCGAATTGTTGCTGGTTGAATTCACTTATACAAACGAGTTCTACGAGCAAGTTTCTGTTATGCGAACGAAAAATAATACACAGATAGCGTACGAAATTGGCAAGCTCCCGTTGTGTGAACTCCAATTATATCAAACGTATATTTGTCCCCCGACAAGTTCAGATAAATGGAGTTCTAGCGTAGATGCAGTTCCATCTTATCTCAAAGCAAAATTGTTTTGAAAGTTCGATTCTACTTTTGTATCATTTTAACGCTTCCTTCTTTACGTATTAAAATGTCAGTTTCTTCTTTTCTTCAACGTCTTCGCGTAAGATCCTACGTTAAATTGGAAGCTCGATATCGATTCAAGTTTCACGTTCTCGCAAACTTTGAGCCCAATTGCCGTATAAATCAAGAAACAGTAATGACAAACAGCCTAAACCTTTAACGAAACGTATCTGCAATTCCATGAGGTTTATCCGAAGCAGACCAACAACCAGTTCACCGAACATCAAAAATTAATCGCGCGGAATAACCTTTCCAGTGGATCGCCACGCGCGTTTCATTAAATCCCGAATCCCCTAAAACGAACGAAGACCGATCACAGTGGCGAAAATACAAGAAGCAGCGCTCGATCATTCGTGGTAAATCCGCTTAATTAATTCTCCGTTTCTGGAAAACCTTCGTCACGATTCCGATTCGCCTGTAGAGTGTCTGATTAATAATCGATAATTCTAACTTGATCGCGGTCGATTGTCACGTAGCGAGACTTTCGTCAGTCGTGTCGTGTTTAATCGCGTGTTAATTACGCACACAGTGATAGCAACGAGGACGTGGTTCGAGAATGTGATAACAACCGGTTGGTGGTTTCTTCGCGAATCAACCTGTCACCCTGTACACGCTACGTCCAAAGGATTTCCTGGATGGCGTCATTCAATTTCCAGCCTCGAAGCTTGTATTCGATAGCCTGGCTACCGCGAAACTGACGGGGGAAACGCACATCGGCGTATAGCCATTGCAAACACACTTCTTTATCGATTTTCTAGGGTAATAGCGCGTAAATGCTTGTATTTCTTTTTTTCTTTAATAAGCTGGACCAGTCGTCGATGTTTTGTATTTCCCTTTTATTAGAAATTATACTTTATATCTTTTTTCGTATTTCGTTCATTAAATTAAATACCAAACGTTCTAGTTTTGTTTCGTCTTGTTTCCGTTAATGGATTTTGGTTTTGGAAAAACATTAGTTTTGTCAAGTGCGTTATAACTTGCACAGATGGAACGAATTTCTGAATACAATTTCATAAATTGTGAAACGCTAGAACGTATTGTATTACTGGCGAATGCAGGAATATTCAAACTGTGTCGATTACATAGGTATAGACATTAGTTACCTTGTAAAAATGATATATTTTTCCTACGTAACGTTCGTTCGAGTTTTCCGAACCATCTGGAAACATAATCCCAAGATTACTTCGTACTGTACATATGTCTACTCGATATAGCCGTTGGAAAATTATCAGGAAATGTTGAACTTTTGAACTTTAAGTTTTACTGATTTAACCTCGATCCTGTTTCACGGCGAACACCTCGCCTCGAAAACACGAAAGCAATCTCTGTTTGATACTTTGCATTTAGAATATTGTACGTGAACTGAATATCACCGAAGAGAGCTTGCTTATGTCGCCAAAATATTGTTCTTCGGAGAGAGAAACAAATATAAAGAAAAGAGCTATTAAAAGACGATAAAAAATGACGAATACAAAATGACAGAAGGTATTGTGTCAAATCCAGGAGTCGCGCAAAGATTTAAAGAGGATGACTTCGAAGGAATCGGTAGATGCAACCTGGGAAAGAAATAGATACTCTGAGAGAACAGTGAAATGCAGAGAGAGAGAAAGAGAGAATTTGAGATAAAAGGGGAGTTCTCAACGGCGCCGTCCGTTTCTTTCAGGCTAAGCCACTTTATATCTCATACAGATAAAATATTTAAGGCTCAAAAATGCTTTATCGTACCGGAACAGCGAAAAATTACCGCGATAGAGTGTTATCGTTTGTGTAATAGAATTATTTCATTGAAACACTGAGGTTCTCTTCTGAAAGGCTAAATGCTTTTGATAATCGAGCTATCGTAGATGTTTTCGATTATCGTGATATTAACATAAGCGATTATTTTTCATTATTTGTGAATGAATATGTGTAGATATTTGAAGACATTGTGAAGTTTCGACCGTTCGCGGAGAGACGCGATCACGAGATAGCACGTCAACGGGAGTCGTAAATTCCCGTTACGATTAGAGAATCGACGCCACGAGCTGATCGATCCCCTTATTTCTGCTGAGATAATAGGGGTGGTTCAATCGAGTATACACTGAATTAACACGTATAAATTAATGTTTATTCCAACAACTTTGTAAAGAAGATAGTTACACTGATGCGTATGTACAAGTTAAGTAAGTGATTGATCTAAGGGTAGAAATCCGGTAAAGATATGTTGACTGTCCTAACGATGAAGAATAAGTAAAGTACAGTGACGATGCTGCGTCGGAGGAAAGTTAGTGATGGGTGTGTCTAGCGCACGAAACCATCGGATTTGTTGATGACAATTTTGGTTAGAAAAGTGAGGGCAGTAGACAATGTTTCCGATTGAATAATAAGAAGGTTGGTGGATTAGGAAGAGTCTTAGCCGCCCTCGATAGAATGTTGCTAATGGGAAGCATCGTGCGTGAGAAAAACTAACTTTCCCGTAGTAAACAATAAACGTAAAGGACACTTGAAATAAAAGATGTTTGTTTGGTCCGAAGGACCTTAACTATGAAAATGTCAAGATTTATGGTGGGTCCTTAAGACTATTGAGGGTACGCAGTAAGGATGTGTAGACATCTGAATGCTATCCTGCCCGCGATTTGTGGCCTGGTTTGGGTAGAGAGTCGGCCGACGTAACACATTGTGTCCAGCAATACATTGCGAATAATAATTGTTCCGAGCGGATTTTCTAGGCGAATAAAAGTTCTACAGAAATTAAATACAGTTTGCAGAGTTTCTAACTTGACATAAAAATTTCTTGCTGTGAAGACAATATATCGCAATCAACTTCAAAATTCAATTCGGCCAAAATTTTTCGCCAATCCATTTCGAAATGTACATATTGTAGATACATGCATATACACACGTCCACTGGGGATTCGCGCAGTTCTGTCCGAGGACATTTGTGTCGTGTACACTCACGCGACACGATTATTTCCCCGAAAATTCATTATGTGCTCTATGTAAAAAAAATGAAACGTTGATTTTGCAATGTCGATGAGACCAGAGAACAAACCTACCTGAAAGCGAAAATGCAGAATAAAGCTCCAACAACGTTTCCTCGTTAATGCCGTTTAAGCTCTCTCAATTTCGACAGTCACGAAACATCCCAAAATCAATACGTTACCCCTTTTTATAATTCGATTATCAAAAAATTCAATTTTTCCTCATAGCAGGTTTCAAATACGCATTTGATATTTCAAATATATGAATTTTTTTAGAAAAACTACAGATGCATAATCCATAAATGAACATAACTAAAACGTGTTATACGTACATACATACAAACAAACTTTTACCGTAAACTCTTAACTGCAAAATTATAAGCAAACATTGACTAAACGCAGAAATTTATCTGAACTGACGGCAAATTTTGCATTGCAGAATACGAAAGGTCAGTCGTATTTACTTTATCCGCACCTACATACATAAATAATGTTTGTTCAGATAACTTATTACACAACAAAGAGTTAATATCATTTATAAACATTGCTTAAAACGTTTAAACTCTCATTTTAGAATGCAAATACGATAGCCGTATTTTAATCTGCTTATAAGCTTCTATTAAAACATCTGCAGCAAAACTTTGCTTGTAATTTCCGCTTCATTTTCACTTACTACGCAACGCTCCTGCAGCTTGTCCACTAAAAATTGAGCGTTTTATATTCTCCTCTAAATCGTACGCTATACGGTGGCGAATAAAAAAAATCTTAAAATCGATACATACTATAAATTTTAAAAACTCTTATTCGTTACAATTTGTTACCATTTTGGTAACAGTCGTCTATGTATTCTGTGCTATACATATATTATACATTTATTCGTTGCTCTTATTAAATATAAATCGATTTTGTAAAATTACGGTGTCCTTCTACGTTTCTTATCTTACAAATTCTCTTTCGCCCGCCACTGTATTTTATCAAAACACTGGAAAGTACACGATCCAAAGGTCTGGTACAACTGAATCTAAAGCAAAAGTTCAATTTGAAAAACCCATACTGAGAAATTCCCCGTGATAGCCCTATTGAGCGTTCGCTACAAAATGCTACAAAAATGTTTTCTCAGTTCGCTTTACAATGGGTATCGGTCGCGTCTAAGGGATCCTCTGAAAGGACGGGTTTACACGGATCATCGAGAGAGTCTTCATAGAAACGAATACTCCCGGAAAGTTGATAGCTGGTTGTTCGTGGAAGGATGAACCGGACTATCGGGGCACATCTATTTCGTCGCTTTATCACTGGCATACGCGTTGGATGTGCAACGGTGCGCGTGAAAGCGTAGGAAAAAAATCGGCTCGATGAACGACGGCGTTTCAATTGGCCAGCTAGATCGATAAGGAAGCGGGTCGCTCTCGTTGTTTCCATGGAACAGACGGGCTTTCCACGTTCGAACTTTTCCCGGGTGTCGTGCGCGGCTCAAACGCCGGCCCCGAATCGCGTTAAAAATGCAATTAAAATGTCGAGGTGCGCGGCTCGCTGATAAAACGCGACAAACGCGAACGTTTGAGCAAGTTTACAGAGCAGCAGCTGGAACGCAGCTTCGAGATTTGCAAGTCATCGTATTTCTCTGGCGCGAATTCTTTTGTCTCGAGATGTAAGCAACGAGGGACTAGTGGAGAAGATGCTACGAATCGTAGGTTAACGTATTCGCTGCTACTAAAATACGATTCTCTCTGGAATGGTTATTAGAAATGTAATAAAGTTTGTTGGAATAATAAGTAAGAGACTGTAATAAATTCTAGGAATGTACGAAAACAATAACGTAATTGGTGAGTTTGTATTTGCATTACTCGTTGTTAGATGATCGAATTGTTAAGTTAATAGCAGCTAAAGTGTGCGGAATCCAAGCTAATCCGCATTTTGATATTATAGTCAAAGATACGAATTTTCGTAAAACAGAGTTAATTAGCGAGGAACATTTTACTCGTATATTTTGATATTCGAAAAAATAATGATCTTACGCGCGTATTTGCGTACGTCGTTTATTAAAATCCCATATAGCAGAATGCGTAAAAATAAAATTCATAAAACTTTTAATGTGTAGAATTTAAAATAATGTTGGAAATTAGAAGAACAACGTGTATCGTTTAGAGATGCGCAGTGGCCGCGTGCACTAGTTACAACGTGAATTAAAACCAGAAGATAAACAGGTCGTTTTCAACTAGATCATCTATATCAATCGTAACTCGGCAAGTGTAATGGTTACTCGTGACACACGTCGTGTACTTTTTACGGATTTGTGGTGTGCGTTCGTTTACTTGCCACGTCACCGAGCTACTAGAAATCAGCAACTTTCTGTTCAAGTGGAAAAGCATTCGCGTTCGTTATCTTCTTTACATTTACGACTATTTGGTTGTTCAGCCTGCGTATTCCAGAATAGTTAAACGCTGTAAACAGATACCGTGTTTTTTTACGAATATAAAGAAAAATTCAATAATGCGAATCTCTGAAAATGAATTTTTAAATATATTATTATAACATATCAAAAACAGAGACATGAGTGGAATTCAATTTTTGTATTTCTTCGTTATAATTCTCGCCCTCTTAACTGTTATCGTTCACCTACAATTTCATTTCTTTAATCACGTTAAAATTTGTATCTTTCTTAAATATCATTTCCTCCGCTCATCCACAAAGTATTTCATCTTTCTCATTTAAATTTCCAATGTATGTAAATCTAAACTCTGTCGCGTTGTAGTTTAAATTACAAATTGAAGGCCAGAATCACCTTTATTACGCTATTCTGCACACACACCATCCCCAAACGTATCTGTTCGACAAAATCCATTACATTAAAACAATCATATGCAACTTTGTAACGCGACAAGTAACAATTTCATCCGACAAACGCCCAATTGACAGTACTCGAACCAGGAGACTCGGAAAGGCCAGGAAACTCAAAACACGTTAATTGGCTCACAATCGTAAAGACTTTTCTTTCAATATCACAAGAATAGGACAAGGAATTTTCGTTATTCGCCAGGAATATTACATTTAGAAATGATGGAACAAGATCATAAAGTAACACGCGGAGAGGAAAGCGAAACAAATGTATCACGATTGAGCGATCGAGACCAAATTACTATCTTTCGCAAATCACACGATGGAACGACGAATATGCGTCTTCGAGTGCATCGGTCGATATGTCACCCGAGTGGATCTTCGTTCGCGAATTTAATAAAGGAATCGCACGCGTCCGAGCACAAGAATGCTCGTGACTGGGCCATTAATTACGCTCGAGTTTCTCATTTTCTATTTTCGACCCTTTTCCTCCCGACCTCGAATCGAATGATTGACAGAGAGGCAATTTCACGGATCACGGGGCTTCGTTCTCTCTCTTTTCCTCTCTGTCTCTTTCTCGCCTTTCACCCCTTTTCCCCTTTCTTTCGTGCACGTAATCATCGGAAACACCTTCCTCTTCAGTATCCTTTTTCGAGAACGGGGATAATGCTCCCGCGAGGCTCCTCCGTGCTGCTACTTACACCCAGAGCTGAGAAGCCTGCCTTTTAAACGCGTATTCCACTAGATGAGTTAAAACGGTGCAACACGAACGTGCAACCATTTTCTGCGTGTCTATGGTTACGATGCTGAAGACATAATAATTCGTGATAATTAAGACTGATAAATTCTTTGTTCTTCCGAAGAAAATCGGTGAATCTTCTTGATCGAAAGTTCTATTAACCTAGATAGTACAGATTTCTTGGCTTTCAGGAAGTGAGAAAATTAGAAAATTGTCAAAACGAATGTAGAGAAATATCTGTTTTGTATCTATTAGAAATTTAAGAAAAGATTCCGTAAAAATTTATCGAAGTAAAGGAAATTGTTATCGCTGCATGCAAACCTATCGAAAAATTCAGTATACAACACACGTACACATACGCATCGGAGAGAACGCTTCGAAATTTTTGACCGGTAGCGTGCAAGTATATCTCGACTGCCTGTGGATTTGGAAAACCCCAGTGAAGTTATATTCAATCTACTATCTGTGGCCAAATCGTGAAACGATATCAGCTTTTTTTGCCCCAGAAATATAAGGGAGGCACGAATGAATAGAAATCATGTTGAAAGCGAAAAGTAGGTCAAGAAAGCAAGGGAAACGATTAAAACTCGTAAGTCGAGGAAATTAGAAATTAACTTGGTGGTAAGAATTGTAGGCACGTAAAAGGGGAGAAGAAATTTGCATTGTAGAGCCGATTATAATAATAAAGACGGGGAAGGCGATGAAAATGGAGATGGTTGAGTGAATTCTTACTTAAATCGGTATTCGAATAAACCTTCTACTCGTGTAATTTATAACCAAGCTAACGATCGATGTACCATGCGAACAACAAATAATACATTCGCGTTTCATTTATGCCCTGATCTGCGATAATTGCTCGACCAGTTGAATTATCATTCGCGTAATTTTTCACTTAATTAACGATCGTGTGATATTCATTGTTCTCCTGCTCCTCTGACACAGAACGAAACACATTGCCACAAACATAATGTTCACGGTACTCTTTGATTATTATTCACATCGTTTACCAAAGCGCGAATTCGACACTACAAAATTTCAAAATTACCAACCGGAAAAACGATAGAGATTAATTCGATTTCCTTATCAACGAGGAGCTGAATTTTGCGTTCACCAAGTGGAATAATATTAATTAATCCTATGATCGCACGCGCGTACGGGTCCCCTTTATACGAGGCAAATGTTTCTATGCTTCGATGCATATGGGCAGGTGGAAATATAATGCTGTAATTCCAATCTGTTAATAAACGTCATTATGTAATTTAATATCGTCAAAGATGTAAGGGTTCGGAGTTAAAAACCTTCGATTTCACGGAAATATAATTAGTAACTATCGCTTGCTGGTATCATCGATCAGTTAACGATTGTTATACGAATAATTCAATAAAATGATTCTTCGAAGAATTAAAGGAATATTAAAATTCAAACATAATAACATCGGTTAAAAAGCTTGGATTAATTAAGCCCAACGTTTGGCGTTAACAACTTTTTCTATTCCCTTTAACTGCCCGTACGCCGGAAACTGAAGATCTCGCATCATCGAGTTAATCATCGTCGAATTGGTCATTTGCATGAGAAACTGGAAAACACTTCGCTGGTCTTTGTTAACTGTGATACATCGCCGCCCAAGTCGTTTCTCTTGCGTGAAATATCATTTTAACTTTGAATCATTACGCGATTCACTGATATCGATATAATTTATCATGAAACGAGTACTGTGTCTGTGTAATAATATTTTGTGAATGTTACTTTGTCCCTGTGCGTGATCAATAAAGAAGAAAAGAGAAGAACGTTGATACTTTAAACTAAAAGGGGTAACGAATGTAGGCTATGGAAAACGTATTTACGTAAATTTATATTTTTATAAATATAACTAAAAAAACAGGACATAAATAGGAACGCAAGTACATAAGTTAAATTTACAACTCCATGAGAATACGAGTATCTGGTTAATGTTTTAAAAGCAACAACAACGGTCATCGAACGAGAAGCAATGGAAGAAATCAAAAAGTTCCGCTGACTGCACGTGATCGAGATGTATAGATATCGTCTTTTTCACTCGTCCGTCTTAACTTCTACCAGCCCCTAAGCTCACTCATCGATTTCTTGAAGTACAACCACCATAAAAACTCTATGAACCACACTGGATCTGAAGAACTCGGTGAGAAAAGACCACTCTTTTTCTACAAGAGGAGAAAAAAGAAGAGACTCCGTGTATCTTCTCCATTAAGACGAGAACTTGGTAATCCTTTATCGAATGAAACAGCAAATTCTCCTGTTCTTATCCGAGAAACTAGTGTAACTCAATTAACTTTACATTTAAATGCCGGCAAAAAACTTCGTGGTAATTAACAGATAGCGGTGAATGTATAGTTTCTTGTTTCTCCAGTTAAACATCGACTTTTTTTTCCTGTTTATTTCGTTTTATGGAAACTGGAATATTCCAGTTGAGATGCGAAACCAAATACAAACTTCCTAATTTACTAGAAAAAAAGGGCAAATAAGGAAACAACGTTAGTAAAATAACAAAAACGATATCAATAATGATAATAATAAACTATTTCAACGGGATATTCGAACAATTGTTAGCGCAAACAGGTGACTAGATACAAACATATTGGTAAAATAACATAAATATTGGTAATGTTAAATCGGTAATAATTAAAATATTTGAACGAGACGATCGAACAATTATTAATTGAAAAACTCGCTACAGTAACGAACACGGAGGATTCGTTGTCAATTGTAAATTACTTTTCTGGAATTATAAATGAGGTTCAACGGTGTCCTATCTCCTTTCGAATGCAAAGACGTGCATCTTCGCTAAACAATTGAAGGTAAAGGTGTGGACGGAAGAGCCAATGGAGGCCCCGTCGAACTTTCGAGCGTGTTTCCCTTCAAGTTTGCCACGAATGCGAAGAATCCCGAAATGGATCGAGATGAGCAGTGGAAAATGCCGTGGAACGCGGATATTCGTTTTAACATTCTGATCGCGTTGAGAAGGCAGATAAATCGGATTAAGGTTATGTTCCAAGGGGCTTGGATAGGGTGCACACCCTTAAACCGTTCGCTTCGACCTACGATCGATATACTACATGCTATACGACGGTTCACCTGCAAGATGGCACGAACGTTTCCCCTTAATGAACTATTTTTGACGGCGGAGAAAAGGACAGGAAATACCGGTGGTGAAAATGCGAGCGCAATTTCAGAGGGATTTCAGAACATGTTCTGTCGTCTGTAAATGTGTGTACGTGCGAATGAGTTTGTGTGGGTGAAAGCGGAGGACGAGGGTAAAACATGTCGCGAATTGAACTCCTTGTCACATAAAAATGTTGTCAACGTTGGTTGAATATTATGCTTTGGAGTGGAAGAAACTTTTGTCGAGTTTCCTTCTGAAAAGACAATTTTCTAGCGAGACGGTTCGTTAACGGCGAACGGATATTGCGAAACGAACAAAAGTTATTAACAAAAATTCGCGATTTTCTCATTATTTTAATAAATTCGTCTTGTACTATATTAAATTAATCATAAATTCCAGATACATTTGAATAACGTTCTTAATTTAAGAACTCTTCCAATACATAATCTTATCCGCGTTAATTAACGAAGAATTAATTGGCCAAAGTTGTAACAGTATCAATTTTCTTTTAAACTCCAAATTCGCATTAGGATCTTTTCTGATATTTACAATTTCCGTTTCTAAACAAACGTGGAAAAGAAACGCGCAAGAATTTCATAAATCAATCTGATAAACTGATAAATTTCGAAGATACTTTTAAAAAGAATTACTTCGTTTCGGGTGTTTCAATCGCAACTTGACGCTTGCGATTCGCTTTCGACAATTAATGGCTTTAGCAACAAGACGAGCGCGACGCAATCCTTTTTGTCGAGTTCATTTTTCCTCGTTTTCACCTGAAAGGCGACACGCTAACGTGTGTGAAAATTTGACTTCGCGTTGAATAATTAAGATGATTAAGATTGTCGTCTTAAGACTATCTTTGAGGCAACTTATTAAATAAATGCTCGCGTAGTTTAAAAGGGATTATCACGGAAATTCGCGACGTTACGCTGTGGGAACTCTTAAAGCTGGAAAGCCACGTTGTCGTGACGATATTCGCGTTTCTCGTTAGAACTTGGCGAGTTCAACCTTTACCCAGAGTTTTCATATCACCGCGTCAACCCGAATCATCGGTTCCCTGGTGCGGAAACGCATCAGAATGTTCAACGGTGTGTCTTATAGATGTCACTATTTGCAAAATTCCACTGTTGTAGCTTTTTAATAACACGGTATTTTTATTAATACATACAATGTTCTCGCGACGATATTTTGGAAATTTACATACTAACTTATTATTAGAGCAACGATTATTAGCCTAAAAGCAAATACTATTGCAGACTGATACAAACTTTTTATTTTTTTTTTTTTTATTAAATACCAATACAACCGATGAGACGGCAAGTGAGATAAAAATGTAAATTAGCAGATGTGTGATAAATGAATATTCGAACGGAGTAGAGTGTGAAGATATGAATGAAACACTTTCAAAGTGTTAGAAAGAATATATTATATCCGAAGGCGATACGTTGAACTTGAAATTTAATAACTTCGACTCTGTTAAAGAACGATTGATATAGTAGAGCGAGCGGTAGAGTTTTATTAGCTCGTAACGTCAATTATATTTTCCAAAAGCTTGATAACATTGATGTTATTTTTAGCAAAAAAAAATTGGAACAACAGAATAAATATGCACGCTTTGTCCGTCAATAATAGTTTCGCATTTCTAGAAAACTAACGTGTATTTTATATAGTTAAATAGTTTATAAATAATAGTTTATAAAATTAAAGAAATTCGTCGCTGTTCATCGTTCGTCGATTCGATTTTCGATGAATTTGCCGTTTAATAAGGTCAGAATTATTAAAACATATTGAACGCACGTGGGTTAAATAGGGTAGCTTTTCATCCCCAGAATCCGTCCCATCGTAATTTCATCCACGAATCTGTAGTAAACACCGAGTTCCGACAAAGATATTAAATTTGACGTTTGTTCACGCGTTTTCCCTTTCATAGCTACGATTCTAATTAAATATTCGTTCAAACAATATTAACGGATATTAATAATACGTCACAGAGACACCTACTCGTACATAAACTTTTAAAAAAGACGTATATTCTCAACGCGTTCATTAAATTCTTCGTACCTTAACAAGTACTCGTTACGCGATCAATCGTAAACCGTCAAATAAAAATGATTATTATGTATATATTTTTCCGTCAATTGAATATTCGTAAAAAAATACCGCTTATTTGGCACGCGACTTCAAAACGATAAATTCAAGGAGAAGTACGCTGATATGCAAAAATAAGTCAGATAGATTTTGTATTTGATATTCTAAAAGCGACGTCTATACAAGTTTTAACCGATGCTGATTATAAAAGCACGACAAGCTGAAGAATACAGTACGATGAATAAATACTGTCACATAGTTGTACAATATCATGCAGAATTATTTAAAACACCACCTTTGGAATATAGAACGAAAAATCTATGTAACTTGTAGGAAACTTTTGCATACCATTGTCTCATAAACGCCATTTTATAAATATCGTTACACGAAAACACGAACTCGTTAGTCTATCGTTTCGTTCAAGCGATTCGATCGAGCAATCTATCGCAAATCTCAAGATCTGTCGTAAATCTGTTTGATTAATTGATTTGCCCGTGCCAATAGGAAAAAGTAGTATGCACAGCTGAATAACGAGTCTGAAAGCAATGTAATCCCGAGCGTTTCGTACCCGTGGGATGAATTAAGATCGAATAAAGGGAATTTCTTTCACAGTCACGTCCTGTCGCAATTACCGAGCGCGCTGGTTGACCCTCGTGACGATTCGAACGAGAAAAACGCTACGATAGAACCGGTCGCGACCATTACCCTTTAACCGCTCACAGAGAGATTCAGATCGCTAACCCGCCGCGATAAGCCCCCGGTGTTAATGATTCGCCATAAACGATGCTTAACGATCAAATCTTGGTGACTTTGTGGCCTAATCGTTCTATACAGTGTGCCTGGCAACGGGTAGTGTAATTTAAACGAGGGCGATTTAATAGGAAAGAATAACAAGAAACCGAGTTTCTGGATTCGTACATTTTCGTTCGAGAATACGAATAATAGAACGTATTCAAACCTTGTTTTCAGGGACATAAAGTTCGAAGATTGATTAAATAAGCATAAATTCGTAGTTTTTAAAATAACTTTTGTAATAACGTAGCTATACTTCTTTTTTTATTTCAACTTATTATCCGGCAACTTTTACTTTTTTATGATTACTCTTCTATAAAATGGTATAACGACGACGATCGACTGTAAGGAGGTAAATATCGATGAGCGTGAAATACAAATTTCACCAACTGTGTCTTTGTTATAAGTTATTCGATCAAATTGCAAAAGGATCGAAATATTTTGTCTCCGCGTGTGAACCGTGTAGTTGAAACCAAGAAATAAGAAGCTGTAGAAAGAGAAGATTCTTTTCTGCTTTTGTATTATTCGTTTCTCGGTGTTGAATCATCTTTCAACGGGATACTTTGTATTATATATGATAGTTGTAAAAAAACAAGTGATATTTCGTGCTCACTGGCATCCACTTGAATCAGTGTGCATCGCGCGATATTAAAAAGTTAGGGAAAAACTTTCGTTGAATGTTCGAGTTAGTTGAGTTACTGCCATTCTCTTCCAGTTCCTTGTTTCAATTTAGGTCACGTCGACCGTCTTAGAATTCGACATATGAAAGAAATTCTGCAGCTCTTTGCTTTCAATCCGTGTTTCGAGTTCGGTGCGTTTTCTGTATCCGCGTCCAGTTTAAAACGGCCTTTGCCGCAGGAAACGTCCTTCTGTCGCTATCGATGCTTTCGAAAATTTCCATTAACCAAGCTTCTTGCGAGCAGAAAGACGAAAGAATTGAATTGTTTATATTTCGCTTAGTAATATTCGATTACGAAAGCTTTAAACAAAGTAACTGGATCTGTTGTAAAATTCCCTTAATCGCTTAGCTAAATTCAAATATTAATTTTAATCTTCCGCCTTTCCTTTGTCTTCCTTCCCTTCCTTGCATTAGATTATCGTGATATTCGGATTAGACTTTATCCTGTCGCTTTAAAGCGACACACACAGCATGTTAGCTTACTGCAAAAGTCTAGATTGCTGCTAGTAAAAATGAAAAAGAAGAAACGAAAGAACAAGAGACGAGAGCAATATTGGAAAACGGAGTGTAAAAAAACAGATAATCGTTCCTTACAGATGAAACTTTAATCTTCCAATTGAACTTTATCAAAGAGAAAAAGCAAAAGTTCAGACACGCGAACAACGGCGCGCTATCTTCTCGGACTTTTTAACATCTTTACAGCACGGAACAGGAACGATAGAAAAGTCGGAAGCGAAAAGGAAAAGAGAAGCATTTTAATCAACATTTTCTTGACCGCATACGGCGGATACGTCCGATAGAGCGTTGACTCGTGCTACTGGCACGACGCGTTCACCGTGATTTTCTGGCGTTTGACTTCGTCGCGACAGCTCGTAAAGCGAGGAAACGTGCAAAAAGGAATTTTCTATGGCGAGGTAAATGGGAAACGTTCGTTCGGGGAGCCGCAAAGCGTGTATCGGACGTTGGCATCCGACATGTTAAAACTAATTTTCATCGTATGTTACAAACGACCGCGTTTTCTACGATAATAGAAAGTTGTATAAGTTGCGCCGGCCGATCTACGTATAAAGGTAAATTGCGACTAACTGAATCGGACGAACGATTCTACGGGCAACGAGCCCTCCGATTAATCATCGCTCTCCCCCTGCTCTCGTTTAACTAACCTGCTACGAGATGAAATCGTCGACAGATCTTGAACGGGAAATATAACGCGCGCTGCCTTTTGTCTTTACCCTCTTCGGGATATTTCATTCCCGTACGAAAGAGGCTTTGGGAGATGTGTTCCCGCCGGATTTCAGAACGAATTCTCTTTGGAAAATCGTCTACCGCTTCTGCTCTGCCACTGTTTGCCAGCCATGCGGAATATTGAATACGCGCGTGCTGAATGGAGTGATAAAGGAAACAATTTGGAACGGAGTGGTGATCAAACGTGCTCGAGTGTTAACGCAACACCTAATCTAACTTTTGTTCCATTAACTTCCGATATTAGCGACGAGGTAGATTTTGTTTGGCTCAGACCTTTAAAGCTTTCGAGGAAATTATGTCGTAAAATATTCTTGCATCGATTGGAGAAAGAGATTCCATGTATGCAGGTATTTTATAACGAGATTCAGGAAGGAGTGGACTGACAAGAGAAATAATTTAGAGCAAGTAAGATAAGCGTATAAAATATAAATCTCTGTTTGGCCGACGTCCAAAATCGGTAAGTGCAACTTCGTTGGCTTTCGATTCTTAAGATACGCGATAGAATTGCATTGTAAAATTTGCACGTATCGATTGAAAATAGGAATCTTGCCCAAATTTCCAACTTTGCAATCTGATTTGTACAAGAAACGGATTAAGGAAATTAAGAGAAGTAATTTAAGTAAAGCAACCTAGTACTTGACCGTGTAAAATGTTAACGTAATATCTGTTTAAACTCCAGGGACAATAAATAGAGCTTATGACCTCCGATTATTAAAAAGCAGGAAAGAAATTGCAAAGTAAAATTTTTAATTTTCGTTGAAATGATTGAGATTGAAAGATAATCGAGAGTAATCTGATCGTGTTATGCGTCAATGCGATTAATTTTCGAAATTCATAACGCGAGATATATAAAAATGTATAAAATAAATCGCGATGTAAAATGTTCACGCGTCGATCGAAAGGAGAAACGTTTCGAACATTTGTAAGACGCTTCGAACGAGATTTGCGCGCGGAACGGAAAAAGGACGTTCGAAAGGCTTGAAACATTAAGTAATAGCTTCCCTCCATTCTTTCCCGAAATCGTTCGGTGAGGTCAACAAGAGATTACCGCCGTATTCGAATCGAAAGACGAGCAATGCCACGAAGGCGAATGAAATCGATCGATATTCGAAGCGACATGCACTTTTCTACCGACAATTCACGCCTGACGTGATCGTACGTAATAAACTATTCGTCGTAATTAACGGTGAGGGACACCATTAAACGGCGACATTTATAAAGGTTTTATGTATCGAATATCGACATTAACGCGACATCTCACAGGGAATAAACAGCCAGCATTATTAGCCTAAACATCGGTTATTTCAACACACCGATATTTCACGCGAACAGCTAACGTATCGAATAAACACAGGGGCACTCTGTCCATCAGCGTGACGTATACGGTTCAATTTGTAATCATTATCGTTAATTATCGGCTGAGTTTTAATTGCACGAAGAATTATCATTTCCACGCTTTACCTTACTTATACAACGATAATTTGAACCTATTTGCTTTAAGGTTCAAGAATAACGCACACCTTTCTAACATCCGTTGATGACGGTAATAAGTTACTTCGTTCTTTCGTAATTAAGCAACTAGTTTTCCTGTTTCTTCCGTATTATGTCGAGAAAGGGTATAATAGCGTATAATTAATACAATGTTATTACAGAATTTCGAGTGTAACTCGATAAACGTCAAAACTGATCGAGCGAGGTAATCGGTTGAACATTTATACTTTGTTCGGTAAGAACGCTCTGATTCTTTTACCTTTCGTATCACGCAGCAAAGTATTTGAAATTTAGCAGATTTTACTGATTTAATTCTACATTCTCGGAAATTATTCCGCAATTATGCCTATTACGGGATAATAAATCTGCCGCGATTCTTCCTACGATTTTCCAACAGTCGTCCATATTTCTCGTGTAATAACTTATTTTTGACGAAGAGAACACGAACGAGCCAGGAATGATTAGGCCACGATTACAGCGCTAGTTTCGCTACGTTCTCCCTATTGTTCGGCATATTTTCTCCAATAAACGGTTCATTTGCATCGATTTCGATGGGCGGCCAGGCAGTTATTGGAAAGTGTACGGCGTCGTGGTTTCGATATTAAGCATTGGCCGTGGTTATCCGGAAAAGTCCGCAACTACCGGTCCGTTGAATTTTTATCGCAACGAAAGGAGCGCTCGCTTTATTTTCCCTTTATCGTGCATACTTCGTTCCCTACATTGTTGATCCATTATCTTTTATGGAATACAACATGTCCGACCTCGATCGATCAATATTTTATCAAGTAGCGTAATCAAATATTCAGAAAGTACCTAACCGAGCATTTTGTAGCACAATTCTTCCTCCTTTATCCATTTTTCGCTCTTTCTTGTTAAACCGATCTCTGGCTTTTTTGTGGAAAAGGGGATTCAGTGAGTAGACTTTACGGTTTTGTAAATTTATAATACAAACCAGGTTTCTTGGTTTTGTTTGTTGATATTGATCGGCGTCTCCGTATCGCAATCTTTCGAAAGGGTTTCGAAAGATAAATTCCCCACTGGCAACATACTCTTCGGTTATGTGTTCAAGAAATTAATCAATAGTTTTGAAGTAGAATCCTCCTTCCGCTCTAGTTTTGTGTTTGTCCCGAAAATTTGGCGAACGTCTTACTTTCAAGTTCCTTTTTATTAAATTTTTCTAAAGTTTTTTGAATTAAATTCGATGTTCAATCTACAAAAATCGGGATTGCTACTATCTACCTTATAATATCGTTTGGAAGAAGAATCGTAAAAACAAGTTCTACAACCAAACCCATCATATTTCAAGCGTTACCGGTCATATTTTCCTTCTACCATCAGTTAAAAATTATAGAATTAATTTCTTTATCCAGATACGTAATTTGAAATAAATAAATGATATAAATTATAGATTTACGATAAAGGAACTTGTATTCGTCAATGATAAGCGCAGTTCCCACCAGACACCGATATAATAGTCGTAGTTAGCGGTAATTATTGCATAATTAAAGCCCTTGGCTCGAATGTTCATTATCAATGCGTATCAATAGCAAAGATGAGCGGAATAACTGTCATATAATGAATAATAATAGTTTAATTCGATTAAATGTTTTGCTCTGTTAAGATGTTTCCAGGATTATTGCAAAATAGACACGACAGAAATGATGTCAAGTCCGAGACGAAGCAAGAAATTAACGTTGAAGAGAAGGAATAAAATTCAACAAATACAAAGTATTCCGGAAACAATTTATGGTATTCACGTGCATGAAATTACGAATTACCAAGGTGCGAAGAACGACTATAAGGACATGAGATATAGTATCAAACTACAATGAAACGGTACGAAGCGCTATTAGTTTAATATATGTATCTGCTAGCTTTATCTTAAATTTAATGCTTTCTCGTTCCCATGGTGGCAAAATTACTCCATTATGAGTAAGATTATAGAGCAAATATTATGAAATAAATCATAGAAAATGTGGTTCACTGATTAATCTAACGACTCAAATATCTCTTTGCCATTAGAAGCGATTCGTTCATTTTTTATGCCATTACGAACACTATTAATATTTAGTATGATTAATAATATTAATTGTATTATTACGATACGTTGCAGTATATTCCAGATTCTTTCCGCGAACCATATTTCGAAGTTACAACAGGATCTTTGCAATTAATTTCGCAATTACATTTCCTTATAACAAATCCAACCATCAGAATTATTATAATAAATTAAATAAATTCAATAAATATGCAATCAATTTCTACTCGTGATATCTGGAAAATATCTCAAAGGATAACGAATTAAACGCTCCAATATAATATTACTAGAACAATGATCAAATAAATAAGAATGGAACAATTAAGGCCATTTAGGAAGAAAAAAGCTTCGCGAACGTCTCGTTCCTCAAACGACATCTTTATTTGCGTTGTTCCGCGAAAGCGACATACCAAGAAGCATCGAAGCTAATTCCAGACCTGAGAAATACCCAGCTCTTTGTACGAATTTTTCTTAATTGCGGATGACGTTTTAATTAAAAACGGCGTTCAACGAAAACAAGGGAAACGGTCGAACAAACGAATTAAAGTTAAATCACTGTTGTTACGTTGCGGTCTTGTTTCATGGAAATTACAAGACCCGAAGGATTACCAAAACCTTGAGATAATTGCGAGATAACTAAAAAGCTCCTGATTCGCATTTTCGTTTAACCATAGACGTCAATGCTAGAGTTTTCTGCAATCCTGAGCACGTAACATGGTAGCTACGTGATTGGCGACACGATGCCATGGTACAAACGCTAACAAAGTAAAGTTAGTTTCTGTTTTCGTCCTAAAATTTCATGTAGAAGCAAATTAAACTAGGTATAATGTGTGTATCAGTGACATTTAGGTTCTGCTAATAAATAATTGAATCGCACGGAACAATCGGACAAGTATCCTTAAATAGTATCAGAGAATAATTTATAATATAATTAATTGTGCAGTTAGGTAATTGAGAATTGTAATTGCTGTGTATATTTTCTTTCGAGGGTATTATACCAAGAGGGTGAAATGAGCATTTAAAATTGAAGTGCAGAAAGTAGGTCACTTAATATAATACAACGTAATTGCCTTTCTTTTCGTTGTTACAATAATAAATTGATCAAACTATATTTTCATCGTGTATGATACGATTCCAAAGGTGATGTAAATAAATTTGTTCTACATATTCTGCTTAAGCTGAAGTTGTACAAAAATACGGAACGAAACACAGAAATACGGTTGTACGGAATACATATACTCGTTTCTTCTTTATTACTAAAAAACAACTGTAAACAACAAACTGTTCTTAAATCCATTAATAACGTAAACGATTAAAGCGACCATGTTAAGTGACCCACTTTGTATATTTCATCATTCCAGTCAATGTCAGTATTTTTACGAGTCGTCTATTCTTGTCACTTACTTGTTTTATTTGATATTTTGATAAACCTTTTTCTAGCTAATTAAAAAGTTTCTACCACAGAAGTGTAAAACAACAGGTTCATCGTCGCTGGAAACAAAGAAGAAACAATCTGTTCCATCAGAAACACGCCCAATTACCTTGCCGTGCCTAGTTTGACTAAAATATTCTGTCTTTTGGATATAATTAGCATCCGGTGTAAGTATCCTTCCCGAAGAAAGGGAACAGATGTGAAGATTTGTAACGAGTCTAGAATCCACACCGGGATCGTGAAATTGCAAAGAGGTTAAAGCCTCTAAGGAATTGTTTGCCTCGCGATGAATCAAACTCCGACAGTTAAATTTATCCGCTTCGCTCAACAATAAGTCATCGTCGTCGCTTTTCTTCTAGCATCGGCTCGCCTCTATTAATATCCTCTTCTGTTTATGTTCGAAAGTTTGATGAATCGCGGCACAATTCACCGCGAGTCATTTATACCCTTCGCATTAAGATTCTTTCAACTTTCGCGTGGTTATGCTTTCCCTTAACTCAAATACGAAGTCACCCCATACTTTAGGATCGCCCTATACGACTAAGATATTAATTCTCTCTCGAAGCATACTGATTTCATTCGTAAAATGACAAAAATTGATACATCGAGTCGGAAAATCCTACGACTCGTATGAAATTTTTGTGCAATGTCGGAATTTCGAAAAAGTTGATACACCTTCTATGTTTCTATATTCTCAGATTAATCCATAAACTACGGAGAAATGATTTTTTTCAACGTTCTTTGATACGTTCGATATATTGTCCACGATATTTGTCAACAAGAGTATTTGTATTGCGAATTTGTTTCAAACGCGGTACAGCTGACCGTATATAGGACAAGGACACTGTATGAAACGTCCGAGGTAACAAACAGAAGCCCGTCTGACGGTATCTGGTTTATTTAAAAACGAATAGCCATAGCCTGAAATTGCGATCTCCGACCTTCAAAATCAGGGTTTGTCGATTGAAACTTTTTCATCGAAAGGCGAGGCACAATTTCGCGCACACGATTGCCTTCGTTACCCTTCTGCCCGATTACCACTTTTATTCGCGAAAATGCGCTAACCTTCATCCACGCTCCCTTTTTTTCCCTCATCCCCCAAACGCATATTTTCCTTTTCCTTTCGAATGAAAGCAAGGACAAAGGGAAGCAAATAGAGATACTTTGGAACGTAGTCGTAAGCAAGCGAGTGGCTCGTAGAAGTAAGTACAAGGGTAAATAGCCGTAACGCGGAAAACAAATATACTACGTAGAAAATCGTAGACACTCAAACACTAGACAAAGATTTCTCGGAATAAACTCGTCCCTTCTGTACGAAACGTTCGACGACGATGATATTCTACGGACTATTTGCGGAAATCGGAATCATTTTAATATAGATTGACGAGATTTCGGAATATCGACGTTCGTAGAAATTCCGATTCGACGTAATTTCAGCGCGAACATCGTATCTCGATATAACGGTATGTGCAATCGAAAAATTTATACGTTTAATAAATTATTCCCGACGAATAACAATCTCACGTCGTATCTCTGGCATTGTCCTTTCAACACGAACGACGTAAGACTCACTCGAAATCTAACAAACGACTCACAGATCACTGCTTACGAATGGCTTTTCAATAAGAACCCGCTGTCAGTCATTCCTCGATCGATCGTTCGAAACGAAAGCACCACCTGACGACCACCGTAGATCAGACCAATCGACGCTCTCGTTCGCTGTCAAGTCGAGTAACCACCATGAAACGATCGCACTTGGTTTTTTGTTCAAAGGAAACTTGACGCGCGATCTCGGAAGCGTTATGTCGAAGATCGTGAACCGATATCCGTCTCTCGCTGGATCATCGTTTAAAGTGCGCTGACCCTCGGGTACTCACCGTTTCCGTGATCGTGCGTGTCCCTTTGTGTCCACCGATGGAAAGGCCCCGGGGAACAGAGTGGAGCAGTTTCACGTAGAAATCCTGATGGTGAACGGGTCGTGTCGGATGCGTGGACAAACACGGCAGAGAGATATGCGACGGAATGAAAGAAAACGAACGTTCGTACGCGATAGAACGAGCGCGCCTAGCGGTCGCAATGGAATACCCACTTGTAGAGCCGGCGGATGACCGGGCGCGTAAACTAGACTGGCGGGTTGGCAAACAGGTGAGATGCCGTCGCGTGCCCGTCTTTCTCTGTCTCCGTTCCTCGCGCTCTTTCCATCCCACCCTGTCACCCTCCTCCAATAACCCGGCTGGTCCGTTTTCTATCTCCTTTCCTCCTCCAGGGATTCCCCTCGCTTGCTCTTCGTCTACATGCTCCTCCCACTCCCGCAGCGTTTCACAAACTGTCTCTGTCTAACCTGACACGAGTATCAACCCCCCCAGATTCTACAGTAGGCTTGTCCTTGTGGTTAGTATTTACTTCGTATGGATTCTTATTATGGGAGAATCTGAAATTTCGACAGACCTTCCTTTCCGTTTGATTTTCCAGATTCTTCGAACCGCGCGCGCAACGTATCGTTCGTCGTTCCTTTCATCCGATTCTCTTCCTTTATTCGCCTCCTTAGGGGCTATTCTCACGTTACTTCCTTGTACTTCATTATCCCCGCGCTGCTGTTTCTTTCCACTTCCATCGCGCATGAAATCGTTCTGCGTGTTTTCCGGTCCCTATTTGCGTGTCTATCTCCATCCTTGTCCGATCGAGGCCGCGTTCGCGTAGCATTCGTTGTTCTCGATTCGGTATCTCCTTCCCTCGTCGAAGCAGAGAACCCTCCTATCTCGTAATTCCGCTTTTCACTCTTCTCTCTGACGGCGTTCCTCCTTTCTCTTTGTCTCCCTTTCTCTCGATCCCACCCCCATGCTCGACCCCTTCTCCTCGCCACTCTGATAACCCTACCTAGGAGCATGGGGCTCTCCCTACCCCCTGCAGGGGTTACAACCGGAGGTACTTGCGTGCGCAGCACGTCCATCGATCTATTTCAGCTCACCTACGCTCTCCTGGCAAGCCTGGCCCCTGTACCTGCCTGCTGCCTGTCCGCTCACGCGGCTTCTGGGTGCGTTCACACCGACCTAAGGTGTGGACCGACGGGACAGAGATGTTTTATTGCGATCTGGAACGCGAATCCCTCCGAGGATGATGTTAACTGCGTTCCACTGTCGTAATAACGGAGGATTTCGCTGGATCTAGCGAAAGACGAGGGTATCGACTTCTTGAGAAAACGCCAAAGTGTCGTCCTTCTCTCCGTATCCCTGATAGATTGATAAGGTGTATTCGATCGCTTCGGCGTACACTTGATCCGTGTCATTGCGTTCTCTGTTCCCGTCGTTTCACGGTCAAATCCCGACATTTTGAAAGACTTTGCCTTTGGAAATTTTGTTGCTTGTTTTATGCGTGGAATATCTTAGAATAATTCGTATCCTTCCTTTTCTTTATGCGTAAGACGCCTTAGAATAATTCGCACATTCCGCTTTCTTCGCGCGTAAAATGCTTCGGAATAATTCATATCCTTCTCTGCTCTGGAAATATTATTGAAATAACAAAAAATCGCGAAAGGCCGCGTTTTACGTAATTCCGAATGATAAAACTGACTTAATGCTGAATGCGCAAACTGTTGAAATACGAATTGCTGTATTCGAGCGAAAAGGAAACCAGGACAAAAGTGGTGCAAGCAAATTCGGAAAACCGGACAAGCCACAGGGATTTCATAGATTCTGGGCTCCTAAGAAGTTTACAAATGAGATTCAGTCAATACCGGAATTCGGGGCTGACGGAACGAGGGCGGTAACGCGGGAAGACGTAGAAAGACCGAAAGTTGGATAATGTGTATTTGGTGAAACTGTTAGGGTACTTCGTTTACGTATTACGTAAACCATGGCTGATGCAGATGCACTGGCAGTTTGCTAGACGATCGCTGTCGATGCTACGAGGAACTTTGCTTCTGTTTCTTCAACCACTGTTTCGAGATTGTATGCTATTTATTCTATTATCATACATTCAAGTGCGTCTCTTATTCGTTTCGCTTCGTTGCCTAATAAACAACGTTATTTGAGTCTAATGAAAAATTACTGCATGTACGAAATTTATAATCGTATTAAATTAATTATATTTTTCTTCCAAACGTATTTTATATGTATCAAACTTTTTAAAATAATTATAAACCATTCTCTAACAAAGAGTATCGTTAAGCTTATTAGAAACATGCTTATCAGAGTGATAGCTTTGAAGCATCGATAGATACGAATAAAATTTTCGACGCAATTCGACCATATTATATCGGAAAATTAAACACAATAGACTCGTAGAAATGTATGGTAAATGTAGTTTGCTGACTCGACAAGAAGGTTTATAAAATGTAGGCAAGCCATTTATTAAATTTCCCGGACCAATCAGCCTATAAATTTTAAGCTAAGCTGGAGATAAAACCTGATGTAGTTAGGAACACATTCAACCCGGGTAAAGGCACCGAATCACGGCGGGTCTACGACGGATCGTGGATCGCATTTCCACCGATTTTCAATCGTCCAAATAGCATTCGTATTGGCACAAATCGTTCGTGTCCGTTCCTGATATTATATATCGCGTTCGTTTCGCTTCTTTCCCGAGCTTGATGCCGCGCACAATGAAATTCCCAATCAAAGCGTGATATTCGTTCGAACACATTTGTTATCGATGCGGTCCGAGCCTTTACCATGTGACAATCTCGATAAAAGAAAAAAAGAAAGAAATAGCGGAAAGGAAGGAAAAAAACATAGAGAGGATTTGAAGAAAATTATCCCTGCGATATTAAATCTACGCGCTACCTCTTTTTCGGTATATTAAGAAACTATATACCTTAACCATTAGCAATCTTAAAGTACGTACCTTAACCATAAGTAAACGATATAATTTCATTAACGTAACATCTCTTGTAAAATGAGAAATTAATAGCCCGTGAACGAGAAGTTTATATTCTACAATTTGTGGCTTGCCGATTCGTTAATATTATTAGCCATTAAATTATTACGTAGGAGAGTCAAACTCTCAGTTTAACATAAAGTTATCACCCTTTAAAAGCAGCTAACATAAAAATCAAATATGGTATCCTATCATAATATTCGAGAGTTAAGGTTAGGAGAAATGAAAAGCTGTAATATAATACACGCCTCAGTATTTTCATATAAATTACCTACTTGTTTTATCTTCGATTAACGGCACTGCTCTGAAAATGGAGCTGACGTAGAAATACGACCGGTTAATGAAAACTATTGGTTCCCGTGCAAACGATCTTACAAATGCGAACAACGATGACGGTAGTCGAGCATGCGGGCGTTACAAGGAACAAGTGGAAATCTTTATTCAACGACCGTCTAGATTCCAACAACAAGCCTCTTTATTGTTTCCGTGTTTCGATAGCTCTTGTTTTGTTCTCAGTTATGCTTAACTTATTGAATCGTAGAATTTACGATTACTTTTCGTTTCATTACTAATGCTTCGATGATAAACCTGTACAGTAGAAGAATAAAGAACTATAATTGCATTTTTCAACGAATTTCATCAACTCTTAAACAAATTAAAATACCTTAACTGAATAAATATAAATAATAGAAATACATAGAAATAAAATTTGATGGGAATCGTTTTAGTTTCGGATATTACTTTTGAAGATTTCAAAGTTACAATGTTGCTGTTATTATTTAATTATTGGATTTTCCTACGTTAGGATATCGTGTATCTTCTGTCTCATTTTCTTCGACTTGTGTTACGTTCAAACGCAATTTCCCACGGAAATGTCAACTAGCACGAACAGCAGGACGCGAACGATCTGTTACAGAGACAGTAATAGTTTCAGGTCTCGTGAACATTTCAAACGTTGACTCGGCCAACATGTGTTGCATCTTTCGCGCAAAATATGACGTATGAGAAGATATAACGTATAAAATTTCTATCTATAAACTATCTTTTTTGATGTATTTCATTTCATCGAGTTCTAGAACGGATTCTCACAATTTTTCATTAAATTCAACAAATCCTGCACGATCATTAAGAGATTATTCGGATCTGTAGTAATGAAATTCTTCGTTTGTATCAATGAAAAATCGTTAGGAAATATTCTGCCAAGTATTTCGTTAAAATTCAAAGATTTATGAAACTGAATATTTCGAATGTTCAATTTCCTATCCTTTGAAAACGAATAACTTCGAATCTCTTTAATGAAATTCTATTGCAACGATAAAATCTTATAACAGCGAGAATAGCTGTTCCCTATCCAATAAATATTTGATACGGCAATCTATGTATTTCTATTTTTTCAGTTGCATTGCTGTAACGATATAGCCATCGTACAATCAAAAAGCTCTAATTGGATGACTTTACTGTTCCTTGAAAACAGCATATAAAAACTACCAAGCTCAATAGCTCTTTTCTACAATTTAATATCACCGAAACCGCTGTCCATCGTTTCTAGCACGGATCTCTCAAAACTTTCGGAATCACTCGACAAGTTATTCAACCCTCGTGGCGAATCATCAAAGTGTCGGTCACAGAGCGAAATTTATTTTTCGAACACGAAAGTTCCTTCAGAATTTACCTTTGAACCTGTTTAAACCCTACCGTCTTTTGCCTCAAAGGTACGTATCACAGGACACGGGAGAACAATGAGGTGAAAATTCACGTTATTCTACCACGTGTATCTAAAACGTGGAAACGTGTTCAACAGTTCAAAATGGGTCGAATTCTAGCGAAACACTGGCGCAGAAACGTGTACGATCAACGTGACACGATTAAATTCGTCGAACGTCTCACTCGTTTCCTCTTCCTTCTTCCCATCGCTCTGTGTTCAAGATTTTTCCTCTGTATAATGTCTCGTCGGAGCAGAGATTCCAGGTCGAGAGATGCCAGGCCATTAACGACGATTGTCGACTCGCGAAGTTGAATGAAGGTGTAGCGACCGCTCTTCGACAATCAGACAGGGAATTCCCGCGATCTTTTTCGTCGATGGTCCATTTCGTCTCGGCTCACTGATCTCGATATCACTGATAGCGACCGTAATCATAAGATCCATACAATATGATTAGACCAAAACGAAAGATTAAAAGTTGGAAAGATTTACTTCGTGGATGGACTGAATTCCGTGCTTCAGAGTCTCTCCAGTTGCGAATATAAGGCTCGTTAAATTTCTGTCACGTTAAATAATTTCAGCACGTTGAGCTTCTACTAATCCTCCTGCGGCTCGTGATACATAATATTGATCTGCTGGTGGTAAAAACGTGGAATAAAGTGTAACATATTGCGTATATCGAGAGCTTCTGTGTTATATTGTAACATGTGAAATGATGGGCAATTTCGCGTAATATCTACTTGTTTAGGATAAGATTAATTGAAAAAGTTTAAAGTAGCATTGAGTATTTGTTCGTTGAGTAAATTACTGTATGTGATATCTCTTTATCAAAAAGATAATGAAAGTTTCGGTTGACAAAGCAAATATTATGATTATTCTGTCATATCGTGGAAAAGGTTTTTTTTTTTTTGCTATAATTAAAAAATCATTTTTATATTTTATAAACGTACATGTGTATACAGATATGCTCGTATATCGATTATAAACAACACGAGAATCGTAATTTTCAATATAATTCCCAAAATTGTTAAAAATCAGTATCAAAATCAAATAATTCTCCAGGAGAATATCGATAATATATACGTATGTTACAATATGGTTACTATGGTGACAAATCCTTTGAACACACCTTCTGGCTGTGTACACGAAAGTTTCGTTGACACGTTCAATAGACCTTATCGCGCAGTTTCTGCCCGCTTTTGGGATCGCCAGCGCGTTTTATCAGAATTTATTCACTTTAAGACAGCAGATGGCTCGATAAGCCAGTTAATCAAAGCGAAAAGGAACAGAAGGAGAACCAACTTTGAAGTAACTTTGGCTTTCTGGGAATTTCTATATCTTAATGCATCGTTTCTCTTTACATTGATTTTCTACAATTTTCAAGTATTCCTGGAGTATGGTGGTATATACCTGAGCTATTAACTTTTCTACCTACGTGCTACATGCTAGTAATATTAAGTAACTACGTTGTACAAGCATACAAATTGAAATATTGATAAAAAAAAAAAAAAAATAAACCAATTTTTCATGATTTCAGACAATAACGATTTTTATTCATTTTATAGAAAGAATTAACCATAAAATAGGAAAACGTGAGATTAAAACCAATTTCAATTTCCGACATATAATCGAATTGTTTTACGATAAACTAGTGTATGATTTTATTATTCTTCAAACATGAAACAGTCTCAATTCCGCGGATATTCGCTTCGGAGACTTATTATCAGAGCATCATAATAGCGTATTGTTGATTCAGTGATCAGATTGCCCTCAACTTAGATTGAATTCAATTTCTAACGAACTTTAAGCTACGTTCTCCTACATCAGGAGTAGAACAACACCCTGGGGGAGTATCGCGACTGATATATCAATATGAAACTTCATTTTCGCTCAGACTTCCAGTAGCCATCTTTACCGAGTTCTCATTACGTCCACTCGATTCTTTATCCGGTTCTTTAACCAGTTTTCTATCCAGATCCTTCGAGTTCTCTACACTTCAACATGGATCGTTGAATCCTATTGTTTCTACTCAGATTCCTATAGTTCTGACAGTTTCTAACAGCGTTACTCGAGTTCTCACTGTCTTTAGTCAAATTTATTGAATCCTGATCTCTAACGAGCTTTGTCGATTTCCGTCCATCTTCACCGTCATCTTCACGGTCTTCCAAATTCTCGCTGCCTCTACGCCAGTTCCTCTGTATCTAAGTTCATCCGGTCGACTCCCTCGTGTCTATGGTTAGCATAATATAGCATAATAGCACAAACCTGAGGTATCCTAGTTAGGTCTGAGTATTGGCTGAATCTAAATGGGTTTCTGGCTACCTCGGAGTTCCTCTCAGTGGGTTCTTTAAATAATAGCAAGCTTCACGGACTTATACAAAATTCAAACTATCTCCTATCTTTCGGCTTCTACTTCTAGAATCTTCTTACAAACTTCATAGAATCCGAGATGGCTAGCTCAAAATTGTCGTAATCACGGTGTCCGATTTCTTAGTCATGTTCGAACGCAGTACGACAGTTATTTTGTTATAATCTTCGAGCCTTATGATTTGAACCTTGAGATTTTGAAACGGAGCTTGTCAAATGACTTCGTCTGCTCGATTTTTTCTAACGATATAGCTTTTCTAGAAATCTCACTATCTATCAGAGTTGCTTCTTGTTCAATCTAACTTTTAATTACACATTACGTATTCACTTTTTTCAGATAATGTACATAGATAAATTTTACGGTTTTTTTCTCTCAAAAGTATCGGAAATTAATTATATATTGTATGTATCTTCTCGTCGCAGTTCGTTCGAGACTCCCTTTTTAATAGCATAGGATTGAAGATTAATTAACGAGATACTGGTCGCGTGAATTGACTATGGATACTAAAGCTAAATGAGTTATTAACACCAGTGAAACTAAAGCTACAATGTCTACAGGATACAATGTCTTGCATCGCTGCGTATCCTCTGCTGTTCGAAATACCAAGTTATTGTTACCAGTGATATTATTATTATTCTACCATAAAGGAAAAAATGAAATTGAACAGAATATAGTCGGTATTATCTACTGTGAATATGCTACGGATATATCGATATAATATCATGGATATGAATTATTTCTGAACGACGTATTTGGCGTGGAAAGTGCTTGAAAATCTCTAGAATTACAGTCGGTGAAAAACTAGCAGAGTCGATCTCGAAACGTACGATCTCGAAGAGTACGGGGATAAACATGGATCGTAAACTTATCCAGTCACGTAGTTGCTAAAAATTTGCATATACAGAACAAGGCTACATAGTCTCCGTACTAGTCTCCGATCTACTTAAGGAAAGTTGCATGGCAACGTGTCACAGTTGGCCTAACTTCTTCGTATAACATTTTATTTTCTGAACTTGTGTTTATTTCTCGAACCCTCTTAAATTCTGAGCAAACGTCTTATATTATTACTTGCTTATTGTGCATTTAAATGAAAAAAATTTGTAAACGCTATAGAATATTAGATGGTAATTAAATTAGCTTTTCTCTGTTTATATAGTAAATAGAAAAATAGAAATCATATAAAATTAGAATTTTTAGAATTTACGTTGTAATTTATCTTTATAAATTCATGATAGACTCCATGGACACATTTCGTAACTAAACTGCAACGAGGTCAATAATTTATTACGGAAAATTGTTTTCCCGGAACGATATTTCATCGTCTATTTCGAACCATTCGCCTCAAATTGAAAATAATCCCTTCTCGCCTGCATTACTTAACCACCCGTTGCGTCCAGCGCGCGTGTTTGTCTAACTGCAACAATCTCTGTACTACGACCCTCTTTCCGCGTAATTTTCGTGTCAGCATACGTTCGCGCGTACACGAATGTAGGAAATGTCTGCATGAAATCCGAATAAATTTTGTGGCTACACGTACGTACTTACGTGACAGGCACCACAGAAGAGACTTTGACCGTGATTGCTCGACTGTATGAATACGAAAAAGGGTTGCTTTTGCGCTAATAAAAGAAAGAAAGGAAGCGAGAAAGAGAGAGAGAGAGAGAAAGTGGCATAATCCTTTCTGACCGACATTTCCATGTACTCGACTTTGACTCATCAATGAGCAGTTCCGAGATCTTTCTCGAGGTCCCTGCGATTTAATCGCGACACGGAGAACCCTTCTTCATCCTCTCGTTTACCCTCGACACGAATAACCTCTTTTTGCCGCGGAAAATGCCACTCCCACTCGTTTCGATCCCCTAGTGATACATGCTTATCGTTCAACAGTCTAGATAGTTCTTAAATGATTTGACTCGATGTCCGAACGATAAGATACGTAAAACAATTCATCATAAATGTCAATGGCTATTCACGGAACACTTACCAAAGCACTTTCAGATTACGTCTAGCAGAAGCTAGATAGCTTCTGCAGTGAAAAATATCAGAGGATCGAGACGATCGGGAATTGATAGATTTTGGTCGATTTCTGCCAAAAGGATTCGCCTGTTTTCTGAAAAGGATAAGTGATATAAGTTTGTCGATGGTTGCAGCTACTAATGAAACAAATAACGCAAATCGTTTGAGTTAGCCTTGGACGTCCGGGGATTTACAAGTCGCAATTTAATTTTACCTTTAATCGTTTGAAAAAAAGCAAGTGCCCAATTGAAAATTGAATATTTTATATAGATCTTACATATTTTTTAACGTCTACTTCTTACGTCTCTTTAGAATATCTATATTTTGTAGAAATGGGAATGTTAAAAATTGCGTGGACACTGTTGAGATATATAAAAATTATTCAATGATCGTGTGATAATTCGAATGAAAGAAATAGCGTGATTTGTGGTTGTGGATACACAAGTATCCAAGTGCAAGAGTTATTAAATCCCCGTCCTTGTATTCATGACTAAATTTCTCCGTTAATCGATAAGTACCAGCACCGTATCATCCCTAATGCAATATTTACACCGCTGTCTGTTCTAATTATGGAAATGAACAGCTATAATTAGTTCTCCCGGTATAAGTATCGGTGCACACGCACTGCGTGTCCTCCTATATTACAGTAAATGCTGTTCCTCACAACCCTTCGTGAATATTTTCTTATAATTTTCTACAATGTCACGCAAGTTGATAATACAGTTATAAAATTCGTTGAAATAATTTTCTTAGATCTACGTGAATAAAATGGAAAACAGGCAAAATAATAATTTTTAAAGCGCGTCGTAGTTGAATTAGTCATTTCTCTTCGCAGGAATATTCACAGAGAATTCACAGAATTAAAGAAATGTTTTCATAGCACGTAGGAATGGAACAGTAAAAAGAATTTGATTTAAGTAGTAAAAGTTGAACGTTATAAAATTAGAAACGTGTACAAAGCATTTATTTCTGATACGTTGTTTTGACGAAGAAAATTCGTTGACGTCAAACAGTCATTAATTTCGATTGAACGACCGAGTAGACTATAGAACTAATATTATCGAAGACAGAAATGATTAATTATTTTCGTACTTCCTAGTACTAAAATTTATAGAATTTTAATATATTATACTCGAAAAATTCGAATATTTTACACTATATATATATTTTTTGTATAATAGCAAAAAGTGTCATAAAAATCACGTGCAAACGTACAATTCCACATTTTCTTCAGTTCATTATTATTCTTACCATTGTTATGGTAACTATATTCTTATATAACGAATAGTATAAAAAAGAGTGTTTAAAAAATTATCAAACCTTTTGTATAAGAACAACACGATTATTCTGTAAATTAATTATTTCGTGTAATTTCTATTACCTTTCTTTAAAGAAATCGAAATGTATACGTTGGTGTGATAATTACGATCGACGATGGTTCGTTTTAACGTTTCGCTCTGGGAAATGTAACAACTTGAATATTTCGCTACAAAATTTCCGATAGTCTGGCTATCGAAAATCTTTTCAACCATCGGGTTTACTGACCGGAAGAAATATTTCGGTGTCTTTTTTCCTCATCTTCTGCACCGATGGAAATCTGACATTCAAAGAGGCAACAGGGGAAAAATAGTAAAAATATTTCGCCATACCAAAAGGTTTCTTTTCAAGACCACCGTTCTTTGCATTTCCCCTTCAGTTGCGGCATATCATTTTCCATTCGAAGAGCTGTGATTTATTAACCGATCGAACATTCCTCAGGCCGAATCAGTTATTTCTTTCGAAACAAACAGCATTAACTCTTTGGTGTGTTTCACGAGGAAGAATAGCTCTTGGCGGACAAAAACAATACTTTCCAAAGGAGTGGATTCGCATTGTCTTCAGCCTGATTTCGTAATAAACTCGGTTTGCTGTGTTAACTAACTTATCTGTTCTTTTACGTCGTGCATTATTAATTAACAAACTAAAGTTTAGAAAATAAAATTCTATTATATTACAAAAAACTTGGAGGCAAAATTAATTTTTAAAAATTGAAAAGATTACACTTGAAGAAAATTTGAATATCTCCATTCTGTAGCGATAAGTAACAGACAAACTACCACAAATTCAAAGTATATACATACACGTACAATCTTAAAAAGTATATTCGTAAATAAAGTTCCACTCAAGAAGATGCCCCTTACAGGAAAGTTTGTTTCGAAACAAAATGAAATGAAATAATGAAACTGTACTCTATTAACAAATTTGATTCGCAAAAACTTCCAAAAGCAGCGTACAGATGGAGAAACTCTTAATTCAGTTAAAAAGCTCCGCCTTATTTTCTGTTTCAGTGAATTAGATTTTTAAGCTGGGAAACGTTCGATGCGGTTTCGTTCAAAGATCAAGAACGTTAATGAAATTCGCTCCTCTTTCGCATTACTTGCTTTCACATTGCCTTGGCATTAATTAACCTTAAAAGCCTTAGACTTCCGAGTAGCTGACCTTTCAAAAAGACCAGATGCTTTCATACTAAAAAGACGCGACAAATACAAGAATATTAAGGAAACGAACAAGAAAATGATGAAATGCAAGACAGATAGTCAATGAATCTTTCCGCCTAAAATATACATATGCAATATATTAACATCAACGACCAATTTAATTGAACAAAGTCGTATTCAATTGAATGCGTCGTTTCAACAAAAAGACAAGTACAACAATAAAAATAACGCGACATATCATTTCTCTCCACCGTGAACGTTACCGGCTGTTTTTGCGTGACAATACCTCTTTTCTTCCTTATATTAACAAACACCAGTCAAGATCTAAGCCGGCAACTTTTCCTTAGAAATCCTGCCCAGTGCTATGGGAACAAAGAAAGGAGGGAAAAGGAACAAATCAGCTGTTCCTTCAGCGAACATGGAACTACGCGATAAGCCGTAAAATGCAAAACAGATACGCGTTGTTCATAATATTTGTACATGTCGTGCCTTTTTCATGCCGCGAAAAGGATGAAACAACGAAGATTATTATTGGTTGCCACGGAATAACGTGAACGCGCGTGTTTGCTCTTGTTTCGGCCGGTGAATTTAGAACGAAGAACAAGAGATGTGAAAGGAGGCGATGCAGAAAGAAGGAAACAATGCAAGTCCGCGGAGAATACTGATGGAAAACGGAGAAAAATAAAGGGTGAAAAGCGGAGAGTGAAAAAGGGACAGATCGGGAAGATGTTAAGGGTGGAACGTGTATCGAGTATCGCGTATCGAAAATCGATGTTCGCGCGCATGTTGTCACAATGGATGCGCGTTTGTTTGATTTCGTGAAAGTATTCATAGTCTACGTGTGCGTGCGCAACACGTGACGACTTTCACGTTCACTTATCAAATGTTAGTCAAATAGTTTGGATCTACATGTCTATGGTATGTACTGATAGATAGGAAAATAATTTTATTTATAGGTATGTAATTTCGCTTCGGCATTATTGAGCAATATTGTGTATAGATTTATACTTAGATGTTGACTCAGTACTGTTATGCAATTGCACAATAATGTAATAATCCGTTCTATAACTAATTTCCTGTGCCATGACCACAATTCCACAGCCACGCGTGTGCAAATATCCCCAAATTGCAGACCATTGTTAGAAATTAACGTAAATATCTTGTAATTAATAGATGATATAAGAAGATATTTAGGAATTAAGCAGTGTTTGAGAACATTCTGTTTATCATATCTCTTTTAATCGAGAAGACGAATGCTTCCTATATAAAATCTTCGTAGCATTATACTTTAGAATATGGTCTATTAATCGGTTATTAATATTAATCACAAGAATAGTCTGGTAACTTCTAATTACTTAAATTACGATAGAATGCGTGAAATAATACGTAAACTGAGAACATAGAGATTCGCAAATGTTACGTAACAAGAAACTATTCACGGCATTTCAAGTTAGCTCGGATAACAATTCAACAATCATAACATGTTATCCTTTGTACGTCTAAGCAGAAGTTTAATGTAGAATAACAAATTTCCTGACGTACTACATCAGAATTTGTAAAATGTCTCGAGGATATATTTTCATTTCCTAAAAACGATCCTTTCACCAATATGCGACAACACAAGTACACGCTTTGAAAGAAAATTATTTTTCAAAAGTCGCGTTCGTTTACTTAAAAAGTTTGCCTCTAAAATTTAATTATCTCTTTTCGAAAAAGCTTCAGTCTCTTAAATCTGACGATTAACCTTTTTAATAATCCTAACTATCATTAAGATATTTTTCACCCGATAAGACGAAATGAGATCACCGCTTCTGTTTTAATCGTGATTTTGATACAAGAGCTTGAACGTCCTGAAGTGTCGATAAAGTTCCACTGACGTTTCAAGTTACGTTACGTCAATTTCGGTCATACGTGACCGAACGGATCGAACGAAGGTAATCCGCGACAAATTATTTTGGGCAAAAGGAACCGCAAACCGCTATCACCAGCTAGAACTACGAAATCATTGTAACGAACAGTTTGGTACGGTCTACGGATATTTCTATCGCATAAAGCGACCACTTACGATGATCGATGATGGAGATTATTATAACTACATAATAACTCATTATATTACCCTATAATGGAAAGATAAATTAAGAAATACATGTATGTAGCCATGTAATCCAAGTCGATATCGTGCTTGAAAATCAATTATGTACGTTGATCTTTTTAACGTGCCAAATTGTACGAAACACGATTATAGCCATAGTTTATGAGGTGAATTAGCTTCATAAATGAGCTATAATTATTCTAAGTACGCTGCTATTATCAGAGAACGTACGCACGCGGCGATTATGCGAAATTTATAATTAATCTTGATTACGTTGGACGGATTGGATACTTTAAAAAACATAAATACAATTGAATTTTTTGAAACAAGATTCTAACGAAGTAGATAACGAATATGAAAGAATGACATATAGAGATTTTCATCCTTCCTATGCGTGAAAATTAGTATCAAGTTTCTTTCTCGCGCAATTGCGCTCAATTCGACGATACAATACCGTTTTCCAACGTTTGTGACAACGGTGGCAAGTTATTCTCAACGAATGAAGTTCTGTCGAACTAATAGAATTTCTGATGCTGCTTCCTCTCGCAATAAGACTATTAAATCATCCTGTTATCAGTTGGTCTCAACAATAAGAGTCTGGATCTTGGTATGAATCGCATAATCTCTATTCCACCGATAGATATAACAATCATTGACTAAAACGAACCATACAACTTTATGTAGTTTCTTACATCGAGCACGTGTTTCAAGTTGATAAAATATCAAAGAACGAACAATTTTTCATTTTCATCTGTAGCAAAAGGACTTGTCATTGGGAGAGTCGTTGTCACGAGATTTAGAGTAGCAGCTTCTGGAAGCTCCACACGAGCCTATAGAGTACGTCATATTCTGATTGCTAATAAAAATACACTATATGTACCTAAAAAAAAAAAAAAAAAAAAAGGAATCTACAGAAAGATACGTAATCTTGTATCGATAAAATTTATTAAATACAACGCGTACCAAGCTGCTATATTAAAAGTTTTATTCGATGGTTTCCAAATAACAAATTCAGAGATATTGAACGAGAATATCGTAATATTTCAATCATCGTTTCCGTGTGGCAATAATCTCATATATTCTCCAATGATATAATTTACTGTATCAAAATCTCGTTTCATTTCAGTGACGCTGTGCAACCGGTATACTTTATTATAGTTTACTGATGTAATCGATTTTCAAATATCCGGAAATGAGCCTGTATATTGACACACATGCGCGCGCGCGCGCGCACATCAGTTATGGTCCATTTAGGTCAACTGCCTCTTGTAGTGCTACACAATAACATTCAGCCAATACTACTTGAGCCTGTTAGGATCATTGTCTTTGAGGATCATGTGAGCTTGCCGTTGATATGGTTTTTCTTGCTATTTATGTCCTCAACGATACGCATTAGATACGTCCCTTTCGGCCAGTGCAATTCCCCAAAAGAACATCGATTTGCCGTTCCGATCGGGTTTCAACATCCCATATGGGAGATAAAGAAGATTTAGTATCTAGTTCTCTGGCAACCATCGAATAAAACTTTCATTTAACTATGTTGTTGAGTTATTGTGATTAATATAGCACGTATTTCGAAATCGATTCACGTGTTATACGTACAAGTTTCGATTCTGGTTAGATTTCTAATTGAATTTTTTTTCAAATGGATTCGTAGACTGATCTCGTTTGCTTGCTTTCTTCGGTAACAATGAGTTGTAGAACATTGCAATCTGATGAATTCTCGAAGTTCTCTCACTGAATTTTCTTTGTCATGACTGAAAACGCAAATTCACAATTCGAAGTATTTGGAAATGTGAGTATCTACAAGTTTATGATACAACCTCGAAAATTTAGTTTCAGTCAACAGGTAGAAGATCACAGAGTGTCTCACAATCGTTTGGTTCTTTTAAAATTGTCGTAATACGATCGTAAAGCCTAGTTTCTCTTTTCGTCGTACGTAATTAATTCGCAACAGCGTGACGCTTCGATTTAATTGACAAGCTTCCACGTTGCTTGTGTCAACGTGAGACGGATTGGATACTCTCGATAAAGAGACAGTTTCTACCAACTATCTTTTGGTAAAACCCTTTGAGAGGGATGGACTTCCTGTTACAAAGTAGAAAATTTCTGCTTTGGACATATATCATAATACATGTTCGAGAAAATAACTAACGACATCAGAATCAAAGGAAATGATTATACCACAGACCATGTATGGGTTATGCCAATAGTTAATCGCTAGAGAAACAAACTTAAGTTAAGGATCTGAAGGAAAATTGTTATGTAATATTGTGTTACGAATATTTATTCGTTTATGTAACTAGATACAAATATACCAAACGAACAATATCACACTTCCTTCATTATAGGCTGACATTTTCTCTTCCTTTTCCATCGTAGTTTTGATATAAACGTGTAGACCAAATTTTTAATAAAAGTTCCATTCAGTCCGTAGAAGATTCTCCAATAATTAAAATTATTCATGTCCAATGTACAGCTCACGTTTTTACAGTTTATGCACGTACGTATATGACTCTTCGATCATTACTTGAACGTGAAATTCGTATAATGAGTTGATGTTCGGAGTTAACGCTATCCCTGTGTTAATCAAATTGATATATCTGATCACTGTCATTTAAGACGGGTAGCACATAGTTTTGCTATCTCCTACGATGGAATCACAAAGGGTGACAAGGATCCTTTGAAATCGTATTGAACGTCGGGATTGCAGAAATAGACTAGTAGGCCTTTGGTTAACTGAAAGTGAAACCCAACCAACTGAAGTCGTGGCGATGGTGCCAGCGATATGTGGATATATTGAGGCCACGTTATAGTATTGTCAAATATAACCCGACACGCTATCGTATATTTAACGAATAATGTCCGAGATAATAGCGTTACGAGTACGAGCGTTTCAGATAAATGTCGAAAATGCTTTGGGTGCCACTCGGGTTTCGCGAAGTAGTCGTTTCAAATATGTAAACTCTTAAAACGACGAAATATGGTTTTCGTTGCTATTTCAGATATAGTGTTTCTTTTTTGATCTCGACTTAATTACATAAAAATATTTGTTAATACCATTAGCGATATTATCAATAATACGCTTATTATGCAATTTAAATGAAATATTTAGCGAGTTTATTGAAACAATTTACTCGAAGCATATGAAAGAATTGAACTTTCTGCATAAATGCTGAATAATTTGGAACACGTTTCTTCGGGCGTTTTTCAAAAAGTTTTGATCAGTAGTTTGTTTATTAAAAATTCTGTCAATGTATCCATCTTTTGTGATGAGTTGACTGTGGATTTTTATGCATTGATAGGAAATTTGAAACTGCAAGGTTGCACAGAATTCGCATAATATGAAAAAATATGTAAAACAACCAAGGTAGGTGTAGTGTTTTTTACAACACTTGATAGATGAAAACAATTTTCTATCGAGGTTCTATTTTTTTAGTCATATTTTTAAAAATACGAATTTGCATAAAAATCCGTAGTGTACTGATGAAGGTTTGAAGTAAAAAAAAATATTCCTGTAAAAAGATATATATGATAATACTATGTTGAAACAGGCGATGTAGCTGCCTTTATGTACTGCATATTGAAACTACATCCAATTCTACGGTAGAGTGATCAGAATGTATTAGTTAGGTTATCGATTTTTTTATTCCTAACAAGATCACAAGAAAAGTGTGTAATTCCAATTAAAAAAGGTATCAAAGAAAAGAGAGTGTCTTCCATAAAATTAACTTTTATGTTGCATCTCTACCCTTCGAATTACACAGCTTTGATTGGTAACATTTTGGATATATTCTGTAAAATTATTATTTTTCCTTTTAAATGCTTCATTCTACAATTCAACGAAATAACATGTTTTATTTTTGGCCTACTTTTTGTAAAGAAATAATTTTCTAACTTTTTGTAGGTCATCCTTTAGATAAATACACGCACAGTGGTCGTCCATACGTGCACTTTACATATGATTGCGTTGTTTAAAATGCAAATTTTCCGAAAATTTGAATTCGATATTTTCAAAGGAACGTATTATTAAGTACAAAACTTATCGCGAAGTCGATATTTTCGTGACTACAAAATTGTGAACGTGAGTTGTGACGAACGACAATATCGCGAATGTCTATCTCGAAGTGCATCGTTGTAGTAAATGAAACATGAAAACACATATTCCAGCGAACGTGCAATTTTATAAGAGTTTTACTGCGTACGAAGGGAAATAATATACTTATGTTATCTCTCCACTTTCCGTTTAAATTCTATTAGATCGAAAACTTTGACAAATAGAAAACTATACGTGTGGATGGTTCTTTCTATGTATAATACATGGCTATTATGGTAAATAATGTGCAACATAGGAAACTGTATATCATACGAAATATTGGTTTTAAAGAAATCAAAGATTTTACTGGCAACAAGTTTTAGAGGGATCAAATTGAATAAATTAAAAATGAGAAAACATAAAAAATTATTTCGACTTTGATGTAACTATGCCCTTTTATCGTATCAGTTTTAAATACCCTCAGGATGCTTAATCTAAGCAGAAAAAATAAAACAGTGGAAATACACAATGTCTACGGAATTGATCGTGTGTTCTAGTGACCAACTTAACCCCAATCAGTGAGTTGCAGGCTTTAGAAGTTTTGATGATTGACTGCATGTTTAAATATGATTATTTAAATTTAAATACATATTTGATTGTCACGAATTTGTTAATATTTCAGTTAATCTAAAAGTATTTCATACAATTCTTCGACTGAACGCTCCAAATCGTAGAGAACGTATCAAAATCATTGACGAACATAGATCTTATTTGCAATCTTATCGTAATATCATAAGATTAGATAAATAAAAATAAAACATAATTGCAAATCATTTACCAAGAAGATCACATCAGCCGAAAGATGGCATCGAATTTGTCGAAGTCGTCAAATTTTCCAATTTAATACTGATTTTCAAATCACATACACACAGAAATTATTGTTACACGTTCGTTCCACGATTCAAAAAACCCAATTCAAAGATGGCGTAGAAAAACGCTACAGTTTCGCTACCTCGTGGCTGTATTCTTCAACAGCGGCTATCTTTATACTGCTGAATTGTCGCCACCGACTTCACATTCTATTTTACCGTCCGAGTCGAACGCTCAACCCGTTATTGTTGACAGTTTTCAGAGAAAGCTTTACGCAGCTGTTACGAGAAACAAACGTTCCTCCTCTTTACAGCTTTTCGCTTGTTTATATACGTGTATTACATATTTGTAGTTTTGTTCGTAGGTGGTGATCAGAGAATTTCATCAAATAAACGTAATTGTCCACGATTTTTCGCTCGTACAGAAATTCACCATCGAACTGACAAAATGAGGTATTTATCGTAAAAGCGATTTTCTTTATTCTCGTGTCTCTACGTTTTTGTTCTCTACATCTCATTGTAATTTTTATACATGATTTCCAATTTCCATCTGTCTACCTGGGTAACCTTATTTATTTTTGGCAAATTGCCAATCGTTCCATCGCCGTGAAAGTCGTGAACGGAACAGTGTCAAATAAATAGAGGGAGAAACAGGCGGGAATCAAAAAACATAATAGTAACTGTCATACAAGAGTCGCCATTTTCCCTACGTTTTCTCTTCGAAAGTAGGCTTCGTGTTATTAATTATTGCATATCTTTTCCGACGCGTTAAATATATCGTTAATCGTCTGTTAATCCCAGTCTTTTTACAATAATTTTTTATTGCTTCCTGTATTAGAGATTTTGATAGAGACGTTAGAAATATGTATAAGAAAGGAGTTCTAAATATATGTATACGTGGCGGCTGCTATGACAAATATAGACGCTTATATATTATGAACTGATAGATGATTAATTATTCTAATCTTATCGAATGTTTCTTTCCTCTTGTGAAGTTTAGATTACGTACAGATTCTTTTATTGTATTTTATGCGATAGATATTAATTGAAATATTACTATGCGAAGTAAAAGGTTATATTTTGAGTTGCGTTATAATAAAATGGCGTCGCTTCATTACACAAAGAGGTATTCTATAGTCCGAGTATTATTATAACAGATGTCAATAAATTCTAATATTTCTCAGTTGATTTTTATGTTTAAATATTTTATACGTATGTTTTTATTTATCTTATCAAGTTTTGTAAATTCCACGGAATACCAATGCATTCATCGCTTTATATTTCGTAGTTGTATTTATTTTAATTGCACACAAAATCGTTAAAGCTTAAAATAGAATATATCTAGTAAACGTAATACGCTAGTTCAGTATCAGTCTTCGCTGTTAATGTGATGATTGTGCTTTGTATATTAATTATATCTATACTTTAAATAATATTGTTTTAGTGACTTTAACAAAATATTGTTTTATAGTGGTAGACAAATGACGATGAATGGGAAAAGACCATCCTCAATCTCATCCAGACATCAGTCTGAAACTGCAGCACAACATTTTGATTTAATTAAGTACATTTATGATTGTAAGTATCATACGTCACTTTTCCTTAATACTTGTAAATAAATTTTGTTTATTATTAAGCTTTTTTTATTTCTGTTTACAGCATGGAATACAGTATCAAGAGAATTAGACATGTGCCACAATCAACCGCACAGTAATTCTTCTAATTATAGAAATGGAGCATCTGTCACATATTATCAAGAACGAGAACCAAATCCCCAACTCAAAGGTAAGTTGTAGTCTTGTTGCATATGTCAGTTTTCTTCTTTTCTGTTCTTTTCATATGTTAATTTAACCTAATTAATATTTTATCTGTCATCTTAGATTTTGAGCCATTTAACCTCGAAGCCTGGTGGGGACAGCGTGTTGTTCAAAGTATTACTAGAAATGCAAATTCCTAGTGCCAGGCTCGACATATTGATTATAATCGAACATTCTCAAATAGACATAAGAAACAGAAAGAATAAATTCAGAGCTGCCGCAGAAAATTTTTCCATTTCTAGAAAGGATTTATTATATACTCAAAGATAAGTGACACGAAGAGAGTAGTATAGGTATAAATAAGTATCTAGCAATCAATTTTGAATCTTTTTGATAACAAAGATAGGATATTAGCAAATAATCAAAGATAAAGATGAAGAAAGAGAAAGGGAAAGAGCAGGGTTATGGAAACATACATATTAGTATGAATATGACATTCCTCTAATCTTTTATCATATTTTAACATAATATCGCCTTTTCCTGGACCTTTTTACTCGTCGTGTTTTTAAAAGTATTTTACATAAAAAGTTGCAATTAAGCTGTTTCTAAAATGTCTTTCCAAGATTTGAGATTCAGCGTGATGAATAATTCAGAAATACAGTGCATGCTAAAACTATTTATTTTATTTGCCAACATAAGGCAAACATATAATTGTAAGTTTATATTATAAATCAAATTTTCATTATTACATAATGAAAACCTTAGAATAATTCATCTTTCCATCTTTGTAATTAAAAACTTACATATGGTATACTGAATCAAGAGGACACGAGTTATATATAAATTCTATAGATTTCCATCGAAGGAAATGTACGAGAAGGGAAGTTGGACTACCTTTTAAGGCTTATGCATATATTGCATATATGTATTTTTCCACGAATTGCATTTCACAATTTTTAATAAATTTTTCCATTTACAAACGTGTAATGAAATCGCACTTCAATGTAAAGAAAAAAAAAAGAAAAAAAGAAAAGTAAACAGGATAAATGTTTTGAGATTCTCTAAAAGAAAGTTTATTCACGCACGAGGACGTAGTAAAGTGCACCGCTATTGAAGATGAGAAGAAATAAGTATTTAATTCGTACTCAAAATAATGTGATAATTATTACGATTTTAAATACAATTAAATCGATGCAATTATGTACATTTATTATGTATGTATGTATATGTAATGTACATCTATGCGTGTATAGATATATATTATAGTATGTAAGATTCAACTCGTAACATTTTTAACAATAAGCAACCATAACAATTAAAGTTTTTCTAAACTTGTGGACATCTTTACCAATTACTTCTAGTGGTATTTTTTTATGTACAATTGAATAGGAAAAGTATTATTATAATTATAATGAGGAATCTAGTTCGATACTGTTACATGTTACAAAGATCGTTATAATGTTAGAGATTCGTGCACTTGAAAGAAAAGTAGGAGTCGCTATGCATAGTACTATTGATTCAATGCCTTCATATAGTTTAATATCTCGTTATTTCCAAGCAAATGCGAGTCCTTATCGATCATCGTCTCAACTTGATTTAATGCGTTGAGTTTTAAGGTCTTAACGATTCGTTCCAAATCACAGAGACTTCTTTCTATCGCACGTTTCTCACTATTAAGCATCTATATTTAATTGAAGAATCAAATTGAAATTTTGTACCAATTGCTCTGACGAAATTGATGTACGTTTTTTCAATTGTATTGTGCGAAATATAATATAAGTATAAACAATTCAGTGTTTTAGTTTTCACTTTTATGACTTGCGTGTGTTAATCGAATTTATAATAAAATTAATTATAATATTAACGAGATACTATACTCGAATGGTGTATTTATGTAAAAAAATCAGTATTCGCAAAACATATAAATAATTCTTTCAAATATTATTATAAATTTAAACTTTATTTTCTTAATTTCTTATAAGAAGCAGTGTAATATTTGTTCTTAGTAAATAAATCCAATTTTGAAATGTGCAGTTCAAAGTAGAGAAGGTAGAAATTTCTTTACTCACCGTAGCGCCACTGTTTAAACGAGAAAATGAATTTACTCCAGTAATTGCCGTTTGTGTGAAGTTGTTCGAAGTTTTCGTTTTCGTAGTTTGCGTGCTGCACGATACACCGGTTTGTTTGACGATCACAATTGCGTGTATATTTTTTAACAATATCAACATTCTATCCATCGATGTTACCGAATAGTCGGTTTCGTTATCCACGAACTCCAATCTAACCACTTCTTCGCTGTTATTTAACGAAACTGGATATTTAATTTTCATCTCTCGATCGATTGACAATTTAAACACGTACTCTTCGTATACCACGCCATTCGAATGGGATTCGATGCACAATAGCCTGCCGCGCTTATCGATTATCGTACGTTCGATATCGAATTGCTTATTTCGATTATCGTTCTTGTACGCGTCAGTTATTTCGCGCGTTACAGTTTCGCCGCGTTCGTTGTGTTTCATCGCGTTACAAGAGTTATGATTTTCGTGAATTGACGAGTTTATCGAATTTTCCATCGTGTTTTCCTTCAACACTGGCACGTTCGATAAGTTTCCATTATGATTCCGGGAATTTATTTCGCTTTCAAGGGGTTCGTGTCGTCCCTCATTTTCTTTCTCCGGGATATCGTTGTGCGTTTGGCTGAGCATCTGAAACTTTATAACGAATTCTCACGGAAATATCGCCAAGTGTAATGTGAAAACCTGTGTAAAATTTAAGCGAAATCGATTACATGTAAAAATAGTATAATGTGATTACGAGTTTCTCGTTCGAACGATTTATGGAGGCGTCTCACGAAATATAGAATTCGAACGAAATTACGGAAAATTTGGAAGTTCCGTTTAAGAAGTTTTACAGAATAAAGGTAAGTAAAATTGATATTTTTCTATAAACTTTTCCGAGCATGTTGGAAATATCAATTTTTGCAAGTCTTACGTTATTACATTTTTCTCAAGTGGATTCGCTTATTTATGGTTATGCGCGTTACATCGGGTTCACGTAAAATTTACGATCAAAAGGGATTTCATATGAAAAGCAGTGGGCATAATTTCTCGATACTATTGTTTTATAGCTCGTAGTATCGATACTAAAGGACTCATTCTCATATTACTTTTTATTGCATTAGTAAAATACGAATTTTTATATTTTATTAATATTTTTCATTCGTGACGTATATTTCCCCTACCTTTTAATTTACGAAATAATTCATAATAGTTTCACGTGTAGAAATTTGTATCGTTGGTAATTTTAATTAGGTAATGGAAAGAAACAGAAACAATGTTTTTGGTTTAATTTCTATCTCGAGTTTCGACATATTTTCCTACCCCTTTAATTCTAAGTAACCTAATTAAGCCTTCTACCGTGGTGGACTGTTTTGAATATTTTAAACTGTTCATATACATTCATACCACGTTAGTGTAAACCGAATATTTGCCTTCTTTTACCGAATATTCTGTTGTTTGTCGCTTGTTACGCGATAAAGTTTGCACGAAAGCATAAAATAATAGAAGTGGCTTGACAAAAGTAGAAGCGCGGTATTGTTTGGAAGAAAAAAAGAGTACATACGAAAACATTGATTCGATAAAATTTCGAACAAGTCGTACGTATGCGATCGTATAACGCATCCTTTATGCAAATCTAAATTGACTTTCACGGAACATGGAAATGGTTTTGTTCTACCATGACGTATATCGATCGAAATATTTTGTATCCAATTGTACCGAAGTGAACAGATGAAATCTATTGTGTGTTCTTCCGTTTGATGAAAAAATTTATATCTATGCAAGAAAAAGAGGAAAGATCGAAAGCTATTAACTTTCATGTTCCGTGTAGAGAAAATAGTAGATTGAATAATATGTATTTATAATGGAAAAGTTTATATGTTGGATTAACGATAAGCCAAAATTTCTTCTTACGCTTATCGTTATATCTTTGGACCTCGCACATTGTTTCCATTTTCGACTATGTTATATTATAATAAAATGCTATGCTTTTCAATCATAAAAGAACATTCAAAGTGTACGTATCACGTTTTTCTCCTGTAATCTTTATTTCGTTATTTTAATCATAAGCCGCAGCTATAGCAGAATTCACAACTAAGGAAATAGCTAGTACTGCAATTTCCATTAAACGGATCGAAGATTCCTACCTTCCTTTTAAGATTCTTTACTACCTGCCTCAAAACGGAATTCTGTTCCCTTAATAAAACCAGTTGCGGTTCATCCTTTCTGTCTTTCACGATCCAAGCTAGATGCCTGAGATTCTTCATGCTTTCTTCGAATAAGTTTCCCCGTTCGGTCAAGTTCTTCAAAGCTGTACAGCAACGGATACTTATACGATGGAATCTGAAAGCGGTGGATAATACTTACCTTCCGCTGTAAGTTGACAGACAGAGCCGACATCCACGTCGAAACGTTTTAAAGTTTCAAGTAGATTCGCCAGCTCGAAACCTCGGTTTTCCTGCTCCCTTCCAAAAGCCTCGTACATTTCTACACGTTTCTCTAATCGGGTCACCTATTAAACGAAAATTCAATGTCTCGAAACAGAAACAAATCGATTTAAACTTTTCACTTGATTTTAACGCTTTCAACGTTTCAAATATTTCGTCTGTTGTTTATTTCTTTACATGGCCGTAATTTATTATACAACAAGTTGACCAATACCGATGAATAATAAATAATAACTAGACTGTGGATTTTTATACGAATTTTCACGAATACGATTAAAAGAATATGATGTAGAGAAGAAATTATAATAGGAAATAGTTTACCTATTAAATATTAGAAAAAGTACTATACTTTGGATATTTTATACGCTTTTGCATGTCACGCGCATTCTATGCACGTTTGTATTTTTAAGTTTCTTATAATCGTAGAAGAATCCGCAACCGAAGAATAAAGATAATTTAAAAATACTTTGGACGAAAGAAATGATGGTCATAACGACGTTTCCCTTTTTCTAATTTCGGTTTCATTTCAATTTCATTTTGTAGTATTATAACCATTCGGGAAGACCTGTATAATTGCCAATGGATTTCACAGAGCAATTGCAGTTTGAAATGAATCTTTTTTCATAACGGAACTGTGCTGCGCGAAAATTCCTATTAAAAGTACATCGTTAACTTCGTCGACATTATAATTCTGTATAATTAAAATTGCGTATTATAAGCGTATTCGTTTCACAATTCTGATATTCTAGAAATAATTGTTTGTAATCGATGAAATTTCTGAAGCTTCCTGCGACTAGATCGGAATTACTATTTTGCCTGGAAATTAAAGAGCGAGAAACAACTTGCGTAGCAACTCCAATTATTGTTCCGTAATTTTACGATGCGGTATCTTTCATTAACAAACCATTAACGATTTAACAACCCTCGTAGTGACGCCCTTTAGTTTCCACGATTTAACGCGTTGGCACCGTTTCACTTTCGAAGGGACGAGGTTAATGCGTGCGATCGTAAAACCTTCGTGTCAACTTCGTTTTGCTTAAGTAAATACAAAAATCAATGCCATAGGTATAGAGAAGAGAGCGAGAAGATTGCATAATAAAACGAGATACTTTTGATATTAATCCTGGAAAATGGAATTCCTCGAATAAAGGGAGATATTACGTAGATGGTTCAGTCTAAAACACGATTGAGCCAGATGTCATAAAAGCTACGAGTAGAATCATCGAATTGTAACTGTTGATTAATATAGCGCGACGTTATAAAGCAGAAACTGAATTAAGAACTATATGTCCTGATTTCCACCCATTTTGGGGGCAATTTAACTTACGTAAAGAAACGACGGGATCGTCAAGACGTTAGGAAGTAAAATAGAGTAACGCGATAATTCACGTTGTAAATTCAAGTTGGGAAGTTAAATTTGACTTTGATGTTTATTCCGCGCACGATGTAGACACAGTGGTAAAAACTTTATGGGTCAAGTAAGAATTTGAGATCAACGAAATCTGCGAAAACACGAGACACCGAAGACTAAAGTTTCTGTAGCTTTTGTTTCGCAATCAGAAAGACGATAAGTTGTCCGGAAATTGCTTAAAAATTGATTGTTTGTACTGGTTGGCGAAGCTTTATTGAGAAACGTGTTGATTAATACAGACGGTCGGGTGTAATTTTCTCTCTTTCTTCCCGTCTCTCTATCTGTGTCAGAGATAAAGGTTATTGCATTTGACGTGCTCCCTACAGAAATTACGAAAGACCTTCGGCTGACGTGCTTTCGACGGCAAAGAAAATACACTCTGAAATTCCTCGAAATTCCTGCCAACGAAATTCTCTTCCCCACAGGGAGATTCTCTTCAAAAGGTGCTCGAACAGTTTGCGCGATAAACTAGAAACAACACGATGAATTTAACATTTTTTACGCCAACGTTTATTATATTCTACGTGTTAGAAACATACTCGAGAATAATTAAATAATTACGTTGAATGAACCAAAGATGTTGAAACTCGGCTCGGGAATATTTTTTTTTTTTTTATCGTAGGTGCAAATAAAATATAAATATTTATATTTTTGGAATTAAATAGCAGAGTTATTCCACGTAATTGTCCAATGAGGAACAGTGGAGGAAACGGTAGGATAAAGGGCAGTAATTAAAGTAGTTTAAAGTAATTTAAGGGCTTAGAGGCGTGTATCCGACTCACTTGAAACTCGAGGTCCACTCGGACACTGCATATTCAAGAGGCAACGGAAAGGGTGACAACTTCGATTTCGCGTATCAAAAAGGCGATGGTTCAAAGGGCACACATTTTACGATGCACTGCCTGTAAAAAGGCTGGCTACAACGCCGGACTGAATGCATATCAATTAAAAAAGTGCTTTGATGTTGGTTTACGGTGCATGTTGCATCGCTATTGCACCCGGAACTTTCTCAGCTTCTATAGGGACCGTTAAGGAAAATTCGAATATCTTTCGCCGCGTGAAGAAATAAAACATAACGCAAAATATTGTTAGGGAACTTAAAAAATTAACTTTCGTTACGTAAGTTACGCATCGAAGCGAATATCTTTCTTTGCTTGCAAACAATGTAAAACTTCTATCATTTCCATGGTGTGTATATTAAATTTATTTTTACTTTTCATTTGAGAAATCCACTGCGTTACTAACGAAAGTTTTAATAAGTTTTCTTTTTCAAATACCTTTTCTTTAGCTTCATTGTAAAGTTCGACTACCTCGTGAAATTGTTTTTCCGCAGTTTCTCGGCTCATCTCCAAAATATCCTCGCATTCTCGTTTAGCTAACGCCACTGTATTTTCGCATTCGATTTTATCTCTGAAAACAAATCGATTAATCTATATAAATTGCCTTAACTATGGACCAAACGATTGGAGTAATTTATTCTCTGATTCAGTCCATACCAATTGCAAATTTGCTTCTATTATGCTTCGGCTGTACACGCTATATACATCTACTGTTATATACCTATAACGATATACACATCAGGTATATATAATACAATTTAAGCTTTTACAGTGGGCAAACAGTTTTCATAAAAACTAGGATACACGACGCGAAGGCTCGAGTTTATAGGAAATCGATTGTTTAATACATTCGTAAAATTTTTTACGATCCAATAGTACTATTCGAACTCTGCATCTTCTATTCTCTTGTTCTTCTATCTACTTTACTTTACTTCGTGCGATACAATCTTTAAAATCTTATTTCGAATGTGACTGTGATTCAATTTAATTTACAAGCAATTTTATTCAATTTTCATAAGATTTTATAAAGAAAGCTTTTATCATATTTAATTGGAAAGTTAATGTTATAATTAGCGAAAAATTATATCCATTCTGATTTGATATTTTATTCGCTTTGCGTAATTATTTAATAACGTAGATGAAAAGAATAATGTTCCTTTCGTAAACGATATGAAAACACGTTACAATTAACAACAGAATAATTCCTTTTATTTTCTCGGTACGTTTTTAACACAGCTTCTCGTTCTACATTTAAAAATATGAAAAAAATTTCTCAAAGGGGAACAAGAGTTGTATTTTACAAGTTAAAAATAATAATTCACAGAGCGCTATAGTCCACGACGACGTTACAAATATTTTAATGTCGACAAGGATTTCGTTTCGAGATTTGAAACTTTTCCAAAACTTTCCAATTTCTATTTCAGGAACATGCCTGCCATATTTACCCACGGCATTCTTGATGAGCGACGAAAGTGCATTACAAAGTTTGAAACGTCGGCGATGAAGGAAAACGTTAAAGGTACAGCGATGATTTAGGGGTGAAAATTCATTCATAAGGAAGTTTGACTTTTTCTCCGGGTATCAATCTTCCGAAACTTTTCGACGTTCATCTTCCAGTTTTAGTGCGTTTACAGAGTTGAATGAAACAATTTTGGTACCTATTAATATTTCACCCGTGTACTTATGCCATCGTTCACATTCTTCAAAAAGTAAACTATCAATTCTCTAAAACGTTGATATTTACATAAAGCACTGTACTCTTCTGACATTCGAAACATCGTATTTAGAAACAATGAAACTGTTACGCCTTCGATTCTGTTTGACGACGTTAACGTGCTTTGTTAAACACTTTCAGTCGCGGTACATTTTGTCCGTTGCTGCATATTTGACTGGAGGATTGTTAGATATTAGTTTACGGTGTCCATAAATTATTCATCACGTCGTTAAACACCGTGCCGTGGTATAATAATTCCATTTTATCGTACACATGAATTGTTTCACGTGATCCGTGATAGTATCATGTTATCGTCGAGTTTAATGATTGTTATTGTAGAAAACAATTATTAAATTGGAAAAAATGTCCGATACATTCCGAGTGTTATAAATATTTTCATAGGTAATCGTACCCTTCAGTTATGCAATTTGATCGCGATACTTATCGAGCAGTAAAACACGATTGCTCGCGATTGTAAAGTCGTAACAACAAAGCGTCAGAATTCGAGGAACACCGCAATTTCAGTTATAGCACGGAGGATAGGTTATCAACTCGTTGCCGTTGGATGCCAGGACATTGCTCATACAGAAGAACTCGGATACGTATAATAACATCAAACGAAATTCCAATCGTTATTGTAGCAAAAATCGTTGTTTCCTTTATTACGATATAGGATATAAATACGGATAAATATTAGTATAGGATAATATTCAATATTTAACGTGTACTCGTATTAAACATTTGAAATCTTTTAACGTGAAAAGTTATTTTAAGGATAAACGTTGCGTATCAATGTTAGGATTTCTATTTTTTGTTAGAATTTCATGGCTGTACTTGAGTGTGACGTGGTCAATTAATTGACAATAAGTCGTTCGTTAATGATCTACCTTACATGTTTCGAGCTTCGCGTCTATCAAACAAACCAACCACAGGCTTTCGACGTTGTCACGAACATGGCCTACCTTGAGGGTAGTACACGATGCAAATTTCACGTAGACAGATAGAATAGAAACACCGAGAATAATTTTCCCGCGTTGCTGGTTCATGATTTATCACGATCGAATCCACTTCGCCACAATCAAATCAATTCTCGCTTTGTGTCTGGTTCGAGTCAATCTCGTGAAGAATCCCTTTGTGCAATAGAAAAAGTGATAGTGCGATATATATGTCGGGTTATCGTTGGAGTTCGGGGCGTGTAACGAATCTTTCTTTGGATTAGACATTGTTGTTACGCAAGAACGAAGATATTTACTAGTACAATTATGATTGTGACAGAATTTGATAAGTAACCGTGGTAATTAGATACTCAGGATGTGAATGGCAGTGATCTTAGACTCAATAACGAATCCACGGTCAACGGGATGACGAATGCGATCTGATACAAGATTCTGGTGTCACTCAACTGGTGATACTGGTGCACGGTACTAGTCGAACTTATCTGACTGAACTTCAGTCCAAATGGAACTGCCCTTATATACTCCTCTCCGTACCTCTCTGTATCTCTCGGGTCAATCTTTGTTTTTAAGGGGTGCCAATTAATTACTCCATACCTTTGTTTGGTACACGTCCCTCCCGTGACCGTGGCTACGTTCAAGCGACCCGTTACGTCACTTGGAGCCCAAGCTCACTGTCATAAATCTCGGGCACCCATACTCAGATTAAATGATAAACAACTACTTCTCAGTTTTATTATTCAAACACAGCTATAATAAAAAGTCTGGACTAAAGTATCGGGGACCTTGCCAAACATTCCAAAAGAAAGGCCCCGATGTCCTTTCATCTCCGACATATATATACGCGATTTAATATCAAAAGGAAAAGTGGAAATTTGAACGAATTAAGTGGCAATAATTTAATTTATTTCTCGTGATACGTAATAATATTTTAGACAGACTATTGCGCTTATTTTCGCAGCATAAAGACAGGAGAATGAAATCTTACAAATTTACAATCGGCCGATGAACGACGTTGCTTCTGTGTTATATAAAAGTTGCATTTGTTTAAACATTGATGGTTTTTCAAAGTACAATCCTCGTAAATTCTTTTCACTCGATAAAAAGTTTAGCATTCGGCACGATAAATCTTCGCTACTGTGAAATCATTTCCCAGCGAACTATTATAAAAGTTGGGGATCAGGAATCTTAAATGGAAATGAGATTTACCCGAATGATTTTATCATGCTTCTACCGACACCGTATTCTGCTCTGTGATTATGATCGAAAAAGAATCATTGCGCTCGCTGAGACCAGAATAAACGTTCCGTAAGACCTTCAATTACTTTGAATAGAATGGATCGGGTTTCCAATCTAGAGCGGTTCGATCGTTTTTCAAGCGTGGAATTGTTCGGTTGCTTTAGTTATTCCTATCGCTTTGCTCCACCAACAACCGAGACGTCTTGTTCGGTTTCGTCGAGGAAATAATTCGATTTTGTAGATAATTTGTAAAACAACACCACGGCTATTACGTTCATCAGTATGGTCGTAGTACTTGCTAATAAGATAGCTGGTGTTTCTATATTCTATCTGTATCTTCTTCTTCTTTTTTTTTCTTCTTTTTATTTGGATGAATTTTACAATCAATTCTCATTGAGAATTATAAGTAAATTTTTCAGGCGTGGTACTATGTCGCGTTTAATAGGTGTTTATCGTGTGTTTGATTCTAGTTGAATCTACTGCTTAAATCCAAAGGGTAGTGTCTTTCTAGCCTGCGGATCTGATCCGACGTGTCAAGTAATCGAGTAACTAGTGGGTTTTGGTGGTTGATAACTCTTATGTTATATCTATTACCGAATTTGTACATTTCTTCTTTGACTGTGAGTATCTCGAGGTCGCGATGTATCGTTTCGTTGGTGACATACCAAGGTGCATCTACTAAGGATCTTAGAGTTTTCGATTGGGATCGTTGAAGAATTTCTATGTCGGAATTACTCGCTGTTCCCCATAGTTGGATCCCATAGGTTCAAACAGGTTTTAACATGGCCTTATATAGCGTTATTTTACTCTGCGCGCTTAAGTTGGAACGTTTGCCAATGAGCCAGTAGAATTTTTTAAATTTTGATTTAAGTTGTTTGGATTTATCTACGATATGTCGTTTCCATGTCATTCTTCTGTCCAGAATCATGCCCAGATATCTGACTGGCTCTTCGTTTGGAATTGGAATGTTATTTATGGTCACCTGTGGGCAGCTCTGTTTTGAAGGTTATACGACTGGATTTGTTTTCATTTATTTTGAAGCGCCATTTGTGGAACCACTTTTCCATAAAGTCGAGACCTCGCCGAAGAGTAGAGGAGGCAATTATCGGGTCTGAGTGGGATGCTAATAAAGCTGTATCATCGGCAAATGTCGCTGTGGTTATCTCTGTTAAAGTTGGTAAATCGGCAGTGTAGATGGTGAATAGCAAAGGTCCGAGGACACTGCCTTGGGGTATGCCAGCTTCTGTTGGAAATGTTGCGGTTATAGCAATCTGAGTATTTAATCATGAACAGCCTATTGGTTAGATATGATTTTAAGATGGAATAGTAGGTGTGCGGTAGGATTTTCTTTAGCTTGAACAAAAGTCCTTCATGCCACACTTTGTCGAGATAGAGCAATATTTTTTCTTTTCTAAATCTTGGCTAATTTAATAGGTTAAACGATGAATTTTCTCTATCGTAGAATGTTGCTTCTCTATCTGTGTCTGCCTCTGTTTCTATATTCTATCTGCTTTTGAATCTGACTCTGCGTCTAAACGTATCTACATAATATATGTGCCTATACCTGTATTACACGTGCAGTTATGTATCTGTAACTGTGTGTGTACGAGTATGTGTACTATGTACATAGGTATATGTATATATACATACGTTTCTCTTCCTTCCCTTTCTGTGCGCGTGTAAATTACGCGTAACTGAAGCTATTCGCACAATATCATAAATATTGGATTCATTGAACAGCGGTCAGAAATGTAGCTCGAAGCGGGGTCATGCAATGAACTATTCAATCCTATTTCGTACTACGATGACTTCACGGTTATTTTAAATTTTCATCTTTTATTAAAGGGGACATAGATTCGGCACCGGTTTATTTCAAAGAGGGATTTTTGATTGGATTGGTTGGAACGGTAGGAACTGTATTTTTATAATTCGGAATATAGGATCAGAAGTATAGGATCGACGGACTATCTACTAAAATTACAATTTCACCAGCTCCGTCACTGTTTATGACTTTTCCAAGTTACTTCCGTTAAATTTAGATCTATAGTTGTGATTATGTTGACGTTTCAATTTTACTTTTACTATTTAAAACGCGAATTTTATAGCAGAACGTACATACATGTTATACATATTTGAATTATGTCGAATATATTGATCGTAGTACGTCAGACGAAAATTTCTGTTTAAATTCGCAATTACTTCGTGTGTTTGTAAAAATAAGTATGGCAAGTCTGTTTGTTCTAATTAATTTATCGATTTCGTTTGCCAGAGAGCGGAGATAATTTGGTGAAAAACACGCTTTTCTCACGATAAAACTGTCTGCGTGAAATACGTGTTCCAGGTTCCTATACTGATACAGTTTCACCTGATTTTCTGCTTTAACGATCTGTTTGTTCAATGTCACGAGCGGATAACACTCAATAAAATTGTTGTATCAATCGAGCTCACTTGTTAATCACACAGTTTATTTGAAGTTGCAAATGTATAAGAACACTCTACAACGCATTCGATATTCGTGCGAACGCTTCAAATTATAAATCCGTGTTTTAAATTTCCGCTTGTTACGCGAATTTACCAATTTATTTGTTTCTGGATAAAAATAAAAATCAAAAACTGATTCTCTCGATAAAATCATATTGTTAAATAACATCGTTCGATAACTCTATTTATTTTTTAATCCGGAACCCGAGCATTGCTCGAGACTGTTGCATGATGCATTTGAAACGGTATATTTGAAAAGTTTTACAATTTCAGGAACCAAAGAATTTTAAACAGGTTTCTATTATTATCTTTTAAGATTTTAACCACAGGACGCGAATAATTAGAAATATGGAAAAGCTTTTCGTGTGACCCAGTTTTTCGATAAATCTTGCAAATGTGGTTTTCTTAATACACACAGAAATGTCGATGCGATTCTAACGTCGTCGGTAGAAAAACTGAATGATTTAGCAGAGATTGACGACAATCTACGAACAGGACTGTGTCGTCGTTCTTCGAACCCGGTAAATGTTCGGTTCTGGTGACAGTGGATTTATCGTTACAAGAACCGCGAACCCGATATTCCAGCGACTATATCTACATCGTAAAGGTTCGTTTGCACTGTGCGATAAGTCAAGATGTTTACATGTTCTTTTCTTCTAACTACTGATGCTTAACGAATGAAGAATATTTGGTAATATTCGACAAGTATGAAAATATATAAAACATCGTTTTCTCCCTCTTTCTCTCTTTCTTGTTAATTAATTTCGCAAATTAGCAAAAAGTTTCTAGTATGTGCAGCAAATTACGTTCTGTGTTGTGAAAAATAGACGAAGACGATATCAAAGGATGTAAAACGTAATATAAAGTCACAAAGTATAAAATATAGCGTGATTCGTCATAGTGATTCGTTCTACACATATTTTATTTTGTTATTTGCACGATTGTTGACGTGAATTTTGAGTTTGGTATTTGGTATCTGGAATTTTTCCTCTGATGGGATTTACCTTTGACGGTACATATTGATTTTTGAGATTAAAGGCTTTTAATCCTTTTTATCCTTTTGTAATTTTCACTTTTTGGGATTACGCTGTTAGCTTCTGTCATTCTTTTGCTATATTTTATTTTGTGGTTACGTCCTTTTTCGTTCTTTTCATCATTTTTATTATCTTCTTCCACGTTATCGACTTTTTTATTCTTTGATAATACCGGATACAATATTTCTAGAAAACTCTTTTCTTTTCCTTAATTTTGGCATTATTCTGCACGGATTAATTTTAATTTTTCGACACCTTTTCGCAGTCGATCGTGGAAATTATATTTCTAGAATGTTCGATTGTTAATCCAAATTTTGCAGAAACATTTTCATATATCGATTTTACGAATTTAATTTACTGTAAATATACTTTCGAGCGTTAATATTTAAGGAAGAGATTATATTACTTCTGCTATATATATTTCCTTAAAATCCGGTAATTATCTTCGGTAATCTTTCGGATTAATGGCAAATAAAGCGGTTTAATATATTGCTAAAAAAGGAATTATCTGCAATCTGTACGCATTTGTCAAATATATCGTCGTTGTATTTAATCTGTATATGTACTGTCTTCCCAAAATGTTACGTAATAGAGCATGATATTTAAATTTTGTCAAATGCGTCTTTCCTCACGGATGGATAAAACCGTATACGTATTTCTCTGGGAAGAAGTATATCCGTTTCTCTTTTCGCATTTCGATTGTTTCAATTTGTGCATCGCGAAATATCCTATGTCGATGTTTATCAGCGCGTAAACTGTTACTTCCTGGGAATTTTCCACGGTAGAAACATATAAAAGCAAATACGATTTTTCGGTTTGATTTTTATGTTTTTATCGTACGAAAATCCGACAATTTTTATCTTGTAAAGTAATACGTCGATGATCGATTTGTTGAAATTCTAGTAATTCCCGCTATTTAACTGAATCAGCTAGCTGAAATTATCAATAATCGGGTTTTCATACCAACCGCGTTTCGTCCACGAGAAGCAACTTTTACCCGATATCGATATCGATATCGATATCGATATCGATATCGATTCTGCAGCTAGATAGGTAGCACGTATTTGAAAAATTGGTATATCCGTTGTTAGTTTGCATTCACACATTGCGCAAATTGGCGTTGATTTCCGCCGATTTAGCAACATTTTATTTCATCGATCAACGATTTCAACCTATGCATAGAGATTTAGTTACAAAGCAAACTAATTACAAACGTTCATACACTCTAGATCGTTAAATAACTAATATCCAGCTCCTGAAATATTTCAATAAAACTATACGAATGTAAATCAAAGGAACTATAAAATAACAGACACAATTTTAACGTTGCTGATCTCGTAAATCAGGCAACAAATTTTTAACCGATCAAGTATGCAATTTCATCCACCGTTTTTCTCCATCGCTGTACCACTTTCGGAACCAATAAAAATTTATCGCAAATAACTGGCCTGTTCACCGTGAAGCTTTCCACGAAAACGTTCCACGTACGAGTTTTCGCGCGACGTTACGACGCAAATTGAATTAATTTATCGCGACTGAGATGAACGATGGAACAGCACTGCTTGCTATCTTCTCGGCTATGCGAAGCTCGCTGATATCGTATTCATACGCGTGAACGCCACGTCTCTTCATGAACAGCGGCGAACCTCGTTTCCACAGCGAGCCCGTTATATCAGCCTGCGTTTCATTTCGCATTAAAACATCGTTCAATCTTATATTCCCTTCGCTTGTTGTTTTCTACCTAGAGTGGACAATGATGATGCGTGCGTAACGCTTACACTTTGTGCAATAATTACATCGTGCCTCGGTACAGAAAATAATGTGATATTGTTTTTTAACATTCCGCGTTCAATTTAAATACTTGTACGTTCGTTTTGTTAAATAGTTACGATCGTATACACGCGCATTTTATTGATATTTCGATACACTTCAAGTGTCAAATATTAGGTTGTCCGAGAAGTGTCTTTGTTTTTTACAGACACGTCTTTTACAACGATGCATCTTTACACAAACATGAAACCTAATCTGTCGGACGTTGTGATCTTTATTTTGATCAAACAAAATGGATCATACGTAATTCGAGAAAATAATATAAAACGGAAAATGTTGTGCGTCCATTGTTTCCTTGCAAAACGAAAGAAACTTTTCGGACGACCTAATATTAAGTGGTATATAGTACATGTGTTCGATACATCGTTTGAATTTGCGTCAGATTTTTATGAATGTCGATTTATGCTTTTCTATTTTATGTATATTTTATTTGAAATAGCGTTGGAAGTTTTTACCAGTATCCCCCTCGTAACGGTAACACGAATACGTAGATTTTGAAAAATTTTCGAAATGTGTCCATTTCAATGATACAGTATCGGTAAGCGACTGATAAATTTAGGCGAATGAAAAGCAAAAGCGTGTGATACGATCTTATATTTACGGACACCACCGTTAATTTTACGACGTTCGTACGTTAAAAGCGAATACACCGTGTTTCAACGAGATCTAAACTATATGAAAAATTTCTTTATCAAAACTTTGAGATAGGGGTAAAAAATTGCGTTAAAATATTAGCTGGTAAAACGGCTATCTATTATTGTAGCTTTAAATACTTTACCGTGTTACCACCGGTATATGGAAGTTATAGGGAGAGAACAAAAATTAGAAGTAAAAAATCTTAAAATAAAATTTTTGGGGAAATTTCAGTGAAAGGGTATAGTTGAGGAGAAACGGCGGAAACGAGCGTAGGAGTAGCGGAAGAGAGAGCGAGGAAGTTACAAAGAGAAAGTCTTAGAAATAAAAGTAAGAAAGAAAGTGGAAGATGGCGCGGACAATGGTGGAAGAAGGTGCAGGTTACCGAGTCCTTTTTAGAAGTTCCGTCCTTGCGACGATTCTATAAATCTTCTGGCTTCTTCGGTTAGAATTTCCCGGCGCTTTTGCTTCTTATGCTAATCGACGGCTGAGATAAATGATTTTATATCCCGACTCGTGCCTCGCTAGGTTTTAATAACCACACGACGGACTGATCGAAAATGCTAATCTCTGTTCCCGATGGATAGCAGTCGCACGGATTAATTACATTTGGCTTGGAACATCGCACCGTGAATGCGAAATTAAGGCGCGATTATTAAAATCGTCAGTGCTCGAAATTAGCAACGTAATATCGTCGTGCGATATCTTGGCACAAATCGTATAACGTTCTTTTAATCGCAAGATATCGGAATTTCTTTCCTTTTTTTCGATGCGATTAGAACGATTCATTTCTCGAATTTCATTCGTATTTATCGTTACATGTAACGAAATTCGAATCGAGCCAGTTCTTTTATCGATGAACGAGACTCGACGATACCGCGGTGTTTCTCGAAAATTTACACAGACGGACGGACGTATTAATTCCGTGACGTTGAAAGGATATCGGGAAGCGAATCAAAACGGTGACCCCGTTTTTCCCTGTAAAACATGGAGCCAGCGATTTATCGTTTCCAGATACGCTACCACGTGGCAACGTATTTTATTGTTTCGACTGGAACGTTGTTAGATTTTCGTTACGACTCGATGAAACGCGCTCCTTTCGCGCGACGTATCACGAGAAGGAACTTTGGTTCGATCGAAGACACGACAAGGTTCTATAATGGCTGTGCCAAGGGATTTTCCTACTTTTTGTCGCCTGCAATCTATTGTGGATACGGGTAACAGTGTTCCACACGGGGAATTCTGATAATCCTCGATCGAACCGTACCTTACACTGTACGAGTCGATAATATCAAAATAAAACGGAAATCTCGCAGATAAATTACTCGAATTTTTCTGAGATTCGATGGTCACACACTCGTGTACGTTCGACATTGGCTTCTCCACTCCGTTACGGATAGAATAAGTCGATGGATTCGCGCAATTTATCCTCCATTTCGCCATTACTATCGGATGTGGGAACACGGCGTCGAATAATCCGACTTTGTCGACGTTTTGCGAACATTCAAGGATATAAAAACGTACGTGTTTGAGGATTTCCTATGTATATCATACTTTGCTGAGATTATGGCTGTTACTCTTAATATTATGGCATCTCCAAGCATTTTTGATCATCTTGGTCGGACGCTTCAGACATATGTAAGTACTTAATACTTTTGATACCTTCAAGTGGCTTTTTTCCGGCTAGCGTGAGATATACCGTTGCCATGTAACGCGAGTATACGGAGCAAGACTAACGAAATATCAGCCACGAATTTCTGGAAGAAATTTGGAGGGATAAAAGGAAATTGAAAATTTTTAGGAATCGAGGGAATTAATAAGAAATAAATTGGGATAAATTACGATCGACAAATTGGATGATGTTTCAATTAGAATATTATTTCTCTTCTATGATGTAAAAATCCAGCTGTTTAATTGACTGTGATCGAAAATGAGAAAATCGTAATAGTGCATCAGATATTAAAGCGCAATAGCTCGTAGCGAATGATCCAAAACAAGATAAAAAGTTTTCGCTGTTTTTATTTTTTTTTTTTTTTTACTCCTGCTTGGCAGCGTTATTTGCAAAGTTCTCTAGGCTTTGTACAATCAGCATAATCTTTCAAGAAACACCTTCTTTCCCGTTTACTATTAAAAAGAAACTGCTTAAGGTTTTCAAGCGAATTGCATTTCTTGTCAGTTTAAAATGTACCGATAAACGTCACTGCAACGAAAACACCTTTTACGTAGCCAGTCGATTACACTTGTAACGAGAGTTTTCTAAAAGCCTTAAAATCCTTGTTTCTCGTTTAAAGGCGAAGCAGCTGTTGAAGTTTATACTTTTAGTTTAACAGTTCAGGATAAACGTTTGCATTTTCTATACTTTCAATTATGTTTTTACATTACAATAACATAATAATAATAATTTTATTATTATTAATAATTCATACTGTTCATACTCTTCAAAATCCTTTTATACAATTTGAATGATCGTTTCTTTTAAACCAGCCCAGAATAGCGAAAAATTATTAGCAACAAAATTCGATTCAGACTTTAAATACGGAGAAGATTAAATTATTTTGAGTCTAATCTGAAAGAGAGTTGAGTTATAACGCGATAGGTTGATAAGTCACAAGATCTAGCATGATGTTCGCTGAAATTGTAACGTGCATTAGGTTATTAGAGGTCTCGCGGTGTGCTCGAAGTGTCGCAGTAATCAACGTTAGTGCGCAAATTGGGAGTTCCAGATTGCCACGCTTCAGACATGTAAGCACAACTTATTCGTATGTGACTGTGGCACTCTGTATGAAACGAGATTTACAATAATATCACTCCTTAACACATTTCATTAATATTCAAGTGCATCTCCCTCGTTAATTCTATTTCTATTCCGTGTTTTATATAATCTTAAATTCCACTCAAAATTAATCACGTCTTCTGCGCTCGTTACCAGTCAATAATAATCAACAAGTATCGAATAAATATGCAATTCACAGCCATTCGTTTCTGTTGAAGTGGTCACCGCTTCTAAGAAAACTCTACATCTGGTCATTTCAGTTTCCTCAAACACTGAAGCCATCGATAGCGTATAAACAAAAGACTGGGACGAAGGCAGACCATAAAGATATAGTAGATAGGGGACTTCAGGGCTTTCAATCATAGGGTAACACTGCTAGCGTGCCGACCTGGACCAGCTCAATTATATTCCTTCTTTGTATTTACACTTCTGCATTAAAATATATTTTCTACCTTACAATTTATCCACGCGTTCCTTTGTTCACACATCGAATAACCTCAACAGTTTCATTTTATTCCAACCCTCTCGTCAGAATCCTCGACAATACACTCGTATTACGATCTGGCGTCGGTTTCAAAGCGCGAGAGCACCGAGGTATGCGCGTTAGATCGTCGCCATCGATCGGTCGCATAACTCTTCAGGTTAGCCGATAATTGACAACAATTTACAGCGGGAACGCGCAGCGAATGATACTGTGTTTCGTTTCAGATTCGACCAAGAGGGTGTAAATCGATCAGGACGAAAAGGACCAAGAAGAGAAACGGCGACAAAAGCACGGTTTATCAACGATGTCCTTTCACGATATCCGCCAGCAAACAGTGCCGTGAATTCGAGATACATGGCCCATCGTCAGCACGGAAATTATACAGTTGCGTCTTCTCCAAGAAACAAAGAAAGAAAAAAAAACAGCTTCCGGCGCAAGATTAGAGTCCTCGAAGCAAGCACGTTCGTTAATTAAGAAATCTCGAATGGGCTAGTTTAGGCGGAACGGAGATCTGGCCAATTTTTCCTCAAAGGACCAGAGCGAACGCGAGTCAAGTCCACAGTCGTTGTTAATTATACGCGTTTATAATTAAGCGTTTCACGAGGGTAACTTGGAGTGGTTCTCGGTGAGAGTACGGTCCTTAAGACACGAGCCTGAAAAGAGGCAGCGAGACGTATTCGTAATTAGCAGAAGTGATGCTACGTAGCTGAACGAACGATCGAGGCAAAGACAGATAGAAAAAACAAATGAGATAGCTATGAAGTTGATTAAGAAGAAGAATATTTGGATCGACTAGAGGAGCCATCGGTGGACAATTGGTGAGTGTTTATTTAGATTTCGAAGATTGAATTTATTTTTTATTTTAATATTAAGTGTATTTTCTACCAAGATGTAAAGATTAATCAGTTTGGTGTAACCATTATCGTAGAAAATGTACGACAGATATGTATTGTCACGCAACAATTGGATTAATCGATAGTTGCTTGTAATTTGATGAAGCGAATAAGCGTATGATCGTATTGTTCGCGGGAACCTAATTACAGGATGAATTTAGAAAACATCCGCGTAACATTATACGTCGAATTTCCTCGAGGCATTAGCCGATGTGTAATAATCCACCGATAGCGAATTAATCGCGAGTCTACACAGCTATACGACGTAAATTAGCTATGAAATTTCCATAATCGTACCAATAGTTAATTCGTTGATCGTAAACGCGTAATTCGTCGGTTTATTAAAAGTTCATGTAAGTTTGTTTCTTACATTATCGGTTCGATTAACGTTCATATTGAACCTGGAACGAATAAATCACCGGCAAATGATATCAGGAAATCGAAAGTAAGAATAATGTCTTTCAATTAAAATTTGCACCCGTGCCGACAGTAGTCGTCAAAAAATGACACGTTGTAAACTTTCATGCCATATTTTTAAAAGAATTCATATTCGAGTCGCGTTTGAAACTTCGCATCGATCAAAAAGAAATTGTTTTGTCAAAATTGCAAGAAAGATTGCGTTTTTAGTAAAATATAGATATACCTATCTGCTTTTCCATATATCTTACGTTTTATATTTCTCCGATGCAAGTTTTGTACTTTAATCGTTAGTAATTCTAGCGCTAACGGTAATCCTTGATCTTTGTTCTTAAAAATAATTCTTTCGTTGCCACTTTCTTTCTTTTCTAAATTTTATTCGGCAAATACAACCAACAAAGCGTACGCTGAAACTACCGTTACACAGTACCAAACTTTCCAAGACTTTTATATTTTAACCGATAGATATCGCAATCTTATTAACTTTCCCGCAACATCTCATTTTTGTTTGGAATCGAAACTTCTTCTCGCAATATCTAATTTTTCTTTCGAATTAAAAATCCTTCTTGTTCGTGAAACTTTTTTCTTCCTCGCTTCTTTACCTGTTTTTAAATATCCACCGTCCGTCGCCTGTTTGCATCCCTTTTGTTTATTTTCACCTTATTACGCTCGCGTTTCTGTTTACTTGCTTTGTCTGCTTAAGCGGGTTTGTGCCCATACGTGACGGAACGAAAAAATAAATAAAATCAACGTATCGCTTGAGCTGTGATATGGAAACAGATCTAAACATCGCCCGGTACATTTTTCACACGAACGTATAATACATACATACGTACATCGTACCTCGGGCTTCGGCCATTAATCCGCAATTGGATTTCGCTATGAATTCTCTATCGATCGTATTCTCTGCCTATTCGCCGCGTTTCGTTTCAAACGTACCTTCCTTCCTTCGTCGATAGAAAATGTTCGTCCGATTCATCCGCTAATCGAGATTAATGGGGAACGAGATCACTGATCGAACGTAGCGTACCTATACCTCCGAACGTATGCACTGAATGTTAATTAATCTTATCCCCCGTAGCTACGAAATTCGTCTTCTACACGCCAGGCGTCTATAGAATTGCGACGTTGATTCAATGGAAAGGAGATAGATTCGATGAATCGTTCGTTGCATCGATCGCTACACTCAGTAGGTGCGGTTATACAATGAAACTAGGATTGAAATTTCTTAATGGCATATGAGAAATGTGAAAGTTTTAAGCGTTGACAATTAGGTAAAAATATTTGCTACTTTTTTTTTCAGGATTAAGAGTAATTTTTTGAATAGCAGAATTTAATCATTTTATTCTGGATAGTTTGTCAAAATATTAACGATTAGGTAAAAATATTTGCTATTTTTTGCACGATCAAGAGTAATTTTTTGAGTAGCAAAATTTAATCATTTTATTCTGGATAGTTTGTCAAAATATTGTTCCTGCTACTTTGTACGAAGATGTAGTTATTTTAGAATTTGCAAGTTATCGATCAGTCTGGCTAGAGTACGTATAAAATAATTTAATTTTTGATTAAATGTAAATAGTTCCCGACCATTGATAAACTTCTGCGAAGTATTTCATTATCTTTTTAACATGCCCGCAGAGAAAACGAACATCAGCGTGAAAGAATTACTCAAGCTTAAAAGTAACTATGTGCAACGTACCTTTTAACAAGTTCTTTTTGTCGTAGGAAAGCGTTTTTCCAATGATCTCTTTCAGTTATCGCATTGGTTAATATCGAGTTTAATTTCGTTCTCGCTCGTACAGCATCGGCGTTAAGCTTTCGAAGCTCTAAAACAAATTTAGCTCTATGTCAATATTCTCATATAGTATTCCCGTTTATTGCTGTTTGACTCGCGAATACAATGGGTTTCTCTATCGATTCGTCGTAATATGAAATAGATTTATATACCTCGAAACTTATTTCGAATATGGTACGCGATCGAATCGTCTGAATGTTTATACTTCCTGATCCATCTTCTTTAAGGGAATGTTTAAAGGACTCAAGTGGAATTTGAAAAAATTTGTTTATGAAATATCTAAGACACGGAATTTAGAAAGAAATTAAATCTATGAAATTTCTGAGCCATTCGAATGGAACTTAAGATGAATTCGTGCGTAATAAAACTACTGTACGATGATAATAAGAGAAAAGAAAACGGTTCCACTGAACTGCATAAATTTGCGACTCTTGAACCGGAGGAACACATAGCTTGTCGATGGTGGAGATAATTCGATCGAGTTAATTTGAGAATACTCCGCGTAACCAACTGCCTATTTAGCGTTAACAAGTCAAGCAGAACTACCGGAAGGTCTCTTGTGTTCCTGTTATGTGACTTGATGCGAATTCCCCGAGGTTCTCTATTATTTACTCTATGCTAACAACGTGAAAAGGGTAATGGGGCCAGGGAAATATTTCGTCTCGGTTGAAATCGTGCAATGACTTTTGTTTTATATCGTTAAACAAGCAACGCGGAATAAAGTTTTATTCCGCTTGTTATTCTAGTATTCCATTACTGGCGTGTTTATGTAAGGAACTGCTTACGAAAGGATCATAAAAGATTCAACGATGAAACGAGAAAGAGATTCATCGTGATAATCATGCACCCAACTTTTTCAAATTTACGATCCGAACGAGGGAAAGTACTAAACTTAAACCGAAAATTTCAAGCCAACGCTGGATCAAGGTATGATGTCCCTATTTTGGTAGGTGATTCCAGGAAAATTGACGTTGTAAAACGTGATCGAAATATCAGTCGCTATCCCTAGATCTGTTCCAGCTGGATACCATGTCAGAAGTTAGGATACTCGGATGCTATTATAAGTAAAAAGATTGTTGTCGCGAAATGTTCTAACGTTGAAATGGATGAAACTGTGCTACTTATTTCGACATTATCGAAAACAAGTTCCTGGCAAATTCGAATGATCGAAACGCGACAATCGGACTTCTCCAATTAGCCATCTGTCTAATTGTATCTTACAACCCTTACATTACTATAATTAGATTCTGTAATTCTAGTCACATCGCAATCGATATTCCTAACTACCATCCTATCATGATTAATTGAAATTGTGATTCGCAAGTTCGATATTATTGGAATCAAGTTTCAAACATAAGCTGCAATCGTCGATAGTATGACTAATTGATTTTTAATCTTATTAAAATCTCAACCTTTCTACATAAATTTCAAGCGAGGTATCAAGTATAATACGAACGATTCTTTCGTTTCTTCCCCTTTAACAAATTTCTTAACGATAGGAAAGCGCGATTTTGCTGACAAATGTATACAAATTCTTTTTGTAATTGCCATCGAGAGACCGTGATTAGCGAATTAACTCGTTAATGTGTTAATAATGTAACGCGAAAGATATTCTCGGATTTGCTAAAAAGTTCTTTGAAGCGAAGGCAACGAACAAATCTCTGTTGCGACCTACCTTCACTTTCAAGCTTCGTACGATTAAACTGAAGTTCCAGGCGAGCTTGTGACCGCAGGTTGATTTCGAAAGCTCGCTCGAGCTGGAAAAACTTGGTCCTCAGTTCGCTGAGGTTTCGACGCAATTCCGAGGCTTCGGATTCCGTTCTTTGCAATTGCTCCTCACGATATCGTTGCCGCGAGTCCATCCTTTCTGTAATTACTTTAATTAAGTCACCGATTTCGATCCAGTAAAAACGGTCTGTGGCCATTAACCGAAGAAAATGCCTTTACCAGCTTTTAAAATGAAACTTTCCTTATTTCTCGCATCGGGAAGTCTGAACGACATCGACGAGTTAAATTCTATCGTGCGTGACATTTTCAAATACGAAACGAAACGTATTTTATGATTTAAATAACGCTTGCATCTTTTCCACTGCCAGTGAAATTTACTTTTCCGTTTCGAACGAAGGAATTTTTTGGCAAGATATTGTAAGAGGCGCGAATATTCATACGGTTAACGAGAAAATTGATTGTTAAGATTGTTTTGATACGATTAGGGTTATTTACAACTACAGCTGCAATGTATATTAATTCGCTGTCTTTCAAGATTTTCTATCCAAATATTTGCTACAGTTTTATATGCAGACATACAAAATGTTTTTACGATTATCGTAAACCGCGTAAATAGCAATTTTACAAATATTTCTATTAATTACTTCGAAATCTACAAAACGGTATCGAGTCATCGAAATGATTATTACTTTTTACTTACAAACCATACGATAATCGCAGATCTGGTATATTCCGATAAAGATCGCGAAACAGCAGATGTTTGTTGGTCGCTCGTGAAAAATAACTCTCGATTTTCCGATCGGATTGACATCATGGCCTTAGATTCGATCATATGCGCTGGCAGAGGTTCCACTTCATCGCGAAGTTGGGTAAAAGCGTTCGGTCAGTTCAATCGATGCGAATAATCGATTAGAAAGAAGCAAATATGAGTTCGACGGCTAACGCTTAACTGGAAAAGGACCATTCTCGACGAGTGCTCGCGATTTTCCGCCAATTATACGTTTCGTTCGACTCTGCATCAACGAATATTTCTTTCTATTACGGAATTAATAGCGTATATATCAATAATTCTTACCATTTATTAGCCTGTGTCACTAAAATACTCCCTCGCTCTATCGAATCATCTTTTTTTTTTTTTTTGCTATTACTTAAAATATCCATTTCGTTATCATCTTCAGATTCTATTAGGTTGTCCGGAAAGTGTCTTTCTTTTACAGACACGTCTTTTGCAACGATGCATCTTTATGCAAACATGAAACCTGATCTGTCGAACGTTGTGATCTTTATTTGTAGTTACTTGTAAAACGAAAGAAACTTTTACGATTAAATATCTAATTAACGTGGTCGTTAATTATACATTTTTTCGTAAGAATGTTTACTTATTTTCATTTCATACTGTATATCCGAATCTGCTCGAAAGAAAGAAAGTTTGTTATATAGTTTCTATATCAGAGAAAAAATATAGAAAGGCATTGAATTGCACGGAAGAAACACCAACTGTGATTAAATCAAATTAAAGTATTTGGAAGAACGACAGTAAGCAGGAGGCGAGTTCATTATCACTATATTCCATGCGAGCGGGATGGAACGCGGACGGAAATGATCTTCTCTGTTTCACGCTAATGACTGTTCCATTCTCATTTTTCTACGCCAGGTCGACGTCCTCAGGCTTGTTCTCGTTATGAAATATGCAGCACCGTTATGAGCAGGCGGTCACCGCAAAAAAGGCAGAAAGTCAATATACTGTCGCGTCACGCACAGTGTTAATCCTTCGAAATCAAGCCACCGAATTTTTCCCATGCATTTCAACCAGCGGAAACTTCTATAGATGAATGTTTCCTCTTTTGAAAAATTCAGTTCCGCATTTGATTCCACCCTTTTACGTCACGAAGCAAAAACTTGTAAAAAGGAAAAAAGAACGGAGATGTCAGTATGTTGAAACAAATTTTAATCTCCTGTTTATTACAGTTTCTTTTTTCTTTTTTTGTGTTTTCAACATCCGTGCAGAGAAGGTACTCTTTTTAGGAGACAGTAAAGCAAGCTTTCAAAAGCTTAGAGCTCAGAATGAAGCAGTCGATAATTGTAGCACGTAGTTCGTGGAACTAGATTTTCATCGAGACACGCAGTAAAGAGAGGTAAAAAGTTGATTAAAAAAATGATTTCTATGTGCCGGAGAAAATTATCATGTTCCGACCGTTTCAGTGTTTTGCCTTCGATATCGATATATCTCTATCAGAAGAAAGTAGCATCTTTCGCGAGTTTATTCTTAATCGAACGGTTTAACAATCGCAGCTTGTAGTTAAATTAAAGCTAAAAGAATAAGATTTTCATCGAGACACGTCGTAAAGAGAGATAAAAAGTTGATTAAAAAAATGATTTCTATGTGCCGGAGAAAATTATCATGTTCCGACCGTTTCAGTGTTTTGCCTTCGATATCGATATATCTCTATCAGAAGAAAGTAGCATCTTTCGCGAGTTTATTCTTAATCGAACGGTTTAACAATCGCAGCTTGTAGTTAAATTAAAGCTAAAAGAATAAGATTTTCATCGAGACATTTAAGAAACGTTAAAAGTTCCTCTATATCGGCAAAAAAGTATTCCTACGTTATTCAGAGGCTTGCTCTTACGCAATTTCTTATTCGTTATCGTGGGATCGATCGTTCTATACAGAGGCAACGCGTTCATATTCACGCGACAGTAAGAAAAGAGAGCTATGAAGGTATACCAGTACGCAGGCAAATGGAGAGATAGAAGTTTTTTATCCTTAATAAAATCCGTAAGAAGAAAATTTGTTCCTTGCAGGTGAATTTATCACGTGTAATAATCTCAACGCAAGATTGGTGCTTTCGTAAGATACCACGCGATAACGTTCCGGTGTCGTTTTTTTATTACGATGTCAGCCGGATCGTTAATCACGGATTTGCGAACGTCGTCAAGAAAACGGCAGAGGTGACAATGATAATTGGACAAATATTTCTTCGCGAAACGATCGGCGTTATACGATGTCGAGAAATGATACGAATAAGCTGTTCATAACGTTCTCGCGATATATCGCTGAATCTGGTGCGACGACGATGGATGAAATAACGGTGGATTTTCTGCAGGAAAAATATTAGCGAGAACCGAGTTCAAATTAGTATTTTATGAACTATTCAATATTCGTTATTAATTATTCAATATTGCGTGTATATGATAAATGCACGTATTTGTTTTCGATAAAATTGATCTCAAAGTTTAGTCTTGACTTGTTCACAAAATCAGGCAAAAAATAAATTTCGTAAATGTCTTGGTATTACATTTGTGATAAATCTGCTAAACGTATTTTGTATTTTTTCTTAATGGAAAACAACTATTCTCGTAGACTGATAAAAAATTCAGCTCTAAAAAACCTAGCAAACAAAGTATTAATTCTGCATTTGAGAGTCAAATTAATCCAAGTTCGTTTCTCCTGAAGTTAATTTGTATAACATCATCTTACTGCTTTGTATTCCTCTTCCATCTTCTTTCCTGCTTTTTTACCTCTTTTGACATATTTCCCTCCTCGTCGTTTCCTAATTTTATGTATTACAGATTTCCATTTAAATTGCAATTCTATATATCGTTTAGACAAATAGAATGTCTCAAAAGTTTTAAAGAAACATTTACTTAGCTCGCAAATACGAACGAATGAGATGTTCATTCGTATATCTTTTTCCTAGGCAAACAAAAATACTTGCTTAATATTACGTTCAATGAAGTGCCTTTTAGCTCGAGTTTCGTAGCAAAAATTTCAAGATACTCCATTCTCCTTATTCGTGGATCGAGGTGCGAGTGCCGAATAACGCGACCGAATAATGTCTTTGTACAGAGACCGGTAAGCGTTGCTGAGAAGGAGAACTATTTTGTTGCGACGTTGCTAACAGATTCTTCGCTTTGTCTCGGTTTTATAGTTCATCTTTGATGTAGAGAAAGTGTCTCGTCCGAGCTTGTCCTTTTCGATGATGCTCGACGCTTACCTATTTTAAATGTCCGCCCTAGTTCCTGGTCTTTTCGCTGCAAACTCTGTGCCAATTTTCTACATTGGCTCTTATTATTAAGGTCACGGATATTTCAATTTACTAGACGATTTTATATTTCAGCAAGTGACTTAGGTTTGTATCGCGTTTACTCGAGTTCAGTCGCATCGTTTCGTTGGAAAACTATGTAGAACCTTCAGATCGATGTTTAAAAGCAGTTCCAAATTTTCTAAATAATATACGTATTTCGGTTATTTCTGCGAGGAGTAGCAGTTTGAATTTCCATTCCAACTTAGAGCTCTTTTACAGCGGTTCAAAAATGCGACGTGTAATGATTTAAAAATACAAAGACTCGGATATTTAAAGCTTATTCGAACTAGTTCAATTATTAGCTTGTCCGAAAAGTTTATTTCGTTTTATGAGGAAATAATAGACGCACAACGTTTTTTGTTTTATATTATTTTGTCGAATTACGTACGATCCATTTCGTTCTGTTGAGATAAACACCGCGACATTTCACAGACTTGGTTTCACGTTTGTACGAAGGTGTACCGTTGTAAAAAACACGTTTGCGAAAGAAAGACACTTCTCGGACAACCCAATATTTGCTTTCTTATCTCTTCGGTATTTAAGATATTTAAATCTCCGCGTCGTTGATTGTTTAATTACCGTCAAGAACGACGGCTTTAGACGTAAAATTGGTCTATTCGCATCATTTCGATTCAGCTTACATCGATAGTATTATCGAGCTCTTTGTGGGAGAACGATATTCCCGTGCTCCACCGATCGTGTCTGTCTGCTATTGTTCCTTCGCCGTAGGTTATTTCGCTCTTGAGAAAACTATTGAATTCCAGCGACGCGACGTTTCGATGTGCACCTATTCCTCTCCTACATTTATTTCTATAGATCTATCGAGGACACTTGATAAAAAATTTAACGCTTCTAACCCGGGACACTGGGACTGGTTCGGAATGGTTGGCGAAGCGCAACGATCATCGCTGCATTTCGAGCTATTGTTTCGTTTAATCGACAGGAAATAACCGCGGATACCCGTCAATTCTATTCCCGTGCACCAGGAAATGCGGGACGTTGTTCCGTTCGTTTCTACCTACTCGTTTTTCCTCGAAACCGCTACCGTTCTGTTTTTCGTGAAAATCCCACTCCCCCTCGTTTGAAATTACGATGGTCGTTCTCTTACTTTTAACAGCAATTAATTAGCCGCTAGGTACCGTTCCTTTTTTCCTCTTTCTTTTTCGAAGTTTCAGCCAGCTTGCTCACCCGGTCACGGATCGATAGAGAACGTCTCTATCAATCGTGATCCTCGTCAATTATTGTCGTACGTTTAATGAAAATTACCGGTGAGGACCAATTATTGCTGGGCAAGATACCGAGATCGTTTTCACGAAGAGTGCTGCTCTCATGGTCGCAGCTCTGTAATTGTCGTAATTCATTCGTCGACGTATTTCTTCATCGATGTTTCTTCGACCGGCAATCTCCGTTTCATCACGGTTCTACCGGAATTTATAAAGTATCAAATTTATATATTAAGTACTTTAAAAATGCTTCACTTTCCTTCATATTGTCCACTGACATAAAGAAATGTTCATTTATTCGGTGTTGAAAAATATTTACTTCTCGAGAATTCGTTTTCGTCCATCATCATAGATCTTCTTTTATCGAACGTTTTCAAATAAAGACAGCAAGTTTTTTGGGTACAGTGTAAAGCGTTGAAAATTTAGGAAAGTTCAAGATCAAGGTATGGTTGTACGACTATGGCTTATACCCGAATTTATAGGTCGACGAAGCGTCGTTCGGAAGAAGAAATCCAAGTCTGAGTTATCGAGTTTGAAGGAAAACCGCGAGGTACGAAATAATGGAGGTTAACTAGAGATTTAGTGTCTGTAAAATTAGTTTTACGAGCAACTCGATCACCGTTGTCGTTCATTCTCGCTTCTTATTTTCGATTTTAGTATCGCTTTGCTTCCCCTTTCTACCATCGGAATTATTGCAAATCTAACATCGAGTCGTTTTACGAGTTCTTTACGACTATCTCGCCTTGAACAATTATTTTCCGACGGATTTCAATAATATTCGACTGCAAGTGGAGTTTCACAGTTCGATTCTTTAATTAGAATAATCAACGAAGGAAGTTAATTACGACTTTAACCAATTATCCGGAATGAACGTCTCTTCCTATGATCATCAGAGATTTAACAGCGGTAGCTTATTCCATTTGACGTAACGAAAGCTATGCTCGGTATCTTGAGAATATCTTTAATCAGTTGTCGCGCGATCGCACGATTCAAACGCATTGCTCGATTTTAGCGGTTTCGTCCGTATGTCACGATTCAGCTCCTATGTGATTTGCCTTACAGCTGTTGCTGTTACATGTCAAACACCCCGTAGCAACGTGACGTAATTAATATCGAAAATTATCCGTGCCTTTGATCAAGTTGCACGCACTCTCCTGTCTGTTCACGATAATTTGCAGCTTTGTACGTGACTCGTGTGAAATCGTGCGTTCCTGGTAAAGGTCACATATGGATGCGCGATTCTAGAAAAATATCATTCGAGTTATTGCAGGAATTACCTTCGTGCGATTATAGGAAGATTACTGAGCATGGTCCTTTAAATAAAAAGATTATTGCAAGTTGTCCAGACGATAGAAAGTAGCAGTTTTCAAATTGTTTTATTTACTTCGAGGCAGATAATTTTTCGAAGAGATGCGTAGATTCACCGGTGAAATGGCAAATTAATTATCGTAATGTACTTGTGTGTTAATGAATCGTAATGTAGGAATTCTATTTATTATTTATCTGTATTTGGCTTCTATCTATTTGGAGGAGGTTATATAGATGCAAGATAGTTAAAATAGTTTTTTAAATATATATATATAGTAACACTAACATTTAGAAACATAGAATAATTTGATAAATATTACCTATACAAATATGACCTAAAAGAAAACCAGTGTTCTATATCTCTTAACTGTTATTCTCGGCCATTCTCTTTTATTCAGACTTAACAATCTTACACAATGATACATTAATTGCATTATTTCGCGTTATTTTGCCTTAAAATTGCATTATTGAAAATTTGAAAGCAACGATTAATAATTTTGTAATACAATCGAAAATTTAGAAAATTTATTCCTTAATTAAAGCGTTCGATCGCTGAGCGTTTACGATATTAGGTTAATTACATGCGGTTTCTACCATATTTTTCGATCAAACCCTTCAGGGCCAGATATTTACCACAGTATTCTATTACAAGACAAATTGAGACTATAAGTTTCTGTGGTGTAACTGGTCCAATAAACCATTATCACAAACATGCTCGAACATGCTCCAAATACCACATTAACAAGGAAAGGTGGTGGAACGGTCCGCTCCTATTTTAATGGAACATTGTAAGTTTAAAGAATAGCCAAAGATATCAGATACTTATCTTTTTTAGCTACCGTAACTCGAGTTCAAGGGTTGAAGCCACCCTCCAAAATTCGAAATTCTAAGAATTAACTAATAAGGAATGATCCCAGGCAAAAATGAGTTCTGTCTGAAAATAACTGAACGAAGAGAGTACCGAAGTCAACATTTTTTAAAATGACTTAAAAATTGTGTTTCGCTGAAAAAATACAGCGACTGTGTATGTAACGAAATGAATTACATTTTTTGTTAAAAAATCAACGGTATACATACATATATATGTAGTTGCCGCATGAATCGATGCAAAAATTTTATTTTTCTGTCGCCCATCTATGAACTCGCGTCAAAATCCGCGTCGGTCGGAATTTCTTCAAATTTATACTTTCAGACGTTTGATTACAAGCCGCTTTGCGTAGCGTTACGTGTTATGCGCATTCTGCAATAAAAATTTGTTACCACTTACCTTCGCCTTGGAAGTGACGATTTTCTTTTTAATAAGAAAATCTTCGGAAGAATTAGCCCTGAGATCCGAGGCATGAAAGCCAAGGGAATTTCTTCTTTCGATTTCTACCCTTTCATCCTCGATCAAAGCGTCCCGCTAGTAATATCCTAGCGCTGGTAGTATCGTTTGAACGAGTACTACTCCGTATTCAAGAAGCTGTTATGGCCACTTCAGTTATTTCAGTAGTTTGCTGGCATAAGGACATCAGCGACTGCTAAAGGCGAATCGTATCGGTTTATTAAGTCTAGTCGAGATCTTAGGTGATTTGCCTTTTCACCAACATCTTCGCAAAGACCACAACCTATCATCGCGCTTAATGCACCGAGAAATACAAAATGGACGAGTGCCGCGATCCTCGTCCATTATGTAGTTTCACAATTGATTGATTGGTTCGTCCAAATTTCAGGAAGAAATACGAAACGTGGAAGAGTTGTAAGAGAGAAAGGCTTTGTAATTTACTAAATTGAAATTGAAGCGAGAAATTGCTCGTTGGCCAGGATTCTTGAGCCAAGATATTAACGTTGTAATTTTCGATTTTTAAACGGATAATCTTTTCGCGAATTAATGCTTATGTTCCACGATAATTCGACTACGGATTGAACGATAGCAGGTGCGAACATTTTCTACTCTCCATTCATCGAAAAATATTTCTCATAAACGGATGGCAAGTTAAACACGAAACTTGGAGTATTTTATAAATTGCCGAACACTTTGTAAATTCGTCGCCAATTTTTCCCGCTCGAGTCCCCTCTGGAACCTATTAAAAGTTTTCCAACGGCAAGTCATACATACAGTTTCCTTTATTATGCGAAGAATCCTCAGTATCGTACACTTTGACGAGAGTCTTTCACTTTTCTGAATTCGTCCGTCTTCTTCTTATTTCGGACCGTTTTCTATTATTCCATCCAGGGAATTGTACGAGGCGTATAGTTCCCGGCAAGCGTAATGTCCTGGAAACTTGTTACGAGTTGCAGGCAATTATCCGTCGTTTCTTAACCGCTTGCATCCTCTTTAGGATGAAAACGGCAAATACCAGCGAAACCGAAACGGGCGAACACCGGAGAAAGCGGTTATAAAAGATGGGTAAACAGAGTCGTACAAGTATCATATTTTTCAGAGAACGTTAAAAGTACAAAAGGTACAGACGTAGAAAGAAAGAAGACGAGAAAAAAGGAAGGAACGACTGAACTTTCAACAATCGATTTCTTGGTTAAAGAACATAGGAACAAGGACAAAGGAAACCATCTAAAGTTTTCGTCCCTGCGAAGATAATTTTCTTCTGCTGGAATTGCGTTTAATTTACCGTGAAATTTGTTTGCCCTCCTATATACATAAATAAGAGGGCATATCGGAAACCCTGCTGCAGCTTCCTTTAAATTTTTAATAGCGCCTTCGATACCGTTTAGTACCAACTATTCCAATTACTTTCGTTCTCTTGAAATCCTTCTATTTTGTACTTACAATCGACACCGTAACTAGTTCTAAACGTTCGCGCGCCTTTCCAATTACAGATTTCCGTAGTCGGGGCGGTATTAAATTGGAATTAATGCGCGATCCAGAAGACACAATCAGCCGGCAGATGTCTCGGCGCAATTTATATTCGAATCGTCGAACGATGATCAATTCTCATCGGTCAATTTCAGTGGAACGACCAGCAATAACTAGTCCCACAGACCTGTCAATGTTCGAGCGGCAAAGATGGAAACGTCCTCGTCACGACTGCGGTTATTGACGGCGATTGCCAACATGAAGCAGCGTTGTTCGAGTATTCCCGGTATAATAGACGCTTCTGATCCTCGTGTAACGCCCCCCCCCTCGCTGTTCATGAATTCGCTGGTCCGGATGCTGATAACGCGCTTCCGCCTCGTAACTGATACGGCGACAACGACGCTTCTCCAAACCGTCTGCTTTTCACGGTCATCGGGGAAACCATTCCAATCTGTTGTTTGTGGTTGGATTCTACACCATCCTCGTCTAATAATTACTCCCTCGATCGAATCGCGCGTTTGTCCTGTCACATTGATCGAAGATGTGACGCAAGACACACTCTATTCCGTACTTATGATTAGTCTTTGTGTGCGTAACTTGAAATTGAGTTTATCAGGTTAAACTCGAAGACGTTCTTTACTTACGAAACTGGTCTTTGTTTCTCGATTCGACAGCAAGAACGTTGAAGCGTAATATAGGAATCTTTTGAGCAGCATATTTCACTTTGAGATCATTTAAATAGAAATTAAAAAGATTGATAGGTTGTTTGAATATTTAAGGATCTCGTATCTTGTAGCTATTAAATTATATAAGTTTTTTAACGCAAAAATTTCCACGATTCTGTAGTCTGCCTAATGTATTTTTACAACTTTTGTTAGCTTCTTTTCTTAGCTTCCATCGTTCGTTAGCTTCTTAATTATTTCATATTGTCGTTCGATCGTCAGAAATACCTGTTTTATCGTAACGTACGCTGATACGATAACTCGTATGATTGACAGAAAAGTATATAAAAAGAAAAAGTAAAACGTGATATTTGAATTGGAAAATAGCACACGGAGCTCGTACATTTTGTCCGAATGGTTGAACGTTCTAATAAGGAATGTTCGGGTATAACATGCTCTACTGTATCTTCTTTTGTCCTTCAAACAAACGAAACCAAATTCTACGACGACATTGAAAAAGATTTAATAGCGCGTTATGATATTGTTGATCGACATTCGTACGAAGATGGTTTCATGGAGCGTGAGACATTTCCGAGATACTTCTGTAACATTAGGTTTCTTGTAGCATCTGGCGTTTCCTCTCGGATCATGAGCATACGTTACCGAGATATCCGCGTGCACGTCTCTTCTTTATAACTTTCTCCGGACAGAGCAAATGGGACCACGAATCTGAAAGTAACGGTCTAGTTACGAGCACAAATTCAAGGAAAGGGAAAGTTAAAACCACATTTTTCGCGTTCTTCAATCCGGTCACGTCAAACTTTAACGAAGTTGTGGCTGTTCGGCCACGTACGATTTATAACCTCTTACGTCCGTGCTACAACCAATTCCCCGGCTTTGATATTTCCCGTGGTATAGTGGAACGAAGAAAATTTGCTTTTCCTTCAACGAGTTCATCGCTATTTCGATCCTTAAACTTTCCTCTTAGGCTTTCCGTTTAAACTATTTGAACGATCGAGTGACAAATTTCATTACGTATGCAAAGCACGTAGTTTGATGTTATGGGTTTTAAAAACAAGTAAGAAACCAGATTCTGTTCGGAAATTTTTCTTTTCGCGATCGCGATTTTATAATTGAGTGCCGCGATATTAGAGAATCAATATACATTTTGTATTTTACCAAAGATTGCAATTTTGTACAATTCTTATATTTAACGGTATTATTAAGCCAGAGTATCTGAACGATTGTTGCGATAGAAATAGATATATTGGTAAAACGATGCAGCTAGCTTCACTAATTGATTATGTATGAATATCTAGACGATAACCGACGAAGATATCGACCATAAAATTTTGCTGAGAAAGTTCAACGTGCTTCTGCGGTGGTGTGCACACATGTATACAAAGCTTGGGATTTTACACGTATTATTGGCCGTACGCGTGAAATGTATCCGCATGGTAAACACGGCGATAAGTGAGGATGACACAGGAAAAATACCTGTGCTGTGTCATCGCTCGTAGTAACTTATCTGCGTGGCTCGTTTCGTTCCACAGCATTTTTCCGAAGGCGTACGACGCAACGTAGCTCAATGAGCAGGATAAGAAGAGCGGATATGATTTAACTAGCCAATAATTTCAACGTTTTCCAAGTTGATACGTCGCCGCGGTGTAAGTTGAGAAATTCGCGTCACGTAGTTTATAGGGTCGTTCAGGAAATTTAGATTTTCACGCCAGCAATACAATGATATTCAAACTATTCAAAGTTTAATTTTATGGCTTCCCGATTATCCGAACTCTTAGAAAGTTCATTCATATAGAGGATAAATGACGTAACCGTATTACATATTCTATGAAATATTATCCCGATGATTGTTATTTATATCGTTGCGTTAATGAAGTTATACAGCTAATTATAACCAAGGATACTATTCTACGTAATTAGTTGAGTTCATTAAATCTTTTTTAATAATTTATTAAATATTTTGCACATAATACATACGACACGTGCAAATGAGACGTTCATATTGATCGTAAAATATCATTCGAATATTCTCTATAGTTTACAACTGATTTGCATAAAAACAGTGAAAGGTAGAGATCTGTACATGGCAGAAGTAGGCCAATGGAGTTTGTCTGACCACATACTGGGATGTACTACTTACCTGGCTGAGTACACCACTCTCACGAGACGACATGGATCTATACTACTTCCCCGACTGTATATATGCGGAGAATCTATATGTTTACCGGATTAAGCGTACAGTTACACTGTACGTCTCGATACGCCAATTTATTTTTACGGTATACTACGCTTTCGAAATTACGATATCTCGTACAAAAACTTGAAGATCGTGGAATCAAGACAGAATTGCAAAAAATTTTGTGATCTACCACATTTTTCTCGAAAGTGCGAACGTTGCCGGTAATGAAGGGTAAAAAGACGCTGACGCGTCATTTGTCACTGACCGATGCACACGTGCTGAGCGTTAAGTAGATCGGTGAAAACGTACGAATAAGAAGTATGATTGCACAAACGGAAAAGAAGTAATGAAGCTATCGAAATGATGATTTATTCCTGAACTGCAAGGAGAACGGAACGTTATATAGGGAAAAAATGAAAACGAACTTCGAGACGAAATACTCTGATTTTTAACAGTTTTTTTTAACAGCAATAAAGTGGCAAAGTTGACAAAACAGAGTGTAAATTGCACGAAGAGCGCCATTGATGAAGGATACTTTGACGTACGCAACAGGTCCACGTTTAAATGGATCGCGAAACTTTTCAACAGAGACGAAAGTTCGTTAGAGAGCTTACGTATCTCACTTTGAGTCATACGAGTGGTCACTTGGCGCTAGATCGCTGTAATATTATAGTATGTTCATACACGGTGTCAATTACCCTGGTTACCTTCGCTTCATATATCTTCGTATGTCCTACTCTTAATACGATATCTAACGCTAGTGTGGTGTCTTAAATTTAAGAAAAGGTTTTGAAGAAAGTATCACGAGGAAAAGAAAGCAGTTCCATTGGGAAAATCCATTGATCGATAGTATTCCTTGACCTGACTGAGACATTGGGTGTGAGAGCAGTTTGGGGAATAGCCTGATGGGACGAAAGGGAAAGGCGATCTTTTTATGAATGCGAAATGTGTATTGCAAACTTTTGAGAATCATCATTGAGATTTTTGAAAATCATCTCAAGTTAAATTAGTATTAGGTTGATAGAACGTAAAGAGGGAGAGAGAGAGAGAGAGAGAGAGTTGGTAGTATAATTTAAACTTTTAATTGACTTGAATAAAATAAAAATTTATTCCAATCTATCATTTATTACTGATATTCATAATGAACTGTTATTTATTATCCACAATATCTCTGCTCTATCGAACTTCCTTTTTGTTTCTTACCTTACACAATGTAATAACATGTTTTACTTTGTTTTAATAATATCTGCAAGTATTCCGAAATATTCATACGTTTAATATCGTACTCGTATTTCGATTCGCATGAAAGAGAGTTTTTTTAAATAAACATCTAAATAGAGTAGGCTAAGAAACTACAGAAAACTAAGTAGGGTAAGGTTGCAAATTCGAAAGAACAAAATTACTAAACTGTCGGGTAGCCTGGAGCTAGCGAACGGAAAGAGGAAATGTGACTGTGACGTTTACGAGAATGGTTCGTAGTTATTTACACCTACTTCGGGCCATACTTTTCTGATAGGGTATTCTCCGTGAGCAGAATAGCAAGTCGAGGGTAAATTTTATCTTTGCATTGGGTTCCGCGCACGCCTCAAGCACATGTCTTCTGTGTTTTCGAAAGATTTCCGCGCCCGCAGAAAGCTTCCGCGTGCTGAGAATCGAATCACGAATCGCGTAACGAAAGGATTTCTCGCGTCCGCATCAACCCTATTTCATTCTTTTACGACCATCCGCGGAAGTTTCCGTGCTTGCGAAGCAGCTTAGCAATGGCTTCTGTGTGACAACTTAAAAGGATTTCATGATTCGGAGAGTACACGTCATGCGGATAAGCAAACTATTTTTCTTTTTTTTTAACAGATTATCAAAGATTTTTATATAAATAAAATCTCATTGATCCGAATAAAAAGTAAGAAGTGGCTTTTTATTGGTTGCCTTTACGATCTATTTTTTTATGGAAGCTTTATTTCAATTGATCTCTAAAATCGTGATACCAGTTAATATCGTGGGAATATTTGTTATAAATAAATCGAGTTTCACAAACCAATATCTTCATCCAGAAATTGACATGAGTTACGAGCGAATTTCTGGAGAAAAATGATTTTATGTTATATCGATGAAAACAATTCAACCGCTTGTACCGTGACCGGAATGGCGTATGTCTGTGTTTCCCAATTGCAATCTCTCCTTCCGAATTTCTCTGCCGGAAGCATATATCGATATACACTGACGTTAAAACTATTGGGAATAGTCTCACGTACGATATCTGTACAATATCAAACAAACAATTATTTCAATGGGAAATCAATTTATTAAAAGTTTCCCTGCATGTAGACCGATATTTTCAAATGTATATTTGTAAATAGAGAAAGAAGGCGATAACTTTTTCATAATATCCAAGTAATTTGAGCGCCAATTATACAATGGCTGTAGGAAGTATTTGCATATACCTTCGTTTTCCAATGAAGTATCTTCTCTGTTCATCATATTCCACGTTTTATTCTTATAGCGTAGAATTTTTCCAAGCATATGAAAATATTATCAAACGATGTGAAACTTAATGTATTTGATGTGCAAATGCTGCAATAAATACAGCAGTGTACAAATATCTTTTGTAGACACTGTAGGACTTTGCCGAATATTTATGACCTCCAATTGACTACGAGTGCCAGCGTCGTGACCTCGATAGGAATTTGTGATTTTCGACTGGTTTTGAGTACCAAGGTTATGACATTGACTACCTTTCAATAACTTCGAGAGCCCGACGAATATCAGACTCTCGAATATCCGAATCTCGACGAATACTGTGACTTTCAAGTGGCCTTGACTGCCAAAGTCGTGGGTTCGAGGACCACTCGAGAGACCTTCGGACGTTATTGAACGCGATAAACGTATTAGCAGCGATTAAATGTTTTTGAATCCAAATATAACCTTTTAGTATCTTGATTGATTCTATTTTTGTTATATGGAGTTGAGCGTTTTAAAAGCTTGAGAACTTTGATTACGAGCTAATGCTTTTGCGGCTAGCCATAAACTTACGCGACTCGCCGAATGCAATCCGATAACGCATTAAAGAACATTTTACTTGATTGTCAATATGCTAGAGTACATTGCGTTTTGAAATTGGTGCGTTTTTGACCAATATGGTCACGCAAGTTGAGTCGTTTTTATTGGCTTTGTCAATGCATTTTCGGAGAAAAGATTTCTCAGATTCAGCGTTATAGACAATTTGTCTGTTGTTCGTCGAGTGTCCATTCATTAAGGTTGATCGATGCCTAAATTAAATTTTGTGGTTTCATCGTCTTTTTGGTCGAATTCAATTCATTTTTTCTATTATCTGTTTTTTAGTCTTTTTATACCGATATCGTACATACATACTCTATTATATGTAGAGATACAAAAGTCATGTCGGTCTGCAAAGTGTTCTCAGAAAAGCGGTCCAAAGGGAAATTAATGTCCGCCACAAAGCAGTCGTTTTTGCAGAATCGACAAGCGTAAATAAAAGATTGCTCCTCCCGCTTTATCCCGAGATTAATTCCTGTTCGTAGAGCACAATGGGACGACGGATTTTAGACAGTTGTCTTGTAATAGCTTTTTTCAATTTCAATAAATTCCGCTTGATTATTATTCGTACAATTTCATTATTAAGATTGAAATTGTATTTGCGAAACTTTCGTTAATCATGTTCCTGCAATCAGGAATACTATTATAGTTTCGTTCAGTATGTCTACCGGTACGTATAATAGAGTTTGATTATTCCTATATGTAAGACTAATGCAATTATCCAAGTTTCATTCAATTTATGATAATTATTCAAATTATTCGATTTTAAGCGGAAATTATTTTCATTTATTTCGAATATAGTATTGGAAATATCCGGAACACGTACAGGTCGAAAAATATTTTATTCCGACTTTTATCACGAGAATTGAAAAGCAAGTTGTATCCGCGAGACGGAAAATATACATTAGTAATAAACAGTTAGGTTTCCAGGTGCAACGGTCTAGCGTGAAATGTTACTTCAGAGGGAAAACTATGGTTTCCTCGAGGACGGGAAAATATGACGAAAGGCTCCACATAGAGTACAACAGTAAGCATAACTGTACCAAGGGCATCGTGAATAAGGATTACTTTATACACTACGATAACGTACGGAGAAAAATATCTTTTGTTGTTTTTCCATGTACTCGTTGTAATTTCTTTGCACTTTCGACCAGACCTGAACTGTCTTGTTGTATTTCGTATTTTCCTAACCATTTTACATACGTGTGAGAAATTTTCATTTATAGTTCATACGACTTGCACCGATATTCTGCAAACACATAAATAATATTAAATTGCAGTGATACTAAGTTCAATTATAATCTAACTGTTCGTGCAACGACGTATTTTCAAAGAATCATTGAATCTTTCTTTTGTACGATTTGCGACAAGAACTTCGGTGCATATAACAGGACGAAGGACAGGGAAAAGAGAAAATGGTTAGGAAATCTCTGTCGCTTAGCTGTCAGATATCAGAATTTATCGTTTGTACATATAAGAAAGTTTGAAGATAACAAGCAACCCAATCTGTATTACCTTGATCCAGACATGACTCTGAATCTTATTTGCGACGGCTACCAAAATAATATCTCTTTTCTTTTATTCGAAATCTAAATTGAACGTATTAATGACATTTTTCCGTTACCCGTATTCTTGTCTAATTTTCAAAAATCTGCCCAGGAGGATAACTAAGTAGTCTGTATTGCGATTTCAAGGAATCTAAAATAAAGTCACCTTACAATCATCCTTTCGAATAAAAAATGAAAACGTTATCTCTAAGGCGAATGAGAAAGACGAGTGTATGTTGCAGTAAAATAATTAAAGCCACGAAAACTCAGCTAGGAATTTTCGAATTGCACGAATACACGATTGGTTTGACAACCTTCTGCAGATAAAATTATTTAGCTTCTAACGTGTAACGCTTTTCGCTTTACACTATAGTAACTTATAACGTATATACGCCTTACGTATTTGTACGTATTTAAACGAACAATAAATCACGTTTGTTATCATTAGGTAATTTTTGTTCGATGTATCTTATTACGTACACGAGTAACATATTTTCTTCCGTAACAAATGCTGAACATCTATTCTCCGTAAGATGTTATCGTCAAGTACGTTACTCTACGCCGTGAACTACAAGCTGCTGGCTTAATCGTGAAATGTTCATGGACATGCCGTTCCTCAGACCGAATTTCCATTATTATAATCACATTATATCTTATTCCGACGATGCAATATTCAGACAGTATTTATTATGAAGATTCCTCGGAGGGAAAAGTAAATGTGGCATATTTATTTGTAATATCATATTCTGCGTGCACCTTGTAATCGTACATTTCCGCACTTCGATCGATACGGGATCACCTTTAATATTTTAACCTTCGCGTGTATATGCGTTTAATATCATCCCGTAGAAAATTTATAATTCTTAGAAATTTTAATACAGAAAGTATAGAAGTTTTATTAAAAATATTCAGACAGCTTGATATCTTCTAGATACATATATTAACATCTTATTACGTGTCTTCCTTTTGTATAAAATATCGTAATTTTTCTTCTAGTATATTATTTTAATATATGTATATATATTTATGATTATTCGAGATAATTAAGTTAAACGATTGATTTCTTATTTAGGGAATCTTATTATTATTAGGGAAATTATTATCTTTATTCCTCTAAGAAAGAAGCGTTGCGAATTTATGGGATTCGGTAAAAGATTATTAGCGTTCGAAAACGAATATATTACATTAAAACTCGTATCGTGTAGTTAAGAAAATGTCGTTTAAAATGGATTCGTTTTAACGTACAATTAGTGAGATTGACAGCCAATACCTCAGTCTGTTTCATTCTTTGAAACAATTTAACTCTTTGCGCAATCCTCGGGAACGCTTTCGCAGCAGCTTAATCTTCGATCGCCAGATTTGAGAAAATTGGAATGTCTAACACGATTCCTTCGGACCCGTGGAACGTTAAACGGGACGAACATTGGATCAAACCGAAAAATAGATGAAAGCGTAGCTAGATTGCCAGGTCAAGCGACAGGGAAATCTGGGATTTTCTGCTAGATCGTGAACTACGGAAAGATTCGTGGATACTGCAAGATATTTATCACCGTATCTCCTTGCGAGATAAGCTTTTCATCTGAAAAGTCATTAATTTTAGGCTATTCGCAATTTCGTCTAAGAATTCTGTCCAGAATACTAGTTAACTCATTATAGGACAACGTCGTCTTAACGAAAATAAGTTTTACAATTTCTTTCAGTCAATTTACGTTATTAGATCCTGTGAACATTGTAGTTTCGAAAGGGAATTCGAAGGATTTGTTTCATACTTTGTTCATCGTTGCTTTTCCTTTCGCCTTAATTCTGTGATTTTATAAAATTTGAAAAGATTAAATTCTGCAAATTTTTTGTGTCTCTTATTCATATAGCGACCCTTTATAAAATATCTGTGTACTTTATGTAAAGTATGCGACGTCATAAAACATTGTTTACATTACTTTACTTCCATTTCTCCGTAACGTTGCCTTTATGAAACTTTCACGCATTGTTTCACCGTGTGATCCTTAATAAGTTAAACGTCGATCAAATTGATTCACGGTATCAATTAACGTCAAGTTTCGGTGGCCGTTTACGCACAGCGACAGTGATCAGAAAAGTATTAGGCACACATACAGTTGCGCAAATGCGTAAATGTGTATTCGATGCGAGCCACGACCAATATTTTTCAATAAATATGGAAATATTTATTTATTCGAGTCGCGTTGATTCGATGTTTACAAACGTCCAATTGCTAGATTGGTATATTTCCCTTTATGTCATAAATGCACACGCCGCTCTGTATATTAAAATAAAACGTTTATTCTCTACCGAGCGTGTTGATATTCCGTTGTCAGTGATAAAATTATACGCGCCTAATTGCCCCATAATGTTTTACCTTCTAGAAAGAACGTACTTAATTACAGAGGTTAATGCTCTTTAGTCAATTAGCCGAATAATTGTCGAGATGAAACTATTTTCGACGTGTTTAGAATAAAACTTGGAACGGAATTTCAGACCGAAGTATCGAGCTTGTGAATTCTATCGAGAGCTCTCCTAGATAGTTTCCAAATTCTTTACGTATAATACGTCCTTTCATAGTGCAACTGCAGCCTCTTTGCGGTCAAATTTATGGAAGAATTTCATCGAAAATTATTCTGCTATAATATTCGAACCTCTTTTTTTTTTTCAGTGGTTTCAAACCTTCTCAGCTAATCGCCTAAACTATACGAAAGTTGACGAAAATACTCCAACGCTCCTCGAAACTTTATATAATGTACTTGTATCGTAGAAAATTGTACTTGCATTATACAAAACGTTTTAAGATGTCATTAGTTCTGTAACGAAGTACGACTATTGTGAGTGTAACAGTAAAATTTGAAGCGGATCTGAAAACGTATATAGAAGTTACAAGATATTCATTGGAAGCATATAATACTTCGCAAAGAGTTTCGTATAATCCACAATCCGTATAGTATATTCATAAAAAGTTTCTGCGGTAGATGTTCGAATGCTTTTCGAGTCACAGTACCTTTACCTAAATATTTAACGACCACTTTGGATTTACTACCACCGTGTGTCACAACATGATATGTTATGGCTTCAGACGGAGTCGTTTGGGCAGGAATTACTACTTATTCAAGGAGATTACAGACGCATCCTTTATTCCAAAAGTTTCTTCGGTATAATGTAAAACGGATCGGATATTGATGTTTGAACGTGGTGGCTCTTTGGCCTCGTTTTATCTTGCGAGAATTACGACTGTAATTCGGTGAGTATTTTGCTGAAGGGTCTAACATACTTTAATGTGAATTTACAGTGGATCTTGCGTTTTTCATCTTATTAAGTGGTATATATATCTTTATTTACGTCCAATTAACTCTTTAGTAACTTTGGTGATTATTTCCCAAATTACTTACAGGAGAAATTTAAAACTTTCAAGGATTATTATTTTCGTCACGCTTTTTCATATTTTCTTAGCTTTTCCTCTTTCGACGCCGGGCTGGTTATATTTCACGTCTCGCTCGTTATGTCTTTACACTTTGATGCCTTCCCTCGATTTGTCGCTGCGTCTTTTACCGCGGACCAACCTGTTTTCTTATTTCGTTCTCATTTCGTATTTCGTATCGCATTTCCAGCGTTCCGTATATTTCATTATTTTTCCTACCACTTTGCCACGACATTAATATTGCATTATATTAGTGGTGGATATCAAGGACAACACGATAATCGCTTTGCGAAAGAGCATATCGATTTCTCGTTGAAACAGGTAAGAAATCTTTCAATTTAATGGAGATCCGATGTCAACGATAATACCAGTTAAATTCTTAGATAAATATCGTTTTTAGATGTATCGAAGGTTATCGCAACTTATCAAATATCGTTTGTTATTTTTAAATTAACATCTTCGATACATTTGTGCTACATTTGTCGATATTTTTAAGTCTATGTGTATAAGTTTGAGTATAGTTTTACGTTCATAATCCAAAATATGGTACTTTGGGAAAGCTACAGTACGCTATTACAAGATACTCTTTTAGGAATAAGCAGAGGAAGTCGCTTAGAGTTGGTGACTGTTCGCAATGCTTCGTTTACGATAGTGTTTATGACTGACCACTTATCGTACTCGTAAATTCTAATTTAACCGTCTGCGTTAAAGTCGACGTACTGTTCAAGTGTTCCTCATCTGAAAATACTATTATTCTCTCTCTTCGCATCTTCTTCCAATTCACCTTGTATTACAATTTTTATTTCCAACGGTAACGTCTTTCTTTTCAATGTGAAACTCAATTCACGGTAATATTTAATCGTAACTATTAACTTTCTGTCTTCAAGCAACGTTAAAGATAACATTAGCGCTGATACCATCGCGAATAAAACATCGTGAAACTAGTATAAGCTATATATAATAGCTATAGATAAAACTCAACAATAAAACTTGTATGAAAAATCTTGCTTGGAGATAAAAGGAATATGAAAAAGTATTCGTTTGTTTCACCCGTTTTATTAAAAAATCATTCAAGGCCCCCAAAGTGCACCGCAATCGGTCGATAAAATTTCTATAGAGAATTACAAATTTATAATTTCGATAATTCTAGCGTTGATAGTAGACGATCTTTTTACGTAATTTATTCGCAATATCGTACGATACCGTTTTATATCGAAGACAAAAATTTCCATGACAACCTTTCTCCCATCGAAAAAGCCGAAAATTCGTAGAACGTCAGAAGTAATTTCGCATCTGCGGAATGCGTTTGAATGGTAATCGATGCCCCGCGTCGGCGTTTCACGCATGATGGGACGAAGAACGGGAAACTTAAACGAGCTGCATCGCGTATCGCGGCTTGTCGAGTGGTTGCGATCGAAAATCGAAAACGGGTACGAAGTCGCGGATGCACGCTATTCGGAAATCGCGTTTTACTACGTCTGTTACGTAAACTCTCAAGTCTTTGCTCTCACTCCAGATCCGCCCGCGGAGAAGTATTACCCCCGAACTGGGCATCCGCGAAGTTTCTTCGCGAAATTAACGAAATCTTGAAAGTTCCGCGCGCTCGAATGTACCGTTTCACGAAGAAAGCCCCGTAGCTAAAGTTAATGAAAATGTTCGCTCCGAGGATGCGTCATTTTCCATGCTGATTAAATCAAAACTAGTCGCTCGCGTAATAGAATTCTATACACAAGTTAAATATATTATTCATCTTCAAGGAGCAGCTGTTGAGACGTCAGTGTCATTTCCTTTAAATTGGTTCTTTAACAAATTCCGAATACCTCGGGTTGAATCAATCGGTAACCCTTTTGAAGTAAAATTATTAAAACGTCTTGATATTTTTATATTTATAACGAGCATTTAAGTAAATCTGGACGTTATAAATTGAATAAATTACCGATTTTTTGTAAGGTACAGATGCTGAAATATTTTGTAATCTCTTTTCTAAATCAACTTTGTAAAACAATTCTATTTGCCTTAATAGAAATACAAAGGTTACTTTAAGTTAAGTAAATTAGTAATGGTTTTTTTATGTTGGAAGATTTTATAATTTCTTCTAGATGAATTCTCTGTGTAATTCTGTATACTTTAAAAGTATGAGACGCGAGATCGTCGAAGAAAGATAATTATCCTGCCTTACAATTTTAAGCATTTCAGGAAGTAACGAAGGGGATTACACCAGACTCTGTAGCAGAAAACACTTTGTTTTGTAAATATAGTGGCTTCTGCATGTATAATCCTTCGCGTAAAGTAGTAGCTGTTGAAAGCTTTTGTCACAAGGACGTGATTAACGCGTCGTGAAAATATTTCGAAGCGTGGTGCGACAACGTTTAAAATATTTAATTATTTACCTCGTGTTTGCAGTTTAATCCTACAATTACACACTCCTGTAACACTATTTATTTTATTTACACGTTTAGTCTGTAATTAATTTGCGTCGGGCTTGGCTGGTGTAACAAAGACCAACGTTATTCGCCAAGTAAAAGTTTTACTCCTTCCATGAGTGCCGCTTCATGACGTTCAGAAAAATTTATACGTCTCCAGTTACGAACGAAAAAATAGAACGAACAAATAACAAACTTTTTCTAGAAAATGGTGGTTTCTACGTATATCGCAATATGATAGGAAACAAGCTGTTTAAGTGCGTTGAAATTTACATTTATTTCGTATCTACGAATATATAATATTACTTTTATCTTCACAAACGACAGCTGTAGCCTATCCTATTTAATTTGTTCGTTGCCCGCTGCTTCTGCCTCTGTTTCACACCACATCTTCTTACATCCGTATTTGCTAACCTCGATCCTATAATACTGCAGCGTCTAATCTCAAGTTATCCACCTAAACTATTTAATTTTCCAATATTCCAAAATATTATTCCAACCATGCGAACGGTATTCTGTACGAAGTCAACTCGATCCCTTAAACTTTCTCCTTGGAAAATTGTGAAATGTCGAGCGCTAATCGTGGCCAAGCTTCGGAGAAGAAGACGCGAGCAACCCCGCATCCGACTTCCGGAGCGAAACGCGTGCGCGGGTGGTTTTAATGGGGTAGGGGGGTGATGGCGGGGGCGCGGTCGCGGGTACAGAAACGTCGCACTTCAGTTGGGTTTGGTTCGCGTTTCGCGACTGGCCTCTGGCGCCTCGAGGTGCCTCTTTCGTTCCGTTGATCCGCGCACACCCGACTCCGTGGTTCGGGGACTTTCGCTCGTTCGTTCGTTTTTCCCGTGCGTCTTCAAAGTTGCAGTGCGAGTTCGTGCAATTCCACAGACAGGCCTCGTTTATTTCCAATTGGACGTCGTGGATGGAACGTACGTGTCCGAGATTTCGTGAGTGAAATTTCTCTCAGTGATTGACAAAGGGTTGCAGTTGTTCGCAGCTGCTCCACTGTCGCTTTCGCAATCGTAACGAACGAAAAAAAAAGCAAGCTTTCGCGTGTCATAAGATGTTCGAAGGGTAAAACGTATAAAACGAAAGGAGGAGATTTCGTCATGGATGTTTGAACGTTGTCGTTTCCTCGATGATAGATCACCTCGATGATGTTCTCGTTTGCGAAGACAGATGTTTTTACAGGAACTTCCGCGAGACGCTCTTTGACGGTCGAGCGCTACGTATGTGGGTTAACTGACGGTATTTTAGATAGAGTACGAAGTTCGAGCATGCAAAACGTTGATCGACGTCGGACATCAATTCTTGAGCGCGAGAGAGACCGACAATTGCGTTCGTCCTTGGCACTCGGCTATTCGAAAAGTTTTCCTCTTGATCGTCGAGATTTATGAGTTCCACTCTCATGACTCGACAAGAAACCCTTGTTTGTTTGTCTTTTTACGATCGTGTATACCATTTCGCCGGGATGTTTGCCTTTCGCCAAGTTTTGATCGATGCCAGATAGCAGGATCGGAATTCGGCTTCGCAACGTATCGCGTTGCAAAGGTGTCGTATAGCCGCTTTTATAACAGGATGCTGAACAGCAGCACAATTACCGCTACAAACGCGACTACCTGTGTATCCGATTTCACACGATTTTTCAGTCTCCTCGAAACGTAGACTCGTCTGGATTGCGCGATTCCATTCGAGTAAAAACATTTACATGGCGCGCGAATACATAGCGTGTCGCGTCGTATTAGAGGCGAAGGTCGATTCGAGTTGGTGGAAAAAGTAGGAGTAGCCAGTAGCTGGGTCGAACGAGGTTGCCGATAAAAACGCGGCGGAACGATTTTCCAGTGTTCAACTTGGCTGAAACTCGAATCCTAATGGAATATCCGATTCGCGATACACTACAAGTTTCACGATTTTTCTCTTTCGTTAATTTTAATTCGTATTTTTTATCGGTTCAGCGCGATCGTTCTTTTTACGTTGCAGTCGTTGCTATTCCATCGAAGAACAAAGTTCGAAGATCTTTGCGACTCAAAGAGAAAACGTTGTTAGTTAATGCAGTGGGAGTCAATTTATTCGTTTCTTATCGTCGAAGAACAAGAAAAATAAATAGTTGCAAGTTTGGTTCTTTGTTATAGGAAAAATTTTATTATTAACAGCGTTTTTATTCTGCTTTACTTTCGAAGTAAAACGTATCCGGTTTTGTGACAGCAGCTATGAAGAAACGCGATCGAAACAAAAAGTTGAAATTGCGAAAGTTTGTAGCATGGCATTGTTCCTTGTTAATAGCAAGTAATTATAAAATATTGCATCGGCAGAATCGACAGAAATAATATTGCTAGTGCCTCTAGCATGCTTTTAGGAGATTACTAGATAGCAAACACGTAGAGTTTACAACCGATTACATGCTAAATCGTTGATTGTATTTTCTGATTCATAGCCACGAATTGCGGTTCATTGTCCGAGAATGCAGTATCGAATACGTAGGTAAATTCTGTAATTGATGCGATCAGATTACTCTCTGTTGTTCATAAATGGATTTATCATACTGTTTGACGTAGTATATAAATTTCTATTAAGAAGATTAATTCATTAAATTTAATCGTGGGTGTAATATAAATAAGTATAATAACAATTTGTTACGTAGTTTTACACCAAGCGACGTAGAACGAGGCATAACGTGATCCAATCGGATAATTCGTGGATTAATTTCACGATATTGATTATTGGTCGATGTCGTGTGTCGTTGTACCATATTTGTGTGTATATGCAAATTCGGTCTTCTATCGCGACCAATCCACGTAGTTTTCGATTTCCATATTACTTTGATGTAATTGATTACGTGTATAAGGTAAGCTCATAGTACAACTTACAACAACACAAAGATACAGATTGTTAAACAACTGTAATAAGATTCAAGACGTCTTTGATTTTAAGATAACAGACGTAACGCAAAAACCTGTTAATCTAAAAGTCTAAAGAAAAATTGTCAGTCTACTTTTCTCCGTTTCCACCATACATACAGATTATTTCAGAGTATTTTATTTTTCATTTTCGCGAGTTTCTATCTCGCGTAGTCGACACGCGTCTTTCTCGTCGTTTCCATCAACCCTTGTATCCATTTTTATTATATTCTTTGCAGGAAGGTAACGCAAATGTTACTGCAATACTACATAGTTGCAACGTTAGTCTATTCTTCAAATCGTCGACAGCCTGTACTTTAAAACCAATTTGGCATCTGTATCGTTAATTACATTTTAGGATTGACTCGTTAATTTATCGAATTATCTCACAGATCGTGTCAGCCTAAAATCAGCGTATTTTCGGTCCATTCACACTTTTTAGTACTATAATCTTTCAACGAGAATCTGCGCAAAAACTTGAACAAATCTGTACGATTAGTCGAGCAACGATACATCAACAAGATACATGCGTGTAACTCCTTTATTAACGAGACTTTAAAGACCAAGTCCATCGATTTTCGATCAATCCTCGGATCGAAGCGGAGAACCAAGCCCTCGAATTTCACCTTTACACGCGATTTCGTGGCTTCGGCCTCGAATTTATTTTCCGCTGCACGCAAGGGGAAACAGTCGCTGTATCTATACAGGGCAAGAGGCCGTGTAATCCTAGTACAAGCTCGGGGAATGGTTCACGATTAAGCCGAAGCTTCGTCGAAGCGCCAAGCGTAGTTTAACCGGAGAGTTCATTATAAACGCGTGTAAAGACCGTGACGACGACGAATTTTCCTCTTTCGACGAATTCCGCGGCAGAATTTAAATTCTTCGTCAACAGCTTCGTTGCTTTACAACGATTCAGACTATCGTGCCGAGCCTCAGTCCTCCAAACGAAGTTTCGTAGAAGAAGTTTCGACGACTGAAGTGTCCTTTTGTCCCGATACAAAGACGTGAAACGAAAACGAAAATGAGGGCGAACAACGAATTGAATTTCGGGAGTGATGCTCCTCGGGACGTGAACGAACTTCGATGTTGCCACGTTGCACATAGCTGATTCTGTTGACTTTTTGAGAAAGCTAGAAGCAGAGGAGGGCGGACACTGCGTGGAAAGGGAAATACGATCGTGTCACTCTGTCAGTGTCGCGTTACAATCATTCGTCGAGCAGAAAAAATATCTCCACCGATTGACTCGAGTACCGCATACTTCCTGGCATCTTTTCTTCGCGATACGTGACAGGAATCGCGACATTGGTCGCTCCTGTTTTCCACGTTGTTTCATTCTATCGTCGATGCGTTTAAGTATTATTAGTGCTTCACGGAAGACAGAACGTCGACGATGAAATTGAAATTCGTTCCATTTCTTTTCATCCTTATACATAGCCGCTTGTACGTCTTAAAGATCAATTATTACTTCAATAATTATAATTAATATTTTATTTTCCACGCATTGGCGAATACTTTCTCGCGATTCTAACATCTTAATTTTAATAACAGATAATTGAGTTTCTTTCGCAATTGATCCCAGAATCGTTTTTTTTATTGTTCACGTATCTGTTTCAGAAGATTTTCTTTTTCGACGGTTTTATGTAACTTTCGAAGATCTTACGTTCCGAGAATATTTGCAGTTATAGAAACTTTGACGTGCCAGGGGTTAGGTTGCTTTTCTTTACTAAAAGGACGGAGCAGCAAAATTTCAAAGCTGTTATTTCAAGGGATTTAACTTTGTCCGATGCACGTAATTCGAGCATGAAAGAGGGTTTAGTATTCTTGTAAATACTTTGCTCGGCTACGAAGATTCGATTCGAATAATTCATTCGTCGCGGTAACGAAGTCGTACATTTATGCAAACGTTTAGTTATGTAAGTTGACGAAGCGATGCGAATGTACCACATACGTATCTATTATCGTTAAAAACATTAATTCTTACTTTCCACAAGAACCATTATTATCTCGTTCTTCTATATTTCGACATTCATTATGCGCCTGAAGATATCCGACGATCGTATTCCCATCGAGCTTCCGTTCGCTTGATTTAACGTCTTACTTGGTATACGCGTTACACACACATCTGATATACGTTATAGAAAACATTTTCAAATATCATTAACGTTGTAGCGAGACACGATCATCGTGATTGTATCGATAAAAAGAATCAGAAATTACGAGACATTTGTCATAAGTGTAAAAATAATCAAAATATTTGAACAGTCGTTATATCACTAGCGATAAGTTACGATGTTTAATGAGACCATCTTTGGCGTTAATTATATGCTTAAGACACTATTCACGCTGTGTACTAATTTTGTACAAACTATATGTTTGTAGCAAATGTTTTGTAATCTCTGTGACAATTTTCGGACTTATTTCAAACTGTACCAATGTAATTAGCACGATCTTTCTTCGTTATAACGCCAATAAAGTTTCAAAAAGCTTCGTCTAAGAAACACGATATATATTCGTGAAACTTTCCTAATACTTCTGGTATTCTAATAGTTCTAATACTTCGTGAGTATGTGTATATCGTATATAAGCTCTACATATTCTGTTTTACTTGAAATAAAGAATAATTATACGGAGCCAAGCTATGGCCAAATAGTTCAAAGAAAGTAATACAATGAATCTGCGAGTAAAAATCTGGTAAATGCAAAATCCTCGTTAAAGAAGGGTTTGCGGTGGTGATGCGATTTAAGCCGCGAGTTTGCGCCAAAAATTTCGCCTATTATGGGTATAACTACACGTTCGTCGCGAAACTACCAGCGCAATGAAATGTTCAAGCAAAATTGGTTTACGTGAGATTTAACGAGCAAATCTCTGGGACAAATGATCGCGGTCCAGTATTTGAAACGATCGTATTGCCGTTGCGAACTTGCGGTTCTTGCGAAATTCACCACGTAGAAATAAACGTCGACCGGAATCGTTGAAACAGCCGGCGGAATCTCGAAACGAACGGATTAACGTCACACGAAACACGTAAAACTGATTGATCATAACAGTTTCTATAATCGGAAAACCGTTGGATGCCGAGACAATCGGGTATCGATTCCCTTCGCGTGTGACACGACACTCGATCGTGTATCTTTGCCAGAAACCGTTCAAAAGGTGGCAATTACGCTTGGAAACGATCCGTGCCAAGACTCCGTTGATAAATTCCGTTATCTCTTTTTCGATCTGATTATTAATTTTCCAACTTTAGAATCGAAACATCGTTCCGATGGCGAATTAAAATATACTTTCGTTTGCTGATTTATCAACGGTTGCATTGTTAATTCTGCAGTAATTCAGAGCATATGTAATATTTCGAAGGAATATATAATTTCTGGAATATAATTAAAATACCGAATCGTTCAGATAAATTATTGTTTCCCAATGGAATTGAAATAGAGACGGACGTAGGTGATTATCGAAGCTTTAAATATTTTATTCGCCGTTTTATGGAAAATACGTAGCAGTTTGCAATTTTTGGTACACCGTACGAGTACATCTGTATCAATAGTTGCGAATAAATGGAAACCGACTAAACGTTTTACATTATACAGCACAATCGTGCCATCGGATCGCTTAGTTAAACGAGCATTCGAATCAACCGTTGTCAGACTTCGATTCTCTGCTGGAATTTCCTGTTTTACTCGATGTAACGTGAACTTTCTCTCGAATACGTACGTTGCAATTAGTAACTACGTAAAGTGCGATCACAATTCCGGTTTAATTAGACGTAAACTTTATAGCGGAAATAATGAAATTTTAGCAAGCGATAAAACTTGCAAAGACAGGAGAAAAAATGGCATCGCGGTCGAAAAAATCACATATTACGATAAACGTGGGCGCCGACGCAACAGAGAAAGTATTTGTCGGCGGTTGGTTCGCGTTTTCGACGTTTCGCACGCGCTGAAACTCGTCGTCGGCTAATCCACGTTGCAGCGTTACAGGCGACACCGTACGCTGCTGAACGCTGCATAAAAGAATTCAGAATTAACATTTGCAACATCGTCGAGGGATTAATTGCTTTTATTTCGGCAAAGTGCCCTCAAGTTTTCATCGAATCTCTTTTGTTCGCCTCAGAGGGCTATTCTTCAAAAAGCTCGGACGCTTCCATCACCTCTGATCGATCACACAGTTTTTCCCTCTGTTTCGATGCAACGTCACTCTCCAATTTATTGCGGCAATAAAGCGAATTCCTCGAATGCCTGGAATCCTGATCTTCGAGATATTTCACCGGTATCGATGTTTTTCAAGATTCCAAAGAATCTCTGTCACACCCTCCGTGTTATATTTAACGAGTCTGAAAGTCGCGACACTTTGTAAAATTATACCTCGCGGTAAATTCTTGTTCTTGCGGATCTTTTATGTCGCTCGGATAACGATGACCCACCGAGGCGAAGAGATTAATGCGAACGGTTTGGTACAAACAAGGCCGGCAATAATTATTCGCGCAAAACGGCAAACGCTTTTTAATTTCTCGATCCAATTTGTTTTTTCGCCGCGCGTAAATTAATGGTGATTTACGACGGTGTGTTATTCGCGTCTGGTGTCGTGACGCGACGAAACATCGCAGAAAGGGTTGCAACGAGCTTGGTGTTCTTTTTGGAAAGCCGCGAAACCTCGCCTTGTCATCTGCTCGTCGTGCACGAGTGATCGTGCTCGTAGCAATTAACGATTCTTACAGTCGCTCGAGTCTTCTGAAATTTGCACGTTCGAACGTCGTTCTCGTTATTCGCTCCACCGGTTTCCACTTGAAAACATTTTACCTTTCCTACCGTGGTCACTACGTGTGCGTTACACAGGAGATTGGTCGTTAAATAAAGAAGTAGAGTTGGTCGAGATGAGCAGAAACTATTCATCTAAATAAGGCCGGTTACCGCGAGATAAATTACTTTGTCCACATACGAGTATCATCTTGCGGATAGGCAACGGTCGTGTTCAACGAACAGTTTCCAACTTCAGATTTTGCTTGCGTTACAACGAAACAGAAAGCTCATAAGCTCGCAGGCGTATAGTAACTTATAGGCATATTTTTGGAATTTTTTCCGCACCGTTTTAGAAATTTCCTGGTGCTTTTGCAACATAGTCCGGTATTATTACTTTTTACATTAGGATGGCTCGAAAGCAGCGATATTACGAGCTTGCGATAAATCGCAAATCTTTCGCGTAAAAAACAATTTTCATAATTAAGTTACAAAAGAAATTTAATCGACAGAGCTATCTGTATATGTTTCGCGTTTTACCTAATTTTAAGGGCAACTTGCGTTGTTCAAACGAAACAGAGATGCTGTGGCTATTCAACGTATTTAACGTACCTAGGTATCGGTAAAACGAAGGTACAAATTCCACAATGCTGTTAGCATTTCTGTTTCCTCCATGAAGCATCACCAAGCGAAAGAAGAATAAATTGCCTGGATGCTTTCGTTCGTCGTTCCTATCGTTCCTACTTATAACATCCCTTCGATTCATTACAATCATCCAATTTATCTAGTCGAATGGCTGAAAATACGCCATAAACAATGCTCAACTTTCTAAAATATCGCGATTCTCCCGGCTCTTTCTTCTTCCTCTCTTACATACCACCAATCATCAGCTAACGACTATAATCTTTTGGCCAAACATCCCTTCTTTCATTCCCTATTTCCTTACACTCGGTAAATACGAAAGTCACACAGAGAAGAGCAAGTTAACCCGCCGTTTTCACGGTTGCCTGTGAACAAGTTGAACGAGAGTGGAGCGTTCAACTCGTCGTCGAGAGGGCTATGCCGGGGGCGTGTGTACGACGAGTGAAGGCATTCATTGCGACAGTAAAAATTGTCAGTTAAATCCCCTTGAGCCAAACCACGACGGCCACGAGCAGGAACAAAGGGGTGAAACGAATAAGCCTGTGGGTATCGTTACCACGCTTAATTACGCTGTTCGCTCGAGAGTTGCCGTTTTTATGACCGTTAAAATGGCTACGCGAAGTTTTTCCGGCAGGCGCGTCGCTGAAATAATTCGTGATAAATAAGTACAGTCGGGGACAAAAATAAGCGAATAGGTAGTGGCAATAAGTCCCAACCAAGTTTCGTTAAACACGGCTCGTTAACATAAAAATTTACGTATGAATTTCAATTATCTGGCAAATAATCGATGTAGTACGTGAATATATACCAAGTAAATTTGAGCGTATGACGTCCGTCGAATCGGTCGGAGGAGGCAAACGAACGCGTGCGATCGAGACAATTTTCGAGGCATTAATTCGTGACACGTTACTGTTTCACGTTTAACATCGTGCGAATTAGTTTCACTGTATATTACACGTAATAATTTGAGCAAATAAACGCACTTCTAGAAGAGGAACGAAGCATATTCACTTCGGATGCAACTTTGGATGCTGTCGTATACCCGACAATTCATAGCAACCCATAACAATGATCCGCGTAAATCCGCTCCTGAATGCAACAACCGACTGTCGTTCGCCGGCCAATATCTGGAGCCCTTTACACCTATCGTACATACCGATCCCGCTTGTTGGACAGTGGTTCGATTAAACTTCATCGATACCTATTTCCATTACGTCATCCTTTTTGTCCGATCGTAGACGCCTTAAACGTGGTACGTCCTTTCCTCCGTGTCGCCAGACCGCTTTTCACGTGGCAACAAGATGCTCGAGGCGTGTGTTTCGTTCCTCCGGGCTTGATTTATCGGCGCTGATTAAGTGGTCGCGCGTAATTAGAAGGGTCAACGAACCGCTCTGGCTGGCCTGTTGAACCGAGCACAACAGAGAACTGTTACGCGAACTTCTTGCTTGACAAGGAGCGTCCGTTGATTGGTAAATTTGGCTGGTTCGTTGTTTTGATTTGTGGTAAAGTCAGATTAATTTTATAGAGTAATTTACGATATGAACCTGGTCTTTTCATGTATGTACCGCTGTTGATACTTGCAAATGTTTCGGGCGTATAGATGGGCGTAGTTGTTAATACGAGGCAATTGTGAGTTTTGGCGTAGTTACGTGCTTTACGGTGCTACTTCGTTAATTTATGGTAGACGTAAATGACGATGCAAATGATTTTATCCTATGAAGAACGAACGTACGTGTTCGTCTTTTGTCGACGACCGCTTAGTTATTTACTGGTTTAGTTATTTAGAAAAGAACGAGTTTAGTGGGTGGATTTGTTTCAATGTTCAACCGTTTTTAAGAATGCTCGTCAGGCTACGCGGACTTTAACCCTTTTTCTCGCGGTTTACTTTAAAGCAGATGTTTGGAATATTTATTTTCATCGCGACTCTATATGCTGCTTTGTGTTAGACAAGGGATTAGAATATTTCAACCAAATTATATTAAATTATTATATATTAAAATTATTTACGAAAATATGCAGACTATTTCGCTTTTAATAAATGTACAAAGTAATTATATACTCTCTTGAATATAATGACTAGGCGCTTTAATTATTGCGAGAAACCTAATACATTAACACAATTGTAATAAAAAAATCGTACGGATAAGTCGTTTATTCTCAAACGATCACTACTATTTTTAATGTAAATGTTTTACGCACGTAATTTTCAATCGATTAATTAAGCGAACTCGATCGTTGTTTGCCATAGTGTCTCGCACTTCACATCGATAGGAAATATATTTATCGCTTCGATCAGAAAACTCGACGCACCAACATGGAAGAAACGAAGCGCTATCGAATCAGTATTTTTCGTTGAGCTACACTCGTTACGGTATTTGCAGCGTGAACGTTCACCGAAAGAACGTCGGTCTTTTTATCTCGTTTGTAGTACAGTTTGTACATCGAGTATGCAGATGACGTTTGGCCCTACGAAGTTCCTTTGAGATGCATGTAGAAGCCTTTCTGAACACATGCCACGAAAATCCAGGTTCCGCGAATGACGAAATTTTACACCCTGGAATTTCAACGTTCCACCGTGTAGCAAGCGTATGTACGTAGCCTTCAGATCTTTCTGCTAAAATATCTTTAGGTTTTTTTGCATTTAGAATTTTTTCTCAAGATTTTATCCGAGTTCTTTCGATGTATAGCACTTTAATGTGAAATTCTTTTCTACATATATTTACTTATTTTGTACATACATCGTATAAATAATCATTTTTGAAGGATTTTAATATCCTACCTTTTCTTCCATTCCTGAGTGAAATATATTCAGTTAGACCTCATCATATCTGAAGTCGTTAACACTGTTAACTCGGTTGATTATTTAACCCGTTAACGAATTAGCAAACTCTATTATTTTCAGTAACGAGTATAATTATTTGCGAGTTTGGGATTCCTAAGCGAAGATCAGTGTTCTTCCGTGTTTGCATTAAAATTGTACTTAAAAGTATATGATAAACTGTAAGAATCCCGAAGAAAATATGAATAAAAAATCCTGATAAATCCTGCTTACGAATATAGGCGAAATTTCTAAACAGGAAACCAACTGATATTTGTCTAGTCGTTGTCCTACTAAAGTTTCTTCGTTTCTATCTTTTGAAGAGAAATTCAAACGCATAAAAATTTGTCTAGCAAAGCGCGCATCGCGATCATCTGTCAGCACTCGATACTAATCGATCACTGTCAGACAGCGCGACAAGGTTCCGTGGTCGATGCGCCATTTTGCCGTCAAAGTACGAAGGTTTATAGAGCTATATAATTCATTGTTAATCGATGGAAATAGGTCAACACGTGCTTAGAATACGAGCTTTCTCTCCTAACTGGCTCGTTTTTCCTTTAGATATAAAAAGGATCAAAGGAAGGAAGCAGTCTGTGCTCCCTCGACGAAGCAAAATAGAATTGCTCTAGTTGGCTGGCAGACCCAACGATTACAACATCCTATGAACTTGAACGCTGTGTCTACGATATAGGACGAATTCTATGTACTTTCTTACAAATTTCGAAGAAAGTACAGTACCTTATTTTCTATGTTTCTCTATCTTTACGAGGATGGTATTCTTCTTATACTAGTATAATATTTAATATCGTTTCAAAGACAATTCTTTTATATTTTCTTTCTCTTTTTATCGACAATTTATATCTGTGTATACTTCCAGAAGAAATAGAATTAAGCTTTTAAGATCGAAAGATAGGAAATCGAGTGAAGTAATAAAAAGTTTCGAAATTGTTTGCATAGAATTTCGCAATAAATTTCTTCCACTGTTAGATTCTTAGCGTCCGAAAGAAATAATTAAGATGTAAGCCCCTTAGCCATAGTTAAGATACGACCCTTTAAATTACATATTCTCATTATATAGATTAAGAGAACGAAGTAGTTTCAAAGAATGTTCTTTTTCACTTTAAAGCTTGAACCAAAGACAAGCCAACTTTCATATCTCGCTCGTTCTCTAACTCTTCGAAAGCGCCAACGTCTTCTATTTTATATCTTCAACTTTTCTCTTAAATCAGATGCCTCTCTCGTATTTCGTAAAAAGATATTATACCTGTATGTCCAGAGCATTCTTCTCTCCGTTTGAATTAGAGAAAAAAAAAAAAAAAAAAAAAAAGAAAAGGAAAGAAGACAGAAGCAATTGTCTTCTGCTACACGATTTAACAGCAATAAAGTATCTCGTTTTCCACCATGAAAACGATAATTAAGAATTTATACGACGGTCAATAGCGACCCTTTATTTCGATACATCGACAAAGTAATCTTTTCGCGTTACTGTAACGCAGGATCGTCAAAAACAGCAGCGATATTAAAGTTTAATAGATTTTCGCGATTAATATCATTCTTTTGGAAATAATAGCCGAAATCGGTTCGCGTAAACTATCTGTTCTATATTACGGATTAATGGACACGCTAAAACGAATAATAACATCTCGTGTCCTAGCAATGGGTATCGGCGATCATCTCACTCGTGAAACAATTTCAATCGATGGAATTTAAAAAATTACCAGCGTTGGTACTAGTGCAAATTCCAGTCGAACGTAACGGTTCAATTTTTCGCTATTTCGTCGGCGGTTTCACGCAAAAATAGAATTTTCTCTCGGTTTACTCCGGCGAAATAATTTTATCGATTCTTTCCACTAGTTTTATTACTTTCGTCACGGATGAAATAAAAAAAAAAAAAAAAAAGAAAGACAGAAAAATGGCATTCCTTCGAGCTTTTCCCCCCATTAGTCGAGCAATTGAGGCAGAGCCATGCGTTACGCGTAACTAATTCATGGTTATCGGTTGCTTTAATAAATCAATGTCCGGGATACGAATGTTCCTATCGTATGATAATAACTTCGGGGAACTAGAGCTCGCCCTGTGAATACTAATTTCGCGCGGAACTGGAATTAAACGTACCAACCGGGAGCCATTTCGAGTTTCCGTGGACCATTACGGAAGATTTCGTTTTTACTTCACAGGGACGGATTCGACGTCGTTTATCCGACGCAAGACCACGCGATAGATTACGTTCGTATTTTCGCGTCCGCGTGTTACTCTGTAATTCTCCGGGATCCAAATACTTCCTTTCCTTGTTATCTACACCTTCGATATTTCATTCTTGCATTAAAATTAAATTCTATTCACAGCGGTGTAATTACGCTCTTTTAAAATATGGAGTTTGAAGTATTTAATTACAAATAATTAATTCGCCAATGCCATTTGTTGGACTTGCCAACACGCATCTTGCGCTCTCGGCTAAAACGATCTTACGTGCTTCTAAACTGTTCTCGCGGCAACTAAATGGCTTGAGAGCGCTTTCTTGCTCGCGAAGGTATATCCACGAATAAATAAATTATTTAGGATTATTGTATTTTCTACAATCGTGATGCGTCGAACGTTACGCGTGTTTCATCGTAACGTCGATTCTACCTTCTTCCGTCTCTGAAGCAAAATATCATTATACGACATCTACTAGTTGTTGATCGATGAGCGTGGAAGATAAAGAACGAAAGTATTAAAAAACTGAGATGTATGATCGAATGTGAGAGGAAAATTTTTAAAAGGAGAAACGAAGATCTGAAGCTTTGCAAAACTGTAGAGATTTGGAAAAGGTCCACGAGCCGTCTAGTTCATCGCAAGTTCTCCGTTTCCAATCTCTGTTATTCTTCGTGTTTATAACGGTCCGATGTTCAACACTATTTCCTATTTCATTCTAATTGCCTCGATACTGTTAATCTAGCGATAAAAATTTAACAAGTACCGCGCTGTACCGTGTCGTAAATTGCACAGGTATTCGGTGAAAACCAATAAAGGCGATCAACGACCAGTCACTCTCCTTCAAAGTCACGGGTTGCGTTGTAACGAAAGGCAAGTGTGCTTCATTCGGTGAGTGCCAGCCATTAGCGGTCACCGGCAACACGATCCTACGCTGTTCTTTCATTCAACGACGTCGAGTTCCGGTGTCATGGTCGAGGCCTTTTCGTGACACCGTTCACCGAACCGCATCGAACGCGAGCTTTTGCTTCATTAATCTCCCGAGTCGAGCGGGTTCGATCAATTAACGTCGATAACGCGTGCACGATAATTCCGCGTTGCCAGAGGTCTCGTCATTACCCTCTCTCCGGAACACGTCTTTCCTCTTCTTTTCCTCTGCCTTTGTTCTAAAAGAGCAAAAGAGAAAAAGAGGAAAAGATAAAAAAAAGTTCTACTTTCGCACTATGACGTATACCAGAACAGTGGAGACTCCGTTGGGAGCCCCTCTCTCTCTCTCTTTCTCTCACTCTCTCTCTGTCTCTGTCTCTGTCTCTTCGTCGTTCCAAACGAAAAAATCGATGTACGTTTCCGTTTGCACAGAAATCTCGCTTCATTCGTAGAGAACGCGTTTCATTTTCCCTCGATTGTCGTAAACCGCTGCCCATTCTGTTTTTGCGAGCCTTGAAAATCGTTCGATGATGAACATCAAAGAGGAAAGCGAGGTAACCTTTGTGAAAAGGCATGCTAATTTCAGAAGCAATGACTCTCGATGTTCTTTGGTGATAGATGATGGGGTTAAGAGATACGGTAAAGTTCCGAGAGAACTTTCGCTTGCAAAGTTAGGTCGTTGAAAAATGACTTGTAACGTGAAAAGTGTGTTATTGTAATTAATTATGATCGGATTGTTTAGTATACTAAATTTGCGTCGATTTAAATTGATAATTCCAGCTGTACATATGCATAAAATTTTCAACGCGCTTACTTTTTGGTATGTACGTATCAGTTTATCGTCGCTGCTGTTCAAACATACAACAAAAACTCGATGACATAAAGGATAGTAGAACGTTATAAAATTAATTGCGTTTCGTTACGCCATATAATAAATTTTCATCGTAACTGTGCTTTGATTAATCCTCTCGGCGATTAATTTCAGAGCATTATTGATGCTATCCAGCTCATTGAATCACAATATTGAGATTGCAATTTCGTCGCCGCTTTACTACGAAAATTATAAATCCTCTGACAATCTTCGATCTGCTGAAAAACGATTGAAGCTATATATCCGCTTTCCTCTGGTCTCTCGATTATCAGAACAGTAATGAATTATTAAATTCCATTCCTACTAAGATTTCATAAACTCGATCACATATTTTGCAGCAGTCGAGTAGTCAAAGTAGGACGTTTATCACGCTCGAATTCAAAAGTATCAATATCAATTTGTATTGGCAAGATTTCGAACGTGAGCTGTAAAAGTGCAGTAAAACGATCGTAAGTTCGATTCGATGCTGTATAAAAATAACTGTGATAGAACGAACCGAGAATTCATTCCATGACTCGATATCGGCTAACAAGGTCTTGTCGGGTCATTTTTGCGGAAAATATCAGAAACAGCTGGAAAGAAAGAAAAAAGAAAATAATGGAAATAAAACGGTGGAAACGGGGTGGCTTTTGATGGAAGCTACGAAAGGTTATCATTACTAGACTAAAACCACAGATATATATTCTTGAACGAGAAATTCTTTAAAGGTAGTTTTATTTTATATCGAAAAACAAATTATTGGAAAATTTTAATATTATTTTTGAGGCAATTATTACTGCCGAGCGATGGATTATACAGTTTGCTCGGATTTAAATTCTAATTATCTTGTCCTTTGTTTTTGGGCGTTGTACGGTAGAAACGTAAATAGCACAGCAAACTTTTCAACCACTATCCTCAGGCACGACGAGAACTTCTGGAAAATCAGTGCGCTCGAAAAATATTTGAAAAGCCGTATTTAATTTTCTAGCTTGTTTTTCGCATAAAAAATATTAAATTCTTATAAAAAAATTTTCCGTACAGTGAAACGAAATTAAACGAATATCTCTACTGTTTTAATATCTATCAAAATGTTTAAAAAATGATTCCTCGGCTTTTGTCTCGTAGTCTTCATTTCATTCGAACGAACGTTTCTATAAAACGTTCGAGTAAAAACAAATTACTCACGAAGTGAGTTATCATCGAATCTTAAGATAAGAAATTTCTTTCACCAACGAGGGGTGTTCTCTTTTCTTTATGAAAATTTCAGTCGACGGTTTTCTCGAAAATGTTTCGGCGTCTCCCAGAGGGACGCAACCCTTGGCTTCGAATCATCCCTTGGTCACTCCTCCCGCGATTATATATACTGACCCTTGGTATTAGCTCCGACAAAAAAGAAAAAATTTCTTTCCTCTCCTCTTCCTAGTTCGTTTTTTGCGACAGTATCCCGGTTATCTGCCCTCGCTGTCTCTGCAAATACTGTCTTATCTGCCTTTCCCCAAGTAGCTTCAAATATCCTGACGATTTAACCTTCAATAGAAAAAGAAATATATATCAATTAAATGTGCAAAGTGGAATGTAAAACTCTCTATTAAGTTGATTAGTTCAATAGGAGCAAATGTTTTGAATAAAGGGAAACGAACAGTTTTACTATTTAACATAAGATTTAAGAGTACTCTCCATGGCTACTACTAAAAGTGAAAACCTTGTTAAACTTGTTATGGAGATACTCTTTTCAAACCTATTTTAATAGAGACTCTGACGTTTGTTTTACCGCCATAAACTTTTGCGGTGCACATTTATCTTATAATGAAATTTTCATACAACGCGATTTCGGTAGAACAGTAGATGCACTAGGATCTAATTATATTTTCCAACGCACGCAAACTGTTCGGATACAACTGCATCAATTAATTTCCTCTATTTTTCTGTTGATAAGCTTCTCCTCTAGAATTACCTACGTAATTTCTACTTTCGACTACAGACGTTTCAAAAGATTTTTATTCCAATAATTAATACAATTAATTTTGTGTTTGTTTCGTAGTGCTGCTACTTTCGAGTCGATATTTTTTCGGATTTTTTCTACTGTCGTTAAAAGATATTTTCAATTTAGTACGAAGGAATCGTCGTTTCAATTCCACGCGACGGTTTTTTTTTTTGCTTCAAATACTAAAAATTTCCTTAATTCTCAAAAGTAGAAGGAAATTAGCACGTAAAAATTTGAAGACCGTAGCGGAGTTAAATACCATAATAGCAGCGATCCAGAGTATTTCGAAATTCATGGTCCAACGTGGGTGTGGAACTGCACTTCAACGGCTCCATTACAAAGTTTTGTACCCGAAATAGATACGCGAGTAACGCGTATCGATATTCACGTCGAGAAGAATTCAATAGGGGTGGAAATCAATCCAGCTGGTATTTTTCATTAGAGCTTCCTGCGCCGATAAGCACGGTTTTTTTTTTTGACTGGAGGAAAAAATTCGTCGATAGTTTGACGCTAGCCCCGCTGCCGCGGTTTCCCACGGAAATTTCGATAATGTATTCCGTGCATGAAGTCTGAATCAATTTCATTGTATTATTTCCACGATGTTCTCGGGTCTGCTACACGGGATAGTTCATAAATGCCTGCCGATATTTCACGCAGCCGAAGGTTCAACCAACGCGAATAACAAAATATTTTGAAACGTACATGGGATTAACATTGCAGGAGGTGTCATTGATCGGAAGATTCGCGATAATTTAGAAGGAATAAATTAACACGGAAATATAAATTATGTTGAATTTCTTATTTTATTTCTTTATTATTAAATTCAAGTTAAAGCGAATGTCAAGAATGTCCATCGGAGTTACTTCAACGGGAATGTTCATTTTTTGTAACGAAATTGCTAAAAATTTGTATGCCTCTAAACTGCTAAACTCGTATAAAACTATATGACATTCGATGATTACCTTTCTAAATATGAAATTCAACTATTTAACTATACACACTGCGAAGCGATAAAATTCCGATCGCTATAGATTAAAAATTCGAGTTAAAGGTAATTGAATACCGTGAGCTCTTTATAAAAAAAAAATCTGTCGCAGTACAGAGGAAAATGTCGTACGTTTATTTATGCACCGCCTGCTATATATACACCGATCTCCTTGATACCACAGAATATGTTGTTACGCAATGAAAATCTCCGAAGCAGTCAGTAACATTTGCCCATTTTCCTTGAAGGATTTACTAGCGTCTTTGCGTCGTGTAGCATCGTCGTGAACGAGTTGTTAGTTTCGACTTAGCTTCTTGCGATTCCACTTTTCCCGAATGAAAAATCTGCATTGCGAAACAAAAATTTCTTCGTTGTAACAGGCTTGGCTCTATTCAGAATCATAGCGAACAATCTGTGCGAGTCACAGTTGGGAACAACTTCTGTTATCCGAATTCCCATTATCCGAAAACCCTATGCAAACGCTTCGTTATCTGCTAGCTTTTTTCCGACAATACCGCATCGTGGCTCCTTTCTAAACGAAAACGTTCTATACGGGCTTGATTAAATCGTGGCATAACGTGATATCGTTATACGTACATATACATATGCACGAGGGCAATTTGATTTTTGTACCGCACCTGTAAGATCATAATTGAGTTTTTTCTATTTTCATGCGAACATTTATATATTACATTTCCTTTTTAACTGATTTTAATTTATTTCATAATTTCAATTATATTGCAAAAAATATTTCGTTTAACGTTGGAATTTATCGTTTTCGTTATGTGGTACCAGTCAATTGATGAAATATTAATTGAAAAGTGCGTCAATTTCTGTGTTTGCTGTTAATATAGGCTTGCTGTTTCAAAACAAGAAACAATATTAATTTTGCAGAAAGCATCTTCGTGCGTTCAACATTTATGACGCGAAGTAATCCGAAATTCCACATTCTAGAATATTGTATTATTGAATTTAAACAAAATTTAAATTATTAAATTTTAATTGTCAAATATAATAACTTCAATTTAGCTAACTGTAAATGTAATTTAAATTTAACACGAATTTGGAATTATTCCAGAAGCAAATTGTTCGACCACTTTTCTACAAACATTTTTTAAACAATTCAATCTATTTGGTTACTCCGACGGTTTTACAAACAGGTTTAATCTAACATTTGAACGATCGTTTTCGTTATCGTGGTATATTAATCAATTTTTGCCTGACAAGAGTTTTGTTTGAAAATGTTCAAGATTTATGTGCTTTTGTCGCTTGGAATTATTTCAAAAGAAAAATGTACAAGTGTCCATTTGTTATTTCCATGCATGCATACAAACGAATAAATTCTAATAATAAAGTCTCTAGTGAAAAATCTTATCCGAAGCAGGGTAATGTATGTACATCTGAACACGAGTGTCTCGTATAAGCTACATACATCATGTGGCAAATACTTGAAATAAGCTCAATTCGAAATAGCTCGTTCCACGCGGCATCATTCAAAGAGGGTGGAATTTGTCGAATCATCGACAGTATTGGCGTTCCATTAAAATTTTATCTTCGTGCAGATTGCATTTATGCCCTGGAGGACTTGAAACGGTTAAAATACGTGGTCTCGGCGCAACTAGACGACAATAAATAACTGCAGATAGTACATCCAACTAGTTAGAGATGAATCACTATTGACACTTTAACGGCTCGTAGTACACGGAAAGTTAAAATAACCGCAATACGATTTATCTACGGAAAATTATTTTTCATCGATGGTTCATGAAATAGAAATTCGAAGAACTTGTTTCGCTCGTGTAAATAAATTTCAATTCGGAGTGATATTAACGTTGAAGGTACTTTCTACATCGCGACCTCGAAACGTCCCTATTAAAAACAGCGACAAGATTTTTAAAAAATTGGGTTAAGAAAATTTGCAGGTAATAAATTTTACAGAACAGCAATAAAAGGCGCAAAAAAGGTAAAAATTAAATTTGAAAGAGTTGAAGTAAAAAAGCTGGGAAAGAAGAAGGAAAAAATTGTGAACGCTTAAATTAAAAAATGTTGAAGTAAAAGAAAAGGTAAAAAGTAAGCTGCGGTAAGAATTTATTATAAAGAAGGTTTAAATAGTAGAACATTGTGTTGCATAAAAAAAAATAGCAGCAAGTGTAAAAATCGAGAATTTTGCCTTTTTTTTTTACTAGAAACGTGAAAACCTCGCTTCAGGATCTACCCTGAATATTCTGTTTACTCGTGTTCGGTTTCCTCCCCAGAGAACCCGATTTAATCGGCTACCTATTTGATGCTTGCTCACCGATATCGTAACCACTTTAAGCCCTTGGGTACTTTAACGCATTCGCCAGGCAAACCGACTAACAATCAATAATATCTACTAACGTAAAAGGAGGACAATATTAATAGTATTTAGCTTGAATATCTGGCGAAATATCGCGATACACGTCGAGATTAAAGACGAATCGAGATATTTGGCCAATGCTGCGGACGTAGCTGATTGTTAGAGTTACAGAGCTTTGTTTGTTCGAACAGATTTCGACACAGTCTGTCGGAATCTAATTAACATTTCTCTCGTTAATGAGAATAATACTGTAACCGAGAACACGAACACAATATATTCTACGCGTTTTTGTTCAAATTTTATATTATTCGTACAAATGTCGTTAGCTATCGTTAGGTATACGATCGTAAGTTTGGATAAACGCGAATAGCGTGACTTTTATAATTGTTAATTATATTATTTATTGTAATTCCCATCATGATTATTAATGATTAAGCAACCTTCGCTATATTTTTTAAGAAGTTTATTTGATGCTGCTTGGAAAAATAGATGGGAAATGCAATTTAAATGCTAATCTCGCGATACTACGTCTGAATATAGTTTTCAGTCTGAATTTTTTAGCGTCTCCTCTATCTTCTTTAATACGCTGACGCGGCTAATTTTCGTGTTGCACAAAAATACTGTTTTGTAAGAGTTTTATAAGAGTTTTATGTAGATAACAAATATACACACTCGTACCTCACTCGATAAGGATCGCGACACGGTCCCCGTTTAACACTTTTGAACGGGCATAACTTAGGTTTTCGAAAAGCATTGTCTGGAATTCTATTGAGAATAGGCTTACGATAATTCGCGTTTGATTTGTTTCTACTTTGTCATTCTCCGTTCGTAACACGTGCTCTTAAATTCAATTATTAGTAAATAACTTTTATTTCAAACTTCTTAGACTCATTTTCCGGAAAATATCTCCATACAACGTTAAAACCACAGTTGCAAAATAATTTTTGCAGCAAATGATGATAGTTAATTCAAGTAGGTCGTTAAAACAAGCAAACGACGCAACAGTAAACAACAGAGTTAAAGGAAAGAGAAATTGAAAATATAATTAAAAGCCAAGATCGGCGATGTTTTTTTCGAGACATCGACAAACTTCCGCCTCCACAATCTGATACGGTTTAAATGACATAATTAAACTACGAACCTCTTTCTCTTTTACTTGCGCTGTTAATAACTAATTTTAATAAATGCTGCCATAAACGTAAACAAATAGAATTAGCGAAAAGAGGAGAATTGAGCAAAAATTAAACGATCGTTTCTTTTAAAATTCTGGAAAAGCGGTGAACGTCTGCGCCTGGAATTTCTGGTGAATCGATCCGCGCGAGATTTCCCGCCATAAATTTCCACCGTGACTCCCGTTGAAAATTTCCAATGCAAACGATCACACCGCGTCTGGTGCCACTTTAACCGGCGTCTCCCGCTAATCGTTCCCGTTAATTAACCCGATCGACGACATCGAGAATCAGAGGGGCCGTTAACGAACGTTCTGTTTTTTCGACGCGATATGGAGCCCTCGACGTTACGCTGACTTTCGCCGATCGATTCGTTCCCACATCGTATCATAAAACGGGGAAACACGAGCGGAATGCGCGACGCGGCGTTTCGACGCCGAAATCTAATTACGTCGTCGCCGTGCGAAACAAAAAGGTGGGCCGGCTTGTTTGTGACGTTTGCTCGATATTATTCAGATTTAATTAACCGATGATTTTTCGACTTGTGCAGAGATCCAAAGTTTTCTCGGTCCATGACTCCCTAGAGTCTATAATTTCGAACGAAAAAGAAAAGGACTTTCGCGAGATCAATGGCGATGCGTTTCTTTTTCTCGTCGTTTTCTGATCGTTTGCCAATCATCCCCTATACAGTACAATTTCTTCTCTAAACACGTTCCGAGAGCAGAATCGTTGGCTGATTGCGAACGCCTTCATACCGTTGTCAGTGGTTGTAATTTATACGCGATTCTTTTTCTTTCATCTTAGAACGAAAGCGATATCGCGATTGCTGTCGATAGAGGTGAATTCGAGTATATCGCAAATACGTTGGAGTTCAAATGGAAAATTTTTGACACGCGGTGAGTACTTCGAGAAAAATATAAGATAAGATACAGTACATTTAAACGCATTCGAATCTTTCTTTAATTGGGATACTTTAATTGGAACTTCGTCAATGAATTCACACAGTATGTTGTATATGACATTCGCGATACGTAAATTGTCCTGTTTTACGATTCTACTTTTTTGCGAGTAATTGCTTTTACAAACTGTGCAAATTCTTGCTTTCGAAACCAGCTGGTATAATTTTAATACTTTGTGAACACAGAAAATGAAATATCATCCCTTATGAATAGTAATTGAATTTTATAAAGTGAAACTTGTGTATTGAAGTTGATTAGTACGAAAATTGGTTTCATTTCTATATAACTATTGGTTATAATCATATATTTAATTTTTGTACTTTTTCAACTGTTTCCCTATGGCAACAGATGATTTTGTTAAAAAATAAGAAAAAGGATCTACGAAACTTGGAATTCCTTTCATAGGATAAATTTCATTAATTAGCGTTATGATCCTGTGAAACGTTAAACTTTGTATTTCCCACGAAAAGCGTTTGATCTTTTATTCCACGGAATCTTTTACGTGTTGCTTAAATCGCAAAATTAATTATTGAAAACGATTGGAAACGTGGTCGAAAATTATCGACACGTTATGCTCTTCGTAGTTTCAAATCGTTCACAGTTCGTCGGTTTCCACTACCACGAAAAGCAATCAAGGATCGTTTGGAAAGTGTTCGTTTAAAATCTCCGTTGCACAATACTCGTTAAAATTTATTCGAAGCAAGTTGTAGCCGTCGATCCGCCCGAAACTCAATCGTTGAAACAAATCGGATCATTTTTGTAATCGACTGTAGTCAAATTTATAAATATCGAATAGAATTTACATTGTTAAACGCGTAATAAATGTATTAGAAATAAATTTCATATATTCTATGGATCGCGCAAAATTACTTAATAATTGGTCGCATCTCATTTTAGTGATTTCTTCAAGAGGAAAATTTTCCTTAAAACGTTACACCTTGATATCGCTAACCTCTGTAACTGTTAAGGAAATATTTACTTTCAAATAAATAATTCCGATTTCTGACTATCTCGGAAAATTTCTTTCGTTTATTCACCGTGAGTAACGTAACGACGGGAAATATCTCTCGTGATTTTCGCCTCCTTCGCTGGGAATCGAAGTTCGATACGTTTGTCGGCCAGTTTCGTATATCTCGTTCAAACTAAGCCGGAAAATCCGCAGCACATCGTGGATTACAAATGTTGCGAAATCGATTTTCTATGTAAGTATCATTGGATCACGGCCGTTTCGCGTTGCCTCTGGCATAATTAACCAAGTGAAAACGAGATTACGCGGAATCTCCCCAACTCTTGCAGCCACCCTGTTATTTGTCACGAAACGCTTAAGTCGGACTAATCCCTGGTTGTTCTACTGGTTACCTACCAACTACAGTTGCCAGTAGATTCTTGTTATGCGTTAGTTAAGCCATTATATTATAGTTATGCTATTTCTTATTGCGTAATTTATCGTTATAATGCGTATATAGATGTATTACTCGTTACATTCATTTTTAACTGTAACCATAAACTCCTAGTATATCGAGGTAGGTATCTCGATTAATTTATTAATAATTTGATATTTAGGTGAAATTTGTGATTAGAAGATAGGAAAATTCGTAGTAAAATGAAATCTTGCAATAATCGATTAATTGTATAATAAAATCATGAAATATTTTTGTATTTTTCCTTAGTACTAAGTCTTAATATTGGTATTTAATAGTGTTTTTACTAAGTTTTACCGATTAAATATTAATTATAGGAAATTACGTTATTTTTTGCATCGAATGTACGATCGTAATAAATCGTGATCCTTCGCCGAGGAAATTTGATGCTTTGAAATCACACTACACGTGATTTCTCAGTATAAAAATACCGCACCCTCGACCATCAGTCAGGCAAATATCTCAACCGAATCTTACTGCTCCAAGCATTTATCACTCGCACCTGACACCCAAAAAGATTTCTAAATCTGCGGATGATTTCTTGAATCTTGGTTCTGTTATGCACATGTTCGACATACGTGCACGTCCTGCATTTGGAAAATCGATTAACTCTTTCACGGATCCTGTTTGACACATGTTAACGATACGTCAATCACTATAGGGAAACGAGAATGACCTCAAAGTTATTTAATCTCTAATTAAAGCTCGGCTTCTCCTCTTTCTGAATATCCTACAAACCGATCAAACTCGTTAACCCCGAGTGCTATATTTAAAAAAAGTTCTCCATTTTTTAGAACGCGGCGAACTTCGCTATAAATTATACGTTGCAATGAATATTTCATAAATTCTCGTGCAAAGTTTAATTTCGATATCAACATGTAACGCGAAGTCTGGCAAATTTTGTATTTCAAATATTCATAAAAAATATCATGGTCGTTCGACGCCTAACAGATCATTCGAGGAAAATCTCAGAAATATTTGAAACAGAAAAGAACATAACGTAAGACTTTATTTACTTTGCAAGCTTCTCACGAATAAATCCGAAAAATCTTGTCAAAAGAGCAACCCGAAGGGAACAATTTTTAAAATTGAATTTCCGACTGACGTTTACCAACGACTAGACGTCAGACTAGAAAGATAATATTTTACGAAGAAATCGTTCTTGTGACTATGAAGAGGTCGTACGAGAGGAAAGTACAACTTTCAAGCTGCTCGACGTTTCTGCTCTGGCTAATCCTGTGTCTCGCCATAGCGTGTCTGTTTTATATTTCTGTTTGTTACTAGCTTCCAGTCTCCGTTTCCGAGAGTTTCTATCGACAGGTACAGTTCGCTCTGTCAGCATGCAAATCAGCGTACACCTTTTCCACGATACAGCGCTGTTGATCAGCGAAGAATTAATTCGATTACTTTGAATTTTGATTTAACTTTGATAAATTAAACAACTATTTATCATGTAAATAATTCGTGTCTTGTTTACGAAGTTTAATTTAAAAAGAGTATTACGATCGATAAGAAACATTTTGAAAATGAACTCGATACACGAAAATTTGTCAACCCTCTTACACTTCCGATGATTCTTTCCACGAAACGTTCTCTTAAATTTATATCCTCTCTTTTGTGCTCTATTTAACCATTTTCACGAATCTGCGGACTTATACCTTCGCTCTCATCTCGGATTTATATCTTCGATTGAAAACCTCATACGAAACACACGTGTTGGGTTCGGATTTAGCAGTCTAAAATCTCTAAGATACACCTGTTATGTTTCGTAACAGGATTCTGGTGCGATGTTGATTGAATATGTAAGTCGTTTCACTTTGAAAACCGAGGATAGCATAAATTATCATCAACCGAATCCGTCACAAACTATTACGATGTCTACTATAGCGAAACGTCCGATACAACGTCTTCTCTACGCAAAATCAATTTCCATACTTTAGCTACACCATAATTTCTCGATTGAACTAGTTATTAACTCTGACACGTTTTCCGCAACCAATATTAAAAACTTTCCTCCCATCCCTGAGGATGTATGTTTAACTGGCGCGAAGTTTAAAATCATCTTCTTCTCTTTATAAAAGCACAGGGGATAAAAGTGTTGCTCGCACTTACAAGGTTTCTCGCAAAAATTTCCTTCCGCTCGTGAAATATTCCCGTTACGTAAGCTGCGCGCAAAGAGGAAAACGAGAACCGGCCTTCATTTCCAGTTGATCGTTTTGCGGTGCGTTCCCATTTCGGACATGGACGCCTCGTCACCTCGAAATCTAACGACTTTAAAAGCGGCGCGTACAATTACGGAGGTGCTAATGCGCTGATAAACGATATTCCGGCCAATAGGGATGCTAAATTCAAGGTAATCTCGTTTCCGACGAGTTAATTGCCACGCTGTGCTCGCCACCATTCGATCCTATTTCGACGAACGAAATGATCTACGTGTTCCTACGTATAATTCGCGCAAGTTTCTTCGTCCTTCCACGTTTAATCCCGAATTTCTGAGATAAAAATCCAACGCGCGTTTTCTCCTGCTTAATCCGTGGTGGACGGTTAAACGCGTTGTTGATTAATGAGAGACGAGTTGATATTTCGTATAGTCAAATGTTACAACAAGATATCTACACATCTGCGTGCCCTCAATAGCCTTGAGGACCTACCACAAATCTCGGGAATTTTCTAGCTAAGGTCCTTCAGATCGAAAAAAGATCTTTTTACTAAATGGTTTTCTAAAGTTTATTGTTTACTGCCAGAAGACACGGGAAAGTTAGTTTTTGTCACGTACGATGCTTCCCACTAGCAACTTTTTATCGAGGACGGCTAAGACCCTTCCTAATCCACCAACCTTCTTATTATCCAATCAAAAGCAATGTTTACTGCCCTCACTTTCCTAACCAAAATTGTCATGAACAAATCCGATGGTCCCATGCGCTAGACACACCCATCACTAGCTTTCCTCCGACACAGCATCGTCACTCAACTTCACTTATTCTTCATCGTTAGAATAGTCAACATATCTTTATCGGGTTTCTACCCTTAGATCAATCACTTACTTAACTTGTACATACGCACCAATGTAACTATCTTCTTTACAAAGTTGTTGGAATAACCATTAATTTATACGTGTTAATTCAGTGTATATTCAATTAAACCATCCCTATTATCTTAACAGAAACAAGGGAATCGATCAGTTCGTGGCGTCGATTGTCTAATTGTAACGGGAATTTACGACTCCCGTTGACGTGCTTTCTCGCGATCGCGTCTCTCCGCGAATGGTCGATTATTTAAAATTATTCGATGTACAGCATACAGAGTTAGTCGTAATCGTCGCTCGCTCGTTATAAGGATATGTAGTATCGTGGACGAAAAGCCTAAGAGATATCGGGTGAACCATAAACAATGTCGCGAGAGAGCCGAGGTGCCGACAGGCTCATCAATGTGTCGTCGGTCCTCCGACCTGTCGTCGGTTTCGTAGACAACGACCTATGTGACCCTGGCCACGAGCGGTTGCGGAACACGAGCTTGGTGGGCCTAAGAAAGACAAATTAGCAGTCAGTGTGAATCGAGAAGTCAGAATGCGAGTTGCGTTGTCAATATAGTGTTGCTAGCGTTGTCGAGAGAGTGTGATCCGCGTAAGAGGGAGCGTTGGATCCGTGATGACGAGAGTTACAGATTAGTTGTCTTAATTATAATACGTTATTGTGATTAGTTCGCGTTAAAAAACTATCGTTTCCTGTTTAATCCATTTATTGTAAATAAATTAATTGTAGTATAAGATCCTACTGATACTAGATAATCATTTTAGAGCATGCTTGTCTATTTATACTGGTCGGGAGAGTACCGGAAAGTTTGAATTTGGCTTCAGTTGACGGTTGCAAATAGCGGCGATATTGTTTTGTCCGGAGTTTGTTTATCGTTACGTTTTGTACGTCAAGACGATGTCAATGTTCCGAGGCAAAACAACAACATGAGTCGCTCTCGATTCGCATCGTTCTCTGACTCATATGCCGCTACAAATCCTTCAGCTGCGGGTGACGTTGAAGTCGCGTCTACTTACTTGCTTACTCTGTTAATAAATATATTATACGTCGTTACAAAAGTAAACGGAGAGGTAGTGAAAATGCATGTCAACGAAGTTTCGTTAAATATGTCTTGTTTGCGTGTTAATTTCAATTATTTATTAAATACGTTAGATGCTGCAACGATATAGAATAAAACAAGCACTGTATATAGCACTGGTACCAGTTAAATTAAACGTCATTGATATTTATACATTTCCAGTACCTGACTACTCATTTTCCTGCTCTATTGAATCTACTTATTCCGTTAATTTCAGCGGATCGCGCTACTATCGCGTCGTGTTTTTTACTGAACCGCATTAAGAATCTCCTTATGACAAATCCGTAGAAAATATAAGTTTCGTCCTCGAGTTTATACAGAAAAATATGGAAACTGCTGGCGGTTTGGTACAAAAAGATATGAAAATCGCTGGCCACTCGAATGCGGTGAATTTATCAACGGCAGCGATTGTAATTAATTTGAATCCCATGATGCCGATCATGATGGATGCAAGTTGAATTCTGCGAACGCTATTCTGTCGCGTTGTCTCTGGCTCGTGAATAATTGCGCGCCCCAATACTCGTTGGCGACTGTTTTATTTATTAAGATTTTATGTGTGTACGTACACGTATACTCATTATCCTAGCATTACGTTCGTAAGCTCGCGGCTTGATTCTGGTCGCCCAGTTTGATATTAATAAGTGAAATGTAGTTATTGATTTCGAATAATGAAAAGCAACAGATTTGAATATTATATTTTGTCAAACATATGCAGCATTGTTAAGGATATTTCAGTTTTAATGTGGATGTTTTTTCAGCTGAAAATGTTGCTTTTCGTCGAAGACAAACCAGTTACGTCAGTAGTATGAAATATTTATTTCACGTACCCGCGTAATCTGTATACAGTCACCGATTATCGTCGTGTAATACCTTTCCAGAAACAATCTTTTCTCGAATCCTTCGACAGAGAGGATAAAATCTTCGCAGATCCATTTATCCATAATTTTGTAATGAAATTATATCAGCGTAAAAATAAGCTGGTCTTCAACCTCTTTTAATACCACAGCCACTAAACTTACGAAAGCGTTTTTGGTTAAATTAACGCCGACTTTTATCGAAACAAGAACATAGTTGACGTGTTTTCCGTTCTTTGGCTTTCGATCGTGTTTTTGATAGCCCGTTGCGCTTCGTTCCGATGTTTCCCGAGCATCCCAGTTCACCTCCGGAGGTCTGCCCCTCGGAAGAAGCGAATTGGAATGTTGACGAACAAAGAGCAACGTTCTTGTAAAAACACCATCATCGTGAAACTTTGAAATTTAAACAGAAACGTAACTACGTGTATCTATATATTTATGTGTTTTATTTTACTATGTCTGCGTAGTATATTTAGTCACACACAAACACACACACACGACATTATAGCTCACTAGTTCCAGTATTAAGCAGAGTAATACGTTTTAGACTGTGAAGATTGCGCGTGTCAAAATGTTTACTAGACGTCCTTCTATCCCTCGAAATAGAATTCGTCGAGCGGTAGTTTAATTCCACAGAACGTTAAAACGTGTGATTTGTTCCAACAATAACATTCGTCGGTGACGCTGTCTGGCCGATTTTAAGCCACTTTTATGGGTGGATGATAGAAGCAGTAAAAGGCGCTTAAAGCTCTTTCCATTGGGTCGACACGCGTCTCTACCATCGTCCAATTTCCGTCTGGTCTTGAAATGGAAATCTTGTTCTCGAACCTTTGATATCCGGCATGGTGGGGTTACGCGTTACAGAATCGTCTGTCGTGTACAGATGCAATTTCGAGTGGCTGCTTTTTGTCGCCAATAAAAGTGCACGGCGCCGGCAAAGTAATTTTATACCGTAACTTTGGCTAACTCATCGCCGATGCACTTTTTGCCAGACGCCACCTCTCTCCTGATTTTTGTCCGGTTTTCAGTTTCATCCGTTTGTAAAACGATACACCGCACTCATGAAAACTGATTAGAAGCATCGCAAATGAATGGCAATCGCGTCTTTTTGGTATCGTTATCTGATACTCGTTCAACAACGATGTTTCGAGAACAAAATAGCTAAAAACAATGTACGCTTCGTTTTGGTATTCCATGTTGCGTTTATGCACTCGAGGAAAAAACAAGGTATCGATGTTTCGAGAGGACTGCAATAAAAATTTCGATGGAACATCGCGGTTGTGTGGCACGTGATCGTCAATTTTGCGATATTCCAGCTCTTTCACACTTTACCGATCCTTACACGCCTTCCGTATGGCCACTGAATATTTATCGTAAATATATATTGCTGTTATTTATATCAACTTTTTAACTATATTAAGTATATTAATCTATTTTCGTTGATATTTGTGTCTGCGAGCAACGAGTTCTCTCGCGTATTCGTAATTCTAGTTGTCTGTGGGAGACTGGTATATAGGAGGTTTGATCGTGAGGTTTAATCGATGTTGTAGTTCGTTGGTGTAACCGTCGAATATATTTAAAACGATAAATTAGCGTACAACCTGTTATTCGCTGAGTCGCTCGTACAGAGTAAAAATCACAAGGTCGATTGCTAATGAACTTGATAAAATGTCCGCTAGATACTCGAGGAGAACTCGGTAGAAACTCGCGGAATTACTCGTATAACTCGGATAAATAATTGACTGATAACTGGTTGATAACTGATCGACAACCGAATGTAACTCATGTGCCGCTACATGTCTTTGAAATGTGATTATTTATATAACATTGTAAAATATTAGAAGCGTCTTCACGACACTCAAAGTCTTAAATATACCTACATATATCATAAATATATCGAGTCTGTGTATAGCGTTATGTATACGATATTGATTATTTGTATCGAATGTCATGTCAGACAGAAAATTTAAGGTTCACTCGGACATCTTCGACTTTGAAGGAGTTTGAAAATTCCCCATAGGTTGGAACGAAACGCAGATCGAAGACGTATTTGCCAAGCGGAAACATGTTTCTCGTGTAAATACCGGGGTATTCTTTATGAGCTTCGCTCGCGCTTTCAGGCGAAATTAATGAAATATCGTATACCGCAAAGATTCTGAAAAATGCAAATGTCTTTGACCGCATTATACGCAACTTGTGCGAAGAATAAGATATAAAGAGACTTTGAAACGGATATTTGAATAATTTGGATAATTTGAAACGAAACTCTAAAGTAACAGAAGAGACGTACTTACGATTTATTATTATATCATGGTTATAGCATAATGTTGTCCTTCCTTGTCTTCTTCGTCTCATTTTCTCGATAACATTATTAAAATACAAATACATTATTAAGTGATACATTATATTAGTGGTATACTTTACGCATTACTATCGTTCGAGGAATATTCTCAACAACTCTATTACGAGGAAAGCTTTTCATACATTACGAAGGAAAATGAAGGAATACGACAGACACAATGGCAATATAGATTTACCAAGTACGTCAGCATCCCACGCATACTTTAAAAGCACGACAGATGTCTGAAATTTCGATGTTCGATCCTTTAAGTAATATTCGATGCATCGTTCGAAGAATATCAACGAGATTCTATTCAATGCGATATGTTGCGACGTAAGTTATATCGGTTGTGTAACAAGTGGATGTTACGTAAATAAACTGTATTAACATTGCACGATGTGAAGTAGTATATTGTGCGTAACGGTCCGTATATCACTGTTGGATCTTCCTTGCATCTTTGAACTTTCAAAAATCGATACTCGAACTGCTTTCCTAGAAGATGCTTGGAAACTCAATAAATCGTAGATTACGTTATTACAAATTATTATTTATTATTTGTTTAATTTATATCGATGTGTGGATAATTCATTTTTTTTCACGATATTTGAAAAGAACAAATCTTTTCAAGGGGAAGGAAATTGCTGTGAATAAAAATACCAGAACTTGAAGGATCAAAGTTATTTGCCTGAAGGAAAATTATTTGAAAAAATAAATATTTCATATAGGTTTTTATACTAGTTATTGACGTTACTTCATCTGGCGTATCGATTCTCTGGAAGCTCGGCATTTTTCGAAAAATCTCCTATTGTCGTAAATAATCGGGAGAAGCGCGGTTTAAATGACAAGACATTAATCACAACGCGAAACAAAACGAGAAATCCCTCGACGTTCAGTGAACGGAAAAACGTGGAAGAAAACAAGATTCGCATTTTTGTTGTTGCCTCCGTGCATACACACCACGCACACCTTGTAGAAGGTTTCAGGCCAACAATTCTCGAACCTTGCCAGCGTAAGAACTCAAGAAACAATTGGAACAAAATTGCAAGGAAAAAAACACGATCCCTGCGTTTCGCTAGCTACCTTTTGTTCGAACGTTTACTGAAAAGATTTTTATCCGAAGTTATCTTGTACCTACTGATTCAACGTGAAAAAGAAGACGGAACTGAACGGTAGAAATAGATATACGTGGAAGTTTGATATAAAAGTAAAAAGATATCAGACGATACATCGTGTATTTCAAATTTATATTCCATTATCTTTTGACGAGATAGTTGTTTCGTTTTATATCGACTATTTCTTTAATTTCTAAAACGAGCGAATAAATTATATAAAATGTTCGAATCATTAAATATTTAATAATCCAACTTTGTATTCGAGTTTCCTCTTACACACCTTTTTGCAACTATACGATAATTTTATCTCGTTTCCACGAAACGTAATTTACCAAACAAACGTGTAATATTTTACGTAGTTCTTCGATCCTCTAACAAACGCGCAGAGTAAACTCGGCAAAAGAGAAATTTCCATGAAAAACCAATCGTTGCATCCAACATCGCCAGACGTATCATGTGTATGACTATACAGTCAACTGGAAAGTCATTGTAACAACGAACGGGATCCGACGGAACGCTGCCCCATTGCGTTCGATGCAAATGCCATTATTCGATTTCTTCACGTTGATGAAGCCGAAGGAAAGGAAGTAAAACATCGTCGGTAGACGATAAGTCGTCGGTCGACGAACGACAAACGACTGACGACCCCATTGATTTTGTGGCAGGGAATCGAAATGAAATTTCTCCTCGTATTTCGTTCGTCGGTATCCGTCCCAACCAGCTATTTTTTGCTTCGTCGTTGCGACGATCGTCGCACGAACGTGTCATTACCACGGACAAGAATTGTGGTTACAATCGAAATATCGTTCCCCGCTGTGGACCACGAAACGTGTTCACATGGCTGTGAACGTTATGGAGCTCGGGGAAATCTGATTGCACTGAGTAGAAGAAAGAGGTCACGACAAATTGAAACGTGCTTTGCCACGAAGGATTGATGTCCAATTAAGAGATCTGACCAAGGCAATACGTAGTCGAAGAGTTTGTGTTATGGACGAGATGGTTTCGTTGGTTTCGTGAATTGTGGTTCATCGGCTTTGCACGAATTATTGGACTTTACGATTCGATGCTCGTTTAAGGGATCCGAGAGGCTTGATTTGTGGTTTCGACGAGATTTGTTTCGTTGATTTTACGATTTGCGGTTTGAGTATTAGGAGAATCGTTAGACTGTGCGAGAACAGTATTCGGATTATCGTCTATGAGTCGGCAAATAGAAGTTCAAAGTTAAATTAGAACAAATCCTTTCTGGAACAGATGTTTCGGTTCTTTCATGACAAATAGTTGTAACGTAAACAATCGGCGAGTCTTAGGTTCAAGCATAATTTTAGCAGATTTATCTTCGTTCTGAATACGTTAAATGTGCAATGGCTTATGGAACGGGGTTTCTACGAGAAAGTATAAATTCGAAAGTATGGGAAATGTGGAAAATATGGATCTTTAGAGAAAAGTGGTGTTTTAGAAATATTTTACAAATGTTCGCTGGATAAGAAATACGTCGAATTGGTTTTCAATTACTCTCGATCAATCGAAATAAAGTTTTTTCTTTTCTTGCAGATTCAGGTTTCGTAATCCTAGATGCTGATATGTTTGCGTCACACGTTGCATATTACAGGCAATAGGATACACTAGCAGTATCGCGTAACGTGTAATACGAGTAAACTAACCGAAACTTTTAATTGATCTTGGCACAGAATTCTGAAAGCGTTAGTAATAAATTAATATAAAATCGAATTTTGTCCAACTTTCGCTAGGTACCGCGTGTAATAGACGCACGTATTTCTTTAATCGAAACGAGCCAACGATATAAAAATATTCGTAATTGGAATTCTCTTCATATCGTTTACAATTTCTCAAAAGAGAAATATCGTAATTCTCTATGCACGTCAAGATTAAATACAAAGCACGTACTGAAATATAATAGAAAATTCGAAAGGTAGGAGAAAAGGTATCTGGGTCGTTATATTTTTAATTCAAAGGAAAACGTGGATAAAAAATTGACATGACCGTTATTTGGTACTGCAAAACAAAATATTATTTTTCTACCTACACGTAGTTACGTTCGCCTGCCACCGACGAACGAAAAACCAGATAAATGATTAACAAGAATTCTCGAAATAACGTAGCGAGGACCGTCCAGTAAATTGAATCAACGTTCTAGTGGAACTAGCGAGTTTTATTCGCTACCATGATACCGAGGTACAACAACGTCTCTATTGATGCCAACACAGAAAGAATAGATTCGTCAACTGATTTATGAGAACGGATAACGTCTTACTACGTGTTTTTATCTGTCGTTGCTTCAGCATTTTTGCTTTTATATAGTCGATATAAAGTTTTAAGAAACATTCGTAGAAGCGTTTGGTCAAAATTAAATTGGCATGTAAAATTGCAAATTTTCATTATATTTGTCATTCGAAATTCTTGAAAGCTAAAAACATTCTTAAAAGCGTTTGTTCAAAATTAAATTGGGGTATAAAATTACGAATTTTCATTATATTTGACATTCGAAATTCTTGAAAGCTACAAACATTCTTAAAAGCGTTTGTTCAAAATTAAATTGGGATATAAAATTACGAATTTTCATTATATTTGATATTTGAAATTTGTAAAAGCTACAAACATTCTTAAAGGCGTTTGTTCAAATTTAAAGTGGGATATAAAATTACAAATTTTCATTATATTTGATATTCGAAATCTTCTTATTACTCCAGACGAACTGTGTTTTGTGTTTCCTGTTGCACACAAAACGAAAATTGTCTAGTTCGAAATTCTTGAAAGCTACAAACATTCTTAAAAGCGTTTGTTCAAAATTAAATTGGGATATAAAATTACGAATTTTTATTATATTTGACATTTGAAATTTGTAAAAGCTAAAATTATTCTTAAAAGCATTTGTTCAAATTTAAAGTGGGATGTAAAATTACAAATTTTCATTATATTTGACATTCGAAATCTTCTTATTACTCCAGACGAACTGTGTTTCGTGTTTCCTGTTGCACACAAAACGAAAATTGTCTAGCGGTCTTGGAAGTTTCAAAAACTTGCAATTTTACATTCTATCGAATATTGGAAAGGTTAATACCGATTTGAAACGATGTTTACACATACGATTATTCCCGGAAATACGAAGGACAATCTTCGTATGAATTATTGAGATAGAAAACCGGTAGTCGTAAACGGACCCACAACGCCTGCACATTTTATGGTATATGCATCTCGTTCTCACGCAACCGTCTAATTAATTACGGAACTTCCCGGCTGAACGAGACACAAGATTAACTAGCTGAACATGATACGTCGAATGCAGCAATTAAAGCGAAAAATAGAGGAACAAATGACCTCATTTTGGGCCAACCGTTTGTGAATTAATAATTGATGACGCCCGCTAGTGAGAATATTAACGCACAGCTTTTAAATTACGCTAGTTATAACGTTCGTACAATCAAATCAATTGCAAACTTCGAGCAAACTGCAAAGTTCTCAAAGTAAAATATTTAGCTATAACTTTAACACGTTCGAAACCTAAATACTCGAAAAGTGAGAACATCGGCACTGGAGAAAATTTGCACGTAAATAGTTTAAGGCTATGCGCGCGCTAACGACAAATTGTGAAAAGAACGTTCCGTTTATGTGGACGTGCGCGCATAGTCTGAGAATCAGAAAATTGAAAGGTTAAAAATGTGAAGATTGTAAAGTTGAAACGCTCGATGCTTTAAAATTATTTATCTAAGAAATTTGTGGAATTTAAAATTCCAAGTTACCGAGATTTCTTAGTTATATTTGCCGACAAAGTTGACGTCCTCGAGGATAAAAGTTCCGCGAAATTAAAAAATTTCATTCCTTCGCAGTTTAAGGTTACATACGAGCACAAGGATAGCTCCCTAAGGTGTTTCCAGAAGACAGCAAATAAAGGTGAACCGCGTTGTTTACTCCGTAACACGATACCCTTCCACCAAGTTACCGTTCAGTTCTAGCAATTTGCATTTCTAGATTGCATTTCTAGTTTTCACCTAAATAAAACATTTTTCTCTCGTTCTCCACGATACTTTGCGCCGTCTCATTCGATATTATCCCAGCGTTCATTTTCTTTCGCCCAGTCATTACGAAGATATTCCTCCATTCTCAGATTTCCACCCTTTCGTGACAGTTCTTCTTTCAGTCGTGCCCGCACGAACAAAATCATCATTTCATGAACGCGTTATACGAATACGACGGTGCTTGCGCTCGAGAGCTGTGGGGACGACCTTCTTTAAGTTTCGAAATAGTAATGGTACAGCTGGATCGATACTACAATCTCGGAACTTTTACCCTTCGCGTTTATTTCTGTTTATTTAAAAATGTGCCGAGCGCTAGAATTTTACAACTTTTTCTTCCCGAAGGATTAAAAATTTAACGAGATTCGCGTTGTGCGGACGCGTCTGTCTTCGTTAATCTTTTGACGTAATCACGCGAGCGATGTGATCTGAATAACTTTAGATTATCAGTCAGGGCTACGAATGTTCAGGGAAGGACAGAAGCGCGTGCATTCGTTTCAGTAATAACGATCGATGAAAATTTGCAGATTTTGATGAACAAACACGCGATAACGAATACGTAACGTAATAATATATACACGGAATATAACGTAATAGAGTTGAAAGGTATCTGTAGCGTTCGAAGATTGTACAATGTGTCGTACGAGACTTGAAGAATGGCTAAACTACGTGAATGCAACGAAGCAGGGCCAGCAATTTCAACTGAACATCTGAGATACCCGGGTATCCGGATACTCGCGAGTCACTCGACTGTACAAAAATTACCTGGCTGCACGGGTATCTTATGAGACACCCGAATGCACGAGATAGTCGAGAATTTCGGTACCCTCCGTTGTTAGGCTACTGTACTATGTAATACAAGGTATACCGTTGTTGGCTGCTAGTTGGTTTCGAATACTCCAAAGAAGAAGCAGTCGTCGGCGCAATTATTGTACGTGTACGAAGACTAGAAATAAAGAAGTCTCGTTTCGTATAACGTCCGTAATAATGTTAGACCAGCGGGTTCTTCTTTGGGACTTTTGGCGATTTCTCAATTAAAAAAAAAATTCTTACGTCTTAAATTCTCAATTATATTACGTATCTCATAAATTGTAGGCCTAAAATGTCTGATCTGTGTGCTCCGCGGAATATTCGAGGTTTGAGTGTCGCGACCACCCTTTCACGTGCTCTTGGCGCGCCTCCTTCCGGCGAAAGTAGGACGCTATCTGTACTAGCGTGAGTGTTCGAATTTTCTGGAAAGATCGCGTTATTTCTTCAGGTCAGAAACCTCGATAAATTCTACCGTTACAATATAATTCCGAATTATCCTTCGGAGATACCGAGTTTGTATCTCAGGTTCCTGGATACTGAAAACGGAATAAACCAAAATTCTGAAGAACGTGCTGCTTATTACCCTCGTGATAATTTAAGTTTCCAACTCAAAAATAGCCTTCTTCATGATCGCGTTATAAGCTTTATCGACGAAGATCTCGCGTGCTTTCTTGGTGTGTTTCGAACGCATTGTGGAATTTTTCGCGTCTCTATTTTCGTTCGGTAATAACGCAATCGTAATTTGAGTTTTCTCGATTTTTGTACGCTTGGTTCTTTATTTTCACGTAAAAATTTAAAATCGGGATAGTTATAGAATACCCTCTCATAAATCTACGTTAGCGAAGGCCTTGGAATCGATTCGATTGCCTGACCAATATCTAATGTGCTGCATAAGGTCACGTTATTCTGCAGGAGATTAGCATGACCGTAATCCCATGAATTACTTCGCTTGAAACTTCCGGAATCCAACTGGAATTGCCGCTGAGGTGGATTATAGAATACAACATTCCGAATGTTAGATGCTATTCGACTATAGCTAACATACTTGTGGTGCTTGAATAATTTGATTGGTGGCATACATACGTGTACATGTAGGGCTTTTTAAAACGCTATATTTAACGCCTTTTATCAATTTATTAAAATATTATCTAACGTTATCAAAAAATTTGTTCTCCATTAAAAGTAGCAGCTCAGATTTAAACACTTTCGGAATGGTACGAAGGAATACATAAGTATTACGTTGAATGGGCTTTATTACAGAGAAGTACGATATAATATGCTTTTGTCATTAGCAACAGAGAAATCCTTAGAGACATGGACCGGCTTACCTCAACGTTTAGTTCGGATCTGTTTTAGTGACAAGCAGAGATTTGTCTCATAGCAGCTACTATGCGTTTACTTCGTAACGTCATTAAACTCGTAACTCATAGCCAACGTAACTGTGACAAGTCCACGACGCAAAATTCCAACGCTTTTAGTTCTTCCTTTCATCGAATTAACGTTTCTTTCCGTTTAATGCAACATTTAATGCACGATACTTTCTATTATGAAATAAGATAGAAGAAAGTTGAATAAGAGTGATACACTTTTCATAAGAATAATATGCCGTTCGTATCATCTCAAAAGAAACTTATTCGTCTGAAATTAAATAACTACGGAGTCGCAATGTAGTCGGTTCTTGTTCTCATATCTGTTAAGTACGAAGCACTCCTTATCTTGTTTTCCTTGGAAATGAGTAAGTCTTCTAATAGAAATTTCTACGTAAACGTTGCATTTACCATTCAAATTTTTACACAGTAATTTTTCATTTAAAGCGCTTCCTCAATGGAACCCACGTTTGCATTCTCTAAAGATAAATCCTTTCTTTCCATCCCATTCTTCGCTGTTACTACGGGTTTCCTCTTTATCAGATCAATTTTGAGATCGTAGTCGAGTTAATCTCGACCATTAAATAAATTGCTCCATCGATGCTCTATGTTGTTATGCCTAACACGAATATGTAATTGTTTTCTTAGCTCGTTAAGAATTGACAACAAATCCCCAGTTCCTAGTTAAATGGCACGAAAACCACACACCATGATTCCATACTGTTGCCGACTTTACGAAGTTCGGTCTCTGCACTACTCTTTCGACTTATACGCTCAATCGAGCTTATATCGACTTCCGTTGATTACATTCTGCTGTTCTCGGTACATTAATTTCAAAGTAATACAGGGATAATCATAAAACTCGTTACTGAACACGATTTCAAATCTTTTATGCCTGAATCGAGTAACATACTAGACGAAAAGAAGGGAAACTGTGTTGTAGTCGATTTTCAATATTTCAGAAACCCCATAAACTGGTTACCGTCACGCGTGATTTGACAATGAACATTCTTCTTCGTCATACAGAGTTTCTTAACCCTTTTGAAGAATTTTAAACGTTCGTTAATTTTATAGTTCGAAGTTTAATTATTCTTCCATTAATCGTCCTTCGCGAATACTGGGCTCTTTATTTCTCTCAACGATGCTGGTTCTTCCCTCTTACTGTACCATAGTTTGTCGGTTTTCCCTGAGTTCTAATACGTGATGCGAAGATTTCAATTTCATATTGCACCACATGTAATACAATTATTCTCTTATTTCAATAAAACTATTTCTTAGCTCTTCAAGATATTTCTCGACTATCGGTGTTGGGCATAATTGATGGCTTAGAACGAGTCGGCTAAAAGCATTACATTTAACGTCATTTATCGGTTTATTAAAATATTATCTAACATTATCAAAAAATTTGTTCTCGATTAAAAGTAGCAGCTCAAATTTAAACACTTGCTCATTTAAACAATAGCTCAGCTTGAACGATAATTCCTCTCAGTTGATCCACTACCACGAGGTAATTGGATCTGCGTACGTTTCGCGAGATATGCAGCCTCAATCGTAAATTACGTCTAGAAGTTTGTTAACAGCGATAAACGATTAATTAGTTCATGCCGCCAATTAGGAAATATCGGATCGTACCGATAGAATACTTTGAGCCACGAGCATGCTGTGAAAAATCTGCTCGTCGAAATATGTTGGCCAGACTAGTCGTGTTACCCAACTTGAGATCCAAGTAAAGGTAATGCATAGGGCGATTCAATCCCCTTAGAATTACCACAGATTCTAAGCAGACTCTTAAGAAACCCCATACACATACCGTGAGTTGTAACTTGAACTATTCCTAAATCAAGATCTAAATCCAGTAGCTTTACAAAGACAGATAACTTGGGAGAAATAGAGATGCAGAGAGCTAGAAGGAAAGAAGAGTCTCAAACCCAAGGAAGAAAATTAAAGCTAATTTATGGAAGCAAGTTAGGGAACTAAATAGTGAAATAGTAGACGCTGAGGACATGCAAATTAAGTGATAGGTCAGGGTAGTTAGGTTCAGCTTCAGGGCTATCGAATTTCTGTTAAACGCGAAGACGTGATAATACGTTGAAGTGAACAACATTTGGTTGTGATACCATTATCCCGAGGTTTCGATATTTTTGTAATATTTTATTATCATCGTACAATATAGAATTACTTGTATATTAAATATCAGATTTAATAAGAAATTTCTAGTTTGAGACAGGAACACGGAGTAACGGTTTATTGGAAAGCTATTTTTTGTTCATATTTCTTCTCTTTCGACGGAGATAATTTCTACGTTATCATGTTTCTCATAAGATATTCATAAAACATATAGAGTGTTTGACAATGTATTAAAAATTAGAGTTATATATACGTTCATATATGTAAAGTACAATCTAACAACTATTCTTAAAAAATAATTCCTTAAAAAGCAGAGATTTATATTATTGATTTAAGTAGAACGTGCACTGGTCGGCCATTTATTATTATAATAGTCACGCTTAATACTCTTATAATAGGTAAATTATTATCGGGTTTTATAAGTGGAATCTGTCAGTCACTAGTCAACGATTTATAATTACAGAGAAAGCGTATATAATATTCTCTAATAATGTTCAATTATTATTTAATTTTATTTTAAAATTTTGCAATTTCAAGAAATTGAAGTGAACAGTCGTTTCTAAAGTGACTGTACCGAAATTAGAACGTATCGTCCGTACAGTATCCGTACTTTTTTTCTGTTCAACTACCGGGATTATCCTATTCGGGGACGGCGATTTTAACAAATGCTAATTCATTCTCACGTTCGATCCGAATTAGATTTCCGCAAATATTTTCTCCTGGAATCCGTTCCGCTCTCGAATACCGCTTTACATTTTCATGGAATTACTTTAGGCGGTGACGTTTGCTAATTCGTTGTCGGTCCGGCTCTCTAATCAGATGAAATTTGTCACTGTTGGCGGATAAACTAAACGCTTTGTTCGCTTTGTCTACTAAATTGTTGAACGTTTATTAAGCAAAACATAGAACTCGTTACGGGCGGGTTCATTTCAGGAAACGATTTATTAAAATTAAAACCCGTGACAGGAAGTTTAAATCGAGTGTGTTAAAAGCTAAATCTGATAAATTAAACGAAACATTAAATCGAACAATCAAGAGTGTAACGATCATTCGCACGTTAGATAGCCGCAGTTCTTACAACCGTAAATTCTGTGAAACCTGAAGATTGCGTTGCAACGGGGGGAGGTATCGTTCATCGACACCTTGTCGCTCCATTTCTCGCTGTGAAACTTGTAAAAACTTTTCTTGGTTGCTCGTTATACTTTTTCTCGTTTCCTTCTGGACTTTTCCATTCCAGTCGTCGAAGAATCCGTTCAAGAACGCGTAACATAAAATATACACATAAAATCAGAGTTCCCTTCAACATCACGAGCGAGATACTTTATTTACTTTTGTTTCAAAATTAAAATAAGGTAAACATCGAACGAAAGCAGTATCGAACGATAGTAAGCCAATAAGTAGCTTTCTTTTCTCGCTTGAAATGACAATTACAACGACTCGTAATAATCTCGAAACGTATCTCTTAAGAAAATAAGCAGAGTCGAGTCTTTGGTTTCTAAAGGGAAAGCACGTCTCCATGGCCACGTGACTGTTTCACACAAGTTTCACGGTCTCGTGAATATGGAACTCGCGAACCCTTAATTTTCAGGATCCTCGATGTGACTCTCGTGGTCTCGATTATACGGATGCCGGTTCTTAGGTCTCGTGACTAGGGTATATCTCATGACCCAAGTATTCTAGAGATGGAGATTTCTTGATCTCACGACTACGTAGACGCAGTGAACCTGATTGTCTTTGAAATATGGATATCGTAAAGCCTCGACATTTCGGTTGATTGATTGATCGACCACATCTTGAAACATCCAGTTAAACGCGATCTCGATATGAAACGCTTTTCGTAATCCTTCAACTTCTGAAATGCTCAAGACGAATCTCACGAGTTCTGGTTCGATTATCGGATTCGCTGGTTCGAGGGCTCGTGATTAGTTGGACTATGTAAAAATCGAGATCTTTTGATCCTATAATTGAATACAGCGAAGTTTATTACCCGTAGGATATGGATTTGCGGGATAGATCTTAGAGGCTTCTGTTCTATTGAGGTTTCTCGAGCTCTGGATTAACTAGGATGTATCTCGCAACTTCGCGGATACAGAAGTCAATGCTCTTCGTCGTTGTCGCTTTTCCAGATAGATTCAACGACCTCGGGTCATGTCTAGAGAAGTTCCCCGTGCTTTGAGTTGTCCAACGATGTCCCTCTATCTTGTAGTTTGTACGAATTTGTGTTTCTTGACTTCGAAGTGGCTTCTAATGTGCGCCACGAGACTGCAATCACGAATACCTTGATGTTTCGTTATTGCAGCTCTTCAACTTGTGTTTCGTGCCCTTCTGCATTTTACTAGTTCAGTTCCTTAAATTACGTCTGACTAGGAATAATCTCAAGTCGACTCCGAATATAGATTTATTATTTAGGATGTAGATCTTGAGATTTCGGATTCTTTTCGTTCGATTCAATTGATTTCAACGTCTTATCTTAATTTGTATCGAATTCTCATGTCTGATAGATAGTAAATATATTATAAGTAAGATAAAGCAAATGCCTGATTCCGTGACATTTCCGTTAAGAATTTTCTAATACTTTTTACTATATTTTATAATATGGCATATATTATATTATAATTGTTGAGAATTGTAGATTTTAATTGCCGAAATAAAAATAAAGGAACACTAAGGTTACACTTAGAATTTATATTAAAATAGTTTTAGATTTATTTAATAAATGATTTCCGGGATCTTCGTCGATATACATTTGCACGCGTCTCAGCAATTTCTTTGTCTCGCCATTTTCCATACCAAACTGCCAACGGAGCAATTACATTCATCTGTTTTTCGAGACGCCGCGCACACACATACTTCCACACACTCATATTCACATACGTGTGTCACTACTACGCGGCCAATCTAGTCTAGCACACAAAATAATACATATCTCAATAATAATATAATGTAAATTTTTTAATATTGTTTACTGTTGAGGTTATTGGATGTGTGAACGAAGGAACGCGTGGATAAATTGCAAAGTAGAAAATATATTTTAATACAGAAGTGTAAATGCAAGAAGGAATACAATTTGAGCTGGTCCAGATCAGCACGTTAGCAGTCTTACCCTATGACTGAAAGCCCTGAAACCATCGTCGCCTGTCTACTGTTTATGGTCTGCCTTCGTCCCAGTCTTTCGTCTATACGCTGTCGATGGCTTCGGTGCTTGTGAAAACTAAAAAGACCAGATGTAGAGTTTTCTTAGAAGTGGCGAACGCTTCAACATTTACCTAAAGAGCAACTAGGATTTCTTACAGCCTTAGGATGCGCTCCTATAATTGTCGAGTTGATATAATGTATTGTACTGAGCAGCATTGTTTGCATCTATGTATAGAGAGGATTCGGATTTTCGCTCCTCGCGCCGCATATTTGAACATCCAGTAAATTGCGAAGAAATATCTACAGCAGTCCTGGTACAATATTCGTCCGTATAATTAATAATTACGTATAAATTAATAACAACAATAATTAAGGGAAATGTGCGGCATAAAGCAGACGAACTTGCCGCGTGATTAAGGTGCCATCTACATAATTGAAATTCATTTCTCTACGAAATATTGATCAAATTGCAGCCACCAGAGTTGACGTGTGTATTTACCATCTTCTATGCTCGTCGATGTTCGTCGGTGAAAATTGGTTTGCGCCTTCTCTCTAAATAAAAACTCGTTAATAAATTCTAGATTGGATCGTGTAGAGTCCCTGGCTATAGAAAGGCTGTTCGAAGCTTTCGACGTTTTTCATTTTTTTTTAGTAAAATTCAATAGCATACACGTACTTTATAGCAGCAAAGCTTGTTAAGTATTAAGATGCCATACACTGTATTGGAGCAGCTGAAATACCTGAAACCTAATCATCTTACGAATATTTTGATGTTTTTTAATTTTAACGTTTATGATATATACAAATAGACATAGGAAATTAAGTCAATTGTTTCCTTGAGAAGTAGGACACTAATTGCAGACCTATAAATAGATAATAAGATTAACAAATTAATAAAACGTGGAGCTATTCAGACTGGCTTCTGATAGATTCGCGTTAATAGTTCGTGTATCTTTCAATCTTTTGACAAAATATTTTCAATTTTTATTTTCAAACATCTTGAACCCTCGTCTTCGAATCAAAGTATTACATCTACGAATCGGATCACGTAACTTGCTATAATTGAAACTGCGAACGAAACAAATCAAGTAATATCAAGTAATCGAAACTGCGATGGTCGAATATATTTAAATTTCTATTATTTTTTCTTTTATTATTCTTTCTATTATTCAAGTAATATTTACTGCTCGTACCACGATTTATACGGTTTGCCTATCGAAATACATCATTGTTACGAGCGAATCTATTTCTTCGAAATATTTTGCACGGATTTAAACACTTTTTAACATAACTTTCACCCTGTTTTAAATTCACTCAGAAGGTATAACCGCGATTCGTTTTCTCCTTGCAGCTTGGCAATCGCAAGTTGTAACAAAATACGAGAGCTTGAGTCTGCTACTGCATCACGATGCAAATGTTACACGTCTCGAAAGCGATCCGCGTTTCCTGGAATAAATTCAGATTGGAATGTGCATCGTTCCAACTGCTGTATACGTCCGGAGCTCGAGTCGAGTTTTTTCTTTACTGAAACTGTTACGGTTATACCGAAGTGCGGCTGTTCAAATGTATGTCGCACACACTGAAGATAAATTGAATTTGCACGAAGGTCGTTCCCGCAGCAGTGTGAAAATGAGAGTTTCGTATGAAATTTCTTAGAAAATAACATAGCTCTGACAATGACCATTAGAGGTGCGCGGTAGTAAGGCGTTTGAGATTAAGTTTTTGGTAAACGCGATCGAATATTTTCTAAGAATCTGCAATGTTTGGTCCGATTGAACGAGAAATGCTGAAGTAAACGGAATACGTTTTACTGAGAATCTTCGGAGAAAGGTTTTAAGCTACCGGAAAAAGCTGTACGAGGCGTGTTTAGGAGAATTCGTTTGTATTTTTACGTAGAATTTAAAATCGAAACTATTTTTAAAGTAAGAAGATACGTACCTTTTTATTTTTTCAAATTAAAAATGAATTCCAAAAATGTGTACGTCGAAGACTAATCCGGTAATTCGTAATTATTTTATTTATTCTTTCTTTTACAAGAAGAAAAAAGATTTTTTCGAAGAAATTGAAGCAGAGAAAGCAGACTATTTGAATTAGGAAATACTCTCGAGATACCGCGGCGAGGAACGTTAAATTCGAAGTACAGAATTGCTCGTCAAAATGTTTAACTTTCCGAACCTCTCGACTTTTTATCCAGTTTCACCTTACAGGCTTTTTACTATCATCGCCAATTTTTCTAAGTGCTTGCCACTTCTTTTCCTATCTCGAATATCGCCTCTCGTATCTATAAACTTATCTATATATCTACATCGGGTATTCTAAAATTACAATAGTTTTATCATTATGTCACAGAAAAATTTTGTGGCCTTTTCCGCTGCTTCGTTTTATTTCACAAAATTTACCCGACTCTCGATAACTACCAAAATTTTACTAAATCCCTCTGTTACGTTTTACTGAATTCTTCGTACGATAGAATATTCAATAGCACGGAGTCCGCTAGCAAAATATTCAAAGATAATTTCCATCTTCTTTGGACTTGGAACTTTTCTATCGTTTCACCGTACACTGTACTCAAAGCTTGATATCTTTTCTCTGTAAAACCGGTACTTTCTTGGAAACATATCTTTTACGCAGAAAAAGTTTCGAGACTATAACGCCGTATTTCGCAGGAATATTTCATTTTGAATTATCTCTTTCTGTATAAAGTCGTACTCTATGAAAAGCTCGTGCCATTAATAATAACTGACTCGTGAAATTTTATCCTGGTACCAATTTTGTCGGAAATAGTTTCAATTTAATAGGTTTACATGAATTGAAATTAACTGAAATGAAATGCGTTATGGTAAATCCATGTAAATGGACGATATATTAGCAAACCATATAGCTGCATGAAATTTCTTGTACAAATGGTCGAGCTGTTGGCCCATTTAATTTGAAATGATCCGATAATACCTGACTGCGTAAGTAGAATAGCGCCTTATATAACCAGACGGGCTGAATGCCTTCATAGCACAGCCCAGCAAATAGAAGACTGAGATATATGCCAACAGATCGCTATTCAAAGCAATTTTGACAATACGTTGGTATTCGAATCTTGATACAAATATATCTTTAACTCTTTCACAGTGCAAGAAAATGACGTACAATTTTTAACGGGCGTTTGATAAAATAATTACTTCTTTATTGTCAAGTTTTCTTATATGTGCCAGATACAAGAAATGTGTATCTTCTGTATTTCATACAACGTATGGATCAATTTTAAGAATAACATTATCAAACTTTTATTATAAATTATATTATAAATTTAACAGTATTATATATGTCGGGTTCACATTATGATTAAGAGCGTGTAACGAATATTCATTTGGATTAGACATTGTTATTACGCAATAGAGAAGGTATTTACTGGTACAAATATGATTATTACAAAATTTGACAAGTAACCGTGGTAACTAGATACTCGAGATGCTAATGACAATGATCTTAGGTTCAATAACGAATCCGTGGTCAACGGGATAACGAATATACTTTCTTCCAAGGTCTAAGTGGACTCGTTAAAACGCGAAGTATCCACTGATCGTAAAGACGTTGTTTTACTCGCTGACGAGATCGCAAGAGAATGCTCCTCTCCGTCACGGTGATGCTGCAGAAGAAAACCATAATGGGGTGTGTCTCAGGGCACGAGATCATCGGATTCGTCGAGAACAACCCTCGTTCGGAAAGTGAGGGAAATGGACGTTGCTGTTAATTGGTTAATTTCTATGTTGGTGGTTAGAGAAAGATGCTAGTCGCCCTTGAGAGAAAGTTGCTAGCGGGAAGCGTCGTTCCTGAGAAAAGCAGATTTCCCGTACCTTCTCGTAGTGGGTGGTGGATTTAAAGACTGTTAGGATAAAGACTGTTTGTCCGTTTGAAGGACCTTAGTTAACTAAATTCTGAGATTTATAGCGGGTCCTCAGGCTAGCTGAACATGTCCTGTGGAGATGCATCGACATCTGGCAATCATCTTGCCCGAAGAATAGGGTCTGTGTGTGGCGAACCACGGGGTAGAAACCATTGGAACGTTTACCGTCGAGTGCCGCTACAACTATTTCTTTTTAAGGAGAGCTATACAATTACTCTATACCTCTATTAGGTAAAAACGTTCATGTCGTGACCGCGGCTACGTTCGGCGACTAGTTGTCGCCTCGAGCCCAAGCTCGCTATCGCAAATCTCGGACAATTATAATCGGGTTAATTTATGAAGAATTAATTATTGGGAATTTTCCAAGGAATTCCAAAGGGAAGGCCCGGTGTCCTTTCATCTCCGACATATATATCAAACCTTTTCTTGCAGCTTCCCAAAATTTCGCCTGCACTACACCGTATTAGAATATCAAATATAGCAAAGCGCATATAATATAACAAACGTGTAATAAATTGGATTATTGTATCAATCTGAAATGGTATCGAAAGTACAAAGTACAAATTTTATTCGATGCTACAAAATGAATCTTTTGTTCTACGTATGGCAGACGCATAATGTTCTATCGATGCGTAAAGTATTAATAATTTTCGACACGACTGTTGGAAATCCTTTGCTTCGCAACGCGATTCGATGCGTAAATTGCATGGATTTTTAATCCGCTAACTGAGCCATTATATGCGTAACTAATTAAGTCCAGACCCAAATTGTTAATAGAACTTTTGAATCACCTGACAGAGAAACTACGAATTATGAAGTATACCGTGTGGTTGGTGTTTCTGTGGAACGTTAAAGGGCTGCGCTCGCGCGCTCCCTTGCTTGTCGCAGTAGGGTGAACGCTTAAAGGAAGTTTGCCGTATGTACATCTTGCACACCGAACGAGTCGAGCTTTCTGTAAACTGTATGGAAAGCAAGAGAACTTGCTACCTAACATTCTCCTCGTCAGTCGGCAGGGTTTATCGTTTAATGCAGAGTCTGCGTTAATGTGGACAAGGTCTTGACTGATTAATCCAAGATGCAGTCCTATCTCAGTTTCTCTCCACTGTTATAGCAATTTTCAAAGACCTGTGTCTCGAATATTGTTTCCCTGTTGGTCACATTCGTTTTCTGATCTATTGCTCCGTAACGATTTCTTTGACGGTAATGAGTGACATTTGGAAATTTATCGCCTGTTTGCTAGGAGAGTGACACGACTACAGAAAGTAAATTCTTTAGTAAATCGATTAATTGCACAGTATTCGGGAATGAAAACATTTTCTTCTTTCGCGAGTTAAGATAATATTCTTTAAGTTTCGATGGACTGTAACAAAATATTTTTTATTTCTATTCTTTAATATTAAAAATAGAAGTAAAAATTGTGACATTCTTGTTGAACAGTATAATTGTATCATAATCCATATTATCACATCCTTAGGGTTAATTTTGTAAAAATTCTAGCAAAGTGACAATATACGTAATGTACAATTGTAAATGAAAACGCGTGGAAAATTTGAGGACAATAAAAAAATAACTGTACAAGATATAGTATTTGACTGGAGAATTGATGTTTACGAATGAACCAATAATGAATAGATCTAATGGAACATTTGTTATTGCTTTTCTAATAAAATCGATCGAAATCAGTGTTATCCTTCTTAGAATTCATTTAAACGACGTTTGAAAGAGGTTACACGTTGTTTCTTCATGCAGTATTCAGAACATTCCACCAACGATTTAAAACTAGTTTAAGGATAATGTTGGTTAATCTTCATTCCTGCGGTTACTGTATTATTTCTTCTCTAGAAAAAGTAGAGTGGCTATTTTGGTTTTATTTCGAGCCAGTTTTCTTGTAGAAATCGCTGAAAAAGTGTCTCTGTAAAACCCGAATTTCTCAACGTCAATTCCCCACGAATAAAGAGAATTAAATAAATGAAATATTCTTTTCGAATAGTTACATTTTCTGGTTTGCTTGCTTTGCACGCGATTAATCATACAAATATCATCAAGCAGAATGTTGCAACGAATATACTAATTAATCTTCAAAAATGGAACGAACGTTTCAGTAAATTATTACACGATAAATTAATTCAACAGAAGTAACGAGTTTTTGAACGCAAATGTTACAGCCTTCGAAATTTTCTTTGTTCGTTCTCGGTGTATTATCGGCGAAAATTAAATTCGTCCGTAAAACTTCACCAGCCGGAAAATTCGATTTTACCGAGACGCTCGATCAACGCGCCGCGCGAGACGCGTCTCTGGGTAAATAAGTCGCGAAATTGAAATCGAGACGAATTTGCGATCTGAATCTTGTGTTTGCATAGGAGAATGTTATTCCGTTAGGTAAGGATTCCTTTAATCGACGACGATTAGTTAGGGTCGACGGTGATCGAAGGTTGATATCTGTTGGAAATTACATCCGATGATAGCATCGATTTACATCTGAAAATTGTGAAAATTTCACCGCTATTTGCAAAGATGAATTTATTTTATTCTCCACGGAATCTTCAATTATTATTTCGTAATTATCAATACATTTCCGATTTGCGTCTTTCTTTATGAATATTCTGAATATTATTTTACTTTACCGATGTTCCGACGGTTGATGTATAAAAAAGTCGCGTTACTAATCGCATTAATTATCCATCGGGTGTAAAATTTAATAACAAGAAATTCGAAGTCGAACCAATTGAGGAGACAACTATATCGAAGAAGTATATCCAATTATCGCGACGCTTTATCCATTATCGCTTGATTAAAGTCCTCAGAAAGCAGTGCAATTTTCCGATTCATTTAGTCCATCTTCCAAGAACGTATCAGCCCGTGCCTTTCCTACAGTTTCAACGTTCGAACGATTTTACCAGCTCGGAATCATTCGTTTCTTTGCGGGATTGTTGCTCGGGAAACGTTTAACAGGCGAAAACGTAGGAAGGTGCAAGTTGGTTAGAAGGTGAACGACCCGGAGCTCTAGCCGATAAATAAATTTCCTCGAATTCCAACACTAGCGAGATGTTCTAACGAAGGCCTCATCTTTCCCAGGAATACCACGCGCTTAACATCCTTTCTTCGTTGCTTTTGTCCGTGAAATCGCATTCCCGTTGCTTCATTCCTACGATATCTCCTTTTTTCGCCGTTATTCTACCGCGCACCGCTAAGATCCATTGTGAAAGTGCCAAGTATTAAGGGGTCTTTCTCCGTTTCCTTACCTCGCTGCTTCGCTCTCGTGTTCTACGTTTACCTCTCCCCTTTTCGATTTCCAACGGATAACCATCCTGATCTTGTCTTCGTATCGTTATCGCCCACGTGCATTCAGAGCATCACTTTCCGCTGCTGATCCGATTTTCCCTCTCGCCAGTATCCTCTAGTTGGCCGGAATGCTTGTTCGATAATATCTTTAGCTGATAATTTAACAAGTTGTAAATTAGCTTGCAAATTAAAGATTAAGGTACAAATTGGAGGTTAAATTTATCGATGGTAGATGTGAGTTAATAATTTATAGAAATTCGTACTTTTATAAACGTAAAAATCTGTTTTATATATTTTTGGTAATTTATGGTATAATCAGGAGTCTATATAAAAAGAACGGAGAATTTAGGTGGAACGTTTATTTATCTACTGAATATTATAACAGCTACTGTATAATTTATTTGTACTGTATAATGCTGTACTGTATACTATAGAATAATTTGTATTTGGATGATTTATATATTTTTGCATATTAGGTGTACCGTATCGCACGAATGTATAAAATCCAATTGATTAAGTTAACTGTGGATCGAGAAACAGCGCAACAATGAAAACGTTGAAGCTTTAAAGGCAAGAGTTACAGAGTGAAAAATAAACATAGTGTCAATATTGGAGTTTTGAAAGTAAAAACCAACTAGAGAACGGAAAATGGTATACTAGTGGCAATATTGAAGTTCCAAAAGTAAATTCCGAATAAAACAGCTTAGTAATGCTTTCTATTTGCTTATGTCTTCTGTAAATATAAAAACAGTTTCTACGATAAGTCTTGATAAATGGAGTATCGACACGAATTGCTTCGTGTTCCTTGTAACTTACTTGGTAATCGATCTCTATGTGGCTAATACAGGCAACAATATCATTGAAGCGGCGTAATCCCACTTGGAGACACTGAAACTCAAAGGTTGAATGTTACAATTCCCTACAAAATTTCGATTTCACGTTTAAAACATTAAAATTGATGAAATTCTTGTCGCGTTTATATATTCAAACGTAAGAAGAATAGAAAGAAGACTCGACCTGGAAACGTAACACTCGCGTCGAATCCTATCGAAACGGATTGCAGAATCATTAAAAAAGAAGAGACGATAACGACAGGCAAACGAGTGAGTAGAGTATTCACCTTTGTTGGGTACAGAATTAATTAAATTAATTTGCACGTCGGACAAGCTTCCAACCTCCAGTTTCAAATTCTCTCGTCTCGGCGTTCAATTTTAAACTACGGTACAACACCGTTCCCCCTTTTCTCCTCCGGTTGCATATAAAATTACGGGAAGAATGGGAATGCAATCTGAAAATCAGAGGGAACGTTTAATGAATTACGTGTTGCAGCGGTGATTACACGGTACGGATATCGTCGCGTTCGTAAATTAAAGTATGAAATCGAATGACACGGACCGCTCGTCGAAAACCATAATTCATTTCAGCCCAGATATTTCAATTTGGGATTTTCGATTTAATCAATTTGATTCCGGCAGGTGAGAATTTTAATTAAGCGTTGGAGTACGTGAGTAGTGGATGGACAAACAGAATCTGAAGGCGACTGGCCAGGTCGGTGCGGGTACCTTGTTCGTTTAATTCGGTTACATCGATGCTTGACTAGAAACGCAAATAGAAACCGAGTATCCTACTGACCCAGCATCGACTGTTTCCATTTTTATTCGTCCCAGTTTCGCAACGGCGTCGTTTATAAAATTCAATTGCATTTCGTGAAATCGTTCTAATAAAATTTACCAGCTGCTCGCCAAAGGTTCGATAGGTTTGCAAGAAGTTCCCTTTACAAATTACGAGCGAAAAGAACATTTTCTGTCGTGTTCGAAATTCTGTGCCTTGTTTACGCGAAGCTTGCTAGATCATTGAAATAGAAAGAAGAGGCTTGAAACGATCCCGAAAGCCCGCTCACGTATACGGAATATTGCATGGTAAATGCGTCACGCACGGCAACTTTATTGACGTTGACGTGAGAGGAAAGAACAAAAGCTACCATGGCGAAAGCAAAATGCTTCTTCAAGATGTAAACCATACGCAAGTATGGTGTACTGGCAACAATGAAGCTCGTATCTGGTTTCGAAACGAACCGCTCAATTATAATAGACGATTCTCAAAATTGCGTTGAAAATTCTCTGCGTGACTTTGCACGTAATTTTCGTGCCTATTTCAATTATCTGAAAAAGATAGGATTTCGCGCACAACGTTCACACTTTTGTAACGTCGTTTACAAAGAAGTAGAATGGGCAGAATTTTCTTTCGTTAGAGAAAGAAAATATCGAATAACGGAGAGAATCTTTTAATAGAAAAAGCGAGCAAGCGATTGTGGTTGTAATTTCAGCTAATTTCGTGAAAATACGTAAAACAATACAGGGAGTAAACTTTCATAAATGCTCGGAATGCAACAGCGATGGATGATTAACGTTCGCCGGTGACGTCGACTCGGCTTTATCAATTAGTTTAATATTAATCGCTTTCGAAGCGTTCCACGTAATTTATATTTGCCCCTTGTTGATGTAATTACTTTGAGAAAAATTCTACACCTTTTTCTCTTGTATACCCGTGACCTGGAGACCGCTGTTACGAAGAGAATAGAATTTAGTGAAAAAGATTGCAAATAAGGAGAGGTCCATGTTATCGCTACCTTGAATATAAATTTTGTTTGGGTTACAAGGTCTAGAAACAAAAGAGCTATAATAGATTTCTATTGCTGTTTCTTGTAGCCTTCAGCTAGAGCCACACACCAAGGTTAACTTTTTGGTAACGTCCTTTGCTATAAATATACGTGCTCCCTATCATCCTTCTTCTATTGTATCGTAACACTGAAAGAGTGAGGATCTGGATCAGCATACACTGTACCTGTGCTTATACCAATATTTATTTCGATATATTTTTCTATTACAAATTCATCCACTCGTTCCTCCATCAGTCAACCTCAACATTCCTCGACGAAAAAATTTAACTATTCCTTACGCACATACAATTTCGGTTCGTTCAATTTCAAACAAATTTCGGCTTGAGGAAATTTCGATCTATTCCTGACGTTGGTCTCTCCATTGTCAGATACATTTCGATTCCACTTGCAAGCATTTCTTGCGTGTCTGATAACGAGCTAACAAAGGATAATTAGACACTCGATCATTGGCAACATTTGAGAAAAATCGGGTGTGATAAAACGCGCGCGCGAAATATCAGGTTATCCGAAAAGTTTCTTTCGTTTCATAGAGCGATAATGGATGAACAACAATTTCTGTTTTATAGTGTTTTATTGAATTAGGTATAATTCATTTCGTTATATTGCTATTATTACGTTCGTGCATAATTCAATAAACTAATATAAAACAAAAAACATTGTGCCTCTATTATTTTCTTATAAAACGAAAGAAACTTTTTCGGATAACCTAATACATGTTGTAGCATAACATACTACTACGAGAACTATCTCCATTGATTTTACCAGTCTCCAGCTATGGTTTTGTTCTATCCATCCAACCGAACACGGTTCTATTCTTCCTGTCCGCCCAGGCACGTTTTTATTCTATCATTTCGATTAGACACGGTTCTGACACAGTTATCCGTGCACGCAAGATTTTATTCCGGTCATCTAGCCAAACACAGTCACATTTTTCTTGCCCGCTTACCTACAGTTTTATTCTGCTTGTCAAGTCAGGCACAGGCCCGGTGCACTCGTTCGTCCAAATGTTTCATTTCATTGTAATGGAAACCAACTTCCATCCCGTCCATTCAACGGTTTTAATTAAAGTTTCATTACAACCAGTCGTTTGTCACTCCAATCCTTGGAATAATAGAATATTTTCAACACGACCAAAGAGTTAAGCTTCGATATACAAGGAAATTTATTCCACTGAAACTCTTTCTCTTTTATTTCGCTGATCGTTAAGTAGCAGGTATTGTGCATTTATGGGGAATTTGGCAGAGTAAAATATCGAAAGTATAGCGCTTTCCGTTATATTTGGCAATTGAAACAATTTTTTAACGAGTTCCGTTTTCGCTATATTAAACTCGATGGTAGAAAATTGCGCAGAATGCACGCAGTACGAGGAAACACGTAAGATGCTCAAAGTATAGCGCCTCCCATAATACTAAGCAATAATAATACTGATAATAGGTAAAACAATTTTGTATCGAGCTTCTGTTTCTTTAAGTATATTCTCAGAGATATGGAGTTGCATAAAAGTTTACAGTCTATCGACAAGACAGCGATTAAAAATCGGTGTCGCGGAATGCCGACGATTGACAAAGTGAAGAGGACGAACAGCGAGGTGGACCGCGAAAATACGCGATTCCGTGTTGATTCTGTCGGAATCCGGAAGCGTTTTGTCCCGTGTAAAAACAAGAATCGGAAAAGGAGGGAACATCTGCAAGGGCAAGGTGTGGGATTCCATTTGTTGGTCTAGAGACTCTAAAAGGTCGTGCGCGGGTTCGGCCGAGCGGCCAAACGAATAAATGCCTAGGGGACAGTGGTCAGACGCTTCTGTCCAAGTTCCACGCGTTCCAGGAACTGATTATCAACTCTACTCTAAAGATAAATCAAGCTCCAAGGGTCCGACTTCCGAGAGACTTTATTCCTGCGATGCTTCGTTTTTGTCGATTCTCCGATTACTTGTCGATCAAAATAATTAAATTTCCCAACTGAACTTTCTACGTGGATTTCTCTTTTATTATTTCTCACTGAAAATAAGAACAAAATCATGAGGTTTATTACTGTCGATTCTTATTTTCATCTTTACGAGCATTTCGTTTCTCAATATCATGTTGGTATCATCTAGGGATATTGTAGTATCGCGGACAGATTGCATAGGAAATATCGAGTGAACTATAAACAATGTTGCGAGGAAGCCTAAGTGCCGACAGGCCGAGAAGGTCGGGAAACTTCAATGGGGCAAGCAGCCCGTCAATATGTCGTCTGTCCTTCGGTCGAATAGTTACGCGGAAAATGATTATGATCGCGGACGGTTACGGAATACGTACGTGGAGGGGGTATGAAAAAAGACAAAGGGATGTTTAAGGAAGAAAAAAGTCGTTAACTGAGAGTCGAGTTGTGAGGAGTCGAGAGTTGAGTTGCCAAGTTGTCATGAGTTGTAAACTATTAGTTGTGAATTGTGAATTATTTATTTAGTTGCCTTAGTTAAATAATCCATGTTAAATAATCATCGTTTCCTGTTTAATCCATTGTAAATAGATCCATCTATCAATAAACTTATCATATAGGATAGAAATCATTGGACACCCTAATTTCTAATATTTCTGAATAAATAAGTCTTATAGTATATTACTAAGATTTCCAGACATTTTTCTAGATGCGTTAAGTTTTTACTGCAATCTCGCTGTTCTCGTGGAATTGCTTTCGCGAACTCCAGTTCAACAAAGTCCAGATGCTGTTTGCAGGAGATTCACTCTTTTTCAATTTGAAATCATAGAGAATTACGACCATAGGACGATCGAAATTTTTCTACCGTATTTTGAGATATTATTGCTGATCGAGGTGGAAATTGTTCGTTCGCGTATATTTGTAACGGTAATCGGATTTTTTTACAAATATTATTACTTACCGAAGTGTGAATTATTTCGTATTTATTTGTAAGAGTAACTGGACTTTCGAATAAACGTTATTTACAACTTATTACAACCTCCGATCGAGATTTTTTCGTCCATCTCCCTTTTATTATACATCTACTTTGTTTCATCGACTTGAAAAATTGTAGGACGTGCCTCAAGTCACAACGGATTTATGTGTATACTGTACAGAAGATATTCTCCAGAGTTTCGTAGTTCTAGAGTTACAAAAATTTTCTTTATCGTAGTCTAAAAGTTCTGAAATAGAGAAGAACAAGGATCACAGTTCTCGTATTTCTTCGGACACGTTATTCGCACTAAACAAGGCTGCTATTTCTAGGATATACTCGTTTTACCATAGAAGAAGTATACAATTTTTTACACCCTCTCGTAACTTTAAAATAAAAATAACTATCGTAACTAAAATCACAGACGAAGGACAGAGTGGATTTATCTTCCTCTGAAATCTCGTATGTTCGTGTTCCGAAATATTGACCATGCAGTAAGGTCTGTAATAAAATTAGTTTTAAAATTTTCTACTAATTTCATCCTTTTCGCTTCTACTTTTAATTTCATTTTTGTATATATATATATATATTTTATTAATTTTTGCTCGCCGACTATAAAATGAGATTGATTTACATAGATTCCTCATTCACGCTCTCATTCAACCTCGATAATTTCATTATTGCTTATTATCATGAAATTGTAAATTAATCATTATTGAAATATGACAGACAATTGAAATTAAAGCTAAATACGAGAAGTTGTTTCCTTAGAATACCAATGCAAATGCGTAGAATAATTTAGGGACTTCTTAGAATTTTATATCATGCATAATCACAAATTTCTAGTTCTCTAGTTTTTCTCTAATTATTCTAATACTTCGCAATAATCGATATATTTTCTTAACTTTACGATATTATAGTAATACGTATTTAGAAATTTCGAGTACGTAGTGTAGTTCTGTGTAAATACATTTAGGAGGAAACTGAAAAATATCGTGACATTCCGATGACCGATAGTCCCAATTTCGAATTAAGCAAAAAGTGCTCCTTTCCTTCAAGAGTCGTAAAGCAGGCGCAGGGTAGTGGGCCACGATTCCAAAGATCGATGGATCTTTTCGTGCACGCATTTTGGTGAGCATGCCAAGAGGAATAGGAAATCGAACTGTCATCACGCAGCCAGCGACCGTATTTTTACGCGTCCACAAAGAGCCAGTTCGATATTGCTACTTCAGAAATGATGGCCGCAGTTCCTTTCTCACGAAGGTGCGCCTTTCGTCGATAAATTGAGAATAATATATCGCGCGATATATTTTTTCTCGTATGAATAATTCGTCAGTTGGTTCGACGTCGTAAACCTGCGATCTGATGCACTTTGTTACCCCGACTTCGTCCATAGTATTTTTCATCTTCGAAGTTATGAGAAGAAAGTTTGATTAGTTCGATGGTCGGCAGACAATTACATACATCTTTATAACTGAAGTTATTTTTCACCGAATTGACCATCAGATTTTCTCGAAGTTTACATATTTTGTTTGACGTTGATTTATAGACAATAAAATATATCACAATAAATCAGCACTGATATTGAATACGATACGATTTATTATTTAAAAGAAGTAACGATATAGGTAGATAAAATGTAGTAGCCATGTTTCATAAAGTATAGAATAAATTCTTTCGTTTTTATACCAATACTAGATTTTAATAAGCAGTAAGATTAGTTTTACTTTACAATTAAAACTCATTAATGTTTTATTAACGATATTTTGAGTAATGTCATTTTTCTATAGTTTTGATATTTATAAATTAACGTAAAATATGTTGCTTTTATTTCGACAGAAAGTTGGTGTTCTTCATTGCCCGGCTACAAGTAGTATGACCCCGTTCGTGGTCAGGCACAAGTCAAGTGGAAATTGCCCGGTTCTACACTGGCATCGAGTAAGTATAATATAATACTATAACGTATTAGACAAACTCATACGGATTTATAATTGACTTGAGAACGTGTATGCTTGTTTTTAACCGAGTTTTTTTTTTTTAACTAAAAGTAACATATTTTTCGTTTGAAAACTGACTGAAATTTGACGTAGAAACTTTAAACTAGCTTATTTATTTTTTATGAAAGTAACATGAGAAAATATGAAAGTAACATGAGAAAATATGAAAGTATACTATATTCTAAAATATTCAGAAAAATATACAAAGAAGGCTGGTTCGAATTCAGAAACCAGTTTATTTAAAATAAAACTTAGTTATTTTGAAAAAGCAGAAAGTAGCATGAAATAGCTATTTATATGTTTATAAAGGGAATATCCTTTTATCGTAGTAACGAAGTATTTTTGCGTGACCTGCGCTCACAAAACATGTCATTGTTACAACAACTAATCGAAACAATTAGCAAAACAGAATATTTTATCACGTTGTTTTAAAAATCGAAGAAATAAAAACAAAAGCGACCAGAATATCATTGAAAAGACAATTCGATTCTTTCACAAATTACTGTAATACTAATCGTGTAAACGACAGAAAAAGAATTTTGAAAGCGAATTTTTCAATAATCAAACTGATTAGAAATAGAAGAAAAAAAAACAGGACATTAATCACGAGAGAATTCGATTTTCCATTGACATCGATACCGCTGCCGATTGTTAGCCAAACAATACCATTTATTTTACGTGCTGTTAAAAAATCGTCTGAAAATTCATCGACAAGCGAAATTGAGTACGAATGTTTACATCTGTACTTCCGCGCGAGTAATCACGCAAACACTCCAGGAATGAAGATCAGAATGGAAGGCAAATGTTTGAAGTCGTTATAACAGGTACGTGGGTGCTGCACGCCATCCGAAATTCTTCAATTTTGCAGCACGCGTGATTATTTTGCGCTTGTTGAATACACACAGGATGCGAGCGTCTTGCACGCCGTAAAATCCACACAACTGTTGAACAAAGTTTTCCCTCGTTGCACGATGTTTGCTCCACGCGGAATCGTGTATTCTGCACGAGAGAGTATCGACGACAAAGCAAGAAAAAAGTGAGCGGAAATGTTCGCCAAAGGAATTGTTAATAGCGGTAATTTTAGTTGAAACAACGCTGACATTTAGCTCGGCTTTGAGACTTTCCTCTTTTTCTTCTTCCTTGTCGTGACGTTTGAACGGCTGTGATGCTGCGTGGCGAGTGCATTGTTCCTTCGCGTTTTTGCGAATGCGTCGCTTCTTTCATGCATTAACGACGAGAAAAGGATTCTCGTATCGACGAGACTAACTTCGGCCGGTTCTCAATCGAAAAATGTGCAACTTTCTTTAACGCGAAGATGATATCCTTATACTTTTGACCTCGATTTTTGAATAAACGTAAGAGACAGAGAGACTGCGAGGAAAGGAACGAAGGAAGGAGATAAATTTAATCAAGTGTAAACGTGGAAGGCATTTTTAAATAAACAAGATATTTTATGTTTGATTTTAAAGTAAATTCAATTCGTATTCTGTCTCCAACGAAGAAACAGGAACCACCCACTTTTAAATTTGAGTAAATATTTAAAACGTTCTATTAAACGTCTACGAGTAGTTAAATTAGGAAGAAGCATAGAAGCTTCGATCGTTGAAATGACATAGGATAATCCAAGGAAGAGTATACATTTGTTTCAAGTAAGAATACCGATTCATTTAAGTCATATTTTAGAGTCAAGTGCGTAAATTTTAGCGTCATGGTTTTGTTTCCTTTTTTCTTTTATGACATTTTCACCGGGGTAAACTTTTGAGCGCCTGAGAATTTAGGTAAACCCGAAAGTTTCTCCGGGTCACAGAATTAGGGTCGACACTTCGCTCAAAGCCGTTCGACAAAATCTAAATTGCCCACGGCATGAAAAAGCTTTCTCTTTCGCTTATCTTTTGTTCTCTCTTTGGATATTTCTGTCCTACGTGGAATCCTTTGAGGTTACTCAGAAGGGAAAACTTTGTTAACAGGGATCGGTATTCAAATCTTTAGAAAAATGTCAGCACTTCGACAAGGTATCGAACATCACGAAATTTTATCTCTACTTTTATCCTCTCCGTTCCTACATAAAAATAACAATATATGTCTTTTTATCGTGAAATATGCACGACAGATAATTTTTAGTTAAAGTATCAAATTTCGTGTTATCGCGAAAAGATATAGAATAAACGCGTGATACGATTTCAAAAATTAATCGGATAATTTCATATGCTATATCATATTTCAAATTTTATTTTCATTGTCGCTATTGAATTACTCATGTTCACGTATGCATATGAAATTTCAAGATACAATAATGTTCAGAATATTTATAATGTGCAAAATATGTCCAAGTATGATATATTGCACGAATATCGCTATACATATCATTTATTTTATATGTTTTAAGCTATACTTTTACTAGAATATACACAATTGACAGATGGGAAATATATCGTAGTGATCCGTCCATCTACTATCGATGAATTATAACATCAACCAAGTCGGCGAACAAAATTTCTTCCAAATGTTTCTAATTTTCGTTTCCGCGTTTCGACGGTCTAAGCATTATACTTATATTTGGCACGAACGATATTATAATATTTATGAAGAGAAATGAATCATTCACAAATATATGAAACTGAACGAACATATGCAATTCAGTCACAGTTTCAATTTATACTTTTACGAGAATAAGTTTACAGACGAGAGATCTATCGTGATATTCTGTCTGGTTGTTAACGATAAATAAAAAATTACAATTACAAACATCAACTGTATCGACGAACAAATTTTCTTCCAAAATCTAATAATACTTAATCTTCGTTCGGACGTTTGCACGTTCAAGCGTCCCTCTGGTACGATACGTATTTCGCTATCGCGAAATCGAAAAGCAGAGAGTGTCATTTCGATTCGTATTCGATGAATCTCGCGTCGTTCTATTTTGTTCTTGATCGAGAAACTCTCGATTGACTTTAGGAGTGGAATAAGGATCCACGGAGTCATTCTTTTCGCCATTTATCTTATTTCATTCGATCATCCCTCCCGGATGTCGTTTCGGCTTTCGCTTCTCTTTGCACCTTTTTTCATCTTGTTCTGCTCCCTGTGATTCCGCTTTCTGTTCACTGTGTTCTCAGATTTCTAAGCGAACGTCGAAACACACCGACTGTGAAAAAGGTCGCTCTCGGTTATTGGGAACCGAGGAAATTATTGATCTCGCGAGGAAATCGTGCCGCCATGCGAATACCGAAAAGTCGCGACGAAATTCCTGAAATCCTAGCCCCTTTGACATTTGTACCGAAATCGTATTCTCGTTTCGTTCTCGATAGGCATCGACTTTCCAATGGCTAACAATAGACGAATAAACGACGCATTTTGTTTTTGCTCGGCAAGCAATATTTTCTGCACAAACAGTGAGAAGGTATTGGATCTGCTAAAAATGGTCTTTGACGCTTTCCTTATGCTAGTTTCAAAACGAAGCATATTTATGCGTTAAAAATGAGACAGTTTTACATTTCATCATTCATACGATTGGTTGTAGATTGACAATGCAACGGTATTTATAATTTGCGGGGAGACAATTATTGCGTAATTAATACAATTGGGAATATGTAAACAAGCGAATGAATAGAATTTTAGAAATATAGAATTTTTAGTACGTTATTGCGTTATTGTTGGAGCAATTTTATTTTGGTTAATTTTAATTCATTGTAGGTATTGAATACGATAGGAAATGTGTTTGTCAAATAATTATAGACATCGTATATTATATTCATTTCATGGCAAATTTATAGCGATAGAATAGGAAAATGTAGGAGATATATTTGTTGATTATAAATATTCTATTAAAAGTTGATAGCTTTTAAGATAAAAAGCGTTTCTCCATAGACATTAAAAAATGTATTGTAAGCACAGTAATTACTAGGCTCAAGGAAAGTTCAAAAAGGATACATAAAGGACGATAAATCTTCAAACTCGAACGATGAGTTTAGTTAAATTTTTGTTCTCTTTACGGCGTCAATCAACGAGAACTTACGAGTATCTTTAAACAGTTTACTTTAAAAATGTAGCGTCTTCGGTTCTTTCGCAATTCCACTTTGCTGTCACGTTTCTTCGTTACTCGAGCGTCGAATTTTTCAAATTTGATTCGCGATCAAACGAATTTCTAACGAATTTCTAAGTAGTTGAAATTCCGCGAACGTTTGTCTTCGTTTCACGAACTATGCTTTCAATTCGACGAAAATCGCGTTGATCTCGTTGGCGCATCAAATTTTCCCATATTTTCAACTTTGCGTCGAAGCTTCGACTCATGCCGAGATTGAATCAAACCTTTAGTTGATACTAAAATGGTATCGAAACTTTAGTTCGCTCTAAATCTATTTGAAAGCTGCTACTTCTAAGATTTATCAAATCCCACGATAGTCTGAATTCTTGAAATTTCGAGAAATTTTCAGATACTAAGGAAATATAAATAAAACAAAAAGAATTGGTGCATTAAATTCTTTTCATATTTTCAACTTTGCGTCAAAGTTTCAATTGCCGTTAAAATTGAATCAGATCATCGGTTGCTACTGAAATTGTATCAAAACTTTGGCTCATTCCAAAGTCGTGTTATAGCTGTTATTTTTTTTTTTTTTTTTTTTTGCTTCTATCAAATCTCACGATAGCCTAAGTTGCTGAAATTTCAAGATGGTGTAAGAGACTAAGGAATCATAAAGAAATAAGAATTATATGAATTACAATTTCTGGAACGGCAGAGACAGTGATTTTCGTTCCCAACTTCATCTTCAGCAATTGTCCGATTAACATTGTGAGGCGACGCGAGATACGAAGTAACGCTGCCGGAAGCGGCACGAGGAGGAAATTATTCGAAGAACGAGCGAAAGTCGTTGCAGAGGACAATAGAAACGGGGTCGGAAGCTTTCTGCTGTACGATTGTAATTATATGAAGCCCAGGTTCCCCTGGGAAACGACAGAGCAAGGGCGTCACGCTACAAATGGTGTCGGATGTATTCTTGGCTGAAAGATGGAAAGGAACAAGGGGCGTGGAACAACAAATTCGCCTAGAACGTCTGCTTTCTGCCATGCGAACACAGTTTTCCGTTTGATGTTTGGAAACAACGTGAAGATTCTCGGGTTGCTGCCAGCAACAATTAGCAAAAATAAGAAGCGGGTTACTCAGCATGGATTGAAATTCGTCTATTTATATGAACGAAGAAATATATAGCACACGTACATATATATGCAAATCTATAGGTGGAAGAAAATTAGAAATTGTTGGATAAAAAATTCAATTAATTTTCTTAATTAATATGTCATATTTTGTATTTTTTATGGAACATTGAATCACGCTAGACCAGTCTCTGTAATAAAATATCATTTGATCACGAGGCAATTATTTCAGTTCAGTTGTCGATCTACCGTGCTACTTCAGCTTGTCGAGTGTACGACGAGTGTACAGCAGTGCAAGTACATTTGTTGAACGTACGCCTTTCCATTACTTTACCGTGTAATTCACGCATGTGCATTTTTTGTCACTGTTGCTTATGTTTGGCTTACGTTTTATTTTCTACGTGTTCTTCGTGAAGTTTGGAATGTACGTACAGCACACGACATAAAATGTTATCACGTTTTAATTATACCGGAAGACCAAATTATACAAGCTGCTTCCACTGGGTTATAAAGTTACGATCCGCGATAATCTTATATCTATGTATATCACACACTCCTAAGAACGTTTCGTAGCTCTTAGAAGGAATATTCGACCGAAATTTTGGTTCCCGACGATAGCTTAAAAGTTGAGAAACTCGAAGAAGAATTATAGAACTTTGGGGATTTGCGTGAAATGTTTCGAAGTCGACGCAAGACAAACAGTTGATGCTGTATTTATTATACAGTTGGAGTTCTGGGAAATTAAAAAAAAAAAAAAGAAAAGGAATCGAAAGAGAAAGTCTTTATTATAAAAATGCGTTCCTTTTTATAAATTAATATAGTTGCCTTCGTATTAAAAATTATATATATTGAGAATAATCGAAGAAAAATATTGGCGCTATGCTAAACAAAAATATTTAAATCATAAACCATAAACACCGTAACCTTTTAATACACGAACATATCTTATATTTTTCTTATATATTAAATGAAAACAATCGATCGTTTCGTATTGTCGGTGCAGAGCTAGCGAAAAGCAGGAGTCGGAGTGCCCTGCTGGCCTGTTAACGTATTTCCGCTCAACGTGACGCGTAAACAATAGAAACTCACGTCCATATGTCGACTTTTATACTTGTTCGCCGTCACCTTCCCGATTTACCAATGTTTTCCCGTTGGCGATCTTCCATCGTGTTGCATTTTTCATGGGGCGCCGATTCCAGTGAAAATCCAGTCAGTGAGCATGACAAGCGTTTCCTGACCAATCGGACGCGTACCAGAAATATTCTGTCATGCTTGTTCAATCGTAATACGCTCGTGAAATTGACGTTATCGTACTGGATGTTATTACCGGTTGTTTTTCCAAGATCCAGAACAAATTCATATGGCAAAAAGAAGAAATAGCACGAGAATGCTATTAGCATAATACATTAAGGAATGTCGGTTAAATGGTTTTGTTACTTTTATATTTTGTACGCTACATTTGTATTTATTTTACTCTTATTCTATTTATTTATTTAACTCTATTATTTTACTCTTAATGCTATTAGCATAATACATTAAGGAATGTCGGTTAAATGGTTTTGTTACTTTTATATTTTGTACACTACATTTTTATTTATTTTACTCTTATTCAAATGTGAAATGTACACTTGGTGGAACAAAGTGAACAGTTTAAGAAAGCGGAAAATAAATGAAAAACTTTCGCAATTCAAAATATAATTAATTACAAATACATTACTGAATTATGATTTAATTAAAATTAACTGCGAATTATGGTCATTTGCACGTAGTTGGAATTCTGATTGTCGTGACTTAATCGATAGACTGAATGAGTGAATTCTTCTGTGGTTACTCAAATACAAGTTCAACAAATCGGTGAAAATTAATTATGAACCACGTAATTCCATTGCTAGTTCTTTACCAAATCAATATTAATGAGATTCTATGTTATTGGTGGAACCATCTGTCATCGACTGCGAACATTATTCACTTCGATTTGTACGACTGTAAAATAGAAAGGAGAGAGGAAGATCAGTGATTATAAATGTTGAGGTTATTAGATGTATGTGAATACAAAGGAACGCGTGGATAAATTGTAAGGTAAAAAATATATATTTTAAATATTGAAATGTAAATACAAAGAAGGTATACGATACGAGCTAATCCAGATCCCCACGCTAGCAGTATTACCCTCTGACTGAAAACCCTGAAGCCATCGTCGCCTGTCTACAGTTTATGGTTTGCCTTCGTCCCAATCTTTTGTCTATACGCTGTCGATAGCTTCGGTGCTTGAGAAAACTAAAAAGATCAGATGTAGAGGTTTCTTAGATGTGGCGACCACTTCAACAATAAATACAAATTTTCAGGGATAAATGATTATACTAATTTAAGGTACCTTTCTCACGAATAAATTATTGCGGAACGCGGTTGGAAAGGGAAGTCTAAATTCATGGCAAAGGTAAATTTTTGCAACGTTAATGGTAATGTTGTTTCTTTCGCCGCGTAAGTGTATAAACCATATTGTCATAACCAGTGTAACAAGTAATTTTTCGCGTAAGACAAAGTACGCGTTTGCCTGAAAATAGCCGTGAAATTTCATGCTTCGTGATATAAACGGTCCAGCGATAAAATTACGTTCCGAAATTCCAGTTTTGACACGAGATAAATGAAACGAAACGCGTTGTTGGATACGTAGCTTGCTCCTCGACTTAACTCTTTTGATCGTATAATATTCTATAAAACGATATTAACAGTTCTGTTCGAACGATTCTCTGATAGATTTTTCGGAGAATTTAATCCCTTGCAAATGACCGGTTACAGTTAACAAAAATTTCGATAATGCGCGAAGCTTCCTTCGAGGAAAAAAAGATAAGACAGAAGTTTCAATGAACTTTTACACGCTTCAATCCGTTTTAAATTTCTATTAACGAAAGTTTAGCGACTAGCAGAGTCTCGTCCTCTCTTCGTGCTAATTGAATTTTACGGCGCTGATACTTTCCAACATAATACTTCTTGAAAAGTATGTCGGAAAAGATTGAAAACGAAAAGAGTGACGTTTACGGCAAGAAAATAAATTTTTTACGAATTTTAGCAGTGTGAATAATTAATCGGAAGCGAAATAAATACGTAGGACGAGTATAGCTGCAAAAATCTGTAAAATATCAAAATTGGGATTCGCGTTACAATATTTAGACGATAACGTGTTCTTTTATTAGTTTTATTTCTTTAATCGTGGAATAATATATTGGAATATTAAATTTCTCCCTCGTTTTTGTTTTCATTATCTGTAAGAGATATCAGCTATTGATCATTTATATTAATTATAAAATATATTGGAATATTAAAATTCTCGCTCGTTTTTGTTTTCATTATCTGTAAGAGATATCAGCTATTGATGATTTATATCGTATAATTAACAATGTGTGTAAAAATACGAATTTCTATGAACATCCGCGATCTAACAGTAAGATAGGAAAAAATTTTCAACAAAAATAGTTTCAACTTCGCGGCGTATCATTTCCACTCCTCTGCTCGTAAATCACTCGTCATTTACAAAATCTTTGGTCGCCTAAAACACTAGGTGCGCGAAAGCTGGTGCATAATCCCGTACATTTTTATCGCGCAAGACACCAGAATACCGCCAAAGAATCATTTTATATCTAACAGTCTAACAACGACACACAGAATCCTTTGATATCCCAAACAACTTCCTGCTTTCCTGGTCGGTCGTTTTCGCTCAACAACTCGTCCGATTATCACCGTTCTCGCTCAATTTTCCGTTCCACCGCCTTTCCACGAGCACGGCAAGTTCCCAGTTTGCTCAAACATTCATGCATGCAAATTTCGGCCAGCCGTGCGATCTCCATCGTCCCTCGTCCCTTTGCGACACGCGTCAACGGAATAAAACAGCGTGCAGTTGCATTTCGGCGGGTGCAATCTTACGATACTCGTGCGTTCATGCGAGCTTATTGTTACGGTGGATGCATATTCTAGTGAATCGACAGGCAAGGAATTGAGTTTGTCAAAGTAACGGATAGACCGCGGATTTTTATGAAAACTCACATTTTTGAGAAGTTACAATAAAAAAAATAGGACTTCGAGAGAAGATTCTTTCAATTAGCTAATGTAGTATCGTGGACAAAAGGTATAAGAGATATCGGGTAAACCATAAACATTATCGCGAGAGAGCCGAGGTGCCGACAGGCTCATCAATGTGTCGTCGGTCCTCCAATTGAATAGTTTCGTAGACAACGACCTATGTGACCCTGGCCACGAGCGGTTGCGGAACACGAGCTTGGTGGGCCTAAGAAAGACAAATTAGCAGTCAGTGTGAATCGAGAAGTCAGAGTGCGAGTTGCTTTGTCAATATAGCGATGCTGGCGTTGAGAGAGTGTGGTCCGCGTGAGAGACAGAGTTGGAACCGTGGTGACGAGAGTTGCAAATTAACTATTGAGTTGTCTAAATTATAGTACGTTATCGTGATTAGTTCATGTTAAACAACCATCGTTTTTCTGTTTAATCAACATGTGTACAATCCATTCATTGTAAATAAATCACAATTATTTAGGCTACTACGCTAATGTTACAAAAATCGCGATACCTGGGATATATTTTATATATTTTTTCATATTATCTGCGTCATGTGCAATTTTGCACTGCAAATTTCCTATAAATGTAATAAACAAGTAGAGCATGTATGTAGATTTTCATGCGTGAATATCAGAATATCAGTTTCTAATCATAGCTTGACGCGACTAGATTCACGTGAAACGAGGATCTAGATGCAGGATGCTTATGGCAGATACGCTGATGGTAGACACGGGCAATGCTACACACTGTCCGCGATCTTACGTGGTTACATACGGTTCGCAGTATGCAAACACAACGCGTACACGAACAACGTATTTTACAGGTGGCAGAGAACGTTCGGTCCGACGCAGCTCTCAGTTGCGACGCGAGATTAACATTAATACGCTGCACCGCGTTTCTCTGTAATAGATACTGGATTACATAGGTCCTACGTGATACGATTTTCCGATGAATCGTTACGGAGCTTGGTCGATCCGGATGCAATTCCGTGCTGGACGATCGTCACGAAGGTTGAAATTAGCTAGTTGGTTCGCTTTTTCTTTTTGCCAATTAATATTATCAAATAAGTATCTGTGGCTTAAGGATGAGGAAGTAGTATAATTTTGGAGGGAAATCTTTGGCAATTTAGAGATTCTATGTAACCTTCTATAAAGTATACCTTTGGTATTGTATTTTATACGAATACTAAATCTTGGGATACGAGAAATCCATACAATGGGAGTAAGATTCTACTAGATAGCTAGCAGGAAAATTTTTGGAAATTCAGAAGATGAATGTAGTCTGTCAGGTGGTGCATCTTTGGCTTTGTATTCTATAGAAGAGTGAATTTTACGAACATTTTCCGCAGCGGAATAAATAATATAAATAAATAAGAAGAAACAAGCAGTCAAAGAATTTTGGAAAATTTGAAACACCAACGTAATCTGTGCATAACCATGCACCTTTGGCATAATGTTTTTCGGCAAATTAAATTTTAAGGAACGAAGATTTTACGCAGTAAATTTCTGGATGGAAGACCATTTTAAATAATAATAAGTGTAATATTCAATTAAATTAGAATATTCAATTCGATTAAATATAAGTTTCTTTCCAAAAACCTGATCGACGTTTTTCGCGAGAAGGCTCAATCATGCTCGTACATCGATCGGTGCTATGGAGCCCAAACTTTTTTCATTTGAGGATTATAAACTTGTCGAGAATTCAACGCATTATGCCCAAAGTTTAATTAATCCACCGGAGAATATACGAGTGAACCTGTCTAACACGCATTCGCAAATACCAGAATTCCCTTGCGAATATTACACGTGTAATCTATTGAAAAACAGTGTACACGAAATACATTATACCGAGAACGTATTTTAAGCCACCAACCTGTATCTAAGTATACTATGTATGAACTGTTGGGGTTATTAGATGTATGTGAATACAAAGGAAGGCGTGGATAAATTGTAAGGTAGAAAATACATATTTTAAATATTGAAGTGCAAATACAAAGAAGGAATACGATATGAGCTAATCCATATCCGCGCGCTAGCAGTGTTACCCTCTGACTGAAAACCCTGAAGCCATCGTCGCCTGTCTACAGTTTATGGTCTGCCTTCGTCCCAGTCTTTTGTCTATACGCTGTCGATGGCTTCGGTGCTTGAGAAAACTAAAAACCAGATGTAGAGTTTTCTTAGAAGTGGTGACCACTTCAACATAAACGATTCTAATTAAAGTAATCCGATGATAATAAATTCGTGATTTTGCAAGAACGAAAGATCCAGAGATTACAGGCTATGAAAAAATAAAAAATCCGGATCGTTTTGAATTTCATAATTCCAATGTTAAACACCGTTCTGTTTGTTCAGATAGAAACGACCCTGTTCTACTTGTGCGTGTTCAAACAAAGCCTGCAACGGTGTCTGAGCAAGAATGATCGTGTTTTACTTGTCTAACTCTCGGTTGCTATATCTCCCTTGTGTATCCATGGCTTGTGGGCGATCATGGATTCCCTGTCTGACAACGTAGTGCGTTATTCTTACTTCAAACTAGGATCTACGAAGCAAGTTGAGAATCACGATCGTGATAAGTAGTTCCTGAAGAGATGTTCCCGACGGCGCGGCAGCAGGAGTCGCAGCTTGCGATTCCCTGCAATTGCATCTGCAGACGGTACCTTTCGACGTTAAGAGAGTCCTAAGCTTTGCAAAGCCAACGGGATTTCCACGATATTCGTAGGTGAAATACAGCCGGACGATTTGATACCATCGGCCCTTTAAAATCGTTCGCTTTTCTCCGTACTATTTCGACGGAATTTTTTACGATATCCATTAGATACATTGGACAGTTTGTTCGAAGATAGCGAACGATAAGATTGAAAATATCGCGTGTTTCAAGCGGAAGACTTACGGCCTTCGATAAAAATATTGTTATAGCTCTAAAGATGGTTGGTATTTTCTTCGTAATATGTAGGGATTTTTGTCATAGTATTCTCGGAACAATGATCAAATTAGGATATTAAATACTTAGTTCCGATATTAGAATAAAATTAGAATTATGTATAGTACGGTAAAATTACAAAAGTACAAGGAAACGAAATACGGTGTACATAGCATATAATATTAGTACATAGTATAGTATGTTTATGGCATTTCCGGAAGACGGGAAGGTTAGGTTCTTAAGTCTTTTTCTCGCCTCGAACGAGGTATCTCTCGTACGTCTTTTTATTAGAACGTGAGATATCTCGTTCGAGGAGTCAGGGTAAAAGTCATTTCACGAAAGTGGAATGGAAGTGAGATCCGTGCATGCGGAGGTATAAATAATGTTAAATATATACGTAGATTACGTTATACTCAGAAAAGTTCTGTTATCTTTTCTGCATATGAATCGATGTTTAATTGTAACGATAGAAATGTGCGATATATTTTACTGAAACAGTAAAATATCGAATAAACGTTTGTACGTGAATACGAAGAGATTCATAATGATAAATTTGGAATACGTTGACGTTCGTCAAGAATTGTGCCAAATTTATTGGGACCTTTTTCGGATCTGTAGATATTTTCTATTTTTTGCAAGGATTTGAAAAATACGCGAGAAAAATATTATTCCGTGCGCGAGGCAGAATTTCGATATTTCAGTGTAGAAAATACGAGAAGCATCAGATGCAAAGAACGCATGCTGCGCGACAATAAAAGCAACGCGTTTGTCGTTGCTTATACTATATGAAAGAATTTCATATTACCTTCAATACATTTTTACCTCTACTGCTCATCTCCTATTGATAAGATATACCTTTGATAAAAAATCCATGTCCTTTTCCATTCATTAGTCAACATCGAAAATCACGTTTATTTGTTATTCGTAGAAAATAAACAAATAACTTTTGAACTAGAATTTTCTGTATAAGTTCCTCGCAGTTGTTATCAGATAGATGCTTGCGCATTGATTATTCGAATTATCAATGACTAAAGTAAATTTGAAGTCTAGTAAGCTTCACCTAATTCTAACTCTAACCAGAATAGAAACTACATGGAAAAATATATTGGAAAGAAAAAAACAGGATGTTATATATTATATAGAATATGTTATATAAAATATATTATATAAAATAATATGTAAGTACTTCGTCAAGAAGTTTCACTGAAATGAAGGAAAAGCTTCATAAAAATGCACCCTTGTAATTTATAAAATTACTACGAAGAATTATAGTTATTTTGATCATTTTGGTAGTTTCAGTGTTAAATGGAGAAAGTTTACAAATATAGGTACACGTATAAAAATGTATAATTAAAATTAATTTAAAACTTTGTTTTAAATTAAATGTAAAAAATGTATAACGCCCAAGTGAAACAAATCTCTAAGTTGCAAAATTCATAGAGATACGTATATGCACAAACATTCACAGTCTATTCATCATTTTTCATCGTATTTCTCTGCTCCGCTGCTTCAACCAATCGAACTTACAATTTCAACGAACACGTCGCATCGTCCAAGATATATCACGTACCAAGTAGCCCGAAAACTTGGGCAATTGAGACGTAAAATTTGGAACTCATCCTTACGGAGGTGAATCGTGATAGCGCAGAAAGTTTTCATGGTTATGACAAAACCGATTGGCCGTTGTTGAAGACACGAGGGACGAAAGCAATACCGCGTTATCCTGCATCTGGTCAACACAAACCGGTGTGTACGGAAGAGGGAGAGAGAAAAAGAGAGAGAGAGAGGCGCAACAGAGGCCGTTGACGGAAATCGGAAATCGCAACGAATCGGAAAACAACGACACGCTTCGCCACCCTTCGGACAGTAATTCCACCTGTCCAATGAATTCGTTACTGTTTTGTACGGTTAGAAGAACGAATCAAAGGGAATGGCAGGGGGAGGCGGAAGGGAATAGAAAGTGGGTGCGGCGAGAACGACAAAAGAATGACAGAAGCGTGGAAAGAAAGGGTGGGTTAGTAATGGAAGTGAACGATATTGCCTGTTAGACTTCTATTGGGAACGACAAAAGATAGCGCATATGTATATTGTGACGTCTTGGAAAAAAAACCTAGTCTCATCTTTAACAAATGATACGCAGTGTCATTTATTGTCCCTTTTCTCGAATAATTGACAAGTAGCGCATATACTGTTGCTTTTTAAATAAATGACAAGCCGTAACGGGCATTGTTCGTTGTTTTGTTTTAACTAAACTGCAGATAGCGTTGGTTATTGCTTTTTGTTTTTCTTTTAAATAAACGACAAGCACCGATGAATATATTCTATCGATGCTGGTTATTTCTTGAAAGAACGTATACTTTGTGAGGATATATCGATAGCGGCGCGTAATTTATACTTTAGTAGAACCGAGTGTACTTTCTAACGTAATTGCACGAATTCGTGTTAAAGGTAAAGCGCATATCTGAAGTCTAAGTTCCGAACTTTTAATTTGAAAACTTAAAGAGAGTAATAACATTTACGCGGAATTACGCGATCCTTGTATCACGGATAATATTAAAATACTTCGACGATAATATGCTTTCTAATTAACGGCTTTCGATGGTTCATTCTCACGAGCCGAAATATTTTACTCCGGGCGGTTGTTCAGGAAGAACGTATTATCCTTACATTCAAAGTTTTATTCGGCACAAAATGTTTCTCTTCTCGTTTTAGATAGACTCTTCATAAAATCAACGTTTCGTCCCTAAAAGTACATCTGGCTTTTTTTTTTTATTTTTCCTTTCTCGCTCAATTTAAACACGAACGACTCCTTCTTGACTCCCGGTAACTTTTCTCTTCGCTTCCCTTTGTTTCATTTGCTTTAAATGAAACGAGACCGTGAAGTTAGTATCGCCTTCGAGGTCGTTCACCGAGATCCTGTTCGAGACGTTATACGTAGTTCTCAATTGAGCGATAAAAAACCGAGACTAAAATCGACAAAACTCTCGAAGGCAGGTGAAAATCGTGGTGCAACGCCGCAAATGGATGTACAACATTGGCGAATCGCCAGAATCTTCCTCGATCCAGCCGTCACCTTCGATTCGCTCGAAATTGCCGAAAAAGCTTGCTCTTTCCTTTCTCCTTCGTACGCCGTTATTTCGCCCTGGCATATTTAATTTTATATTCATTAATGAGGCTTCCTTTTGCAACTTCGCGGAGGGTCGACGAAACAAAGGACGTTTCCTCGTTAGAAACTCGTTTTGTTGTTGCTACGTGTCTCGTGCAAATACGACGAAGATGAGGTGATAACGGATAAGGAATTGCAGACCCCCGACAAAGTAGTCGTCTTTTTTCGTTAAAATTGCGTTTTACGACAAAATTGTAATACGTAGCTTGTTCCGTGTCTTGGGAAGATAATTGAATGATGAATTTAGGAAAGTAAATTAGAAAAATATGCAAAAGACCAAAGGTAGATGCAGGAAAAGCCACGAATATAGTGCAAAATCACTGTGAGCGCTGTGTAACTGTACACGGCGAAATCTGTGTAATAAAGAATACTTTTGATCTGTGAATGGATATATTTTGGTAGATGCACGAGAGAAATAAAATATAAAAGAGTTATGATATGGATTTTAGAACGGATAGAATTTTGTAGAAAAGGAATCGATGATCGTATCAAAGGTACCTTGGTAGAAGATCTTACGTCTTCGAGAAACGTAATCTACGTTCTTTACATTAATACTATACATCGTACAATTTTATTTAAGGATTTCATATCTTTGATAAATAACGTTTTCGTAAAATTCTGATTCAGGAACTACATCTTGAAATCGTTTGCAACGACGATTCATATAGAGTTTCAATACTGCAATTTCTGCAATTTATATTGATATTTGTTAATTTAAAAAATTCCCGAACAAGAACAACTTCTATCAAATTATCATTTTTTAATCATACGTGATACCGATAATCTTCCTGTTTCTTTTTTTTAACATATTCTATCTAGGAGATGACTACGAAAATGTTATTACTAGTTTTGTTCATTAGTTTTATATTGCAACAGGCCACATACTTATTTGCAAAATACAATTCTAATCGTTCAATTAGCAAATCGACTATTCTCTTTTCTTAAATTCCGAGATAATTGCGAAAAACTTACAACTAATGTCTCGTATTAATTTTGTGCTACACAAGACTACATTTACAAGTTACAGCTTTCCGATTGGCAGATATTCGTTAAAACCGGCGAATTCTTCGAACCTCTCGCGTCACACGACGATATCAACATCGAGTCCGCTCGAGTTTTCAATTTCGTGGTCCAGATTACTCGAAACCAGACGAGGTTATCGCGAGAAATCGATTCGAAGGCCAATTCTCTTTCGCATTCTCACCACTGGTGCACCGATTCTTTCATCGGGGCGAAGATAAGGCGGCTGATTCTGAGGGATTATTCAACTGAGAACGGTGGAGCCGAGCGCGAGGAAAGACCCTTAATCAGAGCAGTCCGCTCTTATCTGAAGAAATGCCAGTAACATCATCGGCCGAGTTACCTGTCAACCGATTTCAACTTCTCGATGTCGCCTCGTAAACTTTCGAACAACCTGACTGACTCGTCGCTGCCTTTTCCCTCTCTTATTTTCCACCTTTAGAGCTCCGATGAACTTCGTTATTTCCATCGAACGATTTCTGCCTCGTCGCCTCTGTTGCTCACCGCACTTGTTAAAACATTTGCACCGGGGAAATCGACCCTGCGAAGTTCCTCGACGAAGCAATAACGAGGCTTCTTTTGCGAAATTCGAGATCATTGATTAAAAGGTATAGCGTAACAATTTTTAGGAAAGTGGCGTACACGTTCGAGCTTTGAAAATCCTATTTTACAGCTATGAATATTTTATTTTAGAATATCGATCGAATATTTTATACTTCATAACGTTCGAATATTTTAAGAAATATGTATATATATAGGCTATTATTAGATTTAACTTTTTCGTTCTTCTTCAAGTTTTTCCCATCACCTTCCGCAGAAGAAAGAAAGAAGTTCTCCAAATTGTCCGCTCGAGATAAGATGCAGACTTCCAATAGCGTGTTCATAACTTTCTTTCGATGAAACTTCCGACGCTAACGAACCTTCGATTGTTTGGTGTCCGTCTTCCGAGGACTCAACTTCCAGACCGCGTCCAATTTCCGTAAAATCGTTTAGCGCTTTTGAAATTTCAAATATGCGAGCAATTTCTTCGCTTGACCAAAATTCTACATGTTACAGATCGTGTCAAATATAATATCCTGGGAACGAATACTTAAATACGACGCATCGTGGTAAAATATAAAATTGTCCTGTTTTCTTTCATCCTTGTCTTCCATGAAAAAGACGCCGATTTTAAACGTTTTATCGTTACAAATCTTAGATACCTGACGAAGTCTACTAAAAAAAAAAAAAAAAAAAGAATCTAGACTTGTTTTATTAACTAAATAATATCACGACTACCGCGTTTCTGTTACTTCATACATTTCCATAAATCCTATAATTTTATAAATTCATCCAGGAACTCGTCGAACATTTGCCAGACTATTACCTATCACATTCTAGTTAATAAATCCGAACAAACTAGCTGTTTCCACGTCAAAGGAACAAATTTACCAAGAGAAACCGTGTATTATTCAGACGATAAGATAAATGTTTCACTGATCTAAGTTGTCGAGGTGCATGCAAACAGCTATATTATTCAACAAAAGACGCAATGCAAGGCAAAGGGTATTTATATTAACTATTGAAGTTACGAGAAGCAAAGCACTTAACACGAAAAGCGACGTTTAGTAGCCTTCATTAGCGGTTGCTTTCTCATGGGCGCGAAGCCGCTTTAATATCGTATCGGGCTCCTTTAATCCGACGCGTCGTTTATGCGACAACGGGATTCGATATAATCTGGTCGGATATCTGGCTAGAAATACGTGTCGTAGCGATCCTGATGCAGCTACTGGTCCAAGCCGTGCATCTCGACACTTGTATATCGACAGTTGCGACAGTACGCGGTTATCTCGTAGTCGAATCGAGCCAAGAGGCCAAGGTTACCTTTATTTCGAGCAGCAGCATTTCTGGTATCGTGGCTGGGCCAATAGTTCAGCCCCGCTTCCGCCGCGTCGCATTTTCCACCGCTGGAAAAATGCAAATCGAGTCACCGCTCAACCACCGTTAAGCACTTAACTTAACGTGCTCGCAGCCAACTAACAAAATGTCTACTCTTCGCTTATATTCTTTTTGTAGAAAAGATCTTTAGTTTGACTAATGGCATTTATTTGTAGATACTATTTATTGCCTAGTTCCTTTTTTTAGATTTCTTTCAAATGCATGAATTTTTAAATATAACGTCGAGGGACATAATGGAATCGACGCAACATACGTATCAGTCAAATGTGTTTACTATGTCAGATTGCTTTAGTTTTCGAATGACAGGTTTCTCGCTTCAATTAAAGGAATTTTAATGATTATCGATGGACTGCGGATTTTGCATTTATTTGGGAAATTTAATGATGCAAAAAATGCATATAATATGTAGAAATATGTAATAATATAGTATTATATTCATAGTATTTAATATTTATGCGAAACATATCTTTGCTTGCGTCCCGTTTCTTTAGTCGTGTTTATCAAATTTGCATAAGCATCCCTCACGTAATGTTATCAATTCGATCTAATCGCTAATTTTAATGCAATGGAAACTGGTCGAATCTTTTTAATCGAATACCGCGTAAAAATTTGAAGAAGTAGCTAAATTAAATTATTTTTATTTCGAACGATATGAGAAATAGTCAGAGGACTGAACGAGAACGGAAGAAAGAGGAAGATGAGACAATTAGCAAGAGCATCGGCAAGATCTTTAAAGTTGTCACTTTGTCAGATAAATAGAATAAATACGCTATGATCGGCACTCGTTCTGTTATATGGACACCGCTGTGGATATTTCTTGGCCAAATATCATATTGGCATGGAAGTTGATGCGTATTTCATGTTTTAAACAGCCTCATAGATTTTCGGGCTGTACGAAGAAATAAACAGCATGGTTGGATACTATGAAAGTTCTACTTTAATACGTGACGCGACTTAGCCGATAGTTTTCCAATAAAAGTATACTTTTACGCGTGATTCTTGCTGGAACAGCGATGCGTCAGTTACGATGTTTGTAGAAAACTTACTTCCACGTGTGTTACCAGATGTTAAACTACTTTTCACTAGTTTTCACCAATTTATGGTTCCATCGACACTCGATATTCTTATGAATATAAATTGCAGTTGAGATTTTCTTGAATCAATATAAATCACAATGCAGAATTTCTGGAATAAAATTCCGTGGCGTCTTGAAGATTTCGTGAACCATAACCGCGTTGCAATGCAGCTAAACTACAAATGTCGCAGAAGCAGTCGCTCTAATTGCCGATACATTTACGGAATCTCCCTATGTATGTTACAGTTTGAAACTTCGAACAGTTTCCTGTTCGAAACTAAATAGAGAGGCGTCGCGTTTGCAGACGATCCTTGTTTAATTAAACGTTCGATAAGCAACGACCAAAGCGAACAATGAATGTATAATTGTTCCTAATTGAACCGATATTATCCGATGCTTGCAAAGTGAGTTCCACGAGAAAAAAGTCGCCTTTTTTTTCTTTTGTTTGAAACAGCAACTTCCTATCGTCTTTCGTTCCTTCTTTCATTCGTTCTTTCGTGTAATGTTATTATAAACGCAACGCGTTTCTTTATTGACTTTATTGACAGAAGAAACTACAAACGTATCAATTCTTCTTAACGGAGATTATTCGTTCTACAAGCCGTGGAAAATATTTTTCCAGCGTACGATCCGTTCCGATGATATTACAGAGATTCAAAATTTTTTAATGTAAACACTCAACAGCGAGGAAAAGAACAATGATATGGAGAACAGCACGAATTTTTCATATTTCTGACGAAAATATTCCGAATATTTACTCTCGAAATAAGCTCGCACACACTGAAATCCCTAAAAAATTCTTTCCACGATATTCTTTCAGCGGCAGTAACACGAAAATGGTAGAAAAAACAAGCTACGGATATATTTCGAACAAAAATCGGAATATTAACGACCATCGAGGATTTCGATCTGTAAAAAACAAACACGACGCAGCCCGAATTTAATTGCCGACACGAAGAGAATTGAATGGCTGGTACACGGTAGACTGTACTTACAGATTTTAATAAACACAGCAAAGATGGAGGAAAAGCTCATTGTCCTATTGTTGCTGGAAGGGGTAAACTTTGAGTTTCACCGGTCGTACTTCACCCTCGTTCCGCTGCTGTTCCATTCACGCTGTTTTTACGCGATCCACCTAAAAGCGTCTTCTAGCTGAGGACAAAAATGGGATCGCAATTTTTCTCGCAATAAAATACACGCTGCAGCTTTTACCGCGGAATTTCACCCTTCCATTCGCGACGACGATACATCGGCTTGAATGGGACCCCGATACGAACGTTTCCTATTTGCAACGCTTCAGTAGTTTACAGATATATAAATTTCTGAAATATTACTTTCTGCTTATTTGCGCGTTTTATTTCGTTCGTTGTATAACACACGTTCGAACTAAATGATATTATTTCGAATGTTTCCAATTTTTATTTCATGTTGTTTATGATTTTTCACTCTTTATGACTCATTCAATTTAAAGCATTTATTGGAGATTCTATTAAACGGTACGTTATCTACGTAGCGTATGTAGTTCTGTGTCTGAGAACCAGGCTCATCCAAGTAATTTCTTTTTTTTTTTTTTTATTCCCAACAGAGCGAAAATAGAATGGTATTTGTTCAACGGTACTTTTCGTATATAAATATTTCGAATAAAAATTTGCGAATAAAAATCTCTGTGAATGGAGTGTTGAAGTACGTTTGTAAACAATGCGGCAACTATTTACGTGAAGGTATTGACGTTTCTTTAGCGCTATAGCCAACAAGAGAGAAAGAAAGGAGAGAAGGAAGGAAAGAAGGAAAGAAAGAAAAGGTAGAAAAGAGAAACCGTTACTGATGGTACCTAGCTTTGCTCTTGATTTTGCTGATTGCAGGGTTCAAACAAAAATAATTTACAGTACCTAGAATTGTTATACTTTGCCACCTCGCGAAACAGTTGCGAACCTACTTTATCATAGCAAAGGTCAATTAAAAAGTTCTTCAATCTATTAAAGAATCGTTATAAGGTTTGACTCGGTTTCGTTTGGATCGTGATTCTTATATAAAACAGTATTCTTCCTGCTAAACTAACAAACGAAACTTAATAAACGATAAAAATAATAATCAGCTTACTTTGGACGTTTCAATTCAACGCAGGCAACGGCTCGGTAAAAAAAGCCTTCTGTCTCGGTTTCATTATTTTCATAAAAATATAGTCCACGTATTTGTGTCCTTTTTGGCACGAAAACACCTACTTTTTAATAACTGTTAGAGCCTGGTTTACATACAACGTGAATTTCTAATACATTCTCTCCTTCGTTTCATCGAAATCTGAAAGGACGTGACTCGGTTAATAATTCGAGAAAAGATTAACAACGGTTATATAATAAATATAACAAAGATATTATTGTCCGTATTATCGCGATTTCATCACATTTCTTATCACGAAGCCTTTTATCGCAAAGAAACTTCGCATTGAAATCGAGTGGTAAAATTTCTCGAATGCTTTCGTCGTTTGCCTCTTCCTTTTTGCATACGTGTTATTTCACTGAGAAAACAGTCGTTAAGTTGGTCCTACGTACGTCCCAGCTATAATTACGAGTTCCAGTTGGCGAGGCTGCACAGCTTTTTCGCGGGAAATCCGCAAACTTGTATCATTCGTCATGGCCATTAATTCGAGGGACTGTTCGAAAAGCAGTCCCACGGCAAAATGAACGCGTTTCGGTAGGTTGTACCTTGACTCCGGATATCTTGCGGTCGATTTATCGCAACGCCCTCTTCATTTAGGTCATTGGATCTCAGCAGTCTTACTCGACTAAGTTTCCAGACATAGAAAAGGTGGAATTCCTTAAAAAAAAAAAAAAAAAAAATAAAAGAGTAGAAGGAAATACGAGAAAAGTTGGCGGTATCGACGACTATACGAAAGAAATAAAAATAAGAACACGTGTTTATTTCAGACGTTTATACACTCGTGTTGTACTTTAAAGATCCATTTAAACGTTGGCAAATTGCTTTTGATAACCGGTTGATCGATGTAACAGTAACTGAAACTCTGAAAAGAAAGATATTTCATTTGGCGAATTTGAAACGTTTATTTTTGTAAAAACCAGAGAGATACGTTTTATGGATATTCTCCGCTTTACAAGCTCGTGCGAATATAAAATTCAATCGTAGTTCTAATTGGATTATTCGAACGTATTTATTTGACTTCGGGTTAAAAACTGTCAAATTGAAATTTCATAATGTTCAAGTGACACGGATTTATAGGATATATTTTATTAAAGGTACTATTTAATTCCAACAGCCGTCTTGCATAAATTTTGTTTTATTAGTCTCATTTCAATGATGAACGCTTGGATCGTATAGTTTGAAGCTGAAGTAGCACATATATTTTCATTGGCTGGGAAATAAAACAAACATAATATTTCTTCTGTTACCAAAGGAGTTTACTTCCTGTTGCTTTTTCTTTCTCTACGTCTTCCACTTTCTCTGATTCCACGCGTCGATCATCGTCTTGTATCTTTTTTGCTTCACAGCTTCGTCTCGCTTGTTCTACACCGCTTCCTACCTCTTTCGACACTGTCGATCTTGTTCACGTCTAGATTTCCACTTTTTACTCTTCTTCTTCTAGTGGCTGGTTCTCTGGTCGCTGGTTTCAGGCCCGCAAATCTCCTTCAATCTCCGCCAATTGCAAGCGAGAAATAGAAAAATGTCTCGCTTTTCGCATGAAAGGTTTCTTGGTAATGTTTAAAAAAACGAAACGAACGACGTTTCATATAAAATGAATCGTAATGAATAAAGTGTGAAGTAAATTAAAATCCAACGTTTCCATTTTCTTTTATATAAATTTCTAGATGTTATTCAATACGAATGCTAATTTCAAATTTTATATTAAATATTCCTCAATGAATTTTGTAATACATACACGTGCGACACACGCCGAAAGTTTGCAACTGCCTTAGACGATAAATATAAAAGAACCCTTTGCGTTCTAATACCGAGCCACGCGCGTGTCATTAATTAGAAGCTGATTTGGGAAAATATGCATTATATTTGCAAGAAAATTTAGTTGCAGCTCAAATGTTGTCTTCAATTTTTCGGTTCGAACCACTGAATGCAGATTACGCACAATATTTCCACGTTTCTTTACTTGACACGGTGTTACAGCAATGAATGCTCCGTTAAAACACCATAAGACAAAGGATTAAAGATGGGACAGAGTTAAATATTTTAAAAATCTCTCAACGTTCAAATCTAGCAGGATATAAACAAGATATTTACCAGGATATCCGCAGCGTTAATTCGAAATCGAGGAGGAAATTACTAAGAAATTCATGGATTAGTGTAATTGGACGAGCGCTTGACCGATAATCTATGCATTCGGAACGATTTCCCATTTAATGAAAACGTTGTTTCGACAAGCAACGCGGCGTAATTCCCTTGTCCATTAAAATTTTAATTCTACGCCCTTCCATTAGTAGCGGGCCGCTTTATTATTTCACGCCGCTGTAAATTTCCAAGATCGTTGCAGTTTCACGCGTTAATACCATATTTTTCCGCCTGTACAAACATATCAGCCGCTTTATTACCTTTTCTGGTGATCGTAAAATGCGTGTTGTTCACCCCCGTCGTGAATTTTCACCCCTTTCTCTATAGACTTGCCACTCTTCCACGAAAAATTTCCCAGAACGCCCATTCATCAATTTGCTCTTTCAACGATGAACTTTTTCAGATGCGTGATTTTCGACGAACAGTATGAAAGTGAGAATTCGCGTGGACGAAAAATTGAACGAATGTTTATGCTGAAATATCGTTAGCGAATGAGAAGAGATTCGGAGAATGCACGTAGTGGTTTGGTATGCATAGCGTCGCGCGGAGATTTGATTCACGTGACGAGAATGTATGCTGTGCGTGTGAGATCTTTAAGGCTTGGATGTGATTCAGAAACGGAAACGTGTCATGTAGTTGGTGGAAAAGTGGAGAGTTGTGGAAATCGAGTCGTATTCGATGACAATCCCGGGACAAAATTATTATTATATTACAGTCGGATCCCCTATAACGGGGACTGAAAATTGCGTCACTGCTCTTCTATAACTCGATTAAGCAGTTGCTGGAAATGATTCACTTCTGATATGAAAATACGCGCGTCTTTGAATTGACCCGGAGCACAGTTCTGCGTTAACACTTACGCGAGAAGGAGGGTTTGTTTACAGTTTGTGTTGTGGAACAGTTGTTATCGTGGAACGCGTATAATATTGTCGTATTAAAAAAGGACTATATATTTATTTAGTTATGGTTTTTAGCGCCCTTGGATTCGTACAACGCGAAATCCGTATAACACGGATAACGTGTGTCACGCGTTATAGAGGGTCGTACTGTATTTGCATTTCACTTTTAAATGTTTTAACATCTCTAAAATATAAATATTCATAGTTATTAGGAACTATATTGTATTTCATGTTTGTTAATGTTAATGTTCTGTTCATAAAACACAGTTGTTTACATATCTATGGAGAGAATTTATTAGATAGATCGTCTGGTTACTCGTTACCATGAGATCCTTTCTCGTACGGTATCGGTCAGGTTTTCCACAAAATTTACATCTTAACGATTGTAAATGGAAAAGAGATTAAGAATTTTGTATTGGCAACACGTTGATTCATCTCTACTCACATAGGTCCGCTGATATTTTTTTCAATTTTTATTCTGTTAGTTCCAACCGAATATTCTTTCGTATTATTTAACATCGGAAATATCGACGATCGAAGTAGCCAGCATGAAGCTATTAACTATTTGTTAACTGAAACTTGTATTTAAGAAGTCAAAAAAATAAAAAAAGCAAAAATTTCCATGAAACTTCTATGGGAAATTCTGTATCAGTTGGCTATTTGCACCACTCCTCGTTCTACTGTTAAATATTCGTTAATTATTTATGTATTTACTAAATTACACGTATCAAGTTATTCACTTTACAGAAACGGGAAGGTTACTTCCACTATCATGAATTCGACACCTGAGCTCTACACAGAACAATACTTCTTACATGCGTATAGCAAAAATCGATTTTGTGACATCGAAATATGGGTGGCGCTATGATTTAACGCACCGAATTGTGAAATTAACGCTGTAAAAATGTTCGCGGCACCGTCGACGATTCATTTTAGTCGCTTTCATTTTGTTTCAAAGCACGGTGGAAATGAATAATGTTGAGAGATCAGCTAAAACCGGTAAACATGTATCCAGGGATAATAAATAAAGCAGGGGATGCCAAGGTTTAAACTGATCAAATATTACGCGGCAACGAAAGTCGTTCCGCTGAAACGCGAACGTGTCGTTCTTTGAGGGAATTATTCCCAGATTTATGGCAGGATATTTTGTTTCGGAAGCTTCCGGTGAATAAGTATCCATTTTCATTTTTCTGGTTCGTTAAAATTAAAAATGCTCGAGTATCAGACTTATGGATTGATATTTAACAAGAATTATGGATGGATCTTAGACGCGTTGAATTTTTACTTTGGACCAAGCGTAGAAATTAATCGTAAATGAGACACACAGAGAGAACAAAATCAAACTGATCAATTTTGCTTGATCACTTTTGATTGAAAAAATGATTCATGAAACGGAGTACGAATTCAGGGTGGATCGTATAACAAATTACGAATTGTTAAAAGACAATTTTAGAAAATTAACAACGCTAGTTAGAGCCATTTGTTGCTAAGTCTTTGAAACAATTGGAAAGTCATCTAAAAGACAGAATATTTTGAAACAATGTATTCTAGAAAATACATACTTTAATATCAATCGCTTAATCCATAAAACTACCGAGAAACATTTTGAGCCATTTGTTGCCAAGTCTTTGAAACAATTGGAAAGTCGTCTAAAAGACAGAATATTTTGAAACAATGTATTCTAGAAAATACATACTTTAATATCAATCGCTTAATCCATAAAACTACCGAGAAACATTTTGAAAATTCGTCGAATATTAAGAAAGAAAAACTGGGAATTACGAAGAAATAAGCAGTACGTTAGACTGTATGACTTTTATGCACCAAGTTGGCTAAAATTGGTCAGTCAAAGAGGATTAATCAGGTTCTTGGTACGGTACAATCGATAGATAATTTTACTATATGTACCGACGACATCGTTGACTTTGTCGCAGTAATAGCAGGATAGACTGGTAAGCTGAACGGAAAGACGGAACTTTGGCCAGGGCTTCCGTTCCTAGTTACGTTACTGCATCGTTCATGGTTCGAGCACATAATCGATACCAGCGTCCGTATAGATCCTGTTAGAGTGTCTTTTGTTTAGAGTGAACGAAATCTGTCCTTGGTAAAGCGACGCGACGTGAAAGCGATTTCACGAGTTCTACACGAGTTGCAAGGGGAATGGATAGTCGTAGAAGAGGAAGTGCCTGTTACATTCAGTTACACGGAAATACGTCTTTAATGTTTCTGTCGAAGGGCTTTTATATTTCGGATCTTTCGAATTCATTGTCTATCGTCTATTTTATCTGACTCCCCTTTCCTTTTTTCCTTTCTTCGTTTCTATCGTAGAAGACTATAACGACAACGAAAAGTAGATTGCGAAGATTTAAGTAATCATTCGTTCGGTATAATGGCATTTGGATTATCATGTTTCCATTTTTCTTTTCTCTCGCTCGTCTCTTTGCTTATAATAATCAAGATGGCTCGTTTATGACAGTTTCCAGGATAATGGACAGTTTTAATTAAAGTTCTGCGTCTGTACAAAGACAATCATGATATAGCTGTTCGTACTACGTCATAATATTACAGTAAGAATATTCAAAATGGAAGTTGTTAGTTCAAATTGAATATAGTATCATAGTGTTTCTGAAATACTGGTGTACTGTGTACTGAATATTTTAGAGGATTAAAAGCTGAGAGCCTCGTAAAGATATCTCTGACAGCAGGTTCGCTAATTATCCAGATTATGGTATAATAACAGGAAATGTAAATTATTTCAGAAGCAATCTCCTCCATTTTCGTTTACCATGCACCATTATTAATCATTGACCCCTCCTATCCATTTTAATTAACCATAGATAAATTTCTATAACGAGGGAAATTTTGCCAAAGAATATACTAAAAGGTACTTAAAATACATCTCAATGAAATATTAAAACGAGTAATATAAAATAATACGATACATATCAAAAGGATATTAAGAACCGTTAAAGGTGTATCAAAAACACATTGATTAAAAGCATTGACGAAACATCAATGATTGAATTGTAATTAATAATGGTATTGAATAATATTCAAGAAATGTCAAAGCAATTGTCGTGAAATACTTCGGTGCAATTTTATCGCGTAATGAAACGTACCTAAAGGCTGTAAAAAATAAATAAAAATGACTTGCAAGAAATAAAACGAGTCACAAAGAACGGTATTTAAGGAATATCTTGGAGAAACATAAAAAAGTCCGCTTTTTTCCACTATCTGCTATCGATAGTTACTCTAAAAAGGGTACAGTATTATTTCGAGAGTAGCAACAGCACAAACACCAGGTGCAAAGCGTCGTGTCGCGGTGTTACGGCGCAGCTCTTTCCAACGGTTCGCATAATCAGCATAGCGTCCATGGACGTTTCCTTCGACGTTGGAAACTCTCTTTACAGCAACCGGCTGGGATAAAGTCAACGATAAAGTGATGTGTATCGAAGAAAGAAAGGGAAGAAAAAACACGCGCGCGCGCACACACGAACACACATGTACATACACACGTATAGAAGGAAACAGGTAGAAAATGAAAACAGAAAGGGAGACCCGTATGGAACGGAAAGAAAGGAGGTGAGAGGAGGTAAATGGAAACGTCGATGAAAGGTTGAGCAAGCGAAGCATTTAAACCGGCAGAAGGTACTTTCGATCGACCATGGCGGAGCTTTCATGATTTTCCAGCTGGAAGGAGATCCGGAAGCGGCTCTGGTACTTGTAGCCGTTTTTGACGAAAAGCTAAGTAATGAATCGCTCGAGGAATCACAGGTACAAACGGCCATGTTCGATCGCTGGCAAAAGCCGTTGAACGAAACTGTGATTTTACGGCTGTTTGCGGGAATTGTATTGTTTGCCAAACTCTACAGACTTGTGTAATTGTATTTCTTTTTTTTTTTAATCACGTTACGTCGAGAAAGTATAGAAAAAGGAAAAGTAACTTCGTTCCAACTAAAACTCGCGCGAAACGTTTTTCCCATGACTTTTCCATTTGAGAATCGTAGGTGGAATGTCTTTCATTTGTGAAACTTTATAGACAGCTGGCAATTGTACTTTTTGTTTAATTAGGAGAACGTATATGTAATTTTCCGAGGAGAAAAAACTTCGTATTGGAAGTTTATGTATTTGCGCGTCCGAAGTTTTCGGCCGTGTCTGACTCCGAAGTTGTTATACTGCTATAAGGGTGTCTGGAACGCTGTGTTGAGAGAGGTTTTCGCTTCGGTCGTTCCTTGGCTTCGCTTATTCTGTACGGTTCATTGAATCGCTCTTTATCTTTTAATTTGCCTCAAGTAATGAATTGGAAAGAAAATGAAGGTGAGAAGATAAAGAAACGAGAGGGACAATATTATTAATTAAATTGCTACTGCCGAAGAATTAGCAGTTGATTAAAGAAGCGAAATAGTATGTAAACTGCAAATTTGTTACACCTCTTCGTTTTATTAATAGAGAGCCCCAAGTTAGATGAAGGATCGTTTAAACGAAGATATGATTAGAAATTATCCGAAAGATAAATACGAATAATAAAATATTTATGATTTTGTCATTCAATAAAATATCACAGATAAAGCGATAGTTTACATGTAACAAGAAATATCTTTTCTTTTTCGAGATACACCCTTGACCGCGTTCTTTCAGATCAATTTGCTCCAGTTCTTTCCATCGCAGTTTACTCTCGATTGACTTGTTCCCAAATGTATACTCGCATTTTTCACCAGCATATACCTCCATATACGCGTTATCCTTAAAATAAACAAGCTGCTGTAACAAGTTTTCGATAACTTCCGATTTTCTTCAAACTTTTCAGAGAACATAAAACCATAATGAAACAATTATCGGTTATCTTAAAAAAAAAAAAAAAAAAAAAAAAAAAACATATGGAAAAGACACTGAAATGCGAAGAAAAAAAACGCTCAGTACGTTCTTTTTACATACTGTACAATACACTATTTTTTAATTTTCAATAAATTGATCACACAACTCAACAAATGCGACTACAATGTCTACAATTTCAACGTATTTTCTTTTAACGCAACTCGTTTAAAAATTGCACACACACGCACATTCGGTGATGTACACTAAGAACGAGTATAAATGGACAGTAGTTCGTTAAAAAGCTCTATAGCTTCCGAAATTCTCTCTAGTAATTTCAATGCATTCAAGAAATTCAATGGCTTCAAGATATTTGAAACCAAAGCGCGCTTCGTTAAATTTCGTAGACCAAGCTCTGTATTTTAAAAATATTTAAAAAATCCATTCTCAAGCAATTTCTTGTTTCTCATATCCGTAAACTGTTTCACGAACCCATTGTTCGAGTAGTTAAAAAATTTTTCATCAAATTCTCGCGTCGATGTTTTTATTTTCGTCTCGAGACTTGCTGAATCGTTGAAATCGTTTAAACCGTCGTTAGAAAATTGCTGATCAAATTCGCGTATCAACAAAACAGATCAAAGAGGGTTCCCCTCGTTCTTTATTTCCACCTTGAGACATCCTGGATCGTTCGCGAGCGATTGGAATGCTTCGCAGAATAAATCCGAAGGATCGCAAAGGGAAATCTGAATATCCCGTGCGAGTGAATGACATTAACCGATCCTCGCAGCTCATAAAACACGTACGATCGTCTTAAATGGAAATTCCTTTTTCGTATCTTTTGGCCTTTCTCGCCCCGTCGAACCCCCTGGTACAAAATTTCACGCGCCCCGTCGAAAGGGCGGAATCCCGACGCAATTGGCTGGAGTTATTCGCGGAATTCGATTATCCCGACAGGAAAGTTGGCGAGAAACGAGAAACGAAAGCATCGAAGAATACGGACCGCTTTCGGTTTGCTCCAAGATTTGCGTACGATAGAAAGGAAGCACCGATTTGTTCGTGTAAGGGCGTTGAATTGAATTTTCCTAATTTCAATCTGATCGATGACGTATACGTTTACTGGCAACGGATGGCTGTTATTTATATGCGATTGTTTAATTGGCGCTATTATGGATTAATTTTGATAATTAGCCGGATGAAGCGATTAAATGCTATTGATATAGAAAATCGGATTATTACGGGGCTAACTCGTGAATCGTATAGAAGATCTTATATTACAAAGTTGCGATGAGATGGTAATGAACAGGCTGCGGACTTTTATACATTTATGAGAGATTAAAAATGTAAAAATGCACAGCAAGTTCATAATATGCAAAAGTGTATGAAGCACCCAAAGTACCTACTTTTTGCAGCAGATAAAAAACACCTACTTGATTTCCATTTTTTTAATTATATTCATACAAAATAATAATTTGCATAGTATGCGGAGTCTAGCAATGAATAATTCTTTTAATACACTCGCGATTAAATCTTTTAACGCTTAGAACGTCGTGGTAGCTATAAAAGTACGATCGTGAAATTGAATATACGTATACTGAACGTATATATTATGGAAGTAAAATATTATAGTCCCAGGATGAAATTTCACGATGTTCAGAAATAAATGCGTATTTATTATCGATTAATTCGCGGAAATAACGATTACTGTCGGATTTAATCACCAGTTACAGCGATACCATTATACTCGGACAGTAGCCATGTTTTAATAGCCGCAGTATTGTTCAATGGTCGCCGCATTGCTGCAGAAAGTCGTTCGAAACACAAGGCTCGTGGCCGAAATTCGTAGAAACCAATGCGCCACGAAAGCTTCGCGAATCAAGTTAGTTTCCACTGGTAAAATCGTAGTAGACGATGCTAGCGTAAACGCAAGAGAAAACGCAGCTGTGGACTATTCAAGAAGTACAATCGTGTGATAATTGAACGTAAAGTTTCATAGTTCTACTAAACAAGTAATGGTTACCGATTTTCTGCAATTGTATCTCTGATTATCTTATCTACGATGCAATGAAATTATTCGGCGAAAATCTGTTTACATTTTAGGAATTGGAACTTTGATTACTTTTTAAACTTGAACATTGTTGAAAGTAAATTTTTATTTTTTACATATAACGAGACACATAGACTGAATTTTATCATTCTGTACGAAGGTCAGTGAAAAAGAGTCTATTTTTCTTGATTTCCAGTTTCTTAAAAAAAAAAAAAAAAAAAGAATAATAAACAGCGTAATACTAATTCTATAACGATCGATATTCCTGAAAGATATTATTTTCAAGGAGCGATGAAGATACACATTTGATATTAAACTCTTATTTCTATGAAAAAAAAAAAAAAAAAGAAAAAAAAAACAAAATTATGTTTCTCTTGTACTTGCGTATTATAAAGACGGATGGTCTCGTATATCATAAATAAACTGCAAGTGACATTAAATGGCGACATGAAATTTTTCCCTTCTTTCCCTCGTGATCCTCGCATGCATAAAGAGAGGAACTAATAAAACCGAAAATTTACATTCAAAGATCCAAGATGCTATCGTAAAACGCAAAGGAACTCGTTGCGACATGAATAAGAGACTTGAGTTAAACATCGGAATACATTTTCACGCGACATCTTCCTCGGAACAAACATGAATCTCTGACCTGACGTATTTGAACCGATATCGCGCAATGGCGAAGCGTTCAAGCGATTTAGATTGTTCGGCGACTGCCTCTTGTTGAATAATACACGTTGCAACAGAGTATGCAAAGCTATGGTGCTTTGGGAATACCAAACTGTATGGGGCACTTGATGAATGTCCCGCGTATTACGAATCGTCTCTCATCGATTATGTACCAGTTTCGTAATTCGACGATATTACACTTGAAAATTGTTCGATGCGCAATACCAGTTTCAACGATCTCGCGTAAGCTGACTTCTGGTTGCGAGAAGATATAATTCATAGCGAGACCTTATTGTTCCAAACATTTGTACAAGCATTATTTGACTGTAATACCTATGTTTTTGAAATTTTAGTACAAAGGATTACAAATACGGATGAAAAAATATTGGATGAATTTTTTAAATATCTCCTTATTACTTTTTAATAATCGCTTTGTTTTTAATACTTGCAAAGCTTGTTTTTTTCCATTCTACGTTAGATACATAATATGTACGTTTTCATATTTTATGTATTACATATACATTATTTTATTGTCGAGATATTTTACTTCTATACATTTTAAATGTCTTCTTTTCTTTAACGAAGAGAATTTTTTTCTTCGCAAGCAAATAATTTAAATCGCGTAATCTGTACATTGGAAATTTGTCGAAGTAACTAATTCCTAGCTTCGCTGCGCATGATGTTTCCCATGATTATGAGATATCACAAACATCGTTCGAACATTTCGATATATTCACACAGTTGTCCCTGTTCCCAGAGTGCGATCGCTTGGATTGACAGCCAGCTGACACTCGACAAATGTAAAGTCCACCGATGCAGAAAATTAGAATTCCTTGATGCACTTTTATGAGACCAGCGATCCTGTATTCCCGTTTCGTACCGGACACCAAACTAATCATACAGAAAACTGATACTTCATGGTATTTTACAAAATTGCAATGCACCCGCCTAAATCTTTATAAACAACGAGAAACGTTTAATTACCACAGAATTTTAAACTCTGAAATCCTAACTCAAATAAATACATAACGTATTATGTCACCCCTAAAAGAGTCTCCAATCGATAAAGTCCCCTCAAAGTGGTTTGAAAAATTGGCAACGTGGATATCCTCTTAAAAGCCACGTATTCGTCGAAGAAAAATGTTCGAACTATTCAGGAAAAGCTGAATCATCTCGCCGGCAGTGTTCAGCCCTCTGGTGACGAAACAAATAGAATTCTTTATTCCTAGAGAGGATTCTCTCTGACTATTCTTCACAGATCGCACAGCCAAAGGGTCCCTTGTAAAACACCAATAACGTATTCTTCGAGGTGGAACGTTATTTCAATTTTTCATGGAAATTCGTGTGTCACGTGGACTACGATCTTCTTCAAACGAGCAACGAAGCCTGGTCACTGGCAATAAAATGTAAATGTAATTAATTTTTTCGCGGACGCCGTGTCGAAAACCGTGTGTGTGTATGTGTATGCGGAAACCACATAGCCGCAGGATATGCGAATCGCGTTACAGGCACCAATGCATGCAAAGTTGCACGCGTCTGGCACGGACGAGATAATGGAATGGAATTACGATTGTCCCTGCGAAAACAATACATGGTGTTCTCTCGCGACGCTGTGGGCGAGACCATGAGCCCTGAAAACACGACGTCGCTGCTATTATCCGTAAACAACGTCGCAACGATGATGAAATTCATCGATTTAAGAAAAACTCCCCTGTGATCGCGTTTGGAAGTGGAGCGCCACCGAGTTACGCGATTGAATTTTTTTCTCTTTCTTTTCTCTTTAAGTTGCTAGTTTCGTCTATCGCGTTGCGGCAAATTTTCATCTTTTTCTACGTTTAATTCAACGTAATCTACGCGTTACGATCGAGCTAACTTCGTCCATTATGGACAATATAAAGTAGAAGGAATTTATTTGCTTAATTGGTACTTAAAATAAATTATGTCGAGTTTAGAGAGGAATTAAATTAAAAAATGAGCTTATCGTATTAAAAAACTAACACGCTGTTATTCACCTTCAATTACGATATCGTAAGAAGAGCGTGCAATTGTAAATTGACCCAGGTAAAAAGGCAAAGATGCTGCAAAAGTACTCGAGTTTGACTTAAAATATACCTTCTGTTCTTTCGCCAAATAAATAGATTCTTCCTGGGATATTATTTCTAATAATAAGCAACAAATATCGTTAAATGATAGAATAATTGTCATTAAGCTAATGCACTAGTTGCAGATCGTCGAGAAGTTTAGCGTAGAATGTGTTTTCCATCTGGTTAGGATACTCAACGGTGAAGGAGGTGGTAAAACGGTTAGTTGGTCGATATGTGAATGGCAAACGTATATGTATGTTTGCACGTACAGTTGTGTGAATACCTTAGAGATGGTCAGTTTGTCGTGAAAGTGGAATTGTACAGAGAATGGTCTGTGGATTGAGGGAATGAGCGAACAGTGGCCATTTAGATCGAGCTTTCAAAGGAGTTTGATTAAGAAAGTGTGAGATAGAGACGCTGGCTTATTTCCGCAGTTACTTCGCTCGCACAGTATGTTCTTAAAAAAATATTAAAGTAAAGACAAATAAAAGTAACGGTTCATTATATTGGAACATCGATAAGGAACATTCTAAAATATTACTGACTCTAATTAGAAGCACATTCTACTAGTATTAATTAAAGGCGAACTGCACAACAGTACTACCACCGACTATAGGCAAGTTCGATATTGTTAACAGTAATTGAAGGCAAGTTTTAAAATATTCCTAACTTCGACTCAGATGAAACAAGAAAATATTTGCAGCGTTAATTATCGTAGAATATGTCGATCTGTCGATGTGAAATATACGTGGAACTGAAAACGTACCCTATCATAAAATTAACAATACGATTATTATTAACGTAAAAGAAATTTAAGAAACGAAGACGATTAACTTACAAAAATCTTCGGGCAAAATTACACGAGACATTGCAAAAGGTCCTTAAATTTCTCAACCAATGAGAAAGCCTAATAGAGATAAGATATTAATAGAATATTATACTTACCATTCCTATTATTTCATATAAATATAGCAGATGTACATAATTTTTGTAACATAGTATCTTATATCTTCTTTGTTTCCTCTTCTCAATAAAGATGAACGCGAATTTATATTTTAACAGTAAATGTCTCGTGCCTGAATTAACGTGACAAAACGATTCGTAGAGCTAGCGTTTTTACTATGACATTTTTTATTTATGTGGTGTATGTAGGCTTTTGTAACTGATTGCACATGCCCCGGTGACTTATTTCCGAATGAAAAGAAACACTATACGAATTGTAGGACGCAATTCCTTCCCCGTAGCAACGTGACGATGACATCTGTGATACAGTATCAAGCAAGAAAAGCGACTGTCGCTTCCATAAACGCTCAGTCAAGATCTATCGGTGGTACGTCGGCTTATAGCTTTCCAGGATTTGCAAAAATCGTTCATAAACTAGACTGTCACTCGGCAGTGCCATCAGTCAGCGAAAAAATGGGTCGCCCCATTGTGTCGCGGGAAAACGCGTGCTTCGAGGGAAACAATTTAGCCTATGTTTCGCTTCGGGCGCCGTGTAACGCGTGTTTCGATCAACGTCGTTGCTAATACCTCGTTTTCAAACGAGTTTAAAGGATTAATTCGTTGCAATAGAGTCGACGCGCGAATTGAAAGAGTAAAACGACGATGAAAATGTTCAGTTAGGTACAAGGCAGATTTGTTATGATTGTTATACAATGATAGTAAGTTTATCGGATCAACGGATACGATAAACATACGGATAGCTACCGTCGAAAATAGAAGTTTCCTTCGTTGATTTCATGCTACAAAAGCGATCTTAAGTTCTGAAAAGGACACGCGTTTGAACGTTTACTATGATTACGCTTGTTCACAAAATTTGTGACAAAATGTTTCACAATAAATTTTGCTTTGATCAACTAATAGACATTTTTAAAGAGTTTAGAAATTGGCATCTTTGTACTATCTTTGTTGATCCAGTCTGATATTTTATTGTAAAACGAATGCGTTAATCTTACGAATAATTGTTATTATTCACATAATAATTATAATATATAACGGTTCATTTTTTTAGACAATTACATTTTATCCAATGTCTATAACAAAACACTAGCTAAAACATTCAAGCGTAAAAAGTAATATTTACGTATTAATCATGAAACCTATGTAAATTGCCTTTGTCTTTATCACTTCCGTCGTATTTACATTTTAAAATGAATAAATCAATTTCAACAATCACAATGTCATTTTGTAACCTCCTTTTTTATCTTAGAACTTCTACACATTATGAAATTAAACCATTACGGTAACGACTCTTTGACTCGGTGAACTAACTTCCTAAATTATTTGATGCGACTAGGAATACTTAATTACGAAGAATACTACATACCGATACTGCTCGGAATACAATGCCGCTTGAACTTATTCGGTGGATTAAATCAGCATCTTTCTCGTTATGCTTCATCTTCCGCTTCATAAAGAAGCAATCCTATCTGCGATAAGAAATGCTGTAGACGTCGCAAAAGATAAACGCCAGGAGGAAAAAAATGATATAGGTTGAGGAACAGAGAGATTCCATATTTTCATGTCCCTGGTGAAAGCGGTTAGAAAGTTCAGATCTACCCATGTACGTGCGTCTGAAATTTAACAGTCGAAAGAGTAAATTGCAGAGTCCGAGTTCTAGACGCGGAATTACCAGACAGAAATGCAGGGTTACAAAATCGGATTTCGTTCGTAGAAGGATCACGTACGTGAAGTTATTCGCCGCGTGATCCATATGGAACTCTGTATTTATGAGGCACATGCGCGTCATGCGAAATGCGTCATCGCCTCTATTAAATTATGTTCTCATGAGTTACGAACGGTCTTCCGGTGTTACGGGCCAATGATTGGAAAGAAACGGTGTCCCCGTTTCCTCCTGAGACCGTCATTAAATAAAGAAAGTCAGCTCGATCTTATTAACCCGCCACGTTATTTTTCTAGGGATGGCTTCCTTTTAGTGGTTCTTTCTTTTTTTATTGGACGAAGAAATTATCGCATCCCGAGGGAAAGGAATGAAAGGAAGCTGGAAAGTTAAACATTTTTAAGAATAAGGCGTTGAAACGTAAAAGGTATTCGTTTCTTGAATTTTTCCTGTGGTAAAATTAATCCTTCGTAGGCAGATGTATCTTTTTACATTCGGTGTAGGCAAATTGGATTTTTTATGTTTGACTTATGAAATACTCACCGGTGCTTCTACGATGTTAGACAACTAGCCGTTAAGTCGAATATTTGAAATCTTTTTTAATAGAAAATCAAAATTTCTTGTAAATTAGCAACGAACCAGTTTCCTTGATCAAGGATTTATATAAACAACGCTATTAGCAATGGTTTTATTTTAAAGATTCGATATTACGGAGAAATTATTTGTAATTTTTAAAGATCATCGCAGAGAATTTTTAATGGATTTGTGAATTAATTTAATTTTTGAATTTATGAACTTTGAAATTTGTTTAGAAATTACCGAGACGGTATATTTTCACAGGATCAAATTTTGTACGTTTACTTGCATGTTATTACGTAAAACAAAAGGACACAATGACGATATCGTTTCGTTATTATTAGTTGAAACGGAATACCAACGTAAGCTACGCTTTACTGCGATAATTTATACTAATATTCTATTTCATTCACATTTTTCTATCAATTTCAAGCTCATCCGCGACCGCAAAATGGATGGATACCAACACCGTTCGTTTGTGCGAATTACTTCACCGTTTTATTAACACCCATCACGATTCCATTATTCCGCTTGCCAAAAAATTTAATTAACTAACGGAACATTCCTTTATTTAACAGAATCAAATTAAATTTCCCGTATCTAAAATCTTTCGTATTCGCACGTTTCAGCTAACAGTGACTTATTGATTTTATCCTCAAATAATTGAGAATACGTGGCTTTATATAACGTGAAATTTGTTTTCACGCTATTCACGATTCACTTTATGATTATAAAGTGAGAAATCCTTTTTATTCAATAGCAACTTTTACGTTTCACCTCTTACAGTACAATTTCCTCCGTGTCATCAACCGTCAAGCGTTCTAAATTTCACACAATCGTTCGCTTACGATATTCGTTATATAACGTTACTAATATTTTTCCTATAAAAATTACAGATAATATTATTTGTATAAATAGTAACAAGTAGATCGATAAAAGCAATTAACGCAAGTATTATAAACGATATAATAACGATAACAAAGTTGAGAATAAAAGTAAGACGTAGCATTGTTTTCTCAACTCGGTACAACTGCTAAATTCAACGTTCCTAAATATTTGATACAGAATCAGGTTCACAATCACCGTTCACAGTCAACAATATTCCCTACGTTTACCTAACATCTTCGATTCTCTTTCCTTAAATATTTCCACCCATTCGAGAGACAGAGAACTCGGGAATTCGACCTCTATGTACAAGGATGGCATCGCTCTTTTAGATTGAAGCGATCTATTATTTCCATCGATATCGTAGAATAATTACAAAGATTTCTCTCACGATAGTAAGATTCAATTTTATACTCGTAAATTAAAGGAAGACCTGGAATTAAAGTTTAAAACGTATTTAACAAATTTGAAGAAAAGCCAGTTTTTAAGTTTCACTGTATTCGTTGAGTTGCGACGAACGCGGTTCTTGTTCTTGGATGTTAAGGTCGGCTTCTGACGAAATATCCGCAATCTGTGTGGACTAGAACGATCGACAGGGACTGTAGAACCATAATTTACCGTCACTGCAACTTTGACCTGTAAGACGTACTGTAGAACCTTATTCAAGGTGTCCGTATAATTGAAGACCTAGACAAAGAGTTTCGCGCGAAGATAAATTCAACGATCTCCTCGTTCGAGTATTTCGGGACCGTTCTCTGCCATGTGAAATGTACACAATGCGTTTTCCTCAGGGAATATATGACGTCGAGTAGAAGGGCGTACAAGGATTTCGCGTTTCGAAAAGTGGGAACGGCCATGAGCTCGGATTTATCCTTGAACCAGCTCCGACAATAGCAAGCTTACGAAGAAGTTATACGAAAACCGAAAGAACGCGAGCCTCGCACTTTCAACTGCGATTGATCCGTTCTCTGTTAACGAAGAAAAACGAATCTTTCCTTTGCAATTTTCTTCGAGTATGATCACGGATGATTTTTGTGAGATTCAGCAGTCGACGGGGTTATTCTTTCGTGCAATGAAAAACTCGCAACTTTTGGGTTTTTCTGATTATGAAATGTCAGGTTGGTGCATATAAAATTATCGTGTCGGGAAATTCTAATGAGAAAGGTTTTGTTTAATTAAAACGTATAAAGTATTCATTATTTTAATAAAGGTTTTGGCTAAGATTGATGTCTCCCAAATAAAGCGAATTCTTAGAATGTGCGTTTCGTAGTCTCTCTTATTGGCGAATTCCTTGTTGCTCGAAGAAATACTCTATTTGCACGTATTTTACTTCTACGTTGTTATGAGTGTCATTTAATTGTACGTAGTTATGTACATATTTCAAAGTATTTCGTACGTATACGAATTTTTATAGACAATTTATACGAAATAATTTTTATTTCACAGCAGTTGTAGAATAATATGTATATACATTTTCGGGAGAATATGACGAAGAAGAGATCAAATCAATACGTGCCAATCATTAAGATAAGGAATAGGATATAGCTTGAAAGAATAGTTCGTTCATAATATTGTATAATTCAAAAGCACGATGATATAAATACATTGCCACTCGATTATCATTACTTCTCCATTCTCTTCGTAACTTTCACGCTTACTAATACTGATAACAAAAATACTTTAGAATTTCAAGTTCTACAGAATCTTTATGCAATGTTGCTAACTGAATAACAAAGGTTTAAAGAAACAAACCGCGAAAGAAGAATTTGATATTCTACCGAAAGGTCCGTATTGCACTGCGTAATCGGAAACAACGTTTGAAAACCGTGTTTCACGCTTTAGAAAAATCTTTCCAGTTCTGTGCAGGGGCCCTAAGTGTCTTCCATCGCGATTCGCCTTGTTTCACGGAATAGATTTGCAAGAAGATTGCCCCCAGAATCCCATAATCATAATCGCGTCATATCGTGCTTGCTGCACGTCCGTGCCACCGCTGCCTCCAGATGGAATGGAATTTACCTTTCTCAGCCGATAGAGGAAAGAAATGAAATTCCGTCGCGCGGCTGAATTAATGCCATCGCGTCGTGCCAACCGTATTCTTTTGTCGAGTAAAATGTGTCGCTTTGCGGTCGAGCAACCGGTTACCCGTTCATCTATTGGCTGGAGAAAAAGCTGCGGAAAAGGTGCAGGGAAGTTCCATGAAAATGGAAAATCGTAGTACATAGTACTTGGACCGAAAGTCGATTCAAAGTAGGTGGCTGGAATAACGAAAACACCAGAATCAGCCCCAACGAATTAGAAATAGCGCCGCGTGAAGGGAATCGTAGCAATTCTGTTTGCGCCGTAACCAGGGATCTTTGATCTTATCGTTAACCGTGGAATTAAATATACATCTCTCTTGGCGAAATTTCTCTGAGGAGGAATTGTTGCAGACACAGCGCAAATCAAAGGAACGACGAGTAAAAGTTTCATCATTTTTATTCCTTATCTTTGATATCTTGCGAATGTTCGTGTGTTAAGGGTGTTCTTTTATTAAGGAAGCTTAGTAAAGCAAAGTTCTACTGGGAAATTCAAGGCAGATGTTAACGAAGATTCTTTGAAGGGAACTTATTGTAAGTGAAGAGTTAGGGGAAATTATATTAGCTTCAACGCCAGAGTTACTGTAACGTCTTAAAGCAGTGCATTCCAGATTTCTTACTTTTACGATGACTAGAATCATGCAAGAATTTTTGAAAAAGTTAATATTATTCTTTGCTGATATCGTTTACCTATATTTATACAACTACATTAAAAATTGATAATCGAGTCGCGATAATAGTATCATTTCCGTACGTTAAATTATCAATTATGAACAATTCCATAATTCATGCGTCAGTTTATAAACAACAATTGTGTATCAAATATCCAGAATAAATAGTATGAAAATTCGTGTTATAAAGAAATCTACAGTGCAAATATTCCATTAGGAAAGGAATTCCATTGGTCCGCGTTATAAACGTATCTGAATTGTCTAAAAATTGAAGTTTGCGTCGTCATTTCCTACGCGCCACTTTCCAGTTATCTTTATTCCCATGGTTCGCTTTCTGTTTTCATTTTTTCACAGCAGATATTTCGACTTAAAACGATTTCGTTCCATCGGCTTGCGTCGCAACGCATAAGCGCTAACGGACGACTGACCAGCTTCAACTTTCTCTTTGAACAGAACATATTGTCGCGAGGGACATCATTGCTCTTTGAGATGTCGCTTGGAAGTTTTCGTGGCCGTGAGATTTAAATTCGTACGCACTACTGGGAAAATGGAAGCTTTTAACGATAAAGAACCGCACGAAATTTACGACATATATTTTACTTAAACGTGTTGCTACTTTTAGTTGTACCAGTTCCTACCTTCCTTAATTAGAAAATTTATTTAGGTATAAGATTTTGGTACAGGATTTTTCATAACTATAATTAATTTTATTCTCTGGACTAACAACTCCTTCCCTCTGGAATAACAAACGTCTTAATTATTGTCAATGCTATATACACTGCCGATCATAATTATTAGAACACCTCTTGATATTTAGTATAAATCGAATGCTATCGGCTGTTTTTATTTTTACTATTAATCAAATTATTTTTAGAGCGTGGATATTTATACAGATTCATATTTTTATGTATGAATATATGAAATATGTTTCATGTACTAAATATCATAACAAATACTACACTTTGGATATTTCACATATTTGTGCGCATTACGCGCATTCTCTGTACTTTTGCGTTATAAAATTTCCCATAAATGTACGAAAATCCGTGTTTTAGTACGCAACGCATGCGTATCTTATAATGTAACATATTAAACGAGATATAATTTATATAACTTTTATTTTATATATATAATTTATTTATATAATTTAAATAACCAGTGAGTCCTAACAATGTGTACGAGATTTAGATTGAATTCCGAAAGTTAATGGTATCATCAGTGCTACACTTTCTTACTTTACTAAACTTTAAGATTTCCTTTCTTCTTTTCGAAATGCTTTCTTTGCCTTACGATCAAATTACAGTCACCTTATTGTTAGGAACATCTATCAGTTCAGACAACTCAGTTATTCTTTATTTATTATATAAACAACACTTTGTGAATTGCTTCTACGTAGTGAAACAATGTTAGCCCCTTTTGTTTTTGACAAGGGTTATTCGGCTTGTCCTCACCCGACATCGAAGCAAAAATGTCTTCGAAACTGACGTGAAATGTTAGGGGTTGGTGTCCCCTAGCTCGTTCTTTTCGGGGGTCACTCTGTTTTATCGAATTTATCGTCTTGAAAACTGTAACTTTGTAGAGTATCGTGACGCTGATAGATGGTACACGTATTAATTGTTATTTAGAAAAAGAGTAATTAACAAATGAAGGGTCATTGTTAAACGTTAATTCGATGAAATACGACTTGTTTATATTAATATTTATTTTGTATACTATGGACCAGAAATTTGTTATTATTTCGAAATTGATACTACAGATATGGATAGTAATTTTTTTACTAAATTTTTTAACAGAAAATTTTTCAAGATAACACTAATCCTAAGTCGGTGTATCTTTTAAATTTTTTCCTCCGAAATAATTTCTAGAATCTTCTATCTCGATCTACTAGAAGAAGGAAGAGATAAATGAAATAGATCAAGCGATGAAAACATTATCAGAATTAAGTATCATATTTCGTATCATATTTTACAATGATAAATGCGACACTGGACAAGATAAGTAATGACGAAGGAATTGAATCGTATTTTATGCAGTGAAAGTATTTATAATAAATGTAGACCGTCTAGGAAATCTATTTTTCTTCGCCCTTGGGTATGAAACGCTTGCAGTTGAGCTTTAATTTATTATGATGTAAAGTGATGGTCTCAAGAGCGTAATACAAAGTGTAGCGTAGCACAGCTTTCGAATTTTACACCCTTGAGGATTGCTTCTGGTGGTGTTGTAGCATAATTATTCACATACATACAAAAGTTTATTATACAAATGTGTATTATATCTGCTTGAACTGATTCTTAAAAAGAATGTTAAGAAGATAGGGTAGAATACGAACTTCCTTTTAAATCTAAAAATAATCGACTAGCATCATATCAGTACAACTATTTCATTCCATAATATACTTCGTTATATTCAGGTATAACCCATTATCTCTTTAAAATATTTTTAATTCCAACCAACGTATTTTCAAACATAAAAAATACACAGTAATTTTCAAGTTATCGTTATATTCCTTAATTTTTTGTTAGTAAGCGTATATGGTAGTTATAATATTGGAAAGTGTTTCATCTTGATGGATGACGAATCACAAATTTTTCAAACTGTAAATATCATAGTAACCCGATGTTATTTTGATGGATCGCGAGTCAGAAATTTTAAAAACTATAAATATCACAGTATCCCGTTGTTATTTGCGATTGGCAATAAGACAGTTCACATAATTGAACAATTCTCCATTGCACATATATATCAATCGTAATCAAGCTTGTCAAACGATCGATCAACTAGTCACGTTTTTCCAGATATCGCGAATTTCTCGAGCGTTTTCACTTTCATTATGAAACATAAATTAACGTACGTTAATTGTCAAATTGATATTAAACGCATACGATGATATTAATTTAGGAGCATCAATTTAATATCTGTTAGTGATCGATAGCATTCTTGGATTTCCATACAATAATTAATTGATAGAAATATTGTTCTCCTGATAATAAAGGATCTTTTTATCTGTTAACGATCGAACCATGTTTTATATCTCCGCTTTTCTGAACTTTTTCGTTTGTCCATCGCGTATATACGAATCGAAGTAACAACTGTAGCTCAAGCTGGCGGTAAATTAAAATTAAATAAAATTGATCGAAACGCTGGTAGTCGGGCTAGTTTCAATTATCAAGTTGCTGTTTGTTCTAAAACCGAATCGAGCAAACAATAGTATTGTTCCTATAACGACCTGTTCCATAAATATCTAAAAATCCACTGTAAAATATTTTTATATTTTTATATTTTCAATTTCCATAAATTCTACTTTTAATATCGATAAAAATATTAGAAAATAATAATTTGATATTCATCGTAACAGTTTGTATATAATGTCTGTGTGTTAAATTGAAGTCATGGAAATTTTGTTAGTTTCAAAAGCCGTTTGAATAAAGCAACAAACATTGGATCTAGATTATATATATAACTCTCTTAGAGCGTCTTGATGGGTGTCTCGATATAGTTGCACGCAATTTACATTCTATTTGCGAGGGTACTCGGCCAGTGTAAACTGGTTAAAATTCTACTTCCACGACTAACGACTACAATTCTTGTTTTATGTTAAACTATGCTGTTGCAAAACGTATTTCTAAATTTCAAGTACCTACGATCATTTCGTTTCTATACAGTAGTATTGTATATGCCTTCATATTTCATTATTTACGCGATAACTTTTCTTTCATATTTTTAAATATTTCTATACACATATATCTTTATATATTAAAAGTTGCAAATTCAACAAACTTTCTTTTAAATATAGAAGGTCCGAACATTTCATTTAATGTTACATTGATTTCATTTTCGTGTTTCGCGTAACAAACGTTGCGTTCAGCTGCAACAATATCCATCACTCATATATACGTTGTTTTGTGGCATAGTTATTCGAACGTAGTATTGTAGTACACGTTTGTGAATATTACGCGTGCAATTGTTGCAAAATTCGCGGGAATTCTCTCGGGGAGCAACTCAAGCAAGTACAATCGTGCAAGATCGAAATCGGAGTATGAAAGGGAAAACAAAAGCTTGGGTTTAGCCAATATTTGCAAGAGACAGCAACAATCGGTGATCCTTGTTTAAGATAAAATTGCGTTCTCGTACTAAACCATGACTATCTTCCAAACAGTTTGCAAGAAAAGCATTCTCGTCTGTTCTTTCTTTACTTGCGCAAGCTATTCGTAGAAATCCTTCGGAACTTGTATATGGTAATTTCGAAAGCTGTTGCAAAAAAGTGCAGTTCAGCGAAATGCTTCGTTTGGTGAATTGCGTTATTGTGAAATAGGCCATTGTATCTCTGTTATAAGTCTCTTTTATTAGTAGAAGATTGAAATAATAAACGATATAAATACCAAAAGAATAAAAAGCACGATCTTTTAGCGAGGGAGGAGAATTTCATGGGAGATACGGTGAAAATTGTTACAAGTTATAATTTATTTGAAATTTTAGGACTATTGCAAGATAGAATTATGAAGTTTTTTATTATGTATTTAGTATAATATTACGTATTATGTATTTATTATGTGTACGTTATTTGTGTATTACGTATCGTCTATACCATTACGTATTTAGTATACTATTATTATGTAGTATCATGGACAAATAGCCTAAGAAATATCGGGTGAACCATAAACAATATTGCGGGAAGACCTAAGTGCCGATAGGCCAAAAGGACTTGACACTTTTACCGGGTGGTCGTCACCTGAAGAGTCGAGTGGGGGAGTCGTGAGTTGTGAGCAGTCGTGAGTTGAGAGTCGAGTGGAGTAGTTGTGAGTTGAGAGTCGAGTGGGGGAGTCGTGAGTTGAGAGTTGAATTGTGAGGAGTCAAGTCGTGAGTTGAGAGTCGAGTGGAGTAATTATGCGTTGGCAGTCGAGTGGTGAGGAGTCAAGTTGTGAGAAGTGCAGAGTTGAGTTGCCAAGTTGTTACGAGTTGTGAATTAACTATTCAGTTGTTTTAGTTATAGCACATTATTGTATTTAGTTCACGTTAAATAAACATCGTTTCCTGTTTAATCCATTGTAAATAGATCTATCGATCAATAAACTTATCATATAGGATACAAATCACTGGAAACTCTAATTTCTAATATTTCCAAATGAATAAAAATCCTATAATTATGTCTTATGAAGTATAGTATCCGTGAAAATGGTAGATGTAAAAGGTCGATACGGTTCAAGCGATAAATTATGTAAAAGTGACACTATTCATAGAAAATTGCTCATTTCTATTTCTACTGAAAATCGCCTGACACTTGTGTACATCATTTATCATTTCAACTTCTCATGTACGATCAGTTACCTTAAAATTACGGTGAAATAACATATTAAATATATACAAAGCAACAAGTCAAGAAATTTTTAAAATTCGTTAAAGGGTACGTGATAAGTATCAAATACTCTACAAAATATTTTGCTCTGATTCGTTGTGTCGAATAACTTTTATACGCGGATTAAGGAGAATAATAATGGAATCTTCAGCAACGAAATCTTCAGATCGAATACGATAGTTACTCTTCGTAATTAGCAGATCAGTTTTTAAAATCAGACCGTTTTCGTAAAAGAAATTTAAATATTAAAGAAAACGTACGGATATTGAATCGCAATGACAAAGTACATCAAAATTGCGATAAAGGGTTGAAGATGTGCTTAAGATCGACTTTCTGGGATGTTGTAGGAACTTCGCAGAACATCAAGCGCAGCGTAATGCGAAAGTTAAATGGAGACGTCAAGCGCCTTCGAAAATTTCAGCCTTGCAAGGACGCCGTTAACTTTCCTGTCGTTTAAATACGTCACTATAAATAAATTGAACTACTTTCTTGGCGAAGTACAGTGGTCTCGTACATCAAGAATACGCGACTCGAATAATTTCAACCCCCACCGCTCGTGATTTTTCTGGAATGGATTAACGTAATATTTTTTTCGCAAACTTTTTTCTTTTGAAGATCGTAGTCTGTAACTAGATTCTCCGAGAAGATTTTCAAAGATATTCAATATTTTGTAAATAAGATAATCGAACAGAAAAGTATGACACGGAAGACAATATCAAAATAGGAAACGCTCCTTCTTCTACTTTTTAATTTAAGCGAGTATTCAAGATATCTTATTATATATGTATATTATATGTGTATAGTTTTATCTACAATAAGTGGGCTGCAATTTGATATTGGATTGTTGTAAAAGATTGATGGCGTGTGCCAATATTAAATTATGCGACGCTTTTGGTAAAACAAGATCATCGTTACAAGCTTTCGTCTGATAAGACGTTTAATTTTGAGAAATGCTGCTTTCATCTGGGTCGACTAATTACAAGTGCAGCTATTAACCAGGAACGCTCGAAATTTATCTGCCGAAAGGGTATCGTTTTTCGATAGGATAACGTTAAATTCCATATGCTGATAAAGAAAAGAACCATCAATAAACTCTACTTGGAATGTTTTACAGAGACACATACTGTGTATAACGAAAGGCCACAGAAATAAATAGCGCATGTAGTAGATGTAAATAGCGCATGTGTATGTAAATAGCGCAAATAGTAGAGTGACAATTATATTGATAATAGCAGTTCAATATGTTGAGGTTATTAGATGTGTGTGAACAAAGGAACGCGTGGATAAATTGCAAGGTAGAAAATATATTTTAATACAGAAATGTAAATACAAAGAAGGAATATAATTGAGCTGGTCCAGATCCGCACGCTAGCAGTGTTACCCTATGACTGAAAGTCCTGAAGCTATCGTCGCCTGTCTGCAGTTTATGGTCTGCCTTCGTCCCAGTCTTTTGTCTATACGCTATCGATGGCTTCGGTGCTTGTGAAAACTAAAAAGACCAGATGTAGAGTTTTCTTAGAAGTGGTGACAACTTCAACGTAATAAAATGAAAATTCTATGCAAAACACATCGTGTGTTTATATTTCTCAAATTATCCTACGAATACTCTGAATAATCTAATATGACAGTTTTAGAAGATAAAAGTAAGCTTCTTTTCTGTAATTTAGTTTCTTCGTTTAGTTCTATTATTATATTTCACTCGCTTAACAACACGCAAGTGGAATAGAAAAATTCGATGTATGGTCCATATGCTCCACATAATTAAATATTTAAGACTGTAATAAAGACACGCGTCCTGTATTTTGCATTTTTATTACTACATTCCTCGCGGGAACGCAAAACTGGAAAGGATATTTCAAAGGAGGACTACACGCTCTCGAATACGCTTCTTCGAAACGTAAAATTCTGTATGCTATCCCATTTTGAAAATGATTCAGCCACTTACATTCATATGGGTGTCCCAGAAGCGGTATCCTATATCATATACATGTTAGATAAAAGACCCTTGCAAGTCTTAAAGTATCGGAAAGCAATGCTAGTACACCTTATATATGTTATATATTCGAGAAAAATTGTATCGATAGGTTATAATATTGTAATAAGCAAATTATGTTTGAAGAAGAGAATAATTCTTTCGCTATTTTATTTCTTCTTAGATTATTCTTTCGTCTGAACGAAAAAAATCCTTATAATTAAACTTCTTTGGCAATGTATAAATTCTGTGTAAGATTAATTTTCTCGATGAAATGATGAATTGTACGAAATTTTTCTCAAGGATTAATAAAATTGGATAGAGTTTCCAAGAAATAAGGGTGAGATAAATCGATGGATCGCGAGAATTAATTTTCTGACTGGCTCATTCTTTACCTGCAAGGATAGTTGATTAATATGTTTCTGATAGGATTGAATTAGGTGAGAATTTTATTTATCTTCGGATCGTTTGTTTCATACGGATTTATAAATAAGTGATATTTACCTTAGACTTTGGAGAAAGTAAGTTTTCATACGATAAAGTTTTATTCCAGATAATAGTACACCGAATGCTTCTAAATATAATTTTCGATTAACGTAGCCTGATTTGTCTTACGAAGGGAGAGATTCTAATTAAATCAAACGAACGTGATGAAATAGAGTTGGACGTTATTACAACGATTTTTCTACGCTGAACGATTTTTCCGCTCTGAACGATTTTTCTACGCGTCCCTTCATCTTTGTTCCTTTTATTATCTTTGGTAGGAAATTCGTTGCCAAGGAGAGAATCAAACGTAAATCCAGGGAAAATGAGATAGGCCAAAACGTCCTTGGTCTCTGACAGACAAATACAAGTTAAATTGTTCCAAAGGATGGATCAGTCTGCTTATTTGGTAAATTTTATGTACGGAGTAGGATCGAATTTTCAAAATCTGACAATAAGAATGTAACTTACCTGCTCGTTTAATATCAAAATATTGCTTGATTCGGGATTAGCAGCGTGACAAATAATAAATAAAGAGATAAGTACAGTGATTATTCGTGGCATAGATGATAAATACGTTTAATAAATTGGAAAAATCGCAACAAACAGGAAACATGTGTATGGAATTTGCAGGATGATATTTTGACAGGATTTATTTCATCCCCTGTACTTTATTTAATTGTGCTGTTAGCGATATAAAAATACATATATTTTTCAACTGTTGTAATTGTTAATATCCCGTCAGTCGGTGGAAAAATATACGATCAAATAAATTTCTTAAAAAATCCTGAATTAATCGTATCCCTTGACCTTTTCACTGCAGGAAAGGCAGCGCATAGAAAATAAATTGAGAAGGAAGAATAAAGGAATCAGAGTGTTCGATTTTAATAATTCACTTTATTATACGACAAATTATATAATACGACATATTTTCTTTAAACCTTATAAATAATTCATGCGATATACAATTTAAATACGATTCTCTGGATTAAATTGTTTACTACCATCTTATCCAAATGACGAGATTTCGGAATAAAATGTCATTGGCATAAATCGAACGACGTTAAGTTCATTTAATTTCCATCTAATACCTTCGAATATTGAAATATAGTAGCGTATTCCATTTTTCTACATTTGACGTGTATACTTGTCATCGATTGATTTTATGTACGCACCCCATGAGAGATGTCTAAAACTAAATCCCCCAGTTAACTGGTTAATACTGTTTACGTGCTATTTAAAAGCAACAAATTTTTCCATTTCTTCATTCTGTCTTTTCCTCTAATTCTCCTCTGTTATTGAAACTGCGAAACTGATGAATCTCTCATCACTGTTATAGTGTTTCTCTATTATCTGTCAGATTGTATTTCACGCACGAGACGTTGAATAGCTAGCGTAATTTCGCTTCGAAGCGAGAACCGACCAAAACCATGGTTAATTCTCTTTTTCTATTTTCCCGACGCGAATATGTAATCAATGCCGGTGTGATATTGATAACGAGGTTTCGATTACAAAATAATTATAAACACGCTTCTACCTTCTATAGGTAAATCCCTACGTTTCTCGATGTATACTATGTGTATGCAACTATGATGGTCTATTTCGTGCACGCGATGATCACATAATTCAAAGTTTCGCTGCCTCTTTGATATTAAGCAGCGTAAGATCTATCGTATAAATGTAGCGTAAAACGTGAGCTGCTTCCAGCTGTTATGGAAATGAACATTATTTCACATCTCCCCTCGGTGTTTCGAAACATCAACAAAATCGATTCTGCTACGATTTTTCGACTCTGTACGTTTCAAACGCGATTAAAAATAGCATCTAACTCGATTAGAAGGGAATTTTTAAAATTCAACGAAGTTTGTTAATTTTCTGGTCATTGAAAAAAATTCCTATCCAACGGGAACAAAATTTCTCCGAAAATGATCCTTTCAGCATTATTAAGAAAAAAGATCTACATAGCGAAGCATTAAAATATCTAAAAGTTGAAATCGCTGCCAGAAACACAAAAGTTATATTACTATCTACAAGTTTGATAAACTTTAGGTCGCAAGCTAATTTCCCGAACTAAAATCCGGAACAATATCTTCGTGTAAGTCGGGTGCAAAATTTCTGGAAAATTCAAGACGAAATATTCGCACATCGCGTTTAACATTTGCAATCCGCCTGGCGAATCTAGAAAAGAGTAACTTATTCTAACTCCATGGTACACTGCAACAGCGATAAAAAAGAAAAGAACGAACTATTCCTCTTACATGAACTTTCCACTCAGCTATTCCGTTCGCTGTAATTCTAAACTTTATAACCGACGAACTTTCGATTCGACGACTTTTCAGTTTGCCTAGTTCCAAACGCTTTGGAATATTCCAGCGTGGAAATTCGCAGGAGCATCAAAACGAGAGCGGAACAAATGCCTCATACTCTTTGTTCGCTTCCTAACAATTCGCAGAGTGAATTAATTAATAATCAATTACCTATAGAGCATGAAATTTATTTGCCAGCGTATAAATACATTTCCACGATAAATTAGTTGCATTCGCACGCAAATATTTCATATTGGGTATTAAATAGTAGAAAATTATTAAATATTAAGAAGTAGGAAATTTTCAAAAGTTTCTCGAAGTTCGAGATTTCTTGTGATTAAAATTCAACTGGAAATTGTTACTTTAAAGACCAGGGAAATTGTTTTTATAATGTAAACATTTTTCAAGTTTCCTTTTGAAGCTTAAAAATTCTTTTAGTTCTTGCCTCTTCATTCTTGCCTTTTCATTCTTACTTCCTAATTATATAGAATATTATATTAGTCAGAAATTAATCACGAAACTGTAGTTTTAACCTGGAAAATTTGTATAAAATGAAATCGTATTGATAATTGTATTCTTCCTTTGAAAATACACAATTAAAAGTATAATACACAGTGAAGATACAGCATTTAAGAAAAATTGACAAATGTGACAGATGTTTTCATCGCTTTAGCATGGATGTTTGAAACCACCTTTGAAACGATCATATGAAAAAGATACGTGTCAAATATTTTTCCGTAAACTACATCCCAAAAACATGTTTTCAAAATCATGGATTCGATGTTTTCCTGTGACTCAGAGGTGGCGTACGTTCATACGCTAGTCCATAGTAAATTGAAGTATCCATTGCTGTCCATCTGTATGTTCTCAGTCCAACGTGTACGTTATATCGACCGCTATTGCGGATACCACTGATTGAAAGTGTTATTTACAAATAATATTAGCAGTGGAATTCAAGAGCAATCAGAATGACCGACTCGTAATTTTATTGATTTGCAATAATGGCCTCTAGCATTGATTTGCATAATTTTTTGTAAAATACATAAATCAATATTGTTTCATAAATCAACGGTTTTGTAAATTTGAGATAGTACGTGATATTGTGAAATACGTGGATAGAAGCTCCTTTCTCTCCTTACGTTATATATCACTTCATATACCTTTCATTTTGACCTGATACAAGTTTTATATTTTTGTCACCATGGTATTAGGTTGTTCGAAAAGTTTCTTTCGTTTCATAAGTCGATAATAGATGAACAACAATTTCTGTTTTATATTATTTATTATTATTGTTTCGTTATGTTTCTATTAATATGTTCGTGCATAATTCAATAAACTAATATAAAACAAAAAACATTGTGCGTCTATTACTTCCTTATAAAACGAAAGAAACTTTCCGGGCAACCTAATATTAGACAGAAGATGCAAAAATTTGAAAGTTACCTTTCAATACGTCGTTTATCTCGGTTATTTAAATTTTGTAAAACGATTAAAATAAATTTCAGGCACTAAACAACATGAATGGCTAAAACTATATTACCCAGAAAAATAATATATTTTGCAAAAAGTAAATGTTATGGTGTGGCATATTTCACCCTGTTACAGTTTGCAAGACAAAATATATAACATTCGCGTAGCATTAAACGCGTTAAATTTCTCTTTCTTCCTATTATTATAAAACTAATAACGCGTTTAACTAAAATATTCGAGTTCTCGAAAATAGCTGATATTTCGCTAGTATCGTAAACTTCATGCACTGTGTTATCTTCAACAGTCACACGGGAAATTCTATGAACATAAATTGCACTTGAAATTACGAAATACGGTGGTGGTAGTCGGGTATCAGAAAAAGGATAAAAGTTTGGGAAAAACACAGTGTACACGTGATGCCGAGAGGCGATTAAGGCGTGCATGTATCCGCATCGCATTACCATAAATTGGAGATTACGTAAGCATACGCTTTCAGAAAGCAAATTCTATGCATAGTCGTGTTACATTGACGCATCTCCTCCATGCAGATTTCCAGATACCGTAGTTGTGGATCGGACAAATGTTCATGGTGTTCCACTGACAACATTGAATTACGTAAAAATCTCGACCGTAAACTACGTAACGACGTTCTCTGTCTTCGCGTAACATCATTGGTATCTGCAAATTATTTGGTCACGTTGTTACTTGGAAAAAGTAGAAAATATACTGCTGATTTATGATACTCCGTTAAAATATATTTTTGTTCCCTTTGCATGTACATTGCAGTGATTAATAGACTGCGGATTTTTATGCGTTCGTGGGAAATTTACAGGTGTAAAAATGCTTACGATGCATATAATATGAAAAAGTATTGTAGTATCGTGGACAAATGGCCTAGGAAATATCGGGTGAACCATAAACAATGTTGCGAGAAAGCTTAGGTGCCGACAGGCCTATCAATGTGTCGTCGGTCCTTCAGTCGAATAGTTACGCGGAAAAAAGGGCTACGTGATTATGGCCACAAATTGTTGCGGAACACTATGTGGTGGGGCTATGAAAAAGGACAAAGGGATGCTTAACACGTTCGTGCCACGTCGTACATATTTGAGACGGGTATACTTCCGTGGGGGTCCCGTCACCAAAGTATGGTGACGCTCTTCTTGTTCGAGTTAATTAAATATACGATATTATATATAGGATATACAACATAAAAATATTAAAAACACGTTATACCATACTTTTTATTAATTTATATTTTGGATAATATATTACATTATTTTATATCGCAGGGTATTCCTTAAAACATTCCAAAGACATTTGGGGTGATTTTGAGCACCTCGAACAATAGTTGTAGACTCCGTCATCGCTACTCTCCTTACTTTCAAATGTATTTTCACGCTGTTTACCGAACATTTTCAGGATGAAAAAATCACTGATGTACTTCTCACAAGTATGCTTCTCGACTAAACGAGAGATCTGAGATATCTGCCATGAGATCCCTCGGAATACTCTAACTGGAAAGCTTATCGCTTTCTCCATTTCAGAAATAAATAATCTTTGCTTTACGATGAATCGAAGGCGATAAACGATGAATCGAAGGGGATAAACAATGAATCGAAGGCGATACACGATGAATTCCTGCTCGTCGCTCTATTTATATTCTGCGTACTGGCGGTCGAATTTGGGCCCAGCAGGAAACTTAATCGAATCACGCTGCGCGACGAACGTGTTAAGGAAGAAAGACGAATTAACAGTCAGTATGAGTTGAGAAGTCAGAGAGTGTGAATTGCGTTGTCGAGAGAGTGTGGTCCGCGTAAATGAGAACGTTGGAACCGTGATGACGAGAGTTGCAAATTAACTATTTAATTGTCTTAGTTATAGCACATTACCGTATTTAGTTCACATTAAATAACCATAGTTTCCTGTTTAATCTATATTAAATAAATAAATAATGAAATCCTGTATTATATTAAATATCCATAGTAGAGTAGCTACTTATTATAACGTTTGGTAGATGAAGCAATTTTCTATGTATTCACAAAAATTTGAATATGCATAAAGATCCGCAATATAGTGATTAAAAGAATAGTAGAGTAATTCGTAGATTATGGTGGGTCGTTTTAAGGAACATTAAATTGCGTTATTACTTGGAAAAGCTAAACAGACTTCTGGTTTATGACATTTGGTTAAAACTAAAAATGGAAAAAGAAAATAAATATTTGTATATTCTTTTGCAACTGTCGTTTCAATGTTCAGAGTTTGTTGAAACGAGAAATGTTTACAGCAACAATATATAATATTTTCAAGGAGTAATTTGTGAATTACGGTGAATTGTTTTGGCTGAGTTTTATTGCTTGGAAATTATCGTGGGAAATAATTTCCACTTTGTTTTTCATTTTGATGTGTTTTATTCTTTCACGACTGTTTTTGTGGAAATATATTTCCTTACGCCCGTGTAAACGTGTAACAGTGCATGAAATATACAATATAATGCTGTGACGCAAATGCTATTGTATTTTTTAAACATTTCCTGCAAACGGATAAAATAAAAATTAGACAATGCTTTAAACAATATATAGAACATTACTTAAACACGATGACAATTTTTAGTTTAAAATTAACACGTTATCTTTTCTCGCAAAAAAAGATCTGCGATACATACAACGACGATCAAAGATTCACGTTGGGCTGAGAATATTAAAAGAAAATCTATAATAAAGAAAAAATGACGGGACGCGAGCAATTATTTTAAAGGTTAACTTGTCAACCGGAGAACACGAATTAATTCATCTCAATTTTGTAATTTAGGGATCCTCTATCTTTTTACATGCCCATTACGTTTCATTTCCATTAAAAATAAATTGTATCATGTTTATGTGTCACTCAAATTCATCGATCTTTATTAGCTTTTCATTCCGTAATTATAAAAATTCACACTTTCGTGGCACAGAGGTGATATACAGATGTTTACATTTTTTTGACACCATATGTAAACATATAATAAGCTTGAATGACCAAACGATTTTTCCATATGCGATACATAATACTAACAAGAAAGAGAAGCGGCGATTAATTTTCCAGTGGAATAATATTTGTGTTTACCTAAAGCGATATTGTTCATCGAAATGTCCATAAAAGTATCTGAAAAAGGTTCAAGCACATATTTAATGGGTTTTAAGGGCGAAAAAGAGGGTTCCGTGGAAAACGAAATGCATGCATGGGGTGTAAAGATACAAGGAGGAGACTAGAAGAGTTTCGCAACAAAATTTCCTCGTCTCTAAAATTTTACGGTGGTCGGTTGTCTCGACGCTGCTCCGTGTTTGTTATCACGGACGGAACGCTGACGCTGTGACACTTTTCAAGTGAAATATTGAAACAGCCGTTGGGCATAATCTATCGCGAAAAATTGTAGCCACCATCGCAACCATACTCAAAATTGAATAAATTTCGCCGCGAGTCTGCTTTAACTATTGGACGAGCCAGTAAATTTAAAGAAAACTCACCGTGTGGATTCAAGTAGCCCTTCGTTTAACTTACAGATTTCATCTAAAGCGAAAATTATGTCGATGAGAGGTAATAGAAGGGTGTTTGGTTTCAGGAAAATTGCATACAAGTGGCAAAAGTTATTCTATACGTATATTCATAAATTTTGAATTTAGAGAAATGTCGATACTGTTTAATTCGTCGCACTTTTTTAATTACGATTATCTTCCATAATTATTAATTTATTAAAATTGTTAATACGTAAGAGGGGACAGTATATAGCGGAAAATCCCATATTTTTTCTCTTGGAAAATCGTAAAAGTGAAAGAAACATACATAGAGTCACATGAAAAACGCTACAGCCTCTTTGTGATACTTGTTCGAATGCAGAGTTACATAGTTCACGTGCGACTAATTATAATCATCCTCCATTTGTCAGAACGTCGCTGTTTGTCGATGCTTCCTCTGATCAGATAAGCGGTTCTGTCACATCGTCCGACCAGACATTGGCCTTTGCTACTTATTCAGTCCGTTATTGACTCGTACTACTTGTCTGGCCAGTGACTGATCTCGATTAGCTACTATCTTTCACTGCTTGTCCGGTAAGTGATCGATCTGTATCACTTTCTCGAACTGCCGCATCATTTATTATATTATTCCACTGTTCTGATCATTGACAAACTATACTACTTGTTCGATTAGTTGCTCGGAGCGATTCCACTTGATCGATCTGAAACAAGTATAAACGAAAAATTAATCGATAAATTAATTCACATTGAATCACGAGTGATTTTTGTCAAATGTTATTTTCATCGTACGATCGAATAAACTGAATTACATACATAAGTAGTTACATGAGTCGCATGGATTGAACAGACAACGGTAAACACGTAACTTCAGAAGCTAACTAGAACGAGTAATCTGTATGAATTGTAGTATGGTCGTCGAGTCAAGCATCGTACAAAGCAACATCGTATAATTCGTACTCCCTTTGTAGAGTTTGTTTCACTGGTCTTTCTTGAAAATCCTCTTAGCGATTTTCCCCTCCTCGTCATGGGAAACCTTACCGTGGCGTTTATATCGCTATGAAGCTGCCGTTTTGTTCGTTGAACGCGTGCAAACAGAAAATCAGGTTTAACCTGACGATTCAGCTTTCGAAAAGGCGTTCGGTGTGAAACGAGGACGGTGTACCCTTTGTCATTTTAACATGAACGATACAACTAACATACAACGGATCAAAGGGTGCTTCACGCGTGAAGTATTTTCATTACAGAATGTTGAAGATGTAAAATCGATCTCTTCTACCATAGTTTCTATTAAATCGCATTTTCGTTCCAACTAACGCGGATACTATTGCACGTACTTTAGGCTATTGACAAAATTTTAAATAATCGAGCAGCACGAATCACCTTCGAAACAACTTTCATCCTCGGCATATTAACATTTATTCCTCCAAACCTATATATAAAGTATGTGAAAAGTCAATTTAAAAGATCGTGTATACAATCGTAATCTTATTTCGTTCGTATCATGGAAGCTTTCTCGCGTGAATACGTATCAATCATCTTTTCGCATTAATTCCACGAAGAGAAGAGGGAAGACCGGTTTAGAGGGATTCCTTTACAAATTCGCGTTGTTTCCCATCCTCTGTAAGGCTTAGTCACGACATTATCAAACGTCTAGAATCTTCCCACCGTACCATCTAATCCGATTAGAACCCTTTCGCAATTTTCAATTTTCCTTTCTCTAGCCAGTTTCTTTGAACGTGTACAAGAGGATCGAAGGTAACGTTGATAACTTAATTAAAAGCGTTGGAAAACAAGAAGTAAAATAAGAGGAAAAAGAGAGGAAAAAATTCGACAATGATCGATCACGGGTTACACGGAATCGGATGCTGCAGACATCGATGAACGTATTCATAGTTACGGCCATGTATAAAAGCAATTTCTTGCATTTTCTCGTGTTCCGCCGTTCGTTTTACCAGCCGCTGTCTCGTAACAAGATCGTCTATTCGCCACGAATTCGATCACCATCATTGTTCCAACTCGACTGTAAACAACCTTTCGGACAAAAGGGATTCGGACGGAGGTTTAATTCGAGACTGACCGCTTGGATCACGTTGGGTCTCCTTTTACATAGAGTATCGCGAGGTCTGAGGCGATACGCGCGTTATCCGACCACTCTGATTGAATATCGAGTCGCAGCTTGATGAAAAAACTGATTGAAATCGCCGATGGTTCTGCAGCTTTGTGCAAATAACTGACCGATTTTGTTCCGGTGAACATTAATAGCATACCCTCCGACCGGGGAGGATGGGGAATAGTCTTTGCTACCATTTATTTCACTAAAATAAACGTTTAAGCTTTCAATAGAACGGTATTTGTAGACTTTTTATGAAATGCACATAACATACAGTAAATTAAATTAAAATAACGTAATCTTTTCAAGATCAAATGATTTCTGAAAATAATTGTGAACAATTTTAATCATAATATTAGCTTGGCAATTAAGTGATTGCGAAATTTATCATTAGGTGGTATTGACAAAATCCGCAATCGCTTAGTTGCCAATCCAATATTATTAATAACAAAATCAAACATTCTATGATGCTTCTGCGAAGAAAACATAATACCCTAAAACTAGAATGTCCTATCGAAAATAAATATGTTTACCATTTCGTTACTTAATGCACGATATCGAGCACGAGAGACATCTTTTCAATGAAAGTATTTTCGATAGGAAGTATTCGCGTCTTCCTCTGATCGACAAAGGTTTAATTCTCAAGGGATTGATTCGAGTAAGGAGAAATTCTCTTTATTTCTTGTTCCTATTACCTGTATTTCCGTCATCTTTCTGTCCAAGCTCCATTTATTTCCTATGTTTCATCCTCTACTTCTATAGGCAATTTCTTTATTCTCATATCGAGAGTAAGTCCATATGTAGCCCTATTGACAGATCTCGAAGCTTCAGAACGGAGCTTCCTTTCATTCGAAAGATTTTCTTCTCAGCCTTCATTTCCCTCTATCCTTTTCTAGTAAAATAATGTTATCTCCCTTCTTCTTTCTTCCTTTTCCAATTTCACTCCCCCGCTTCTTGCTTACTTTTTGCTCGGCTCTTCCCACCATCTTTTTTTATGCCCTTCGATCCTTTTTTTTTTCACCTTCATTTCCGTGCTTCTTTCTGAGGTTCGATTCATTGTTCGTTTCCTTCAAAGAAAGACACCGTACTTTTAGAAAATAGACCGATAAAGTGGCAAAGTGAAAGAAACGTTTATTTGAAAGTTATTAAAAATAGAAGCAGCATTGACAACTACGTTGTTTGAAATCTAGATTCATTTGCATAAATGGATGAAATTTCTTTGACGAAGATTGCTTCGCTGGAATATTTCATGTGGCAACGAATTCCCTTTTTAGAGCTTAATTAGCTTATCTTGGTACGTGACTGCCCTAACAAACAATCGGCCATTGTGGAAAACACTGAGCACAGAATATTATTACTTTCTTAGAAGTATTCTGGTGAATACAAACTGTATATTTGTTTAATTAGGCATATCGGTACAGGAAAGTGGTAGATACATTTAATTGTTGTGTTTATTCGTATAATGAAGTAACACAAACCAGGAAAATTATTCGTAAAAAATTCTCTGTTTTAGCGTTTAGAATTTTATTCTGTACTGTATTCATTAAAAACTATGAGAAGCATCTGAGCTTTCAGTTCCTAGTACTTACCGCGAATGTAATTTTTATGCAAATTACCGTGCATACGGAGTCGTGTAAAACAAATTCAGTCTGAAATATTTCTGATACCTCGGTGGATCTTTCCAGATTTAAAAATTCGATATTTCCAAGTGTGAAATTTTAAAAGCCTGAGAATCAAAAATTCCAAGTTACCATATCTAAGTAACAACAGCGATTTGAAAATTTGGGAACGCGATGTTTCAAAAATTTAATGATCCACAGTTCCGGAGGTTTAAATTTTTTAAACTTGAAAATTACAAAGTATTGAAATTTCAAAATGTTTAAAATCCAAATTATACAAATTTGTCGATAGGTTTCAGAATCAAGATATCGGAAGTGCAACGCTCGAAACTTTCAAGATTCATAAGAACTCTATTTCGTCTATCGTAGGTGTTTCAGTTTTCGTTCAATTCCGCCGTACATTTTCATTTCCTCGCTTTTCCGTTTCATCGTCTTCTATCTTCAATTTTCTATTCTCAATTTCCTATTCTCGAAGTCCAAATATTGTTTGGAACAAAAACTCGGTTACGTTTCGTCGCGTTTGTCGCGCAGAAGAAAATTAATTCGCCTAATGACGTGGCAAGATGCATTTCCGGAATGACTGGATAAATTCACGAAGAAACGCAATATCTTATCGATATTATTCAATTCGATTGGTGTTTAAGCGGTAGAGGAAACGTTCTCTGCGATGTGTTCCAAGCTCCTTTGACGATTAACGCGGCATGTTCGCGTTAGGCGAGGCTACCGAATTTCTGGTAAACGCAGTTATCCTTGCTATAAAGCAACCGAGAGCTCAATATCAGAAATTGGGAAAATGAAAGCACGCCTCTAGCAATTTTCGTTCCGCTACTTTGTACGAACACGTGAATACGAATAAAGGTTGCTCGTTCTTTAGCCGTTCCCACGCTGTATTAAAACAATTAACGTTGTTTATGCTCTGTGAAACAGACGAAATAAGGTGTATGGCTGTTCTTTAGCGTACTCTACTGAATTAATAACTTTATAACTTTGTTCGCTTCAATCCTTTGACGTTTGTCAAATTTGTAATCGATTTACATTCTGATTTAATAATATTTACTTTTGAACAGTTTGATAAATTAATGTAATGTGTTAATAGTTGAGAATGTTTATAGGAAATGGAAATTATAGCTTGGTTAGTGTGAAATAAACATGACTTTATGTAACGAGTATGTTACGTTAAAATTAATCGGATTTGATATAAATGTACCGAATATGACTAATAATAACACGTAATAATTTAATTACGTATGAATGAAATTATCATTATCAATTTAGTTATATAATATATAAAATATAAATTGAAATTACTATATGTTACGGTTTAATAGTAGGATAGAAATCAATTCCAACTTATCAGTAGAAATTTCTTAGAAATTATACAAAATTCCTTTATACACCCAAATCTGACAAGGAGTGCTCCGAAATTTACATATAATCCTATTATAATAATCTAGATTATAATCCTATTATGAACCTCCGTGGCACCCTACTTTTTGCTAACACCGTAATAACCCTGGATTTATTTTACTTACCAAGAACCTTTTTAATGTTCTAGCCTTTTAAAAATTCAGACAAAATTCAGCGTTATTCATTAATATTTTTATTTCAATATTCAACGTGTTTTTAAGGTTTTTGCTGTAACATTTTTCATTAAGAGTCGAAATATTTAAAACTATTTGAAGAATAGAAAAATTTTGCTGGCTCAAATGGACTTAAATTATTATATAAAATAAATTTAATTTGAAATAGTTATGGAGATATGGAGAATCTTTTTCAATCGAAAAATTTGAATATTAAAGAATAATAACCATTAATATAATTTACAATTTTATAACGATGACAAAATTCATATTTTACTTACCAAGAACCTTTTTAATGTTCTAGCCTTTTAAAAATTCAGAAAATATTCAGCGTTGTTCATTAATATCTTTATTTCAATATTCAACGTGTCTTCAAGCTATTTTCTGAAATATTTTTCATTAAAAATCGAAATATCTAAAACTATTTGAAAAATAGAAAAATTTTGCTGGCTCAAATGGACTTAAATTATTATATAAAATAAATTTAGTTTGAAATAGTTATGGAGATATGGAGAATCTTTTTCAATCGAAAAATTTGAATATTAAAGAATAATAACCATTAATATAATTTACAATTTTATAACGATGATAAAATTCATATTTTACTTACCAAGAACCTTTTTAATGTTCTAGCCTTTTAAAAATTCAGAAAATATTCAGCGTTATTCATTAATATCTTTATTTCAATATTCAGCGTATCTTCAAGCTATTTTCTGAAATATTTTTCATTAAGAGTCGAAAAAGCTAAAACTATTTGAAAAATAGAACAATTTTGCTGGCTCAAATGGACTTAAATTATTATATAAAATAAATTTAATTTAAAATAGTTATGGAGATATGGAGAATCTTTTTCAATCGAAAAATTTGAATATTAAAGAATAATAACCATTAATATAATTTACAATTTTATAACGATGATATAATCCATAAAATTGGACAAGTTTCGCATTCTAGAAATTAAAACGACGATGATCAAGCTTCAAATCTTCAAACAGTCATTTACGAAAAGAAAACCAAGGTCTAAATCGCCACAGGAATTTTTCAAAACCTATAGTCGGGGTAAAAATATAATTGGCAGTCCATTCTAAATGAGAAAAATAGGCGATATCGAAAGCAGCGTGGAAATACAAGCTCATAAACAGAACGCGTTAGTTTCGAAACGCTCGATCATTCTCTTGTGGCGTTCCTCTCCTTCTAGGAAGAATTTCAGGTATTTCATTCTCGAAATAGCTCTGCATTCTATGGCTGGTAACCGTTTCTCCTCTATCCATCCAAACGGCCTGCTAAACTACACAGATCCATCTCTCGTTTCGTGATATTCGAATGCGTGGCTGAAGGGGTGAACTTCTGCCTATTGTTTTTTCCCCACCGTGATCGTCGATGTAAATAATGAAATCGTCTGGTAAGTCTGTAGTCGAATGTTATCACTAGAACTATCACACCAGTCAAATTGACTGGTTTTACAATTTTATTTTAAAATTCCTACTTCGTGTTATATATTTTGTCCGCAATGATGTAATGATTTTCGCAACGATAACTAAAACAATAATATAATGAATTTTATTTTGTTTTTTATGTATTCAAACTGAAAATAATTTTGCATCAAGGCTACTTATACCAATACCGGTCGAAATGACTGGTATTTGTCAAAGTGTAAAAGGATCTGCAATCTGTTTATCGAATCCCAATTAACCAGTTTCCTCGTTTTTTACAACTTGCCACACGTTTTTCAAATTTTTACTGCGTATCATTTGGTATGATGATATCAGTTATCAGGAAAATTCCGGATCGATCGCTAGATCGCTAGATGCTAACACTAGAAATACCACACCAGTTAAAATGACTGGCTCTACAATTTTATAAATGTGTCAACCCTCGTTTAGGGATCCCAGATGGATTAATAATACCAAAAATCTACTACATAATCAGAGTATAAATCAAATCTACAACAGAGTATAAATAAAATAGTAAACATCTTGTTAGAATAAGAATAACGTCACAAAATTGAATTTTCTCGTAGTTAAGAAGCGTAAATTGCCGTAAATCATTGCAGGCATAAGTTTATGACTTTGTTCGGTATCAGAAGAAAGTAGTAGATCTGGTTATTAATTACTGTTGCCAGTAACAAGGTTAATTAACATCTTCATTACGTTAGAGGTTTAATCAAGGCGGAAACTGTAATCGGATAACATGTTTACTCTCAATCGAAACCCCTCGGAAATATCTGTGTAACAAGTTGCCACATATTGCCAACCAATCTGCCAAACTTTCATTAAATCCACGTATAATTACCATAGTCCCTAATTAGTTTCGCTGTGCATGAAGAAAATTTAAATGTAAATTATATATTTAATGAAACTTGTATTTACAAAATTTGACAAAAATACTGTGATATAATTCAAAGTATATAATATACGTATACAAATAATATAATACAAATTCGAAGAAAAAAATAATTTAAACATATAATTGCTCGTTAATGTCATGCAAGTAGGTACTACGAGTCAGTAGAGGATGAACAACTATGTAACTTCACTAGTTAGTTGATAATCTGTACTTGAGATCTAAGTAGAATAGCCCTCCGCGTGGGCAGACAAATAGAACAAGACCTTAGGTACGAACGCGCAAATATGATAGAGTAGCGCAGTCGCGATGTGGAATATAACAATGCTTAGTCAGATAATTAAACTAGCGCATAGAACTAAACGAGTAAATAGAATAAGTGAGTGCTACTGAGTCTGGCGAGCTGTACAGCAACCAAAATACTCGAAGTTTATTCGGCGCTTAATTATAGATTCTAATACGATGATAAATAAACTAAATAAACAGATTCTCTTAATATTACTAATTTCAACGTGTATTCGGTTATTAATAACAAAAATAGATCCATTATATTACGTCAGAATGTTTCTAATGGAATAAATCAACGCGTTAGGTGCGTACAGTCGATTAATTCTAAATATCATAAATTTCAATTTCATCGATGAAACAATCGCTAATTATTCAAATAAACGATCTTTGACGCTGCTAGAGAGTTTGTACATGCCACAAATCGATTAGAAGCTTTACCCTTTGCTGTCCGATCCGTTTAGAAATTCCATGCATATCATGCTCATTAATTAATTCATAGGTACTCTATTAGACCTGAAAGTGATCAGTTCTGTTTAATAGAGGCTTCAGGGTTTCGGGGCTTCTGAGATTCCGAGGAGCCGCAGGAATTCACGATAGAGGATGTTCGGTTTACCACGATCTACCGCCCTGTGAGTTTGCGCTTCACTTTCTTGAAGTTTAACACGCTAAAAAAGCTAAAGAAATATGAGTCGGCTACTTTAACGCGGCAAAGAAAGATGCGGCCTTCCACTTGGATGATGTTTCTTGATTATCTTGCGAGCCTCTTACAACGGCACTCTAAAACTGAAGGGATTTCTGGCATATAGATCGCAGTAGTTTTTGTCGATAAGAAAAAAGACATACATATGGACATTTGAATGGAATTTGAATTTGAAACATCGATCAGAACATCGATTAACGTAACCTTTAGGGATGTTTCCTTCCAAGAAGGAGTGGGAAATAAAAATGGAAAATTAAACAAATTGTTGCATATATATGTCGGACACCGGACCTTCCCTATAGAATTCTTTGGAAAATCCCCAATACTTTAATCTTTATAAGTTAACCCGACTATAATTGTCCGAGATTTACGATAACGAGCTTGGGCTCGAGGCGACAACTAGTCGCCGAACGTAGCCGCGGTCACGGGACGAACGTTTTTACCTAATAGAGGTATAGAGTAATTGTATAGCTCTCCTTAAAAAGAAATAGTTGTAGCGGCAATCGACGGTAAACATTCCAATGGTTTCCAGCCCGTGATTCGCCACACACAGACCCTATTCTTCGGGCAAGATGATTGCCAGATATCGATGCATCTCCACAGGACATGTTCAGTTAGGCTGAGGACCCGCTATAAATCTTAGGATTTAGTTAACTAAGGTCCTTCAAACGGAACAGTCTTTATCCTAACAGTCTTTAAATCCACCACCCACTACGAGAAGGTACGGGAAATCTGCTTTTCTCAGGAACGACGCTTCCCGCTAGCAACTTTCTCTCAAGGGCGGCTAGCATCTTTCTCTAACCACCAACATAGAAATTAACCAATTAACAGCAACGTCCATTTCCCTCACTTTCCGAACGAGGGTTGTCCTCGACGAATCCGATGATCTCGTGCCCTGAGACACACCCCATTATGGTTTTCCTCTGCAGCATCACCGTGACGGAGAGGAACATTCCTTTGCGATCTCGTCAGCGAGTAAAACAACGTCTTTACGATCAGTGGATACTTCGCGTTTTAACAACGAGTCCGACTTGGACTTTGGAAGAAAGTATATTCGTTATCCCGTTGATCGCGGATTCGTTATTGAACCTAAGATCATTGTCATTAGCATCTCGAGTATCTAGTTACCACGGTTACTTGTCAAATTCTGTAATAATCACACTTGTACTAGTAAATACCTTCTCTATTGCGTAATAACAATGTCTAATCCAAATGAAGATTCGTTACACGCCCCTAATCATAATGTGATCCAGACGTATATATATTATATACACAGTTTCCTCTTCTATGTATTTTCCTGAATTATATTTTATTGAACAACTTCCAATTTAAACATCTTTTAACGAATCTTTTTTACCACCTTACTTTATATACTTTCCCCTTTTGGAAACCTGCAGTGTAATTAAGAAGCCGCAAAGTAAAATAATTTTGGTCTTGTATGTCTTTTTCGGAGATGAAAGTGGATAAGTGTTTGAAATATTGCTTTATCGTTCTTTTATGTCTTACTGTGAGAATCTAAAGAAAATTTGCTAGAACTCGGAAAGTAATGATTAAGTTTAGTAAGTAACTGCAAATGAAGTTATAAAGAAATGTTAGTAAATTAAATAGCAAATTCGTTTTTTGATATTTCTCTCTAAGGGAATTTATGGGAGATTTCTTAGAACTTGTAGTATTAGAGTTTCTTTCGTAAATTACAAAGTAATATAGAAATATTGTATTAAATTAATGATAATTAGTATTCTTACTTTTGTAACAATACTTTTATAACATTATTATTAAAGTATAGGTAAAACAAAATAAAAATGTAAACATTTATTTCAAATACAAATAGTTATTCACTTAATCTAAAAATAAATTCTTTTTACTTATAATTTATATTATATTTGTTTAATTTAAAAATACAACAATTTATCCAAATTAAATGACAGATTATAGATTTTTTCAAATTATACTTAAATTTCTAAATGTCATTTTTCGTGTTAACTAAATTTTGCAAACCGTAATTTTCATGAATTCGCCAGATATACCGAAAATTTCCTCAAAATTTCTCTCGCTCAAAGTTATTTTTGTACCAGAACTGGTATATCAGACGTCATTAGCTGTTGAAACTTTTATGGCAATATGTGCTATACATATTGATAAGTTCATGGAACGTGCGGTTTATGCAAACGAACGAAGTGCCGAAGCGAAGAAAGGTCGAGGGTTTAGCGGCTTCCATGGTTAATCGTCCTGTGGCAAGGAGTTGCAAGTAAATATTTGAATTTGCCGGCTCGAATGACATTTGCACGGCTAAAGAGGAGAAAAAGAAGGAAGTAAGGAGAAGTGATCAAGCTGAATTACTTTAACGCAAGAAATATATCCTGGGCGAAAGAATAATTTAACTGCTTCTTTTAATTCCTTCTCAATAACTTTATTCTATCGACATTAATTCTCGAAATTTAAAACATTGCGTTACTTTGTTTGTTTCAATTTTTAATTAATTTCCGGCTCGTTTTTATTTGTATGAAGCTTAAATTACAATTTAATTCGCGTGTAAATAAACAAAATTGACCCTTTTTGAGTAACAAATAAATTGAATTTAAACAAAGGAAAATGGGAGAAACTGCGCGATGATAGCGTTCGATAAAAGAAAAATAATAAAAAGAGTTATCGACGTTACTGCAATAAACGTCGTTTGCACGTCCTTTGATAGGGAAATATCTGAAAATCTACACGAGAAACAGAATCAAAATTATAGCCGAAAAGTTTCGAATATTATTCACTTAGTCAAACAAAAAGGTCCTACCTTGATTGATGTATCGTTTTGTTGAAAAACAATACCAACGATTTTATCTCGTTAATGAGATATCATTGCCATGGATTTTTCTGCGAGAATATAATTCTGTATTTAAAATTGCATATGCGGGCAGCTTCGTATAATTTGCATTTATCATATCCCCGATCGATCGAAATTCAATACCGTCAATTACGCTGGTCACGGCCAATCGAATTAATCGCCACTGCACGCCAACGAGCCGATATCGAGCATTGCTAATCGATATCGCACTTAATTATTGCTTAATGTTCCCGAAATAGCCGTAAGAACGATCATGAATCAGTCGAGCCTTGAAAATTTGATGACTATTATCGCTCGCATAATGTGTACCACCTGTTCGCGGTACTTAGTCATTGTTACAAGACTGTTCATGCGCTAACTACGTCGAATGAATCATCTAATTTAATTAACCATAGATTAGCTTTATCGATCCGGCTCATAAAAATATTTCCGTTCGGAGTAATTTAATTTTAATGTCGGAACAGATGTTTTCGTTCCGAGTAATTTGATTTTAACGTTGGTACGGATGTTTTTAATGGTAGTGTCTTCGATTAAAAATGTTAGCATCGTAGGAAATTCAAAATACACTGATTAGATCGCAGAATGTTTGTACATTTACGCGATATTTATATTTGTAAAAATGTACGCAATGCGAGGATATATAGAATATTCAAAGTAAAGTGGTCGTTATAATATTTAAAGGGTTTCTTTAACAGTTTCTAGTTAAAACAAATTTTATAAACACCCAGAGTTTATGAGAGGGACTGTAACAATTGTTGAGACAAATGAGAGTACTGGCTTTGAGTGATAATCTTTGTATAATTATTTTGTTATTAAATATAGTTACGACACTTCTGTTTCATATTTGATGAGTTAACTGTGGTTACAACTACATATTCCCCTATTATTATTACAATATGATTATGATTATTCAATCTTGCATTTCACCTATCAAACTCACGTCCCTACAATATGCAACGAATCGTCCTTTTCCACACCCCATTTTCCACAGAACGCAGGCATTACAATTTTATCCAGCGTTGGCTTCGTGAAAAAGTCGCATCCTTTAAAAATACCCGCACAACCGTATAGCAATTTCTTCCCTGGTAAACGCATGTGAGTAATATGTGTTGCTTCTTGACGACAGGAAAAACAAAGGAACGTCGGAAACTGGTGAAAGGGCGTGAGGAGAGAGAAAGAGAAAAAGAATCGTACGTTACAAAAATACGATAACGGAAAATGTATCGTGACGCAGAAATATACCAACCAACCCCGATGAAATTAAATAAACTAAAAACTTCAGTCGTTTTCTTATATTAATGCTGAACACCGGGGTAATCAATCTTTAACTTGGGTCCAAGAAAATTATAAGAACCTAGATATAAATATTATATGTAATTTTAATTAAAATTGCACGACGGAAATAGAATAGACACATCTCTGTTCATAAATACACCTGGAACACCTACTGATCTTATAAACCTTCACATAAAGCGTAATAATTGACCTGCGGTATGAAAAACGTATTCATTCAGGATAATGAGCAAAAGAATTTTTAAGAATATTAAACAAATTTATAGAAAAATGGTGAATTAATATTTCTATATTTACAGACTTTGATCCGAATCTCATTGAAAAATTCCACACGCGTTACTTGATAACATAATCTCTGAAATCGAAGAACAAGCGGGATAGGAAATCTAATACAAACACTAAAATTAGTTGAATCAGTGATTAAAAATCCGATGTACGGGGAGGGGAATAGTTTAATTCTGTTATTTGTCAGCTTTGTATTAACCAGTGAAATTGTTCCAAAATTCCAAACCAGGTAATATTATTATTCTATTATCAGATTTCTATTTTCTTCAAAGCTTTAATACTTACGAACGACGATGCATCTGTAATCGTTCTTCAATCTCAATAAAAGTCGAAATGAATTTTTCCAAAGGTATTTAAACGTTACTATTAATTACATAAAAGAAAAAAGACTAAAATCCACTATTCAAGTTTGATAGTTCCAGTTGCTAGAGATATCTATCCTAATCCTGTAATAATCCGATGGAAAAGTTTGCTTCGCCACTTGGTAATTCTTCCTCCAGTTATTCGATTTCTCTCCGACATTCCTTCTGACAGCCACCAGACGGCTGCATAAACGGACACTCGTGCGAGCTGGAGCGAGTTCGTCCACGAAGCGATAGTAATAATTCATCGTGCGAGAATTATCGTACACCACGCGTCAACCTCGCTGAGAGTTACTGGCTTGCCACGGTCGAAACTCCTTCCAAGAGGGTTTATGGATCCTGAACTAATTGTATGTGTAACAGTCAAAGCATATAACAAACGAGTCTTGTTTAAATGTATACATTTCCATAATATTATTAATTTCTATATGTATATCTATCACGTATATCGACTTAATATTTTGCCAGGTAGTTGCAGAGAAGTGATCTTTTGTGTAGATGTCTTATCTTTCCGAGCTAGCGTTGATTTACAGCGTAGGAACATAGATCGAGCAAATGAAACAGAATTTTAAATGAACTGTTGAGGTTATTAGATGTATGAACAGAGGAACGCGTGGATAAATTGTAAAGTAGAAAATATATTTTAATACAGAAGTGTAAATACAAGAAGGAATATAATTTGAGCTGGACCAAATCCGCACGCAGTGTTATCTTATGACTGAAAGCCCTGAAACCATCTTTGCCTGTCCACTGTTTATGGTCTGCCTTCGTCCCAGTCTTTTGTCTATACGCTGTCGATGGCTTCAATGCTTGAGAAAACTAAAAAGAGCAGATGTAGAGTTTTCTTAGAAGTGGTGACCACTTCAACATAAACGATTAAATCTATACACTGCTGGCCAAAAATATTAGCACACTTACCTATCACATTTATTAGAAAAGTCGAACAAATTCTACTTTATTTACTATTTTGTATAAGACACATATGATCTGAATAAAATAACAGCTTTGTAATAAAAAGTCTAGAAAGTAAATGCAGCGAGAACGACGTGTAATTCTCTTCCAAGACTCCACGATAAGTTTCCAATTCTAATGGCTCTTTCTTTCTCTTCCCAAACATTACGTTCTTGCCACGTGCATTCATATTTCTACATAGCTCCCATACATTTAATATTCATGTGTATTCATATTTCTGCACAGCACCCATACATTTAATATTCATGTGCATTCTTAAAATTGCAGATGAATTACGATCGATGCTCTAACACGAACATTCAATCTCCTTGGCTCGGTTTACAAACTGTCATCATCCATCTCACATCTGCAGGACATTCAGCACTCCGCCACTTCACGTGGCAATCTAATTCACATTTGTCACACACTATAATATGCTCATGTCGCTATAAATTGCGAAAGTAGATGAAGTCACGAATAAGAAATCGTTGAACGTCTCAGAACTTAGACAATCGTCCTGGAATAAGGAACGTTTCACCTACCTTGGTAACTGAGACGTTAGCAGGATAGCCAGCACGTTAATTGAGAAACTAGGCTTAAGGGGGTACATATTCTGTGTTCTGGAATTACTTGTACGCCATGTTATGGGTTTACGACATATCCATTCGCTATTGAGTATGCAGATGTCAGGTATCGTGATTTGGACTCAATCATTGGGTATCGATATATCTCGTCACGCAGTGCTATATGACTTGATTTACTGTTATGACTTTTTGCTAGTAACGAAAATTGCCGCGCCCTATTTTTACAGTTACGTGACAAAGAGTGAGCCTCTATTGTTTGGAAGAAAGAGGTAAACTAATTTTTTGAAGCGGTAAATTCACATATATTAGTTGTTATTTCTGTATTCGGAGGTAGGATCACAATAGCCATTATTTTATTGTTTGGATAAATCGATCACACCCTTCTGAGCTGAAAAACCTTTATTGCACACTCTTACACGGACTAGGGGAAAAAAACAAGAGAGAAACAAAGGAACATCTTGAAACTATCGATTGAGTCTATCGATTGTATCTAGAACAATCTTCTAGTTACCGTTTTTTTATAACTAACGCATCTGCATATGAATGGCGAGCACGAACTCACGTTGTCATTTCCAACAATATTAATACAAACAGATAATTTATAATTACTTAGGAAATTTAGAATAATTTAGGAAAAATTAGTTTAGATGTCTGCTATGTTAAAAGAAAACTTTATGTAAATAATGATATTATTATTGTTTATTTCAGCATTAATTTCTAATGAATAACGAAAATAGCAAGTATCGATCGACCGCTTAGTCGTTTTCAACTTAGCAATTCGTGCGAAATGCAGAGTTTCTGAACCTACAAAAATAATTTATAGACCCTGACTTCTGGTTCCGACTGCACAAATGGATTGCGACATAAAATTTTTAATTAATGAAAATAATTTTGCTGAAAATTATTTCGTCCACGTTACAGATCCAATCATCTTAACGCGTTTCATCGGCGCTTTCGAACATTGGACAGTATGTACAATAGAATATGTTTTAATCGCTTTTGATAAGACAGGTAATGGAGCTTAGGTTAATGTTTCTTCAGTGCTTCGTAATAAATTTACGCTGACACGAGGATATTGACAACGTGTATTCTAGGTGGACAGCATTGTGTAATGTCGGTATATAATGTAAAATGACGGTATCATGAAGGCAAATGTTTGAGGTTGTCGACAAATATGTTGTGTGACAGGAAGTTGAATTAATCTGATAATAATGATACGTTTAGGTGTAAATTGCTATTCGAATTTAACAGAGAAATGACAAAGTCTTCTGTTTCCGAGCTTGATGGATGGTGTAGTGACGAGAATTTCAAGAGCTTTTGGGTGAGTCAGAGAGTTGATAATTTATAGAATGATGAATGAGAACTAGTAGCCATGTAATAATAGTCGTAATAATAAGCGAAGAATTTGTTTATTTATTATAAAGAAATTTGTGAAATTAAATGTTTCTCTTTCATTCTATTTGCCAATTATTTTGTTATAAATCTTTTATTTCATTCGCAGCATACGTGTTGTAATATAAAATGTTAAATAAGATATAACCAGCAATGTATCCTATATATATATGTCCTGAACATTTTTCATTGTGGAAATTTGTTTGGCGAGTGACACTGCGATACGTCATTGCGCGTTCCTTGCTACTTGACCAAGTGCGTACAGCGGAGTAAAGTAGCTTCTAGCGCAAAATTAAATTCCACACAATGTGAAAAATAGATCTGAATCAACATTTGTATATAGAAACTTTTTGAATTATTTTAATGCCAAAAATCGATTTTATTGTATATTTATTATATTAAAAAATAGGAAGAAAATATAAATTGACATAGTAATAACATCTGAATAATACGACGATAGCCTAAAATTACGTTATGTTAAAAATTTAGGTGTTTCAGAAAATTGACGACCAAATTAATAGAAAGCCACAAAATTTGAGACGAAAGATGTATCAGGGTTCTATGTCACATTATGACAAGTTTGCTTCAATCTGTACTGGAAATGGAGAGAACTCTGAAACGAGCCATAGTATTGCTGACTTACTTACTGGCTTAAGCTTTGCTAGATGCTTCAATTTAGGACATCATACAGCTGGTTACCGTACCCGGACAGTGTTTGGTTCGCGTATAACGTGTCACATTCACCTATAACTTTGCTGCTCAACTCACATGAAATTGCCATTATCAGATTTCTGACAAAAGTCATTTAGAATTCCAGAATACCTGAGGAACTCTGAGGTCATTATGTAGACATCACAGATTCTGTCCAACGAATTCTCATTTGTTAAGGCTTATTATATCTTCGTCGATGGAGGCGCTCTTTGCTCCGTAGCCGTCCAAATTTTCAAATTTTTTAAATTCTTTTCTCGGTGTCTTACTCTTGATGTTATTTCTCCGTTACTTCTCTAGATTTTTATGTTGTTCAGAAATGTAGATGACTTTTCTATAAAATTTAAAGAAGATTTAAAAAATTGTATTTTTATCTGTGTGTAAGTTTCCCTATATTCAATTTTATTTATTTCGGAATCGTGTAATAAATTATTAAATTATTTGAACTAACAGATCTTAGTAAACTAATGTTAAGAGAAAAAGATTATTAATCCTTATAATTTCTTTTATGAGATATTCTCACAAAATTCTCTAACAAAACTCGCTATCTCTAAAAAAAATTTAGTTCTACCGTTGCTAAAAATTATTTACAACCCAATTGCATCACGGCGAAGTGTAAACCGAGAAATATATCGTCGAAAAGAAACTCGTTGCCTCATAGAATATTTTTCATTAGCGACTTGGCAATTGACGATGTCTATGGAATATCAATTAAAGTTCACTTCTAACACAAGTTTTGTCAAGCAACAAGAATTCACCGAACTATTACAATTTACAACTGACACAAGTAACGCTCCTCTGCACATCTAACTTTGTCTCTTCAGACAATGGTACAAGAACACGTGTTTGAAATATTACTAAGCAGACGAAATTCACGCTTGAAGCTAATTATCCCCCTAATTCAGCGACCGCGGGAAGTTTACTACTCGACAGCAACTATCGACACAGAGAATATCATTTTCCAACACGTCGGAAGGATCTCGCGAGGTTTGAATACGAGCTGCTAGCCTTTTGTTCCACCATGGAAAAGCAAGGAGATATTCGTTGTCCGAGAACAAGAATTATTCACGCAACCGTCGCAACGAGCAAACTTGAAACAATCTCGAGAGATCTTCAACTTGCAATCTCGTGCAAGCACCTAGAATTTAGAGAAAGGACCGTGTACATCCACCGCTGAGACGTTTTTAATTGAATTCATCGTGCAACAAAATTTTCATCGAGAGTATTTGATTATTTCCTTATACGAAATAATCTTTTGCTTGTCAAGTGGAAGATATTTATGGCATATTGTGAAATATATTTTATATTTTAATATAATAATTATATTATAATATAATTATATTTTAATGGAATTTATAAATTGAGGAAAATAGAGAAAATTTAATCTGGATATTTAAGTTTCTGTTCAAGCATAATTTCAAATTGTGTTCTTCCCTTACAAGAAAGAAATATATTCTTCTGAAACTGTTTGGTCGTACTATATGAGTTTCAAGATATCATAATCGAGTTACTCTTAAAATTGTTACTCACTTAAAATAGTCGCTCACAGATATTATATTTTTTATTATTTAATTTGTTCTTTACAATTTGTCCAGCCGGACATTTGGTAAATTCTTCTTACTTAATTATTAAATAACATGTGGATGGCTACCTCCAGCGGGATACCATCTTCGAGTTTGACTATTTTATTTCTTTAGCGAGGTGAATGGGGTATTTTCTTTTTAGTCTTACAGACATTATAACCGTAGAAAAATTGCTCCGGATATTCTTAACGTGGATGGGGTGTTCGAATTGTAAAGTTCTGAGTAAGAATTCAGGTAAAGTCGAGATTTGGTTCATTCAAAGTCTGAAAATTTTATCACGAATATTTCACATTCAGCATTTGCATCGTTCTTTACGACATCAAAGTTTTAACATTAAAGAAGCTTTTTCGTTGCAGCTAAGCTACTTTGTGTTATATGTTTCAAACTCGTCGCCTTAAAAATAACATGTTAATTTCATCACACAATTAAACACCACTATTTTATAGTCTTGTGGGTTTTACGTTTAGTCGCTTGTAGTCGGAGCCCTGACAAATAAAATTAAACGTGTTTCGAGCAGCTGGATCGTAGTTCTCGTTAACAAAATTTGATCCACTTGTTCCGTGGCGCTTCCACGCGTTTACGAGAAATTATGGTGAATTCTACATCTCGGGAATAGTTCGATAGACCGTACATTTCGTATTAAATGATACTGATGCGCATAAATGAACGCGAACGCGACACCAGGAAAGCAACTGGCGCTTTTAACGCGGCAACTTCGACGTTCGGGAACAATGAAAATTCCGCGTGACTCGTGTCTGCTTGTCGTGACTAGAATACAACCTGCGATCCTTCGACACATATCGACTACGACACGACACGATTCGAGACATATTCCAAATACAACATTCCATACAACAATCGAGCATTCTTCCTTTTTATTCGATAAAAATAAATATCGATAGAAGATATTAAAAGTCTATATAAAAATTCATTTATTTTTTAGACAAAATTTTGAAATTTACGGAATATCAATAGAAGATAAAGTTAATATCATACTATTTTGTAAATTGTCCCGATAGTGGCTGTAATAATATTAATTGATATTGACTGACTTTGATATTTCGTGTACATGTTATAGCACTATTAACCCTTTGAGTAGTAACAGTCTGTATAGGCGTCTATCGAGAGTTGATATAGTGTACTAACGTCCCCTAAAGGCTTGATTAAGGCTAATAGTGAGTGTTCGCCTTTAGGCCACCTTACGTATTAAATCATGAAGTTAGGGCCGATAGTTGCTAGCAATGTGCCATGTTTTGTAATAACTAGATGCGTGTGTTGCATAATTATGTAATTTTTATAGACGACAACCTGTATAACGTATTATAGTTATATTTTTAAGACATGCACCGTAAGTATCTTATTTTTGACTTAAAAAGGACACTAAAAAGCTATTCCACTTCAGAAATTGAATGCATGAAAAATGAAGTCGCAGGAGAAATACTTTAAACTACTTCACTCTGGCATGGAACTTTAAAATCCAAGAATCCAAGAAAATAGAGAAAATTAGGAATCGCAAAAGAAGGAAGAAGACAAAAACCCGCAAGAGAAAGAAAAAGAACTTCGAAATGACGAGGACGAGGAAAAGAAAAAGTTAAAAAATATAGAAAATATTTAATTGTAAACTTGAAGTCCCATATAATTAATATTCTCTTCCCCGAACGTAGTCTGTATGAGCTTCGTATTTTTATCTCGTCTGTGTGTATGTTGTCAAGCATACATGGAAAAGGAATTTTCAACCAGCAGGTGATAATTCAAGTACTTGAAATACTCAATACTCGCCACAAAACCAAGGATTAATTTTCGTTTTTCTATAACCGCACTGAGATGTTTTCTCTCGAATATCTGAGATACTTGCATGAAACGCATAACTCAGATAATCAGATAAAAATCGAGGATAAATTTGCATATCGAATCATCGAACATCACACGTCTTCCTTGAAAATTAGCTAAATTCTTCTTATATAGAGTTCGTAACTAAGCCTTTTGGTTTCCACCTTTAACGCGTTATCCCAGTTTGACAGAATGTAGTGCATGAAAGCTTGTAATTTCACACGCATCATTTCGAATAAAATAAAGGACAAGATTTCGCGTTGTAATATTTTCATATTACAATGATCAGTTCGAGTTTCACGACGTAATAGGATTAGTCGCGTAAAATAAACTGAAAGATAATCACGTTAAAGTATTATTTTGTGGATTATTGTTTACACAGAACTTCTCGCATTCGTGAAACGCAAATACGGCAGCTCGCAAATACGAGAGCAAAAATTACAGTAATACGTTGAAAATGGCTCGTGTTATCGCAGCAAAAAGCTCCAGAGCTGCAATCTTGCTCAAATATCTCTTGCAACGTGCGCACGCGTGAATTAATCACACACGGGTTACAAACGTCGACTACGTACCATCAGGATAATTATCGTAAAGCGGCAAACGAATTGTTTCACCATAACTAGCGTTTGATGTGCAATTTCAAGAGAGCCACCACCGCAATCTCGGTTTCTATGTGCCGTTCTTAAACGTACTTAGCGTTTCTGGTCCTGATGAAGCTATACACGTACTTAGGTTTAAGATCTTAATCCTCGATTGGTAACGACAGCTACGATGTTTTGTACGGAGTTATTTGATTCTAGAATACTCCATTCTTATTTATATTTTATTAAGTACCAAAAATACTTATTATTGGTTACGCTTCTAAATTATATCTGAATTATATTTCACGAATGTATTATACCATAGATGCATTGATGTGAACATCTAGTTCTGGTAACAGCCAATTAGCTCATATTATTTGTCATATAATTAATCATTACACCGGTTATACAGTTAATTGCTTTGTTGTATAGCGATACAATTAGTAAATATATATCAAATAATACTAATTTTTCGGATCTCGTCGCGAGGAGGTGTTGCGAATGAAGGCCCACCCTAACCGCGACCCACCCACTCTCTTCTTAGGCAAAAAAATTTAAAATTTATTCATCGTCAAATTTTGGTGTGCGTTTGCACAATGTTTGGAACAAACAGCGAAAGGAGGTTTAAGAAGAAAAATAGGCGCGAAAAGAAGAAAGCTGACTAGGATGAATGACAGCCTAAAGTATAAAAATTAAATTAAATCTTGATCTAATCGTAATTCTATATGGCGCACTGCTTTATTTATATAAAAACTTTATTTATATTTAAACAATGCTAAAGGTGTAAGTATATCTACTTTTCATACAACAGATTTTTTGTTCCAAATGCAATTGCAAAAGGGTGCCGCATATTGAAAAGGGATGAATTGTTTGGAAAATAAAGTTCTTGGAAACGTGGGTGCTTCAGAATGAGTACCTTCAATGACTGCACGTGTGGAGTACGTTCTTAAGGGCATCCAGTGCTTTGTGAAAGCCAAGCACTGTGAATACGTCAAGTTGAAAGAACAATAAAATCACGTTTTACGAGCACTTGGAAAAATTGTGATAAAAAAAAAAAAAAAATAACATTTCATACATGGAATATTAGAAGCAGTCAAAAGTTTCGTTAATGGAACATTTTTATATTTATCATGTTTTCATTAATGCACTTTCGATGTGATAATATTTAAAATGATATCAGACGATAAAGCAGCATATAGATATAAAATATTAAAAAACAAAACAATCAAAAGTTTCACGAACGAAGATTGTATACACGTGAATTTGTTATTTAAGGAGTATATCATATTCCTTACATTTTTATATTTCTAAAACTTGTCAGATTTTCTACATCGTGACATTTACTTTTAAAATCTGCGTCTCTAATTGTCAGAAATTATTCAAGACAATAAAAGCGACCACAGGTAATTGGCTTTACATTAGCATAGCTTTCTCATGTATTAGATTCGAATACATATTTGAAGAAGCGCTCATTTTTTCACGCTAACAAATTGCCTGAACCGATGCACCACAGTTTCTTCAACATTTATCTTGCGAATCATTATTCAAAAAATCCACTTTGCGAGCTTCGCGTTTAAAGCACAAGTTGGCCCTCTCTGTTAGCAATTAATATTCTAGCCACTATACTCTGTTCATTAATTTCTTTGAACGACCGTCGACATTTGTTACATGTTTGTTGTCTTCTTAAAAAGATGTACACGCGGAATAGATTTAGAATATCGCGATTTATTGCAATAAACACAAGCGATCATAACAAGTTGCAACGTTAGAAGCGCGGCTGTATTAGATAATATGGCAATAATAATAAATTTTATTGCTCCACTGAGCATTGTTATGCATTTATGAAAAATTCGAGAATGCCAAAATTCACAAAATGCACATAATATGCAAAAATATGTAGAATATTCAAAGAATAGTATTTATTTTATTATCCGGTAGGTAAAGCACTTCTTGAATTGTTTATTACAGTATGAATCTACATAAACATCGGCAGTCTATTTATTATTATACTATCTAAAAATTGGGAGAATAAGATTTGTAAAATTACGTGATAAAACTTTATAGAATTAAGTGATGTAGCGAGCGTGTGTTTCGTTTGAAATCGTCGCACTGCGATAATTATTTGTAATTCCTATTCATCACAAAATTTATCGAAATATACGATGTTCGATAGTCACGCGACTACATTAGGATTTACAAGGCAATTTTCCGCGGCACTTTCATCCCTTTTACGCATCAAAATCCGTGCTGCGAATTTCGTATTATTGTATAATGGTGCTATCGCTTCATCGATGATGAAAATTTAATAACACCAGTTACGTTCATGTGAAGCAATTAATTAGTATCGAATGTGCCAATCCGTATATCCCTTGAGCGTAATGTAATTTCTTTCCCTCGAGCAGACAAGGGGATAACGATATTTAAATTAAATTAAGACGAAGCAAGTCTACTAAATAAAAACTACTCTTAAAAAATGCAAAATTGCAAATGAACACAGTGAAATGCGAAATGAAATTGAAATGTACATTGCAAAGAAATATTTGATTTATTGAGAGAATTTTGTCTGTTATTCTACTATTCAAACTTCTTAATATAAAGGATTAATGTTACCCTTAACTAACTAATTAGATACATTAAAATACGCAGCAAATTTTTTATACATCGCACTGTAAGATTATTGCTTAAGATTGCTCAAATATCTTCTTCACAAATTGGTTCGAAAGTATCCATTCAAGACCAATATAGCTGTAATCCCAAAATACAGTTATAACCGAGAAAAGATTAAAATTTGCATATTAACAAATTTATACTAAATACGTTCCATCGTGTCAGTAACAATCATTTACTTGTGCATTTACGTCTATTCGATCAAATACGTTGTTCACGTTATATTCAATACTTTCATCCTTTGCCCCAAAAGTTAACCTCTAACCCTGATAATCTCCGTTTCAGAGTCTCGAGCACACGATGAGGGGTCGTGGAAAGGTCAGAAATGCCCAGTCGGACGCGAGAACGACATCACGTCGTGACTGAGCTATCCACCTTCCTGAATGGAAGCAGGGTGTGTGATAGCAGCGAGGCAACTGGACGACAGACCCGCGAAAGGGCTGGCTCGAGCCCTTAACAAGCATTCCGGAAACGTGGCGAAAAAATGAGGTGGCTTCTGTTCGCGTTGGTGTCACTTCTGTCGGTGGCTGGTAGCCTCCAGAGTAATGGCGTGACGAGGGGTGGCAGTGGCATTCAGATCGGCACCAGCGATCGCGGATCACACGCGAAAGGCACCGGACTGCCCGGTGGACGAGGTCATTCGGGTGTAAGACTTGGCGACGCGAGATTCCCAAATTCTACGAGGCAAAGACCCTTTACCACGACTACTAGCACCACGCCGCCATCCATACCAAAAGTTACCATCGCTCCACACTCCGCCGACAGGAACAACACCAACACCTTGAGAGTAAGTGGCATTTTACGAATGAAAATTTTCTCGATCGTTGGAACGTTAGACGCTGTTAACACAGTTGGAATCTGCTTACCGTAGATCGTAATCATAGACCCGCAAATTTTGACACCGAGGCTGCAAGCGAATGGGATCATTAGTGTTCCAACGTTCATTTAGAGATTTAAGGAAATTAGGGGAGGAAGCAGAGACTAACGCGAGATGAAACTTTACGGCATCTGGTTTATCGCGTTAAGCTGAAGTAGCTCTGAATGAAACGCTTCCTTTCAGCTTGACTGTACGAGATTTTAATAATTATCTTATTTTTCCTGGTCTACTCTCTGAATGGAAATAAACGAAGCGCATATGCCTGGAGGGAATTTATTATATTCGAAGTGTTCCGAGTTTTAGATTAGCTTTTAGATTAGAGCGACGAAGGGATAGAAATTTAACTTGGAATAATCTGGAAATTGAAACTCCTTTGAATATGACTGGCAACGTAACTGTTAAAGGAAGTAGTTATATAGGAACGCTTTGAGTCGAGATGTTCTAGAATTCCTATTTTCTTAAAGGGATTCTCACCATCCACGAAAACACGGTTCGTCGCTCAAGCGTGATATATGACGACGACGCGGTTAATTTGTAGAATAAATATCTTTGGAATTGATTACTTTTTCTATCACTTTACAGGGAGGATAAATCAAAGCATGGCTTCAAAATTATTCTCATCGAAATCTAATACGTCACATTTTTTTAAGGAAAATATCTCGGTAGTTTTAGATTTGAGAAACGCTAGAAAACGTTAAACTACAAACAGGTTGAACAAATTTTATTTCTAATGTTACTCTTTATCGCTGTACATTTGAAAGATACCGATAAATGTTACCCTACAAATATGTCGCTTGATTTTCGCATTTATTAATGCGCGTCTTCCTGTAATGTCGCTCTTTGTTACGACAAATCTCGTAAAGAACAAGCAATTATATTACCACCCGTTTCATTCACGCGTTCTTAGCTCCAGAAATCGAAGAAGAACGCTTGGAACGATGAAATTAGATGACCCCGTTCCTTCGTATGTTTCTGCTCCTTCTCTGGTATTCCCGATAATTTTCTTCTACCAATAGTTTGAACAGCAGTAATCAGGACAACATTCCACAGCTAGAATTCCTATCTGAAGATGGATCTTTCCGAGGCTAAAAGCGATTTCCTCTTTTTTTCTTTGACTTTCTTCGTTCTCGTCTCGAAACGACTTCAGTCCCTTTTTGAAGAGGGATCGATAAAAAATTCAACGTTGCCAGATACTAAGAAAATTTCTCTGCAGGATTTGTCCTATCTTCGCCAGTATGGCGTCTTGTCGTCCAAGACGGACCTATTTTATTTAATAAACAATGAGTTCGCCGGAGGATTCTCTTGAATCGAACGATCGTATTTATAGGTAGGATATTTCTGTAACATGTAACCAGTTTCGAGAAGATAGCTTTTAGTAGAAGATAGTGGATACATCTTGCTCTTCCAAAGTAATGCACCTACTCGAAAATGATCAGAACGAACTTCTCCTTTAATTCGTGGATATTACTGTTACGGGATGAAATTACTCTTGGAAGTTGAAACTTTCGAAGTTTAATGGTATCATTGGGCCCTTCGCTTCGAAACCACTGGAAATAAAATAGACATAAAAGAAATCTCCTTAATTTTAGAAGATGTTGATGTGCTTTCCCTAAGTTTAAGACGGATCTCACCTATAAAACTCTCTATATAAAATACGAGTAGATTCAGATTTAAGTATAGCCTTTTTACTCCGATAACGTTACGTCTCATCGTTTCAAACACGCTGATAAACTATTAACAATAACAATATTCTATCGATATTTTATCATGTAATCCTCTACGATTAAAAGTTTGTTAATTTACGACAGAAAAGGACGTTGCAATTTACTAGAACTTTTTATTTAAATTTTAAACAGTCTACACATTAACAATTGCTTCTACGATCATTTTCTATACGACAACATATTTATAAGGAAACGAAACAGAGAATTCTAAAGATACACATATATGTATACACATTTAACTCAACCGATACGGAATTGTAAAAGATTAACTGAAAGTACGAAGATTCGAGTTCCTCTTTCATACCATAATAGTAGGAAAATTGTGACACTTTCACACCATTTTCCAAGAATAGGGAAAATTCAGCGGATTAATTGAATCTCCGAAGAATAATCGTCGTCACGTTGTCCGCTAATTACGCGGCGATGACAGCCGGTTCGCGCGGAGCTTTTTTTCAATTGGCCTTCCTCCCTCTCTCTCTCTCTCTCTCTCTCTCTCTCTCTGAACGGCTGCTGGCTGAAATACTATCCCCGCGGTAATTACGAACTTCTTCCGCCAAGTATAACTCGCCAAGATAATCGCTTTAAACGCGCCACGGAAAAGCCTGCCGGACTCCCTCGAGTAATTATTCCGTCCCACGCGGCGGTTGCCATTACTCTCCATTTTCGACGGCACGATCTATCGCTCTCGATCAGTTCTCTAACTGACGTTTAATCATCGTAATGCACACTTTTCACTGCCAGACAACAATTAACGTTGCGATCGCTATGGGTATGGTTCTCGTCATCTACGACGATTTTATTCTTAGAACTACTATTACGAAACGATCGAAGATTTGTCGGTGTGATACTACTGTGTATTTTCTCGAATAGATGGTACAGAAAGATACGGCAATGGATGGTTAAATTCTGATAGGAAAATAATCTTTTTAATGGAGCTATAAATAATGAGAAGTTGAAATTCTCAAGTTTCGTTTATCGAGAGTGTAAACAATGGCGCGCGAAAGAAAGTTTGTAAAATAGGAAATATAAAAAGACAGGATAATTTTTCAAAATGCAAATATAGTACATGTATACCATAGAATGAATGATTGTTAGCAATATCGTGACACATTTCTAGTATAAAGATTGTTAAATTTCATAGGGTATCGATTCTACAGTTTCGTCTATTCTTCAGCCTAGGTATCTCATAGATTTAAATTCTTATTTTATTCTGTTTTATTTTTCAAGCAAATCTTATGCCACTTCCGAGATTCGTTTCTGAAATTAGTTTTAAAAATTGACTATCTATTTCCGAATTTACCTTGTTGGGGAGTTTTATTTGTCGAGAACTGGTCCTTAAAAGTAATGTTAAATTCAATTTCACGGGATAAAATGAACTTAGTGAAACGTATAAATTATGCTACAGCCGTGTTGGTACTCGTAATAAACGAGAAACAGACTTGAGCACCGAGACATATTAGCAAAAACTAGGAGGGTAAATGGGTTTGTACGATATGAAAGAGAAAAAACATGAAAATGAGAAAATTCGAGAAGCGAGTGGACAGAAAATGACGCAACATGTATAAAATGAAAAATCCAGGGAAAAGGAAAAGACATTTGCGAATGCAATAAAAACGTGACAAAGAGGGGCAAAATTAAGGTTTGAGGAATGGAATGGGAAGGAAGGGCTCGGGGAAAAAAAATGAAGTGAAAGGCGATGAAAAAAGAAAGAGTAACTGAAATTTAACAGCGAGAGGAACGAACGAACAGAAGAGTGAAACGAGTAGATAGGGGAAAGCGGGAAAAGGGAACCCAATTTTTAAAGCATTAAGTTAAACTGCCGCGAAAACGGCGGCAATTATGGCGGCACGCTCCGCGTAGAGAACTGGGTCGCGATGTCTAATTTGTAAAGGCAGGATGATTTACATTTCTAATTAAACATATATTTCAGTCAGAAGTAGCGCAAAAAGAGAAGGATGTTCCTTCTCCTCGAAGAACTGCGAACTTTTCGAAAGTATGTCTCAATTATAGTTCACTCGGCGTTTTCAACTTCTAAAACGAAGCTAAAGCGATCGTCGAATAGTTTACGAATTTCAGATTATAATATCGGATGATGTCGTCGTTATACATTCTGAATCTATGAATATCAAAAATTAGCAGAACTTTCGAAGATACAATGAAATTTGTGGTATTTCTTCGTGAACACGTAGACCTCGAATCTTATTCAATTTAACAGTTACGACTATTTCTTGTTATTTTTCTCCTTCCTCTTTCTTTCTCAAGTCCTCTTCTTTTTTTCTCCCAAAAATCCTTTCTCCCTTTCTCCTTCAAATTCCTAATCTTAACGAATTAGATAATAATGCAAAATATTAATTACAAATAAGTTCGAATCGATTTATAATCGAGCAACCCTTACACGTTTTTAAATCGTTTATTTGTCATATAAAAGATAGAAAAATGACTGACAAATCCTTATGACTGTTATATAATTTGGAAAGAAAAGTCTTATTTTATAGAACAATATAATTCGTCGTTTTTTCTACTATACATAAAAGCTACGAAAAAGATCACAGTCGTCTTTAAAACGGAAAAGAAAATCATTTTCCGTCTTAAACTAGCAACATTCTGGTCTTCTAAACGATTGCAGACGTAGCCAAGGGTACGATCGAGAAAAGTTTGCAAAGTGATAGGCAGAAATGTAACTTACTGTCCGTTCTCTGCCTACGTACCATTCATCTGGCGCGATCGATTTGCGCAACAGGTGCGCGCTGATCCATTCTCGTCGTAACAAAGTGAACACTCTACCCTGGATGCACTTTTTCGTCTGTTTGAATGCGCAATACTTGCCTGTTCCATTATATCGCGGTTCTTACACTTAGATAACAGCTCTGAAAACGATACAATACATTAAACGGCTATTTTGTTATTGCAATAATGTTACTTTTCTCTAATTAAAATTTTAAGAGTTTTCTAATATAATTCTAATAACAAGTTTCAACTCTTTCTAGTATACTAAGACAATAACTAATAGTTTCTTATTGGATTTAAAATAAAATAAAAAAGAAGCGAATAGTTTGTTATTAAAATTTATATCGCGATATTTAAAGTAAGAGCCAATGTATTCTGCAACGCGAAATTACTTCTAATTGAAATATTTCATCTAGTAAATTTTATAGCAAGTTTCAACTTCTATAAAATAAAAAAGGAGCGAATAATTTATTATTAAAATTTATATCGCGATATTTAAAGTAAGAGCCAATGTATTCTGCAACGCGAAATTACTTCTAATTGAAATATTTCATCTAGTAAATTTTATAGCAAGTTTCAACTTCTATAAAATAAAAAAGGAGCGAATAGTTTATTATTAAAATTTATATCGCGATATTTAAAGCGAGAACGACTGGATATCCAGCACGGTAAATTATTTATACAGTTTTTGAATAATTAAATTCGTGATTGAGTCTGAGCAAAAGTGAAATAAAAATTTAATTTCGAGTGACTAGTATGTAGAGTATAAATGTGTGACTAATTTCTGAAATAAACGACACCTCTTTAATGATGTTTAAAGTGTCCCAATAGAGATACAAATTTTCAAGCGTCGGTTCCGCTTTCGACTCGTGTTTCACTAACTCGTGTTTTCTCATGTAACAGGTGGGCATGATGGTTCCGTACAAGTCCTTCGCTGTCAGAGAATATACGAAGGCAGTGACTTCAGCTATTAACATGTTGCAGAAGAGCTCGAGAGGACCGAAATTGAAACTTTTCGAGCAGTACGACATCCACGTGAAGGTAGCCATGAAGTCGCTGACGCCGAGTCCCACCGGTAAGTCATCTTCTTTGTTCTTCTACATTTTTTTCTATCACATAGGATATAGATAAAATAAGATAAAATTAGTCTTCCAATTAGTTCAAAAACAGGGCGATCAACTGTACTTATAGCGGAGCCTCTCAGAATACAAACTGACCAGCTTCATTTTTTATCAATTTATCAATTTCTCCGTTTTTTGTCAATGTCGTTCATGTTTTTCACGTCACTCTTTTCGGCTTTTCAATTTATGGAGTTGGTCAACGTGGCTTGTGAATTAACGTTCAATTAACGTTTCACGTAGGATCGTATAAAAATACTTTGAAAGAACTTTTCTATTGCAAACGCTAAGTTCAATTTACTATTTATTATGAAATCTTAATTAAGAGCTAATAAACGATACTACATGCACAGTCACATAAATGTGAATTAATTCACTACGAAAATTATTTCAATTGAAAGGTAAAAGAAAGTTACTACAAAACGGCATTAACTTTAGTCTTTAAAATTCGCCTGAAAATTTACCATCGTTTATATTACTTTCTTACAATAAACGAACGTATGAAAGTAAATTATTTTTTCTCTAAGAAGTTAGATTCTAATCACATATCTGGGTGATGAAATTGGGCCCTTAACGAAACACGAAGTTGATTAGTGTGTCTTCTGAGAAGCTCACAAATGAAACTTTATCCTGCTATTAGTCTCAATTTTTGCGAACTCAATGACAGGTCTGGAGCTCTTCTATCTCGGCAGAAGATTTCGTGATGAGAATACTGTGTTTCGTAACTCGATGGTTCGTTTGTCCCTGGCACGGTGTTCTTCGTGGCCATTAGGGCGAGTCCATGTAGAAAGGTTTTGTCTTTAGCTTCGACGACTCCATCCCCTTTATTTCGCTATCTTATTGTCCCTCAATAGTCTGACTAACGAGAATGAAACAAACCGACAATGAATTAAGAATTCGCCGAGTGTTTCAATTAATTGTATTCGTCAGATTAGAGCACGGTGAAGAAATTTCAGCTATGAAATAAAGAGAAACGTATCTTCAAAGTTGATAAAATCGTTCCGCAAACACTACTTCACCCCATAACCCAGCTCTCTTCGTTTCTCTTACCTGCATAATTGGAAAGATGAAAAAGCGAAGGAATAACCTCTTCGCCTCGAAGCTTCGACTATGTCAATTTAATTCTCCTTGAACCTTTGCGAACGTGGTATTAATGATCAGATGGAAAAGATTTATCTGGTAATTATGATTAAGGAACATTAAGCTTGCAATTTCATATTACGATCATGATCATATGTATCCTTGTGCATAATGCAACGAACACAAGATTATTATTAAAGTAAATTTACATTGATGATAAAAGTTACATGCCAGACATTAAATATACAAACGCAAATTTTTATTATAATATGTAAAAGATACAAATTTGCAAATGCTTCGCAATATTCTCTATTTTCAAATCTTCTATGAAAAACACTGCAAAACTTCTTTTCTTCTTAAATGTTACATTATGGTGGTGCAGTCTCCATCGGCTATTTCTCTACAAGTAACATTTCTTATTCGCCGTAGCAAATCATGGCAATAGTTGATGAAGCACGATACAGTGGTGATTAAAAAAAAAAGGAATTTTTATCTAACTTGACATGATCTTTTTTCGTTTGTGGGTCGCTTGGACTATTGGAAACTTTGCTATACTTAATTTTATTCATTGTGGAAAATTTAACACGGGTTCTTTGATACTCCATGATGAAATAAAAAACTCGCAAGTTATTCAATTGATCGTAGAATCTATCCTATGCAATCAATATCAAATATTTCTATCATAAGAAAACAATTGCACTGGACCTTTCGATGCTACATTATTTTCGCTGAATAGAGAAAAAATATTTCCCAGAATAGCAAGAAGACTAAAAAGAAAACACCCCACTGACCTCACTAAAGAAATAAAATAATCAAACTTGAAGATGGTACCCCGCTGGGGGTAACCATCCACATGTTACTTAGCAATTAAGTTAGAAAAATTTACCAAATGTCCAGCTGGACAAATTGTAAAGTACAAATTAAATAATAATAATAAAAAGAACAGCAAATCGCGTCTCCTACACGAAGCTCCTCGATGTGAGGTAATCTCTAAACATTTCTCAGCCACATCTCGTTTCTTGTCACTATTAATGATTTCATCTCATTCAGCTCTCTATGCACTTGTTCCAAGACCAGCTAAATTCATCCAATGAAACAGTAAATCTCGAAACACGAACAGTCTCATTGACAGACAGTACATATTTATGCATTTATGTGAAATCTGAAGACGTAGAAGTGAATGGAATGCACATAACGTATTAGGTTGTCCCAAAAGTTCTTTTCGTTGTATAAGGAAATGGTAGATGCACAACATTTCTTGTTTTATATTATTTTATTGAATTATGTTTGATCCATTTTATTCTATTGCTACAAAATGGATCATACATAAATCCATAAAGTAATATAAAATAAGAAATGTTGTGCATCTATTATTTCACTTATGAAGCAAAAGATACTTTTGGGACAACTTAATAGTATCGTGGACAGGTTGCCTAAGAAATATCGGGTGAACCATAAACAATGTTGCGAGGAAGCCTAAGTGCCGACAGGCCAAAAGGGTCTGGAAACTTCAATGGGCCGAGCAGTCCATCAATGTGTCGTCGGTCCTTTAGTCGAATAGTTATGCGGAAAAAAGGCCTACGTAACTGTAACATCAACCGCATGTCAATCCACATCAGAGACCAGGCCGCGCTTCGGAAACGATGGGCTGATGACGGAAATAAAGATGTGGCGGCACTCGGCCAATGTATGTCGCCGAAGCGAGGTACCTAATGAACCCTCAATATCCCAACGGTCCCTTCGCCGAATGTTCGAGAAGAAAAAGGCAAAGGTCGCGGACGCCTAACAAACGCGTGGATAGTGGGGATATTGAGGGGTGACAAAGAAGAAAGAATCAGATTACGCCAAAAGTCAAGTTGTAAGAGCTTCAGTCTTGAAAGGTCGCGGCTGGAGTTCGGAAGTGAATTGTAGTTAGCGTAAACCAAGTGTAAAGAAATAAATTCTCTCTTTTTATTTCTTTATTTTTATCTTTTATTTTCATCTTCGATTTCTCTTTTTTATTTTGCGTGACATAACCATGGCCGCAGACGGGTGCGGAACACGTACGTGGTGGGGCTATGAGATAAGACAAAGGGATGCTGAAGGGAGAAAAACGAATTAACAGGCAGTCGTGAGTTGAGAAGTTAGTGTTGTCAGCGTTGTCGAGAAGGATGGTCCGCGTGAAAATAGAGCGTTGGAATCGTTGTGACGAGGGTAGTGAGTGACGAATGGTGACTGCGTGCACATGGACTGACGGAGCGTCATGCTTGATTGTGTGTTGGCGTGAACGATATTGAAACAAACCATACCGTTACCAAACTTATTAGCACTATTACTTTTCCCACAATAACATACAAAAATATGTAAAATAGACCAATTACAGTATTCGTTATAATTATTACACTTATTTCTAATAAGTAAAACGAAAATTTAAATTTGCATAAAAGTCCGCAATCGGCTCGTCGATTATTAGGCAGGTCAGAAGACAGAAAACGCGCGTTAATCGCCGATAGAAGACCACTGAACCGGCGAGTTTATTTAAGGGTGCGTGAATAAAGTAGCTTGTTAGCTATCTGGATATCTTCACGCGTGTCTTGTAACGAAGAAACGTGGTGTTAATACGCGAAACAGGCGAAAAGATGATAACGTGTTTGTGTCTGGGAACTGGTGTTGTTTACGAGGCAGCCGCAAACGGCTCGTTTTTCGCCTAAGCTCCCGGAACACCTGTGAACCATTTCGTTTCAAGCGACCGTGCCTTTGGGGCGTGATAAAGCTGTGGCCGGGTAAAAAATGGACTTTTCCACCACCTTGATCGTCTAACCAGCTTTCTTTCCTTTCTTCGCTGTAATTAGGGAAGCAAAGGAATGGAAAACCTGGGAAATAAGCCGCGCGCCAGCAGTTCGAACGAAGCCATTTTATTGGCATCTTGGCGAACTAGAGATTGTCCCGGCAATTCAATCACTGGAAATTGGACCTGAATAATTGGACCTGTGATTTTATCTTCCATGTAGTTAACTCGAGTACTTTAGTCAACCAGGGAATTGGTAATATTTATTTAGAGGCTGGAAATATTTCATTTTGAGGCAGCTTAAATTATATTTCATAGACTGAACGCGTGGAGAAAGTTTATGTAGTGTTCGGTAAACGCGTACGGATAATGCGTTGGTCGAAAGGAAAATTTTTCTCGGATTTTATGTCGTTCTTAGCACCTAACCCAATGGTGTGCTCGCCTTTAAGAGAATCTACCCCATCGCCTACACGTATATATATTGACGGAGGGATCGTTATTTGGTTTTCTGGACGCATACATGAGATCTTCGCTTTCTCTAAAATGTAACGTGTCTATATCCATGAAGATATAAAACTAGAATTATAAAAGATACGTTATATCGAATGATAGATCTTGGATTAATTTACGGTCTTCGATGAAATGGAATGCACCATAAAATATAAATTGCGTAGATAAAGAAGTTGTTTTTGACAAAGATCAAAAAGAAATTGTAATTACTGCAGGGTAATACGATTTTTGGTAATACTCGTTGCACCATATCGTATATTATATACATTGCTGCATTGTAAAAAGAAACTACGCTTTGGAAATAGAGTAAGTAAGCATACGAAATCCCGGAATAAAAATCAAAGCAACCCCCTTAGAAAAAGATAAAAGTATACGAGTCCGTAGAAAATATCCCGGTAGTTACCGTTTATATGCATGGCTGAATTTTAAAGTAAAACCTGACACTCCTCGTAATTATACTTCATCCTGCATATATTTTACCCAAAATTCCATTGTCCCGTCGCATTTATTAACAACAGTCGTATAATTCATTTACGTTCAAATTTTAATTATGCATTTTCCTTCTTTTAGCGTTATCTTTAACGTTCTGATGACGAGAGCTGTGTCACTCACGACTGGCAGAGATATAATATCTGTGTATATTATAAACTTCTATAGTTCTATCAGACTCTATACGAAGGATTTTATTTTTTAACTAAATTTATTCGTCAGGTATAAGCAAAAATCGCTTGCTTGTTTGACTTCTTCGCTTTGTTGCTACGAAACAAAATATTCAATAACAATAACTACCTAGCTTTCTCTGATTGTGATGTTCTTTCACACTGCAGATGTTTGTACATTAACGTGAAATATTTACCAATTGTCCAGCTGGGCAAATTGTAAAGTACAAATTAAATAATAAAAAAAAATTTATGTGGAATTTGAAGATACAAAAATATGTAGAAGCCGTATAATAAGTAAAAATATATAAAATATTCAAAATAAAGTATTCATTATGGTACTTGGTAAATGAAGTAAACCTTTACGTAGAATTCATTTATTCACTTGTGTTCGTAAAAATATAAATTTACATAAACATGCGCAGTTTAATCACGACGTTCGATGTAAATCGTGTCCAACTCAACGTACTCGGTACTTTACCAAATTTGAAATGTAAAATCTTCGAACGAGGAATTCTCTTTCGACTGCTTTATCGTAGTGTCGCTAACTGAAGGATGATACAATCGTCGGAAACGGGAATATTTCAGACAACCAAGAGACTTAAACGAGAACTCGCGACAGTAGCGCAAGACGAATTTATACGAATGCAAATACTTGGTTGACTTTCGACTTGATCCGACTTGAAGAACCAATTCCTAGAAAACTTTGTCAGGGCTGTTTTAAGCGGACATTTCACGTCCAAATTCCGCCACAAAATAAATCCGCTGGAACGCGCGACGGTCGTGTTACGAGCGGATTCGGCCGTACGGATTGAAAGAGAAAACGTGTCGTTCCGGGAACTGCACGATGACTTTCGTAGCGGATGAAAATTGTCGGGATCCGATGCTTTTCCCGCGAGGGAAGAACGCGGAAGAAGAAGGGACGGATACAGGGAAATTTTATCCCGGTACTTTGATTGGGTTTCGTTACTGCGTTTCTCGGGGAATTTCTAAAATGTAGGGAAATGGAGGAAACCTGGGAATAGAAGAAACACGAGACTGATGTATAGATTTTCAATTTTCGTGTGTGAGCTCTGAGGAATTTCCGTAATCCGGAAGAAACGAAATTTGCGGCAGGAATCGATAAAAGCCGACGATAGGAGGGTAAAAATTTCAATATTTGTTCTTTCCGTTTTTAGATTTTTATGTAGATAAAGCATTATGTTGATTGGATATTCCGTCGATGGACTTTACTTGCACTCTTACAGCTTTATTCGAAGAGTTTTACGAGCACTAAATTCGAGAAATTTTCGCTTTCTATACAGTTACAAAAAGACGATGTGTAACGTAGCTGATGAAAGTTTGATCAGTAAATATGTTTTGTAAGTAAATCATCGTACTGTCGTTAGACATCGCAGCTCGTACAAATACTTAATGGAAAAACTTTGAACGGACGGTTCTTCTGTACAAGTTGGTGACTTGATTCAGACTTCGCATAATTTTTTGACAGAAAAGAATTCAATCTTGGAAATCAGATTGTAGAGACACGGGAAAGTTATTTTTTAAATTCTATAGAGACGACATAAACGAATTGTTAGATAAAATATAGTCATAAGTAATGGCAAGATATTATACTGAAGATTAATCTTTTTCCATTGGAAAAAAGAACAGCAGTTTCTGATAAATTTGACATGAGAAATAATAAGCAAATGTGATATAGTTTCCAGAATTTGTCGAAGTCTTCAAAAGGAAGATACATAGATACTTACAGATCATAAATCTAAGACGAATCTTTTAGTAAACGTGCGAATGTCAGGCGAAAAAGGGAGAAAAGTCTGGCAGATCGGTTCAGGATCATTTCGTGGGAACGTTTGTGTCTTTTATAGGGGTGCCAGGTTTATCGCAAAAAAAGTGTTCTTGGTCGTATCTGCGGTCATTGGAAAAAGCGGCAGTGAAGTTTTTCGCTCGTTTTTCCGGCTTCATTGCCAATACAAATCGGACGAAAAGATCTTTTCATGCTTTCTATCTTGAGAAACTTTCAGTTGCAAAACTGAGAAAGTTTTCTTTTTAATCTTTTATCGTTTCAGTTTCTTCGTACCATTACATACAGTGTCACACAAAAATACTTAATAAAAATGTTTCGTTACTGTTAAAACCTTTCATTATATGATAGTATTATAATATGTGTTATACAAAACGTTTTAAAATTTCATTACCATTACAGCACAACACGATCGTCACGATGTTATTGAAAGAAATTAGAAAACGTGCATCGAAATTACAAGCTATTTCTCGTTTTCGATTGTTCGTTACATTAATAAGCGTCGATATTCATTAAATTCGCTATTACCACCATTCTGTGTACTAATTCTTTACAAAGTACATGTTTGTAGTAAATGTTTTATAGTTTCTGTGAATATTTTACTTGAAAATCTGCCAACATAATTAGAACAGTCGTGTTTGGTTACAGTGCTAATAAAGTTTCAAACAGTTCTGTGTGACACACATAACGTATCTCTGAAACTTTTCTATACTAAAAGATTAAACACTTTTTTGGGTCACTGTATATATTTTCTACTTAAACATCTTAAAAGTTTTTGATATTTTTCCTTCATATCGGATAAGGATTGAAACTTCTCTAAAAATTGTTGGCGAAATATCGACGCTCTCATAACTCTCCTTCAAAGTAGCTTTTCTTTGCTTTTAAATAGATCCACGGTACGTCGATGTCGCTTTTTTTCAAGAAGCTTTCAAACACAGCAATGTAATCGACTGATTTATGAAACTCTGCCACGTGTGCACTACTCTCTCTATTCCGAACCGGGGGAAAAACTGAACGAAGATAAGCTTCATCTGCGGCCTGATGTGGGATTTAGGGGATGAAGTAGGACGGCACGAATGAAAGGTCAATGTATGATTCCTCTCACGTCGAGCACGTCTCGAGATCTTCCATACGCTGCTATCGAAAAACCAAATCGAGTTTTTTCACGGCATCTCCAAGGTGTTTACAAAAATTTCATCCTCGATGAAAACGGTTTCGTCATTCCATCGTTCATCGAGTCAAGTTTTTTTTAGAATATATTTCATATGGTTTTTGCTCGTGTATCGTTTTATCAATCTTTCTCTTGCTTATCTTCAAATTTACTCTCCTTTTGTTAAAAATTTTAAACCTTTCATTTTTTCAGAATTATACCTGGAAATATTTAGAAAATTACATTTCACTGTGTGCCTTTAATAATAAAAAATAAGATTCCACCAGAATATGAAACTCGGTTGAAAGTTACATACGTGGAACAGAAATTACATAAATTTTGTATTTAGAACTTTAAATTACGCTAGAACTCCATTTGTCTGAACTTTTCGGAGGACAAGCAGTTTATAGATTGGAGTTCGTATAATAGGAGTTCACCAACTACCTATTATTTTTCGTTCATATAATAGTAACTCGTTCACATAAATGAATTCAAGCAGAAAAAGTTTACTTAATTGGGCTTTAATTAACTAAAATATCGTTTGGATAAATGCAGTTCTACTGTAATAAATTACACCCTTTTTTTTTTTTATTTCTTCGAACAATCTACTTTTATTTGTCATAATCGATAATTCTAAAAATCTTTGGAATCTAATAGATATGGAAATAATTAATCAGAAGTTTCATACTAATAAATAATGCCATTAATAACAATTAGTTGTTAATGCTATTAATAATAAATAATAATACTAGAACGTGTACAACAGGATATCTTCATTTTCGACGGTAATCGAGAATAGCCTGCAGACTCATCGAATATATCGCTGCAAGGGAACAAACTTCAATTTATTAATTAACACACAAATCATTTGCTTCGCCGAAATATTCCACGGTTCTGGTGTTTATGCATTTCTCAAAACGATGGAACATAAGCGTCGCCTGGCTTTCAACCGCAATTTAATTGCAGTTAACGAAGCTTTGCTGGCGAATATTGTCTCGCTAGCAGCTTGCACACGAATTATTAGATAACTTTCAGTTCGTGCAAAAGGTGACACCGTAAATTTTGCTGGTTGGAAAGAGTCGATGACTGAACCGCGATAACTGCTTATCACGGCTTTGCAGTAACTCTGCTTCTTCGTTGTTCGTTCTCCCTTGTTTGCTACCTCTGAACCCGAACGAGATATTTCGTATTTTCAATGATGGAAAGGTGCAAGCGCGTTCGCGGTTCGTTTGCGTTTGGATAATTCGTATTGGCATGATACGGGTGATCGTACGACGGCTTAAAGTGTATAACTGTCTGCTTCGAAATAGAATTTTTACTCACATTGTTCGTACAGTTTATTGTATAAAAGTATTATTGCTAGAAGGAAGAGGATAGTATCCTACGATGTATTATCTTTGCTATAATTTTATAAGATCTACTCAATGTGTCAAAATAACAAGTTCCGAATTTTTTCAGATTTTCTTTTTTTTTAAATTACATATTAAAAATATGCAAGTAATTTAGATGAAATTAATATTGACTGGATATACATATATATCATTTTTATTGTACTCACGCGTATATGAAGATAGTAAGATTGGTTATTTAGTTGCTAGTTGTAGTTTGAAGAATAAATCCGCTATTTTACATTTGTGTAATTTTTGATAGAAGCTTTGCTTGAGCAGAATTAAATGTTACGTGTTTGCCGACTGCAACATTACATGACGTTATTTGGTGAATACACGAAGAACTTTATTTATAATATATTACTTAGATTTCTATTTACTTTCTCAAAAAGCATAGTGACAAGATCGTAGAAATAATATTTGAAACAAAGTATTTGTGTCACTATGCTAGAAAGGAAAGCTACGCTACCTTTAATGTATACAATGGGAGAGATTTAATAGATTAAAGAAGAATAATGACATTCCTCGGTTACCTATAATTGCGGAAAGGTACGCTTGTGAGCCGCAGCTCGCGTTATTAAAGACTTATTTTACCGTGAGTTATGTCGCAATGTCGTTTAAATGGGTTGTTATAAAAATGGCTTGTTGAAAAAATAAAAGGTGCAGAGGCGGAAAGAAATTTTTCATTATAACGCAATCCTTTTATACTCGTTGAAACGAATTAACTAGGTTTATTCATCCGTTAACGACATACTTACTTTTTTATTTCCATAACATTAAAATATTCTGCCAAGTTTATGGTATATTCCAATATTTTTAGTATGATTCCAATTACTATAAATAAATTCAATTAATATAGTTCGATAAATTCAACAGATTATTAAATTATTAAACTATTAGATTCAATTAAATTCACGTAATATTAAAATCAATTTCAATTAATGTCACCTACGAAATCGCAGAGCTTGCCGCAACTCGAACAGTTTAAATTTCAATCTATTAAACATAATATCCATTTCACTTCTGATTAATTAGAAAAACTTAAAATCACTAACAGAACAATCAGCTATATTGCTTCTATATATAATGCCAAGAATTTTAAAAACTTCTGTGTAAATTAGCCTAAAATATTAAAGGTTAAAATGTAATCATCGTATGCAACGCTGTTTCCCTATTACTTTGATTATCGGATCTTCATAAAGCGTCTATTGTTTCCAATAATATCATTGCCCGAACGTGCATCGCACCACGACCCGGTTCTTGTATACCATAGAATGAAAATTTAATTCTATGGAGCACAACGTTTGGCCATCAGGAAGAAACGAAAAAGGTGTAGTTAACCTACGCAAATCATATTACGCTAACCTGGACGGCAGCCAGGCGCCATTGGTACAGCGACTCGCATATTCCCTTGCTACATGCACAGGGTGTCCAGAGAATACAATTTACGTGTTTAAATGTAGCCAACACAAGCAAACACCCAGTAAAGAATGTCCCATTAAAATCGGTTTTCCATATCTGTACTTGAATTACAGAATGAACTCGTGCGCAAGACAAGATTAATAGGTGGACTGAAATTACGAAATTAGGACGAGGTTTAAAATGAGCAAGATGCAGAACTCTGTTGTAGGTATCCAAAAGCGGAATCAAATGGGAAGCTTTATCTCTATGTTATTTATTTAAAACGAATATAACTGCAAGACAGCAATTACAGGGATAAATAGGTTTTCATTCGTAGCAGGATCGTGTAGCGACATTGCGTTTTCATAATTATATGGACTGATACAAGTTTCGAGAAAACGAGAATGTATTCATTAACTCGTCGTTTTATCTTAATTATCTCGTTTTCTTTCACTTCCTCAGCAACAGTTTCTCGAATAATTCTTTTCGTTTCAAGCAAATCGAGGGAGACGTTTTGCCATAATTAAACACTACTGAATGCATGCTCCCATGTCAACCGAAATCCCTTAGATACTTTAATATCCTTTTTCAACGCCTCTTGTGGAGTCGTATACCTTTGCCTCTTAAAGCACCTATAGCGATAGCAGCCAGCTAAAACGATGCATCTTACTCGCGTCACCGTTGCGCCGTCTTTCGCTCCATTAAGCTGCGGTGCTTTATGAAAATCGTGGGCGTCAGTCTCTGGTGAATTTAATAAATTGAGAGCGCGCGAAAGCAAAAGAGGGGCCGTCGATTTTTGTGTCTTAATTTGATTTTTACTCGGCAACCCACTAAAGACAGATCATCTCTCTTTGCAACGTTTCATATTTTCTATCGGCGGTGTAAATTTCCCATGAAAAAGATGTTATTCCGTGACGAGTAGGAACAGTCAATGTCCGTCTTATCTGTTTCATGTACCTTTTTTCGCTGAATACCGTGCAAAAGTTTCAGACCATCTAACAAACGAGGAAGTTTTACTTTTGATAGAAACGAATAAAAGAATAGTTGATATTATTTTTATTCTATCGGTGCGAACTGGAAGGCTTTAACGCGAGTCTTTCTCGGTTGCTGTAGCAAGTTAATATCAGTTTTATTCAAACGATGACGTTCATCTTTACGGAAAGTTTCGCTATTGAAACGTCTGTTTTCTCGTCTCTTCGTCTTCGTCGTATTTAATACCACAATGAAACAGTTAATCTAGAAATTAACATTTTCAGTGCATTGAAATTGCGCCTATAGATCAGTTTTGGTAAATTGGAATGTTACATTATCGTATTGGATTGCGTTATTAATAATGTTGTTCATTATTCATAATCTAACGTTTGTAGCAATCGAATTGATTGTTAAATCGCGATTATGGACTGAGAATATTATACGAATATTGTTATACTGTTATAAATTTCTCAACTTAATTCCCTGAGCATACGACTAGTGTCCACCTTTTCCAAGAAACAAATAACTCGTTTCCAGAAGTTTGTTAAAACACATTATAAATTCAGATATTTGTAACATTCTCGCTTTTTTTTCTAATTTCAACTTTGTAGAGTTTATTAGTATGGCTTTTGAACGACTCGCTCTAAAGTATATTCAAATTGATAGACTGGTTATAAAATTTAATAGCAAAACATCTGCAGGTTCCAGTTCTTCCGTTATGTTTGTATAATAATAAAAATACGAAATTGCATAGATATTCTGAGTATATTTGTAGTAAAGGATGTATCGTGAAATTGCAGAGTATGTAAATGAAGTCCAGTCCTGAATTATTCCAAAAGAATGTCACTAATCGCTTACATTATTCAGACAGTGGAGTACTTTTTGCTGGCACTTGTTAGATCAACGACGTCCCCGACGAATTCTTTTATCTTCTAATTTGTCGTGCTGCATCTGACGGGCTCTCAACTTTCTCAATTACTTGCGAAAAGCGTCCTAGATCCTTCTCCTCTTCGCATTCATCCGCGTGAAACTAACTTTCGAATATAAGTAGCTGGGCGTGTTGTGCCCAGGGTTGAATACAAGAGAGAAAAAAAAAGGAGGAAAATAAATTGTCCTTTTGAAGCCTTTGTGATAAAATTTAGACTTTTCGTAGATAAAATGTTTTGATATTTGGCGTGTTATTTCCTTTAATTATGTTTCTCGCCATGAACTGAATTAAAAAGCAGTTTCGAGTAATTTAAAATTATTCGAAATTCATTTGACGAATTCTATTATCTAATATAACTCGAATCAATTTTAATAAATTATAAGGAACGAGAAAGGAAATATCGCTTAATATTTCTGAGATATTAATTGAAATAGATGACGGATTACTAACTGCAAATATTTAGCCTAATAGACCGTTCTAGGTTACAGGGACAAGTTGAAAAGTTATCTCTCTGTTCTATACCACAGAAAATGCAAACTTTTTGGCACAAATGTGAGCCACGGTAGGTGCAAATGCGTTCAAAGAAGGTTAACGAGGGTCATGCAAATTCCAGATTGCGCTCCAGAATTAAACCGTTTAAAACGAGTAGAGCAGTCCTATGTCACTTGGAAATTGTCTATTCGAACACTCTAATTAACACGATAGAAAAACGTCAAGCGACTAATTATTGTTAATGGAAAACTTATTAGCTAATTAGCTCATACGCATCAGATTACGGGAATTTACATACAAATCACGCGAGATTGATACACTTCAAAAAGATTTTATATGACAACACGAACAGATCTCACAAGCCCACGCTTTGCTCGATTTCGATTTCACGAAATTCTCAATACAAAGAAACAAATTACTGCAATATCAGAAAAGACGATTATTAATAAATCTAATGCGATACAACATAATCCATCCGCTACATAAGGCAAGCTAAAAAATCCATGTCATTCGACTTAAATTTCACGAAATTCTGGATATAAAAAATAAACTATTCTACTATAAAGAAAGATGATAATTAATAAATCTAATATAAATAAAAACCAGAAACATTAAATTTTGTATTCGTCGATGCCCGGATGAAATCGTATGATAGCAAACTGTATATAAACTGATCCAATAGCCGAATCTTGTCAATCACCAGGATGGCAAACCGAATTCACAAAAAATGAACATAAATGAAACCGTCAATACCTTCCATTATGGTATTCTATATGTTCGAATCTCTTCATACCACAAATTCACTTTCATCCCCTTGGATCGAAATTCTCGGAACACCAGTACGGAAACAAAGGGGTCAAGGTTAATCCATACAAAACTATGAGGCGAAATAATTCGCTCTGAGATAGTTAATCGCGGGGAACGGGGAAACAGTGACGACACGTCGTGTTGGTGCTAGTAGGTTGGCCCTATAAAGCAGGAAATAGCTTGGCCACAAAGCAAATTGAACGTCGCGGTTAAGCACGCGTGTCAGGATAACTGATGCACGTAAACGAACGAATCATCCTAGTGATCAATCAGTTATGAAATGAACTATTATCGAATGAATAAAAAAGAAAAACGAACCATATAAAATGTAGAATGGAATTTGTGGACGTTTAAGCGAATTTTAAAAGAGAACGCTACATATGAAGAGTACTTAAAAAATGAAACGTTTTAAATCTAATTTCCGCCTGTGATTTTCTCTTCGACAACTGTATACGATTAATACATATCGATGAGAATAATAGTCGATATTAATTAGTACGAATAAAACAAGAATAATTGAAACTTGGTGAAAATTGATACTACGAAGACATCTGATTTAAATAACCCAAACGTGCCTGTAGAATATTGGGATGCTTGAATAATAATCGAAATATGTATCTCTGTTACTATCAACGCATACTAACAATTTATATGGATTTAATGAAGTGTCAGTCGTTCGTCGATCTTCAATTTCGATTTACAGGTAAAAAATCGACAATGGGGAAACGTTGTTCCACAGTAACGTTAAGAATACAGTACAATTTCATTTACCTGAACCTATTATTTCTTATTTATTGGAAATTTTACTTGATTCCCGATCGACTAGTTGAATTCATTTTTCTGAACGCGAACTCCTATTACGTGAACGAAGAACAATAGGTTATTGAGATAATTGGTGAGCTGTTATGTGAAATCTAATTATATAAGTTGTTTGTCTTCCGACAGGTTCCACGGAGTTCTACTGTGTAACAAAACATCAATCTTTCGAACGAATATACCGGGTGATCAAATACTTATGGTCGATAATATATCTATTGAGATACGTATAATTTTGTGTGCTAGATTAGCTGCGTAGTAGTGACACACGTATGTGAATATGAGTGTGTGGAAGTATGCGTGTGCGCGTTGAAAAACAGACGAATGTAACTGTTCCGTGGGCAGTGTGGTATGGAAGATGGCGAGACAGAGAAATTGCTGAGACGCGTGCAAATGTATATCGACGAAGATGCTGGAAATCGTTTATTAAATAAATCTAAAAATATTTTAATATGAATTCTAAGTGTCACCTTAGCGTTCTTTTACTTTTATTTCGGCGATTAAGATCCACAATTCTCAACGATATCTACAAACATTTCTACGCATGCACGAACGCATTTTTCACCCTCATATACATATACTGTATAATACATTCGTACATCGTATTATTCCCTCATAAATTTAAACTCGGTATCGATAAATCAAATACAGCGAACAGGAATTGAAGTGGATCGTGTTTCCAGCGTCCCGAAACTATTTTTTCTGATAAAATTAAAAATTAAAAATTAGTCCGAAGGAATGGGACGCTGTCCTTGGCAGAGTTTCGGCGTTTTCGGCTCGACCTGTCCGCCTCAGGTCTCGCAGATGTAAAAATAGTCGAGTAGCCGCAGCGTGGCGTTGCTACCTAAGAATAATGTGGCCATTCCGATTCCTACTTTGCTGTTCGGGTCGAAAGGGGACGAAAACTCGATGATTTCACGATTCATTGAATTTTCGGAATAGTTTTCTGTAAGAAGAATGACAGCATGCTAAAAGAATTATTGGATAAACTGTGGATGATTTTAGGAGTGTTTAGATGAAGTATAGTCGGTGGATGTGTCGTTCTAGTTTCGGATCGGTACTTTAACGCTTGGGGTGGAATTGTCAATTTAGAAGATGGCAACGTCCGTCGTTGTGATGGATCACTGGCTAGTGAACTGAATAGATAGCTTAAACGTCGCGTCGGTGGTATTTTTGTTGTGGTAGAAGATTGATCAGGGATTTTCTTCTAGATATTTCTGATTTTTAAGATACGAAAGTGGTTAAAAAAATATATACCCTGAGACGTAAAAGAGCGTTAAATTAGTACAATAAATATCGAATAGCTGGATTGCTTCGTTTGCTGAAAATTATTGTAAATTATACGTTGATATTTTGAAATGGTAAAAAAGAAAATGACGATGACAATGTCACGTAAAAACGTCGATCTTCAAACAGGAGATTGAGCTCTTTATTTTCACACAATTTATACAATAATTAAGATGTAAACGCTTTATAGTATTTGCAGTTCGCAACGATAGACTTTTAATATTCAGGCTGGTTCGGACTTATTCAGACTAACTTGGATGATTTTGGGAGGAGTTTTTCTATTCTTTATTCGTTGGAGTGGGAGAAGACTTTGGTCGTACTTATCATATATTTCTGAGAACGGGTGAAGTGACCGGATGCTACCTACACGGTCACTCGTGATAAGGCGCTTGGAATTTATTATCTTATCGCATAATTAGTCGACTTTCATCGATGACAATAACGAAGATTTTATTTGCTATTTTCAATTTTACGAATTCCTAGAACATATAATATGTTTCTTTTGCTAACATGTTATCATCTTCTCTTATCTTGTATCGTATTCCTATTTCCATCTTGCAATTATTTTCCCGATCGTAACGTTCCAAACGAAGTTCGTAGCCTCGCTGTTTAACTCCATTAGTCAGGAAGATAATCCCTTAACATTAAATAATCAGTTTCATTAGCTTCATTGGTTTTTAACTAACCTCTCGTAACAATAACAATATCAATAACCTGAACGTCGAGTAAGGTACAATTATCAGGAATTATGAAATTCCTCGGTGTACGAGCTTCTCGAAGATAGGGAAAGAAATTTCTGATTCCACTTTCGGAAAATAATTTTTTCTTTGGAAACACGTAGTCCTATTTTTCTTCCAAAATATCATCCTTCGGATGGACCGATTAATTTCAACAAATTACGATCATCCTAGATCTTTCGAAAAATTTGAGGACAATTTTTATTTCTGTTTCATGCTTATCATATGACAGATCGATGTTGAAGGACTTTTGAATTATTTAAAATTATTAAATAGACCACAGAGTTTAATTCGTTTATGGGAAAGGCACAAAAATGCATAGGATGCGCATAATATAGTAAAGGGATATGTAAAATATTGGAAGTGGCATATTCCTTCTGTTCATAAAAATATGAATTTGAGTAAATATCAATAATATTAATAGATAATAATAGATAATAATTACTAATAGATTATAATAATAATATCAATAATATTAATAATATTAATAGATAATAATAGATAATAATTACAGTAAATATTACTAGCATTCGCTAAATACAAATGAAATTGCACAAAATAGTATTTATCTTTGAAATACCCAGCCTGAAAAAGTTCCCCAGGGAGCAATTCTTTCGAATTCCTAAAAAATATGATAAATGTTAAACGAAATCTATGATGGAATTTTCTAACCACTTTACCAACCACGATAACCATTGTAACGAATCGACGCCATTGTGTTACCGTTCTTCGCATCCTTTTACCAGACGAGGCGAAGATAATTTTCGCCTGCTCTCGGTCGATCAGCGTTCGATTCGATCAATTTCCACCCATCTGATCTGCTAAGAAAACGGTGTCATCGTTCTACAATGTTATCAGGGTTCGTTCGTTATTTAAAATATAGTTAATCGTGGAACAACCTGGGAGATAATTGTAGTCGCCCTAAACATTGCGGCGTTCTTGCGAGCTGCTGCCACCTAGCGAAGAAACCTCGAACATTTTTAAACCGCTGCTACTACCGCGCTATTTTAAAAAAGTCCGTAGAGAGCAGTTTACCCTCCGTCTCGAGTCACGTAAATTGATTTATAATTTACAAGATGTTTATTCGATCTCTGGGGCTTCATACAATTAATAATGTTTTCATACGGTACAGTGGCTACAGAAAATATTGGTATGATCTTTGTTTTCTAAGGGAACGTTTCCTCAGGTTCTACGTTTCATTTTTATAATATGAAATTTCTGTATATATGAAAGTAGCTATTATCGTATCGAATGATACGAAATTTAATGCACATGGAGATAATTGATCAGTGTGCGAATGTTATAATAAACACAATGGTATTTTTTTATTTCTCGTAGTCACTGTATATTATGTGGATATCTTGTTTAAGGTATATTTTCACAAACGTATGCAAGAAATGTAACATCCTACCGTCTTATGTTATATTCGGATCAGTTTATAGTTCTCAAGTTTGTTGCGTAGTTCTAATGCAATTTATTCGATGAAGCGGATACTTGATTATTCGATAATTAATCCTCCGATTGCTAAGAACTTTAGCCGTTCGTATTAAACTAAATGCAGGAGTATTAAATTTAACAACAAATTTAGCGTAATTTACTTTTTAGCGCTCAATTTTTTTAATACTTATATGTAATGTCGTAAATGTCGGGGTAATTCAGGTAATCGATTCTGAAGTCTGAAAGTCGAGTTTATTGTGAAAATACTTAAACGAAATACAACAATTAATACTAATCTATATCAGTAAATAATAAATAACAAGTTTTGTACAATGTCTAGCTGAAAATCGAGAACCGATTTTCAACGTCCTCAGCTACCGATCTTTCTCCGTCGATCTTCAATGTTTGAAACAATTCTTTCTTCTGGGATCTCGTCTCTCTGATGTTGCTCTCTGTCCGTCCGTTTGGAAAATGCGTGTCTCTCAAAAAGGTTGTCCGTAAAACAAAAGAAAGTCGTTCTGTCCGTGAAACAAAGAAAGTCGTGCTGTTCGTAAACAGAGACAGTCCCTATCACCTTTGAACTCTAGGGAGTTTACATATATGTATAATATAAACTTTACCTTTGTTATGCAAACATTAAATTTGGAATAAAAAGAAGCATTAAAATCTACAAATAATAATTAACACGAACAATTATCAAATATTATCAAAATTCGTTTCCATATCAATTTTATAAAACGATAATTTCTATTACAACGTGGCAATTATTTTGCCAAATCATTTTCTTATTATTCTCAACTTTGGAACGTAGCATACGTTTTTCGTTGTTCAACAATAAATAATAACAATTTATTTTTACTTTTTAATATCGGATATGAAACAAAACGTAAAAGAAATCTCATATTCTTATCTATAAATATATGTATAATATATACGCACAAAAAGCATGTAAATGAAAAGATTAGACGATACCTAGCCGTTTTCATGTGAAGTATAGATTTAATCTGCTTCCAAAGGCTGTCTCCTACCTTTTCCATAAACCTGAAGCAGTTCCCTCGAATATTTTTTCGTTAACAGAAAATTGCACGCAACTCTTTTAGCGACTGAAAAAAAAAAAAAAACGGATCCGAAGGGCTGGACGTTTCTCATTCAACCTCGTCCGAAGTGGTTTCCTTTGAGCGACGTAATTAAAGGTGCGCCTTTGCGTTAGTTAGGCTGATAGCCCATTAATCGTCGTGCAAGTACGATGTTTGAGTGTTCTTGAAAGGTTTCGCGGGGAAAATGACATTAGAGTCTAGACGTGTTGAAACCTTCGAGCCTGTTTTATAAATTAACGTGGTAATTCGTAATAAAATCACCGAATAGGTCTTACTAAAATCTTTAAGGGATTGAGCACTTCATGAAATTCATTTTTCCAAGCTGTTACAATTTTGCAGAACAGTACTTTCCCAATAATTTAATGCTATTCGAAATTGTTCGAGTGAAATTTGAGTTATCATCGCAAACAAATTTCGTGCTAATGACGGAAAGATACGTCTTCTTTGCGTTACGTTTGAAGCATTGATCTCGAGGAAATTTCTTTCTCTGCGTCGTATTCTATTTTGATTTGAAATTATATTTTCGAAAAATTGGTATCAATATCGAAAGCGATAACAGAATGGACGTATTTTCGTGCGACTAATAGAAAATGTATTAAGCAAGAATATAATTATAAATATAAACATTAATATAAAGCAATGTTATTATCCTAAATAAAGAAGTAAAATCTGTCAATTCTCCGCTTTGTTTAACAACATCAACAGAGAATATTTCAGCCATGAAAATAATTAAATGACCCTTCGTCTCTTATTTATTATATGAATTCGTTTCGTTCTAAGTTGTATACACTCACAGTATTTATATATACATACATAGATCTTAAATCGCATAAAGTTGTAAAAGCATGAAACCATTCGCTACGAAAAAGAAAAGGAAGAAAAGGCGCGAGCGAATAGGATTCAGCTGGACTAAAGTTCTCGGAGCATCTGAATCATAAATTCCTGTTATAGACGGAAGAAGTAAGTATGCTGGTACTACGATGGCAAGTGCAAAACGACAAACGAAAGTAAATATTACTCGGGGCTATAGTATCGGCGCTTAGGCGTGGATACAAGCCTTGAAACTTGCCGCGAACTTCTTATCAAGCGTTTGCCGCTTGTGGCGAGATAGAAAATCAAGATACATTCTAGAAGTTAGGAAAACCGGAGATGAGAACGTGGCGGAAATACAGCGTGTATTTTCCACGTTTTCTGCCGACGGGGTTGGCTGTTGTTTCATCGAATGACACTGCACTCTGATTTATATGTCTCTCGCGACCTTTTCGTCGGGATTGCATTTATTTCAAACGCGATGTTGGGCCAGAGAAATTGACAATTTAACTGTAAATAAACCGAGCGATGGTTATTACTTTTGTATTTATTCGCGAACAATTAATTGACTTTTATATGGGGAAATTGCACACGGAATCTATTTTAATCTCGAGATTGTTTAATCGAGGAATATATGAAATTAAAAAGTTTTAAAGTTAATTCTGAAATGGAATATAGAAAAAATTCGGAACGGTTAATAAGAGGCCAATAAAATTGCGAAATTTTGACGCAAGAAAAATATTTCAGTTATTGATGTTAAATATTCGCAGGTTAAAATAAGTCATGATTCAAGTATAATTCTTTGCATATTATATTCACTCTTCCAATTTTCTGAGATCAAAGTATTCCATCGAATATGCTATTCGCGAATCAAATTTTCCAATCACTCTATCGTTTAATTCCCCTAAATCCAATTGAAACGTTGGTAAAATTCCATAAAAAAAAAAAACATAGTGTACAGTGTTAAATTATATCAACTATAGAACCTCAAACTATGCTAGTCTAAAATTTCTCATTCAGATTTTAGTACTCAATATCGGCGTTATTAATGGATGCTTGATACATTTATGGTACTCAATATCTACTATAATGACTTTCAACGCCTTGCGCTAATAACGTTAGTTTAATATGCTCCATTAAATGATTCCATGCCCATGCATAGGCTGAAACATCAACAATCTCGAATTTATGGAACGTTGTCAAAGTAAAACCCGTAAGGACGCTCGAGGTCCGCTGACCATGAAACTAGGACACTTAATACGACCCACTCTTAGCCGGAACGACTGAATATCGATCGTCACGGATTCTCGAAAACGCAAAGATGCCCGAGATTAACCGGCTGTCAGAATCTGTACTCGTGGTCCTTCGGAATCCTAAAATCTCCAAGGTCACCGAAGAATCCTGGTATTTTTGACACTTTCTACAGCCACTAAAATTCTTACGACCCATGTGTTCTCACATATGGGGAATCTATGTGAATTTCTCTCTAATACCGACGCTTTTCCAAAGCTCCGGATTCTCGGATTTCTAGAACATATAGAACGATATAAGCTTTTATAGAACGACTAAATATATGTTGGGTTAACATTACGATTAAAGTCAGGGAAGTATAATAAATATTCTCTGGAATTAGCCATGGTTGTTATATACAATCGAGGTAATATTGATTAGCACAAGTGTGAGTATTACAGAATCGACAAATAACCGCGGTGATTAGACTCTAACAACAATGGTCTTGGGTTCGATAACGAATCCGCGGTCAACGGAATAGTCAATGTACTTTTCTCCAAAGTCTAAGTCTGACCCTGGTTCAAAATAAAACGTGATAATATTCACTGATCGTAAAGACGTTGTTTTTCTTGCTGACGAGATCGCACGAGAATGACCTTTCCGTCGCGGTGATGCTGCAGAGGAAAACTATGATGGGGTGTGTCTCAGGGCACGAGATCATCGGATTCGTCGAGGACAACCCTCGTTCGGAAAGTGAGGACAATGGTCGTTGCTGTTAATTGGTTAACTTCTATGTTGGTGGTTAGAGAAAGATGCTAGCCGTCCTTGAGAGAAAGTTGCTAGCGGGAAGCGTCGTTCGTGAGAAAAGCAGATTTCCCGTATCTTCCCGTAGTAGGTGATAGATTTAGAGACTGTTAGGATAAAGACTGTTTGTCCGTTTAAAGGACTTTAGTTAACTAAATCCTAAGATTTATAGCGGGTCCTCAGCCTAACTGAACATGTCCTGTGGAGATGCATCGATATCTGGCAATCATCTTGCCCGAAGAATAGGGTCTGTGTATGGCGAGCCACGGGATAGAAACCATTGGAATGTTTACCGTCGAGTGCCGTTACAACTATTTCTTTTTAAGGAGAGCTATACAATTACTCTATACCTCTATTAGGTAAAAACGTTCATGCCGTGACCGCGGCTACGTTCGGCGACTAGTTGTCGCCTCGAGCCCAAGCTCGTTATCGCAAATCTGGGACAATTATAATCGGGTTGACTTATAAAGATTAAAGTATTGGGGATTTTCCAAAGAATTCCAAAGGGAAGGCCCGGTGTCCTTTCATCTCCGACATATATATGAATATAATTCCTATATTTCCTCCTAATATTTTAATTCTTACTATTAGCATATAATCACTGTACGCGTTTACGCGTTTAACTACGAAGACCAGAATCTATGCGCATACATGGCATGGTTTATGAAGCAGGGTGGCATAGGTGGAAATGTACACTATGTGGTTGCGCGGTCAGGGTCAAATTTGATACAGATGGTAATCAATCTTAGCCTGATCTAATTTCCACGTGATGCTGCTGGTTACTGCTGAGGATCATTTCGAACCTAGGGACAGAGACCAAATACGACGACCATCTTGGTTTTCTAATGAATGCAGCAAGAGACGTTGCTCGTCAGAAGTTACACCAGCGTCTTGACTTTCTCAGTGCCAGGGTAACTATCAAGTTTCCAGTTAAAGTTAAAGTTTTCCAATTAATGACCGTCGCGATGCTCCATCAAAAGTACGCTGGGCTAAATCATATAACATCGCGAAAGTGTTATTGAAGTCTGGTTCCCTGCACAGAGGGGCACTTAATTACATCGCTTTACTTCTTGCGTTGTTCCTTTGCAGCGGTTTAAAACGAAAGTATATTAAATTTACTCGTTTTTCGGTGGTTGTTAAAATGAGGAGTATCGTATAATACATTTTCTTTTACAGTTCATTAAAAAGAAAAAAATAGATAGTTTTAATAACAAATTTGATAATAAGAGAAACAATATACTTTCGATAAAAATCTGCTTCTTTCTCGTCAAACTTATTTTCATTCTGTTTTTAATAATCTGATTTAAAAATATAAAAATTATATTTACCTACAAACACCGTTCGCAATGAAAGGATATTAAAGCGATTTTCATTCTGACAGGATACCAAAGTCATCCTCATTCTACTTTTAATAATCTTACTTGAAAATGCGTATAAAAATTACGTTCACCTATAAATTCCAATTTACCAAATGTCCAGCTGGACAAATTGTAAAGTACAAATTAAATATTAAAAAAATAAAAAAAAAGCCTGTAAATTCCGCCATTGACAATTAATTAAAAGGATATTTATCACAATCGTTCCTCCTCCTGTTCTCGTCTTGTTCCGTCCTTCCTATCTCGTCGAAAATCACCGAGTCCAATGAGGGGAAACGAAAGAGAAAGATTTCAAGAACGATATTTTCCGCAATAGCTCGTTACCTGTCTGGCGCGCTTTATCGTCAAAAGATCGGTCCGCTATTGACAAGAGATTTGTAAACCCTTTCTGTGAACGACACGCTCGTTCCTTCAGCTCCTTATCTGACTTTATCGCGGGTATTATGTACGGCCGATCGAAAAACGAGTCCCGCGAAAGTATCGGGGGATATTCTGAGCGTGTAAAAGCAACCTGTACGGACTCGTCCTTGCGGACAAATTTCATTTTGTCCCGTAAATCGGTCGCGATTGATAAATCTCGTCTTTACACCGGCCATCGTGTTCACTCGCTTTCCTAACCCAGAGTTTCGCCCATTGAGAAATATCTGCTTTTACCAACGGTCATTCATCGGCGATATTCTCGATGGAACCGAAACTCCTTTCACCGTTGCAATCGTAAGTTTTCGTGTTGCAAACTTTCCTCGTACAAGGTAAAAAGACGAGAGAAAAGTATGAGTAATAAAGTAACCATTGAAAGGAAATTCGACGAAAGGAAGAACATGTGGGAAAATAGGCCAACAAAAAAGTAAATAGAGTAGGATGAAAGCGAACAAAATATAAAAGAGACTGCAAATGATAAGGTTAATCTGTAGCGTTGGACAAGACGACTGTTCCTTAAGATCGGACTAATTTTGAACGACTAATCTTCGAATCTTGAACTCAAGGGTCAAGTCCATTGTGTTCGCGCGGTGGCATTGAACGTTTGACCTGAAATCCTGCGAGGAATTCTCGAAACGAGTACCACGATATATTCTCTTGAAAAAGTTCCGATCCTTCCGAGATTCAGTGCCACTTTACTCGTTTATTTCGTTCCTTCACGCCACGGAAACCACGTCTGCACCATCACAGGTTATTCGCGTCACGGTTACGGAACTTGCTTCTTTCTCTTTTGCATCGTTGAATACGCGTCAGTGACCGAATATGTTAAATTACTTTTATCGGTTTCTTACAAGAAATTTCACTGAAAATTTTGTCAAATCTGCGTTGCCGTTTACGTCCGTCGAAATTATTTCTTCGTGCAGGCGAATGCTTCGATCGTTCGAACATCGGTATCGCCGATATAAAATGGCTTAAACGGCGAATCGAACGTACGTTTGAATCGTTTTGTCTTAATTGAAATCAAGGGAAAATAAACTGTACACAATTTCGATAAAAATTTAATGTATCGAAGCGAAAATAGATTGAAAACTTGCGCGTGTGTATGACAAATAAACCGCGTTTCATTTACATTTGTCCTTACGTTTATTTATCCTATATGTTCCCGACAGATTTCACGTTTCGTCGTATCAGCCGCGTTGTTCGATACATCAATTTTACCGACAAATTGAGCTCCCTGAAAATGACATTATATTAAGGGAATTTCATATTCGAGCACCGTGGTAACAGTTCCATTTAACTATCTAACTTTAGAAAGTCTCTGAACAACTTTATATTTCGTCGAACGAACCAACGGGAATGTACTTTCTCGTCCTGGCCGGTACTTTCGCTCTCGGTATCGGGCCGGAAACCGGTCGAGTTCGAAGCAACTGCGGCGATTCTTTTTGGAAAATCAGATTCTCGCACGGACCTAGTTCGGCTATTATTCCGGCTTGAAAACAAGCGAGTTTGATTAATTTCTTGTCTGCCTAGCTTTAATCCACCGACAGTTAGCCGAGGAACATTAATCAGCTGTACGATAATTCGCATGGAAGTTGCGAGCAGCTTGGAACAGCCATTTTCGCAGGAATTTCGCTGGTCGCATTAAAATCCGCCAAAATTCGACGTATCGTGATATACGATGCTCTTGACGCGTTTGTTCGAGCTTCGTCATTGCAGTTTACTGTACTTCGTTGTTAAGCCATTTTGATGGTATTGATCAAAAGTTGCAAGTTGCTTGTTATTTATTGATACGTATGTGTATTCTACCTGCGCTTGTAGCTTTCAGTAGAATCAATCGATAATACGTCTGCCATAAGAGCGTTCTCACAGTATGATTGTTTTGTCAATTGAAATTAGGAATCAACGAAAGTTCTCAGAGACTTGACGGAAGTTTAGGGACCTTCCTTGCAGGAAATTATATCATTTTCTTACAAAATATCTAAACTATCTGATTTGTGCAATGTTTCTATCGTCGATTTGGTGAAATCCCATTTGCTAATTTCACAAAGAAAAATTTTAAACGCTCAAAGCCATCATTTATATCATTTATACTTCGTACGAAAGTTCCTTCGTTGTTCCCTACATTCTCACTTTTAATAGTAAACTTCGATACGTGTCAGATCGCGTTAGAAACATTTCCTTTATTGCAACCTATCAAATTATCACTGTTGAACATCCTCCAGCTTTCTTCCGAACTATTCGTCTCGCCAAATCGTTACATTTGTCCACAAAATCTTACACGTGGATTATTGTATGTATCTATATACAAGCCAGTGATGGACCAATAAAAGCGAGGAAAATCAGACCGTGACGTTAATGGTGCTTTCCAACGGGATGGTCACCGTTCCAATCTTCCACTCTCCTTTCTGTATCGTTACACGTGCCACGCGATTTCTGATAATCGATTTCTTACGGTGGCTCGGTTAGGGATCGACGTATTCTCGAGCCAATTTTCTTGTTTTCCTTTTTTTCCTGCCATTTGTGTCGCAGCGCAGCGTCGTAAAGTATACCGATATCGATGTTTTTATCCTCATAAGGTGGGCCAAACCCGATATCGGCGTTCTCGTTAATGTACCTTTGTAAAAGTATCGCCTTGTTGGATAAATGAAGCCGACATTGTTTCGCGACACGTGAAAAGTATATCCAATTCGTTTCTCGTGCACCGTGGGTCGAGAGGTTCTTCTTGCGAAGAACATTTAAACCTTTTTTAAGCCTACTGATTACATCTTGACGGATTCTATCAATTTTTGATAAAATGTTGCTCCTATTTCGTTATCTAAGTAGACTGGATTTCGCGAAGAATAACTTAAATAATTTTTTCAGGAGTAAGAACTTGTTAGAATTCTTTCGGATGTAATCGTTATTTTTGTTAAGCATGTTGGACTATAAACTATCTGAATCTACCTACGCTGTCGTAAATTAATTCTGAACCAGTGGAAATTATTCGATACAATCTAACTAGAGAATTATTAAGAACAGGCTATTTGCAATGTTTCTCTTTCGAACAACTAGTTTCATTCTGTACAATGTTTAGTAACTTTCCGAGTGTTGCTGCAGACAGCTCATTTAACATTCTAACAGCCGTCCTCTGATAAATTTATTTCTTCCGAAATTAATTCTATTCTCCTTGGTCATTATAATTCTTCTCAAATCTACGCTTGCGAACATTTTTCATTACCGAACGACATTCTGATAAGCTCGTCTCTTTCAAAATGAATTCTATTTTACTCAATCATCGCGATTCCTTCCGAAGCTTGTGATAAGATAGTTCCAAACTCATGATAAAATAACTTCATAGAATAACCTTATGGTAAAATTATTGAAATTTTTCGACCTGCTTTTTCCATGAACAAATTTCCATTTTCGTTCCTCTATTCTTCCATTCTTCTCATAAATCGTTTTTCTTGTCAATATTTCCTCTTCGCGTGTTATTATCTTCCAGTTATATCAAGGCACTGCAGTACGACGGTATATAAGTGCGGTGAAATTACCACGATAATCAGAGTCAATTAAACGAGCGCGTAAATGCAGGCGCGCGTACGCACATATTTGCTCGACGAAATGCGAGTTTAACGTTGCTTCGGTGAGACTTTAACGCCGCATATAAATTCCTTTTTAGCTCGCCATTATCTTCTGTTTATCGACGTAATTCTTCATCTGATCGATAACGTGGAAATATTTCGTTGCAAATCAGAATTTCGTTTATGAAATAATAAGGCAATAAAAATTATATTCCATAACAAAATAGGATGTAAGATGCATTAGTTACATTTATCGAACTTATATCACGTGGAAGGCGGCAAAACGTTCAGCACGAAATGTTAGCACCAAGAATAATAAGAAGACTAAAAAGAAAACACCCCACTGACCTCGCTAAAGAAATAAAATGATCAAACTCGAAGATGTTATTTAACAATTAAGTTAGAAAAATTTACCAAATGTCCATCTGGACAGATTGTAAAGTACGGATTAAATAATAAAAAAAAATAGAAGAAAAAGAATAATAAAATTCCGACTTAACTAAGAAGAAAACACCCCACCGACCTCGCTAAAGAAATAAAATGATCAAACTCGAAGATGTTATTTAACAATTAAGTTAGAAAAATTTACCAAATATCCAGCTGGACAAATTGTAAAGTACGGATTAAATAATAAAAAAAAATAGAAGAAAAAGAATAATAAAATTCCGACTTAACTAAGAAGAAAACACTCCACTGACCTCGCTAAAGAAATAAAATGATCAAACTCGAAGATGTTATTTAACAATTAAGTTAGAAAAATTTACCAAATATCCAGCTGGACAAATTGTAAAGTACAGATTAAATAATAAAAAAAAAATAGAAAAAAAAGAATAATAAAACACCGATTTAACTGCAAATGATATACAAAACGCTAACATTCGTGAAGGATTAAGCTTCATTTTTGTAAAACACGTTTCACTATCTACTGTCTGAATCTACTTACGCAGTCTTTGTAAATTAGTTGTGGACCAGAGGTAACCTGACGCTAATTTTATAGCAATTGAATAACACAACTTTCATTTAGAATTCTTAATTCTCTCAAAAACGGTTTTCTTTTTGTACGCTTTGTCTCCTCGTTAATTAACCCTCTTTATACAACACTCTAACCCAGCATCTCTTCTAGTTCGTGTATTCATTTCTAAACGATACTTAGGCACGCCTACTCGAAATCTTCAGTGGCCGTACATCTCCAGTTAAACGATGGTTGATCGAAAGTAGTTGGTCTAAACATTTCTTTTACGCCTCCAAGTACTCAGGACCAAATGACCATCGATAAATCAGCATTTTTACCTTTATCGATTTATCGACAAATATTTTTCTTTAACCGATAAAATTCTACCATTTTTTCATTAGACGGGATGATAAATTGCATGATGACCGTACGAAAACTATTGTTTATTTTTCTTTCGTGCTTTAATATGAAGGTGTCACGAGAGATTAACTAAGATCGTAAGATTGATCTACAGATCACAATAACGACTATCTGCCATAGCTAATAAGCAACAGCCTGATAAAGGGGATGATCCGCCGCTAAATTGATTGGAATTTAATCGCAAACAGCGTATTAATTACGACCGATCAACGCGTGAAACGACGCCTTTTTGAACGAATTTTTATCTTCGAGAATAGACGCTTTGCTAATTTTGATGAACTTACGAACGAACGATTTAATTACATATGAAAAATGTTCTGAATTTGCTCTATTTTGTGCATTAGTAATTTCATTTCGTGCGTTTTGTTTGGATAAAAATTGTACGAGTCCACAGATAGCTATGCAATGTTGTAATAATTTCTTTTTATTAACGTTTTAATTTATGATATTATTTCTTTGCACACAGCGAATGACAAAGGAAATATTTATGCCTCTTCTGAAACTTAAGATTATTTTTTAACCTTCGTAATCAAATGGGTTTACGTATATTAAACGTGAGAGTAGGGTACGATGTGATAGTATGTTTCGTATTAAGAAAGTGAAAGAAAACACACACGAGGAAAGTGACAAAGTGAGACGAATGTAAGAAAATTGAATCGATTGTTCGTGTTCTCGAGTTGTCACGCGGGTATGTTCTAAAATTTATTTTTATTCCTATCACGGTAGATTATACAAGACGGAGAATGAGTCGTTTAAAACAGAATACGACTTATTTCCATATCGTTTTACGTTCCAAATACAAGAAAACGCGAGGTATTTGATGATTGATCCTTTTCGTCTTTCTGCGCCAACTAAGTAGAGGAGATGGTACAAGTTTGAACGTTGCAAACCATTTAATCTCCTTTAAATCTCAACCATTTGTTCGAATGTAGACTCCAGAGTCTGAGCTTGAATCTGTGGAAACTGACGAAAGAATATTGTCTTCGAATAATAAATAAATTCTTTGGAAGCAAAATCAAGATGTTAAACCAACGTTGAATAATAACGAGAATATGGACCGCTATATGTGATTTCAGTTATAGTACCAATTTATTATCTCGTTCGGGTAACGAGTTTTTGGAAACAAAAAGGTCTATTGCATATAAAATATAATATAAAATATGCATATAAAATATAGGTATAGAGGATATAACAATACGATGTTATTAAATTTTCGGTGAGAAGAATTTGACCAATGTGTGATTCACTAAATTGAACAGACAGTGTGACCGGTATTGTTTGACCGTCATTGTATTTTCACGAGACGTAAGTATAAAGCTGACGTTATACGAAGCAATTTGAAAATCAGCATTTAGTAATAAAAGCATATTTTCATATAACTCTTCATAAAACAATAGCCGAGTTCAATTATAACAGATATATCAATTACTGCATAAATTTTTCGACAACCATCGTTCTGAATAAAATAAATGTATACATGGAAATGAAAACAAGTATAAAACCGAAATATCGTTAATACGATATTTTCCTAAATCCATTAAGAATTTTTATAATATTTGCACCTTTAGATTATAAAAATTGCTCCGATCGAAACACGAATCCACATGCATACGATAATTTCTTCGTTATTTCCTTCTCACTGTTACAAATTATTCTCAAAAAACTAGCCCACCCCCATACACACACCTTCAAGAAGATTATCTCGCGAAGGAACAAGATTCCGATTGATTAATCGTCTTCTCCAAATGTACATTAATTGTCACATTTTTAATAGCTACGTCTTATACCATTGCGTCGCGTTTATTCTTATCTGACATATTTCTCCTGTCATCCAATCCTTGCAATCTGTTCGATCGTCAGTCAGACCTGTTTCCATAAGCCCGGATGGACAAACTGATTCAGATTATACATCGGAAGACACGTATTGGAATGGATTATAGGGAGAGTCAACATCCGTAGGACCGCTGGTCCAACGGAAACAGGTTCTCCGCCATGAAACGTTCATGCGAAATTCGAAATTGAGAATAGAGATGACGCGAAACCGGCGAATTTCAGGGAAGCACAAAGGAGAAAGAGTCGTATTAGAGAAGGGCGCTATCGATTGGAAAGATCGAGGGACGATAAGAGTTCGAAGCAGAGACGCGTTCGCCACGAAGGGATGAAACGCGTCGGCCCGGACATAGCAACGCAATAAATCGTTGCCGTACGTTACATTCTGTGCAAGGGAAGTGGGAGGGAGGTGTGAAAGTAGAACAGCGATGGCTCGACGACGACAAAGCTGCAGTGATAAAGTGGATTTGCATGAAATCTCGTGTATCTCGCTAGAGAATTTTAGCGGTCTGGCGCTGGAAAGGTATTCCTAGACATCATTATGAATATTTCCTGCAGGAATATCCAGTTTTCGTGCTACGACGTAGGAACGTGATTTCGTGGTCGTTTTTGGTGCTCTTCTGTAGGGTGGAACGGAAGTTTTTATTCAAACGCATGGAGAAGGGGATGAAGAATAAAAAGAGGGTTTAGATTTGTGGGGTCAAGAGATTTTGATGGATGGTAAGGACTCGCGAGGAGGAAAAGATTTTTCATCGCGATTAGGAATCGCGTGAGAATTTATTGAAAATGATTCGATGGTGTTTCAAATGTGTCTATTTTAAGAGAAATATAAATGTTTCGTGTTTGGTCGAGTGGTAGTGGAAGGCAATTTAGTTTGTCACATCGAGTGACATTTTAGTCGTCGATCATCAAGCGAGGGAGTGTGTAGTTTCTGTTGAAATGGTTTCATATTCCTTTCAGTTTGAACATAAAAAATATGATATCGATTAAAATATCGAAGAAGATAATCGAATAATATGATTAAATATTTGGTATCATTTTTTAGCTTGAAAATTGCACGCATTAAAAATTGGCGAATCACAGTTAGCTTTTCTAATAGCTTCTTTTGCATCTATTGAAATTTTCCATGATTTTTGTGATTTATGGAGTAGATGCTTTAACTTCAATATCTTCGATGCAATGTATAAGTACATCGCTTTTAAAATTTGATTGGTAAGAGCTATCGTAAAATATTAAACTTGACGAACAACCTAATTACTCTTTTCGCGAAATTCTGCCTTGAAATCTAACGAAATTCGACTCGAATAACATGGAACGTAGAAACGTTATTTCAATCTTTTTTACATGCACTTTGGTAATAAAAGCAAGATACGAAGGAATCTTCCGAATGAATCCTAGCTTAATTTTTAAAGAAGCATCGAGTAAACTACAGTTTCTTCTCAGTTTGTGCACAAAAGAATATTTTAAAATTATCCCTTGATCTTCCACTGTGATAATTTTCAACGACGTTGCACTTCAAACTTCTCGAAAATCCCCTTCTCATCACCTTTATGAAATGCATTGAAAACCTACTTCATACTTATTTACATTTCCCTGGAATTGGCGTAATTAAACCGGCCAGAAAAAGAAAGCGAACATCCCGGCAGATAATTACGATTCGTAAAATACAAGTTTAATGCATCCTATCGCCAACTAAATTTCCAGCCGTAGTAAACAACTAACGACACGCGGTTCCGCTCGAAAAGAATTAACCACGAATTGGCCGGAAATTACCAGACTTTAATCGTGGACGCAACGATCTCTCGTTTAATTCGTTTCCATCGCGGATATTACGTGCTCGTATTTGGCAAACGACCTTGCCACAGCTTTTTCGAATTTTTAAGTGGCGCAACTCGTTCGTACAATGCAACGCTCGATCAGTCTATCCGCCGTTATCCATTTTCGATCGTTGTTCTTTCACGAATTCTCTTTCAGAATAGTGTATAGACGATAGTTGAATATTTGCGCTCATTAAATATGCCGTTTCCGATAACAGCTACGCCTTTGAGATCCACTTTAACGCTCGATGACTGTGCAATTGCTTCATACAAGCGATATTATGCGCATATCAAGTGCGTGGTAGGCAAAATCAACACAGATTCCAGGTCAATGGAACGCAGAGCGTCTTAATTCCGTTGCGATGCGCGGTTATGTGAGAATTTGCTTGTTATTGTTAACGCTTTCGCCATGAGGCACGCCGATTGGTATTTCCTGTAAAGTAATCACACTTCATACATAATGCAACGTACAAATATGATATTATAGGTATTTGAATTTTTATTTAGATATTTTAGGTATTAGATATTGTAGGTAATTTGAATACTTTTAATTAAATGAAGTAGGTAATGTAGTAGGTAATAAAATCAAAATGAATCAAATAAATAAATAAATCAAAATCAAAATGTTCATATCTATTTCTTAGTTAATTTAGGGGATACTATTTGAATGAAATTATTCACAGCGAAAGCATCTTGTCGGTAGATTGTATTCACAAAGTCATGTTAGTTTTTAGTACGGCTTTTGTGTTTGTTTGGATTGAAAACTGATGTTTCTTTTGAAGGTAATCGTGGTCAACAAATTTAGGGCATAAGTCAGGCAGAAATATATTTTCGGAACATCGAGCCCATACGATACTCGCAGATAAAAACATCCTTTTCCTACGAAAGTTATAAAAGCGTCGAGACTTTTTCTGTGTTTTCTAGACTGTACCTAACACATATCGTACAATTCGCGAATTTTTCCAATATAGTAGAACCGTATCCGTTTATGTGTATCTCCTGGAAAACAGAAGTTTTCCTGCAATTTATGTAACTGGAAATCTTATAAGAACTTTCCGTTCGTACGATAGGAGTTTACGTTCGCATAACTAGACTCGATTAAATAAAATGAATCAATGAAATTAAATAAAATAAATAGACTCAAGTAACAGTTGATTTAATGGACCAGAGTAAAATTATGTTTGAGTGAATGGAATTCGTGTAAACGGAGCTCCGCAATAATTATTTTCTTATACTCTAGTTAAATATACTGTAAGTACCGGGGATTTGGATACGAAATAGAAATTAAGAATAATGAAATTTTAAAGGAAGACTTCTCTAATAATTCACGCTAATTGTAAATACGTCTGTAGAGTTTTACGATATAAAAATATAATTTCGTTGGGAATTATTTCTTAATAGGTGGCACAGATAAAAATCAGACCAGCGGTAAAATTATAAATTAATTGCAAAATCAATTTGATGAGGGATTTTGCGATGTGTCGCGATTTATATTCGAGTACTTTTTGTGAAACACCCGGTCCAAAAGCTACTCCATGTTCATATTTTTATGCAACAGAGCGAAAGTAGAATTTTTGTGGAAATAAAATAAAATGGAAATAAAATAAAATGTTTATTCTGTAGGGAGGAAGAGGAGAAAAATAATGGATTAAAAAATTGACAGAACGAAACAAGCTGCTACTTTCGATTCATTGTCATTATTATCTGCACTGCACACACTGTAGTTTTATTTTGTGACAAACATATGTATCGCGAATCCTCGCTTCTCGCGTGTCACGATTTTCGAGTGCTGGCCGTATCATGAAACGAAAAAAGGACAGACGATGCCGGACGTTTTAATTAAAGCTTTGTGAAAGGCGCGGCCTTTATTAATTGATCTGATACTCGCTACAAAATTGTAAACACCGAAGTCAGACGAAGAGTTAAAGTGAAATATTACATTGTGTATCCACCGTGAATGTCTCACTTTGCATGAAAAAATTACGGAAATTTTGAAACGCTTTATTTGGGTATCGAGAAATTCCTCGTAACTGGGAATTGTCCTTTCGTTAACAAAAGTAATTCTATTAAATTATCATGTCTTTATGTTATACGAATACTGTTGTTTCGCGAGTGAATGAATATTAATTTTCAAAATCGAGAGGCTACTTTAAATGTATAAGCTAGAAAAATTTACCAAATGTCCAGCTGGACAAATTGTAAAGTACAAATTAAATAATAAAAAAAAAAAACATTAAATGTGTTCTTTCTAAAAATGGGTGGTGGATAAAGGTAACTGTAGAAATAAAAGTAAATTAAGAAATATATAGTTATTGAGTCGTTTGACTATCGTAAAAAATGTCATTCAAGACCATTTTGATATGGTATCAGAATCATTTGAGAATGAGAGTCGTGCATTGATTATTAATTTTTGAAGTATTCAACATACCATTTTTCAAAGAAAAGTATCACAAAAGTGCAGGATTATCGTATATCAAAATTACGGTATTATAATTAAGAAGGCATTGTTAGATCTACAGAACCAGGATAAATTTTATGTGTATTGTATAATATATACTTTGAATATAGTATCGAAAATTTCGTAAACCCATGGATTATTACGAAATTTGGTTCGATATCTGATCAAATCACGTCGATAATTCCCAATAATACATAGAGACCTTACTTCAATAGTAAATCAGAATCAGGTTCGTGAATTACAGGTAAAATAATTTCCAAGTTACAATTCCCAATATCGATAACTTCGATATATTACAAAGTTCTTTGTATTACAATCTTTAGAATCAGAGTAAAAATATTTCATTACAAAAATTCTAGTTGATAATTTTTATAATGTTAATGCAAATCATTCTTGCAAATTTTCATAAACAAAACCTATGATCCACTTTAAAATTAGCAAAACGTAAAATTCAGCAAAAGTAATGCATAAATAATTGCAATAGTTTCACAATGAACAGGCTATAATGGTAATTTAATAAATAAAATATTAAAGCCAGCAATAAAAGCAAATAAATATTCGTGTCACTAGGACTACTATTATACCGTGGTATGTTAAAAATGAACAACTAAAGAAAAATTTGAAATATTTCAACTGCATTGAAGGAAATTACAAGACGAAAAAGTGTATTAAAACAAAGAACCGCCTAAATAACCCGAAATGAGCATTGTACATATTCTCGTACGACCAAAATTCCAAGGTGGCTCAAGAAAAGAATACACCCGAGCGATTTTACATGAAAACTCGATCAACGATATATTAAATTAAAACAGCATACAGTGATTTTCATTCGAGAATTATTCGTATTGATTACTCAGGAAGTCACATGAATCATACATCTAAAAGCCAAGCTAGGTAACACATGCTCTCGCGACAAATAATGTATCTGTTTATATTTTATACAGATGAAAAACTACCGACCCATCAATAAAAGTCAATCCTAAAAAAAAAATTAATTTTCCAAAGTACTTCCATGTTTTCGCTAATAAATTTCCATGTTTTTAGTAATAACGAACTTTTGTAAAAACAAATCATCAAGCTGTCGATAGAAATAAATTCTCAAAAACAAATTAATTTTCCAAAGCACTTCTGTATTTTAAGTAATGAATTTCCATGTTTTTAGTAAAAACGAACTACAACGCACGAATGGAAGCCAATTCCAGGAAAAAAAAGATTAATTTCCCAAAATACCTCTGTGTTTTCTGTAACGACAGGGAGAAAAAGATCTAAAATCTGTTACTTTGACAAGTATCAGGTTGTCCGAAAAGTGTCTTTCTTTTACAGACGCGTCTTTCGCAGCGACGCATCTTTACACAAACATGAAACTTAATCTGTCAAACGTTGTGATCTTTATCTTGATAGAACAGAATGGATCATACGTAATTCGATAAAATAATATAAAACGGAAAATGTTGTGCACCCATCATTTCCTTATAAAACGAAAGAAACTTTTCGGACGACCTAATATAATACTTTCATTGTTAATAAATTCTCAATGAATTCATAGTCTGTCAATGATGCGAATATCCTTTGTACAAATATATCGCATAAACGCACGATATTAAATAAACACATAGTAAAACATAGCTGTGTTTCCATTTGCTATAGTACTTACATTATTAATAAATCCCTCGGTGAGTGTGAGAATGTAAGACAACTACTCGGAACAGCTTCCGCAGCCGAGACCCGTTGATTTACGGGCTCTTAGATCCCACAACGTCTTTTCGTCACGGTTTGTCATCCAAAGAACTACTTCCATACACATCTACCGAAAGCGCGTATCTTATTTGCCCGCAAAAGAACTATATCCCATCTTCTTGACAGTGTACAACATTTTCATCGCAGAAGCTGTTCCGTCCCGCTTTCACCGGCATAACAGGAATATTTTATGTGGATCAAGCTATTTCTTCATCTCGTATGCCATGGAATTTGGATTTCGTAAGACATTCGTGGGGAAATTCTGGCTCAGCTCGTTGAATTCCATCGAAAGCTTCGAGTTCTCGTTAGTAATGGCGGCACTGTAGACAAGAATCGAGCATCCGAAAGTCGATGCCTCTGCAAGCTGATTTCTACGTGGTGGAATTTTCTCGCGTCGCAACGCGATCAGTGAAAATACAGCGTTAGCTTCAAATGTTTATGAAGCTAGGAATTTTTTTCAAATAAATAGAATTTCAGAACGTCGCTGGTTTGAAAAATAATTGTAATCTCGCAAATATTCAATTAAATTGGTCATTGTACTTGGAACTGCCTAATTTTTTCAGCGGTTTTCATACCAATTTTATTATTGTTTTTACGTATATAAGTGGAACTTGAAAGTAGCCAAAATATCCTTTAATTAATCTATTTGCTTTGTTGCTAATACGTGCCAGTGACTATGAAAGTGACTTAGGTCAAATATTTCTCATGCACAAATTCTTGCATATCATTCTAACGTAGACCAAGATGTCATAAAATAAATTAAAAAGTCTGCTTCTTTCATTTCTAAACTTACGTATCATCGAATATTTCTCTCGTTACTCGATTAAAAATATGAAATTGGTTTTCTTTATCCCCTGAAAAATTACGTTCTCGCGGCTATATCATTGTTGTAAAGAAAGCAGAAAATTAATATACCCGATGCAAAGATTAGCATTCTACTCATAAATGGGACAAATCTTTGTGAATAACATTAAAATCATTGCACAAGAATATATTTAAAATTTGCGATAAAAGAAACGGGAAATTAATAATTTAAAATTCGTCATTCGATTTGTAAATAAAAGTTATAAGGATAGAATCCAATACAAAAGAAAATCTATGGTACAACGAAAAAAATACAAAAAATAAAAAATACGCTTGTGAAAGTTTATACGCGTGTAATGAATCTATAGAGCAGCGTTTTCAAAAATATTCTTTACTAGATTTTAAAGTCGAATACCTATTTAACTATGCTCATTGTATAAAACAATATTTTCATGTAGTATCATTTTCCTCGAGGTAAAAGATTCTTGTTGTCCAAGCATGTACGATTAGATGGAGTTTCGTGAAAGTTGGTGGCACAGTTGGTTTGGTAAACGTTCATATCCATAAAGACATATCTGTATTTGACTTTTGCTACGCGCATGGTGCATCTTCTGTGCTTTCAGTCTTTCTTTCTCTTCCCCATTTGTTTCATGCTGCTAAGTGTTCCGAACTTCGTGGTTAATAACTGATGAAGGCTCTAAAAAGGGCGTGTTTATTGCTTCATAAATTCTGAAAGCAGAACAAAATTAATTTATAGCTGAATACATTCACCGGGACGATATTCCCGTGACGTCGTTTAATGAACTCATTAGAAAAATAATTCAACTCAAACGCGCACATTAAATCTTCCATATTTTAAACAATCTTGTACGAATTATTTATTGTATCGTAAGGACGAGAAAAAGAATTAAAAGTAATAGTTTCTTCTTTAAGAAGACTTCTTACTGAAAAGACCATTGTAAAACTCAAGAGGAATGTTTTTGCGACTGTTGATCTCGATGAAATTTTTGGAGAGAATATCGAGTTTCCTTATCGGAAAAATATTTAACCTACATTTCTTTTTATCAAGAATCATCATCACATAGGGGATGGAAACAGACTCCAAAATTGGAGGTCGGAAATATATTTTCCAAAATACGCTATTTACTCCGCGCAAAAACAAGTAACAAAGAATATAAGAAATGAAAATAAAAATAAAATAAAAGGGATGCAATTATTTTTCTATCTTCTATTCCCATGAAATTCACTGAAACTGTCACTACTCGAGAAAAATATGAGAAGAGTTACAGAACGTTCAGGATCAACAGTCGCAAATTATCAACATGAACAGATATATAATAAGCAAAATATATTTCAATTTATTCGATTCTGTGATAAAATAACGCAACTAGCATATGCGCTAGAGAACTGGAAGCCAACACAAACCATCAGAAATAATACAGTTTTTCAAAGAACAATATAAAAGTAGTACAGTGGCTACGAAAATTATTTCTACGCCACTGCTTTCATTATTGCATTTATACGCTAATTAATTAGATCTGACTGTAACATTTCGTATCATTAGTAATACGATTACAAAAATTTGATGATATCGAAATGAAATGTAGCATCTTTACCTGTAACGACGCTTCATTGGAAGGTATGTAAAAAAAATGCGCGTGTTAACATGGATCTCGTTACCTACAGGTAACCACAAATACAAGCAACCGACACACGTGCGATTTGCGCTGTAAATTGAATCGTGTCGTGTAACCTGAACGAGACCGGAGTACAAAGAACGAAGTACAAAGGCATGCCTCCATTTGGGGAAACTGTTGGAACGATAGGGTTGATTCTGACGGAAGTACATTCGATTGCTTTTATTGTAGTTCAAAAACAGCGAGGATGAAGTCGTCGTACTCGGTTTGATCGTCATTTCGGGCGACATTGGTTTTAAACAACAACATCGGTTGCTTAGGCATTTCACAACGGTTAATTGTAAAGTCAGTATGCTGGTACAATCAAACGAGGCCATCTGAGACAGATTGGCTTGTCCGCTATGCGAATCTCGAGCAACAAGGCTTCTCGGACAAAGGGATGTCTTTCGAAGGAAACAATGTGGCTTCTCCCTGGACATTCTACCGCCAAAAAAGTAATTTACGCTTGCATAACTTTGGCATATTTGTTTTTACTTGTTGGAGCTTCCGCTTTACGCTAATGAAACTTAGAGAAAGGTTATTAGCAAAAGGTAAGCAGTGTTTACAAGTTTTATGATCTTTAAAATTTCCATAATTTTATGTTCAGGGCTTGAAAAACAGATTACGATGGATGTTTCAATCTGTAAAATTCGTATAATTATTATTTATCGCGATTTCCTTCTTTGATAGGCGATCTACTTGCAAATTAACTGTATTTTCTTCCAGTCGCGGGGAGACGCGGTCGCGAGAGAGCACGTCAACGGGAGTCATAAATTCCCGTTACGATTATTAGTCGACACCACGAGCAGGTCGATCCCCTATTTCTTGTGGGATAATAGGGGTGGTTGTTTCGTAATAAAACTGGACTCACAGTTTTATTATAATTATATATTTACAACAACTTACACCGTTACATCATACACTTTTTACACCGTCTCGGAATATGTCTATTATTACCGAATGGAAGTTAGAGTTTTATGAACGAAGACTAACTTAGAGACCGCATTGGTGATTATCGTGAGAGACTGGGCCGACGACGTGAAGTGCCGTAGTTAAAGGAACTGTTGTTGACTGTGCCGGGGATAGAATGACAGTGAAGACCCGTCTCGTCTTGTTACGGAGGAAAGCTTGGTGTAGGAGTGCCCTTTTGAACTAAGAACGCGGATTCGTTATTCGCATTTTTCGGTGGGAAAGTGAGGGTAACGATCCGCGATGCCCATTGGTTATAGCCATCGCGAATAGATGAAAATCCGAGGAGAAAGTCTCCTGACAGCGGGACTCATAGGTCCCCTTGTTTCTGGGAAAAACCTACTTTTCTGTTAGGCAAACAGTAACTGTTGAGGTTATTAGATGTATGTGAACAAAGGAACGCGTGGATAAATTGTTACATAGCAGTGTTTGTTTACTAGCAGTGTTTGTTTACTAGCAGTGTTACCCTATGACTGAAAGCCTTGAAGCCATCGTCGTCTGTCTACTGTTTATGGTTTGCCTTCGTCCCAATCTTTTGTCTATACGTTGTCGATGGCTTCAGTGCTTGAGAAAACGAAGGGACCAGACGTAGAGTTTTCTTGGAAGTGATGACCACTTCAACAGTAACAATTTAAAGTATTAATGAGTGAAGTCATTGATTGATTAGATTTCTGAGTCTAAGAATTAGTCTAGGTATTAAAGCGACGTAAATAAAGAAGTATAGGTTTGCAATTCCTAGTTCATGAATCTGACAGTGATCGATTCAATAGAAATAATTACAGTGCTGTGTAGTTTAATTTCATATAAAAGTTTCAAACGATGTCAACAGTCAATTACATTTCTTTTAAAAATTGTATACACGTCAGCTAGTCAACTAATCCTCCTAACCACTCAAAACAGCTCAGTTCGTTCGATCCAGTTTCAAAAACGATCATTGTATTGTAAAGCCTGCGACTTTGAAGTCACTCTAAATTCGATTAACTGCGAATTTCATGAATTTTAATGTTCGAATGATATTGAAAAATCGTAGCGTTAAAAAGATGGCTTTGAAAACACCAAACGTGTCAAGACCCATCCGGAATTCCTTCTGGAATTTGTAACACGTCGAAATTCATGACCCTAAATCCTGGATTATCCCAGTCTAGGTGTCTTAGATCAAGATTTAGGATCCAGTGCCGAAGGTTCAGAGTATTGAATTTGAAAACAGAGGTTCGGGATGTAGGATTTGAAAATTTGAAATCGATGTCTCCGCGATACCAGGGACTGTGCTAAGTTTTAGTATTACAGAATCGTGCACTTTAAGTCTCCTCTTAAGTTCTACCATTAGAGTGGTCTGATGCGTTTTCCACAGATCTAGGTCACGGTATCCGAAGTTTCACGATGCTGCAACTAAGACCGTAGCACTTTAATGTGGTACTTTATAGCACTTTAATATATCCGAAATACGATATACGAAGTCTCTCAATTCTGCAATATTAAAATTGTAATTTTCTTCGTCTCACAATTCTAACGCTATCCGAATTGGTCTCACGATTTTGCTGTCGCGAACATGAAAGTTTCTTCCTGTAGTAATGGTCTGAGACGTATCCCTCGATCATCTTAGATATTTCAACATTCCCCTAATGGTTTCGTACGAGCCTCTTATATTCATAGGAAGTTTTACTCTTCGCGAATCAAATAGTCTTTGCAACTGTTTTGGGAATATTACGTTATTGACTTTTATCGAAGAATATAAATTTAAAGCTTCAACGTTGAGCTGCGATTCTAACTTATAACACTCTTAAGTTTTACCAAAAGCTCACTGTCTAACTTCTCAATAGTATTATATTCTTAAAAGTAGAGCTACCGAGGACTGAAGTATAAAACTTGTACTAAAGGAATGAAAAAGGAAAGAAATGAGGAAAAATATAAGCATATAAATATGTTTTATGAGGTGGATTATTATAACGTGTTGGTTAATTAAAGAGACAAGAGATAAAATGATAATAGTCAGTGTATATTAAAATCACTTTGAGCACAAGTACAGAGATAGTGTATGCCGGTCGTAATCGTCGCTCGCTCAATGCTACTGTTCAACTATACCCTCGCTATAATGACTGTCCTAGAGACCACGTTCGTCTATTTGTATCAACCGGTGTTATTATAAAATGCTCAAATGTAACTCCGGTTGACGGTTAAAAATATCGACGATAATGTTTTGTCCGGAGTTCGTTTTCCTTTGAAACAAAACAACATTGGTATTCCAAGGCACAATAATACGAGTCTCTCCCGATTCAAAACTTTCGTTGACTCATATGCCGCTCATTTATCTAAATAAAAAATTATTATTAGAAAATAAACAATAGTTATTAGATTTTTAAAAAAGTTTCATTCATATTACGCAAAATTGCGATACATGAAAAATCGTTTTTATCACGTGTCCAGAAATTTCCACGTGGCACCATTCATTCGAAATCTCCACGTGCATTCTCTGAATTGCTTCTCCCTTCCATCGCTCTAATCCAAACATTCGCGCGACTCCCAATCACCCGTCATTCACACGAATTCTCACTGTGAAAATACCCTCACACTGCGAAAACACTTCAGCAGCACCCATTACGTGGATCACGGAGTCACGTGTGGGTGCCACTCCAGTCGCCTAACTCAGCCTCAACAATGTCGTCGATATTGAAAGTTGCTGAAACAAAGTAACTTTCCTCGTTGCCCGTGGGACGTCTCGTTAAGAAACGTGCCTGATTCTTCCGTAACTTTGCGGCTCGTACAGCATTTCCTTCGCCACCTCTTAAAGAATTCCGACTAAAGGATTTCTGTGACTTGCTTTCCGCTCGCTCGCACCACCTTTTACAGTCCTATTGTACGTTCTTTGTAAATAGCCACACACATACACGCGAACGTGTTTAAGGACGCAATAGATCAATCGTTGCCGATGAATCTTCAGTGCTATCGATTGGATTACGCGGGAAATACCCTTTTGTGCGGCGACGTTTCCTTTTAACGACATCGAGTTTAAACAGATGTAGATTTTTTTTTTACGTAACACAGAGAAAAACTTTGTTGTTTTACGGGATATCGATTGGATATACTTATCGGGAGTTGCTAGTCTCTTCTAACAAACATTGTTTGGATTGTTTGTTCGCGGTTGATTGTCTCTCTCTATCCTTTTCTCTCTACTTTTCTTTTCTTCTCTCTTTTGGAGAAGTGAAATTTCTAGTTTCAATTAATTACCACGGACCTAGGCAAATATCGCTAGAAATAAAGAATGGGCTAATGGCTTCCTGAAATCGTACTAGGGTAATAAGTTTCTTTATTTTATGCGAAGGAATTGAATTAGAAGGGACCGCTTTTATTTAGATTACTTTTAACCGTGTTGCGCTTTTTCCGTACAATCGTACTTTTCTATTATTAAGCAATATCTTAAGTTTGAATAAAAAAAAAAAAAAAAAAGAAAGAATCTTTACTGATTTCTCGTTTCAATTTTATTGAAACGATAGCAAAGTCGAAACACAAAAATTCGATGGTCACAGCGGAATTAAAGAAGAGCGAATGAAAATAAACGGAACTTTTAAATTTCAGTAATTGTAGAATTTTGATTTCAGTGTATATATCTTGAACGAAATTACAAATTTTAATCCCTCAGAAATATAAATTAATTTAAAGGATCGAAGATTTGATTGAGAGGTTACATTATATCGTTTTCAGCAATTTCAGCAATTCCAATTTTAATCATTCGCTATGTGCATTTATTGAATCTATACCTATAAACCAACAAAACGGTTTTATTTTATATCAGAAAAGAATCACGTTGCACGAAATTTTTTCATCGACTGTATGGTTATTGGTATCCATTTCGAATCAAAAATTGTTTGCAAACCACTTGCAAGTAATCATTTTCCGTGCACAATTTCTATTCGAAATCAATGAATTACCTTTGTAAAAATTGCAAAGTAAACATTCGCGTTACAAGTTTGAAACTGATCTCGAGCTCATTGTACTTGAGACAAACCAATGCGCTGCGACTTTAATTGCATACGATTTACAGCTTCTCTCGTTTCGACGTTCATTATATAAATTCTACTAAAACGCGATAAATTCAATATTCGCGTTAAATACCGTGAGATTAAAAAACTTGAACGGGTAAAGACGCCAATATTACATTCTGCGCTCTTGAATATTCATTGAAACTTAGACTCGTACGGTATTAAACTTTGGATAAAGGGTTGGAACGATTAGAATGTCTCACCTCGAGATATCATAAAAGGAATATTCTGAAACTTTCGACCCTATTAGCATAACGCGTTAAACTTGTGGACAACTTCATATGAATCGATGGCAATTCCAATAAATGATTTTTCTCGTTAAAACAACGCTTAGACCACGTTTTTATATTTCACCTCATTGCGCGTAAATAATTTTTGTCAAGTACAATGAAATGTTATTATTACTATTTTTGTGTTATTATTATTAATCTAACGTTTAAAATTTTAAAAAAGAAAAAAAATCAAATAGGAAGAGTAAATAGATCAAATGATGAAATATTCTGCCCATAAATAAATCGTACGATATAACATCAAGAAAGAGAAAGAAATTCTTGAAAAATCTTCAGTCTCAAGAAACCTTTAAACGTAGTAAAATTTTCTTATCGTTTTCTCTTTATCGTTATTATTGATAATATAACACGATATATCTAACGAAGGAAATATTAAGTAGAAAAGTCACTTTATGAATAAGTATCAAAAACTCCGCTATACGTCTAATATCAACAAGTAAGAAGAAGAAATAAAACAAAGAAGATCAGAAGGAATGTCTGAAAGACGGTCGTAGAATATTCTCGTAAGGAAATTGCGCTTTTCTTTCTCGTAGGAAATCCAACCCCGATAAGTATCGCGACCAAAGGCATCGAAGACGCCTTCGGACTAATCGCGTTTCGACTGTAAAAGGTTTGAGTTTCAGTCGGTTTGCCCTTGGTGAAGCAGCGTTCTACCTTTTTCCGTTCCTTTATAAAAGCATCGATGCCGTATAAAAGTACACCCCTATTTTCTTACGGTAGCATGAAAGTCCCTGGCGAGCTGTTCCACGGACTAGCAGCCCGAGGGGCGAGATTCGAAACGTGAGACTACAATCGACTCTCGGGAGGGATCCACGATGCTTACAAGGTAAATTCTGTCGTCGCAGGGAATTCCACGGGTTTGCAATTGTTCGTTTCGAATATTGTTCCTTCCATGGATTTCTCTGTACATGTGATCCATCGAAAAAGTCTCTAGTTCCTTTAATGGAAATTCCCTTTGCATTTCTGTTTGAGAAGAAGGATTTGAAATTTCAATGAATTCTCGGTGATTGAATAAGAAATTTTCTGTATAGATGTATCTTTTTCTTCTGTGAATATATAAAATATGGAAGTTTTATAAATAAAGTTTTGAATAATTTAAGGACTGCTAAACGAAGAAAAATCAAATCAAACCATGTGCGTATGTGTCTTTTTCCAGGAAAGCGAAAGAATCTGTTCGATACATTTCAACTTTTTAAACAAAATATTGTGAGTATATTTTTAATTATATAGCGGAAGAATCGCATCTATTTAAATGATGAATTTACAAACCTCGCGACAGAGTTTGTTTTCATAAAATCGAGTTAATTTTCGACAGTAATTCAAGACACCGATCACTCTTTACAATATTCTTCGTAATATTCATCATAGAATGCAGTTACTCTGTAAAAGGATGAAAAATTTGACGAGGATCGTCTTCCTTACAAACTCTACGATTATTTCATAAGCGATAGACGAAAAGACAGATTCTTCTATCTCGTAGAAGTCTTTGTGAAATTTTCTATATATTCCTCCAAAACGATAAGCTCATCTTGTTAACCTTAAAGATTCTATCGCCCAGCGATTAGGTTTTCATTGATTGCGCAACTTCAAGATATGTCGCTCCACTGTTCAGAAAATCCCAGAATCTACTTCTGTAATTGAACAGAACATTACGAGATAAGAAAATCTGAAGTAATCCCATAAATGAATTTCTTGATATAGACGATCTACTTCCGCCATTATATTTATCTTAATCAAAATTTCAAAGAACGCTCGATCTTGGTTAAAGATACTCGTTTACTGGCATCTTATGATTATTAGTTCCGGCGACGGAGGTGGTTCAACTTTCAGGAAGAAAGTTCGTTGAGAAATGCGTGACGCCTCGACGTCGACACGACTTCTTATTACATTAACATAAAAATTGTGTTTGTAGCGTACGAAAGGACGCGATAGCTGGGCTTCTTCCTTAGGGTTGCCGGCATCTCATATTACTTTCCTGTGTCAGTAGGCTAGCATACATACATAATGTAATAGATTTAGTGTGATTTGTTAAATGGCTGTGCGCTATTATGATAATAAGAATCCAAACTGCCTTAATTCCGGTTTATCTTTGTCATTGAGCATTAACCACGGATCACCTAAATTTATAAAAGTAATTTCGAACGTGTTCTATTCCCTGAGCTTCTGATTTGGATTCCTTGGATTTGGAAGCTTCTAAATTGAAACACCATCGGGGCGAATATTTCTTTGCGTTTATAATAGGACTTTTTCAAACGGAATAATTTAACGGAAGAGAAGTACAAATATAAAAATTACATGGTGTATATAGTATATAGGTTGTTTGAGAATCTTTAAATAGAACAAGCAGTTCAATTTTATTAACCTGTTAGTGACAAACGTTGGATTCGGACAACGTTCTATTTGCATTTTTTCCGGTCAATTTTACATCGTCGAATTCTTTCTTTTAACACCGTTACTATAAAAAAGGAATTCTAAGGATTTTATTACTCTTTCTACAATGCATTTCTCGTTTCTTCTTGTACCGCTGGATTCTACAATTTTATAAAGTTTGAAGAAATTGAAATATTTAGAAGACTATGAAATATAGATCTTCTAAATCATGGAAATTTCTTTTACGTTTTTTTATTTCTATAGCAGACTCTTGTAAGGTATCTTTTGTCCCATCTTTCTTTTCTTTTCTTTTGTATTTTCATAAAACAATATGCAAGCTATTTACTTTATCTAGTTTCTCAATAATATTGTGTTTATGTAACTCTTGAGCTCGCTTCTTAATGGAGTAATGTAGATCAGCAACGTCGTCGTTTATCTTTAGACTACGCTGTTTTACCATTTTTTAATAGTTTGGACAATATTTAACGGCGCTGCAGCGCTAAGACGCTAACTTCGGGTGAAGTGACTCGGAAGTTGGAGCAAGTTCTCGCGAAAGAAGATAATGCTTTCTGTTTTCTTTTAAGCTCTTCCTCGTTCTTAAAGTAGTTCCTGTTTACGCTATAGCGATCGACACGAAAGATCCGTCGTACGATCGGTCGTATCAGTATGATTTTATTGTATCCCGCAATGCTATCTGATTGAAGGATACTACATATAATAAAGGTTTATACAACTTCTCAACTATCATAAATTTTACTTAATATTATACTAGAAGTAGCAACGTTTCGCTGAAATACGCGGAAAATTACTTGCATCGATCGAAATTTTCACGTTCTTCAATTTTATTTTGAAGAGTGTTTACGTTTCATAGTACGTCCGTAGTAACTTATTTAACGTTTCAATCGCTGGCTCGTGAACGTACAAACGTGTTCAGAAACTGAAACGTTAAAAACAACAGGAAAAGCTGACGTAGCGCAGGGTTCTTCAAAAGTTTGCGGGAAGTTACCAGAACTAGCGCTAAAGCGAGTCCGTGGCGACCAATATCGCGTGAATTAGCAAGTTTATGCTACTTAACCAAGGTTAAACAATCCTCGTTCCGGGATTTCCTTCTGGCTCGCTTATTCCAGTCAATTATTGAATTAATTCGCAGCTATTACATGTTTCATCGCCTTTCCGAACTTCTTTATAGTTTTTATTAAAAATGAATTTTGCAGGTCAGAGATTTGAAATTTCGTTACATGGAAAATTCGCGTTGCCGGTTTGTTCGTTTGTATCTCGCTTCATAACTTTTGAATATTTTTTTATTTTCTTCGCGTCTTTCGAATATTTTTTGATATTTTTCACGTCCTTTGAATATTTTTTCATTTTTTTGTAAACATAAATCATGACACCACGACTTCCTGATATTGTTTTTGTCACAGCGACGTGTCATTTGTGTATTGCATTAATGACGTTGGTACACTAGCTTTTCTCATACATCGTGAATTTTTATTCCAATATCGAAATGATCCCGTATCGTCAACGATTCTTTTTCGTTTGTAATGGTGGTTTCCCGACATTTCAAACATCACTGTGACGAACGTCTGCGTGTTGATTTCCGCAATAAATTTCCCTGAATTGTATCAAACATCTCACGTCTCTTCGGTAAATATTATTCCGCCTAGTTATTCGCTATGCCAAATTTTACTATAATAAAAATTTTCCGTTCAAAGAAGAAAGATTATTCTTGTGGCGGAGGAAAATTAATAATCACGGTACAGAAAAACAACGATATTTGTCAAATTATTTTATACAAATACCTTGGAGAATGTTGTGCATAACGAGACAATAATAATTAGCCTGTCAGTTTTCATCTGAATTTACTGTCAAATTTACGTCACTAAATTTTCAACGTTTACGTTTTCAACTACCGAAATATGTATTTGCTTTCATCTATAGAACGGTATCTATCTGATAAGACGGTTTCATTGTTACGGGGTAATGTGAAAGCTCTTAACTAGAAGTGGTAAATTCAGCCTTTAGATCGTCGACAAAACAAATCCTATCAGAGTGATTCACCGTTTTCAGAAATTATGAGACATCTTGTGGTACGATCTACATTAATCTGCTGTTGTAGCTACGGTAGAAAATGACACGGTAGGATGTACTTTCGAATTTACTGTATTAATAGAATTTGTATCTCCCTGGGTAATTTTATCTTCAATCTTCGCAATATTACCAATAATAAGTTATTTAATCAATAATACAATTAGTAAGTTAATTTAACATCCCCGTGCTTAGAATGAACTTTTCACGTTTATCAGACGTTCCATGTTTTTATTTTGCATACAATGATTTGTTACATAAAATTATATATAACGTAACGGCGATATAATGCATAAGATATGAACACAAACAGTATCGATACATCTGAAAACGTTGTGAGTGCACACAGTGTCATAAATTCCAGTAACTGTATGTATCCTACATACGTACATATATTATTTTCTTAGATACACGGATAGAAAGAAGCTAAATAACATCAGCAAGGCAGAGAAAACGTCTTAAACTATTGGCTTATATTTGTTTTTACGATATCGAATCAATCGGAATACCATATAACAAATACTGGGTCGAGTCTCTTGATCCCTTACCATTTCGGAGATCAACCATATATTGCACCGTCATGAAAACGTTTCTGCACTTATCCCAGAGGAACGGGGCGAACCACAATGTCGAGGGTTTCCGTCACCCGCATAGGTTACATCTGTTATAAGCCTAGTAATGGAAACTACGCGATGCGCGAGTAATTCTCGCGGTGCCTGCGTTAATTTGCTTGAGCAAACCTTGCGTCTCGTCCGTTGCTGCTTTAGAAATGGATATCACACGATCGTACCTTTCGATACGTTGCTGGATGTCTCGCAAAATTGAGTAAACGTACGAGACGAAGTGATGATTAACGACCGATCGAAGGTGGAGTGAGATCGAGTGTTCTTTGATGATGGAGCAGTGAATATAATAATAAGGAGAATAATATTTCGTATAATAATATTCCAGACTTGGATAAATATCAAGCGTCGAAGACGTTAAATAGACTCGTGTATGCAATTAGAAATATCGAACTGGCTTGAATATTATCAAGAACCAGTAAATGACGGATAACTGGTGATAGAATGAGATTGGGTGTTCTTCGACGATGGAACAACGAATTTTCTTAGCAAGAAGAATAAGACTAACTTCCAAAACGAGTAAACGTACTGGACGTGTATTCACGATTAACGGATGATTAGAGGTAGAATGGGATCGAGTGTCGTTTGACGATGGAGCGATGAATATAGCAGTAAGGAGTATGAGGTCTTGATCAGACTTGGATCAGACTCGATCAGCATCGAATATCAAAGATGTTAAACTGGTTGGTGTATGCGGTTAGAAATAGAGAACGGGGTTGAGTATCTTTTGGAACAAGCAAATTTGATCAGTAAATAGCTGGAGACTTTGGTCAGACAGCCGATGAATATTGAATATCGGAGATACTAAATCGGTTACAGTTTGTAGTAAGAGGTACAATAAACTCGAGTACGTTTTACCACTGGCAAAGTGGATTCGATGGGCCGGTACTACGAAACTTTGATCAGACATCGATGAATATCGAATATTCCAGCCATCGAGTTTACCAGAATTTATTAATTTGAAGGAGATTAATGTGTGTATGAACGAGAGAAGATATTTAATCGGCGTTTAATTATAGAGACTGAGAGGACCTTACGAAGATTAAATTGATAGATAATCGAAATATGTTAAACGCGAAGTACATGTTATACATGTCTTTATAACGCTAGATTTTTGCTAGATTGCGAAGATTTTTCTTTATTTTTATTCGTTTAATCGAATCAGCTTGCATTATATTAATCCTTGTAATATATTTGAAGCGTATCGAATGTGGTTTATAATATTGAAAAGTTCGAGGAATTTAATTATACAATTTCAATTTCCAATAATTTACGTTCACAATTAATTTGTTAATTCATAAGTAAGATACATCATCGTTGAAAAACCTTCGGGTATTTATTTATTTTTGATACAATGCAATTTAATTAAAAAGTGGAAGGTGAAAGAACCCGGTGACTTTGTTTCTTTCTTCTTTCGCCGTTGTTCAATAGCAAAATACTATCCTGTGATTAAATCGACTTCTTAGGCATTCATTAGGCAATGAATGAATCGATTTTATCAAGTATTAAGTCTCGAAGACTTCTTTGACTATTGGAAAAGCTTCTTATCTTTAGATCGTTTAATTTTTAAACTATAAAAGGCGAATGAAATAATTCTTTCATCGATGCAAAAATCATCGCGATTAAATCAAACCGTAATACTGAAAATCAACGATTATCTCAACGGAACACGTATATAATTTTAAAATACATCATTAGTAAATACACGAATAAGTAATTTACGTTCGTCGATTGCATTCTCTCTAAATCTACAAATTCCACAAAAACTTGGAATGTATTGGGTTGAGCAATAAGTTCACTCGCTGTTCATTAACATATACATCTCGAAAAATGTTTAAAAAAAAGTTGTAAAAAGAATATAAAGATACGTGTATAAAGAAAGAAGATAAATAAATTATTCCTTGATTAGATAAATTTCACATGAGAATGGTATCACTTGACGTGCCTTTTTTCAAAGAAAATGAACCTACTACTCAACCTAGTATCATTATACTTTTATTCTTTTATATATCTTGAATTCACACACGATAATACACGCGACGATGTACACACTATACAAAATTGCCTTGAAAATATTCGTCGAAGCAATTATGAAATTCCATTCCACATCCTATCGACATATGTCAGAATCCAACGTCTCTCGCAGAATCCCTAAACCGTGCTCTCGGCTTTAATTCGGTATCGCTGACTCATCGGCACAGCGAGGAACGCGTCCCGCTGAAAAAATAATCAGCACGGCCGTGCCGCCCCTTTAACGGAGCAACGCGCAGGGGCGCGCACGGTTTTCGTCCCGTAGGAATCGGCGGGGTGCGTGAAACTTTTCCAAGGGTATAGTGATAGTGCCGTGGACCACCACCAGGGCGACAGTTGGCGCGCTTGGGCGCGGTAACCAAGGTTACCATGCGCATGGGCAATGACAGAATTCGGGGCATCGGTTGTGGAGCACACTACGGGGGTGGTTTTTCGCGTTGGCACACCCGGGCGGTTAGCTGGGCGGTGTCTGCAGCCTTCACTTTCCTTCTAAAAATCGAAGGCTACAGAGCTGGTAGCCGCCTTTTTTCCTCTTTTTCTCCCTGTCGCTATCTTTTCCCCCCTTTGTCACACTTTCCCTCCTTTTCCGTTCGTAACGCCGTCGCGTCTGTCTTCCGTTCACGGACCGCCGTGCAGTCTCGCGTTTGTCATTCTCCTATCCTCCCCCCCCCCCTCTTTCTACCTTTGTCTTTCTCTTTCTCGCACGCACACAGAACAGGCCGTTCTTCTTTTCTGCTGCGATAGAGCGCAGTGACACGTGTCACACGGGGAACGGCGGCTACGAAGCAGACACCCCCGTGGGTGCACGTGCAGCCTCGCGGTACACGCGCCAAAACAAGAAAAAAGTGAAAGTGCTTCGATAGAGCAACGTCGCATGTAACTATCGATGATGTTTCTAGTACAGCCAGTGCTCACGATGACGTGCCGCCGGTGGTTGTCGGTTTTCAGACTCGAAACGTTGGTTCGCGCTACGATGGACTGATCGACGAGTCGACCGAGAAAGAGAGAAAGAGAGAGAGACAGAGTTGGTGTGATATCCGACTCTTATGGCACTATCCATTATAGGATCGCAGGAAGTCGAAGAGCGGATCGTAGCAGGAAGTTGTTTGATTCCGCTGCGCCAGTAAAATTTCCCGGTCACGTGATCGTCGTGAGGGGTTGCGAAAGAAGGGGTGAGCGGAGCGTGCCGTAGTCGGCGATACTCCGAGGTGACGAGGGGTGCCTCGTGCAACTACCTCTGTCTCTGTTGGTTGTCTGTCTGGTGGAGATAGTCGGTGCGTGGTGATCGACGAGGGAGAATTGAAATTGATGTGCTGGGAGCCGCGTGTATGGTCAGTTGAACGCGATGTTCGGTCGAGTGCACAGGGATCGGTTGTTTTTGACGCGGAGATAAAAATGAACGAGAGAAGAGTCTACGAAAAGGGAAGGTCCCTGTAGGAAAGTCTATCTCTGAGAGGTCGCCGCAAAATGGACATGACAATCGATGTGTCAAGATCAGCCAGTCAAGAAGATTATCTTGTTTCGAGGAATCCGATGAGATTTTCCATTCCGATGGACACCTTCGGTCGTTTCTACGGGCGCGTACAGTGCCGTTAATCGATCTGACGCTATTGTTCGTGCAACTATGAGGGCCAAGTGCGAAACTTGCCAGTGTTTACGAAGACTCGACCGATGAGCGAACAGCGTGGACGTTACAATCGTCGTTCAGGATGGCCTGATTTCCTTCCGGGAATAGGGTGGATCGACTACCAAAGCGTCGAACCTTGACACTCGCCGGGCGAACGAATGAGAATTGGGTTTCTCGATTGCTCGACGGGAATCGTCCCCGGATATCACTGCCAGAGAAACAGAAATTTATATAGTGTTTGTGTGGGATATGTCGTACGAATTTTATGGACGACCCGCTTGCAAGGAACAAGAGGTATTTTCATCGTGTAAGGGGTATGACCATTCCTGCATTGATCTCTACAACATGTTTCTAGTCGACGATCGTACGTCACAGGTGTGGCATAGTTTCTCGTACGTCTAATAGCCTTCTTTGACGTTAGGAGGCTCGAACAACAATATCCTCGATGCTACGAGCGTTAAATTTCTTTCGATTCTGTCACATCCGAAAGCCTCGTGCAATATTAATACCGAGGTTAATGTCGAATATCACGTCGTGGAACGTTAGTGGAATAAACCCACGTTTTACCGCTTCTAAAACCGGCTACGTGATCGTCGCGCGAACATCAATTTCATTGGGTCGTGGCACGATGCTCTCTGCTACTTATTTTTCTAGTAGTCGGTTACAGGTCGTGGAAAAAATTCTTAGGCTCCTAGCTTTTCCGGAATGCGGCAAAACTAAACGTTATCTCGGCTGGGCGAGTAAAAACATTTCAGCGTGGAAAGTGTTTGGTGTCAGACGGTGCTTGTTTCTAGCATTTTAACGCGAGATACGCGTACGAATTAGCCTGGCGGCAAAAATTTACTTGAAAATAGCAGCGCTGACACATACGAGTATGCATTGGCATAAATTGTCGAAATAGCTCGTAAGTTCCGCATGAAATTATTATTTTCTTCTACGGTTTTATCGTGCGCTACTGTGCGTAGTGTGCGTATGAGACCATCGTTGTAAAAACGGTGCCAGGAAAGAAACGCTGCCGTTCGCGATAATCGAGATCCACGGTAGATAATAATCGTTTCGTGCCGGTTTATCGAGAACAAACACAATGGTATCATGGAACGAACAGGCCAACCGTGAAATCGTTAAATCGTCGAATCGTACTCCATCACCTCTGTACATCACAATCGAACGGTCGGAAGTAGCTACACGCCTGGTTTGAAAGCACTTGACCCCACGCCATCGCGTGTGTATCTTGCCTATAAATCAGCCTTAGAGAGCCGTTAGGCATCTCAGTCACGCTCTAAAAAACGGTGGTGAATTTACATCAGAAAGGGGGCGCGGCCTTCGAATTTGCGATTATAATTGTGGATTCGACCGAAAGGGCCGCCCGAATGAATGGAAACGCGAAAATTCACGAGTCCATTCCCGAGCATATATAGGTCTTTTTTCGGGATTTCATAGCTGCAAGAAGTTATTTAGGTCGGCCGGGCTCGAACAATTAGTAACGAATCCTCGAATTTGCGACGTAGACGCAAAGAAAAAAAAGGAGATCGTCCGATCGAGCGTGTAGGAAACATGTTGAACAGCGTTCTTGTTTCTTTTTTTTCTTTTTTTTTTTTTCTTATACAAACTTTAATCGTAGAGGTTTTTGTCGAGATTTTGCGCTAACTATTTTTGTTGATTACCCGATAATTGAATGATGTTTTAATGTTTAATACCCTCTAGCTAATAACGATATTATAACATGTTTACATATTTGTGGATTACATTATTTAGTTAAAAAACGAAAGTAGCAACAAAGTATAAAGAAAAGTACCAAGTGTTAGGAATATGAAGACTTTGATAAATCATATTTCGTTGAATATACACGACTGAACAATTTCGAGTACGTTACAGATATTAAATTTACTTCAATCATCATCTTCCTCTTAGACAGTGTACACTTTATTCAACGCGATTGTAAAAATAAGAATGAAACAAAGCTAGTGATCTTGTGATGCAACTGAAACTTTAATCAAAGACAAACGTAACTTTCCTCTTGGAAACGAAATCGCCCGCACGAGAATTTCAATCCACGTTTCTTTCCTACATTCTCGTAAAGGAAAGTTCATTCCATTTTTATACCGTCATACGCATCAGCTATTTCAAATCTACTTCGAATATATCTGGAAATATTTTTGCAGTCTCGACTCTGTGATTTCTCGTGCAAGTTAAGGAAACGTATAAATTATACGAAGCTTCTAAACACCGGTCGCAATAACGTTTCAGTAAATCCAACCACTCGATAGCAGCAATCCTATGCGTAAAGTAGTCGAGCTAAACGCTCATCATTCTGCGCCTTCTTCTAACATCCGGCGCAGCGGCATAAAAGTGCGACACAAATCTACGAAATTATTGCCGTCATTGTTCTCGTTGGATTCAACACCGCGTCGTTGTGGATGCCGTGTCACATCCAGTTCTGTCATATCGTTTGAACGATGATTTATCGTGCCACCTCTACTCCATTTGACTAGACTATACTATATTTTTACTGGACTTTACGCGAGAGCTTTCTGTAAAGTAGGATCTTTGGAAAAGCACAGTCCTTCTAGTTCTTTTATCGAACGTTCGAGTTGAAAGTTTCTTGAAAGAAGCGAATTACCGGATCAAAGAGAAATTTATCGTATCACAGATGTCGATCGCGTACGGCAACGGTTACTGTGCATGCGTATTTGTGCGGGCTACTGTTTTAACGAATTCAATACGTTTACTGCATACGACATGCATTCGAGTGAGTACATACTTTTAGATTATAAATGTATGACATCGATTTGAACGTGAATTGAAAAGCCCGAATTTATGCAAAAGTATTTCGTTATAATTCATATTAAATATATATAGAAAGTTTTACGATATACTGTATCGTATTAAAATTTTTTGTTAGCGTACAGTATTGTAAAAAATGGAATCGGATCTACAGCGAACGTATTAATATTTCAAAGCAATTAAATATCTTCACATATTAATGAATACATCATAACAAATAAATACGTAAACATATATAATTGCTCGCAATTGTTCGTTGATTGATCTGCTAAAGATGCTGTATGTAAAAATTAGCATACAGTAACTAAGCTACCGATTCTTATGAGTGTACACATTGTAATTTTGAGATGTTTCATTCGTCAGAATATCAGTTCGTCCACGTACGCATTCACTGTAAGAGCGACTGTAGGCGAATCGGTTGGGTGGTCTGCTAGTGAAAAAGTTTAGTACGTCGCTGTATGCAAATGCAAATCTAATCGACTAGCTTCATCGACGGTTGACTACCAAAGAGTACCAGTTACAGAACCCTAGTTAACCAGGAAATCTAAAAAGTTAGATTCGGTGATCGACTGAATACAACTAGGTTTTACTAACGTACACAACTAAGTTTTTGTGTTCGCACACGAAAACTTTCCTGCCACTCGGTTCTTAATCGGCGGTCGACCGAGCTAGTAGACCAAATTTGCATTTGCACAAAGCGACTTACTAAAATTTCTCTGCAGTCGACCGCTCGCTCAGTCGACTTCTATCTAGTCGTCCTAACCGTAATCTATATAGTTCAGTCAAACGTGTTCACTGACCGCTCGGCAAATCTTGAACATTTTCAGACCTTTCAAATTCCACTATCCCATCGACCCGACGGATACAGAGTTAACGAGGGTCTAATTAAAAGATGCATTGATTAAGCACAGACTCCGGTAGTCGGTAAACATCCTTAATGGAGCGTGCCTCGTCCGTGATTCATTTTCATCCCCTCCGTCGCGGTGTCATTACTTTCGCCTCGCGTTTTCCGCTGCACTTCGGTGTCAGCGTTCTTTGTTAAAAGGGGACGAAAAGTCGGTCACCTGATGCCCCGTTATAAGTTCCGGTCCGCCATTGTGCCGGAAAGTTAATTAACAGGATTCCCTTCCTGTCCGCGAACCTCGTGCCAGCTTCAGAACAATTTATGTTTCCACTGGCTCGCGCATTGGTCGAAAATGAAGGCGAAACTGAATATACCGTAGACTTTGATTGGAAACCGTGGAATGCGTAACGATAAAAGTTGTGAAATTTGTGTCTTATTTCTGAAACTTTGTGTCCTTTGCGTCGATAAAATTGTGATTTAAGATTTTCAGATTCGGTTCATTTAAAATTTAGTTTGAGTAAGAGCAAGCCCATTGAATTATCGAGGCCTTTGAAGAATATCGAAGATTCAAAGTTAGTATCTTACTTTCGGAACTTTGTTCGTTTTGATCAAATTCTTAATAAGCTTGAGACTTATAATTCGAAACTAGATTTTCTTAAGGGATGAATCGAATAGAGGCAGTTTTTGAAATTATTGACAATATCAAAAATGATGTTTGATCTTTGACGATTTGTTTATCAGATTGTCTAGAACGTTACTCGATGCCCTAAAGGTTTGTGTTCATATCTCGCATTTGGCGTGAGCGTTCCTTAGACAAGTTATATTACTAGAGTCAGTCTTTCGTCGAAAGCGCTAGCCTCGAGAAATTTCTGCACGAATTACGAATGTTTATTGGTATACCCGACCCTAGCAGATTAGCTTTGATCTGTCAAGAGGGAAACACAAGTGCATCAGCTATTACAATTTGAAGCATGGGGCATGCTATGGTTCAGGACATTTAATTGAATGGTATAGAGAGAAAGATTATCGTAAAAAATCAATGAAATTATTTAGAAACTTTTCTTTTAACACCTTAAGAACCGGGTTTAAGGCTCCATATTATTGGCACTCGAGTTTAAAGGACTCTTATTCGTAACAACATATTGTATTTGAAATACAAGTTTTTAAACGTTACATTGTTTCGTAGTTTCTGAGTAATCGTGAGGTTAGTACAAGATTCTGCTCAAACGACTGACATCCTCGCAGATACTAATTCAGACTAAATTTTCTCTACGGTATATTTACCTACCATATTACTATATTTAGCCCTATAACTTGCTGAATACCGATTTATGCAAATTACAGTTTCCTGATTTCTGTTCGATCAAGACTCGAAGACTCTGTTAAAATTATTCTCATTTCATATTCAAGGATACTTTCACGTTAAAACTACTCTATGTCGTGCTATAATTAGCTACCTTGCACTCTATTTAGAATAACGTAGGAATAACTGCTCACCAAAAAGCAGTTCATTCTTATTTTTTATTCTTGCAATATTTTCTAATAAGTCTACATTTATCCGATATTTTCCTTTTATTTTTATTCATAGGATACCTTACCGCCGTTTTTTTAGAAAGAAACCTCCATATACTCCTGACAAATCCTCTCTATATCCAAGTTATAATTTTCCAGCTTTCATATAATCAACGAATTCATATAATTAACCAACCGCAAAATTATCCTGAAACCATTCGCCTAAACAACCACATGCAGACGCCATGAATCACACGGAGTTCAGTCCTTCCCCAGTAACACAGTTCTTTCCATTTAAATTCAATTAGAACAGCTGCCAGTATCGCGAACCAGGCCACATTACTATGCAAATAGAGGCGATCCTGTAATTCTCCGTCGGCCCATTAACGCTAGTATCATTAAAACGGTCAAAATGATCAATCTTGATGAACTAACTCGTCATAGTAATTTTACAGATTTACAACTGAATTTTAGGAGACTTTTGATAGAATGTACGGACAAAGATTTCTTTTTTCTTTTGCATTTTTTTTTTTCATGTACCTTTCATTTAGATTTCTTCGGTATAATACAAAGTTCGTGCTTCGGAGGTACAGTGACGGTGAAAAGTAAGTTTAAAGGATACTATGTTAGAATTTTGTTATCATAAATCTATAGGAAATTCTATTTTACAAAAGCAATGAATGGACGTAAATAATAACAGTTGGGGAAAAAGTAAATAGACAAGAAAAATGATATATCATTACATATCAGTGAAGCTTAATCGAACTGGTATTTGTGTTATATATTTAAGTTTTATTAATTATACTATAGAGCATAGTTTACTTAATAAACAATTGAAATTAGAAATTTAATGATATCTATTTGTGCTACCTGTCCGTTTATTTTTGCCACAAAATCGATGATTGTTACTAACCTGGCAAGAAGCATCCAGTTACAAAGTTTCTAGAACTCACATGTATGTGTCAATCTTAAACTTTCTTTCCACCGCATCTGCAACATAAAACTTTCTCCGCGGTTGTAGTAAAAGAACTCAATATCGAACCAAAAATTGCCAGTGACGAACACGTTCCTTTGCCTGCTTTTCCTTTTGAAAAGAGACGTTTTGTCCCTACTTTATCACGAAAACATCTCTTTGTGGAACGCATGCTATCGTCGCGTGACACGTTTCGAGTCCTGTTTCGTCGCACTTAGGTTAATAAAGGGGCGAGGAGCGTCTTTGACTGGGGAAAATTAAGATTTTCTCGTGACCAGGGAACAATGTGTTGCCAACGTGGCGCCATTGATTAATCTCTCGATGGAGAGATGCCATCGATCTCGTACCCACGCAGCCACGTGACCCTTTGTTCTCCGTCCTTTGATCTTCCCTTGTCCCTTCTTTGCGATTCGTCGCAACTTCATAGATCTTCGACCGAACCAAACCTGTTTGGTCGTGGAAGAATTGTTCCGGTTACGGCTCAAGAGCTAATCTCTTTCGCCCACACTCGCTACCTATGATTTACGAATTAATTTTCTTTATCGTTCTCCCCCGACCGAGTAAAAGGAAAAGATTCCGTGATGGGTGGGTGTAGAGCGAGTTCTATAGGGTGGAGATGTTTTTGGTGTAGGATGCCGGAATCGTTCGGTAAAAACAGAGAGTAGAGAATAAATGGTGTTTGTATGAAAGCCGAAGTCTTGATTTACCGACTATTTTGAAATTGCGAATGAATGATAGGTAGGTGTAAATTTTGATAAAAGAGATCGGGTTAATGGAGAGCTGGAGCACGCAGCTATAGATTACAACAGCAGAGAAGTGCCCTGGAATTTATCGGTGTAACTGCTGGTTTTAAAGGTTAATGTCTCTTCCTTGAAGCTTAATTCGCGCAGTATATGGCGTACAAGTGACTCTTCATTTATAAATATTGAAACATCGTACTAACGCGTAATTGTAAAATTTTGAAAATTCATAGGAAATTTATTTCGTTCTTGGAAAGAAACGCACTTGCATCAAATTTCTAATTTACACTTGCAAATAACTAGCATATATGTATATTGATCTACAATTACTTTTCAAGATGCAAACTAGCTCTTCTGTAAGGTAACGTTTTTAAAGTAACTTCTCTTTTTAAAAAATTTAGAAACTTAGCCCTATTGCGTGGGCATGATCCATATACAAGTGGTCAGGGCTCGTCGTGAATGATATAAATCGAAACACGGCCAATAAATGGAGACAAATGCGTGCTCTACCTGCATGTTACATGGTACGATGGATTAACAACGCGATAAGAAAACTAATATTTGACGCGTTTACCCGAAAGCTGATAAACAAGACCGCACCCGAAAACTCGCGAAAATTGTCGCGTCACCGCGAATATACGCGAGTCCTCCTACAAAAGCTAAGATCTCAGGAAATGCTCGTTTGCGTGTAATACTTCGAGTGCATTGCAGGGACTTTCATTGTATACTAACATCTCGGGAAATGTGAAAACGAAGGTATATACAACGATTTCGACACGAAGACAGTCCCGAAGCGTAAGAATATAACGCAACGCACCTAAACGCAGTACAATTCAAACACCATATACAATCCAAAGATCAATGATTATCATTGAAGAATCAAATCAAACATTTATCTTCCACGGAATATGTATATCTTGACATCTGCACGTTTTCTGTCTCTCTATATGATAATATCTTCCATTCGCTGAAGGCAAATTATTTGGACATGCTCGAAGTACATTTACGGTCGTTTTAAACTACAGATAATTTTATGGTTGTCTATGAGATTCTAAAGTCTCGTTCAAACGAGATTAATCTGTTTGAATTTAAGCTGACTTGAAGTAACTTTGTTAATGAAAGATTAACGAGAGCATAGAAACTCAAAGAAATACTTCGTGTCAAATAAATGACAGATTCACACTGGTCAAGATGTTTCAAATTGCTCGAATTCAAGTCGCGCGAATTCAGACAATTCGGTTAATCTGAACGAGACTTGATCTTAAGCAGATATTATAAGTGCATCTACGTGTCTTTAACGCTTGAAACTCGTTCATTCTCGATAGACACTCGTTCAAAATTCCTGTCTAAAATTATACGCGACGTAGTATACGTTATATAGTAAATGCAAATATTCGCCAAAACCTAAATAAATATATAGTCAGCGTTTGATCGATAGAGCACCCTACTATTTACTTTCATCTTCATTGCGTAAAATTTGTTTGGTAGCTTGCTAGCGGAGTCCTTTAATCGGTGATCGTACGCGGACATCGGTCGCGGATTCTTCCCAAATATTTTCGAGATTGTAATTATAATGTAGTGTCACCGTTTGCCTGGACGTTTTATAACAAGTTCGCGAGATGCCTGCATTTCAGGGACAAAGGAACGAATTGCAATTAAAGCGAAAGCTTCGTTACATTCTATACTGATAGACTGCCGTCGTCTGTGCGTCGAACACGAGGCGTTTGTTTTTAACACGTTCCATTCGTTCAACGTGTGTTGTTTTCACTGCATATTCTATTCAAGCTGTCGACATTTTCAGCGCGCGTGAAATAACCGATAATGTACACTATCGATGATGCATGTGGATTCAAAGAAAAACTGGCGCTAAAATGAAGTGGAAGTTACTAACGCGTTCATCGCTGATCGAATTTCCGCTGCCCATTTTGCACGCTAGCAAATAATATTCGTACAACATTTCTTTTTTTAACATACTATTTTATACACGCGTGTATACTTTGGTGCAATTGTTAAGCTTTTTTCAAAATTTGGTAATTTTTAACTTTTATCGCGTATTTCATTCGATATTGCGTACGCGTTATAGAACTACGTGCTCATTCAGTTTTCAGAGGCATATGTAACGAATGATTAATTTATTTATATTCAAACATACATCTAAAATAAAAACTCTACCTATATATTTCAGTTTTTCATACGATATATTCATATGATAAATTATTATTATATATTTCTTTCGTAATGTAATTAGGAATTGTGTATTCTGCAGTTGCTGAACTAACAGCAGAAAAGTAAGAACGAAACTTGTCAAACTTTAACAGAGATTATTATACCATATCATCTCTCATTCTCACGACACAGGTAGAAAATTCGCGTTTGCGAATACCACTTCAACACTTGGGATTATTTTAAGCGAAAAGGCCATGCGAATTTTAAAATATTTCTTCAGTACGGTAACTTTCTTTTTCCTTCGTATGGCAAGTAAAAGAAAGGAAGCCCGCGATATGTTCTTTAGAAAACAATTACCAAAAGTGAATTCAAGGTATCTTAAGCAAACAATCTCGTTACAGTTCACGTGCGGTAAGTAATTTTGCCAGAAAGTATGGAGTAAACTATATAGAGAACGGACGATCGGTCTAATTCCGGAATTACCTTCGTTCGTGCTTGGCCAATTAGAGGTACATAACGTTCGCGAGGGCACGAGGCGAATTTTAATTTGGCAAAAAGACGATATGGTTGGATCCCCTTTTGGCAAATATTTCAACAACTCGTTAATGGAACGGACAGTTATTAACGAACGAGGACAATTCAACGCGCAGTATTGAAGTCGCATGCTAACTAGCGTCTCCTGGATACTTCAAACTGTCACAAAGATCGAGGAACAGCTGCGATCTATCGCGATATTCAATTACGGTTGAAATTTCGAAACAAATATTTTTTCATCCACCTTTCAACAATTTTCACAAATTGTGATAACGTGATACATGAAAATTACTTCCTTCGTTTCTTTAAAACGGTACATGACATAACGTAAAAGTTATTGCAAGTGATAGATGTTAATAAAGAACGTAAAATGATAAAAATAGTACATTTACCTAGGTATTACGAAATTTTGACTTTTCAATATAATCTCCACTCGTTGATCCACAGGCGAGTGATTTGCGAATATTTGCGTTGCTATACAATAGCAATATCTTGGTCACAGTATAATATTGATCGATATTCCTTGATCGATGTCTGCCCTTCCATTTTCAAATCTCTGTTTCTTTATTCATCTTCTTGTTGACAAGACGATGACGTAAACATCGAAACGAGGGTGAAATTAGAGAGAAGGACGTTTAGTTGAAGAGGGAGAAGAGTGGATGAATTTAATATTTCGGTGCTTCAGCGACGACCCCTGAGCGACACTTGGTGGTTAATGTTTCGCTGTAATTTGCCCTTGGGAAGTGATAAAATTTTTAATTGCACTTTGGGTAGGCGAATGGTCTTCTTTCGCTCAGGGATAAGTTAATCCCATTCCTCGGACAAGTTTTGTGCTTTTACAACGTACACGTAAATCTCGTGAGGATACTTATTTTAAACGTAAGAAAAAATCATTTTCGTAAAATTATTTCACGAACGAGAATTTTTTATCAATTTTATTTTATTGTACCCGCGCACATCGTATCTGTATCTATTAATTCCTGTACATTTTCACAATTGCATATTTTCTTCAACTACTATAGTTGAGTCAAAATTAAATTACTATTCTTTTGCAGTTTGAAAATAAACTGTTTTAGTTTCGATACTAATAGATATTGACTACTCGAAACAAGTGCAGTGTCCAAGGTATCGAAAAAATTTGTCCATTCGAAAATAAAACGCTGTATCATAAAGATATTACGATGTCACAAACAAGAATTAAAAGATTTTGAAAAAGCGACGTTTCGAAAAAAAAGTCGATGAATACATTCGTACAATCTGATAATCTGAAAATATTTTCCTCCTTAGAAAATGTGAAAAAGGAAACGCCTCGAGCACCGAAGGTCCTGAATTTACGATGATCCAAGTTGAGCGATAAATTATGGTACAGAGGATGCATGCACGGTATGGGTCATCTAACGTTACAGGAGAAATATGTCGTCTTCGTTGTTCTCAGCGATACCGAGTAACCGCTTGAGGGAAGGAACGTTTCAAATGAAAGATGTGATCCGTAATTGCCTACCGCGGATGTACACAAAATCTATTGCGGCCTCATGAAATTCCATTTCCGCGCGTCGTGTCGCGAAGAAAATAGCGCATAAAGGCCGAGTCATTAAGCATAGATTATCTAAATCTTCGTTTTCGAAGAGAAAACGGATACTTCTTGTTTGTTTGCTTTATATTATGATAGATATTGCGGAGGTTTGGAAATGATTCATCAATTAACTGATTAAATATTTGATCATTTCCCAATCAAATATATTTACTATTCAAATATTTAGTATTTAAATATTTACTATTAAATTAACGCGTCAGAAGACACAGAGACAAATAATATTAAATTAAAAAGATAGGTGTAGAAAATAAATGTGGAAAATAGCTTTCGTTGTAATTAAGGCTGAAACGCAAAGAAATAAAACGATGCATTTTTTAATTACGAAATTTTAGTGAAATTTTTTTTGAAACGTTTCGAGTAAACTTTGTAGAATAAACTTCTTTGTATTTCTTTGTACTCATCATTTTGCTTTAATACGGCTATCTACGTATTACTCGCTCTTGACGATATTCACTGTAATGTACACGAGGCTTTGTAGCTCTACAGTCAGCTATTACAGTACAATAGAAGCCTGCGTACACGTCTTTGGTTTGAAACGTTTCCTGGAGACTGGAGACGTTCTTCTTTGAAAAATTTCTTTCATTTACGTATAATCCTAACAAACACATTATTAGTTTCTTTTGTAATGAAACTCGGCAAAGCAATTTGAATTCTCAGAGATTTCATTTCTACAGTTCTAAAAATGTTTACAGTTACAATGAGCGAACTAATGATATTAGATAGAAAATATAATATCGTAGCATTAGGTACAAAATGAGCTAGTAATAAAACTTGTGATTAACGGTATTAATATTGAAAATTATTCCATAATTCCGTTACGTATGTTGCAATTGTTTGAAATCTAAAAATTCTAACTAAGGCACGTTCATATTGAATATTAACTGATATTATGATTCGTTCTAATTTTTCCTTTCAATCTAAAATTGAACATTTTATGATTGATAGAACGAAATTGCTAAATTCCAATACAGCGGTATATCAATAATTCGCAGTAACGGAGTATGTAGCGTGCAAATAAAATAGGATATTTGAAATATAGATATTCGAGTATATAATTCGAAAGTCATGTAATACCATAAGGATCAAATTTCATTTATCGTTTGCATATGGGCGGTCGAAATTGCGCCACAGGAAACGCGAAACTGCATCACTCGCCCGTGCGATTTCACGACAATTTCCGAAGAAAATGAACTGGAAACGCGTCCGAATCGGCTAAATTACAAAGTTACATTCGCGAGAAGCAATTCGATTTCATTGAAACGTGGCAAACGGGAAATTAATGAGATGTCAGATTTGCGCGCGTGAACGCAAATTCGAATAATTACGTTCAATCGTAGTCGTGTTTCCCACCGTCATTAAAAGCTGTCAAGTCGTCGTTCTGCCTTCTGTCTGCAATTACGTGAACGATTATTTTCTTTTTTTCTGCTCTTTTATGGCGACCGATAGCTCGCTTATTAATCGTGCTTAAGCTGACAGTTCCGATATTTGCGCAAATCGTGAAATCACCGACGGATCAACGTTTAATTGGAATTTTTCCATTGCAAATGACAAAACGATACGATGGTGAGGAGGCCTATATTGAAAATACCGGCGTATTATTGGAAGTTATTTCGTATAATAAATTGAAACGACATGGGAAATCATAAAAGCGATCGATAACGAAAATAGTCAGTTTTAGCCATTGGATAATTATGGATTGGATAATTAAGCATGCCTGACTTCTAACTCTTTAAAGAACTCGCTCCATGTTAACTCGAACGCGATTGTATGAAAATTTGAAAATTTCCTTTATCGTGGCTCAAGTCGATCTTGAGAGTCTTAGGAAATTAAAAGTCTCGATAGTAGCGGATTATCGAAATGTTCGTCGACGAGAAGATCGTCGTCTTAAGACGAAATATGAATCATATAAACAGCTGACATGAAAGTCGTAAATTGTAGCGATCGGATAATTATGGGAGATGTTCCTTGAAAAGTTTAGACAATAGCAGATCGTTAAGGATAAATCGTCCTTCGATAAGGTGTGGTCTTAAAGGATCGACTCTTGTGTCTTAAAGTCGCAATCGGAAGGTGACAAGCGGAACAAGGATTGGCGCGGATCGATTGCATTTTAAAAAACTGTGTTCAGGAACAAACGCTTTGAGAATCTTGTTTAAAGAGCTTGAAACGTCGCGCGGGATTTAACGTTACCGAAAAATGCCGCATAAATGGCGGAACATTTCGCTGGAAAGAATAAGATGTCTGTAAAATTTCCATAAAAAACTTGAGTCTTTAATTTTGCTACGACATAAAAACGCATAAAATTCCAAACTAAAACACATCGAGCTGGTTTTATTAAAAAGTATATGGCCCGTTAAAAAGAATTTCCATCGAATCTGTGGAAGGGAAAGGTGTAAATATTTTAATGAGTCCTCCCCTCGTTTTCAACTGTGGAAAGGAATTTGATGGTTGCCATTCCAGTGGGGTCGGGGTACGATTAAAGAATGCATAAATAAGAGAACTTATGGAAATCGAGACGGCAGACTCGTCCCATTGAAATTTAATGGGACGAAATTAAAAATTACAGGGCGATAAGGCAAAAAGCAAAAAACACTTTGTCCTGGCGTGAACAAATTTAATGAAAACGAACCGGAAAAAGACAGAATTATTCTAAAAGGTAACGATTGAATACCATAGCTAATGATAATTGTTCGTTCTACTGTATCTTTCAGGTCAAATCTACTACAAGTACAATTTTACAGATTATTTGAGAAAGAGGATAATGAAATTTTCGGATAATAGAACAATTACTTCTCCGATATGAAATTCCATTGATTCAAATATAGATTAAGATTAATTGATAGTTTCCTTGAATATTTATGAATTCCATATCTTTCTGGTTGCTGAGCCACGTAATTCTTTCAACTTTAATAAGTATCTGCATACAGTCACATTTCTTTTGTTTTTTCGAAGCATTCAAGCCCCTTTTCAAGGCCACGAATGCTTCGACACGAGAAGACACCTCTTCGTTGTCACCTTCGTCTGCCGCCTCCATTTGTGTAAAATCATCGGTATTATTGTCTTTATCATAACGAAATTGAAATTTCATACATCGGTATATTTAGGGTTCTTCCACCGTTGCCAGCATTAGGCTATTCTACGTGCCACACATAATTCTTAGTATCGTATATTTTTGTTTCTCGATGTCTGCGATTGTGACTTTTTCAACATCATGTCTTTTTACTAATTCTGTTGCACTTATACTACTTTCGAGATTTTTAATTGTATCGAATTTCGTTTCGGTTACGACGCTATTAGTTTCGTATTAAGTTCATATAAAATCAGAATTCATTCGATCGAATGAAACGAAGAACACATTGTATACGAACGTTGATAAAGTATGTACATATTTGGGAGGGAGAACGATATCCGTTACTGGGAAGCATTACGTCCGGATAATAGAGCGTTCTGATAATAAAACGCCTGGATATTAAGGTATTCGGACAATGGGTGTTGGGATAAGGGGCACTCTACTGTATTACAAAATAAAATTCTTTGATTGTTATGTTCATTTTCGTGAATATGGTATGTTAATGTTCAGTTGGTGTTTAATTTCACGAATATGGTAGAATACTGATAAATATACAATAACTTGCATTTAATTCTATACGGTGATTTTAGTCACGGTTCATTACTAGATTGCGGATATTTATTGAAATTCATATTGTATTGACACAATTAAGGAAAAAGGACCTAGAAAGAGGTTTGTTTCATTCTCTAATTATTATAATGAATTTAAATTTTATTTTGGATACATAGTTTTTGTATCTCCTTATATACAATATCGCAAGTTGCGTGTAAATATGTATAAAGTGTATTTTTGCATGTGAATTTTTCATAAATATATAAATATCCCATTCTATTCACTACCTTGTTGCGATGTAAATTTACTTTGAAAATTTATATATTTTATATATTTTCTTGTATCTTGAAAACCAAAAATGGAAGGATTATTACAAATGTCTTCTTTGAAAAAATTACAAAGTCGACAATTTTGATATGTTACGTGTATCTACATATTTCTCACAAGACTAACAATTAGGCATTCTATATTTTCATTCCATTATCGCATCAAGCTCGAGGACGTTCTATTATTCACAACCAATTTCATCGCTCCAAACGCTTACCATAAATCGTTCACGCTGAACTAAGTACTTGGCATGCCCAAGATCTGCTCATTAGTCGTTCCACGTTTGCGTCGAATTATTCTCATACATTTATGAACGAGAATTCCGGCACGTTCCGACGTATTTTTCGGGCCAGTTCGCGAATGTTGCAGCCTTCGAAGTTGCGCAAACAGTTTAAAACGGAAGTGCCCTTATCAAAACATCAAGCGGCTGCACTCCGCGAAATTGATTTCTCCGGTTAAGCAGTATTACTCTGCCTCGTCAGCGTTTCCAACCAAGCTGCCCGATATCGCAGCCTCTTATTCGGCACAGCTACGGTTAAATCCTTTCTGCGATCGAATTCTATAACTAATTCCTTTTATTTATCTACCGATAAATTACGAGAAATTGCTATTATTGTTATATTGTTTTTTGTTCGGTTGTTTAAACAGTCGATTTAAGACACAAATATTGGACTCTTATTTTTAAAATGTTCAGATCTTCGTCCCATTTGATCCGATCTCTCGTCGAAAACAGAACTCATGATTTATAAAGTGTAATACTTTGATTTTTAAGCAGATGAATTTTTATGAATGAAATACCTGCATATTTTTCGCTTAAAAAATATTGAATTATAAAAAGATTCGATTTCGGAACAAAACGACGTAAGCAATAACCATCGTTGCTTGACCTCTACCAAACGTGGGAGCGCATACGACTCAGACGCCAGGCTATTTCTCACCTTCTACAAAACGGTTCGAGAACCCTATTTCCTTTCCCAGACACTCTTTGCCAAGCTATACAGCAAAAAATGTTATCAAAATTCGTTCAACAGCTTTTACGTGATGCGAATAGAAAGAGGCCAAATAACCGACAGATAAAAATTCCGAAAATTAATTTTTTCAGATCCATGGTTTATGAACTGTTCCTAAATGACTTGTTTTATTTACTTTTTTTCATTCAATGTACAGGCATAACTCTTCTACTGCTTTATCATATGTATAGACTTTATCGAATCGCGTATCCGTCGGCCACATACGTTGCTAGGCATTCACCTCTGCGTGTTTAATACTAACAAATACACAATGCGATACATCAATATATCGGCGACCAGTGGAAACGAAAATTTCCTTTGAGCCTATTACACACCCTTTGTTAACTTTTGCGTGGGCTATGTAAACAGTACAAAGGGGGAAAACCGTCATTGGTTCGCCATTTGAGTCAACATCCACGTTTGACATTTCATATTTAGCATATCTGCTCGTAAAACTTGTTAAGATGAAACTTACGATAAAGAGGAATTTTTAAATAGAATTTCGACATAAAACCGTTGAGATTACTAGATGTGTGAACAAAGGATAAATTGTAAAGTAGAAAATATATTTTAATACAGAAGTGTAAATACAAGAAGGAATATAATTTGAGCTGGACCAGATCCTCACGCTAGTGTCACGTCGAAGACACAAGAAATCACGAAATCGATAGATCGCCGGTAATCTCCTCGCGTCGCAGTTCGAACGTTTCACGAATAAGGTGAAGAAATTGAACTTCGTATATGATAATGGAATTTATTATATAAATCCAACAGAGTGGCGGTTCAAAGTGTTACAAGAGAATAATGCTTCGAGCGCTAATTTAGGAGGGTTTTTATATCGAGGTTAGGTCCCTTTGGAGGGGTTATCGTCGGGTGTGTATCAGAGGCGGCTATTTCGTTACTATACGGTATGCAGGCCTTCTTGAGCGTGAGACACTAGCAGTGTTACCCTATGACTGAAAACCCTGAAGCCATCGTCGCCTGTCTACAGTTTATGGTCTGCCTTCGTCCCAGTCTTTTGTCTATACGCTGTCGATGGCTTCAGTGCTTGAGAAAACTAAAAAGACCAGATGAGGAGTTTTTTTAGAAGTGGTGACCACTTTAACAAAAACACTACATGAATTTTAAATAAATAAGTACATTAATAAATTGTACTCGGTTGATACTTCAGTTTAACGAATGAAGTATTACCAACGGCGATTCTTTGAGCTTCTGTAAGCAAATAATCGACGGATATTAACACCTTCCCTCGAATTTCGTGAAATTTTGAATGCAGCAACCAGTCAATCGGTTTCGAAACGGAAAATTAACGAGGGTTCGCGGTCGTTGTAATTAATGCGTTGCTAAACGAAATTTCGCCGCCATCGAGCTCCCTAATTTGCATCTGCTGTTTCCGAGGGCCGAAGTTCAACATGTACGATACCTGTAACAAGGAAGCCCGATGACGATGTAACTAGCTAACACTTGCTATCTTGACTAGCTTCATGTCGTTCGAAACGTTCGCTCTGTTTTTGAAACTAGCGGCAACCGAAACGGCGAAAGTTTCTTTGTTTTCGATCAGAATGTTCTAGTTCCGTCGTTATAACGTTCCGTAACTTCATCGGGAATTGAAATTGGTGATTTTGGAATTGTTAAGGGGCAGCAGAGAATTTTAAACGATTTTAAGTAGTTTTTAGTGATTTCAACAAGTTTTAACTGAATATTTTTATTAATATCGAATTATAGTCACGTGGTGGAAATAGGTAACGTTTGATGCAACATCTTTTTCGATTTTCTGCAAATATTAGATAGTATAGATGTATTACTTATGCTTGCTATTACCGAGGATACTAGAAATTATGCCAGAACGAGTCAAACTAAGAAATAATTTTCTTATATCGTCTGTCTTCTAAAAATTACATAACTTCTTTCAGATTCATAACATGATAACAAAGAGAAACATAAATCTATTCCAAGTCCTGTGAGTTAACCTACGTATATGTATATGAACTGTTCAGAAGTAAGATTGATCAATTGTATGAACTGTAAAGTAGAAAAACCGATGACGTTACAGACACTATTTTTCAAATTCATCATAAAATTTCCTATCACTTGTGCCATCTTTTTGCGACAAATGAACTTATGGAAATAAGTAAATTGTTTCTAGAGAATTAAATATTAATCTTGTACTTATCTAACAAACTGAAAAAATTGACAAAAAGTCGATTAGTTTTCGGGGAGTCTCACATTGCTACAAATATTGCGTGAAGCCGAGAGTTCAATATTAGCTATCTTTTATCACTGTCTCTGCTCCACAATAATTAGTTTCCTCATTCCTCTGGGACAAAACCAGCTCTCTTCCCATCAGATGCCAGTAAAGAAGTAGCCTAGTCACGGTCAGACGTCCCAAGATAAACCTAGAATACCACCTATCGCTGATTTATCCGATTTCCTCGCGTAGGATCGCCTTCTTCCAGACTAATCCCAACCATAGAATTCTCTGCATGAAGACAAAGGAGGGGCTGAAGGTACGTTAAGGACGATTAGAGGAGAAAACCCTTCTTCTAGGGATTGTTTGACCCCTACGTGACCGGTAGATTGTTTCTATTCCTGGCCAAAAGTCGATGGTCAAATGACAGGAAAAAAAATATAATACCTCGACAATTGAACCCTTCGAATTGACCAACGATCGTTATCCATATTCCTGGATTGAGATATCGAAATTGATGGGCCGACTGTTACGTCGATCGCACAATTTCTCAAGAGCAATGTTATGTGTTTATATATGTTTAGAGCGAATGTTCGCCTTTCTCACAGCTTAAACAAGATGAAAGTATAAACGAACATTCATCCTTCTTTAGGTAAATTTCCAACAAATCCTCTTTTATTCTCTGAACTGTGTATTTTTTGCACTGTGGCAGAAGATTGACTCCTCGATCGAACTTCTTTTCGGTTGGTGCTTGGTTCTTTGGACTACTTCATCTAATTGTAAGAAGCTGTCTCATAGGCGACAAACATAAGTTTGTTAAGCGCCCAAAGAGACAGAACAATTTTTCTCGCGCGATTTTCATGCTACGTAACAGTACGCAAGGTCTCGATTGCTACGTTTTCCAGGCAAAATTAGTTTTGTGCCTGGCTATTGTCCTCCTTGGGCCCACATGGCTGCCGCCTGTATTATTTGACTCGACAAGCAGATCTTATCAATTAAGTACGAAACACTCGATAATTGAATTGACCATTGATCGTTATTCATCGTTGTATCGGGATATCGACACGAGTAGGACGACTATCGTTTTCTTTCGGTTTTCAGGAAAGGATCCAACGATGACAGGAGAAAGTTGAATATCCTGCGACTGTGTATTAGAGGAGATCATCGCGGTGCGAGTTCTATAGCCAGACGAGTAAAAATACCGCAATATCGCAAATACTCGACCAAGCAATTCAGAGATTTGGGGATGGATTCAATTGAGATCTATTGTGACCGATGAAACGTCGAGGCTCGGTGTGTTCTTAGTGAAGGAAATAGTGGCCACGACAGGAAATTGCGGGACACAAAGCTTCTTTCGCGACCACATACTGTGGCTGTGTTTTTTCTTTTCATCTTAGGGTTAACAGGGTGGCAGGCTTTCTTATTGCGAGGCGACGCTTATTCGTTTGCTGAGAAGGTCTATGCTTTGATGAAAGGACCGAGGGAAACGTGGATCTTGGGTTTCCGTGATAATTTCCAGAATTTTCCCGGTGATAAGATTTGGAAAAGTTGTTAGGGACTGGTAAACGAGGAGGATAGGTGATCTGTTACGATTAGGCTGTGATTGTTTTACGTTTGTTAGGAATGTACACAGGATACACAAGGTGTATATAATATGCAAAACTATAGAAGATATTAAAAGTAGAATATTTGTATTTTTAGTAATTAATAAATGAAATAAACCGCTATTTAAATTCTATTTCTTGAGTCACATTTGTAGAAATATTGTATAAAAGTCTGCAATCTAATTACGATCGAGTTTTGTAAAAATTGTACAAAAATTATTATATTTGGATGTTACTATGTGAAAACCTCAATCCTCTGTCGTTGAATTTAATTTATGATCACTAGATGATACAAAGTTGAGCACAAATGCTAAAATATGTAAAATACCAAATATAGAATAAATATAATTTATAATAGAAATTCGAAGACTTAATATACTTTATTCTGACAAAAATATTATTTATATTTCAAAATAGCATTAAACTAGGTCTTGAAATTTTTTCCGTGTATTTTGTTTCAAAAACAGCCTGGAACCATGTAGGGATCTTGGAAACCCGAATCCATGAAATATGGCTAAAACCGTAACTGTCAGAACCGTAAGTCAGAAAAGTTCGCAGCGAGGACATTTCTCTTCCGAAATGTCCAGTTCCGGCTGTTGAGTGATCGTACATATGTCGTATCGTAATACCTACCTATCGCAGAAATATCGATTCGCAATGTATAATTTCGCACAAACCGTAGATGTGTCTTGCGATTCAATTATCGGAATAAGCTTATTTTGTTTCAGATAAGCGAATTTTATTTTCACAAACTTCGAGCATCAGCTAAATCTTCGAATCCATTTCGCGTATTACCAAATTTTAAAATTTCCCAACGACAGAATTTCGCAAGAGTTTACGACGATATCTAAGGGATATTTAATCGGCCATTTTAACACGTATACATCGCGACCTTAAGATACCCAGAGTCAAAGAAGAAAAATCCAAGTTCGGAGACAGATATAATATAAGAGTTAACAACCACCAAAACCCATTAGTTACCCAATTACTTGACACAACGGATCAGATCCTCAGACTAAAAAGACAATACCCTTTAGATTGATGCATTAGATTCAACTAGAATCAAACATACTATAAACTCTTATAATCCGAGTTACAGTACCACGCCAAAATAATTTACTTATAATTCTCTATGAGAATTGATTGTAAATAGTCCACCAATTAAAAAAAATTTTTTTCACACGTGTATAAATCATGAGATTCATCTGAAATTTTATCACAAATGATACATTTAAATTGAAGTTTATTCATTGAGTTTCCATATACTCCAGCGTTTAACTTTAATGCCAACAACGAATATTTATAATACATATAATAACTCGCAGCCTCTTTCTATCAATGATTTGTAGCGGCACATGAGATAGAGGACAATTCAAATCACGTTGTTGTTTCGCCTCGGAGTATCAACATCGTTAGGACATACATAATGTAATAATAAATAAACTCCGGGAAAAAACAAAGTCGCTGCTACGTGCAACCGTTAAACGAAGACGAATTGGAATTTTTCGGTACTCCCTCGTCCAGTATAAATAAACGACCATGTTCTCCAGAAGTCAGTCAGTCGTGCGAATCAATATCAGTTTTTCAGTTTCAGTCTCGAGCGATTTTAATAGCGATCCACACAGTCTTAGCGAATTCGTTAGTACCGAGCGTCTTTGCAAACATTCTCTGTATCTATAAATTATTTTAAAATATATTTGACGGTTTTCAATATCAAGATACCTCGTCATTTAAATAACAACTTAACCAATTATCCTCTACAGATTTAAACAAAGACGAGAGACCGAATCGATCGACGAAACGAAATTCGACAAAACATATGAAGATAATAGCTTAAATAAAAAATTACAATAAAAGAAAAATATGAAATCCAGTTGTGGATTTGTACTTCCTTCCACACAACGTATTCAATAAGACCCGATTCGTACGATGCATGTATAGCGTCATTTGTGTATGTTACCTGTCAAAAAAGAAATATTTCATATACCGTTTACAATTTCACAGCGGTTGCACAAATAATCACAATTCTCGATCACACGTGGCATCTATTCACGCTTCAGTAAGGAGAGTGGCATGTAGGACTTATCCGATCAGTCACAGGAGTATACTACTTGCTCGGTACTGTACACTACAATGTGAGTACACTAGATACGCTAATTGTCTTAGCAGATACAGGTGTGAAACACTGGTTCCAATAGTCAGTTCGGATAGGGACAACACTTGTTTGTATTGTTATGTTTGTTCGTCATTGGTAGTGACGTTCTGTTACTTGGCTTAAGAGTCAATATATTCTTTTTGTCGATTCATGGAAGATTATTCCTACTAATTTTTGTTGTCTTTCTTTTCACCAGTTTGCCTGGAAATGGTCATATGTGACTTATACTTTCCCGTGCGAGAAATATGTTACTTGTATAATTAAATATAAGTTGAAACATTTTTAAACAGTCGTCTGATGACACCAATTTATCATAGGTTAATGAACTCGACTCGAGATGAATAACACGCTGAACTAAACGGAAACATATATATATGTCGGGTTGTCATTAGAGTTCGGAGCGTATAACGAATCTTCATGCGAGTTGGCCATCGTTGTCGTATACTATGGATGATAATTATTGATACGAATGTATTACAGGGTGCAACAAGTAATAGCGGCGATTGGATAATCGAGAAGTCAATGACAATGAGTTTAGGTTCGATAACGAATCCACGGTCAACGGGATGACGAATGCGATTTGGTACAAGATTCTGGTGACACTCAACGTATTTGTTTACTGGACTAGTCGAACTTATCGGACTGAACCTCAGTCCAAGTGGAACTGTCCTTATATTCTCCGCTCCGTACCTCTCTGTACCCCATGGGTCAATCTTTGTTTTTAAGGAGAGCTATTTAATTACTCCATACCTCTGTTAGGTACACGTCCCTCCCGCGATCCGTTATGTCACTTCGAGCCCAAGCCCACTGTCATAAATCTCGGGCAAACGTAATTGGATTAAGTCATAAACAGCTATTTTTCAGATTTATTATTTAAGTACGGCTATAATAACAAGTCCGGATTAAAGTATTGTGGACCTTCCCAAACATTCCAAAAGAAAGGCCTCGACGTCCTTTCATCTCCGACATATATATATAGTTCCGCAGTAAAAAGACATAAGGGTCACCATGAAATTCAGAAGTCAAGAATTGTTTGCTGCTTCGAGCATATACGAAGACATAATTCGAGATACAAGTACATGAATGTTGCATGCATTCGTCATACTGCATCATTCATAATCCTATTCTGCTTTTCTGATGCCAACATAACGCTCAATTCATTTCCTAAAGCACGTCATAACAAAGTGCAAAAGTTAAACGACGCTGCTCAAAGTAAAGTTCTCTGTTCAGTTAAAAAGTATCGAAGCGAACAATGGCTACGTAGTAGTAAACCAAACATAATTCACTCGAACTACAACAATTACGCCACAGTTTGCCGTGGAATGCAGCTTGTGCCCTGTTTAAAATTAAACCAACTATTCGTCAGCGATTGCACCAGCCACTCTGCTGTCTGCCGTAAATAAAAGCAATTCTCGCTCCTCCAAGTCTTCCTTCTCCATCTGATACCATATCTAGGTGGTATCGTTTTATCTGGTAATCCTGACGGAAAATCGAAACGTTGAACAGCCGGTGTTCGACAAGATCCTTGGTCGGGTATCATCGATATCAGGATATTTCCACGAATCGTGTTATCGTCACTTTACCCCGGACAGGAATAGATCCAATCTGATCTATCCTAGGGAAATTGCGTTTCACGGACCAGCCTGGAGAGATCTCGTTTGCGGTTTCGGAAAAACGCATGCGCGAAAGAAAGCGCGCGAAGAACGAATTGATAACGTTGACTCAAATTTTGTTGTTAAATTCTTCGACATGTATGTAATAGACAATGAATGTGTTTGTCGTATAAAATAGTCAATTCGTGGGAGAGAGAATGGGATACATCGGATTCTTGCACAGTTCGTTACAATTAAATGTATTTTAATCACATAGAATAGATTACGTGATCGTAGTAAATATAATAATTGGATGAAACGAATTTTGGACCGAGTGGTGTGAACTATACAACGATGGCACGCCAGCAATTTTGTTAATCTTGTTTTTTATTTTCGCACGATACGTGATGCAATATTTTTAATACAATAATATTGTTCATCTTTGATAAAAAAAAAAACACATGACAAATATTGGAAAAATAATAAAAAAATACATAGAGTAAGTTTGTTAGATCTTGTTTGATTACAATAATTATAGAAAAATTGCTTTTCCCAGCTGATACTTACGACCGAAATATCGTATGACGTGAACAGGGAAATCGATAGTTATCTTGGTTTCGGTTGACTCGACGTAGTGTAAGGGATCTTGGTTACGACTGCGCGTGGAGAAGGGCCTGGCGAAGGCGTTGCTACACGGTATAATTTCGAGTGTTCCGCTCGAACTTCGATGCTCGAAACGCTTGCGGTTCTAGCAGAAACTTTCAATTACTCTCGATTACGAGTGCTGGAAAACACTGTAATCTGTAGAGAGCTCTCTTCAATTCACAGCATTTGTTTTGTTAATCGTGTTGAGTAATAAAGCATGCAATCTTTATTGTCGGTATGATACCATTAGAATATCAGATGATTGGTAAAAAGCTAAGATCTTAAAAGCTTCTATTAAATATACAATTGAATTTAACATATAAATATATAAATATGTTTATTTTTATCTAATATTGCAATATCTCAAGTTACGAAAATATCTGTCCCTTCTTCTAAAAAAAAATTTATTTAGTGTGATAATATTCGCTAGAAAGGAACCTAAGTATTGCAGTCGTTACTGTTCCCGAATGCCACATTTTCGAGGATTGAGCAATCAGTATGTTACTGTCAGCCAATTCCATGGATTTAACGGCTCGAAGAGAAACGTATTTTATATTTACTCGAACCGTTTCTGTCCAATTTACATAGAGTGATATAGTTCAGGTTGACGCAGTTTTCACGCAGTTTCCACCCAGAAACATCAGCTTTACCGTAACTCGGTTACCATGACTAATTTCCACGCGCTCGAAACAGAAACTAAACGTCGATGGCAATGGGCGAGTCCACGTCTCTAACGAGACACCACTGCATAGGCGTTTCCCAGATCGTATCTCGAGCTACGTTTAGTCGGCGACAAAAATAGATGGATAGATAATGAAAATAGGTATCAATGAAGTTTAGTCGTACTAGTATATTAATTATTTATTTATTATTCGATTATTTAATAAATATCTGAAATTAACCCTGCTGCGATACTCTAATCTTTCTGTAGCTTGAACTCATTGTCAAATCAGAAATATTAACTTTCTGAGGAAATCTTTGGTATACAATTGACGTATTAATGTAATTAACATATTTTCATACTTTCTCCAAATTTAAGAAATTTTTTAACGATAGAGAAATACGACTCGGTCAAAAATGACACACAGGACGCAGCAGTGTTAATATTTATGTTTTCGCGTAAACAAGCCGTATTTTACGAGACTTCGTCGATACGTTGTTACGCTATCCGTCCGCTTAATTTTACCGCCGAATCTATAACGTTATTGTAACTTAACTTCTCCCAAGTAGCATGCACGGTCATCATTCACGTTCATAAAACGAATTATTCTTCTCGTTAAAAGAAACAATCATCGCCGTCCAGCTTGCAAGCATCGTTCACGAAACAAATTGGATTCGCAGTAGCAGCAAATTGGATTGGAAAAGCTTTCCCGTGCTTCGTTAATGTTACTCGATTCATTCGACGTAACGAAATAACCCGGATTAAACTACATCCTCTTGAAAACTTAGATATAGGCTTTATCCTACTGACCATATCGTGTACAGATTTGTTACAATTCGACTTAGAGACGGGCGAATCCAAGCTTCTTAGTAATCTCCGCCCTGCCATCTTTCACAGAAGCAACTTCAAGCCAGGTTTTCGTTGGCAATTCCACGACTACCGAACCATCGCGCCGAAGGAAACTTGTCGGAGTTCGGAACAAACAGAGGACGCCGGATATCCTTGATATCGGAGGCTCGTCGCGTTAACGCTAGTTTCTCGCTTGTAAACTAAAATCAACTCGACACAGTTACGTACAATCTTCATTTACGGTACATATTTGTTTTATACAACTTTCTACTATCCTGTTGTGTTATAGGAATTCCTGAATGGGAATATTTCCGGCCAGAATCTCATCGCGTTTGTTTGATTACGAACATTCGCAGAGACGAGCATCGTGTTAAGAGCAGAGTTTGCATTCGCCGATGAACGATAATGGTAGAAGCTATGTTTATATTACGCTTGTAATTGGTATTCATGTTTATATCAGTATCGGTGGTAGAGATTAATTTCTAAAGATAAGGGTAAATATTTGAAGGAGAAATTTTAGTCTTTTTGACGTTAATCGATTGGATTATTAGGGTAGATGATTGGATAACGTTGCGAATAAAGGAAATATTCGCTAAATAAACGTTAATTTTTTACTTTTCTAGTGAACATCAAACAGAACCATGTTCAAATATAATAATATTTCGTCAAATTTATATCATCTACTATTAACCAAATTCAGTAAAAAATATCGATTATCATTTAGAATGTAATCGTTAAACCAGCGATTGAATATAGCTATAGCGATGACGGTGCGCATTTTATAACGATACGGAGGTTCGGTTATCCTCCAGGATAACGACAACGTTAACGACAAGCACCAAGCTTCGTAATCCGAAAGGATAATAACAAGTTCCTTCGACCGTATCTTTTTTTTTTTTTTTTCTTTAAGATTATATTACGGCAGAAGTAGAGAGAGCAACGGAAGTTAAGCACTGATCTATAATCACTTTATAGTTACTACTTAACTTTTCACCCAACTAACCCATGTTCGGCCTTCTTCCACGAAGATTACATCCAACGAGAAAAACTTGAATCTTCATATACACATACTTTCAACAGACCTAGTATCTCATCTCAACTCTGGTAACAGCGTTAACGAAGAATCCAATTCACTGAAACGTTACACTTGCGTAATTAACCGAAGTTCTATTCGCACCCTCTTGTAAAGACACGATTACAGTGAATCCATTAGAGCCAGCGTGCAATAGAAAATTAAATGTACTACAAAAAAAGAAAAAAAAAAGGAAAAGAAAACGTGGGCATTCTCGCCTCGATAGAAATTTCGAAAGCAAATTTAACCTCTCCAGTAAACAGGTTAGGACTTTTCTTAGAGAAACGAAGTGGCTTTCGGTATACTGATGGTGCATGTAAATTTTCCACGTGACTGGCATCGTCGATGTACCATAGTTACATTTACCGCTCGAACGGAGAGAAAGGGACTATCTATGGTTTCACGATGTCACTATGGAAAGATTTCCATCGACAAAGGGGAAAAGTCGTTCCATAAATTGAAATAGTTTTACGTGCAATAGCTCTTCACGTTTGAAAATTGTTGTATATAAATTGCCATGTTTTCTTTCGGAGTTTGCAGTAGCGGAACAGTGATCAATCAACGTGAGATAATAGTCGTGATTTATGACTCTTTATCGTTGTTACTACTGAGAGGTTTTTGTGTATCTATTTAAATATGATTTTCTATTCCAATCCAGTGTGTTTATAGTTAGTTTGTGATAAGAAACTATCCAATTGCAATCTCGGTTTCTTTCTATCTTTATCTTCTTTATAATCTGAAATCAACTATATGATTGTTACATACGAAAACTGGCGAGAGAAATAATAGAATTGGATTAAACGCGAATTAAATTAAATCAGACAATTGCTGGTGGGCAATAAATACACAAAAGAATCATAATTACAACTGCTTGGTCAAAACGATAAAATCCCTTAATTAAATTATCTCGTACAATTACCAAATGTAAAAGAAACTCTCTATTATAACGATCTCCTGTTAACCAACGATTTTATTTTATTTCTTTTATTTGTTCGATGCAACATGCTATTCTAGTATTTGTATTTACGCAACGTTTATAAATAATTCTGCTAGTAAACAATTATCCTACTACGTACCGTCTTTCTTTAACGCATTCAAATTTACAAAATTCATCTGAAGATGGCTGGAAAACGCACAATAATATTCTTCGAGTAAATGAGAAGGAAAATCGTCTCCTTTTCTATCGGTGAATCTCTCAGCATCTACGAAAAGTACAATTCAACTCTTTCTGGAAAGGAACGTTTGAAAGTTGAATACGTGATCGCGACGAGTACTTTACTGCGAAGACAGGCAATCGAATGGACGAAACGAATGCCCGAGGTTGTAAGAGGACGAAAACAAGGGGCGACAAGAGCGGTTGAAAGTGCCGGAGCTTGATAGGTTTCCGTAATTACCAATTAACGTGGAATTACACGGGGCAACGGTCCCTGTCAGCCGACCTGACGAAAATCTCAATAATTAGCTTCGTTGTGATTCTGACGCTCCAGATCCTCGCACGAAATTATCGGGCGTCGGCTTAATTGAGGACCCCGTAATTACTTCCAGCCAATCTTATCGGTGTTTCGCGGGGGGAGGGGCGGGGATGTGCTCGATTGTACCGCCAAAACTTTCCGGTGATCTCTTATAATGAGTTTCTCTCGATTTGAAATCGGAGTCTCGCTACTTTGCTACCAGGAGACACCTTCTTGCGTTTTCGCACTTTTAGCGACGATACGAATCGGTTTCTTACTCGATTAGTCTTCTGTAATGGAACAAATATTGTATGGCGTCATTGTAGGTTGAATTACGACGTGGACTTTGCCATACAGCACCAGTCATGTAAAAGATCAATTTTGTTTGACGAATCTTCGATTTAGAAATTTGATTATACGACGCGCATGTTTAAATAACCCCGCTGTTTTGATGATCATTTGACGATGGTCATTTTTAGCGTCGATGTCACGATTTTAATTACCTTCTGTATTCTTTGAACTATCTTGAGTACGCATGATCTCGATAATAGCTCCCGATTTTAAATAGATTTGAAACGACTTTGATGACTCTATTTCTTCTTCGTGCCAATCTTGTTAATCTTGAGTGCCAATAATACGTTTTGTCTGTTGAGGTTGACTGATAGAAGAACGAGTGGACGAATTTGTAGTAGAAAAATATATTGAAATAAATAAATGTATAAGTATAATGTATACTTATCCAGATCCTCACTCTCACAGTGTTACAATAGAAGCGATAGGGAGCACGTTCATATATTTATAGCGAAGGACATTACCAAAAAAGTTAACTTTGTAGCTGTAGCTAAAGGCTGCAAGAAACAGCAATAGAAATCTACTCATAGCTCTTTTGTTTCTAGACCTTGTAACCCAAAAGAAAATTTATATTCAAGTGCACAATAATATGGACCTCTTCTTATTTAGAGTTTCTTGTTTCACTAAATTCTATTCTCCTCGTAACAGCGGTCTCTAGGTCACGGGTATACAAAACAAAAGGTGTAGACTTTTTCTGTTAGTAATTACTTCAACATTGTTAATCTTGACATTTGCTGGAGTTACAATGTTGGGATATCAAAGAATCTTTAGACAACTATAATCGGCTTTTTTTTAATTCGATCTGAAAATAACTTTCATTATATGGTACATATATGTATACTAATTGAAGAATCTTTAGACAATTATAATCGGCTTTTTTTAATTCGATCTGAAAATAACTTTTATTAAATGGTACATATATGTATACTAATTGAAGTATATTAATACAGCCAAGGTATTTGCGCATTTCATTAATATTGACAACTCATATACCGTTTTATATCATAAGCAAAATAACTGCACTCCAGTAAACACAGGCTGTTCCAAAATAAAAGAAACTTAAAACTGCAGAAATTTTCTGGGTGACCTGTTACTCATAAATTTTTACCTCTGATGCTTAAAAAAGCATCCATGTAAATCACGACATCTATTCATGCAACTCCAAAATGCACAAGTTTAGTTAGAAGAGATAGCATAAACCTGGAGCCTATTGGCCTATTTTATTTTTTTTTTTTTTTTTTTTTTTTTGTTATTCTCTACGCTGCTGTTTGCATGTTGTTCGATACCAACACTTACTTTTTATTTCTGTGTACAAAATGTACAATTTGTTCGAGCCTCCATCAACGACAGAAGGCAACGGCTTTCAGAAAATAAAACAGTTACGTACAACGATTAATTTCTTTTTCAGTGTCTTCCGAAATATTAGTTATCTCGTCCGTACGAAGGCAAGCGCAATCCGTTTGCCACTCCCGAGTTCCTCTTGTTATCTCGAATAATAATCGCCAACGTGAAATCAAATTTCGTCTTCCTTCATCGAAATATATTAACAAGTTGTCGCTTAGATAGTAAACTATTACAGTGTATAGTTGTTAAAAATTTTCATGTAATACACTGTCGAAGCTCTGGAAGCATCGTCGACAATCTTGGAACTATCAGTGTTCAGACTATCGGATATCGAAGAATGACGCACGAGAAGCAACGCAAATCGAATCTGATCAGTTACGTGTATTAGAAGATACCAATTTCACTGCAATACGTCTCATCTTCCGTGAACGATGGCAAGAGCACGGAACAAATTTTTTACAAGTTTCAAAAATTGTCGAAACGACATGATTGTCGGTATAGTGATTCAGTAGTTAGTCATTTAATTGCTAGCAATTTTATCTTCGACGTTAAAGTAAGATTTGAAGGAAAGAAAAAGAAGATTCTTCCGTGTGTCGAAGGTGAATATTTTCCAAAATCATCGACGAATCGCGGAACTACTTTCCTCGACAAATTCATCGATCAAACGAACTCAAACTTCGTGCGTATCAACTGGATCCTCAAGATACGTAACTTCGCTTTCCAATGCCATCGATTAGAAATAATTTTTACGTTTAATCGACCTTGAGGCAGGAGAATCGTGGAGCAGACGAAAAATACAAAGTCGAGGAAGGAAGACGAGGAGGAAAGATGCGAGTCGAACTCCTTCTGATCCTCGGTACGTTCGTGATCTCCGGCGACTGCGGCCGGAGGGTAACGATCAGCGAGTCCGGAGTTCCCGAATCATCTAGACGACGCAATGGATCGTTACCGAAAATGTCGATCGGATTAGTGGTGCCGCACACTAATTTCGGTGTGCGCGAGTACACGAAGGCCGTGAACCGCACGGTTGGCTTCCTGCGCAAAGGCGGCAAGCTGAAGGGACAGAACAAGCATTCTGGATCCAGCTTCCTGGATAAGTATGACTTCACGCAGCACTCAGTTCGACTGAGCATGATGACGCTCACACCGAGTCCTACAGGTATATATGAAAGAAATATAATTAACTTTTTGAATAATACGATATTTGTTAATACGATTACACGGTAGACGAGCGTAACACGATGCACATGGTTTCATCCTTAGCGATTTTTAATTTTTATTTTCATTTTTTATTACAAACGGCATTGGTCAGTTGCTTACAATCCGTAAATTATTAAAATGCAATATATATATGTCGGGTTATAGTTAGATTTAGGAGCGTGTAACGAATCTTCATTCGGACTAGCCATCGTTGTTGTACAATAGAGATTATATTTACTGGTATAAATATGATTTTTACAAAGTTTGACAAATAACCGTGGTGATTAGACACTCGAGATGTTAATGCTAATGTTCTTAGGTTCGATAACGAATCCACGGTCAACGGGGTAACTCTTTGTTAAACGTAGAATATATTTTGAAGCACAAAGTAACGTTCGCTGTGACGCTCGGCATATACTGCACGTAAAGACGACGTGAAAACTCTCCAAGGTGATGGCAAAAATAAAAGACCGATGAAAACTTTCCTCTCCTTACAATCGCGTTCGTTTTGTTGTATATTGGCCGGGGATACCAACAAAATTCCAGCCACCGTTGCTAGGCAAACCAGCGTAGCGGCGACGTTGTTCCTGCCCGAGGTTTGATTGTTAATACAACGCGTGTCTCATAATATTTGCACTTCTGTGTTAGATAAAAACGTCCATCCCGTGACCGTGGCTACGTTCAGCGACCAGTTGTGTCACCTCGAGCCCAAGCCCACTGTCACAAATCTCGGGCAAACATAATCGGATTGAATCATATCAACTACTTCTAAGTTCTATTATTTAAGTGCAGCTATAATAAATAGTCTAGACTATAGTATTGGGGATCTTCCCAAAAATTCCAAAAGAAAGGTCCCGATGTCCTTTCATCTCCGACATATATATATTAAAAATAATATTGTAAAGTATTGAAGTATATAAGGGATATTTTGCATTTACAAGCAAAAATTTACAAAGCGTGGGTGATCAATGTACCGAATGCGCATATTATGCAAAAATATACAAGATATCCAAACTAGAGCTCTCGTTACAATATTTAGTGAATAGAAGAAGTCTCTATTTGGGTTCCATTTCTTCAGCCGCGTTCATAAAGGGATAAAACACCATGAACATCTGCAGTCTAATGATAGCTGTAATAGAGGTTAATGAAGTGCAAGAAGGATTTTCTTTCTAAATTTCGCACGTTTTTACGCTTGTATGTTTATTTATTTTTGACGCGGAATATAGTCAGTTTATTTGTACGAGTTTCAAGTTTCGTACAGCACAGTTTGAAATAACAGAACCAATTGATCGTGTTATTCGAACAGTACCCCTATTATTTTACACAATAATTGATTAATAATTTGAATCTCAGTTGGTAAAATGGAATACTCGATTACTGTATGCGAGAATGAAACTGTATTCCATTCATAGAAACTTATTGAAAATCGATTTCACAAAATATTTGATTTAATGTCAGCAAGTGCTTCATAGCTTGCAAACAGACGTCTATTTATTGTGAATTACATTTGCTAACAAAGTGATCACATCAGAACATTCCCACAATTCTCAGCTTAACCATCAACTTCGTACAAATACATCTTCCGACCCGACGTCTACTATTTCAACGTCTAGGGCATGGTTAGAAAGCGTGCCCAGCAGCTTTCAAACGAAAAGTACTTTCCTTTTCCCTTCGCCCTCTTACCATACTTTCCTTATAGCGCCTTAATACACTTTAATGTGAAAATATCGTATGAAAAATATGGTTTCTGTACTTTTACATAAAAAGGAATAGTATATTTTATTATCAACATTTTTTATCGTCACTTACTGGCTGATAGAACACATCAAATTTTAAATGCGATATTATTTATTACAACAGTTACCGATGTATTACCATCTTGTCAATTGAGACTTGTATTTCCTTTTTATTTAGAAACATAAAAAAAGACTTCTAAAAATAAATGTAGTAATTATATTTAATTTCAATAATATTAATCATTGACTTATCAATATATTAGTAATTGAGTTTAATACAGTAACGTATTTCTAACGCTGATGGATTATATTACGATACTTGTCTGTTTAACGACGGATGTTTACTATACGTATACCGCATGATCGACTTGTACTACTTACGCGACCCAAGACTAGTTTATTTTCCTCGTCTGCGTATTAATTCCTTAGCTTGTTCTGTTTACGACGGATATTTACGACTTGTACTACTTTTTTGATTCGTGACTAATTTGTGTTATTTGGCTTAATAATAGTTGATCTGTTTGACATACGATGGATTTGCTCGTCCGAATAAATAACTGTATTATTCTTTTTATTCGACCCGTGAGTATATTATTGCGTAATCAGTTTAACAATAATTGGTCTGTTCTATTTGCTATGAATATTTAATATCGTTCGATGGAATAATCGACTTGTACTACTTGTTTGATCCACAAATAATTTATTTTACTTGGCTAAGCAATAATAGACCCACTCTACTTGTTTAATATGAATTTCTTATTTATAAGTGCGTGTACGTGTTTATGCATTCTTGGAAAATTTAAGGTTTCAAAAATCTGTAAAATGCATATAATATGTAAAAATACGTCAAATATTCAAAGTAACGCGCTCATTATGATATAATTGTATCATATTTAATAGACAAAGTAAATTCCTATTTGGAAACTATTTCTTTAATTATGTTTATAAAAATATAAAACTGCATAAATGTCTGTAGTTTACTTCCGAGATTTAAACTACAGAATAAATACTCTATCTGTAATATAACGCAACTGACAGTCATAATCTTCAGAAATGGCGATAATTCAGCATAAAACTTTCCAAAAGGCAATAATCTATCAGTATTTCACCTTCTTCCGCTCCTCTCGGTTACCAATTCGCCTGAGACATCAAAATAACAGGAAGCGGAAATCGCGGAGAGTTCATTGCCCTGTGGAACTCGGCGAGTCGCAATATTTTCATGTGACGAACTCGAAAGCAGGACAATATCGCCGCTTTCATATCGCCTTTGTTGGCGACACGTGGCCACGTAGCAGTAGTAAAAAAAAGGACACTGTTTCTTCCTTTGCCAGGACGCCGAAATTAATGTTCTCGTTCCTTCAAAAGTCTTCACATCGGTCAATATGTACGGCTTAACGTTCGCTCGTACCAATTCGCGACGACCTCGTCTTCCGCACACGTGTAAAAATGTGTGTGGTATGCCTGTATTACCTTATGAAGGGCGAACGTGACTGGAAAACATGGATGTTCCAGTGAAAAATATTCCTCTTTGATTCTGTTCAAGATAAGCCGACTTTATCTTACGCATTCTCTCTCGTGAAATAATTAGGACGATGAAACTCTCTCGTTTATTTCAAACTAGAAATATTAGAGCGATAAATTGGCTATATTAGGGCGGTGCAATTTATAACTTTGAGATTTTATAAAATTCAACGATTCATTTTTGGTAAAGGTTTCTGGATAAAAGCTTTCTTCGTGTAGCTTTTATATTATCCGTTTGATTATCAGAGTGGATAAGAGTATCCACGTTAGAGTGGACCATTGTATTTTTATATCCTTGGTACATATTTCGTGTTTTAGTCGTTTTAGAGATAACAACGTAACGTTTGACCGGTAGCAACGTTCAGCGCGTTGGTGGATTAATTCTGTTTACTGCGTACTTAACTTATTGACACTGACGTGCTACATCGTTACTACGTCAGCAATGTGTCAGTATATTCCGCTAAAAGAGATTTGTCAGTGATAGATATGTCTGTGAGTTTGTGAGGGCTTTAGAATGATTGGGATTAGGTTTTAACATAATAGGAGAAGAAGCATTGACAATGTGGAAAATTATAAGGACAAATACGATTGATTTCACTTTATATAATATACACTACTGTTTCACGATGAACAAATGCTTTATTCGCGTTGTCATATTTGACTATCGTGCTTTGTTTAATAACAGTTAATCTGTTTCACGTACGAGGGATATTTGCCATTCTCCGAATAAATAATTGGTTTATTCTATTTGGTTTAACAATAGTTGAATATTGTCACGGACATTTTATCGTTCGATGGAATGACTGACTTACACTACTTGCTTGATCTATGAGTAATCCGTTTGGCTTAGCCGGACAACAATAGATCCATTCTACTTATGCATTAATAATAATTTTTTTATTTCAATGATATTTTATTCTACGACAATTCTTAAGACAAGTCATAAAACAACGATCGTTTATACGTAGACAGTGAAATAAAAGATCGAAACATGAATACCATTTAGTATTTGACCGATATGTCGCGTTTCTTATATCGGTTTCCGTCTGATGGATCGTTGTTCGAGGCTTCAGGGGCACGCACATATATTTCAAACATTTTGGCAGCGTTCCCAGCGAATATCTTAACGTCAGTTTAGATTTGTTACCTTGTGGTACTTTTGGAACCCGATTGCTGCTACTGTTCTTGTTTCTTATGGGTTATCGATGATATGTGGAAGTTGGGAAGTTACGAAAGTTGGAGGTAGAATAGAAATGAGGGAAAAGTAACTACTTCGAAAAACGTATCGTTCTAGATTTTGTAATGAATTGTTGGCAAGACCGTTTAACAAATTTACATATTCGTTTTACAGGACAAACAAATTCGCAAGAATTTTTCAAAATAATTGAAAGTTTGAAGAATCTTGGAGTATTACTATTTTATTCGTTTCTATTAGAAACGTTATATCTGTCCTTAATAGATCTTTTCGTTTTTAAAATACGCTTTCAAGACGCAAGACGAGAGTAAACGTTTGTAAAAAGGCTCTCTCCATTCTTAGTTTGCAACATCAAAGTTCTTAATCTTCATATCTTGAACTCCATTCTTATACTTGAAATGTAATCCTCACAGCTGTATCGTAAACTTTCTCGCTCTCACTTTAAACACTCGCAAATTAAACAGTTGTATTTAAGCAATCAGTTAAATGAAAAATATCATTTTCATCGTCTTAATAAAAATAATTAAAATTCACATGCATATTCAGTTTCTATTTACATCGTTAACCGTTTCTCTTCCTTTACAGCTAACATGACACAGAAGCATTCAACGAAATAAACGAAACAACATTTGTGAATTTAAAAATCAGGCCACCTCTCAATTTATCCGTATAAGTCACACAGCGGAAGAGCTAATTGATGCAAATTAAGCTTCTTTTATTGCTGCGAATCATGCGCACCATTGATTCAATTCTTCGTGACTTTTCACGTGCCAAATTAAAATCAGAAAACCTTGAAGGTTACTTTTCTCCTGCAGATACACGGAAATAAAACAGAACAAACAGAGATGCATACGTATGGAAAGTTTCAAGCTCAAAAATGGTAAAAACTGAAAGAAAACCTAAAGATGACAATTTCTAAATTTCAACGAATTTTTATGCAAATACAAATTTTTGAGAATATAATGAAAAAATAGAACTTACTTCGACAGAAAATATTGTAGAAAATACCTATACTTTGGATTTATTCGTATTTATTCATATTGCATGCAATTTTGCACTTTCAAATTACCGGTAAACGCATAGTCTATTCCTAATACTTTAACATTTATTAAAAAGTCCGTAATAAATAAATAAATAAGTTCGGAAATAAAATCGCAAAATTGAAACTAGAATCGGAACAGAGGATCATATCGTTGAATAGTTTTGTGTCAAACGAGCGATATATCAGACTGCATTAACTTTAGAAAGTGACAGACTAGCAAGTAGACAGAATGCAGACGAAATGCCTCCGGATTCGCAGAGAAAGACGACATCGAGCCGTGTACCGTACGTGTTCCTCGTTTCTACGGCACGCGTGCTCGCTGCGATAGCTTTCTGCGACTACGATTCGCGCCAGAGGTAGTTTGCTGTTTCGCTAAACAGTCGTTGTGAATGACGTCTCGAAGAACAGCGTGGGCACGTTGTTTTCTCGAACTGTCACCGCGATTTCAAGGAGTCTTATTCCTCTTGCTTTGGTGAAGTGGGTTTATATTCGACTAGTACTTCTAAAATCTCGAGACTTTTCTACTTTGAGAGGAAACGTGACGTTATACTGCCATAGAAGCTTTCGCGGGATTTTGTACAGACTCTATGAGAGTTTTAGAAATATTAGCAAATATTGCTTAGAGTCAGGTGGTCAAATTTAATGCAAAGCTATCGTAATGCAAAGAATCCTTCTAAAACTAAATGACTCAGTCAATAAGAGCTTCGTATTTGAAGAGAAGTAATTAGTGTTACAATGAAATGGTTTTTGTTGTTAGACAGAAATCAACTTTTAAGAATATTATATCGCCAAATTTCAAGGAAAAAATACTACGAAAAGTTCAGTTTGATAGACTCATCACCGGACACAGACCTAATGGTATTTAATGTTTAATAAAAACTTGGAAAATTTTCCTTTCCATCAGCGAAGGAATTACACCATTATTTCGCGGTGACATTATTGCGTGGAAAGACTAACTTTCGAGAGAGAAGTTCCACATATATTAATTGTAGCGAATACAGAGGCGAATTAATATTTAATCTGTAATAACAAACGGTGTTTTATTGATTTTCATTAGAAGAATTTTCCAATTTATTTCCAAGCGTTTTTGAAAAATCATCCACATCGAATTTACCACTTGTATTACTTAGATTTATGTGTCTATCACCGATAAGTTGCTGATAGGTTTCATTAATACCTACAAGTCTGTAGGATCTCTAACGTCAGCTCAAATTTTCTGTTACATTACTTTCGATGTGTAATCCGAAACTTCCGCAGTTTTCGTTTCTTTGCAGCTGATCGCGACCTTTCGGTAGCTGCCCCTTTGTCAAAGTGAAATATTGTCTCGTTGAAACACGAATAAGAATTCTATTAGGTACCTTTATACTTAAAATTTAGAAACAAATACACTTTCAAGCTTCATTGATAGTTAATACTTTCAAATTTCACTCAGTTTTAGCTTTCGTGATTCTATGTCGCGTTGGATTCGACGACAATATTTCACGCGATCTGTTTTCGGTTTTAACTAAATATATATTAAACTTGACACATGATTTATATTCGTCATTTAACGGTAGATGTTGCTACAATAATCGATATGACATAATCAAACCGAGCAACTCGTAAATAGTATTTCTCAGACAAATTTTGCTTCTTTGTCTTAGAAGTTATAATATTTTAATCGTCGGAATTTTTCTATAGTGTTACTAGAAGTATGCCATACCGATAATATGCTTGCTATCGATTATGAAAATATAAATATACCCAAATTATGAACCGTTCTTGAAAATACGTTATTGAATAATAAAATGTTCGACGATAAAGTATCGCATGTTAGATTACGAATAAATTATCCGTACTTTAAAATGCCACTATATGAAATTATATTAAATAAATAATTTCACAGATATTGTAAAATTATTTATCAATCGTCTTATCAGGAACAGTTTTAGACTCGCGGTCCTGTGATTATAAATCAGTTATTGTCCATCTAATTCTGCTAATAACCCAATCTCATCCAGTCCCTTTTGTCGTAACAGTGTGTTCGTGCTCTTACCTTGGGTTCATTACACTAATTGATTTTCCTGCGACTATACTGTCGATATAAACGCACGTGCGTTGATTTCGAAGACTCATCACTTAACTCTGCATCGAGTTTCACGTTAAACAATCGATTCAAACGAACAAATTTGGTTTCTCTTACTAAGCCTTCGATTAGAATAAATATATATATATATATAGATCGCATATATAGGTATCATACAATTATATAATATAACATATTAATAATTTCATATAATTACGATTGCATAATGACATTATAATTTTCCCAACGCCATTCTCCGTTTAATTTAATAGTCGCGGTGCAAGAAAAATTATCTGAATTTTTTTTTTTGGACAATTACTGTTAAGAATTTTTTAATTGTTTAATTACATATTGGAACATTTTATAATATTTTAAGCACTCGCGTAATTACTTTTTATTATGCCTTGATATTATATTATATATATGAGCAAAATGCAAAAGCATCTAAAAGAAATGGAATAATGAAAGTAAATGGAAAGAATTAAAAGATAAATTTACCTTTGTAATAAATACGACCTACTTGCCTATCAGGCTGTGCTTTAATGTTTGTCGGTGGAACAATAAGAAGTAGAAATTTAACGATTAATGTCTAAACTGTATGAAAGCTGCAAACGACGTTTTCATTTGCCATTTGGTCTTTGAATTATTCATCGATTATTAAGAATATTTTCTTTTCCAAACGTTAAACACGGTAATCGGTTCTATTCGTTCGTATTAAATTAATATCAAACGACGCGTGACAAAAACATTACGAGATGTAGAAGAAGCAAAATGCAGAGAAAGGAACGAGAGAAAATGGAAGAACAATTATGAGCACCTTCGTGAATGAAGTTTCATTAAAATTCACTTGTAAAATTTGATTAACGAACTTTGGAGGACATACGCAATTAATACTGATAGAATATTCAAGATAATACTAACTGATTATTTCAAAAGTCAAATTAATATGTATCAAATTTGTAATTATCGCTTAATTAAAAAAATTAATTATTCGCTGATTATATTCTCCTATAAATTCCATAAAATGTTCAGGTCACGTGTCACGATTTCACGAACGTTGAGTTATCTTTTATCCGCGATATTGTTGATTCGTTGGCTGGCCATTTCGCATGGTTCCATTATAAACCGTGCAATTATCGAAAAGATAAACAGCGAGACTAGATCCTCATTGATCGAATAATATTGTCGTAACGTTCAAATCATTAATCGGTGTGCACGCGATAAACGAATATCACGTTTAATTACAGCGTGGAATAATGTCATTCGACCGAGTCATGGTCAACACAACTTTTCAATGAAAATTCCTGATATATAAAGCTGATAAAATGACGAACGTTCTGTCGACCCAGTCGTCCCCTACTAACACGTTAACTACTACGGTGATTATCGCTGACCCACGTTACTAAATTTATTGGAATGATTTAAGTAAGATAAATCTCACGGATTAAAAAAATGATCAACGATGTGAATATTTAGATAACATTGTCAGAAAGAAATGCGCAAATATAATACGATTTGCAAAAATTTAATGTTGTAGTGTAGTACGTTGCCATCTATTGCGGCTCTATCAGGGTAAACACTATGTATATTGTATATTCGTACACTTGTCCATACCTGTTATGAACATATTACGTGTAACATACATTACATTTATTACACGAAACATTTAAAAATTTCATTAGCATTGTAATTACATCCAACTGTTATCATCGTATTGATAAAGTTTTTGGTGGTTTTGAAAATGTATACGAAACTTTGAAGACATTTAGTACAAGTGTAAGTTTATTTAAATATTCATACTGTGTACCAATTTTTTACTAAATATAAATTTACAAAAAATATTCTTCTACGTGACTTCTACGTATATGTGTATTTCCAAATTGGAATCAACTTTTTCCAATATAATTATAATAATCACGTTTCATTATATATTACATAGCGCTAATGAAATTTCAAAATGTTTCACATAATACGCACAATATACACAAAAGTTTCCTATGATAAATGTACGAATACTTTCGGAAGCAATCATACGATTATAAAATTCGCGTGGCAATCAACGAGTTAACTAACATCAAACACGCATTCACCTAATTTCTCCGTCATCGTATATTCCCAAAACTTTTACCACCTTCCTATCTTATAATTGACACCACGTCCACCAGATACAAGCAGACTCGTCCGTGTTAATTGGTCGCGAGCTTAATATCCGTTTCAGTCGCGTCTCGTGACCGAATCGCTCCGCTATTTACTCGATGCACGTATATTCTGCATGCAGACAGAACACTGCGGTTTCACTGTGGTTCGTGTAACGCGTGGAATTCTTCGTGTAATTAAAAACAATACTCGACCGATCCATCGAGGGAGAATACGAGTATCTGGTTCGAAACGACGAGTATCGTGCTGCATTGTAGCTCAGGAAGGGCTGAAGTGAACATTTTTCAGCGAATGTTCCATTCAGCCGTCTTGTTGGCACGGTCTATTTTATAATCCAGTTACGAATCCTTTCCCATCTCGGCGGAAACGTGAAATTTACGCACGAACGATCGTATCGGATCGAGCAAGTCATCGACCAACAAATTTAATAGCGCTGTGTCAGTAATACGGATTTCTACGTAGCTGCCTTCACGGAAACACGTTATACAAATTGTATTGTTATTTAGCGCTTCATTTTCGAGAATTTAATCGGCTATTTTAATTACATATCTACGATATTTATTGGAGACGAAATAATATGATTTGCAATTGTTTTATTCGCTGTTTATTAAATTTTGTTAATGGTATGGCAAATGGGATTCCATTATCCGGTGGTATAAATCTGGAAAATATTACCCACAAATATCTTTACATATACAATGTAAAAGTTCGCAACGTATTAAAATTTTAAGAAAAAATACGACTATGTATATATAAGATTATTGTTTGAATTTCATTGTTAACTTTATGAAGAAACAATGAGATGCCACATATTAATGTCAGAAATGTAACGTTTAGAGTAATTAGAAATACTTTTGCGCAGATCGTATTATATTTCACGTGGAAGTTACATTTTATTCATTAAGATAAATATTTAATTTTTTATCGCCTGAAAGTTTTCCAAAGTGATCCGATAAGCAATAAAAATCAATTTCATATTTCTTTTCTAATTTTTTTAAATTAGCGTAATATTTAGACTTCAATGTTTGGATACTCTTCGCCAGATGATTAATCCCGAGTTACGTCCTTCGACTCTTCCCATCACACAGAATTAGCTTCGTTAGTCATATCATATTATAATGCTTGTCAAACAAACTAGATGCGGAGACAGTCTAAGAAGCAGCGGTTCGATGAAGGTAAATTCTGATCAAAGACTGCATTATCCCATGTACACGGTCGATTACATCTTCGATCATGCATTTCTAATAGGAAGCTGTAACGTGTATTGTTTACTAAACAATACCATAATAACGGATCAAAGCAAAATTATTCGTCGGGGCTTACTATATTATGTAAATTACAAAGGAAATCATACATCATACCGCCAAAGTAAATCTTCCAAATCCCAATTGGATTCTGTTTGCTTATACCTTATCCCCTTATCCTAACATGTTTAATCAATAATACCGTACACAATAATAATGCTTCTCTGATATAAATATTCTAAAACGTCTCAATTAATACTAGTTTGAACAATATTTTTCTTCCACTATCTCCAACATTATTTTTGTTATATTTTCATAGCTGGTACAATAAAAATGTTCGCTGAAATTTTACGGTCATACAGAAGAAGAGGAGAATTGATATCCCAGGGAACTGTAAAAGAATCGCCGACATTAAACGTGTATCGTAGCGCGTATATATGCCGCATACCCATTTTAATAATAATTAATATAACATTAAACGAAAGGCAAGCATGTGAAATTCCAAATTATAATAAAACGTATCATCATACGTTATTATATTTCCATTTTAATTTTTGCATTTAGCAAACCACTAAACGAGTGGTAAACAGCGTGACATTATAAATTATGAGATTAACGACATTATTATGATATAAAATCCTCTTGTGGGACACATTTGATCACATCAAATTAACAATAATACTAATTTGTTTGCAAACAAATTCGTCCAGGGTAATTCGTTAGCGTTGAACGTTCGTCCGGGTAGCATGGAGATCACGAGCGGTTATTTATTACGTGCATTGTTCCGGTTGATGTTTGCCATTCGCATGGCAAAACGCGAAACAATCATACATAACGGACTGGATAGCAGTTATTGTTGAAACGTTTCGAGCATACATACATACGTCAGTACGGTGTACTTGTGTTAGTGACTGCCGACTGAATGTGGACAATCGTCGAAACTCAATCTTTCGCGGGAACTCATACGTCGACGAAGTGTAACGCATTGCACGCGACGAGCATCGGTTTATCTGGCAAACGTCGTTTGTGGTGACGTTTTAAATTAGGAAATTAGACTAAGTACGTCAAATTAAAGTGAGAAATTCTTGAAAATTATTTCTCTTGAAACGAAAATAAAACAAAAATAGGTACGAATGTTCTTTCGCGGGAACATTTATACGTTCACCGATACGTTCATACGTCCGTAACGTCGGATATTTGTTATTATCTTTATAATAGTGAGTTTATTACTGTGTGTATATATATATGTCGAGTTATCATTATGATTAGGGTGAGGGGCGTGTAATGAATATTCTAGAATCGACAAGTAACCGTGGTAATTAGATACTCGAGGTACTAATGCAATGATCTTAGGTTCAATAACGAATCCGCGGTCAACGGGATAACAAATATACTTTCTTCCAAAGTCTAAGTCGGACTCTTTGTTAAAATAGTGAAGTATTCACTTGTCGTAAAGACGTTGTTTTACTCGCTGATAAGATCGCATCAGAGTGACTTTCCGTCACGATGATGCTGCAGAGGAAAACTATGATGGGGTGTGTCTCAGGGTACGAGATCATCGGATTCGTCGAGGATAACCCTCGATCGGAAAGTGAGGACAATGGTCGTTGTTGTTAATTGATTAACTTCTATGTTGGTCGTTAGAGAAAGATGCTAGCCGTCCTTGAGAGAAAGTTGCTAACGAGAAGCATCGTTCGTGAGAAAAACAGATTTCCCGTATCTTCCCATAGTAGGTGATAGATTTAGAGACTGTTAGGATAAAGACTGTTTGTCCGTTTGAAGGACCTCAGTTAACTAAATTCTGAGATTTATAGCGGGTCCTCAGGCTAGCTGAACATGTCCTGTGGAGATGCATCGATATCTGGTAATCATATCGCCCGAAGAATAGGGTCTGTGTGTGGAGAGCCACGGGGTAGAAACCATTGGAACGTTTACCGTCGAGTGCCGCTACAACTATTTCTTTTTAAGGAGAGCTATACAATTACTCTATACATCTATTAGGTAAAAACGTTCATCCCGTGAACGCGGCTACGTTCGGCGACTAGTTGTCGCCTCGAGCCCAAATCTCGGACAATTATAATCGGGTTAATTTATGAAGATTTAAGTATTGGGAATTTTCCAAAGAATTCCAAAGGGAAGGCCCGGTGTCCTTTCATCTCCGACATATATATTAAATATTAGAAAATATTAAATAATAAGAAGAAATTTTATATACTTGTGTATTTATATTGAAGAAAGAAGAAAGACACAAAAGAGAAAATAAAGGAAAATAATTGACAATAACACACGAGACGCGCGTGGCGGAAGAAGTTCGTGGAACAATCGCGTTAGACACTTCTTCTTTTTGTTAATTTCAACAAGCTCTCATAAGTGGCGCTATAGTTTCCACACACGAGTGTCTCTCATAAGAGAGTGTAAAACTACACATGTATGCACGCACGTACATACACGCGCACATACAACACGAAATAATCGACTTACCCGGCACGCGTTAAATTTCGTAGCCAAAGAGAAATTGAGATAAGTTTTGCAGAAGTTGGGAATTTCGGCGAAGGTTGTTTCATATATGTCACGTACGTCTCTCACGCAAAGTTTTGTGCAATCGTTTCGTAACAAGCGCTTGTTAAAATAACGACGATATGAGGCGAACTGCAAGGAAGAATTCCATTTTTATTTGTTCGACTTTGTAGAAGAACGTAGTCGTCACGAAGATACTAAAGGAATTTTATGAAAATAAAATTTGGGGTGGGTGTATGCTCGCAGATTTCGTTGTACATTTGGCAATGCATTAAATATTATGTGTAAACTATAGAATTTTAAAAATAACTCATATCTTCATTAACAGAGGTGAAAAGCTGGAATCTAAAGAAAGAAAAAACATTATGCAGGGTACTTTATAATTTTAGAGCCAAGTTTTTTAATTCAATTTTTAATTATTGCTAATATTTGTAGAAAAACAAAGTTACGATCAAATATATTTTTAATAGGCAAAGAGAAAGATCTTCTCCAGATATTATAAAAGTCAACTTATGATATCAACTGACTCTGAGTCGCTAATAACATTTTAATATAGTTTACCTGTGTGACTGTACATTTAAAAAATGGTGGGAAAAATTTAAAGATACGATATATGTCTCTAAATTGGTTATAATCTAGATGAAGATATTGAACGTAACAAGATGTCATAGCGAATCATAAGTTTTTATTGTGCTGAATGCCATCCACCGTTCCGCTTGCATACGAAATACCAGCTTACATTTTCATTAAAATTTCCGCGGCTTAATAAGATTCGCCCTCGGGAATCCTGATCGTATGCAAGAAGTGAAATTAAGAAACCACTGGAAAGAATAATGTAACGGAGATGGGAACGAGGGCATGGAGAAACAGGGTCACGCGGGCACGGAGGGATGAAGCGGAGGGTTTTGTGGGACAGGTCAGGATGTGTCCATGACTCGAATGATCGCGATTCCGCGATTGCGTTGTTGCTTCGTAACGACGATCGCTAAAAAGCGTAGTGGATCGATCGAGAAAGAGGACTGTAAGCGTACCATCAAATATTCTCTGAAATTATTTCACGATTCTAAACGAAGATAATAAATGTCTTGCTTGTGACGAGGGAATAGAATTATTCGACCAGCCTGAAAAATAATTTGTGTCCGAAAAGATTGATAGCGATACTGTAAAATTAGAAATAAAAATGCAATAACGAATGATAGAATTGTGAAATAAAATTTTGAATTGGCTTGAACAATGATACGTGTTTCGTAAAGTGGACAGTGGTACAGGGAAATTATAGATGAATATGCGGTGTAATGAATAACAAAATTACAAAATAATATTTGAAAATAAAGTAGAAATTAATATGCAGCGATAAAATAATAATTACAAACAGCTACAAACTTGTTTGCATTTAAATTACCTCGAATGAAAAAGATTCATTATTGCTTTCGTAATAACATAGCTGCAGCCTAGCATACTATAAATTCTCCTTGAAGTTACAGAACGGAATCCAATAGAAACTTTCCTGAATCATCGTGAATCAATCAATTTTCGTCTTTTACGGTATCTTTCGCCCTTGCGAAAATAACCCATTACAACCGCGCTCTCGTGTTTACAGTAAAAATAGAACAAACCGATCATGAACCGCGAACTGTAAACGAGGAAATGAAATTGCTGGCGATACGAAGTATCGAGGGAAGAAAGAAAGAAAACAAAGCGAGGATTATCATCTCGAACGCGGCAGATGCGTCTTATTGCTTCCAGTAAAGGTTTCCAAACGGATAGGAGCTCACGATTTCTATTATCTCTAGATTAAAGTTTGACCAACAGCTTCTGAATTTTTCAATCGCAAACTTTGCAACTGCTCCTCTTCTCTCAATCGGTTTTCTCGGCGTTGCTCTACTGCATGTAATCAAATCGATCGAGTTGTAAGCTTTTTGTAAAATTAATCGTCGCTGATCAATCGAGACAGCGTTTCGCGCTGGTAATCGATCCCATTGCTCCTTCGTGACCCTAACGTTTACGGTGTCCATTTGTAAAAGCGCGCGTACCCTGCCCGAAAGGAAACATTCACCGCTCGTATCCCTGTGCAATTGCGATAAATTGTGTCAATAGCCGCAGGATACTGTGCTGGAACGATTATACCCCAAATAAATCACGCAAACACGATTACGAGCTTCGTACCTTCGATCACGCGGGAAATTCCTATATAATTTTACTTTTATTTTATCGTGTAGTCGCAATTTTCAGGTCACTTCGTGTAGATTCAGTTGTGGATGCGGAAATTTTCTTCACGATTACGAAATGGTGGAATCAAACTTTGAAATTGTTGAATGTGAGGCTATAAACACATATGGAGTTACTTAGTACACGAGTAATTGTGCAGGTCAGAGAAGATTCACACGAAAGTTGGCTCATGAAAGTATTCGAATACTTAGCACAGCTTATGAATATACATATTATGCGAATTGTACAAAACTTTCTGAAATTTCATTAGCATTGAAACGAACGCGACTGCTGTAATTACAAATGATAGAATTTGAAACCAATCAGAAAATGTGTAAAAGTTACAAGATATCTATTGCGAGCATTCACTTAGCGAAAAATTAATATATAGTATAAATAATGGTGTTAAACATATAATTAACACCAAAGATGGTCTCATTAAATATTGTGGCTTATTAATACATTAATAGAAATAACTGTATGCTCCTCAAAGATATTTTGTAATTTCTACGATACATACATTTTCAGATCTGCTTCAAATTTTACCAATACAATCAAGATAGTCGTCTCGTTACAGTGTCGACGAGATTTAACAATCTTTTGTATAATATATGTGTATATACATAAGATATTTCTAAGAGTGATGGAATGAAAAGATTTCTATATTCTATATGCTTAAGAAAGTGATTCGAATTACAATCAGTAGAATACCTGAAAATTTTCCAAATATGTATATGTATAATTCAACAGGAATGTTGTATCGTTCTAACGAATACTTTTGTTCGTTAAGAAGAGAATGCCTAATGTGGATGGTATTTTATTTGTGTTTCAGAAATTCTGAAGTCGCTATGCAACGAATTTCTGCCGATGAACGTGTCCGCTATCTTATACCTGATGAACTACGAGAAATACGGCCGCAGCACTGCCAGTGCTCAATACTTTCTGCAGCTGGCCGGTTACTTAGGAATTCCAGTGATAGCATGGAATGCAGATAACTCGGGATTGGAGCGAGTGAGTTGATCCAAATGTTCCTTTTTTCTCATTTGCGCAAGCGAACTTTACAAACAAGCACAGCCTTTTTTAGAAAAAATATTTTCCAGTTCTTTAGAATACAAAATGGAAATAAAAATTTTCTAACATGTTAAGCTTTCGTGATTTCTCTAAACACGATTACGACAACACGAATGTTACCTTCGTATCAAGCAGAAAAATAATTCCGGCCATTTTTTAGAAATAGTATTTTTGCACGGATTACAGTAATTAATAAGCATTTATAGAAAGTTAAAAAAGGTGAAAATATATAAAGTACTCAAAATAAAGCATTCGTTATATTATTTAATACGTGAGATAAATTTCCAATTAGATCACTTTCTTAATCACGTTTATAAAAATATAGATTTAAGAATATATTTATTAAAAATATGCATGATCACGATCAATGCTACAAAATATACAAAAATATACAAATAAACATCCAGAGTTTAGTAATTAGATACAATGAGCTACGTTTTATTATACACGAGCATTGTCTTGATGCTCGAAAAACTACGTTATAAATTATACAGTCGCAATTTAGATTTCTGATAAAATATACTACTAATGAAATTAGCAATAATTATACGCAATTAACATTAACCTTTTTACGAATTCTTATGTCCGAATTCCACTCTCGCTTATAATAATATCTTAGAATAATAATAATAATAAAATCTCTAGGAAAAATTGATAAATTTGCACATCGATAACGATTGTGCAAATTTCTCCTGGAACGTAACAAATCTTTTAGCGGTTGAAAAATATGGAGAATAAATTGAATCGAAAATGACGTCGAAATTTCTTACCAGATATCTATATATACGAATAATTACGTATAATAAACTGCGGATTGTTATGTATATATGCAAAAATTTAAAATTGCAAAAATACACAGAACGCGCGCAATATGCAGAATTACTTAAAACACTGCGTACTCGTTAGAATAGTTAATATATAAAACAAATTTCCGCTTAGGTTCCATTTCTTCAATAGTAGTTATACAATTTTTGCATAAATATCCACAGATCAGCTTATTAACTCAATGCAAAAGACGAAATTGGTTCTACGTAATACAACGTCAAATTACTTAAATCGTAGCTCAGCACCGTCGCGAGAATGTCAAGTTAGAACGATCCGTTTGAAAATACATGAGTTTTCGTCATCTTTCAGAGAGCTTCGCAGAGTAACCTACAACTGCAGCTGGCGCCATCGTTGGAGCACCAAACGGCCGCGATGCTGAGCATCCTCGAGAGGTACAAATGGCATCAATTCAGCGTGGTCACATCGCAGATTGCCGGACACGACGATTTCGTGCAGGCGGTCCGTGAAAGAATCTCCGACATGCAGGATACTTTCAAGTTCACTATATTGAGCGCGATCCTAGTCACCGATACACGAGATCTTCTCGAGTTGGTAAACAGCGAGTCCAGAGTGATGTTACTCTACTCGACAAGGGAGGAAGCCATCACAATCTTGGGTGCGGCGCACGATTACAAGATCACCGGTGAAAATTACGTGTGGGTCGTAACGCAGAGCGTGATCGAAAACTTGCAGACGCCCAGCCAGTTTCCAATTGGAATGCTTGGTGAGTGGAAATGTTTGCTTAATTGGCGTGTTACGTATTTAGCGAATTTGGGTGATTGACGATTGCTGGATAATATTTATTTATACGTGTCTATCTATTTATTATCATTTCTAATTCATTCAGAAATTTTCAATTGAATTTAAATATTATTATTATTTTAATATTACTATATCTACTTATTATCATTTCTAATTCATTCATAAATGTTCAATTCAATTTAAATATTGTATAATAATATTTATTTATATATTTAATTATAATAATAAATAAAATAATTGGGTATTTGTGTGTGTATGAGATATCAAAATTGAATATGCATTTAGATCTGTAACTTTTGATATATCCTTCAATGGAAGAATTAATTATTTATTCATGCAATCTCCGCTTGCGCAAACAGTTACGTTAGGTTGCATAAATTATTGGGTAATATAGTGGAGCTTATTTAAATTCCAATAAATTAGAAGTCTGCGTCGTGATTATGCATCGCGATATGGATAGCGATCTTGTTCGAGGAATGAACTCCTCGATAAGGGAAAAGATAAATTTATTTAAAAAAAGCGGGGTTGACATAATATTTTTACTTTGCTGATTGGAGGTATTTTACTTTACTTGGCAAAGATATGAAATTTTGTCTTTCCGTTGTCACTCTTTGTTCTCGTGGTATTGAGAGGATAATATTATACGTATCCCAGTAATTTTAAGTAAATTTCCTGTTACGATTCTTTTATTTTCATATCTCTATCTTACTGTTGTTTTAATAAGCGAAACGGGGTTTAATGTTTTCATAAACTTTAACGTGAAACTGGACCGAGAAACCATCCATTCGTATTTTTCTCAAACTTAGGAAATTTTTTATACAATATTTGTGTTACGCATAAAACTTCCTCGTAGCAAAAATTTCATCTAAATAAATAAAAGACGGTCGAAATTGTATCACACGCAGTTTTCAAAATCAATTCAATGAATACCGATTAAATATTTCTTATACATGGCTAAAGATTTTTTTCATTAAACACTATTTCATTAATTTACCGCTATTAACATTATTTTATTAATTTTATTCACTTTCCAACCTGAAGAAAAAATTCGAAGAAACATGGATTTAACCAGAAACGAGTAAAAAATTCTCCTTTACCTATAAGTATTGGAAACTCAATTGGGAAACGTCATATCTGCGCTTCTTCTCTACGAAATCGAGAGGTCTGTCGAAGCGTATGACGTTCGACGTGTTCCTGCAGAACAGAATTCGATGAATTTATTCCTCCCAAGAGGATAGCCACGACAGAATCTCGAGGAAGGCATCAATTTCCGATTTCCGTGATTCTCGCCTCCCCGTTGAATCTCCTTTTCAACGACTGGCCACTCAAAATATCGACCGGCATTCCATCCTAACAACTAAAAATTCTAACAGGCGGCAACTCTCTTCCGTTATTCCTTACATGGAGAAGTTTCTTATAGGCATCGATGCTCACGTTCAGATGACAATTACGGAGCTTAACGCGTTATAGATAGTGACTAAAATTCTATAATAATTCGCCAGATATTTTTAACGTTAAGTTTTTCGTAAAAGGAAAAAAGAGGGAAATTAATTTGAATGATTTCTCGTGGTTTTTATAAAGTTATTGAACAAGGGAAGGAAAAATTAATTTTTACGAGCTTCGTAAAATTTCTATCAAAATCTCGATTAAAGGACTTGAAGATATGATTTTGTGTGCGCCTTTTTTTAAGTTTCTGTTTTAAAAAAGGAGAAATATTAATATTTATGATCTCCCTTGATACAATTACAATTTTTATACTAACATTCTCTAAGTACAATCCTTATAAAATCTTGATATCCAAGGATCCAACGCGAAGCTGTTTATTAGACGACACGAAACGTCTTCCGTTCGCGCTAACATGTCTCTGGGACAATACAAAACAATTTGCACACGTTTCTCCCTCGCGAGTAATTTCGTGAGCTTCGAAACGAGAACGCGTGAGGTATAATAACGTTGGCGAAATGAAATTACTGCAACTGAAAAGCGGCCTCTTTCTAATTTCCTTTAAATCTCCGTCTCTCGTATCGTCTCGCTCGATTTATTCTCGGCTATTTTTTCGTGGATAAGCCGAGAGGAAGCCACATCGTTTTCATCGTTCACGAAAATCCAGACTCTTGAACGAGCGCGCCGGTGACAGAAAGATTTCTGAATTCAATATTTTCGCAGGTACTGTAACGATGTTGGTCACATGGGAGCGCGCATACGCGAACGTGAATGCTCAGCGAACAAGGCAGGAAATATGAAAAAGAAAAGAACGAAAAAGCTAGATCTACACCAAAAAATTCAAGTTTTGGTATTGACAAATATTCTGCAATCTCGAGTGGAGGCCGCAAAAGTCGAAAACGGTTTCTATTTGTACCTGCAGTCTCATCGATTTTCAACGCGTGGTCTTGTCAGAGGGATATCATATATCATATATCATACATTCACTCGAAATTCAAAGAAAAAATATGTTGGACGGATGCTGGTAGTTTTAAAACGTAAATAAAATATCCTGTTAAATATTCCATAGGAATGGCTATTAGATTTTAATAAGGAGAAGATTTCCTTAGTGGAATTATAGAAATTCTATTTACTTCTCATTATACATTTATAGCCAGATATCCTAATTGCACACACCACTGCACATACAAATAGCCATCTAATATTGTATTGTATATAAACGTTTTTCGATACCATTTACATTGTACATAAAATACTTTTTGTATCCACGCAATTGAATGACTTCAATAACTTTAAATGGCAAAAATTTAAATATTTAAGTGGCACACTCTGTATAATCGTTTCTAAAAGAATTGTTATATTTCATAAAACTATTGCAGTGTTTAATTGAATTTTGTTGTGGCTTCGTTTCTTAAGATAATAAACTGTTCTCAGACCTAAAAGCTTTTAATCGAAATTGCAACAAGAATATTCCATCTGTAACACAATAGAGAGTATACTATAACTTCTCGTAGTACTATGTGCGTATTTTTCTCCACACGCATTCTCTAAACTGTGATAATTAAACTGTGCCTGACACTGATTGATTCGAGTTTAACTACTGACGCTGTCGCCTGTTACAATCAATAACTATATATAATATAACCTTCTTTCGCGCGATAAATTATCAATCGCTCATTTGTTATTCAGTGATTTGAGAAGCAAAATGAAAGAAAAAAAAATTCCCAGATACCAAGTGTCCAACGAATATGCTTCAGCTGTGTCAACCGAGCACTCGCGTTGCTGTCGATCAGCGTGTCTTCCATTTTAGCAACCGTTCGAGGACAGCAAGCTGTATCGAAGAGAATTTAATTAAATCCATTCGAACGAAGCCTGTCTATCAACTAACGCTATTTACTCCTCGTTTCTCTCTTAAAAATAGTTTCGACGAACTAAAATTTCGCTTATTAATCAACTTCTAAATGCGTTATAATTGAAATTATATAAAATACAGACTTTATTTTCACTTAATTAGAAATAGTTTTGACGAACTAAAATTCGCTTATTAATCAAGTTCTAAATGCGTTATGATTGAAATTATATAAAATACAGACTTTAGTTTCACTTAATTAGAAATTATTTTTTTTAAACATGCAATTCCAAAGTTTTTACGACTTACCGTTTTGGTCCATCGGCGATCTTTTTCAGGAGTACATTTTGATACGAGCACGGAACGTCTGGTCAGCGAAATCACGACCGCGGTGAAAGTTTACGCGTACGGCGCCGAGGATTTCTTGAACAATCAGGCAAACAGTCATTTCAGTCTGAACACTCAGCTCAGCTGCGAGGGAAGCTACGGCGAATCCCGCTGGAACGCTGGGGATCTGTTTTTCAAGTAAGCGCTGCTTTTAATCCAACATTTTTAGGTTCGGTACACGAAATATGGAAATATGGGTGTACGGAATATGATTGTAGAAAAGGAATATATATTTGAAAATACAACTCTTGTAGAATTGCATAATTGGAATCTTTTAAGAGTTCGCTAATATTATATTTATTTTATATTTATTTTTTCTATTTTCATTTTTATATTCTCTCGGTATTATATCTGCACAGTTATGATCCCCTGAGCTTTCGCTAAATTTTATTTTATTCCGAAGGAAACAAAAAAAGAGGATATTTCTTTTCATTTCGTTATTTTATCACATAAATGTTATATTACCGTAATCGCATCAAAATCTATTTTTGCGCAAAAAGTATCAGTTCTGAATTTACGATGAGAGATTTAATATGCAAAATCCAGTCACGTGATATTGCGGTGACGGAATTTTAAGTTAATCTACGGCACATGTGGCACATTTACAAAAGTAAACTTTAAGAAATTAACGAAATACCATTTTAGATAATATCTTTTGCCAACGACGAGTCGATACTGTATTTTAATAGAATATTTCTGCTTTCTATAAAATTCAATTGAATGAAATACATATATCCCGCTTTGGCAGATCAGAAACCATTTAACATTATATTTCAATTAATTGGCCACGTAATTTCATTAAAATTACAGTTAAGATAATAGCATCATCTAGCATGCAATTTATGATATGAAATTAACAGTTCCACCAACCATAAATTTCGAGTATAATTAATTAATGAATTTATTCGTTGGCAGATCGTACAGTTGTATGATGCGAGTAATCGTTACGCATAGGATAACCTTGGCTTAATTACCCATGGGGGATGTGAACATTGATTAAATTCACTTGGTAATATCAATTTATCGGAATTGACGCGTGGGACGGAAAAAATGGCCTTTTAAAAATTCTGCATGCATTCGATTATTACGATAAATTCCGAATTATTGCGATAAGAATAAAAATCGTGCAGATTGTCGTTATCGTCTCATTACGATCGTATTTATTTTCCATCATAGATCGTATTTAATTGAAAGGCAGAGTTTAGAGTGGGATTGACTTGCACATGAAGTATAATGCGTTATTCATGGGCAAGAAGTGGTAGCTCTTGAATGAAAGAAATTAAAATGTCAAGACGGAGAAAAATCGAAGTAAAACTCGCCGGGTTGTTATTCATCGTTACAGAAACAGAAGGAACATAATAAATACTCGTAGAAGAAAGTCAATTCTTCGCAGACTGAAGCGATCGCAGACAGATCTGTTGTAACAACAGAAGCGAGTTTTAAGATCGAGGTATTTTCCCGTAAATGAAGAAAACAAAGCTAGAAACGAGAAAATACGAGAAAGAGGAAAAGTAAGAAGCAATGTGAAAGAAAATTTATTTATTTATGAATAGACCGTGAATGTTCATGGATTTATGGTGAATTCAAATTCACAAAAAGCATGCAAGATATACCTGGATGAAGTAAATCTTTACTTAAGCGTTATTTCCTTAATTGTATTCGTAAAAAATATAACTTTGCATAAACATCTTCTAAACTTGCTTTTTTATAGCTACTAGATGTTAAAATATTCGTTCTCCTGAAACCCATAGAATTCATAAGACTAAAATGGTGTTGTATTGACGAGTTATCCTCAGGGCAGAATCGTATTACCTCTCTTTCCAGGTATTTGAAAAACGTGTCTGTGGAGGGTGATCAGGGGAAGCCGAACGTCGAGTTCACCCAAGACGGCGTTCTGAAATCAGCCGAACTGAAAATCATGAATCTCCGTCCCGGATTAAGTAAACAACTCGTTTGGGAGGAGGTGAGTGTAAAATTTTCCATGAGTTTTTGTTGTTTTCTAAGAGATGCCAGTTTACTGTCTAAAAATTCGCTACTTTGAACGAGATTTGCTATTGTACCGCAGATATTTCTCGTTTCAAACGCATACGATTGAATCTGTCACGGGTTTCGCAGAGATCAGCGTAAAATATAACGTAGATATCGCACGACTCAGCGGCTGGATGTGGGATAACAAGGAATTGAAGTTGAAAAATATTAGATCCCTTCGAAGATTTCGAGGCAACCCGGATAGAAAAGAAGGTTTACGAAAAGAATTCGCGATCTAGTATTGAAAGAAAGAAGCCACGCCAGATGTGGATTTCATTATCAATGAAATTCTTTTGTATCCCCGCGGACTTTCAATAATATGTATTAGAGTTAAAAAAGAAGGTTATAATAAATAAATAATGTAAAATTTGGATATTAAATTTAATTGAAACTATGATCTTAAACTATAGAGTATCGCGATAGTTTTAAATTAACTGTGTTAACAGAAACAATGAATTTATTAGACGAAAAATCGAAATTCTTGTTGAGAATTTTGGATCTTAATAGCCGAAATAATAGTATAGGAACGCTAAATTTACACTTGGAATTTATATTAGAATAATTATACATCTATTTAATAAACGATTTCAAAGATATTCATCGATACACACTTGCACGCGTCTCAGCACCTTCTTCCATACCCGACTGTTAACCGACTGAACAGTTTACGTTCCTTTGTTTTCGAAATGCCGCGCACACACATACTTTCACACACTGATATTCACATACAAGTATTACTACTACGCAGCTAACCTAGTCTAGCAAATAAAATTATACATATCTCAATAACATTAAACCTGGTTTAATAGCGGTAAATCATTTCTTATATTGGAAGATTTATTATATGTTCATACTACTTTTCTGCTACAATACGTCCACATTCACTTTTGTTAATAGTTCAGAATGCTCCCATTGATCAGCTTAATTGAGCTATAGATCTTCCTTGCAAGATGCCGGTCGTACACGAAAGGTATAATTGAAGAAATTGGATTGAGAGGGGAAGAATTTGTCGATACTTCTAATATTTCAATTAGCCGAAGCAATTGACTGATAAATGAAAGAAATCATATTCGACTTGAGTAATTAAATCGATTTCGTTCTTCTCTGCCGTGTTAAAAGAAATCGTTATTCTTATCCGATTTATAATAATACTGAAATTGCTGATTAAAATGAAAGATACGTGAAAAATGATGTATAAAATTACGCAAGAACAAGTAGAAGTCTACTAAAACGAACATAATTAATTCTGAAATCTTATTCGTCATATCATCTGTTAATTCTAATGCAAACTCACGATCTGAAACAAAGTTAGGTTCTCTTTAATACAAATAGTAAGAAAATAATATTAATTTAATTATTTAACTATTATATATTATACACGTTAAACCACGAATTACTCTTCTTTAATGAAAACAATAACATAAATAATCTAATTCAGGAACAAGATAAATTACAATCGTAGTATTCTGATTTTATCGAATAAAATTTTTCGTTCAAAAGATCATTCAAATTAGGAATTGGTCAGTTTGAACAATCTTAGTTTAGTCATAGTATCTAAATATTCCAGATAGTATCGTTCAGCAATTTAGAAACGTTTCCGCAACAAGAGAGAATTACGTCAAAATATTGTTATATGCGAATCGTTGAGTATTCACTAGCGAGGCAGCTGTGCGAATTGGGCTTTAGGTTGCGGCTAGAGAGGGAAACTTCGTTTTCTAATGGATGCATTTGACGTTTAATTAACGTCCGGCATCGTATTGATCGAGCGTACACGTTCAGCCTAGACCGTATCGATCCTCGTCGCGAGTTTTCGCGAATTCACGCGCGAATTGTCATGGTTCGTCCAACTCGATATAGTGGCTCTCACGATATAAATTGAAGCATCAAGTAACGACATCGATTGACGCGATGACACCCGCTGTTACACGCCTTCTTATATTATTCTCGATACAGCGACTGAATTAAAGTTAAGATATATAACTCATGTGACTTTAATCAGGATTTTAGATCCTCGTTTTCTCGGATTTCTGTCAATCTTCTTAGCACGTTATGTAGCACGACACCGGTCCAGACGGACTTTAATATAGTAGGTTTAAAGTAATTCAAAGTTTTGACATATTGTTGGACATTCAATGCCCCGGCACGTCAATTGCAATTTTATACGAAATATTTGTATTAAATTTCGCGTAAATACGGAATATGAGAATTTAGAAGAAAAGTCTGTTTAACGGATGTATTTTAAAGATTTAACATCAATATCAATCTTGATTAATTTACGAAATATAATTTGAACAAGATCGTAACGAAGGGGATCTGTTGATAAAATGTTAATGACATTTGATGTTTTTTAACGGTGTTTTCTTTCTGAACTCTCAACGATGTGATTAAATAAAATTATGAAGGAAAAAATGGAAGCTTTGTAGCGAAGGAAGTGTACTCTTTAAAATATTACCGAATGGTTCGTGATGTGTTAGAAACTGTTGTATAAAAATAATAAACAACCTCCGAGAAGTAGAATAAATTAAAATTCTGATAATTTGAATTAATTATGTTTTCCATTCGTTTGGCCGCATTCAGTTCGCTTAAGTAAGTTGTAACATTATTCTGTGCCAACATATGTTGTCATAATTTCAATAATATGACGTCTACTAAATTTTTTATAATAATCATACCACCAACGCGCTGTTTTATGAAAAATAGTCGTGAAGTAATTTACTCTGGTATGATTCTCAGCCTGTAACGAGGTGGTCGCTTTAATTTCCGTTGCGTTCAAACGTTTATTCACAGTTCGCTGACGAACATCCGGGTCTCACCGAAAGGAATTTCACGAGCGACTTTCGCGTGACCACCGGATTTCATCGTACTTTTGCGAGCTGCCCCCGTAAATCTGCGCGTAAACCCGTAACAAGACGTTTAGCGTGATATATCGGGGTCGTCTGTGTTGTTCTTCAGAAGCTGTGGCTTTTGACCTTTGAAATGAAATGTAAAATAACTGATCGATTTGTTTTTAAAAATATATTTGTAAAGATATTTATACTCGTTATCTATTACCGGTATCCCTTTGATATTTATTTGAACATCGTTAAAATGTTATTTTCTCCGATTTTACAAATAAGCATGTTTTTATTAATTAGCCGATTATTAAATGCCTGTTTTATATTCTGTATTTGCAGTCAAATTTCACCGAAATTTATTCAAAATATTTATCGTACGTACACCTACTTTCACCTACTTTGTATATGAAAATTTTACTTCGATTAAACAATTTCGAAGACTCTGTACAAATTCCATAACAAAATCGGCGAAAAAACTTTGTAATTTTGTTAATCAGGACCCGTTTCCTTCGTAATTTAAAAACATCACGTTCCACTAACATCATCTTCGCAACTTCGCAAACCTGTATTTTAAGCGGCTAAATACTCCAGAACAGCGACAGAAATACCAGTGATAAATAATTCTCATTCAGGCATAATCAACCTCGGATTACATGTAAGTAGAAAGGTATCATACAAATCCGAGTCGTTTTCTTTCATTCAAGTTATCTCGGCCGAATCGTGACGATTTTATGTATTCCCATTCAGCCTTAAAGAATCGAATATCCCGTCAACAGCGTAAAGAACGACCTTTTAATATTCCAAACGCAACTACGTTATTCGCGAGTTTCCATGTTTGAAATGCCTCATTCAACCAATTCATGTGTTGCTCTTTTGTTGCACGCAAATTCCTCCCCTCAAAGAGCGATACTCTTTTCAGAGGGCGGCACGAACGTCGCTTCTGTCGCTTCATTTCATTCCAGAAACAGAAGGTGCTTTCCACGCGGCATCAATGACAAGGATTCGGGTCGAGCGAAATTAAACGTGTCCACTTAATCGCGGCAGACACCGAGAACCGCAGAATTCGGTCGTTTCATGGAACGTGCTTCACGTATAATCCTAATGTAAACGCTCCGTAATTACCGCGAAAATCTTTTTTTGCGTTCAAATGCTGACCTGCTCGTTTTTCTTTTCTCCCGCCAGCGCTGCTTTCCCACCGTCTTTTCACAACTGTTCTTTGTTTTCCCTGTTGAATAATTTGTTTTTCATGGCTGGATTCATTTCTCCCGCCTCCTTTCACAAGAAGGTACGTTTACCTACGTTTCTTTCCCTTCTGTGCTTTAGTAAGTATGTGTGTAATTTAGCGTTTCTGTTCTTTCTTCTGCATTTAATCGTTGGTTTTATCACAACCGTAATTCTTTTCGCTTCGGTTTGCACAATACACACGCTCTGAAGATTATTTCTTCTACACGAAAGTCTTTCACGCTTGAGAATCTGCACAGCAAGAATTGAGAAATTGTTTCTCTATGTTTCTTTTATTTCCAGTCTCAAGGGTGTTGTTTGGACTCGACCCTGATCTTGCTCTCGACCCTGGTCTTGTTATCGCATCGTTGTTTCCGCTGCCAAAGTGTTTCAGCCTCGCGGTCATTTTATTTTTATACTGTTTTACGTATTCGCCGTTTTCTTACAGTCGAGAAGAATATTTTAGATTGTTTCATCTCTGTCTGGTTTATGCAATTATTTTTTATCCCCATTTCAAATGAATTATATTTGAAGATCGTTTTATGGAAAATTTAAACAGAAAAGCAAGTATCTAGACAGACATCAAATTTCTCGCTATATTGGAGCTCTTTGATGACAGATCATTTCTATCAAATTGATAATAAATAATTCTTTACGAAATTTACCAAACTAAGATTCAATTAATATCTTGTAATTCAGACCATCGTTGTTTGCTAGAAATCAATTTCAGCAACGTCTCTCTCATTACTTTAACATCTTTTAAACGATAAGACTAACAGAACTTTTGTTGTTAATAACATTTTCCACAAAATTAAATAGGACAACGATTTAAATATAATTTGAATGGGACCTGTACTAAAAACTTGAGGTATATCCTACAAATGCTTAAAAACTCGAAACGTTTCTCCTATACGTTTCATTTTCCTGAAATTAAATTATGGAATTAAGTTGAACTGTTCTTTCTCACAACTAAATTCTTTTTATTACGCAGTATACCAACTTTATCCAATAATATGGTTATCCGACGTCCGTGCGCCGAAGATTTTTACTAGCATTTTAGAACTTAACCGTAAGTTGTAATGCCAGTGTTAACTTAGGTGACTTTTATGGGGATTTCATGGTAGACAGTAAACGTTGCTCCTCTTTTCCAACCTCCCATCGTTCGAGAAACTTTCCCCCTCGTGTATCACGATTTTCGGCTTGAACGGATTTTATTTGATCATCGTTACAGCGCGTGCACCCTACATACATCTGTTGGCTTTCTTCTTCGATATTTTAAGTTTAATCTTATATCTTACGAGAAGTAACTAATTTTATCGTTGAGACTCTGTTAATTTAAAACAATTACAATTTAGATATTAAGCTTGAAACATTCTATACGAACAAATAAAAGTTATCATATAAAATTCAGTTATCCATTGAAAAACTTTTACACGTTGCAGTTAATAAAATTCATCAAATGATAACTGGAGTAAAGAATGGATATATACAGGACCTTTCATGTTTATTATGAAAAATAATTTTTATAAAAAGCAGGTTGTAATTTCATAGGATAGGTCACACAAAATTAACTCATTCGTACCTTTTCGTGAAATTTAACGTATGACATGCGTGCGTACAAAAATTGCTGTTGCCTATCCCATTCTGTACTGCAACAAAGTTCATATTTTAATATGATCCATGTTACGTATATTTTAAAAACACTGAAATATTACAGCTATTAATATAACGAATATTACAGGTTTAAAATATGACCCAATTTTTTACAAAAATGATAAAACTTAATCGATAATTTCAACTGATGATGAATTATTAATAATTAATCAAATAAAAAATGGGATTATGCTAAAACGCTCTTTCCCCTTTTTATCCAATGTCAACCGCTGATAAAAATCAACAATTCTTTTCTCTACATTTCTTCTATAACAAGTTAATCGTTAACTCTTCCATAATTTCTCGATTCAATCAAAAGTAATACTCGAGATGAACTACGAGGAAAAGAGTTGAGTCTCTCGTTCGAATTAACTTGGCGTATCGAGATCGCTGACGAACGAAGAACCAAGTCGCTCGGAGAACTTTTGTTTCCCCTGGACGTCGTTCTTCGTCCTAACAATTCTAATTGCTTCCTGCGATTCGCGTTGTTTTAACGTCGATTCACAGCCATCGCGAACGCAACGAATCTTCAATTATATCACCAATGGGAATACGATGAACGCGCCGTTACAAGGAGATTTCTTTCCGCGTCTGTAAGCACGCGTTTCCGCCTGACTGATGGAAATAATTAAACGACTCGAAGGAAACTCGACTGGATTGCGGCCCCGGTCTGACGAGAAATGATAAATAGAGTCGAAAGGAAACGAGCTACTTTGCCGAACTAATTTCTCCGGAATTTCAGCCACCACTTTCACTCGCGTTATCGACAAAATGACAGTCCTACGGCGAGCAAGTGTTTTCGTTTCGAGTGCGCGAACTCGACAGGGTTATTTAACACGCGAATGCGTAACTTGTACTTTTGCGAAGAAAGATGTTGCTAGGAAGAAGCGTTTAAGTAAAATCAGAGAGTACTTGATCTTTTATTATTGTAATAGCATTCGTGATTTACCAGTCAAAAATTTGGAATTACTTGTCTAATTATATGTATTATACATGTTGAGTCTATATTAACACTACAACTACAACACCAGTCAAATTTTACAATTTTATTTTAAAATTCCTACTTCGTGTTATATTTTGTCCCGCAATGATGTAATGACTAGAATAATATAACGAATTTTATTTTGTTGTTTATGTATTCAAACTGAAAATGTTTCAAGGCTACTTAATTATCAATACCAGTCAAAATGACTGGTACTTGTCAAAGTGTAAAATGGTCCTACAATCTGTTTATAGAACTCCAATTAACCACTTTCTTCGTTTTCTACAACTTGCCACACGTTTTTCAAATTTTTACTGCGTATCATTTGGTATGACGATATCAGTTATCAGAAAAATTCCGGATCGATCGCTAGATCGCTAGATGCTAACACTAAAAATACCACATCAGTCAAAATGACTGCTTCTACAATTTTATAAATGTGCCAATCTTCATTTGCGGTTGTAAAAATGTACTACATAACATGGAATTGCTTCTGTAAGAAAGTAATAAATCAATAAATATAAAAATATTCTATTATTACGTATTTTTTAAAGACCAGTCAGTTTGACTAATTTTAGTAGAAACAGCTTCGTGTTAACTATCGGTAGTTCTAATGTTAATTTTGAATCGACAACTTATTATCCATTCAAAAAGTCGTAATCGTCACACTGCGGATTTCTATACATTAATCGTACGAATAAATATAATATAATACGAAACGATATATATAAAATATCCAAAATGCCTTTTATAATATTTGGCAGGTGAAACAATTTTCTACCGAGTTCGATTTTCTTAGTTATCGTCCTCGAGAAATTTAGCAAATCAACAGGAAACGATTCGCAGTAAACGTTCAAGCGACTCTAGTAATCCTTCCGGTTCTCAGGAATCTCCAATTCCCTCTAACGACTCAGAATGCTCTTGTTTCGGGGAAAAATCCTTCCTCACTTTTCTCTCTTCCATTCGTTCCTCCTATGTTACGTCCCACGCACCCTGTCGCTCGCCCAAGTCCAAATATGGTAAACGTAGCAGATCTTGTACATAACCAAGGGTCTTGTCGATGGATCTGATTTTACTCCCCCATTGACCCGTACTTCCACCTTTACGACCCTCTCTTAAAACTACGATACTACGATAATTACGACCGTAATTCGACTAAAACATTGGAATGATACTTAATTCTGAGGTGATGGATCGTGATAGTGAGAGAAAGAAACACTGGAGTGTATTCAACAATGTAATTTATTATAATATATCAGATGTACACTTATCGTAGGTCTCGCGGTTATTATTAGTAGCGGTTCGCGATTTCGCACTTGCAAGTTCGACTCGGGTCGATGCGTTTTGATATAAGTTCGGAAGATGATGATTGCCGGAGATGCCGAGAAACTCTGATCAATAATTGCAGATTATAATTGCAGATTATAATTGCAGATATGTAACGACTGACTTTCCGTCACGATGATGCCGCGAAGGAAAACTGTATTGGGGTGTGTCTAAGGATACGGGATCATCGGATTCGTTAAGGAAAGCCTTGGTTCGGAAAGTGAGGGAAATGGACGTCGTTGTTAATTGGCTAATTTTTGTTAGTGGTTAGAAAAGGATGCTAACAGCCCTTGAAAGAAGGTCGCTAGCGGGAAGCATCGTACGTGAAAAAAGCAGATTTCTCGTATCTTCCCGTAGGAGGTGATAGGTTTAGCGACTGCTAAGAGAAAGACTGTTTGTCACTTTGGAGGACCTTAGCTAAATAAATCCTAAGATGTATTGCATTGTGTCCTTAGGCTAGCTGAAAATATTCGTGAGGATGTATCGGCGTCTGGCAATCATCTTATGAGAAGAATAGGGTCTTTGTGTCACGGGACAGAAGTCGTTGGAAAGTTTACTGTCGAGTGCCGCTACAATTCTTTATTCGCGTATCCTACACGTATTTTATTACATTTCGCGAATGAGAATTTGCGTGGATGATGAGCGACGAGTAGGCTACACAGTTTTATGAGCATGGAACCTGTATACAAATTTGCTTCGCCTACTGAAAATTGCAACGAGTACTTCACTTTGAATATTTTCTATATTTTTGTGTATTATATACGTTATATGCCTCGCTGCACCTAAATAAATAAATTTGCCAGGAATGAATTAAAGTTCGCAGCCTAGCAACGAGAGTAGTACGAATGTTTATGCCTAAGTATCGGTATCGAGCGAGGAGTGATTCAGGAAATGCGCGTGGAGATTTAATATTCATGATGCCATGCGCAGTTCTGGATGTACGTGGCCAGAATATGTGATGATTATAAGATATTCAAGATCTCATGATTAAGAAGCGGGAAAATCGTGAACGAATCGTTGAAGAGTTAAAAGAATTCAGAATGTTTAATGAAATTGAGTTACATTCGATGGATACCTGTGTCTTCTGTAATTAAATCATTCCAATGTATGCAAGAATGTAGAGTATTAATTCCAAAGTTAAATCATTATTTTATTCTTCCTATTTCATAATTGGCGCGTGGACTGCAGCATAAATTTTATATATTTTGTCCTGGGAAATATATCGCACAATAATGTTATATTCTGTTTGTGCCTCTTTTCATTTCGTCATTCGCACTGTTAAAAATACATTAGTCCATCAACTTCATCTCATTTTAATAATTCTAAACGATTACCATTTTTAAAATGTGCGCCACTGGTAATCACGATATTATTCTTTCACAGTATTATCGAATTATGTCAGTCACATTATTGACAATTTTTTAGTCCATGATATTTGTCTTATTTTAATCTTTTTAAAAGACATATCAAAAAAAAAAAAAAAATGTGGGTCACTGATGACCACCGTGGCAATCAACGTGTCAAACGTAATTATTCTTTCGCTTTATGTTCTGAAGTAAAAGCCCATCTATATTTCTACACTGAATCCATCCCAAAAACCGCACATTTCAAATGGCAATTCATCAACCTGAGTTCATCATTGATTCGATCGTCAATGATCCACGAATGGAATCAGAGTCGCCCATCCTTCGAGCTAATAACGCTATTCACGTTCCTCAGAAGACCAGCGCAACGTACGGGTATTTACCTGCAGCACGAATATTCGTTGGACAGTTTCCGACTTCCAATTTCATCGTCCGTCGATTTCCAATCAGCGGCCACGTGGCGTTCAGAAGTCGACATTTTATTCATCCTGGTCGGCCGATGGCCGCGATTAACGCGGGATTTTCACCGTTCAACGGGAACACGACTAATTAAATCTGAAATGGGATTTCCTGCTGTTCCATCGGCGTGCTATTTACTGGCTGTCGATAGCCGCGTGAAACTGTAGCTGACGATCCTTTCGTACTTTCACAGAGATATGTCGCTCTTCTCTCGTATATTGTTTTACTCGTTTCGTGTAATTGTTTTTGCGGTTTCGATAGAATGGCCCCGATGCAACAGTAGTTTTAAACAGATCGAAAAGATAAATTGAAATGGCGGTTGTAACGAACCTTGGCGTCAAGGAAGATTGGTTTGGTGTAACGAGATCAGAAAAGTGCACGTTCGAAGAAAGACAGAGAAATTGTTTCTCGTAGCGAAGATTCGATTTTCGAAAATAATTGTCCGTAGATTCGTTTGTCGAGATTACTATTAATGGAGACCTATTACCGTTCGAGGGAGATACTTGCTGTTGCATATGCATGCAGCCTATTTGTAGTGAGTATAAGAAAGGTTGAAATAATCTTATGGAAGATTTTGTTTACGTTCGCATCTATCATTGGTATTAACCTTTTGCTAATAACGTTAAATTTTTACAGCGCGATATTTAACACACTTTGAACAGAGTGTGAACAGAGGAACGCGTGGATAAATTGTAAAGTAGAAAATATATTTTAATACGGAGGTGTAAATACAGATAGGAATATAATTTAAGCTGGTCCAGATCCACGCGCTAGCAATGTTACCCTATGACTGAAAGCCCTGAAGCTGTCACCGGTAAAAGTCGACTAATTATGCGATAAGATAATAAATCCCAAGCGCCTTGTCACGAGTGACCGTCTGGATAGCATTCGGGTCACTTCACCCGTTTTCAGAAATATATGACAAGTACGACCAAAGTCTTCTCCCACTCCAACGAACAAAGAATATAAATATTCCTCCCAAAATCATCCCAGTTAGTCTGAATAAGCCCGAATCAGCCTGAATATTAAAAGTCTATGGTTGCGTTTACCATTTAATTATTGTATAAATTGTGTGGAAAGAAAGAGCTCGATCTCCAAACAGGAGATCGACATATTTTTAGTCACTTGTTGAATTTTTACGCGACACTAGCAGTGTTACCCTATGACTGAAAGCCCTGAAGCCATCGTCGCCTGTCTACGGTTTATGGTTTGCCTTCGTCCCAGTCTTTTGTCTATACGCTGTCGATGGCTTCAGTGCTTGAGAAAACTAAAAAGACCAAAAGTGGTGACCACTTCAACAGATTCAATTAATTGTTAGGTAAAAGTCAACGAACTAACTTTTTATACGCTACTTTTATACCACGTTATCAAAGCATACGTATAGCCAGAAAAGTAGAGAAAGTCGATGTTTCGTAATACGTATCTAAGAGTTAAACGGTTATGAGAATTGAATTTCTGTTTTGCAAGGAATCCGTATGAAAATTGTATAGTACTTAAATTTATCTGATACTACTTGAATCTTTAATTCGCTGCCATTCAATGTATCGATGCTTATTTTCGTCGCTGTTTACTATTACAATATTACCTCCATTCCAGTACGATACCGAAAAGGAGCATTAAAGTCGATGTATCTTTGAATTGGCTTCGAACGAAAATAACTTGGATACATACGTGAAAATAGTGTATACGGAACCAAATAGTTCCGTTAAAGGAAATGGAAATCTTGGAATCATTGAAATATCTCTATTTCTGAAAAAGGTTCTCAGAAATTGCTTTCAATTATTTCGAACTACTGTTTCATCCAATTTAATAATAGTATTTAGAATTAGGTTAACAAGTGTAAGTTCAATTATTTTTATTTAATTATTATTGAACTCGCTTGAGAGACTTGATATTTCGTAGAAACAATTGTATGAATGTTTTAATAATTAAAAATTAAATAGGACTTGTCGAAAGACGTGGTAAAATAGATCTTGGTGCAGTGAACGTTGTGGCGTATGCATTATGCGAATTGGTATTATGGTGCATGCATTTTAGATCGATTTTAACACCAGGTCAACCATCAAAGATCGCCTTGAAATCAAAGATTATTCGAATACATGCTGAAACCAGAAGCGTTGATATCATAATACTACTTCATAAAGTATATCTGCATATAGGAAATTTTTATAATGAAAAAATGAATAACCATATTATTTGCTACCTTTACTAATTTTCTATACATTTTTTTATGTAATGATCTTTACATTTCTCAATTTGAAATTTTAGCAAATGAAATATTCCTTTAAAAATTGCGATATGTATTTTATCTGGAAATTTGTATTATTAATTAGAAAAGTGTGATAACGACTCAGATAAACGAAAATCGAATAATCAAGCCGCATATGAAATGTTGTTCGATTAATCTTGATTGAATGATTGTCAGATCGATGTTAAAACAATTACGTGAACGCAAACACAATGCTTCATCCGAAAGTCGGTGAAATTCATATCTCGTAAAAAATTCTCGTTGAATATACAATGAAAGTACGCAGGAAATATTTGAATATGCAAACTGAAATCACTGGAGCCCATTCATTTAAGCATCGACGATAAAGCATCTTTACAATATCAGGTAAATTTCAATGGCGCGAAATATTATGAAGGATCGATAATTTGAAAAAATCGCAAAGCTGTCGACGAATTCATTTTGTGTCGTGAAAAACAACGCGTATTGAGGCTGGTGTTTCAGTGTTTGGTTAATAAAATTTGTATCGAGCTCGACGTGACTAATTCTGTCGTAGATATTTCTGTACCACGAACGACTTTAATTTATCACTCATGCCTGTTTCGTGCAAATGCAAAATAAACGAAATTCGATTACCGCGTCAAAGGAGTCGACAGTTTAAAACGTTGAAATGTGAATAAGGCGATGAAATATCGTATTTTAACTCGTGACAAATTGGTTTCCGATATATTACGTGCTAGAAATTGTAATTTCTCAATATATTAGGTGTAGAAATGAACTCGGTATCTGCGCATTGAATCGATAATTAAGAATTCATATTAAATTTAAATACTTTTCCACTGTTATGGAATTTCAGTATTTCTAAAACGCAACATGTATGTATAGCATAACATAAAAAAGTATTTAGAAAGTAGGCAAAAGAAATAATAAATAAACGATAAATATATTTGTTGAAAATGACAACGTGAGTTCGTGCTCGCTATCCATGCGCAATTACAAAAAGCAGTAACTAGAAGATTTTTCTAGATACAATCGATAGACTCGATCGATAGGTTTGTTTCTTTTTCCCCTAGTCCATGTAAGTGTGTGCAATAAAGGTTTTTCGGCTCAGAACGGTGTAATAGATTTATCCATACAATATAATAATAGCTATTGTAATCCTCTGAATATAGAAATAACAACAATATTTTGAAAAACGCGAAATTAATTTCTTCGCCTAGTATATTACAGAACCAAAATTTAATAGCTTCAGTCTGATATTTTCATTTTTTTCGCAAACAAATGTCGTCAATCACAGATCTGTTTTCCTCCAATTTCAAGTTCGCGGTCGTTTCTTCACGTACAAATATCATCATTCGCAAATTTCTCCAAACTGAAAGAAGGAACGCGAATGGATTACATATTTTCAAATGAGTATAGATTATTCCGATCGTTGAACGAAACTTGTACGATATTTTATATTAAATACATTAATTTGGATATCTTCAACCTTTACACGACAATTCGTATAAAAATCTTTATTAATCACATTGAACGTCACGTATTTAAATTTCATATATGTGAAACCGCTTGCCAGATGTATATTTACAGTTGAAACCATTCGCAGTTTTATTCCACCTATTTTCCACGAAATTGTCCCGTACGATGTCGTTTTTATCGATAATCGTTGGAATAGCGAAAAATCTGCAATCGAGCGTCTCGTCATTGAGATATTTCCTCTAACTGGCAGCTTAGTCGGAACGATATCGGCTTAACGAAATCGTGTTTTAAACTCCTACGAAACGCTCCACTTTCGGTTTCGAGATCCGACTGCCAGCCAAACCGCGAACCGCAATTTTATTTGGCGAATTCATCGGCGAATGGGAATTTAACGAATGTACGTAAACTAATTGCCTCTGTTCAACGTGTTCATAGTTGTTTGTACAACCATATACAGCGAAGATAATTGTCTTTAACGAGACAGGATGATCAAGTTGCAATTATTATATTTAGATGGTCGTCTATCAATTATAATTTACCGGAAATTATAATATTTTCATGTTTTATTTATATAATAATTTATGTTGAACGTTTTGAAGCTAAATTCTTCTTTTTTATATATAGTCGTCTATTATTATAGATGGTCGTCTATCAATTATAATTTACCAGAAATTATAATATTTTCATATTTACGTTGGAAGTAATAATTTATGACGAACGTTTTGAAGCTAAATTCTTCTTTTTAACAAAATTGGCAAATGAAATAAAGTCTGTGAAAAAATTGCTTTATTTTTATATCAAATTAATTTTCTAGAGAATCGTCTTTGGAAATGAATAAATAATATTTAAAGATGCGTTCCTGTCGGAGAGGAAACATGAAAAGATAGAGTGCATATATTATTTATAATTATTTAATTATAGAACAAGTTTATATCAAAATATTTTTCGACAATTATGTTTAGAAATAAACAAACAATGCTCCTAAAATAAGATATTCTGTAAAATTTGTATAACTCGACGTCTCTTGCTATAGAATTTTAGTACATTCATATAAAATGAATACAAACGTCTTTGTGAATTATCGTGGCTTCTGGTTACCAAAAAGCAACACGTAGTATTTGTTTGTACGAATGCAGGAAAACGGTCGTTGAATCGAGGAAATTCAATTAAGAGCCTCCGTGAACTTCCAGTTACCAAGTCTGAGAAGACAAAGGACTGTGAACAACTGTCGATACGAGATGGAATATTAATTGTCGTCACGAGATACTTAAGTACGTACAGAGCATCAGAAGTATCGTTTACAATATCTTATTCTTTACTGATATTTTATTCGTAAATATGCGTTAATTAAATTAATTTCACTCGAAACATAAATGTGTCTTTATTTTCTAAAATCGTTTGAAAAAATTGACACTTGAGTTTACAGTAGTAGTACCAAATTACAGCCAAATGTTAGACTGACTAGTGATTAAACAATTCAGAATAGTCAACGGTACGAAGTGTCTTAGAGGAAAAGTGATACAAATATTTAAATAAAGACAACATATTTAATTGGAACAAGCTATGGATAAAATAAAGCTTCGATAGAAAAATTGATATGCTTGCAAATATAAAACACACTTGCATGCTGTAGCTAACTCATTTTTTACAACCAGTAGCTATCTTTCCGCTAAGTTCTTAAATTACACGCAATTTCAACGCGTAATAAATTACTCATTACCCTTATTATTATTAATCGCATCATAATTCTTACTAAAAATTAAAAAACTTTTATCGTAAGCTTCTAGTTCCTCGCGCCCATTACGATATTAAATAATAATCTAATAAACCTTGGTAATCCCTGGCATAATAAATCCCATGAAACCCATTTCTACGACTAATCCCACTTTCCATTCGTTCTCCAAACGTTATCACATCCGGCAAACAACTTCTACTGGCCGCAGATTACCATGTTAATTTCGACGGTGTCCGAAATCGCGAACGAACGAAATACTAATCCGTGTTTGATTACCTGACAATTAATCATTGAAAACGGATCGAGTCAGCTTTGCCGTACGGCATTAACAGCTCGATCCGACATTCTCGTGGCCACGTAAAGGATCTCGATACCAGAACCCGTTGTGTGCAGCTATTAGCGATTCACAGACGCGTACACACGCATCTAGTAGGCGCGTATCCGCGCGCCTCATGACCAGAGTGCAATTCGAAACGCGTGTGCGGCCGCGCACATGCATCCCCGGCTAATTAAGGAAATTGTTCGCATTGCGTAACTGCTAGCAGATGTTGCCACTTGACAGGTCAGACTTCGATTCGCGTGGCATGATTCATTGAGTCGTCGGTGAATTTGAAGGGAACCCTATTTGGTCGGTATGACGCTTCGCCTATGGTTTGCATGGATATAGTTGACGTGTTTCGGGCGTTTCGGTAGTCATCGAGCGTATACCGATGATCGGAGAGGGACAGAATGCGGTTTGGAATGCGTTGATAATTTTATAGCGTCCTGGTAATATAGATTGATTCAAAATTATTTGTGTCATGAGTACTATGCTGGCTAATAGGAACGATATTAACCTGATATTATTAGTAGGCAGATTGATATTAGTAACTATATTCGTTTCGGTACTGTTATATCGGTGGTAAAGCGGTATATAATCTGGTATCTATTATTGGTAGCATCTGGTATCGACATTCTACGCCAAATCGATCACGTTTTAACGTCGACGCGAGAGATTTTTTGTTCAATGTGAAATGTCACGTAGACCATGTGAAATTAGAGGGAGTTTCAGCCATAATTTTGCTGGTTTCGAATTAGTTTAGGACGAATTTCGAACTTCGATCTAGACGATAGCGTTACAATATTATGGAATTCGATAATATGCAAGTTGTGCGAACGTTGTTCGTAACTTTGTAACTGCCAAACAATCGGGGATAGGATTTTTGGTAATAACTTAAAAGATGAAGTTCGTCATGAACAGCTGCCTGTTTGTGCGATTTTCATCGGCGTCTTGCTAACGTGAGGACTTTGCGTAAGTTTATCGAAGTTCGAGGGGTTTATCCATGTCGCGAGGGCTGAAGCGAATAAACTGAACGTTACTGAACTTCTGCTTGTTTTTACTGAAGTACCTTGGAGAGAAGTTGACTTCTTTGTTCTAGAAGCCTTCTGAAGTTTAATCCCAAATAACAAGGGATAAACAAGATTGTTCGATTGACCGTGTCTATCAGATGAAAGACGTTCTAAATGCTCTACCTATTTCGTGAAAAGAACAGACGATATCATTTTTCTATATCAATTACGTTTATACATAAATTGATATCATTGAACTTCTGCGTGAGCTTAAAAAAAAAAAAAGGTTTTATAGCAAAGAAGAAACTGTGTTCTAAACACCGTATGTAGTAGATTATTGCTTGATCGATGCAAATTTAAGCATATTCCTCCATTTACGTGCTTCGTGAATAACGATAGTCAGCGATCAAAACGCATCCCACGACAGAAACATAAAAAAGAATTATAAAGATGGTAACTTCAAAATTATTGGAGTCATAACGTTGAACAATCGCTTGAACTTTTCCCGTTTTGGCGACTCAGAACATATCAAACTTTCTTTTGATTAAGATTCCGCAAACTTAAACTACCATCTTTTTTACTTAACTCTCGCAAGTATATCAACATAAACCAGCAATAATAATCACTTAACCGAAGATTATGCGCATTAAGAAACATTTAAATTTAATCCAGCATATTTTGTGGTAGATAGATATTAAGATAAGGACTACTTATTAAACTCACTTAATACTTCCAAACATGCACATGCTGTATCGATATATTTATCAAGAATATTATTCACATTATTACACATGCCTACAATTTTCATAACTTTGGTATTATTATATTAAATGTTTTACATTTTAAACTTTGACGATGATAGATAACAAGTTTGAAATTTCTCCGGTTTCAATCGTCTTATCTGGAACAAAACGCAGCGTATTAATCACACGCTTGAGACGCAAAGAATGCGTTTTTATTGTATATTATTAATTTCACATATTATTATATACATACATTATATTATAATATACAATATTACATATTATTTTATCCAACATGTGCACCACGAAATATCTGAGTTTCCAACGGTTGATTGGCAGCACAACTTAGTTTCGCGACTCGACCACGTTTGATTTCATGTCCCGATTTATACGCCTAAACAATTTACATGAAAGCAAACGTCAAACTTCGAAACACCAAATGCTTTGAATAATTATGATCGGAACCACCGCAGAGATAATCGACTCCCCTAAGCGACTACATGCAAAGTGGAGGCAAGGATTACTGCGGCAGTCACATCATCAAGTATATATTTAGTGAAGTACTTCCGGCGGTTCTTGACAGAAGTTGGGGCATTTGGCGACGTCCCAATCGTGACGATACCTCCCATAATCGTTACGGGAATGGCCAACGAAGTACAGGGCCTCTAATCTGCAAAACTTTCCGCCAACATCCTCGAACGGACATCGTTGGGATGGATCGGATTTTCAGGCGACATTTTACGACTTTGAATTGACTCCACGTTTCTCGGTGAAACGATCGAGGAATTAGATAAATGTCCTTCGCGTGGAATTTGTAGTATACAATTCAAACTTCTTTGTAAAATTGCAATTGGTCACAGAAAATTGACTTATTCGTTTTAGGGATATTAACTTCTTTAACTAAGTAAATTACATTTTTCTTTGACCTAGCTGATCGAAAATACACGATTTTATTTTAGAGGAATTGTTTCTTGTTTATATAATAATATATTTTTCTATAATTTCAATGCTATGTTTTGCCCTTTTAGTACAGTAAAATTGTAAAACGCAAGGTGGAAAATGAAAGACAAGTGTTTTTAGAAATATGTTTATTAGTATAAAAAATGGGCTTGGGGGGTTACTTAAATTGAGTAAAAGGTTCTGAAGAATTACAACTAGTGATACGTAATTTTTCGATAGTTGAAATGTAAAGTTTTGTCTGAGGAAACGTGGAGATTTTAATACTATTTAGTTATTTTACTATAGTTACTTTACTATTTTAGTTACTTTACTTTAAATAAAATGATGCTTAACACTAGAGCTATCGGATCTGATCGAAATAACAAAATCATAATTTTTTCTTAGAAATTTTATCCGTTCACAATGTTTTGAACGATCGTGATATTTTATAAAATAATGTATGTAATATTTCGTATTTCATTTCTACTTAAATGAAACAAAATTCGATCTACACGTTGATCGTTTAACCATAATCCACTGTTACTTGTACAAGCGATTTGACCAGATTAGCTTACTTAGTCCATTAACCGGATGTCGCTTCGTTATCGGTCGCATCACGGATAATTGAGCCACTAAACAGCTCGAAATGGCGACAGAGGCGAGAGAAGAACTTTCTTATCGAGCTGATATAGCGCAGCAGATGCTACGGAGTCTGGTAGAGTAATAAACTACCTAACAAGGCATAACATCGCCTCTAATGTATGACTGCTAATAGAATGTGATTAACGGTGGCTTTCTAACGAGATCGCGTACTATATGGGAACTTTCGGGCAAGTTCCACCCACGGTTCATAGTACCTCAGGCATTTGGTTGTAAGCTGACCACTCTCGAAAGAGTATGTTATCGAAATAATTTCGTTGATAAAATTCCAATTAATCTTATCACGAATTTGAGACTGTATTGATTTTAACACAGTATCATGTATCTCGTAGCTGTCGATTGAAATTATTAATGTACACGTTCTTGTAGGTCATAGATTATTCATGGTGAAATTATGATCTTAAGATAAGGAAGAGATATTATAGTTTATAGCTTGGGAATATATATGTCGAGTTCACATTATGATTAAGGGCGTGTAACGAATCTTCATTTGGATTAGACATTGTTATTACGCAATAGAGAAGGTATTTACTAGTACAAATATGATTATTACAGAATTTGACAAGTAACCGTGGAAACTAGATACTCGAGATGCTAATGACAATGATCTTAGGTTCAATAACGAATCCACGGACAAAGGGATAACGAATATACTTTCTTCCAAAGTCTAAGTCGGACTCGTTAAAAACGTGAAGTATTCACTGATCGTAAAGACGTTGTTTTACTCGCTGACGAGATCGCAAGAGAATGTTCCTCTCCGTCACAGCGATGCTGCAGAGGAAAACTATAATGGGGTGTGTCTCAGGACACGAGATCATCGGATTCGTCGAGGACAACACTCGTTCGGAAAGTGAGGGAAATGGACGTTGCTATTAATTGGTTAATTTCTATGTTGGTGGTTAGAGAAAGATGCTAGCCGCTCTTGAGAAAAAGTTGCTAGCGGGAAGCGTCGTTCCTGAGAAAAGCAGATTTTCCGTATCTTCCCGTAGTAGGTGATAGATTTAGAGACTGTTAGGATAAAGACTGTTTGTCCGTTTAAAGGACTTTAGTTAACTAAATCCTAAGATTTATAGCGGGTCCTCAGCCTAACTGAACATGTCCTGTGGAGATGCATCGATATCTGGCAATCATCTTGCCCGAAGAATAGGGTCTGTGTATGGCGAGCCACGGGATAGAAACCATTGGAATGTTTACTGCTGTGTGCCGCTACAACTATTTCTTTTTAAGGAAAGCTATACAATTACTCTATACCTTTATTAGGTAAAAACATTCATGTCGTGACCGCGGCTACGTTCGGCGACTAGTTATCGCCTCGAGCACAAATATATTGCAAATCTCGGAAAATTATAATCGAGTTAATCTATGAAGATTTAAGTATTGGGAATTTTCCAAGGAATTCCAAAGGGAAGGTGTCCTTTCATCTCCGACATATATTTGTGATTCTTCGGATCTATTCTTCAAGATCTTCCAATGTTGTTATTTTTTTACGTTTATTACGACGTTTCGTGAACATTTCAGTTCGCTTCTTCAGAGTGAATCTGAAAGAGCAATTCGTCATATATCGTCATATATCGTTATATATCTGAAGAAAATATGTCATCTACTCGTGGTGAACGTTTAACATCTAACAAGCCTACAACTCTTTTTTCATAAAAGCGGCACCATTCGAACCAAAATCGAAATATTTCAGTATCGCCCATAAAAATCTTGCATGCAAATAAAAATTTACATAGCACTGTAGCGATACTCGTAGCATTGCTTGAGAACAACCATCCTACGTTTATCTAATTCTGCTGCCCACTTACTTTTCCTCCACGTGTGCATCTCTTCAGATATCTTCCTTTTTTAAAATTATTTTATTCATAAAGAACCTGGAATGCGCAAAGGAATAACAATTACACTGAATAATAAAACCGAAAATTTGAAATCTATGTATTTTAATAATATCTATTAAAATGTAACGTCCAGTTCGAATTATATAAACACGAATGGGCAACAGATTTAAAGATATTATTTGAAAGAGCAGGAAAACGTACGATCCATCTTTTTTTCTCTTAAAAAATTACAAATTCCTGACATCGACAAAAACTTATCTCGGTTCTTGCTGTTTCTTCAGTGGAGTAAAAGTTTATGCGTTTTACGATGAGCTAGACAAAAGCTTTGGATCTTTCGTTAAATTCTTCCTTTACCCAAGGCTTATCAAGAAGACGTCGCGTCGGTGAAAAGACATCCGGTTGCTACACGATCGCCTTCATCGCCGTTCGTTTCCCTGATATTCACTGTTAATGGACCCTGAAAATTGATCGAGGCCATTACTCACGCTCACGCTAGATCTCACGAGTATACGCCGCAACTTCTGATAAGCGAAAGGAGCGGCTCGTATTTACATGCAACGCGATTCGTTAACGACATTTCCTTGGTAATGAGGATCGTGATTAAGCGGTCGATCATTAATTCTTCTTTCATTTGATCTCGTTACGTAAGCGGAACCGCAACCGCGGACAGATAATTGATGTTTCTGATACAAAAATCTTCGCGAGTATTTTATATACTTCGGTTTTACATTGGTTTTCGTAGCAAGTTAAAAAGAGAAACTTCGTAAAAGCGAGAGTCGAGTAATTGTTCGATAAAATATATCATAGTTTATATAGCGTGTGTCTAATTTAGAAATATGGAAAAGAAGAAGAAAAAGTGTTTCAAGCGAATGTCGTAGGTAAGGACTAGAACTGATCTAACTGGAATTATTGTTTCGCCTTCATCAATCTTCAATTTCCTAATTATAGAAACTTCTGGTTAGAAAATGCTCCGGAGAAGTCACAATTATATTTTCAAATAAAAATCTACACCTTTTATCGCGTATCATTGTAGCTGGCATTAAAACGTTGTCAGGATACTAACTACTTGCGTCTGTTGCATAAATCATGCTGGAGAAGTGAACTTTTACAAGCGACATGTCGCCTGCATTTAAATTTTGTTTTGTTATATTTTAATTCCATTTAAACCGAGCATATTGTACGTACTAATGCAGCATACGACAAAGTCTAGTTATGCACGCATGTGCACAGTTAGCTTTGCAGCTCTACTTTGCATCGTCCATTCTCAAATTTCTGGCATGTTCCTCTTGGGATAGAACCGTACGATATTCTAAGAATTTGAAAGTCGTATTCGTTCAGAAACGTCGTCCAATATACTCGACGTATTTTTACTTATAGAAACATCATTTTTCCTTGTATCCTAGTGATATTCCGTCTGTCATCTTTTTACCGTCTTTTTGTGTCGCTGGCATTTTCTTTTCGATGCCCCTGTCCTGTTTTATTTCATCGTTAATATTTTTCTTCTCCATTCTACCCACGCTGTCTTTCCTATCGACACAATTCTTTTATTTCTGCTTCGCTCTGTATTCCTTTTCATTTCGTCATTGCAACTCACTTGCGTCTTCCTGTTCACAATTGCAGGAAAACTATTCAGTATTACCAGTGGAAATATCAGACGATAGCAATATTTTTAAATATGAGAAATTTAAGTATTTCGAGAATATCGTTTACCGAGTGTCTGTAAGTGACTCAGCCTCTAAAGAGTACAAAAAATTCATGAGTCGATTAAAATGCTTGATATATTCCATCGATTAAAAAGTAAATATAAACAACAGCAAAACGATAGTACGAATGATAAACAGTAAAATAAGAAATAAAAATGAAGACCATTAAGAGTAAGGTGATAAACGAAGATAAAAATAATAAATATTGCTACAGATGTAATACGATAACAACGCCAATCTGAAAACTTTATAACCATACTGTTTATTATTATTATTTATTACTTTGTGACGATCGTTCGCAGGATGTCTTTGTAAGCGATTAAAGCAGTCAGTCAAACACAAGATCTAGATAGAGATAATACGATTGTTCGGTCGTGTATTTCGAACTGCGGCGTGCCAATGTGCCAACAAACAAGAGAAACTGGTTGCAGCCTGATGAGAGGGTTGGAATGATACTCGCGAAAGGCAGCACACGGAATTAATCATCGGTCAGCGACGCATAGATATGACTATGTACTAGCGAGCCCTGCTATTTCCTCCCGTCTCAGTAAGCCGGCTTGACAGGGAACATTATTTACATTAATTTCGTTGGCAGCTGGATCTGAGCGTGTCGCCCTGTAAATCTAAAACGGTATACCGTTCGTTCTGTTTGTAATCTGAATTTCGACTCGAACCCTTCGGATGGCAACATTCGTTTCAAGCGAACGATTGTATTGGATCATAGGGATGCTGATACGATATCGTATTTTCTTTTTTAGTATTTATTTTCTTATTTATAGTAACGTTGTTGGTATACTTGTTTGAGTAATTAATACAATTAATAAAGCAATTAATGTAATACAATATAATAGGATTATGCAGTATAATTAAATAATTACAAACGTGTAGCTTGATCATGAATCGATTGAAATTTAGATTATTATTATGTATATTACTTCGTCGTAGAGCAAGCATCTATTATTATAGAAAACTTGCAAACAAACATTTGACATTCAATTACTATTCACTTACGAGACTTTTTAACGTGAAAAATTGCATTTAGGTTTAACTGTTCTTGGCATGTAAGTAATCTTTATTCTATTATACGTTGCAACATTCGTTTCAAATGTATCGGAAAACAAATTACTCTAACTTCAATATACAGATAATTGAACATCCAACCGCTGTGCGTTTACTCGTATAAAAAATTACCATGAAACAACTCTTTGAAAAATATACCAACAATAGTTTTGTTATATCTCAACTATCCAGAAATATTTTAACCAACCTACACAATTACGACCGCAAAGAACCTCGTCAAGGCCTCGTTAAAAGCACAACGTAAGAAACAAACGCGCTGTTTATTTTTTCATATGGCTTTCATTCTCTTCTTCTTCTGAAAACAATTCTCAGACAGAGAATTCTGTCTGAGAACCTGAGAGATTTGAAGAGAATCTGACGCGAAAAATTGCTGGTCGATTTGTTCCATGGCCGAAAAGAGGGTTAAAAAATTGCCATTTGCCTTCGAATCGATGATGCTGAGTCGGATGAAGAGATGCAGAGGTGGCGCGAATGAATTTTCATCGCGACACGTTCGACCTGTATCTGTATCGGATTCCAATATTCGAATGTCGGCCGATAGCACACAGGAGACGCCCTCTTTCTCCTCCTATTACATATTCGTAACGACGATGAACTTGCAGATGGTCTCTTTCTCACCTCGTTCGCAATTTTCCCTCTACTTCGTCCACAGATTGTGAAGTTTCGTTCGAAAATTCTGCACAACTCTCTGGCTTCTCTATTGTTCGTCGAAAATATATGACGTTTTCTCGCGGGTTGATCCCTTTAAAGAGGAATTTCCAGGCCGGAGGGGCAATTTCATTTGACCCGCTGTTAAATAAATCCCACGGAAATTCGGGTCGATGCGATCCGGGGAAAACGATACGCTCGATAAATCGTCTACTTTCAATTCGTATTCGCCAACCTCGTATCCACGATGTTTTCACATGGTCAGAATAGAGTTGGTCAGAATACAGTTGGTCGAAACAGATCGTATTACGTAGCTGAGAACGTTGTTTCTAATTTGTTATTTATTTGCGTCGATTTCTAATACTAGAAATACCAGAATTTTCAAATATTTTACTCTTGTTACACTTTTCAAATAATCTCCAAGGAACGCAATTGTTTATATCATACTATTCATAATATTATAATTTCAATTAAGAGAAAGGAAGAGATAGAAGTAAGTAACGGCTTAAAAATCATAATGTTTGTGTATGGGGAATGCGAATTTAGTTACGTATTTCAAGCTTTGGAAAGTTTCATCCCTCGAGTTTGCTAATTCATTAAGTTATAACTTCGTTGTTTGCTGCGATGAGTTCTCGTGGCTTGAAAAAATATAACGAATTTATTATAATGATAAACATGGAATGTTATTTTACGAAAACTAGTAGTGGACTTACGCCATTATAATCTTTAGTCTTCCAATTATATTCGCCAGTGAAGACGCTTTTGTTGATTCGTCTTCCAGTTCCCTAATTAAGTTAGTTACGAGTTTGACAAGTTCTTTAATGACGAATGAAAAAGTTAACAACGTTTGAAAATTATTTAACATGCCTTGAATAGGTTTGAAATAAACAAATTATTTTCATTGCAACCGCAATCGGGAGATTCATTTTTCATATAACAAGCTAAAAAGTTTCGTAATGCTTTACTTCAACGCTATCCTACCTTCGCAAAGCATGTCCCGTCTCATATTTAAAATGTAAATTGCAACGAGAATTGACATTGCATATTACCAAGCTTACCATTTTGGCTTTTTCTGAAACTTAGCAAGAAAAAATACACGGTCATGCATGAAGTAAATAAAATAATATCGATTTTCCAGCACCAGAACAAATAAATCTGCTGGGAAATATCGAAAACTGACAAATATTTGCACCAACCTGTTCCAACGAATTCGATCGAATATACGCACATACGTACGTGTTTCAAATCTTTCGGAGCATATTGACAACAAATAGGAAATACTTCATAAAAACCACTGCGTGTTAATAAATCGTACGTGAAATGCTATCGCGATAGCTGAAAGTTAAAATTGCACCTTCACTGAAGCAGCAACGAGAAACTTTTTATTGCACGTTTGTCGCTTCGTGTTTCAAACGGTACGCGACAAATTTCAATTTTTGGAAACATTTTGTTCACGCGGAAGCAACGTAATCAAAGGAATATTTGGATTTTCTTCCGATCCCAATGCATTTGTTCCCAGCAACTAGTAGGTATACACCGAACGAATATTTGTTTCTGTCGGAACGTGTTGCTATGTGATTCTTATCTTTTTTATCTTTATCGCTTTGAGAGAAAACAGGTAACAAGTAGCAGATTTTATTACTGGCAACAGTAACGCGAAGGAATATGCACGAACGTTAGACAGCAACATGTTCAAGAAAGATGAGACACCAATACAGAATTCCTCGCTGTTTGTTCAATGAGAGTGTGGTTTAAGATCCATCCTGTTTCCGAGTCGAAAGACAGGATATGTCGCGACGAATAGCGGTAATCTAGAGTGAAACTTTGTAATTAAATCGGGCGAGGAGCTCGAGCCCTTGTGGATTCCGCTAATTATACATTCCCCTTATTTCCGCACAACAGAAACACGATAATGTTGTATCTTGTCTACGCTACGGATAACATTCTATGACAATGCTGCATCGTTTCTCACAATTAGCTCGATATTGAGATAGCAACTATTCTCAAGTATGAAGTATCATTGGTAGAAATTAGAGAGCAGAACGAACTGCTCGAAGAGCATAACTGGACCAGTAACCACGGCTTCTGTAGTAGGATGATTGCAACATTGACAAATTGTTTGGGTTGGTGGCGGTAAAAAATGATTTATATATAGTCCGTGGTTACTGGTTCAGTTACGCTGTTCACGGTAACTGAAAAGATACAAAAGAGATTTTATCGATAGAAAGTTTTATGGAAGTATAGGAATTTTTTGAATAAATATCGTAACTTTAGAGGCACATTTTGCATTAAAAGGGGAAAGAGAAGGAGCAAAATTTACAATGCGTTTGCATACTACGCATTGAACTTTTATTTAGTTTGTCGAGTTTGCTGATGCAACGTGGAAGCAAAACTCACGATCACGGTTCTTCGCACGCTGAACAAATTACAAACGATTCGTGGACTGTCGAGTCAGGGCGAACGTCGCGGTATTCTTTGACCACACTTGAAATCCAGCTTCCATAACTCTCGCGATTTTATTTCCTCCGAAAGAAATAACAGTCTGTTGATAAAAAAAAAAAAAAAAAATAACTTGTAACGAACGTGTTCCGAACTTCTATAAATAGGTATATTGTTTGTCATATTTATAAGCACACGATAAATAATCTATAATTGCCTGACAGAGATAAAAGTGAACTGGTAATGAAACGTCGGAATATATTTTCATAAATTTAATGTTTGTACTTTTTATACCATTCATATCAAATTAAACTCTCTTATTATACTGGCATTTTGATAGATAGGTTTCATGTATTAAAATGATATATTTTCTCAAACACCAACAATAACACGAATATTGAGTTAATCAATACTTTCAAGGCTTCTGTTCTCTCTATATTCTCGAATTTTTTCATTCAAAACGTTCGCTAAATATCAAATTCCAGTTGATAGGAGGAAAAGCTACAGAATTTGTACAAAGTGTTTGATGATAATTTATAAATATGGAATATATCAAGTTGTACGATATAAAGACAAAATCTGTACGAAAATGAATTACTGACGCATCGTATGGGTAATGGAAATTCTATTAACACTGAACTTGTTAACTATCACGAAATTAACCCTTATCACTCCGATCCTGTTTTGCGTTTGACAGCTTCGTTTCCAATCGGAGTGATAAGGGTTAAGCAATCTCTTATCCAAAATTAGCGATGCATTGTGTTTGCGTTAAATGAACCAATTCCTGGTTATTATTGCCGATTAACGTTGAAAGATCAATCGGAGAAATAATATTCCACGTAAAAAGTATTTCAGAGAACAATATGCAAAATTGAAAAATGGCACTGATTGCAAGATAAAAAATATGAATACTGTACCATCAGAATCCTACCGATACTTGTAAATGTCGGCTCCTGGATATTTTCTCTCAATCACAGACAGGTCTCAAATAGTATAAAACATTAACGTGTATTTGATAATGAACGGAATAGCAAAACTATCTTCCTGTCGTACAAATTACATACATACGGTCAAATATATACGTAAAAATACATACAGGACAAATGTAAGTGGACAGGCAGTGACAATAGATACCAATAAAGTTCGATCGAATTATAAATAGCGTTATAAATTCAAGTTTCATTTATCGTACATGCTTATAGTACGTGGGCTACTTAGTAAATAATGGAAATTAATATTTACATTTTTGTGCGAACAAGCAGCATTTAACGAAACTTGGTTGATCCCTCTTCCCACTACCAGTCCATTTATTTTTGTCGTCGACTGTAAGTACAGAGAAAAATGGACGTTGTATTAAGAGAAATGCTCAGGAACACGTGTCTTCGCGATAGCCAGTATTACGTATCATCTATCAAGCGAAACAACCTTCTGATTTATCAATCTTTCGTCTCATTTGTGGCAACAGATCGGCGTGTGGAAATCCTGGAAGAAGGAAGGTCTGGACATCAAGGACATCGTCTGGCCAGGAAAAACCCATACACCACCGCAAGGAGTGCCGGAGAAGTTTTATTTGAAAATAACCTTCTTGGAGGAGCCGCCCTACATCAATCTCGCGCCTCCAGATCCTGTGACCGGAAAATGTCTGGTGGATCGTGGTGTTCACTGTCGAGTAGCCAAAGATTCCGACATGGATGAGTAAGTTCACTTCCTTTTCGTCGTTGAAATCTTCGTCGGTCGATGGAGCTCGGATCTTTGCTTCCATGTACGCTAAACAGTTCGGAAAATACTGACGCCCATGCCGCTATTATCAATTTTCTATCCTTTAAACGCCTCTGCGTGAAACTTAGGTTCGAAAGCTTTTATACATCGGACCTGACCCGTCGGTCAGTTTTTATTTTTGCTCGCTCTTTAGGGAGACAGGATGCAGTAGGGAGATAAGACGAAAAAGAAATATAGGGAGAAGTTTTATTTTCGTTATTTATGAGGATAGAGGGAGAAGAACGTTAAGGGTGGACAGCAGGGAAATATTCAGGTGAATATTCGTTGGAAATCTCGGGGAACGGAAATTTAAAAACCTGTTTTCTTCAATCATGAAAAATTAAAATTTAAGGAAGAAAGAAACTTAACGAACTTGAAAGAAGAAGTCGTCTTACTCGTGACATTGTTTAAACGATATTAATGATATTGTTTAGAAATATTTTCGCGAATCAAATTTTCAATAATTAATCCCTAATTAATTAATTTCCCTCAAAGTCAATTTTAATAGCTCAAACTTAGACTCTAAACAATGATATCTTGTTCAAATAATTCGGAGACTTTCAAATGTAATTTTCATCAGGCATAATTTTTGATATATCCAAGTGTAGTACTACGCAAGGATTGCAGAAATTGTAATCTATAAATATCTCTTTTGGAGGTAATAAACGACAATTTATCTATGTTCCCAGAAGGTGAGCTCTTCGTTTAGATAATGCTCCCCGACGGGCTCGTTTGCAACGTGTTAACGTCGTTAGTCGCTACATTTGAACTCGACGCTTTTTCCCTTGCACTCACGCAAGGGACTGCCTTCGCGAAGTCTCGCTTTAATTTTGCAAGGAATCCTGTTGGATCGAAATTATACCTGGGAAGACCTTCGCAAGGGGTCTAATATGGTTAAGTTTTCCGTTGAAGCACGAGAAACGTACGTTTACAGTACTAGTGGATTATTTTTTAATTTTAGGACTGTACGCTTTATAAAGGAGACAAATAGAAAATGTGTAAAAATACAGGAAGCTTACAGAAGGCGTATTAAAATTATAAAATGTTGAATCGAAATCGAAAAAGTAAATCAGCTTTGTCGCTTAATCTTCTTTTGGAAAACAATTTCTCATATTTTTGCGAAATATTTTGTTAACCAAATCCAACTTTTATTTACAGATATACTCGTTTATTAAAATAATTTTGATTATTTAATAAAATCAAGCAAAGTTACAAACACCATCCTTTTTTAAATCATAAAACAGAAATATTTGAGATTAGAGTACTTGGGTTCCTGTTAGGAAAATAATCTAAAGATACAAAACTAATTTAGCTATCTAATAACATAATTCTAGATAAATCAGACATTCGTAAAAACACTTCAATAAACACATACCAATTAGAAAGTTACAAACACCATCCTTTTTTAAATCATAAAACAGAAATTTATTTGAGATTAGAGTACTTGGGTTCCTGCTAGAAAAATAATCTAAAGATACAAAACTAATTTAGCTGTCTAATAACATAATTCTACATAAATTAGACATTCGTAAAAACACTTCAATAAACACATACCAATTAGAAACTAAAAAATCAACGACCATTAAAATATCCGATCGTATATGAATCATGAACTTTGTAATCCTCCATCTGGAAAATAAGAGGCTGTTAACACCACGCAGAGTGCGACACTTGGAATCCACATATTTCGTTGTATGTATGTTATACGACAACTTAAATGCATCGAGTAGTTACCACTAATCAGTTTTCTGGAATTGCGACACTGTAACTGAGAGAGGTAAATAGAAACGGGAGACAAAGCGAGCGAGTTCAATTCGCAACTTCGCAGTTCATGTCGCGAAATCCACGAGGAAAATTCAATTTCGGCTGGCAGCTGTCCGGATCTCGCTATTATTCTTTCCATTCCTGTCCTTTCGAGGATTTCTTATCGCGAACGTCATTGTTTTTTCGCGTTCCGCTCCTCTGTATTAACGTTCCGCTAACTCCGCTGAAATTTCTATCGTTTCTTGTTGCTGGAACGTTTATTTAAATGCAACAAATAACTCGATTAACGTGAAACTCAGAAACGAATTAGAGGTTGCTACTTGTCACTCGGGTAGTACGTTTCTTTGTTTCTTCGTGAGAGAATGGGAAGTGGGGATCGTTTGGAAAAAGGCCTGAAGGGCGTGGAAATTTTAAATAGTCTTTAGTTATATCACTGGTTTGCTGGAACAATGACGCGGTCGAGAAAAGTAAATTTCTTTTAAAATTGATCAAATTCGTCGGTAATTTTCAAGAACTCTATAAATTGTTTACGAGTTTTTAAATAGATTACAAAGGAGGCTAAAACTTTCCTCTATATGTGTTCTAAATATATTGTATGAGTCCGTCATTTGTCACATTGGTTAACTGCACAGAACGAAAAGTAAAGAAAATTAATGAGATTGTATACGATACAGCGTTGATACGATAAGCATCTAAAATTTAGAAAATCTCAGAAAGTGGAACGAACGCTTTGGTCTATTGGCTCACATGCATGTTATTCCCGTGTAATTGGAAACTTAAAAATTACTCCATTAAATCGTATCAAACATTACAACTGGACTATGAATTCTTATTCACATTCGCGTTCATAGAAAATTCGAAAGCGCAAAATTGCACAAAATATACGTGATATGAAAAAATATATAAAATCAAAGTGTAGTGCTTTGTATAGTGCTTGGTAGGTAAAACAATTTTTTATCGGGGTTTATTTTCTCAAATATATTGTCGAAAACGTGAATATACATAAAAATCCACAGTCTAATTACGACAGATATTCAAAAAGTTCTTCATGCTTCAGTCCCGAATTTTCCATCCGCATATTCCCTAATTATGTCAATATGCATAAATTTGTATGTGACATATTTTCATAACCAGAGCTTTTATAAAACGCGATCGAAATCCACGAAGTTACAAAATATTTCGAACGTAACGGAAAATGCGTTTTGCAGGAAAGCTTCGATGCTTCGAGGACAATGTAGGCAAAGGCATTAAAAGTAATTCGATTCGTAAGATCGTGATCGCGAATAATGAATCGATTTCGACGACTACATCGCGTGGAATAACTCGAAAATTGTTGAACCGTAAACACGAACTTCAAGAATGACGCACGACTAACTCGACAGTAACCAGTTGACAACGGAACGGTTTCAGAAATTGAAATTCCTCTCGCGGAGGAATGCGATCGACGCGTGCGTGAGACCGAAACCAAATTCACGACATGGATTAAACGCGAATCAATTTTCCACGCCAATTGATCGAACGTGCACGTTAAGCTACAACTTGTATCATGTAAGAAGTTCCTTGCGAAAAATAACTTCGATATAACTTCGAATATCGCGTTACTTGTCCTATTTCTTCTCAATTGTGGTTCGTACATTTTTCTCACGGAGCTTTCGATAAGCTTGAGCAAATGTACATCTATTTTACGAAGTTGAAGGTTATACTTCATTTTATTCAATATTTTATTTACGAATTTTATTATCTTTGTCAGTATATTAACAGTTTGATAAATGTCCTCTGTTACTTGTCGCAACAAAAACTTGTCCTTTCAAAGATATTAAAATTTTTAACTTTTTATTTTTTTTTTTTTAGAATCGTCTACATTTAAAAGATGAAAACGACTCTTAAAGTTAGGGTTGGAAACATATTTTCTGGAATATTTTAAGAAGTATAACTGTCTCAATTTGTTTAAACAACGTGCTAAAATTGTGAATTTTTATGAATTATTCTGATAAATTTTTCCTACAAAATACGCCGCTTTTAATTTAAATACGTTTATGTAGCTCACACAACCACATTCAAAATAACAGAGTGAATGTTTTTCAAGTATATCTATTTATTCTTAAGAAACATTCTTTGTATATTAAATTCTTTTCGAGGATTCCTTTCATCTAAAAATGTCAGATTCAAATGGCATCAATTTAAAATCGCAAATAAGTAATAGTAAATAATAGATAAACATAAACCCGATCATGCTCGAGAGACTTGTGAGACTTCAGGGTCATGAAAGTTGACTGGCGCCAGCCAAGGGTCATGCGCGCGCCCAACGTCACTCCCGGGGTCGTTGAACACTCAACCACGAGGCGATGCCTAGCCGAGTTCCTCGACCTTCCACTCACGTCAGATTCCTTGAATTAAGGATAACGTGAAGAGAATCTCTAGGTTCCAAGGTCGAACTAAACAAGTCCCTGACTTCAATGTGACGCCAAGAAATTTAACGCGATCGACGTCATCGATTTCAAATTATAATTATAAATATCTTTATGTTTTAAATGAAAATTATCCTATGAATTTCTTTTCACAAAAACAGAAACGTCGTGTGAAAATGAAGGATTATCGTTCGACAAGTAGTTCTTGCTTCCTTTTTTCTGAAATTGTAAACTTAAAACCAAAGCGATTCACTCATTTATGAATTAACTCTGCGAGTATTCAATGCTCTGGATATAGATATTTTTAATGCAAAACTAGCGATTTACTGTAATAATATCTATGTACTGATATTTACCATAGACAATATTCTATATATATTTTGACTTGTATAAAATCCCAAAAAACGGATGCAGAATCCTATTTCGAGAATATTAGTAATTCATATCAATAAGATCTAAATGGTGAAATATTTAAAAACCCCGAAGAAAATTAGTTTCTAAGTACAAACACGCAGGCGTTCGATTAATTAATTTAAGTCAACGAAATAATTTAACCCGGTTCATTCCTTGGAACGAGTTCCCTTTGAATTTTTTCTATCGAAAACTTTCCTTTCATAATTGCGAAAGGGAAACCTCTACAAAGTTTTACTTTCTTTCGTCGACGTACAATTTCGTCCTTGTCGACAAGTGTCACCTGGAAGGTTGCGTTATTTCACGGATAATTAGAAAGCGGAGGTTGGGGAAGTCCGTGGTTTGCGCGAGATTATTTCCCTGCACGGTATAATTAAAAATTCCGATTGTCGGATAAAGTACAAGGTCGAAAAGAAAGCGACCTGGTCGAGAGGAAGAAAAAAGAAATATCGCGAACCCGGTTGAATGTTCGCTCGTGGCCGAGTTAGCGATGGAATCGCTGTAATTGAAAGAGTCACGACAGAAGCGGCACGGGAAGGTTGAAAATTGCCCGAGCTGCGGTTATGATTGGTTCTGTTCACTTGTATTTACTCGAAGCTCGTGCACTGGTCACAGAACGCTCACAGATATTTAAACGATTTCCAAATAAAAACATCGTCCCACTCTGTCGAGTATCGATTCAAATCTAAATCTATATCCTTAAATATTTGAATTCATCCGGGCAAATTTGCAATTTTCCACGATTTCCATGCGACTCGTTTACCGTATAAATGAGTTTTCTCTTCTTTTTATTTCTTTCTTTATGGGGGGAGGGGGGATATTCAAGGAAACGTTTCGGTTCAAAGGATCAAATTTAAATTTCTTCAATTTTTTTTTCACTTCTGCTATCACGTTTGTTCGTGTTTCTGAAAGTTTAGAATCACCGCGTGTCATAAGATCTAATGATAACTGACACGTAGAACCTAAGAATTGGAAAATAAATTATGTAACTTAAAATTTAATTACGTTAGGTTGCACGTCAGATCTACAGGAATAAAAGAACATCGAATATACGTATCGACATTTGTAGTAGTAATTTGAAATTAATAACAAAAATCAGGAAGAAAGTTCAATGTGATGAGATCGTGGCAGAGAGAAAGATCGTGACAATTTCCAAGCTTTTGGTCGATCATACGTATCTTCTAGGTAGGTGTATAATATTTATATTTCTGGAGTTTCTGAAATCCAAAAGCTTTTAAGCTTTCTTCATTAATTAAAAACTCATAAATGAAGCAGTACGTAGATTCATCAATCAATGAAACAAACAAAAGAAATTAGATTAATGACACAAACCATAAATTTTGCACATCTTTCTCAAACTTTGCACAGAGTATTTCCATCGTCCCCTAATAAAAAAAAGAAAAAAACAAAATAGGATGAATTTTTCGATATTTTCTGGTATATTCATACAAGAAGGAAATACCCTTATGCTCAATTTCATTCAGAAGAAACTGGTCTTATGTTCTATTCCGAAAATGGATCTCGATATTAGGGGCTTGAGCAGCAAGAAGGAATCATTTTAGGTAACAGGATCGTTTCCCAGGAGCGAAGCTTTTGGCATATTCGAAGTTCTTTCGGAGTAAGCGTAAACTCTCGTCCCTTGTTCGATCATTGGACAGCGTAACCGAGTCTCTAAAGGCAAAATCGATTCTCCTCTCTTTAGATTTCCTTAGAGTGAAACGTTTTCAGGTTTGTAGAATCGTGTGCATAGAAAAGGAAAAAATGAAGATACTGCAAAACAAATCTAAGAAAAGAGATAAGGTTAATGGAGAGACAGCAAGTCCTGGAGTTTCCAACGACGAGAATCAATTTATTTCGATGCCATTCGCCTTGAAAATGGTCTTCCTGTTCGACATCGATAGTTAGCGTTGCTACGAGAGTAAAACGAGAAGAAAACACCATTTTATACGAATCACTTTTATACAGATAACAAAGGAATAATTAGACTTCCACATGTTTCTATGGCAAATAAAATAGATGTAGAACAGAAAATTGTATTAACGAGATTTTATTAATTTCTGCAAAATATCATATTGTATTTGCTCACTTTTTTCTGACAATGAAATTTGTCTTGTCCCGATGATTATAAAAATTTAATAACGCGAATCACCGATATCTACCGTGTCTACAGACAACTTGTTTAATAGAAGACAATGTTTCAAAATAAATTTCGATTCACAAAAAAGTAGTTTAAATTCCTTAGAAAATAAATCTCTGTCGCGATGAGAATTTCTTCTAACATCTGAAAGAGATTATTTTACTCGGTCGGAATTTTTTTTACCATTTTGTTAGGAAATAATTCGATAGAAGATAATAAATGTTATAACATAAATATCGAATTTGAAAAAATGGTCTCGTTGAATTTATTTATTTTGAAAAAATATCTATCCGCGAACCGATGTGTCCGTTTGAAAATATATCAATAGTAAGAATAGGAGGTTCAACCACACGCGAGGGTGGTTTTTAATCTACTCGAACGACACGTTCCGTTCGCGTTTGGTTTGCTCTTATATAAAAGAATTCAGCTGCATTGACAGTCACACTCTTGCCAGATGCATCAGACGTCTCATGTATCATTGCGGACGAGGGATTCTAGAATTAAATCGAGCGGAGAAAGATACACGGGCGGACTCATCATAGCCTTCGCTAGAGATAGAGGTCGAATTTAGGACACCAGGAGCGGTGAACTTGCGAGCGATGAAACGATATGAGATTTAACGTGAAACGTTACTCGAATTCCTTTTTTTCTTTTTTGCCATTGTCTTTTAATTTCCGGTATAGCAGCTGAAATGTTCGCTCGAAACGTGATTTCAGTAGAAAATTTCAGAGGAGAGAAGAATTAATTTCTTGATGATGATTTCTTTTATTAAATTAGATAAATTGTGCATAATCTCTGATGATATAAATAGAATATCCTGTATGCAATAATAATATTGTAAATAAAAATGGTAAAGAAAAATTTTTCATAATTTTTATTCTAATTTGTACAGCGAGAGAATTAATTCTGTCGATATTAAAAAATAATCTGTCGGATGTGATTTTTAATTCAAGGGAAGGCAACGAAAGTAAAATAAACTAAGCTAAAAGATAGTCTCAGATACAAACAAACAAAAAACATGGATTCTGTGATTCGTGTAAAGAGAATAACGACAGCATCGAAATTTTTAATCGAACGAAATCGAAGCATGTATCTGGCATATCCGCAGATCTCTCGAATATAAATTTTTCTTGGTAAACCAAATTTTTAAGATTTCGCGCTCAGTAACATTTTCCCCGGGTTCTCCGCAGCATTTTGTATAAAACGCGCGCAGAGAGGGTAAAAGGACTACTTCAAAAGAACTACGTTACTCAAGCGGCCATTAAATTTCCGGCAAACGTGATCGCTTGAACGCCTTGTTTGGTCCTAACATATTAATGTGTAAGATCAGCGTGAACTCTGAAAGACTCAAAATTTCGTTCGTACTATGTTAACAATATTTCTAGTTGATTCCGTGTTAATAGTTCTGAATCACAGAAATGAAAATATATTTAGGATGTTGTAGTATGCAAAAAATAATTCGTTTTCATCGATTTAGATAAATATCTCGAGTTCGTAAGAGAATAAAGTTACCACAAAGTGTTTACTCGAGTATCAGATGTTTTATAGTAACGTCATAGCGTGAAGTGTACGATGCTATTGAAAATAATAGCTTCATGGAATGTTTTATTTATTATAACGCCGTTCACTATGAATTTTTACTATGATTTCCTTCGGCATAATTTCGTTTCGCGCGTCTCCATTTTTTATGTACACACATATACGTACATATATCACACTCTACGTCTTCTAGAAAAAATATAGGCTCGAAGAGAAACTTGTTTCGCTTACTAAATATTATAAAACTAGCGAACGACACGAGACGAATTTTATAATACGTTTAAAGAGATAGGTTCTTCCCTTGCGAATAACGCGTACCTCTTGATTCATCTTTCTACTTTAGAGCTGAACGATATTGACAGACAACAAACATAGTACCATAGTAGAAACTGAACTCTTATTTCTATACTTTATGCATGAATCATAATCCATAACGTAATATTCTTTATCGAGCCACAAACCAGGAACATTTTGTCCTTTCAATTCAAATTACTCGTCTTCTCCCCTAATACTGTTAACAGATAGACGATTGTTTCGCTTAACAGAGGACTCTCTTTCTCTTTGTAAAGCCATTCTCTTTCTATTATTTGCTAATCGAAATTCTCTTTCTTCGTCAGTTTCATTATTACTACGATAAATGAATGGATAAATGAATTCTTGTAACTTTGGATGTGTGATCTACGTACATTCGCTTTAATTCTTGGCGTAATGGATAATCGTTAAGGTCGATAACGTTACAATCACGTTAAATATGGACAGAGACGTTTATTCAATAAAATGACGAAAACGAAAATAACTAAAAAGCTTCTTACAGCAAGCTCAAGTTTTTTATGACAACAATGCTGTGAAAAATGTACTATTTACGCTATGAGGTGTCAAGATAAATAATCTACTTACTGGCTCAAACTTAAAATCGGATTGAGAATCAAAATAACCAATAAGAAGCTGCTTAACACCGAATCAAAGTCTATTATTCATACTATGAGAAATACCTGACTGTATATAATCGCACAACGGAGTCGTGAAGCTTCTGACATGCCGCACGTTGAAAAGAGAAAGACTCGGAGAGTACTCGGAGGAGGAATCATATTCGTTTTGCCTCGCTATATCGCAGCAGTATTATGAGCAGCGAAAAAGGTCGCTATTGCGTTAAGTATATCCGTAAACCGTCTCTGATTTATATTTTTTATTTGCGCATAGCTCTCTGTGGTTATATCGTTTCACGCATTTAAAAATGACTGGAGAATTGCTTTTTAAAATGGTGAAAATCGCATCAGAATTCGCCCAGTAGTTCTCGAGGTTTATCCAAACACACAGACGCTTACCGGGAATTTTATTGTAGTATCTTACTACTACAATTAATTTATTACAATGAATGGATTGTACAGATGTTGATTTAACAGAAAACGATGGTTCTTTAACGCGAACTAATCACGATAACGTACTATAATTTAGACAACTAAATAGCTCTCCAACAACTCTGGCCACTGACACTGTTTATGGTTCACCCGATATCTCTTAGGCCTTTTGTTCACGATACTACATTATTTTATACTATATATAGAAGATACATTTCCACGTTAAATTCATCATAAATGCATAAATATCCATAATTTAGTAATCATGAAAAACGACGAAAAAAAATTTCATTCAAACCAAATTGTACTACATTTCCGTCTATTCCATAATCTACTGGTACGCTCATTAACGAATTTTCCGGCTCTTCGAACTACGATACATCATTTGTACGACATACGAAAGGTTTATTAATCGCCAATTATTATTAATTATTGTTAATCCGCTACTACTTTCATCTTCCGCTTGCTACATCCTTTCGCGTCGGAAAGGTCGGACGAATGGAAATACACCGATATTATCGTCCGGCATTACATCGATTTCCACAGCCACTGGTGGTCTCGTTTTAATCCTGGCCACGGTATTCTCATCGAGTTAATCCCCGAACTCGATTCGTGAAAACGCCAGCAAGAGGATTGCGCTCCGTTTACACGAAAATGCCGCTCGAATCTGCGGCGTTGTGCGATGGCCCTTCACAATTTCTAACTCATGTAAATTCATGTTATACCGAGCATTACGGACACGTACGTTATTGGAACGTATGCGACGATGTAAGAATCAGCACGTAGCGCGTTCTTTTCTCTTTTTCAACATTCTCTTCTAGGAGAATTAAGAATCTGACATAATCCTACGTTCGATTTTTCAATCAGCTTATTCTGTTTTATCGCATTGCTTCAAGCTTGTATTGATTTCAGTTATACGATGGATTATTTTGAGAGACTGATTTAACAGATTCCTTGCTATCTGATTCCTTAGGGAAGGTATTCTTCTTACAATTAGTTCAATCGGTCATTTTTAAATACTAGAGACATATCTTTCTACATGTAAAAACGTATTCAAATATTAAATCTTGGAAAACTATTATGAGTATAATTTCACCCCATGGAAATTTTGTTTTCAAATTACTGTTGAAAATTGTGGATTTTAATTGCTGAAATAAAAGTAAAGGAACACTAAGGTTACACTTGGAATTCATATAAAAATAGCTTTAGATTTATTTAATAAACGATTTCCAGAATCTTCGTCGATATACATTTGCACGCGTCTCAGCATTTTCTTTGTCCCACCATCTTCCATACCACACTGTCAACGGAACAGTTACATTCGTCTGTTTTTCAACGCGCACACACATACTTCACACACTCGTATTCACATACGTGCTACTACGCGGCCAATCTAGTCTAGCACACAAAATTATACATATCTCAATAATTATCATCCAATAAAAATAGCATTCCAATATTGCTGTTTGTAACCGCTGCAAGCAATAATTTTTCTACTTTTCATCTAGTGCGGAATGACGCTAAAATATCTAACTCTACTTATTTAACTTTATCAATTTTTTAAAAGGTGTGAATTTTCACCCATGATAGTCTTCAAGTATTAAAACTAGTTATTTAAATCATCAAATCTATTTCTTACTGATCGCGTCAAACTAAAAGATCTTCATACTGACTAATGTAGACTATTCTTAATTACTGACATTTTTAATCCACACATAAATTCAAGCGATCCATACAGCCAGCGAGGAATTAATTAGAATTCAAGCTTTAATACATGTCTTATGCAAAACAGAAGAACTTGCCACCTAAGGAAAGGGATGAGACAAACTTTAGGAAGAGCTTCCCTTGACTCTCTAAATACGTAATTGAGCAGAGTTTAGCTAAGTGGGAGAATATCCTTCCATTCGAAGTAAGTGGAAAGAGAAAATTAGAAGTGTATTTGTTAAATGAAAATGAATATCGTGGAATGAATATTTACAGAGTATTTGATACCATTGATCCTTTATTTCGACGATTCAGATGCTCAAACTTTATTCCTCTAATCCAAACAAGAAAGCTTTCGTAATTGAAGCCGTTTGCCTATTAACTAGGCAACAATTTACGAACTACTCGAAGATAGAAGCTTCAGAGCGCCTTACTTGACGCTAATATCTATCGATACTAACTGGAGTTTATTTATCTTCGATCAAATTTTCAACGTTCTGCTCGGTGTCTTGGAGGTAAATTCTCACTCAGTTCTCAGTTAAGTGATCCAAGTATGATATCATTAATACTCAGCAAATCCCTGATTATTTCACATCTTAAGCGAACAGCGTATACTAACGTAACTTTTGCCACTTACGTATGTACTAGTGAGAGCTTTTACACGCTTGTTGAATACCATTATATTTAAAAATATATAATGTTTACATTTAGAATATATAATATTATCATAATATTTATAACATGAACATAATCGACCAAACATAATATTTATGAAATTTGCAGTTTAGGGACGAGATCTATAATTGTGAATTATCTATCTATAGTTGTGATCGCTGTTTATTTCAACGGCAAAAAATGATCTCGGTTGCGAAGCAGAAACGCTAAATTCTGAAATACAGAAATTGGAATGATTCCAGATTTTCATAACGATATTTCCGTAAAATTATGGAAGTATGTTACTTCAAATGTAAAACTATGGTCATTAATGTTCTGTATTAAATATCTAGATTAACAACTAAAAAGTACAAAAATATTTAAATTTAAGAAGGAAAAACGTGCAGAATTAATTAATAGTTGTATAAAGCGATATTAAGCGTGTTACAGGCATTCGGTAACGAGATGGTTACCAAAAAAGCAATTAATGGCACGCGATTTTGTTTCGTCCTTTTAAGAGCCACAAGAGAGGCAGCAAGTGGACAAAGTAGTTTACAATGATGGCCATAAGAAGGCTACGATGCGATGGCTGTTGGTCCCAGCTGCTAAAGACAAAACAAAGTTTCAGAGACACGTAAAACTCTTCCTCAATTTTGACGTTGTTGTCCGATACAATTTATGCTGATGCGCAGTAACTTTCCTAGTGGGAAGCGATCGAGAAGTAGCGACGGAACTCTCCAAACGTTATCTTAGAATTTAGTGACAGACGATCTTTCTTGATACATAAGCTTGTTTCTCTGGTAGGGAACATTTACAATATGATTTTGCTAAAACCTTTGTTACATAAAATAGAAATTTAGAAACTCATCAAATATCGTGGCAACTTCATTAAACAAGTTTGTAACTTTATTGTTATTTTTTAGTAACTTACTATTATAAATAACATTTTCTATCTTTGACAAAATTGATTAATGCGTTAATTCTGAATTATATGTTTTCAAGTATGTCACCACAATTCAGCTTAGATTATTTAATTTGAGAATTTTTTTACTCTATTTAATTGTTACTGAGTGTTTTATAGAAACCATTAGTAAAATTAAGTGTGTAACTAAAAAACGCTAAAGCTTTTTAATCATCTAAAATTAATATAACTCAAATCGTTTGCGTTTATGACTCAATGATCTAGTTGAGGGCTAACATCCTGCTTCTTCAACCATACATAATTTTCATGGGTTAGTTATAACACATATGGTATTGAATTGAAGACACGTTACACTGAACGTTAAACAATACTCGTTCCTCGTACGCAAATGAGCAACGCGTGCGTAAACTCGCGCACGCATTCAATCATAATTAAGCCTCGCGTCAGCATGTGGACGCAAACTAAACAAACATCATTAAGAAAGTATAACGAGAAAAGATGTTTGCATCCTTCTAATTGTTCAGAAAAGCGTTCGCTAAAATGGTAAATTTTCAGCTTCAATGTACAGTCGCTAACTTCCATCTTCCAAATTCCAACTCTAAACTTCGAACAATGAACTTGTAATTTCTAATTATTAGTTGTGTAAGCCCATGTGTGCATGAAACTTCTAGATATTGACTTCCAACTCAAATTCGAACTTCCAACTCACAACTGTTACTTTCAATTGCTAACATCCAAATTCCAGAGAATATTAGATTTGGTAGTATGTACGTTCGCTCACCTTTCGAGTTATACATTTGGAGGATTGTTATTAAGATTTTATTTACGTTTTCTACAATTCCATCGAAAAAAGTACCATGACCCTATTAAATGGTAACTCACAAAATTTCCAACCTTATATTTATTTTTAATTTGTTTTTAAACTAACCGATTAAGAGAAATAAAACAAAGATCACTATTGAATGTTTAAAGGAAAATCAAAACAGTATAATCTCAATGTACTGCTATATTAATTAAGGATAGAATTGTTGTCTCTGTGGTAAAATTGAAAATATATTCCATATTGACCTTTTTGTAAGTAGATAAGTAGTATAGAGGAATATTTGCTATTACACATTCCATTGCTCATTCATATCGTAACTGTTGAGATTATTAGATGTATGTGAACAAAGGAACGCGTGGATAAATTATAAGGTAGAAAATATATATTTTAATACTGAAGTGTAAATACAAAGAAGGAATATAATATGAGCTGATCCAGATCCGCACGCTGGCAGTGTTACCCTATGAGTGAAAACCCTGACGCCATCGTCGCCTGTCTACAATTTATGGTTTGCCTTCGTCCCAATCTTTTGTCTATACGCTGTCGATGGCTTCAGTGCTTGAGAAAACTAAAAGATCAAATGTAGAGTTTTCTTAGAAGTGGTGACCACTTCAACAGTAACGTTGCTCCCTTTATCATTACAATTATTATAACCAAGAATGAACTATCAACTATATTCATACTGTGTCTGCTTCGTTCAGATATATCTTTCTAGTACTGCATCTATTGTAGCGTGTGTATTATTGCAGCAAACAGTGCAGCATTAACTACCGATAATACCTGTGATTTTAATTCCATCAAACATTTGCTTACGCTTGGCATTATTCGTTACTAACACAAATTCTGATGCTTCCTATCCTCTTTGGAATAGCAAAGGGAATTACGCATAATGGAGCAAATTGTTTGATGTTTGCTTCGATGCAACAGAAATCATCCGTTTGTAGTACCTTGCATTACGTTCAAATGCAGGTTTCGTATGACATGTAAGCTGAGCATATTTATAAATTCTCGAACGTATGTGCACCATATTATATATTTAGATACACGGTTCTTCTTGTTACGAAGAAAATAATGTTCAAAATGAAGATGTGCATATCTTGTACATATGAAACAAATGTTTGAATTGAGTAGTACTTCAGTGAAATGGTATCTAAGCAATGATAACAAGTGATCTCATGATCATAAAATATAATTGTTTTGCCTATATAATAATGTTATGGTAGCGTACTTCAGAATGGAATGTATTCAAATTCAGATAAAATTAATTTTGTTTATCTTGTCTTGTGGAATATTATACATACATAAACGTAAACACATAATTTATAAAAATTGTTAATCGACTATAAAATCCTTATTTTTTTTGTTTTCCCGAGAAAATTGCTTTAATTTCTCTAGACATGTGACATTCTTTTTAAATTTTTGTGAGCTTTTGTAAATTTCTTTTAAGCTACGAGTGCAAACCTGCAATGAAATTGAAACAATCCTTTCTGTATATTAAATACATCTTCGACACTTCCCGTCATTACTTTTGGAATTGGGAAACCCGTCCTTCGATATTCCTTTTCCATTGTACACGCATAAGGGATCCTTTATAGTTTCCTCCAGCCACATCCTGCCTCTACATTCCACTTGATCGATCACGAATCAGTTTTGTGGATATAACAGGAGCAGGTCACTTCCTGTTCCGGTTTATGTACTGTTTCCCGTTCTTGAACACTATACAGCCCATTTTGAAACCAGTTTTCATTCAATATCGAATCATATGAAATGGTATGGAAACTTACAATCCCTTCAACGTATCAGACTCATGTGATCCAATGACAACGAAAAATGTTATGTAATACGACAATAATTTACAAATTTCAAGAAATATTATATTATACGTATTACTAGACTGCGGATATTTATGCAAATTCGTGTTTTCGTAAATATAATTTCAAAAATGGAATTTACATGGATAAGTTTTATCTATCAAATATTATATCAGACGTAGAGTACTTTGAATATTTTATATATTACTGCATATAGCCTACATAATACATTCTGTGCATTTTTTATATCTTTTAATTTGTCGTAATGTTGCATAAAAATCTGCAGCCTATCTATTATTAGATCGCGGATGTTTATGCAAATTTAAATCTGTATGAAAACAAATAAACAGATATTTAGAACTCACGCAGAAATTTACTTCTGCCATTAATTACAATAAGGGTATGTTGTATATTTTACGTCTTTCTGCATATTGTATACACGCTATGTGCTTTTGTACCATTCATTTTCAATGAATACACAAAAATCTGCAATCTACTTACTTAACTCGATATTATGTTATTACGCATTGCCTACAGAATTTCAATCTAGTACGCTTAAAATCTACGGTATTCTAAATGGCTCGATCATCTCGTGTCATGATTTGATGTCGAGCAAAACCGATCGGGTGTACTTAATGCGATTTTCACATTCTAAGCATAAATCCAGCTTCTTCTTTACTTTTCTTCTACGTGAGATTCACATCAAATACGTTGAGCAGTGGTTATTCCTGAGGACGCATATGAGATGAAGATCTTTCTATCTCCAGCGTGCGCTTTCCCTTTTTATTCCCACTGATTCTCTTTTTTTCTCTTTAACTTGACCCAGCCCATGGGATATTTTACTCGACAAATGTATTTGAACCGGCAGTATAATTTTACGATAACATTTTACGACGTACGTATTCTGTCAAAGAAGATTCTTACGAATAAATCGTTTTATTAAATGGATTTATAAAATGATCTATTTTGTTGGTAATTTTAGCTGCTATTCTATCCTTTGCCTTTTATTCGAACGTGGCTTGATAGAGATACAAATTTTCGAGGAACAACGATGATCATGGACAATGTGAGGCGATTTATACTTGCATAAATCACCTATTTTAATACTGACCGCTATAAATGTTTAGCTTGATATACGAATATTAGAACGCAACAAAACCTAGTAATTTCAGGATTAACTTCGTCCCTCGTTATCAATAAATACGCTCGTATGGTAGGAGGTCAATATTTCATAAAATAATGCAGTCACACGGATATATGTTTGCAGCTTCGATCCTGTAGCGTTGCATTGAATTTAATTAATCTAATTGCTGTTGGAACGTTGGAACAAAATTAGTGAAAATTCTGACAGTGATATAGATTATGATACAGACAAATTTTCTCGTTTCGTTTGAAGTTAGAATTATTTTAAAGAATTGAAAGAAGGACAAAGATGTTCCTTCGCAGTAAACTCTATTTTATATGAAATAGATACTGTGATATATTATAATTTATTAATAATTATATATTACATTAATTTAGATGTTCAAATATTAACTGCAAAACTTCTAGCAATTTATATAATAAATGTTTAAGGAAGATGAAAGAAATTTCTTTTCCAGTGGATTCTATTTTATGCAAACATCGTAATAGGATGTTACAATGGCTTAAAGTTACTTCCACCCACTGAATTTCCATCTGCTAACAATTTCATATACAATTTTGCGGTTTACCACTGCTCATTGAATTATACAGTCAACGAACACGCTACCTTCAACTTCTAATTTCGAAACTCCTATCTACTTTTCCTAATTTCAAGCATCCCTCGTAATTTGCGATACACGACACCTCCTATATCTTCATCAACGAGAACAACGAGCAAAAAGCGTTGTTGTTCAGTACTCTGAAAAAATGTAAGACTTTATTTCCAAAAGTAAATTTGCTCGTTGTTTCGTAAATGAAATTACGAACTTTAAACCAGGAACAATTTAGTAGATGTATTAGAAAATCTTAATTGATATTGAATGAATTCGCTTGTGTATTGTGAGTCTCGTTATCAAATGTTAATTTATTTACAAAATACTTTAGTAACGATTACGCGTATTGTAATATAGCTATTTAAAAATAATTATTAGAAAAATTAGGGAAAAGAAACATCCAGGTGCGTATATTATTCTAATCGAAGGATGTTACTATATATAGTTCATAACTATTAACTACTAATTCAACATGATCGAAATAGGATAGTTGTTAACCGTTGAGTCAAGTTTACCTAAATAATACCGAGGTTTATTGAGCTCAGGTGAGCTCATGCTATCAGCTAAATCCTATTAAACCCTCTTAGATTCTAAGTAGATATTCCTAGGCACCATCAAAACATTATCCGATTTCTCAAGATATTGGACTTCTACAAATCCGCTAAATCTGTCCAAGTATTTCTAAATCTTCAAATGAGTCGGCGAAGCAGGCACACACTTTAAGAACTCTATCTTCATTTCAATTTTTATGGGCCATTTAAATCTATATCTAGAGAACAGCAATTCTTGCATAGATGTGATAAGTTTTTAATAAATCCATTTCGTATTCTTTGCTATTTTCTTTCTAATATTGCAAACAATTAATCATCTAACGTTTCTTTGAAGTATATTTGATATGATGAAGCCATTATGTAGAATATTAGATTAAGATATTTTACAGATTTCTGTAATTCTACCTAATTTTTTAACACGTATTGGAAGTGATACTATTTTTTAAATTGCTCGCTAACGTTACAAATTTCCAATAATCTAAATTTATCTAAATAGTGTTTTCGTAATTTTGATTAAATTTTCGAGAATATTTTAGAATTATACTTTTATTAACTCTCGCTGAATCTTGAAACTTTTCTACGTCTAAACAGGTTACAGATGTTTTGTAAAGTAAATTCGGCTGATTGTAATCTGAATGTTGTTTTAAACACTAAGAATGTGCCTGTTTCGGTGGTTAGTTTTGACTGGACAACTATGTTGCTGTTTCGATCACACGCATCATGGATTCCTAGGATTTCAATAGTTCGAAGAGCGTCTGTCAAAGTTCTTCTGATTCCTGGTTAGTTCGAACGAACTTCATCGATGTCAATCCAGGATGTCAGGTCACGTTTCAGGCGGCTAACCAGATTTTAAGTTTCGCCAAGTCCATCAAGACTTTAACAGAGTTATGTAGAATTTCAGACGATACTGAGATCTTTTTGTGACTTCAGATACTTTGCAGATAAATATAAAAGAAGATTAAATTTCATTAACTTTAAACTCCTGTGTTTTGTTACGTCATTAGAAATGAACACAATTATCCTTCTCGATACATTTTACTTCTTAAAATATAACAAAATTCTAATATTGTTACAACTTTCCAATACATTTTTTATTCGTTGAGGAATACTATAATTTCTTTTAACGCGATTCGATGTGCCAGAAGTTCCATTTGAGTTTCTTAAACGTGCAATATTTTTCTCGCATACTGAAAATAGCGAAAATTAATAAATATAAACAAAATAGTGAAAACTAACTTCTTCTACTATATTCAACAAAGAAAATCGTCCATACTTTTATAAAATCAAAAAATTACTAACGATTATACCAATTAATGGAGGTAGTCCTGCTAGTAAGAGATCTAAGGAATGACACAATTGCAATAAAAATAACATAATCGTAGTAATGTTGTTATGCTTTTACCTAGAATTCTAGTAAACGCTAGAAACAGTATATTACACAAAACTTGTATTCAGAATTTTTATTTGCTCTAAACGACTTACTAGCTACTTTGAAAAGACGATTCATTTAGTTCACAATTCCTCGTAAAACATTATGGCAGGGAGTATTAGAAAGAGCTTAGTAGGCCAGATAGCTCCCTGGTAAAACGTACAATGATGATAGAATCTCTTTGTCTCTCAAGTGGAAAGGATATGGCAGAATGCCAACAAAAAAGGAAAGATAATTGCTCCTTTTGTGTGGCGCGGTTAAAACGAAGGGTGTGCCAAAACGAGTAGTCGAATATAGAGTTAAAAAGAAGAAGAATAGCTGAGAATGCGAGAATCGTATTATTATCAACCTTTCAAACTTCAAAAGAAAGAAAAGAACAAAAATTACGTTTAACGCTCCGTGATTGCCACTTTAGATAAGATTAAATTCGTGTTAAGTGGATTACGCTTTCCGCTATAAAAGTTTCACCAGACCATCCAAAAAAAAAAAAAAAAAAAAAGAGAAAAATAATTCGAAGGTGAAATTTTGTACGGTCGCCTCTCTGTAATTTATTTCACGCTGTTCTTCCATTTTTACCGGAACTTGGGCTCGAAGGGAGAACTTCAAACTAGAACTTCGTTTTAGCATTTCTTCGACTTCTTCCGTTCTATTCATCAGGCCGAGAACTATGTGGGAGGTTCAACTTGATGAATCTGAATCGCATTTTCGGAACATTCCAGCAATAAAATTTCCATTTAAAAACATTAAACTTCTTTAACGTGACTCTTTAACGCGAGCGAGCTCGAATGAATAGAAAAATTTACCAGTTAATACTGTATTTATACCGAGAACTTTTCGTCGGAGATTCTTCTTAACGTCTCTTTGCAGTTAAAAATAAACAAATACGTGGGCAATACATTGTCTTTTTAATACACTTTGGACTTTTCCAATATTCTATATTGTTTATTCTATATTCTATATTCTATTATATTCTATATTGTTAAATTAAAAATTGGTATATTAGAAGAATAGAAGACAGGGAATTTCGATATAGAGCACATTATTTATCTATGGAATTCATATTTTTAAATACGAGCAAATTATAGGTTTTCAAATCAAGTTCTATTAGGTTTCAACTGAGGATGAATGAGATACTGCAGGAAGTGTAGCGCGACCTTCAAACATGCTATTAATTAAATATCCTTTAGTAGAACTTTCTAATAGAATATTGACTTTAATACGCTACTCTATTAAAGTGAGAGTAATCAAACATGTGTTTGATATGTTAACTAAGAAAAACGAATCAGGCTATCGTGTGAATTGCGAGTCATTTATTCGTTCAGCAATATTCTGCTACTGGCTTGTAACAAATTGATATAGTTTTATTGAACATATATTTGTTAATTATATATTATTAAAAGAAAACATAATTACATTCACCTTCATCGATTCATTAATTTATTTCCATAAGTATGTGATACATACGTAAGGTACAAAGCATTCCATTTAAAAAATGAAGATGATCTTGAAAATTCTAAATTTATTTCACTCAATGATGTTTCATGTATCAGAAATAGTGTATTTTTCGTAAACAAATATTTACAAAATACAAAATAAATCTTTCTTTATAAACACAAAAAAATGATGTAAAACATTCCAAATCTACCATTATTTACATTTATTTCATTTACTGTTAACAATAGCCCCTTCGTAACTATAAAAGTTCCATCGTATTTTAGCATTACGTTACCTTTAGGACACAACTATTTCTAACCTTCAAGAGAGAATTAAAATAAGAATTCACCTTCTATAAATTGTGAATTGCAAATCTCAAAAGAACGTGTTGCCCGTAAGAATTAAGTACGCGAACATGAACAGTAAGAATCTATGATTTTCTATTGGTTCTTACGACGACACGTAGCTAACTGCGTTTTCGAAAAGTACCAATTCACTTCGAACGTCATCGAAAGTTTAACAACCCCTTAAGAATGCCATAAACTTTTAAGGGAGCGAACGAAGCTACACGGGCTGGTGCATAAGGGATTCGACGTACGGACGTTTACGTATAAACTTCCACTTGCACCAGCCTTTAACTGCTGTCAGTACGCCTAACTTATACGTGTCGATATACATTTGCGTTACGTAAGATTTTACGACCGGTGGGCCAAGAAAGTCGCGAGATATAACCGAACGTTACTGGATATCTTGTAGTTCGGAGGAAATCGATGTTTCTATGGTAGTTCTCATCCTTAGTTAGTAGATATACATAGGTACATGTATCACGAAAATGTAAAATAAACGTAACGTTATTATCGTGAGAATGGCCATAGAGAATAGCAATAGTGCTGGGTCTGCTGACTTTGCTGTCGAAATTTACTGCAGTTATTCGTTCGTGCAGGGAAACCATGTTAATCGAGGTGAATATTATATCATCAAGGAGCTTAATTGATAAAATAAACTGGGGCAATTTGTCTGTCCAGTATGGCTCTTGTACTTTCGCTATTCAAGATATTTCTAATCTCATTAACCGTAAAAAGGTTAAATGACTAAAATGGGACTATTTAATTCTACAGATTTTTACTAATATCTTAACGTCAACGATATTGGTTGTAAAGCTAAGAATTATTATACGAAAATTTGAACGAATAACGTTATTTTTGTTAAATTTAATATCATTTCCATTATTGTTTTACTTTATTGTCTAATTATCTCTTCTCTTGAATGCTTCGAAACAAAATATGTATTATCTTGCCGTATCTTACGCGAATCAGTTTCAGTGTTGCATGAGAGTAATGATTAATTATGTCTGTCAGGATATTCGATTTCATAACATGATATTGGATGCTCGAAATTGAGAACATCACACGGGACAAGATTGGTTCGAAAAGTTCTTTACATACACGATATTCCCTTTAGATTTTCATAAAATAATATCGTCGCAAGCTCTTCGCTATTTGGTATGCTGTTTTTATTGCGCAACGTTCAAAGTAAGATACTTCTACAATCTTCTCGCTGACTAAATTTTATCACGTAGAGGTACTCGAAAGTATGACACAACGATGAAAGAACATCGCCACTTCCCAGTTTTATATCCCACGAAATATTTATCTTAATATACTGTACAGAGTACACTTGCCTCGATAAATTTAAGAAATTCTTTCTGATAAATCGATACATCGAAGAAGCTGCACTATACGTAAGTAAACTGCTCGTAGCAATTCTAATTATTTAATAACAACGACCAACCCGAATACTATTATGATGTATTATACACATCGTGTACTTGAAGAGTTTAATAAACTTTAATAAACTAAAAGTCCTTCGTTACGTGCAAGTGAACGATTCATAGCGACTCTAATCATTTAATAACAAAAACCGACCCAGACGCCATTACAATGCTGATATCATACACTTTGTGCGTATATGCCTAATATTACTTGTTTATGCGTCTCGCAAAACACGAGTCACGGATCTCCGTTTAGACTGGTTGACACAAGGGCAAACTATGTTCAGTCCCAGTTATTGCAGCATCCTACAAGCTGTACCCTCGTCAGTCCGGTTAAATTCCTGCATAATACTCCCGGAGGCATGCGTTGCTTCTTCGTTTGTCTAACGCGTCTATCATTAATGCCCGTTTGCTGGCAAATTTATTCGACAATTACGACCATTATGCCGACGCGATTAAGATACATTCACGTCCCACGGACATCTTGCGATTAACGACCATCGCCTAACGATCGGTGCGTCCCTGTTTCGCGCGTTAACTACTGGCTATTGAGATTTTCTATCGGACGTTTAAATGACGTTCGTAAATTGGAAATTTTGATGGACGCGATATTGACGTTCGTTTTGTGAGGGAAACTTGAAATGATAGACAGCCGATAATGATTGCTACCGTGATCGGGTTAATCGTCTGTAAGGGCGAGCAAGTTTAGTCATCGCGCAATGTTTCAGGAATATTGGTGAAAACGTGGTCTCTTAAATCTATTGTTTGATTTCGTAATTAACTTACTTGAGAATATGGAAAATATTCGTTTCTCAATTTTTAGTAGAATGTTCTATAACCGATCATTTTTCTTCCAATCTTTCGAAAGCATAGATAGGACATTTCTTTCGTAAAAAAATGAAACTAGAAATTTTGTTTCTGAAAAAAATAAGTGAATTTTTGTTTTGGTAATTTAAGGAACACTTGTAAAGTTAATACAAGCGAGAAGGGAAATAGAAAAATTCAGCTTATTCTGTACTGTTCGCTTTTTCTCCGCTGTAAGTTAGTTCTAGTTTCTCCGTACTTCGTACCAGAAATTCAATAATTGTTTTCCGAATGCTGCCACCTAAAATATAGGTACAGCTTGCAGTCGATTGGCCAAACAATGCGTATTCCATGGAACACGTAAAACGAGTGTTATTCACCAGCTGCGGAAACAATACACGAAGAGCATCGGGTTTGTCACGTGCAGATGTGACCAGGGTAAACCATCCGACTCGTATTCAGCCAGATTGCACGACTTAGCCAGAAGCGACGTTAATCCAGTTGTTTCGTGGTATAAACACAGATTGAGAAATTTCAGGAACATTATGAAACTTCTGTAAAGTCATCTTACGCTACATTAACGTCTTCCCTTATTCTCATGCTCGATTCTCTCGAATTTGGAATTCTTAACCGAACCTCCATTTAACCCGTTTCCCAAATTTAATTCGTCGATCGTTAGCGCAAAAGTTCTTCGATTTGGCTTTAGTTTGAAATTATTTTTCTCCGCATTCTTTGATTATTTTACTAATAGGTAAACAATGGAAAGATACAAAAATAACGAAATACGTTCATTTTACTTGTAATTCTACGTATATACGTATGTAAGCATAGCTATTCTTAATAACAATACGAAACAGTTCTATTAAACTCTTTGTCAATGGTATTGGAAAAATACTTGGAACTTTTAATATGATAACTGCAGCTTACATTTAAATCGAATATTACCTTTTTTCAATAATACCTATGCATGTAAACTACACATTACTACGGCGCTGTACCTCGAAGAAGATATCGAACAGAACAAAAGTCTATATGACTTCTACTTCTATCATTTTTGTATCCGTTATCTATCATTAAAATGATCTCCATTAGTTACGACACATTCCGTGTAACTATAAATTTAATATAGCTACGTTTTATATTTTATAACATCACGAGAAACTCCATAAGAAGAATCTAAGAATCTAAAAGAAACTATAGTATCCAGTTCTCTCCCTCTCTCTCTTTCTTTCTCTCTCTTTCTCTCCCTATCTCCTAAAATAAATATCTTTCATTTAAATCGCTCTGATCAATAGCATCGTCGCCTTGTGAACGAAAAACGAACTGTCAGAAAATAATTACAACGTAACTCATTCCATCCATTAATCACGACAACCTAATACGAAAAACTGATCTCCCCTTTGTCATTCTATCTCAAGATTCTGGACAAAGTATTTTATCATAGGAATGATCGAAGAACGATCGTTCCAACGTCCATGAAAGGATAGAGAAATAAAACATGGCTGCGAGCAAGTGAACGACGATGTTACTGGTGTACGCCGTTTTTCAGGATGGACGTTCAAGCGGCACAGAAGAATGAGAGCTTTTATCAGTGCTGCAGCGGATTCTGCATCGACCTGCTTCAAAAGTTCTCCGAGGAAATCGGCTTCACTTATGAGCTTGTTAGAGTCGAAGATGGGAAATGGGGCACGCTAGAGGTTGGTTATAACGAATTTTATCCAGCTAACAATTATTATTGAACATTTCCGATAAAATGGATCCTCGTGATACTTATAGGATATATGAAAAAGTGTAAAAGATAGTTTTAGATACAGAGGAGATAGAAAATATAAAATAATACGAATATATAGACATATATATGTTTATGGAAAATTATTCATTATAAATAGATTGTATAAGCGTGAGAACTGTAAATTATTTATAGATATTCTACTAAAAATATAAGTAATTGAAATACAAACAGGAAATTTTGTAAGATTTCATAGAACGTTAATAGTTAAGTAAAATAATAGACTTATTGTTTCGTAATAAACTGGATTTAATCAAAACGATTAGAAATATGAACGATGAGGAAACCAATTTTTTACTTCGCAATTAAATACCGTTTTATTCCACTTTAATAAAGTTTGATATTTATTTTATTTACACAATGACTTTCATATAACTCGTATACGTTCCAAATATTTGTATACGTGTTGCGATATCGCTCAAACCTATATATAACCTCCCACAATCCACTCATGACTCAGTTAATTTACAAATTTTACAAAATACACGTACCATACAAACGATATTCAAAATATACGCGACATGAAATATACATTTGACATTTTTCAACTTAACAGCCTTCGAGAACGAAAGGAACATTCGATTAGCCCAGACGCGACATTCCGCTTTAGATCTTTGTTCGTTCGATTAGGAAATTCATTTTGCAATGAAAAGTGCTTTTGTCGAAGATCCAGATAAGATTTAATAGATCAATGTCTATCAGTCAATTATGAAATCTTAATCCCAATGAATAGCAAGGAATTAGTTTCAATAATCGTGAAAGTAGTAAGTGGAACGTCTTTAAAATTGGACCGGGTTAATACGGCGGATCTCGTTTAATCCGAGCGTTCAGAATTTAATACTTGACGACAGTATCGATGGAACGACTGTATAGATTAATTTCGCGCGTAATTCCAATTCTGTTCATTAATCCAGAATCTGCAACGAGCACGAAACAATTGAGATGTATCGAGGACAAAGTGTCCTCGAGTTAACGCGGCTCTTTCATTGTGTTTATTTAAATATGATAGCGTTTGCATGCGGATAATTATGGGTCCTAAACGAAACATACTTCGAAAATGTAATTTCACTAATTTTCACTAATTTCACTTTTTACTAATTACAAAATTATTATAACACTAGACTTATGAAAATGATCAAAGCGGTCAATTCGTAATGTTTCTTCGAGATTTGATACGTTATTTTTTTTTTATCAACCTTATACGTTCTATATTTTATTTTATAGATTTACAATAATTCCGTACATTTTTGAGGATTTGGATATTTTCTTTGAAAAGTGTATGCACAAAAGCTTGTTCTCTCTTCTGCATTGTGTAACTCTTCATACATTTTTTATTCCTTTGATGTTTCATATTTTATTCACTGGCAGTTTCATTGTTACGTATATAATGCTATATATAGTCTAATTAGAAAAATTTACCAAATGTCCAACTGGACAAATTCTAAAGTACGAATTAAATAAATAAAAAAAGAATATATAGTCTAGAATATTACATTTGTGGAATTTTTTTATATTTCATTAGAACGTCAACTAACGTTTTCCATAGAAGAGTTTTAAGTTGGAACGTCAATTGGTATTTTACGGCGTCAAATTGTTAATGGAATTTTCTTACAGTGCGATATTAAAATTATGCGATGGAATTTATAATTTGCAATTACATGAAGTTTAATGTTCCTTGTTCTGTTCGTAGAATGGAAAATGGAACGGTTTGATAGCTGATCTGGTGAATCGGAAAACGGACATGGTAATGACATCTTTGATGATTAATTCTGAAAGAGAAGCCGTGGTTGATTTCACGGTACCGTACATGGAGACTGGTATCGCCATTGTTGTGGCTAAGAGGACTGGTATAATATCTCCCACTGCCTTCCTTGGTAAGTGGCCATAAGGATCTCATTAAACGTTAAATGGTTCATAAAGAAATCTCTTCGGATCCTAAATAATATGTATTAAGAATTAACATAGAAAAATGATAGATAATTACCTTTTTATATTAATAATTAATCGTATATTATTGTGAATACATTGAATTGTACACAAATACGATTGAACGTTTCCTACAAGAAATAATATCTAATATGTAAATATAAATGATATAAAATATATTATCAGTAAATAAAAAATATCCATGGAATTATCAAAAACAAAGTTTCATTGTAACTATGATTGAAATACGTTGTTGAATCAGAGCTTTCAATAAAATTGCTCTGGATGTTTTACGATCATCATGAAACATCCTGTTCTAAAATTTCGGAAGTTTAGTACAGATGCTATTGAGGAATAGAGAGTAGATTCTAGATAAACAGCAGTAAACTTCGATCAATTCTAGGAAATAACTATGCTACTCGCTCAGAAGAGAGTGTTTCTCAAAGATATTTACAATAGTATTGCTCTGCGAGAAAGGATTAACAGATCTTTCCAAATTTCAATCAAATTACTTAACAATCAATTTTTTAATGATTGGAAGAGAACATATTTTTTCATTCAATTTTATCAACTCATTTGTTCTACGATTCTATAATTTACATAAAACTCAACATATACATATATGATATATGTATATATCAATTTAATAATAGTAGTTTCATCAATGGTTTTATTTATCGTTCTCAGTTTATTTAAATGCAATAAAACTGAATTTCATGAATTATTTAAAACTCTATCAATCTCTCCTTTATTACGTTTATTCGATATATAATAGTTAACATAAGTAACACTATTATACTATATATTCTTTGAAATCATTTAAAACGTGTACCTGTTTATTACTCAATCTCGTTTTATTCAACAGAACAAGAAATGTATTTTAATTTTTAATCGATCCTTCTATGGCTTCTTATAAATATACATATTTAATAGAATATTTAACATAATATTCAGTATAGCTTAATACACTCTAGTATTTAATATAAATATACATATTTTATAAAGTAATTGCCACGAATGTTTTTAATTAACAAAGTGTGTTTCCCTATCAAACTAGCAATACTTTTCATTTTTAGCAAATAAGAAATTCCAAAGTCTATTGGGCGTGCATTAATACAGACATTAATACAAAATGTGATCTTACGCATAGAATAAATATGATCGATACATTCCACGTGATACGAAACAATTTTATAAATTATTATTATTATTATTATTATTATATTATTCATTATGGTTTTCAGAACCATTCGACACCGCCTCTTGGATGCTAGTCGGCATCGTCGCCATACACGCGGCCACGATTATGATACTGCTGTTCGAATGGTTGTCACCATCCGGTTTCAACATGAAGGTAAACCCTTCAGACGCTGCGCAGAAACCGGTACTATTAATTTCGCTTCTTATTAGCTATGTATGTTTTCTCGCCTTCAGAGCACGAAATCCTTATAGAGCAAATTACTATACCGGACAATACCATTAATCTTAACGACACTCCACCCCTGTGACACAAGAAAAAGAGATTGATCGTGGGAGAACATTCTTCCCACGTACTTTCGTGATGATACAAATACCACGCAGTTTCCCCTTTTTCTTTATTCAGAAAACACCTTTGTCTCATTTTACTTGTCAATAAAATTTGCAATTTAAAGCGTCCATATCACTTAACATTTACGAATTGAAAATATTTTGTTTGCAATAAGAGAATACAATTTTTATTTAGAGATAAAGAAGAGAGATAAAGAGGGACACTTTGTATTTTGTGAATTCTTTTTGAATTATTTCTACTTCCTAAGATTCATTCCTAAATTTGATTCTATGTAATTGTCAAAGGTGATTTATATTTTCTTTAATCTCTTTCACAGAGATTTAAAGTTTCCTATATCTTTCTGCTACGAACTATTTTCGATTCCTAGGATGCATTTTGAAACCTGTTTCTCCATAATTTTCAAAGCTGATTCACGTTATATCTTTTCTTAAAAATGTTTAAGTTTCTCGCCTTTTCTTTATCTTTATCATAAATTATTTGAATTCATTTCTAATTATGTTCCCATAAAATCTTCAAAATTAATTCATATTTTCTCCACGTCGTATTGTCATTTAATAAAACTAAATCTATAATAAAATGAAGTATCTTTAAGATATTAATCAAACAAATTGCATGAAGAAATATGAAACATAAACATTATAGATCAATTCACTGGCACAACTTTGAATGCTACTTCTAAGATCACGCGAACCATCCGCAACTTTAAATAATTTTCTAGCATCGAACACGATATCTATCTATCGAATATCTTCACAAATATTCTATTCTAACACAATATCTTCCTGTCACTCGCTTTTGTTTAACCTTCTCACTCAATTGCTGCACGATTTTGTCTAAAATCTAACGCAGATCAATCCCACACCGTAGATTAGAACATTTTCTTATTATTGCAACGTTGTCGCCGTATTGGTTGCACAAACGATACGAAATGACTTCGAACGTGGCTGATTTATGCTGGTTGCAGAAGAATCCATCGCCCAATCATCGGTTCTCCTTCTGTCGGACGTACTGGCTGGTCTGGGCCGTATTATTTCAGGCAGCCGTCCATATCGATTCTCCCAGGGGATTCACAGCCAGGTCGGTAAAACAATTTTTATCGACAATTAAAATCCTCGCACGTAAATCATATTCGCCGAAAAGCACGGTAGAAAAAGAGAATTCACAAAACCTATTAACATGTTTTCTCTGCATCGAAAAAGGGATGAAGAGAGGGATCAAAGGGATCGCAAGGAAGCTCGACAAACGCGCATATCATCGACGAATTTACATGAACCGCCTTTATTTCATCTTCTCTGTTTTCCCTTCTCTCTCTTTGTATCTCGAAAATAGCGTGTCATCAATTACGACTCGAAGATTCTTAGTAGAGTATGCGATCGAAGTATTTAAAGTAGAATTTATTATCTCTGATGTTTAATAATTTAAACTTAATTAACTACATAATTTAAACTCTTAAAATCTTATCCTCTGTTTTAATCATTCTGTACGTTAAATCTGTAAAGAATTAAATGATATAGGAATTTGAAAACAGATTTGTCATAATTCAGAAATGTTGAAAACTAAAAGAGACTTCAAAAAATAAACTCTTAAAATCTTATCCTCTGTTTTAATCATTCTGTACGTTAAATCTGTAAAGAATTAAATGATATAGGAATTTGAAAACAGATTTGTCATAATTCAGAAATGTTGAAAACTAAAAGAGACTTCAAAAAATAAACCCTTAAAATCTCATCCTCTGTTTTAATCATTCTGTACGTTAAATCTGTAAAGAATGAAATGATATAGGAATTTGAAAACAGATTCGTCATAATTCAGAAATGTTGAAAACTAAAAGAGACTTCAAAAAATAAACCCTTAAAATCTCATCCTCTGTTTTAATCATTCTGTACGTTAAATCTGTAAAGAATGAAATGATATAGGAATTTGAAAACAGATTCGTCATAATTCAGAAATGTTGAAAACTAAAAGAGACTTCAAAAAATAAACTCTTAAAATCTTATCCTCTGTTTTAATCATTCTGTACGTTAAATCTGTAAAGAATTAAATGATATAGGAAGTTGAAAACAGATTCGTCATAATTCAGAAATATTGAAAACTAAGAGAGACTTCAAAAAAGAATTAAGGATCGATTTAAACACGTTCATCGAAGGAAAAGACACTAAACTTTACAAGGCAATATGACGTCTTATAGCTACATGATAGTTGCAAAGTACCATAATTGGCGTGTAGAGGATGCAGGCAGAAAAGGTTTAAATCATAAAGATAACGAAGATTATAAGACGGATTAAGGCGAAATATATATTCCTCTATCAGCGACATATACCGTGCCAAGAAATTGTATTCAACCACAGTGTTGGCCACGAAAAATGAACATTTCATTTCTCGAGCACACGTTGGATTTAAGTGCGTCTTATTCATTGAATTATTTTGTGCGTGCGCCATTTTCGAAAACTTCTATAATTTAACTGCCAAATATTTTATGTTCCTCGATGAACGGGCTGCATTTTCAAAACGAAAGTGATGTAGTAGTGTTGAAGATATTATGTAGTGGAGTAGGCGAAACGAATCTGGTGAGCTCGCAAATGGAATCCTCGAGTGGTGTTACCTGTTAATACCGTAAAACCTAAGGCTTCTGAAGCATTCTATCGTAAAATACAAAGGAAAATGTGAGCTACGTGAACAAAACGGCACACTAAAACAATAAAAATCCACTAAATCCAATAAAAGTCTTACTAGTGAAGACTTAGAATTACAGATAACGCAACTGTGAATGGAACCTTAGAGTCCTCGACTTTCTATACCTTTGATGATAAATAAATCTTATGTAATTAATAACTTTCTTCCTATACCAATCGAATTCTTTCTAAAGTTCTCTATTCTCTAGATATTTAATTTTAATTCGTCAACAAATTTAAATTTTTGTGCTTATCGCAGGTTCTTTTTACAAATAAACGGATGATTAATTTTTTCTCTAAAATTGTACTAAATTTTGACACGATATATGCAAATTTTGCTTAATTCTAATTAAAACAATTGTTCCTTCCTTTTTCCGTTCGTCCAAAGATACAAATATTTTTCAGATATCGAGGAATTTAATTTTTTCATTCAAATTGTCAGTTTTTTTTTTTTTTCCTATGCTGTTACAGTTTTCAAGAGTTCGTCAATAGCGTTTTGATTTACTTCACAAGCGCTTCTAATTTTGAAAAAGGGAAGAAACGAACCATTCAGTATCAAATTGAGTAAAGACAACCCGCTTAGCATAAAATCGAAAAATCTTTTAGGAGAGCGGAGAGTGCGATTGAACCCAAGACAAGTTAAACGACGTAGCAGAGCTGAAAGTCTTTTCACAATTATCGATCGAATGTATGTCGCTTCACCAACGTTTAACGACATTCTTGTAAACTCAGATTCATGACGAACGTGTGGGCGCTGTTCGCCGTGGTGTTCCTCGCCATTTACACTGCCAACCTGGCCGCCTTCATGATCACGAGGGAGGAGTTTCACGAGTTCACCGGTGTTGACGATCATCGTTTGGCCAAGCCATGGTCCCACAAGCCTATGTTCAAGTTTGGTACCATACCTTGGAGCCACACTGACAGCACTTTGGCAAAATATTTCAAAGAGATGCACGCGTACATGAAGAAATTCAACAAGAGCAGCGTGGCTGAAGGAATCGAGGCGGTTATCAGCGGGTAAGACCGATTAGATGACGTTGTTTCGTCTCGAAATATAGAGAAAAAAGCGCGAGGTCTTCGCCGACAAAGTTTATAATAAAATTTTCGATATGATTCAATCGCAAAGGGTGGCTATTTTTGAAGTTTCAGTACGGAGATTTCGTGCATTTATAGAATAGATTTATTATTAGTACAGTTTTTATGTATTAATGAGAAATTTAAAGATGTGAAAATGCGTAGAATATATATAATATAATATATACCTACTAATTATTAGTAGGTTAAACAATTCTCTACATAAGTTTTACTTTTTACTTAGGTATATTTATAAAAATCATTAGTTTCTTTAAAATTGTTAGTTCCTTTATGTTGTAAACTCGGTATTTTCAAAGAGTATTTTAAAAATGGTTTGCAATGGTTCAGCCGAGCTCGGGCATATCAAATTGATTTCAACTTTTAAATATATCAGATTCACTCGAACACCTACGATACACCTGCAATGACACTTCTTAGCACATTCATCGTGTATTTATAATCAGTTAAAACTAAATGTCATTCGTTCTTCAATCTTCAATTCGTTTCCAGAACAAATTTTACCGAGACCGCAGAGCATATCAGTCTCCAGTTCACATAAAAAAAAAAAAAACAAGGACAGATACGACACCTCATAACGTATTAGTTTGCTGAATTCGCTTTAGAAATTAGAACTTGATCCCTTAATCGCGCTAAATGTGCACGCATTATATATACGTGGTTCGTTATCGAAGCTTGTGAGCGAAGTTGCTTGTTTAATCTCTGTGAACTAGTTCCCACCTTGCCACTTTGCTGGTTTCTAAATGGTGTTGGCAGCTTTGGGAAGCAAAAGGTGGAGTGTTCGATGTAAATTATGGCGCCAGATGGAAAAGAGGGAGATTTTTCTAACGGAAGGTCGTAGGATGAGCTTTTAGCTAAATTTAGAATGTTACGTGGAGAGTTCACTTTTTAATAAAATTTCGATTAAACGAATTTACAATATTGGATGAAACGTTGGGCGTTGGACGTGAACATTGTTTTAAATTTCATTGTTATTTGAGGGTCTCGGTTAACTTTCTCAGAGTTTGTACAAGAATTCCGTTTATTTCCTTATTATCTACTCGTCAAACAATGTAAAGTTTCTTAAGTAACCTGGTTATCATAGAAATTTCCTCCCTGTTCAATCACTATCTGCACGATCCAAGATAATCAATCTTTTGTAAAGAACTTTGCTTGTTTCGATTATCAAAGTATATTGAAATTTATAACTGACCTAAATCGTTCGGTGTCGATATCAACGTTTCACAACGAAAATCGATAAGATAAATCAAGGAAATTTCCTATAGAAGAATTTCCTTGTTCTTCGATAGAAAAAGTTACAGCAATGTAATTGAGATAAGAGTGGAAGATCATTCTACGCGAAAGAAATAAGTTTAAAGGTTCGACTCGAACGATCAATCGTGCCATTCGTTCGATTCCTTTAAAGTTTCGCTCCTCGTTTTTCAATTTTCTCAGTGACATCGTTTCCTTCTGCAACAGAGAAATGGACGCGTTTATTTACGACGGAACGGTCTTGGACTATCTGGTAGCGCAAGACGAGGACTGCCGATTGCTAACTGTGGGATCTTGGTACGCAATGACCGGCTACGGTCTCGCGTTTTCAAGGAATTCCAAGTATCTGCAAATGTTCAACAAGCGCCTGCTCGACTACAGAGACAACGGTATCGGCATCTGTTCACTTATCGTCTGGAATTAAATAAAAAATTATTTAAATACGTGCATAGATTCCATTCGGTAATTGACACAGAACATTTTCAAGAAATTGCAGTGTATTTTATTATTTTGTATATTTTCTAGTCTCACAAATCCCTATAATATTTAGGCATTTAACCCTGGAAGAGAAAACTGTAATTTTTACGACTGATAAAATTTTTATTTGTCGCAAATGACGCGTATGATTATTAATTATTGATCAAATGATACGTTAAATTATTAGTATCAGCCAAAGCTTATGTTAAAGAAATATTAAATAATGTTACCATTATAGAAATGTGCACGATGCTTTCTTGTTATAATCCAATTCATACAATTCGTCCTTTCTTACTTAGATTTACTTACCTAAAATTAGAACTAGTTGCAATGAATAACCAAATTATAAAAAAATAATTAAAATAAATCTTCTAATTAACTGAATTTCGAATTAATATGCTAAAAGCTGAACGTGTTAAAATTAGAATAATATTTTTCACAATTTCTGTACATTTCCTATCATAAAAGAAGAACATTGAAATTCCAGGAGACTTGGAGCGTCTGAGACGGTACTGGATGACAGGTACCTGCAAGCCAGGCAAAGAGGTACAAAAAAGTAGCGATCCCTTGGCGCTGGAACAGTTCTTGTCCGCGTTTCTCTTATTGATGATGGGAATTCTTCTGGCTGCAGCCTTCCTACTTCTGGAATATTTGTATTTCAAGTATGTCAGGCAACATCTGGCGCGAAGTGACGGTGGTGGTTGTTGCGCACTTTTCAGCTTGGTAAACCGCTTTTCCTAAATACAGTTTGTCATAGTTCTTTCCAAATTTATCGACGAACCGAATATTCCTTTGATTTTATTTCCATATTATTGATATTTCTATCGATTTTATTTTCATATTGTTTCTTTTTGCGAAGAAAAGAGTCCAATTGTCACGTTCGTATTCCTACATGAACAACGTCTACGACGTTCTACAACAATTTCTCCCTCGTTTTAAAAATATTCGTACGAAACCATGTACGTGTAAGGTTTCGTGTAACATTTATACATAAAGCTATCTAATTTTTTTTAAAGAGCATGGGAAAGTCGCTGACATTCCGCGGAGCGGTCTACGAGGCGCAGGACATCCTGAGGTATCATAGATGCAGGGATCCCATATGCGACACGCATTTGTGGAAGGTGAAACACGAATTGGACATGGCGAAGATCAAGATACGACAGCTGGAAAAGGATCTGGAGGCTCACGGAATAAAACCCACCCAGGCCAAGTATGCTATAATCATAATTCATTGGAATTAACGTTACTCTGCGAATAAGGAGATTTTACATTATGTCTGCATTACAGTTAAAACTCTTGACCTTAGTTCATTCAAGAGGATCTCAAAGAATATATTTAAATTCGTCGAAATTTATTGGGAATATTTATCTGCTTCTCCTTTAATTCTTCTAATATATTCTTTACTTCGAATTATCTGTTAATAGATATAACGTAAATATAATATTCTTGTAATAATTGATAATTAAACTACGTACGTTTCTGCATTTATGGAAAATTTAAATGTGAGAAAGTTTATAAAAATGTACGAAATATTCAATCAAGAGTATTAGGTTGTAATATATGAAATGCCTGACTTTTAACAGTTCATACTACTGAGCTTTAAAAAAGAAATAATCCTTTTGCTTGGAAATGTTAAAATATCAAAATCATACATGGAAAGGAAAATTCTCAGCTTTATATCGATGACATACAATGGCATATGATAATACATGAAATTGCATAAACATCCGTCGTCTATGGTCCTACAATTTCGTTACATATACGTACGCAGGAAATAAATAATCACGAAGACGATTGATTCCCTTGATGCAATAGCGACGTTCTTTGAGATCCTTTCGATGATTGAAGGAAGAAGTTCGAAACAAAGGGCAAAGGGAAGGAAACGTTCCATCCGTGACAAAAGAAATTCACGTGAACGAACTTTATCTGGACTATTCGATACACATTCGCTTCCTTTGAAGCACCGCTCGCTTTCGAAACGAAGTATCTCGCGCTGCAGCTCTTTTTTTTTTTCTCCTCCGCCAAATTCCAACAGACCTTTGTTCTAGAAAGCTTTCCTTTAAAGGTCGACGCCTCTTCTGCCCGCTTGCGAATACGATTTCGTGAAAGCGGAAGTGGACCCGTAACGACAGATCTACGCATGTTACTGCATAGTTATTTCACCTGTCCTCCGTAAGATTTACAAGGATTCAATCTCGATTCACGTTACGTACATTTTCCGAGGGAAATTTCTACGTACAAAAGGACGATAGAAAACAAATAAAAAGATAAGTCCATAGAATGGTACGAAAATAATATAAAGTGTTTAACGATAGAAATATATAAATTCTCTTAAAAATTCCTCGAACGAGATTCTCTAGTGGATAATTAACGTTCGATCAATCGATAAAACGCCCTACATGATACGCAGACGACAGAAACTGCGGATCGAGATTAAATCTTCAACTACTTTCTGACGTCACTTGGAGCCTGGCTCGCACAGCATGCACTTACCTACGAACGAACACCTATATACATTCGTATATACAGTCGTGAGATGTATATATATATATATATATTAATTGTATATAAACATACAATGTTCATATATATACATCCGGACGCATATACACACGAGTACGTTAACGTCGTGATATCGCCACAAGCGTGTCATTCATTTCTGGTTATTCTTTATTTTCTGAAGCTACTGACGATCGTGAGTTTAAGACCTTGGTATGATGGTTTCTCTAGAGAACGTAAGAAGAGCCGTAATGCCTTTGGTGGCGATTATTATTGACTTATACTACTAGTGTCGCAGAATGAAGAGCTTATAGAGGTTTACAATATTTCGGTTCGACTGAAACTAAATCGATCGAAACGATTAGATCACCGTAAGCATTTAATTTGACAGTTCTTGGGTATGACACCTAGTACATGAACTTGTATCACTTGTAAAGTTTAGTTTGCATGAGTATTTGGTAGATATACATAGTTATTTGTTACGGTATTTAAATTTGATGAAATTATACATTTGTATATAAGATAGATGCATAGAATAATTGTAAGAAGATAACTGCATTTTAGTATTTCAAACATCTAAGAATATTTTTCCAGTATAAAGAACATGAAACATTACTATACACGATATATTCTTCGAAAACAGTTTTACGTTCTAAATTCTATTTTAGTTTATTTCCAATAAATAAATGTCCTATTCCCGAGTATCTCTAAATAGGATAATGCATTTACAATTACGAAGCAAGATTTGTAAAAAATGTGTAAGAAAATTTCTACATCTTTAAAGAATAGTACACTAACATGTAACGTCAATCGATGATCTTAAACTTACGATCGACTGTATGTTCTCACCGTATATGAGATATGTTCGATGGCAAATTGGCTTCGAATTTTCGTCGATATTAAGAGTTTCGCCCGTGGACACGAAGGGTAGATAGAAAAGGGAAAGAAAATGGGGCAGGAAAACGTACGAGAAGAAGGCGAGAACGTATGTCGCTCGTACGAAAGCAGAACTTCTCAGCGACACGAGATCTCGGAATAAACTTCCGTTGCTTCCAGCTAGAAAAGTTTACACTGAAAACTTCGACTCGGATAAGCCCGCAGGTGTTTGCAGAGAATCCAGGTACATTGTTTGCACCAATCGCGAACGTTGTTTAATCGAACTTCCCGAGAACAGCCGATCCGGATCTCGCGATATTCGCACTCCGTATAAATGACGAACTTTCCAACTTTCGTTTCATGCCCTTTCGGAAATACAGCAGGTACTCAATTGCGTTTCAACGGGATTTGGTTCTCCAGATATTGGGTAAGATAATCTGAGCAAGGAAAAGAGAAATCGCAAATTGTTATAGAGAAGGGAATTTTTTTAATCGCAGTTGAACATCGAAATCGACGATGGAAATCTAAATTTGAATTTGCGCACAAGTTTTCGCAAATCGGAAATTTTCAGTTTGAATATTTAAAATTAATTCAATCGTCCATAGGGAAACTTATCTTTGTACGATGATAGATAAATTAAAATGTCCCTAGAGAAGCTTAATAACTTTTACTGACACAGGTTTTCAAAAAATTTGAAAAGATTGTAAGATGGTTACAAACGTCTGCGATATGTTACGTAACTATCCCTTAAGTTAGTTGTTCTTAAATTTATTCAATAGAATTACAAATCGTGGGAAAGAAATTTAAGGGCGAAGTTTCGCTTCAGCCTTCGAGATTCTAATTTTCTTACGGAAGATTCAATTTGTATTTGAATGGAATTTGAACCGTTGAATTCCAATTAAGTTCGCATTTTTCGATTCCAATTTAGATTTAAATTTCTATTGAAATCATTAAAGTCGAATCTAATATTAAATTTGCAAATGTAACTGTAATCTCAGTATGGGAGTCGAACGAGAAAATTAACATTTCATAAACTGAACTCTGCTTCGACTTTTGCCAAGTTCTTTCGCAGAGACAGGAATACGAAATTTCTCTCTAGTCAACGGAGAAAATGAAACGAAAATAACAGTCGGCGAGACTTCAAACGACGATTTCGTATATTTCGTCGAAGCTTCTTTCCTCCAATATCTCCGGCATCTTCCAAATACTCTTTTCCGCGTTTTAGAATTCTACTTCGATATCTCTAGCACTTTTCACTGGGTTCTCTGCGTTTCTAAAATCACCGAAAGATAGGAAATCCTAAAAAAAGCTTAACAAAGGCAGATTACACGACGAGAGAGAGAGAAAAAGAAACGATAAAAGGATCTCTTGTCGCTTGAGACGTGTTGCTGGTACGCATTAAGGGGTGGTTGGTGGCGATGGACGATGGTGGAAGAGAAGCCTGGCACATATCCACGTCGGCTTTTTTAAAGGAGGAAAACCGGAAGTCTCGGCTGGTGGCGAGGATGCTTTCAAAGCTCGGATCGCCATTCACAAGCGGAGTCATTGGCGGTGGAAGCTCCGCATCCGCTACCGCCATACTTCGATTCGTAAGTCCGCAACGCCCAAAACACGTAAGAATACTCGGTGACGTAGGAACCAGGGCAAATATTTCTCCCCGATGTGTCGTCGAAATAGAGTTACTTCTCGAACGACGATTTTCCAGCATTTTTCATTTCCCCAAAGAGCGCTCGGTTTCTTAACATTCCATCAAATCCGTCCACTTTGCTATTCCTTTTTCGTTTTACGTTCGATAGAACGTAATGTTATAAAAAGATTCCGCTCGATATAGTCGAATAAAAAAAAAAAACACTCGTTTTATTACAGAGTTACGTTAATCCGATAAAATTATTCGATAAAAGAATCTCAGTCAATTTTATTATATTTTTAAGAACACACGGAAATGGGTCCTAAAATTCCTATTTGCATGATGGATCTATAAATCAACCCTTCGTTTCGTGTATTCTCGCGTTCTCGAAATTACATCGCAAAGAAACAACAATCGCAGTAGCTGATCTCAGCAACAAAGCGGATCTCCTTTAACTTCCGCCAGCAACGTGATTCGCGAGATGTACTTACTGGGTCACGGATAGCCGGTATTTGGCAGCGAAACAAGAGGGAGCAGAATCAGTTGCCAAATATCCGGAAAAATTCACGCTTGTTTGTCCGTCAGCTGGTGTCGTTTCGAGGCGTTTGCCATTTAAAAGTAAACCGAGCGCCACACAGCAAACAGAGAAACCGTAACATATGGTACAAGCATGACATCTGGCACGTCTGCTTAACAGGAAACGATATTGTCTTTCGGTCGGGACCATTTCGTCGACACGTTTGAAATTGCAAATCGTTCCATTCAGACAGGCACGTCTTTGTAGAATAAATGGAAACGATACTATGAGGTCGTAAAATCAATTATTAATTGAAGTTTGCAGCTTTCGATGATTTAACGAATCGAAGACCTATTGAGGGTTGCAGAAACCTGGTTCAAGGCCATGCGATGTCAATCCAGAATCAATCTTTTCTTTGCGTATATCTCGAATAATTTGTACTTTCTCTAATTTGTAGATCTAATTCATAATTATGGTTTATTTCTCTACCGAACAAAATTTTTCATAATGATTTTGCTACTCGGTTCATTTCAAATGTTATTCAAGAATTTACCACCATAGTAGATCAATAAGTTACATAAATACATCGATTCACTTGGGCAGCCACTTTTACGATATCACAGCCGTCGAAATTATTAACGAAATTTTACAAGTCACGGGCTAGAAGTTAGCGATGCTAATAAATTCTCTCGCGATAAAAAGAATTAGCTCTAAAATTCGCCACGTCAATTTTACGAATCACAAGCCATCTAACTCTCCTTCTGAATTTTAATTCTGACTACGGATTGGAAATAAAATTTTATTTCCAACTTACATTTCGGAAGCTCCGCTTTTATGACTCATCGTCGAAGTACGTTGGAACGTTTGAAAACGACACGTTGAAATATATTTAACAGCCTGTTACCGCGTAATGTCTGCGTATTTTAAATTGAACAAAGAGAAATACAGACGACTCAAGAAAGTGATGAAATTTCAGTTTTCTCGGATATCTTCAAATACTTGACAAAAGATTCTAAACTAAGAGACGCAGTGCGTACGATCCTAGTTGCTACTCGAGCTATGACCTCGCTTAACTAGGTGCTTCAACGCTAAAGACTATATATCGCTTTCCACTTATTACTATTTATCACGACAAATAGACGTCGATTTTAACGACAAGACCGAGAATCGCTTGAACATTCTCACGTTACTTCGTATTCCACCGCGACTCTAACGTTTTATCCGGCTTTATTTTCAAATAGCAAAGGTTCCTACGTCGCTTTGGTAGAAACTGTCTTCGAAGTGCACGTGAAAATCGATGAGTCGTTAGGTGGTGGTCGTTTGGTCGACTTGGTAGTCGTTTCGCGAACTAAAGAATGGCGAGAACGAGAAGGGAATCGGGAAATGGCCATTCGAACGTCGATAAATCCGTGCACTGTTGACAGAGGGGAGCAAAATCGATCTCGCGAGGCTTGTTTCTGTACGATCTCCCCGGTGTCTTTTCCGCTAACGAGCCACATTATCCCCGTGTCCGGAAACCATTTTGTTTTTCTTCGAAAATATCGTCGTGGAGGCTATCGTATTTCTTGTTTTTTTCTTTTTCGTAGCTGAAATCGGACTTGAACAGCGACGCAATGGCACAGAAATCGAGTGCTTTGGATTCTTGTTAGTAAGCATCTGCCGAGTCTTTAGTTTGACTCTAGTTTGAATTTAAATCGGGATTTTTTAATTGGCGAATTTACAAATGGAAATTTAGTTTGAATTTAAATTTGAATCGTACGATTCTGATATGGATTTAGATTCAAATTTGAATGCTTGGATTTGAATTTAAATTAAACTTGAATTAAACTAGAATTTAATTTTATATGGACGATTCGCTCATTTCCTTTAACGTTACCTATCAACGCTTTGGGTAACAAAACAAAATTAACTAAAACAAAATAATCGAACTTGAATTTAAATTTGGACGTATAAACTTCAATTTAAGCTTCGATCAAATCGGCATTCAACTTTGTATGGACAATTAAACCGTAATACTTTTCAAAATAAACCGATATTCTGGTCACTCGAATAATGTTTTTTTCTTACGTGACGGAAAAGGAAAATAATAGAACGAAGCTTCGCGAGGATCGATGATAACGATATAAAAGTTTGAAGGATAAGGGTAGAAGTAGATTATCCGCTTCGCTTGGTAGTCCAGAACGTCTGCATATATTCGAATTATTCTTCTCTACTTTTATTGCCTCGTACTCTTCCTTCCTTTTTTTTATTTTTTTTATCTTCCTGTACATTTATCTATTCACTTTGTAAACTCGTATTTTCGTATCGTATCGATCTACTTTTCATGTGCTCGGAAGCATGGCATGCGAGTTCAACGATAAGTTTTCGGTAGACTCGTGACGACTGTATCGAGAGTGCATAGTGGAACGATAAATCGTGCGCGATGGCGTTAAATGGACGGTACAAGGAGCCATCGATTACGATTAAGAAAATTCCTGTAAATTAGGAAAACTCAGGGAGAAGAATGTAGTACGGCGATCGAGTCATTTGTCCGGAATGAGTCGTCTAACAATGGAATCTGAATGGAATGGAATCTGAAATCTGATATTTCACTCGTTCCCTGGTAACGCGAAATTCTCGGGGCTGAAAAATTCTGATATTGAAACATTCCTGTCGTTATACGCCGAATTCTATGCTAAAAGACTTCTCCATTTATTTAACCTGTAATATGCAATCTTTTCTATACAACTATTAAATAAAAAATAGTATCTAAAGCTTTCTACAAAGAAATCAAAATGAAACGTATCTAGAAAAGTATACAATGTATAAAGAAAGTTACGATTTATAAAATATTTTACAAAGAAAAATCCCTTAAGATGTTTCCAAAATTACAAATTCGACATGCCGACGACATTGATAATTCGAGCGCTAATTACGCAAACTATTCTATACCACTAATGTATATCTGTGATTTTCGATAATTTCCAGAAATTGTTTCCATAGTAATTATATTACACCAACTTTACGAGTTAATTTACGTAAACCTACCGTGACACAAATCCACTCAAATTGAACTTAACAAACGTAAATTCGATCGAACCAATTTCGAACTAAAATTAATTAAGCATAGGAGTTCCTTGCCGCGAATGTGTCCTTTTTTGAAAGTATTCGAGTACGAAACGAGTGTCCTTTATTCTGTTTGAAATTAGCGTAACTTGCATCCGTGACAGGAGTGTCTCTGGTCAATCTCAAAGCTCATTTCACCGAATTGCTGCGGCAAACTCTCCTTGCCTCGATTAATGCAAGTTGCTGCACTAAAAAAGAACCCAGGTGATTTTCCCTTTGAGACCGTCCAAATTTCACGCCACAAATTCCCCACGAATTTGTGGCACTACGCTGTCCGGAAAGTCAATGAAACTCAACGCTTCTCTTCATATTGACCTGGTTCACGAACTGTTATAGTTTCTCTAGCACAAACAACATTACATCACTCTCGTGCATTATAAAGCGCGTTATAGCGAGTCCTCTATTATAAACCGTGCCGTTTTCTCTGTACGATATCCCATTCCACATACACGTTGTTCCTAAACGTTAAATTGTGACTTGCAAGTACTGAAATTTTCCTCCAGAGAATTAAACTTTCCTCGTCTAAGGAACGACGAAATGTAGTTGAACGTATCCTTCTAACATCTGCATAACTGCGCTTGTAACGACACAATAACTGGCGTTGTATTCTTTAAACGGGAATTTTCAAATGATATTTGAGAAATACGATCTTCGAATACGGGAATTTTCAGATGATATTTGAGAAATACGATCTTCGAATACGGGAATTTTCAGATGATATTTGAGAAATACGATCTTCGAATACGGGAATTGAAAAGGTTGCTTCTTTTAATCTGAGAGAAGAAGTAGGATCTTCTTCCGTTTCGTTTCTTTTAGCATGAAAATTCTAGACCGTTTCGGTGATAGAATCGTTAACGAATTTTAGAAATCGACGGATATTAGTTTAAAGTTAAACGTGCTATGGCAAAACGCGATTCTACATTTTACGACATTTTTATCTTGACACGAACCGATGCATAACTTTTAGCTTAATTTTGAGGAATCGTGGATTTCAGTCAAAGCCTAAATAAGCCTTGAAAATTAAGCACGAAACGTGGAAGGAGAATTATCGAAAAAGGATAAAAAAGCTAGTGCAACGAGAAACATACGCTACGTTATGTAAAAATGCTCGAGGTCAGGAGAATACTTCAGATTCTGATATTAGACGATTCACTCTGTATACGTCTCTTTGCCTATCTGTTTTCAGGCAGTAAAATTGTCTTCTCTTCAAATTATCATACAGGGATTCTCTTGAATCTAGATTCATCGACGCCATCGATGTTGCCAGGCCAAGGGACATGACCAGGAACCACGTGGTCAGCACGGAGTATAGCGACAAATTTTTGCCTCCACAGATCTACAGGTAAATTTTATGCAAGAAATTCAAACTTTCGCTAACAGTAATATTAGGTCGTCCGAAAAGTTTCTTTCGTTTTGTAAGAAAATAATGGACGCACAACATTTTCCGTTTTATATTATTTTATCGAATTACGTATGATCCATTTTGTTCTATCAAAATAAAGATCACAAAGTTCGACAGATTAGGTTTCATGTTTGTATGAAGATGTGTCTGTAAAAGAAAGACACTTTTCGGGCAATCTAATATTTGACACGATTTAATTAATATTTCATACAAAGTTCGATTATAAACCAATAATTGCTGCATCATCGTCCTGACACTCATCCTGCATTTATATTTTAATCTGTTAATTACTTTCTCACAAGATATATTACTCCTACAATTTAACAAAGTTATTGAAAAAAATATGAGGGAAGCTCGCCTGTTTATTTGATTTTTGCATGTAAGTTTACGCTTAATTTCTATCTCTATTTGTTATTATAATTTATCGCGTTTGTGTTTAGATAAATAACCACGAAGTTCGTACTTAATTCGGAGAGTTTGCGTTAAATTTATATTTTAATTAAAATCGTAGTCGTATGTACGAGATACGACGCGAAGAAGATCGTCGTGTGAAAAATTCAGCGAATTTTTATTATTCACAAATTCCTTCACTTTTCAGCAACCAAGCCAGCTACCCTTTTTACATTAGCTTGAAATTGGCCTCACTCTATCGCGTGTGTAGCGTACACGCCACCTGAGCTTAGCGCACCAACATATTCCTCAAACATTTCCCAAATTTCCAATAAAAATGCAAAACGTGCCTAGTCGAGCAAAGATTGTCTCAGTGGAATATTTGCGCAGAAACTTTCGATTACATCAACGATTCGTTTCGACGAAAATTCCTCACGTTCCTGAGCATCAAATACGGAAACAGACACACATAAACACATACACGCACACACGGTGAAACCCAATTAACACGTACGTGTATCTTTCACAAACTTCTCTGCCATCGTCCTTTCCAAACATTTCACGTTAATTGAAAAAAGATTAAAGGAAACTCGTACAAACACCTCCTAGAAAATTGAATAGTTGAAATGGTAGACGATGTAAGAGCCAGAAGTGATTTCCAATAGAAGCGAAGAAATCATTTCTCTTAATTTCGCCATTTACATCATTTATCGCCTGATCGATGTTAACTTTTATCAAATTTACGAATTTACACGACGTATAAACGATGGACAAGTGTATCGGATTGATCGATCGAACGATCAAATGAAGTTTTCGACTACAGTCTAGCTGACACTTACGATCGAATCTTATTCTGCTCTCATTCGTCACTTTTATCTCGCATCGAACTTATATTCTTCGTCATTGAAAAAATTGTTTCTTATTTCTTTGGCATTATGCAAATGAGACAATTTCTCAACTATAACGATGTGATTATAATGTATCTTCCACTTTAAAGTTTTTAGAGTATTAGAAGATTCTCACCCTCGACAAATATTCTTCGTCTTTTTTTTTTTACCTTGCGTGGTAAGAAATTTCAATTTTTTCATTTGTTTAAAGTTTTGCAGTTCACGGTTGAAATTTGGAAATTTATATAGCGTCGAACAAGCAAAAATTTTCAAATATCCATTTACCTTAGTGTCCACGTAAATATTTACGATAATTTATTGGACTTTTCACTTATGTTACAACGAACAGATAGTCGCTGAAAGCTCGATCATTACGTATACCATACAAAAATTTCGTATTCGAATTTATGGGATTGTTTGAAATTCGCATTTTTCCTCCTCAACATATGTCTATCGTTTCTTAATTTTCCCACTGTTTTCCCTCCATTCTATACCTCTCCCTTTTGTTTTCTTTTTTTTTTTTTTCTTGCGAGAAGGCTCCTGCTCGCACAATTATCCCTCTCAATTATCTTTTTTCTTTGTCTTTGTCGAAGCTAACGAATGAAATCGATTATTGTATTTAGGATTCCGGACGACGACGCAGCCAGGACGGAAATCGCCGAGATGGAGACAGTTCTGTGATCGTAGAGAAGCGGCCACGATTGCCCAGCCACGTCAGCACGATCATAAGCGTCCTTAGGGAGCGGTGTAACTCGCTTTCGCCATTTTGGACAACGAGTTGTTGCCTCGTTGCCTCGTCGAGGCCATCCCTCGAATACGAGAAACCCTCGAAGCCGAGCCGTTTCGAGCAGCGATCGAAAAACACGAGGGGTGAAATAATCGAAGAAGACGAGGGAAGAAATTACCGACAGAAGACGAGGGAAGAAATTATCGAAGAATACAAAAACAAGTCTGGTGCACGGGAAGAACGTTCAGTGCCTATGAAGAATATCGAGATCACGATCGTTTTTCTCTCGATGAACGAACTTTTAACCACGACCACGTTTTCCAAGGTCTGTCTGTCTTCGCCACGAAGAGCCGGAAGTGCGCGGTGTTCATTCTTGTGATTGTATCACATTGAAATTCTTGGACGAACACGATTCGTTTCGAGTCTTTGCTACTGTCCTACGATAACATTTCTCTTTTAAAATAGAATTTTTGGGGAGGAGACGGAACTTTTGAAAAGGAACGATTCACACGTTTCGTTGGAAAGTGTGTCGTTTGAAGGGTAGTTGAAATAAGGGTTGTCAGGAGGGAATTGAGTGTATTTATGCTATTTCAATCGCGTATATGACACTGATCGTTGGTTTCCTTTGATTGGCCTTTTTACGTGAAACGTGTGACAATTGGTTTATTTATTTCCTTCGATTGTCGATGTTCTCGTCTGATACATACGTCGTGCAACTTGGAGAGATTCTTGGAGAAAATCTGAAAACTCGGAAACCTCTATTTTTCCATTTGTTTGGAACTTTTAAATTCAAGCTTGGAATTTGGACATTTGTATTAAGTAATAAATGATCGTTTTTGAAATTGACAACTTTTCGTAACAGACGATCTCTGTAATGTTAACAATTATTTTTATTGTAAAACGTAAATAAGTACGAGAGAATCGAGGTTTGGAACCATGAGTGATGTTGTGCCTGTTACAGAGGCAGAGAGAACGAAACAACAGGAACCTGGATAAAACTGGAAAAACTAAAGAAACCAAACCGCGTAAGTTATATTCAGGCAGCAACAATGCAATAGGTAGTTATTGAAAATTCCTAAGTCTTTTGAGAATCTCGTTAAAACTTTGTACGAAATATCGGCCCTTTTTCCAAAAATAGGGCGTCGACTTCGAGCCAACAATTGTTCGTTAAAACGAACGCCAAGGCGAGCAAAACGCTACAAAAGAACGAAAACGATGAAATAAAAGCTATATATTAAAAAAGATGGAAATAAGGAAACCTGTCGACACCTTGATGGTAAAATGTCAATGTGTACCATACAAGATATAACTATGACATTTGAGTATGTCATATATACATATATACATATATATTTAATACGTAATGTACACACGAGCTACTATTATACGTTAAGTATGTATATTGTGGTAAAAAGAACAATGAAATATTCTAAAAGAAACTTATTTCGAGGACGTAATATGCTCAACAACAAGAAAAAATAAAATACACGTAATAAAGATCCACCGAGCGTAACGATTAAATAAAATTGCATCGAGAAGTGTCAGGTGTTGCGTGTGAAATTTTTAATAAAAAAAAAAGCAGTGAACAGGATGATCCAGTGACGATTATTAGCTTGGATATTTCGATACTTTCTTTATCGTAACAATCTTCTCTAAACGAAAAGTATACGATAGAGAAAAAATATTGTACGCTTCGTAATATTTTCATCGAATGTATTTTTCTTTCTTTCTTAACAAAATTAAAATAATATCCAGGGTATATTGATTTGTTAATGGATTCATTGTGTTTTTAGTGTTCAACAATTTCAAGAATGTTTAAACTGTTTAAATTGTAATTATCACTACGATTGAAAGCACCGATATTATACTTACACGTTGCTATTATACCAATATGCTTTACTAATGCGCTATTAAAAGAATGAATTTCTTTGCGAATATAGCGTTCGAATGCAATCCACCTTAAAATTACTATAATCATAATACCCAACTCGAAGGATAAAATAAATATCGTCTGATAATTTTGAACAAAATTTTCTCTTCATTAATTTGGCAAATATTCAAAGAATTAATCTTTGCTGGCTCGTGTTGCATTTTAAAATTCGATCGGTAAGAAATGCAGAGAATAAATTCGGAGTTAAAATATTTTACTATACGTAACGGTGCCTGAAACAGTGAATTTCAAGCGTGTAACAATTAAGGTGAAATATTTTTTAGAAGCGTCGATACGATCGCGTGATCGTTCAAAGCTTTCGCGCCTATTCGAGAACCTGACACTTCGCAATTTCTACAAATAAAAAGCCAAAAAAAAAAAAAAAAAAAAAAAAAAAAAATAAAGTCTATCCTCGTAAGGAGTAGTTGAAAAAGAGGCAATTCTTTCGAGCCAATCGCAGAAAAAACAAAGATTTTGTGTGTGTGTGTGTGTAGGAAAATCGACAGAGATAGGATTAATGTTCTAAAATTACGTCCGCTGTACATAGAACGCATTGTACTGTGTAAGTCACAAGGTAAACATTGGAAAGAGAATTACGTTCTTTTTTTTTTTTTTTTTTTTTTTAACCATACTCAAACGATTTTCGTAAAATGAATTTGCAATAAGAAACGAAAATGTGTATCTTTGCTGTAAAAATGCTGCTACAATTTCTCGATCTTCGAATATCACGAAAATTCGAAACGGAGTTGCAGAAGAATCGAATTACGAGAAAAGAAAGTTGCAACAATTTGGAGATTGTTTCTTGTTGTCCGATAATTGTGATCAAAACTAACTGGTGTCATTATTAGATTTTGAAATTTCCGGCTCTTGGATAGTTTGGGTTTTGAAAATCCATCGATCATCGGTTTCCGAGGTTTCGCTATTGTGGCTTATACCGCACGTCGACAACTCCATTTAGAGAAGCACTTGTTTCGACTCCTCGTGCGTTCAAACGAGATAAAACGAATCACACATTTGAAACGACGTTTGCTCAGGAAAATTCCACGAGAAAAATCTATTGTATCGATTAATTCATAACGTTCGCCGATTTTTAAAGCACTTTCTGTCGGCTTTTCGAGAAGTCGAACGACACGATTAATTCGAGGACGAGACACGAGTGCTGGATTTAACCGAAAATAAAATAAAGAATACAAATTTATGGAAATCGCAATTCTAACTTATAATACGTTGCTATCGGACAAAACACTGTTGTTACTGTTGTTGTTAAAGATAATGGAAATGTTACGTTGTTAAGGAACGACGCGAACGTACGTAGAGAGAACGAGATTATTGGTTACTCTTTTCGAAACAAGTATAGTATGGAGAGAAGAAGGGAAAAAGATATACCGACGAGGCGTGTCGATTATGCCATAACTAATGTATCTTTATCTGCTACTGTTAAGTATCCAAAAGACAGGCGTAAGCTTTTACCCATATTTCCGGTCGACGTGAGATCTTAAACGCTGTTTCCATCCGACACAAACACGACATTTCTTTTCATCGTGTGCGCACACACGACCATAATTAATACATACTAATCGAAGATAATCAAACGTAATTTCATATAACTCTAGAACGAAGTAAACTTGACGATACGTGTTTGTATTTAAAGGATGGATGATCCTTTGAACGAACGTGAGTTTCGTACGGAAAATTCGCGTTGATACAACGAATACGTTTCTTGATAAAGCTCAGACATTTCTTCCTCTTCGATGGCTCGACGATCATCGAAACGATCGCGCGCTTTAATCGAGAATCCAGCAGCTTTAAGTCCGACGAGACTAACGTCAAACAATAATCGATGTGGTGTGATGTTAAAATAATCGACAGTCGCTTTCATTACCGAGGAAATAATCTCTGACGTAAAAATTGAAAGTCCAATTAACGATAAAGATACGATAGTTTTAATTTAAGGAAGAAGACAGAAGGAAAGCAGATGTAAAATTTCAATTTCATCCGTAACTATGATTACTTGGTTTACAGTTACTTCAGAAACGACGCATCGCCGTGTTAGACGAGACACGTTTCTTTAGAAGAAAGTGATAATCCGATCGCGGCAAGCGATTGTAACCGGCACAACACGAGAAACAGATAACGTCGGCTTTCTTGCACAAATGGATTAAATCTTATTAATGAAATTTTATAATTGAATTTTACAGATTACCATCTAGATTATAGAATATAAAATTGAAAGATCATAAAAAAAAAATTCTTATGATCGTCTTATTCTATACAAAACTGTAAAATTATACCAACTATTTGCGTAACAGAAACGTATAACTTAAAACTTGTTGCCTGTCTATCTCTCTCTCTCTCCCAACTTACCGATATTATTCGTAAATTATTGTGCAAGAAGGCGTTGATAGTAGAAACTAACTTATGTAAACCTAACAATCGTGCGCACACACGAAATAGCGGCCTTAATGATGATTTTTCAGCGTCGTACTCGTGATCTCCGAAGACTCTCGTACCCGTAATTGTAGACTAGTCGTCCTTACACGAACGATAGGCTTCCTTTCGCTATTTTCATCCGAGATTCGTGTCCTTTGCGTATTCATCTCCCACCAGGACTCTTCCGATCGCCGGATCATCGTCATTTTATTCTAGAAACGATTGTTTTTCATCAGTGTGGACGAAACGATGATGTGCCAAATAATTTTTATAAGCAAGATCGAGTAACGAATGAAAAAAAAAAAAAAAAAAGAAACGCAGCAAATTAGAAATCCGTTGGCTGAATATAAGCATATCAGTAACATCGTCGAGCGATTAATTTCCTTTTCACAGTAACAACGGAATTTTCGCGGGTGAATTTAACGTAACGTTGAACAGTAGTAACGTTTGCGATGGTCACAAACGACAGCATATTGTATTTAATTAAATAAATTTTACCGGCATATTTTCAAAAATTCTTTGGCACTAAGAAACTACAGAACTTTGTTCTCGATCGATTTGCTATCGTTTCACTGGAAAATACAACGAAATAGAATTTCACAAATTTCTCTCTAAATTATACTCACTGAACGTAAAGAGCGCTTCAAGGTTTGTTTCGTTATTAAACCGAACTTTTATCATATATATAATCTCGTTATGTATGATACGAATATTAAACATTTTACTAAAGATTTATTACAAGTTTCTCATTATTTATACGTTTGGCATTGTTTTCTATACAAAGTCCAACAAAATGTACAAATTGTAAACACCAAAATCAAAAGACGTTTCATACACCATTCATCGCGTAATCTGAAGCTTCGATTCAGTACCGTTAAAAAGAAAAACAAAACGGCAATGACGAAGCAACAATTGTAGCAATATTAGCGACGGATCAACCTGTACTACGATCGTTAAAATAATACACAACGGATCAGAAGAGTCCAGGCCATCATTCACGATAGTCCAAAAGGATCGCATCCCTCAGTGGACCCTAAGATAGATTAGTCAAATACATACAAAGATAACGAAGTCGATAGCGTGGCCATACGATGGCCATTTTTCGTGTGAAACAAACGAAACAGAAGAGGGACGTTCGAAAAAAAAAAAAAAGAAGAAAAACAAATGAGGATAAAGGAAAAGAAAAATTGAAACGGGTTAAAGGATCGCCGCGTACATCACGATTTTAGGTATGATAATTACGAACGCGCGTAGAAACAGTATAAACGATTATACCAATTTGTATGTATACTCGTGCGTATACTCGTCTATGTACATAACGAAGAAGAAACGATTGAGAAAAAATGAAGAGGGAAAAAGGAGGTACGATAGGACCGAGATCGTGATCTCTCTCGAGTGTCCTCGTTCGTGCTTCTTCGTTTTCACCACCGAGGATATTAGCGACAAGAGAGAAAAGAAATATACCTTAGGATTAGCGTAGACCAGCAGAGAAGTAAGTTTAGCGACGAAAAACCTCGCCAACTGGAGATCTTTTTTCGACGGCCTCAAACAAAGAGGCGTTGTATTTGTGTCTGCGTACATTTTTAATGGAAAAAAAACGAAACAAGATTATATTAATGATAAAATAAAATTACCAAAAAAAGATAAAGATTGATAAAAAAAAAATGGTAACATTGATAAGCATTAAAGAGGATAAACGAGGTTTGCGAGCTCCGCGACAGATCAGGGAAAGGTGGCGGACGAGGCATATGGTACGTTAATAAAACGACGAAGCCATTGACAGATATCCCGTATGCACACATTATTTCTACGTTACGAGTAATATCGTCGACCAATCGTCTCGCGGAACGCGCAAACCGACGGCTTTAAGGAACATATGTGGCACATGATTGTATGTTGTTTCAAATAAAACATTGTTGTTTTGTATACTACACTCAGTTATCAGAGTTTTGCTTCTTTTCAGCCCCTGTACTTCGCGATTTTCTGGAAAGATTTCCCTTTACTGAAATCCTTACTTTGCGCTTCCTAACGTGTATCGGTAAATATATACGAGGTGTAGCTCATAAAGTTGTGAAATTTTTTTATACGTGTCTTTAATAAAAAGAAACATATTTTAGATGTAACGCTTGGTATTGCATCATTTTCTATAGCATATGGCAGTAGTCAACAGGATTCGTACAATACGTAAACAAAGTTCGTGCATGCAGCTTTCTATGACTTGCTGTATTTCGTCTGTGGTATTATGTACCGAATCCAGTGTACCGAATGTACCGACAGTCGCACGTGACACGAAAATGGCAAGGTGATCAGATGACCCTCGAAACGTGGACATGAAAAAGCATTGCGTGTCTCGTCTATTCTTGTGTATCGACTATGATGCAGTACCGATCATTCGAACATCAAATATACAATGGTCGATAAAGTACCCATCGTGATATCGACCACAGAGCGCATTCCATTTTTCGTCGAGTGCAGATTTACTTGTATCGTTCACTGATATCTCGTCGGTGATGTCACGTCCAGTTTGCACCTCGTCGGTACCTTGTACCATCATTAGCCAATGTTTTGGACAACGTAAATGGCGAATACCAACGTGCAGCACAATAGAAAGGAACATTACCAACTGAAGATTGCTATTAACTCCGATCTGACTGCGCGATAAAGAAATACCTACCTTATGGAATATAAATAAGGTAACATATATTTTAATTTAATACTCGACTGATTCATTGTTTTAAAGTTCGTCAACTTTCAGACGATAATTCAGATTATTATCAAACGCGTGTTATAGGTATCAAAGAGATACGAGTTGATTAAAATCAATTGAAATACGTACGTACATCCTGTTAGATATGAAACCAAAGTTTCGACTTTTGTATCGAGTATGCATAAAACTTAGCTAATCTTCATCACCATCGCTACAGTAAACGAATTAAGGAAACGTCGCTGTACAAATTCTTCGGGACAAAAACAAGTTACATGTAACTGTAACGTTTCTCCCAACAGCGACGATCTTCCAATTCTTATCTTTCATTTACAAAGCGATTATTACAAGCCATCGGTATCGACTACCTCTAATAGGCTACTCTCCGGCGTGACTAATTAAACCTATACCGTTCTTTCCTCTTCGAACAACTCGAATTCCTATGGTCCATGGAAATCGCAAGTGACGTAATCTCATCATCCTATCGTTTCATTTTCATTACCCTTTGCCAGTCTCCTCTGTTCCTGTCCCTTTTCCAGCCGCGTGCTTTTACAGTCGCTTTAGCGCCGTCCGGTTTTCTCCTTTTTATTTTTTGTTTTTGTTTTCCTTTTTTTACCAGCTCGCTACCTCTTTCCGGAGTATTGTTGCCCTCCCCCGAAACGGCGAAAAATCGACGGAACCACTAATTGGTTCTGTCAATCCTGTAGAGGGGACTCGCACGTTGATGGGTTGTGTCGGCTAAAAAGGAAAGGGGCGGCGCAGCAACGATGGAAGAACGTTGAAACGACGAAGCATGGGCCACGTCGACCGGAAAGATTCGTTACGGGAATACAACGTTCCGGGAGAGCAACTTTCATTACAGTTGCGTGCTTTTTTCTGGTCGGTTCGTTCGTTCGTTTTTCCATTTTTTTTTCCTTTCTCTTCTGCCTTTTTTCCCTTCGTTTTATCATCGGATTTTCTGTCCTTTTCAATAAGCTCGGCTCCCGTGCTTGTTCACAATATTCGAACGCGTTTGGACGCTTCGACGCCGCGACGCGACGTCAGCCGCGAACAACAAACCGACATTCATCCCGGTACGAAACGCGAGATCCTGTTTCCACTCGCTGAAACGTGCAATCGGAGAACGATCAGCCACCGACTAAACCGCGACTTGTTTTTATCTACGGTCCTGTTCGTTCGCTACACGGGATGTTTGACAGTTCAGCCATTTGCGTATGGCAGCGAGATTTCAAATTTTATTAAACCCATCGTGTCAAGCTTAGAGTCCTTTTTCTGCGTATCTTGTCTATCCTTTCGTATGTTTTCTTATTCTTTGAATTTTTTTTTTTTTTCTTTTTAGTGGAAACCAGATGCTTGTGTTATGACTCTTTTACGAGAATCATAAAGATCGTAGAAGTGGATGCACAAGTTTTATTGTACGGACTGAGAGGGAACTAAAACTACAAACTATGAATTATTTTATGCGCAGTCGGTAATGTAAAAGGTTCTAGAAATAGTTAAAAATATCTGACTTCGGTCGATAGTTAGGTTTTCAATCGATAAAATTCTATCGTTTCGTAAGATAGTAAAGAAGCGAATGAAGAGAGTATATGAAATTATAAACGAATTTAGAAGTACCATCGAACGAGTCCTAGAACGAATAACTTTCTCTGGATTCGAATTAACGAGTGTGTAATTGCGAGCGCGATTGACGACGAATTTTACGATTTACGTCTCTTTTATTTTAGCCAGAACGATTAAAGTCATTTTATTTTGGCATTTGGAGAACGACGAGGGGAAAAAATATCACGGAATATTAATAATGTAACTTGGATTTTATTGCATAGCGCTAAATGATGTCATGTACAACGTCGTTTCCGACGTCGGGGGTTTCTACATCAACGCCCAATGAACTCGTGAAAAATAAAATCATGGAAGTTCACGCAGAATTCCGATTGTGCGAATTCTGCTCGTCGCTTACATTAAATTGATCGCTAATAATTTTCGACCATCGATGTAGAATTTATTTCTTTATTTCTTTCGTTATTTAATTCAGATATTAATTAGAAAATAGAAGCTTACGTTATTCTGTTAAATCGTCGTTAATCGACACGCCCACTTTAAAGTCTTTTGATTTCTCCTCTCGACGTTTTTAACGTTAGCAACAAGCTTTTGGTAATGAAACCGGAAGAAAAAGAGGAAATATCTTAGGATTAGAAACCAGAAATTTTGCAAATCTATGGAATTGGAAATGCTTTTCGTATCGAGTAACCGTAATTCCATCGATTGGCAAAATTTGAAAATTCCCTGACTTTTCGCCTGGCTACCAACAACGGTCGCATTTTTGTTGGAGTTTTCGTCAACGACGCAACTATAATTCTACGTCTCTATCGTCGAAGAAAAAGTAGCACACAAGCTCCGGCTTATCCATTTTCCAAAAAAAAGTATCCATTATCCAAACACAGGCTTCTTTGCGTTAACGACAAACGATTAATATATTATCGCTAACATCCACGTTAAAACTTACGAGTCCTTACTTCGTAATTGCTAAATTTAATAAGCAAATAGTATCATACAACGTGAACGTTAATAGGCCACTAAAATAATCATTTTAAACCATTCTTCCGTCAGTTCTTATCCACCAGTAAAGAAAATTCTCATCGTTTCTACTTACTATAAAAATATTCTACGGACAAGTAGAACTAGTGGTTTTCACAGTAGCAGAAATAAGGCATATTTGCTGTAACGAAACCGCGATTTTCATATAAAAATCCAAGCATAGGCTTCGGGCCATTCCACAAAAATTTGCTTCACAGAGACATCTCTGTATCCTAATCATCGTGTTCGCCACCTGTTTCTTTACGTTCAGCATCCATTTGCCCGCGATCCATCGATCCGCAAGACGCGTTTAAAACGCTCGTCTACGTGGAATACACGCACTTACACACAGACACACACATTCACGCGCACACACAGAAAAAGTCACTTTTTCTATTTTGTTTCGAGGTCCCGGAGGAAAAACGAAGTCGACGAGGCAATAGCTGGCAGGATGACTCGATAGGTAAGTCGATGTATCGTGAATCGAATCCCGTGTATCGATGACTTTCAGATCCTGTTTTTCGTCAATCCTGTTGGCCGATCGATCGATCACTGCACCTCGCACACGAAGAACGTCTCGAAGCTGCACGGGCTGTCGTTCCACTTCAGCCCTTTACCATCCCTGTTCCACAGCTCCAGGCAGTGCTCCTCTTCGCCGTTCTCGTATCTGCAACGAAATGCATCGAATTTATGCTGTCCTTTTTCTGCTTCGTCTCTTATTAGGCACGTATTGAAGAAGATCTTATCAAACGGTTTCAATTAGCTTTCAGAACAATGAAAAGCGGAGTAATGCTTCTTGTTATGTCTCCCTCGACGAGGTGAAGTCGATGCGATAGAAACTCCTCTCTATCCGCCATCGCTCGAGTATGCTAATATCTGAACGTTCTAACATGAGCCGAATATTCCATTATCCGAACAGAACGTCTGCTAGTAACAAGTATTTTCCTCCGTTAGAAATACTATTATTCCACGTATCACATTACGTTATTAGAGCACTAACAGCGATTAAAGATCACGAAGATAACCTTTCTCGCTTTGGAAATATTAGGTTATCCGAAAAGTTTCTTTCGTTTCATAAGGTGATAATAGACGAACAACAATTTCTATTTTATATTATTTTATTGAATTAGGTACGATCCATTTCGTTCTATTCCTATTATTACGTTCATGCATAATTCAATAAACTAATATAAAACAAAAAACATTGCGCGTCTATTATTTCCTTATAAAATGAAAGAAACTTTTCGGACAATCTAATATGTACATATTATGTTCCTTGGATATTAAGAAAAGAATTGTAATTTCTTTGATCCTCGTTTAAACGAATGGAATTTAATATCCGAAAAATGTTTGTTCTATTATACGAACATTCTTGTGCCCTTACTAGTATGGATATCGCAGGCTCATACCTGAAATTATTCGGTTCGCCGACGTTCCAATTTTCGAACGTGATTGGCCTGCCGTTCGCCATCCAGAAGAAAGTGCCTTCCTCAGCCTGATCGGTACCAGAGGTCCAAAAATGCTCGTGTCCAAGGCCGAAGTCCTTAATATGTTTCTCCAGCCTGTCGTTTTCCTCCTGCGACGCTATACTCGCCAGATGCATTCCGTGATATCGACAATACTGGGACGCCCTGTACCAGTTGGCCTGTAACGAAATTAAAAAATGAAATCTACGATACAAACGAATAGAATGAAATCTCACTGAAGCAGAATTAAACGCCAGCCTCAAATTCATTATTGTTTTTCTTCTTTCGTTTCTTCCAATTTATTCTTCGCCTTTCCACCGTTCTGTCGTTGAAGTGAACGCCAAACGATGGATTCGGCTTTATTTACAAATATACACGCAGGTTGTCGCGCTTTGTTACCACCCGAGGTTTACTATACGCCGTGTCCCTAACCGTCTCCCTTGGTAATACAGTGTCGCAGACAGATCGTCTTACACGACCGTCGAGATGTACACAAAGTAGCGATAAGCGCATAGTTGTCGTTAAGCAGCGAGTTCTAAAAAACATCGATTCGTCTTCGGTCCGCTATTTTACCTACACAAAAAAGGTGGCATACGTGACCATAGGCGCGAATGGTTGCGAGGCCCGAGCGTGGTGGGGGTCGTCTCCAAGAGAAGACAAAGGAAAAAATCGAAGGGCAGTCAGTGGCAAATGAGGATTCAAACCGAATGCATCGAGAGATCCAGAGAAATAAAGTCAAGGTCGCTTAGTTGAACGAATACGTCGAGAAATATAAAGTCGAGTCGAATTATAATAATAAACTAGTTGTATCATCGTTAAATCATTTGTATCGTACTAATTCTAATATTAAATATATAAATATTGTTAAAAATAGAAGCTTAATATTAACCTTGTTAATTCAGTGTTACAATCTTTCGAATTATCTCTGTTATCCTAATCGAAACAGGGGAACGACTGGTTCGCGGCGTCGACTATCAGAATCGTAGCGAGAATTTACGCCTCTCGCTGACGCGTTTTCTCGCGATCGTGTCTCTTCGTGAACGATCGTAACACGCTTCATCCGAGGAATTCGCTGGTCGTCTATCAATACGAATAAAATAAACCAGAATAAAATATTTAAAAATTTATTTTAATCGTTCGAAGAAACTAATCAAATCGAAATTTTCCTTACGTACGATCAATGTTGATCGAGAAAATAGAGTGAGAAATGAAATATATCGTGCGATCGCGTATGGTAAAATATTAAGTGAATGACGAGTGTCGGCTTTTAGGTGAATAATATACGTGTGCACCGATTCGAATGGTAATTAAACATTGTTATTGTGGAACAGGATTCGGGATAATTAAAAGAGACACTGGTTTGGACATTAACAATAATTGTTCGTTAAATTATGGACTGTGATATAATGGTAGTCTTTGTACATTTAAGCAGCAGAGACAGTTATATGCTGTATTGTATCATGGCAGAATTAATGCATCGCGTTCATATAATTAGATTAATTGAAATTCTTTTAAACTTGAAATGACCATATCATATTGTGGGTTAATGGCAGAATCTAATTAAGGTTGTAACAGGCCTTAAAATATTTTCACATTAAATCCCCTATTTTACCGATTATTACGACTGCACGAAAGTGTTTGGACACGATCGTTCACGTTTAGTACGATATATAATTTCATTTGAAAAATTCTAATGGAAAGACCTATAATAAATACTTTTTACTCTTCGTTAGGATTACAATGATGACAGAACGAAACTATTGTAGACCAATTGGTACAGAGCGTGCAAATAATTTTCGATTAAACATTGCAGTCGCTATATTTTTTTAAAACAAACCAATCCCTTCGAATGATGATGAAACTCAACTGATAACTCTCAACTGACTCGCTAGCAATTTATCACGACGTTTCGTGTGACTGTAACGTTCAACGAAACAAGACTCGCTTCCTAGATGGGAAATAAAATAATTTCATCGAACGTTTCTTTACATTCGCTAACATCAACAATGTCCGAACGTTCCACGCGAAGTATCATTTTTTCGATTCTGGGAGTATCCTTCGGCCTGTTAACGCGGTATACGTCGGCGTCGATATTTTTCGGCGACAAGCATGCCAAAGACACGTCGTGTCATAAATTCGCGAGCGACGCCACGGCCTGGCCGAATGCGATTTTCGTGTCGATGCGGAGGAATGTTTTGTCGAGGTTGCCGGACCGGAGAACACGTTTCACCTCCGTACACGAAGGGAAACAGGAAAAGAGGGGAATGGAGAAACGCGAAAAATCGCGTGTAACCCGGCCGGAATGCAAATAAAGAGCGATAAATAGGAGCGCCTTTGCGATTGCTTCGACGTCGAGTCGTTCAAAATCTCTTTCTTCTCTTCCTTCGTATCTTCGCGGGACGAAACTATCCCGTTTCTATTTTACAGTTTACGAAATCTTTGTTTGTCGTTATTTTGTTGCTTATTTTCATCTTCTTCCGTGCAAGTTACATTTTTACTTGGTTTCCTTATCGAAGGAACGATCAATGTGTATTCTTCGACGTTAGTTTCATCGAGTTTCGTCCTATGTGAAAAGTCGAGAGGATTTTATAATTGAAAATGAAATATATGAAATTATGTGTCATTTGATGGGCTGAAAATCATTGAAGAATTTGGATTTAGTCGTGTACTTCGATTCTTGAGTCTTCCTTAGTTTCGTAATTAATTAAGTTTACGTTTTCTTCTTCGCAGCGATACCTTTTCGCGATTTGGAAACGTATGATGAATATTTTGTACAGTAACAAAGGCAGAACATTGTTTTATGAAAAAGTAGCAGTGGTTCGACTTACACCACCGTGATTATCAGCCCTCCCTTCATTTTAGTATCGTAAATTCTTCAATTTTCTTTTATCACATTTTCCCTGCTTCCTTTAAATCTCGTTTGAAACAGATTTAGTGGTATTTTTCTTTCCAGTCGACTTTTTATTACAATATATATCCTCCAATCTTTGCAATATACATATATTATCGTGAAAAAGATACGTGAACTTATTTATAAGTATTTCTTTTTCTTTTATAATCTATCTAATCCGATATTATAATTCGATTATAATTTATTTCATTGAAATTGCAATTTTCTAATTATTTTTGTAATAAATGTATCCACTTGAAAGCCTGCAGTATCCTTTGCTTTCGAAATGAAGCAAATTTTTCACATATTTTTCTGAGAAAGAATATTACAATTATAAGCGTCATTTTTAAATATAATAAATTACCATTTCAATCTACGTAATAGTAATGTAATAAATAAAATATTTATTTACTTAAAGAAGCCAGTATTTTTTTTATCCTAACGCGCTTTAAACTTCTGAGCGAAAGTGTACATAAAACGGATATACAAATCTACAAAGCATCTTAATTAGCTTAAATTAATCAACAATCGACGTTCGAGTAAATGCTTTATCCACAAGTCGTGGTGACGTTCGTAATTCCATTCTTTCCTTAGAAAAAATGGCAATTAAAATTTCGAAGAATGACAAGTGTCTTCCTAATCGTTCATACTTTAACACGCAATCGAATTTATTGAAAATTACCATATCGTACGGATATCGATGAAAATACCGCTACTTTATGGTTGGAGAAGACAACGCAGACGCTCGTTCCGTGCAGCAAATTGCCCATGGCAATCGATGAACGTGAAAAGAATTATTCGCGATCGCGTATACCGAGGCAGCGTGTTTTCTCCTTTAATTGGCCTTTTACTTTGTCCACTGTGGTTAAAAGAACGAATGCGCATTAAGTCTATTTAAATGCTCTCGATCGTGCTCCTCGCGACTCGTTTCTCCTCGTTCTCGTTCCACCTGCTACAATTGCGAAGCTATTTCTACATTTGTCGAAGCTCGTTTCGTGTTTATTTTATAATGAACTTTTTAAATGCGTACGTACAAGATAATGTTTTTTTAGACACATAAAGTGTAAAGGAGAAAATAATACGATCAGACAATCGTTATGAAATATTTAACAGTACCGTGAAATAATAATTACGATTTTAAATTGATCTCTAGCAGCATTTTTACGATCTTTTCAATTATTTGCGTAGTATACGTTTTATATTCGGAAGGGTATTTCAATTCCATCGAATCTTTCTAATTAACTTTTTAAAACTTGAAATATTCAAAAACCAAAAATACCACTTCTTCGTATCTGAAAGAGCATCATTGCATCTGTTAAAAAAAAAAGGAATGAAAAAATAAATAAGTTAATTAAATATAACTGTACGTATGCCAATCAAATTTTAATTCTATTTAATTCTATTCCAAAATTCGAATTTCATTTCACGCGAAAGCGTCAACGAAACGTATACTTTTCCTTCAAACGTTTCATCGAATTTCAATTCAAAGCCACTTTATATTATGCCGAAATTTGTTGAAAAATTGTCTTGCTGGATTTTTCGTCGTAATTCGTCACTGGAGCGCCTTCCTGTGCGAGTTTCGGTGTACCGCTGAGAGGAGAACCACCGGAGCGGCACGCTTCAGCGCAAAAGTACAAGCTCAAAAAACGCGAGTGTAAAGCCGCATAAATTTCGCCAGCCGGCTCCATTACGCCTGGCAAATGACCGCGCAACAAGCATTCTCGTATTTTATGCCCGATAGGGGAAGCGCAAAGAAACACGGATCCGCGACATTTGCATATTTCGTTTCCATTGAAATATCTCTAATATTACGCGTGTCCTATTCACGTCCGGCGAAATGGCTACTTTGTGTTCCACGCTTTGCAAGAATTTCACGTATTATACATCAGTTTGTCTGCCATTCATTTGGTGATCAAGGATGACTAGGGAGAAAGTTATAAATTATTTCGTCGTAAAAGTTGTTTATTACTACACGAGGCACCTAATTATAATCAAAGTAGTACGATGAAAATAATAAAATAGAAATCGGTAGAAACATACGTAATAAAATAGTAATAATTATCTATAAGTAAATATAAGTAAATAAATCTAACGATGTATCGGCTCGATGAGGATTTATTAATTGCATTGATTAATTAATTGCAGGAGGAGGTACTTGAAACTTGTCAAAGTTCTAATTTTGAAGGAAATCAGAGAGACGTCGCGTTCATGAATTTTTGGAATTTGCAATCGCGTTTGGAATTTTGAATGCGAGTGGCAATAAGTTTGTAAAAAGATTCATCGTATGATTTAGCATAAAATTATTTCGAAAGTGAAATGAAACTATCTGGAACTTATCCTTCCCTATTGAACGTTAAGTGCACTATACGTATATTCTAGAAGTGTGTTTAAGTACATTCTTCTGATTTCTTACGCAATCTAATGTCATTATTTCTTCGACGATTTCGATAATTTGTAGACTGCAATTTTACTTTCTCGTAATTTATTCCATTTTATTTTATTTTCACAATCTTTGAAATTCTTTCCAACATTTGTAAGATTCTTACAGTTTCGTAAGATTTGTACAATTTGTAAAAATACCTGTGGTTCGCCTCTGTAGTGTAATTTTACTCTGTCATTTCAGAAATTAAGTAGACCAATTGCTTAAAAAATTCAGTCATAGCTAGAAAATCATACTGCGAGGCTCGCGACAGGTCAAACGAATCCCGAAGCGAATTCCGATAACCACTAAAAAGCAAATACTCCGCGGTGACAGGTAAAACGATAAAATAATAACCAAGACCATATTTCGACTAATGGTGTAACCAAAGATTTACTCGAGCAACAAACGAACAGACACCATCACAGCCCTCATTGTTTGCTGGCGAAACAAAAGGTGAACGGGTGCAGAAGGACGTTCGTCCCGGTTAATCCGATTACAGGGAGGATCGAGCAGCGCTCCTTTACGTCGTTGCGAAACGCCGTCATTTATCGCCGAAGAAACGCTTTACGTCACTTCCACCCACCGTTTCAGAGAGATCGTTGCAAGGCCACGGACCGGACACGCCGTCGCCATTACAAAATCTGTCTTAATAATGCGGTTCCGTTTGCACGCGAGCCAAGGAAAGTAGGTGACTCGACTTGTGGAGCAACGACGGTCAAAGAGAGAGAAAGAGAAAGAGAGAGTGAAAGAGAAAGAGAAAAATGATAGAGAGAGTTGTTCGATCGGTCGATTCATCTGGTTGCGTGAATCTCCGTTTTCGGTTGGTTAACAATTTGAAAATGCCGTGCCACTTAACCGATTGAGTGGCCTCGACTCGGCATTCTGTATAATCGGGAATTATTTAAAGATTGTAGATGTTTGTGGAAATATATGTTTTTATAGAAATAACCAATTAAATGAGATTCAAATAGAGATTCATTTCGCCTACTAAATATTGTGATGACTACTTTAGTTTGCATATTTTCTGTATTTTTGTGTATTACGTCTACTCTAGATAGTTTTGTATTCTTAAACCCATAAAAAGATGCAGTTTAATATAAAAATATTGTGATGACTACTTTGGTTTGCATATTTTCTGTATTTTTGTGTATTACGTCTACTCTAGATAGTTTTGTATTTTTAAACCTATAAAAAGATGCAGTTTAATATAAAAATATTGTGATGACTACTTTGGTTTGCATATTTTCTGTATTTTTGTGTATTACGTCTACTCTAGATAGTTTTGTATTTTTAAACCTATAAAAAGATGCAGTTTAATATAAAAATATTGTGATGACTACTTTGGTTTGCATATTTTCTGTATTTTTGTGTATTACGTCAATTCTAAATAGTTTTGTATTCTTAAACCCATAAAAAGATGCAGTTTAATATAAAAATATTGTGATGACTACTTTGGTTTGTAAATTTTCTGTATTTTTGTGTATTACGTCTACTCTAGATAGTTTTGTAGTTTTAAACCCATAAAAGGATGCAGTTTATTTGTAGTTTGCTTCTAAAAGAATCAGTCAGATTATTTTGACATATTAATCGATAAAAATTATCGATCTCACTAGACAAATATAATAATTGATAAACTCTTGACTTCTATCTTGTTTAAAATACTAGCAAACTATTCCTTGGAGATTATTTTTAAACAAGTTAAGTAATAGAACGATTCATCCTTCAGCAAGCGACCAAAATACTCCAAATATCCAACAGGTATATGTATAAGCAAAGTTGATACGTTAATATTTAAAACTACTGCATAAATTTTTACGTAAGATTATCCGAAGAATAAGAATTTGAAGCGCGATATATTTTGTGGTGCTTTCACGAAAAAATAGAAAGTTTGCTGCAAGGAATATATATATGTATAATGTCAGGAAAAATAAACTGTATTACCTTTAATGAAAAATAACAATAATAACAATAATATGAAATTTTAATTAATGTTATTTAAAATCGAGATGATAATTAACGAGCGCATGTACAATGGCCACAATAAGTATCGGCGCACTGTATTGTATTTTCTATAGTACTTGTTAATTAATCAACTTTAAATATATTAAATTTCATACCACTGAATAACATTTTAGCACAGCAAACGTATCATTCTGAGTGGATAAATTCGCTTTTAAGTTATAGCGATAATTTTTTCTAGCAGATATATTCGCCCATAGTTCTCCGAGTTCTTAAGCGACACTTCGACGATTTTACTTTCCAGGGAATTCGCGGTCGCCAACTGGGAGCCCTACACGGGGTCTAGGTTAGAGGGAAAAGCGTGATAAAGTGGGTGACGGGTTTAAACTAGACATGAATACGTAATAAATGGGTTAATGGCACTTCTAGGCATCGGTCGTCGACGAGACGACGCTGTTCCTGTTTTAAGGAGATGGAATGGAGGTGAAATAGTGTGTCAAGCGGTGGGGAATGGGTCGTTGGAGATTTGAATGTTCAGTGGAATCGAGTTAAAGCGAGATCGCGTGTCTGATACTGACATAAAGTGGCCTCAATGCGAAAATATGCGTGGGAATAGCGAATGGAAATGTAAAATTGCTTGTAGTATAATTACAACATAGTTTAAATATTTATAGTTTAACTATTTTATACTTCAAGTTAAGGAATATTCGCGTGTACTTAAAAATCGGTATTTGTCCTGCTGTTAGGACATTTTTCGAGAACTTGACATTATCAAGATTCCATTCCAATCTCTCGCGCGTACGATAGACTTTCTCTTAAATGGTATTTGTGGAATTAAATCACTACCTGATTAAACGAACAGCCGATTAAGCCGAATATGATACATACAAATATCATACGCATGTTATAAGTAGCTACAAAAGAAATATGTTTGTACGTATGCGTAAATATGCAGTGTATAAAATAAAGGATATATTTACTCACATGTATTTGAAAATTTAATTTAACACTATTTAATTCAATACTCATCCGACTATCATTTTCTACAAAGATATCACCTACATTGAGAAAACCTTTCCTATCTTGAACATATACGTAATGTATTTATATATAGACTCATACTATTTAAAGTATCCTTTTCTATCCTTTGTTTTTCATTCAATTACACCACGATATCACCTTTCTGTTACATTGAAGTTCCTTTTACGGCAAATATTCTGGACCACCAATAAGCTTAACGTCGCATGAAACTTATCGGGGAATTTTCTCTCGAAGAAGTTAGATGTATTCTGTTTAAAGCTCAAATAAGAGGAAGTACACTGTATTTGCAAATCACGCTTCCGTGAAACGTCGATTCTCCAAAAATAATCGAAGATTTTCAACTAACAAGCATCGATAGAATACTTCCGCATTCTAGAAATATAAACGTCCACTTGTTCCTCTTAAGGAACACCTTTTTTCTCCCTCATTTGACGAACGCGTGTCTATCAAACCGTTGTCTTCGACCAAGCCGACAGAGAGCTCTCTTCCGTCAACGCAATCTGCTTGACAGAGGAATCGTTACGAGTCCACGAGGACAGTGATCAACAAGATCAATTTTCCGCGTTCTTTGCCGCGTGATACAAAGCATACATATAGGGGATGGTCGCGTTCAGGTGAACAGATCGATAACAAGCCTGGTCTGGCGTTCGATGCACCGTAAAGCGCCAGTGAGACGGCAAGCGGGAAAGTTACGGGCACGGAAATAATTCGATAATGTCCGGTAGGCCGCGTTCGCCAGAGCAACTAGATAAATCAAAGTGACTGGCAGCCGTGATACCTTGAAGAAGATCCCCAGGTAGTATCTTTTCTCGCCGAGCTTCAACAGCGGCATCGTCCATCTTGATGCGGCCAGGTTGCTACTGTGCTCGTCCACGCAGTTTGGGCAGTCGTCTGTGGAAACAATGGAAATGTAAGCGTGGATCTGGTAGAAATCCCCGTATAAAATAAACTGGAAAACACATAATCTTGTTCAAAGATTCGTTTTCAAGAAAATCGAGTTTGCTTTTAATTGCGGGCAAGGAATTTGAATAATCCTAGATGCATAAAATTAATTGCACGCAAATCTCGACTAAAGATCAACGACACATTTTGCTTGAAGTTAAATTAACAGAAAAGTATGGTTTGACAGTCTGTGTCGATTGGTTTCATTACAAACGGCTTGCAAATATTTCGTAAGAAGGCGATGTAGTGCCGAATACAAGAAATACGTAAAATGCTTGAAACTTATGGAACATTGTAGCTTAAAAGCGCTTTCTCCGAATGTACTAAGCGTGCTTCAGGTCCTTATTCAAGGTTTTCATTCAGTTGTCTTTATTATTTCGTGCTAAGTTGCAGTTTGTACAATGAATAACAGATAAAGTTCCCGAAGTAAGTATTTAAAGTATTAAACATCGAATTTAACACCGAACTTGTTAAAATAACAGATTTTATTCTTTCTTCTTTTTATAATTACCAGGAAAATATAAACTCTTTTGGATACAATTTGTGTTAACTTTTATCGGAATCGAAACATTGGTTTATTCAGAAATAACACTTTCGATAGTTAATTCATTAGGTTGTCCGAAAAGATTCTTTCGTTTCATAAGATGATAATAGATGAACAACGATTGCTGTTTTATATTATTTTATTAAATAGGTATCATCCATTTCGTTATATTTCTGTTATTGTGTTCGTGCATAATTCAATAAACTAATATAAAACAAAAAACATCGTGCGTCTATTATTTCCTTATAAAACGAAAGAGACTTTTCGGACAACCTAATACTTTATTCCATTTTTACATCGTATATTCGATAACCATTAAAAGGTATTATTTGTTGCTTCTAATTGGATATCAAACGTATCAATTAAAGATATCAAATGCATAAAATTCGACACCTTACGCTGCTCTTTTTCAATCGAAATAATCCACGCGGAGAGGCAGAAATAAACAGATATCTCTCCACCGCAACGGTATCGTTAATAATCGTGTTTGCCACTGTTTACCTTCGCTAACTGAAGGTTTCTTTCCGACGTTCCTCTTAATTCACGTAATAGATTTCTCTGTTGAATGCTGGTTGCGAGAAAACGGAATTACAAGCGTTCACGGGGGGTCAGACCGACTTGTTACGTAATGCGGAAGAGTCGATGCTCTGGTGGCTCGAGACGCGTAACGGTTCGAGGAAAAGCCGACGAGTGAAAATTCCATTATTAAAGGCACGATCGCCCACCTCTTTTGGCTGTGCTTTAACGAACCATTATATCGCGGCATAATTCTCGCCGAGGGCGAAAGTTTTAATGTTCCCGGCGATAAAACACGCCTATGGAAATAAGGAACTTAACGAGAACTTTCGGATAATATAGACTGTAAAATGAACGTGATTCCGAGTGCTCGGCTCGCCGCATAAATAATATCGCCATGAACCTTCGCGACTCAATCGAGTACAGTGTTGGAAAAATAATCGAAGAAAATAGTATCATAAAATTTTGTTAGCTTTTGTTTAATGAGATATTTCTCCAGATTCTTTTTCCTAACTTTGCTGATTATTGAAAGAATTTTATGTAAACTTAGGATAACGAATTGTTTTTTTATTCTCGTCTGGTGGCGTTGCGCCATAGGTAGTTAAGAAAGCTCGGGTTAGTCTCGTGTTAAGTTACTCACATTATTCGTGGCGTAAAAAAGTGACAAATAAAGTGACGGATTAGTCGGCGATTCAGGTAAAGTGACACGGGAAATAATTACTTGTTAGCCGACGAAGTTTTTTTGTATTTCTGATGCAACGAGACTCTCTTGCACATTAATTTAGTTGTTATTAATTTAGTTGTATCAGTAGCTAGTTGGTCGTGGATAATTCAGAGTGTAGCAGGACGCGAGGTACGATTATACACGTGGTGTATAAAATAAATTGAAGAAAACATAATCTGGTTCAAAGATTCGTTTTCAAGAAAATCGAGTTTGAAGCTTAGAAGGTATACACTTTTAATTGCATAATTCTAGATGCATAAAGAAATGTGAAATACGAAGATGTAAAAATTTATAGAGTTTAATCTTAATTTATATTCTGCATTTTGTGGCAGAAATGTAAATGGTAGTATTTATCAAATAAATTGGAGAATATAAACTAGAATAAACTGGTTTAAAATTGTATAACTTAATCCAAACTGTTGCAAATTTTGATAGTGATATATTTTTTCCAAGGAACAATATTTATCGTCGTTTTTAATTCGTTTAGTATCTTAAACTCTTCGAAGGATACAAAGAAATTATTTATCGGACTGACGTCCGATGTTTCTTTTTAAGGAAACTGGTTTTAAGGGCGTTTCCGTTAACAAAGCAAGTGAACTTCTTAATTAACACGAAGAAACGAAGTTAATTAGTCTAGGCAGTTGGGATAAGGTAAAAACGCCGAATGTACTTTCTATAAGATGTCTTCTTTAGAGTTTTAAATTGCGCTGTTACGGTAATAAGGGAAAATAATTATACGACGAGAAAGATTTGTTCGTTACGAAAAATAAAGAAAGATAATTCTACCGGCAAGAATTTATGTAGGACGTGCAAAAAGAGAGAGAGAGAGAGAAGTTACGTTCTTCGTCTTACGTAATTTCGTCGACAATTTTTCGGCGGCAGGTGTAATCGATCGAGGTAAATTTCTCTTCGATTCATTACACTACCTGGTGTCGTTTTATTAACGTTTAATGTTATGTAAATAACATGGAGACGTTGTAGTTTCACTTTGTTTTCATCTTGTTCTTTATGCGCTTCGAACGAGTTCACATGACAAAATTATTGCAACAAGCTTTTAAATAAAAGCCCATCCAGTCTTGTGAATAAGAAAGAAAAATAAAAGGGAGCGAGACCGTCATATTATATAACGAGTGGAAATAAATTCTTGTATAATTATAGAAGGGACTGTTAACCATTTAAGAGCGTAATTTTATTAAATTTTGAAATTTTGTAACGCTATTTACACTACGTAATATTCTTTGGGATGGCTAACCATTTCTCAGCAAATTAACTAACGATATGGTTAACTAACAATGTAGAGTATTATACTATACATAATATAATGTATAATACTGTTATCAATAATACTATCACAAATATAAAAATTTTGATTCCTACAAGACACAACTTTTAAAAACGTCACATGAAAATTCACATCTGGACATATCTGAGACCAACAGTGTCATTAAGCATGATTGCAAAAAGTACAACAAACATTATTGCAAAAAGATCTCTTTTCCTTCCGCGGAAGAACAGCGACGAAACACTCCTGTCGAGTTAACAAACGCGCTACTCAATCTAACAGTTCATTAGCAAACCCAATAAACTGCCAAAACCTTCAAATATTTCACAAACCTCCTGGAAACGATCTCCAGGCACGCAAAATCACAAAAAAGCGCGTGTCGTGCCACAGCGTCATAAACGAAACATCCAATTTCCGTAACACTGCCACGACGGTATCCATCGACCTAATGAATTCACTGTGGCGAGCGGACGTTTCCAAATTCCCAAAGAGAAGGAGGGGGCCAGATCTCTTGGTTCCGTAAGACAATTTCTCAACGAGAAGGGGGCCATGCATTTTAACAAGATCTCGGCTCGGTTCCGCCGCCGGTTGTACACGATCGAGTCACTCATTAACCTTTCAATTATCCTTTACCCAGCCAACCGCCGCGATTAATCCATCCAACAGGAACTACTTGGAAATTCCGAAATTCTCATCCTCGTCGGCGTCTCAAGGCGTCGCTCTTCGTCCACTTTAATAATATTTAGAAACGAAAGCGTAAACGGATATTCTTTCGCCTTTTGGTGATCGTTCGTTCAATCAAAAATCGAACATCCGAACGTTCTGAGAATGTTCCAAGATGCTTTTACTTATTATTTTACGCGCGATTTCTCAACTACTTTTTGTAAAAAACGAAACGTAGTAAGCAGTAAGAAGAGAAAAGAAAGAAAGAGGAAGAGGGAGACGTTGATGGGAAATCTGTCAAAAAGAGGAAAAGGAAATAGTACGCAATACTCACATTTGGATATATTAGGTTGTCCGAAAAGTTTCTTTCGTTTTATAAGGAAAGAATGGACGCACGATGTTTTTTGCTTTATATTAGCATATTGAATTATGCAGGAACATAATAGTAGAAATATAACGAAATGGAGCATACCTAATTCAATAAGATAGTATAAAACAGAAATTGTTGTTCGTCTATTATCACCTTACGAAACGAAAGAAACTTTTCGGACAACCTAATACACCAACATTACACTTCTATTCTTTTTAATGATCAATGGAAGACTTACTTTTGGCTACCAAATTTTTGCTAGTTGTCGAAAATAATATACAGTCAGTAGACTGCAGATGTTTACGCGATTGTGAATTTTACGAACACGACTGAACAAATAGATTTTCTTTCACTTATTGAATGTTATAAAGATTGTTGCGCTGTAGATATTTTAGGTACGCTATATGCGTTCTATGTATTTCTGCACCTTTCAATTTCTCATGAATGCATAAAGATTCGCAGTTTAATAACCGATAAAACTAAAGCGAATTAAATTATCCTGATGCAAATGAACGTGATCTTCGTTATAAAAAATAGCATTCGTTAACTTGATCTAAACACACGAGCACAAGACTAACGAGGCAGCCGGTTCGAGTAATCGTGCGAGATAATGGAAGAAAATCTGCCGACGATAAGAAAGTCAACCCCTTGAAAACTTAGACGAGTGTGGTGTTCTTTGGTTCTTGCCACGAAGAAAAGGCACACAGCTACGATAGTGGACGAGCAAAAGCCCTTCTCGGTTTCGTCGACGGACTAATTAGGACGAGCGTTCTGCATATTTTAATAATCGCTTCGTTAATCGTCGCGCACCGGTCCATGACGTCCTGGAATACGTCTCGTGGCATTAATATTCAACGGATCTCTTAATAGACACCAGTCATCTCTTATTCTCCGTCCTATTCTTCTTTCGTGTTTTTCTCCTGGATTCGCGCGAAAACGTCCCTCCGGGGACTAGTGTACTTGCGTAGAGTTCCCATAAAAATATGTAGCAAAGATGGAGTTGGTAAAGGAAGGTTATTAGCGAGACAGTTTTTTTCAAGCGAGGTCAGAGGTCGAGAGTCGTTAGCGGTTGCATTCTAAAACGATTTTCTAGGGATTCTTGGGCGACGAATAGTTGGTTGATGTTTGGCTAGTATTAACCCGCTCACTGGTGATGATATAAGATGTTTTGGTTATTTTGGTCAACCCATTTGCATCCAAGCATCCGCTGCGACTGTCTTCTAAAGCGCGGATTATTCCGCAATCGAACGACTGTCTTCTATCGCCAAGCGCGGATTATTCCGCGCGCTGCGACTGCTTTTTTAAATTTCCATTTTAATCTAAATAATTCTCTTTTAAGCAAACAATTTTTACTCTTTTCCTCTGTTATAAAGAATGTAAGATGCGATGTTTGCGAAGTAACATCGTCTACCAATCGTTTTGAACAGTACATTTTCGATAAACTCGATGAAGGATGTCATTTACTGCATCTACCAGTGCTCTTTTAAGGGACCAGTCCTCTTAATTAGAGCCACGATGCAAATGGGTTAAGGATCTTTGTCGCATCTTGTGCGCCAGTGTAATCATATCATATCATAAATAGATACGTACGTTTATGTATTTACGGGATATTTACATACACGTAGCGGAATGTGCGAAATGTGTACAATATAGGAAAATGTATAGAATATCCAGAATAAATATTATATTCAGGCGATGATAATAGGCGTTCTAATATTATTTAGGTAAACTCAAATTTGAAATAGCTCGAGAGCTGAAGTAACCGATAGCTTGAGCGAAGAATTTGTCGATTTACAAAACTCTCGCGATTAGCGAAGAATAGGGAACGAGTCTGATAACTTCGATGAAAAATTGTGAAAGTTCAGATTTCAGCAACTGATCGAATGCTGGGAAATTTACCATCAGTACACGCGTGAAATTCTATTTACAGCCATGGCCTCTTGTTTCACGATGAAAAGGGGTCGCACGGGAAAATGGATATTTAGTTGTTCTCGAGATTTCATTTGGGAGATTGATTGGTTTTAGAAATTGCGTTACGAGACAATTTCACATGCATTGTCTCCGCAAAGATACAAAGAGTCCATGGTAAATCTATTTATAAGTATTTGATTAAATTGTGTATATTATACGTGTAAATATTTTTGCTATTTATCAGATCACTATCTAAGAAAGTGAAGATCGTATAAGTGTGTGTCTGATTTTCTAAAGATTCACATTAACAAATTTCAAATCGTAAATTCGATAGTTTCATGCGTCATTTCTTAAATATCTGATTTTTAATTAAATTTCCTATAAATTATATTTTAGTTCTTAGGAAACAGAAATTATTTTAGTGCCTTGTTGGTACGATATTCAATGAAATTCCACTTTATAAAACACGTGTGTGTATCAAAGAAACAGAGAAATAGGTGGGCACGTTTTTAAGGCGCCCCAGAAAATGAATTCAGACCTTGAATACCTCGTACGATCATTTTTGGAGAAATCGTAGTTCTGTCCACGTTTCACGTGTCCAATACACGATTCGCCTGTTCGATACAAAGCCAAGTACGTGATATGAAACAAGCTTTACGTTCCTCGCCACTTTGTGATCTTTTCCAGTGGCGCATAATAGAACCGAAACTTCGATCGGTGAAAATATTCAATACGCGTTAGGTGAGGGAAAAATACCATCGTAAAGTGACGTAACGGAAAAACGAGTAAAAGTGAGAGGAGCCAAGGATGATTGCGTGATAGTCTAGGAAGATCGACTTCGGGAAAAAAGAAAGTTTACGAAGGAAGTAAATGAGCGCACTAAAAATAACTTCAGAAAATTCCTATTATGTAAATATGTTAACACGTAATAGCAATGTGAATTTATTTTTCAAAGTTTCATATTCAGAGTGGCTACAAATAAATTTTTGTGTTGAAAAAGTACAAAAGTTTAAATTGGAATTCTATTTAGAAGAATGAATCTTAGATGTTAGTCTCGTTAAAATTTTATGCTTATCAGAATGGAAATAACGTCGACGTTGTGTTATAAAATACAGCAGGTAGAAAATATAATAATATAACACGTACAATATATTAGAAAATATCAGGTACATTAATTAGGTAGTACATTAGCTCGATTACGTCGATAATAAAACATATAACATATGTGATACGTGAAACATATTTCCTCGTGAATAAGATTCCGAAGAAGATTACATTTTTAAACACGTAAAATATTTACCGAGAAAACTTAACGATATTACACAACAGCGTATCTCATATTTCATATTTCATCATGAACAAGATTCTACTTACGTATCTACGTATTTATCGAGGAAACCCTAAAATTGAGAAACTACGAAGAAATATTTTTTCAAATTAATTATTTTTCCAATCAAACTGTTATTGTTACGTCGGCCGACTCTCTACTTAAACCAGGCCACTCACCGCGGGCGAGATGGCATCCAGATGTCTACACATCCTTATTGCGTACCCTCAATAGTCTTAAGGACCCCCCGTAAGTCTCAGGAATTTTCTAGCTAAAGTCCCTCAGACCGAACAAAGATCTTTTTACTAAAGCGTTTTCCAAAGTTTGTTGTTTACTACGAGAAGACACGGGAAAGTTAGTTTTTCTCGCGTACGATGCTTCCCACTAGCAACATTCTATCGAGGGCGGCTAAGACCCTTCCTAGTCCACCAACCTTCTTATTATCCAATCACAGGCAATGTCTACTGCCCTCACTTTCCTAACCAAAATTGTCATGAACAAATCCGATGTTCCCGTGCGCTAGACACACTCATCGCTAGCTTTCCTCCGACACAGCATCGTCACTAAACGTCACTTATTCTTCATCGTTAGAATAGTCATCACACATCTGTAACGGGTCTCTACCCTTAAATCAATCACTTACTTAAATTGTACATATGCAACAGCGTAACTATCTTCTTTACAAAGTCGTTGGAATAAGCACTATTTCATACGTGTTAATTCAGTGTAAACTCAATTCAACCACCCTTATTATCCTAACAGAAATAAAGGGAATCGGTCAGTTCGTGGCGTCGATCATCTAATCGTAACGGGAATTTACGACTCCCGTTGACGTGCTTTCTGGCGATCGCGTCTCTCCGCGAATGGTCGATTAAACAGTTATCTATGTGAAATTATCGATCTAATCCCACCATTTCAACGATTTACCTGTATCATCTACAAAGATTTTCGATTTAAATCAGATACAGGACCTAATCGATTCGAGCAAGACCTGCTTAGCTTCTCTGGTCATGTTGCGTGATAACGCGATGCTTTGAAATGACCGATATCGGCAAGTAACAAATTGCGAGATTTCCTGGCCGGTCACGTTGTTTCGTACAATACGAAATTCACAATGTGCTAAACCAAAATCCATCGCGTGAATTTACAAATCCACGGCAGGCCATTAGCGGCCTTTAAAGCGGCGTTGATTTGTCGGTCGGGATTAGGAGCCAAATCCACGGCAGCAAAACATATTATATATATTATAATACTTATTGATCATAGATCGAACGTATCGATGTCTAATTCGCTTCTTTCTGTACCCGAAGAATAAGGAAGGAAAATAAACACCTCTTGAACACTCATGAATTCTTTAAGAGAATTTTAACGTCAAAAGGAACTTTAATGTGAATTGAATTTTAGTCGATTGAATTTTAATGTTAACAACTACGCAGTGAAGTGAAAGTTGCATAGATTGAAACGTTAGAGTAGAATAATTTACATATTGATTTGCGAAGGTACAAAAGATACATTGAAATAATCGATATTTCAAAGAAGCGGAATTCCATTACGCGGATCAAAAATATAAAAAGTTTCTATGTATTTGGAAAATGAAAATAGTTTATCTCTATCATAGTACTTTAATACTTGGGTTTCTCAAAAACTTTATAAAATAGGATTTAGGTTGAAGAAGCAATACTGTTGACAAAATATTCGGAGAATTTGTTTAACCCAATTTCTTATCTACAGAATATGATTTTTTATAAAATTACCTTTCATTGCAGCGTGATATTAGGTATATTATATTAAAGTATTCTCAAGTTTATATCACGCTGCAATGAAAGGTAATTTTATAAAAAATCATATTCTATAGATATAGATAGATTCTATAGTTATTAGGTATATTATATTAAAGTATTCTCAAGTTTATATCACGCTGCAATGAAAGGTAATTTTATAAAAAATCATATTCTATAGATATAGATAGATTCTATAGTTACTAGGTATATTATATTAAAGTATTCTCAAGTTTATAACTATTAGAAATATAATAAATCGGCCAGCGACGAACCAATTTATTCGCTTCTCTATAAAACTGCTGTTTACAAGTAAGTAATTTAATGATGTAATTTATTCAAATGCGAATCACGTCCAGACGACGGTGTATGTTAATTAGAGCGGTTGCTCGATTATCGAGCACCTGTTTGTTGTTAAACGTCAGTATCTTCGTATATAACGTGATCATTAACGTGTTAATACGCTTGAATCTCCGAATAATTGTCGTAATTAATGTGCGCGTTACAAAAGTTGGCGTGCCTCGGCATCGAAACGATCGCCGATCGTCCAGCGGATTCAACTTGCACACCAGCTATTTTGGAACGCGTCCAATCGGTCAGCCTGTAATTTTATGAGCAATAATTAACCTAATTTACCGTTGATTACAACGAAACGCCACCCTTCTCTTCCCGCAAAACGTGTACGCGATAATTGGTCGCATTAAAAATTTCGATCGCGTCAATCGCCTATTAGCGAAAGGTAATTCTCAAAATGAATGTGTTTATAATAATTAATCAACAATATATGCTTGCAAGCTATTATATAAATAGATATTTGTTTATTTTTTTCATCGCAGCCTTAAAAAGTAATTAGTCTGAATAATAATAATAAATCACGCTAAATCATGGAATTCAAAATTAATAAAAATAAATCAATTCCGATTAGGTAGGTCTCAGTTCTTGCAAGTATAGATATTAGGTTGTCCGAAAAGTATCTTTCTTTCTCAAACGCGTATCTTACAACAGCGCACCTTCATACAAACGTGAAAGCAAGTCTGTGAAATGTCGCGGTGTTTATCTCAATAGAACAGAATGGATCGTACGTAATTCGACAAAATAATATGAAACAAAGAAGTGGTCACTGCTTCTAAAAAATCTCTACATCTGGTCTTTTAGTTTTCTCAAGCACTGAAGCCATAGACAGCGTATAGACAAAAGACTGGGACGAAGGCAGACCGCAAACTGTAGACAGGCGACGATGGCTTCAGGACTTTCAGTCATAGGGTAAGACTGCTAGTGTCGCGTAAAAATTCAACAAGTGACTAAAAAAATGTGGATCTGCTGTTTGGAGATCGAGCTCTTTATTTCCACACAATTTATACAATAATTAAATGGTAAACGCAACGATAGACTTTTAATATTCAGGCTGGTTCGGACTTATTCAGACTAACTGGGATGATTTTGGGAGGAATATTTATATTCTTTGTTCGTTGGAGTGGGAGAAGACTTTGGTCGTACTTATCAAATATTTCTGAGAACGGGTGAAGTGACCGAATGCTATCCAGACGGTCACTCGTGACAAGGCGCTTGGGATTTATTATCTTATCGCATAATTAGTCGACTTTCACCGGTGACAGCTTCAGGGCTTTCAGTCATAGGGCAACATTGCTAGCGCGCGAATCTGGACCAGCTGAAATTATATTCCTACTTGTATTTACACTTCTGTATTAACCCCTTAACCTACAACTACGGGCATAGCCCGTAGTAGATGATCGGGCCAAATGTAAATATTAGCGGCGGCGCCGTCCTAAAGTTATAAATATTTGTGAAATATTTGACAAGGAAATTAGAACCTGAAGCAATAATTGTGGTAGATGCAAGTACTACAAAAAGTCTATTTATACAAAAATCACTAATACAAAATTAATAATCTGCAATCCGATCATCGTACTACACAAGTCGTGCGAATGGCTCGAAGGCTGCGCGAGCTTGTTTACGTTTTTGGTCCAAAATTCTCGAACGTAAATCGTAGATTAAGGGATTAAAATATATTTTCTATCTTACAATTTTTCCACGCGTTCCTTTGTTCATGCATCTAATAACCTCAACACCTCGTAAAACGAAAGAAACTTTCCGGACAACCTAATACGATGTAATTTATTTCTCTAATTGATAGAAATAAAATGACACGTACAAAAAGTGGGATTCCTAAGCAAAGATACTTGTTGCATCAAGGTCTAAAAGATGGGCAAATCAAAGGATAATTCAGTTCGTCGTCACGGGTTAACAGGTTAATAATTCACAACGACAGTACTCGCATATTGTCAGTTTAACGAGTTTATCTAATTATAAGTGTATAATACAGATGCTTAATAATAGTTGTGCCACAAGTTTTAATTAGAGTTGGGGGATCTTGTTAGAGATAGTACTCGGTGCTTGATAATAATTAAACAACCCTGCTAATGATTAAACTATGATCAAAACCGATGATTATGAAGTGTAACGGTGAAGCGAAACGAAGCGTGTAGCGAGTATAGTAAAGTATAGTAAGTTGGTATAATTTGAAAAAGAAAAAAAAAACTGTTTGCAAGTATCACTTGGTTATTTCATTTCTAAATTAACTGCCTTGAAATGTAAGGTTTTGGAACTCGGGTGATTTGTAGATTTCCAATTTATTGAATTCGACAAACGCTAAGAAACTTTCAAACCGTAGAACTCAAGGACTTTGTAGATTTAGAATTTCTGGAATTCGAGAAATTCTGGCAAAGTTGCGAACTTTGGAACCTTGGAGATTTGTAGACTCAAAGGTCCTTACATTCCACAAATCTTGACAAATGTTACACGTCAAGAATTTAAAGCAAAAATATCAAGGTAAATCTTCCAATGATTGAAACACATTTTCTCGTCTCTGTTATAGGAGTATGTTTATCGCATGAAAGAACATTGATAGAAGTTCGCTGTAATGCAACTTGTAGCTTGTTGCAGGAGCTTCGTATCGCGTAGAGTGATCGAAGACATCCCGAAACGAAACAATTCTGCCGAATTGAACCGGTGAACAAGAGAAAGCCGTAGGATCGCTTCATGGGAATGGAAAAGGCAGGTTTCCATCTGACGTTAAAAGAGCCGGAATTGAGTTACGGAATTGAGACTCAGAGAAACGTACGTAAGCTGTGCCACGTCCGTGTTTGTGTGTGCGTGCATGTACATGTGCCCGATCGTAATACATGAAAATCAAAATCTAGTTACAATTGTTGGATCAAGTAATCGTACATATTTATAAATTATATAAATATATTTATGATGGCACAAAACAATTTCTGTGAATAAATTCTTTGAAGAGTTCTGTAGAAAAATTTAAATATAATACTAATTTTATATAAATCTTAAAAATAAGGAGAAACGTTCTTTCGTGTCCAAATATCGTATATTAACAATTAATTCAAGCAAATGTAAGTAACTATACATATATAAAATACTTCGACTTCAAATGTAACGATACATTAAAGAACAAAAAATACTTAGGAAAATGAATCATTCTGTCTAAAGTATCGTAGATTCGGGCGACGAGTTGATTGATTAACAGGTTAAAAATAACTCATTACTGACGTACACAAAACTCAATGAAACACGGATTATTTCGAGACACGAATGTAAAAACTTAACGAAGAAACTTCTTAAGAAATTAAATAGCGTTTACGTGACGTTAAACGTAGGTCTCGATACAGCGTGATTACGTTAAAGCTAAGTTCACACTGACAGACAATTGTCCGTAGACACGTGTCGCGGCCAATCAACAGTCTGCGATGGGAAACTCGCAGAAAGACAGATGTTGATTGACTGCGACACGTGTCTGCGTACAATCGTCTGTCAGTGTGGACCTAGCTTAACTCAACCGCAAACTCAATTTTCTTTTCCGTTCCATTAACTTTCGCAGAATGCTTCGTTCTCGCTACGACATTCTCAAAAATCAAACCTAACAATGAACACGCAACGTATTTTCTTTTCCTATCTCGTTATTATAATACTCTTATAGAATTAAACGTCTTATGAATTATAAAAGGAAGTTGAGTTTAATAAACATTGTATAATTGTGAATAAGAAGATTTCACTATTAAAACGCATTTATCATGATCGTACTTCTTTCATTTCCGTCAAAGGCAACGATTACGTAACGATGCAGCGAATCTGCCTCTATCTTGATGAATAGTCGCGACGAGAATGGTTCGCTCTAAACTGGTAATGCTATTGGATATTAGAAACTTCTCAACTTTATAGCAATCTAACTTAATTGGTAAAAGCCGAGTTCGCCACGGAGGTATTTATCCAGCTATTTATCTTAATTCTTCGCGAAGCTGGCGCGTCGGAGGTGAGCGCATCCCAGAAGACGCATGCAGTGGAAAATTGAATCTGACTAACACACCGGAAACATTCTGGCACGATAGCAGCGGGGATGCTTGGAAGGTGGCGCGAGCTTTTTAAAGGCAACTCGAAAATTCTTTCGACAAGCGGAAGATTATTCGAGAAACTCGAAAAACGAAGTTGAAAGTTTCGCCTAAGTGGGTCGGTCCTGGCCTTCCCAAAAACGTCTCTATTGGAAACCTGTCTTGTATCATTTGGGGCGTTGCATAAGTTTGCCAGAGTGGCGGAAAATGGCGAGGATATCGAAAGAGCTTGGTGCCTCGTATAGAGAGTGTTGTAGTTGCAGTTTACGAAACGTTGTAGATAAAGAACAAGTTACATGACGTGGTAATGCTTTTTGAAATTTTTGACCCCGCTATAGTCGTGACATTTTTATATCTCGTTTTAATAAACGATAAGACAGTTATATTTAATGTTTTAACAGAATCTTCATCAAAAAATTAGAAGGAAAAATCACGCATATCGGCAACAATTAATTGCATTTTTGTAAAATTTGTTAAATACGGTAGAAAATACGATTAGGTCGAAAATGATTCACAGAACGCGGCAGAGTCGCATTTCAAATACGCTCAACAATAAATATACGTGCTTTGACGTTTATTAAAAATTCCACATGTACAGGGTGTACCAAATGGTCGGAGAAATACTTTAAGGGCATATAATACTCATCGAAACAAGCAGAAAAGCTTTAATAAACACCAAAACCATTAGTACTAGACAAAACCATTAGTCGAAAAACCATTAGTTTCGAGGTTATGAGATGTTCAATATACCCCCCGTTCATTTCAACACGTAATTAGCCACGTTTTTTCATAGAATCACGCACGCGTTGAAAGATTATTTCTTGGTAACAGTTTTCGATTCGTTGTGTCCAGTTACCGAATTCTATAATTCAGTTACCAAAACGATTGATCTATTGTACACTGTACCTTTTAAATGTACCCGTAGATAAAAGCTCACCGGATATAGATCGGGTGAACGAGTCGGCCATGTCATAGATCTACCACGTCCAATCCATCTTCCGAAAAACGTTAGGGTCTGTTATTCCATTCCAGGTCTATAGTAGGAAACATAACTCCAAAGCTAATGGTTTCTGAATCCATGTTTATTAAGACCTTTTTGTTTGTTTCGACGAATACTACGTTCTCTTAAAATTTTTCCCGAAATTTTCGTACATCCTGTATAAGTATAACTACTGTATAGTACCCTGTATAAGCGTAACCTCTAAAATATAACATAGTTTTCAAAGATCTGAGTGAACAATTAGTTTCGTACTCTACTCGTACTTTAAACAGATTACGTACGATAAAGTGTCGTATATAATTGCTTTATCTCACTTGTCAGAGTAGATCGAGGGACGAAACAATTGGGATAATCGAGTGGTTGCGATAAATAATCGCTACCCTCTGCAGCTTTCCTTAGTGGCTGGAATAATAGGAGCTGGACCTTCTTGTACGACTGAACTAATATCATTAGTGAAACTTTACAAGTCACGGGTTACAAATTATCTGATACGTTGTTAGGTCACCAACATTAACGAATACTCTTGCACAACAGTAACCAATTCGATAACAAAACATGAGACTTTACGAATCACGAGTTCACGAATAATATATGTAAACTCCTTAGAGTTCAAAGGTGATAGGGACTTTCTTCGTTCACGGACAATCATTTTTAGAGACACGCATTTCCCAAACGAACGGACAGAGAGCAACGTCGGAGAGACAAGATCCCAGAAGAAAGAATTGTTTAAAACATTGAAGATCGACGGAGAAAGATCGGTAGCTGAGGACGTTGAAAATCGATTCTAGATTTTCAGCTAGACATTGCACAAAACTTGTTATTTATTGTTTACTGTTATAGATTAGTATTAATTGTTGTTTACTCCTGTATTTCATTTAAGTATTTTCACAATAAACTCAATTTTCAGACTTCAGAATCGATCGCCTGAATTACCCCGACATTTACGACGTTACATATATGGAATTTATTCAAGGTAAAATCATCGTATATGTTCGTTACAAAAATACACGTAGACGCAAGTCATTACATGTACTTGGTACAAAAATATGCGTTCGTATAATTGAAGATACATTGTATCATAGTTCGGATAACAGAGGTTGAGAGAGGCTTAGAGTGAGTTCGTATATAGTTTAGCATTAAACTTGTTGGTACAAACGTGGTTCTACTGCGTATCCACGCACTTAAGAAATATCTGCAATTACTGAACTATTCGAGGCACGTGGTATTATTACGCGCAAAGGTAGTAGTTTCGATGTGTTAACAAGCGTTTATTTTTATCCTCGATCTTTTATGAACGGGAGTCAAAGACGTTGTTTTTCTTGCATTTCTTTTATGTGGCGAGCGATTGTCAGCTTGTTCCCAAAAGGAAGTTTAATTATCCCGTCTGACGCGAAAGGTCATCGCGGTTTGACGCGTAGAGCCGTCTGCTTGGAAGGAAAGGTGACAGAGAAAGTTTCAAAACCGGTTAACTCTACTCCTCTCGAAAAAGGATACCGTTAGGCGAAAAAATAAAAGGGAATCGCTCGTGTCGACTGCGCTCGATTACTTCAAGTACTTCGAAGAATCTGCGCACTCTTACGTAATCGCATCGCGTCTACCTTCCTTTTTTAGTATCGCGATAAAGAAATGTTGGCGAAGAAAATGACATTGAAAGAGGTAATTCTTACCTTATCTTACACGTCTTGTATATAGAATAAAATTTCAGTAAACGACGTGTTCCGATGAAAGAACTTATGTACTTTAGTTGAAAAGAAGGGATCTTAATCTTATGAAATCCGGAAGTATGGAATAACTGAAATAAAAATTATTAGAACCCATAAATTCCTGTCAATTCTTCACTCAGATTTACTTTTTCCTATTTAGCAATTCCCTATCTTTTTACGTGTCCTTTCTTTGTGTCATGTTTAAAAAGAAAATGGTACGATTAAATAATAAACAGAACTGAAATCAAATTGGCACCTTAACCAAATTAATTAATTTATTAGCTGTTATAATTTTTATTGACTCCCAATTCTATGATCTGAAGATTAACTGGATAATAGATTAATGTGATATCTACTGTCTAGAAGAAATTTAAACTTTCATTATTCTCGCTCTTTTCTTTTTAATTAAAATAAAATACTTTGTTTACGATATTTAGATATTTGTATTCCAGCAATGGAAAGCTTGTTTACAAGCTGAGAAACAAGCTGAATATTTGGAATGGTATAGTCAGTATCCGTAGAAATCAGAAGTGTTTCCTTTTCGACGTGCTCTGTCATTGTTCTCCGGATATTGCTTTACCACCGAGAACGTATTTCAGGTTATTATACTTGCAGCAAAGCGTAACAAGCAAACTCTAGGTTAGAACAGGGGTTCTCGTATTCGCTGTTTCGATAACTACCCTTCTTTGCAAAAGCTCGCGGCCTACGATATTATTAACGGATAATAATGGCACAAAGTGTTAATTACATTGTTACCAAGTAATTAGTTCGCGTTTCCTCTCGAGCGTCGAGGTACTTTAGAATTTTCATTCTAGAATTTCTTTGTTACATCAAAAAGATTATACACTTCTGAGAATTAACTTTCTGTAGTAACTTCAAATCTACGAAAAAATAATTTCTAATACGACAAATTTTAGATAAAGGATCCAAATATGGATAACGTTCAAATTGCAGAATAAAGAAACGAGAAATTGTTGTCATTATCGTTTTTGACGATCATATACAGTCAACTTTCATATATAATCGATCATTTTACATATTTCCCAATCAAGTTACGTTAGAAAACAAACTTCCACCTATTAACGAAAATTAAATTGATAATCGAATGTTAGGTTGACAAAGCAATGATCGCGAGAATCAATCGTCAGTACCTACTCCAGACATTCATTACGTCAAACAAACACTTAACTATCCAGCCCACAAAGTATTAGTTCGCTCTCCAGTCAATACACGTTCGCAAAAGTCTAACTTCGCTAAAACAACTGCCACTAACTCTCGCGTTCATCATTCCAAATCAGCTCGTACAATATGACTTTACCATGCAAAATGAAGCACCTAACTACTTTGCCAGCGCACATGTGCGCAGCCATCGTAACATCCATTTCTCTCTCGGAGCCAGCGGAACAAACACATAAAAAACCATCAAACTATTTTTTTTGCTCCAACCTTTCCCGGTGGTCGCGCGTTATTTATTTTCCATTAAACCGTCCGTCCGCTTTCACCATCGAAAAAAGGAAAAAAAGAAGGAAAAAGGGAAAAGGAGAAAAAGCCGAGGGAATCGTAATTCATCAGCGAGTGCAGAGGCCAGGTAGGCAGTTTCTTTCCCTGACCGGTCGATTTATTTCCCGTAGCCGCGTAAATTCCAACGTGACCCAAGATATTATCGACGAACGGTGGCGAGCAGAAGTCACGTGTTTATCGAGAACTCGATCCGTTCGAATTGTATCTCGAATTCGATATCATTTTCACGGGTCCTCGTGGGCGTCCCCGGGGACCGAGCGTTTCCATTCTGGCATCCAGTATTCCTCGTGCGCTTCGCCGAGCGGAATGTCGCGCCTTGCACGGTGAACGTCACGAAAAACGCGTCGCTACGTCGACGAGGAACGTTGGAAAACGAGCAGGGATGGAAAAAGGAAGAATCCTGGTGAAATACCGCAGCATCGAGCGAAATCGATTCACAGAAGCGTTGTATGGAAATTGTTACGCTGGAGATTAATTTGGAAGATCCGTATATTTCGAATGAACTCTTTAACGATTTCTTTCGACTTGACCGGTGAAATATGCACAACTTTTAGCGGAATTGTTTCTTGGCTATATAATAATGCTGTATCACGCGTTTTTAATACGATGGAGGTGCGAAGAAAATATAATTTGTAAGTAAAATAGGACGAGAACCATATATCAATGACGGGAAATGACGGGAATTGGCATGCAGCGCGAAATAATCACAATGCAACGTAGAGATATGGCATATGAATATTTTGAATATCGTGTACATAATTTGAATGATGATAAATAAATAAAATTTCTAACGAGGTATTCTTACATTTTTATATTAATTAGTTGATTATTAATTTAAAAACTACGATTCGTAACAAAATCACTGAAATGCAGTGTTATAATATACGCACTACCTGCATTCTAGATTGTCCTATAAAAACTTATCGAAGTTTCTGCATTTTTATCTTCTACTGCACCTACTTCTCACTTACACGAGCGATGAAGTGACATTTTCAATGTTGAAACATTATAAAACGTGAGAGGGTGATGCATCCGTAAAACAACGAAGGAAAAGAAACAAAGTGAATGGAACACACGTGGATGTCCACGTGAAAGCACTACACACGACGAACAAACGCAAAGGTAAAACGATTTGATCTTTTATCTCACTACTTCTGCGACACTTTGTTCTTATTCTCGTTTCTCGTTTAATATTTGAGAACGCTTCGCGAAATCACTTTAAAAGTTGTCAGAACGTGAACAAAGCTGTACGAAGACTTGCTGAAACGCAAAATATTGGACTTTGATAATCATTGCTCGTGTAAAATTTCATGGAACAGGATAATTGCTTGATTACAAGAAACTAGCTGAAAATAGCTAAAGTAATTTTTAAACGTATCCTATACGTATATATTAGAATAATGAAATTTGAAGAAAGAGAAAATTTAAGAAGAAACATATTCGCTTATAATGTTAATAATAAATTAATATATTAAAAATACCAAATATCGAATAACATCAAGAAGATTACCACGGTGGGACTGTTAAAAATTCTTCGGCAGATCGTTCGATACGAGCACAGACGCGTGAACTGTTATCTCCAATTTTTCAGTAGAATAAGTCGAGCGTAGTAGAATAAGTAGATCGTGCAGCGCACACAGACGCTGCGTTCTGAAGAATAATTCAATGTCTTCCCCGACCAATAATTTCACTTCATATATCAAATAATTAATTCTTATATATCAAATAAAAATTCTCAGATTATAACAAATTCCTTCAATTTTTCAGTATAAGCCGATTATAGTAGAATGAGTAAATCACAATAGTGCACACAGACGCTGCGTTCTGATGAATAATTCAATTTCCTCTCCAGTCAACAATTTCACTCCGCATACTAAATAATTAATTCTTCGTATATTAATTAATTAATTCTCAGATTATAATAATTATTTGAGAATAATGGAAGAACGGAAGGAATCCTAAGCAAAAAGAATGCGCATGAATCAACGCAGATGGAATTCAATAAGAAAGTTCAAAGAGCCGTATAATCAGAGATTACGATATTTCCATCGGAAATAAGCATACACAATCATGCGCACGTGCCTCGAACTTTCCCTCGGGCATGAAATTCCAGTTGCGAAGGTTGGTTCACAACTTTTCTTCCTCCAAGCTTGCGATCATCCTGCGAAAGTGATTTATCGACATCGTGGGAGCGGCATAGATCCCCGTTACCTTCCGATGGAATATTTTAAAACCATATTTACTCGACGATTACTTATCTTCGATGTAAATCACCTACTTAAAAAACCATAATTTTTCCAACCAAGTCGAAAAGATATTTCGGACATACATAAATAACAAAAGCAAATGAGAAACGAGTAGTTTGTATGAAAGGTTTAGCGACATAGTCCATGAACAATCGTGGTTCGTTTCAAATCGAAATTAAGATTTTTGCAGCGTATGTTGGATTTGTTATAATTTAGAAAGAGATATATCATTTTGCAGAGTGATAAAGAGAGAGAGAAGGCTACAGTTCGAAGAAATTAAAATATATTGTGTATAGTGTACGATATATATTTTAGTGTATAGTGTTTTCAGTTTAAATGTACAGCGTTGTTATTTAACAAAATATATGTGTTTCTTAATTTGCATTGTGTATTTATATTTGTATGTACATTAGTAAAGTATAAAGTGTCTACTTTTATCGTTGCAAGCCAGCAGATGGACCATTTGTTTATAAACTATTTTTATTTGATTTTCTTATTATATTCATATCGCAAATATTTCAGTGCTATTCGTAGCTATTGCTTTCTTTTATATTTCGACAAATTCTTCAGTAGATCGTTCTTCGTAACAGTAGATGTTTCTTAATTTGCATTGTGTATTTATATTTGTATGTACATTAGTAAAGTATAAAGTACCTACACTCTTATCGTTGCAAGCCAACAGATGGACCATTTGTTTATAAACTATTTTTATTTGATTTTCTTATTATATTCATATCGCAAATATTTCAGTGCTATTTGTAGCTATTGCTTTCTTTTATATTTCAACAAATTCTTCAGTAGATCGTTCTTCGTAACAGTAGATGTTTCTTAATTTGCATTGTGTATTTATATTTGTATGTACATTAGTAAAGTATAAAGTACCTACACTCTTATCGTTGCAAGCCAACAGATGGACCATTTGTTTATAAACTATTTTTATTTGATTTTCTTATTATTTTCATATCGCAAATATTTCAGTGCTATTCGTAGCTATTACTTTCTTTTATATTTTGACAAATTAGTATACCGTAAAGCATTTTAGAAAGTCTGCTATACGTTCAATAAGATAAGTGATTATGGTGCTTTGTAGAATATTTAATTTTTTTTTTTTTCGTATGCAATATTGCCTTTATAACAACGTTCGACATTTTTATTACTTCATCGTGTTGTTAAAGTTGATTTGACAGGAATACCTAATTACTATTATTGAAATCAGAATACATTGTACGCAGCAGGTGTGCTCGTCAGCTTCGTTTAGCTTCGAGCTACGACTAGTATCACAAATGAGATACGACACGATACAAAATGCTTAACTGACAGGTTAATCCTCGAACAGTATCTCACAGTAAAAAATCATCGTTTCTAACTATGGTCCATTGCTTTCAAGAGAACAAGCGTTTATAACGATGCAACAAGAAATGGTATAATAAAAGTGTTTCAACGAAACGGAGAAGAAATTAATCGACCGAAAATTTGAATATGTCATGAAAATGGAACACGATCCTTAAAATAATTTTTTCTCAGTCGAGTATTATCGTAAATAAACGTAGCGATGAGTTTATATTTATCGTTAAAGTTTCAAGCATATAGTTACGAAAGAACGTTACTAATGCATTACATTATCGCTAAAAACCGAGCAGATTTAACGATGCAAAGCATCATGCAATTAACGTGAATTCTGGGTCAGCAAAGATGAAAGTGAATCTTATTTCTTCCTTTTCTACTGTAACGTCGACTCGCGTCTCAAACTTTTACGTATTTTTAAAACTTCTCGAGTTACTTTTGTTAAGATTATTTGAATAAGAACGAAATTTCGTTCAATAACTTACGAAGAATAATAAATTTAGATGTACGGAATTAAATGTCTGGTAGATGCATCGAGTGAATTTTTAAGCCGTAAACAAAGCAGTTAGTGCCGTTTAATCGAAATTGTTGGGAAGCCAAAAATGTTCACTCTTTACGTACGTTCCCGCAGGGTAAAATATTGATAAACTTTTGAGAGGAACTTTAAAGCGAAGTTTGAAATTATTAACGTGGAAAATGCAGGAGCCTGGAATTCCTATCTTCTATGCTAACGCGTATACAAGATTTGAACAAGAAGAAAACATAAAATATTCCACGTTCGCTACATCAAATTCCATATACGTCGGCTGTTATCTTTTAGCACTTAAAATTCGTATCCGTCGAAAATGTAAGAAGTTCTTTCTCGATACATTTATTCCAGCTATTCCACCTTCACGTTGTGGCTCAGATCCGGATCATTAAGAAATTACTCTTCTGGAGCGTAACGCGGGCAAGGTGTTTCGCAAGAAAACATTCTACCATGTAACTGGTTAATATACGATCGCGTTAGACGATAATTAAGATGAGAATGATTAAACAGACGGAGGATCAATCCTCCATTAACGTTCCATAAGATGCAATCAATCAAGTTTACGAGTATGCAAGAAAAAAATTCAGAAGAATATAAGCGTGGTTTTTTAATGTATATTTACTCTATATGGATAGATGGAATTATAAGAATATTATATAGAATTATTTCAAATACTTACGCGAGGTGTTGAAGTATGAAAAATGAAAATGAAGTATAACAGTGCTGAAATATAGCTGCATCGTCGATAACTTCTGAATCGCTTCTTCTCGATTAGGTTAATAGCAGCGATATAAACTATAACTCGCCCTTTGCACGTACATTCACTTCTGCCTTCTGAGTACCTTTTCTCTTCTTTATGCCTCTTTTCTTTTTATTATTATTTCTCTATAGAATTATTTCCGTTTCGTTAACTATATTTCACGATTAATGCAAGCAAATAATAATCTGCGTAACATCCGTGAAAAATTTATGTAATAATAAAATGTCTAAAACTATCGAATCTTCAAAAATTCCAATTACAAAATTTGCGATACGTTTTTATATACTACCTTGATACGGCAAATTGTTTACGTTGCGTTAACTGTATATCACCGTAATATAAACATCATTTGCGAAAAATCTGTGAAAAAATCTATCGAAAGTTAATTTAAAAATTCCAGTTACAAAATTTCTAGTTCACTTTTCTACACTTCCTAGATACGTCCAGTTCCTTCCAAAAAAGCAACGTTCTTACTGTTTCTAATTCATCACCTACCGAAAGAAACCATCGAAGTTTCTTCCATATCAAGCCACAGTCGATTTTCGATCGGCATTAAAGCGGAACGGTGATCGCGGAAGAATTCGATCCAGTAGTGTCAACTCGCTGTTTACCGCGGTTTGGTTTGTAAATTAATCTTTTGGAGCGTGTCGGGCGTTCACCGAGACTCTAGCATGTGATCGAGCCGAAGGATAACAGCCGAGGCGAAGGAAAAAGTAGTAAACGAAGGAGAAACGAAAATACAACAGTTAAAAACATAGAGATAAAATGAAAAGAGCAAAACAGGAGAATACGGCGGTTTTACCGAGGACGAGAGAGGAAGGAGTGTACAGGATTTCCGCTTCGCGACTTAAATCGTGTGCTTAAAGCGCTATGCAATGATTATCAACTGCGTAATCTCGGGTAATCCGGAAAGTTATGAAATTCGATGACGTAAAGTTGCATTGGCACGAATTTCGAGCTGCGCTTGTTGGTGCGTAGAGCAAAGAGACACAATTAGAAGTAATACAGTTGAAATTCGTATAAAGCGATGAGAGAGTTGCTACCGCGCCTTCGTATAACGTGATTGCGAAATTGTTAAAAAGTTTCTATATATATGTCGAAGATGAAAGGACACCGGGCTTTCCCTTTGGAATTCCTTGAAAAATTCCCAATACTTCATAAATTAACCCGATTATAATTGTCCCAGATTTGCGATAACGAGCTTGCGCTCGAAGCGACAACTAATCGCCGGACGTAGCCGCGGTCACGGGATGAACGTTTTTACCTAATAGAGGTATAGAGTAATTGTATAGCTCTCCTTAAAAAGAAATATTTGTAGCGGAACTCGACGGTAAACGTTCCAATGGTTTCTACTCCGTGGCTCGCCACACACAGACCCTATTCTTCGGGCAAGATGATTAACAGATGTCGATGCATCTCCACAGGACATGTTCAGTTAGACTGAGGATTCGCTATAAATCTTAGGATTTAGTTAACTAAGGTCCTTCAAACGAACAAGCAGTCTTTATCCTAACAGTCTTTAAATCTATCACCTACTACGGGAAGATACGGGAAATCTGCTTCCCGCTAGCAACTTCCTCTCAAGAGCGGCTAGCATCTTTCTCTAACCACCAACATAGAAATTAACCAATTAACAGCAACGTCCATTTCCCTCACTTTCCGAACGAGGGTTGTCCTCGACGAATCCGAGGATCTCGTGCCCTGAGACACACCCCATCATAGTTTTCCTCTGCAGCATCATAGTGACGGAAAATCACTGTGATGCGAGGGGATAAACTAAATATATATATATATATATATATATATATATATATATATATATATATATATATATATATAGCCTGTGTAAATCGAATCTTCGTTCGTTAAACCTGTTTTAATCGAAAACATCGATAGATCAAAACCTCGGTAAAGCGAAACCTCGATGACTCAAAAATTGAAAATCCTCTCTTGAGATTCGAGTTGCCGTGGTTCTATTATATATCCGAATACATCCTCCATCCAGCGTCTCCGTAATGATCCAACGATCAGGAGACGAAACGCATTGCGCGCGACGATTCAATCGCAGTTTGCTACGGCCGATTCAGAGACTAACGACGTTACGCTCGAAAAGTTGACGCCGTCGTCGAGTCGTTGCTCCCGAGCATAATTCTATTGTGCTTCGAATCGAAACCGCGGAGTTCACCCGATGGTAATTCCTCCTCCTCCTCCTCCTCCTCCTTCTCCTCCTTTGCTTACCCATGCCAGTTTCCTAATACCGTCAAACTAGTGTTCTTTGCTCACAATGGCTTCATTAATCTTTTTCAGTGTCCCGCTATCGCGACCCGTGATTTATGCTCTCCTTCTGTGTGCTGGCGCGCAAACGCGTCCCTCCGAAGCTCTGAACGAGTGCACCGGAAGAGACCCTGTTTCGTAATCGTTCGAGAACCAGCGGAAGTAAACGAGCGAGAAAACGGGAAAGGAAATGGGCAGAAGAAACCGAAGCGAGTGGCTCGACTCGGCGAATCGATCGAGAACTCGATTTCGAATGCATCCGGTGGTTTCGTTTGTTCCTCGCGAGCGTGCTCCGCGACCGGAAGAAATACGTTAATTGAACCTTCCTAGGATATTTTATTCCGTTGAACGAATGTCTCGAAAATGTTAGAGCGTATGCGGTGATGTGAAAGGTTTAGTAGCAGATTTGTGGAATGACTTCTTCTTATATTTAATTGTAGAGTGTACTGATAGACTGATTCGTTTAATTAGTATAATATACCGATAAATGACTATTATTTATTAGAATTATATTTAGTTATTATTTAATAGTTTGGTAATAAATAATGTTTATTCAACGAAATAAACGTGAAAATGCTAATTCGCGGAAAATTGCTATATAATATTGGGCAATAATTCCTAATTCTAATCTTCCTATTAGTATTAATGGTATATGAATAATTGATTAAATTCCAATAATCAATTTAATATCTGATTGATATAAAATTGTCTGATGTCTTGAAACTCAGAATGTGATACGTTTAAGCTTTGTATATTTAATTTGTGTAACTTTTTATGTACGTAATATCAAAAATATAAAATACAAAAGTATAATAAGAAGGTATAAAAATGCAAAATATTCCAAGAAGTTTTCTTTCCTCCATTGTTTTAATTATTCGCAAAGATAGGAATTTAAGCACAGCTTGGAATACTTCGTATGTGCGTTACAAAATCAAACATGTGCTACTTCTGTCAAAGTAACTGGGGCAAGTTAGTATCGCATAGAGAAAATAGGGGCCAAAACTTATCTTAGAATTCGAAGGTCATCTTAAATTGAATAGTAACAGAAAACGTAAACGTGAAAAATGGCGTATTATCGAAATAATTCTGAATCATTTGGCGTATTCTTCCAATCGAGAGGTCGAGATCGAGATCGATATCAACGACATGAAATCGCCTGGATAACTCGATAGATGTTGGAAACAAGATCGAAGGAAAGGAATTCACCTCGGGCTACGTCCACGATCCATATAGTCGTTCAATGAACATAGCTTTCAAGGTCGGTGAAGTGTTCGCGATCATGGTCAGCGAAAGGTGTCCAAAGTGATCGAATCAGGATCTGTCAAGGACTAAAATAATTTCGGGGGCAAGATTCGAAGAAATATCAGCCGACAACGAATACAAAGCAAGGCGTTGATTATCAGAATTTATCGTGACACCCGCTGCACGAACGATCGAATAACTTTGTTTTCCTGCGAGAGGGAATTTATCTTGAATTATTTTACGAATATTAATATGGAACAGAGACGAAAATTTTGGAATAAAAATTTAATAAATCACTCTCTTTAATAAGTTCTCTAATTTTTCTTCCAAAGAATCATCGCTAAAATTTCCAAAATAGAAATTTCATTAATTCATTTACTAAGTAATAAATAAATTTTCAGAAAAATCTATTCCATACTAAAATAAGTAATCGACTATTTTATCAATTGGTATTCTAAGAATCAAGATTCTACCATTAGTATTAAATTAGAAAACTCGCGATTATTGTTATTGCTATTTGGAAATTGGAGCGTGAAAATCTCGCCATATGTGAAATTTACGAAATTTATCTGTTTTGTACGGGAATAACGACTAGAACGTAAGTTACGACCCAGAGAACGGGGAAAATGTGTCACGAACTACGGCAAAAGTTTAATCGGTTATCGGTAGAGTAGTGGAGCAAATTTTTCATCGAGAATGCTACAAGCAATCTTTCTGATTCAAATCAGCAGTTGTTTGGAAACAACAAACTGCCTGGTGAAATATCACGATCGATCAAGGGAAACTGATCTCGATAATAGCGGTTTCGTTACATCGATCATGACGTTGCGATGAAATGTTTCGATCACTCATGGTATTATCGCCATTCGTATTGCATAGACAGCCCGTAAATACGTTGTTCTCTCATCGTCTTATTGATTTACAAAATAACTTGACGTACATAGAGAATATCAGAAACTGTTCCTTCGAAAGAGAAATTTCTACAGGACAGAAAAATTAACGTGATCGATCAATAATTATAAACATAGATGGAATAAAATCCAATTTGCAAATTCCGACTGCCTTTTGTCGATGATTGTTTTTTGTTTCGAATTACGAATATAATTACGAGTGTAAAAAATGGTATATTTTAAAATTTGAACGATAACCACGATAATACTTGACCATTTTCAAATTATAATTATTACTATTTTAAAGATGTCGTTTAAAATCGCATCAACTTTCTCTTTCGAGACTATACGTAAAAATCCAAATACCAAATGTCGAGTATGTTTAACAGAGAGTATTGCACAGTCCTACAGGATATTTCAAAACCAGATGACTAAACGCTACGACGCTATTATTTATTCCCCACTTATGAGTAAAAAGAAGTTACATAAATACGAATCTAGAAACTGTGCTCTTTGCCTCTATTCGAAACTCCAAACAAAAGCTACAGTAATATCCATTTTCTATCCTAAATTGAGAGCAAAAATGGATCAAAGTACGTTTGTCCTGAATGCAATTTTAACGCGTGCACAATTCAAATCGAGCATTAATAACTAAATCGAACATAACACAACGAAATCACTGTAACCATTTTTGCACTGAATATTTTATGCTATTTTATTATAATAATCTACGATACCTAATTATTTAATTTACACTAAGATGAGTTCACGTTTGCTCTCAATGTTACGATTCAAAAAACGCAAAACCGCAAGAAAATAGTTGAGAAACCCTATTCGAAGAATCACTTTAACTTTCTCCTTGCGAATCAAACATCAAGAAGCCAAATACTTTCAACTTTCTGCAAACGGGAAACACTGTACAAAATCACTTGATAACGAGAAAACACCAGATATACACGGGGCACTTGCATATCACGATCGTGAAATTAGTCACGGAAATAGGTCGAGCTTATCTCCAGAACAGTCGGAGACACGTACCGTTTAGTCTCCCAGGAACAGCTTCCAAGGATCCCAGGAGCAGTGGAACAAGCAGGAACAGCCACGACATCATGTCCTCGATCTCTTCAACTCGTCGCTCCAGCTAGATCTACCCCCGTACGACCATAAGTTCCGATCCAACAGTCTTCCGGTCGCTTCTGAACAAGAGGGCCACATGTAATCGCTCGATCCCTCTGTCTGGGAGTCTCGCGATCGCGCGCGCGTGTTCCACACGATCGAGGATCGACGACGATGCTGCGGGTCTCGCTGCCAGAAAGTGAATGGAGAACTCGCACGTGCGTCCTGTTCTCGACCGAGTATAGCAGTTACCACGAACGGATTGTAGCGTAGAATGTCGCGGAGATCGGCGATCGGCCGAGCCGATTTTCCTTCGTTTCGCGCGTGCCGGCTTCTCGACGCTCGAAAACTCGACAGCTATTCGACGAACGCCAAGAGCTTTGCAGTCACGGAGTTACAGGATATCGATGACCGGTAGATCTCGATCTGTGCCGGGAGAAATTCGTGGATCGAAGCGATTGCTGGTGAGTCACATAGAAACAGAGGTTACTAGATGTTAGTCATGTGTTGGTATCTATAGTTTGATGGTATTATTGCGAATAGAGAAATAGTTTTCTATTTGAGAGATGTGGAAATTGGTACTGGTCAAAAGTCCGAGGTTTATTTGTGGTTTTCGGTGAGTCATGGAATTAGGTGTTAATACAGCTATGCGATATAGAGGAGTACGTTGGGAAATGTGGAGAAATTGCAGAACTTTTTCCTAATTTTGTAAGGTGGGAGGGATACGGTATTGAGTAAAAGCGGTGAGTCACAGAAATAGATAGAATAGAGGTCGATAGAGTTTGATGACGTAGGTGGGGAATTTTATTGAGAAACATGGAGAAATTGAAGAGGTTTTTTCGTATCGCGAAAATGTACAGGGGATACGATACCATTAGGTAGCGGTTTTAGGCTATTTTTGCTTTCTATCGAGTCATAGAATTAGGTATTAGTCGAATTTGATAACATTGCAGTAAATAGCAAAAATTCTAAAAAAAAAAAAAAAAATTATTAGTTGCGGTTATGAAGTCTCTGTTTTAGATAGTCTAAGATCTTTGCCAGCGCTGTATCCTTTATTGCGATTGTTATTGTATTTTTGTTAGAATTATTTTAAATGTTAGAAATTGATACGAAGAGTGGGATGCTGTATTTTAGCAGTTTGGATTTTATCGAAATTGTATCATACTAGCCGGTCTGCAGAAGTTAGAAATTCGAGATATCAAGTTATGCTGATTCACTGTATAGAATTCGATGAGAATCAATTGGCAAATTATGGTAATAGAAGCAGAACAGGGAAACCCCTAAGCTCCGAAGCTTACAATTTGTCCGAAATCAATTGGCCGTCGAGCAGTATTGAACACTGATCCTCGCTATTCAATTACATTGTCATTTCATCTCTTGAATTTTCACTCTATTGTTTCGACCCAGAGACGCTATTGGCCGATGAATTTTGAGCCATCATTAGATTAACCAGTTTTCTAGCTCGAAGAATACCAAGTACTGCAACTTATTATAAAGTAAAGTTCGTGATAAAATCTAATAAATCTTTACCTTAACTGGATCCTTCCGAAAAAATACTCAAAAATTAATTTACACGATAACTTAACTTTTTACATTTCGATAGATCCCATAGAGATATCATTAAAGAATTCTTAAAAAAAAAAAAAGAACACAGGAGCCTATATTGCTACCATATAGCATTTTCCTTTAACCCTTTACGCTCTAATAGCTTCCATAGAGACACAACTAAAAAAAATCTTCAAAAACGCAAGAGCTTATAACGTTACCGTGTTCCCAATACAAATAGCCGTCTCCTCTAACCCGTTACACTCGAATAGCTCCCATAGAGAACCCATGAAAAACTTCCTAACGAGCACAAACGCCTATAATGTTGCCACGTAACATTTAATACAATACAAACAGAATCTTTCCTCAAAGAAACGCCTCTGATAGGTAATATCTTCAATGACGTCCCAAAGCTTCACCTCAACTCACCGAAAGTTAGTGTTATTTTTGCAAGAGTCATTGCAGTAGCCAGTTAAAAAATTGAATAGCGAGCGATATAAAAGCAAGTGATCGTCGCTTATGGACAATGAGAGTGGAACGACAGGATTTTCGGGTACCTGAGTCAGCAGGAGAAGGCACAGGAGCCAGCTGTGGTAAAGCCCGTTGGGCAAACAACGACGAACTGAACGGCAACTGGCGGCTACGTTCGCTTTTCAATCGGATTCCACGACAAACGGCCTTCACCGGTTGCCGCTGGTCTCAGATGCGAGACCACCACCACGGATTACCATAGGACTGGTCCGCGTGCCCGAGGATGGTACGTGTCGTAAAACGACGACTCGTGTTTCGGCGAGGACCCTCGAGCCTCGAGGAATTTCGAAGCAGCCACGTCCGTCGTCCAAGAAATTCGACGACGAAAGGACCAAAGTTGTCTGCGAACAATGGCGGCCGAGCATCGTTCCATCCGTTCTCCAAATAGGCCGTTCGCGGAGACGTAAAAACGGATCGAGGTGAAAGGAGCATTTGCGTCAGCGAATATCGACGCGATAACGGAACGATCTGGATTCGAGAATAGTTTCGAAATTGTTGGATCCTATTGTTTTTACGGCGATTTTTAGGGCTAGCTGGAATTTTTGGCCATCTTCCTGGGGTTTCTTCGCGAGATTGCGAATTCTTCGTGGCATTTTACACGCGTTATACAATTTGGAATCTCTAATGCGACAACTTCTTTCTTCTGGATAGAATTCAAGAAAATCCTCGCATCGCATTGCGCAATAACAGGTTTGATCGAGTCTCCGAGAAAATCTATGAATCGCAAGACAGATAGGCAGATTTGAAACGAGAAAAACATCTGTTTACCATGACATTCCAACACAGATTCTTCACATTTTACACAATAACCTTCAACGATTTTTTAAAATAGGTAAATTGGTGTTATTTTTTCACCAAGGCAATCAATATCCTCTGTAAAAAGATACCTTTCCCAAATCCAACAATTCCAAACTCCCCAGCACTTCTTCGATTCCTGAACCTCAAAATGTCAGAAATCGTTCGTACGAACCTAACGCGCGATATTGCGTCTCCTCTATCACAGTTTCGGTACATTCGCCGGAAGATCCTTGGCTAATGTCTTCGACGAAGTTCGGGGGAACCTACAGCTACGAGAATCCGAGTCAGTTTTCTTGGCGTTCGTTGGTACCGCGCCACGAATTTGCTCGTTCGCGTGCAATCGCTCTAGCGCGAATGATTTCGCGGTTCGCGGAAGGATCGACGGCTGATATTGCAATATATTAAAGGGCCTAGAGGGTCCTCCTCTCCCTCTCTCTCTCTCTCTCTTTCTCTCGTTAATTCTGGCGTGTAACGACAGTGGAAATCCGCCGTGTGAGGCGTGCGTACAACTTTGGAAATTGCTCGACAAACCATCCCTGCTGTTCTCAAGTTCAACTTCGAGCCGAAGAACTTTGAACGCGGCTAAGCCGAACGAATGTTGGAGACAGGCTTTGCTGTTCCGTCTCGTAATTCACCGACCAACGACTCGAAGAACCGTAGACAACGTCCGTTGATCGATTGTTCTCAGAATGGAGTTCCTTTGTTCTAGGGAGTGGTTTCAGATAGACGCAGGAGCGATTGTTTGAACCTTGGTTTATGATTTTTGGTTGGTGGATGTGTTAACCTTTGATTCGAGAGTGCTAAGTAAAGAATGGTGTATCGCGAGAGAGAGCTGTCGATTGCGAAGGTTATTCTTTATTTGGTATCTTTAATTTTGTGCTGTTATATATAATGGATTATTATTAGAATTATTATTATTTAAACGAAGTAGTTTTCATACTTGATATTACAAGTGCTCAAAATTTTGAATATAAAGGAAAAGATATTGTCGAAAAGACGTTATGTGAAATAATCGCATTGGAATGTGCGAGCATAAATGTAAATATCACAGCATAAAATCTCTTTAATATATTTTTCAATTTTCATGTAATTATTAGTCTATCCGTTTGTGTTTTAATCCCATAGATTGGAATTAAAGCTGTGTTCCAAATTAATGTAACAGCATCGACAAACATCAAACGTGGTTGCAAATATCAAGAATGTAAGGCATTGTGCTGTAGTTTAGAAGGCTTTACTCGACGTAAATATTTGTAATATCTTAGACATTTCATTTTCTCATATCTTCACTGTACGTAGTGTTCGAAAAATCTTGTTAGGAATATTGTGACTTCGCTGTAGAATATAAATTAAGGTGTCCCATCTCTTTTTCGAAAAACGTTGAATTTTAGACGAGTATAGCGTTGTGTCACATAAAATTATATTGTACAATATGTCGGAGTGACACGAAGAAATACAAAGATCTTTAAACAAAACGAGAAATAAAAAGACACCGAAAAATATCTCAAGTGGTATGTTTTACAAGAAAAGTTATAGGTGTTAAAAGTTGGGGATTAAAATACTTAGGACGAACTATGATGATTCAAATACTTAAATATTAGAATATTGTCTGCATCGTTAGGAAAGTAAGCGCTGTATATTATGACCACAGCTTATTAAAATATCTGGCACATCTATATGCGTACATGGCCGTGCAAGTCGTCGAGCTGCGCTACGAGGTTTCCAACTTAAATTTTTTAATAAAAGCGTCTGTCTCATAAACGAAAGAAAACAAGCCTAGCTTTTATACTCAACTCGTTATGGTACATATATGTGTAACCAACAGAAGGTCGAATATGAAACCTTCTAAAACAACGTAAAACAAGTATCAAACGGTCATAAAAGAACAGACTAAAGAGCAACCGAAATTCACAGAAAGGAAGAAACGACTAGGAAATTTCATAAAAAAAAGAAGAATTCTTTCACCGCTACAAACATAAAACCAAATATTTCTTTAAAAACCTGCTAAAAACGTTCCATTTTTATGGATTTTCAAAGAATTTCTTTAAGAACTCTTAAAAGCTAATATTTCCTCGTTTAAAACGTTTAAAATATACAAAGAGCTTTTACTGTAAATCTTTCTGTAGCTTAAGGAACTGGCAAAAAGACAAAATTTTCAGCACTTACGCTCAAAATACTTCAAATATACGATTTTTTATACTTCAAGCATTACATCATATATTTTTGTAGAAAACAAGAAACCAAAATTTGACCATCTCCTTGAAACTAAAATTTCTTCCACCTGATTAAAAACCGTGCAAAGGCTCCAACGTTCATTTAACCATAGGAGAATACAATGGATAAATTTCGATAAAAACCTCATGAATTTTGTCCGAACACTATAGTACTGTAACAATACCATTGCAATGTGATTGTTTGCGATCGCCTTCTTACTCTTCGACATTTACCTATTTTATATCATTTTCATCTAGTGTGAAATAACGATAGAACGCTTCGTTCCATCTGTTTTACCTCATTAGCTTTTACATTTAACGTTGAGGTTATTATATATAAAGGAACGCGTGGATAAATTGTAAGGTAGAAACTATATATTTTAAATACGGAAGTGTAAATACAAAGAAGGAATGCAATATGAGCTGATCCAGATCCGCACGCTAGCAGTGTTACCCTCTGACTGAAAACCCTGAAACCATCGTCGCCTTGCTACAATTTATGGTTTGCCTTCGTCCCAATCTTTTGTCTATACGCTGTCGATGGCTTCGGTGCTCGAGAAAACTAAAAATCAGATGTAGAGTTTTCTTAAAAGTGGTGACCACTTCAACGTTTAAGGAACGCGTGCTGCAACAATTCAAAAGCGAAGGCTTTTAAGGATTAAAATCCAATTCCTGCACGCTTGAAATATTTTCCTCATCCATCGGAAGGTTTTCTTACAGAGGAAACACCGTCCGCGATTCATTTTTTCAAGATTCGCCCGCGTTATCGGTTGATCGAGCTCTTTTTCCCAAGGTACGCGATGGGAATATCAGAAATGGAAGTTCGTGCACCCGAAGCGATGAACTTCTCGTTTGAAAATGGAGTGGATGTCAGGACCGGGCGAAGGGTGTGAATCCGTCGCGACGACGATATTTACAAAGGCGATCGTTTCGAATCACGTGTGCGACGACAGAACGCGGCGGGCAAATACGCAAGTATCGACAACTCTGGCGCGAATTATTCATGAGAGAGATTTCTAGCGAGATTATTCGACGACGTTCAGTGTGACGCGGCGCGATTGAGAATCCAATTCCCTGTACTTTCGATCAGGACACGATGAGGCGTCGCCGTGCCGATAAATCACCCCGCCAATAGCACAGAAACGTCGAAATAAAATACGAGAAGCCCGGCAAAACTGATGCACATTGTTCGACTTCGAAGCGCCGGATCGATTGGCAATGCGCGCGTGAGCGTTGTAACGCGCGAAATTCTTGTTTCAGTATCGTTCACGCGAGCAAAAGAACTATTTGTGGGGGTGCTTTTAGCTGCAAGTGCATTGTTTCAACTGCCGTGAGTGGAATAAATAACCGGTTGATTGCGATTCCTATCTTTTGTTGTGCGCGAATCGTTAAGATTTGTTGCATGACCGGTGATTGCGACGGATCAGAGAAAGCAATTGCTTGTTTTTCTTCAGAATTAAATTATACGTATACGTAACCGTCTAATATTTCTTTATCTTTTAGAATATTCCTATTGAACGAAAACCGATAATGTAGTAATAATTCTGAAAGAGCTAAACGGCGATGAATAATTTTGAGAAATTTTTTAAACTAAACGTTAATTATTTTCTCGATTATCTTCCAACGTTTCTGCAGAAAAGACGATGCACGTCTCGTAAGAACAATTTTATCGAAATGAAATATACTCGTAGATTAATTAGTTGATAATTTGTTGAAGTATTATGCCGCGTATACGCAACGTCAAGCAATTGATATGTGAGATATTTCTTGGCAATAAAATTTAGCAACTTGTCATTTACGAATCAACAAGAATATACTTCAAATACGTTTCTACGTACAAAACTACATTATGAATCAGATCTGCTTTAAAGGAATGGTAAGTTACCAGACGTGAATTGACTATGTATTTACATTGTCCAAAGAAATTCACTCTCAGCAAAGAATTTCTACTTGTTCTACTTCCTCTTCTAATCAAATCGTTTCACAGGAATTGTTTATGACAGACTATAGTCTACGATATCGCGATGTCGTCAGAACGGAAACTATGTACGAGATAATCGAGGAACCTGAGAAAGGCGCGACTACATTAGCCAACAAATGTTTAGCCGTTGGCAAATCGACAGACATAGACACTGACAAATGAAAGCACGTTATTGAATGTTACTGTCCAAATGGAAAAGCAAAACATCGAACATTATTCCTCGACGATCTGTTCAAGTTCTATTTTCCTTGCCGATGCTATTGTAATTACATGCACTAGATTTATATACTTGTGCAACGGTACGAGTATCGTCACAGATGAAAAACTATACGATAAAACACTGGCAACTTCTGAGTAATCATTCATTTTGCAAAAATGAAAATTAAACCGCGTCACGAATGTAACTGCCGTTTCGTTTCGAACAAAACTTGAAATCACGAGGCAATAAATTAACTTTATTTTTCCTTCATTTCATAATCATGATTGTTTCTCCAACTCGGTATCTCTCCAAACTTCCATTTAAGCGACTGTTTCGAATGTAAAAAGCGTAATTTTCATTGTAGTACGACTTTCTCGGTATTAATACGTCCCTCATAGATAAAGAATGGCTTACAAAGTTTTACAGAAGCGAAATTTTCACCGAGAAAGTGAAGATTCTTTCATTCGTTCTTTATTATACTTATTATTCGAGTAAATCATCGTAAATGCAACAAAGTATTAAGATATTGAAAGTTTATAATAATATTTCAATGCTTCCCAGATTTTCAAGTTTAAGATTTCATGAAAACGTTTACCTTTCATTTTTATCGATGTTGAAACTTTCATCGAAGGAACAAAGATATTATTCACTATATTGTCTTCTTAATAAAAAAAAAAAAAAAAAGAAAATATTGAATATTCATGAGTAGACATTAAAGATACAAAAATCCAGAGAATGTACAGAATATAATATGAAGAAATATATAAAATATGCAGTCGAGTATTCATCGTAATTTCTAGTAGGCGAAACAAATTACTATGTAATGTGGGTTTCATTTCTTTAGTTTTCTGCTTCATAAAAATATGAAATTGCATAAAAATCCGCAGTCTATTTATAACCGTACTAGATTGCAACACACGCCATTTGTTTGTAATTAAATATTTAACGCCACTTTTCCACTAAAATTTAAAAATTTTTCTGAAATTCCTGTCTACTTTTCTCTTCTCACAGGAATTATATTGTACCAAGATTTCAGTGCATACGAATGAATAGATTGCCTGACTATCCATGACTAATTGAGAGCTCAATATTTTTTATGGCTTTCTTCATAAATCTTCATATGTTGGCGAAAACTATTAGCATGACAAACTAAAAAAAAGGGTTCTCCTCTTTCTTCGATTTCGACATACTAACTTCTACGGCCATTATAAATTTTACGAAATAATTGCCTCCTGTAGTTTTTATAGTCATAATCGACGTCAATGCGATGTACGAATATTATTATATGATTTATGTCGAATATAGCAATCATGAAATGAAGCGGCTGGATACTTTCGCAATGCCTTTTACCAGTGAACACACGTTCCAAGAATGTAGGCCTCGGTCAGGCTGTCAGGATCAGGTCAGCGTAGTTTGAAAATAGATTTCAGAGGACAGAAGGAAGCAGCGATGAAAAGAGAAGAATGGACCGACTTTTTTACAAAATATAAATTCAATTTGAAATTTTGTATTTCTTTTTCTTCGAGAAGAAGGAGATTCTCTGGATGCAAATTTACATTTTGACTAATTTGCGTTATCGTATTATGATCTTAAGACACTGGTAGATGAAATCTTGGATTTATGAGATCGTTGTTAATCTTGGAGCAATTTATTCGAGATGAAATATCACGACTAAAACGAATCTCACACTCGTTAAACAATTTTTAAAATATTCCTGGAACAATTAATTCGAGGAAAATTATTGGCGTATATATCACGCGTTACAATTGCAAAGTTACAATGAAATATCACAACTGAAACGAATCTCGCATTTATTGCACAATTTTTAAAACGTTCCTCATTGGCGAAAAGAAAGGTACACCGCGTTAGTGGAAGATAAAATAAGTATGTGTTTGATATGTTTGAGCATGCTGAAAGAGAAAATAAAGAAGAAAATCATCTCAAACGCTTGCACCAACTTTGCCCTCTAATTTTCCCTCGTTATCTCCATATACGATAATTTAACATTTGCTAATATCACCTCCAACCACCATTTTCATCCAATTTCACCACCAACACCTCATAAATCGTCATATAATTTACTTGCTTAAATGCCAACGTCAAATCTGTTCAACTATAACATTCTCATACTACTACCGTAATGCACGATTACATCAAAATTAATGGTTTTCATAGAGAAGTTACAATTTCATTAAACGTTAGATACAGCGATATACACATATTAACTTTCTTGAAACTCGGATCGTGCTTTAAGGAAAATACGACAAGTTTTGCGGGTTCGAGAAAGTTATGAATTAAGATAGTAGAATAGGATGTAAGTTAGTTGCAGCAGATATTTACGCTTACTTAGAACAGAATGACACGAAGTTCATGGATTTAATCCAGCAATTCTCGTTCTCACGTTGTATAAACAATGGCGTTATGCAGAAGTAACTACAATAGTGAGCCGAGAGAGTCAAAGGAATACGGGTCTGATTGGTTGTTGTTATTTTTCACACACAATGTATTTAGCAACGCGTGACGGATGACTAATAGAGAGCACTACATACTGCGCGTTTACGAGAAAATGGCCAGGCAGAGGAATGCGGGTCTGGCTGATTATTTCTGATAGATGCAATAAAATCATATAGATAGAGAATTTTTATTGACGACGAAAATGATGAAATTACGTAAGATAACCATCAGTCACAAATAGTGTTCTGACGATAAGTTTGAAAGATTTCAAAAATTCCGACGAGCAAATTCGAAAGATCTCAAAAGGTATAGTTCTAACTTTGCCTCGTGAACAGCTCATATAAATAAGATCGCATAAGGGAGTGGTTCTTCTGCTTCTGTACCATCGCGCTACTACACTCGTCGACGCTAGAATCCACTGTATGAGATAGCAGAACCCTGTAATAGACAACATTCCAATACCGCATTTATAGAAGGCAGAAGAAAAAAGGAAAAGATTCGCTGACCCAGATCGAAAGCTCGTCTCTCGAGTAGACTCTTATTTACTCCTCCTTAACGGTTGTGTTTATGCGCTGGACACGCGTAGACACACGCTCATACACGTGCACTAACGACGCGTGTCACGTGCAACAGCATGCGCCAAGCACGTCGCGAGGAGATACGAGCGTAGAAAATGAAAGTTAAAGATTCCACGGTGGCTCGTTTCGTAACCAGGGTCACGCTTAGAAAGGCACAGAGGCGTTCAGCCCATCGCTGTTTACAAACTCCAAAATGGTACGTGGCCAACGACAAAGAAGATGTTACTTCGGGAAAGGATCAGTTTATATCGGATGAAATTACAATTCACGGTGGAACGATATTTTACAAACATTCGAGAGTTGTGAAAGTGACGTTACAATGGATGAGTCTGTCTTCTTCTTATTGTATTATAAATCGATGGAGTGCGGCGGATATTTTATTTTGATTTATGAACCAATTAATTTTTGAATGTTAGTTATTGATGGTATTGCAGGTGTAGTTACAATTGGAAAATCAAAAGCCTTTACGGTTAATATAAAAGGTACTCGAGCACTGTTCTATTTGTTGTGCCATTTATATACTAATTAATTAGGTCAATGTGATATTAAATTTCGTGTTACTCGGCAAAACTTTCATGCGACTACAAAGATTGAATATCATGGAAATGTAAAATCCCACGAAAGAATGGCGCGTTCTAAATACTTTTTGTATTTTATGGTTATCGATGTGTTTGATGTACTAGATAGATAAAATATCAAATAAAATAATTATCACATTTATTAGCAAAGATAAACCGGCGATGATGATTTGGTCGAATCTCGTGCTGTGTCCGATTAAGATCTTTATCAAACTCTCTCTCAAAACTCTCACTCTCGCCTGCCCGCTTTCAACTGCTCGCGAATGCATTTTCCTCGACCATTTATTCATGCATATGCACATAGTGCCTCTGTTTTCTCTACCTGTACAGACATTCTTGGAATATATTCAAACACGTACATCTAGACCTTAATACTTTATTGCGGAGACACTCCTCACCAAATACAAAATGATTTATAGGTAGCAACTATTAACAACTATGTACCATATATTTTCTGGATCATCCTGTTTGTTCATATTTTCGGAGAAAACCAAAGAACTTTTAATATTTATTCCGCAACTTGGTTATTTTACATAGGAAGTGGCTCGATCTTCGCTCACAGACTTGGTCTGCGTGTCCAATCGTAAGACACGGGTTTGCTGAAAAGCCTTTCTAAGGAGTTCATTAGTAGGTCTCAGACGAAACTCAACCTCCCTCTCTTTTCCTCTATCTTTCGTTACACCTGATAAGCCTGCAGAATTTTGGTGAAATTGATTACGAAAATGACGAATGCGATTCTTTTTTTAAAGGAGGATATAACTCGTACGTAATAGCTCTTACATTGTAAGAGGAAACAGATAATTTGCTGGAAATTACTGTCTTACCAAATCCTGTAAGAAAGTTGCTGAGAAATTATGCCCTGTCGTCATACTTTACGTACAAACGATATCAGATATCTGTACACGATTTACTTTATATCTCTTTACTTTCATACGTCAAATTCAAACGAGAAATTACGCATACCAATAACGAATTTCTCATATCTTGTTCGAACTGTGTCTGAAAATATTTTTCAATGTTAGAAAAACGATCGAAAAATGTGATAACCTTCCTTTCAATAAAATCGTTCCACAAAACCTAAAATTTTGTCACGATTTTCACTTGGACCGATCCATACGTTTCGCACGAAACGTTCGAGAAGAACCATCGAAATTCTTCGATGGTTTTATCCAGCGTATCAGGAAGATCTGTTTGAAATCTTTCTACCATCGAGCGGAAACTGGCTTTCCGCGTTCCGTCGACTCGATAGGAAAATCCTGCGGCTGAGGATCCGCGGGATCACGAGCGCGCGATCTTGACAAGGACGAAGCGTAGCAGTCGAAACGGTGTATGGTACCACGCTCACCGATTCAAGGTTGTCTAACTCGATCGGCCGTGGCGAGTGACACCGTGGAAATTTCAATCGTTTCGCCGTTTAAATGTGAAATGAAAGTCGTTCGAGGGCCGACCAGTTTTCTGGTGACACGGCGGCTGTTCGCTCGAAACCGCTCTGAAAACGGGATCGAGCGGAATAATTGAAGTGTGACAAAATCGTGTCTGGCTCGAACTGTATCGAACTTGTGCAGCATTCGGTTTACGAGTGGTGCAACGGACCGAGTATGGAGAGGAGAAGGTTTCGCAGAGAAAGAGAGAGGCTCTGGTTGGATAACCAGACCGACTGTTTTGTTGCACCTCGACGTACAGTACGCTGTGAAAATATTTGTCACGCATGTTTTGATAATTTTAATAAACGTTCGAAAAGGATGAATTTCCTACGTGAATGTTTATAACGTTTCAACGTTTGTCACAGTATCTTGTTAGGTTGTAACGTATGGAACATCCGATTTCGTGGTATCGATTGTATAAATTGTTCTTCTTAAACACATTTTTATTGTGGAAGATGTTAATTAAGGGTTAACAGGTTATGTACTGAATATCTTTTTTTTTTTTATTTTTTTGATAAATGACTAGCTACGATCATCTCTTTGGGCGTAACATTTTGTGTACTGTACAAGATATGAATATCAGATGTTATATACTTAAGCTATTAGTTTAACTCTCTACTACGTAAAATTATATCGAGCAAATAAAATGTTACTTTTTATTACAAACGTGGCTAACTTGTTATTTAAATACATATCAATCGTGTATCCTCAATTATTATTTTTATATACACCGTCTATTAATTGAAAGATCAATAATGGAATATATACCTCTCTTGAGGATTTTTATTACATTCGCCTAAACAAATATTAATCTTATAATGTCAACATCCGAATTTGTCTTTTTGAATTTTTCCATTTTTATTTGCAATTCAAAGTCGAAATGTACAGACATTTGATCAATATAGACCGTCCGTTGATTTTAGAAACTACAGGAAATTCTACTGGGTTTACGTTCTATTTGAAACTGTACTATTAGCGTTGCTAAAACTTTCGGTGTAATGAAAGATTCATTTTACGATGTATTACGCAGAAAGTTTCGCAACGCAGCAAATAAACAATCGCAAGAATATTGATAAATATCGACCAAAATCGTATCGTGAAATTTACGATGACCGCGTTCTTGAGTTCTCGTTTCTGAGCGGGTAAATACATCGTTGTTACCGTAATGATTAATTTATTGTTTCCACTCGTTGTTTCGTAACAATAATAATTGAACGTTTTAACGATGTTCAGACGGTGAAAAGGTAGAAGTGGAGCATTTATGAAGCATTTATTTAGCGCGATGTACCGAGCCGCAATTGAACGCAACACAGTGCTTACATCATTTCTAACAATTAGCGCTTCTTCGTTAAATTCAAGCGTCTCTTAGATCTTTCGGGCGAAGACAAACGGGCCGCTTCTCGAAACAAATGAAAATACACAGAACGTAATTCACCTGGCTCAAGCACTGCCCCATTGTTCTATGCAAAAACTTGTTTAAAGAACTATTATACGTGCGCGTACAGCTGAATGGGTGTAGTGCAATAAAAAAGGAGATATTGCGTAATATTTAAAGGCAAGAATTTAGAAGCTAGACAATAAGTATTTTCACGGCAAATTTACGGATATCTTTTATTAAGCTAGGAATACTGCAACGCAACTTGTAACATTTGTAATAGATCTTTTTCCTAATTTCTTTGCGATTCATGAGCCTTGCGCAATTGAAAAAAAGGCAAGATTCTAATTTCTTTTGATTCACAGAATTTCAAATACTCCGTTCGTATCTAACGTTATATAATTTTTAATAATTCTTCCACGTAATAAGTAGCTTTCGTTGGGAAGCATTCAATAAACGTATCGATGTTGATTAACACATTGATGTTAATCGAATGCTTTCAAAAACGTGTTCATGTCGCGATCGAGTCGACGGAACGCGGAAAACCAGTTTCCGCTCGATGGTAGGAAGATTGTAAACAGATCTTCCTGATACGCTGGATAAAACCATCCAAGAATTTCGACAGCTTTTGTTGACAGATTTTGTTGAAAGGAAGATTATCACATTTTTCGATCGTTTTTCTAACATTGAAAAATATTTTCAGACACAGTTCGAACGAGATATGAGAAATTCGTTATTGGTATGCATAATTTCTCGTTTGAATTTGACGTATGAAAGTAAAGAGATATAAACGCTTTTTGAAAGAAAACATATTGATGTTTATTAAATATTATCGCGATATTTGTTTCAATTAATTTTAATCCGATTGATTTTAATGTAATTGTTATATATCAAATATTAGTGACTCTAATTTCTTTTAGTTCGCGAAACTTTGAATGTTCTATAGATAATTAACGTTCGTATAATTTCTAAGAATTTTTCCATGTAAAATATATTTCTCTGCTAAGTCGTATCTATGAAATATCAAATTACGTTAGAGAAATTATATAAGACAAAATGCCTATCGACCTTACTTCTCTTAGAACGTTTATCGACACAGAGTGCTGGTCTCCTCTGTCCTTTCCGAAAATTAGGGTCAATCGATTCCTAATTAAAATTATTGACGTGCCGTGTCACGGATGCTATGTACCCGGAAGCGAAAATATCGATATTCAATTTAATAATCGATCCATTAATGAACCGTGCCTCGCTTCTTGTTATCGTCGATCAAATTTCGCAACGACGACCGGCTATTGACAGTTAATTAACCGATTCGTATCAAGAGTTTCACGATCTTTGGTAACGTAAAAGACGCGATCTTTGATAATAATCTGGAAACGTCATTTAAGTCAATCTTGGATATCCTTTTCATTTTCACCTTAAAGACAGATGTCGATAGATAGTAACCTAGCTACTGTTTTCAAATGTTAATTGCGCGTTACAGACGAATGATATATTACATCTTGCGTCAATTGAAAAGTCTTCTACGTCTGCTTGGTTCGCGAAAGTATTCTTAGAAACTTTTTACGTATATATTGTATAAAATATTTTGAAATTTCACTAACGTCGTAACGAGACACGACTATTTGTGATTATATGGGTAAACGTTGAAATAGATCTGAAAATGTGTATAGAAGTTACAAGATATTTATTGGAAGCATTTACTTGGTAAAAGTCAGCCAAGTAAAAGAATAACATCGTAAAATGTCAATGTCACTGTCACTGCTTGAAAAACCTTGTTTATGGTTAATTACGCTATTGCACTGTACATGCCAGAGTAACAGATTGCTTTCATTTTTTTGCGAATATGGTTTGCTTTTGAAATGCGGTTCTTTCGAAACGTGAGCTTGTAAATGAAATTGGCAACTACACGTACGTGAACGTTTACCTTGAAATAATTTTTCTAGATACGAAAAGATCGTTCCGCGGGAGTTTATAATTCTATAAAGCGAATTTCGACCATTAAATTTTCAAAATTAAGGTCAATCTTTGAACTTTCTAAAACATAACGTTCGCCAAATCAAAATTTCTAATTACGAGGAGTTGAACGTTTAATTCTCTATACAAAACTGTAACCGACTACGATATTTTATTTCGTTCCAAAGTCTACATAATCGTTATAAATAAACCTAGAATTTACTCTAACGATTAATAAATATTACTCAAGTACAATAAATTCTAAGAACACTCCATTATACGATATTGTGTCTAATTATATCATACGTTACATGAAATCGTGTCTGACCAACGCACGTGCTTATCGTTATAAATTCTCACATACACTTATACGAAAATCATGATGCTGACATAAACGAAGCCGTGCTCAAATCTATTCCATCAAATAGATTGTCTTCATTCTCAATTGCAAAATCAATCTTAAAACGAAGAGTCAAGGCCTTGAGAATTTATCGATATTTACACGGTATTTGCACGAAAGTTAAAGGAAGAGTGATATCGCGTGAACAGCATGGTCTACCAACTATCGAACACAGTACTAGTCACGAAGTTACTTACTTTCTCCAAAGAGGACCGGCCTTGGCAGAGCCAACTGGATACACTTGGCGATACATTTCTCTCGATCGAACGCGTGTACATACTGCGGACTCGTAACCATTTAGTTTCAGCGAAGCTTGTCGTCTTACGTAAACGTTCGTTGCAACTTATAACGCTTTCACGATCGATTGAAAATACCAATGGCGACTGAAAGGACCAGCACGATTTTCAGCAGCTCGTTACTCGGGGATCTCGACCCGGCGCCAATTAAGTCGAGCATAATTAATTAAAGAACGCGAAACTGCTGCCGGTATTGGCAAACTTTTTGCTGTCGCGATAATTCGATTCTAATTCCACTTCGATTTCGTCGTATCGATTTCTCGTGCTTTTCTAAAGATACGTATCCGCTCCGTGTATCTGCTTTTTAGCGTGTTACTAAATTTACATTTTTACAGCCGTACGTAACAAGCAACGTTACAAATTTTCGAATAAAAATTATTTTTGTCGGTAGACACGTTAATACTTGAAACTAGTCTCTTAATAGCTATCTAGTGTAGAGAATATGATAGAAATCTGCAAGTTCCGTATTACGTAATTGAATCGTTTCGTTTTAACACACATACACGCACAAACATAGTAAAATTTCTGTTGTAATTATGTAGCCTATGGCGATAAATGGTGTAATAAGTAGTTGAAGATTTCAGATGTTATTTAATCGTTGAAGAAAGTTTCAATAAGTGGATTAGATGGTTGAGCCTTTGAATTAGGTCAATGGCGATTTAGATTCTTAGAAAGGCGATTCTTGAGAGGTTTCGACAGAGTTCAACGAGAGCGTAGGATTGTAAAAAATGTATATCGATGAAAATGGAGGAGGAACCGCGAAAGAACGTGTGGAAGGCAGTCTATGAAAATTTGGAAGTACAACGAGAAAGTACTGTTGCGGCATGTAAAGGTATAGGAGGGATTCGGAAATACAAATAATTCACTTTATTCAGCACACAACAGTTACACATATATCTTACACTGAAGACCTCGTAAACCTACTCGCACGCACGCTTCTTGTCAACCGACTCTTCCAGATGCTTCTAACCGACTGCCAATCGTCCTTTGTCCTAACTAAGGCCTGGACGACCTCTGACGCTTACACACACATTCGCATGCACAGTGTGACTGTATTATCTTCCTAACACGGCAGCGAAGATATTTTCTATCGACTTCTTCCGACAGGGCAAAATCTATCTCGAACTTTATAACTTGAACAATTCTTACTACAGATAACTCCGAGATTCTACTACACATAATTATTTATTATTTATTTATTGTCGCTTAGTCCGTGCCTTTCGGCTTTGGACGAGTTTTCGCTTTTACATCTTTTTGCCTTTCCCCTCTCCCATCCACCCTATCATATTGCACTCCGCTGTGTATTTTATTTTTGTCTATTGCACCTTTTGGGCTCCTGTCTCCCCACTGTCTTCTCACCGCCGCTCCTCCCCGTCTTGTATTGTTTTTCTCTTCTCCATTATTGCTTTTAGCTCCCTTATTCCTTCTCCCGTCTCGTTTAATATTTTCTCTGTTTCCTTTGTCCCTCTCGTTATTTCGCATTCTTCTATCACGTGTCTCAAGTCTTCCTCTTTCCTTTTGCATAGTCTGCATCTTTTTTCTCCTTCTTCTTTCCAGTATTCCCTTGCTTTGGTCTCGTTTCCACATCTAAATCTTGCCAGTATTTATCTGTCCTTCCACTTTATCTTCCCTTCTAAGTACTTTCGTATCTTTTCCTTGGCAATGTTTCTGTAGTATTTTGACTCCCTTATCCTTTTCCTCCTCTCTTCTGCTTCTCTCTTTCTCCTTTCTTCTATAATTTGTTCTATCGTCGTCCTTCCTTCTTCTTCTCTTTCTCCCCTTTGTGTCCCTCCATTTCTCACATCTTCTAGTTCCTTCATCTCTTTCTTGCTCTTTTCCCTTCCTGGCCATTTCCCCAGTTTCTCTCTCTTTCCTTTATGCACTCCTTTACCAGTTCCTTTTTAGACTCTCTGGCTCTCTTCATACCTTGCTGCTCTTCTTAATGCTTTTACTACACATAATTTTTGATGCATTAAATTCAGTATATACGAAGAATTCAACGCATGTTTGTAGCTTTGACTTCCATCTGCTCTAAAAGTAAACGTTTTTTAAGACAATTTCAATACAACAACGAACCATCTTTGCAACATTTAACGAGATTACAGTCTTTGTATTTTAAGTCGTTTATCATCTTCTAATGTTTCTTCGATTCTTTATATTCTTAAACCATTTCCATCGAAATTACTAAAAATTCTACAATTCCAATATTTTTAATTTTTTACGTCTGTTCCAAAGCTGGCATTTAAATCTCTCTATTTTTAAATCCTCGAAATCACCAATTACTTGGATTCACAAAAACCGTCGCGTCACCCTCGGATTTTCTTTCATCGAACCAACTCTGCTAAATTGACCAAGATTTTACAATCTTTTCATTTCTACTCAATCATCATCGGTCAGTGTTACTTCGATTTTTCTATATTTTTGGACTATTTCCGTCGAAATTATTTAAAATTCTTCTGTAATTTTGGTCCCTTGTTACCCTTCTAAGCTAGAGTTTTGATGTTTCTATTTCTGCTTCCTCAAAATCGCAATTCGTGCAGCTTATTAAAATCCCCGAAATGCTGCCAAAATTCTTCTTCAAAGCTAGAGTCTCAATCTTTCTATTTTTAGTTGATTCGACATCGTAATTCGTAAAAATTAATAGAATCCCTGGAATGACGGTAGAATCCTCTTTAATCAAATCAACTTGCAAAATCTCTCTGGGATTTATCAAAGTTTCGCAAGTACATTCGCATTTTTATCTACTAAAATTTCGCTCATTCCCCAAAGCTTCATTTCCACTTCGACCCCCTGGAAGAAAGTTTCTCGACGAGCCTCAAACACAACGAACGTTTAATTAAGGGGCAGAATTCGAGACAACGAAGTAGACTCGAAGCTCTGTTCCAAGCATAATACCGACCCTTTCTTGAACGGTGACTTGCACGCGAGAAAGTCACCTCGAGAAGGAGGCTCGATCCAGGCTTGCGGACTTGGAAACGATAACGCAATAATGCCTCGTTCTCTCTGCAGCTGCTTATCAACGTCGCGCAGATACTCATAACCTTCGAGGCCTTCTAAGAGCGTCGGCTTTCCTCGAAAACCGTGTAATAGCTCGTGCCTAACGGAGATGTTGGCTGTTGTCGCGCGAACAAATAGCCAACGGAGCGTCTATCGACATCCACGATGTTTGTGGAGACAATTGTTTGAAAAACAATTATTTGCAACGCAAATATATTAACAATGTTTATTGACAATGGCGCAATCTCACGGTGTAAAGAAAGTTCAAAGTTGTAATTTGCTATCGCGCGTGTCCGATATTTACCTGAGTTGCATTCAACGAACTTGTATTTTAAGACGTGTAAAAAGTCACTGAAATATTTTTCGTTTTGTACCTAGACACGTTGTTATATAAATATTTTTCGAATAACGAAACCGTTCAAAACCTGGTGCTTCTGTAATCTCTCGCTCATGTACCAAAAGAGGTGTTTCATTTTGTTATATTTTGCTCCGCCTTTAAATATTTCATAATGTTGGAAAAATGCGATTGGGTCAAGGATGACGAAAAAAAAAACGCCATAAAATTAGCACATTCCTTGCTCTTGGTGTATACGATGCACCGTTGCAATTATGTGACGATAAATGATGCGTCTACTACCTTTCTGCCTTTTGACAAAATTCGTTACACAATTATTGAGATATGTATAATTTTGTGTGCTAGACTAGATTGACCGCGTATTAGTGACACACGTATGTGAATATGAGCGTGTGGAAGTATGCGTGTACGCGTCGAAAAACAGACGAATGTAATTGTTCCGTTGGCAGTGTGGTATGGAAGATGGCGAGACAAAGAAAGTGCTGAGACGCGTGCAAATGTACATCGACGAAGATCCTGGGAATCGTTTATTAAATAAATTTAAAACTATTTTAATATGAATTCTAAATGTAACCTTAGTGTTCCTTTACTTTTATTTCGGCAATTAAGATCCACAATTCTCAACAATAATTAAACAAAGCAATAGTCCATCTATATTAAGATGGTTAGTAGATATTTACAGTAAAGTTTCTTCTGACAAGAAACATATGCGATTCAAGGGCCGGCATATTTTAGTAGCAGAAGATTGATTAAACACCGTTCTAAGTACTTAAACGTCAATTAGGTATTCGATGCATTCTCGATCGCAAAGTGACATAATAAAATGAAAAGGAAAGAATCCTCGAGAATAGCAAGCACTGTCGTACTGTAAAGTTTGCGAATTGCGAGGCTGATCCGAACGGTCTTATTCTACTTCGTGGCTGAGTTACGTGTTTGCTTTTCTTCGCGAACGAAGGTAAAATTTTTTTAAGCGTGTCAGTTGGTTTTCGTTGGCTTTTTCGCGGGGAACAGCTGGACAAACGTTGAACGTGGCAGGTTTCAGTCAGCATTGGTGAAAGCGAACGCTTTTTGCGATTTTTCAGCGATCAACTCGAGCTTGGACGTTGTTTTTTTTAGCGACGCTGATTTCACTTGCAGAGAGGCGCAGCTACGAAAGCAAACAGCGAGGATTGTAAATTTAAACGCGTGATTAGGCAGTTAGGCGTTATTTACTGGCTCGATCGATTTCAGTCTTCGATTTGTTTAAGTTAATTGCGACACGTTATTAGCTCCAATATTCATAAATCTGAAAGGCTGATAAAGCATCACTGATGGCAATTATTGTTTGATCGTTAAAACTGAATAAATTTGTTGAATATTACAGCACCGTAAGAAAGATGATAAATCATGAAATAACTGGATTACTGAAGCAATAATTCTTTAGAATTAATGTTAAGAATATAATATTAAAAAGTTGGAAGGGACGAATTAAAATTTTACAAAAATGTCAAATTCACTAGTACAAGAAGAATTTAAATTACCGAATAACCAAAAGTGTAAAACAAAGGAAAATGGACGTAGAGTTAAAGAAGTATATAAAGTTGAGCAAAAAAAAGTTTGACCAAAATGGTTTTCTTAAGATTATCGTACTAGCGATAACTAACACTGTAAATAGAAATTAGGTAAATAAGATGAGTGCTATTTTTGCGAATGTTTTCGATGCATAAATAAAATAGAAATTTTTTTTAGAAGAAGGGTACAGAATGATATCATTTGACATCATTCAGAATTGCAAAATATTCAGTCAAAATGGTAGCCAAATGGTCCCTGGACGACTGACGTCAAAATGGTAGAAGTTGAAATATATTCAGGAAAAAGAAGAAAAGACAACCGGAGGATGCCGTGTTACCCTAAACAAACTCAAGGCACGTTGCGTAACAAAATTTCCATAGTTTGGTTACACTTCAACCGGGAGAAAAGGCGGAAGTAGCTGGGACACGAAGGTACGTGAAAAACTTTCCGAGTTATGGAAATATCGGAATGTCTTTACACGAATAAACAGCCAAACGAAATCGGTAAAGTACGAATCTTAGCGAAAGAAAGGACGACTTTAATACGTTTCAACAAACAGATTTATAGAAAATGTTTCGTTTGCCTCTCGGTCACTGCACTTTTATATTGGAAAATGGAGCGTATACCGAAAATTGTACGCTATTTTATCTCCATATCACGAAAGTTTGCTGTTCGAGCTAACGAAACTTCGCATAATCATCGGAGCAGCGTTTAGTAAGGCGAGATAAAGGAGTTTGAAGAAAAGTAATCGAAAATTTCTTTAAATTTAATCTCTGCTGTTAGCCAAAGTTTTTATTCGGCGAATTCTGCGGAGAGGCGAAAATAGAGAACCTTGAAAGAAATAAAAAGTTCGTAACGATTGTTGCTTTACTGGGTATTGTAAATTTTTCCAGTGGCAATGAAAATTGTGTGTAATCACACTTGGATATCGTATCTGGAATTTTGAAAGGAATTGGATTAGAATTAAAGTGGCACGCCAGTCTTGTACCTGTTTTGCACTTGTAATTAAACCTTTCCTCGAATTCATTATGCATTGAGATCGCATATGTTCAGAGTCAGCTGCTCAAAAAAAGAAACAAGAATTGACTTATTTCTATAAATTTAATTGTCGAAAGGAATGAAATAAATAGTAATAAATTCCGAGGTAAATTCTTAAAAAATAATATTTGTAATGTCGTTGCTTTTTTCTATTACCCAATTTACGGAATTGATCAATGTTTCTCTAATTGTAAACTGGCTCGGCTGTCTCCTACGTTCTTCTCAAATTATTCATACGTCGTTTAATATTCCGCTTAATAATTCTTCCTCTAATCTTTTTCATAATTAAAGTATCTCACTTTTAAGAGACAAAAGTTAGAAAAGAGATGAAATTCTATCGCTTTAACGTTTTCTAATCAACCTGCGACCGACGTATACGTAACACATTCGTTGATTATTCGAGCAAAGGTGGAGCAGCCAATCGAGAGAGAAATCCAGCAAACATCAAGTACACTTATCCCGAGGAGTGAGTGCTAATGCAACCAGTAGAAATCACTGCGCAACATCGTGCACCGATGTGTTTTAGCATGAATTATCACAGCGAAACGCAGAGAGCTCGACGTCTTTGCCACGACGCCTTCGACGAAGACTGCAAACAGTCGAATTATGCTTCCTCTTGCATAGATGCACGAGCAAAAAGCGTAATTAAGAACGGATCTGGCTCTCGTGTTCTTCGTTTTGCCGTCTGCCGCTCGTAAAACCGGAGTTAACTGCTAAACGTAAATACCAGTGGCTGTAAATCGCAACCCGCAACTACAATCGCCGATAGAGAAACATCGAACCTCTGGACGAAACGAGGATGCGATTCTTGTCGTTTCAACGAGACGCTCGATTCCATTTCGTGCTCTTCTGGCTGTTCGTTACCTTCAATGGGATCTTTTGTTTGGCGAAATAGCTGTCCAGTTTCTTAAAGGAGCGAGGAAGCTGTGAATTTGATAGATCGTTTGCAGATCGTTTGGTAAATCTGCGCTTCGAATCGATGGTTACCCGTGTAAATGTGGTTTGTTTAACACTAGAACTACCATACCAGTCAAATTGACTGCTTTTACAATTTTATTTTAAAATTCTTACTTCGTGCTATATTTTCTTTCCGCAATGATGTAACGACTTTCGCAACGATAACTAAAAGAATAATATAATGAATTTTATTTTGTTTTTTATGAATTCAAAGTGAAAATAATTTTGTATCAAGGCTACTTATACCAATACGTGTCAAAATGTAAAAGGGTCCTGCAATCTGTTTATCGAACCTTAACCAGTTTCTTCGTTTTGTACAACTTGCCACACGTTTTTTAAATTTTTACTGCTTATCATTCGATATGATGATATCAGTTATTAGGAAAATTCCGGATCGATCGCTAGATGCTAACGCTAGAAATACCACGCCAGTCAAAACGACTGGTTCTACAATTTTATAAATATGTCAATCCTCGTTTAGGGATCATGGTCTCAGCTAGATTAATAATACCAAAAATATACTACATAACATGGAATTCCTTCTTTAAGAACGTAATAAAGCAATAAATATAAAAATATTCTATTTTACGTATTTTTTGAAGACCAGTCGTTTTGACTGGTTTTGGTAGAAGTAGCTTCGTGTTAACTATCGGTAGGTCTAGTGTTAAGACTATGTTTTAGACCAATTTAATTGACCCTTGGAAATATTTGGTTGTTAGAATTATCAGAAATTCATTTAAAATTTAAAATTCATTTCTACGTTTAAGATAATAGAAGATTGTTTAAATAATTGTGAGAATTATACTATTAATCAAGCAAAATGTGTAACGCGTAATATTAGTCTGACTAAAACTTTCAGATTCTACTTCTACTGTGAGTTAAAGTGCAGTTAGAAGGAATATATTGTACGGATATGAAACACTGAAATTATGGCACTTTGCAAGCTTGAGAACATGTATTATTCCGATAAGATTCATTTCATTTTCTTGGAAACATAAAAATGCAAACTACTTCAGTTTTCAATATTCATTACCAGCACCGAATAACGTATACATATTGTATAATTAGAAAAAGTATAAAAGAAATATAAAACTAAGGATATTAAAATGTACTAGCAGAAGATCATTTAATTAAAACGAACTTCAGAGATAAATTAAAAAAGTTCAAATCTTCTGTAACGAGCGCAACAGAGCTCCACATAAAGCAAAAGGTAGCCAGAAGCGATATAGCCTCGATACTTTGAAAAAGCTAGAAAGTTGCAAAAATTATCTCTGAAAAAGCTAACTTTTCCCAGAGCTTGTGTATGCATATGTTGATATACATGGTGTTTCTTTTATCTCAGATTGTTTAATATCTCAGTTAGTTGTATCCATACAAAAAATTATGTTAGGACAAAATTGGTTGCGTCAGAACGGCGAATATCATGGTTTACGATTTTTCCTCTCAAAGGTCAATTTTTTCCCATTTTCTAGGCCATTGACGGTTTTTTTGAAAAAACTCGTAAAGATATTTTGTCTTTAATTTTATTGGACTCACCTGCGAAGGACAGGGAGAACATAAAAATTGTGTTGAGAGGAAAGATCGCGAATCATCGATCGAGTTTGTTGTTTCGAACCAAGAAAAATAACTACATAATTGAAGAGTGGAAGTAAAACTGGCTGTAAGTGCCATTTAAGGAATTTTTTTCTGTAAAAAGGTTATTTATATCAATGCCAATATCAATAAATATAGAGGGTGTGACACGCTCAAGAAGGCCACACGCTTAAAAACAGTAATAGGATAGTCTAACATCCTGCATGCCACAGTTATCAAATAGTAACGAAATAGGCGCCTCTGACATACACCAGACGACAATCCCTCCAGAGGCTCTAAAACCACAGTATAAGAACCCTCCAAAATAAGCGCTCGGATCAGTCTGTTAAAACATTTTGAATCAATCTCTTGTAACACTTTGAACCATCACTCGGTTGAATTTGCATAATAAATTCTATATTATCATATACAAAGTTCAATTTCTTCACCTTATTCGTGAAACGTTCGAACTGCGACGCGAGGAGATCGCCGGCGATCTATCGGTTTCGTGATTTCTTGTGTCTCCGACGTGACAAGGAAAATGTTATCGTAACAATTCATATAGTTTTTAGCATTTCGTGTTTTTCATTTTTCTAAATTAGACTGTAAGTGCTATGAGTCAGTTGCTCTCAGCCTTGAACATGTGAGTAGATAAATCAATTATTCCATCAAATAAAAAAATGGTACTTATTACCTTTTTAAAGAAACTATGTCATCAACTTAGATCCTCTTCTAAAATATAAAATTCCTCTTTTTAATTAGTTAAACTATTAAAATGAAAACATAGTGAAGTTATACAAAGTAATATAGCACGTGTAATAAATAAATTTTGTTGTATTTTGTCAATAAATAACATTTCGGTAATCGAAACGTTGTTTCCCACGAAACTTTAGTTTTGCCATTCACAGCCTCGTTTGCTTCGATTCTTCAACTGTAAGATATCAAAAAATCCGAGATGAGAGGACCACATTGTACATTTTACCAGAACAGCGACTGTGTAGCGCAACGTCGTGGCTAATACGAAGTGTCGTAATTTTAATAACGGTGCCCTCGACGGGTCGCGTTAGTCCCGCGAGCCTTTGTACCTCCGACGTCAGCCGCGCTAATTTCGACAGGCAAAACTGTGTAACCCTAATTAAACCGTCAGCGTTTAAATCCCGTGATTGCGGCGAAAAGCGACAAGGCTGCGCCACACGCGCCAGAACACAATGCATCCTAGCCGGCGAAACGGCTTAATTAGCGTTTATAGCGGCCCACGGAAACTCCAATTGCCGCGAAATCATGTAAACTGATTAAAAGTTCGAAACAGCTTCAGTTGGATTTCAAGAACCGCCTCCTTCATGGGTGGACGCTCGTCGACTGGCAATGAGTAATCGAATCGTTATCCGCTTTGTAACTGCGCGCGTGATTCAAGTTTCACGAGTTATACGCGTTCTGTACTTTCGAAAGTGATTGGGCGGAAAACTTTAAATTCCAAAGGTATCAAACGTTATTTGTTTAAAACTACGAAAGAAATAATTGTAAAAAGTTGGTTACTGAGCATACAGCGTTAGAGAAGAACGTGACAAATTTCGAATATATACCGCAGGTCATAAATGCTAGAATATCGTCGTATTTATCGAAGAATTCCTATAAACTTTACTTTATTTAGATTGTAAGACACGTACGAGACGATATAACAGAATAATAGATTTGTAATGAAATAATTAGAAGATAGAAGCACGTAACTTACACTAAATAACGTTACGCGAACAAATTATAAAACCATAGATATACAGGCGTACGATAAAATGAGAAATTATTATAAGAATTACAAGTCGCGTGTTTAATTGAAAGATGAAGGTGCGAGGGCGAGCTAGTCTTGAGGAATCGCGGAGAAAGAAATTCGGCTGAAGAATTCTGGCCCTCGGAAAGTGTAATCTTCTTTCCGACGTAAGAGTCTCTTAAAACCGAGTTGAACGTGATTTTGTCCACGACAAAGTGCGCCATAGGAACATTTTCCGGTGGATGGCTTCTAAAAGTCAACAGGGCTTCGAGCGGAAGGTAAAAAGTTTTTCCAGAAAGGTTCACGAGAAGTCTAAGATCGGCGAAGGTTTCCAAAATACTTGCTACGGATCTGGAAGTTGAAAAAGGTTTCCCGAGCTCGAGCAAACGAACAAAGGGTCCGAGCTCGAGATTTAGACGGAGGGAAAAAGAGGGACGAGGAGAAAGAGAAAGGAAAAGAGGCGAAGTGAAATCCGTTGGCCGCCTGTTTACACGCTTTTACGTGCGATATTGAGATAGAAATCTCGCGTTTGTCTTTCTTATTCGCGAACTTCCTGATGAAAGCGTCGTGTCGCGACCACATAGATTTGCGACTTGTACTTCCAATCGAGTTACATCGACTCTCGCGAAACTCATGACAGTCGATTATTTATCCAAACACGACCCAATGAAATTCGTTTACCCGCATTCCGATCGTTCGTTCGATCGGGTTTCAATTTCCTTCTACTAATCCCTGGGAGATTGTAAACATCGTGGCATCGGTTCGAATTATTTAGTTCAAACGGTGTGCCGTCAATCAACTTATAGATGATTCGATTGGAAATGTACGCGCTGAGTTTCTGTTGCGCACCAAACGTTCGCCGAATTAAAGTTTACACAAATTTATTGAATAAGCAATGATGCAGTTGTAGGTATAAGGTTGTCCGAAAAGTTTCTTTCGTTTCATAAGGTGATAATAGATGAACGATAATTTTTGTTTTATATTATTTTATTCAATTGTGTATGATATATTTTGTTCTATTTCTACTGTTATATTCGTGCATAATTCAATAAACTAATGTAAAACAAAAAACAAACGTTTCCTTACAAAACGAAAGAAACTTTTCGGACAACCTAATACAATTAGATAGGTTGTAAGCATCGTAAGTTAACGAAGAATGTCTTGACGCATTAGAATAGTCCGTCTGTACAGTTGCATATCTTCTTTCGTTAGAAATGTTTTCTTTTGAATAATCTTGCCGCAACGTTTTGTTGCAAGTTTATCATCTTTTTATGTTCTTCCGATCGAATGACAAACATTGAACGATTAAAACGTATAATACCAGGGAAGCAATAGTTGCGTTAACGGCAATGCATATTGAATGTTGAATGATCAAAACGAAAGTACAAATATTAACACGTGTTGTGTAATATACTTGGTGTTACATAAGACAGAAGCGGTATAAAAGTTGATAAAAGAATAGTTTAAGGTACTTGAGAAGATCGACATTGAAAACATATTTCTTGTAAATACAAATATACTTCGTACGCACACTTTGTATTGTCAAAATTAATAATAAATTAGAGTTAAGTGTTCCTACGAATAATCATACCGCTAGCGTACAGTATGATAAAGAAAATAAATAATTTTCCTTTTAATACGGGGAAACGCATGAGAAAATTTAACGATATTCGTATGGGTAGTTTGAAAAGCAGTTTAGTATAAAGTGTTTGAGTTTGCAAAGGAGTTAAACAGATTCTAATGAAACATCACGCGCGCAAAATGTCAAACAAAATAACGCTGTTCGGCCGCATAAATTTCTTCGAAGCGATAATTAAATAAGCGTGGAGCGAAGCGATAGAGGGCATTGTCGTCGGAATATTTGAAAATAAATTGAAGCAGACGGTGAACGGTATACTGGAATAACAGAATATAACTATTATCTGGGACAGAGGAATGGTAAACGCGCATTGGAGCGCATTATGCGCGTGGATGGACAATTATTAATTCCTGCCAAATGTCGAAGAAACGATGGAACGATATGATAGGTCTAACAGCTGACAGGTGATGAACAGATATCTGCTCTATTCGAAATTTCATCGCTATTTTGCGCCACCTGACTGCCCCTGGCGTGTGCGTACGCGTGCACGGTTATACGTAATTCGACCAACCTCGCGATATTGCACCGTAGCTTCGTAAATGGTCGCCACAGTTATGGGAATATATCTTCTATGAAATTATTTACTTGGTGTATTTCGAGGAACGCGTTCTACACAGGGATAAATAAATAGCGACATATGAGACGGTAATGTAGTATAAAAATAGCGAAGAAATATTACCAGAAACGGAATATTATACGTTTCGAAAGCAATGAGCGCGATCGGACGGTTTGGGAAAATATGTGTCGTATTCTTTCTGCTCGCGTACTCTCTGATAAACGTAAATTTCATTTTGTTGGACACAAAATGCCTTTGAAATTTACGATATTAATTTTCATAATCGTGAGAGATGTAAATTAAAAATAACTCTTTGATGTCATATAAAGTTTCATTAAACGTTGTGGTAGATATTTGGAGAAATATTCTCATGGATATATATTATCTGAAAAGAGAAGAAAATAAGGCGAAACATAATGAGGTGAAACAAGAAAATTAAACGATATGAGAATGATAACATGTTATAGCAAAAGATTGAATTTATATAGTTTAGAGATTCTATTCCAAACTATGTTCTAAAACCGTACTAATTCTATCGTATACGACACGTAAAGACTCCAATGTCATAAATTCTGTAAATTATAACTTTACGAAATACCATATTTCTTTCGAGCTTGCGTTCTGTATTGATACGCAATCGAATGCATCAACGAAGTAGGACAATGGAAACACATTTAGTTCGTGCGTCGATCGAGATGAAGGTTCGTAGCGATAACGGATAATTAGTTTCGCATTTATTTGAGCAAAATACATGTTCGATATGTTAATTTCAGGCTGCATTATGCAACATATTGTCTCACATATAATAAACAGTGAAATGTCATTTTATAAATATGCAATTTCCACGATGCTCTGGCGTATATGTAATTAATGTGACACGATAACGCAATAAATACCAACGTTCTGGTAGATGACAGCGAATATCTTCCACGTGTTTATCAAGTTAGCTATTCTAAAGATGCTGACAACCGGTTAGATTAATCGCCAAATATTAACATACAACAATTTCTTCTTAAACGCGAATTTATCGATGATTCAATTAAAATTTCCTCGATGCACGAATAAACACAGCAAAATGTAACGTTTGAATGAAATATTGGCGTTTTGTTTAATCCGGTTTAATAGAGAAGGAATCGATTCACGAATATTTTTGTTAATACAGGAAATACACACGTTTGATTAACGATCATCTTTCTTATATCGAAGTTTGCCCATAATATAAAGAATCGTAGAATTGTTATTAATTCCGCTATGCAGTTATGTTTACGACACGACATTTAAATTAATTCGGAAAAGAATTAATTCGCTTGTACAAGCAAAGAACTCTTTCTAATTCGGAAAAAAAATACCTGTGATGTTAAGCCTTAAATTAAATTAAATAAATAATATCCGTATGTTTTCAAATGTTACGAAATTATTATATGTAAAAGAGCGATTAGAATTTTAAATAAATACGATGTTGTATGCGCATCATTTTCTATATTTCTTGTATCGTGTTTTCTAAAGGAAGAATTCCTTGTATAGCTTTTCCACTGTCCCGGGAACTGAACCAGTAACGAGTAATAATTAGTATGCAAACGTATTAAGATCGGAAATCCATAGGTACTATGCGAGAACTATGTGCACTCCTACGTGTACTTATGTACATTGTTAAAGAATAATCGACTCGAGTACGGAGGTACTTCGAGGCGTCTGTTCGATGATGAGTGTTCCTTCAAATAAAACCATCGATTGAGTTTTGATTAATTCGTACTCTGATTTCATCGCTAGACGAGTGTCTGAACTTACAATCACGTTACTAACTATCCGATAGGATATTAGTAGCGTTAAATTAGAAATCTAACAATGCCAACTTTAAGTAGAATGTAGTTAAAGTATCAAGTTGTCGATGCGAAACTTCGATGCGATATACGAGAACCGTACACGCATAATACGATCGGTAACATCGATTACGAAAGTTTACCGAGGAGTTTGCCAAGCTTTATCGGAAAAATGTAAGCTACTAAGTACTGTAGCGGCACATGAGTCATAGGACGACGCGAAACGAGAGAGACTCATGTTGTTGTGCCTCTAAACATGGATAACGCCTCGACACACGAAATTAACGTTCGATTATCTCCGGGCAAAAACAACGTCGCCGTTCAGATCGGTTCAATGCAACCGTCGATCTAAGACAAATTTGAATTTTCCGACTCCCCCGCTACCAGTATAAAACAAACGGACGCGATCGCGAGCGGGCAGTTATCATTGAGTTATCAACGAATTGAATTATTAGCGAGTCATCAGCGAATTATTTATCCGAGTTATACGAGTGATCCTGCGAGTTTCTACCGAGTTCTCCTCGAGTATCCAGCGGACATTTTATCAAGCATCATTAGCAATCGACCTTGTGATTTTTACTCTGTACGAGCGACTCGGCGAATAAGAGATTGTACGCTAATTTATCATTTTAAATACATTCGACGGTTACACCGACGAACTATAATATGGATTAAACCTCACGATCAAACCTCCTATGTACTAGTCTCCCACAGTACTGTAGCGGCACTCGACAGTAAACTTTCCAACGATTTCTGTCCCGTGGCTCGCTACACAAAGATCCTATTTTTCGCACAAGATGATTGCCAGATGTCGTTACATATCGGTCCGAAGCAATACTTGGCGATCGGCAATTGTTAACCAGAGTCTTCGGCATCTCCGGCAATCATCACCATTCCAAGCATATACCGCGCATGAAACGCATCGCCCGAGTCGAACTTACAACTGCGAAGTCGCGAACCGCTATTAATGATAACCGCGACACATACGATAGTGTACATCTTGTATATACTAGAATAAACTACATTGTTGAGTTACACTCCAGTGTTCCTTTCTCTCGCTATCACGATCTACCACCTCAGTACAAATTAACGTACATCAGCTTTAGAAGTCGATCAACGCGAAATTCAACTACTATTAATTCGTAAAGATATTTTATCAAAATTATGAAACTGTAAATTGTTGAAGCCACGAGCAGTAAGTCTTTAGTCTAATTATTGTCTTAAGAAGAATAAGAGTCTTTTTCTTTTAATTTCATCCTTCAATACCATGAAGAGAATTTGATGAATTTGAAATACAACGTGCTTTTACTCGAAACTGGAAGATATAAATTGAATTTATATCAGCCGAGTTGAAAGCGTAGGATCCTTCCAATCATTTCGAAAAGTAGAAGAGAAACGGTCTTTGAAAGTTCGTGCTTCTTCCGTGTGTTTCATCGCGACTTTTACCCGCTTCGCAAACACGCCTACATATCTGTTAATTTCCGAGCCGCCGCGGGCCAAAGGAAACTTTCAAGCGATGGAGAACGAAATACTGCAAACACTTTTGACACAGTTCCTTTGCACGGTCCCGAGAAACGAATTTGCAATCCGCCACGAATTTCTACCGTTCTCTTATTCTTTGCGTACAATACTATTGCCTTCGTCTGGTTAAAATTATATTTCCGCGACTTCCAACGATGAAATCAAATTTGACGTGGTAATGGAATCGGAAGGAAGACAAAATTTATTTGATATACCATGAAATTCTAATTTAATAATTACACAGAACAAACTAAAAAGATCGGGACAAGTTTTGTTGGGTTATTTGATACACGATGCTTCTTTCTTTTTTGGCAATTCACAAACAGTAATACAAAAAAGGAAAGACGATCGATATATTCAATTTCGTCTCTAAACGAAGAAAAAGTTATATTATCTGAGAAAGATAATTATCTGATGTCTGAATTAACGCAAGGAAATTAAAAGATACGTTTATTTAAATTTTAGATTGAAATCAATATGTAAGTACATCGTTGTTTAAAATTCTACCTACACCTAATGCAAAAGTTCGCAAGTTGCAAACACGAAAGAGGAAGACTATGTAAAACTAAATAAAATATACAACAATATAATTTATATAATTACATTATATTATACAATCTACATAATCCTCGATTATATTTATACGTATAAGAGACCCAACTAACAACATTTCTTTCATCGCGCGCATAAAGGTATCGCTGATTTACCTTTCGTTGCTTCACTTTCATATAAAAGAATTCAACAGTTTTAACATTATACAAGCCACAGTCCTGCTAAACTCTATAAATTGGGTTGCATTGGGCACGAACCTAGCGCAACGTAATCTTACGTCCGATCGACGAATTCGCGAATACTATCACAAAGCGTGTTTCGGGCCGTGTTACTGGACATTAACAAACACCGGTGTAATTAAACGATTTGCCATGGAACGGGCACGTTAAGCTGGAAAGAGAAATCGCTGTACGATGGTTTACGGGTGGGAAACAGGCCGCGAACATTTAATTGGATGAACGTCGAATCTAGCCCGATTGGAAGACAGGGGACAAAGGAAAGGGGAAGCGTGGACCGGTTGACGAGCAACAAATAAAACTTATCAACAAGTCGGCTCTGGCTGTCGTTGCATCGTCGATGCAATCGACGACCCGTGACCATTCGATTGGATGGCTCACTCGATTGCATATTGCATCGCACGAATATCGAAATCCCTTGCGCTCAATTAAAAGCACGACAAGGCTCTCGGCTGAAATATCGAACACACGGACTTTAAATCGTTCGGCAGGAGTTGAGGGTGAGAGGTGGCCGTAGAGAAACGTTTTCGTTAATAGAAAAATAAAACGAAAAAAAAAAAAAAAAATAGAGAAAAGGTCCAATATGTCACGTTTGCATACGTGTCAATCTGTCGTGGAATTCATGTTTCCGTTCTGTTTCTGTACACCGGTCATTCGATCGAGCTTCAGCTTCCCGGTACACGAAGGAAAGCAGATTTTGTTGAAAATTTTGCTTTTGAAAGTTCTATAGTCCGTATCTAGCGAATTTGGCTCGTTAAAAATTTTCGACAGCTCTCGCTATTTTAGCGAAACTGAGAGACGCGAGAGAATTCTAAAAGCAAAATTTAGAAACTTCTAATATGTTATTAACATGTAACTTAATATGTATGTAATTAGACTGTAACCGTAACCGTACACATGTTGATAATTAGACCGCGAATTTTTATGCAAATTCATATTTTCGAGAGTATAATTTAAAAAGTAGGCCCTGGTAAAACATTGTTTTATTTAGCGAGCATTATAGAAAGCAGGATATTTTGGATATTTTTACATATTATGTAAATTTTGTCTTGATTTTAAATCGTTCCAACTCTGACATTCTCCATATATCTTTATCCTCCTTATTAATTTGCCAAATATCTGGAACTTTTGTTTTCAAAATAAAAACGTGAAGATCCTACGATTAGAGATGAGGAAACACGCGATTTGAACAAGCTCCGTATATTTTCGATAACGTTAAAATCGAACCAATTGCCCGAATATCAAGTCGAGATATTTTTGCGTAAAACTTCGTTCGACGTTATAATGTGACGATGTCTAGTAAATTAATTGCTATACACATGAACATATGTGTCGAAGGTAGTATTTCAAGGAAGAAAAAATTTGATGAAACGATATCACAAATTATGTTTCGTTATATCGTATCCGTTGGGAAGGCAACGATCTTCGTTTATTAACTTCGAAGAGAAGCTTTCATGATATTTATAAAATTTTATATTATTCGATGTAAGAATTATTATACGAAGGAATGGAGGGAGTAAAATTTCAAGTTCTGCGAGATTCAAGACACGACGCGAATTTCGACGTAAGACTTAGCACGATGTCGCAAACTTTCTCGAGAGTCTGAAATTTGAAAGACAAAGAGAAAGTTTCAATTCTCATTTTTCCATGATGAAGTGCACCGTTTGTCTCGTCAGCAACTACAAAGGAACTTTATGAGAATTGAATGCGAATTGTGGCAACCAGCGACTACGAGATGCTGCCGGAATTAGTTGCACGAAATTTCGTACAACTATTTTGATGAAAATGGAAAATAAACTAAGCGTGTAGAATTGAAAGATACGGTAAATAGTGTCGGTTCGTTAGAACCCGTAATTAAAACTCTGTAGAATTTGTTAATTCACTTTATAAACGACGATAGAGCCGCGTTTGAAATTATACAATTTTGCTTCTAACCTACGTAAAGTGTGAAATGGCATTTTAAACGTTTCTGCAAATTACAATTTACCACTTGGAAATGGAATGCAAATTAAGGGTCGATTAACTTCACGCTGTGTCACATTATAGTATTACATATAAACATGATCTGTACGTGTTGTATTATTATTATTATTGTTGTTATTACTGTTTACTATGATACTGTACGTAGTCGTGTGCAATATACACTTTATTATTATTATTACTATTACCATTCCGCTATCGCAATTAATTTATGATACAATAGTACAAAATTAGTACTAAAAAAATACGGCAGACGCATCGTTGAAAATATACCTACCATTCAAAATTCATAGAACGAAAGAAAAGAATTTAACAATAGAAATACAACAGTACGATCTTCTTAGCTTCATCGTCCGTGCAGGAAATAAATTTATTAAAAAATATACAATAAAAATGACAAAAACGAAGAGATTTATTATTTACTACAATTTTTTTTTGATAATAAAGATCAAGGAAAAAGTGGTTACGTTCCTACATTCCCCGTTTTAGTGAATTTTGGACCATGTTCTTCGATTTTCTATATATCTCGAGAAATTCGAGAAATTCTTGAAGTAGAATTTCAATCTCAATGCAGGTCGACGCGAGGTGTGTTAGAAAATCCAAACTACTCAAGGAGTACACGTTACGGCGAGAAGAACAGACGGTATTTGCAATGGACGAAAGCATTCTCGCGCCTGGTTGAGAGATGCGAGAGATCTGAAGCGTGCAGCCAGCAAGGCAGACGTGTTCTGCTGTCGAACGATTCGACACGATCAGAACAGTTCCGAACAGAGGCGTGTGGCATTGTGACGTCAATGCACGCTCCTCTACACCCTTGTCATCGCATTACACACGGCAGGTGAGTAATTTCGAGACGGTGGACAGCGATGACCTCGCTTCCTTCTTGCGAAGCGTCGCCGAAATTCCGCGCTAAACGAAAGGAGCAGGTTCCACATCTTTCGTTTTGGAATTTTTAGTGATAACTGGTGATCGAATATAAGAAATTTGTATACGTAGAATTGCAGACAATTAAAGGATAAGAGAGTTGAGATGATATTTGCCTTCTATACGAAAACTTCTTTTTCTCTTTTATATCCGATAAAATACGACGAAGCAAGCACCAAGAACAGGAAAGATAAGATGCGGTACAAAATATATTTGATTTTTAAACAACGATTTTCGCATCGTTACTTTTAAAATGTCTCTCGAGGTAAGGAAAGCATTGTTAATATAAAAAGACTTTGAAAATGATATATCGAAAGAAGAACTCGCAAGAAGAACGAGACGAAAACCCACACAGTGACACTTAGAGTTAGAGCCACGCAGAACAAACATTCGAACATTTTAGTACCTCGCAAAACCATACTATATCACGCGCGATAGTGATCAATCTTTCCCATTTGCAAATAGAGAAATTTCCGTTCCATTTCCAATTTGCAACATTATTTTACAAATCCAAATAGACAAGCTAACTGTATAACAGAATAATTCCATTGAGGAACAGAGCAAACGAATATAGATGACCGGCCAGCGAACAATTTCAAATCGTTTCAAACGGAAACGATCAGTCAGGCCAGTGATCAGAAAGCGTTATTCGGGTGCTGATAACGGGCCTGCTCGAATATCCAGATATTAATAGTAGCAATGTCTGCGTCGTTGGATAGGTATCGCCCGTTATCTTCGATTGTCCGATTAGCCGTCGTTTTATTTGATTATCCGTGCTGCATAGCTACACACGGGTTCGCTCGATAATCCGTTCATCCTTGTATTTTACGTGTAATAACAGGAATGGCTGGCTAAATAACGGTATAACCGGATTAAACGTGGTAATTGCAGAAGAGTAATCACGTAGCCATGCACAGGCTTCAAACTTGGCGTCAATGCGTAAATGAATCCGCGATAACTTCAAGTAACGTGGCAAGCATGGCATTTATCGACACGAACTCGTAGGCAAACTATAGGCAGTGAATATGAATCTCATCGCTATTGTTTCTAAACTGATATAGGATACGTAATCATAAGACTGTAATTTTTTTATCAAATTTCATATTTGAACGTAGGTAAGAAAGTAGAAATCTGATAGAGATTTGCTTCATCTACTAAGTAAAAATTATAACGAGCATTCTGCTTTGGTTATTTTGTACTATATTTTTGCGTGTCCTATGCGTTCTATGAATTTTTAAACGCATAACGTGCATACATGCGTGACAATCCGCAGTCTAATAATTGTAATATTTATGCGAATAACGTAAATAACGATGTGAAATCAATTTCGCTATAGCGTGACAGTTGAACTGATAAAAAATTTGGCGAAAAGTGAAGAAAAGTACTGTTGATTAAGAATAATGATGTATATATGGTAAATAAATAAAAAGAGTCAAAGACTAGTTTCTTTCGGAGTTTCTTACATTTACTGATTCGCGAATGGACCCTTAGTAATTACAAGGAACAGTTAGTAATTAGCCGCTACGAGGCTAACTTTCTGTCCGAAATTCCACATCCTCGTGCAACTCCACTTTCTTCTCATCCGAGCGCTAATGTGATTATCCCCCCTCAACTGTGTGCTGCAACGTAGGAAAGTAACGTATTCTAAAACCTACAGTCTTAATCCCCATTTCTAACACGTGTTCTGTAAACCGTTAGCACTATAATTATCGACTTGTATTATACACCTAAATATACTCTTGATAGTTGATTATAATTAAATTAATAATAACACAGATCAATAGATCAATAATACGTGATTAATTTTATATCCGAATAAAAATCGGAATTAATTTTACCAAAAGTCGCTGCATATTTTCAATGATCGGCGAAGCACAAAAACGTCGTTGTTTTTCAATTCATCCAACGGGAAATCCTTAAATAAATTTATCGACCTATTAAATTAAAATACTGATCGAACATCGAGAAGATATAGTAGACATATTCTCGTCTATAATTCCCTTTCACCGAAGACCATTACAAAGGCTTATCCGAAGATCATAAAATACTCGAGTGATAAAATATCAAGACACGAAATGATCCGAAAAATGGAATATAAGCGGGGCTCAAGGATTTACCGGCGAAGAGATCGAATCTGGTCCTGCTCCTCTCACTGTCCTCGAAACCCTCAAGGTCGTCCTCGTAATCCTCGTAATCCTCCACGCGTTCCCTCCTCTCTTTCTCGCTGACATTCCTCGGCAACGCATTGCTGGTAGTCCTTTGAGCGTGTCTCATTCTGGCCTGGTTATTGCTACTGAAGAGGACAGCTGGCGGCGGCGGCGTCGACAGCTGCGAACCCTGAAGACGCCTCTGAAGATATCTGGCCAAGATCGCCTGTACCGCGTCTGTCTCCGCGCCGCCTGCAAGACAGAAATCATGTTGCTCTCGTAATCAGGCCAATTACCTTGCGTTTGTGTGTGTGTTTTATTTTTTTGTTTCTTTTTTTATTTCGTTTTGTTTTTTTAAATTCATTTATTTCATTTTTATTCCGTTTCGTTCTCTTTCGATACATTTTTATATTGTACGCCGACGCTCTCAGTCACCAGAGAGATATACACCGAAGGCAATTCTCGCAAACGCTTCTCCTACATCCTCTGACTTGAGTCCGTTATCTCAGCACCTAAGATACGGATCTGTTAGGTTATTTCGTCGACGAGTCCACTGACTGCGCGACGAAACTCATCGTCCCTTCCTTTTCTTCCTTTTCCGTTTGTCCTGCTTTCCTTTCTTACAGTGTCACGCCACAGTCACGCTCCTACTTCGTCGAACTTAATTTTAAAGACACTTGAAGATGCGTTCGATACATTCCAACGAAGTATTTTTCGTTTGATCTAAAACTCGATATATCTGCCGTAACGTGGAACGAAACTTTATGTACACCGTGTACGTAGTTCGTGTATGTAGTTTTGTGAAACTGTCTGTACTTTTGTATCATCCTTTCATGTTCCATGCATTCCTATCCATCCGTTATCCTTGCATAGTGCCATTCTAGAAAAGTGCAATTTTACCGAATGGCAAGTAACGACTTATGAAAGCAATAATATACGTTATATCATCTTTTTGTTTCAATATCTACGTGTTCCTTCTTTATTTCTCTTCCTCTTTCTCTCACCTCTCTTTTTCTCTCTTGCTGTTCTTCTGCCTTAATTCCAAATATGTCGTGGAACACCGTGCATCTAAAGTTTCTCGTACATTCGTATGCATGAAACTTTTCGTACGATTCGCTAAGAGCTCCTAAGAGGGCCACGGAACCGGAGTAATACACTGCTCCGCGTCTCTGTCTTCCTTTCATCTATTCCGGGTTTTTGACCAGCTGTGGCAAACATTCTGTGAAAATGTCGTCACTTAGGGAACGCTTTCCCCCTGTTCGTCGTTACGCTCATCTATTTCTCTTCCTTTCGCGGTGTCTCTAATATATTTCTCCTTATCCTTTGGTATAATCCGCGTGAAAATTGTTCGTTATTGTCGTACGACGATGCACGATGTACAGTGGCGATGCAGGATGATCGTGACTAGTTTTGTCGCGTTAGATTTCCTTTAGTAAAGTTGTAATGGAGCAAGTATCGTGGTTTATCAATTTTCTGTTTTCTTATTTCTGAATTTGTACGGTTGCAAATATCGAGTTTATTGATATCGAAGCAGTATCAACTCGATGTTGGTCGTTGCGTGATCATCTTTCTGCTGCAGTATCGCTGTCGTTCAGCTTGAAACAATAATGCACCTTCTTGCGAATGGAAACGAATAGAAGCTTACAGAAGTCTCGATATTCACGTAAGAAGCTTACACAAGTAGCAACCATTTCGATGGTAAGGGAAGAGAATGTTGTTTGGTAGAAAATAAAGCTCTTTAAAAATATTCGTAGTTGTCTATGCTAGAGCTTTAAGGCACGGAGAAACGATGTCTGACTTAATATCTTGACAGATCCATTTGTCATTTTTAATGCAGTATTTTTAACGTTGACCTAACGTCACCCATTGTAGAGTTAACTGTACTCGATGTAGCTTCATTATGATAATTACACGATTTCTATTTATAGGATCTGAATAATTTATCAGATCTATCGAAGGAAAGCGTAATTTCTATCGTAGGAGGTACTTCAAATCACTATTGATCAACACACGTCAATCACGAATAATTACGAAGATACTCGTAACTTATACAAGAACACTTTATCTAATCTCTTCTCTTACACTGCATCTCAAAATCTTCGCGTTCAAATACGAAATTACGGTACAACTTTCACCAAATTCCCCGTACAGATTATCGTCGAAATCCAGTAGTTTATGGTTCGACCTCGATTCCAATTGCAATCGTATATTCTTCGATTTTTTCGGTCAACAGAGTAACTTCATTTTCATACGAGGGAAGATTATTTTAAATTACTTCGTGAGTAACGTGTTAACATTAAGTAGGGACTTTCGAATAAAAGTGTCGTAATTTCTTTTAGTTTCTATTCTTTCCTGCTGATCACTCTTGTAAGAGATCATTTCCAAATGTTTCATTGATCCGTGTTTTCATAATCGACTATTACGTTATGTAATTCGATTCTTTCTACTAAAATATGTATTACGTAATATTCCTGGATTCTTCCTAAGAGAGCGTATACTATAACTAGAACGTACGTTGTTATACATTTGTGAGATATTTAAAAATGTAAAAATTTGCCAAATGTACGTCTAAAGTCAGTGAAATATCCCAAATAGAATTATAGAAAAATAAAATTAAAATAAAAAATAGAATATTCCTTGTAACATTTAATACCTGGAACAAATATCAGCTTGGATTCCATCTCTCTAATTCTCTTCGCAAAAATACAAATCTGCATCAGTATCTGCTTTTCAATCGTAATCTTTGATATGCCAAACAAATCTGTATTTGAATTACTTTCGCAAAACTAAATTGTACGGACATGCGTAAATTCGCGTAAACATTCGCAGTCTACGAATTGCAGGCGTCATGAACATAGATCTTGCGAAGCCTAATAGCAGTGAGATCGACCGGCAACGGAGCAGAAAATCGTCGGGCACTTTATTTATAGAGGATCACGAGGATGAACGTGACACGAGGCGGTAACTTACGACATGTTCCAGGGAGAGATTGGTCGAAACGTAACCGACTAACCGAGAATCAGGATCACGTGATTAAAGCATCGACGTTATGCCGAGTGTGTAACTGCGTTTGCTCGTAAAGGTAAATGATATGCAACGGAGCCACTCGACCTGGCAGGACACTCCATTAGAGAGTCCTCGCAACGTGGGCATGCGTTTGACGTTCAACGGCGTCCTCGAATCGTCAACGTCACGTATACGTGCGATGCGTACGAATTAAAGGGTGCACCGGATACTCGATACACCACTCGTGGATAGGAAGTGGTGAAAAACCAATGCTCGATACCGCTGGGCACCGTTTCATTCAGATAATACTCGTCGACCAGAAAGAAACGAGGACGTTTGATCGATGAACGTGATACGATGCGATCCCGATTCGCCTTTAATCCCTTGATAGATACATTATCTTTATTTGTAAACGAAATATCGCGATTGAAACGGTTATTATGGACAGATTTCGTTTAACTTTCTCACATTTTCATGTTAAGTGGTTTAGAGAAACGTTCCAATTTTGCAAGATATTATTTTGTATGGATTTCGTCGAGTTTATTAATGGAAATAACGTTACAGGTATTTAGTTTTTGATACGATTCTGATCGATTTCGATAATATTTGGAAAGTTTTTATTGAATTATAGGCGATTCGTGGCAATTCACGGAACTTTGTAAGTTTGATATCTATAAGTTATAGGGAACTTAGATCAAGTAATAATTAATTAAGAACACACGAGATTCGATATCGTTGTTGGTATATAACGTGTTGATCTAGAAACCTAAAGTTTTATGCAACTAGTAAATTATTAATGATGGACTATTGGATAATGGATCGATAGAATAGCTACCCTTTTTCTTACTATTAGGATCAGGTTCAACGAAATTGAGAAAATTTGTGTTAAATTGCGGAGAACTCAAACTGACGACAAAAATATCAGAAAAAATTTCAATGATTTCCAAGGAGCTGAGTCAATGGTTTATTCGATTCTACTTTGTTGCTCAACGTATTAACGTAACGTAAAACGTGTTGACGCGCAATTTTACGATTTACGATACAGTAGGCTGACACGATATTTACTATACGATGTCTGCAATCTAAAAATTATTAAATTGCAATTATTGAATACTAGAAGCTATTAATTTTCAGAAACGAAATTCAAAAGATACGAAACTTTACGAGTCCGCGTTCTTCGTATCGAGTTCCGGTAACAGAACGCCGTTCTCATTACGTTTCGTGGCCTCGAACTTCGTGACATTGAGTCTTTAAACATGTAGCTGACAGTTGTCGGTAATGGATCGGGTTTGTCACGACCCGATCGTATCTGTCGCAAAATCACCGTGACACGACATATTAAATTCCACGATGCCATACATATTAACATCGAGCACATTTGCAATTCTAGAGGCTGGGTCGTTTAATATCTGAGGCGAAATATTGTTTGCATAAAATTGTATCTTTCAATTTATTGAACGTGTTCGAAATTCGTCTTCCTTGATGCACCACGACCGGTTTAATTCCCACGCATTTGAATATTCGCGTTCATATTCGTCGGCGAAAAATATTTGCACCGAAAATGCATTTAGTGCGGTTCCGGGAAATTAATTCCAAACTACGCCACGGTCGAGCCATGTTTCAAATTACAAATGCTATACTTACTCCACTTTTACATTGTTCCCGACTGTGCCGCTCTCCCGGAAGTCACGCGCGCACAATGAAAGGGATGGAAAAAAAAATACCAAACGATCAAAAAGTTGGAAACGAACAAACTTCGCGTAGATATATCTAAACCGGAACATTGCGGGATAAAGCAAAAAACAATCGCAAATCGCTTGGTCGCAGCCGCAAAATTCGGATCTTTCGGTAACCTAAATCTCTCGTGGAAAGAAAATTACTTGAATTTCATTAGGAAAAGAATTAACGTAACAAAAAGAGAAAAATTGTAAAGATGCGCGAGTGAGAACGTGCCAGGATAACATGCACAAATTCTCGTTTTCGTGATCGTGTTACCTGCATAATTCTGCTACTATGCGAATGTCAAGTATCCTGGGATACGAGAGCTCGATACTACCACTAATCTGCGTCTGTTCGCTCGCTGTCCTCGCGTGGAACGTTTTGCTCGTCGTGTCGAGCGTCCGGAGGTTGTTATCGATCTACGAGGTGAACAAGTCGAGAAGAAGGTGGAAGGAATCGACGTCGGATCATCTGGTACCGAGAAGCGTCTCGTGGCGCGGAGGAAATCAATTATTGACCAGGTCTCCTGTCGAGAACCAGCGTAATTACGTCGATTTTGTCGCGCAAGCCCGTTCGTACGCGTGGCTACCTCGTAATTGAATTTAATTGATTGTATCGCGCCGATTGCGCTCCCGACCCACCCCCCGTTATTTTCCGATGAATTTTCGTACGCGGAATCCGTTACTTCCGCCACCATGGTAAAAAGTAATTAAATCGCGGCCCGTCAAATCGAATAATCACGAAAAGGTTGATCGATTCGATTCAATTTCCAAGTTGACGCTGACTTTCGTTCTACGTGCAACGAATATTGCGTACGGTCGATGAGTAATCGCTTTGTCGGGCAATCCGATAGACGTTGCTGACTTCCAGATTGTTGCATACTTGTCTTCTCATTCGATGGTTTTTTATCATACGAGGGAATACTCGCGTATTTCTATCGATGTATAGAAACTTATTAGTATTCGTAAGGATGGATTAGACGATGGTTGAATAATGTAAGAGAATTCTTGAATTTGTTATCGATTAATTTAAAGAGCTAATTCTGATAAGAACCATATGTTCGAGTATATCTATTTTTTTTTTATTAATTTAACAGCTCGTTAATCTCTTAAAGAATAAATTCGATGATTTTTATACTGTATCATACGTACAAACGGATACTCTTGTTGTCTCCTCTTATTATTTTGAAAGACAGTTAAGACTTCGATAAGAATCGACTAATTTCCTCAAAGATCTGATTTCAGCGCGCGTAGGCGTCCAGAGTTCGAACCTTGCACAGTCAAACGTCTACTCGTGGAGATCTTTCAAGATATTCGTGCATCTTTCTGGAAGAATTTGAAAAGTCATTTGGAAAAGCGAAAGAAGCGTCGTTATGATTCCATCTCGATAGAAATCACCGGGGCGAATATTAGAAACGATATGGACGTTTATTTGGATAAAAGCTCGAACGACGACGTCACTCTCGAAAGGAATTTCGATGCAGCAGCCGATAAATTAAAAAACGTCGAACCGTCGACGAGCGAGGGAAAGAATTCGCAGTACGATGCAACGTTCCAAGAAAGCTGCGCAACATCCTCGTCGAAATTTATAGATTGGTCCGAGGGCAAACTCAGCGACTACGCTATGACGAAAAACGTTGCCGTGGTTCCAGGAGTGGAAAGATATGCAGAGGACGCGTTTGCTCGTGAAAACGAGAATACGTGCCCGAACAACAACGAGGTTCGTTCGTCGTATAAATTCGAGGCGCATTTAGAAATTGGAAGGGACGGCGGACATTCGCAGCAACGTTTGGCAAATTTCGAGATGAGAAATGAAAAACCTTCGGAGACGACGGTGAGTCGTTCCCAGGCGGAGAAGTTTCTGGTTTCGATCTTGCAAGAGGACGTCGTGTACATGAGAAATTCGCAGCAACTTCCGAACGAGAAGGTAGTTGATTTCGAGATGGATGCATCGGAAGAAACTGCTCGTGCATCGAAAGGATCCGTGGAGATGGAACAAAAAGAAAATGAATATCTTGCAAAGGTAGCTGATACGTTCGAGGAATTTTCGTTTTGCGAGGCAACGGATAAGGATGACGATGCGCGTTCGCGGAAGGACGATTATTTCGACGAACAGTTTGGAATAGACCCAAAAAGCGAGGCAAATTGTACGGAAGAAAAATCTGCGTTTCATTGGAGCAAGAGTGCGATATCTCGAAGCAAAGATGGAGAGGAAGACGTTGGATCGTCTCCAAAGAAGAATTCGACGAGGAACGATAGAAGAACGGAATCTACGATTTTCTTTAGCCGATCGTAAGTCAATTAGAACGAGAATACTCGATGTGTTTTTACGATTGTACGATACTCGTTGTCGATATTGGCGACTGAAATTTCAATCGAAACGACACGATTGAAATTTTAACTACAGTTTCGTTCTTTCCACGATTTCAACCGAAATTGTCACGAACGCGAAATTGTCATCGCTCTGTCCTCGTATATTATTTAACGCTTTCTAATTCGTCGGATTGATTTGGATCGGGCAGTAATTCAGTAATCCCGTGTTTTCTCGAAAGGGAAAAGCAAATTGCAGAAATGTCATCGACCCGTGGTATTAAATTTCTAAAAACACTACGCTTTCGTTCCTTCCTTATACCGTATAATTACACACATCATAAAACGATGCACACGTGAAAGTTGTTGGAAAAAATACTCGACAGACGCGCTACCAGTTCCGGCAAAGAGGAGGAGGAATTGAACGTTATCGTCCGACGTATGATCGTCATGGAGTTGAAGAGGCATCGAAAGAAAGAACAGGCGATGTTGAAGAAGTCTCATTCCGATACGGAGAACGTACTCGCAAGAAAAAGGCGTAACAACGAAAACAGGTATGTTCGATGTTTGTTCCTTTTGTTTCTTCGAATCGTTGCTCGGTAGACACGCGCAATTGTTTCAGAACAGGTCTGTTCGGCGTCAAAGGCCAAACGTTTTTCCGAGATTTGCTGGAGCTGGAGGAAAACCTACGGAATAGTATCGACAACGCGTCAGGCAGCCAATCCGCCACAGTCGACGAAAGGATCGCGAAACGCCAAGATCACGCGGAACAAGATGGAAATCGTTCAAAGAACGACGTACAGAACGACGTGACGTTGGTCGATCGTGCACGCGACTCGACAAATTCGATGGCAACCAGCACCTGCGAGATCCGCTCGAATATTCAGCTGGAAAGAAAAGTCAATGCGCCTTGCTTGAGAGACGCCGTGGCGGAACGATCGATCGGCCCTAGAAAGTACGTTGTTCGACGAATTATTTAACGGCCCGTTGGAATTTGCCAACCAGCGTCACAGCCAGGGAGTCTTAAATTACGCCCGGAAACATATTCAGGCGCGAGTTTGATGTCGCGCGCGGAACATAGGGAAAACATCGTCGATTCGCGACGCTGCTTTCATTATTCAGAGACTTCTGACACGCCTGTACATAGTCGACACTGTGACAAAATTTCTATGCTTTATGCCGACTCTCTCGCGTTAACGCGATTCTCTTTGTCCTTTAAAAATTTCATTCCGGCCAAATCGCAGATTTTCTATTCGGGGAACCGCACATAAGGCAACGATTATTCCATTCGCGTATTCTTCGGAATGGAAAATCGAGTTTAAATTAGAAGATTTTAGACTAAATTAGACGGTTACAACTGATTACGAATGTTTCGGAAAAATTGTGTATCTAGTGGATCTGTAATTTTCTAATGTTGGAACTCGAAAAAGCGTCGATTTGTTTTGTAATTAAACTGCGAATGTTTATGCATTTTTGGGAGATTAAAATTTCAACAGATTGTCGAGAGTAAAGTGTTTCCAACGAATATTTGTAAATACTTCTTTTTCCATTCGAAAAATCTTTATCAGCTTTTACGTTTCATTTTCATTGTACGTATAACATTTTTCTGATCGTATGAAAATTCTACCAAACGACGAAGAATTTAACTTGGACTTAAATGCTACAACAAATGCAATGGTATTGAAATACTTTTGTTTGAAATACTATATGTGTATAAACATCTACAGTTTAATTACAATTCTCAACGTATTGTTTAACGCTTTACTCAAACCTTTTCTAAGAATACCATTCACGCTGTCTAGAATGTTGACGACCGATCAGCAGAATCAGGTGAGCAAATCAACGCAGACAGAATACGTCTACGTAATACGAGCAGTGAGAAGTTGTCCCGTTCGAAGGAGGCGACTTCCACTGCACTTGCAGCTACATCGACTGGTATCGGGTCGCGATGCAGTTTGTTCTAAAACGGCTTACGCGAATTTGGATTTGTCGACGTACATCTTTCGAAAAGCTTCGGATAATCTCATTTACGAAAAGGGTAAAGCTAGTCGCAGTCCTAGCTACATTCCTAGCCCAGAAAGACATCGATGGAAATATGTGACGCCAAGCAAAACCAAATGAAACAATAGTAACTAGATCGAAATTAATTAAAATACGCTGACAATATATAACACCGTGTAACATTTAATTTTTGCAAAATATTATATTGTATTTGTGCTTCTTTTTCTCGACAATGTTGCCTAGTTCATTCACGTTGTTGACAATTTTTTACTCCATCCGATTGATCTTATCTTAATAATTCTAAAGAAGTTTAATAACATGGATCACCGATGACTACCGCGACACTCAACGTGTTAACACTTTAACGACCGCTAGCGATTCAGCAGCATACGCACGTCCTCTGTTTCGATTTAGACTCTCCAATACCATTTCTTTTGTTCATTGCGAACGGTAGGTTTTTAAAATTGATATAAAACCGTGGGAGCTTACAAAGCAACGCAACTGAGCAAGGTATCCTAGTACTAAATAACAAATTACTGCTCAAATAACGAGAAAGATTGTCGGCCACAAAAAGCCAATTAATCGGCTATCGATCGGTAAAGTACTAAATAGTACTAATACTAATAGTTAAAATTATACTTATCGTCAATTGTACATCGTAAGAGAGATATCGCGTTGAAATATTCGTCGGTGAAATAAAATGACCAATGTCCAGAATACCCTTGACGAATACGATATGAAGGACATTCGAACTTTCATTTAATCCGACGCTTTGCAAGCTTGGTGACAGCAAGGGTCACCTGCGTTCTGACCGGAAATCAAACGAGCCGCAACGAACACTTCCTGTTCTCCACGGATCTAAATTTACAGGCTCTCGACACGGCCACAGCCTGAAGTCCGTGGCACTCTAATTAGAAACTGGGCGTCGTTGTCGTTTGGCCACGCGTCGACGGGAGTCGCGACCTTTTAATTACCAACTCCATTTACTCGTGAAAGTCCAATCGATCTCACCTTCCAATACAAACCATCTCTGCGCTCTATTCGTTCGTTTTTCTTTCTTCGCAACGTACAAACATGTCAGAAACTTTTACGTCAGTATACAAAGTGCTCGACTAAGTCGTTAAATCACTCACATGTGTATTTGTTTTCCAAGTTGCGAAGTAAGCGCCGTTGTAATTCATATAGTCCCTTGTACCAGAAGTATTTTTTCAGGGCAACGCGACCATAGAACCGAAGAGTCTCGTCGTACCTAAACTCTTTAATCCTGAAATTCTAAACGATAGCACTCTCTTACGCAGTTCGAAGACTCGTACAGATACGTTTAAAGTCTGTGCAACGAGTCAAGATACTATAATAACAATAATATACAGTTTATAATAAACAGCTATAAACAAACATTCGCGTGCTGAAGCACACGCGAGAGATAGCAGGCCTAACTATTGGCCGATCACCAAACGCTAGTCGTTTGTTCGTGTCCGGGACGAATTTCTCAGTCTCCAAAATTCGTAGTCAGTTCGCATGGAAAGTGGTAAGTACGACATTTAAGAACTACGACAACGCCTCTGTCTTATTCAAATATCGTCACGTGCATGTGTTTATAGCTGGCATCTGGAACGTTGAACAGACTATAGTAATTTAGTCGAATGACGCTACCACTAAGCGATTTGCCTAGTACATAGAAAGTTAGTTACATGTATAGCGTTAAGTAACATATAACGTTGAGTTATAAATTTAATTTGTTAGTAGCAGATGGTAAATTACTAAATTACACACCGCCACGCTGAATCAATGGATGCATCAGTACGAGCCTTAAGTATCGACCATAAATTTTCCTGAAGTTAAATAACGCCACACTAACGGAACTAAAACTAAAATACACCGTTGCTAGCAAACAAGAGGCACACATAGCGTGCACGTAGAAACGGGGAAGGGTTCTTTCAGAAACGACAAGCTTTTTGGGATAAACTCTGAAGACATCGAGTGAACGACAGTCGATCGAAGTTTGGTTGACAAGCTTCCGACTGTTTTCACCGCAAAAATGTGAGACGACCCGCGCAAGATTCATACCGTACGAGCAAATACGGCCAGGCTCCAGAGCAAACTTACGGTACACGCAGCCTGTCGTACGTGACGAGCGGCTTGAGTAATTGTAAACAGAAGACGCTAAAGGCAGCAAGAAAGTTGCGCGACACTTGCCTCGGGCACCTCCCAGCTATCAGTCTGTATAGTCAACTCATAAACGTCTTGGAAAAAATTGATCCAGGAATAAATTCAACGGTATCTCGTAGAGAAATCGTATTCGATTCGATAAATTTTGAATAGCTGACGGATGTGGCTCTCGTGATTGTCGTCGTTTCGGACAATTAGAAAGCTATTGACGAATTCATTCGATGTAGCTCTTTGGCGAACGAACGATACTTGGAAGCTGATTACCTACGACGATTAGATTTTTAGGAAAGAAGAATTAGGAAAGCAGTCTTGTTAAAATGAATGACGATGGCAGTTTTGATTCCTGTATATGTGCACGTGTGAGGTTATCTTGTGTAGTTAATTTTACTTGGACAAGGTACATCATTAGTATTTTATATCTTCGATGGCGCTATGACGATGATCTTTCGTTACAAGGTGAAATTTCTAGCAAAAGACTGTGATGCGATGTAACATCGTTGTAATAAAATGAAGAATATATTTCTAAAGTGGAATACGAATAATGTTGAAGTAATGCGCGAACCTTTAATCGAACAATCACACGAAGGTACGGTGTAATGTTACACAATGTGTTGGTAATTCTGTTATTCAAGGTTTTGTTAAATTTACTTAATAACAGAAAAATGCACTGTACTGCAGTTTGCAGCAAGATATTATGTAATTAAGACCCTTAATTCGTTTCTGCACGGTCCAGGCTCGTTAGTCTTTTCAGCACGTAAGAAGTCGGGAAACAGCTCGCCGAATTTTTGCAGTCACGCTCGAGCTGTTGTGCAACTTCTTTTCGCTGAACGGAAGATAAACGAATGAAACGGATGACATCGCGAAACAAGCAAACACTATCTCTTTTTCGCGGAATAATTGCTCAGGAAGAAATTGGACGCGTCTCGTTTGACGCTGCTTTCGTAGGAAACTTTTTATTTCACCGATAATGGCTTGGAATTCCCGTTGTGTCTATACGCTCGTTATTACGCATTTCAAGATAGGTGTCGAGTGTTTGACAACGCCAGTTCAGAGAAATTTATTACGAAAATATTATAAGTGGAACGACGACAAGTCACTGGCCGCTCGAGTATTTATTAACTTTCTCCTAATTGCGAACTTCATTTTTCCAGGTATCGACGCGTATAACGGAACTTCTAATCGACAAATGTCAAAAGTCCACAGTGTACGATTCCTTTTCTCCGAACGAAAAATAGGTGAAATAAGTCGAATCGAATGAAACAAGTATAGGTTACGAAAATAGATTTCTTCTCGTATCGCTTTTTCTGTTTGCGTAGACTCGCGTTTTAAGTTATTCGAAATAACAAGGAAATATAACGTGTAATATGTAATGTAATATAACATATTATATAATATATAACGTAGTGTGATATGTAAATAATAAAATCGATAATCGTCTCGTCAACTGTGACGTTATTGGCGACGTAAGCGGACATATCAGGTGTTAATTAAATATGATAAACAAGAAATTCTTTTCTTATTCTTTCGTCAAGCATACTTAGGACAGTGGAATCAAGCATATTTCGTGCCCACGCGCTCTTCATTGCCATTAACTCGATTTAATCCTACCGTTCAATTAGTTTCTTCATAAATCCTACTTCATATTCGCCGTTCGATGTTATCGACACTTCAAGGCCCATTTCCATAAATTACCAGTCTGAATTATGGTGCCGAACGAAAAAGGTCGCCTCATCGAACTCCGATCTCGGAGATGTAACGTTAGCCTCTAACGCAACGATCGTTCCATTAATGTCCTGCTGTTGGAAACCAGTCTCGTCTACCCATTTTCAAGGTATGCGAGTACAGTGTCTGAAAAGAGTACTCGCGCAGAAATATACACGATGTAAGTTTATGTCCGGACCTGCGCTATAAACATATTATATTTAATCTAATTAATTTAACGTAACAGCTGCTTTTTATCGATAAGCTTTATTACGCGTCTATTTTAGAAAGGAGATTTCGTATGCGAGACATCGTCTATACGACGCGGATACTATCGCCGTAGTGTAATTGAGTTTAATTAATATCTACGATAGCTATAGTTAACTTGATCGTTCAAAATTTCAATAGTTTAATAACCAGACATTTGTGATAATGTTTGGCTAGGTATAGATTTATCGTCAAATTAAGAGGAGGTGGAATATAGGAACTGTGCGCAGGGAAGTTTCAAGGCAAGCATCGGCTCGTTTCTGCTTGAACCCTGAAATCAACAGAAATAAAGGTTTCTCTTCGCTATCTCTTTTCCCCCCATTCCTTATTTTCCTTGATTTTCCTCTCTTTCCCTTCTTCTTCATTCCTTTCTCAATTCCTCTTTACCTTATCTTACTTTTTCCCCCTTTCTCTCTTCCTTCTTCTCCTTCCGCACATTTTTCTCCCTTACATTTTGCTTCCGATAAAACAAGATAAATCGCAGATAGAGCGCAAGATTTACAAATTTTGCACAGCTTCGCAACCTAGTCTTATGCATACGAATGAAGAAACAGACTCGCTGTTCTTCCCTGTTTTAATAAAATTGCAAAGCGTGAATTTCGACTCTGCGCAAAATTTCTCTCGCGCCCTGAGTAACGTCAAGGGATTAAACGGGAAATTCGCTAAAACAGACACGTTTCGAGGTGTTAGTATTTCAGCAGAACGTAATCAGCTGTAATTACAAACGTAAATTCATATACATATTATCGTCTGCGACGATCGATAGCGTTTCCAATGCGCATCATTGAGTCGATACACAATGCATCGTACTATGTCCATGATCGGGCTATTTTCACCGCCGCGCACAGATGCAGCTGCAGTTCGAAATGCGAATTATTTGGTAATAGACAAACAATGGAATCTACGATCTACAGAATCAACCTGTCGTTTTAGCGACCCTCCCCGTCGTTTGCGTGCAAGTCTATTTCAATATGTTGTGATGACGCGTCAGCGCATATTTGAGACGATCTGACGAATGTTACTGGACGATGGGTCGGATGTCAAAAGCAACGCGTCCGTTCATCGTCGATTTCGCGTTTGTGTCTGACGGTGCTTACAGAGCCGTTTCGGATCATCTAGCACCGTACGATATGTTTTTAGTCGCAAGACTCGGAACTTATATTTGACATATTTGTTTCGGGAAAAATAATTTATGCATTTAAATTACAGAGGTAAAAACGTGTGATCTATTTTTTTTTGGCGTTCGATGGTTAATTTGGAAAATTTCAGCGGGATAAATTTCTCATGATTTTTAGAAACAGAACAGGATACTTTTTTAAGGCATCGAGTTAATTAATAAATTAAGTGGAACTTTTAGAGATGCGATTAAATCTTCGGTAATTTATTTATTAAAGGAAACGAGATTTTGGTAGTGAAATTTGTGAAATTAACGTCAAAATACCTGGATACTTAGTCACTTCAACGTGGTGCGATATAATCTGATAAAACAATGTATATATTAATCATCGTCTAAAAAGATTATAATTAATATCACGATAATTTCGATCGCGATAATAACGCGATTGACATATTTTAATAGGCGACGAAGAAACTTTCTAATGGGCGTGAGAACACCGAAGATTAAGTTACTCGGAAAATTGTTGTTTGATACTGTTAAACAGCTGGAAAATTACGCGCCTGAGTAACTAAAGTAAACGACGCTGTCACGAAACGCTTAATAACTGTAACTGCGTGTTTCGTTGTACTGCTTCTACCATTGAACGAGTTCCTTCATTAATAGTACGATACATACATATGCATGTCACGTTTCGCACAGTGTTGCAATGCTGCTTTTTCCACCTGTGAAGTTAAAAAAGGTATCAGATCGAAACGTATCTTCTCGTTAATTCCTTTTCTCTAGAAAATAGTATTTTGTCGTCAACTGTTTTAATTAGCTCGTTCGTTACGCAATTCCACCGAGTCTTTCATATCCGAATATCTTTTCGACTGTAGGGAAATTTTTCTTAATTATTTACGATGGAAAAGCATTTTGGTATGCTTATGTATGAAAGACACAATGCACAGCAGGCCGACTTTACCGAAAAGAGATACATCTGTCGTTTGGTTAATTGATGACTTCGTCGCGTATGCAATATCAAGCACGAAAGAGTCATTATACGCTATCTGAATAAAAAATAGCTCGACCTGTTCGCTATGAAAATTTTTTAGCGTAAAAACCAATGAATATTCTACGTGCCAGGAGCCAACAGTTTAGATCCATCACGTAGTATTAAGTTGTCCGGAAAGTTTCTTTCGTTTTATAAGGAAATAATAGACGCGCAATGTTTTTCTTTTATATCGGTTTACTGAGTTATGCACGAACATAATAATAGCAATAGAACGAAATGGATCGTACGTAATTCAATAAAATAATATAAAACAGAAATTGTTGTTCATCTATTATCACCTTATGAAACGAAAGAAACTTCTCTGACAACCTAATACAAAGAATTCCACGATTTAAACAAAAACTTACAACGTTGCTGTCGTACAAACCTCTGGCGAATAATTTCAACGACACGAACGACATTGTTATTGCATATTTACGGTATTTATCTCGAATCAGTAAGAAAATTCTAGTCGATATAAGCGATTCCAAACTTTTAATATACAGATATATTTTATTTTATGAAACTAATATACGTAATCGCGAACGCTTCTCGTTAATTTGTCTGGTCAAACCAGCGAAAGAGTTTAAAATGTAGGGGATGAAAAAGGCAAGAGAAGGATAAAGAGGTAAAGGGGGACTCGTTCAAACGCAAATTATCGCCGGCTCCATTTCCATTTTACGAACAATGCACAATGAACCGCGCCGGAAATAAGAATGAGCTTTCACCCATTCATGCGTATGTACCACCCTTCCCCGTCTTCTCCATCTTTCCCTTGCTTCCTTGCTTCTTCTTCTTCTTTTTTTTTTTCTTCTCTCGTTTCTCCCTCACGATCAGAAGCACTTACTGGTCTACGAGGAGAATCGGGTTTCCTTGATGACAGAGAATTGTCTTGCACTTTGCGCGCACTCTTCGCCTTCAGGATGCTCCTGAGATTCTCCAGAAGCCCATTTACGAATGCATTCGAAGAATAACTCCCCTCCTACGACTCTTTTCTTGGAGAGTATTGCGTTCGCATTGTACGGTAATGCCGGCCAACAGTTTGTATTCTTGTACCTAATATCTGCGTCTTTTGTAGGGAAGTAATATAGCGCAGGGATATCCTGTAGTTATTTTTCTATTCTTTATTACGTTCAAACAAGGAAATTTATTAAGTTTGTTGTAAGAAAGTAGACGTTGTAACACCGGAACGTTAATTGTTACTGTTGAGGTTATTAAATGTGAGGTGTATAGGCCGTGATAAGTTATCGTTGCTTGTGTTAGTAGTTGTAGTAGTCGTGATGCTTCTGCGCCACGGTCGCTATATGGTTGTAGTTGCTGCTGTGGATGTCGCCGAGGGGTACTGCTGTATTTTCTTCTCATTTCTGATGCCGCGGAAGAAAAATCGGACTCTGGGTCGCCGGGATTCGAATCCGAGTCCCGAACGTTCGTAACCTAAGGCGCTAACCATTGCGCTGCCGTCGTTCAACACTAGTTAGTGTCGAGTGACGGTATTTGTGGTCGAGTGCCGTCACAGATGTATGCGAACAAAGGAACGCGTGGATAAATTGTAAGGTAGAAAATATATTTTAAATACTGTAGCATCGTGGGCAAAAGACCTAGAATACATCGGGGAAACCATAAATATTGTCGCGAGCAGAGGTGCCGACAGGCCTATCAATGTGTCGTCGCTCCTTCGGTTGAATAGTTTCATAGCAAAAAGGCCTACATGATCCTGGCCACGAGTGATTGCGTAACACGTGCGTGGAGAGACTAAGGCAAAAGGACAAAAGGGATGCCAAGGCAGAGGGACAAATTCACAGCAGTGTCAGTGGAGAAGTCAGAGAGTGCGAGTTGCGTTGTCGGATAAAGTTGCTAGCGTTGTCGAGAGAGTGTGGTCCGCGTGAGAGGAGCGTTGGATCCGTTGAGACGAGAGTTGCAAATTAACTATCGAGTTGTCAAAAGTATAGTACGTTATTGTGATTAATTCACGTTAAACAACCATCGTTCTTCTGTTTAATCAACGTCTGTACCATCTATATTTATAAATAAATCATTATTGGTATTTCCCGATATTACAATACAGAAGAGTAAATACAAGTCGGAATATAATTGAGCTGGTCCAGATTCGCACGCTACCAGTGTTACCCTATGACTGAAAGCCCTAAAGCCATCGCGCTTGTGTACTGCTTATGGTCTGCCTTCGTCCCAGTATCTTGTCTATACGCTGTCGATGGCTTCAATGCTTGAGAAAACTAAAAGACCAGACGTAGAGTTTTCTTGGAAGTGGTGACCACTTCAATAGTTACGATAACAAACAGAGCGATAAAATATATTTGTACGATTAAGATCATCTTAATTGCTAGTCGTTTTGTTTGTCACGTGGTCGTGACTCGTGAATAATGTCGACGTTATGCTTCCTAACGCGACACGGTCCGATTGTCTTCGTGATTACCAAAATCATCTGTTTACTAATAAACGTCGCTGTTAATTACTACCAGATACGCTTAATTATTAACGATATCGGTGGTAACGAATAGCGAAAACAGAGACTGTTCGGACAACTTGATACCTGATATTTTCAAGTAGATATAAGTCTGTTTAAGTTTTCTCAGCTATACGAGTGAAACTGTATTATTTTAGCAAGTGCAAAGGGAAGAAAAGTTATGTTTTCAAAGGTGTATAGTAGAATGAACTCTTAATTTTTCTTAATGAATTTGTTTCGTACATATATGTATCTGCTCGCCTGAGGTACTAAATTAAGTATATAAATTTCTATTACGATTCCTTCTGCGGTAAAACATTCTACTTAATATATCGAAAATAATTCTGGAATCTAAGTGATTTATAGTTTCGTCGCTACGGATATTTATTACGGCTTTGGACAGAGAAAGCGTTCTTTAATTCCCACACACACACATTATCTATTAAGGTATTTTTTATTATCACAAATTCGTTGCACGAAAGGAAATAATTAATTTCCACGTCGCGTATCAAAAGATTTGGGACGACAGCGAAAAATTTTCGCCCGTCGACCAGCCATGAGCGATATCTTCCCAAGTCGTAAGTTCTCTTGGCAGTCGCCCGATCTGAAATTGCGCGGCTGTCTCTCCCATTCTTCGCAGAAAAGAAGATCCATCGAGGAAACACAAGCCAGACGATGGCTCCCACGATTTCTACGCACTGATAGATCAAGTCGAGAATCGTTTCATCGAGATATAATCGCGGTTAATACGTATTCTGCCAAAAATTGCGTTTCCCGTGTGTACTCGTTCGTGTATTATTCCATCGGTTCATCGTCGAACGTTTTTGGCAATTTTCCGATCTTGCATTCTTCGCAGAATCCTGTCCCTTGCTTTTCCCTCGCGAAGGGAGAAAGGGATAAAAAAGGAAAGAGAACTTCTTCTCGTCTTCATCCCTACACCCGTCGTTTTTGTCCTCGATCCGTCTCCTTTCACTCTTTCGCAAGCGTTCTCAGCTTCTTCCATTCCACGTTTCTTTCTGATTCCGTTTCCTTCCCGAATTTCGTATATAGAATCACAAAACACGTAGAGAATATCTTTCTATGGTCGCCCGAGGCTTACTTTTCAAGTCGAACAATTTTATATCACGCTGGAAGTGTACTAGCATCGGTAAAGACTTCGTGTTTTTCATTCCAACGCGAAGGAACGAAACTACGTAGCTATTACGTTGAATGATAACAGTTTCTTCAAGCATATCTTAAAAGAATACAAGTATTAATACTTTTCTATAGAATCCATTTAATCAGCAGCATCTCATTCGTCTGATTTTTCCATAAATGTATATCTTTCATTTAAAAAAAACTCCAATACGTGTATTTCTTCCTTCTGTAAATAATATTCACAGCACAGTCGAAATCCTACTCTCTTCTTTTGTTCGGTTCGCGGATCTCAGAGCGAGAAACACAAAGTACGAATGATATACAGAGAAAGATTCGTCAGCTGACTCATCGACATCGGTATATTTCGTAAAGTATTTCGAGCGTAAAATGAAATTGTTCGTAAGTTGCGATACGAGCCTCGAACGATATTTTTGCGCAGAAACCTCTTTCTCTGTTTCGATACCTACGACTAACCCCATAAAAATATCCTCCACATATTTTGCGACACCCTGCATGGATAACATTCTCGTTTCTCCTACTCGATGAAATCCGGCGTACGCAACTTTTTCAGTTTCCCCACAACCCGTTGTATTCGTCTCGTTCTACCTCCCGCGTTTTCCCTTTCCACCCTCAAATTTCTCCCCTTTGTTCGTTTTCCTCTTCTAGCTTCTTGGCTTCGGCCAATATAGAGAACACGCGTCTCTTCCTTCTATAATGAAATTCGACTTCCTTTCAAGCTTACCCTCTCTTTTGTCTCCTCTTCTACTTCTTCTTCCTCTTCTTCTTCTTCTATACTCGTTTGACGATACGATGGAAGGCCAGGCAAATAACCCGAGCTTCGACAAAGCTTAATCGCGGAGGAACACCGTCCCAGGAGATATCGTCTCGTCCTTAGATCAACGTCGTCGAAGGAATTGTTACTGACAATAAGAAGATCACGAGAACGAGTCTCCTTCTTCTGACGAGCCGAATTCGCGAAATTTGCACGAGCTCCATCTCGCGAGTCTTTACTGCGGTAGCATTAGGAACTTTGGTATGTTTGGTATGAGGCGATACTTGAAAAATTGCAAAGTTCAATAACAATGAGCGTGATCGATATCGTCTTCTCAAATTTCTTTTCTTCTTTTCAGAAGTCGCGATAATCAGGAGATAATTGAAACAGAGTTACTTATTTGTCTGTTTCTTTACTGCGGTAGCATTAGGAACTTTGGTATGTTTGCTATGAGGCGATACTTGAAAAATTGCAAAGTTCAATAACAATGAGCGTGATCGATATCGTCTTCTCAAATTTCTTTTCTTCTTTTCAGAAGTCGCGATAATCAGGAGATAATTGAAACAGAGTTACTTATTTGTCTGTTTCTTTACTGCGGTAGCATTAGGAACTTTGGTATGTTTGCTATGAGGCGATACTTGCAAAATTGCAAAGTTCAATAACAATGAGCGTGATCGATATCGTCTTCTCAAATTTCTTTTCTTCTTTTCAGAAGTCGCGATAATCAGGAGATAATTGAAACAGAGTTACTTATTTGTCTGTTTCTTTACTGCGGTAGCATTGGGAACTTTGGTATGTTTGGTATGAGGCGATACTTGAAAAATTGCAAAGTTCAATAACAATGAGCGTGATCGATATCGTCTTCTCAAATTTCTTTTCTTCTTTTTAGCAATCGCGATAATCAGCAAATAATTGAAACAGAGTTACTTATTTGTCTGTTTCTTTACTGCGGTAGCATTAGGAACTTTGGTATGTTTGCTATGAGGCGATACTTGCAAAATTGCAAAGTTCAATAACAATGAGCGTGATCGATATCGTCTTCTCAAATTTCTTTTCTTCTTTTCAGAAGTCGCGATAATCAGGAGATAATTCAAACAGAGTTACTTATTTATCTGTGTCGTGTTAAATTATAGAAATATCAAATAAATATTGTTTATGTTCAAACATTCTTACCAGTATTTTACGACCAGTATTTTAATATTCCACAGATCCAGTGTCAATTTAATTTCAAACTGTAATTAGATATATTAAAATACTTGTAAACTATAATGTGGTAAACGTGCGACGCGACATAATACAACACAATACATCACGAAAGAATAGAATTCGATAACTACCATTCAAGAACTAACTCAGCCTCACGCTACGCATTCTAACGAAGGAAACGTGCAATCACGTCTCCTTGGATGCTCGTGCAATCGTCTTTTGTACCGTAATTTCACTCGGAGCTCAATCATCTTCAATCAAATCTCAATCGCCGACAAAAAGATCACCGATAATTTCCATTGCCACATTACGTATTACAACTTTAAAACGTATTAATATTCTTGAATATAAAATACGATTGAATTATAACAGTCGTCAAACACAGAAGTAAATTTTGATACACTCTTGAAACGAAAAAATAGCGGATCGATAGATGAATCGATTAATTACTGCTATCAATCGCTCGTTACGTGCAAACGCTTCCTCTTAATGCCGTGAAGTGTACACACTTGAATCAACGAACTGTTCCTCCGTTTCCGGCCGAGAAGTATCTTGCATCCTCTCGATTCCATCGATGGAGCAATTAAATTCACGCTGTAAATCATTGCTTCCAACAATCGTCCCTTCTTCGATCCAGATCCAACGATTTTGCGTAAATACGGCAATCTCGGCGAGGTCATTCGAGCGCGAAACGCGAATCGCGTTCCCTAATTGGCAGCTTTTTCCGTGGTAATTGGAAGCAGCGCTGAAGCATCCTCGGAAGGATCTCGAATCGAAAAAGACGCGGCCAAGGGAACTTGTACGAAAACGGTGAGAGGCAACAAAACGGAACCACTTTTTATTCCTGGAATTGGAAACGGCGGAGAGGATTCTATCGATTTGACGGCGAGCCATTATCCAGATTTCGATCAGACTACGAAACGGTAAACTAGCAAAGGGAAACTTTGTAACGATGTTAATACCCAAGGTTTAACGCTGGATCGAACCAGTTACCCAGATAGTGGGTTTCAGAATTTTATGAAGACTGGAACAGAATTATACATAGAATGGTCTAGTTCCTTTTGATCAAACTTGCACAGTTCCTATACCCGGGAAAGTATTTTTTAAGGACCTTGAAGTTTCGTTGAGAGGTGTAATAAAAATACAAAACACGAAAAGAACTACGTCTTAGCCTGTAGGAAATCCGGTTCATCGAAACTGAACAAAGTAGAATTTAAAGTGACCTTCGTAAAGTAATAAGTTTTTCACTGCCATTAGTGTTACAACTATTATACTATTATATTAGATATATCGATTTTCAACACATTCTCCACTTCTATAGAGTCGTTGTCACTTTTGGCCTATCTTGGCATATTAATATTTTCCACGTGAATATCGCGTGAAATCGAAGTTTCATGGAATTCAAGACAACAAACAACGAAATTATTTCTCGAACGAATTGTAGTACTTGCGCTACGCTATTCCACCAAATGACTTCTTTTATTTCATTTACAATAGTTAGAAAGGTTCTCAAGGATTTCCTTTGATCTAGCCAGAACGATAGAGCTTAACTCCTTTGTTGTCCAGATTTTCAACAATTCGACAGCGCGTTCTATTGCGAGGCAATTGGAAACGTTTTTATCAGAAATCCCCGATAAGAGGAAAAGAGGTTTCGGGTACTAGAGGATCGAATCGCCGTAGTTTCTTCGCCCCGCAGCTGAGCTCGGTCATGTAACTGGGATCATTCCCATTTAACGACCGACCGTTTCAAGATTGCAAAATGTCGCGGACAGTTCTGCTCTTCTACAGTATTTATACGAGATTTCACACGCTATTAACCAGATCGACAAGACTGCGAAAGACTGTAGCGAAAAGACTGAGCAGAGATTCGTCCACGTGATTCGATCGAACATTCGAAAAGCCCGCCTTTTCTCGATCGCTGACTCGATTCAATTAAATCCCTTTATTGGAACGACATGTATTTTAGAAGATAATGTGTGTTGGGTTCGTACGTATGGAACGTGGTTTCTATTTCAAATGAAATTTTAATTGCGCGTAGTTCTTTCAAAATATATTAAACGTCAAAGTAATCTCCGCGTGATTCAACGTACTCTTCAGGTAATTAATTGTGTAGTTTCATTATTTAAAATTTATCAGAAAGGTCAAGTCTATGATTAAAGAATTCTTGGAACGAAGTAATATTAGCGTTTCTTGATTTATTGCTTCTATTAGAATAATTTATGCGTTGAGCGGTTGTCTAGATAAAATAGAAGATAAATAACAAATTCATGTTTTCAGTGTCTTTCGTGGTTCTTATATCAATTTTAAATTTACACGGAGAAGTCACAGAGATATTCTAATTATTCTAACAACATTTTGACATTTATCTTTATAAATTTCTTTAATAGTGAATATGCGATACGTGAGTTACAAGGAATACCTGTTTTCTTTTAGTTTGATTTGGTATTGTATCGCATAAAATTGAAATTTTGAAGAAGGTTTCATATACACAAAGCTAATATATCTGTAAAAGCTTGTCGTGTTATCTGTAATTCTTATTCGATTAAACGTAGTATTTTAATTCTCTTTATAATTCCTCGCGAACAATTGGCTTTTTCTGACAGCAATATGCGAATTAATTTTTCAACTTTCTGCATTAAATTACAGCTGAACATTTTTCGTTACGGGAAATAGCTTTGTACGAACTTCAAACGCTCGATACAAAGGCGAACGTAAAACATAATTACATCAGGCGCTCTGCGATGAGAACACTCGCGTAAATGGTTCTAGTCCGGTCTGACAGAATCGATTCGAAAATTAATTATTCACAGAGTCGAACAAAGAGGAATGATTTATCATAAAGATAATATTGCCTTTCGTTTCAAATAGATTTTTATTCTCATCGCTGAAGAACATAAGCATAATCGCATCTATATAATCTTCTTCGTGCAACATACAATTATTACTGCGCTATTAGCATATCTATTCGAGCCAAAGAATATAAAATGGAAATACCAACGTAGTATGTGTATCGTCAGAAAGAAATTGCAAGTGACAAGGAGATGGCAAGAACTGCGAAATCTCGAACGACTTGGCTGTATGTGCGTTCGATGCTTTAGGCTGACGATGGAACAACTGCAAAAGGATTTGAGTGCATGGCCCTTCGTTTTCGAGAAATTAATCGAGAAATTTCATTCGTGCTGCTGTAAATTCTTATGTTTTAAATGACTGCGTTTACTATTCCGCTGGTAGAATTGTAGAAATACGCGCATCAATAATCGAAAATTGATCAAAATAAATTATAGAAAACTAATATTAGAACAAATACAATGATAATATTAAAAGAATTCATGAAGAACGATGTAAGAGGAACTTATTAATTTTTTGATAATAAAGGGCTATCACTCCAATACTCTTGGGGTCTTTTTTTATCATCAACCTAAAACATCGAACGCACACACAGCCAACTGATTCGAGATTTCGCAGTTCTTGCCACGTGTTTGCGAGTAAAAATCTAATCTTCAAGTGCTTAAAAAGTTGCTGAAAATTGTATAAAATTCTGATTCAAAATTTTTATTATGCCAATAAATCATACTGCTTGGAAGAAATTACAAGACTACTTCGAAGTTACAAGATTACGAAGAATTTATAAGAACATTTAAAGGTAGTCGAGATTTCTACGGATTCTAGTAGTATGGGATCTCGAAAGTCAGACAACCCTGCTGTTGCGCAAGCTTGGAATCATCACGAAAACTTTCATCGTTACAAGATCTTAGGGCTTCGACTGCCGAGAATGCAGAGCTTCACTTTGATCGCTTTCGGCCACAGTGTACAGGGCTCTGAATCAAAAGCGTGGAATGTGATCGAGCCATCCAAGAATCTTCATGCACAGGTTCCTTAATACTGACATAGGAGCCAAGAAAAGATAAAGATCAGAGTCACTAAGGTCACCAAATATGATAGCTTACGATTTTCAATAGTCGTTCAAAAGATTCGAACCTCGTTCTTCTATTCGATGCGAAATCTGACGTCTATCGAGTCCTCGAGCAACGATGTTCGATGTCTGGAGTTAACCAACTGGATATCTTATTATTTGTAAACTTTCAAACAAAACTGTGTCGATTCTTAAGTTGTCTCGAAGAAAATCTGTGGCGACGCAAAAACTTAAGCTGCGATATTACGTCCTTATAACTTTTTACGTAGTACATCAAACGCGATTACACGTAGCTCTAGCGATCATTTTTCTTGGACGTAAACTGTCAGATTCAAGAAAGTCAGGAAATGTTCCAAGAAATTTGGGAGCCGCGCCGTTACGATCACTTTGCCATTTGTCTTTGCCAAACAATTCAAGGTTTTTGCGATGGTCAGCAACGGAAGGACGATCTTCATAAAGTTGTGCACGCTTGTTGACAACCGCGACAAATTCCAGTTACCATTTTTACCCCATGGCTTGTCAGTTTTCTTGCAAAGTCTCTCCTTGTCTTTCTCAAAACTGCCCAACCATGCGAGTCCAGCACTCGATGCGACACATAACGCGGATATACAAATCGTATTAAGCTTTAAAAACGCGACAAAGTCAAATAATTGAACGTTGTTTAAGACGATTATTCAAAGCGACATTTCGCTTAAATGTCCAATTACGATAAATACACAAATATACGATTGAAATAGAAAGAAAAGAAGCCTTTTTCGTCCATAAGCCTGTGCTAACCATAACTTTATAATTTTTGAGAAAGATCGACTTGTTCTAGACATATATTTTAAGTATATCGTTTACCATTTCGAGAAGGACGAACCGGTTTGTGGATTGTGACATTCTGCTTATATTAAGCGGAATAATTTTATTAGATAAAATAATAAAATACCACCATCCTAAAAAATAATTCATTCTTCCAATTAATTCTTGCGAGTATCTCAAAATCGATCCTCTGTGACACGTGTCACTGCCCTGGAAACTGACGTTTGATGAAACGAGTCGTTTGGCAAAAGGAAACGATGCTGGAAGGCGAGGGAAAATCGCGACTACGAGAATCACGATTACTATTTCCAGGAGGCGGAACTTTTCTTCGATTCTCCTAGCAATTATCTAAAGTTTCGTTGGTCGATGCTTTTCTTTCTTATTCGCAGATATTTCCTAGGTTAAACTTTTCTCTGTACAATGATCGCCGGCGACCTCGTTTCGTTTATTGCTCGCATCGCAAATCGACGGGGCGGAGTTCGCGAAACTTTCATTTAAACCGTCGGCCTTTACCCCGAATACACCGCGATACGGAACGAACAATGTCCATTCTGTCTTCGAGGCGAACGATAATAAATTACGAGCTTCAGGCCGAAATCATCGTCCGTTCCGACCGAATGAATCGGTGAAATCAATTCCATTCTGTGGGCTCCGTTTCTCTACGACTCGATCGATCTATAAAGTTTATACAGTAAGACATATCGCCTCTTTTTGATCGTAAAGCGCAATGGGAACTTCGTTTTAATACCAAGTTCCATTCTACGATATTTAAGTAGGATTCTTTATAGTTCATTTATTAGGTAGCGGGTGTTCCGCTCGCATAAGGTTCTCCTCGTTTTATGTAATTTTAACGAACGTTACTGGCAAATATTATTTCACCGAGATACACTTAATTATTTTTTAATTTTTTAGTTTCCAGATCCACTTGCTAATTTTAAAACGTTAAGAATCAATAGTCTCGAAGAATCGCTGTTTCCTTACCATGAAATATACTTTGTACGAAGGGAAATAAAGTCAACGTAGACGAAATTCGTCTGTGGCAATCGTATGATTGAAAACAGGTCTCGTGATGAAATCGAGGCTTCGAAATGAACATAATACGCGAAATGACTACGAAAGCGATACACCGTAATGTATTGTATAATCGAAGACCATAGAGGAGACACGATAAATCACGTTATTTCGTTGTTCATACGAGAACAATTTTAAAATCCACTACTCTGTCAAGCAATAAACTATCACTAAATTATCAAGTATTTCCATAATACACGAATGTATCGTCTATCGACCAATGATTAGATGATAATATATTTTTCTATGGAGCAGGTTGTTCCTCCTTTTAACTATGTTATATCAAAATATACGTCCTTTCAGCTACTAAGCAACGAGTTTGACGAAATATCGCGAGAATTAGAAAATCAGAAACATAGTACGTACCATATTTTTCCCGTGTAACCTTCGATTGAAACGGACAAATGAAGCACATTTCACGACGAGTAAGTCATCGGACACCATCTCCGTGTTTTTCACGCGACTCTAATTGCACGATCAACGTGAAAGAAGTGGAACATGACAGAGGATACGAAGCGGGAGGGGAAACCGAGATATCGCTGCGTCGCTCGGTATTTGCATACAATGCACCGCGATGCGTTGGCCAGACAATGCTGGATCGGCCCTTCCTTTTTTTTTTTTTTCTCTCGTTCGAACGAGAACAAGGCAGGTAGAGAGGACAGCGGCGTGTTCGTGGTGGCGTAACGTAAATCATATCTCTAAATAGATTCGGATCGAGCGGTGGAGTCGGGACTACCATAAACAGCAGAACGGATCCAATTTGACCTGGAATCGTATCCGAATCAGTCACGGGATCGCGTGTACCGAGCTGGCCAATTTTGCAACATAATTACTCCAGTCCCCCGTCTGTATCGATTCTTTGCGAAGGCCATTTGATTTGTGATCGCTCCTGTTCCCTGTTTCACCTTAATCCGCGCAGCTATGATCGCGATTCCTCTTTGACTTTTACTCGAATATAAAGCACTCAAACTTGTCGTCTTAAACTTCAAACTGGAATTTATTGCTCGAATTATAGAGATACCGTAATGGTAGCATGCAAAGACTATTCTTTATTTAGAATGAAAACCATACTGTTGAGAATAAAGCTGCTTTATTATTTAAACTCTTTGCGATCAGCAGTATTTTCCGACCTTCGTCCTACTACGGACTGCACTGATTTTAGCCAGAACAGTACAATCGTGTAATGTTTCGCTATTTCGATATTTTACCAACAAAATGATAGAATAAAATATTTATACAATATATATTATGTTATATTAGAATCAGTATTATTATTTACTTATAATGATGATGGTATATGTACAATGTACAATACAGGGAATTCGTTCGTTCAAAACGTGTGAGCTCTCCAATATTTAATCGATAAGGGGATATCGTTGAGGCTCGTCTTCTTGATTTTCTGCCGCGATGCATGTACATTTTAACGTTCAATACTGTGATGGTCAGAAACTCGCGACGATATACATTATTATGTCCCCATGTACGAAAAACGGCGCCGAACCACAATAGGATCGCAAAGGTTTAAAACAATCTTCAGTTCGTTCGTACTAAAATTTTGCGACACAAACACCCTGGACAATTCTTCAGCAATTTTCGCCGGATTACGACTGAATATCGTGGAACGATTTAATCAACCAAGAATGTCCAATGTTCGATTTCCGTTGACGTTCGCGTAAATTTAATGTTTACGAGGATGGCGATAGAATCGCGGAATTTCCAGTCGGACTGGAACGTAGACGAACGGCGGGAAAAGCGATAGAAATAGAAAGTAAAAGGGACAGTCGGCGGGCGGCGGGTAATTTTTATTCGAACAAAAAGCTTAATCGACGCGTGCAGGATGGCCCAATAAAATCGCAATCACGGCGCACCGTTCGTTCGCTGGGAACGCTTGGTAATCATTGCAATTGCGATTCGTTTGTTAAACGAATTTGGAAAGAGAATACGGGGGGACCAATTGTTCGCCGCTGCTCACGTTAAATACGCCAGCTAATTACCAATTAAGCGCTGTACACAAAGCTGCGTGGCGCGCGGCAGATGTTGCTGTTTCCAGGACCGATTCATTTACTCTGTATGCGCATAAATTACGGAAAAACGTAATTCGCGATGCCGCGACAGCGTGAGTCGTTTCGCCGATCGGCGATCCCGATCCTTTTGCCAGTCGATAAAAACCAGCCGAACTTGGAATCTAGTTGCGTATCCGAGGGATTTCGCTCGATCGCAAATGCTTACTCGATAATGCTCTTTTCATACTTATCTCGAGAATCGTTCGAATTTTCTGTGCCGCGTGCTCGGTGGTTCGTTATGCAAATCGCCGCGCTCGCGTAGAATTTCAATAAATCCGATAGCGAGAAACATCGAAATTTAAATGTTTTTTGAAATCAAATTTCAGATCCGTCGCAGCCGACCGTTAAATCCTATGGTTTTACGATAATGACTGCGAATTGCGTTCGATATAATATTTAATTAATCTTTTGCGATGAATCCCCAATACTTTGCACGAATTAGCGATACTAAAGATACGCGAGACGATTAAGTGGAATTTATAAGCATTTAAACGTGTACAATAATTTCAAATCTAAGACTACTCGCGTGAGTTCGTATCGATACGAGTTACTAATATTGAGAAATTTTTTTCGATTCTTTTAGTACCAAAAGTAAAATGAGGAATCAAATTAAGAAACAACCGAGACTGTAATGTCTGGTATTTAATATCAGAAGTTGATGCAATTAAGGAATCAAATATTTAATCCACCTTTAATTTCAAAAGTGCTTCAGAATCAAATGCTTAAGACTGTGAGAACAATGAAATATTTAGTACATCCCACGGGTCTGGAAAATTTTAAGACCTCGGGATATCTCAGATGCTACGAATGTCTTTGGAATCCAACTATCTTGGACGTCTAGTGGATTCTAGATGATCTCAAGAATTTGGCCAATGTCAGGAGGCCTGGAAGATTCCGAGGATCTTTGCGATCCTGATGACCCCAGATATCTCTGGGAACAGTACGATCTTGAGGTTTGAGGGTTTCTTGGGTTTCCACGCGGTTATCGGATTTTGAGCAGTCTAGATAGAACTGAAGTTATCTACATCGGATTACACGAGCCTGCAAGCATTTATATCGTACACCACGTGTTGGAAATCTCCTACGTCGAACCACACAAATCTCACAACTGTAGCAACAACTGCGTTACCTCGTACGATATTGAAAATAGCTGAAACATCTATCGAAACTCAGTATTATTGTGTATCGTTAAAATAAACGTAAATGTATAATAAATAATTTAAAACGTAATACAAACAAATGTAAGTAAAATAAATAAAAAAAAGAACTAATATTCGTCGTTATGTATAGACATGTGGTGGACGGTGAGACGTGTTGTTGGTTAAAGTAATAAGGAGACGAGTTAATTCAATTAACTATATTTTACGTTCTAATTAACTATATTATATATTACGTTCGAAAATTTTGGGCCGAAAACGTAAGCAAGCTCGCGCAGCCTTCGAGTCATTCGCACGACTTGTGTAGTGCGATGATCGGATTGCATATTAATTTTGTATTAGTGATTTTTGTATAAATAAACTTTTTGTAGTACTTGCATCTACCACAATCATTGCTTCAGATTGTAATTACTTATCAAACATAAATATTTATAACTTTTAATATTTATATTTGGCCCGATCATCGTACTACGGGCTATGCCCGTAGTTGTAGGTTAAGGGGTTAATCGCAAGCGTTGCTCGCTTGATGATACTCGTTATAAGATCGCGCGATACTGCGGTACTGATACTAATTGTTATGCTGATTCGTTAGACAGATTTGTTATACTTATTCGCTCGACTGACTGACTGGCTGACTGACTCGATACTGATATTCATTTGTACGACTGACTGACTGACTGATATTGTAGCGCGACTGACTGACTAACTGACTGACTGACTGATATTGTCGCGCGACTGACTGTGTCTGGAGGACATGGTCGTCTATTTATACTGGTCGAGGGAGTACCGAAAGGTTTGAACTTGTCGCAGGTTGTAGGTTCCACGTAGCAGCGAAATTGCTTTGTCCAAAGTTTGTTTATGTGCGTCGTACAGTGTTAATCCACTGTGGAAAAACAACTACGTGAGGCATCCGCGTATCGAAACGTTCTAAGATGCAAATGCCGCTACAGACATATTAGTATAGGTTAGACGTATTACAAATTCAATATGTTTGCATAATTTTGTCTGAACCTTGTTTATTTTCGTATGATAATCATAAATAGACAAGTCGACCGAGGTATGTACTTGTTAAAATATATATGTTTGCTCTGCTACTTTTACTTAATCACCCAACTTACAATGTCCAAATATTTATATTTCCTTTGCCTTCGTAATAATTTCGTCGAGCCAAGTCGATCATGTTTCCAACTTATTCGATGTTAAAAATCTAACATAATTTTTATTAAGGACATACAATCATATAATAAATTAATGAGACGCTTTGATTAATAGAATTAGAATAATGATAAAAATTTCAAATAATATCTTCCATATCCATGTAAAATTATATTTTTACGATACCAAGAAATATCTTGAAAATACCAACAGGCTGTACTCATAACGTATTTCCCGCGAACTGCCATGAATTACCATTCATAGCTTTCTCCTTGCGCCAGCGAAACGCGATTTAAGGTCGAGAAGAATTTCTCGTTGGACTTAAAAGAGAACGTAGTCAGAGATGCGTTCGCAGTGGCGCCAAGTCTCGATGAAACCCGTTTACGGAACGTTTATAGGATTTCACCAGCATGCAGAGTGACAAATACTTACGAGTTAAAACGACAGTCTAAATCTTTTTCGGGAATTGAATTTCACAAAAGTGCGTGACCCATCCACAGCTGCAACCGAAACAATTTCAAGGAAAACAAGTTTCAAGATATTTTTACGAGTTTCTTCGACCGTGAAACTCTCAGAAATTCTTTCGTTACGATTTAATGCACAGCTAACGTTACCGAACCTTCTTTTTTTCATCGTATAAATGCACGAGCAGAAAATTTATTGGAACGAATAAATAATCTACTAAGAATAAAAAAAATATAATGTTGTTGGTTCGACGATATTTCTAATATTTTCCGTTTATTGTTTGAACTAAATAAAATTTGGTTCGTTAGGTCGAATTATGACTTTAATGGCGCCTATTAAAATATTTTACAGATCGTACGGGCCATCGTTTTATTATTTCTGTCAGCGGGTAATAAAATTTCATGGAGCTTATGGCAAATTACCTTAATGGCCGTAATTTCGATTATCCACGACAGAAACCATACTGCATAAAACCTTCTTTAACGTGAACGAAACCGTACGTGTCCCCCGATAGATCGCATAAAATATGCAAAAGGAAAACCGATGAAGGGACATTCGCAATTATGCTTCAATTAGTTTCAGTAGCTACACGCGTATGCATTTCATAAATGCAAAATTCCTCGATGCTCCACTTTCACGTCGTATGCAGGAAATTTGCAAATGTCTTTAATTAGAATTCCAAGCATCAAAATGACGGCGTATAAGAGCCACAAACACGAATATTACAAATTCATGCGCGTAATCAGAGACGCGTCTCTGACTGCTGCAAAAACTGACGCATATGTTGCGTCGTCTTAGTTATTTCGAATTTTACTACTGGACTCTCATAATCGGTAATAACTCCTCATGTCGTTTTTTACTTTACTATTTTTGTATGTTTTCATAGACGAATTCAGAAAAATAAACAAAATGAAATTATTAATTAAAATAACGATAGATGTTTCTATCGAAGAAAAAGGAATAATTTAAAGCTATTTTAGCTGTTAAGCTATAGTCTACCTTTAATCGATGTCGATTCAATTTCAAACGTGACAAACAAGACTTTGACCAAATTATATAAATACAAATCCATATATCGAAAGTTATTTTAGAAGATCAAAGATAACCAGATCGCCTATAGAATATCAATCTTTTTTCACGTAACGATTCCGCAAAGCGGTTGATAATGTTATTGGTCGTTCAACAAACAAAGTAACGCGACATTAAACAGTAAAAGCAATACGATTATTCCACGTCTGGCCAGGTTACAAAAGACATCGAACGCACCAACAGGGATTTTCATTTCAATGGAAGGATTATGTGGTCGCATCGCTATGTAAATAAATAGCCCGATCCTCCGAAGGATCGTTCTTGTTGGTTCGCCCAACAAAATTGTATTTCAATTGAAAACATTTTCGACTCTCGTCTATGAAATATCAATTAAGTGAACCATTTTCATGAAACGAATCGACGATGGCTAACTGTATCTGGAACTTTTATATTTCAATCGCCATCTTATTAAAATATAAATACATATTTTTTATTATCTCTTAAAATATTTAACACAAAGCGAGAAACCATGCATGCAAATTTGTGATTATTTCTGATGTTAAAAAGAACGTAATTAGATCGGAAATGATGGAAAGAACGTAGTAGGGTTAAAAAGAAACAACTTTGAATCTACTTTGTTATTTCTTCCTCTGATTACCTATAATATGGCTTTGGAACAAATTCTAGAAGATTATTTAGAGAGAAAATACTTCTTTCCGGATCGAAATGAGTTTGTTCTGCTTGACTGGAAAAAAAGTTGATATCGGAAAAGGAATTTCCTTGAGAAGTTTGCACTTTGATCGATACCTTCTCTGAAGAAGAAAATATGTTGCTGTATTCTGTCTGGTTCTTTGAACCTGATGATATTTTAAGATGTTAAGGTTTCTTTTCTTTAGCTAATACTTTGATAATTATTTTAGAAATAATAATATACAATAATAATATGTAAATAATAATAAATAACATTTAGATTATAATTTATACGCTAATAAATAACGTTAGACTTTTGAGAATTTTGCTGACAAGAGGAAAATGTTTACTTATTCGAAAATAAAGTTAATTTAGCTTAGACCGATTACTTGGTCGATTAAAACCCAGCTAAGTTTCGATAATTACGATTAATATTTCATTGCCGATGATTCGACACTGCTCCGGAGTTTCTCATTCTTTCGCTTGTTCTTAGTATTAAACTTCAAAATCTGAAACGTAAAGACTTGGAACTATAACAACGATTGACACGAAGAAGAAAAATTTCTAACTTTGTATCACATTACATAATAATGTGATATAATAATTTTCCTGATTGTCCCTTGGTGACGAACAAACACAATAATAAAAACCCAATATCAGGAAGAGAGAAAGTTTTAAATAAGAAAACAGATGAAATTTCTACATATTCGAACGCAAAATTGTATCATCCCTAAATAGTACGAGAATACACAAGACACGCTGCTGTATAGTTCGCATTTATCAAATAAGCAAGGGATAGTGTAAGCAATAATTATTCCACAATTCCGTAATCTCTAAGAACCAAATCCAAATAATTCTCTTTTTTCGCATCTCGAAAAATTTCCATCGAAACGATAGATTTCCACATTCTGAACAAATGTTGACCCTTTTCTAATTTAACGTTCTACCCGGCACGGATCGAAGAGGATAATCTATCGCGGTGCCTAGCGCCGACCGGCTGTCATCCCGGCTCGATATTTTAAAAGTTGAAAAACAGTGTCAAAAATAGAAGATAGGAGAGCAGAGGGAGTAAAAAGGGAGGGAAAAATAGAGACTCGCTTTGAGGGCGACGGGCTGGTTTTTCCGCTTACGTGGGCGCGCTTAATTTGCCCTTTTTACTATCCGACCGTCTTGTCCGCGGTAAAAGCCGCCATGGGAATCGGGAGTGAACTTTTCAATCTCGTGGCGGATTCTTGGCTTCCAATCTGCTCCCAATATCACCGGGTATTCGTCGAGCTTTTGAGTTCCGCCGAGTGAATTCCAAAGCTCCCTCTTCACCCCTTGATTTCGATGCGTCGAGTTTATCGAGCGGATAGAGAATCTCGTTCGTGCCACGTCCCATATGCGCCTCTCCTCCCTCACCACCTCTTTCTCCACATACGCATTCATGTATTAGTACATACTCGTTCACAAGTATGTGAAAGCTTCGGCTGATTTGATATCAACGATATATGAAAGTTGCTAATATATATAAATTAAATGGCAAGCTAACGATCTGAAGCGATATTTCTCGTAGAACGTTAACGTTACGTACGCGTGTGTCGTATGAAACGTGAATTGTTCATTGAAACGATAGCTGATTATTTAAATGGTTTCTTAATTCTCGCAAATATCAATTTTTCCCCAGCACATGCTGAGTTTTAGAGATAAATCTCAACCTGCCATAACATTCTACGATAGCGCTGCTAAAAGACAAAAGAGCCCTCGTCGGTCTTTCTTTTCCCAATTTTCTAACTAAATGATACTCCTTCGGAGATAAACGAGTGTACGCATATATTTTTGAACCGTAGTGTACATCCGAATGTAACGTGCGTTGTATCGAGGTCTTATCGCGGACTATCGACACACGAAAATTTCATAGCGAAACTTTGTTCGTCGGCCATTCGATCATACGACGGTTGTAAATTCATTTATATACCTTGGTCGAGCAGTCGAGAAAGGATAACTTTGTGGCGATGCATTGTGATTGGCAAGCATGAACGTACGTGCTATAGAGCCGCGGTGATTTTCACGAGCTTTTTTCAGAACGTTCGGTTCCAACGGATTTATAGTTATGGCATACACGATGTGGATATGGTATCTTCCCTTTTTGACCTTTTTTTTTTTCGGCTGGTTTTAATAGCGCAAGGGAATATGTTTCAGAAAAAGAAATATGATATCGGAGCTTTTCCTATAGATTTTTTCATTGCTATGATGAGCGTTAATGGTATTTTGTATGCTTTTAGTTGTTACGTCGGAGAGAATTTTTTATCTTTAATTAGAATCGTCGGATCCTAGATAACTAGAATAATTTGACTTTAGCTGCTCAACTTTGCATTATTTTTAATTTCAATTTACTTTAATTTCAAAGTATTCGATTCTACTTTGTATTTTATATTTTACACGATACAAATTATCGATCTCTTCTATCGCGTATAATATAGACCAGAAATTAAGATTAATCATCGACCTAAATTATTATAGTTAGCCATGATCCCATTCTTTCTTGTCGAATAATATTAGCAAGGTACGACTTTAGAATATTCTAGAAAGTATATTGGAATTTTCGAAATATTCATGTTGTAAAATGCACAGGTAACTAGATTCCTCAAACAATTCTCTTTCGTCTCGTAGCTAATACTTTTGCAAAATTTCAATCGTTTCTAAGGTACTCGCATCTCGCGGTTCGTTCAAAAACACTTCCCTTTCCTTAAAAAACAATTCGCTTTCGTCTCGTTGCTAATACTTTTGCAAAATATCAATCGTTTCTAAGGTACTCGCATCTCGCGGTTCGTTCAAAAACTTCCCTTTCCTTAAAAAACAATTCCCTTTCGTCTCGTGGCTAATACTTTTGCAAAATGTCAATCGTTTCTAAGATACCTGCATCTTATGGTTCGTTAAAAAACACTTCCCTTTCCTTAAAAAACAATTTCCTTTCGTCTCGTGGCTAATACTTTTGCAAAATTTAAATCGTTTCTAAGAAACTCGCATCTCGCGATTCGTTAAAAAACACTTTCCTTTCCTTAAAAAAAACAATTCCCTTTCGTCTCGTTGCTAATACTTTTGCAAAATTTCAATCGTTTCTAAGGTACTCGCATCTCGCGGTTCGTTCAAAAACACTTCCCTTTCCTTAAAAAACAATTTCCTTTCGTCTCGTGGCTAATACTTTTGCAAAATTTCAATCGTTTCTAAGGTACTCGCATCTCGCGGTTCGTTCAAAAACACTTCCCTTTCCTTAAAAAACAATTTCCTTTCGTCTCGTGGCTAATACTTTTGCAAAATGTCAATCGTTTCTAAGATACTCGCATCTTACGGTTCGTTAAAAAACACATCAGTTACATATATAAACGGTAAATAATTGACAGGACGAGATATAAGTTTCGAAAGTGTTGCGGTACCAAATAAAAATTTTAATTAGGAAACTTTATTAATACCCAGATGAACGTGATAAGGACAAACTGATTCGCGAGAAGCGATTGTACGAGGAACGAAAGATTGAGAACGGCGCTGACTAACGAGATTAAGAATTGAATTCGCCGATCCCGATCTAACCTAATTTTGCGCAACGACTCAACCGTAAGAAGCTTCCCTCGACGAGAGCACGAAAGACGACACACAGGGAATGTTGTAATTCTTATTGGCGGAAAGACACGTGGTTCTAATTAACTTCGTGTCGTCGCCAGGGATTTAATCCCGTGGAGAATCGTTTCACCGACCGAGCAGTAGAAAATGGCAAGACTCTGCATCTTTCGTAATGTCGTGGAACCGCCCATGAACGGAATTGAAGCGCTTCGAAACGAATTATTCCTCGGACATCTCCCTTCTGTTATACATACAGTGACTATAAGAAAATATTTCTACACTGTCGTACTTATTATGACGTTTACATATAAATTAACCGTTCGAGTCCCAAGCAGCGCGATCGCGCTGTTTAGATTTTGTGTCGAAAAGTCCCAGTACATTTGAACGTTACGAACGACTGACAGTATTTTGTATTTCATTGTTATCTTCTGAATAATTTTTATTGTACAAAACTCGAAATATTTAGAAACTAATAGTACGCATATGTAATAATACAGGTTGTATTTCATAAAGTAACAAATATAACGAGCGCTATTGTGCCGCTTGTTTCTCTTCGCAATCGATTAAGACAGCCGCTGTCGCGTTGTTCGGGATTTTTCGACCCCGTTTTTTCAATGACTCAAACGGTTAATTAGATACAAGTATATCGCATATCGATGTCAAACGATGTATCATTTAGCAGTACTTTCGTACGACTAGAAAAATTGAATACTATGAAAATAAAACATAGAAATCGATAAAAAAAGGTAGGTTTATTAAAAGAAAGGATGGGTCCAATACTTTTCGTAGACACTGTACATGAATTTTTTCTCCGAGTTTGCTTCAAACCGTACTGCTTCGTAATCTACACTGCGTAATTTTTTTATTTTTATCGTGCAGGTAACGATTAAAAAAATTTGTTATGACACGATCTCTAGCAGCTGATTTTAACACGTCCATTGGTCATTGGATATTTATTACGTTCAATGTTATATGATAACGAATAACATTTATATCAATTCATTTATAGTATAAAAACTGAAACATATGCTTCGCATGTACCATTATCATGAAAGTCTTCTAAAAGATTTGTCATTTTCAATTTGCATTTTGTCCGTACATATCGTAGAGTGTTAAACGTCTCGATAATCTTGTTCATGAATTATTTATTGTTTTATTTCATTTTCTGCGCCTTTTGTATCGTGTTACCTCCATATCATTTTATTACTTATCGCCTTGACAGCTTTTTGGACAGACAATTTGAGGACGTAAATGTGAACGTAGGCGATTTCGAACGTGTTAATTAAACGAAGTAATAAATGATATCACTCACTGATGTTCTTTTCCCTGTACTGTTGCAATGCGTCGCTGGTGAGGCAGGCGAGGACCAACCACACGACGAAGCCACACCTTCTCATTTCGATCTGCAAGGTAACGCATGAATTAATTATAACGTGTTTGAGAACATTCAGAAACCGCAGCAATTCTCCAACCCATGCGATTGTCTCGCTGTTCACACGATAAAATACGTGTACGCTCGGCGAACTTTCTGAACGGCAAATACTTGTTAAAATTTTATCAATTTGAATTATTAAAAGTAACGCGATGGATTGCAAGCTGAAAATATGACTGATAAATAATTTGAACCGAGTAATTTATTTCCTACCGAAAAGTATACTATTCGTAAAATTTTACAACCGTTTTATAATAATTTCTATAGCTGATCTGCCTCTACTTCCAACGCGCGAAGAACAAATTTTATTACTGTAAATTCATTCAGCGTGGAACGAGTGCAAAAAGTCTGGTTTAAAACTCAGCTTTCTCTTATCCCACACACGCCGCTCCTACATTCGACGCTTTTCACGAGATTCATACCACTGAAGCCTCGGATTCTACGTAATTTACGGATTAAATTGAACTACGTATTACCCGACTCACGCTTCCACCGAAAACTTTCAAAATCACAGAATTGCAAGGTAGTAAGAATTAACACAGCTTCGATTTTAGTTCTTGGAAAAGTAAATGCAATCTGATTCGTCTTTGACAGAATCGAAGCAACATTCGCGAAGAAATAAATAATTGTCAAATAAAAAAATTACGACGTATAACAGTTTGTCGATTGAATATCGAACGAGTCGATATTTCCTAGTTGACGCAATAGATTAAAATCTTCCCAAAAAAAGATAAAGCTACGTGGCAGCAAACGATGCTGCCAGGTTTCCCGATCATCCACGATCAATCTCTCGCAATCTGCCATAGTCTATTTCGTCATAACGTCGATCGTGAACCTCTTTCGACAATGGAACAATGGCGAGGCACACGCGCGGCTGCCATTATCTACACCTCGACAATGTCGTGAAACTGGTAAACTCTCGACTGCGCGAACAAAAGGGTCCGACAATTTGACTTTGGACGATCAGATCGCCACGAACAGATGTTAGTATTAACAGGCTGTATACGAAATGGACGGAGATCATCGACGGCGCTGCCGTACGGTAATCGATCGCCGTAATGCTTTCATGTCACTGACAACTGTCGTGCGGTTCGAAGGGGTCCCAGTGGCAGTCTGGCCTGTCACGAATCAAAAGCGAGCCGGTACGATGAGATCCTGTCTGCCAATTGTCGGCGTCGATTGCCCGCTCATTAACGCATAGTCTGCACCCTGTCATACCTATCTGCGTCTCCTAGTCGATATCTCGTTAATAGTCAACATTGTACGTGAGTACGAGTCGTAAAACGTCAGACTGCCATCTCTGGAACCAAGTTCGATCGTTTAAACTAATTAACGAGATTCTCGGCGGAAAATTACGTTGCTGGATTCATAAACCACGAGAACCTAGACTCTAGAGTCTAGACCCTTGTCAAACGGAATGGCAGAAGCGTTTACATGCGTCGGATTACAATGCTCCATTTGTCGGAGATTCGAAAGTTTACATCGTTCGGAGAACTTTTGGACAGCTTGGAGTTTCGAGGGTTTAGGCTTTCCGTGATGCTTTATTCTAATTTATTATTGAGAAGTTTTAGAAAGCGAAGAGTTCTTTTTGATCTTCTGTTCTGTTTGATTTACGTTAATGTTCAAAAGCATACATATCGTATCATTTATTATTCACAGGTATTTTAAGAGTGAAATTGAACCGTGATGATAATTGTACTTATCCATTAAGGACTAAATTATAACATACAAATAAGATATAGATTTATTAACCAATTACCAATTAAGGCAGATAAGATAAATATTTGCCATTAAAACAGTCTTTCTTCATCGATAAACAAAATTAGGTAAGCTAGAAATAATAAAGAAATGTCAGAAAATCGCTGTGTAGTTAACCAAAATCACCTGCAACTTTAACCCAATCCACATCGTACGCTGCCCGAGCAAATCTGCATAAAGGTCGAACTCCACCGATTACACAACACCGATAACAATTTAGCACGCTGTTTCGGCCAACATCGTTCGCCGAACGGCAACATTTCGTGAAATCGCGGAGGCGGCCCAACGCTAGCCAGAATCTCGTTAATTTCGCGGATAAAGAGCCGCGCGGATGGAAGTTTCTACTTTGCGCCGCCGATCATATTCATGGGAAAAGGTCTTGGGGCGCAAAGGTCTTGAACGTTGTATACGTAGAACTCGGTCTGAAGCCGAACGAAACATTTTCTACCATCCCGATCGCGTTTCGAAATCCTCAAAGAAATATATCTGTGTATAGACATATATGTCGGAGATGAAAGGACATCGGGGCCTTTCTTTTGGAATGTTTGGGAAGGTCCCCAATTCTTTAATCCAGACTTTTTATTATAGCCGTACTTAAATAATAAAACTGAGAAATAGCTGTTTATGATTCGATCCAATCATGTTTGCCCGATATCTTTGACAGTGGGTTTGGACTCGAAGTGACATAACGGGTCGCTGAACGTAGCCGCGGTCACGGGAGGGACGTGTACCTAAAAGAGGTATAAAGTAATTAAATAGCTCTGCTTAAAAACAAAGATTGACCCGAGGGATACAGAGAGGAGTATATAAAGACAGTTCCACTTGGACTGAGGCTCAATCCGAAAAGTTCGTCTAGTCCAGTGCACACGTACGTCTAGTTCAAAATCGCAATTGTCATCCCGTGGACCGTGTATTCGTTATCGAACATAAACTCATCGTCATCGCCGTCTAGATCACCGATATCAATTGTTTACCTTTGTAATACATTCACTGTAATAAATATCGTCTGATATACCACCACGGTGGCCAACTCGCAAGAAGATTCTTTATACGCCCCGACTGACAATGTAACCCCGACATATAGATATTTCATAGGATCACGTATCGTTCTCCCTACAACTACAAATATTGCGTAATATTTCGCTTATCCTCTCATCGACGATGCTGTAGCTTTTACGTTGTTTTACTATCTCAAGCTTCGTCAATCGCAATTCGTCAGTCGAAAACATGTTCTCGTATATAGAGCTTCTAATACTTTAAGTTTTGTATATTCTCATTTTTGCTAGAAATTCTAGCGCTCTGAGACTGTTAACAAAGTGTCGTTTTCCATACACATATACGTGTACAAGAGGTTAATTCCAGGTATTGGTATTGTTGAAGTGGTCACCACTTCTAAGAAAACTCTACATCTGGTCTTTTTTGTTTTCTCAAGCACTGAAGTCATCGACAGCGTATAGACAGTAGACTGGGACAAAGGCAGACCATAGACAGTGGACAGACGACGATGGCTTCGAGGCTTTCAGTCATAGGGTAAAACTACTAGCGTGCGGATCTGGACCAGCTCAAATTATATTCCTACTTGTACTTACACTTCTGTACTAAAATATATTCTCTACCTTACAATTTATCCACGCGTTCCTCTGTTCATACATCTAATAACCCCAACAATTCTAAAATACACGGACCTCTGTTATCGGTAGGTACATGTTTATGAAAAATTTGGAGATGAAAAAATACGTAAGAAGGCACATAATATACAAAAATATATGAAGCGTGCAAAGTACAATATTCGTTGTAATACTATTTAGTACGTAAAACAATTTCTTCTCTGCGTATGAGCCCCATTCTTTTAATAATCTCCATAACAATATGAAATTTCATAAATAATCGTCTAATTATCAACATCAAGATGCTGTTACTCTAATGTCTCAGTACGTGTACGATGAGTTTGTGCACAGCTAAACACGAAGCACCTACGATTTTAAGTAGATTCCGAATCGGTAACACCACGCTGACATAAGCACGATACAACTAGGAATAAATCGAGTTGCAGAGATGCTAGCCAAAAATCGACCAGGACTCGGGAGAATCCGAGCTCGAGACAGCCGAGCCAGCAGCGCGACTTTCCATCGTCCTATGATTGAGTCGTCCGACCGCTGAATTCTTCGTCCGCGTTCATCTGCGACATTTACGTGCGCGGTTCCTTTGAGAATCGTCGAGTACAGACTGTTGTCCCGATCGGCAGCTATTTGTATAAATATTTGCGGCAGCCCGGTCGACCATTTGCATGTAAACGTTGAACGAAAAGCATCTTTTTCCCTTTGTGTATCTACCGGTGTATCGTATACGTGTTTAAGAATTTGTTCGGATTCGGTGAGAATAGGTGCTTACGAGACCTCGTGGTATAATTTTCTCGATACGCGGGTACTGTGGATTTCTCGGGATGGATTTCAGACGTTTCAAAAATTTGTACGTAGACATATCGCTTAGGAGGGTACGTCGTTTAATTTTAAAATACGTTATCGTACACAAAGATTTATTAAACGCGTGTATTATTACAGAGAATGTACAAGTACAATCGCAAGAATGAACGATTCTAGCATATTTGGTATATTATTCTAAGTTGTTCCTTCTTACTTGGTATTTACCAAAATTTGCTGCAAGAATTGCACGGTTAATTTATAGAACATCCTATATACTATCATCGTTTTGATAAGGATACGAATTTTTCCCGTGTATACACGTAGAAATTTCTTGAAAAGTCTATCAAAATTTACGTGACTTGATACTTTACGTTATAAAGCAAAACACACTGGTTCAATATACCGTTCGACACGTCCAATTTATACCAAACATTACATTTCATTCAATCACCGTAAATGTCCTGATATTTACCGGCGTCCATGCGCGAAGATACGAGTCGTTAGTTAAAATCACGGAAAATCCTGATACAAAGAGTTCTAACAGAAACGAAGATCTCCCTATAGCTGCAGCAAATCAACCCGTCTCAAGTATCCAAGCCACTCTATACCTTCGAGAACGAAACCATCTAAAGAAGAGACCAAATGAAACCCATAAAATAGCAGAGATAAAAAGGGATGGACAATGTCGTGCTCCATATCCGTCACGGATCGTTCGCGCTTATTTCGCGAGCGAACGAACCAGGGCTTTGATCCTGTCCAAAGAATGGACGACTCCGTCAGCAGTAGCCTATATTTCTCGGTGGGGCTTATCCCTTTCCTTCTACCAGGTTATTCCCGGCAAATCCTCCAACGAGTAGCGTGGAAGTTTCTATTTTTCCCAAAGGGAAAACATCGTCGGTGAAAGCTACCTACTAGAGTTCTCACCGAGAAGGTGAGGAGAGGATGCAGCGTGTGCTTGGCGCGAACACACGTAAAGCCTCGTGGACCAAACGTGGCTCTGTGTCTCGAGACGACGACGAGCTGCACGCTGGAACCGGAACAGCGCCTTCGAGCATCCTTTCGTACGGTTCATCGATCGCTGAAGCGAGGCTGGCCAGGCGTGAGCCCACGCTACTTGCACGTATCTCGTTTCACGGTTAGCCGGATCTAAAATATTCCCTAGCCCTTTTCATCGGGGACGGCCTCGGCAAGTCCTCTATGGAGGACCTTGATCCGCCCGCGTGAATAAACCGGCGGCGTACCAGCGCCGTGAAGGCAAACAGGATGCATTTCGATTTCGGGGTCGATCGATACGCGGATATAGCTGTAGCCGCTCTTTCCATCCGTAGTTCCGACTAACGTTGCATTATGAACCTTGCCCCGACGAAAGAGCGCTTAAACAGCAGGGTTGAAAGGATCCTGCAATAGGGAAAATTGATTCCGAGATAGCGGGCTCTATCTGCCGTGTACTAAGCGTAACGAACGAAGAAAGGGGAATCGTCCGCTGCGTGCTATACAGTAACAACGATTTTATTGCAGTTGGAAGTAAAATATGGATAATTAAGGAGGAAGTTAAAAGGAGAGAAACGATTGCATCGAAGAGGTGGGACGAGGGATAGGAAAAGAAATTGAGGCGGTATATTGGTCGTAAAACGTGAGATTTGAAGCACAAAGAATCTTCTTTTCTATGAATTAAATATGAGTAAAAATAAGACGTATTATAGATAATAAGATCTTAAGCGATACGTTTTCATCTATAATCGTTACGTTTTCTGTGCAATTAAGAATAGTAACTCTGAATTATCTCGAAATTCCAGATGCTGGATGATCAAACTAGAACTATGTAATTCTCTGTTGATACTCCCACCTAGCCTAGACGACGATACAGGCTAGCTTAACCTACAACCTGGATAATTCAGCCGAAACCTTCCGAGTATTTAGCGAACCCGTTATATCCTTACACCCTGTTGAATGATCTCTTCAGAAAATTCATCCTCCGCTCCCCGAATTGTCCGCGTCTTGCTATACTCGTTTGTCTTCCCAATCCTGAGGATTCCTCCGCTCTAAATTAAACGAGTCCAAAAATTTTTCAAAAAAAAGAGAAACAATTATTCCGGATCCCGCTCACATCCTTCAGCGCGCACGGTTACCCCCGTTAAGCCAGAAATCTTGAGATTATCGAAGCGAGAACGGTCGGTGGTTTTTGCACGCGCTAGATGTACGTTCATTTCTCAAATGTCGTCGCGAGAAAGACGCAGACGTTGACCGGGGAAGAAAGACGAAGGCCGAAAAACATCCAGGGAGCATCGCAGGGGCTTCCCCGCGCTCGCGTTGAACCCGGAGGAAAAATGAGCAGGAGCCTTGGCGAGAATAGAAGGATTTGCGAGGGAATTTCTGACGGCGTTCTGGCCACATCCGACCGAGTGATAATTAGGGCTGTTCGTCACGGAACTGGCAAGGCAAGAAGGGCCAGGGCAAGGTTCCCGCAAGAAAAGCCGCTGATCGAACAAACTTCCTCGCTAAGTAGCTCTCCAGAGATTAAACCGGCGCGGCGGCTCTATTCACCAGCCAGAAATTCACTTCCCGTCGCGGCGGCAAACTTTCTCAACTCTGTTAATGATATTTGTATAAAAGCGATCGCTGTTGATCTCGGGATCGTTCCACCGGCGATATCGAATTTACGAATTCTATTCAAAAAGGGTTGAGGTTTTTGTGGTAGCGGTTCGTATAAATTGTTTCGCGTAACACGTTGACCGCGGCTCCGATTTCGATTTTCTACGATACCGTATGCTATAACAAAACATTTTCATGCAGTATCGCGTACTATGTATCTTTATATCTTTACATACGCGTGTGTTTTATATATGAATTGCTATGAAATACTTTTTCATAATTTTGGGAATTGTAGTTCGCGTGTGTGGTGTTTAAATCGGAGTCTACAAATACGTGTCGAATCGAGTGCGCGTGGAACGCAATGAACGCGTCGAGGAGATTCTTAATGATAAATATCGTATTTTGTAATTCCATTTCGTTTTTCGAATATTGTATTCTTCTCTTTATCGTTTAACAATGTTTCTTCTTACTTTTTTTATCAATCTAAATCAATAATATTTCCCTTCTTATCTCGATAGAGAAATGCAATTGAAATTACAATTCGAAAGTGGATAATTAATTGAAACTCAAATTAAAAGTGAAATCACAGCTAATGAACGTTAGCTCTCTGTAGAATGCTTGCAACTGATATTATGTTACTATAATGGAAGCTTTACTCGAGACTGTCCAAGAAGAAACATAATACTTGCATGTTATGCTAGTTGTCGATATGATTATGCAGCGAGGTATTGTCCTCGTGTATTGTCCCCTTTAACCAACACTCAGAATTACGTTTAACTTGCTACACGCTAATGAAATTACATTAGAAAGTTTCAGTCTTTGATGGTTGCATATCCATGAACTTTGCTAATTGTGTTATATTAGCATACAAGTATTCCAGTCACGTTAGTCTCGCCTCGCGATAAACAGTTCGCAAAACATTTCAAACTGATTTCGACCACATTAGGAAAGACTGTATTTTAATCTCGTGATCGTGTCTAATTTGATATTCATTACCTAATCGCTTAACCAATTCAGCTACCATCTAAAAAAAAATGCAATCGTTAAGAAGTAAATGAAATTATCCAACCACTGAGCAAACAATTTACCAGAATAAAATATGATTCTACGAACCAGACTCCCTGTACAAAGCTAACATTTACGCAATTACGTACAACTTAAAGAGATCGTTTCTGCGTACGTACGATCTTAATCGATAAATCGAGCCAGTACCCGATATATTAAGATTTGCATAACATTTCGAAAGATGGGCGAAACTGCGAAAGAACTCGGCGATCTCGTAGCCGCGAATCCGTAGTCGCAACGAAATAGAACTCAGGGGAAATTACTTGGCTGGCGTTGGAAACCTCGTGGTCGAATGAAAATCTAAGAATTTCGCGATCAACGTTCCTCCGAAAGACTCTCGTCTGCAGCGAGGTCTTGCATCCCTACCACCAGCACCTAGTGTCGTCTCGTTTCGGGGCCGAACGATGAACTGAATAATGAAAGCAATCCGGCAAGCTCCGACTTGAAATTGCCTCTGAAATTTCTGACACAGGTCTCCTCGACGATTTATTCTCTCGCTTACGCTCCTTTATAACCGTAATTCTCCTCGACAAGTCGAGGAGAGCAACCAGTCGTTAAGAGAGATCGAAGCGTGGCTTCGAACCAAACGGACGAGGAAAATGAGAAACGAGAGAAAAAAGAAGGAAAAAGATACGGTTAATCCGACGATATTATAAGGTCGCGAATAAACAGAAATAAGTTTTCAGGGTTAGCAACGATACCAGACGTTATTAATAGCAGGTTGAGCGTCTCTCGTTTCGCCTCGTCCTGTGGCAGGCTCGGGCGAGAATTAAAGAGAACGGTTGGAAGAGGCAACGAAGGGAGGGAGAATAAAGCCGGAAGACGATGAAAGTTTAATTCGTCCCCCTGGCCGGAATCACCGAGATGAAGCACCTGAACGTTGCGTCGCTTCGTTTTCCGCAGTATGTTTCGAGTCTTAATATTGCTTCGCCGCTCTTATTGCTATCGTCGCCGGCACACCCCCGTGGCCCCTTTGTCGCCCTATTGTGGTCTGGCGTGGCGCACGCGAAAAGCAATAAAGCAAGCGACGCGGCGTTCCGCTGATAAAGGAAACGAACGCCACGCTCGCACAGCGGAGAAACGCGAAACGAATGAGAAATTCCGACCACGACACGTATTTTGTTACTTTAATCGTGTTATCGTTACGTGCGGCTATACACCGCCAGGTTAACCAGAGCTTCGGTTCGAGATTAAGAACAAAAAGCGATTCCTGTCTCGTACCACGTGTTACTCTTGTTCTGTTCGGTAACCGTGGCGTTTTAGTCTGCTGTTTAGAATGGAAACGCACGTTCCAAATAATCAAACGGTCATCCAAATATTTTCGACGAGAATAACATCCAAGGAATATACAGGAATTGTAAAGAACTTTGTTCAGTTAGAATTTACCATTGTTGTCTTTTATCCATAATTTTTTCATACTGATAATCTTACGATCGTTCCTGAGTTAGCTAGCTGAAGGATTGAGATTCCAATGTTTCGTCCAGGTCGGAACCGAACCGTTCTCCCTCGTCAGAACGACTGATAATTCTCTGGAAAGTCTCTTTTCCAGTTTTCAAACGAACTTGCAACTCTGGTCAATCTTGTTCCTCCGAAAGGTTTCTTTATACGTAGTACATATAAACGCATATTTTCATCTTCTGACCACGTGTACTTCCAATTCCTAATCTTATTCCTCAAATCGTTCTTTGCTTTCCATCAAGAAAGATATTTACACAATCCCAGTTCTCTTATTAGTCACAGGAATTCTCACTCGCCACATTGCGTTCAAGATTTCAGAACAATACGAAACAGAAGAAAGAAAGCGCAAAACGAATAGGAGCGCTCTCAAGTTACTTCTAAGCATACAACGCCAGGAAGCTATCGTATTTACCAGTTTCTCCGAATTTCTACTCCTAGTTGCGTATTCCCACTTTTTCCTACGAAAGCAACAAATTACGCTATTGTCTAGATAGAACGCTCGCAAAGATACCTTCTCTTAATAAAAACATTTGACTTTCCTTAAGATCGTCTTGCTGCTGCTTAACGTAGATTGCCCGCCCTTAAGAGGATTCTGTTTGACATACATAGACGATAATTATAATTCAAGAGTTCCGTCGTCTACTCGCACTTCCCTTTTCTCGCGGAAACTCAGTCGTTTCTAAACCAATTATCGCTTTATCTTGTACCGTAGTAATCAGAAAACCAGAGTGTATTTGCTATTTACGAATAACAGGATTAAACTCTCTTCTTCCAACAAAGATCCTACGAAAACGTACAAAGTCTGTGAAGACTGATTAAACGAATACCAGAGCATCTTTGAAGCGACCAAGTGAAGAACTAAATGAAAACCTTTTCGCGTTGTACCTACGACAAACAGGGAACAAAGAAGCTTCGATAGAAATACGTGTACATATTTACAGGACAAGCTGGTCCCTTATTTACCAAACGACACTGCGATGAGATTGCTATACTATGGAGGGAAGTGTAGGGGTAGGAGGATGAACGCAAAAGATCGAGTCGAACGAGGAGCTGGTATCCTTAGCTTGTCGTCCAATCATTTTCGCTCTCGGAGCTACGTCTTTCCGGGCGATATTCCTTATTTGTTCCAGATGCCCGGTAGTAGCTCCACTGAAAGAGGCCGCATCGACATGTACTTAAGACACCCATGGGATGAAGGTATGGGATAATGGAAAGAGGGATGAAAGGCGAAAGTCAGCGAGGCGAGGCGAACGTAAAAAGAAGCAGAAACGGCTTCGACGTGGTCGAGCAACCTCGATATTTTATCCATTTTCTGTTTTCCTTCACAAATAGACCGCGAACACGGCTCAGTGTTCCCTGACGTGGTAAGATTCAAACGTGACTGGGGAAACAGGGTAACAGTGCGTGTATATAGGCGCATATCGGCGCGCTTATTTACGTTCTCAGCCACTGACGTTGCGGTTGAAGTCTGTTCTGTCGATAGGAAATAGGCGACGATCGTTGCTTTTCGTTCGTCGAGCGTAACTGGTCGAACGAAGCTGTCTCGCGTGCTACTACACTCACCAGGGTGAAAACTTGGTTTTCAATTTCTCGAGAATCACGCGAGTGACTTATCATCGCGCAGCAGTTCGCGTCTTTTTCTCGTCTACTTCGATGCCCGTTTCGTAGAAAACTCGAGAAAGCGTCTGCAAAGATCGTGGAGAACAATTGTGAAAAATTGCATAGATACTTATCCCTCTGTAGACTTTGTAATATTTGAAATATTATGGACGATTATAGCCGTTTATGCTCGTGATTATTATTACTAATAAAGTTATCAATTTTGTTGAAAATGACAACGTGAGTTCGCGCTAGTCATCCATCTGCAGATGCGCCAGTAATTACAGTAAATAGTAGATAGTTCAAATTCAAGTGATAGATTTAATCGATAGGTTTAAGATATTCTTTTGTTTTTATCCCTAGTCCATGTAAGAAAGTGCAATAAAGGTTTTTCGGCTCAGAACAGTGCGATAGATTTATCCAAAGAATACAATAATAGCTATTGCGATCCTACCTCTAAATACAGAAATAACAACAAGTTTCTTCACCGTGGCTTCTTAAAAAATTGTATGATATTCTGAGACGCTCGTTAACACTGCGACTTAACATTGCGTACGGCGCTCTGCGGGCTCAGCGCGCTCCCAGGGCCCGCACATTTTTCATCAGCAGAGATCTACCGATGTACTGGCTATACTGACTGATTGTTTTTAGGTGCTTGGAATGTCAACATTCAGTTGTTTTGCTAATTATTTGTCACAAGAATGCGCAAGCTTCCTTGCCCTGGTAACATAACAAAAACATTTATCTCTTGTTGCTTATAAGTCATCGATTCAGTCGAAAAAACATGAAAACGAGATATCTCGTGACCCGATCATAACGTTCGGCTTGATAAAAACGAGATACCTCGTGACCTGTACGTAATACGTTAACTGAGACTGTTTATTGTATTGTACAATCGCTCGTGCAGGGAAACGTTTAATGCTTTGCTCGATAAAAATCAAAATTCCGAGAGAAGAAATTTCAGCGTGAAATTTTATTTACATAGATAAATCTTGTATTTACGTGGAATATATATTAGCATCGATACGTATCATGAGTAAGCGTTAATTAACGTCATCAAGCGTTCATCCATAAGTCGAATGACACAAATTTGATTAGCCTCTCGAATTATCATTAGCTAGTCGAATTTGGAAGAAACTTTCGTCTGCCTAAAAGACACCAAACTACCTTGATATTCGGTGTGAGAAATAGTTTAATAATCCTGCAGGTGAAGGATCGATCGTTATTCGCGAAAAGGTAGGAACAATAATCGGTTTTCCTGCACGAACGATATCCGAACAGCTTCGAAGTTTCGACAATCGTTTCAACGATGCCCGCATGACTTCCCGTCCAAGTTTCGATAATTGCCCCCACTACTGACCCAACTTTAATCGAATTACGTTCAATTATTCCGCTTCTGTCAATAAGCCGAACGAATAATTACTCGTGAAAACGACGAGACGGACGGGATTCGACATTTTCCAATCGATTCCGCATATTAAATCCCAGTTTGTTATCTGCCTGCCACACATTCTGTATTATTATTGTAATATTTTACGAAAGAAGACAAGCTAATGAAATAAAGCCACCACGTTCACGGCCGTGTCGAATTAATTTGGATCGAATTTGAAATGTCGTTATGTCTCCTCCGGCTATGCATTTCTGCTTAATATACAATAGCACTGTTAACTTCGCGTCGTATCGTAGCGGCAGCCAATTGTACGGTATGGAGGCACATGGAAAACTGTTTTGAATTTTGTAACAGGAACCATTATCTATCCTTTGATCGAAGCTAACGAGGAAATTTTAGAGTTTATTAACCGGAACTGCTGCACACTTTGATCGTGCTCTAAATACATTTTATTGTAGCGTACGATCGGCTTGTATTATGGAAATAGTGGGACGATATTAATACGATAGCATGGATTATTATTAATTATTAATTATTGACGAGAGATTGGTAAATTTACGAAACGAAAAGATGGTTGGTTGGTTTTAAGGAAAACGGCGAAAAGAATATTTTGATATACGAGAAACGATTACCATTAGTTTGCGAGATAAATGGAAGAGTAAGTTGATCGGTAATATCGATCAGCTCGATCAATTCATGCGCGAGGAACGTTCGTTCGTTTTAATTAAGTCGATTTTGAAATAGATTGATAATATTATTACGCACGCGTGTAAACCATCTATTGATCTAGTTTTTACAAGTTATGACAGAGAATGTTATATCAACTAAAAAACGTTGAAGCGCCTAATTCTTCTGTTTCTAGTCTGCTACGTCAATCTCTAAATATAACTTGTGATAAAAACTGATATATTTTCTTAGTCTTATTCTATTTACTCGTCATGTAGTAACATTGTTACACATGTTGTAATTTATCGCTATATAATTGTATTAACACTTTGACTGCCACGCCGAAATCACATGAGTATTTTTATTATTCAAAGCATATAATGGCAAAATAATAATAAATCGATAATGTAGGACAACATTCTTCCTGAATGGACCATTTATCTTGTTGGTGGTCACGGGTGACCACCGTGACGCTTTGGTAACAGTTGATAGCGACGTATTATAACGAGGCTTCGTTTATTTCAACAAACCATTCGCATTCGTTGTTTCGTCGCAAGCAAAACGTGCAGAATATGTTGTTGAAACGCGTAGAAGATATTAGTAAACAATATTTGCTCATTCTATATATAACAGTAAGGTATGTGCACACTTCTAACTTCAATTATATGATTATAAAGCAGCATTTACAATTATTTTCTAAGCTGTGTTTATAATAATATTCGTAGATTACCACTCAAAGATATGGATGCAAACACAGTGCACAGTTAGATGCAAGATTTTTTCTCATTTTTTTTTTTTTTTTATTGATGTTCTAATAAAAATGTTTAACTGTTCAATAGGACACTTTTTATTTCAAAGTATCTTATATATATCGGTTATATTCAAAATGCCCTAACTGTCAATTTTCATACAATTTTTACAATTGTAAGAAGTTCATGCGCTCCGGTCACCAATGAGTGTGACGGTAAAAGTGTTAACACCGGAAACGTTCCATTCGTATTAATTATTGATCTCTAGACTCCAAGGACCTTTCGAACGATTCAACTGATATCGTTACAAAACATGTTGCAAGAGTTACCAATGCTAATAAACCCTGCCGTAATAAGATTACAAAATAGCGCAAGAAAATTACAAAATAGTAATAAAATAAACGGAATTTTAGAAATTGCAACATCACTCGACTATCCCATTTCGACATAAAATTACAAAATTATAAAAGAGAAGTCTATAATCTGTAACTTCCATCTAGTCGATTCACTAATATTGCTACATTAACAACTTTTGGTGGATCACTATACAAGAAAATGCAGATATGCCGAAGGAACAAAGATCACACGACCAAAACTTCCTCGTAACCAAATCAAAGTTCGACCATTGAGGATCAACGTGCCACGCTGCAATCGTCAAAAGAATAAAAAAGTGCAACGTATGCAACGAAGGAGAGAGAAATCGTTAGAACCTCGACTGACACTGTACAATTTGCCGGCAGCAAACAAACCTTTTAACATTCCCTGCGAGCAGTGAGAACGAAATTTGTAGTGTGTCGAGATTAGCATACAAAGGAAAAGTTCTCTTCGGGCATTAAAAGTACCGTGGAAGGCGCGAACCGAACGTCGCTGCGTCGCGTTTCCTCGTGCCCAATTCGGATCCATTCTGCGTACGGACAATTTCGTTCAGATTGTGAAATTTGAATCGGCGTAAACGAACGTAAAGCCAGTTCGAAAAGTAAATTAGCAAAGGCGACCGGCGAATACATAGTTATACCGGTAACTGGCTTGCAACAAGCAAACTACGGATGCCTTCCGTGCGAGACGTGCGCGGAAACAATTATATTCCAGCGTGGTTTTCATGCGAGGCATACCTTGAAACAATTAACCGCTCTTCCACAACAAGGATTAAGTTTTCCTTTACGCGACACCAACGTAGAAACGCCCAACTCAGCCGGCGAAACTGTTTTTCATTCGTAAAAACTCCCAGCCTGCATAAACGGATTACGCGAACCGTAATTCCACTGTGAAAATGTTGCTGGATCTTATGTAGCAACGATTAAGTATTTCGTGGCGAAGTTCATGTTCACGTTCATTCAAGTGTTTCTCGTAATACTTTCCCAGTTTGAGTTAATACGGCTAATTGTTTCCGACTGAATAGAATCGTGAGAATAGTTTGAGCCGAGTGATTCGGATAGAAACGTTCTCGAAAACACTTTATTAATCTTTCTATCGTGATTCAGCGTATCCACGGTGTTTCAAATACGTATTTGGATTAATAGATTGTTTTTATTAATTATTATTCTTGTTAAATATAGAATTATGTAGAGATAACGCTTAAATACGATGCCACGTACTTTCTGGAATATCGCAAGTGTGCACGTTCTTGTAAGAATCGAAACGCTCTTAACGATTACATACCGCGATGTGATAATTTCTCATAGAGCAGGAGCGGTGTTCTCCATAGATAACGTAAGTTTTAGTTTCCTTTAATATATGCGTTAGCGTATATTAACATAGCACCCATTAAGTCAGATTTCTTAAATTATCTGTCTATAAATTTTGCATCTTCTTTATCAGTATATTTCAAAGGATACGTGCGTGGCATATTTTATATTCGCAATAATTGTATTACCTTCCGACGTATTATAAAATTATATTACAACAACCACGCGATCTTGCAACGTACAATTCTTAATTCCACACTGAACTCGTCAAACAGCTACATAATTATTTCCAAAAATATCTGCAAATAGGATAAAAATAAAGATAGAAACTGCAGAGATCGCAAAAAGGGAGCCAGATCGAAAGGTGCAAACCCTAGAAACCGCGACGATTCTGCACGATGCATCGAGACAGAAATTCAACGAGGAAAAAAGCTCGGCTTCTCGAAAACGTTCTGGAACACGAGCTCGGAAAGATCCTTCGTTAGGAACGATGGCCGTACGAGTGTCGAGCTTAAAAGCCACCTGTTGATCGATGAAAATACCGATTCCGCTCTCATCCGAAGAGTTTTAGGTTCGCGGTCGAATCCGCGGGGGCAAGCGACCGGTCGAGGATAACAGGATATCAGCTGATTCCTGGAGGAACCGCAGGGCAGCCTACCAGGCATTTAATTAACCGACTGATCGATACACCTGTCCCGGGGGCTCACCTGGACCCGGATTTCTCTAGGGGCAGCTTTATGGTAAGCATAAGCAGACTGTGCGTACATTAGTCCGGGATTACAATTAACCTCGAAGCTTGTGGAATTTAATTAAATCTCATGGTTAGGAGGTAATGGAGTAGGGAAGCTTTTGCCGTCTTTGATCGATGAAATGCGTGATTGGAAATCGAACAAGAGTGGGAGAGCGGTTTTGTCGTTACGTGTTCGTAACTAGATCTCCGCTTTAAGATGTAGGAGATCCATGCAGTTAAATCCGCTGCGATTAAATCTACTCTGAGTTATGAGGTCTCGTTGACCTCGATCCTGGAGTGCGTGGAGAGCGAAATCCGATGGAAAACGCTTTTACTGTGACACGGTTTTAGCTTGCTTTCGTTCACCTATTTGCGATTAATGGTTATATATCGTGTTACGCTATGACGAGTTATCTGGGAATATTCAATTTAAACACGGAGTTTGTTTATTTTATAGAAATTCGTATGGAAAGTTCTAAAAACTCTTGCAACATGATTGTAACTATCTATTCTAAATTCCAGAGCACCGTGGTTACTCACTTTTCTAAGTACAGACTTTGCTTCTGTTCATTCCACGCTAGACCTTTCGGTCTTACGTTATCCCGTTTCTACGAACTTCTATATGCAAGAATTAAATACAGAGAATAGGAATATTATAGAATATATTTATATACAACAAAAAGTAGAGATTTTCGTTGCAAATCTTCTGTCTTTTGGGCATTTTTATATAAAATATAAAATTTGCTTAAACGTTCCATAGCTTTAATTTAATTACACGTGGATAACGTTAGTAAAACAACTAGTCCAGAGATGAGATAAGATAAATCAGTGACACGGTTGTCTTTTATTCAGACATTACGCGTCACTGCGAAATTCGTAATTTGATAAAAATCATAAATATTTAATACATATTTATACCAGTACACCAGAAACATAGAGATTTCGTTCGGGTGAAAATCATCCATAGATATTTTATGCAACGTTGTTTAATGTTCCACGGAATAATCGCAGACTATGCTGAGAGAACGTTGCGGGGCATGCGAGCGTTCGTGGAACGTCAGGTTTTTTACTCAACAGGGATCACTTTCTCGTTCTCATGATATCCTCTTATGCGTCGGGTGTCGCACGCTACCGCGACCTTGTTACGTCATCGAGGGACGAACGAAAGGAAACGTTGCAACGGTTAAACGACAATCTGATTGACGTAATCCGTTCTAAGGAAACTCTACACCGAAGCGGGGATAAATTTTCCAATAACAAAGATCGCGCTTAGCCCGTCGAGAATACAACTCGCGTTATACATATACATCGAACGATTTACAAAAATCATATGGAAATTTCAGGTAATAGAATTTCGTTAATTGATTTTAAAATATCGCTTCGCCATATGTATTCCCAACCGAGCAACGTTACCGAATCAACGAAAGTTTAACAATAATACAGTACGGTTGAAATAAGAAGGAACATCGTAAACAGGGTCCACTCGCAGTGCAAATATCGTGCTCTAAATAGTATCAGACTTTTACCTAGTAAATCCTCGATAAATAATATACAATTGGTTCTAATTCTTTGCCGGTAAATGCCCGGCCCGGGTTCATTTTCATTTAACTGAAGCTCGTTTCCAAAGAAGTTAACTTCGACAACGAGGAAATACCAAAACGGAGAAAAGGAAACGCGGAGTTTATTCCGCCAAACATCGCGTGACCTCCGAATCTACTATCCCAGTCGCTCCACCAAATCCAGCGAATACAGCCGACAAGGATCAGACACGAGCACTCCTCCTGCGAAACTTTACTCGTCCAATCCATTCGGGCAAGATACCGCGAAAACGAACAACAATCCCGAAAGAAAGACGCAGGAAGGCGAAGTTACGAACACCTCCGGATATTGATGGTGCCTTGGTGATCGATCGCCACCAGTCCACCTTTCCAGATGATAATTAATTGGTCACCGGTGGCTTGTCTTTGTCGCGACTACTCGACCAGCAGGATCAACGACCCGATTCGTCCCCAGGCTGGACCGTGGGATGGCGCGCGACCATGACAAGCGGGAATGACGACAGGAAGGAGGAATGCCGCGTGAAAGCAGCGCGGTTCGCGTCTGTTTCGTGTCTGGGTGCGAAGAGCTTCGACGCGTTTCTACTCGCCGGTTAACGCGATACCAATAACCAGCAACTCTGCGCACGTCGATCGTGGCAACGTGCTGCGTTTTGCACCTGCGTGAGAGCTTCTGACACCACGCCAGAGCCTTTCGAGATTATTACGCAGGCGTCCGCCGGGAACCCACGACCGCGGATGAATATTAATCGATGCCGGATGACTGCCCTCGCTATACAACCAGAACAACGCCAATTGTTTCGCGTACCGAGGGCCAGGAAAATTAGGAGTAGCTTTGGTTGTAGGGAAAATAGTGTCGTCATTGAAATTCAGTGACTATGATGGATAGGAAGTGTATGGAATTTGGTACGACAGTATCGTGTTTGAAATTGAGAGAAGCTGCAGAATTGCGATGAAATTTTCGTACGATTTAAACACGATCTGTTTTTGTACAATTAGTACCTATCCGTTAAAGAGTGTGAGTATAGGAGATACGTGCGGTCTTTCCTTTCTTTAATTACTTTTTGCTATTTAACGGAGAAGTTACTAATAATCTTGTAGAAACATCGTTTTTAATAACGATTTCTTTTAGACAAACTGTCGTGATTCCCTTACTTATAGTTGTAACAGACGAAAATGAAGTTGATCGTTTTACTAAGAAATCTTGTTTCTATAATAACAAGGAAATCGTTCAAGAAGAAGCAAAGCGTAACAACCCATGTAATAACCAATGCTACAAGCGACAACAGAAATAACAAGCAGCAAAGGTACACAAAAGATAGAGCTAAACCTAATACACTACACATATAGATGACTGGATCTCTTAATTTTGTATTCGTCCTAAATTTTATTTCACAAATGAATAGTAATAGTACTAACCAACTGACAGTCACTTTAAAAAAGCAGCTACCCAGAATCCTTCTCAAAAGAATGTCAGAGAAATGGCTGCAATATGGCAATAAGTGAAATATGCAAAGAGAAATTCGACAGTTACGTAGTCTAAACCTGAATCGACTATCGCATAGACTAATGACCGAGATACATGAAGTTCGATGGCTAAAATATGAGAGATTTGGGTCCATGAATATCATTGGTCGAAATGTACCATCCAGTTCAGAGTTTATATCGATAACCGCGAGGAATGATGGACGGTGTTGGTCGAACAGCGACGTTACACACGACTGTTCTCGGTATCGATGCAACGGTGCAACCTGCGCCTGCATTCAACCCGATTCCTCGATCTGCTGTTCGCCTGGGAATCAGAGGTGCAGCCTTTTACCTGGCCCAACGCCCACACCTCCCACCTTATCTTCAAAGGTTCAGTCTGTACCTTCTCCCTCCACATTTCCCCTCCCATGTCGTTATTCAAATTATTGGGTCGTCCGAAAAGTTTCTTTCGTTTTACAAGGAAATAATGGATGCACACAACGTGTTTCGTTTTATATTATTTCATCGAATTACGTATGATCCGTTTTGTTCCATAAAGATAAAGATCACAACGTTCGATAGATTAGGTTTCATGTTTGTACATAGATGCATCGCTGTAAAAGACGTGTCTGTAAAAGAAAGACACTTTTCGGACAACCTAATACAAAGTCTCTCGGAGCACACGAGTACCGTGCTTCATTTCCATCGTCCTGTAATACGGTGTCTATAGGCAATTAAAATGAGACGAAGGACGTAACATACGGCAGAGTATGTATAACTCGATGTCTCGAAGTTACCCTAATATGGCAAAAATGTTTCGTCCTTTAAATACCACGTACTCCAGTTCGAATATCTTGTATATTCTGGCACATTTACATTTTTCATAGGTACATAAACACGCGTCCTGTATATAAACGATTATACAAATATATAAATAACAAGCAAACGTCAATTCGTACTTCACCTGAAATATGCCAAAACCTACCCAAATAAATTCCATAAAAATTCATTGCTCTCTATGCGTAACTCTTCTCCCTCTGAACAACTCAATCCTCGGCAACAATCGGTACCATGTAATGCAAGCAAGCTTATTAATCACTAACGTCCATCATTCCCAGCAAGGAAACGTCCAATCGATATCTGCACATATATACATATATAACTCGTTTCAGGGCTCTACTGCTTCCAAGCCTTGCCATAGCCAAGTAACGTTTCCCCAACCGTGGCGTCGGGCGAACCTACTATCCGAACGAGCGCATTAGAGCGGAATGATTATGCGATGGGTCACGGGAAAGTTGGCCGGGTATACCGGTACTCGACCGTGAAGACGCAATGTCTAGATGATTTCCAAGAGTCGGGAAGACCAGGCGATCAGACGAGCGAACAGGTTGAACCAGGGAACGTCGATGTTCTCTGGAATGTGTTGCACGCTGCACGAGAGGAAAGCGTGACAAAGACACGAGAAGGCGGTGATGCGCGCGAGCAGGTAAAGAAACCTCGGATTTCCTTTTCAGGTGAATTCCACGAGCGTGGGCGAACAGGATAGCAGATAAGGAAGGATGTTACACCTTTGGCGAAGGTGTAAGGTCACATCTCCCCATCCCCACTCTTCCTTTTCTCCTGTACCCCTTCCTTCCTTCGTTCTCCTCTTGTCCGTTATTCCGAACGATCCACGTTCATGGTAGGGGTAAACCGCACGAGAAGGTAACAGGTTAACAACAAATCGCTGCACGTCGACCGTGTGTTACCTGACATTTTGCCTTCTTACTCAGGGGGAATCCTGTGTACACCGAACGCTCGCGTATGGGTGTGACACGCGGTACATGCGGAGGTGTATGTAGGTAATTTAGGTGGCGAGCAAGTTTGGCTTGTAAACTTTGAGAGACGAATTTGCACTACGAGCGAAATAATGGCAGAGAGCGCTTTGATGCTTAGTTGTTTGCTGTTGGTTGGGATGAAGCATTGATTTATGCGTATCTGTTTCGGCCAGTACCGTGCAAGATTTATTCGCGATGCTGCAACTAATCTCGTATTTTTCGCTTCTGCGATTATTAAAAATACGCAGCTATTTTTGACAGAATTAAAATTTATTCTTTTTTCATCGTCGTATTATTAAAATCGACGATATCACGTGTATCTACTAGATACTCGATACGTCGATACTCGTCGTATATTACAGACGAATAGATATATTTACGTCTGTATTGAAACGTGATAATATTCCAGTATAGAATATTCCAATTAACCAGGTTTAATTCCAAAAGAATATTCCAGGGATTATTAAAGGTGTTCTTGCTTCATATTATTTCACAAGTCACGTAAAAGATTATAATCTATAGCTGGGATATGGTGAATAAGGAGAACCTTCTGTCCTAAAATTAGAAACGTGTGTCGTGATTAAAGCAGCGTGTGGTCTTGCAAGCACGGTACGACAGATTTTTACTTCCATACACATCGCAACTTAATAGCTACCATATCACATTTAACCCTCAAATAATTTATACAGTACAATTTATCCTAAAAGTAAATAAATTACAGAAAGACAGAACCTTTCTACGTAAATGAATCTTAGTTAAAGCATTAGGTTGTCCCAAAAATGTCTTTCGCTACCTGCACGCAGCTGTTTTATTTAGCTACGTTGACACAAACGTAAAACCTAATCTGTCAAATGTTGTGGTCTTTATCTTCGATCGTCTTCTGGCTGTCGTAGGATACGTTTCGTTTGCATTAAAACAAAAGATATCGTGCATCTATTATATTCTTCTAAAACGAAAAAAACCTTTAGGACAACCCAATTGTTACGTCGGCCGACTCTCTACCTAAACCAGGCTACTCACTGCGGGCGAGATGGTATCCAGATGTCTGCACATCCTTATTGCGTGCCCTCAATAGTCTTAAGGACCCACCGTAAGTCTCAGGAATTTTCTAGTTAAAGTCCTTCAGACCGAACAAAGATCTTTTTACCAAAGCGTTTTCCAAAGTTTATTGTTTACTACGAGAAGATACGGGAAAGTTAGTTTTTCTCGCGTACGATGCTTTCCACTAGCAACATTCTCTCGAGGGCGGCAAAGACCCTTCCTAGTCCACCAACCTTCTCATTATCCAATCACGATCAATGTCTACTGCTCTCATTTTCCTAACCAAAATTGTCATGAACAAAACCGATGGCCCCGTGCGCTAGACACACTCATCGCTAGCTTTCCTCCGACACAGCATCGTCACTAAACGTCACTTATTCTTCATCGTTAGAATAGTCATCACACATCTGTAACGGGTCTCTACCCTTAAATCAATCACTTACTTAACTTGTACATACGCAACAGCGTAACTATCTTCTTCACAAAGTCGTTGGAATAAACACTATTTTATACGTGTTAATTCAGTGTAAACTCAATTCAACCACCCTTATTATCCTAACAGAAATAAGGGGATCGATCAGTTCGTGGCGTCGATTATCTAATCGTAACGGGAATTTAAGACTCCCGTTGACGCGCTTTCTCGCGATCGCGTCTCTCCGCGAACGGTCGACTAAATACCAATATTACTTAACGAATAATACCTTCTTTTCACGATTTGTTAGTACCTAGTTCTCTGTCAAGTAACACGAAAAGATTATGTCACTTATTCGACAGCTTACAATAGAACGGTAAATACAAAAGCACCGGTACAGCGTAACGAAACTAAAAAGACAGACGAGGAAGAAGGAAAAGATGATAGACATGGAGAACATGGGGAGCTGTTAAAGCTTCTGTTTCCATCACACTCGTCGATACCCGAACGAGGACGCGTTCATTGACAGAAAATCAATAACTAGCGTAGGTATTATTTAACGAACCAACGATATTCGTTCACACGAGTGGATCGTTCCACTTGCTATTCTATAAACGTATTAAAACGCTCCAAACGAATACTTTCATACACGAAAATTATTCCAATCGACGAATACGATAATAAGAAACGCAAGCAGGACAACGAAGGTGCGAACAAAGTTCTCACACGATTCTGTTAACTCCAGCGATATAATTGCGTTTTATCAACCGGCCGACTCTTAGTAAAATCTTGGGACGCTGGAACGTTCGCCAGAGTTGCGAGCAAATGTAGCGGCCCTGAATATCGTGTGTAGCTCCACTATTTCACCGTTTATTTCTGAATTAACGAACCAGATTCGTCATTTTCACGTGCTATGAAAATAGGACGAATGCAAATTTCTCGGACCTCCGGTTATTCGCAAACCGTGTTCGACACGAGCGCCCATTTAGGTTTAGTCACACGTGTGTCCCCCATTTTTTCGACGAGTATTATATTCGAACTGTGAAACTACTTTTTGAATCGATACGACAATCCTTAAACGACGAGCTGTTAACGCGGCTACGTGAGCGCAATGTAATTTCGAGGAAAATGTTAGAGGCACGTGTACACGTATCTAGCGATGTGTTTTAAACAGCTTTTACGCGACTTTTGTTGGCCGTTTCCCCCGTTACGATTCCACGCGGTCGATGTAAATTCTGTAACAGAATTTCTGCTTCTTCTGGATAAACATTCGCAGTGTTGCGAGATTATTTTTGATTGCTTTTTTTTTATAGATTTGTCAACGATCGCGTGATGAAATAGCGTAGGTGTTGAAATAGCGAATGTTAATGAAAGAATTAAAAGACATATATACGAGGGAAACCACGGCTAAGGTTATCATGGAACTATCACTAAAATGTCTAGAGTGAAACACGTTATTTAAAATAAATTACAACATATCAAACGTTTAATAATGTACGTTGAGATATAATTCGCTATTTTTTGAAGTATTACACATGTACAGTATTATTTGGCAATTCTTATGCTTGATAAATTCCTTGTACTCCGATGCAATGTAATGGGCGTTTAATTTTCTATTTTCTAATGATTAATTAAGCTTGTAAGCGTAATAAAAGTGTAATAAGGTATCGTATTTGTAATAATATTGTTTTTCTACAGAGTGTTATTTTCTGAAGCCAAAGGGTATTATTATAAAGGTATTATAAAGATATTATTACAAACTCTGGCATTTTAGATTTAGCTTCGTTTCCAAGAAAACAAATAGGGAATCGTCTTTATTGTTCAACTTTTTTATCAGAACCTCCACACGAGATACGGGAATTGAATGCAATAGACATAAATATCAGGCCGTTTCGCTATTTAAATACCGAGCTCTGGACGTAAATATTGTGTTAAGTAACAAAATACAGGTAAAAAGAAGAATTTAATTACCATCATAAAGCGCATGGCAATCAATCATGTATTTCAATCCGAGGAATTTTTTCAAGTCTGTTATACCTACAGAAGCGTATATTATAAATTCAGCGAAACTTATCTTTAACCCCTTAACATGTTCGTCGCCGCGTCGCACATATCTATGTGACGGGTATACTTCCGTGGACGCCCCGTCACCAAAGTATAGTGACGCTCTTCTTGTTCCAGTTAATTAAGTATACGATATTATATATAGAATATACAACGTAAAAATATTAAAAACACATTATACCATACTTTTTATTAATTCATATTCTGGATAATATATTACGTTATTCTATATCGCATGGTATTCGTTAAAACATTCCAAACACATTTGGAGTGATTTTGGGCACTTTGAACAATAGTTGTAGACTCCGTCATCGCTACTCTCCTCACTTTCAAATATAATATATTTTCACGCTGTTTACTGAACATTTTCAGGATGAAAAAATCACTGATGTACGTACACAAGTATGCTTCTCGACTAAATGAAAGATGTGAGATATCTGCCATGAGATCCCTCGGAATACTCTAGCTGGAAAGCTTATCGCTTTCCCCATTTCAGAAGTAAATAATCTTTTCTTTACAATGAATCGAAGGGGATAAATGATGAATCGAAGGCGATAAACGATGAATTCCTGCTTGTCGCTCTATTTACGTACCGGCGGTCGGATTTGGACCCCGTAGGAAACTTGGCCGAATCACGCTGGGCGACGAACGTGTTAATCTAATTGAACCTAATTAAGTAAATGATATGAGCTGTACATGTTTGTAGTGGTCTGGCCGGTATAGTTGTGGTGATAGTGCGCTACTGCTAGTGTCTAGGGTGAGACAGGTTCTACTGCGGGTGTAGATGTCGCTGCTGAGGTACTGCTGCATTTTTCTTCAAATTTTTGATGCCGCGGAAGAAAGATCGGACTCCGGTCGCCGGGATTTGAGAACCCTAGCCCCGAACGTTCGTAACCTAAGGTCGTCGTCCGACACAAGTTGATGTCGAATGGCGGTATTTGCTGTCGAGTGCCGCCACAGATATTTAAGTAAATCAAATCTTAATTCTCTCCAAATTAAACACGAGCGTTTGAGAGCCATTTCATTCAACGCGTCAGGAAAAATAGCTCGCGATTCGAGATCGAAGAAATGATCTATACAAACTCCAAAAAGGAGAAACTTTGTCGGTATTTATTAAAAAGAAAATCTTTGAAAAAGCTAAACATTAAATATATACGGAGCATTGAAAGTGTCAAAAATCGAAAAGTTAGAAATCTCGGATAAAAAATAAGTTCCTATCTTTTTCGTCTTTTAAGAGCTTCCTCTCTGATTTCTCGTGAAATGGCAGCAATTAGTCGATGGTATGTCCTCCGTTCGATTTCACTGGGTCTCGGACTACGCAAATGACAAAACCAGAACGAATGGCCGAGGTATACATACTGCCCTAGTCCGAGATGCACTACAACGATATTCACAGCGTCGAGTGCACTAAGACACGTTGCACGCTGCACTCGCCTCAGGTGGAACGCAATCGACGTTCTACCTGTACGTCTTCCACTTGCTGCTCTCCTGACATTTGGGATCGGCGGATATACCTGAATTGACCAACGACCGAACGATTCGAACGTTAAAAGCGTGCAGTTCATAAAACAAATCGTGCATATTATATTCGAAGGAAAACCTAACGAATCTGGCGCAACTTTTGTGCACATTAAAACCGTAAATTACCAAATGTTTGATTAACGATTTAGAAATAAGGCTACGAACGGTTGCACGGCGTTAATGACCTTCGATTTTGAAGCAACCTTGAAACGAAATAAAAGAAAATCGTCAAAAATGAAGAACGTTAGTACTTCACTCGATCGTTGGAAATGTTTCTTCGTTGATTCGAACTATTAATATTAGGTTGTCCGAAAAGTTTCTTTCGTTTTGTAAGGAAATAATAGACGCACGATGTTTTTGTTTTATATTGGTTTATTGAATTATGCACGTATGTAATAGTAGAAATAGAACGACATGGATCGTACCTAATCCAATAAAATAATATAAAACAGAAATTGTTGTTCGTCTATTATCACCTTACGAAACGAAAGAAACTTTTCGGACAACCTGAAACCTTTGCCTCGATGAGAATTTCGGGCAAATCGATACGTCGATTTTGTAAATCAGCAAAATTATGGAAGGTAGTTTGAAGAGAATCGCGATTCAATTGCGACGATGTACTTTGATTGAAATGAAAAGAGCAGATGCTTAGTTTTAAAAGAATTTTTGGTTTCGTTTTCATAGCTCGAGGTAATATGTTTGATTAAGAAATTGAAATTTAATTTTGAATATTTTAGGTTGATTAAAGATTGACATAAAATGGCCGTGTATAGATTACAAGCGATAGGATTTAATTAGACGGCGGTAAAGAGTAACTGGAAACTCGTACTTTGTCGTATTCAAACGTATGAACACGATGACATCGCTTAAATACGATTTTGTGATCTGTTAGGAATGAAAATATAAATTACAATTATATAAAAACAAAACGTAAAAATAAAATAGATTCCTTTCGTTAGATCTAGCTTCCCATAAAATACGAATGAGGTTTATATCTTTCACACATCTCACCGAATAACTTCGGTCAAAAAGGAAAAAGAAATACACACAGTTGTTAATGAATATTATTAATGAACAAGGACGATATATGCATATATAGGAATAATATGCAAATGAAGATCTCGATCAAGCTGAAAGCTAATGTCGTAACATAAATCATCAAGAAACTAAAATATATTCTTTCTTCGTGTTTACAAATTTTATTACCGGCCATTAACCTAGTAATTTGAATATCTGTGCAAACAAAGTCGTATGCTAATTGATACCAAAGCTATCCAATTGCAAATCCCTCCGTCCTAATTCAGCCAGCCAGATTAGGCAACGTATTTAATTTAATTAGTCAAAAATTTAATCCACCTCATCCGAGAAATATTTCTATATATATCAGAAAATCTCGGTATATCGACGACTACTCTGTATATATTTTACTATATATTTCCATACAGCAATTCCTAAAGCAAGAAATTAAGCAAGCCTTCGTGTATTTATAACGAGACACGTTTTTTTTCTCAGACATAAGTTTTCATTCGTCACAGAACATTCTTCACTTCGATAAGTCAGTAAAACGAAAATTAATTCTCGAAGAGAGAAATGGAGAAAGCAAGCACGATTTATACAGCTGGTATTGATTTAAAGAAGATGCCACACTCGCTCGGAGTGGCGTCGCTTAGAAGGGGACGTCATAGGTTTGAAATAGTTAAAACAAAACGACAGTTCTTCTACCAGAGCGGTAAAGATCGCAAGGAGGACTTTCGAGTGGCCGTATGCGCAGATAAATTCACGTTCCAGGTGATTCAGGTGCGCGAACAGGTGTTCAATATCAGGACAACAAGCGAGAAGGAGGATTGCGAACGTTCCTATTGCTTTTCTTCTGTCGGACCGGCGATTCCCACTCCAATCGCGATTTTCGCTTTCGTCTTTCTCGTATCGCGTTCCTCGTTCTCCTTCCGATTCGACAACGTATCCGTATTACGGTAAAAATATTTTCAAGCAACACGCCAATATATTTTGTACGAATTAGTTTCAAGATTTCTCCTTTCGTTTCTTTTCCATGGAGATTTGCACTCCGTTAAAAGACTTCGTTATGTGCATTATAATCAGTGATACAAAAGTTTCCTCGACTTTATAAATTACATCAAAAGAAGCGATACAGAATACATTCCATGGTATTGTGCATAAATTGTTCTGTGCTGCCATCGTAATAGCGATTATGGAATATTATAATGGACAAAAGGAATCATAAATCTGGGATAAAATTCCAGAATGTATAATTTATTACGTGCCGGTGTAATTTTACTTCCAACAAAGCCATTTTCCACGAAGTACCAAGATCTTTAATTATCATACTTATATTTAAATGGATAATCTGTGAATCGTGTTACATAATTTCAAAATGTACAAATAATTGGACATTTTTATAGTTAACAATCTTCCACGTGCACTTTGGATAAAATTCGGCTGTTGTTTTTCCGTGCTAAGGAGAAATGTTTACTTTCTACAAGCTTAATTTCGACTAACAGTGCAAAAACGAATAAATTCTTAGCTATCTCAGTAGAGAAACGAATTTCCTATAATGACAGGCAATTTCTAGTCGACGATGAAGCTAATCAAGTTCGGCAAGCAAGACTGCGTATAAGGATCGTAACACCACGGTTGAAGTTCATTTACCTGTCACACCTTGTCCACGAATTTACAAGTGAAACATTTGATAACGGTGATCTCGAGATACGAATAATCCGCGGAATTATAAAGGAACTACCTGCAAGAGCCTAGCAATCGGTTTACCCCATCAGTCTCGTTCATCAGATTCGATTTAATCTCGATCAATTACGCTTCGATGACCCTTTGAGCCTTAAACGACGCTAACCACACTATTCGCGAGGTATCGAACAATCGACCATATCTGGTGGCCTTAATAAATTCGCAGCTAATTTCTGTTCAAAATTTTTTAGCATGCGTCAGTGATCTATGACAGAACGGATGTCAATTAGAAAGGACGAGGACGATAAAAATAGTTTTGGTACAAAAGCTAGCAAAATTCATCGTGTAACGATTTTAAGTGATTCTTTTATTCGCCACCGTATACATTTTCAAATCTCCAGATGCGAAGACTGCATCTAATCGAAGAGTCTATTCTGCTACACTTAGAATGGCCAGCCGATCGAGTATAAGGTACCTATGGTGCACCTGAGATTCCAGTAAGCGTAGAACCGGTTCGAAACACAACGCAACCTAGCCGATCTCTCGCGTAACCTGATCCCCTGGTCGAATGCACCTGTTTGCTCACCTGAAGCCAGGATTTACCTTTTGCAGGGCGTCACCGGTCGGCGCCGAAAAGTCAATCAACTTGGACGAAAGATCAATGGACATGGAGAGTGGGAAACGACGGCTAAAGAGATTTTGAAAATGCCTGAACGCAGGTAAAGCGAGTTACCTGCGTCAGCTCCTGCGTCAGCTGATCGCCTGTTCGGCTCGCGGGTCAATACCTCGATCTCTCGAGCTAACGATCTGCACCTCGATCGTTTCACTTCGTAACGGGACGATCGGTAAGTCCATCGAAAGTAGGTCGCGACATTTAAGGAGAAAATGAATGGATGAACGTCGATGGATTCCTTTGACGAATCCAAGATTCAGTTCTAGACTTTTCAGTCGCTAGATGTATAAGGTACGTTTTACTTCTACTCTAGTTAAATTTCGTCACCATGTTCTGCGAATGTGAATAAGAACGAGGGTCGTACGGTAGAACTCCGTTTATTCGAGTTTCCTTTAACAGAACAAAATTTTAGTTAATGCTTAACGATTAACTCAACTGTTTCTAGTTAAGTTCACTTGTCCGAACCCGAGCATCTTTTATGCGAACGAAAAATAATAGTGGAAGAAATTGTTGACCTTCCGTTATACGAGCTTCAATCGCATACACAGTTTGTCTCCCGACAAGTTTCGATACTTTAATTTCCACTGTATATAAATAGCTGGAAGCTCCATTAATAAGTTATAAGGCAAATGATACATATAAAGGAAACAATGTCAGACTTTCGGCTACTGCGACAGAAGACAAAAATGGTATCTATGAATAGACCATCTGAAAGCTTTTTACCAACGACATATGTTGACAGTGATAAGAAATTGAATTTACGACTCCATGGAGCTCGTTTTAATTTTGCAATGGTATGTTCTGATTTAACGAATCAATCGCGAGTATTAATTTTCCTTTGGCGTAGTTTGCGACAGTCTTGCGAGCTGGAACAACATCCCCTTGGCATTTCATTAATTTTGTTATACTTTTTCAACAACCTGTCAACGACTTCCGTTTGTGTAACATTTTCTGCCTTGCTTATACTGGTTGCAGGATGTACTGTAAAATTTTTTATACGGAAAGATAACCAGATATCAATCTTTTCTTTTTAATGGAAATTATTCTTGCTGGAAAGTTTTCCAATTCCTGCATTAAAATTTTTCCTGCTCCTTACATCGGATGTAAGATGAGTTCATTTTGACAAGTGAGAAGTTTCTGAGAGGCAAATTTGCTGCGTAGATTCGGGATCGAAGAAGCGAGAAATTTGTAAACTTAAAGTCATTTATTCCGTAGATTGCATTCGTCGGATAGAAACTTCTTACTTCCCTTCGGGGCGAACAGCCTTCTTTGTTAAGGGTTAAAACTTTCTGTTTGTACTTTTCTTTCTACCGGTTCAAGTACAAAATTGGTTTGTTCTGACGAGAAAATCCATTTCAACTTAATTTATGATACAATTGAAAAGAGATCCAAGCGATAATAATCTGATGAGTCCGGGATGGCTTATGCTACAACTTTTGCTGACTATTCAGTGGTAATTTTTCGATAAGATATTTCCATTAAAAGAAGCAAAGTGAATCTTCCTGGAAACAAATTTAATATACAAACTTAGCGTAAAACGTAGGAAAATTTCACGCTACAGAGAAATTCGAGAAATTGAAGCGCGCGAATCTGTGACAAATTAATGCAGCCGTTTTAATGAAGCAAGTTTGCATTCGCGAAGGGGACGACCATTTGTCACGCGGAATCCGATGAACGGATGAAACGCTCATTAGTCGAAAGAGGATTCAATGGGGAACGAAGGACTTTTTGTGCACGACCACGTTAAACGAGATCATCGCGTAGACCAAATTTTCCACGAACAATCGCTAATTTGCTTCGTTGTTACGACGAGACTGATAATGTAACAAACGAGCAGCTAATAAAGTTTCCATCTTCGATAAGCGTTTCAGCGAGTTTCTAAGATGAAACTTCTTTATCGTCTCTCGTTTTCGCTATTTCTACGTTTGCAAAAAGTTTTCAAACGAATCGCTTTCGGCCATCTTTGACGTAAAGGTACTAGAGATCTTCAAAAAATAATCCTCTTCTTTCATTATCGATAACTATTGCTTTTTTATTTGTTTCGTATCGAGTAAATTATTAAACAGCAAACAAACGATCGTTGATACATACAATGCGAAATATCGAAATATCAACTGGCATTTCTTCGAATTTCATTTAATTACATCTAACGAATTATTCATTGAACTCATGATAAAATGATAACGAATGACTAATAATAATGATAAACAGTACTCACCGTCAATATTCCCACACTGTTCTCTGCTCTAACGTACAATTTTGTCAAAGCGATTACATTTCTTGAAACAGGAAACACGAAAGTTGAGACGATCGGATGCTTCGTTTACAATCGCGCGCTTTACTATAGTAATCAAGAGGAAAAATGCGACAATGTCGATAAATCTCATCGACGATCAAGTCATTTTTACCGCCTCGACGTTCATTTGCCGGAATAAAAAGCGCTAATTTCATGGCGGCCGCGAGACGCAATTACCACGATGACTTTGAAATTGAACGCTAACGAAGTCGCCGCTCATTCTGTCTCGAATTTCTGTTTCTCGGATTTTCTTCTATTCGCCGTCTCGGAATAAAATCGCGAACCACCGACTGCAATATACATATTTTGGTTGCAAACAGCGGCGCAATTTCCAGCGGCTGTTCTCCAACAAATCTAACGCTCTCCGTTCCCGGAACGTTCGCGAATCTCGTTGCTCGTGACTAGGTTTCCCTCTGAATAAGCAATTGAAATTATATGCGAGAATTTTTCTTCTAATTAACTCGCTGTTTGGAAAACTTGCGCGGAGATGGGTCTGATTTGTATCGAACAGACTCTGGTAGACTTTTCTCCAGTATAGGTATTGGGTTGGCAACTAAGTGATTGCTGATTTTGTCAATACCACCTAATGACAAAATCAGCAATCAGTTAGTTGCCAACCCAATATATCTGTACAACAAATCTTGCGAAACGAGGAAATGCTCGTGATTCGCTGCTCTTCTCTTAGGAAGAACCAAATTTCGGATTGTTATATTATTCGAGTTAATTTCTTAAAATACTCTATAGAATATAGATATATTCGATATATGAATTTTGATATGTATTAGGTTGTCCGGAAAGTGTTTTTCTTTCGCAAACGTGTTTCTTACAACAGTGGACCTTCGTACAAACGTGAAACCAAGTCTGTGAAATGTCGCGGTTTATCTCAACAGAATAAAATGGATCGTACGTAATTCGAGAAAATAATATAAAACAGAAAACGTTGTGCGTCTATTATTTCCTCATAAAACGAAAGAAACTTTTCTGACAACGTAATATATACGTTTAAGATACGTAGATATTTGGCAAGGAAAATGGAAACAATAAGACATTATCGTTAACACACGTAGAATATACGACTTTAAATAACTTGGTTGAACATAATTTGAACCTTTTCACAGTGGGATGTTTTCATAAATGGTTTTTATTTTTCTACAAAATGTAACGTACACGCCTGTATAACCACTGAATGTTACGAATATTTGTTCACAATAAAATTCATTACAATCAATCTTGTCCTCGTTTTAGTAAATAAAAAGAATTTGTAATATTCCAAGAAGATGTTTAACGTGTCGTTAAAACGAGAAATCACGTATCAGCAATGAGACCTCTTACGTATTCTATTCAAACCACACATACTTTCTGACGTTAGAAAACTATAATTGCGTCTAAAAATAACCGTGTTCGGAATTTTGAGTGGCCGTCCGTTTATGGCACGAACAGGTCATTCCCTTCTTTAGAAAATTCCGAATTACATGTCCTCCCCGAACTGGAAACCTAATGACTCCGAGTTCAGGTAACCAGACCAACCGGAAGGGCACGATGGACAGACCAAACTCAACGGCTGGTAAGGAGAATCAGCAACGTAGAAGGACAGTTCATCATCAGACATAGTACCGTACGGGTGAATTACTTCGCTTCCAACAAGATCCTACATCACACGTCACGTTTATACAACAAGTTCAACACACAGTGCTGGATTACTCTAACACTGGATATATTTAAACCTCCTCAACCTTGAGCGTTAATTCATTCGAGGCACGCGATATCGATCGATCGGTTTGACCCCTGACCGATTTGCTCTTTAGTCGATAATTCGCAACAAACCGAAAGAACGTTCAACAGACAGTACGTTACCATAATATTTTATATCTCATCGTTGTATTTTATTCTTTTTATATGAGGTGTAGTACTATAGTTATGGTGATAGTGCTACTGCTGGTGTAGAGGTTCTGTAGAGATAGGTTCTGCTGCGGGTGTAGACAGATGTAGCTGCCGAGGGTACTGCTGCATTTTCTTCTCACTTTTGTATCGTGGAAAGAGAAAAATCGGACTACGGTCGCCGGGATTTGAACCCGGGTTCCGAACGTTCGTAACCTAAGGCGCTAATCACTGCGTTGTCGTCGTCCGACGCTAATTGTTGTCGAGTGTCGCTACATATGCATACTTTGTAATCTCTTTATAGTAACTCATAATCTCGATCCTACATAAGGTTTCTTGGAAATTCCGGTGATTTAAAATTCGTTGCATAAAAGAAAACCCGATAACGGACTGTCGTGTCGTAAAATAGCGGCGCGTGTTCCTCGAGTAACAGCGTATACAACACGCTATATGTATATTGTAAAGCATACACGATGTTTGCGTAAGCATTAATGCGATACGCGTTAAAACGAAATACGGAACTCATTGCGGTCGTCAGACAGAACGGTTTAAGCAAGGCAGCTTTGTACCGCGACATGTCGGCTTCCTTGGCTTCCGCATCGTTGCGATAGCTCTTCGCTGTCTCGTAACCAGGATAGGTTTTATCGCAGCCGCGTATAGCAGAGCCGTTCTCGCCAAGAGGAGAACTTTCTCTGCCGGTCGTTTAAAAAGAATAACGCCGTGCGTAAACTTTCATTGCCGCTCGAGTTTAATAAAGTTCGCGAGCCAAACCCGTGTATTTCAATTACTCGCGAATTACTCGAGACTCGTCCGACCAAACGGTTCTCGATGCATACACAGGCAAAAACGAGGGAACCGCGTTAAACAAATTCCGGCAATTAATGGTTCGACGGTGCAAAGAAAAAAACAACCGTTGGATTTGTTCGACTGTGCGGTTCTGTCGCCTGAAATCTGAAAGGGATTGAAAAAAGAATTTGTACGCAACGTTATTTCCCAAGGAAGCGTCCTTTTATCAGGCCCGCGTTTCGTTTTATTAGGTTGTCCGAAAAGTTTCTTTCGTTTTACAAGGAAATAATAGACGCACGATGTTTTTTGTTTTATATTTGTTTATTGAATTATGCACGAACGTAATAATAGAAACAGAACGAATTGGGTCACACCTAATTCAATAAAATACTATAAAATAGAAATTGTTGTTCGTCTATTATCGCCTTATGAAACGAAAGAAACTTTTCGGACGACCTAACAGTAACATCGAAATGTTGTCGCCGTATGAAAGTAACCAAAGTAATGAGAACAATATGAAACTTAATATACTCGGTGTTGAATAATTAACATATAAACGCTACAATAAGTAGAACGGAGATTCTTTTTGCAGCCGCTGTATTCCCTTCCTGTTTCTGGAATGATCGTTATATACGGAAAATTGCGAAAAAGAATCTCAAACTTCAGCATATGGTATTCATCGAGAGAAGCAAAAATTTGTTGGTTAAAATCTAAAGGACGTCTTGCGATGTTACGATCGGATATTATAGATTGTATGGGGAACCATGTACTTTTCATTTCTATCGCTGTAAATAGACACAAAGACGGAATACGATAAACCTGCGGATCATAGCTGAAAAAGAAAGCTGAGAAAGTTGGAAAATCTTCGAAAATAGCGAAAGAATCGATTAGACAGACGTAAACGTAGATATAACTGACGGTGTTGGAAAGGACTCGAATTGTTTGACCAAATTACTAGACAATCAAAATTCAGCGGACAAAGCGAAACGTCAATAGAATTACTTAAACACGATCAAAGTTAGTCCAATCAGGTAGAATGCAGTTGGAACACCTCGATTGAACACAATCGCTTCTACTTGATTGGAATACGCAACAAATTATCGAATACGCTATTGTAGCGATAGGAAGCTTCGTCGATTATTACACTTGTTTGCATATTACGACAAATCATTATCTGACACGTTCGAACAATACGAAGATTTATCAAATAACTACGAGTGAAACAAATCCTTAACGAATCGAACGGAACATGATCAAAACATCGTTAAACTGAGCCTTCTCTTAAGCAAAAATATCTACAATTACAAAATAAGTATAATAATACTGAAGATAAATCAGTTTTAATTTCGCCCGTTTGTAAATAAAAATAACTTACAATTAATAGAATTCCGAAGAAGTACAACGACATGTAAACAATTAAATGCTAGAGGAAGAACAGAATTAAATATTGTCAATGGCAGATCGATCTTAATTACAAATTCGTTCGTTTACAAATGCAATGCACGTTACCTGCCTGCATAAATTATTTTCAGAAGAGACAGAACGAGATGTGAAAAATTAAGGAAGCTCTAAATAAAAAATATATTACGTTTAAGAGGGTGGTACGGTCTGTGTGACCTTCTCAGTTTGCAGGTTAAAAGATGACGGTTAAGGGACGATTAAAAATAAGCAACAAAGTTCCGGAAGACTACAATTCACTTGCGACGTAGCCCGCTTTGTCAGAATCTGGATATCTACAGGAATCCTATCGTGTCCACTACGGTCTAACAAACTTCTACACGCTCATAAATGGGTTCCATCGTGATCGTTGTTAAAGTTTCGCCATCGTCTCGGGTGGTACAGCCCGGCTCAGATGCTTTCAAACGTATCTACGACGTTTGACGATCTTCCCTGAAATTCCATCGCAGACTAGTTCGTCACAACCAGACGACTAGCTTCTACCCGCATCCTCAGTCAATTCACTAAGTGTTACAGGGTGGCAAAATTTGTTATATTAACGAGATTTGCGATATTACGCGCTGTACAGATCTGTATAGAAATCGTCTGAGGGAAATGCAATATGTATGTCGGGTTCACATTATGATTAAGGGCGTGTAACGAATCTTCATTTGGGTTAGACATTGTTATTACGCAATAGAGAAGATATTTACTAGTACAAATATGATTATTAAAGAATTTGACAAGTAACCGTGGTAACTAGATACGCGAGATGCTAATGACAATAATCTTAGGTTCAATAACGAATCCGCGGTCAACGGGATGACGAATATACTTTCTTCTAAAAGAATATACTTTCTAAAGTCTAAGTCGGACTCGTTGTTAAAACGTGAAGTATCCACTGATCGTAAAGACGTTGTTTGACTCGCATCAAAGTGACTTTTCGTCATAGTGATGCTGCAGAGGAGAACTATGATGGGGTGTGTCTCAGGGCACGAGATCATCGGATTCGTCGAGAACAACCCTCGTTCGGAAAGTGAGGGAAATGGACGTTGCTGTTAATTGGTTAATTTCTATGTTGGTGGTTAGAGAAAGATGATAGTCGCCTTTGAGAGAAAGTTGCTAGCGGGAAGCGTCGTTCGTGAGAAAAGCAGATTTCCCGTATCTATCTAGTAGGTGATAGATTTAAAGACTGTTAGGATAAAGACTGTCTGTCCGTTTGAAGGACCTTAGTTAACTAAATCCTGAGATTTATAGCGGGTCCTCGGCCTAGCTGAACGTGTCCTGTGGAGATGCATCGACATCTGACAATCATCTTGTCCGAAGAATAGGGTCTGTGTGTGGCGAGCCACAGGGTAGAAACCACTGGAACGTTTACCGTCGAGTGCCGCTACAACTATTTCTTTTTAAGAAGAGCTATACAATTACTCTATACCTCTATTAGGTAAAAACGTTCATCGCGTGACCGCGGCTACGTCCGGCGATTAGTTGTCGCCTTGAGCGCAAGCTTGTCGCTATCGCAAATCTGGGACAATTATAATCGGGTTAATTTATGAAGATTTAAGTATTGGGAATTTTCCAAGGAATTCCAAAGGGAAGGCCCTTTCATCTCCGACATATATATAGGTATATATTGGATCCAGTTGAATAACATGTAGTTTTACATCGAATAACATTTAATTATCGCATGTATATTTATTCATCGTTTAATTATCATTTATCATGTATATTTATTTATCATTTAATTATCATTTGTCGATTATTTACTCTTGTCCAGTTCGGAATTAAACGCGTTCGAGCACCTGTACTTGATCAATTTTCAAACTGCATTTTCTCGAAAACAAAGTATCGTATGAAAGAGATGTTGTTCTTATTGTTTCACGAGGAATACGATACGTGGGAGTGATATAGCACGATCGTAAAATAAGTTCACAATTCTTGACGACAGCAACGAGTAACTAGATATCGAGTATTGGTAGTGGTAAGGAGCTAGAGTCTCGTTCAAGGCCGTATAATATTAATTCAGAACCAGTCCTTCCTTTACAGTACATTTAAGAAAACTTGTCAAACGAAAACTACAAGCCATAGATGATTAATTTCTAAACATTCTAAACGATCCAATTTTATAATTGCTAACGACTGTACCGTCTCGGAGCATTTCCTTCCAATTCTGCGCAATAGCTGAACCAGAGGTAACGTTCATTTAAAATTACTCGTCACTCGACAGGCATTTAGAACACGCTTGCAATTTAGTTTATGTCTCGCCTTAGACAGGTTTCAAACAGTTATTTGCAACGAACGAGTCACTTCACTGATCTTTCCTTTCTCATCGTGATTTATAGAAACACAGTCTGCATTCCCGCCGACTGAAATCATATCTGCTCTGAATCGCATTACCGTTAACGATGCCCCAATGGTTTCTGGCTTCTTGCCCGCGTGATTCGAACGCGAAACAACTCGTTTTTCCGCTGCCAATTGCCGTGCGATTAATTAAGCCGTTTCTTGTCCGAAAGTCCAAGATATCGACGATCTAAACGAGTTTCCAGCCATTACTCTGACTCTGAGCTCAACCGCGATATCCGATATCAGCGAACGCATAATTAAATACAGCGAAAAATATTCGACAAGTGAATTTCAGGAGAGGAAAAATGGGGAGGAAATTTTGTACAAACTGCATACGCGGCTCTATCTTTTTCTTCCAGTGGAAATACGATAGAAGAGGCGTATACGTTGAAAAATAAATCCCCGGAATCTTAATAGAAATATCAAATAAATCTAACGAATACATTCATTATCTCGAATACCACATCGACAAATTGATCGTTATGGATCTTTATGTCGATCGGTCGTCGGTAATTGCATTTGAACAACATACATTTATTTCGCGACAAGTAACGATCTTTCAAAGTGATTTATTATAACAGCGATACGTAATTGATACTTCTGAAAATTAATTTTTTCTCGATAAATGTATCTTCCCAGGTAAATTTCCATGATTTAAAATCGTGATTTAGTTAAGCGTTTGTTATTTATTTCCGTAAAGCGAAGCAACGAAAATTTCTACGTTATATCACCATGGAACACCGTACGACGTCTGTTTACGTTGCACACACCTTACAAACGGCGAATTCCATGCGTCGCGCAGGAAAATAAATCGTCAAGGTATTTGCTTCTTGCGTCAGCCATGCATTTTCACCGCGATCACACAGAAGGAAGTACACAAACCATTATACCTTCGACGACGGAACAATAAACCCACCTGGTTGCATTCACTGTCACATACTGACCTTACATAATTGTTTCGTAACTTCGCGCAACCAGGTTAACGTTAAACGGCACCCTAGTTCAAATAGGATATCGTCTGGTCACGCATCGACCATTCCAATAGAATTTTACAATTCGCGTAATCGCTGTATTTGGTTCGCCGGTGTCAATTAAGAAACAAATTTACAGAAATTGTAATAAACGAAGAATGATGTTCACAAGATGATCGTATATATCGGCACAGTTCCAAAGCAGAGTTTAAATTTTGAAAAATTTAGAACATTATCTGTAAATTATTACGCAATGCTTGAACTTAACGAGATAACATAAACGCCCATAGCTTCACGTATGAAGGTTTTAAAATGGAGAAAGATCGAATGATCGTAGTTAAAATTTGAATCGAACGAGGGAGCTAAATTTTTCGAAATTTACATTTCGCGCTAACAAATTTAAATAATCCAGATTTTGAAATCTCGCATTACGAAAATTCAAATCTTTCGAGCTAAAAACTTTTCTGCAGAGTTAAAACTTTGAAATTCTTTCGCAATAACGTTCCGCCACTCGGAAGGAAACAACGTGCAAGAAGCAGAAAGCCAATTAGCGGGGTAAAAATTCGTTCGTGTCAAAAGGCAACGACCGCGGCCCAGAAAAATTTCAAACTCTATCTTTTTTTTTTTTCGTTCGTTGTCTAGCTTGCTATTCCCCTCGTTCGTCACTTTGGTGGCTCCGCTCTCGAGGTTAATTACGCGAAATGAAATTCGTTCCACGGTGTTTTCGTAAACACCCTCCAATTTGGGTTAACATTTTTGCGACGTCTCGCGTTCCGAAACAAAGCCGTTGCGACGAAATTATTGCACCGGTGTGTGAGTGGGAAGCCGGTTAACGCGATCTCTGGTTTCCATTGAAAATATACCGGGTGACCCGAATTCCCTCCACATTCCTCTTGGAATGTTCCGGTTTCTGTCGCGAGCGGAAAATCCGCGCGCTTATCTCGCGTATCGCGGATAATCGACGTTGCAAAATCGCGAAACGCCTCGAGATCGAGCGTGCAATTTTTGCTTCGCTTCGTGTGCATTTAGAACAAAAGGACACGTGCATCCGGTTGACAGGCATTAGAAAGCATTACCGTTCGAGATATCGAGACGGTTGCATTGCCCCTGTAATTAGGCCTCGAATCCACGCGTTTCCACGATATCATCGAGCGACGTAGAAAAAGACAGTCAGACGGTGAACGTTCCTCTACGTTCTAGACACATGGTGTTACGCTACGATATTAAAAAGGGTGGCTGAGGTCATCATAGGCGCAAATAATGTCGACCTGAGCGTGGTGGGGATCGTTTCCCGGCGACACAAAGGAATCGTGGAGAATCGAGTAGTATCATCTCCGCAATCGCCGATAACGGTCGAATTCAAGGAAAACGCATCTGAGAGTCTCCGAATCAGTACTTTGTTCTCTTACGCTTCATATCATATCATATTCATATTAACACTGTTAATACAGTGTCAATACATTTAAACCACCTCTGTTATCCTAACCGAAACAGAGGAACGACTAAATTCGCGGCGTCGATCATCGGAATCGTAGCGAGAATTTACGCCTCTCGCTGACGCGTCTCCTCGCGACCGCGTCTCTCCGCGAACACGTCGTAACACATGGTAAGTTTTGTTACGATATTTCCCTTATTCCTCGATACGTATCTGTATTGGTGAAACGCGTTGTTATAAGTAGATCGTAAAATATGTTATGGGATTACAGGACGCTTGTGTATCAAGAGCAATTTAATTATTTCAAACTTTAAACTTTCACGACTGTCCGATGACACATTCGCGGTTATTCGGGTTTCAATCGTGTTATTAGCGCGTTGCGCTTTGCTCTGACGTTTCGTAAGCATAGTGGATTCTAACTTATCAAAGATTTGTCGAACTGGGATGTTCGCGGAAAGTTGGAACAAAGCGCGACGTACTAATAACACGATCGAAAGCTAGAGAATCGCAGATACGTTAATTTAATTATCGTTTGTTATATCGTTTAATATTTTTGTTGGCTGGTTGCTGATTGGTGGTCCGCAAAAGGAGGATTGCATTTTGCTGAACGAATTTCTTTACCACTTAAATTCGTTTCATTGCTAAATGTTAGTTCGTTGAAAAATTTGCGAAAACTTTGGGTATTAACGTAGCTACGCCTCTCTTTTTATCGGTTGTTCCTCTATACAAATGATGGTCGTTGAACGTACTGGGACGTTTTTTAGAAAAATTTGTCCAATATTACGTTTTATGAAGTCTTTTACGATGTGATAAAACGGTGAACAAACAAATAGTACATTCTTATGGTTTGGACAATTTATTCAACAAAAGAAATGGAATCTTCGTTATAGCAGAATTCCGTTTGTATGTAATTATTGGAGCATCGCACGATTGAAGTTGAATGACTTTTCTCGCAAGCTATGATTTTTTCCTTTCTGCGATTTCATCGCTGTAAGTATGTTTAATCGACAAAACACTTAATCAAGCGCTAACTTAAATTTCCTTCGAATAAATGGCCTTTCTATGCACTAGACAAGTATATAACTAACAATCGATAATAAATAACATCATTAAGTAAAATGCCACAAATTTATCCTACATTTACATAGCACAATCACACAGAAAATAAGTAAAATTCCGTTCGAACAAATTTCACTGTACGCGCTAAACAAACATCAACAAACAAGTAACCACGTAATTACCTTCCAATAAAGAGAACCACTAATTTAGCCATACTACTGCAAAATTCCACAGTCTTTCATTCGATCGTTACCATGTAAACGCAACAAGGAGAACATGATCGAACATTTCGATCAACTGATAATATCAATATATTCTCTTCATTTATCAGAAAGACCAGTTTGTCCGAGTATGTATCCACTTTAACCATAGTGTAACTATTGAGATAAGTGTAATTTTGTGTGCTACACTAGATTAGCCGCGTATATTAGTGACACACATATATAAGTATGAGTGTGAAGGAATATGTGCGTGCACAGCGTCTCGTAAAACAGATGAATGCAACTGTTCCGTTGGTAGCGTGGTGTAGAAGATGGTGGGACAAAGAGAGTGCTGAGACGCGTGCAAATGCAATCGACGAATATCTTGAAAATCACATATTAAATAAATCCGAAACTATTTTGATATCGATCCTAAGTATAATCTAAATGATCTTATATATTTATTTCGGCGATTAAAATCCACGATTCTCAACGGTAACAGGACGCAGAAACGACATAAAAAGAAGGACGAAAAGAGGGAGAAGAGAGAAATTATCGTACACTGTTCAGGTGACAGGGACGAAGAAAAGAGCGAGCGTGGCTCGTCAACGAGCATTAGAAGGTATTAGCGATTGAATATATCGCTGTTGTTCGTAACGTAGGTAGGCGCAATTAAACGTGGCAGTCGGCATATACGCGGAGCAGCGTACGCGTCGATCGCGGAGCAATTATCGCACGGCACTCGTTGTTTCTACAATCGACGCAACGACACCTTCACCGTCCGGCCGCGTCGCTGGAAATTTTTATTCTGGCCACAGAGTTGGGCCGTGAATTTTTAAACGGTCCACGCTTGCACGTCGATTCGGCCGCCTCACCGTGTCCAGAATAAATTTGAATTTATTCCAACAGCTTTCGATCGGTTACGTATCGCATTGATAAAATCCCTTCGACGGGGCGGCGGGTTAAATGACTTTTAAACATCATTGTTAATTATCGCGTTATCTATCAAATAAGCCGCAAACTCTGGTTCCTGGTAAATATTTCGAATTTTGATACGAACGCGAAGAAAAAGTTAATGATAATGAGAATTTAATTACCCCGTGTTTATCATACGCAACGTAAAATAATACGTGTTTTAACATTCGCAGGAAAATAATATTCGGTGGAAATTATTGGATACTTTCTTGTTGAATATTGAAAATTTCCTTGTTGTTTCTATGCTGATGTTACGATATTGACAGATTTGGTACGAGAACAACGAGTCCAGAGAATCATGAAACTATGAAAAAACGTTCCTCATTTTTTAATAGCAAGGAATATGCATGGATACTTTACGAGACACCCTGAAGGATATTACATCTGTTGAAAATTTTAGATCTTAATTGCCGAAATAATAGTATAGGAACACTAAATTTACACTTGGAATTTATATTAGAATAGTTATATATTTATTTGATAAACGATTTCAAAGATATTCATCGATACACACTTGCACGCGTCTCACCTTCTTCCATACCACACTGTTAACTGAACAGTTTACATTCCTTTGTTTTCGAGGCGCCGCTACTACGCGGTCAATCTAGTCTAGCACATAAAATTATACATATCTCAATAATATCGTAAGAGGAAGACGATTTGTTCACTGCTAAATAGTTGAATCGTCGATAATTTCTTACTTCGAGTTTTCCGTTTCAAATTTTGTTTCCTGAGAAATTTATTTTTACGTGTCGCTCTTTCAGCAAACCGATGCGACGCAGTGATATAGAAAATACGAATTAAAATCGACGATACCATTATTCGATTAATCGACCCAGAGCCTGAATAAACATAGAAGTCGCTATGGCTGTGATTACTTTTGAAAAGACTTCGACGTAACATTGTTTGAATAATCTGACCATAGCGAAGCATGAATTTTTAAGCGATCAACACGCCGACGTGGAATCGATTATCATGAAAATCGACTGGAATTTATCGTGGAACTTTGCGATTGGTTTTCCCGTGCAGAAATAAAATGGTCAATTTTTTAATTACTTTATCCATTGTATCGTTTAACATATTTGAGAAGCGTTCAGTACGGTTGCTTCTTTTTCGTTCGCGATGATTTTGCTCAAAATCTCAATTTATAACGGATCGGTGAATTTTACAGCATTTTTAAAAGGTTCTTTGAATATTCAAACGAATCGCCGCTTCCGTCCAAAAAACATTGACAAAAGCTACTTTAAACGCTCGACAAAAAATGTTCAACTCGCTCGGTGGGGCGTTTTCTTTGTCGAAAATAATCGCCAATTTTCGAGTTTTATTTTTCACCTGAAGCATTCTCGCCTGAATGGATCGAGTTAAGACGGAAACTTTGTTCACCTTCGCCGATCTGTTCCTTAAATAAAATACCAATCTCGATCTCCTACACTGTCCTTTATTCGCCTATTAATTAATTCAAAATAAAGAAAAGTATAATTATCTTTCCGTTAAAATTCGATTAAACTTTAGTACCTTTCGATTAAAAGACCACTCTACTCTAAACAAATTTTATAAGCCCGGAATATGAAAAAAAAGTCATGCTATGATTTACAATGATAACGATATAATTATGACTTATTTACTTCCTCACCGTAAAATTTCTCGTAGTCCTCGGAAACCCTTATTCTTCGTATTTCTTCCAGCTTCTAGCGCCACTGCGATATTTCCTCTTTAACGTTTAGTCGACAAATACGACGAGCGCTTCACTGACCCTATATATTATACAAGGAAACACAGAAGTTCCGTATCGACTTAAAAGTGGAGGAAAGAGGGTTTCCGTTAGAAATGGACAGCATCTGCGTCATCGAATAGATTGCAGAGCGGGGAAATAACGTTCTACATTTAGGAATGCCTCGAAAATTTATGCTCGAATCTCGAGAACCCTTCTGGTGTCGCTTTATTAAAGACGAGTCGCGAGAAACGATAATGGACGTGACGAAGGATAAATCAAAAGGGGCAGAGAAAAGAGTGGAAAGGGACGACGATGGCGTGGAGAAAATGACAGGATCCGCTGTGGCCGCGAAACAACGTGAAACGCGATATAATGACGGGTTCGATGACAAGCGCGAAACCGCAATGACAATTATTCCGCGACGTTTCGCGGTTTAACGCACGACCTCCACTTCCTCAGTCGTTTCGACTGGTTCCGTTTCAAACTGTTTGCTGTCGCACTTGCGGTGTCGGAAATGGGACGAGTATCGCGGTAACGAGAATTATAGTATTTGTTGCGTCAGATTGGCTGACATAAGACGGTATGCAAATAAGGATGCTGAGATTACGGGAATTCTGATCCAACTTCGGCGACATGTCCTGCGATTCGTGAGTAAAATCTGAGGTGATGGGTCGTGATAGCGAGAGGAAGAAACACTTGAGTGTATTTAACAATAAAATTGATTATAATATAATCAAGGTGTACACTTGGCGTAGGTCTCGCGGTTATTAAGTTAACGGCTCGCGGTTATTATTAGTAGTAGTTGTTCGCGACTTCGCAATTGCAAGTTCGACTCGGGTCGATGCGTTTTGATGCGCGATATAAGTTCGGACGATTACGATTGCCGGAGATGCCGAGAAACTCTGATCAGCAATTGCAAATTGCCAAGTATTGCTTCGGACAGATATGTAACGACTGACTTTCCGTCACGATGATGCCGCGAAGGAAAACTGTGATGGGGTGTGTCTAAGGATACGGGATCATGGGATTCGTTAAGGAAAGCCTTGGTTCGAAAAATGAGGGAAATGGACGTCGTTGTTAATTGGCTAATTTTTTGTTGGTGGTTAGGAAAGAATAAGAGAAAGACTGTTTGTCCCTTTGGAGGACCTTAGCTAAATGAATCCTAAGATTTATAGCAGATCCTTAGGCTAGTTGAAAATATTCCGTAAGGATGTATCGACGTCTGATAATCATATTGTGCGAAGAATAGGGTCTTTGCGTAGCGAGACACGGGACAGAAACCGTTGGAAAGTTTACTGTCGAGTGCCGCTACAAATCCTTCACGATTCGTAATTAGCGAAACGTTCGTTGGCCGGACAATTTGATATAAATCTTTCCTCGCGTGTTAACCGAGTGCGTCTTGACTGTAATTTTTTACAATCACGGAATACGAAGTTAATAAAAATAGATCGATCTTGGCGGTTTCAGTTCTTACGAGTAGAAATATGATATACGTAATTCATTTGTAAGAGAAATAAAACGACACGTACGAAAGTGAGGAATGTTCAACTAGAGGAATTGTTGTATTACGTCGAAGAGATTGACTGACGGTTAAGAGAACTTAAATACGTAGAACGTGGACGAAACTTTAATATCCTAATGTTTACTCGACATTTGATACAAGATTAACGAAACTCAGTGTTAGATTTGTTGATTGATAGAATCTTAAGATTAACTTGACGAGGAATAATTTAACGATAACGCAGACAGGAGAGTTTATCGTATAAATAATTGGGAGTAATTGAACCAGCACTCGACATTTAATCGAATCAAACGTCCAATAATCGATATTTGAACAACTGGCATTCCACTCTATCAGGCAACTTATTTGAACCAATTCAGCCCTGCAGATCTGCCCATTGCGAACGAGATGCAATATAAATTCACATGTCAAATCGATCACCGTTCAACGAATATCGAAATCAAGTATCTGACAAGAGTAACCGCGATATTGCGAAATTAACGAAATGTTCCCAAATAATGGCGATCGATACAACCCTTCGCGTTCTTACGCAACGAATATGCCGAATCGGAGATTACGCTTGTCGATACGTTGATAATTTGTAAAAAAAACCACGGTGCACTGGTTAGTCAGTTGCGACAAAATTTATGCAATTTTGATGAACGTACGTTCGCCGATTCTGTTTGCTTGGGAACAAATTGCAGGAAAAAACACACACAGTACGCGCGTCGGGACTTTGTAAATATTTAACAACGGGGGAAACAATCGGAATCGAGATTCAATTTATTACATCGATGCAGGGAAAAGCACGCGATGCAATATGCACAGCGACATAAATACCGGTATTTCGTTGCTAACCGAATTGCGATCTAATTTCAGAATGTTTCGCTTCTACGCTAATTATTGTCATACAAATGTCGCGTAAATTATATTTAAATATTATTATACACCGTTCGATCTCTATCGGTTAAGTGTTAAATCGTTTAATTACATCGGTAAGCTTCTTTCAAAGAAAATTACTTTCCATCTTTTTACCTTTGCAATATTATTCTCAACATATTATCCTTCCACTAGATATTACAACGAGATACGTACTGTGCTATATGGTGAATCATAAGTCGTTTGCCAATTCAAATATCGAATTTATATATCTTGCGCATGATCGGATTTCGTATTTAATATTTTTGATATAGCATAGTAGATTCCAATTTTTTAAATAGAAACACCATTGTGTTTTACGATTATTAATTTATCTTCCTATTAACTATATAATTCCTCGCTGTTCATCGCTAACGTGACTTAAAAGAAACAATTGATTAGCAAGATTGAAAAGGAATAAAGAGTTTTCGATTTGACATGACAAATTGTTGAAAAATCAAAACGCTTGTGACTCAGACTTGACCAACATTCAACCATCCATAACGTACAATTCCACAGTTCGATTCCGTGTTATTACAGAACGCGAGATCGAACACGATTTTACGTTGACGATTTAAAGTTAAACCACTCGATCCGCTGGTCAGTTCGCTACAAAGTCGCGAGCGTTCTCTTAATTTCGTTCGGACCTGGTCGAACGAAGTTCCAGCCGCGAAGAAAACAAAACACGAGATTCGCGACCGCGGTTAAACTAGAAGTTAACTTCGTTCCCAAGCGGAGGCTGTTTAAATCTGTAGCGAAGCTACGAGCGCGAGCCAAGGCCATTAAGACGTCAGAGAACTGTAAAGTCCGTTTCGAGGTATCAAGAGATTGGGTGCAATTTGCACCCAAGGATAATCGCGATACGACGTTCAAGCCGGAAATTAACAATCGTGCCGGACTGTTGCTCGAAACTCGACCCACAAATCTCTGACATTTATGCCCCGTTAAATATTATTCCGGAATTCGCGATAAAATGCTAGCTAATTGCTATAATCGTTGACACATATATCGATTCGAAATCAACATGATATTCGAAATGGTTTCAGCGTCGCGCAGGGAAACCTAACAGGAACTACAAATCTTAATCGTAAACTAAGCGACTTAATTAATCACCATATGATTGATTACGTTGCTATGATTTCACTTCCGCTCGAGATTTCACTCGGCGATTAGGTCCGGCAAGTATCTTGGAATTAGATGGCGCATATGCTTTTCAAAACTTCCAAGAGGATAACGTCAGAAAGACTTTCTCCCCTATTTTCGCTTAGCGAAAAGCTCTTAACGCGATAGCGAACGCTAATGCAATTCTAGCGAGCAATTCTCGATAGAGTTAGACGTTCGATGATCAATTTCTGACAATCCAACACTCAATGTACCGTCCGTTCTAAGCTTTCTCTTCCATTACGTTCTTCTTTTTTCCTCTCTGACTCTTCTTTTAGATTATGTTACTTGCCATGACGTTTGCTTTCCATTTTCGTACCTAAACTCACACGTACTCTGTCCTTATGGGATGAAGTTATCCCGACGGTTCGCCAACTTTTGTCTGTCTGGGGAAGTAACATATTTCATAAATTCTTGGAAACGAACCCTACCAAACGACGAGTTGCTTTTACTGTGCGTAATCTAATACAACGAATCGCAGAGGTATTTTTCGTACCCTTTTAATTATTGGACTCGAATAATTAATATTTATATGGAGCCTCGTATAATTACTCGTTAAAATATTATTCAAAAATGTTTATCAACAGAAATATGATAAATAAACTCGCGATTGATATATTATTTACTGAAAAATAATAATTTATCCCAATATACGTGGAAACGTAAATAAACCGTCAGCTATTCAGCGTCAAATTTTAGATTCTCTGCATCCGATTTAAATAAAATATAATCTATAAAACGAAAATATTTTCTCTTAAAATATGGTAAAACGGAAATCCTCTGCATATTGTAAACGCTGATGTTATTACCAAGACTTATATTTCACAAAATCCTTCAAACTCTCTGAATCGATACCAAAGAAGCTATCGTGTAAAGCCAATTTCGAATTCTTTCTTAATTTCGCGGAACCTGTTACATCGAGAATATGAAACGGGAAAATTTTAACCTCGGGGATAGGCTAAGCGGCGCAATTTGCACTCGGCGATAATCGCGGCGCATTTGCACGTTACCGTGTACCCGATAACGTTAACGAGGTTGTCGCAGGTTCACGCACGTCGTGCCTAAGTAAATTGGCGGGCAAACGTTCGGCAAGCCCCGGCAAACCGGCCAATTCGATTGCGGGACACGTAACGGAGAGTTCGAGGGGATGCGGAATCGATAATCGAGTCGAGCCATGGCATTTCGTTGCACCCTATTCCCGATTTTTTTCTACCTCGGACCACCCCATTCACGATTTTCACCCCTTGAATGAAAATTTAGTTCATCCGCGTAACCCATGTAAATCGCGATACTCATCGGCTGAATGACGATCGGCAGTATTAAGTTCGGTTAATTTAAAGTTACGTTCACTAGTGATATTTCAGGTAATTTCTCTATTAAAGTATCCTGCGATGATTACGCACTGAATAAATTTAAATTGTTACACGACGAGCCCGAAAACGGTCGTTTCGCGTGATTCGTATTATACAAAATTTCTTCCGATCGTAATAATCATATTTTTCATCCTATATGGGGCATAAATTAAATAAATCGATTATATCGTTTTGTATTGCTATTTGTGCTTTTATCGTTCCAATCGTAAGTATCGTCAGAAGCCATGAGGAGTAAAACTATCTTGCGATCATCGTTATGGAAAAGTGAAAAATACAGCAATTACACGAGAACGGATTAGAAACGAGCAAGAATTTCCTTCGTTTCTGTAGGACATGCAATTGCAGTAGCCAATCTTCATATACGTTTTTATCGTATACACCATTTTGTTACATACACCGCTTTCTATGTACATACAATAAAGCTTGTACGTACAAAGTTGAGATTTTCTTGCAACTGGCCATCAACCAGTTGCAGTTAAGTTCCTACTCGCTGTCTTAAGTCTTCTTCCTTTTTTACGTAAATAGAATGTAACGTTATATGACTGTTCCTGTTCGTACTAATCTAACCCGTTCAATATGATTTCGCGTAGGCAGGACACGCTCTATACGCGAGGAAAGACGATATCAAGACCAGTTGGAATTCAGGTTCTTCCAGCGTGTCGATCCATTTGCCAAGCGTCGCTCGAACAAGAGACAAAATATTGTGAAAGTGATCAAACTAGAAGAACAGACATCTTTGCCGGTATCAAATATTCGACTGCAAACGAACAGAAGGCGAGAACGACCGTAATTAAACGCGATAAATCCCACCAATTTGTTTGTTGCTCAAAATCGTTCGAGTTAAACCGATTAAAGGGATTGTTTTCGCGTAAACGTCGCGCCGAGCAGAGGAGCTCGAAATGGGGTAACGATGGTTCGTAAAACACAACGAACAACATAGAGCACGCGGTCGTAGAAGTTAAATTGCGATCGCACCTAGGGAAAGAGTTCGCGAAATCACATTGACCCAGTTCCTTTCTTTCTCACCCTTTTGTCCGTGGTCGAGCCGCGCATACCGGCCACGCGACTCACGTACGTACGAAACTTGGCCGTATACACACGCATAGACGCGTGCACACGTGTATATACACGGAGGATAGGAGAGGTACTATTAGCCGCACAGGTACGTAGCCGCACATTCCTGCGGTTTCAACAACATAACCGGATTACACGGCTTGCATAGGTAAATTAGCAGGCAAATGTTCGGTAAATTCGTTCATTGGCGTCTGGCCTCGTCGATTCGCGCCCCGTATCCTGCTTCCGGTTCATATTCGTCATTATTAAACCATGAATTTTTATTCATTTACGGGAAATCTAACAATCGGAGAAAGGAAGCCGCGCAGCGTACGAGTAATATACGAAGATACATGAAATATCCAAAGAAAAGCGAAAGAAATTTCTGCCTGGGTTCTACGTTTCATTCGATTCTTATATATTCGAAGGAAAGTTTGGAAATTTAGAAGGAAAGTTCTGGAAATAGATGAAATATTCAAATTAGAGCGAAACGCGTTTCCGCTTGGGTTCTGGCTTTTTGATGCGTTGGCAAAAATGCGAAGTAAACCGGGATCGCTCTCTAGAAAAGTACGATTGTAACTGATCGGTCTATTATCACATTTTTCGTTTGCTTGTTCAAACTTTTCGCCTCGGCACCCACTTGACATACACAATTTTTTCGTACTCGTCGCTACTAAAATACGGATATTTATGCAGATTCATATTTTAGCGAACACGACTGAAAAATAGGGCTCGGACAAAGATTTGTTTGGATCAGGTTTTTAAATTATGAAGGGTACTTGAGAACTTTAGCGGTAAAAATGTGGATTAATTATGCTAACGCGAAGCATCTCTGTACAAGGTTTTTCTCAGTATGGAATCCACTTCTTCGGTGGAAATGAAAACGGAAATAAAAGCAGTTCGTACGTTCGAGTGTCTTTTATTACACAGACTTCTCTCGCTTATGGTTCGAGTAAATAAGTATCGGGTTAGTCCATAAGTGAATTTTGTTTGTTCGTTTTCGTGTAAAACGCGTGACTTATTAAAATCGTTTTACGAAGATGAAAATGGCAAACTGTTATCAAAATGGCAAGAAATTGTACAAGATGATATTAACTAGGTTTTAAATTCAGACAAACCTTCACTTCGTATTTCCTTTCTTATTTTATTATGCGTATTATGTAACTATATAACGTTGTCAATTATTGGGTTGGAAACAAAGTGATTACGGATTTTATCATTACCACCTAATGACAAAATCCGCAATCACTTATTTGCCAAGCCAATAGAATAACAAGTAATATCGTAACTCTGAAACGTATAGTAAAAAGATGTTTCGACTCTTAGTCTATGAGGAAATAAAATTCTAAATGAAATAAATACTATTAATACTTGTTGCTACAACTGACAGCTAACTTTTATCATATAGAATTTCATCCGAGCGCATACATATGTGCAAACACGTGCGTTCATTTGTTTTTCAGATTTATTCTTCGAGAACGGGGACACCACCCAATGAAAATTTATCGTGTCGCGTCGCTTTAGCTTGACAAAAGGAACCACCTTCTTTCTTGTTACGCGACGCGCCGGTGTTGTCTCAACGTACACACGCAAGAAGCAGTATCAAGGAAGAGTAACTTTATACATTTGAAATATTCCTACTATTACGGATACTATATGAAATCATAATTTCAACGGAAACTGCATAGCTCCCGAGAGTACCTTTACGTGATGGAAGCAATAACTTGTTCGCGAGGAAAAGCGTAAAAATTTCAATATTTCCGACAACATTTTGGAACGAGCGTTAGATTGTAAACTAGTCTTACAGGAGGAATAAACGAAACGCGTTTGACGAGTAACCTGAGACTAGCTAGAAATGAAATATTAAAATAAATTAACGAGCCTTATATAAGAAAATACAACTTACTTTCTTTTGGCATTCTTCTGGTATTAATGAACCAAACGCGAAATTCAATTTCTCGTGTTACGGATAAAACGTTAAAAATGGTTCAAACGTACGAGCGAATTAAATAAAGTTCCAAAACGTAATTACGTTTGTAAATTTCCGTCAAGCTACTTCGAAACGAAACGAAACTCCACGTATTATATATCACCAGGTTTCCAGCGCCCCTTATTAATTTTCCACCTCGTACGGTTCGTATATCAAAATTATCAAATACAGTTCCACTGCCGCAGAAAGTTACTTTCCAGCCAACGGAAATAATTCTCTGCTTATTTAATTACTTGCCGGTTGTCTGCTCAACCGTTTATCGTTTTCGATTATCGAGAAAAAACTTATATTTACAATTACCTACTTATAACTGTTCAAATTAGTCATTCGAGTAATATGAAATACAAACTAATCGATTCTATCCGGATTGATCGTTTGGTTCCTAAAGAATATATTCCTGCCATAACGAATGAACAATAAAATTAATATTCTACGCGAAAACGGATGCATAGGATCGTTTATTTAACATAGAAACATTTGTATTCCGTTTCGTATGCTTTTTATCAAGAAAACCTTGTCCATAGCACGTACAGTGTACGGAAGTAAAACAAAATTAATTGATTTCGTAATTTTTGTATTATTCGACGGTAACTGTACCTTGGACTTTGCTATTTTCATTATTCTGATATCACTTTTTATATTCTATTCTTCCCATTAAACTTGGTATTTCGAACGAATTATTTCTACGCGATTATTATTATCGAGAACGAATTATTATACGTAATTATATATTCCAATGTATGTTAATACGAACAGACACCGTAACGAAAGAGATAGAATCAATTATGTATAATATCATCTGCGACAGTTATTTTCTATACCACATTAGTTACGGTAATTTAAAGAATTTATTTCGGTATCCGCGTTATGGCCTATAACCCGCGATTCCTATATAACGCGAAACGTAAAAATAAACTTGCGCGTTATAGGAGGTCCCAGTATATATTCCGTTTTAAAACTTAAATCCGCTATACGGTGACGGTAAAGCTAAAACTTTTTCACGATACGAAACTGACCGGTGTAGCTCGTTCGTCAACCATCCATCATGATTGTACCACGGATTTTTCTACATTTGTAGGAAATTTGAAAATACAAAATTGTATATAACACGATAAATATATAAAATATCCAGAGTACATCGTTGTGTATAATACATGATAGATAAAACAATTTTCTACCGAGAGTTTATCCTTTTAATAATATTCTCGAACATGCAGATTTGCATAAAAATCCGCAGTCTAATCGCGATAACCAAAACTGATAGACGATAAAGGATTCGGTGACGTCACGAAACTACCATCTCGAAAACTATAACAGCACTTGCAGTACGGTCGTGCATCAAAAGTTCCGGTTGCAAGAGCCATTAAACTTTATCATGCTGTTTGACTCACCGTTTCTTCGAGCTGGCTAAAGGAGTTCCTCCCCGGCGTTCTCCTCCCCTCCTTTCTTCTTTCTCTCTCTCTCTCTCTTTCTTTCTCTCTCTCTCTGTTTCTCAACCGTTTCGCTTGCACAGCATGTAACACATAAGATTGTTTTGCACCTGCGGCACTGGAAACGCCACTTAAAATTTGTCGACTTCGTGCAACACTTCTTTCAGCTGCAACACACCGAAACGACACACTGAAAACACGGAACGGTTCGAAAGATTCGCTGGCAAACGCTGTTGACACGCGACTGGAAGCTTCGATCGAGGCGTACGCGATTCCAACGACCGAACAAAGACGCTCGAGGTCGTAGGATATTCGTGCGACGATTTGGAAACATTTCGACGTTTCGTGTTAGAAAGTAAGACGCTGACGCAGAAATGTTTTCGAGAACACGCGACGACTGACAACAAGCGATCTAACGCCGTGGAATCGATGATCGAAATGACCTCTAGGGGACGCGCCTGAGTTAACGCGCCGTCAAAATTCAGTTAGAATGCATATGGCGTCGTGTTTCCTGTAATACGATACACCTATAATATCTTTTGTGTATTTTAGACGAATAGTCGTTCGAAAAGTCGTGAGTATTTTTAACGTTACGTATCGTTGTATAATAGTATAGTAATAAGCTGTACGATAACTGCACATAAAAATGTGTATTGTATCATATTTTGATGATATTTTGATGTATTGTATTTTACATAAAAAGGTATATATGAAAGATTACGTAAAACTACGCGTACGGAAGAGAACATATAGAATTCAAGATAATTGTCAAGATATATTTGAAGAATACAAACGAACTTGGATACGTCGGAAAAGAGTGACCAGAAGAAGCTTCGAGATTGAAATTTTCAATTTATCCTGTGATATAGTATATTTTCCATAAAATGGTACGGAAGATTCACAATGGAGTAAACAAGTAGAGTTTAACGAAACTTTGACGATAGAAAATCTACAGAATAGAAAATAATTCTTTGAGATGATACTTTGAAAAATTCAATGGCCAGAAGAAGAAGCTTCGGTATTCTAGGAAATGTTATATAATTTGCATAAAAAGAAATAAGAGTAACGTAAAATTCGTAACGTATTACGCAAAATACGTGAAACGAAGTAAGAATACACAAACAAAAAGGCAATTAAACTTGAGAAAAATGCTCACTGCGTTAAGAATATCCTATTTTAGGACGATCGGATACCTCGATATCACAAGAGAAACCTAAAATCGCACGATCGGAACGTGTTGTGCTTTGCCCTGGAAGGAATTGCCGGAGAAGATTTCCGCGAATTTAACCGTACGCAAGAGTGGATTTGCAAACGGAGGGGAAATCCCAGTATCAAAGAGGAATCGGAGTCTCCTTCGTCCCACGAAGATTTCCGCCTCTTTCGTGCTTCTCGCGATACGTTATGTCGTGTAACATCGTGCAGCCACTCCTGTCGTGAGCCGACAAAGTCCCCGATTTTTGCTGGCCCAGATCTTAAAGGTGAGCGCGAAAACTGGTAGCCAGCGACTCGAAGTGGAAACGAACAACTGGCGCGAATGTTCTTGCACAACCTTTCTCGGATTTATCGAAGAAAACCGCGTCAGTTTCCCGCGCCGGAGCATGTTTTACCGTATTGTAATTCGAACGAACGATTTATTCGGAATTTTAATCTATACACGTATCCATATAATATGCTTCGTGTACGTTTCGTGTATTACAATTACTTCGAGTATCATTTTATCGGAAATTACCTTAATCGATTACTAAAGAAAAAATCAACGCCGATTGCAATGAAATTCGCAACATTGTGTTGCGATACGAGGCGTAATTGAAGACAAGATTAGCAAAACAACATCGTTCGATTACCCAACGGTTAAACACTGATTTAAAGGGATTTAATTACGAAGATTTCATCTGTTGCGATAAAATGTTCGTTTTACACGATCAAACAACGTGGTCAATTTTTGCCAAGCAGCATCGTTCGCCTTCCATTTGAACCGCACGATGGAAATCACGGTCGAACGATTAGCAACGATAACCAGCCTAATTCCTCCGCGTGGCCTGTAAACCAATCGATCATCTGCAGCCAATCAGATTTCGCGTAACTGGTGCTTGACCAAACAAATTATTTCCCCCCGATTACAGCTACGTACATCGCACCCCCGCAACGACCATCCGGCGCGTCTAATTCAGTTGAATCGTTCGATTAAATTGCACGCAAATCGCGAACCGCGGTCGAGGTTTTCAGCCCACCGTCATTTCGAACAATTTCCTTCGTGGTCGCGTTACGCTGCGATCCAACGGCCGAGTCCGTGGTGTTGATGCAGTGTCATCAGGATAGCGGGGAAAGAGTTATGCCTCGTTTAACATCCAACGAACTGACTATTAGCGACACAATGCTCGTCATCAATTGATCGTGACGGCCTACGTTTAGCATCGCGCGTCTTTCTCGCCGTTTAATCGTCGTTGGTTTAAAGTTGGTCGAAAGATCATCGAGAAAAGTGTCGAAGAACAGGTGGTTTACGTGGTTACAGGTCGGTTTACGTTTTACAGTAACGATGGGGAATTTATGGTTACACAAAGTGTAGAACGATAGAAAATTGACGATTGCACAAAGGATGGAACAGTTGGCACGATAAGCGGATGATGTTATGCGTCGAACGAAGTAAATCTTTTAAGAGAGTCTTCATAGAGTCTTTGTTCTCAAAGAGGAAGGAAATTTGAAATATTTCCATGATTTTCAAAGAAATGCTCCATATATCGTATCGTATGCTACATATATCGATTTCATATTGTCGAGGCCGTCGATCTTACGTATGTACTACTGTATGTTTAAACTCGTTCAAGATGCAATATCGTTTTTAATTGCAAAGACAGGAATCGTAGAACATCGTAGCATCGACGTCGATCGTACTTGAGCATACACGCACACGCACGCGCATACACACGCCAATAAACGTATTTATCTATCCGGCAATTTGAAAAAACAATCTCCTCGAAAAAAAAAAGAAGAAAAGAGAGAGAAAAACAAATCACCGCACGAAAAAGCGATCACGTCCTACGAACTATCCAATTAAGTACCACTTTTCTAACAATCGCCTATCCAAAATCCTCTTCAAAAATCACAAGTCGCGCTCCGCGTGAGTCGAACGATCGAAGCTGCGCTGCCGGAATTCTCTCATTACAGCTATTTACATTTCGACGCCGTTGCTCTAAATCTTCGCGTCGCACATACCACTGGCAGGATGTTTCTCGTGGCAAGATTTCCGGACTACGGTGAAACGTTGGCGGCGCGAGGCAATCGAATCGCCGTGCAGGCAAATCGAATCGGAAACACGCGGGACCGGAAGACGTCGCAGACGGCGACGGAGGCTACGATCACCGTGATTTCTCGTCTACCTTCGGGATTCCCAGTGTCATCGGCACCGTGTTTCCGTTTCGGTATCCGACAAGCGTACGTTCAACGTCACACGTGACACCGAATGACACGCGAACGAACACGGTCGATCGTTTCCTGTACAGAGCTTGGCTCCAGATGGAGGTCTACCGAGACACTGACGACCGCTCTCGCCACGAGGACATTCCCCGATTCTCAGGTGAACCAACGAGAGAGAAACCAGAAGACAGAGGGAGAAGGAGAGGAGAAAGAAAGGATCGCCGTTCCCGATCGTACCTTCCACTCTTTCTCGGACGCACCTTCTGCCCCGCACGTACGTCCGTCTCTGTTTCACTCGCGCGAGATTTTCACGATTTTCTCCTTTCTCCGTTCCGCTGTTACGGTCCCATGCCACGAAGACACGTGGGAGAGGGAGAGAGTGAGAGGTTACCGTGAATGATTCCGCGGAGGCTTGGCCGCCGCTGTTGCTTCATGCACGCGTAAAATTTGTATCGGGGAATAATTGCCGGTTTTAACGGTGACGCGATGATCTTCGCGATTGCGAAGGTTGCGCGTACAGTTCTGGTCGTTGATTCGTTTCGTGTGGGTGACGTGTGTGCGAGAGAAAATCGTAACGCTTAAGGTCCTCCGCTTTCCACATATGGTGGCAAAGTGGAGAGAAGAGTAATAAGAGAACGAGGATTATTACGATTTCTCTTTTTATTAATCGATTGATTGTACAGTTTGCTTGTCGCGTCTATCTCTACGTATATCGTAGCAAATGCGCGATAAACTTCCTTCCTCGACCATGACTTGCTGGCAAAATTTCGAATTGCCCGTTCGCGCGTTCAGACGTGTGCTATCGCACATGGTATGTACTAACTATGTGCAAAATTTGAACTAAATAGCCGACTCAAGCACGCGCTCTTCTCGCAGAATCCTAGCATTCCATTTTCCAGTATATAATGCTAATAACGACAATCACGTTTTACGTATACGTTCGTAACGTCTAGCGAGAATCGTAAAGAAATTTATTGGACTGGTTTCAAAGCCACCACTGAATAGAGATTAGAGAACCAATATGATATATCGAGGTTCTCAAAATTTCGTGTTAGGAAAATATTTATCGCGTGTTCCGTCTTCCATCGGTATTTCTAATTTCAAGTTTGTTCCACGACGAACCTCTCTTTGTCAGGACACCGTGATCGCATTTGTTTCGTTGAAACGAACGGACGATTTCACAAGGCAACCGAATTGTTTCGTTTGAAAATATTGATTTTGGCGTTGATAACGAACGAAGGCACGCGTGGATGAACCAAACGACCGATCGTGAAGCGAATCAGATATACAACGTTAGCTGATTGCCATAGCATAATTTACGATTTGCGAAACAATCCTGGCAACATTCTGAATCTATCGATTGATAGACGCGCGTCGAACGAACGATTCGAAGGATTCTAAGCGTTCGACAAATATGTTGCGTTCGATGCACATCGATTCCAACGATGTTCGTCTACGGATGTTTCTTAAGATCGCTTAAAACGCGAATTAATAAATTCCGACAAGGAGCTCGTTACACGATCGTTCGTAATTAATGGTCGTTAAAGCGGTACAAATAAGCGTGTTCGTAGAAAACGCAAAGGCGACCTTTGCCGTTAATTTCGTTTGCACAATTGCGATTCGCCAAAGGGAGTAGACTCCTTTTTCCGATGCAACAACATTCTTGTTGCGAGATGACCTGAAATACCGTACCTTCGCTGGAATCCACCTCGCGTGGCATTACATCGCACGGTTGGATTCTTAGCGGAATGCTCTTTGGAAATCGTATTCGAACGGAGATCCACGATCTAGCACGATTTTTAAAATTAGTCAAAAAATCGAAAATGTCAAGACGCAGATTGTTCGAAGTGTTTGTAATTCCTCGAATGGTATTTCGACGTTTCACATTTTACGCCATTATCGTTTTCGTTTCATTTGATTCGAAATTCGAGTGTAACCGATTAAAAACGCCTCGTTATGCGCATACTTATACACGGACTCGTTGCAACATTTTTGCGAAATTTACGATCTATGATCTACGGTATAACTACTCGCGGAGAAACCTCGCGAAAGATTATCTCGATTACTTCGGTTCTGACTATAAAACCTATCTGGAAACTTGGGCACTTTCGACAGCAGAATAGCGTAGAAGGTTCGTAATTGTAAAACCAATGATTTGAATTAGGTCTGGACTATGTTACGTTTTTACGAGTCTTTTGTCTACGAACGAGTCTACGACGAATCCTAAATGCAAGACCGTATCTTAATTAGCGTACGTTCTAGCACAAGACTCTGAAATTGAAGTATAAAATAGCGGAATATATGCAGGAAAAAGTAACCAGAAAATCTACCATTTCAAATTAACCATCCGCGATAAAATCCTTCAAAAATATGCCTACTCGTTTTGTAGCTTATCTGAATTTCGGCTACTGTTTACCAAACTCGTTTCAATTCGCGATAAAGCTAAACATAAATTTGATTCTTAATGGAACATCGATAAGAACTCGGAGCGGATATTCGGATAAAATCTACCGCGTGGTCGAAACAGTACGACCCCTAATAAAGCCAAAGAAATTTATTCAACAATGTCTGTCGTAACATAGGACCTTGATACAAAATTCAACGCGAACTTCGCCGTACAGACGATGGACTCGAACGCGCAAAAAGTTGCAGTCACTTAGATAAGCGACTCGATCAATTAAATCGGGAACCTCCGGACCGGTTTCCCTTTCGAGAAATCAAGATCACGCTTTCTTCGCGCGGGAGCGGCTACTAACCTTGGCGTATCCGTTTCCTGGACGAAAGTTCCGATGCGGAGAGTATCGCTTCTTCGACGGCCGGATGCAGTTGCAAAGTATAAATTGCGAAGCGGCTGCGACAATTAACGAGGCAAGACAACCGCGACGGTAGTTACACTGGCGAGCCTATTAACGTGACACTGTACCTTCGACCCACCTGGAGCCGTTCTCTTCGAGTCAGCGCACAATCGCCGCACCTGAGATCACCATTAACTTCGAGAATGACTATACCGGTGCTTGAGCTCCTTTTAAAAACGACATAAGTATGTAATAAAGTATCGCAAGTAGCGAAATGTAAATAAGTAAGGAGAATGCGAATAGACGCGAGAAAAATGCGTTTACGCGCTATATACATCTAGTGGAGAGTTTCAGAAGTTCGGTGATTTCCTCGTTATCGATTTTCTATGAAGCATCGTTTCTTATTTGTTGGAAACGCGTTGTCTCGTAGTTGAGAATTTTATCGAATAACAGATTGCGGATTTTCATGCCAGTTCATACTTTTTCGAACAAAATTACAGAAATATTAAAGAATACATCAAAATGGAGATTTACGTATCTCATCCTTCCATTGCTCTGGATATTTTGTATATTTCTACGTACTACCATGCGCGTACATTCTATACGTTTGCGAAGCCGAGTCTGCCCATTTTATAAAGATGTTAGTGGCAATTGAAAAATCAAATTCTCTATGAATTTCGTAGATAAATAAGGCAAAAGCAGTATTACCAGGCTACACGTCGCGGGCAAGATGACAACTGGATATCTTCCCATCCTTACTGCGTACCCTCGATAGTCTCGAGTATCCTCCATAAGTCTCAGGAATTTTCTAGTTAAGGTCCTTCAGACCTAACAAATATTCTTTCACTGAATTGTTTTCTAAACTTTATTGTCCACCACGGGTTGACAGGCGAAAGTTGGCTTTTCTTCGTACGAGGCCTCCCACTAACAACTTCATCTCGAGGGCGGTTAGTACCCTTCCTCACCCACCACCATAAGCAAATAAGCAATTAACAACGAAGCCTATTTCCCTCGCTCTCATAACGAAACCTTGTCCTTAACGAATCAGCTCGTCTCGTGTCCTTGGACCCACCCATCGCAAGTTTTCCTCCGCAGTCTCATCTTCATAGAGAGTCAGTTGCTTTTCCGTTTTCGATCGTTCACCATCTGAATCTACGTTATATACTCTACTCGATTTTCGAAATCACAAGTATTCTCTACTAACTTACACTTAGCTTGTACATCAGCTGTTATAACAAAGTGGAACTTAGAACTTGTTATATCAGTGTCATATTCAATTTAATTACCTCCATTATCCTAACCGAAATAGGGGATCGATCGTTTCGATCGATTGTCTAATCGTAACGGGAATTATTTACAACTCCCGTTGACGCGCTCCCTCGCGATCGCGTCTCTCCGCGAGCGAACGAAACAAGCAGTAACCAGAAATATTAAATCGCTTTATTCGCTAGCACGAAGTATAAAGACACAAAAGTTTCGTTCGACGGCTAAGGGGCATTAAGAAAAATAAAAAAAAGAACTAACAAGGCGGTAGAAACTACATCGAAAACTATCTATTGACCAACGACGAATCTCTTCGATTCGATTAATCTCAAATATCTGAAACCGTGTTCTCTTCGATTCGTTTACGATGACAAAACGAACAAATCGATCGACAAGTTTAATCCCAGCAACGCGAGCAACGGGTAGGTATGCATACAATAAAATCGTAAAATCGATCGTGCATTTAACAGCAGAGATACTGGTCTAGGTATCCTGGAGTCGTCGTTTCTTGCAGAAGAAGGACGTCCCGCTTTACCGGGAAGTAATTCGAACGGCGAGGTCGCATGATTGAATTCGTAGCAGGGGTTTGGGATCGTTCGCGATTACTCTGCAGGATTCGACAGAGAGTGGTCGATCGAGTGCGAGGCATTTAAATAATTCCCTAAAGTTTTATCGGGCGATGAAGGTCGGGCGGCGAGTTCGGCTGGATGGAGAAGGAAAGAGGCGGATTTAGTTCCCCTGGTCGAAGATACTCGGACGGAAAGTTGGGCAAAGCGACGATAATTGAGAATCGGGAAGGGTATTCGATGTTAACACCCTCTTCGCGAATTTACCATCGGTTCTGTCTCGAATAATAAGAGTAGCTCTGGCACTCGACTTCGGAAATCAATAAACACCGACGTGGACCTGCGAAGCTTTTAGATTGCAGCGGACCAAGTGAAATGGCTCGAGTAGATTAAACAATCGAAAAACTGATTCGGAAACGTCCAACTGACCAATAGAGCATGACCATCCACGTTCCGATAAATCCCTTTATCATCTCTCGTTTTTGGGCCTATTTCCATCGACGAAACGATATCTCTCTCTCTCTCTCTCTCTCTCTCTCTCTCTCTCTCTCTCTCTCTCTCTCTATGTATATATGTGTATGTTTTTTTTTTCATTCTTTGGCTTTTCCTTTCCCATTTTTTAATATTCGGTTCACGTAAAATGGATAAAATGGTCGGACGAAATTCACCGTTTTGTCGCATATTTTTACAAAACACCGCATCGCTCTCCGATAGTTTGTTGGCGTATCGATGCGTGTAACATGCGCGGATAAATATATTCCGCAAAGAGAACTCTACTCTATACGTTTCATCGTTCTATTAACTGGCGTCAGGGATGATGCTACCAAAATGAGAAATATCAAAGAGCGAATTATTGGTCAATTTTTTCAGTAACGTTCTATCGTACTCGATGTTACATCGATTTTAGAATGATTAGTGAAAGTTGACAGAGAGTCGATTCGCACTGACCGTAAAAACGTAGCTTTATCGATGGTATCGTTGAATAAACGAGAGCCCGAGAAACGTTCTCCGAGTAAACTAATCGTACACGATTCAAGGTGATTCGTTTCAGGCGTCGTTGAATATTTAAAATCTGCGATACGTCTGAGAAGCATCGTTCCGTCTATCGCGGTCGAGAAAAATGGCACGATGCAAACGAGATTCTTCTTCTTCTTCTGGAAATCTACGAATATTTTTGCTCGCGAGATTCGTTTAACGCGTGAAATATGTTTTTCCACCGAAGGAAAATGGGGGAGGGAAACTGTTTTTCAAGGCGCGTTCGGATTCGCCTGCCACGAAGCGGAAGAAAAAATAATGAAACCAGGTCGCACGACGTACAGAAACGGAAAGAATTTCCAAACGCGATGCGTCACACCTCGTGACACGTAATAGACGCAAAAGAAATGAAGCTACACGCTAGAGTAACGCGGCAGTCGAGCATTCGGGCAAAAAGAATTCATAGGTTCGCGAGAAATGTCCCATTACCGTTCTTTCTCGCCTTTTCCTTTTTTTATTGTTCGTTCGTTTGCTTCTCTCAATCATTGCCTTGACTGTTCATTAACCCTTTGTGCCGCGAAACCAACGACATATGTAGGACTTTTAATTCCTTTTCCAACTCCCTCCTCTCTCTCTCTCTCTCTCTCTTCTTCATCAATTCTTTGCCCCACACTGTTGAACACAGGCTGTCCTGTTACTTCTGCCCCCGGAAAATAACCCGGGCTTTGTGCGGCTGACGTTTCTGCAATTTTTCAGTTGCGTTCTCCGACTGGACGCTAACTCCCGACGACAAATAAGGCGTCGAGAATGTAAAAATGTTGGATATCAGATGGTCAAACGGGACGGAAAAAATTGCGAGACGCGACGGAGAAGCTTTCTACAAATTGGGACGCGAACTGAGAGATTCGTTGCATGTTTTTGTCTCATATCTGTTCTTAAATTTACTGTACACAATTCTTTTTGAAGCGTATCTTCGCGTTTATATTGTTTTCGGTGCCAGTTGTTTACTCTTGCTTTTAGCCGATGAAGTATGTTTTGTCATTTTAGGAACAAGTAGATCCAATAGATACATCGTAATAATAGTTGTATGTTTTCGTTGATTGTTCATTCGCACGCACATCTTACAACTGGTTGTTGAAAGCAACTGAACTCGGTTTATACGAATGGTAACGACCGAGCAAATAAAAAGAAAATTCAAGCGATAATTGAACTACAACGATACGACGAAGGAAGAATGAAAAAAGGAATAATTTGATAATACGGAGAGTAATGACACAACTAAACAAGGATGTGCGTATTGACAGTTTGTAATATTTCAATTCCATTGAGATAAAATGTTCTCGTTTCTTTGCAAATATTCCGATATCATCGTACATCGAACGCTTGATCAAGTTCAAATTTTAAGAAAAATTCCATGATCGAATAAATTTTCAAAGCTAAGGTTACTCGCGAGCTGCTTTCGAAACGCATATTTTCGAGCAACGGTTCGCTTGTGGCACCTGCGAATGCTGCGTTTTTAAGAGGAGGAAGGGAAACATAGTTTTTAATATCGTATTCCCAAATGAGACGTTAAAGATCGATTTTTTAAAGCGATGCCAACGAGAAAAGCGTGTTCCGTCTGATACAGCAACTTTTGCGCAACCAACACCACAAGCTTTTATAATGGAATAAATAAGTAACCGGAGTTTCTGTTTCCGCGTCAGACTGGCATTTTAATTTCCTCGAGAGATATTTCATCTTTCTGCTCTTCCTTCTATTTGCCACCTAACCGTTCGCCTTTCTGCGTTTCTAAGGTTTTCCTGTCTTCGTGTTTTTCTCGTCACAGCACGAACTTGCCCCGCGGCGTTATTCCGCAAGAAGTACCATTTCACCTTCCCATTTAATTACACGTGATTTCGCGTTCCAATCAAAATAAAATTAAGAAGCAAAAGAGGAAAAAAGAAAATCGGCACCTTATACGAATTACGTAATTATCGGATAAAATTGATACGAGAATATCGAATAAAGCGGTATTGCTACGCTATTTAATTCTGAGAAACCTTTTACCCGGTTTCATTATGCAAATTAAGTGCACGGCAGTTGAGCGAACGTTGCACCGCCGTCAATATTAGTCCAGTGTCGAACAACATCGTAAACCAAAGTTCTATGTTGATTGGAAACTGATACAAAACAAATTAAACGGGCTAATCTATTGTCATCGTCAACAGACACTGTGTGTTCATATCGAAATCAAAACGACAGCGTATCGTTTCTCCTTTCTCGATTCTGAAAACTTTAAAATTTCGGTATTCGGAAACTGTTTGCGCTTCGCACGATAAATCGCCAAGTAGACTGGATTTTTACAGGAAACTCGAAGGTGCAAAAGTGCACGCGGTGCGTGTAATGCGCGATTTCTATTTAGATTTCATTTCTTTACATATGTTCTTTAAAACGCGACAGCGAGAGGCGTAAACTCTCGCTACGATTCTGAGAATCAGTCGTTCCCCTCTTTCGATTAGGATAACAGAGATAGATCAAAAGATTGTAACACTGAATTAACAGGATTAATATTAAGCTTCTATTTTTAACAATATTTAAAATTATAATTAACACGTTACAAATGATTTAACGATGATACGACTTTATAATATTTCTCGACGTATTCGTTCGACTAAGCGACCTCGATTTTATTCCTCTGAACCTCTCGATGCATTCGGTTTGAATCCTCATTTGCCATTGACTGCCCTTCGATTTTGTCCTCTGTCTTCTCTGGGAGACGACCCCCACCACGCTCGGATCTCGTAAACGTTCGCGCCTATGGGGTCACGTATGCCACCTTTTTTATGTAGGTAAAATAACGGACCAAAGGCGAATCGATGTCTCTAGAACTCGCTGCTTGACGACAACTATGCGTTTATCGCTACTTTGTGTATATCTCGACGGTCGTCTAAGACGATCTGTCTGCGACACTGTAGTGCCAAGGAAGAACACAGGTTAGGAACACGGTCTATAGTAACGACACACGTTCATGAAAATATAAAAACGTATAAAAGTCCACAGTCTGTCAATAAGATTTTATCGGAATTAAATTTTAAAAGCGAAGAATACGCGTTACACGTTCGAGTAATGGAGCAGTTAGTCGCTACGAGAACAAATTTCGGGCGATTTCACGTGAAACGAGTGGCAGTCGTATTTGAAACCGCAATCTTGTTGGAAGTCTGGAAAAAGGAAACCCTCTTGCCCACTGCCCTCGTTTCTTTGTCTCCGGGGTTAGGTTCGCGGAGAAATTACAGGAATCACGAGATTTCTACGGATACTCGTAAGATTCAAAAGGGGACGTCGCTTCTTCGCTATTGAAATAGCTTCTCGCGTGAACGTCTCGCTGGTTACGCGACACTCGGTTCCTGAAAGTCGCGTATCCTTTCTTCCATATTGCTTCCGAATATTAAACTGGTTATGAAAAATGTCTGTACATAAGTACGAAACTTTTACGATTTATTAGCGTAGTATTAGTAAAACATATACCCTAACATCGCCACTATTATTCTACCATTTCATCGATATTTAATTTCTCAATTAAGAGAAACAGATTATTTCGTCGTCTAAGATAATTATACCTAGGATATTTCTGTAACAGATCATTAAACACGAATTAATCTTCAGCTGGTGTCACCGAGTTATAAACGATAATAGCAATTTGGAATAAATTTAATAAGACGTCAGAATTTCCCAGTGACCCTAAAGATACCTAATTTTTTCTAATCGTTTTAACTCGTATGTACTTGGTCGTTGAAGCTTAATTAAAATTGATCTGCTACGACGAGAAAATATTAGCTTTTAAAAAATATTATTAAAAGTACATTATCGTATTCATTCGCCCGTAGCGCAATATCATTCGTCTTTATAAGCTCTTAATCCTTTGTTAAAGTAAATTTCTGACGAACGATCGAAAATTGTCGATCGCGCTATAAGAACAAGCTATAAATAAAGTACAAATTTCTCTATAGACGATAGATATTCGATCGTATTGCGAAATTTTACTCGTATCCCTGTAAACGTGATACGAAAAATATTCGTGCGCGAGTATCAGAGTAAAAATCGTTGCATACCGTGGAGTGAAACGGAAATATTATTACATGTAAATTTATACCGAATTAATCGCTACACGGTCGTCCTGGTCCAGACTCCATTTTCCCTTTTCCGACACAATTCGTCCCCTATATGCATATATGCATGTTATATGAATAACGAATAATACGGAGATATTTATCACCTAGCGGTGAGATGATTCCAATGCTGCGGCATTTATTCAAGCAGGCCAATACGCGGCAGGCTAGAGGGCTGATTAATTAACGACTCCTGCGCATTCATGCTGTGACATTTCGTTATGCGAACGCGCTTTGTTACGCGGTTATTGCAGCACGCTAATTCATCTGATCAGCCATTTATTAGGTGTACATGCGGATAACGTAATTCCCGTGGGTATAGTGACGTAAGCAAACACAGTAAGCCCTTTGCTACCGTCAAAACGTCGTTTATCGGTTAGGTTAATGAGAGATTCTTCGAAGGTTTCCATGTACGCGACGCGTGAATTTCGTATGCGAACGACAGTTGCTCGATAACGTGACGTTTTCGAGTAAATGGAATTTACCTGCTGACTGGCGAATTTCGTCGTGTAATAATTCTGTACTACGAAGTTTCATCGATTTGAACTCATTTTTTTTTTTTTCATTTTCATACAGAGCACAGTGCGTACAAAATCTCTGTATCGAAATTAACTTTGTTATTAGTAAAGGAAATTGCGCGAACCAAATTGTATCTATTAGATACTTTCATAATGAACAAAAAATAAGAGGAACTGAAGTAAAAAATTCTATTTTAGTATTTAAGATAGCAAGAAGGCGAAACCTCGACTTTTCCCTATCTTTCCTGGTAGAGTGAGTAAAACCACAAAATACCTGATCTAATTTAACAAAGATAACATCGAAAACGATAAAGTTCTTCTGTTCTGCTGTATCCGAGCTTCTTGCAAGCAGTCCGCACCGTATTTTTCCTGGTAATGTACGCAGATATCATTTTTCTTCGACAATCTTTATTTTCTCGCTGTTGCGGATTGTTCTAACTTCGAAGTAGGGTTGTCCTTCTTTTCGCTCTGAAAGTGGCGAGTAATTCATTTCTGTATTCAAGGGATGCCGGTTTTTCCAGCCACGTAACTTTTTGTTTACAACTAGATGCGAAGACGACAATGACCAGCAAAAATTTTTCAGATACAACGTGATTAGAAGCTCTTAATAAATATTGTCATATAACTTAGCTACCGATTATCAAAACGTGGTAGTGCAGCTTCAAAAGCGATCGAATATAAGATAGAAACACTTGGAAATACGATAAATTCCAAAAACTACAATAAAATGCAATAAATCGATGATTCTTTAAGACTTACGTCGTTTACAGCAAGACGCTGTCGATGCAAACTTCAATACAACAGAAAAAAATTGCAAAATGATCATAGGACTTTTTGAATTAATTGCGAAAATATTAATTACGATATAGTGTTTTGCCTAAGTATACGGTTTTGCATGGATTTCCATCGCATGTAGTATTTTGACGTCCGTTTTGTTTTATTAGAAAACAATAAAGATTTATTTACGTAACATATATAATTTGACAAATAAAGAAGATTTATCGATGTAAATTACCTTCAGAATGTTCTTTTTCGAGGCTCAGGCAAAGACAAGCAAAAACTGAAGAAAGTGTTTGAAATTTCAAATTTAACTAAAACGTATTAATTTGTGAAAATTAATATTGTCAGTTTATAATTGCCAACCCGTCAGTTTCTAAAAATCTGAACGTGTAACAAACGCTGAAACCAAATATAAAAATGATTGATAAGAGACATGTGAGAATTAAATAATATTTTCTTCCAAGTAACACAACGTAGAAACGACAGAGAATAATAGAAAATAATTTTATTCGACTATTACGTGTCTCCCGTTGATCTAGTCTTTGTAAGTTCCTTTAGAAAATAGTTTTATCGACACAGTTCTTATCCCATACTTGTATAACATTCAAGATCACTCAGTAATCTAATCAAGTCTATTCGGCTCTTAGGTCAAGCAACAACAATCACCGCGAGGGTAGTAGCCATTTTAGGGGAAAGTTTAAAATGCAGGGTAATCCTCGAAAGACGCGTACTCGGACGAAATTGACTGTCACACCGAACGTTTAAGAGACGAGCTTGTAAAACAGTAACTACATTCGTATTTATATACGAATCTAGTGGAACCAGATTAGTTAATGGCAACTGTAAAACAGGAGATAAAATCCCGTCGTTGGAGACTCTCCTCTGAAGATTTATTTTCTACTCGAAGGTAGACTGTATATATATACGTGTGCTTTTAACATTTCACCATTTCGGGTAGATTTCACGGTGCTGTGATTTCCAAAAAATCGAAATTTCAAATATATACTGCGTCCCACGTACGAGAATGATGTATTTTACGTAGAAAATCTTTGTTGCTGAAAATAAATTTAAAAGATACAAATGAAATACTAGAGTTCGGAATGTAAAATACATAGGTACGAACATCATCGTTTTCGTATTTACATTTTATTTATAGTATCGGCATGAAATTAAATTTGCTATATTTGACATGCAAATAAATGCAACGAAAATTTGTGATTCTCAACGTAGTATGTATATTTTAAAATAATTTAATTTACCAATTAATTTTATTTATCGATGCGGTAAATTTCGATTTGAACCTTTAACGCGACCACTTTATCGGACGATATAATCATCTTTCTGCGAGAAATTCTTGCAAATGGGAAAAGTATCTAAGGTTCAGCACGTCAGCCAGCAATGCTCAATTTTCATTGTGCGAATAGATTCGATTTCGATCGATCAATAAGTTTCGTCTTCGCTCAACGACTTAATCTCCTGTCGCGTATTTCTTGGACATTGTGGTTCTAGGAAAAGCACAACCAAAAGATCCATCTCTCTATCGTGAAATTCCCCAAGTTCACCGATCAGTCCGTTAACGATCAGGTCTTATAACGTAACGACTTATCTTGCGGCTGATCTCTCTTAGAAATGAAACGAATTGAGAAAATGTATAAAAAGTTTCGAAACCTAATCAAAGAGCTTTCTGGAAAAGAGTCTACAACAGGAAATCGTTAATTGCGCAAAGCGAGCCGGAAATTTTAATTCTACCTTTTTAACGATAGCTACGTTCGAATTGATAATTACAACGGCACTGAAGGAACTTTGTTCCTTCTTACATTTACAATATAAATATAAACTTTCTCATACAACTTTAAGTTAGAATTTCAAATACGATTCTCCCATTCATTATTGCGTAAGTAGCTACTATCGCCTCTAATTTATACAAAAAACACAATCTTCGTTTCAACGTAACTGATTAAAAAAGTAACGATTTCAAGAATATAATTACACCCTACTGTTCGTATTTCACGTTTTGATGCTTTCAGTTCGTTATTCAGACGTAAAGCCAACATTGAACGTTGTCTCGCGTTTTCCGCCTGGAGCGCCGTAACAAAATCTCAAAGAAAATTTCTCCCTTAGGAAACGTCGTTTCATCTTCCACGCATCTCGGTATTTCTCGATGAACTCTGACGTGATACGAGAAGCATTCGTCGAATCCGATTTCCAAACGAAACATTAAGCATCGATATTCGATCCGCAAATTCATATTCTCCACATACGCTAAAACATTATATATGTCGGGTTCGCATTAGGGTTAGGGGCGTGTGACGAATCTTTCTTTGGATTAGACATTGTTGTTGTTGACTTTGAAGTTACGTATGTGCGAATTCTATCTGAGTGCTACTCCTCCCCCTCTGTTTGTATCTGCGAATCGTTTCTTAAAGATATATCTTTACTAGCTGGATGTTCGAATCGATGAGATTTTTAATTTGTATATTTGTAGAGAGGAGATTCTAATTATTAGGTTGTCCGAAAAGTTTCTTTCGTTTCATAAGTGAAATTATAGATGCACAACATCTTTATTTTATATTATTTTATGGATTTTTATGAATCCATTTTGTAGTAATAGAATAAAATGGATCAAACGTAATTTAATTAAAATAATATAAAACAAAAAATGTTGTGCATCTACTACTTCCTTATAAAACGAAAGGAACTTTTCTGACAACCTAATATTTAACCAGTAGAGCGATCAAAATAATCAGCTGGTAGTTTTTAATAGACATTTTATGTATACAAATTTTGGCAGGTAAAATTTAATAGATTGTGATGTAAATTACACTGCGCGATGAAAATACGTAATTTCATATACGTGTCGGATTATCATTAGGGTTAGGGGCGTGCAACGAATCTTTCTTCGTTAGATTAGATATTGTTGTTATGCAAGAACGAAGATATTTACTAGTACAGTTATGATTATGACAGAATTTGACAAGTAACCGTGGTAATTAGATACTCGAGATATTAATGACAATGATCTTAGGTTCAATAACGAATCCGCGGTCAACGGGATGACGAATGCGATTTCTTCCACAGTCTAAGTCGAACTCAACTTATTGATCCAGGATTCGGGTGTGACTCAACGTGCTTGTCCCCAGTACAAGTAGAACATATCTGACTGAATCTCGGTCCAAGTGGAACTGCCCTTATATACTTCTCTCCGTACCTCTCTGTACCCCTCGGATCAATCTTTGTTTTTAAGGAGAGCTATTTAATTACTCCGTACCTCTGTTAGGTACACGTCCCTCCCGTGACCGTGGCTACGTTCAGCGACCCGTTATTTCACTTCGAGCCCAAGCCCACTGTCATTAATCTCGGACACCCATACTCAGATTCAATCATAAACAACCATTTCTCAGTTTTATTGTTTAAATACAGCTATAATAAAAAGTCTGGACTAAAGTATCGGGGACCTTGCCAAACATTCCGAAAGAAAGGCCCCGATGTCCTTTCATCTCCGACATATATATATATATATATATTATATATATTTTCTATATATATAGATATATTATATATAAAAAGAAAGAGAAAGAGAGAGTCACGATACCACAAGCCGGTGTATTTGATGGATGGGGATGTTTATGGGGACCCAGGCGCACGAAATAAGAGTAATCGATGAAAATTGACGATCAGGGTAGGAGGTGGAAGGCCGTAAGAGATCTCGTCTCCTCTTCTGCACCCTCTTTCGCAGTCATCCCTTACAGCGTCGCTGGCTGTTCCATATCTCTGAGATTGCACGAATAAAGGGATCTCGATTCCGCGTCACGTGGCATTATCCTGGAATTCTTTTTTCCTCGAGAAAAGGAGTCGTCTTCGAAGGAGAAAATCGCGTGTCGCGGAACATATCGGGCTCCTGCACCGATGGTAATTGTCGTTTTGATTAAATCGGTCTCCTCCCGCCAGGAAATCGACCTTTTATTTCGAACAGTCGATAAGGTGGTTTCGATACGTATAGTTTAACAGCTGTCGTCACCTTCTTCCGACGAGTTTAAAGATATTTCTCTTTTTCTTGTTTTTTCTTGGTTCTTTTTTCGACAGGACAGTTAAAACGTAAGTGTCACGGAAAATAGGAGACGATATTTATTTTATGGGGATTTGTCGAAGTCAATTTCAATTTATAAATAAACGAGAAAGGTAGATAAGATTTAGAAGATCGTTAAAGTCTCCTTCTCTTTAAGAACGCGTCTCTTTAATAATCACAATATTCTCCAATTCAAATCCATTTCCTGTAGCGTTGAAATTCTTAATGCTACTTTTCATTTTTCAACTCTCAACATCTTCAAACTCCAATTTCCGATGATCTTGTATTCTCCATGAAATTCCTAATGCTAACTGTTAGATAATTTATCTTAGCTTTTCAGGACTACCACTAGATAGAACTATGATCGTAAACCTTAACTAAATCGTCAGACAAATAAAATTAATTAATTCGATGTGCGTTTCTTCGCCATCTATTTTCCACCTGAATTTGTAAAGGTGGTGAGCCTTGAAGATTCACAGCCTTCGAGTGATAAACGACGTAAACGTTGAAATTAACAGAAACGTGTTTCTTGCTTCTATTGGAAATCACTACTGACATTTACATCGTTTATCTTCACGATTTTTATTATACGATAGACTGAGAGTCATAATGGTACAAGTCCGCGGTAATTAAAGGAAGAAAGAGGAAAGAAAAGGAAGTATTCATTGGGGATACGCTAATGGGCTCATCAGTAAGGCCATCTAGCTGGATAGTAGAAGCCAGGACAAAGGATGAATTTTTAATGAATTAGAAAAGTGTGTTTAAGCGTACATTTTCCTAATTGCGAATACAGAAACGTTGCTACAGGTGAAAATTTCGAGCAAGTTAATTTACGTATATCTCAACTCCCAAACGTTTGACTAAAATCCACGTAGCTGCATAGTCAACTAAGGTGCAACTTCTTTCCTCTGTCAAGACATATTTTCGTAACTTTAATAAATAGACAAAATTCGTTGTAACGATAAATGCAAAACTTTATCTCAAGTAAAGTAACACGGAGCACTGACTTGCACCGCCATGATTTCTAGAAAGCATATTCATCTATTTTGTTAATTACATAAAATAAAATAAAATACATATATTAAAAGAAAAAATACATAAAACAGGGAAATCTTAGTAAATCGGTTTATTCTTTCGATCGAATAAACACGATTACGATTAGCTTACGATGAGACAAAATTATTTCACCCGTGATACACGCTGAAACGAAAGAAAGAACAAATAAGACGATAGCTTAAAAGTATCCCCCTTATACGCCAAAATAACACCAGCTCCGAAATGAAATTATGTTTGCGCGTGATATTTCCAGCGGCGAAGTTCTTCATACCATAAGTCCATTACAGCAAAGCCAGCACGAGAAAAAGAACGATATCCCGCAGAGTCTTTCCTCTTTTTCTGGCGATTCGAAGAGAAAACGAGTACCATTAATCGTACGGATGGAAAAAAAGGCGTGGAAGGGCAGGGGAGTCGCTCTTACCGTCCCACAAGCGGCAAAACCTTGCCACGAAGGGACAGAATGGTACGAAATGACACCAAGATCCTGAAAAGCGTCGAAAAAGTGGATAGAACAAGAGAACTGTGTGGCGCGTTGTCACGGTACCATCGAGGTCACCGCAGACAAATAGGCTTGCGTCACTTTTAAAATGTCCTTCCGGCTTGACAGACGCGAACAGAGAGGGTGGAATGCACGGTGCACCGCAGTCACCCTTCGAATCACGCTCGAATCTCTTCCACCTTCGCTTCCGGAGAAGCGTCTTTCTCTCGTTCCCCGGACAGATAAACGAATAGCAGAGACCAGAGTGCTTGTGAATCATCCTAATTTTCCGTCTTGTGAACCTACTCGGTCACGCATACGAGGATCACGCGGAGTTGATGTAGTAGTATGTGAAATATGGCGATCCGGATGGCACCCGGAAAGTAGGAAAAATGAACCGAGATCAATCGCGATAAAATAGAGTAATGCGCGTTTCGTTCCGTTGCTTGATAGGTGTAAAAATTGCTGCAAGAAAGAATCGGATAAAAATGTTTGTATATCGATCTGCGGGAAATTTGGCATTTTTTTTTTTTTTTTTTTTAATGAAAATTACGGATGCGGTGTATCGGTGTTAAAAAAACGAATGGCAATACATTTAGAAGAGTTTTAGTAAGAACGATTCTCGCTGGTCATATCTGACAGTAATCGAGATCGATTTCTACATTACGAGATGCTGCGATCTTGAAATAGCAAACGATACAGTCCTGACATACAATAAGAAAGTTTCAAATTGATATATTTGTTGAGAATTGTGGATCTTAATTGCCGAAATAAAAGTAAAGGAACACCAAGGTTACGCTTAGAATTCATATTAAAATAGCTTTAGATTTATTTAATAAACGATTTCCAGGATCTTCGTCGATATACATTTGCACGCGTCTCACTCTCTTTGTAGCACCATCTTCCATATCACACTGCTTCGAGACGCCACGCACACATATACTTCCACACACTCATATTCACATACGTGTGTCACTACTACGCGGCCAATCTAGTCTAGCACACAAAATTATACATATCTCAATGATATTATATATAATTGCATATCAGCAATAGCGATTGTTATGCTAAAGATTTATCTAGAGTGCGTGTAGTATATTGTTACGAACACCAAATAGATTTCCTGGAAAATGTAGAAGAAGCTTGGTCTCTTCCGAACAAATATATCAACCAGACAGTTTATCGTGAGATTTTATGGTGTGTGTATCGAATAATTACGTAATTTTTAAACTTTTGAATTTTCTTCTACTCGCTGTATGATGTTTAGTCATTGGCATAATGTTTTAGTTATTTTGCATGATAAGAATAACAGAAAGGAAGTGGCAACGATTGATCTTTCTTTCGCATTTTCTAGATAGATGGATAAATGGGTATTCTCGAATATTCTCTGGTCCTCGATCATCGCCATCGCCGATCTGCCAAGACGGCGGATAAAGGAAAATGGAGTTTACGAAACTATCGTCCGGATGAGATAGAGACTAAATCATGCTACCACACATACCACAACCATTTGTCATTAAAAGAAATTCGAACAACGATCTTTGTTGCAACCTCGGATATCTCTTGATTACGCTTCGATCGTTTAATAACGAAAGAAAAGGATTCCATCGCTATCTGCCATATTTTCATGTATTTTCACGTGTGATAATGTTATTAATTTTCCATAGCTACTAGCAATACTCCAAGAAGGTTGGAACCTTCGTCTTACGCGAACCGGTGCACCACACTAACCTTAATGAAATAAAATCTCCTCGACGAAATTTCAGACGTGCAGAATCCTAAATATCGAAATCATTGTGAAGTTGCAGAAATATAAGATACTGGATATGAAAATTCAAACGTAAAATTTGGAAACGGAGAGTTCCAAAGTAGAGAAACGTAATGGCACTGGACCAAAGTAGCGTGACTCAAAAATTATGAAAACTCAGATTGCATGATTGCGGAATCGTCCAATTCAAATATGAATAACTACTATGAAGTAGTAGGACATGGACCAACGTAATACGGCGGTCATGGATCATGATCATGCTACGAACCACTCCGAGGATATTGGACCCACCGACAGAACCGCGAAGAAACTAGAACAACGACTTGAAGCGTAACGGGGTCATTATACATATGCAAGAAAAATATCAGTTCCCTGGACCACGCCTAGCAAAGCCATGGTGTAGTTGGATCTTTCCCAGCAGTACATCTGCATTACTGAAGTACTCTCGAAATTTTTGGACCGCTCATGATGCAGAAACACGCGATCGCATGAAACGGGTAATGACTACGCACAATGGGATCCTAAGATCACTGATCATTAAACCGTGTAGCAAAGACATACCACTACGTGCGATGGAATTCATAGATCATTGATTATTAGACCATGAATGAGATAGAAACGTATGATCGCGTGAAATAAGTACGACTACGTACGGTCGTTCTCATGAAGTCATTCATTATTGGACCACGCGTGAAACAGAAACGTATGATCGCGTGGAACTCATAAAGATCCTTAAGACATTGATTATTGATATTGGACCATACGCGAAATAGAAACACACGATCGTATGAACCACGTAAGAGTACAGACACCAGGATCATTAGGTCATCGATCAGCGGATCACGCGTACGGAGACACGAAAGATTACACGCAACAGTCCTGAGATCTATAATAGGATTCCAACTACTGATGTATGGTTTGATTCCGAGGTTGCTAAGGCATGTCTAGTAGCAGCAAGAAAGATAAACCACCAATCTACCCAAAGCCTAAGCTTTAAAGCCGAAGAGCTGCCAGCACCCGACCCGAAGACGTGATCCAACAACCACGTAATCCTAATAGACTCGGTCCTGCGACTCCATGATCCTGCAAGGCGTGATCTTACTATCCCATGACCCTGATAGACGTAGTCTAACGATTCTGTGATCCCGATAGGTGTGATCCAATGTCTCTGTGATTATACTGACACGAAAAGATCGAAGTGCTACTAGCAATGAATCTGGAAACGCTGTGACTACTCTTAGACCGCAAAGTTTTACCGAGATTGTGGTGAATAGACGTAATTCAGCGATTCCGTGAATTTATGATACTAGATATAATTTAGTAACCACGAGGTTTGATTAAGAACGACGTTATCACGCTAGGGTCCTTCCTACTGAGAATATAACCTAACAATCATGAGGACCCATTACGTATGATTCTATGACTCGACGATTCTACTATGAGTGGTTCGCTGATAATACGACGTAGTAACCGGGAGATGTTCTGGCACTGGAGTTCTACTAATTGTAAGCGTGGTTCAACGACTCTCAAATTCTACCAACTATGATCCAAGTGGTGCTGTAGCATTCTATTTCTTGCCTTCTTATAGTTATTATCGCGCCATAGATGTATCTTGATTTTCTTGGATATCAAGAAGCGTAAGAAAAGCTAAAAGATGTAAAAGGATTAGAGATCACGTGTCTGAGATCATGGTGGCGCCCATATTATTCCATATTGAGTATTTGGGAAGCTATACCGACTGCAATTTAAATAATATCGATCTACTTCAGAAAATAATAGCGTAGCATATTTTATTGATAGCTTTTTATGCGGCACGTCTCAACGCGAACGAGTAACATGCGCAACTAATAAAAAGAGATCGAGGTTAGTCGTGGCAACTGCAAAATTTCATCGTTATTCGGGTTACTGCTTCGATGTGTAAACGGCATATCGATCGAGTATGTGTGCGCACTTTTTGAGAAGAGAGAATTGAAACGCATGCAGGGATTTCGGATTGAACGAGGCGCATAAAGAAGATATTTGAAAAAGCAAATGGCGCTTGTTGCGAGCTCGTTCCATCCAGTTACGCGGTTATCGATTGGAACCTTGAACGTTCGATCTCCCGATTTTTTAACGTTCCCTTTCGAACGACCAGAAATAAATTTGTTTACACATGGCTGGTTTACACGTCTATTGGCGATATTATCCAACCATATATTTTCTCCGTTTAATTTCTTTGCTCAATTCGTATTCACGATTTTTCACTTAATTCCAGATGTTCATGTAAATTCACATTTTTATGAACGCAACTAAAACTACTTGATACAATAACATAATTTTATTCTTTAAATATAACAACGAATACTTCATTTTGCACATTTTCCAGAAATACACGAACGTTCACAGTCTAATTCCAAGATATGTTATTTCAAGGTAAAATTTATTTTACTCTCCAGATATGCGATTCCGTTACATTTCGGCGCATTAACATTTTCCACAAGACCATAGACGTGCGCTATCTACAGATCGTCTGTCATTCATAATTTTTTATTTTATCAAGTTTCACCCACGCTATCGCGATATTCTAGAGTTGTAAATTCCGAAGTACGAGAGAAGACACACGATAACTATATCACGCTATTTTATTGAAAGTACATGCATCCCGTTCGCTAATGTTTCAACATCCACCCTCGATATGTAATTTTAGCCTGACGAACATCTTTAATTATCAACATACAAGAGATTGCTTATCAAGCAACCGAGGCTTGAATTCCTCTGGTGTCCCAAACGTCGTTCAACCACCCCAGATCCGCACTACCTTGCTGTTAAATATTAAATAGCAGCGAGATGCAGACACAATGAAAGCACGCTCATCTACCAAAGCAGTCGCGCGGAATTAGTCATTAGACGGGATAGACGCAAAATCTGAAGACAGAAATCTCCTCGTTGTCGACGTGTACTCAATTTGGTATCACCCGAGGCAACGAAATTCGTGTTTCGAACGAAATTAATTAAATCTTGCAAATTGGTCGAAGAGACTTCTTCGCGTGCAATTAGGTGCGATGTAGACAAACGACGTAACGTCATTACGATTTTAGGTGGCACTCTGTAAATTGGCAGATTTATATTTCTCGAAATAAATCATAGTCGTGGAGTTTCGCTAGCGTAAAATCGCAATTATGTCACATAATACGAAATCATAACGAATATGGATGATATCTAATGAAGCCATCGTTCGTAGATATATTGGATTGGAAACTAAGTGATTGCGGATTTTGTCATTAGGTGTTATTGTCCAAATCCGCAATCACTTAGTTGCCAACTCAATAGATCGATGCACTGTATTATTGAAAATATAAATTTGCTCAGTCGTAGAAAGTTACCAATCATCTTTTGTTTAATTCGCAAAATTCATCAATAAATAACGTTTATCGAAACGTGTATCGACGAGGCTATTTTTTCGTTTTTGTAACAACTATAGCATCGAGAAGAATTTTATTAAGAAAGACGAAGAAACGTTTCAGAACATATGTGTTATAAAACAACGATTCTCTTTTCTTTCGAAGCATTGTAGCATCGTATAGTTGATCCAGGTATAGAATCTGGAAAGACTATTGCACACAGTGATGGCTATTGTCGTGGTGACATATGTACATGCATTTGTACTCAATGCATCATTAGAAACATAAACTTGGCCAATCGTACAACGTCACCAATGCGAAACTGCGACAACGTCGGATCATTTGTCTGTACCGAACTTTAAAGCTTCTTGCGGTCAATTATCGAACAATAATTGTTCTTGAGTAACCACAAACTCATCGCTCGAGCTTACATTCGAGTCGAGTCGGGTCATGATAAAAATTTTACGAATCGAAAGCAACGACGAGCAGTTAGTTGTATTCTGGTATTACAGATTAAGTTGGTCCAGCGTAGATATTTAGTATCCCGAAAGGAGTGACGAAGCCTTCAATAGTTATTATAAATAGCGCTCTAGTGAGATTTAACGCGTTCAAAGGGGTCATACGTGACTGGATGCCTGGAATTATGTAATGACTCGCGGAGAACAGTGAATTTTCGTGAGGGTAGATTCACGTGAAACGCATTTCTATGAATTTTAGAGAGAATGTTGAACATAATAGTGTAAGACGTTTAATATAGATAAATACATAACTTAATTTACTTCTACTTGTAATTAAAAAAGATTTTATATTAAATTTAATTTAAGTGTTAGCAGACGTTATCAGCAGCAAAAAAAGAAAACAGTTTAAACGAGATCGTGACGCGTAAATGACGAAGCCAAGTGTCGCTCGTAATTACGCGAGATTCACGTACAAGTCGTCCGACGTGTACGCGCGAGACTTAATAATATACAGCATAATGAGAATTTCAAGCGAACGCATCTCGCCAAAGAAGTAATAATTAACGCGCGGCTGATATAATCTTGGCATTTGAAGATCATGGTCCATTTCGTGTTAAAAGAGATTTCAAATGAAACGTGATCGTTAGATGTAATTCAAATCCTCTAACGTTTGAAATTCTACAAATATAAATGCTGAAATTTATGCGCCATTTAAACCATAAATTAATTGCTTCAATTCAATTGCGAGATTATATAAAGCCTAATCTGAAGGGTAGAAACGATCGCAGCTTGGAAAAAGATGCTAAAAGTACTATTGAAACCGCGTTTTTATTCAAACTGAAACGCAACCGTATGCATTGATCGAAGCGGTACTTCCGCTTACTCGACTCGAGTACTTATGCAAGATGTGCCCGCTAAAACACGTTAAAGTCACGTCGCGGTTATTCGAAACGAGTTGTTTAGCTTAATCGGCGGTTTCTCCGTACATCGGCCAACTTTCTTCTTTCCTCTGCCACCCCTTCGATCGTACCCGCGTTTAAAAGTATCCTCGTTGTTCTATTCGAGAAAAACTTATTGGTAATCTGTACTCGCGATACCCAATTGGCAAGAAATCTGTGTCTTTTTCTTCTAGGCCACGTATTTTACTAAACAAACGCCATAATTGCGAGTACAACGCGGAAAAAATGAAGTCGCGAACACGAAAGTAGAGACAAAGGCGACCAGGAGACATGTATATACCGTAAAAACTGTCGTACGTTTCATAATCTTTAGAGACGTCCTATTTTCAAACCGTGTTTCAAAGCAGATGTCAAAAAAAGAGAAACGCGTATCACAACCATCAAACAATAACGTCCTTCTTCTTCTGTCTCATTTTTTTCCGCTCGCCAAAACATATCCCCTGCACAGAGACGCATAACCAGGAACGTTTCTTAGCATTTTCAAAGCTGACAAATGCTTCGTTTCACCTGTGCCTTCCAAATCTAATTTCACAGATGGATCAAAGCGCTTTGTAAATCTTCTAAACGCGCGAGAACGTTTCTTAATTAACCGACGTTCGCGTTCTATCTGTGAAACAGCATACTCAAAGAGCCAATGCTTAGCAAAGGTTCAGGTTAATCCACACAGATGTTGGAACAGATAGAAGCGAAGACAAAGGGTGAACGGTCGGTCGGCGTAACAAAAACTCATTGTGAACGCGGCCAAGTGGCAATGGAGGTTAGAAGCGAGTGTAACGGAGGGCGCAGCAGCATTTTTCGCGGTGACACGCCGAAGAAATTCAGGGGCATCGGGAGCCTCACATGGGAGGGTTTTGGAGGCTGAGTAGGGAGCTTGCGCCTAGCCAGGCCGACTGGTTCGAGCTTGCGAGCTTGCGAGCATTCGAGCAGCAGCCAGTCGCCGGCTGCCGGGCCACGACCTCGCATCTCGTCTGGCTCGTACTACCTCTCATATCGAGAAGTCGCGAACCACGCTTCTTCTATTCTTCTCGTATTTTATCTTCGAGTGTTTCATCGTACAACCTTAACCACACGAGTTCAAACGTCGACGCAGTTCGTCCTATCGTCGCGTATCAGTTTTTCCTTCTTTTTCCTTTCCTCGTTGCGTCCAACGTCCCAATGTGACCAACTTTCGACAAAAGTTTTCTCCAATCACGAAACAAAATACTTCGTCTAACAGTGTGAAAGTGAAACACGTAATCTCGGACAGAGCGAAGAAGAGAGTCGTTTCGGTCCAAGTGTCGGTCGGTTCACGGAAATTATTCGTTGAGGACCAATCGTTGTTTCGGCATGGCGAATGGGTGACAAGCACGAGACTCGTGATCCGCCGCGGGTTGTAGGTGTTTTTCAGCAACGGGGGAACCATGTGAGGCTACGACCATGAGGGTGAGCATCCTTATACCGCTATTTATAAACATTACGTTACACGGAGCAGATTTTGCCTTTGAAATTAGAACTTATCCTTCGAAATTAGACTGTGAACGAACGATGCCAGAATTCTTGTATCATAATTTTTGATCGAGAGTTTAAGTAACCGAATGATGCTTTTCCGAAAGTTTAAAGGTTCTCGAAACCGAAGAAAATCTTCGTACCATGATATATATATATATATACATATGCGCTACTTGGACGTGTTTTCGGCTTAAACGAGATGTAAATAAATAAAAGGGAAACGATCGAGTTACACGAAGGGTGGACGAAATGTCAGCACGAATTTTCTGTATTACCGCGTTTGCTCTGTACGTAACCGTTTAAGCCCACCCGTTGCGCGCGCTGATTTATCGCGCGCTGAACGAGCCACGCAGCTTTGAGCTGTAATTATTTTCACGTGACTGCTGTCAGGATTAAACTCTCGCCCCCGATAGGACGTGTTTTTGCGTTGCCTCGTGTACCCCGCGTATTAGTTTGACCATCAATTTATGTTCTATATTTTTCCTTTTTTAACGTTGCATGAAGTCTCGGAGGTTGAAGGAGCTTCGCTGGTTTCTGGGTTATTTAGGTTCTATTTTTTAAAGTATAGTTGAATCTACGGGCGTCGATGAGTACTTCGTACGTGTTCGAAATTATATTGTCAATCGATAGCTGCAGGATCGTTCGACTGTGCTGTATCGTGGTTTATCCGGAATTTATTTAACGCGCTTCTCTTCGAAATTAGACTGGCAATAAACGATAGCAGAATTCTTAGATCGTCTTACGACGCTTGGTTCAGAATTTGTTGAAATTTCTTAGTAAGAATTTAACTAATAGAGCGTTGTTCTTGCGAAAGTTTATAAGTTCTTCGAAATTGGACTGTCACTAAATAGTTGGAGAATTCTTAGGTCGCCTTACACTGTAATATTTGCACGAGGATTTATTTAGTCGAGTCATGTTCTTGAAAGTATATACGGTCTTCTTATTCTTCGTGTCACTCACGTCGCGATTTTTAATTCTGAAAGTCGCAGAATCTTGATAAGCATTTCGAAAGTAAGGAAGCTTTTGAAAGCTCGGAAATTAGTTCGTTACATCGAGATCATAAATTGAGCACGTTGGACATCCTTACGCTGTATTTTCCCAAACTTCGTTAAGGGTTCTTCGTTTTCCAGACGTCACCACCTTACGTCGTAGATTTTAAAAATAAATTTCAGAAGGCAAAAGCTACGAAACATACCGTTTCAAAGAATCATATTTCACGAAAGTAGCGTAGAATTATTAACGCGTAATATTTATATTTGAACTACGCTTTATGCAAAGCTTCGTCGATAAAGATGAGTTACAGTCGCAACAATATTTAAATTGTTTATACGCGGAAGATAGCGTGGATTATAGATGGAACATAGTAAACTTGTAGCAAAGACGTAATTCATTATTACACGGTATAATGTAAACTCTGCTCGAACGTATTCAAAACACTTTCCTGGTATAATCTCACAGTATTACTAACGTTCGTTGTTTCTGCATGCGCGTACGAAGTTTATTATGTAATTCTGATATTCCCATTTATCATAACGACGGGTTTCGGACAAGTGAACAAATAAATTTCATTATTTCAGTCATTTTCAATGTTAGTCATTTCTTGGATCTCTCTAGTTTTACTTTTTCTACGGCAACCACAATCACGTAATTTCTCGGTTTACGATTCATTAGCAAGATATGATTCGAAATTCCTAAATTTATTTCAACCGCGGGAAATATTAATCGGCGTCTTGTATAATAATCACATTGTTATTAAACATGTTATTAAACTTCCTGTTCTAAATAACACATTCGTCGAATCTTGTTTCTATATCGGTAAACTATTATATTCAAAATTAATCTACTCGATAAAGTTTTCGTGAAATTTCTTATCTTTTGCTAATCTTACCGATAATGACCGAAGAGGCCCTTCTGATGTATGCTTAAATTTTCATACGAATATCTCGATCGATTTAAAAACCGTAACAATCTGAAGAAGACTATTGCCTTTCTTCTCATCGTTTAAGGCTCAGGATCCAATAACAAGTGGCTTGTCACAGTGAAAGTTTGGTAAACGGAAGATCAAAGATGAAACGTTAATATGAAACCTTGATCAAACACCTTCATTTTGAGATCAGAGAAAATTGCGCGTTTGCAATATAAGACGAAAGCCACGATATTATGGAGAATCAGATTCTCGTTGCGTATTTGCCAGGCAAACGAAATTTTGTTGAATCGATTAAATCTATCATGAGATAGCGGCCGCTTAATTGGTGTTTTCCCAAGGAAAATACAGGAATCAATTGGGGGGTATCGAGGCGCGCGAGGGAAACGGCTCTACTAATTTTCACGTAGTCACGATTTCCGAGTAGAGCTGCTCGAGGTTTATTGTCTTCGTCGAAGGGAGTCGGTGCGCGAGCGGCACGACTGGCAAATTAATTCTTGTTATCGATCAACTAGACGCGATCCGTCTGCGGCTTTGTTTCGGCTGGAAAGTCGTCTACTGGAGATGAGAAAATGTCCGAAATCTTGCTCGTTGCGATACCGTAGCGTCCGTGGTAATTTCGCGAGTCGACGAATAATCTCGCAAAAACTTTTCCCCTTGTCAGCCTCGAGGTAACCAAGTAACTCGAAAAATTAGCGATAAGCTAGGGAAATTTAAACGAGCAATTTGTACATTTCCAGAAAAAAAGATGGCACGTGTATATTATTATTAAATTCTTAATGATATATTTACGTTGCAATAAAGTACAGAAGCTTATTCTGCAACTGTAAATATACTTCGAATTTAATATGTATTTAGAAGAATTACAGGCTCTCATTGTACAATAATATTTTAATATTAAAAGTTCTTACTTTGTAATTTATAAAATTTGCTTCGCTTTGTTAATATGAAAAAGCTACTGTTACTTCAAAGGGATGCATGTAATACTCATACGTGTATGAAAAATTATAGTATAGGTATAGTTGTGTATTATCAAGAGCTTAACGTTAGCATATGTGCGTTATCTTTTTCCTCCAAGGTGTGTATTTCAGCACGTTATTTACCATTGTGCTATAAATGTTATTAAATTTGTACATTTTATTGTTATTCAACATAAATTATATATATATATAACATTATTGGTAGCAATCGTTCATAAAAAATTAGGAGCGAGTGTCATAGAACAAAAACAGAGAAATATTCGTCAGAAAGCAGTCGAATCTCTGCCCTTTATACGTACGTTTAATTAAATGACGAATGCATTAGCATGTTTAATTAAGTTAAAGTAATTAGTATCATTCTATATACTATGTTCTGTACACTCACTGACTTACTGAATATTCCGTATATTATAATGCGTTCGTATCCAACATAATCTTTCCTGTTAATTCCTTTCTGTTCTACTTATCTACCTGTTAATTATTTTTCCTACTACTTGGAGAACGTATCTGCAAATAAAACTTTCCCGTTAAATGCCAGATGAAAAAAATCCTTAATTAAAATTCCTGTAAATTCAACGACGATAAGAAAATTTCACAAAAGGCTTCGCAAAAACTTCCACCATCTTCTTCGCGATATTACAATTACCTATTCACCGTGTACTAGTAAGTGTACCATAGAAAATACTTAAAGAGGCTCCAACTTATCGTTACAAAATTTCGTCGATAGACAAAACCGTGCCCCGGTGCACTGTCTTCTGTCTTGGTTCGCTAACTCGAGCCACGAGGTCGAAGTTTTCGCCAACCCTCTTCGAGACAAGTTCTTTCCCAGTTTCGTTTACCGAGGAAACTCGCAGAGATTCGATTAACAATCATCTCGGCTCCCACTAGGCGAGCTTTTAATTGAAAGATTGCATAGTTAACGTCAAGGAATATTCTCTATCGACTATTCGGTTTACTCGAAAGTTTCCAAAAGACTCAATTAACTCCGACGATAGTTGGAAACCGAGAGATCGGTCGATCTGTGAAATCCGGATGGATTTTTCGATCGCGTATCGTCAAAGCGATGCTTCCGCTTCGGAAAATCGCGTGGCAGATAAAAGAATAGATAGATAGAGAGAGAGAGAGAGAGGAACAGAGGAAGAAGAAAAACGATACAATGAACGTTGGCCGTGAACGCGGAACGGAGGCGAAAGAACGATAACCTTGCCCTAAACATGACCAAGAAATTCCGCGATGACAGCCGTGTTATTTCTCATTTACGAAACGAGCTAAGGCTCTCCTGCAAGTCATTTCAAACAATTTTCTTGCACGCCGGTAAACTTGGCTGGCTACGGGCAAACCGTAAATATTCTCAGATACGGCTTCCGTGAAAATACAGTGAAGGGAAGCACCGCGTTCCAGGGCAAACAATTCTCTCCCTTCTACTTCCTTTGATCTGTATGTCGATACTGGAATCTACGAATGCGAGCTGGTATTCGTTTACCTTTTGACAATCTCTCTCACTCGTTTTCAATAGCCGAGATCGTGAAATTAATTAATCGTAGCAGCCATTGTGTTTTAATGTTATATTACAGGTAATAAATAACGTGAAATTGTCGTAATAATATTCTATTATATTATTATTATTAATACGCCGTAATATTATTATGTCGTGTTATTAATTGTCATTGTGTGTCTTCTGAATCGTCAACTGCTACAGTGATATAATAGCTTGATAAATTATGATTATTCATTGTGAGTAAAAATATTATAACGAATACATTATTAGGAATATTTTGAATATTTGCTTCTGTATATTTTTGCGCGTTTAATCTCTCAATAATGCAAAGACTCAATTTAATCGAAGATTACTACATTTAACGTACGTTACTTTGGAATAGAATTATAAGAACATTTGTAACGTCTGAGGTACCTAAAGATACCCAATAGTATGAGGTTGTCTGAAAAGTTTCTTTCGTTTTATAAAGAAAAATAATGTTTTTTGTTTTATATTAGTTTATTGAATTATGCACGAACGTAATAATAGAAATAGAACGAAATGGATCATACCTAATTCAATGAAATAATATACAACAGAAATCGTTGTTATCTATTATCACATCTATTATCACCTTATGAAACGAAAGGAATTTTTCGGACAACCTAATACTTAAGAGACGACGCGACTTTGCTAAACACGCGTAATAGTTGGAGCATCCTTTGTCACCCATAATACGTATTATTTTTAGATGTGAAAGAACCAAACAGTATATTCAGAATATTTATGCTAACTTTCTTCCTTGAAATATCCAAGATATTTCCAGAAGTTGTATCATTTTGTAGACAGCCTCGTACGATAATAATAATACTTTCACTTTGTTAAAAGAGATTAATAAGATTAATAAGACACATTTCCTTTAATAAACAGCCACTTCGAAGATCATTTTCATAACCTACGATACTGAACGCTTCGAGATAGTAAGAAGATCAAATAAATAAGTTGAATGAAACACCCTTTATATTTTATTTTATTCCTTTCTTTATTAAGAATTTAATTAGATATTCGCGCAGAGTAATTTAAGAGAGAGAGAGAGAAAGAGAGAGAGAGATATCCGCATTATTGTCCTTGCCTTGATTATTCTTATTCCATTATGAATTCACGATACTGAATTAGAGAATTTGCGAAAGTATGACGAGAGAAATTCTTCAAGCAACGATATTTCGTTTCCATGAAACGAAAATTGCGTTCGCATTTTCCTTTGTACAGGCTTTTGTGACATTTCTATTGAACAGGACGTCTGGATTTGAATGAAAGAATTGCATCATTTTCTTTCCTTTGTACCTTGTTCCCTGTCATCAGGAAACAATTCGTCAATTATTTATACGACGTAAAATCGACTGTTCGAATTTACCGCTTTCTAGCAGAACTGACCCATGAAATTTTAATTTCAGAATTGTTAATATGTAGATACATTGGTTCACTGTTTCGTAGATACAGCCGTTTACGTCGATATGAAAGTAAACATTTGTTCCACCGATAATGTACATATATTGGGACGCGTGATTATCTTCCTACTTTAATTGCTTCCGTTTAATTGATACTGCGAAGAATTGCAACGTTATCGAAACTTCGAAATACGATATTCATGAAATACAATGTATCGTAAATTAATAATTTGAAAAACGGAAAGAAATAATTCCTTCGCCAGGGAACTTTGAACGATTTGACGAAATTATGTGCGGGGGGAAAAAAGCGTGAAATGTATTTTCACAGCCAAGCAGTACGGATTTATTCAGTTTCCCGGCGTCAACGTTTACGATAGTTCGTTTGCACGTCGATCGCATGCAGCACCGTTATAATAAATTTCGTCCGACGCGTCACACAAATTTCGCGTTTCCCTTCGCGACAGAACTTGATTTCCGGTTCTTGTTCGACCCTGTGTTTGCATCCGGGGCTACGAACGACAATCAATCACCGTGATAATTAATGATGCCCATTTCTAATTATCCGTGTCCTTGTTACTGTTGATCAATATTCGTGCTTTCCATTCGATCGAGCCGATTCAACGTTGTAGGCAGAATACCGTTCAGAAAGCATCTTGTATCGATTGTGCTTGTGCAATAAGTGCCGACAGTTATCAATAAGCTTCGCAACGCTTCCTTAGTTAAAGCTAAATTACTAGATCATCTGCTATGGCTACAGAATATTTTCCTTAGATGCATCTATTTACCTATCTTCAATGCTACGTATCATATAGGAAAATAAAATATATTTTGAAGAAACAGCAGCTAGTTTTTTTTATATTATGTACATGAAATATGATATTTTTAATTTTGTTTGTAAAATAGTTTGAAATGTAAAAACGAAACGAAGCAAAACATTTACATTAGAACGAATATTTTACTGTACGTATAATTTATTAAATTCCTACGTGATTCTTACAAAGTTTTAACGCTTATATACACGATATTTATTAGCGAAGAAATTCAAAGAAGTATTGGCGAGCATAAGGTGAAAAATACTGTAAAAAGGTCAAAATTGGAAGCAGCTTGTATGTACCGAGGAACGATGACGTCTCGTACGTGTATATTAATAGATATAACAATTGAAAATGTACCGACGATTCAACGTCGTACACAATATACTGAGATTCGAGCATAAAAATGTGTTTCTCGCAGTATTGGAAAAATGTATATAGCGGACGAAACGATTCGATGGAAAAGGGAAATAATTCTCGCGAGACGATCGTTAGAGGTACGTTATTTTTTTTTTCTTTTTTTTTTTCATTTGGAATTCGGTATGACCATGCACGAGCAAAAAAACATCCCTAATGGTAGGGGGAATCACGGAAATTTGAATTTCAAGCGCAGATACGACGGAATACGTTAATGCGCGCGTGTTATAAATAACGCTGCGCCATAAGCATTTGCATTTTTATTGTAATAGTTGGAAAATTCGTTCGTCGTTCCGACTTGGAACTTTTCCGGCGTTCATTGATATTTAAAGCAACAGAGAATAAACGAGGTTCGAGAAACGACCGTCCTTATATACGTTTCGAAAATTTATTCGGTCTAAACCCCTTCCAAATTACGCCAACTTGTTTTTTGTAAATCCTGTTCATTTGAAACTATCGAATAAACGTATTATACATAGGAATAAATTATTTCCTTTTCATTCACAATACGTATTTTGGAATTTTATCACACTTTATATTCATATTTAATGTTTTTTTTATTCGCTTCTCTGATCCAAAATGATTCGCTTCTCTCGTTTAAAACACAGCCCACCTCTCGGTAGAGTTCTGAATATTTCATTATTTTCATAATATTATTTAATATATGGCATCGCTCTAAGTTTTCCAATTTAAAATCTAATATATTCAGTGTATTCGCTGTTGCTTTTAATTAATTTTAAATAAATTTATAAAACTCACCTTGTCGCGAATGCTCTTGATTTAGACTTTCGAAATTAGCAGCTATTAAAAATTAAATACTAGCCAAGAATACAGAAAGTTAAAAAAATAATATTTTAGAATCTTTTTCGATAAAAATCTACTGTATTTTTGAAATAAACGACACGACGTTGATTTCTTCATGATATTCGCAGCTATGATTAAACGATTGTTTAATAATACTTTCCTGAGAGTATCGACTGCCGCGAAAATCGCGACAGAAAATTCGTGCACTGGCCACGTTTTCATAATCCTCTTACATTTTCAGTTAACTGGGTCGATGGAAATTATACGTCGTTGTGTTTGCACCTGTTATGGCGAACGGAAAAATAAATCGAACCCCTCTGACAAACATTGACGAAACTGGTGGTAGATAAATAACAATTATCCGCTTATGGAAAGTACCAACACTCACTCACTCTCTCTCTCCTCATTTTATACGTTAAAACGCGTTGCACGATATCGAGTGTACATTGTACATACATACATATTAGCGTGAACATTGCTCGTTGTTAATAACGTTAGGGCAGGTTGGTGAATAACGTTTATTCATTCAACTCGTTGTTAACTAACAGCGAATATACACGCTGAAGATTACTACTCCCGAACAAATATTTGAAAATCTCGATGTTTATTAAAACCACTGCGATGCATTAAAAATTCTGCGACGTAATGTTTATCCGTTTTATATTAAAGAGGAGGCTCGCGAAGTAAAACCTTGGGAATTTCAAGTAAACTCTCCTACTTATTTGTAAGTAATTTATACTTATCGAGATGTGTATAATTTTGTGTGCCAGATTAGGTTAAATGCGTAATAGTACTACTTGTATGTGAGTAACAGTGTGTGGAAGTATGTGTGTGCGCGGCGTCTCGAAAACAGATGAATGTAAACTGTTCAGTCGGTTAACAGTCGAGTATGGAAGAAAGTGCTGAGACGCGTGCGTGCGTGTATCGATGAATATCATTGGAATCATTTATAAAATAAATATGTAACTATTCTAATATAAATTCCAAGTGTGCATTTAGAGTTCATACACCATTATCTCGGCTATTAAGATCCAAAATTTTCAACAATACTGATATTATTATTCAGTGATCAGAAAATTACAAATCTTTTCTTCCGATTATTAATTTCTACTAACTTCTCTGCATCTATCTTTTCATATGAATGCAGGGCATAAATGGTATTCCAAATGTACAGTTTATTTGTATCTTCGTTCAAACAATTTTCAAGAAGACAAGTTTCTTTGAATGTAAATGACGAGAAAAAAGATTCAAAGATTTTATTCGAAATAATCGTCCTTTGCCTTCATATTACGCTCGCAAACGATACAATAAGTCAGCTAATTACTTCCCACATATTGTTACCATATATGTGGTTACTTGCGCGAGTTATTCAAATTTCTACGAAAAATTCTACAGGTTACGTCTCTTAACTTTACCTTCAATTGCTAAGACTTCGTTATAACGTCTTCGATAATTTCATTGGTTTTTCTCGAAATATTAAAAGTGTAAATACAAAACGTATGCCGGCCTCGTTCGGATTAGTAAAATTAATTATATTTAGACTACTTGAATCTTTGTTTCACGTTGCATCACCGAACGAATGACTGAAAGAAATTTCCAACGCGATCTTAATCAATGTCTAACTGAGCTTGATGTTCGATAATTTTAATGGAACACGCGTTGACGGGGTTATCCTATAGAAAATTCTATCGAATTATCGAGAGAAGAGTTATCCCTGGTGATCCTAAGCACGAACGATCACCTCTGTTGGATTTGCATGTTTAATGCAATCATGCTAATCGATGAAAAAGTTTCCGCGGAACAAGAAAGGGATGAGGTAGGCGGAACGAGGGAAGAACGAAGGGAAAAGGATTATAAGAAGGACGCGGACGGGCTTTTTCGAGGGTGGTAAGCATCCTGTAACCGGGTGGAACGTCGAAGCGCGCGAAAACTTTTCAGAATATTTGCGTTACAGCGGGGGCTTGTGCGCCGGCTGTGGCAACGAGCAATATTTAAATTCATGGCAATCAGATCCGATTGAAAAGTTCAACGTGACCCCGAACTTTGCCGTAGTTATCGTCATGGGACGTGAAAGAAATGAAGAAGAACCATAGAACTTGCGGTTTACCGTGTATCAGCGACGCGATAAAGGCTCGATTTAAAGCATCGTATGACAAAGAATCTCCTCGATTTTTCTTCAGTTGCAACGGCTTCTTGCGGCTACTCGATTACGGGTAACCTTCTTGAATTTTGTAAAAAATTCTTGTAAAAGAGAGAATTCGTTTCTTTGAGAAACGTGTTAATTATAGTTTGGTTTGTTATTTGATGATTTGTAATGGTGAAAATGAGGGTTATGAAAAATGTATAACATATACATATTATTTTATTCCTGAACATTCTTCTAACTCTACTATTTTCAAATTTCTGTGAATTTTTTATGAGTAAGACATTTTTTAATAAAAGAAAGATACGTACAGAATTAATAACTTTCCAAGTTTTATTAAAATCACTGCAACTTTGCGGAATGAATATCATTGCAAATACCAGGAATCGAATTTAACAGTTGAATTTACATCAAAATATTTCGTATTTGTTCGTCTATCAGTAAAGCTATTAAATGAATATTTATTTCAGGAATCGTTCGAGATGTTCGTAAAAGTGTCTAAACCAAATTACTGTAATAATTCGTGATATTGATTGGAGCGTCTATAAATACGGTTGCACATTTTAAAATCACATTGGAGAACTGTTGCATTAATATTTGTATCAATATTTGATCGTCGTTCATACCGTGATAATTCCTTCCGCATTTTAAATCCACCTACACTTTCGACGTAATCGATGTTACTCGCCCAAAAGCTAGCGAAATCGTATTACCAAGCAAAAGGTGAAATCGAATTTAAGACGAGATGATTGAAATCAGACGAGAACGATTCATCCAAGTATAGTGGAATCCAATCCTCTTAATGGAAATAGATTTAAAAACTAGCATTGAAAGCAAATTTCCATACGTAGATCCAAAATATTATCCATTTACGCATTAATTCTAAAAAAAATATTCGCCAGAAAACTCTGGTTTTGGTACGATTTATACGTTTTATATGCAAAAAAAGAATCTCTTTTAAAGTAAAACTAAAAAGAGATAGAATTTAAAGTTGTACCAAAATGATTATTCTTTCTTAAAGAAATTAATTTTCTTCCTGCGTTTTCCTCTTAGGAGAACGAAGCAAATCAATATCAATATGGAAAATTTTGTATTATGTCTATATCTAATAAATTAGCAAATTAATAAGTTTCGTGATAAATCATGTTTTTCTAGTATGTCAGAAAATTGTAAACCTCCAAGTTTAAAATAACACACGGTATTTTAATTTTGCCAAAATATTGCAATATCGTATTAGACAATATCCTGATATCCAACATTTTCACCAACGAAAGGCTTAATTGCACGTGATTATCCCTGCAACGAAAATATTTTTACGTTTGGTAGGTGGCGAAAGCGAGCGAAGTAGAGCCTAACGTCATCGGGATGAGAATATAAGAGAGAAAATGTAATATCCACGGTGAAGTTCTAGTTTTAATTTTACGGCAGAGAAACTGGATTGAAAAATCTCGGATCCTCGATTGGAGAGCCAGATTCATGATTCCAGCGAGAAATATAACGAAGAGTAATGAGAAATAAAAGAGATGATCCGTCGTTGGTGCGGTTTTAGCGCTGAGAACGAAATAATAGAATGTACGAGCCGAGATATACACGTTGGCCAAATGAATAATACCTAAATCAGCAGAGCTTGAGAAGTATCAGAGAAAACCATTATCGAATACGCTGAGTTTGTTAACAAGCACGGTGTAAGGTTCATCTTTTGTTCTCCTTTTTCGTCGAATCGATCGCGCAACACCTCGATGAAAAACGACCAGACTAATTAAAATACTCGATAAAAGGATCCCGAGTAAAATTACACTCGTTGAAGCGCACATAATTTTAATTCATCCTAAGAATCGAATGCACTTATAGATTTTATATTAAAAATTGCCCACGAAGTATAAATAGTCAATTATTTCATACTTATTTGATTGAGGTACTTTTTTGAATAATAAAAGTAATACATTTGCGAAAGTGTACAAGTAACAAGTTATAGGTTATCAGAGCAAATAAATTTTCTTACATGGTAGTAAGAAGTTTGGTAATAAAATAAGCAAAGTTTTACGCATACAAATTTTATAAATTAATTAGCTTATTGTGTCTTATTCGACGTTGGATTATAAAAACAGACAGCTTACGCAATAGAGCTCCATAACCTATACTTGTCACTTGTCAATTCATTATTATCGGCTAGTAAATCATTGTACCAGATTTTCCAACTTACCACATACGCCACCAGAAGTTTACAATTTGTCGTAAAGATATCGTATTCCTGCGTAGATTTCAAAAATGAAAGGAGCTTGCTGTTAAACATTCTCTCTGATCACTCGCGCTCTCGCAAAATAATCCAAGAACACAATATTCACCACACACATTCCACGCTACGAGAAGAATAAAGTACAGTAAGTAAAATGTCCAATACATCAATTCACCGGAAAATTAGATAACAAAACCACGACAGAATCAGTACAAATAGCAGATTTGTGTCTCATTGACGCAGTAAAAGCGCGGTTACATACACTAAACTTAACCTCACACACGACAACCTCAAAGTCAACTGAGAAAGTTAATTTGTCGCGTAAGCTGTATGCACAGTCCGCCTGAAACATACACACATGTAACAACAAAGTAAATTTAAAACAGGCAAACAGGTACGGATTAAGCGGTAGCTATGGGGGAATACAGCCCCGGGTCTTTCTATTCAAGAGGAATACGTTTTGTTCTACGACTATAATGAGTAATTCGTTTATCTTCAGACAGATTAAAAAGAGAACAATTGTTTTTTTAAAAGTGCATACTATAAAATTTTAAATGTAACTTATTACAAAATAAATTTTATATCATATTTGCTAATACAATATAACTCATAATTGAATTATATTATAATGCAAATAATATAAATTTATTTCGTTTTAACACTCTGTCTTTTCCCCCATTTTTCTTTAAAGAATGCCTCTGTTGAGTCAACAGTCCCAGGCCTCAAAAATTTTAATCCGTTCCTGTAGACAAAAACATTCACCGCCATTGGACTTCGCGCTAATTTATCAGAGTGAAGTTAACGCACATACAGCGCGAGAATCGAATTCGAAGCCGAATGAAATTCGAGCCAAGCCAGCAGTCGAAATTCGTTCGGTCCAACGGTCAAACCGCGAGAAATTCGTTAGCAGTGAAATACGAGCGGTTTGCACGGAAAAGCGTGAGAAATACGTGCTGCCTTTTCGTAAAGAGTATCGAAAGAGAGTACCTGAAGCGTGTGCCAGGAAGAAACAGTAGTAGAAGTAAGTGGCGAGTTAAATAAAAGCGTGGAAAAAAGAGGTTGGCCGTTGGTGAAACGCGGTGTTTGCATAATATATGAAAATTTCGAAGACACCCTCTCAAGGAATCATAAGATCGTGAAAAAGAGGAAAGAAAGGAGACTGTAGCAGGCAGCGAGGAAAAAACGGGACGATGAGCGGGATTGGAAGGTAAGAGGAGTGTTTCACCCCGGAACAGGCTGAATGCGGGTCGAAAGAATAAAGAGGGCTGGCTCGTGAGAGAGGCGACCGGAGTTAGTGAATTTCTGGAATCGTTGGGACGGGTCACACGGTGCTTCGTAGCCTTCAGTCAACTTGTTTCGAAAGTTGTTTCTTATTTATTCATGAATCGCGACCGTGTAGCTGCAGCCGGAATATACGTAGCAGGAGAAAGATTTTCGTCGCGTTGCATCATTATGGAAATCCATTACAACTGTAACGTCGAATTTCACGGATTTCCGCGGTAGAATTTCACGCCAATCTAAACGCCTCGCCCCCTTACCATCGGAAAATTCAATTTCCCTCTGGAATCGTCGTGTACCAGCTCTTCGTTAGAAACGCGCTTATTTCCCTTTATTTTATTTTTTTTTGTTTCGTTTGTCTTTTTTTGGGGGGTAATGCCGATTTTATTTTATTATATTCGAACGAAGGAAAACGGTGATAAAAATGGCGGCTCGAAAGAAATTGACCGAAGTTACCGATTTTCTGGTTGAAAAATCGTAACGCTCTGATCGATTAATATTGGAAAATAACAAAAATCGTTAGTTTTTCAGTGAAAATTTTATTGGAATATATTTTTGGACATATCGTAATGTGTATACCGTACACTTTCGGTTACGGGTAAATATGTAAGACGTAATTCTGTGAAAATTCAGTAAATCTGGTAAGAAAGCATAATTCTGTTTAATGTGTGAGAGTTTAATTATTTAGCAGAGAGTGTTAGTGACACGTAATTACAAAGGATTATTTAGAATCCTCTGCGAGATAATGAAGTATTCTCTAAGTTGTTGTCTAACTCAATTAGCCTCGTTATCTCGTTTCATTTTCGGCTCAAAATTCAGAGTAATATTAAACGTGGCAATATATGTGAAATATGTGGATATATGAATATTCTGTAGGAAGCTAATCGTAATATACTATACGATAATTATCCATTTCAATTTTGTTACTTATTATTATACGATTATAACAAAAGCGAAAAATTCAACAGCGATGGAATAAACTAATTATTGCTATATTACTGAAATACAACGAGTATTATACTTAACTACTAATGGATAAAAATTTCACTTAAAACGATCGATTTCTTTTTGTTCGATGAGCGAAAACGATAAAATTCTCCGATTAACCCGAAGGAGGAAAAAAAGTACGAAATTACTAGCGTTTGCGATTTTCTACGCTCGAGACGATCAAAGTAAAATTAATCCCGACTTGCTCTGGCTCGTGTCCCCAAAACAGAAATTCGGGTCGTCGGGAAGGGTATGCAAACGCGACGAAAACCCAAGTCAAGACCCATCAAGATGCGCGTCACGTCGAAGGGCTTAATTTCGCGAAACGCTCGAAAAGTCGGTAAGTATGAATAATCGTGATGTCAGGGCCGTTGGTTGTCGGCTACGGCGACTTTATGTTGGCCACGAGGAAACCCGAAACCAGGTAAACCATCCATTACGGATCATTATCGGGTCTTGATTTATAATTCCCTTCGAGCGACTAGGATCCTAGATCAGCTTTCGCTGCTTTATCACGAAACCTGTAAATCCGTCTGCTTAACGTCGTGGCGCGCGGCGTACAAGCGGATCCTTGGATTGTCGATAGTTTCGGTCTCAACCCCGCATTTTCCAAAGGTTTACATAGAATTACGCAACGATACGCGTTTCTACTTTCTACCCTGGATATTTAGCTTTTCGTTTAGCTCCTTTTCTACGCCGCGGTTCGTAATACCGATGGCGTTCTGTATAGGTTGAGTTACGTAGTTTTAACGAGTTGCAACTGCCGACTGGTTAAAAAATGGAGAAACAATAGAACAACAGGGAGAGGGTTTAACGATATAATAAAGTTTATCTTTCTGCAAGTTGTACTCTTTTTTCTTTCGTTGGTACGACGATGAGCTTGCAAAGTGAAAACACCGCTCGTCGAAACTGCATATTCTTTCGAGTAAGTTGCGACACGAGCGAAAATGCAAAATGTACGAGTTTTCCAGAAGCTGGTATTTCGTGCAGCGTTCAAAGTGCGTCGGTTTTAATATCGCTAACGCGGTTCGTGGAAACGAATAAAACGACGAATGTGTTTGCTTATTTAGATGAAAATTGTTTCTTTCAAAAGTTCATACACTAAGACTTTTTCTCTTATTCTAATTCCCTGATTTATATTCTCGGGTCCCCCGTTGTACGAGATTAATAATCCTTTGCGAAACAGACTATAGCGCCAGCGTGGCCGTAATCATTTGTCAACACATCAATTAATCACTTTCTGAAAATAGATTAATTTATTATGTTTCTAATGCCGCGGAATCATCCATTATAATTTATTACTCGATCGAGACACAACCATCCCCCAGGATCCGATCCTCTAAATTCTATATTTAACGAACAGACAGGCCAGCTACGAAATCGATTTGTACGCGGATCAACGATGGCTCGACTGGAAACAAACTTGATATCCAATAAGCAACATCGGCAATATCGTGTTAAAATTATTCAAATTTATCTGAAATTAGGTAATGAACTTTTTCGTTTCTCGCGACTGGATAATGATCGATAATAAAATGCACATGCGAACGTATCGTATAATTTACATTTTTGAACGGTTATATTTCGTACATATCATCGCACATATAAATGTAATTGCAATCCAATGATCTTTCGTTAATTTTTGAGATTGTCTACTCTGTATTCCGAGTTCTGACGTTTTCAGATTAATCAATTTTTTTAATGTTTTGGTTATTACGATTCTTGCTGCAGATATTTTATTTAGCAACAAAAAGTTACTAAATTATACAAATTATGCATAGAAAATCAGGCCAGAAAACAGAGATTTTGCGACGATTAATATAATTTACTGTTCACGTCGAGGAAAAATTTTTACGTAAAATCAAAACACCACGCTATTGGCTGGTAGATATCTCGCAAATTTTCGGTATAAAAGCTATACTTTTCCGTGATACAAGGAACACCAAAAATAATTTAAAAAATTTCTATCGTAACAACACGATAAATGACGATACTTTTCAACCTGGTGCAATTTTAAAGGAAAATCGTTTAACTGGACCGATGAATAGAATAAGAAGTTAAAGTTGGATCAATGCAATTGAATCGAAGTTGCAGTTGTTTCATCGATCATCTGATAAATTGATCCTCTTACGCTACAAAATTGAACCCGTGAAAACATTTACCTTGCTTCTGTGTAACTCGGTCGGTGCACGATGTAATAAATCGTGGATGCAATACTCGTTCTTGACAGAGGAATTTCGTCGTTCTTGGAAATTACTGCGGCGTCCAAACGAATCCGACATTCCGTCCTATTACGAACGTTTTGACGATTCCGGTTCGTTTAACCGAGTACGTCGTCCAAAAGGAGATGTTTCTTTGAGCTTTTTATATTGAAGAATATTCATCGCGAGATAAGCAAAATTTATTGTAATCTCGTGCGGTCATCTGATATGAAAATTTTGTGAGTATTTCGAATAATAATGGATGCCACATTCCACAGCGTTCAGCGTTATTCAAGGAAGAAACGAAGCAACAGAAATTTAGAATTTTATTCGGTTATCTTCATAATTATTTTCATTTCATATGAAATTATTTATTAGATGAAAGTACAATACATTGTACTCGAGTTATACCGTGCTACTGTAACAACGTAAATTGTACAACAAATATTGATCATATACCAGATGAAGATCTTATTTACTGTTATTTTCACTGTTTAGAGTAGAATAGAAACAAAATAGAACGACAGTAGGCGGATTTTACGCTCCCAAATAAGACAATGTTAAATGAATGCAAACATAGAATCTCATAATTTTATTAAACTCAAATTCATGCGATTTGCATATTATGGAAAAGTTTCAACGGAACTCGACGATCTTGCGATCGTCGGTTCCTCTCGATCTTCCGACAAGTTGCTCAAGTTCACCCTTCCTATGTTCGAATAAATCATAAATCCTCCGGTTACGAAATAGCAACCGAATTATACAAACGATCAGTTTCCAACCCCCGTAAACACAGGAATTGTACATCGAGTTTGCATGCAGTTTGGTTTCCTCTGTAAACTATTTGCTCGAGGCGAATTCTTCACGTTGATCCTAGACTGCTTGCGCAGGTTCACGAAGGTCCTCAGGAAGCGACCTGGGCATTCCATTGTTCGGCTAAGTGTCCCAAACGTTTACAGAATGTCCACGAGATGCCCTATTGTCCGTCTAACCGTCCAGGATGTCTATATGATGTTCCTCGAACGGTATTATGTTGCCCGGGGACACTGCATTACCTCTGTTTATTACGTAACTCTGAAACGCTAAGCTTCATTTAAATACATATGCATATACACGCCAGTAGCCGAAGAACATCTACAATATCCGTTTCAATAGAGTCGCACAATAAACGGAGATGTAATTTATCGGCCTAACTGATACAATGGTACACGAAGGGACAAGTCGTTTGTTCATTTCGAACGTGCCTGCTATCCTATATTTGTGATGTTACGTATGTATATGTATTCTGGTTTATCACGAGATAGAACCATTAAATAATTTCCTAAATAATCGTTAAAACAAGAGAAACGTAAACGAAACTCGACGTTGACGTGGAAGGAATATGAGACAGGATCTCGCAGAGTTGATCTTTCGTAGGCAAATTGCCTTTTTATATATTTTTCGAATTGGATATATGTTTTTGCCTTTCTCTTGAATCGTTCAAAAGTTCTTCGTGAATTGTCGCCTATTTTTAAAATGTTGATATCTTCTCGTGCAACAAACTGTTACGGTGACTCGATATCTGTACTTTGTTCGAATATCGTGTAGCGATTTATGCGTCCTCCTTTGCATTTCTATAATAATTTGGAGGCGAACGAACTTATCTAGCTACAGAAATTTTAATAGCCAATTAAATTTCAATTTTGTAATATACGCACGATGAATCCGTTCTATTCGTGTCATAAACGTGAAGAGGTATACGGTGGAAAAATTAAGTTCAGTATGATGTTCTGATGCAAATACGCACCCACTCGTAGTCTCTATACGGAGTTTGAATACGATTCACCCGTTAGAGCCTTGGATTTGCATTTTAAATCATAATTTACCATAGAAGTGATTATATGCATATTCCATTAATTATTAGTCTGCGAATGTTTACTCACTCGTGGTATAATTTAAATGTGCAAAACTGTATAATATACAGTGTGCATAATGTACAAAAAGTTTCTCTAGTTGCGCTCATAGAAATTTATCTTTAAAATTTGTCATAAAAATTGCAAAGTAACTTTATGATTATGAAATTATAATTTTATCATAAAATTAATTATATACGTGCACCAATTACTTCGTAGACCGTAACGTATCAAGATTATATTCGTACTGCAATGCAAATGCATTTTTAGAGCAGGTTATCCTAAACAAAAGCCCAATTCTTTCTCATAATCCCACATGCTCGTTTCATAGCTGTATCGTTAACCGAAAGCTGGATCGTCCTCTGACAAAAATACCGACATTCCATGACCGCTGACATAGAATAACTTGGGTATTACATACCGGAAATCCACTCCTACATGTGTCGTTTCACGGATTTAATTCCTGCTCTTTCATTTCGCGGGAAAACCGCGCGATATGAAGTTCTTGTTCTATATTCCATTGCGAACCTTTGGCAAAAATTCCAGAAAATCTCGAGGTCTTCGTTTATTCCGCTCACCCACAAAACATTGTAAATTTATGCGTGCGTCGTTTTTTCGCTGTTCTTTACGGCACGAAAGTATTGGTTTTTCATGCTAATTTTTCTTTGACGTGTTTTCGTTTAAAGGATTTCCTGAATCACGGCCTTTTTGTTGCTACGCGGTTAAAACTCCGTATAATTATACTGAATATCAAAGCGTAATTAAAGCGTGTTCATTATAGGAAAATCTTGACGTTCTTTCATATAAATTTCGTCAACAGCTTTTAATCCAATCATGAAGAGGATTTGACGCGTGTGGACGATTTCTAGAGGACTTTAAATATTAAAATTAAACATAAATTTTGTTTGTTAAATTTTTCGTAAATATCGAATATTTGCTACTTTCTCGTCGAATATTTCAATTAAAATTTAGTTTTAAAAGTAAGCTACAAGTTTTGTAACTATATTTACGATGGAATTCGCGGTCTTTCGCGTTAATTATTCCAGCAAAACATTGAAAACGTTCAGATAAAACGACTATGTTGAAGTTTGTTTCATTTGTATCATTCTGTCATGATGAAAAATGTAGTTAAACCAGCTTTTTATCGATATGCAATTCGAAATATCGGATTTAAATAATATTCTCCTTTATATACTGGAAATTTCGTACATCCTGTTGAAAGTTCCAAAAATTGGGAGCAGGAGAACAGGCTGAAATAGAAAATTTAGGGCAAGTTGGTCGAAACGTGGCTCTGTTTGTCAAGATTTTGTCAGCGTTTATCCCTGCGTCGTTGGAACTCGTTTAATTAAGCAGAAATTAAGGGAATGACCTTTAAACATTCCTCGCGGCGATTTGAGCTTCGTTCCATATGCATAGAGCTTCGTTGCGCTCTTGAAAAATTCATAAGAACTCCACGCGGCCAAAATTATTCTATGCTATAAATTCCGCGCGTTTTAATTTTACGACTGCGGCACGTAAACGGTTTCAATTTCTTCCTTTTGTTTCCATCCATATCGATCGTGGGAAAGATAAACAATTTCTGGAAATTGTTTATGCAAATATATCTATGTGGAAATTTAAGATTCCATAGATTTAGCTGCAGTAATTTCATTCCTGTCGATACAATACATATAATTACACAATTAAAAAATCGCACAATATCGCGTTCGGCAAACTTTTATTTTGCCGAGAAAGATTTTTAGAAATGTGCAACTTTGATCGATTTTGTTAAACTACCGATTATTACACAACTTGCGTTGTTCACAAACTCAAAGGATCGTCAAATTAATATTTGAAAATTGAGTTTAACTTTTCATCTGAAAAATAATTGCTTTGGTGACCTTTTTAAACTTGATTCTTCGAAAGTTTAATTGCTTTGGTTATTTTAACAATTTCAAGTTCCCTTTTCTTTCATTCGACAAATCGTACGTAAACTCTCTTATCCTCTTGAAGCCAATATTACTTTTTTAATGGAAATAAGCGGGAATAACTTATTTTTCTTTCCTCTAATAATTTCTGTAATTATCACGAAGCGTTGGTTAAACGAGCAATTCATTCTAATCTGCATCAGCAACTCAATTTCAAAAAGTCGCCAGAGATCGCATTGCTCGCGATTTCTATTATCCGTAACCCGGTTGAATTTAGATTAGTCGCTAATCAAATTCATTTCCGAAAATTTCGTTCCATCCGTGGAATAATCTGCCCGCCTACCCGTTCGATTTTCCAATTCGGTTGTAATACTTGCGAATAGAGGAAACTGTAATTGCTTTTCTTCAAAAGGAAACCCTTCTGGTTTTTCAGCGTTTTGTTTTACACGCTTGAACGTGACTTCATTCCCCGATGAATGATTTACTTTTGAAAAGAAATCGTTAGTTTTCTACCATCGAAGTTTTTTAAATTTTTGACGTCAGCTACAAACAAAAACGCGCTTCCCGTTCTCCCTACCAAATGAATTTTAATAATTTCTTCTTTTTCCTTTAATCAATAACAAAACGTAATATTTACGGTTATTGATTTCAAAGTTGTTAGCCACGCAGCGAATCGCGAAACGAGACGAGAGTGTAATACGAACTATGGTGGAAATTATCGCGAGCAGAGAAAACTCAGACATCTCGATACTCCTTCGTTGGTGAATTTCAGAGGCAGAAAACGAGAGATTGAATTAATGAAATTACTTGGAGGAGAAACGGTCAAACTGCGATACCATTTCTTTGCTTCTAGTTTCTTCAAAATATTCATTTCTTAATGAAACCATTAATTAATTTCGACCAACCGCTCGGAAAACTTTGATGCTTTTTTATTGGAAAATTACTCGACTAAATTAAAGATAAGACCGCGCAAAAACTCGCAACATTTTAACCCGTGTATAGAGAGTCGTTTTGCAATTGATGGAGCAGCTCGAATAAAAATGCATCGGATCGTAAACCGTGATTACGTCCTTTCTGTTCCTTTATATTTAAAAGAAAGGTATTCGCTTGGCAACTTGGGTAGAAATGGCTGGGTGTGTTCGTTTAATATTTCACTGCAAATTGTTATTACCTTCGCGTAACATTAAAAGTTTCCCGTTATTCTACAATTTTATTTTATTGTTGAGATACAATGAATTTCTGAAAATAGAAATCTGTTGCGCAAGTCTGCTTTTATATCGTAACTCATAAACGCAATATTATTAAATTTATTTGTAATGAAGATTATTCATTTGAATCGAAATAGGAGAACAGATCAGCCAGAATAGAAGATTAAAAAGAGAGAAAGAGAGAGAGAGAAACAATGTTTTGAAAAGATACTAACGAATAAAACTGTCCAATTTGATTATTATTATTCACGAGTAGCAAAGAGGAATATTTCTTTTGCTTTATTTTAAGAATGATTGACCGATGAGATGTTCACAACTCAGGTCGTGCAACTATTTACGAGGATTCTTGTCCATTTAACATCGTGCGTTTCTTATCGCGCAAAGTGTCGATGGACGAATATCCGGGCAAGAGATTCGCCTCGATTCTCTTAGGAATCAATTATCCATGACATTTATTTCTAAAAACTTTCGACCGGATCAACGCTCTCGAACATTCATAAATTCCTATCGAAATTAAAGTCAAATGAGAAAATTAAAATCTGTCGTGCGCGACGGAAAACAGCTGCCTGTAATTTCATATTTAACCGTCGCGACTAGAAATGCAATATTCCTTTAATTGAAAAACAGAGCGCGCATTGTAAAACCCGGTTTCCCGATCTTCTCTACACCGAGGCAAAAGAGATGAAAATTCTGTCAGTGGAACAAAATCACGTTCTCTTTTTTTTTATGGATGTTTGATAATCTTGTATCTCCTATTCTTAGTTATTAATTGTACTATCGTTAATGAAGCGTACTATGATTCTCAATTTAAGATATCGAAGGCAGTTTCGATTAAATCGTTTACGCGTTTCAATCGTTACGTTTAATCGTTGCAATTGCTACGTTATTATTTTTCGTTGCTTCCATAGTAATTTTAATATTTCTGAAAATATCAGTCGAAGATAAATTTTATACAGCCATTTAGAAATGAAGGGTACAAGTATTTTATTATTTACGCAATGAAAAATATCTGTTTCATAGGAAGAAATATGAAATGCGCAGGATAGAGAAATATTTCTACGTTTTGATATTTTTCAAACGTGTGTGTAACTCGAAAGATAAAGGTTTCACAGACGAAGGCAAAATTATTCCGGATGAAAGAAGGGGACCGTTTGATATCGGAGTCACGTTGAATCACGATTTCTTAAGACGCGATCAACGTCGAGGGTGTGTGCAGGAAACGATAACGGCAAGGCTACGTACGATAAATCAGGAATACGAGGCGAGGCGAAAGGACGTCTCTAATTTACAGACTAACTTGTACGTGTCGTAGAGTCAGTGGCGAGGCATTATCCGACATTATTAGGGACGAGATAGTAATTACGACACTGCGTGATGCTGCTGCTACTGTGTGGTTGCTATACGACATAATTAAATTACCGATAAACCGATGGAGAAAGCATGTAGAGACGTACATAGCTTCAGCACTCTGCCGACGACGTGTCACGAAATGCATGCGAATCCACGTTGAATCCATTAGTTGAAAACCGTCGACCTAAAGAGAAAGAGAAAGAGAGAAAGAGAGAGAGAGAGAGAGAGAGACAGACAGAGTAAGAGAGAGGAAGAGAGACAGAGAGAAAGGAATCACCAGATACTATCGTCGAGCACACGTCTATTAACGAACTAGAAATTCGCGAAATTATCACCTATAATACCTTAGGAATTCCGAGGATGTTCTGTGTGCGTGGAAACCTCGTACACCTCTCCACCAAATGGAAGTTTATACCGGCTGTAAACGACACGACCTTCGTTTGGTCGGTACTCCAATAGGCTAACAGCCTCTAGCGTCCTCGTTTCTAAGCAAATGACTCCTGTTAAGGGTTGATTTATAGGTACATTTTAGTCAGACTACGGTCACGGTTCGATCACGGACCATTCGCCACAAATCTTGGTCGTCACGGTAACGATATCGGATCGTTTTGGGTTTTGTCATGGCGGTTGATTCGTGTTTAGGAACTGCAATTAATAATCTTAGTTGCCGGACTAGAATAGATGGAAGAATCCGTTTGTGTCTGAAACGCTGTACGTATCGTATCAGCTGATAATTACATTACAATTACTCGAGTTACAGGATATTCTCTATTTTTTGTCAATGTACACGATGTAGTTTAACGGTGTTAATATGATATTTGTACTTTTGATAAAAGGCTTCTGCTAATGGCTTTGAATAGCGATGGGAATTTGCGAAACGTTTCATTTTTCAAGTATCAGTTCGATAGAATACTACGCCTTTCGATAATAGAAAATTCCAGGGTACAAAATCACTCTACAACAGATTGCTTTCACTCTCAAATAACTGTTACTCTCAGTTCCATTCATGAAACTGAATTCCGATCCATGAAACTTTCCACGCAGTATACACTTCGTGCTCCTTTTTCCTTTATTTTATAATCCTTGTCGCTCAATTCGGATTAAATATACCCAAACTTTTCACTGGCCATAGATTCTCTTTCTACGTGCTAATCTCAATGTACCTAAACAATTACATATTCGATTTTTCCTTACATTTCTGGCATTGTAGTATTAATCGCTGGCAGTAAACGTTTATACCAATCTCTTAACTCTATAATTTAAAAAATACTCCAAAATTTTGAACTTACCGAATCTCGAGACTTTGCACCAAATCTCAATCTTGGTGCAAGAGAGAAAAGTTTAGATACGACATAGCTACAGAATTTAGATCTTGTTGAATCTCGAGTCCTCGAAGTGCAAACTTTCAAATCTTCTACATTTTTAAACGAAGTCATGGAAATTCCTGCGCCATTGATATCGAAGTTCTCATATTTCAAATTCAACGAAGCAACAAATAATTGACTGAAATGTTAAGAGTCTGCAAAATCATATCAGCAGAGTCTCTGGATAAATTGTAGAATCTCAACCAGAAACGATTAACGTTTTCACGATATTCCAAAACCTTTGTAAATTGGAGAAGCCTAGCGCGAAAGTTTCATCGCGTTTCCATAAATCACTCCCGTGATTACGACAAAATTCCCGTAATACCAACGACATACGCGCGCAAGCTATTAATTGTAATCGTTACGAAAGTATCGCGATTTGGCCCTGTGATTTATGACAATTTATAATCCGATATTGCTGTTCAAAGTTATCGCGGAATTCAATTTTTCCGTGGCGCAATAAAATACAGCTTCATAACTCGTGCTGCGCAACGAAAATAGATTATCCGTATACACTCTGTCGCGATACACTGGAAAATTTAAAACACGGGCGTCCTGCACCTAGGGAAAGCATGGCGCGTGTAATTTTGAACATTAAGCGATGTATTAGGTTGGAAACATTACCACCTAATGACAAAACCCGCAATCACTTAGTTTCCAACTCAGTATGTTAAATGCAATTTATCTTAGCATATGTAGTAATCTCAGCTTAACGAAGAACGAAAAAGATTTCAATTTGAACGTTGAATCGTGAAATCAGTTCTCAGATGATCTTGAGCTAGAGAATCAAAGAGTACGTAGAACGATGTGTTATAACTGCTATTTCGTTTTGTCGAAAGCTGAAAAATATTCTTTATGCATTTAACTTGATAGTTTGTACGATAATGAAAGTATATACTGTTAAAATGTATAAACGACGAAAAAGATGTCGTAATGTACGTAATCTATACAAGGTATCAAAGATTTGTTACTAATAACAGATGTCCTAAGACTTTCGAGCCGGAATGTGCGTGTTGTGACACGCAGTATGATGCAACGCGAAAGAGAAGGTGCAACAAGAAATTCCATTCGAATTTAGGAGTGGACGGAATTAAAGGTCGAGAAGAAGCAGAAAAAGGGACACCGTACGCATTTAATCTGTCGCTTTAATCTGTCGATTCGTCGATACCACAATTCTGCCATCCTGTAGCTTATGCTTTGCAAGTAAATCTAGTTTACGAAAGAAATATTTTCCCGTGATTAACCACGAGACAGTGCGTACATCGCAATAACGACACAAGACAATGTACTTTAGCTACTTCGATTAGCACGTAACTGTTATCAAATAACTTGTGTGGCGACACACGAGTCATCGAACGAGGCAAGCGAAAGAGACTCGTGTCGTTGTTTTGCCTCAGCCTCAGGCATTGACACCGTCTTGACGTTCAAAAACATAACGAAAAACAAACTCTAGTCATAAGAATGTCACCTGTGAGGTCAACCGTCGACCTAGGACGAGTTCGAATTTTCCCACTATATTCCCCCCCGATCAGTATAAAACAAACAAACGCGATCGCACGAGAGAGAGTTAACGAGTTAACAGTTAGCAGTCAACAGTGAGTAGCGATCTAATTACCGAGTCAATAGCGATACCATTTTACGACTTATATACTGTCTTAGCGAATCGATTAGTACAAGCGTCTTTGCGGACATCATCTGTATACTGATTTATTATTTTAAATATATTTGACGCTTCCAATAACGAGCAATCTCGTCTACTACACGATTATCCTCTTATATACAACGCTGCCACACTTGCAAGTAAAACCGAGTGTTATGGGAAAAGGAACAGTAGCTTGTAATAAATACGTTATTCTCTTCGCAAGTATACGAGAATGGATTTTTCTCCCTTAAAATACCAAGAATCGGCGATCAAAAGCCGCCATAAAAGGCCAGACTGTACTCTGTACGAAACATCTCCGAAATAACAAAACCGATAGAGACGCGAGCGAGGCGCTATGAAAAGCGGGATCGCTTAAAACTCGATCATAAAAAAGAAGCTAGATAATTCCTACTCGCTGTTTGAAACTTTACGACCGGTATTTAGAACTCTCGCTGATTAAGGTAGAAAGAGTGCGGCCACTGAAAGGCCGGAAGGAGAAGGTGGCTGTGTAACGTGAAATAACGTTAACGACAGAGGTGACTTTACGGCCATTGTAATTTTTAGAAGATATAAAACAGAGAGTAAAGGTCGCGAGAGAAAAGTCGCGGGACCAGGAGACAACGGATGGAATAGCGCCTTTATTACGTTTCGCGAATTCTAAGAACCCTCGATGTCTACCATGCTATTCGGTCGGCCATAACACGAAAAGGCGCTTTCGCAGGGAAAATGGCGCGCGTCGTACGATGGTTACGAGGAAGTATGCCGGAATATTCAAAAGTCGGGACGCGACGTTTTCCCTTCTCGTGATAGCGATAATCTTGAAATTTCTCGCGAAATTCTATGGTCCAAAGGGGACACGAGCACTGAATAAACAACGGGTCGATGTTACGCGAATGCAACCCTTGGCACGCTTATTTTTACCGAGAAAAGCCACGAGTGAAATTGGGTGGTGTATTCTAGACGATGAACGTTTTACACAAAATTCCATTCTCTCCCTCTCTCTCGCTCTCTCTATTGCGAAAATAGGTTGGAATATCGAATGACCGCAGGAGAGCTCTCGAGAAAGTCGAACGTGGTTCCCTTCGGAGAACTTTCAGAGTCGAACACGCACGTGATACTTCGTGCTTGGTTTACGCGGTTTTTCCGAAGGAACTGGCCGTTTTATAGCTGAATTATCTTTATTAAAAAGTGAGACTATTTGCAGTTGGGTTAAGAGAGGGACGCCTTTGTTTTTGTGGATTTCATTGGATAAATTTGTTTGAACGAACTTTGGAAACGTTTTGAGTTATAAGTTTTATTTACGGTTGAGATGTGAAGAGATTTTGGAGAGGCGGAGAACTCTCACCGAGTTCGAGTGTTTTTCTTTTTTTCTTTTTTCATTTTGATTACTCGCTGTAGTTGAACGAATTCAAAGGAATATTTGATATTAAATGCGTGTTTTTCTCCGTAATATTCAGTGTTCTTTGGAACATAACGATTCAAAATTTGTTTAGCGAGATCTGTATTTATACAATATTTTGATTTCACTACGTTTCAACAATTTATCTTTCAGTCTTGAATCGTTCCATTTTTTCGCAGCTCCGAAAGATCATAAACTATTCCTTGACGAAAAATTTTACAAAAAATTCCCAGAAAAATTAGAAACAACTGTACAAGGAATTTACTGTCGACTAATAGCTGGAATTAAAAAAAGTTTCTTTAATTACAGTTTCTCTAAAAGAAGGAGATACTTATATTACATTCTTACAATTAGCGAATAACTTAATAAATTCGACTATTTTCCCCGAATTTCTACGCCGCTTAAATTCACAGAATTTCAGAAATTCTGATTCCAACATTCGCTTAAAAGATACCATTTAAATATTCCAGTTCCACTTGCAACCATTTCACACTTCCGCGAACTAAATTCTTCAAACCCACACGATCTATCGAACCCATTTCCAATTAAATCGCTCGCAGTGCTCGATATGTTTCGTGACGATTTCACGATTTAGGAAAGACTGGAGAGAAGTCAAATGCAGTTTGTTCATTTAATTATCACTCGTAGCCATGGACTTTTCACAAAAGCTTTTTATTCAAACCGGTTTAACGGCTGAGAGAGTTTCCACCTGAAGTTTCGGCCAGGTCTCTATGAATATACATTATACATACATGTACGTACGCGCAGGCGAAAACATAGCGCCAGGCAATGCATCGCTGAAAGCCGATGAAGTCGCGAACACGATTAAAAAGTAATTGGACGTAATTCGATTTGCGTCTCGGCGCTTGGAATTCGCTTGAGCGCGACATCGGATTAGAGGGTGCACACGCGTGAAAGCAAACCCGTGCCGATGTTTCATCAGAAATAACTGGCATACAGTGAATATCATAATGGGTGCTTCAAATTCCGGTCGTGGAATTTTCTTTGAAAATATGCTTATTTGAGAAATTTGATAAAATTTGGCAGAAGCTGAACCGAAATAATCGTAATAGTTAATAATATTCCATCGTATACGAGGTATTAGGTATATACTTTGTATATAGTATATGATGACTGTAAAAGCTTATAAATATATGTATGTTACATTAACGAGCAGAAATATTTTGACGAATTTGCAGAGAATGTTAGGAGAGAAGCTGATTTGCACCGATGCTTTCGTTCATCGCGTCATGTTCAAAAATAACTTTAGGTATAAAATGGATAATAAATATCGCATACAGCGTAAAAATTACTTTGTAATGATAAAACGATATAGCAAGGCAACTTTACTCTGTATCGTTTAAATAACTATGAACGGTACTGTTTACCTATACGAATATTATGTTACCGGCTACATTTTTATTAAATATCACCATCGAGATAGCGAATTTATCGCGAATTTCTCACCCTTATCGAAGGAACAAAACCACAGTGGATTTTACCTTATTGTCGAAATATAGCATATAAAATATAAAACACGAATAAAATATAAATATAAATGTCGAATGTAAAAATGAAGTACATACCATATTACTTGTTACTTCGTTTACAATTTCCTACGGTTTCGTTTACTTTGCAATCGTTTCCGCGACTCGTTTCATCGTACTAACAGTTTTACATTATAAGAGAAAATGAAAATCGGTTCAATTCGTAATTTATTAAAATATTACATTTGAAGATTATCTTTTAATAAGATTTGACTACCTCATAACTGTTCGATGTACTAAATCACGAGGAAGAACTCCGTGATAGGATACTGTTGAAGCGTCTGACGAATATTACAGGATAATTTACAACGGGCATCAGTAGTTTTCAATGCGGGTGTCATCACGAGCCACGCGGAATTGCAGTCGCACAATACAAATCGTATCGCTAGACTGCACGTGTGCATCGGTGCAAGCGACGATGTGCCGCAACATTATCGCGTCGGGTCTATTGTACACTGCACGCTCGTTTGCCAGCGTCATCCTAAAAACTACCCCCGTTCGACGTCACTTGAGGAGAAACAACGCGCCGTTACCATGTAAAACGTGGTAATTTCACTTTTTACGATCCTAATAAAAAGATCTTATCTCGCTTCATGTACGAAGAGCTTAGGATTCATGAAAACAAATAGGATTTCATAAATTTTCGCTTCGAAAAACGAATAAAGTTTTAACGCGAGTTAAGTACACGAGGAACAAGATAATTGATACAAAGTGATATTTCTGGTCGATTTTAATAATTTCCTCTTCGATTGGCAAACCATGAATTGCGTATTCACGCTAATATGCACCAACGTGCATTATTGCGACAACATTCGCTGTGCATTCTCTTGGATAGAGTCCAGTCATTGAAGATAGCGATGCTAGAAAATGGATGAGGTAGCGGTGACTCGACACGATTAAGCGGAAACTATTGCTCAAAACGTTTATTATTGACTAAGAAGCAAAACTCTCGGAGTAATCCTTTATACGCGCAATGCAAGTTTATTCACAGTTCTTCCACACGGTGATTTAATATCTACGTCATTTTACATTTGATCGTTCACCGATTAATTCGAGAAATATTATACGTACACAGAATCGTGAAATATTTCAACTTGTACTATATACTTCTATGTATAACTATAATCTATATAACTTATGCTATATCACTAAGTAGAACGTTTTGGATCTCCGTTGAGTCTGCATCGAGACGAGACTATCGTAATAAGATAAAATTACTAAGGAATCTTGAAACGTACATAGAAATTACAAGACGTATGTCGTAAATTTCATAGAAGTAAGAAAAATATTTAATACGGCATGAATAATCGTCTTGAACATGTAATTAGCGTTAAAAGCATCGTCGTTAAGTATATCGAGGTTTATGAACGTAAGTAACTGGCGAATTGCAATAACATCGCGTACTTTTACATTTTGCTGTTTATTTCCAGCCTTGCCGATATAATCGTGACAATCGTGTCTCGCCATTGCTACCAAACTTTCCATAAAAGAGAGTTCCCATAGCGCGTGTTCGAACGCTTTTCTAGATCACTGTATCTACTCCCTTTAAGAAGTTTGTAACTTGAAAACTTTCGCAAATTCAATTTTTCAAGTTTCTTTCAGATCTTGTAACTGGGATATTGGAAACGTACAAAAAGAGGAAGATACGATGATAGAAGCTAGAATTATTTAAATTTCCTATAAGAGAGACGTAGATGGTTTAAAGCGAGGAAAGCTTAACAAGCGATACAGTTCCACTGAACAAATAAAAGAAACAATTCGCTGTTAGCTGCTGCAGATCGACGCATATCGATGCTTAGTGAAGTGTGCGTGTATAAATTCGTAGCAGCGCTAGCCGGGATATTGCAAATTCGATGGTCATTAATTTGTTCCGTAACCAGGTACCCGCGAAAACCTGCATCCGGAGGCCTGATGGATGGGCAAACCTAATGGCATGGATCTAGCGCCTCGGTTAACCCGGATTATTCAAAAGCGTTTTAATCAACGGTACTCGTTAAAAATCGTTTGGATTGTTCCGGTGACCAATTAGTGGCGATTGTCAAAGTATCGACCTGCACACGAACGACCTGCCGACGTGGATTAATTCTCATTTAGACAAATATTCCTAATTTTCCGAGCGATTGAGTTTCGGCAATTTCGCTGAAACGAATTGTGCTGCGAGCGTTCTCTGTATATTATAAAAAACAGTACGTCCAACGTTCTGGCAACGCGGTAATTTTGTAATTTTTTTAATTACTACGGAGCAAGCCGTTATCGTATTTTCTATATTTCAATATTTGTCGAATCAACAGAGAGATGTTACTGGTCCTATATAATTGTTTTATAAAATTCTCGACCAGAAAAGAGTATTCTTCTGAACGAGAAGTAAAATTTACGTGCTGTGTTAAATAGAAAAGTTAAATAATTAGATACTTTCAGCTGGAAGCTTGAAATCTTCTTTAAAATATAATTAAGTGTGTGTTAATCATTTACTGGTGGCTACAGTGATTCTTAAGTTAGAACATTTAACTCTACTTTACGTTTTATATTTAAGCGGCAAAAATCGTTAATACGTAGGTTTTATCGTGTAAAGTATAGAATATTTTGTTTTAAAGTCTGGAATAGTAATAATAAAGAAATATAATATTGTAGCATCGTGGACGAATGGCCTACGAAATATCGGGTGAGCCATAAACAATGTCGCGAGAAAGCCCAAGTGCCGACAGGCTCATCAATGTGCTATCTATCCTTCGGTCGAATAGTTACGCGGAAAATGATTATAATCGCGGACGGTTACGGAACACGTACGTGGTGGGGCTATGAGAAAAGACAAAGGGCTGCTAAGGGAGAAAGACGAATTAACAGTCAGTGTGAGTTGAGAAGTCAGAGAGTGTTGTCAGCGTTGCGAGAGAGCGTGGTCCGCGTGATAGAGAGCGTTGGAAACGTGGTGACGAGAGTTGCAAATTAATATTTAGTTATCTTAGTTATAGCACATTACCGTATTTAGTTCGCGTTAAATAACCATCGTTTAACCAACACCTGTTTAATTCATTTTAAACGATAAATAAAATCCTACACTATATAAACGAGCAAAGGAAGGCAAACAATGAAATTCAAAGAAACAGTGAAATCGCGTAATTGAACCTCTTATAGTCGGCTATATACCGTGCCATAGGAAATCGTGACGTAAATTGCATTTCCCTCGTGAATGCAACAATTCTACGAATTACGCTAATCTATGCGAAATAGAATGTTTGTGGAAATACGACTGGATTGTTGCAGTTTCATAGAATGTATCGTTGACACAGATTCTCAAGAGTCTCGCGTGTTCCGACAAATTCTCGATTCGGCGGAACGGTATACTCGCTTCATACAATTCAAATCGAGTTCTCGCAAAATTCAACGTGATTTTGGTATTTCATATGTTTCACTGGCAGCTGCGACTGAACATTTTCCTTCGGTGAAATTTTGACGTCGGCCAGAATTCTATATTACATATCCGAAACGTAAACTTGTTTTACTAGCGTATTAGTGGACTTTTACTTGGACGCAAAACAAATATGTAAAGCGTCTAGAATATTTCAATTTTCTAGTTTGTGATTTTTTGTTTTGAATTTTTAGTTTTTGATTTTTCACCGATTATATGCTTCTTAATAAAATCACCTCTTTTTGTAATGTTTAACTAGCCATGAGTTAACGGAGATCTACTGTAGTTGTCTTCTCGCTGCTATAAAATTTTAAAGCGCAAAAGTTTCTTCATTTCAAGATACATCGTATTTGTGTTTCGTATTACTAAACTCGAAGGATCTTGTCGCAAATCTTTAGTTTAATCTTTTTGAATTTTAATCATAATCTAGACTGCGGTCGTTAGAAGATCCATTAAGGAGAGCAGAATTTTGCACGCGAACTCGAAAGAGATCAATTACTAGCTCAAAGCTATAAGTGGCTATCGTAATCGAAAGTTAATTTAACCGATTTCATAAAATCCCCTGTCGAGGTACGCTACAAACGACCCTTGGGAGACCATGAAAGACACTCGGATAGAAAATTCACCGAGGATATCTATGACCTGAGAGGGTGCTATCAACCGAGAGAAAATGGTTCTTCTGCTCGAGCAGCAAATCCTTGCTGCTCGCAAAGGCATTCTTTAAGATAGAATCGCGTACCTTCACGTTTCTGAGATCTCTACCCGGGTTCACCGCGAAAAAGAAAACGTTGACCGACGACTGGATCGTGAAATATCTTATGAATTGCGACATCGAACTTAAAATCATCGAGTTTTATCGTACACGTGTTTGAATATCCCAAGGCTTCAAATCGATCCTGCTCATCCCGACGACGATTAGTTTCAAGTTAGACCGTGCATGTGTATTCCTTTATGAAACGTCTAAAGACGCAAATATATGTAAAAACGAGTATGACTATAACGAATGTAAGTATAACATAGAAATATCAGAAAATATAATACACGTAATTTAACGTAAATATAATACAAGGTAAAAAAACATTTGGGAAATACGATATTATTTAGAGTCAGAAATTTATGGATAAAGTATTCTGTTGTCAGGATGATGTTAATGGGATTCCGGATAGATGTAATATTGCATGGTTAAATCTCAATTAAATCTCGTTCGTTTGCACGTAACTACATTAGTTTGTATTACGTTTGAACTGGAATAATGAAAACAGATCTTCACCGACAATTAATGATCCTTATCGCATAAAATACAGAATTCAGAATGAAATCAAGCGTCCTGAAATTAAGTAACCACCTAACCTAAATCATTAGGCATAACTTAGCCAATAGTACCGGTTGAGGAGGAAACTTTGCAAAATTTAATATACTTACGTTCTAGCCAATTCGATACTTCCCAACTACGATATAAACTTCGATAATGACGAAAATTCAATGCACGAACGTAGCAAAGGTTTCATAAGGTCGGGCACAAGTTAACGAACTTTATACCATTCGTTTGACGTGTCCGACTTCACAGCCGGTATCAATTTCCATTTTTAAGTGACACCGTAAATTTCACCGGCTCCCGCGTGAGTTTCTATCGCGCAACTGATTTCAAAGTGTCCGCGTTAGTTTCCCAAGGGTGCCACAGAAAACATTCACCGTCTGAAAAGCACCGTTCGACTTGGCGAATGCAACGCGAGGCCCCCGAACATCCCCGCAATTCATCGCTCTTCGCCCTTTCCTCGGCAACGATCCATTCCTTCGATTTTACGCAAAACGAAACGAAAGTTCTTCCAGCACCTTCGTCGGAAATGGCTGTTTTTTTCTCATTTTTCCTCGCTTGCTTCCACGCTCGTGCAACTGTTAATTTCGCTGGAACAGGGAGCACGCGCTATTTATCAAGCGGCTGCGTCCTCGCGAAACTTGTAATTTTCGTCTAGCTCGATTTATCAAACGACGTCCGCAACGTTTCCCTGCCGGGCTGAGCGCGAAACAACACAGGTAAAACAAGGCGAAACTGCCCGTTCGGACACAGTTGAGTTATAGTTTCCTGGTCGAGGGATGAAAGAACGAACGGCGACTCTGGGGAACGGCCGGCATGAACGGTTCTTTACGGACGACGTCGTCGACGCCAGACTCGATATAAGAACTCGCGCAATTCCCACGCGAGACATTTACCTGCGTTACACGTGTACGTACACGACCCATCCCGGATCGAGTCCCGAGAGAACGCCGTATCCTGGCTCGCTACTTCGTCCTGCGAGACAAATTTTTCAACGATATCGGCGAAGCTTTCTTAAATCGTCGAGAAATACAAATGTCGCATCGTACGTAGATATTATTTCAGCTGCGTTTTTATTTCGCCATTCTCGTTTTAATTGCGCTCTTCTGTCGTTCAAAATCGCCCTAAAACCCTCCTATGCTTTCCGGATCATCTTCGGTCGAATTGTATCTTTCTATCGTTGGAAAACTTCTTTAGCTGGAGCAAGGTGAGAAAAAATTGTTATTCGTAGCTGTGCGTGTTGTTTCGCTTCAGATTTATGGTACAGATATTCTTAGAACATAAAAAGTCTCGTAAAAAGGTCGGGAATCGCAGTAGTATTAAATTTAAGGACAGCATGAAAGAATCATTCTTCGTGTGTATGATTTCTTGTGTCGATACTCTTCTTGCTTGTTGGAACGAAGGTGATGTAAAAATTTTGGGATCGTAGCTGTATCCCTAAATAAAAATTCTAGATATTGAAATAACGATGTCTTTTCGTTCTTTGGGGCACAGAATTTTAAGACAAGGAAAGATCCTAAATTACGATTACTCTGGACGGGCTATCAACACGTACCAGGCAAATTAGTACGTGTTTTTACCGTACGTCTATTAAACGCGCGTTAGTCGTATCTGTAACGGAACGAGATCACTGGGATATGTCGCTGTGCTTCGACTTATCCTAATACGTCAAGATAGGTTGAAAAATATTTCACTATGTACATAGAAATTAAATAAAACCATTTTATTCAAACTATGCACATTTTGTAGCCCACTATGCGCCAGAGAGTTAAGGCATAACTCGCGACGGTTTTAATATAAACGCGGGAGAAACCTTTGTATAGGAAATTCCATTTAGCCGTGCTATCGATTGTGAAATTATACGAAATGAAAACTTCGCGAAAGCAAAGATTCTTTCCGTGATAATACAGTTTCAGTTTCTTGTAACTTTCCTCAACGTTTATCTAGCAAACCCACATCCACTCTTGGAAGAAAGATTTGGTATAGCGGAGGGAGGAAAAATATGATCAGGCTCGATCAAACTTCTTTAGCCCATTAAACAGATAAATCGTCCGCCTGTAGATTCGTCGAGTATTCCGATTCTTCGTGGATATACAAGACGGTATTTGCGTAATAGCGGAATCGTACTACAGACAGATACTTGAGACGATTTAAACGAGTCAGTGAAACGGTGTTTATCCGATTTACTCAACACAGAAACTATTTTCCTGTAATTGCAAATTTACGCAGAGAGAGTCTGCACGTGAAACGTTTTACACTTCGTCATTGTTCGATGTCTGATTAATTGCCTCGTTAAACGGAAACTAACGCCGGAGCTATCTTACACAGTAATACGCTAATACCAGTAAGACGATAAGTGACAAAAATATCTTTGTACGAAATAACAAACTGCGTCTACGTTTTCACAATTTTACACCTTACGTCGTAATCAGGTAAGCTGCGAAATTTACTTATAGAACTTTACTTGTTTTACTATCAGACTCGTTACTATTATGCAAAAGAACTCACTGTCTTTGTTAACTTCTAACTTTTGGCTTGTCAAATTTCGCTACTTATATCAATGAAATTAGAGAGAAAGCGCTAGATAATGCGCTAACTTACGCGCAGCATATGCAACTTGCATACTCAGCAACTCGATAAACGAAATTGCAAATATATTTGCGAGCTTGAAAACATCGACACATCAGATTTCGATGGTTCGTGATACACGACTTCGGTTTATGAGTCCAGCTATCTATTTTCTTTCAAATATCCGATCAGATTCCTGTTACATATGCATGAATATAGCTGTAACCAATACCGTGGCAGAATTGGATGAGATGTTCGTCATACATATGTAATGCATCGAATCGTGCAGGACATGCGAATGATGCTGACGCGTGTATGTCTTCTTCGCGTATCCTTAGCTTCGCTAGCTGGCAGATCGTTATGTCTGTCCTCGAGTTTTCGAGGTCGGCGCCGACCCGCTTAGCCGTGTGCTTTCCAAGAATCGATCCGAACAGTCGAGCTTCGGTTACTTTTGTCGCAATCCCATCGAGAATCGCGATTGTTTCCGATTTTTCGGAAATTACAACGAAGACATTTCTGAGTAAAGACGTAGAATCAAGAATCAGTTATTCTAGCCAAATTGATCGGAGAACTTATTACTCGACCCTTCTGAGATTTTAAGTTTATAGGAATCCTAAATACGCTGATTCTTTAATCTGATACTATTAGGTCGTCCGAAAAGTTTCTTTCGTTTCATAAGGAAATAATAGACACACAACATTCTTCGTTTTATATTATTTTATCGAACTACGTATGATCTATTTTGTTTTATCAGGATGAAGATCACAACGTTTGACAGATTAGGTTTCATGTTTGTTTGAAGATGCGTCGTTGTAAAAGACGTGTCTGTGAAAGAAAGACAACCTAATACATAGAACACATGTATTTTTTATCTATTCTTTCTTCGGAAGTTCATTCGTTTATTTTTCCTTCTTTTATCAATGAAGTCTCGGACGAAATCATCACTTCTCTAACCCTTTGACGGAGTAATAAAACAGCGAAAAATTGAAAATTCGTTTTTTCCCTTATCGTCGAGACTTTTTACGTTTTTCGCGTTAGATAGAAAAAATGCAGACTCGTAACTTTTTACAGGAAATAGCTATTAAGAATTCCATTACATATGATAACACTTGAGACGTGAAATTTATAGTGCTGTGTGTATCGAATAGCTTTCTCGAATTTGCATTGGTCTATACCGTAAAAGGCTAAATCTTTGACAGTAATTGTAAAAATATAAAAACACTTAGACGTTCAATGGTGAATTAGATCAGTGCATTAAATATCCATTAAACGTCTTTAGCCAGAGACTGGAAATAGTATCTTCGATACTTTCAGCTTCCCAACAGTCGTAAAGCAATCTTGAAGCAATTGCCGTAATAAATTCGACGACCATAAATTCGTACGGACAAACGTGTTTCTACTTTCGTTGATTACACATTATCCTTGACAATTAAAGTGAAATATCCATGGAAATCCATTTACAATTAACTTCGTGCAACTGTTGAGAAAAGCGTGGTCGGTCCGTATTTTGTTCAACTCCTATGTTACCATACCCCATCAAAATTAACATCGGTGAGCTGGAATTGGTCGAGCAGTGGATTTACGTTTCAAACTTTCCCCTATTCCAAATAAAACTTCCAGTTAAATACGTGTTCGAGTGCTGTGAACGATCGAGAGATTACCCGAAGCGAGACGGTGGAACCGACCTACGGTTCAATCTGATTTAGCTAAGCAAATCCATAGATTCTCGTCGCCCTCGGTTTACAAATTTTCATCACGGTTGCGAAGATTCGATTAAGAATTCTTCCTTATTACTTCTTTCACGATGGAAACTTTGATCGTAAACCAACTTCCCACTCGAATATTTCAATAAGTTATTGCATTGAAATCCATGCTTTATGGCAGTCCGGAGAGTGTTCCCTTGAAGAATTTGCACTTTACGTTGCTGGAATTTTCCGTATAAGTAAAAGTAGAGTTTGTCGGTTCGGGCGATAGATCGCAAAACACGAATTTTTGTAACTAAATGGCAAGATGTTTCACAGAATGTACTAATTCGGTAAATTTGCCTCGATTATTAATTCACGTATATATACTGATTGTTTAGTAGATGAATACATCCGCTATAAATAGTAGATACTTCTTATATAATATCCTTTTATAATCTTGTTGTTATTGTCTCGGATACTCGGGACAATTGCAGTCATTTTCATACTTATTTTTAGTAGATGCTTTTGCTAAAGGTATAGCGAAATTACAAAAATTTTAAACGATAACGTACGTTAGACTTAGTCCCAAAGACAACGTTATAATTGAAACATAATTATCGAGATTGCGTATGTAAAACTTAAAGCGAATAACGCTTATAAAAGCTCCGAGACATTCGAAAGAAGGACGTGTACGCGTACATTTATTAAATTTTACACGCGCGTTGCAACAAATCTACGTTTCACACAGAACATTGAGAAGACGAGGAAGAAATTTTGTTCGCTTTAAAATCCACCAATTTTCGACCTTTCATTAGTTGATCCTTTTAACGAGCCCATAAGTTCCCCTGGTAAGTCTTGGAAAAGCCGTAGGATCATTTTTATCCTGAGCATTAGCTGAGCACTGAACTTTAAGGAGGTGGTGTTGGAGCTGAAAAAGCTTGATCAAAGGAGGCGAAAGGAGGAGAATGCTCGTCGAACTGAGACGTCCTTTGTTTCCTTGTGAAGTGCCCTTAAGTACCCGTCGCGACACTGTCACGCGTAAAGCGCAATACGCTGCCGCCCCGCGCCGATCGGTTATACACTTAAAGCGACGTCGGGACCCGATCGAAGGAGGCAAGCTCCGACGATCCCGAAGGAAATGGCCTTTTGATCCTGTCGCGAGCAACGAGCTTCGCTCCTCGAGTAGCTGTTTAAGAGCTTGACATTGTGACAGCCTCGTAGATTGTTTCCGTCTTTGTGTCTTGAGGCTCTCGTTGCACAAAGAACAACCATCTCGTGGATACATATCGTAAACATAAATAAGTTGCAGTTTCAGTTCCGTGTGAAACGAGATACGGTATGCTCCACGAACGTCTTACGTCGTTTATTGAATTGGTTTGGAGTATCGGCAATTTTGCATTAATCGATCTTCGATTCTTAAGAGACGGAACTCTTAGATAGCAAACTATATTGGATGGTAACACGCATGAATTCTTCGTGTTTTATATTTATTGCGATACACGTAACGTATTAAGGTATAGGAACAGAAAGTTTCTTTGTTATCGTTAAACTTTGTTTGTTAACGATATGACGCGAGGAATCGTAAAGTGTAAAATAAATTTTTTAGATTGTTTGCGACGCTCCATCATAATTTTCTTCGTTGTTTGATTCACAGAATCGACGAATGTTTTAAACAACGATAAGCGAATTAAAGACGAAAGGATTATGAACGTAGTTCATAAGTTTTAGCCTCATAGCGAAACAACGATCAGACCACGGAAGCTTTTTTCGTATGTAACTCCTATCCATTTCTGCCACTTTTATTTCACGTTATTCGTTATGGTATTACCATCGTTTTCTACGAACATATTTCAATTTTAGTGTTTTAATATCCTATAATTAATGTACCGTGTGGCACGAAGAAAAATTGCAATGCCGCGTCGTTCATAAAACGTTCGATTAATCCAGGCTCAACGGTTTTTAATTTTGACGCATGCCGCGAGCTTTATCATTCTAAACGCGATCGGGTTCGAATCCCGTCAAATGATCCGTGGATAAGCCGCGTTCGACTAAGACTGACGCTGTACAGGCGAACGATTGCATCAATCTCAATTAACATTGAACATACTGCACTCGACCGCGGTAGAATTAATCAGCCGAATATGTGCATGTATGTATCTATTTAACGAGTCAGTTTGAAACAAATCGCCGCTTGGTTACAACGTGTAAATTGTTTGCTAACGAGCACGAAGAACCGCGTAATTTATAACCGGAACGATATTGGTTACACCCGAATGGCGTATACGATAGCTTAAAATTAAGTGGATTATATATGGCTCGCCCTTTAACGATGGAACAGTTTCGACAGCAAACGCGTTGTGCGAACAAATGAGTTTTAAATGTGAACATTATTCCTCAACCGTGGAATTACATCTAAATTTCGAAGAACGAACGTTTAGACGAAAATGCGTACGAAATAAAAGCTAAACGAATATCGTGTGAAATTAAAAAGGTCGCTTGCCGCGCTATAAACGCGCCTGTATAAATATTTGATAGCTGTTGGAAAATTATTTGCAAAATATTTGTAAGTACACTCGAGATACGATACGCGTTACGTACGTACTTTAAACGACGTGCGAGGAAATCGTATCGCCAATATACGTCAGTCGTTGCTGAAGTAACTTCAAAGTGTGCAAATATATATTTGAGAGAAGCAGCTTGCATATAATGGAAAAAGAAATAAAGGTAGTAATATTTTATGGATTTATTCGCTTCGTTTGAGGCGATTGAATTCCAACTTAATTGCTTAAATTAATACCGTGACACTCCTCTAGAAATATTAAATAATTATAGTCAAATAAACTGTCTCATTCTCTTTCCAATCGACGATCTTCGTTACAAAAATATATCTTTTGAAAGGATGAAAATTGTGCACGATAGATCAAACAGCAAAGTTCGCGCTTCGAACTGAGAGAACTAGTTGCCGTAACTGCTCGACGATGCCTAAAATCACGCGTAACATATTCCGAAAAACGTGTACGATTACGAGATCGAAGGATCTAATTTACTCGTGCAGACAAGTCCCTAAAAAAGTCTTTGTGTTCGATTAGTCATGCAAATCGTAGGTAACAGTATCTCCTCGCATAAACTGAAAAAATCACAAACTTACGGTCTACCGTACTTTACGTCGGAACACCGTAAACCGCGGAAGGTCATGAACAAAAAGAGGAACGTAATTACACCGTGGCGAATACCAAGCGCGCGTTTCGCCTGAAATATTAACTTACTGTTTAGGAAAAGAAACGAATGGCCGCGCGCTGCCATGCCATGCCACTGTGGACGTAATTTAGACGGGCATTTGTGAAAGTAAAGGTCATCAAGGGAATATGACCGTCGAGCGTAGTATCAGGCAAACTCCCTCCACGAAATTGCACCACTAAAAACGAACGTACACACGAGCTATTCCCATCGAGATAATAATTATCCCGTACACACTTACACCTGCAACGCGTCTTATTTTATCTCGTCTTGTTATGAGACTTGCACGAGCGAGACTAGCCGTTTCTCTTTCGTTATTATTTTACTGGCGCGTCTCTCTTTCTTTCTCTCTGTGCGACGATGCCACCGGTTTATCGGAAATCGATCGGATAAAGATATTCTTTTATTTTTCATATCGCTAGGATCGTTTTGTTCCTCGATACGGCACATCTTGTTGGTCGGAACACTTTAATGGTCTGTGCAAAAGTGGTGAGCTTCCAGATGCTATCGTTACGAATAGAACAGTTGTAATTTGTTGATTATACTCCGTATTAGAATTTTTATATGACATTTTAGATTTTAACGTAGGATCAAGCAATGCTAAATAGGATTAGCGTCGTTCTTTGCTTCTCTTCTCCCTTTTATTATATGTATATTCATCTTGTGTATTGGTTGATTAATTTGGGAAAGAATATATGACGCTGCGTGTGTTAGAATATGATTTACACTTTGATAGGTCGATAAAGAAACACTCTGAACAGATAGATAAAGAGAGACATATATAACGCGCGTCTATTGAAGCCAAGTGCCTGACTAGTTACGACACTATCTACTTAAATCGCGCGTATTCTCCTATTCTTAGAGTACGTTTAATAATTCCAAGGAAGCTTTCATTTCTTGCGGATCTTATTTATGTATTAAATATTTATTTATTTACACTTTTATCTATACATTCCATTATATTTATATTTGTCTTAATTTAAATTATAATTCAATATCCTTCATCGTCCCATAATTTGACGTTCTTCGGTAACTTTTATAGATAATTAGCAGGAACGTTCGCTCAGTTTCCTATCGCTCATCGTCCACATGTATTCTCTCACATTCTCCTACGCTGCCATCATAATATCGGTATTATACACGTGCGTATATTTCTTATATAAGTGGAGTATCCAACAAAAATAACCTAATATCGCAAAGAAGTAGATGCAAGTTGAAACGAATAAATAAACAAACAAGCGAATAATACACGGTCTCCAAAGTATTCTGTAAATTCAACGATCGCGTGTAGCTAATGATACCTCACGGAAAAATAGCTTTCGTCGAGGATCCACGAGATACAGCAACCAACCGATGTCAGGGGATGAAAACAGCGAGAACGGTGACGGTTCAGATAAGCATTCGCGAACCGGAAGATCGCCAGGGGAGTTGTATCGGGGCTGGTCACGGGGCTAAAAAGCGTCCACGCGAAATTCACGGCGCGATAAGCATCGTTACGCATCCGGCTTACGTGCAGGGTTGAAATTGTAAAATGAATTCTCGGCTGCGCGAACTTCCGATTAACCGACGTTCCGGGAATTCCCTGTTGGATCGCGAATTACATACACCGCGACCATTCTACGTCAGAATTCGTAATATTCGACGTAGACATTTTTTTTCTCCGCCACGCTGTTACGTCGTGCGCACATTTCTAACAGCGGCGCGTCAAAAAATTCGTACTACACCGCTCTTTGTTAGCACGAGATGCGACTGAGGCTCCGTGCTGGAACTAAATATTTTAACTCCAACGAACACATTTTCGGAGATTATTACATGCAAATACTATTAATCGTTTGGGTCGCAGAGCAAACATAGCGTCAACCTGTGTAAATTTGTTGTAACCATGCAAACGTTGAATACATTAATCGTACAAGCACGCAACGATATTAGAGTCTCGCGAGGTTCCATCGTACGAATATGCGTTTCCATCGGAAATCTTTCAACGTGAAAGGATCTCGAATCCCTTTGAGTTCTAGTAATTGGTAATGATTAATTTTGAATAATATAATTATTGTGGGAATTGGAACATTATCTTGAATGGTTTAATAATTTGGATAATCCGTATTCTGTTACTCTGGGATAATTCTATTCTGGTTTGAACAATTTAGGAATCGTCAAGCGTATTAACTTTTGATTTCTATTTTTTATTCAGCTGATACGCTTGAATTAACCGTGTTGCGTTCTTCGATATGTTTTTCACGCGTTTGTATATCCTTTTCATTAAAAGATTTTCCAAGGTGAAGAAAATACGAAATCATTCGTATCGAAGTCTTCCTTGAGATATTAAAAACCGTTTCGCACAGAAGTAAGATTCGATGGACCATAATAAGATTAGGTACTAACAGCATACGCAATTTATGACTTTTTCACATTCCTTCGTTAAAAAGATAGAAACATTTTCGTTCATATTACGCAAAACAAACTGTCTTCGTTTTAGTTTAGCAGAAACATCGTTTCGTTTAACAAATGATAAAATTGACACGGCTGGTCTACGAGCGCGGTTTGAGAAACTGGACGAGAAAGAAACGGAGCATAAAAGATCTGATTCGGTTAAATAAATCCATACGGAAAATACTGAAAATGGTATTAAACAAATTAACGTACTAATTATTCATAAATTTTGATGAGGAAGATGAATAGATAGGAACTGTATTGTAATAGCAGGCTCGGATAGCATCAATTTCCGGGACAATTAATCGTCTTCTGTTACGATAATCGATCACGGCTCGACACAGTGCAACGATTTATCGCTGACGTTTTTCATTTCAATCTCGAGTGTCCGCATACGAGAGTAATCGGACAAGAGCACCGATTCTTCGTCGTTTCGAAACGAAAGACCGCAATCTAACACTGTCAAGCTTCTGAAATTTCAGTCACTGTTTTATGACGCGCATGAATCTTTTTACATTTTAGACAAAAATTTTGTAAACACGAGCTTGTAAAAAACGTTTGCGATCGTAATTGATAACCTCTCCGCTACAAAGAGAGTGCATACACGCTCTTCCAAATGAAACAAATATTTTCTACGAGCAAACGTAGATACGATACTTGTTGAAATTCTTCAGCCCGGTTGTGCTACGCAGGCATTTTTTCAGAATAATCGTCGGCTTTAATTGCGCGTTTATAAAAAATATCCATTTGTAGCGGCTCATGAACGTAGAAAAAGGTTCAAGTTGAAACGGAAAATTGAAAACCGAGAGATCCATAATGTTGTGCCTTGGAACACTAACGGTGTTTTCGGTTACAAAGCCTAGTTTGTTATTGCTGTTTCTTGTAATCTTCAGCTAGAGAATATAAATGTATGAACGTGGTCCCTATGAGATTAGTATCCTTTTTTCGATTGCTATAGTAGCATTGAGCGAACGACGATTAAAACCGGCATACACTATCTGTGTCCTTGTACTTATTTTAACACGTCTGACTATTACAAATTCATCCACTCGTTACTTTATTAAATAAGCCTACACCTTAACCACCCACCTCACATTCTCAAAGGTATTATCGATCAAACGTGCAAACACCGACAAATTGTTGCCCAAATGCTCACCTGTTTTGAAATGTATAATAAATTGGCGATAATAAAAATACATGGCTCGATTAAAATGAGAATATATCGATATTGAAACTTTTTTTTTAACCGTACATTTCATTAGCTTTTCTATATCATGCGAAACTATTTGTATATGGAAAATATAACATAAACGTAGAGTTACAAATAGTAGAGTCGATCAGTTTGTCTGGTACGTGCTTTTAATTTTAAGGATATCGTGATCAGAGCTTCGAAGTAAAAACATGTTTCTGTGGAAAAATTAAAAGAGAATATTAGTGTTCGTAATATTCTCGTATACGTACAGCGTTTGTAATATCAATAGCTCAATTTGTGCAACGATTATTGAGAGTTACTTAAAACTTAAAAAATAAGAAATATTCGGCTGTCCACAGGTTGTACAAGGATTCTAATGAATAATTAAACTTACAATTTAACGTTTAAAATTAAACGAAGAGCCTAAATGATATTCCTTTTCGAACGAAAAATATCTCAGCTGGAGGATGAATGGAAAATTTCAAAATTTAAGGATGTTCCATCTTATAAACGAAACAAGATAATACATATATCTATGATCTATAGAAGAGCTCTGGTTCTTAAATTTTCATACGCGAATCATTGGATCTGTAAGAAATGTTAATATTAATGCAATTAAATGTTAATTTTAAGAGCTTATCTATTCGGAAAGCATGCGTAATCGGATTAAGAAAGATCGTCTGGCGTAATTACCGACGGTAGTGTAATGGTAATAAATCTCCTTAGCAGTCTTGGAATTCTAATGAATCACTCGATCGCATTAGTCGTTGCCACGACTGTAACGAAATAATTATTCCACAAGATCTTGGGCTTCTACGAATCACGGCAATGCTCGCATAAATTTCCCACCTTCGATATCGGAATCGATTTTTCCTTCAGTCACGTCCACCTGACTTCCAGTTGTTAGCTTAAAGCTTTGAAAATTCGCTTCCTACAGTATTAAGGTATCACGTTATCAAGACATGGAATTACAATCTTAATTATCGGTATAACGTATAGCTCGATATTGTCTTCATTAAAATTTTACTTCCCTTCTGATTTAATACGATGGGTATTCTTTAAACGCAACAATCGTTGCTGTAAATGAGAACGTTTCGAATTAAGATTCTATAGGCAAAATTAGTTTTTATGTTCTGTAGTTTTCTTATCGGTGCAAGTTATAAAAATACAAAGGGGAAAAATGGAAAAATTCCGAGATACTTACCAGTGTTTTCATTATATTGCACAATCAAATTATAAGAATAGAGCGCAGAAATATACAAGGATGTGTACAAATATAAAAATACATAAAATATCGAAATATATTTAGAAACAAAAGTTAGTTAGTTAAGCGAAACAAAATAAGCGATTATTCTAATACCTATAAAAAAATATCCAAAAATCTGCTCATCAACCGTTTGCAAATTCCCATATGAAGTTCAATGAAAACACAGGAATCCACTTACGAAACTAAATTCACATAAATCAGACGATCCTCTCCGTATCTTCGAACAAACTCTCATAAACGTCAAAATTCAATACACTTCGAGGTGGCCATAAAACTGACCTCCCGAAATCGTTCTCACTTATCCACCCAAATGGGCCTCATCAACCATCGCTTATTCCCAAGATAGGTTCCAAACGACCCATAACACGTGTCCCTAAAATAAACATTCGCCAACTACCCACAAGCTACTCCTCTTATATCGTACAAGTTTGCCAACGTGTCATTGTTCAATTCCATCCAGTGAAATCGAAGGGCCATTAAATAAACAATTTGCCTGCAACCTAAGGTGTTGCGACCTTCTCTCGTTGGTTCTGGCTGCGTTGCAAAATCTCTCTCCCTCTCTCTCTCTCTCTCTTTCCTTTTCTTCTGTCGTTCTTTCAACGTTTCTGCAGTCGCGGTGCGTCACCTGCATTGCCGCAGACCGGGCCAGGATTTTACGTCGCCCCGACGGCTTCCTGGAGGAAGATTGTCACGGCGGCGACGACGATGAAGAAACCTTCGGCTCGTAAATACGCAAGATATGCCATAAAGTTTAACGATTGAAGTTCCAGCCTGAGACTCGCCATTCCTCCTTCCTCCTCTGTCTTCTATCTATAGTCGATGGCTTCTCCGACGGTTTCTCTGTCTTTTGATGGCGAAGAATAGAGGGAGGTAGCAGGTGTCGAAAGTGTCATAAACCCTCGGTCGAAATGACGGCGATCTTAGATATGGGTCGATAAATTCTACTCGCGAGCAGATAGTGTAGCACGCGACTAATAATCGCTTTCGAGTCAGTAAATTCGCGCTAGAATATCTCACGCGTCCCCGGATCCAATTTGTTACGTTCGAACTTGGAACTCGATGGCTCCCACACTATTTCATCGGTTCGTTCGTAATATTCTGAACGCGATGTACTTTGGAGAGGCTGAGTCGAGGAGAGTGTATTAGTTGGTCTATTTGGGACGCTTGTGCCGAGCATAGAAAAAGGATTATTAACCTTGGTCTTACGATTTGTTTCATGATTATGTAGCTCGTTCGAGCTAACTATCGCGAGTATAGAGGCAGATACGTAATCTGGTCTCGAACATTGTTGTAATATCTGTTCTAGCATATATATATTCAAATATTTATGTATTTAAGGAAATGCTGTTTCAAACTTACAAGCGAAATTAGCATTCAATGCGGATGACACAAAAGTAATATTAATTTAATTTCTCTAACTTTTTGCAGTAAAAAGCAATCATTCATTGAAGGCATACTCACAAAATAGACGAACTGTGATATTTTAACATCCATTTTATTACGATATTTTTAGTTTATTGATAAAACCCATCGTGTTATCATTCGTTGTATAATCAATCGGTGTATTTTAATAGTTAGAAAGTAAGGGATTTTATAAAGTATCGATTGTGTTGTAACAAACCAGATTTAAAATAAACAGGTTTATTTGTCCAGCACGTGTTGATTCAAGGAATCTACTGGTAACAGTATTTGAAGGATTGTATTCTTCAAAATACTTTTTCAATTTCATCTTCCTGCAACGTTAAACTAAATAAAGGTGTTACCTCGCTTTTGAATAAAATAGAATCTCTGGTATCAAAAATGGCCGAGCCTCACATGTGGTACATCACACGTAGAACGTAAAATCGATTTCGATACGATCTATTCTACGCTATCGTATCTGGCTAACGATCAACTTTTTTGCACTTTTCGTATAGTACGCTCGACTTTTACGCAAATATAAACTACAATTTTCGTCACGGGATTAGTGGCTCTCGCTTCGTCCAACAGTTCGTTATAATATTCTATTTTCTCCATTCCGAATCACACTCCACTTAGCTGGCAGATTATTTAGGTTGAACTAATTGGGCAAGAGCTGTCATTTAATGGCGACACGTTGTTCCAGGAGCCACTCAAGCGGCAGAAATATCTTTTCCGGTATTTTCGTTACCGTTTCTACGCGGAAAATCAATGGTAACAAAAGGCGAATGAATGCTGTGCTAATTTCCATGCTAAAAGTTCTCCCGATCAAACTTGGAATTGTTTTCTCGGTGATCGCGTCACCATCGACCTTTAAGCGTCTCTCTCTTTAGTTCAAAGTTCAACTTGCTCTGAGATACTAATTATAATATTGACAGAAGAAAATATCTCCGATTTTCCGGCTATGTGTTGGATGGATATTTTTCATCGCTTCGATGCACAGAGGGTACCTGCTTTATTCTTATTTCGCGCGATAATGCTTCGTAACTATGTTGCAACGAGAGTAAGAACGAAATCTATAAGCTCCTTCTCTCTTCAAATTTCTGCTACATGTCAGAAGTAGAATAATATGAGGTGATATCAGCTGTAGTAGTCGGTATAGCTAGTTGTGGTGATAGTGCGCTACTGCTAGTGTGTAGGGTGAGACAGGTTCTGCTGCGGGTGTAGATGGCGCTGAGGGGTACTGCTGTATTTTCTTCTCATTTAAGAATCGTGGAAGAAAAATCGGACTTCGGTCGCCGGTATCTGAAACCCGGTTCCCGAACGTTCGTAACCTAAGCCGCTAACCACTGCGCTGCCGTCGTCCGACACTAGTTAGTGTCGAGTGGTGGTATTTGCTGTCGAGTGCCGCCACAAATATTTGGCTTTTTAAATTAATTCAATGTTTTTAGATGTCTCTGAATGTCTATAGATGTAGTGATTTCTATTTTAAATCCAAACAGTTTTCTTACGTTTTAAAGAAATTTTGAAGAAATGTCATTTGCATTTATAGAACTTTGCAGGACCTAAAACTTCTTGGTTCAATACTGGATATTCTTTCTGGATTACGGGTTATCGTTTGTCGAAGGTTTTATTTGTTTTTGCAGCTGATATCTTCTCGCGTATAAATTTTATAAATGCCATAAGCGAATATTATCACGTACGCGTCCATTTACATATCTGGTCTGTCCATTTACTCTTTATCGGCGAATCGCTTCGAACAAGGTTACTATTCACCGAATGGATCCCTTGGGTGACGACTTTTAAGAAACTCGACTTATAAAGAGAGAATATCCCGTCATTGATCAATGTCAGCTCTACCGAGAGAATTAATCCTTCGAGCTTGGTACGAGTGTACAAAAGCTTCAGCGACTCCGACTTTTCCCATTTTTGTCCACACTTTTCGGATAAAATATGACGTCGATCGATTTCACGTCGATTCTTCGAGGAATTCGCACGTATTCAGTCTGACATTTTCAGAGTAACTTAAAGAGAATAGAACGAGTAGATTGGCATCGATACGCTGCAACGATTGCGCAACGTTCTCAACGTTCTCGGCACGTAAACCTTTGGTCCTTCAAAAAAGATTCTGAATAATAATCAGAAAATTATATCTTTCATACGTATGATAAGAATTTTTAAATTTGACAAATTATTCTTAAATTGCATTATTAAAAAGAAATATATCTCTTTTCCTTTTTCTGCAATGAATCTGCATCGAGCACTGTAGTCATTATCCCGAATGGTTGTAATTAAACTCACCAACGTCGACAGACTTGCTAGATGCTCGGCAATTCTAAACGCTAACTTTGTTCAAGGTAGCTTAACTTCCGTAATTAGACGCCGATGCTTTCTGCGCGCCAAACCATTAGACCGATGCTGTCCCTCACTGCAGCAACTTCTCTTCTCTGTTATCGGTCGTTGTGACCATAGCCTATAAAAACTCTGAAAATAACTGTTAATAACCATTATATAAAGGTCCTGACTGAAACAGTTGCGAAACGTCATAACTGCTATAGGTGAAAAAAGGTTTCCACCGATATCGATTCCGGTTATGGTTCCACAATCTGTTACATCAATTCTAAAATGACTCTGTATCGGTACTAAAAGAGGTCTAGAGGGACGTTGCCAAATGGCAGTGCTACGCATTTGAGGGTTTAGGATATATAAGAAAGAGTAAGTATTATCCCTGGATTATTATTAGTATTTTATTAATTATTATTATCGCTTACTATTGCTAGTATCGTAATGGCCCATGGCCGTAGAAAAAATTCAAAACAGGGAGAGATCCATATTATTGTGCCCTTGAATATTAACGTTGTTTTGGATTACAAAGTCTAGAAACAAGAGAACTATAAGTAGATTGTTAATGCTGTTTCTTGTAATCTTCCGCTAGAGTTACACGAGAAGATTAACTTTCTGTGGTAACGTTCGTTGCCATGAATGTATGAACGTGCTCTCTATGAGATTATTATTCTTCTTTTGGTATTGTAGCATTGAGAGAACGACGATCTGCATCGGCATACACTATCTCTGTACTTGTATTTATTTCAATATATTTTTCTATTACAAATTCATCCACTCGTTCCTCTATCAAACAAGCGTACGCGTTATCCACCTCAGTATCATCGCTATGGATTATTAGTATTGTTGAAGTAATTATTTCGAGAAAAGCTCTACACCTTTTCTTTTGTATATCCGTGACCGTCTCTCTGTTACGAAGAAAATAGAATTTAATGAAAAAAATTGAAAATAAGGAGAGGTCTAGAAACAAAAGAGCTACAAGTAGATTTCTATCGCTGTTTCTTGTAGCCTTCAGCTAGAGCTACAAACCAAGGTTTACTTTTTAGTAATGTCATTTGCTATAAATATATGAACGTGTTCTCTATCATCCTTCTTCTATTCTGTTGTAACACTGAAAGAGTGAGGATCTGCATCAGCATAAGCTATACCTGTACTTATACTTATATCTTTACTTATTTCAATATATTTTTCTATTACAAATTCATCCACTCGTTCCTCTATCAAACAAGCGTACGCGTTATCCACCTCAGTATCATCGCTATGGATTATTAGTATTGTTGAAGTAATTATTTCGAGAAACACTCTACACCTTTTCTTTTGTATATCCGTGACAGTCTCTCTGTTACGAAGAGAATAGAATTTAATGAAAAAAATTGAAAATAAGGAGAGGTCCATATTATTGTGCCTTTGAATATAAATTTTCTTTTGGGTTACAAGGTCTAGAAACAAAAGTGCTATAGGTAGATTTCTATCGCTGTTTCTTGTGGCCTTCAGCTAGAGCTACAAACCAAGGTTAACTTTTTAGTAATGCCATTTGCTATAAATATATGAACACACTCTCTATCGTCCTTCTTCTATTGTATTGTAACACTGAAAGAGTGAGGATCTGCATCAGCATAAGCTATACCTGTACTTATACTTATACCTTTACTTATTTCAATATATTTTTCTATTACAAATTCATCCACTCGTTCTTCTATCGGTCAACCTCAACAAGTATTATACGGGATTTCTTTGATATTAGAACGACCAGCCTCTAACGAGTATCTAAATGTTAAATTACATATAAATAATTATAATTAACGTGGCACGGTGAAAATCAAATATTTCGACCTTAATAAAAGTTAACATTAATTTCGCCAACGATATCTACGTACTCGTACCAATTACATACACGTTCGCATACACGTTCAGATGCGCATTCGTACAATTTAGAGAAAAAGAGAAAAGAAGGAAAGTGAAACCTATCGTTTCGACGTGTTCGGCAGTTCTAGCGTTAGCATTACGATTAAAGCGTTAACGTCCTCAGCTGTCGCTACGATCGTAGATAGAAACGCACACAAATAGCCATTTGATAGGTTCCAGGACGAATATAAATATATTCGAAAGAATTATCACGAGACATGTAACGTCGAAGTATTTCCGAGATTTAAATCGGTGCGGGACAATCTGTCGGCGAAACACAGTTGCCCGAGTTGCAGCGTGAAAACAGCCGGCAGGACGATCGTTCATTTAATTCAGGATAAATAATCGGACTACGTCGGAACTGGTTTTAACGATTCGATATAAAACAGTCGATTTTATGGGCTGGCGGGGGAGCGCAAGGGAATTTTTTAGTATTTAAATAACAGAGTAGTCGGAGCAGCAAATCCGTGGCTTAAACCGACATTATTTCGGCGGACAGACGCTTGTAACGCGTTTCGTTCCGAGTCTATAACACGCTCCATGTATTTTACAAAATTTTTCGCTGCCTGTGTTTCATTCGTGGACACACGACGAAAATGTCATCGATCCACGCTGCCGTAACAATTTGACGGTGCCGTCCGACGTAAATTTATGGACGAAACGTGACAGCCGAACGTATATTTTACAGTCGCTGCGAAAAAACATCCATTTTCAGCGGGACAGAAGAACGTTCGCGCGATAACCACGTGTACATTAACGTTTCGAGTATCCAGATCTAGGTACCGAGTACGGGAAAACTGTGAAAATTGTGTGAACTCGAATAAACGTGGTTTTTTAAGGGCTTCGCGTGGCAGGTTTGTGATACGGGCTTCTAACGCAACAGACTAACTTTACATTTTCACGGAAACTTGCATGCACGCTTTCACGTTTGTACACTGGTAAGTCAGCGGTTGTTCGTGTAATTTCATATTTAGTGTTTTTCTGTATAAATACAACCGTTTCAAAGGTAAATCGTTCAGTACAATATAGCGACTCCATCGAGTAGAATCGAATATACATTACATGGAGCGACAACGTAATTCGCGATCGATAATTCTATAAAAGCCTTAAAGTAGAAAGCCAGAAATTTTCCTGACTAGGACAAACGCAAAATCTTCCTTTCGAATATCCAGCTTTGTATCGTTCGTTACCAAAGTGACTAAAGAATAAATTGTTTCGTGATATTGTAACGAACAAAAATTACAACATGCTAATACAACCGCTATAGCTATTCCTATTATTATTATTACCAAGTATCCTTTCTCAAATCAGCATTAAAATCTATATCAAATATAAAATACTCCCTTCCATTTTCAAATTCAATGCTGACGTAACGAAAAGTCCATATAATCTATTTTTAATACGATTTCAATCTCTCGGAAAAAAGAACGATAAAATCATTAGAAAAGGAAAGAACACCGCGAGACCGCGAAAAATTCCATTTATAGACCGACGGAAGCATTATGACGCTGGTTTGATAATCGAGGACGATTAATTAAACCACGCAACAATGCGAGGCTTTTTTCCCCGCGACACGAGCGGCGAATGGGGCGGACGCGAGTACCACTTCCGGGGCGCGACCACTTTCAACGTCCGGTTATTCGTCCTGCAAAGTTATTAATGGCCGACACGCGGCCCCGAGTTGCTAACGGCCTTTATTCAGTCGCAATAATAACGGTCGCATGAGAAATGATACATCCGCCCTTGCGACAAGCGCGATAAGGGAAGGCATCGGTTTCCAATGTTTGTTTAAACGGAAACGCTCCTTCCCGCGCTCATCTTTCCACCGTTCGAAATGTCGTAGAATTTTTCACTGATTATCGATATCAATTTTCTATACTGTTAACACTAGAACTACCACACCAGTCAAATTAGCTCGTTTTACAATTTTATTTTCAAATTTCTGCTTCATGTTATATTTTCTTTCCGCAATGATGTAATGACTTTCGCAACGATAACTAAAAGAATAATATAATGAATTTTATTTTGTTTTTTATGAATTCAGGCTCAAAATAATTTTGTATCGAGGCTACTTATACCAATACCAATCAAAATGTAAAAGGGTCCTGCAATCTGCTTATCGAACCCCAATTAGCCAGTTTCCTCGTTTTCTACAACTTGCCACACGTTTTTATTATTTTTACCGCGTATCATTCGATATGATGATATCAGTTATTAGGAAAATTCCGGATCGATCGCTAAAGCGCTAGATGCTAACACTAGAAATGCCATACCAGTCAAGAGGACTGGTTCTACAATTTTATAAATGTGCCAATCCTCGTTTGCAGTTGTAAAAATGTACTACATAACATGGAATTGCTTCTGTAAGAAAGTAATAAATCAATAAATATAAAAATATTCTGTTATTACGTATTTTTTAAAGACCAGTCATTTTCACTGGTTTTGGTAGAAATAGCTTCGTGTTAATTATCGGTAGTTCTAGTGTTAATCCTTTCCGATCCTGTGATTCCAGATGGAATCTACTAATGGAACCTACTAATCGTTGCTATTTATAATTCATAGTTAATTTCAGGAATTCCAATCAGTCCATACTGGAATCATTTTTAACAGCTCTTAGCCCGAGATGTTTTCTCGTAAAGAATTTTTAAATTGCTCGTCGTGTTTTTTTCTACGATTTTCGATTTCCAATTCGATACAACTGAAACTAATTGGTCGAACGGCAATTTGTTGTTCCATAAATGTCGTTCTATGTTCGTTCAATTCGTTGCACTGTTTTCGTGTTTGATCTTCATTTCGTATTTGTTACATCGTATTGTGGAAGTAGTATTTGTTTTCAAACGACTATCTGTATTTTCCATATCGATTTAAATTGTTTCGTCGAGGGGAAACGTTCAATTCTGACCATATTTTGATAGCTGGAAAATCCATTGAAATCTTATTTGCAAAAATGTTCAATAATTATTTTAGCCATTTATTTAAACTATTTTAGCTTAACAAAAATACCATCTACCGATATTCTCGATATATTTTCAATCTTCGTACTTTTACCCCCCAAAAACCAAACCACTGAATTTGCATCTCTTAAAATTCGCAATATCGTTATCATAAATTCAATTGAACGAAGAATTTCACTTTCCCTTCCAATCTATATTTTTCCAGCATAACGATCTAAATGTGATTATAAACGTAATTTATAATCTTCCCTATGTATCAACCACCTTTACAAATGAGTTACATTGTCCAGTTTCCTTTGTCCCAATTTCTTATCCTGCCGAACAAAGAAAGAAGCATATTCCACATTGGATAAAAAGCTGAAAGGAGATCGTATAAGTGATCCTTTGAGGACGGGTACACGCGATACCATTTTTTCTTCTCTCTCTCTCTCTCTCTCTCTCTCTCTTTCTTCTTTTCTTATCCTCTTGCCATTTTAAATAAAATCACGAGAATAATTTTCGGTTCGTTAAATGTATAACGGGAGACGTACTTCCGCCGGAATATAAATTATTTTTAGAGAATAGAAGTCGGTCTTGACCGCGTGGCACCAGAGAAAAATGAATATTTGAACGCGGCACAAGCGTCCCAGTTTTCTGTATTCCGTTTGTTCGCTCGGCTAAAAGGAATTCCTCCGGGCTTATTGCTACCGCCCTTTCCCCTGATGCGCATAATTACGAGCAAAACAAAAAGGCTACGTGCCTCCTTTGGAAAACATCCAGTTAAGCCCCGAGATTCATGCTATTAACATCGCCGATAGCGAGAGTTTGTGTTTTCCCCTTGGAATATCCGCGCGATAGCCGTGCTGCAATTTTTCACGGGATTTCAACGAGATAGGTAGCGCGAGTCACACGCGTTTCAACGAACGTTCCCTTCTGAAAGTTTTACCATTTTTATTTCTTGATTCTTCAAAGATACATTTTTTAATTTAATTCTTGGCGTTAGAGTGTTTGATATCGAAGTCAGACCGGAAAGCCGGAGAATCGAAATGTTTTCAACGTTGAAGTTTTGCGTATTCTTGCGTCTTGGTATCGACATTCTTGCGTCTCAATTCAACTAATAATTTCGGTGAAGTTTCACGAGTTATAAAATAATTCCATTAATAAATGTCTTTGTGCGATAATAATAGTAGTTTGTCAACGTAACGCTAAAAAATATCCGTTTCGTGGAAAAATAAGATCGCTCTATAACGTATATAAATACGATTTATAATATTATTGTAGTATCGTGGACAAACGGCCTAAGAAATATCTGACGAATCATAAACAATATGCGGAAAGGCCTACGTGCCGATAGGCCAAAAAGGGCCTGGCAGTTTTATCGGGGAGTCGAGTGGGGAGGAGTCGAGTAGAAGAGTCGTGAGTTGAGAGTCAAAGTGTGAGTAGTTGGATAGTCGTGAGTCGAGAGTCGAGGTGTGAGGAGTCGAGTAGTCGTGAGTTGAGAGTCGAGTGGTGAGAAGTCGAGTTGTGAGGAGTCGAGAGTTGAATTGCCGAGTTGTTACGAGTTTTAAACTATTAGTCGTGAGTTGTGAATTAACTATTTAGTTATAGCACATTACTGTATTTAGTTCACGTTAAGTAACCATCGTTTCTTGTCTAATCCATTGTAAATAGATCTATCGATCAATAAACTTATTATATAGGATAAATAAAAAGAATTCCTATATTATCATAGCTGATAAATTATTATGCGATAGAACTCTGATCGTTTTTTAAACTGTCTAAAATTTGTTACGTTCAAAATTCAAGAAGACACGTGTATTTGGTTTAATAATTATTCGCAGCATTGTCTCTGGCGCAAAATTGCTCGTTTATGTTCCCTTCGTACTTGGAAATATCTTGTCCCTGATGTTCCATTCCAAATGTCTATTAACCATTGTAATACAAACTCGAAGGAGTCGTATACGATGGATTAACGAGGACCATCAGCCAGCTGCGCGTATACTTCATGAAGCTATAAACACGAATCTTACCACGAAGATTAATCCGTACAACCCTGAATACCCATTATTCCAAAATTCGTAATTTCGTTATCTATTAGTTTATTACGCATTCCATACGACAATTTTCTTTTAATACTTTGATGACTCGACGACTATAACTTAATACCTATCACTCAGTAACTTGTGTCACAAGCTTCCACTTTTTACCATTTTATAATAAATTCGTTATATCACCGATCGAAAGTGCGAGGATTCTCTAAATTTTCAATAATTACTCTCTTTTTAAGTTTGCTGATTTTCATCTACGATAGGAAACAGCCACCTAAATACGATCGACATCCAAACAGATCCATCAGCAATAACCGAGTCGCTAACTGTGTGATTATCCTTTTAAGGAACCGAATTTTGTCATCAACGTTCAGAATTTGTGTATAATATAATACAATTTTCTTTTTACGATCTAACTATTCGATACAAAACGAACAACTCCCAAATCTCCTACTTTAACATCTTTTTTCTGTAAATTATATAAATTTTCCTGTTCGTGCGATGTAACTATTCAACACGGCACGAAACAATGTAATATACGCGATACTTGATCAATTAAATGTTAAAATACTCGAATAATTAGATATGGGAATACCTGAAGAGTAGAATATTTGAATAATTAAATAACGACATAGTTATGCAAAATTAATGCAATGCTAATTTAAAATTAAACTTGATGAAGTTCTACCAATGAAGATGAAACTCTAAAAAATTCAAGAACCTTCTCGCTTCAAATTGACGGTTATTATGCATGCGATCGACGATGTCGTCTACACGATAGAAGAAAATTGAGTTGAGAGGAGAACGAGACACTGTACGAGCCATAGAGTTGTACGAGTAAACCGCGGGGACAAATGTTTCGTCTCAAAAGACTATCGACAGAAGTCTCGCGGTTGCAATGGCTTCGTCAACGACTGCGATCAGCAACTTGAAAACGAGAATCTTCAATGGAACGTGGTGCAGTAGCATAGTATTCGAGTGCTTTCTTCGGCTTTTATTCGAACATTGGCGACGAGACATTTTTCAACCATGTTCTCGTATATCGTACGCAATTAAGCGACGAATAAAGGGCGCGATTCGCAGATTTTTCGTTTTTCGCAGGCATTTACCGCACGCCTATCCAGAGATTGATTACCAGTCTAAGTGTAATTACCGCTATTACGATGTTCGACTACGCGAGAAAAATCTCCGAAGCAATAATGAACGTGATAATTTGGTCCGTAAATTATATTCAGAAGAAGAGAGGTACGTAGCGTTTGAAGAATATCGAACGATCAGTTTTAACGAATTAAAATTTCTATGTAATCCCGTGGCGTTTAATTGGTTTTTAATAAATTCATGATCGAAGTACATTTTTCAACTGTTGAATGTATTATATACTCTTTCGATTTAACTTTTGATCCTCGATGGAACACTGCAATTTTCTGGGTTCTGCGAAATTTACACAAATCTTCATTTAGGACTCTCAAATAAACATTTTTGCATACGATGGATTAATAAGAGGTGGAATTAAAAAGTTGAATGAAGTTGTTTCTTCATAAATATCATCGTTAAAATGGCATTTGAACAGAGCATACACTGATATATGTTTGACATAAAGTACAGTTTTTAATTATTTTCAAATATCTTCAAAGGTTTCACGAATTATCCTTAAGTGCATCCTGCAGTGTATCGAGTAATATAATTCTTCTTCTCCTCGTATCAACGATATCAATGGCACTCTAATATTTAACGTCAAACGTACCATATCATAGTTTCTGAGAAAACAAAAAGTACAGCTTTTAATTATTTTCAAACATCTTCAAAGGTTTCACGAATTATCCTTAAGTGCAGTATATCGAGTAATATAATTCTTCTTCTTTTCGTATCAACGATATCAACGGCACTCTAATATTTAACGTCAAACGTACCATATCATAGTTTCTGAGAAAACAAAAAGTACAGCTTTTAATTATTTTCAAACATCTTCAAAGGTTTCACGAATTATCCTTAAGTGCAGTGTATCGAGTAATATAATTCTTCTTCTTTTCGTATCAACGATATCAACGGCACTCTAATATTTAACGTCAAACGTACCATATCATAGTTTCTGAGAAAACAAAAAGTACAGCTTTTAATTATTTTCAAACATCTTCAAAGGTTTCACGAATTATCCTTAAGTGCAGTGTATCGAGTAATATAATTCTTATTCTCCTCGTATCAACGATATCAACGGCACTCTAATATTTAACGTCAAACGTACCATATCATAGTTTCTCAGAAAATAAGTACGTAATAACCTAAATACGTAAGAACTCGACGAATAATCCTAAAACGAAGGACGAAACTTAGCCACTAGATTGAGATTAGATTAAAAATCTACATAAATTCAGCATATAAAATACTACATCGAGAAAACAGCTGGAAACTCGAGTAGCACGATACAACTCCGTATCACTTTTTCACCTGTGCAAATTCTTATTCGAGAATCACGACGAAACAGTCCATTTACCCTGACGTAAGCATCGCGTCTCTTCACATTTCTATAGAAAATTCTCGGTCCTAGCGTATTCCGTTTGAGCTGGAAAAAACCATTTCGGGGGAACACACGCCTATCCGGTAGGATACATATAGAAGACAGGGCTGAGTGGAAAAGGAAAGAAGAAGAAGCTGATACACACAGTTTCGTGGAGGATGGCCAAAAGAGACTGCATAATGTTTCGTAATTTCTCAGGGCCCGTTCCTTTATGAAACTCGTTTATGCACGCCGCTGAAGCCTGCTGTACGTGACGTCGCGTATGAAAATTTAACAAGCTCGCGAAAGAATGAAATTAAATAGTTAGCGAGCTTCTTTACGAGCCGTGCAAAAGTAACGGTTCGCTGAATATTTACCATATTCTCTTTTTTTTCTCTGTGTTCGGTGAGCCCTAAGATTTCAACGAGCTACAGAAGTATGCTGCTTCGGCTAATGAAAAATTCTTTACCTGCAAGTTATCACGGTTAACGCTTCGTATAAAACAGACGTCAGATGCTCGCTCGTTTAATTACGTCCCATCGGAACACACGCGTTCGTTACAGTTGATTCTAAATTGCACGACGTCCGTGGCTTTACGAGTCGCTAGTCCGAGAAACGAGAAAGGCCGTGGTATCTAAAATATAACGAAACCGGCGTTATGTTACGTGTAGCGTACGTAGGATAGCCAGCAGGTGTTAAAAAATAAGCATCCACAACTTCAGTAGCTTGCGGTAGGTGTTTAGTTAGTGAAGCAAAAAGTGCTTAATCAACAGAGAGCGCAAAGTCAACCGTTTTAAAGTAAAACCTTGTGTCTACGGTGGCTGGCGCAAGTATTCCGACACTCCTGCGAACATTATATTATACGAAACATTTTGAAATTTCACTGACATCGTGACGAGACACGACTATCGCTATTACGCGTTGTATTGGTAAAATTGGCAAAATTTGGAACGGATCTGAAAATGTATATATAAGTTGCGAACATATTTGTTGAAAGCATAAATTTCTCCAAAGGTTACCAAAATATTTGAACAACCTCTCAATCGCTATCTTACGAAGTTGTAATATTTAATGAAACCATCTTTAGCGTTAATTGTATGCTCGAGATAAATATTTATACTGCATAGCAATTTACCGCCAGAGGTGTATGTTTGCATTAAGTATCTTGTAACCTCTATATACATTTTCCGATTGATTTCAAATTTTATCGACATAATCGCGGTAGTCGTGTTTCGTTACAACGCTACTGAAATTTCAAGAACTTTCGTATAACGCGTATGATATATTCATAAAAAAAAAAAGTTCTGCGATACGCGTTGCAGTACGTTGATGAATCGCTGCACGTTGATTAGACAGAAATACGCGAATGAAAGAAACCTACTCAATACGATAAAATAACAGTTTTGTACGAGCACATGAATACAAACTAAAATTAAACTTGTATCTAGACACTGAACTAGGCTTCTATATAACTCCCATCGTGGAGTATATTGCTCTTCTAGTCGGACAATATGATCGGTTTCGCGTATCATACGTGTATGGAAACTAAACGAAGTGCTGTGAATTGCATTGACAGCGTTAGATCGCTACATATTATATTCACGAACATTTTCAAATCACGAGAGTTCGAGATACGTCAATAGCCTACAGCACAGATATCTATAATTAGAATTCGTTATTTTACCGTTAACACCACAACTACCAAAATCGAATTTGTTGCTCTTTCGATCGTTAAAAACGCGCAAGTGCTTTTTCCTCGAGACAAAAACACGATTACTTATACTTACTTGTTTTTGTCACACTGTTTAAGTGTAATTAGGGATTTTTAAGACTGAGTGAGAGGTGGAAAGTTGAAAGACTAGCGTCGAGTAACGTGCAATAATATTTTAAAATTCGAAGGAAATCTTGTAATAATCATTATCGTTCACAGTTTATCTTAGAAAGTACGTTCCAAAGATCAAGACCATCTCCTATAAACGGAACATGTTTCTCTTGAACCAATGCGATCAGCAAAGCTGCTCTCAATCTCGAAGCTTCATCCTGTATATACGGAAATATAAACTGCAGGAAAGCTCTCGTCGTAGAATCGAGGAAGGAAACGTTTCCTCGAACGAAACAGCGACCAATCTAAACTAGCGGTCGTATGCAGAGTTCTTGACGAAGAAAGAAGCGGAGATCGATCTTGTAGGATTCGGGTTTCCTTTTAGCAGCCATCAACGGAACCTTTGATCACCCATCGGATCCCCAGCTGGCTGTTCGAATAAAAGGGAATCGTGGGTGGTAAGAACGAGATGATCGTCTTCGAACTGCGGTCTTTAATAAAACTTTTCGAACCGCTTAGTATCAAAGGCGCGATCCTTTCCACAGGCTTTGCACTAATTTCAGGTCGATATGAACGTTCGTCAGATTAACGGTATAACGTCGTATAATCTCGATGGAAAACGTTTACTTGTCTTACGCGAATGCATAAATGCGATTATTGTTGAGAATTGCGGATCTTAATTGCCGAAATAAAAGCGAAGGAACACTAAGGTTACGCTTAGAATTCATATTAAAATAGTTTTAGATTTATTTAATAAACGATTCCCAGGATCTTCGTAGATATACATTTGCACGCGTCTCAGCACTCTCTTTGCCTCTCCATCTTCCATAGCAGAACCAACGGAACAGTTACATTCATCTGTTGACGTTATTAGACGTGTGAACAAAGGAACGCGTGGATAAATTGTAAAATAGAAAATATATTTTAACACAGAAGTGTAAATACAAATAGGAACATAATTTGAGCTGGTCCAGATCCGTGCGCTAGCAGTGTTACCCTCTGGCTGAAAGCCCTGAAGCTGTCACCGGTGAAAGTCGACTAATTATGCGATAAGATAATAAATTCCAAGCGTCTTATCACGAGTGACCGTCTAGGTAGCATCCAGTCACTTCACCCGTTCTCAGAAATATATGATTTTTCAAAGTCTTCTCTCACTCCAACGAATAAAGAATATAAATACTCATCCCAAAATCATCCGAGTTAGTCTGAATAAGTCCGAACCAGCCTGAATATTAAAAGTCTATCGTTGCGTTTACCATTTAGTTATTGCATAAATTGTGTGGAAATAAAGATCTCGATCTCCAAACAGGAGATCGACATTTTTTTTAGTCACTTGTTGAATTTTTACGTGACAAAGCCTGTCTACTCTTTATGGTCTGCCTTCGTCCCAGTCTTTTGTCTATACGCTTGACTTCAGTGCTTGAGAAAACTGAAAAGACCAGATGTAGTATTCTTAGAAGTGGTGACCATTTCAACAACTACTACGCGGTCAATCTAGTCTAGCGCACAAAATTATACATATCTCAATAGTTATAAAAAGATATTCCTATATAGGTGCGCTTATTTTCCAACAAAGTGTCTTTTAATCAGATTCCACGCTTCGTTTCTCTACTATGTACTCTCTATACAAAAATATTAAGATACTTTTACGTGTGAAAACATTTAGTCTGAAAGATATGTTTACTTTACTTTCGTAAAACGGCGTATGAAAAATAAGAAAACACACAAAACAGAACTTGTGTATTTACATATATGCATCTTCCTTGTCAGTCGTCAGTGAATTTGAATATTTTAATACGAATATTTTAATGTACAATCTCGTTAGAATATCTCTTCCATGGAATCTGCATTCGTTCTTCGTTCCATTTCCTTCGATTTACAAATGTAAATTTGACCATTTCGTTCATTAGCGAAGATACGTGTGTCCTAGTTTTTAAATTGTACCACAGACGGTGGTCCTATTACTCTATAAACCAATCAGAGCTGCATTCTTTCCTCTAGCCTACTTTCCAACCACGAACGATACGCGGACGGTTCAGCTGCTGCCAGTCCATCGATGGCATGTTAAATTACTCACAAGTTGCGCGTGATTGCGATCACGTCCAATGTATTGTAACGTTATTATGTGGTGCCGTACAACGAGGTTCCCGAGTGTATCGAACGCGATCACGTGGTCGCTGAACGTGCATAGAATTATCGCGAAAAATGACAACAAACTGGGTAAATTGTCAGGTGGAACGAATAGGGGTTTCCGTTGAATTATGCCGAGTTTTTGATGAAACAAATACATCACGCAGCTTGCGATCGATTGGCAGATAATTCTGTGAAAGATGTATATCTGTTTGTACGTGTGTGTGTTTGTGTTTCTCGATGAACTTGTTGTTACTGTCGCGATTAATTCGTTCACAATTTTATAGAATACTTAGAACTCTTAAAAAAGATATAAAATCTGAGAAAATAATAGACACAGTTATTGGTTTCTCCTATGGCTGACGCGTAAGTAGAAACGGCTTACGTATGGTCAGACAACTATAAATGAAACTATAAATTAGGAAAAATGAATTTTAAAAGTTTGCTGTTAAAATGGCTTAATAACAGACGAAAGAGAGAAGTTTACTTAAAAAGAATTTTGTAAAACGATATATAAAAATATTATTTACATTTCATTATAAATGTACGGAGACAGAGCGATATTGTCTTACCTCTCTTATCAATCTTATCTGATACAATCTCTTCGGTTCGACGATTATTGCACGATGCTAAAATAAATTATATTTCGTTTTTTATAATCGTAATGCATTAAAGATATTTCCCTTTTTGTAACGATAATAGAGGGGATGAAAAAGCAGAAGAAAAATAACGAAGAGAAAAAGATTATTTTTCTCTGACATACATATACCTACCGATGGAACGTTTACCTGAGAATTTTCAACAGTTTTATTTGTGTGAATTTTTTCCATAACGAACGTAGGAAGACCGTCGCATTGACGAAAATCATATAAATAATTATTGGAAATCAACAGATTTTTGTTACTTGTACAAATAACCCGACGTTTCACGAGAAAATGTTTCGAAAAAGAAGCGTGCCGTATAATTTATTGGCTGGAATGTTTCTGCTGAAGTCACGAGCATCGATTTAGTCGGGGCTCGTTGCTGGTGCGTGAACTGTTGCGAGCCTGTACATAATTGGGGTGTTAATCAGGATGTTTCTGCATACGTACGTTAAGTGCATACAGCTATGCATCTCGTCAGAATGACCAGTTCGTCGATAGGATATGCCATTGAACGCGATCCATGAATTGGACGCGAAAACGGAACGTGTACGGATTGCCGTTAAAATCGTCAACGAACCGTCAAAATCGCAACGATCGTTAAAACGGCTCGCGTACTTTTACGCGTCGAACGAGAAACGCTATAAAAAATGATATTTATTCATTTTCGTTCCTTTTTCATCTCTGAATCCGAATAAAATTAAGCGACACTCTCGGCTCTATTGAGCCAATTCCTAATAACCTTTTGCGGTAATTTTTCTCAACTTTTTCATCTTTTTTTTTTGGTTTCGTTAAATATATATATATATATATATGTCGGGTTACGGTCGGACTTAGGGTTAGGGCCACAGGCGTTTGGTAAATCCGCACTAGAACTCTCCATTGTCGTATGATCGAAATAGAATTTATTGACACAAGGGCGTACAATGTGGAACAGATAGATAGTCGCGGCAGATGAACACTAGCGGTAATGATCTGGGGTTCAGTAACGAATCCGCGGTCAACGGGAGGGTAACTGCACTATCACCGAACTCTACTTCTAAGTGACTGATCGTGAGAGGTGTTACTTCTTTCGCAATCGGGTAGTCGCCAAGAATGTGTTTTCTGTCGCGGCGATGCCCCGAGGAAAACTATGATGGGCCGTGCCTAGGGCACGAGATCATCGGATTCGTCGTAGAAAACCTCCGCTCGGAGAGTGAGGGAAATGGACGTCGCTGTTAATTGGCTAATCCTTAGGTTGGTGATTAGAAAAAGGTGCTAGCCGTCCTTGAAAGAAAGTTGCTGTCGGGAAGCGTAGTACCTGAGGAGGTCAGGTTTCCTGTATCCTCCCGTGAAGAGGTGATGAATTTACGGGCCATTAGAGTAGCCAGTTTGTCGATTTGAAGGACTAAATCCTGAGATTTTATAGCGGGTCTTTAGGCTAGCTGGACATGTGCTGTGCGGACGCGTAAACATCTGGTAATCGTCTCGCCTAGAGAATAGAGTCCGTGTGTCTCGAGCCACGGGGTACAGGCCATTGGACGTTTATTATTGCGTGCCGCTAGAACTATTTTCTTTCAAGAAGAGATATTCGGTTATTCTATATCTTTGTTAAATAAAACGTGCATCCCGTGACCGCGGCTACGTTCGGCGACTAGTTGTCGCCTCGAGCCCGAGCTCACTATCGCAAGTCTCAAACAATTACAATCAGGTCATTTACAACTATCAAAGGGTTTTTCCCAAGGATTCCAAGGAAAGGCCCGGTGTCCTTTCATCTCCGACATATATATATATATATATATATATATATATATATATATATATATATTTTACAGGGGTGTTATAAAATAAATGTTAAACTTCATTAGGAAGGTGTGAAAGGTTAGTTATGACAAATTACTTTTGCGCAATTCATTAATAGAGAAATAAAGATAAAAATGTACAGGCCAAGGCATACGCAGCTGACAAGTAGAATAAGGTTTCGTACGGTCAGACAAGCTTCAGGTCACTTCCAGGTATTCACAGGCATTTAATTTCAAAACTTGTGTTTCGTTCACTCGCGGAGAGACGCGTTCACGAGAAAGCACGTCAACGGGAGTCGTAAGTTCCCGTTACGATCTTACAATCGACGCCGCGAAATGATCGATCCCCTATTTCGTTTAGGATAATAGGGGTGTTTGAATAAATTAACACTGCGTTAACAGGGTTAATAGAATCTGTATTTATAACAATAAAGTAGAGAGCAACAGATAATTAACGATAAATGCGCTTGCTGACAAGTTTTCAATGTTTTCGATTCGCTTCCTCAAAGATGACGAACTTGAACGTGAATTAATTGTAACCCGACTTTTCAATGTGTTTAATGTGAATCTGCAGATGAGACTGATCGCCTTTCGATGGCTTCTTTTTTGTCTTGGAAGACGACCCCCACCAAGCCCGGATCACGCCACCGTTCGCGCTACGATCATGTACGCCCCTTTTTGGGTGTTGGAAAAATACCGGACCGAATTCGAAGCTTCTAGAGCTCGACGCCCGACGAAAATATGCGCTCGCCGCGACATTGTAGGTATTTCGCCGGTGTCATGAGGTGATCGGTCCGCGACATTGTAGTATCGCGCGCGACGGTTGGGAATACGATTCATCGAAAGTCTCGTGGCGTATGGCCGGGAGTAGATAGAGAGCCGGCCAACGTAACAACTTGTTTACAATCTTATTAATTGCAATATAAAAAATTACTCGCAATAAAATAGTATTACAATTGTTCGTCTTCTACTTTTCTATACCTATATTTACTTACCTTATCAGAAGAAAATATTCTTACACGTTTCGTTTACTAATTACATATCTTAATGAAATTAAATGCTTTTAAATTCGAAAGATCTTTACAAAAATTACCACCGGTTTTAAATTGCCGTATCTCTCGGATACGTCGCAATTCGATAAAAAGTTTGCAGGACCGCGACTTCTACAGCATTAATTTCGTATCCCTACGTTCTTTCTTATCTTGGCTCGTGAAATTAGAAACGGGAAGCTCGCTCCATAGAATTCTCTGTAGAATTTGACGAACCTGGAAAGAAAGTCATGCGACGACTGTAGATATCGTAAACGCGTATGGCGTATCGAATTACTCGACAGAGACGTACTTTGGCTTTGCGTACGCGTCGACCGTACGTAACGATATTAATATTATCAAGTTATTCCAAGCTCCCGTGTGTATTAAATGCGATCCATAAATATAGGATCCATATATGGCAGTGTTAGAGGCGTGGAATTATCGTCAAAAATGTAACCAAATCGGCCGTATTATCGGTTACGCATTAAACGAGCTTGAAATATCGTAATCGTGCATCGTTCGTCGCAACTTTGCTCTTCGTATCAATTTTCCCGGAAATTGCACGGATTATACGTAATGGAAATATGATTCGGTTAGATCGAGATCCGGTGTAATTGATATCGTCAATTATCCAGCAAGCATAGCCGACTCCTGCAGAAATCTGAGCCATTCTACGAGCTAAGAAAGCACCGGAAAAGAGAATGACGGTGTATGGGATTTTCAACGAAGAATTCGAGGTCGAGAGATACGTGCGAAATTGTCTTTTTAGTTTGTGCGCTTTATCTGAGGAAATATTATTTTAAAAGGAAATATTATCGTAGGTAAAGGATCAAGGAACAGAGGAGCATGTGAGAGATAAAAGGAGTATACGAAAGATATTTTTAGAATATGCCGAAGGAAAAGGAAATTTTCTGTGTGAAGTGGTATCATATTTTTTGTTAAAACGTTGAAGAGAGTTATATCAGTATCGTAAAATGCGAAGGTGGTTTTTTAGAGACTAAGAAAAAAAAAAGAAAATAATTTGTTGCGTGGAAAGGTTTCGTATTTTTTTCTGGAAAGATGATCTCGGAAAAGATGAAGTATATGAATGCTAGAAAAGGTGAAAGAAGTTTTTAGAGTATAGGAAGAAGAAGCGGAGAAAAATGAGGAGAAAGTAAAGTATGCAACTATCGAAAAATGTGGAAGGAATCTTAAGAATATAAATAGAGCAAATACGATCGAACGAACAAGAAGGTTTCGTGTTTTTTTTACTGGAAGAATGTAGCAAATAACGAATTAGTTTGTTATTTGTATAAATGTGGCTCCATAAAAGCTTGAAAATATTACGACGATGATTTATATTTATGGAATATTTTTTCCCGAAATAATTTACCAAATTTTTCGTCAAACGTGTCGTGACACCATTGAAACAATAATATCCTATAAAGTATATATGTTTTCGATGATATTCCTTTGTTTCTGTTAACGTTAATGCTGATACCTTTCTCTCGCTTTCAAACGCGACGATGTTGTTTGTTTCTAGCAACGTATCGCACGTTACAAGTCGTTAATAATATAATAGCGCGAGCGTGACGCTGCTGCGACTTGGTAGTTGCATTAAGACGAACATAGAGGCGAAGAACCGCAGACAGAAAGCTCGAAGACGTGGAAACTACTGCGAAACGTTCTAGCATTATCTCTGGCATCAACGTCGCGAGATCTATTTATCTTCCAAAAAGTACCATCTCCGAGACATTCAGGGGCGACACTGCGTCAATATTATTTTATAAAGTTACAGATTCCGTGGAAATCCTCGGCCTGGATTCGTTCCAGACACGATCTGACATCGTTCGGTAGAACCGTGGCATTTATGTTGAACCAACTTTCAAAGCATCCTCTTTATATACAGACCCTGGCTTGTTAAACGAAACGTAACATTTATTTTCTCACAGATTATCTTGATGATAAGAAGATCGGTAATTTGAAATTGTACCAATTCATGAAGGTAGTTTTCGACGTAGTTTAACAGAGATTTAATGCAAATTAATTCTATAGAGCTTTTTCCATCGAATAATATTTGGAAATTTATTGTTAAGGGATCTTGAAGGGCCAAAAGTTGAACGTTTTAACCCACTTATGTATTTATTGTTTATTTATTTACTTATTTATTCGTCGTCGCCTCGACTAGTAGTCGTCAGCAATCATAATTACGCTTTTGTATTTAAATGGACCGAGAAATCAACTTAAGAATGAAACCTTAAATTAATAGAAAATCACAATCTTATCATTTTTTCTTAATAGTTCAATCATACGAGAAAAATTAAAGTATTCACCGAAACACGTATTCTTCGTAGCAGAAAAATTCCAGGAAGTGGAATAGAAAGTAATTTGTCGCGCATTGTGAACTGTACGAATCTATCAAACGTTTCACCTCTTCCTTCAACGATCGATATATAACAGAAAATACTTTCGGAATTATAAATAATTTTAATTACGAAGAAATAATTTCAACGAATGAGATAAAATAAATTTTCAGGCGCTTTATATTAAATTAGTCGGGAAAATTTGAAAATTTAATATCTCCCAAGAGATGAAGCGTGTCGGAGCAAATTATGGGAAGGAACAGGATTAACGGTTAATCTATTAAAGCGACAGCAGGCAGGCACGCGAGTCGTTCTTCAAGATGCTGCGCTGTCGCGTACGTAAACGGTTCGAAGTTTGCACGCGACGGGAAGTTTATTGTTTATCGAATTCGGCCAAGCAAGTTTCTGGCTGAAAGTTACGAGCTCTGTTGCCTCGTTCTGCATCCTGCAGTCTTAAGACGCCAGGTTTCTCTCGTTCTCTCGTAATCTAATGCGAGCGAACTTCCAAGACGCGTGTACTTCATGACGTATTAAGTATCTTAAGGTAGTTACTGTGACTTTTATTGTTGAACGATACGGTGAGCGGTACTTAGTTTTCATAGCATATATAACGGAAATGGTAACAAATATAGGTTTACGTTTATTTATTTGCAAATGTACGAAGCGAACGAAATAAACAACAGGCGATAAAATAATGAATATACAGATGAAACAATTAATATAATTTGAATTTAGAATTTACGGCTGAATTTATACATTTGAATTTATAATCCAGAACTAAATTCATAAAGTTATCATTCATAAAGTATTGATAAAATTCATAAAGTTAGGCAGAATTTGGTGATCGTATGGAAATACATATTTGTACCGTTTCTCAGTCGTATTTTAAAAGATGTATTAATTAGAACGAGATAAAATTTTAGTTATGTTAAATTCAAGTTGATAGCGCCAAGATTACGTACGATGCGTAATATATAAATTCTGTCGTATTTTCTTTCTTTTTGTTGGGTGAAACTCGACTGTTCGATTCTCACAAATTTCATCTTAGTATTCATCATAACACGGCACGGTAACTTATACAAACAATACAAAATAACCCTCGTTTCTGTAATCAAAGCATTCAGCACGTAGTGTACAGACGAATTGCATTCAATTCCATGTTGTTTCGTTTACACGTATTTTGCCAAAACAAAGCTATTACTCATAATGTTTTATACGCTGCGTAAAAACACTGCGTTTGTTAACATATTTGTTGCACTAACAAAACCCACAGAATCTCGTTTGAAAGTTAAAATACGGCATTGATGAAAACGAACTCGGTGCACGGCACTCTTTTATCCATCTTTGTCTGAAAAATCCACCGAGTTCTCTTAACGTTTTCATTGTTCTCAAGAACAATTCCATTTTACACGCGATTCCGATGCAGTGGCATTGTGGCCCCAGTAACCTAAGTTCGCATGTAAACCGAATGGAGTCTCGTCACGCTTTGAACGCGTTCGCCCCGATCGACGAACGGCGAATGAAAATCGAGAGGATCAAGAGGCAATAGTTAAATTTTTCATTGAGACCGAGTGAGTAAAACTAAAAAGGAAATAAATTTTTCAAACCGCATCTTGCTTCTTTTTTACGACCATATAACTCGGCTTCGTACATTCGCATCGATTGCGTGAGCATCACGCAATTCACGCACACCGAGTAACACTGTGGTGGAAGTGTGTGTTCAATAGTAAAAGCCGGCGTATGATCAGACCTCGTAGAATCGAGTAGATTCTCTCTTCCCTGTCTGCTTTCATTCGTCTTTTTCAACGCTGTTCTCACAAACATTTTCATCGTGCTTGGTTGCCCATGATCTTCCGTCTCGTTGAAGTACGAAATACAGTACGAGATGGGAATGCGAAAAACAAAGTTTCAGAAACGCGAGAGAGTGAAACTGCTATCGCAGCGGATTAATTGTTCTCGATCACGTTAAGGAAATTAAAATAAAATCCTCGTCGACTGCGCAGGTAAGTTTCGAGTGGCGAAAGTTCTAATTGTACTTCAAAAATCTACTTCCACGCGCACTCCGACTCTGTGAAACGGGTATTTCCCGGATAAACCGCGAGTTTCGCTTCCTATGGCTGCATTGAAACACGTTCCAGATATTTTCTTAACGTTCGCTAAATTGCGTTGACAGTATTCGTGCATGTAGTTGTAAGAAATCAAATACTATCGAATGGAATAATAGAACGTTGAATAGAATAATTCGGACGTTGGATGATTACAATACCACGATGCCACGATCAAAATTCTCGTGGGTTTGTGAACAGTTCTGCGTCCTTTTTCAAGCTGTCCGCTGTTACGATCGATGAGTTTTCGTTCACACGATACGAGGATAGATAATTTCTTAGGCGCACGATATTCGATGTTTGGCGTCAATCAAATATCGGTAGATGTCTTTGAAGGTAGTCAGAGATTGGTCCATGTCGTTTAAAAATCGTTAAAGCTTATTTACAGTTACTTAAGTCGAAGTTAATTCGAATTAAGTTCCAAGTGGTTCGAAGGTAACAAAGAAATTCGCAGTTGTTTGAGGCACATTTTACGACTCTCAGAGAAATTCAAGAGTGCTTGGCGACGTTTACGCAATCAAGTATACGTATTCCCTTTAAGAAAGATTATATCGCATATTCAACAAAGTCCACGATTAACCGCCATAATTGCACGAGAGGTAGCTATAATAACGTAACACTTTGATACGGTAATTAAATCTGTTCTTTAAAGAAAATACCACGTTGCATCGCCAATTCGACAAAACCAATATAGTATCACGATGATTATACGAAATACACGTACAATAACGTAACACGTTCATACGGTAATCAAGTCTCTTCTTTAAAGAGAGAACCACATTACATCCTCGACTCAACAAAATCAATATAACAGCACGATGATTATATAAAATACACGTATAATAACGTAACACTTTGATACGGTAATCATATCTCTCCTTTAATTAAAGAAAGAGCCACGTTATATTCGCAATTCAACAAGATCGATATAATACTACGATGATTATACGAAATACGCGTATAATAACGTGACACTCTGATACGACAATCAACTATTTTCTATACAGAAGAAAGAAAAAGGAAGAACAAACGTTATATCCCAAATTGAACAACATCTAAATATATAATAACACGATAATTGTATAGAATACTCTTATACATGATAACGTAACGACGTAATACAGTAACCGAGTCTTTTCTCAAAAATAAAAGTAAAAAAAAGTAAAAAAGCGAGCCATATTGCACGTCCAATTCAACGAAATCTAGATAATGACACTGTAACCGTACTAATACATGCCTGTAATAACCTAACACTTTAACAGAATAAATATCTTTGCCACGTTAATTTCGCATTTACCGAATGCGCACAGATGAAACCATCGAGAATATGGCTTTAATACAGAGAAACGTTATAGGAGTACGTTATATCCTATCACAGAGCATCCCCAAAGATAAATGTATCCCGGTGTACACCATCAGATGCGGTGTCCATTATCGATATTTGACCTTGTCCACGTATCGGCTAACCCGAAGAAGATAAAGGGTGGCTATCGTGGCTACCGTAAACAGAGACGATGCGGTAAAAACCACCCCTGTCGCCGACAGGGATTACGGCCGATACTGCGAAATGAGCAAGTGGGAAACGTCTGTAGGTAATTCAGGACTCCTTTACAGGCGTCAAAAACCCGAAACGAGGGGATATCGCCTGGGGGGCTGAACCAGATTCAACGATATTTGGTCGGTGTACATCCCAAACTCGGTTACAGAGCCGTTGTCGATACGTGTGCACAGTAGATGCGCAGCATTTCGACGTTGTTACACAAATATCTGTTGCCTAAGAGGGATTAACCGCGACAGTTGAAAGGTATACAGAATTAATATCGCACGACTCGTTCGATACTGACACATCCAACGTTGTATGAACAGTGCTATACCCCATACACTTGTGTATTCATACTCGCTTGAGTATGAGATATTTGTGTAGTATAGTGTAGTATCGTGGACGGATTGCCTGGGAGATATCGGCTGTGTGTTGTCAGCGTTGTCAAGGAGCTTTGTCAGCGTTGTCAAGGAACGTTGTCAGCGTTGTCAAGGAACGTTGTCAGCGTTGTCAAGGATTGTTGTCAGCGTTGTCAAGGAGTGTTTTCAGCGTTGTTAAGGAGTGTTGTCAGTGTTGTCAAGGAGCGTTGTCAGCGTTGATAAGGAGTGTTGTCAGCGTTGTCAAGGAGTGTTTTCGGCATTGTCAAGGAACGTTGTCAGCGTTGATAAGGATTGTTGTCAGCGTTGTCAAGAAGTGTTGTCAGCGTTGTCAAGGAGCGTTGTCAGCGTTGTCAAGGAGTGTTTTCAGCATTGTCAAGGAACGTTGTCAGTGTTGTCAAGGAGTGTTTTCAGCATTGTCAAGGAACGTTTTCAGCATTGTTAAGGAGTGTTGTCAGTGTTGTGAAGGAGCGTTGTCAGCGTTGATAAGGAGAGTTGTCAGCGTTGACAAGAAGTTTTTTCAGCGTTGTCAAGGAGCGTTGTCAGCGTTGTCAAGGAACGTTGTCAGCGTTGTCAAGGAACGTTGTCAGCGTTGTCAAGGATTGTTGTCAGCGTTGTCAAGGAGCGTTGTCAGCGTTGTCAAGGAGTGTTTTCAGCATTGTCAAGGAACGTTGTCAGCGTTGTCAAGGATTGTTGTCAGCGTTGTTAAAGAGTGTTGTCAGTGTTGTCAAGGAGCGTTGTCAGCGTTGATTAGGAGTGTTTTCAGCGTTTTCAAAGAGTGTTTTCAGCATTGTCAAGGAACGTTGTCAGCGTTGTCAAGGATTGTTGTCAGCGTTGTCAAGGATTGTTGTCAGCGTTGTCATGGAGCGTTGTCAGCGTTGTCAAGAAGTGTTGTCAGCGTTGTCAAGGAGCGTTGTCAAGGAGCGTTGTCAAGGAACGTTGTCAGCGTTGTCAAGGAGTGCTGTCAGTGTTGCCAAGGAGTGTTGTCAGCGTATAAAAAGAAAACCGTTGTAACGAGAGTAGTGAGTGACGAATGGTGATTGCGTGCATATAGACTGACGGAGCATCATACTTGATTTTGTGTTGGCGTGAACGATATTGTAACAAATGATACCGTTACCAAACCTACTAGCGCTATATTATTTCTTATATTTGTATCCTCGATGGATACCTTATTTGTTTAAAACGAACGAAGTTTGTTTACGATCCGGTACTTAATGTCTTTGTTAAACCGTATTAGATTCGTACCGCGACGCTTACTTGTCTCGACATAAGATTCGCGAACGGAAAATATTTGTATTCTCAAGGTACGATACATCTCTTCCGAGAAACTCGTGTGTTCTTCGATATCTTCTCAAAGATCGTTGAGAAAGTTCGCATCATTAGATGGTTGATCGTTGACGTGCTATTCTACTTTTTTATGATCGGATGCGCACAGTATCCCTCCATTTGAAGGCTCGTAAACGATAGTATGCTTCCATAGTTACATTATTCTTACAATATTATTTGCTTTTAAGCTCTGGTAATCTTGCGGCAACAAACGTGGCTCAGTTTTCGAAACGCTCCAAATTGAGTTCGTCGCGGTAGATCCAAGCAACCGACTGATCTTTGCGAAACGCTTTTTCCGAAACGATTTTTTACCTCTGCTATCTCATTCAAGGAGAGACAGGCGAGACAAATAAATCTATCTACTTACCTCTTCCATGTACCTACGTAGGCATAACCAACATTCCTCGTGAAGTCCTTTCCGCGTACAGAATGTTACAGTTTTAATTCCTGCGGAGGAAGTACGTCCTGGAATTTTCATAATTTTAAGCTTCAACTTGTCGTGATTCGCGAGATCTTGCTAAGCTAAAACACGCTAAAAAACTCAAGGATCGTAGAGAAAACATGTATGGGAAGAAGATAAAATTAATTTTTCTCGGGAAGCTCGGGGTCAAAAGGCTCTAGGCGAGGTCGTCTAGACGTTATTACGTCGGCGTCGCTTATCCAAACATATGCTGGAACCCAAGCTGGCTCGCAACTTCCATGTTCCACTTTGTTTCTCCAGCACATGGCGTTCGACGAAAATATTGCTCGAATCTCGTCACTGGTGGGCGCGACTTTCCAGTTTCTCTTATCCAACTGTAATTTGAATATCACGTAACCGTGTGGCCCTCGATAATCAAAATATTTTCGGTGTGGTTCTACGTAGGAAATGTAAAAAATGAAAAAAAAAAGAAAAGGGAAAGAAATAATAAGAAGGAAAGGGAGAACGGAGCAAAAAAATACACAGAAATTGGTTCGTCAGAGAAGCAAATATTGACGAGGCTGGTAGAATTGGGTTAAGAAAATGTTTGGAGTTGAAAGAGTAATGCGCTCGACGCGTTCTTGTCCGTATCAAAAGTTTCAACGATATCCATTTTATTATTCAACGACGTTGCACGCCGAAACCCAGCTGGAAATCTTCCGCTCTCCGGTAGCACAGCGACGGATATCGACGTTTCGACGTTATTACGTCAATATTGATTATTTAAACAGGGCGAAGCATGAACTTGGCGCAAGGGGTGCGGAGAAGCGAGTAATTACATTCTCACGTACAGGGTGCAGTGAAAAGTTGCAATTTATTGGTTCCAATGCCTCGTCTTGTTACAAAAAATTTTTCCCTCCTTTCCAGACTCGTGCGAATTTTATTGAATTCGTATTGTATGCAATACGTATCGCCATAATCGGATTGTGCATTAATATTTCGTGCATCGTATTGCTCGTATGTCGTTTCGTATATCGTAAGATACTAATGTGCTTGCCTGTTAACGTGGAATTTCTTTGACAATTAAAAGTTATTTTGCAACATTTAATGAAATGTAAATATCACGTATTAAGTGGGTGCATATGCAAGTCCTTTGGAAGGTTCAATTTTACAAATCGGTATCAATCGTTAAATCTTATCTCATCATCAAGCGTTAGTCGCGTTATGAAGCTTGTACGAAATTCCGTACGTTCAATGTTAGGAAGATTTATGACGAAACCGAACCTCGTTACTCCGACCTTTGATAATCAGAATATTCGTGCGATTTTCTCGCATAAATCTAAATTTGAACGAAATAATGCGGAGAATACTATAAACGAATTTAAGAGTCCAGGAAGATTGACGCGTGTTATTTGAAATAAACATTTTACAACTCTAACGAATAGTTCTGCAAGAAATTGTAAATGATAAAACGGAATGATAAAAGAATCTTCAAGCTGTAGAATCGGTAATTCTCATAAATGCGAAAAATTGAACGTACACGCCAATCTGATATTTACATGGATTCCACGAACCTTAGTAAATTCTCATTTGAGAAAATCGCTTTTTGTATGAAACTTAGTTCCGATTCTCTATCTACCCCAATCTTCACACAAAAATAAATACTCGGTGTACACACGTATAAATAGATACTCGGTGTGCACACGTAGAAAATAGATACGCGGTAGCGAAGCACGAATCCCATTTTACGATATCGAAACTCCAGCCTGAACTCGGTAACGTCCATCTTACCTCTAATCCGAAAGCAGCGTGAGGCTCCATAAAATCAGGATCTGATGCGCGGGAAGTACATACTTTTCCCGAAATTCCCAGGCTCTAATCTCCTGTTGCACGTCGTGGACCAGGGATCTCGGTTCGAATGGCAAAGACGAACTTCCTTTCCCTTCCGATTCCCCGAGGGAGCCGTTTCTGTTCGTTTACCACTCCCCTATCCTTCGCCTGTTCTTTCATCCACCGTCTGTAATTCATTTCCTTGGCACCGCTCATGATTCCTACCGGAGATCTGGCGATGTCCCCTTCCGGCACGTTCGCCATTTTATCTAGATTTTATACTTTGTTTCCTTTCATGGCAACGCGTTTGCTTGAAAGAAGAAGCAAAAGAACAGAAACTTCCGCACGCTGCACGTTAATCTTCCATTATCTTGTCGAGAACCAACAATCGAGCGAAGTTTCAAGATTCTGGATGAGAGGATCTTTCGTTATTTCGTTTGCAGGACGATTCAATCGCAACGTGATTTATCGTCATAGAAACAAGTGTCTGCTTCTTAAACCGCTTTGTTGGGTGCGTTGACCGCGAACGTTGTTAACTTCCTTATTTTATTCGACGGATGAGCAGTTTGTTTAAATTTAGATACAGTTTATATACAGTTGAATCTCGTTTATCCTACGAACAAGTTAACGCTGACTCTCTATCATCCGAACTATGATCGAGCAGAATTTCGTAACGCTTATTCTTAAGGCTGGTTCACACATGGCCAATAGTTTAGAGAAATAGCAAACGAAGCCGAATCTACGCTGTTCTCTTTGGAGGATCACTGCGAACGAAAGGAGGATGAAAGCGATGTTTCTCGACGAATTTAATGGTGTAAATTCGGCTTTACTCGCTACTTGACCAAACTACTGGTCGTGTACGAGACAACCTTTATAACGATTATAGCAATGTATACGGTCATTTATTTTTATTCAAAGTTATCTGTGTGTATAAAAGTAGACAGAGTTCGACTTTTCCTGTACTGTAGCAAGAATTGGCACACTTTTTCGCTACTTCTTATTTTTCGTTCACGTAATCGGAACTCGCGTTCAGACAAATGGATTCAATCGGTAGAAGCTCGGTTAATCGGGCAGTAACTAAAATTTCGTTAAAATAAATGGAGTTCTACTGTACTCTGCCCTACTACAGCAGCGATTTTATTAAATCCGTTACGGTGACTCTATTAATCCAGTAAATGTACTTACGTGTATGGTTACTAGTCAATGCGTACGCATATATATTCAATTCGACGAATAAATGTACTCGCAAACAATAAAGTTGAAACCTTTACTATTCAAAGTATAAATTAAATACGATGCTTCAACTGTTAAAAGGTAGCAAAAACCCAACGGGAATTTGTATATTTTAAAAAGCTATGCAAATTTAGTAACGCTATGTACATGTACGTGCAAATAACTTTGCTCGCGGCACATCGCTCTCGACTGAAGCAGCAACAGACTTTCGAGATCCATCGCTTCGTGTTTCTGCGATCGCCTTCGACACACAACGGAAGGCATAAACTCGAGAAATATTACTGGAATAAAAATTGTAACCTATCCGACCAAAGCTTTTCCAACCCTTCAAGAAACACACCCTCGTACCATCGTCGTTCCAGAACCCCGAACGGCTATGCCAAATTGTCTTCATAAATCATTCGAACAAGCTACACGTGACGCGCTTCACCCTTTCCCATAAGAAAATACTCGCTGATGGACGGTGGAAAGCGGTGGTAGTTAAAGTGTAACCGTAAAGCCTCGCGGTAAATGTGCAAAGGGATAGGGAAGAATAGAAAGAGTCGGTGAAAAATTAACAAAGACAAAGAGGGGGAACGATTTCGTCTTAATGGCCGTTGCAATATTCACCGGTCGAACGAGGCGCAGCCCCTTCTTCGGCCTCGTCACCAGCCACCCATCGCGATCAGACGCAGCAGCTGCATTTTTCTCGGTTCTTTGGCTGCTTCCTTGGCCAGGATACGAAGAGAGAGAAAGAGAGAGAGAGAGAGAGAGAGAAATCTCGGCGAACGTAGGAATTTCTCGCGGCTGGGATTCGAGAGGTTGGCGAGACGAGACTCGTTTTTATTCTTAGGATATTCTTTCGCCACGGGGAGACAGAAGTAATATTTCATAGTCAACGGCGTAAATAGAGGAAAGGAAGGAGATGGAAGGGATTGGACGAGTTCTCGGTGGAGCAACGAAATTGAAGGCGGCCTATAACTCAGCCGCGACGCCTTTTACGCCGGATGCGATGCAAAGTGCTTTTAAACGTGGCCAACCCAGCCTCGCACCGGCCGCCCTTGATGAAAAATCTCGTGTCATCGATGATAGAGGTCTAGTGTTTCGCGATTGAAACCGGTCCGACGCGCTGTACCAATTTCCCTTGGTAAGAGAGAAAGATCCACGGAATCGTGGAAAAGTCGAATGGATCGCGATGTAATTCGTATTATACGTCATGACGAGATACGTGTTTCTTGGGTCTTGATTTATGTGCAATACGGTTCGCGAATATTTTACTGACAACTGTTGGATTTTCCCTGTAACCTTCCACCGATTTTATCGATTTTATCGATCGCCGAGGATCGAACGGAGGGCAAAGTAATACGTAAAAATTGTGTAACGCGTTATCATCGAAAGACTCGAGGAAGCATACTTTTATAGCACGTTGTCTTGTCAAAGTATAATTCAGTTGCTCGAAATTAATTCGTATGTCATCGGTGTTCGCGGCGGATCGAGCACCGATGATCTAAAAGTTCCCCGACATCGAACCGTTGATGATCGGTTTTAATCAGTCGCCGAGCAAATGTCAAAAGGGCCAGATCGGAGACTTCGGTTGCCTTCGCCACATTAAAAAATGTAAATGAACGTGACTCGTTTATTCTTTTTTTTCTTTTTTTTTTTTTTTTTTGATATCGTTAATCCCTTAACAAAGTTTCCATTGTAAAATTAGTTAGTGTTTAAGTTTAAAAAAATTGTAGTACTTATATTTGTATATGTATAACGTATGTGTGTATATGTATAAGTATAACTTACATTTGTAAGAAATTTAGGAAGCACGTTATGAATCAAGTCTGATGTTTTTAATTTTTGTTGCAGGTAAGGATCAATTCATAGCGCAAAGGACTGCTCTTATTTCTTTTCCGTGCAAACGTACGTATATCGCAGAGGTAAAATTAATTCTGCCTTTGATCAGCGTTGGTATATATTTCAACGATATTGATCGGTATTGTAAAATAATATATCCTTACCGCTTTCGCTCTTATGAACTGGTTTATCAGAGCATTCAAAAATTAAACTCAGTTTCCAATGATTAATCTCGATATCTATCGGCTTTCTTTCTCTGACACGGCCATTAACAAATTTAATTTATCACTGTACTACCGTTTGTTAAACCCTGTTCGTGATAATTGAAACACGTGTGTGATCAAGAAGAAACGAAAGTTTAAAACGGAATATGAAGGATATAAAATTATTTACGAATATTTCACGAATTATTCCACCCACTTTAGCGATCAATAATTTTAAACACAAATTGTACATAAACGTAGTAAAATTTTCAATCTTCGAAAATTGTTCGATTTACGTGATAAACGAAATCGTAAAAATATTTAAACAACTACTTTTCACAAATAACTGCTAAAAGGTAGAAATTAACCGACTTTCAGGACGATTTAAAAACTCAAACCCATCGAATTATTTATCTGTTTATTCGTAAAAACACAGAGATCAACGGAACTGACTAACAAAATTTTAAGAAAATTAAGAAACAGCAAGATATTCGTTCATCTGCTATCGATATATTTAACGCTTTAACGCTCGTAAAATACACCGAGAATTATTTGAAAGTGACAAAGCGAGAAACAATGGTTTTTCGTCGGTGGTATCTTGTCAGCCAAACGAAACATGGGTTAGGACGAAGTTCGGCTCGTTAACGATGGCAGAATCGTAAGAACAAGTATAAAACACCGTGGAACAGGCGCGACAGACGCGTATCTACACGCTGCCGGCGTATTTCTTCCCCGTCGATTATCTTCTATCGTATTTCTTGTAGCTGGCTGTCACCGCCGCCCGTTCTGACCGTTTACGGCCGAAACAACCGTGAAAAATATTATCGGCCATTCGTTTCATCGTACCTCGTAAAAGTTGCTCAAAAAGTGTTATGAATCTCGCGCGCATGCGAACCCACGGCAAAAAAGAAGGGAAGAAAAAATCAGATGGAAAAGTGGAAATTGCGAGATAGGGTTGCGCTGTTGGATCAGGCCAGATTGAAAATTCTTTTATTTACAGTCGACGATCGATCCTTCGACGACGAAGATAAAACGCAAACGTGTGGATTTTGGATTTTTTAACAGGCGTATCTGTGTTTGAAAAATAGCTTTAACTTGGTACAAACGACAAAACCAATTTAATTCGTTCGATCTTTGATTCCCTGTCTTTGCGGTAAAAAGCATTTTCGTGTTTTTGTATCGGAAGCTTCCTTCTTTAAGCTTTATTAAAAATTTATTACATCGTTTGACACGAATAAACGCTCTTTTCTATATTTAACTCGGTGTTTGTTCTTTAACCGAGCGATTTCAGAGAAGTTTCTTTTCGTCTTTGTTTCGAATTATCTTTAAGGAGAGGTTTTCCAACGCGAAGTGAATTTTATTTATTTAGAGCAACTCCTGAGTTACGTTTATACCGTGTTTTGTTTATATCTTTCCTTTTCAAAGAGGGAAATAAAGAAGCCCATCAATCGGGGAATGGCCAGACATAGCAATTCACCGAAAGGAAATTAAATATTTAAACGATAGAAGCATGATCCCTCGCGAAAATGGAGCAAAGTGTGTTCGAAAATCATTCCACATTTTCGACTTATTTCCCAATGGTGCCGTCGTTTTGAATATCCCCTATATCAGCCCCTTTCTACCTCCACGACTATCGTGAAAGCAAATAACCCTGTGTTATTTAACACTCCCAAAAGAAATTCAACAAAAATTCTAACCTTTCGTTTTAATTCGTAATTATTCAATTTATACCATTTACATTCAATTTCGATCTCTTCTATTTACATACTTCGAAAAACCACCCTTCGATCCTTGTATATAATCTATTTATTATTCCAATTGAATGTTTTATTCGCCCATTTCAATAATTTACATTTCCGCCAATGCGAATACGTTCGAGTACGTGATACAATAGCGTAATAATATATACAAGACACGTAATTATTGCCGATCTACATGATAATCGATGTAAATTTAGACAGGGAAACTCGCCTGGGTTCAAGCTGAGTGAAAAAGAAATCTCCTTAAAAATTAAAATTAAAAATTAAAAGGCAGTCTGTCGTGAAAGCAAACAACCGAACGTTACTGTACCCGTGAACAATATCTTTCCGAAAGAAACTGGTCAGAGATTCTAATTGTTTTTAATTGGCTAATTATCCAATTTACGTTGTTCGCGTCCAATTACCATCTCTTTCGTGGATGCTTCGATAAATCAACGTCCTTCCGAAGGATATTCATCAGAAATCCCAACCATTCCTTCTAATCAACTAATTATCCGATTTACCTTATTCACGGTCGATTTCAATCTCTCGTAGATAACTTGAAGAAATCATTTACCCCCTTCGACTCTCTGAAAGGAAAAAAGGTCTCCCCTTTTAGCAGCTCGCGCTAAAAAACCGCCCTCTCCCCTTCGCTGTTCATAGCCACGAAAACTGGTGCATGCGGAGATTAAACCAGAACGGAGGCACTCTCTTTCTCGACCTTATACCGGATAACGCGACTCCCGGCATAAATCAGCGGAACGATGACGCGTCCATTACACGGTCGCTTCAACGTTTCCCCGTCGCCAATTCATTTGGAGGCGGCCGCGTGCATTCCGTACCTACGGAAGAATATCAAAATCGATACCGGCATTCAGCCAGCACAGCGACAGGCGCGCGAATCCCGGAAGTAATGAGAAAAATGCACCAACCAGGCCTCTCTTATCCGTGCCACCCTCTCCTCCGACGAGTCTGACCTTTTCGCGAGCGCATGGTCTTCTAACGAGTTGAAAGGACATTGTTCTGCCTTGTCGTCCCGTCGAAAACGACGTCGCGGATGTACGTCTCCGTCGTTTTCCATGAGCGCGTATCTACAGGGTGTATCAGAGAGTCGATGTCGAGCTTTAGGCGTAGGTAGTAGTCGTCGAAATTAACGAAAGTCTCTACAAATATGGATTTAGATATTCTTAGTTTCGCTTTTGTAAGATGTTTTCGACCATCGAGCACGTTTAACGTAGCTCAAGAGATTTTATCGAAGCTTTTTTAACTTATCGAATTGGTACACGGTTGCAGTGGATGCGCGTTTTGAACTCAATGTGTCAAGGCAGTGAAATGCGTAGGTTCGCAAGTGCACGCACTGTTGTTGGATCGAGTATAACGAACGCAATACGTAATAATTATACTCGTGTGGTTTAACAAAAGTAACGAAAGAACGTACCTTGTCGCTTTAGTGTCACAGCGTGCACGCGTGCACAGTTGATCCGCTGCGTACTTTTCGTTATTTCAACGATGAAAAGTTCTATGAAAAAACACACCGACAACGTTCCTATTAAGATTTTCCTCGAGTTCTACGTGCTCCTAAACCAGCTTTGACTTTAACTCTCCGAAGCACCCTGTATAGAATACGAAGCGGAAAATGGTTAGACAGGCCGAAGGTAGCCAGAAGGGTCGGGAAAAGGGGACGTGAGTCGCATAGAGACGAAACGAAAGACGATTGCACGCGTCATTTCGCGAGTTACATGGTAGAACAGGGTAGTTTGCCGAGCATTGTCCGATTTGCGTGGAGGTGGCGCATACGGGTCGAGCATGACGCGTGACTGGTCTGCGGCCAACGGGAGCTTCAATTGCGACCCGAGTGCCGGATTGATTCTTCCTTTGGCGAGACTTTAAAAACACGCTTCCTGTTCGCTATCGAGTATCATTCGTTTTACCGAATTGTCTCTGTTAATCGCTTTATTCTTCTTATCTTGTATCGGTTCTAACCTACTAACGAATAGCGTTCGTAAACGTATAATCAGCGTTAAGGAGGATCTCGATCTGATATCGTTGGTTATTAACCCTTTGCACTCCTATGTCGAGTGACTCGACATCAGTTTTTATCTCAGGAGCTCCTTTGTCGAGTTCCACTCGACATTCTTTCAGTCCCACATTTTTTAGCGAAACGTGCGAAAGAAAAGCAGGATTGCATCCTGGAAATTGTTTCAAGATATATCATACGCTTAAAAATTACAAAACACAACGATAGTGTGAATAAAACTGGTATTCAACACTAGAAAAACTTCTACCAACACTTCTACCAAAACCAGTCGAAATGACTGGTCTTTAAAAAATGCGTAATAATAGAATATTTGTATATTTATCGATTTATTACTTTCTTACAGAAGCAATTTCATGTTATGTAGTACGTTTTTGGTATTATTAATCCACTCGGGACCATGATCCCTAAACGAGGATTGACAAGTTTATAAAATTGTAGAATCAGTCATTTTGACTGGCGTCGTAGTTCTTAGCGTTAAGTGAATTTGTTTCTTCCTTTATTTATTTAAATTGTCTTATTTTTTAGTTAAAGTAAATTTCAAAATAAAATACTTAAAAGCGTTGGCAGCTGCTGCTAACGAAATTGAAATAAAATTCCGAGCGCGAATACGTTATCTCCATGATGCTATTTTAATTTCTCCAATTTGTTAAGATCGACAAGAATTACTTCAATATCAACGTTAAAAATAAAATAAATAAAACAATAGGACGATACAAGATTCGAGACTACTCTAGATAGCTATCACGTTTCACGTAATATTTCTACTAGTTGTACCGATTACCATACGAGAAAACTTCGACGGTTAACGTTTATTCGATGAATATTCCTTCTAATTCTATCAGTTTGTACCGTTAAGCGATACGGATAGGCCTATAAATATCGTAGGCTAGTAGAAAATAGTTAGAATCGTTTAAAACTAACTTGAAGAGACAGACGAAAGCAACTGAAAGATAATGAAACCGAGCGAAAAAAGAACTCTGAATATAAACATCGACCGAATAGTATCTTCAGCTGCTTTTATTACACATTCAAAGCCAAACCTTTGTACCTTTTGCTACTTCCTCGCGAAACTCCTCCGATACTCGAACCTCCTAACCTTTCCCCTCGGCCTAAAAGCTTTTCCGTTTCCCTTCACGTCCACGGAATTTTAGCTGCTCCTCTGTTATTTCGCGCGAATAAAGACCTCGAACGAGGTTAAAGGGCGAAGACAAGGCTGCTGAAAGAGCGGCTGAGTAATTTTACCAGCTACTCGCCGTTTCTGTCCTTCGGATCACCGTTTCTTTCCATCTTCTTGCCTGTCTTCCACTCGCCGATATAACGTCCTCCTCTAGCAACGACGCGAAACGAAATTTCCTTATTCGTTTCATTACCTCTTATCGCGCATTCCTAGGCGAAAATGTACTGGCTGTAACCATTCCCCGGGAATGTCAATTACGAGGTTCTCCAAAGGCTGATAGCTTGCAGCGCGAAAAGTAATATCCACGACAATCTTGCCGTTCTCGCGACCATTACAGGCAACCTTCGTGGAGCGTGTCGCTTGTATCTCTGATACTCGTCGGCAGATAATAGTCGGCGACAATGAAGAAACGTGTATTAAGACATTAATAGATGTTGTAGAGAATGAAGGTTAATGGATTTCGGCGAGAATATCTTTGCAACGCTTTCATAATTTACTAGTCTTGAGCAGCGCGTGAACCAAAGCCCGATATTTTACCTTCTCCTTGTTTTATATCGAATTTTTAAGTTGTTGGCGTTTCTTATTGATATTCATTTATTATACCCTTCTTAATATTCCGTAGGTCTTGTAATCAACCGCTGGAAAAGCAATGAATAAATCAAACAGAATTATTGGATACGTCAGGTAATATTATTTTCACAGCTCCGAATTCCCTTCGGATGATAACAAAAGAATAAAATTGGTTACAAATAACGTTCCCTTTCAAGCCCGGAAGATGCGTAATTCGGAAAGATGGAATAATTATCAACGCTATAATTTCTCTCTAGTTACTCGCTGGGTTACGTTTGGATCTTTTTTATACGTTCAAGAAGAGCCACGTAGACAGATCGCGCAATGTCCTCGACCTCCAAAATAAACCAGTCGCGATGCAATATACGTAGAAGTAGGTCAAGTGCTTCGCACGAAGAAAATTGTTAGTCTGCTAGGAAGATTTCCCGATTTCAGATATTCTTCCAATAAATTTGAAAATACGCCGCGTTTCGTTCGCTCGCCGAGCAATACAATAGAAAGAAAGGCGGACATCTCGTTATCGATATGACCGAACTAATCTTCTGAAAAGTCAGAAATTAAAAAGAAACAAAAGGAACGTGTGTAATCTCTCGATCCTTAAATCTCGTCGAGGATAAAGCTCGCTGATATTCCATACGAAACACGAAGTGTATTCACGACAAAGACAGATTCTCTATGATCTTCTCATCAGCGTATACGACACTGTACATTGTAAAATCTGTTGCTTTCTTCGCGTATCTCTCGTATCTCTTTGAAATATCTCTGTTACCGGAGCCACGTTCCCGACTGGACGAAATTATAACTTGCGGATAAGGGGAGAAAGTTGGAGTTGGGTTGCTATTAGGTCGAAGATTCGGTGCAAGTGGTCAAACTTGGCCAAGTTTCCCCGCTGCTTGTATTTGTGTGTATGTGTGTGTGTATGGTTAAACGGATCGACCTGAAATTTAGGATGATCGAGTTTCGAGTTTTTAAGTGGAAAGGAAACAGCGAAGATTTACGTTCTTAGCGCGTTACCCGGATTACTTTGCCCGATAGTTTCTAAACTAAGGTTTATTGTAATTTTGGAGGTGGAGCGTTAGGTCTACCGGGTCATCGAACTTCGTGATCCACAATTGAGTTTTATAGTTGGAAAGTTTCCAATGAAATCCCATTGTTCGTCATTATTGTAACGTTACACAATTCTGTTGTCCCATCTCAATAACACCGTGTCTCGTGATTTTCAGATTTAAAACGTTCGTCATGATTACACGGCATATTTGCGATTTGTCGAGTTTCAGTTGAATTTTTATTATTATGTTTTACGCGTAGATTTTCAGGTAGCACATCCTACTAATAAAAACACGATCGAAACCAGTAGAAACACAATTATATCAGTTACGTTGTTGTGCCACGGATTAAAATTTCTCGACTTTCGAACAGGAATTTTATACGTATAAGATAATAAAACATTGAATTTTGTAGATTACATCGTTACGATACTATCTTCGCGCGAGTGAAGATAGCATTCGGTGTCTGGTATTCGATGCTCGTCATTATCCCACGATACTATATACCCTATTACCCGTTACTGTTGACCCTATTACTATACAATTCTATACTACTGTTAATATGGTGTCCTATAATCTGATAGGTACATCTGTAATGCACTTCGCAACTACACCTCTGCTACAATAACCATATATATTCGCTAATACCAAGCTACATGAACTAAATAGTTGTAACGATCGAACTAATAACAGAAGCTTTCTAGAATTAATGAGAACAGGTAATTAGTCTTCCGCTGGTGATATTATCTTCCGAATATCTAAAAAAAAAAAAAAAAAATACTATTTTTCAACGTTCCAGAAATATTACTTCTCGACTTTCGCGCGAATTAAATCTACTCATCAAGTACTACCTCTTACGCATCTTCACCCCATTGTGTCTCAAATTTATATGACACTCTACTTAATTATCATTTTTCTAAAAATATCTTCTCGATATTGAAAATACTATTTTTCAAACATCCAAAGATATTCCCCTTACCGAGCTTCATATAAATTAAATACAGTTATCACAATGTATCGTCCGATTTTCCACTCTATCGGGTACTTTACTCCATTAATTGTATTATTCTAAATACTCAAGATATTATTATCTAAGTATGTAAAACTTAGTTCAATGATATCCAGAAATTGCTTTTCAGATTCACCGAAATATAACTTTCCAACTTTCTGACAGAGTATTATTTCTCAGACTTCGCCTAAGTGAAAAGCGCATAATTATACGTATTCGTAAGGCATCAATCGTCATCTTTTCCCAACTCTATCGGGCATCAGACTTACGTGGCACTCAGTGTCAGACGCAGCCGAACGATTGCCATTAACGGGAGATTCACAATGCCGGCAGTAGCCGTCTCATGGATGATAAATGCTCAAACGTATTTAACCTCATTACTGGCAATTTGTTACCTCGCGCATTGCCGTACCAGTGAACTAGCATCCAGCTTGCACGTCGACGTAGTCGACCTCGAATTTCGACTTCTTGTTACACCGCAAAAATTCGACCACTTAACGAGCACATATGTACCTGACTGTTCGTTCCACTTCATTCGATGTTAGTTTCCTCTTAATTTTCTTTACTTGCGGCTGTATCGTATAAAAAACGCAACATAGTCTTCCTGGTAGAGTATTATACACTTTAATCAATTTTATGAAGAATTTCATGTTTCAGTTTAAATTCTCTGTACGTGCGTAACCTTTTAACATTAATATTAAATCTGTGTTCTTGTAAGCATTGATTTGTAACTTTTGTATTGTATCGGATTATGTTAGAATTGTTGTTTTGAATGTAGAATGTAGAATGGAGAAGTGTGGTTGTAATTAAAACAATATTTTATTATTTAATTTCTACTTTACAAATTGTCCAGCTGGACATTCGGTGAATTTTTCCAGCTAAAATATTATTTGTCTTAACAATATCACCTTTGATTTCTCAAAACTTTATAAACTATGTAGAGGTTCATGTGTAGAGGATGGTTGGTCGGTGAGGTTTGATGGACGAGATTGATAAAACCGTGGAATATATTTAAAATGATAAATTAGTATACAGATAATGTTCGCAAAGGCGTTCGTACTAACCGATTCGCTAAGACAGTATATAAGTCGTAAAATAGGATCGTTAATGACTCGTTAATTAGATCGCTGATAATTCGTCGATAACTGGTTGATAACTGATCGACAACTGACTGTAACTCATGTGCCGCTACAACTATATCGCTACACCGAACAGATTCTTTGCATGTTATTTAGCTACGTATCTTACATTGAAATATTCCTTTATTTTAATGAAAAGCATAATCGCGTCTCTTTCCTATAATCTTCGTTTTACTTTGAAATTATTTGATATCCTTAATTCTTCGTTCCTGCAACGCTTCCACTGGAAAAAATTCTCAGAACGCTTTCATAGATAATCGATTTTCGATAATCTTCCAATAATTTCCTATAATGAATACTTTCTAACTATGCCGGTGAATACTCGAACAGTGAAAAATAAAACTAGAAAATGGAGGAATCAGGTGCCATTACTGTAACAGTTACGCGATTCCACTTTATATAGATGTAAATTCAAAGTTTGATTCGAGTGAAATCGTAGAACGGAAATCGAGCGACAGCCTTGGCTTGCGACAGTTAGTTCCAGTTACGAGGCACGTTAGCGGACGAGCTACGAAGTCACCGCCGCTACACGTGCAACGCATTTAGCCACGGCTGCTCGATCCGAGATTATGATGTACAGTCTGCACCGTAATACCGGATTAAAACGTAACACGTTACCGTGAAAGCATATACGGGAATTTCGACTGCGTGCAAGCGGCTATCTTCTCTATTATAGAGTTCGGTTATTCGCCGCGTAAATAGCTGCTCTCTCATTATCGAACCGATCGATCTGAGAAAGCCAATTTTTCAAATTGTCAGTGCTCTCTCAAATTGTCGTGGAAAATCGTTACCAACTTGGTTGTAATTCGAAGATTTAGCGTTGAGGTTATCAGACGTATGAACAGAGGAACGCGTGGATAAATTGCAAAGTAGAAAATATATTTTAATACAGAAGTGTAAATACAAGTAGGAATATAATTTGAGCTGGAAAGCCCTGAAGCCTGTTTACAGTTTATGGTCTACCTTCGTCCCAGTCTTTTGTCTATACGCTGTCGATGGCTTCGATGCTTGAGAAAACTAAAAAGACCGGATGTAGAGTTTTCTTGGAAGCGATGACCACTTCAACATTTGGAATTTGTTTCTTTTTTGTGTATTTTCTATTTTCGTTTTTGGAAAATTACGTTTGGGTGATTAAGAGAAGAATTGTTTCTTCGTTGGATCGAAATTTAATTCTCGAGGGAATATGCAACATTTTTGTCAAATGAATCCAACGTTTTGTTGTGCCTAAAAGTATGTGGCAAAGAGGCAAGATTTTTATTAGCGAGACTCTAAGCAACATGTTGACTCTGCGTTCATATTTTGTTTATTACGTAAAATCAGGAAATGGCTGGACTGGTACAACGTTATCTGACTCCATATCCGGGGAACCTTGTTTGCTTGCAGCCAGCGGCAAATGTGACTGGACTGTAAAAAGTAAAACCTTTTTTCGCGAACTTAAAAACAGATTATCTATAATGTAACGTACGGCTTTTGCGGCATCTTAATCCGTTAAAGTTTTACAGACATTTAGAGTTGATTTTTCACAGTGAAAAATAAAATTTGGTCCTTAACAAGTAGCCATTTTCATATTTGTAAAATGATTTTCCGAATATCGAAGATAATCTATTTTTGTTTAAGTGCGCGTAAAAATTGTTTACTTTTTACATTGCAGTCACATTTGCCGCTGAGTGCAAGCAAGCAACGTTCCGCTGGATATGAAGCAGATAATATCGTACCATTTCGCAATTTTATAATTTTATGCGATAAAAAAATTATGCACGCGGAGTGAATTCGTTTATAATTGCAAACAGATGTTTCGTTTATTCAGCATCGGATGGATTTAATATATATTTAGTGATATGAATACGTTCGAATATATTATCGTTAAATATATTTATCAAAAAAATACATTATCATTATCAATCTGGACGATCGATGAGATTTTAAAGAACGAAATTTGATTAGATGCAACTTTGAAACAAACGACCATCGAATATATTATAAAAAGAGAAATACAAGAAACGAAAACTGTGCGTGTAATATGATAAAACATAGACACATCAGCAAACATCAACTGCATCCGTGGTAACGTGAAATTATATTGCAGCTCGTTCAAATTTCAAATCGCCTCGCATGGAAATGTTAACATATGGTTCTCTTACGTGTTCCTACAATAACAGTAGCGCGTCTCATCCTCCTGCTCCTTAATCACCAAACACCCGGCAACATTTCACGAATGGTATTACCATAGAGAACAGGAAAACATACACTCTCGTGGAAGCGAAGGAGTAGGATTACAAACGAGTGTACAACCTCTGCCAACGCGATCGCAATTTAACTTCAGAGCGCTGGCTCGCAAAAACATATCTAAACCAACCCGCTAAAAACGTAAAATTCTACACGACCCACATTCTGCTCTGCCATTTTCCCAAGCACATGTTCCCCCTAATCTAATTTGCCCCTCTGTCTCCCCTTCCAATCAAATATCTCATAGCCTGCCCTGCGTCCGATTACTTCGAACCACTCCGTTCGTTCTTCGCATTTTTAAACTGGATCGCAGCCAGTAAGCCAGGAACGCGGTTTCGAAAGGTTCGTCTAGCGATATTAGTCGGCAGTCGGCAGCCTTTGACGTTACTCGCCAGCTCTTTTCATTGTCCTTTTTCCTTTTTCTTTTTTTCTCTTCTTTTTTCTTTTTTTGTTGCCTTAATTCGAAGAGAAAATCGGTAAGCGTCGATTCCATCGACTTCCTGCGTGGCTTTGTGTACCGCCATCGCGTCGTCAAAGAACCAGGAGACGTCGTTAAAGTTCGCCCATGTCGTTTTACGACGGAGCACGCTTCGCGTTCCTGTCGCCTATGAATATTTATCGGGAGATTGTCGCGGCCATTTCTGCGCGGTTCGTTCACGGTACCACGAATTCGGTATTGTTGGTCGCGGCGTGGCGGAGGAAGGGCCGGCTTCGAGAATAAAAGCGACCAAGTCCTCGGGATTACGTGACATTCGGGCAAACGGAGGGTGATAATCGTTTCACGGTGAATTAAGTCCCTTGAGACTTTGAGCTCCGAATTATTTGAAGCACCCTTTCAACCATCGCTACCGTGCTCGATCATATCTGATTTTTATTTTTCAGGTTCCAGACAGATTCAACGGTATCATTGATTTTATTCGAGCGCACTTTCATTCAAGTCGGTGTGCGTGGTCTGTCGCTCTCCGTTGAAACGTGTAAATCCCTGTTGAAACATCTCAGAACAGTTTAAGAGAGAAATGAAATAACATCTTTGTTGAGAATTGTGGATCTTAATCGCCGAAATAAAAGTAAAGAAACGCTAAGGTTACACTTAGAATTCATATTAAAATAGTTTTAGATTTATTCAATAAACGATTCCCAGGATCTTCGTCGATATACATTTGCACTTTCTTTGTCCCACCATCTTCCATACCAGAACCAACGGAACAGTTACATTCGTTTGTTTTTCGAGAGGCCGCGCACACACATATTTCCACACGCTCATATTTACATACGTGTGTCACTACTGTTATTAGACGCGTGAAGAAAGGAACGCGTGGATAAATTGTAAAATAGAAAATATATTTTAACACAGAAGTGTAAATACAAATAGGAATATAATTTGAGCTGGTCCAGATCCGCACGCTAGCAGTGTTACCCTCTGGCTGAAAGCTCTGAAACTATCACCGGTGAAAGTCGACCAATTATGCGATAAGATAATAAATTCCAAGCGCCTTATCACGAGTGACCGTCTAGGTAGCATCCAGTCACTTCACCCGTTCTCAGAAATATATGATTCTTCAAAGTCTTCTCTCACTCCAACGAATAAAGAATATAAATACTCCTCCCAAAATCATCCGAGTTAGTCTGAATAAGTCCGAACCAGGCTGAACATTAAAAGTCTATCGTTGCGTTTACCATTTAGTTATTGTATAAATTGTGTGAAAATAAAGAGTTCGATCTCCAAACAGGAGATCGACATTTTTTTAGTCACTTGTAGAATTTTTACGTGACAAAGCCATCGTCGTCTGTCTACTGTTTATGGTCTGCCTTCGTCCCAGTCTTTTGTCTATATGCTGTCGATGATTTCAGTGCTTGAGGAAACTAAAAAGACCAGATGTAATTGTCTTAGAAGTGGTGACCACTTCAACAACTACTACGCGGTCAATCTAGTCTAGCACGAAATTATACATATCTGGATAATCTTCTACAAATTACGAGATAAAAAAGCGTCGTTTCGATTAAAATTTTATACCATGATATCATATACGACCTAAGAACGTTAATGTATCAACTATTTTATTAGATGAAAATGAAGATCATTTGGACGTCGTTAAAAATAGTTGCAAGCTGTTCAGAAATTATTACGAATCGTTAGAAGGAATTTGTCCCATGTCGTCCACGATAGTTTGAAGATTATAGGAGCTGGGTCAGGGTCATTCGAAGGCTGTCATAGGCTTTTTTGGAGTCGCGTGAAGATCATTATAGTTTCTTAGTATCGTACAAAGTAGTATCATTATTAAGGTTTTTGCCTTACAGATTATTTAAAATCGCCTAGAATTTAAGATCTCGTTTCAGCTTATGTGAAAATCTGTAAAGATCGTTCAAGAGCTATTCGATGATATTTTCTCAAGAATTACGTGCACAGATATATCGTTAAAGATTCAACTTCGAAAAATAAGCTAAAGAAAGAAGCAAATATTTATCTTAAAATAATAACTCGAACTCGTCGTCGTTAGCGTGGTCCATAACCCAACACGTAAATTCATTTCCTGGCGACACGGAGGTTTTCGTGGCTGGTGCAGCGCGTTCAACGGTACAGGGTGCAGGCTAAAATCGCTGGGCGTCATCGTCGTTATTAACTTTAATCAAGTTTAGAGTTATCTGCTGTTCAACGTACGTGAATAATTCATGGTACCGCCCGTGGACATTAATTACTACTTGATAACCGTATTTCGGTTCTTAACCAGCCTGCCGATAGCCGACGTGCTTTTAAACAATTAGCAGCAACCGTTGAAAACCTTAAAAAAGCTTCGTACAACAAGGATCATCGCGTTATCGCTATTTTCGTCCGCTAGAAAATTATTCAGTTGGAAGAAACATAAAGAGATCGGTTGAAGTTGAACAAAAACGTACAGCACCGTTTTCGATGAGGATGATATCAAGAAATTTCCAAAGTCACGGTACTGTACAATCGCGGAAAACAATGGATACCATATAATTGATTAAGTAAAATAAGAATTAGTCTGCGAATGTTCGTACATTTGTAAAAAGTTTAAGCGTAAAAGTGCAAAAGATACGCACAAATTTTGCCCGTAAGTGTGTAGAAATGTATAAAATGTTCCAATTAAAACGCTCGCTATGATATTTATTCTGTGGACCGAACTTGTATTTAGATTCAATTTATTTCGTCGCGCTGTTCGTCAAAATTACACGAAGTTACGCGAACGTTCCCAGTGCGACTGTAATACTTACTATTAATATTAATGTATTAATAGTAATATATTAGTAATAGTTATAATAGTAATGTATTAATATTAATTATGTAATATTAGTAAATAAACTGATTTTCGTATTACCATAATCCACAAAACCGACGTTATTTCCCTACCGATTCGATACGTAGAAAGAAAGAGAACAAGACGGAAGAGTTTAAACGAAATTGTGGCGAGATTGAAAAATCGAAGCAAGATCTCTAGCAGTTGTTGGCCTTGAATTTGCCTGATGTACCGGAACAGTTCACTCGAACCGTGAAGGATCCATGTCATCAATCCTCTTGCCGCGGGTCAGATCGATACGCTGGTTTCGAGTTTGGAGTAATAGAGACAAGTTTGTCACTGTCTTGACACTTTGGCTGAATTTAATCGCCGGAACGACCACAGCTCCCTTCATTTGTTTCCTTTAATCGACACGTTTCTAGTGTGATTTTTCCTATTTTTTCCTTGTTCGTACAGCATAGTGTTTGCTAATGAGTTCGTCGGAACGATGAACTTAGTCGGATGAAATGGATCGGTTCTCTGTGAATATTCTAATCGAGGTTCTTCCACCGATAGATCACTGGTGCGCTGATACGTTGGCTGTGTGCTTTCAGGACCGCAGTCAATATCGATAAGAAAAGAAAATGGTGAAATTTTGTGGAAACCTTCCACAGAAATGTGGCTGAAGTATTTTTCTATATTTGAATCTTTCATAAGATTCGCCTCTTTCATAGGAAAGAATCGCCCGTTTTTATTTCAAGCATTCATGTATGTAAATTTTTGCGATATAACGGAAAATAAATTTTGCGTAGAAAGTATTTTCTAGGATACGGCGTAAAGTAACGAAAAATTACTTTAGATACCGTGGAAAGTTTTTACGTAAAAGCTTGAGATTGAAGGGAGAAAATTAAATATTGGAATTTTTAATTCTTGGAAGCTCCTTTCGCCGGTTGAAAATTACATTTTCGATGTAACGCGAGATACGTTTTCTAGTTATAAATAGAGAAAACTACTTTCCTTCGATACAGAGTTGCACGCCGTTTACCTTAACGTATCATCAACATCTCATCAGTGTCTCAAAAGACGTCTCTTTCCAACGAGATAACCTAAACTATCATAAAAACCTTCGTTAACTTAATCTTATTTAACGTCAAAAAGATAACATTAATAGCAAACATGCTATGTGCCCGAGCTAAAATTGAAAATCGATCTACGCTTGGTATTAGTAATTTCCCTAGCGATCGAACCAACGATAATTATTGTCGCAATTGTACGTGTATAGGCGACAATTTAATCAACTTTTTAATTCTGCGGGTTTAAGAATTTCTCTTTTTAACGTCGATTCATAACGATTATAATTGGAATTAAATAACAGTGGTACAGTCCTAGCAAGCACACTTCTTTATCTATCAATATTCAAGATTTTACAAAGAACAATTAATTTTTGGCAAACATGGCAAAACTTCGAACTTCTATATATCAAACTTTCAAACTTACATAAATAGTGGTAAGCACGGTGATAAATCCAGCAAACGAGAGAACTGACTCATTAATCTTCGAAACTTTGCGAATTTTGTCTCTTTATCCTATTTCAAAGCTAAACGTTATAAAAATCTCTATCGCTGAAATCCTAAAATTTACGTCATCCTCTAAATTAACAAAAAGCTCTATATGTTTTCAAACATTAAAACACATTACCGTACTATGGATACTCGTAAAGATTTATAAAAATTCATAAAATCCTCCTCATAGATATCGATTATACACTGATTACGTATCATCGCTGTATTATCTTCAATTGTTGATCGAATTAATCGAAATTTTTAGCAACTATACGCTTTCGACAAACTTGCATCGAGTTGTTCGCATATTTCCGCTCTTTGAAGATTATTATATAAAACAATTTAATGATATTGCAAGGGGTCTAGAGCTGTCAGCGTAAGAATAAGTAGCCATCTTGAAAGAGAAAAAAAAGAGTGAAAAGAAACCTTTCAAAGGTTCCCATAAGATTAACACGTTAAGGTCGAGGGCATTTCTCGAAGAGGCTTTCAATTTTCAATATCTGGAGTATCGGCGATGTTTGATAGAAGACCGCGCGAGAAGCCCTTGCAGCATCCATTCTATTAGGCGGGTCGAGGTCGACCCTAATCTTCTCCACCGCGAGGTCGAACTACAAGAACTCTATATTATCGTAATGGAAGGTTGTAGACTGGCGAAGTGGGTGACGAAGGGGCGAAAAAAAAGCGAGAGGCAGGCAACAGGATGTCGGTTAATGGACTTTCCACTTCACGAACCGCTCACTTGCAGCAGTTGCTGATTCAGCGGTGAAATTACGGCAGGATCTATCGCTGCAAAGGACACCCGCACGTGTCGCAATCCTTCCTCGTTTCTGATTCCTGCTTATTTACATTCGGTCGCCTACGAGTTTGATCTTCTCCGGTTGTTTGGAAAACGTGTTGAATTACCTTTGCGTAATGCGAGCCTCGATTTTCTTAAACGTATCGTTTCCTCATTTGGTGCATTGTAAGCAGATCGTGGATGCTTATGCGAGTTCAATTTTTCATAAGTGTGACGAGTGTTTTTAAATGCGATCGAAACGGCCTCTTTGTTTGAAATTCAAACCCCTGACATTTATCAAATGTTTTCTATATTTTTGAAAGAAATTAAATTATGAAAAATATATCGGTTGTTATCTCGTATAAATTTACCGTGAACTTGATATCTATGATACAGTAGCAGATTGTTCGCGTACGTAATTTTAGAAAGGAAACAAAGAAATAGCCGTTTGAAAGGTATAGAGATGTTATTTTTACAACACTGCGGAAAATCGGAAACTTGCCAATACCAAGGAAAAAGAAAGTACATAAATGAAGAAAGATCTGTGAAAAGATGAAATACATCAAGCGAAGAACTCTCGACCAAGCACGATCGATGGTCAGGCTGATTGACAAATAGCTCTCCGTGTTCGAAATCATCGTGTCGATTCTATTCTCGTATTTCAGTCTCGTTCGTCTATTTCTCCACCCATCTCCCGATACATAAATTTTCCGTAAAAACCTAGCAATTTATTTCGTTAACAAAATAGACCACGCGAAACCAATTCTCGACAACTTCGCTGATTGCGAGAAATTGTTATCTTCGTATAAAATTAACCGCCATTCTCTCGTTTATAAAAACAACACTCATTTGTAAAGGAATAAACTTGTAAAAACGAATAGCGAGGATAGCTTTAGCAATTACAGCTTGAATATTCGTATTCCGCGCGAATTTTACATTCTTTCCCACTGCAAAGATCTCCTTTTTCACTTTTTTTCGTACTATTTCAACTCCTCGATTGAGAAACTTTCTGCGAAAAGGCTGACAAGTTAAAATGTTGAATTCGATAAATTAAATCGAAAGTTTTAGTTCCAGTTCTTTAATATTGGCTACCTGTGAATTCATAATTCTAGTGGTTTTTAAAATCTTGTATAAACCTTTTATATTTACGAAATAAATATGTTAATTCAATGTAAACTCGATTAAACCACCCCTATTATCCTAACAGAAATAAGGGGATCGATGTTCGTGGCGTCGATCATCTAATCGTAACGGGAATTTACGACTCCCGTTGACGTGCTTTCTCGCGATCGCGTCTCTCCGCGAACGGTCGATTAAACAAAATACAAATTTCATGGAGAAACTCAACTATTTGACCATAGAACACTCGATATTTTGCTCTATATACATATTTACCGTAGGGCCATAAGATTTTATTTCAGGAAGTTCCTCAATATCGCGGAAACATCAATCTCGCATGAATTTTTACGAACGACTGACAGAGAATTTCATCTGTGAGAAAGCATGTTGCGTCTTTATTTGAAACGCTACACGATTTTAAATAGAAAAATTCTTTAACCGAATTTCCCAGTCAATTTTTATTCGAAAACGAAATAATCGTCGTTCGACGAAAGGTATATACATCGAAACGATCTCTGCTCGATCGAACGAATACGGTCGATTAAAGTGTGCCAATAAAGTAACGATGATTTTTCTGGCCACTTCAAAGAGCGGTTTTTGCTTGGCGAAAATTGCTCGCAACCCCTCGGGGACGATTTAAAGCGAGTCGTGCCGAAAAAGGAAGTTTGTTCCGGAATTCGATTTCACTGGCTCGCCTTATTCTCCCCCTGCCTCCCTCTTTCTTTCTTCGCCTTCTTTTACCACCTTCCCCTTTCATCCCGCACTGAGCGTCGTGTGTGTTATTTTCACAAACAACAAACGTGGCTTCGGCAGCGAAGATGAATGCTCGGAAAATGGAGGAACAGGAAATAGAAGGAGCCAAAAACAACGAGCAGCTAAATCTGCCGCGTGATAGCCCCGACCGATCGATTTAACGAGCTATAGCTGGCTGCGCGGACAAAATGTCTCGATCTGACCGATGACGGTTCTAATTAAAATCGTGCCACGAATCGTAAAACCATAGAATTACGATCAGATAATTTTCAGACGACGCGTGGAAAATTTATCAATGACCTGACAAAAATATGATAAATATTTATTTCCTTTATTCTCTGTTTTCTCGTATTCTTAATCGGAACTTTTACTTCTCCGAAGTTATTTTCATCCAGGAAGAATATTGTTAGTGCTTGGGAAACACGGTGTTAGTGATCGTCGATATTATTTCCGGGATTCTTTCTTGGGCGGTTAGATTCGAACTTGGCTGATTGAATTCTTACACGATAGTACCAACTGACGTCGAACGAGGGTCTAAAAGGTACTTTCCTAATCCCCGAATTTCGTCGAATACTACGAGCTAGCTACCCACATTCGTGTCGACTGATTCTTTACGACGTCTTGTTATACTTACATTTGTACGGCCACTGCCTATTCTGCCACCGCAGGTCTACGATACGACCAAGCTTTCTCGCCAGTGGTCGCCTCGACTACCCATTTCGATAAATACAACTTCCAATATGACCTCTCCTATCTCGATGTCTAAGCCACGATCTTGCTAGGTAACCGTATCGACGAGTCGTCTAGCGGGTGCCGGATGAAACGCTCTTCCCTTCCTTTTCCCAACCCATACACTTTCAGTCCTACGGTTAGTCGATCTAGCTCATTGCATTATTTTTGATTTGTCCGGAACGTTTAATATAAAATTAGTCGATATTTATATTGAAATATATGTAATTTTGTGTGCTACAAATCAGCCACGCAGTAGTGATACACATATATGAGTGTGAGTATGTGTGGGAGTATATGTACGTGCGCAGAGTCTCGTAAAACGGAAGAATGTCACTGTTCCGTACGCGTGGTAGAAGAAATGACGAGAACACGTGCGATGGGTATCTGTAAACATCTTGTAGATCATATATTAAATAAATACAGAATTATTTTATTATCATCTCTACGTGTAATGTAAGTGTTCTTAAATATTTATTTCGGCGATTACGATCCACAATTCTTGACAATTTAATATTAAAATAGTCAATAAATGGATAACGTGTTACGTAGCGAATGTGAGAACGTACCACGACAGACAAGTAATTACGCACGTTATTTAGTTTTTATGTTACGCGTAATGTTATAGCGTAGTCAAATACTACGTTCATCTACTTTTTCTAATAACAACGATTACTTTCTTCTCACCGTTCTTTTACTCACACAGTTTACGAAGTAGAAGATAGATCGATGTTTGAACAATTTTCTATATTTTCCTTGTCACGCAAAGAATTGATATCGTAACATCGAACGCCTTCAAAAATGATAGATTCCGATTATTTATATCGTAGAACCGGTGTTCAAATATCCTAACTTCATAGCAGCCCACGAATATCTAGAAAACTCTGCCCCGGGAAACAGTTAAATAAAGTTGAATAAAACATTAAGGAGCAGTCCGGATAAAACAATTGTACAAGCTTTGCGTAAAAACTAATTAAACGGTGCATTAAGAAAGATGAGTTCCCATCTGGCCGGAGGAAGAATAATTATCCTCGGTGTTGGTCTTTTTTTCTCTTTGCCGGTGTTTTTGTTTAAAGCGAGCTTGAAGATTCAATAAGAAACGATTCCCCTGGCAAACTTTAATTGTAAATTCTTCGTCTGTAGCGTCGAGTTCGTTGAGGCTTATAAAGATCGTTTGATAAAGCAGTTCTTTCGAGAAAAAGGAAATTCGACGGAGGAGAATTTTTTATTTCTTTATTTTATGTCGCGTCAGCTTTTAAAGTTATTAGCGACCACTATTACAGAAGGAGAACTTTCTTGGTATCTTAAAGAGAGTTTCCTTTTCGTGGATAAGGATTCCCGAACATTTCGGTGAACCAAGCTTTTCGTATCGTCTATTAATATCGACGAAATGTCTGGATAACTTATTTTCCTTCGAAGCATTTCTTTGTTACACTTTATTAATTTTTTAAACAATTTTTTGATAATTTACTTCGTGAATCTTGGACATTCAATTCTTTCTTCGTTCGTCCTTTATTTATTGAATTATACAATATACTTTAGAGCTCCTTTTTTTAAATCCTTAATGATCCTTTAATAATTTACTTTGCGAATTCTTTCAAACGTACGCGTTACATCGCGATTTTCGTTTCCAATTTAGAAGTTTCAAAGCCTTTGAGAGGAAGTCTCGAATATATTTCATTGGTCGAATTAATAAGTTTCAAGGATATTAAAAACATTTCAACTAAATTCCTAAAAGCATCGAAGTTGCAATAAACACTCTCAAGTTACGACTCGAGTTCATACGAAACGAAACTCCGACATAAAACAAGTAAGTGAGTTTAATTATCAAGCGCATTACGTGACTTCTTCATCGTATTGAATTACATGTTGACGAATTTTCACAGAAATTTAGACAGAAGATTATAACGATACGTCGACAGTCTTTGATAGGTTAACGTTAAAAACGTCAAGAAACATCTCGTATGTTGTCGCTTTCGTGACGATTCAACGAACAAACAAATTTGTAGAAAATGTTCTTGTTATTAGTACTTCCTTGTCTATTGTACTTCCCAGAGAATTATCTTAATTCTTAAAAATATGATCCGCGAAAGCTATCGTGATTATAATTTCGTTACTTTTATACATATCGTGTATTAATGATCTTAATCTCTAAAAAACGAAATGAAATCTCAATCTTTACTGACGTGACGCTATTTATTTTAATGTACGAAACTCTTCAAGTAACGAGTGGTTTCTCTATTTTTCAATTTTTCACACGAAGCTCGCTAAATGAAGAAACACGTTCTCCCCCAATTTCTGAGAACTAAATGCCTGGGAAATACGTTTCGTTGTCCTTCTATATGCGAGATAAGATTTGTCTGAAACATCCCGGAGATGGAAGCACATCACATCAGGAATATGCGTTGCATCAGGCGCGGATGTTTCCGCAACTATCTCGTCGATCCTCTCGCGAACATTTGGATAGAATTTCATGTGGCCTCGTTCATGCGAAGGACTTACGTAGGGCCATGGTAAACGACGATGCAAAGTTACGTGGATGTTGCTGCTGAAGGGTGGCCGATAAACACCCAACAGCGTTTTGCGCATTCCTCCATCCCCCGTAATATTCAGGATATCTTTCTCTGCACGGAATTAGGATTAGAAATTATCAGTAGTTAGAACTTAATTATTACGTATAATGATTAGGTATAGTAATTTCTTTATTTATAAATGCCTAGTTCGACTAATTGTTTTATTTTTCTTTTTCTTCTCCCTACAAATTGTACCGATTAACTGCTTAAAATTCCGGAGATATTATTAACAAGTCGAAATTAATTATCGCGTTGATCTGAGATATCAAGATTATTTGATTCTGTTAGCGAATTATAATTTCGTTTCTCTGCTACGTTATAGAATTATAATTAAACTTGTAACTTAACTGTTAGGAATATCGATCTTCCATGTAATGGAATTATCTTGATATACCTTGTTAGAACCTCAAAATCTAGCGGATAGAATTATACCAATAACTTACTGTAGATAGTAGTTCTGAGTTCTAACTTTACTCTGATTTGTCGATATACATTCGTGGAATCAAAATTGAACAACTTACAATTTGAATTTAAATGAATTTCCTCGAACGAACGATTCTGATGCGATCATTCTTTGGTATCGATAATAGATTTGTCAGAAAGGACGATATAATAAGATCGTTGTTAACGTAAATAGCGTTAAAGATTTTCTTCGAAACGTTAAAAATCTTTTTTATTGAAACAACAAACAGATCGGGACAGAAAAATTACAATACTATAGCAGAGTTAAAAATCATTAATCCGTTAACCGAGTCATGGTTGAATCAAAAGATTCTACGATCGTGTACCGTATTAAAAGATCGACGAAAACAAATCAATCTCGATCAAGTTAATTTTAGTGCAAACGTAGAAATATAACGCGGTATAATAAAAAGAAAAAATAGAATATTTTGAAAATAAAATAGATAAAGGAATCATGATTTACGGGCATTTGAGTTTGCAAGATTCGATCGGTGTTTCTTTCAACGAAAACAAATGTACCTTAAGTAACATAATCTTTGAATATGAAGTAAATTTCAAAATTTTCGTCGATGTTTTATAGCCCCATAGTTTAATATTTTTCCAATTTTGACAAGTATACGTGTGTACGCGGATTAAAAAATAAAAGCGATATTTCGTGAAACATCCAAATACCCAAATTGCTATGAACAGCACGGTGCGAAAAGAAGCTACCAAATTCAAAGGTTTTATCGAAAGGGAGGAAAAAAATCTACCGAGTTCATCGATATCAAGAAATAAAAAAAGCTAGGAAATTCAAAGATATCCGACTCATTGGGAGCCACGAAATCGAGGTACGAAATGGAAACGTACGTGTGTAGTTACAGTACATGAAATCCTCCGGTAATCTGCCCGTCGTTAATCCGCTCCTCCGTAACTGCTCGTCGGACAGCATGTCGCGATTGAAAAGCTCCAACTCGGACAGCGCCCAGATAACCGCGACATTAACGAACGTGTGAATGTCCGTATCGATTTTCACGTCCATCAGTGTCAAGGTGACCTGCTCGTAGATCGCTCGAAGGACTACAGAACTGATTGTACCTTGCAACTGATTTTCAGGCAGCTGCTGCAGCGATCGAGAAGCCCGCTTCTTCGACTTCTCGAATATTTTTGTCGATTCCATCCCTCTTCGTTCCCGACACCATTCTATGTACGCGGCTTTCAAATTAAATCTATCCGGTAGGACTTTCCTACGATATCATAACAACGATTAAAAGTCGTTTCTGAGCATTTATTGGGTTGGCAACTGTTGAGGTTATTAGATGTGTGAAGAAAGGAACGCGTGGATAAATTGTAAGGTAGAAAATATATTTTAATACAGAAGTGTAAATACAAATAGGAATACAATTTGAGCTGGTCCAGTGTGTCACCGGTGCGCGCTAGTGTCACCGGTGAAAGTCGACTAATTATGCGATAAGACAATAAATTCCAAGCGCCTTATCACGTGTGACCGTCTGGGTAGCATCCGGTCACTTCACCCGTTCTCAGGAATATATGATAAGTACGACCAAAGTCTTCTCCCACTCCAACGAATAAAGAATAAAGAATACTCCTCCCAAAATCATCCGAGTTAGTCTGAATAAGCCCGAACCAGCCTGAATATTAAAAGTCTATCGTTGCTTTTACCATTTAATTATTGTATAAATTGTGTGGAAATAAAGAGCTCGATCTTCAAACAGGAGATCGACATTTTTTTTAGTCACTTGTTGAATTTTTACGTGACACTAGCAGTGTTACCCTATGACTGAAAGCCCTGAAGCCATCGTCGCCTGCCTACTGTTTATGGTCTGCCTTCGTCCCAGTCTTTTGTCTATACGCTGTCGATGGCTTCAGTGCTTGAGAAAATTAAAAAGATCAGATGTAGAGTTTTCTTAGAAGTGGTGACCACTTCAACAGCAACTAAGTGATTGCGGATTTTGTCATTAGGTGGTATTGACAAAATCCGCAATCACTTAATTGCCAACCCAATATATGATCACCAATGACTTTTAATCGTTGATAACTAAGTGATTGCGGATTTTGTCAATAGCACCTAATGACAAAATCCACAATCACTTAGTTGAGATTTTGTCAATAGTACCTAATGACAAAATCCGCAATCACTTAGTTGTCAACCCATAGAAAACGATAGTAGAAAATGGTACACCTGTACACCTGTCGATGTCAACATTTTGAACAACTGTGAACCGTCTGTAATTTTCCAGATAGGTATAGATACGAGATAGAAGTATCTTTTCGAATATATATTAGACTTTGATTAGGTAATAGATTAAAAAAATAATTACAATTCATGTGGAATTTCATATGGAAAATTTTCAGTCACGATATCGAAAAATGCAAATACGAGGCAGTGGTACTCCGATTGGCGGCGAAACCAAAATTCGAATTCAAACGAAAATCGATGAGGTGCGATCTTTATTATACAATTTACCATTATAGTACCATTTGCTATATTGTTGTAAAATTACTTTTTTCCCTTGCCATCAGACTTACTTTCTTTAATATCACACCTAACCCAAACTGAAAATCAAAGCGGAATGCATCCCTGAAAAGTACGATACGCAGATAGTACGAAAAATATTTTTACTTTAAAGGCGAACAGAGGTTATACGTTTAAGTGAAGTTATTCAGAACACTGACATTGACAATATTATAGGAAGGTCAGTGCAGTCGATGAAATATGCCTTTTTTTATATAATTATTAAAAGCTGTATCGTGCTAATTGTAACGAAGAATAAAATGAAAAAGTGGAAGAGTCTTGGATCGGCTCGTTCGGTAATGAATCGCACCTTGAGTTCCTACGACGCTTAAAAAATTTATGAGTCTTGCTTTTCACTTGAAGAGAAGAAGAAAAAGGAGGAAACGTTGGAGAGGAAGGACAGCGAGAAATTTGAATAATTTATTTCCTTGGTTCTCGGTTCTTCCGAGGATATCCTCGAAATAAATTCTGGTTAATTTTGCGAATTCAAGGAACACCGTAGAACAAACCGAGAGACGCGTAATGTACGTAAGTGTTTATGATCTTGGTTTTGATTAGCCGCAGTTTTTCGAAATACAGTTGTTCTAAAATAGACGCGAACAAAAAGAAATAGTTGTAAATTTAACAGTAGAACTACCAAACTTGTCAAAATGATGCATCTCGATTTTCTCTTTCTTTTTTTTTTCTTTTTTCTTGTGATTAATAAGAACGTGCAGACGCTGTTGGAAAAATTAACGTTGACTTTTATACAGATCAAAATATCGTCATACTTATTTTACTATTGTTACATCATTTCATTACGATTACTTGTGTATAGTGTATTTAAGTACACATTGCAGGCTAGTTATTGCAGTATTGAAATTTTACATCGAAGGAAAATGTTTCTTTAGGTTTCTTATTCAAATTACAAGGTTGGAATAATTAGGTGAAATATTATTACAAGGTTGGAGCAAAGAGTACATTTTGATAGAAAATACAAACCTGACAGGTGATCGTGGTCTTCTGTTTAATCTTTCAGTGGCAGAGAGGATATCGTCGCTGGTCTTTTGGAAATATCGCGCTCTTGGTATTTGTTTGTATGATAAATACCTAAAAAATCGAGTAGAAGATAAATAAAAAGCCCTTCTCGTCTTTATTCAAATAGAAACTATATTTTGTAATCAACGTTTAAAAAGTATACGCGAATAATAATAAAGTATAATAAAGAGTAAGTAGGTAGAGCTGTCTGACCCATTGCCTTCCTGTTCTACTACACGTTATCAAACCAGAATACGTCTAATTTATGTCTCGACTAAAAAACCATACAAGAGAGAAATGATTTTGATAGTAACGATAATTCTAATAAATTTCAATAGACTTCAATAACTCATAATTGATTCTTAAACGATAAATACAAACATTAGTTATAAATCGATCTTCCAATAGATTTCGACAGATTTTAGCAATCTTAAACAAGTTCATAAGCTTCACTAACCGAGTCATACTCGGTAACGTATATAATCCATATTTTACAGCCATTAGTCCTGTAATTTCTTTGATACCTCTCAAAATAATTTTATCTTATTTTCTACTCAATCTGTTATTTTTCGTACTTTAAAGTCTACGTGTCTGTCTTTTTTCTTAAATTCAGAATTTCAATCTTAAACCTCGGAAAGCCGGTCCCACGAAAAGAAAGCGCGAATCACACGAATCAACTTCTTTCAAATTCCACCATACTCGAAGATGGTATCCCGCTGGGGGTAGCCATCCACGTGTTATTTAGCAATTAAGTTAGAAAAATTTACCAAATGTCCAACTGGACAAATTGTAAAGTACAAATTAAATAATAAAAAAAAAAGTCCCACCACAAACCAACCCCTCCTATCATCCTCCAGATTCGATATCCGACCTATTATTTCTTAGGAGTATCCCGATCCTGGGAGCAACTCGCACGAAGCTGTTAGAGTTACTCTTCTAGCAATTTCCGTCGAATCACCAGGTAGCAAAAGCGCCGGGAAACCCCGTGAAGAGGGTAAAGCCGCATCGTCTCTGCGAATGGTCAACCGGCAGCGTAATTGACCGAGGTCATCGGCAGTTACGTTTGCCGCAATTTCCGTCTAGCCGTCGTCGCCTAGCTGGAAAAAGTGGGCAAACGCGTGGCAAAACGTGGCCTTCCTTTCGAGCCGTCCGACGTTAAACGGACAGAACGGAAGCCGGTATACGCTGGAGATTCTCGTTTAGAGATAACCAGACGTCTATTCGTGGCTTCCGTGGTGCACAACGGGACCGGGAAACTCGTTTCACGCGAGTAAATAACGGTTCGAATTACCGGGCTTGGAATCCTGCTAAATAAGCGAAGCTCTCTCACCCTTTCCGTTCGATTGTTTAGCATTTACTTTCGAGAATTAATATTGACTTTATTATTATTGACTACGACGATTAGCCTCGCTTGAATCTATCATGTAGGATTTTGTTGTCGTTCGACGTTTGCCGATTGTTGGCCCAGTGGATGGAACTAGTAAGTCGATCGATGTTCGATGAAGATCGTTATGAATATATTAGGCGCATTATGCGAAGAATTGTAGAATTTGATTAGCTGTGATTATGCTGGTATTTGGAAGCAAATCGAGAAATACAAAATTGTGGAATATCGTAGAATCAAATAAAATGGAAGATATGGAAATTACGAGATGTTTATCGTTGACATGGGTACATTTAATAAAATATTAAATAAAATAAATCTCGCAAATTATCATGGATAACTGATATAATTGACTGTTCAAACAGTTTGGCAATTTTTGCAAAGTATGCTTAGAATGGATATCTTGCAATTTCTATACGTAGTTTAAGATTCGTTTAGAATTTTATCAACATAATCGTGATAATCGTGTCTCATTACTATTCCAACAGAATTCCAAAATGTATGATACGTATAATATATTCGTACTCGGACAAAGTCGCCGTGAATATAAAAATACCTGCTTTTGTAAGCTATTTTAGATATAGGAGATGTTTATGAGAATTCGGTGTCTTTGTAAATTCAATCGCGATGATACGGCAATCTTAGAAGCGAAAACACTTTGATATTCAGGTTCACGGAGATGCGATGTGGAGACTACACAGAAAGAACGTAATAAATCACATTTCCTATCTTTCACAGAGAAGCAATTTCAATATTCGTATTACCAAAATTCTACTTTTCAAAAGATTATATTTTACTAAGTTCCACAGGATGGACGTTAAAAATTGAAGCAATTGACTTATCGTAATTAATCATTTTGGAGCTTCATCTGAATTTTAGGATAAATCACTGAATATATAGATTAAAAATGACGAAATCCTTAAATGACGTCTCGCAATATACAAATATATTTTACAACGCGTTTAATATTATCTTTATCGCCTTCTCATTTCTAGCGAATTTCACGATCAAGACAGAAGTAAAGGCATTAAACATAGAAAAACATTTTTTGTCTCTCGTCGCTTGGAAAGACAATTTTTAATTTGTCTGCTAAATTCTCCGCTCTTCTTACGCATAAAAGAACGTTTAATTAATTAAGCCGGGCATATTTCAAACGACCGCGCAAGCCCGTTTTATTTTCTTTTCTTCGAATCTCCTTTTTCAGCTCTGTTGAATAACCATTTTGATACTCTGGTTTTCAAATATACGAGCGGAGGACGATAAACCAGGCTAGGGAATTATGAATTCGACGGATGACTCGGGGATGTATTGCCACGTGGCTAGTAACACACCGCGAAGCGTGTGTATATAGCCGCGTAAAATATTACCCATCAAATGTTTGCGAACAGGTTCGCGACGTATCTCGCAATGAAACTGCTGGTTGTATCGTTATAAAGAGTGTTGGAATGTTAAAAGAGAAAAACACGTGAAACGTGTTTGGAGTTTGAAACCGTTCGAAAATATTGCATTCGCCGATTAAAGGGCCGAGAAAGCAAATACACGTTCACCATTGCTATTTTTGGAATTAATATTCATATTTACTTAAACGGCGTATCTTCCTTATTTTTCATGCATATTTCTTGCCTTTTTTTTTTTTAATTCTTTAATATCTGTTTTAAAAATCTCAGAAAATATGTTTGTACTTTCTACGCTCGCTGTAGCTATGATGGTTTCATACGATTAAGAGTTTGCTTCTTCTCTACTTTCTTTCTGCCACTCGAGTTATAACAACCGATATGTGATCGCATCTCTGTTAAGAAAAATATAAATACTACGTCTTTCAAAAACAAATTTTTCTCTTTTATTGTGAGAAAATGATTTTATTCTTTCCTTGATTCTATCTCGTTCGTATATATGCGCATACATCAAATTCGCAATGTCTAAGCTTCACGTAGTAAACTATTTACTACGTGTACATATATCAAACTGTAATAAGAGACAAAATACAAAAACGAAGAAGGAAACCAAAAACAATAGAACCTAAAAGTCACTGACGAAAGAAATATACCTGAAAATTATTGAACATCTTTCATTCATCGTAACCCTAAAAAAAACCACTCTTACGCGTTTAAAACTGCAATAATAAGCAGCCATATAACAGAAACAGTTTTGTACGGCCGATATTCATCATTTTTACTTTAGCGTACACTCGCACTATATAAAATCACATACAACCAAATAGTCATAAATACTCACAATTCGTGAGACATATACGGATCCGTGGTATCCGGGAAATCCTCTTCAACGTCACTGACTGCATCCAAATCGTTGCACATGTGTAACCATGGGAACAGAAATTTTTCGCTTCGTTTTTTCTCCTCCTCCAATTCTTCCTCGTCGTCGACAAGCTCATCCAAGCTCTCATAATCGTCGTCGTCGTGATATTCGGAAACCTCGAAGAACTGGTCGTCCGCGATTTCCGTCGCGCGGACTGGAAGCAAAAACGAAAGCCAGACGCGCGTACGTGAAAATCGAATACGATGTTTTGTTTTCCTCGACCGGGAAGAACACGATTGTGTTCGCTTACCGAGCACCGAGCGATTTAAACAATTCAAAGCGAGTCCCTTCGAGGCGATCAGTGCCAACCAATCGAGCACAAAGAATGGTGTTTCGATTGGAAGACGCTAGAAAATTGCGTTTGCTCTCGTCGTACTTTCAAAGACAGAAGTAGCGGAGAAATTGAACTGTGCGTTAAGCTGGGCGAAGCAACAAAATTCAAAACGGAGTTCGGTTATTATTAAGCTGTGGATATTTCGTGAATTTGTTCGAAGTTTAAGGACGCGGAAATGCATACGATATGCAAATGTATATAAAGTGTCTAAATTGAAATGATCGTTACAATATTTAGTGCGTAAAGTAAATCACTGATTTCAGAGATTCCGTAATTGTGTTTATCGAGATATAAATTTGCGTAAAAATCCGCAGTCTATTTATTATATTTTACAACTTTTCAAATATTGTTCAACGCTGTCCAACATCATTTGCAATGAATGACTATTGTTTTGAAGATTAACTAGCAGCGATACATAAATTTAATCGACTCGTTCGTAACGAGAGATTCGTGTATGTGCGAATTAGACATTTGTAGGTGAACGTTGGAAGTTAGAGAATCGAATTGGTCTCTGTTTCTGTTCGAATCGAAGGGATGCAATCATGAAAAAGGGTTTCCATCAGCGTTACTGAAGCTGACACGCTCAGCTGGAAGACATTAATCTTAATGACTCCTAAGTTGCCTAAATCAATAGCGCTGACAGTCAACCCATGGAAATCAATTTCAAAATCCACAATGACGATTCTTGACCGCTAGAAACTGAAATTGATGACCGGTCGTCCACGTCAATCTTGATATCCGTATCTCGAAGATCAACCTCCATAATCCTCAGCAAACTCCAACCTATTTTTCACGATGCGACTTTTCAACCCAATATTATTATCTCGTAAATAAAAACCAAATTCATTCTTGTTATTCGTAATCACGATTTATCGTGTCTGCAATATTCATTTTTGCGAAACAAAAACGATACGACTACGTAACAAATATTGAAAAAATAAAATAAAATGAAAGTTTTATGCCGTTGAATTACGTGAAATTTAAAGTTTTTAGATTGAAAGAAAATATATATGTCGGGGTAACGTTGGAAGTCGGGGCGTGTAATAAATCTTTCTGTGAGTTGGCCATCGTTGTTCAGATGATAGTTATTGAAGCGAATGTATTACAACGGGTAACAAGTGATATCGTGGAGTGAATAATTGAGAAGTTGATGACGATGAGTCATATATATGTCGGAGATGAAAGAACATCGGGGCCTTTTTTTGGAATGTTTGGGAAAATCCCCAATACTATAGTCTAGACTATTTATTATATCTGTACTTAAATAATAAAATTTAGAGATAGTTGTTATGATTCAATCCGATTGTATTTGCGCGAGATTTGTGACAGTGAGATTGGGCTCGAAGTGACACATCTGGTCGCTGAACATAACCACGGTCACGGGGTGGACGTTTTTACCAAACAGAGGTATGGAGTAGTTATATAGTTCTCCTTAAAAAGATAGTTGATCCGACCAGGTAGTTGGTACAGAGAGGTACATAGAAAGTACGTAAGTTCAGTTTGACTTGGACTCTGAAAAAGTAAGCAAGGGCATTTGCTATCCTGTTGACCATGTATTCGTTACTGAACCTAAGATTATTGTCATTAGCATCTCGCGTGTCTAATCGTCACGGTTAATTGTCAAATTCTGTAATAGTCATCTAATCACCTTGTGAATTTATTATTATATTCATTTAGTGACTAAGTTCGTTAAACGCCCCTAACCGCAATATTAACTCGACATATATATTTTTTCGTTTGTAAATATACATTGTGAAAGAAAAATAGGAAGTAAATGATTAGTTTTGACATAACGCGATAAAAATTCTCGATCGATGGATTTATAAACCGACGATAGTATCCATCGCAAATAATATTACTGTATTGAAGGCGCAAAAACATCTGACAATATTTATAGAGCTATTCCGATAGACGAGTCATTTCGGATGCATAGCGAGTAGAACATCTTTTTCTTCTTTTGCTCGCTGATATCTTCTCCTGATCCTCAGCGACGTAGGCGTAGAGAGATTCACTGTATCATATACGTATCAGCTACTCTTTATTGGCAAACTCTACGATATCTCCATCTATTTAAAAGCACTGGCAAAAATATTTTCGATGCAATCTAGTAAATCGACCATAACTCTCGCGAGGTAAAAAATGTCATTATTTTTTAGAAATAACGATCAACGATATTCAACGATTAAACTGCGGAAGAAACGAGAAATATTTCTTTCTTCAACGATATCGACAGAAAAATTAATTAATCGAAGAGTTCAGCGAAGAGACGGTACAAATATATTTTCTCCAAAAACGAGATAAATACAGAAAACGGTGTATGAGCCGTTTAAAAGCCACGACTCTAATCAACTTCGTAAAACGATGATATTTAAAAATATTCCTTAAATTTATCTGTGAAGTTACCGTTATTTGTTCAAGTCCTTTGTGATAAATGAACTTGTGAAAGTAACGTTAATTGCATGTCTGGGTGAGAAAATTAAGAAATTCACAGAAGCTGAAGCTGATGGTTTTAGCTTTTGGAAATTTTACGCGGTATCTATACGTACATAGAATAAAAGAAAAATGGCAGAAATATTTTTTCACGATAATTTCGCGATAACGATGACGTCTCAATATTTGAGAACGTACAGAGATCTTTCTATCAAACTTAATCTCTACGGAAAATTGTTTCGCTTGTTTCCGCGTTTCTTTTAAGCTTCTCAATTACCAGAGCCACCAACCGCAACGCTCGAACCATTTTAGATGTTCTCTTCACCTACCAAACAACCGCTGCCCCTATCACCGATAAAGTTTTCCTCTTTCTGTCTTGAAAAAAAGTTCACATACTCCAGCATATTCCATTCTCGAAAATGTGATTCGATTTTCACCCACTTGCCAACGACACGAAGGTATCCGGACGGCGAATGGAAATTTTCATGCGCGGACATCGCGCGAGAAAATAAAATCGCACGAAGGAAAAAGACCGAAAGAACGAAACGGTTTAGAAAAAGAATTGACATTGGCGAGAAATCGATACGAAACGGCTGGTCAGTAACTATCGACGGGTACGGCATTTATGGATCGATACGCGAATCATCGTCGCCGACGAAATGCTCGAATTCAGGCCATTTAATCCTCCGACGATCGACGTGCGCGTCGACTCTCAAAAAATCGCGTCAAACATGATCGATGTTGCGTCAATGAATGACGATTGATGATCCGACGCCGTTTCTATGAAATAAACGCAGCTCTTGCTTTCTGGAATCGACGCTGCGTTAACCACATTCCGTCGACGCGTTAATTTTTCGCAACATTAGCACCGTGTTATTCCATTTGTCATCGAATGTTACTTTTTGATGTATTTTTTCATGCGTAATTATGGTGTGCGTATGTTGAGCACAGTTGGCTATGAAGATTGATGGTTTCTGTATTGACTTTACGGTTTTCTTTTGAATATTTGTTGGTCGATATCCGAGTTTAAAGTTGGTAAATTATGTGTAAATTTGTTGCAAATATTTGTGCAATGTGTTGAAAATGTTGTTTCTTATATTTAGAAGAAAATTATTTTTTACTTTCAAACGATACTGTAGAGAGTATTGATTCGGTGTCTTTTTGAATAAAATCGAAATTTTATTTATAGATCGTATAATATAATCAAATGTAAATAGTTTCGATCGTACTTTTGAAACTGCATAAATACTGGCTTAAAAAGAATATTCAAATTGAATGTAAAATAATTACCAGAGTAATCTACAGGCACGAAATCCAACCACGTGTAATATTCAATTTTCATCTTTCAGGATTTGAACATTTTCCTATGGATATTGAAATAGTAAACGATAAATAGCAAAATAAATAAATAAGAACAATAATAAAATAGTAAAGTATATTGGCGAATAGGAACAAAGTAAAGAAGAAATCAGTGAAAGTAAATACATGGACGCAAATCGATCGAAACTTTTCAATCGCAAATGAATTCGCGTTCACCATATATACAAATATACGATAGGTAAAAATAATCCTGACATAGTAACGAAATATTTCAGCTTCCTAAATCATATTTACAACAACACAACACAACAAATACATATATGAAGAATTACAAGCGATTCGGTACGAACATAGCAAATATCAATCGAAACTTTTCAATCGCAGATCAACTCAAATTTCCAATATATACGATAGATAACCTAAAATAAACAGTACTCACTGGATTCTTCGTGCAGACTCTCGCGTAAATCCTCGCACGTCAATTCGATCTTTCTGCAGTCGTCCGTACAGGAAACCGATGGTTTTTCTCCGGCATCTTCGAGTTGAAGACTCGGCGGTCGAAAGAAATCGTATCTACATACGGCGACGCGTGGTGTGTCAGGTTTGGACGTTATTTCTGGAAACGCGTCGGGTTTGCTCGGTACTTTCGTTAAACATTCTAATTCTTCGTCTTCCACAAGCTCGGAAAGTTTCTTTTGCATGAAAGGTGGGAAAAGTTCAAATTTGCTAAACCGCCACGTCCGATGGTCCTGTGGCTTATCCATGCTGGGACTCCATGTAATCACAAATGCTGGCTTTTCCATATCGCTACTTTTTGCATAAATAATTTACTACAAAATACACATTATACCGTGAAAATACTGTCACGATTTAATTTCCTGCGCACGGATTTTCCGTTTTTGGTTACATCGCGTATGCTACATTTCGATTTTGCGACGAAAAATAACAAAAAACTGACGATGGAATTGATCTGCAAACGAATTGTATTCTTGGTTGCTGGATAATCTCGATTCGTAGATCTGTTACCGTCGTTGCCATTGTCACAGGTAAAATTCGACTAATTATGCGATAAGATAGTTAAAATTCCAAGCGCCTTATCACGTGTGACCGTCTGGCAGGCATTCGGTCGCTCTACCCGTTCTCAGAAATATATGACAAGTACGACCAAAGCCTCCTCCCACTCCAACGAATAAAGAATATAAATACTCCCTTCAAGATCATCCAAGTCAGTCTGAATAAGTCTAAACCAGCCTGAATATTAAAAAGTCTATCGTCGCGAACCGCAAATACTATTTAATTATTGTATAAATTGAGTGGAAATAAAGAACTCGATCTCCTGTTTGGAAATCGACAATTTTTTTTTTATTTTATCTTAGTCACTTGTTGAATTTTTACGCGACACCATTGTCGATATTACCATTCCTTGCTTTATCGAGTAGATAAAGAAAAACTATCGTACGACGAAGATGGAAGGTGAAAGATAAAAGCATAAAAATAGACGAAAGAGCTACCGTAGACGGGGAATGAATAAAAGAAGTAAGAAACAGGTAAAAGTTGCGTGTAAAAGAAAATTTTTAGTTCGACTTGCAATTTAAAATTTTAACATAGAAGGTATGCCAGAAGATATATAAAAGTGCATCTAGTTTCTTATAACCTTTTTTATCCCTTTCTTTTTTATTCTTTTGAACTTCACGATGTTTTCATAAAATTTAAATAACCGAAAGTAAAAATGATTTTTATCTAAATCTAAATAAGTCGAGGTAGAAATGATTTTCGGACAATGTTTAGCGACATAATATTCTTCGCGAGGTCCAGCGACATTCGAGATCCCAGGAACTCTTAAATTCGATAACTCTTGGATCATAGAAATCCAATAGGAATGACTGTCGCTGGTAGAAAGCAATCTCGACAGCTTCGGCTTCATGGAGAAGCCAATTTCAACGACCTCCAGGACGTACAACTCCATAGCGACGACCCTTCGGCTATGGGAATCCGCAATGATGACATTGTATTAAAGATATCGATCTTAATGACGCCAAAAATCGTGAAACCACCGATATCGACGGCTTCCAAGTGCTTGACACCGATTTCGCTAAGCTTCTAGTTGTAAAAAATCATAGCGATGATTTTCGAGCTGCTAAGAGTGGCCATTCTCGATTGGCAATATCGAATTCGACGATATTCGGATCGGAAACGATCTTCAGATCACGGGTGCTCACGGATGTACTCACGAAAGTATTCGAACGCTTATTGCTTTTACATTTTATTACGGAAATGAATCCTACGTTAGGACAGCGCCAAGAAATGTACACGCGCTTCAACGAAAAAAATAAATTCAACTTCGAAAAAGTCTATAAGACGCGTATACACTTTTTGGCTTCCTCTGTATATATTTATTTGCGCGTGTTGTATAAAATATTTTGAAATTGAAAAATTTAATAAATAAACCAATTTATAAATGCATTTAAAAGTTACAAGATATTTACTGCGAAGATATATTTAATAAAAATTTGGTACACAGAATGAACAACAGCCATGCGTATGATAGATGTTAAAGACAATCCTATCGAATGTTGAGACTTGATGTGGTATAACGAACGATTGATTTGTTGAAATATTCTTGCGATCTCTACGAAATATATACTCGTACCACAATTTCTTGAATTTCTGCATACATTTTCAGACGTGTTTCAAACTTTATCGATATAATTATAATGATTGAGTTCCAGAACAGCGACGATGAAATTCTAAAACGTTCGGTATAACACACACACACAGTTTATTCGCGGAAGGTTGTTACAAGTGTGGGAATACTTTTTCGAGACACTGTGAATCAGTCAGCACGCTTTTACGAAAAATTATTTAAACGCAGTCGCTCCATTGCGCTCTCTCGTTCCATAGAAAAAATTGTCATTCGTCGATCATAGTCGACACGAATGAGAACTCGACACTGACGAAACCTAACAGAAATCGAGTAGTTGCCAGAATCAGACCGAACGGAGGAATCGGTATTGCGTCATCGACACGGCCGATCGAAGAGAATTGTTTGATAATTAAGACACGGCGATGCGTGCGTGGAATTTCATCGATTTCACGGATTCGCACACGTGCGACCACGTCTCGACGATCAGCGAGACACGATGGAACATCGACGTTGCCTGCAACTTGTCCTCGTGAATACTTCTTGCGTGAATACCGGATGCGGTCGAATTGTTTAACAGGACACACGAAGACCATTAATTAACGGTTGTCCTATTAGCGAGGCTGTCGGACGTGGACAATACACGCATTACTAGTCGGCGATAACGGGTAAATCGTAATTAAATGGTCCAATTAGGCACGGCGACCACTCAAAGTCTGGAACAGCGAGCCGAGCAAAACCGGCGTGTCTTCGTTCTTGTTCTTCGTCGAGGAGAATCGTTCAGAACGTGACATGGGTATGAAATTCCGCTGTTTTTGCGATTAAAGATTTTTACGGCTCGTTAACCAGATTACTCCGAATGATCGCAACTTGAAATTTCAGAGAAATTTATTTTCTCGAGGCTCTTTGATAATTGATATAAGTATTAGGTTGTCCCAAAAGTGTCTTTCTTTCGCAAACGTGTTTTTTAGAACAGTGCACCTTAATGGTATTAATATAATAATGGAATTATTGGGATGAATAATGGAATTTATTATATAAATCCAACAGAGCGACAGTTCAAAGTGTTACAACAGAATGATGTATCGAGCGCTAATTTAGGAGGGTTTTTATATCGAGGTTTTAGTCCCTTTGGAGGGGTTGTCGCCAGGTGTGTATCAGAGGCGGCTATTTCGTTACTGTCCGGTTATTGTTTCGATAGCTGTGGTATGCATGATGTCTGAATACTGAGCGGGTGGCCTTCTTGAGCGTGTGACAGCAGCGTGGTATGGAAGACGGTGAGACAAAGGAAGTGCTGAGACGCGTGCAAATGTATATCGACGAAGATCCTGGGAATCGTTTATTAAATAAATCTAAAACTATTTTAATATGAATTCTAAGCGTAACCTTAGTGTTCCTTTACTTTTATTTCGGCAATTAAGATCCACAATTCTCAACACTTATAACCGTACTTTTAACGATATTAATCAAATACGATAACTTTCTTGAAAAGCGAAGAAAAATCGTGTTCGGCATTGGACTCGAGAGAGTTTTCATTCAACGTAGAGATTTTATATCGGCCAACTATAAAACGTGCCAGCTAGTTCGTTAGTTGACGTTACGTACAATCGTTCTTTATCGAAAGGATGCCACCGTTTGTGATTTTTGCGATTCGCAAACCGCGTTGCGCGATCGTAAATAAATATGGTCGCGACAAAGGTACGATTAAAAGCTGGCCGGTGAAGAGACAAAGAAGAGGACAAAAACGAAGCGGGGTAGAGGAAAAATCTAGGAAGAATTGAAAATACGCGTCACTGCTAATTGGCCTGTGTGCCGATTCGATCGACTTGTACAAAGGGAGGAAAAATCAAGACCGAGTCTGCTCGCATCGTTCGAATAGCCAAACGTTGAAGTTTGATTTATCTCGTTAAGGAGAGAATCGAGCTTAATTTGCCCCATCAAAAATGGAATTAAGCTTAATCTATAGCGCACGGCCCCGAGCAAATGCAATTAATTAGCCGAAAAAACGAAAATAAATTTCAGCGAGCGTCACGAACGGCGTTCAGTTCGTTCGACGATGAACGCTTGTTTTTCGAGGATCGCGCGTCGAATCAATTGACAGAGAACTGCGAATAAACTGACAGAAATTCTGCTCGATGTTCTTTAGCGGTCTTTCACTTGCGATTCAATTTGAAAAGGAAACACGAATAATTGGATGATACGTCTAAATCGCGGAGAGAAGGATTTATATGAAATTTTTATAAAAATCGAGAGCAGAAGGAAACGTCAAATAAATCAGCGAAAAAATCGGTAGATAGACCAGTGTTGATTTAGCGAATGATAATCGGGTTAGCAGCAGCCTCTGTCTGGCACAAAAATATTTGCCAGAGATCTCAAAAAAGCTTCGACGTTTTCAATCGTGTTCACTTTTCATCCAGTCCGTTTATTTTCTTTTTGTTTTGTTTCTCTTCGTTCCTATTTGGTCACGTTGTTTTGCCATGAAATTAAAGAAAATCGAAGTTTAAACGAAACTGACAGTCGAATAGAGATTCGACAGCGAGGGGGAGGCGGATGAAGCTTTGATAGCGTCAAACGGGATATCTTCCATGAACAGAGCGAGAAATATTTGCCCGAGCATTTGAAATTCTGAAGCTGCCTTTTCCTGAAAGACGAGATTCCTTTGAATAACTGAAAAGCGAATAAACGGAAAATTATCCAGATACCAGTTTAAATCATTCCACCGTTAATTATAAAATCTAGACTACACGCGGCAAAATGTTCCTAAAGAGATAGAAACATAAAATATACATAAATACAATAATCAATTAGACTTATACGTACGTCCCTCGATCGTTTCTCGATACAACAATTGATAAATTGAATACTTCGTTCCTACAACTATGAAACTTATTCCGTATACAAATGATATACACGACGATGTACGCGAATAAAAAGAACGATTGAAAAATTAAATACATTCAACCCTGCGACAATATCAGACGCTATAAAATATTTGTGCGTTTATGAACGAGATTTCATCGCAAAGATCGCGCCATCGAGATCGAAACACGTTCAGCAAGTGGAAAGTTCGAGCTGGCAGAGAGGTTCTTTGGATTCTGGCGGGATTTCAAATTTTCTTACGATTTAGCGAGTTCCTCGTGCTTCTATCGACCGGCTTACGAGGCAATTTAAGTCGCCCGATGGGATTCGCGACATTTTCGGCGGATTTGCAAGCTTGTTAGCCGAGTTTCCTGCGATATAATGCGGTCCTACTAACTCGGCTCGTTCCAGTTCCGAGGACGCAGCTATTCCTTTTAAAATTACGCTTGTCGATGTTGGCGTAAGTTTGGTCGCGCGCGTTCATTGGCTGGCGGAAATAGTTGCAGCGGAAACTACACTGTTCGTTGCTCAAGTTGTTTCCGTGAAGTTTGCGTTTCATTTCTCGGCTTGGTTGCATTAATAAAGGAGAAGCATCCTCGGTCGGAGCTTGAACAGAATAATTATTGTGGCTCGTTGAGTTGTTAATGTCGCTATACTTGCGATAATTAAGAACGGTGGCGATGTTATTCTCCTTCGATCGTTGCAACGCGACGATTCGCTGAAGTAATTTTCTTGGAATAAAACACATTACGGTAAAAGTTGCAATATCGTTGGGGTAAGACGCGTAGTTGTAGCTTTGATGCGACGAAACAATGTTCATTCAATTACATCAAGTTTCCTCATTCAAATCATCATCGTGTTGTCCACCTAAAGAGTAATACTCTTAAAACAATCTCTTTATCTATAGAAAGAACTTCTTCGACCGTGTTGAAATTATCGTTACTTCAAACGTAGATAATTTAACAATTAACGTACAAAGAATTTCTTTCGTCGGTTAAAAATCCTTCAAATCGCTAATAATTTTCATCCGCTGTGCGATGCTAGACTTAACTCGATGTAGGATACTTTATATTTCGATTTCATTCGTTTCTTTCTTTCAAAATTCTCTATACAAAGTTACTATACTATACGTCACTAACGATTTGATTTCCTCAGGAAGGAACAGAGTATCCGTGTTCCGAGTATTGAAGTTAATCGGCCGATTTCACCTGACTTTACAGTTTCTTCTGTGTGTACGAGATCGTTATTGGTTTTACGACTAAATTTCATCCGTCGGGAAATCTCGAGCTCCATTTCGTCAATAACAAAGGTCTTTGATTCGATTGGCCCGATCGATGGACCGGTGTGCAACAAGCTCGCAGTTCCTTCCACGACAAAGCAACTCTGATAGCTATACGCGCTACACGTTCGCGTATTTACGTGGCATCCTTGAAGAAAAATGTCTTTCCCTCACGTTTTATCAAACTGCGACCGTCGTCTCTCACTTAATTATCCTTGATCGATCATCGATATGTTATTGATATTAAGAGTTGGAAGTTGACTTGCAAAAAGATCAATAGGCAAGGTTTATTAGATACTTCTTTATTTGCTCTTTTATGCTTATAACAGTTTGTTCATCTGAGACCTGGATTTTATCTGGTAGTTACTTTTTAATTCTATTCTGAATAGTTTCGACTCGATTTTTATAGAACTCTATGGTCTCAAACTGATACCAACAACGTTTGACAATCCCAAGATAGAAACGAATAAGTTTAAAAGTGTTGCTAATAAACTTTTGTACAGACGTCTACGCGGTTACGAGAAACACAAAGGTCCAAAAACATACAAAATGCACAAAGTAAGATACTAGTTACAGTTATATCGTATTTCGTTCATAAAAACACGAATCGAGCACATTTATGAATTTATCATATGGCAAATAATCCAAGTACACGCTAAGGAACCATAGACTGAAATACAGTTTAAATGCAGTCGCATCCAAGTATGGAATAAGTATCTGTTGAATATACAGTACATTTGTATTGTACACACGAGAGTGAGGGAACGTAGAGCGAAAACACACGCAAGTACGTAGCTCCTCCATAGTATGTATGTGAGCGTCGTATGATAATCTAGGACTCCATTGAGAAAAAAGAGAAAAGAGCAGTGTGAAATCTCGCGCCCTAGGCCTCCGGCAAGTAGTCCACGTGGAGAGTGTCACGTCGGAGACACGGGGAGTGGTGAAATTAACACTTTGACTGCCACGCCGAAATCACATGTTTCGCTGAGGACGCCGCGGGAGTATTTTTATTATTCAAAGCATATAATGGCAAAATAATAATAAATCGATGATGTAAGACAACATTCTTCACCGATGGACCGTTTATCTGATTGGTGGTTACGGGTGACCACCGTGGCGCCTTGATAACAGTTGATAGCGACGTATTATAACGAGGCTTCGTTTATTTCAACAAACCATTCGCATTCGTTGTTTCGTTGCAAGCAAAACGTGCAGAATTTATTGTTGAAACGTGTAGAAGATATTTGTTACGTCGGCCGGCTCTCTATCTAGCCCCGGCCATACGCCACGAGACTTTCGATGAATCGTATTCCCAACCGTCGCGCGCGATACTACAATGTCGCGGACCGATCACCTCATGACACCGGCGAAATACCTACAATGTCGCGGCGAGCGCATATTTTCGTCGGGCGTCGAGCTCTAGTAGCTTCGAATTCGGTCCGGTATTTTTCCAACACCCAAAAAGGGGCGTACATGATCGTAGCGCGAACGGTGGCGTGATCCGGGCTTGGTGGGGGTCGTCTTCCAAGACAAAAAAGAAGCCATCGAAAGGCGATCAGTCCCATCTGCAGATTCACATTAAACACATCGAAAAGTCGGGTTACAATTAATTCACGTTCAAGTTCGTCATCTTTGAGGAAGCGAATCGAAAACATTGAAAACTTGTCAGCACGCGCATTTATCGTTAATTATCTGTTGCTCTCTACTTTATTGTTATAAATACAGATTCTATTAACCCTGTTAACGCAGTGTTAATTTATTCAAACACCCCTATTATCCTAAACGAAATAGGGGATCGATCATTTCGCGGCGTCGATTGTAAGATCGTAACGGGAACTTACGACTCCCGTTGACGTGCTTTCTCGTGAACGCGTCTCTCCGCGAGTGAACGAAATAATATTCGTAAATGGTATTTGCTCATTGTATATATAACAGTAAGGTATGTGCACACTTCTAATTTCAATTATATGATTACAAAGTAGCATTTACGATTATTTTCTAAGCTGCGTTTATAATAATATTCGTAGATTATCCCCAAAGATATGGATGCAAACACAGTGCACCGTTAAATGCAAGATTTGTTCTCATTTTTTTTTTTTTATTGATGTTCCAATAAAAATGTTTAATCGTTCAATGGGGCACTTTTTATTTCAAAGTATCTTCTATTTATCGGTTATATTCAAAATGCATTAACTGTCAATTTTCTTTCAATTTTTACAATTGTAAGAAGTTGAAGCGCTCCGGTAACCAACGACCACCGTGGTGTCACAGGAGAAACCGTGGCCGGTCATATATGACCAACGTGGCAGTCCTAGCGTTAAGAAAATCACTGGTCGTTTCCTCGGGTCGCAGTTCGAACGTTTCACAAATAAAGTAAAAACTTGAATTTTAGGTATATTTAGTAGTAAAATTTATTGTACGAATCCAACAGAGTGACGGTTCAGAGTGTTATAACAGAAAATGTCGAGAACTGATTTTAGGGAGGTTTATATATTAGGTTGTCCGAAAAGTTTCTTTCGTTTTATAAGGAAATAATGTATGCACAACATTTTCCGTTTTATATTATTTTATCGAATTACGTATGATCCATTTTGTTCTATCAAAATAAAGATCACATAGATCGACAGATTAGGCTTCATGTTTGTATAAAGACGCTTCGTTGTAAAAGACGTGTCTGTAAAAGAAAGACACTTTCCGGACAACCTAATACTATGGGATTGTCTCCCATGGAGGGGGTGTCGCCAGGGCCCAGACCAGAGATGACCATGCTGTTTCTGTTTTCTGACACTGGAACACTCGCTAAATTGTTGTTTCGATGGCCTGCGGGATGTTCGTTAGATCCGCTTCTATCGATAATTTATGGCTCTGTGACACGAGCAAAGTTATGTGAATATTAGGCTAAAGTTCTTTGTAATACCTCTCCAAAGTCCTCTCCATACTTTAGCAGGATCCATCAGTGTACGGCAATAAAATTCATCGATCTCGTTGTCCTGAATTCTGAGTAGACGAGCATCTCGACTGGAAGATGGTCCCAGGCAGATGTCTTAGCTGAAGAATAACGTTAGCCGAGTCGCACAACTTTGAAGTAGCGTTAACCACGACTCGGTGGTAGCAGCAACCGAAATCCACGACACCCATGGTGCCACCAGCAGAATCCCACGTTCTCGAAAACAATTCCTCTCTTGAGCGAACCTCTTGTAAATGAAACGGGATAGGAATAAATGGACCGATGGAAATTTAAAGGAGAACTTGTATCTAAAGTCGCGCAGAGATACGTGTAATTTGAACGAATTAGAATAGAGCAGAGACGATTGATTGGAACACGACAGAATGGAATGAAGATAATAGATAGGTGTTGAATTAGGAAAATTGTTTAACGATTATTTTACCGCGTTGTCATATCCTAAGAAACAAAATGAAATTCTTCAATTTTGTCGTCATTTCGATTCTCTCGTCAATTAGCTCTTGTTACAGTTTCAGAACTTACGGTTACGACAAACAAGAGAACGTAGGATCGTTGATGTTTGAGAAGATGGAACACAGAAAGTTTCGCGTCACAGCTACCAGCATATCTTCTTTAATCGCAGCTCGTAACATAGGGGAGAATAAACGAAGAAACAGACAAAGTATGAGCAATAGTTGGACGAGCGAAGAAAGTTGGAGCATTGACATAGAAGACATTCGTATCTTCTAACAAGTTTTTTTATAGTTTACTAGACTGTGAATTTTTACGCAACTTGGTATTTTTATTAACGCAACTAAGGAAATGGGGTCTATATAAAAATACACCCATAAAACAAGATACGTAAGTTTACGTAATTTTAACGCAAGTTTAATTACAAAGAATTACTTTTAAAAGGAAACAACTTTATTTTCAGCATTTTTTATATTTTCATTTGTATATTATACGGTACTCGAATATTGAAACTCGCAACACCAAACATGATACAACAAATTTACTAGGAAAAATTAAATTTTCATCGTGTTTTACTCGATCTGATAGCTTCTTGATAACGAATCTTATTATTAACGAAGTTGCATTAACAAAGGCCAAAGTTCACACAGCGTTCCTTTAATAATCCGTACGCGTGTGTTTATCATTTAATTAACGAGATACAAACACATCTTGTTTTAGGATCTAATAAGAAGCCGTAAAGTTGCCCGGTTACCTTTGAAACAAACGCATACGGTAACTCTAACATCGGCTTGATAAACTTTATAATTTCGCATTGTGCTTGTTAATCCGGTTCTCGCGAAGCTTTCGCGCACTATCGATCCGTGTACCTACATTGAATTTTCTTGACTTCAAGGATGAACTCGAATGACCTGGCCAATCTATCCGATAAGATTTCAGCTATTACAAGTGCAAGTGCGACGTGATTTTCTGTAACTTGTGTGATCGTCGTTTATTTTTTAGCCGGTGAAATTTCTGATACGTTTAAGAACTTTTTGTTAAGACAAGATTAAGAGATTAGGAATCGAAGAGAGTGGGAGGAAATTAGAAAATAATTTATAGAAACTGATATATTAAAGCTAACATTAGGATAAATGATTTGCATAGAAAGTAGATGGTCGACAATAATTAAATCGTATGTGTACAAAGATAAGACAAATAGCATGTTCCACACTAAATATTAAATTTAAATCTTTCATATTAAAGAAATCGTTTTGAGATTTAAATTATCGTTTTGTAATATGTAAAGAGGTGATTTACAAAATTGATGAAGTGGTCGGTACAATAAAAAATTAAATCGTATGTATATACAGATAAGACAAATGGCATGTTCCATACTAAATGTTAACTGTAAATCTTTTATATTAAAGAAATCGTTTTGAGATTTAAATTATCGTTTTGTAATATGTAAAGAGGTGATTTACAAAATTGATGAAGTGGTCGGTACAATAAAAAATGTAATAAATAAGGAACTTTTAATCAATCTGAAATGGTACAAAATACGAAAAGTAGAAAAGAAGGTACGTGATACTGTCTGATAAATTATGAAACTAACAATACAGAAACTGTTATAATATTAAAGAGATTTGTGGCGATACCTACTTACATACATATAGCGAGCAAATTATCATAGAAACGAGAACGCGAAAATCTACCGCTCGTTAGAATAATAACGCAGTTGCTGTACGTATTATTATTATTATTATTATTATTATCCTTCCGATATACTATTTCAAACCTTTACATATTTTATTTCTTTTATCCCAGCTAATCTATTAATACCAGCTTCCTAATTACAATTTCCATTATACAATCTGTTATAATCTATTATAATCTATTACTATAGCCTTTCTAATTAATCCACCAACACAACATCTGCAATATCGAATATCGAAAATTACTGTTCACGCGAGAAACGAAGAAAACTACGTAAAAAGCGATAAAAAAATACACGCGAGACGATTAACGATGCTTGAAGTATACGTTATCGCTTTCAATATTATCGAATACAAAACCCTCTATTCGTGTAGTGTTAAAAAGAAGAAAAAAAAGGAGGAAAAAAGAGAAAAAAGTTGCAATTTCCCATCGGACAATCGAAACGGTCTATGACGACGACATTCATCGAAAACACGTTTCCAACTCGTCACCGCCGGTTCGTTTCGACGAAGAAGCGTCGACGACGGAACCACCGGCATTTTCATTATCGGACATCGGTCGCGAAATCGAAGCGGCGACAATTTCGAGCGCAAGCGGCGCAAAGTTTGCCGCGCGAACGGCTGCCACAAGCCCTTTCCCTGCTTCCTCTGTGGCGTGCAATTAAAAAGCCCTCCACGCAAAACACCGTCCCCGCGAAGAAGTCCTTCACTGTTTTGTCCTCTATCGGCGCTCCTCTATTTTCAACGCGGTCCCTTTGCCGCGCTTTCCCTCGCACTTCCGCTCCGCTTCCGGAAACGCGTGTTACCAGCGCGAATCCGTGTCGCGTGAATTGCCACGAAAGTGCCGCTGAAAAAGATTCCAGGGAAATTTCGGTGGTACGTTTCCACGAGAATGTGAGATTTTAGATTGTGCAATTTTTAATTGGCAATTCTTGTTTGTTCTGGTAAAATGAAACTGTATAGGTAATTACCGAGAAAGCAATTAATCGGCTGTTTTGAACTGGTCGCATTGTAATTAAACATGCACACAAGCTCACGAAAGTATTCGAACACTCGTTGGAACTTATTTGGAATATACTGTACTATACTATACTGTATAATATACCTGCTATATGGAATAGAAATTTTGTATCTTGCGAGAAATATTTCAGAAGAATGGGAAAGTTGTTTAAACGATCGATTATCCGTACTGTATCGATAAACTTTATTTAATCTATGTCATTATGTAGCCATCTATAGCGTTTGTTGTATGTTTAAGACAACTAGTCATATTGTATGCCAATTTTTTATTATTATCGTTATGATTGTAACGACCGTGCTAATGAAATTTCAAAAACTTTTGTACAAACGAAATATATTTGTAAAAATGTTTTATGATTAACGTTCGAACGTTTTCGCGAGACGATATAAACGACGCCTTTATCGCGGAAATTTACAGTAGAATTTGGAGAAAAGGAGAATTTTGTTTGAAAAAGATTTATTTATGAAGTAGCACTTTGCTTTCCCGTGTTTCGTATTATTATTTTATTTATTTTCATATTATTAGCGCCGTGGCGATGTAATTTATATAAATTGCGATGAACGAATTCGGAAAGATTGCAGGAAAATATCAGCGATATTATTTTTTACGGGAGTCTGAATTTTGCCCGAATTGAAATTTAAATAACGCAAAATTAATCATTTTTCTTGCGAAAATCTGTATTCTTGCGGTATGGAAATTGCAGAGGTAATTACACCGGCAGCTATTAAAAGGCAATTCTGAACTAATTGGATCGTTGACAATAAACGAACAGTACATAAATTTTGAAGCACGATGAAAATGAATGTTGTCAGATTGTCATATACTGTTCGGTCCAATTCGAATACTATTCGTTCGTTTCCCCATTGGCTGATAACGTTGAATAACAGAATGCTAGTATCGATGGAATAAAACGAAATTCACTAAATTTCGACTAATTTTACACGCTTGTAAAATCACCTATTTCGCGGCTAGCAACAACCTAACAACTCCATTACATTACTCTGAACCAGCTTTACATGCCCAATCAAGCAACCTCCTCTGAAAATCACTCCGTTTGATCAATCGAGAGTCAATATTCGCTGTCGACGTTAACTTGTCGGCGAACGCAGGATTACTACGCACACGATGGAGAACATATCAACGAACATACATCCCAGAACGAAAACGTAGCTTAGGGCGAAGCTGCTGGTCCGTTAGTGGCCAGCTTAAATGACATTCGAAGCTGAAGGCTAACTAATCCAAGTTTTGGCCTGCACACGTAGAAGCAACCTGCAAAGTGGAAACTCGAGATGAAGAGAAAGAGAGAGAGAGAGAGGGAGGGGGAGGCTTCCTATGGTCGAAAGCAAGCGGACCAGGTCTACGAACGTCGAACAAAATTGCACCTGAGTAATTGACTGGGAGCACTTAAGGTACGAGCCGCAGTGCCCGTCGAACCCGTGAAGGTGTGACGTGGTCGATTATCGAGCGCACCTGCTACGCTTCGATCGATCTGCTTCCGACCAATCCCCCTCTTCCTCTTCCCGTCCTTGTCGTCAGGAGTTTCAAACTGCTTTAAATTTCCTACGAAAATGTTTATTGGATCACCGCGTCCAAAGTGTCGGACGATGAGTAACACTCGTCCTAGAGTTTAGATCTACTTAGTAGAGCGATGGGATTAATCGAAAGGACTCTTCCAACTACTTCAAATTTCCGAGAAAATGAATTTAGTAGCCAATTTTATCGAATATCGCGTGGGAGCAATGACGTTTACGTGAAGCGATACAAGAAGGGCTGAAGAAGATACGTATTCGGAGGGTTGGAAACGCGGAAGAGCGTTTGAATCGCGTGTGTTTCGCATGATCGTCTGAACGAGGAAGAGTACGGCTGACCAAGATTTTAGGTAGATCTATTTTTATCTATTTGTATAAGGAACCTTTCTGTTAATACAAGGAAGAGTACCTTGACGAAGAGAGACTTGTTAGAAAGTGTAACCAGAGTTGTTTTAGTATTTAGCTGTATCGAGTTTCGACTGTAATCGCTGTATATCCACTAACATTCGTCGCTATGTTATTTGTTATAATAAATACTTTCCATATATGTATATACATATAATCGTATATTTCAAGAATATAAATATAGACAGGTGTAGTAATTAAGAACTAGATGGGTGAATGGTGAGCAGAAGTACAAGAATGGGTGTAAAAAATGCCTTACGCAAAAATATTTATTCAACATTACGTTAAAAATATCTACATCTACATCTATCTACATTGAAACATCTATCATTAAAAATATCTACATCTGTCTACTATGATGAAATTGATAATGCGAAGAACAGCCTTGACTATTTATAACATCTCACATCGAGTATACTATCTATGACTAAAGTCCATAAAATCAAAATCTCTATATATCCTGGTAAAAATCATCGAACAAAAGTAGATTAAAACCGTTTCAAAAATATTCTCTTTAAAAGCATCTATCAGATTTTGCGCCGAGATTATTCCACCATAAATGAGATTCGTCTTAAAATCTAGATTGAATTATAATTATAAAATTAATCACAGAATGTCTTTCCGCCTGTTCTAGATTAAGGTTTTCGCTCTACGTATTCTTTTCTCTTTCCCTCGTTTCCTTTTTATTCCGTAGTTCTCTTCGCTCGGCCACGATCGTATCTTTTCGCAAAATGAAATTTTTCGCCCGATGTTAATCGTCGGTCGAGCAAAGCTGATCCTCGATATCTGCCGCGAGAAGTTTCGCGCGCTTTTTTCCCCTCGACTTTTACTCGCCCAGTACGTGGCCCAATTTAACCAGAGCTTCAGCGCACGAGCGTAGCAATCCTCCCTCGACAATTTCGAGGATACGCCGTGAAACTTGCGGGTATTACGTGAATCGTTGGGAAGAAGTTGGAAAAACGTAGACGAAGTTCGCGGTTCGAAATTGCCTCGTGATTATCGCGAAATGAAAAGGTAGATATCAATTTGTTTCAATTAATAGCAGCAAAACTGATTGACTTCAAGTAATATTAAATATCTGTAGCAATAGCTACAGGTTGTTTTCATGATACATAACGTAATTTTGAGAATAGTTATATATTTAACGATGCAAATTATTAATTTATTTCGCTTGATCATTGTTTATTATATACGTAGCCCTGTATAACTTTATTGTGGTTTTTGAATTATGTTCAATTTCGCTCTGGTTTCGACGAATAATTTTAGGCCGAGTTTTAATATAAAATAAAAAGAAGGAGATTTTTTATACAATCAATCGATCATTCTTTCATCTTTTCGTCAAACTTAAGAAATTTCTTAACGGCAGAAGAACGCAATTGATAAATTTGTATTTACATGCGGAGACATCGTGTATAGTAATTTACAATATTTTAATTCCGTTGAAATCGTTGCATTTCATTTAGTGCAAGACAGATATTTTTACAACAATGCGAATGTTTTAAACGTTGCATGCGTCATCGAAACGGATTGTTAAGAAGAGAGAATGCGAACATTTTCGTGCTCCTTTTCTTATCGAGAAATTAATTGTATCGTTTAAACAAATACTGACAGCTATACCGCCACTATTGCGAAATAAAGAAGCGACGTATCTGACTGATTTATGCGAAAACTTCAAAATTCCCGCAAGCTACTCGATGCTCGTTCGAAGCACAAATCAAATGGAATAATGGAATAGCACGAGAAGTTTACTCCGAGCCACGGATTACTTTTTCAGAACAATATTTTACGGATTAACCGACTGTAAAATAGATATTAAAACTTCTTTTAATTAACCTTTCAATTTAAACTTTCATTCGACGTTACGAATATGAATTACATTTATTATAATTCAAGACTTTCGTTCCAACTTTTAACTTCAACATCATCAAGTTTTTGCGTTTCATTTCCAAGTAACTTGTCCACGATTTACGCTCATCCTCCTCGTCTATGAAAAATGTACGAATACTTTTAGAACCTTGGATTTAAATTCCAAGCTGATTTATCGCGTAGGTGTCTTTCACGATTTTTCGCTACATGTACGACTGTACGGAACATTTTCATTCCTACGCGTTTTCGGCGACTATACGACGCAGACTGGTCGACTGTTTCCATTTTGACATCGTTTCAACGTCTCCTGCTCGCAAATTTTTGACTCCCTTTGATCATTTCTGTCATTCCCTTTTGACACACCGTGCATTTTTCCCGAATATTTCGTAATATTTTTGGTCGCTTATACGTCGTTAAAAAACTGCCAACGGTCAGCCGAATCGCGATTAATGTTCTAACAGTTCGAATAAATGTATGCGCATCAGTTATTTTATAAAAATACCAGCGAAACGTGAATGACGAATCCAATCTACGACCAATTAAAAGAACATAAAACTTCGTTCTTCTTGTTACCGACAGCAGCAATTTTTATATTTGAAAAAATATGTCCAAAAATTGATAAAAAGAGCCCACGCATTTTAAAGTAATAAAATATTTTAAAGAACTGTAGGTACAGATCACGGTGTTATTACCAGAAATAAAATTTAATTACCGGAATTAAAATTTGATATGTTAATCTAGTTTTTTCAAATAAAATAATTGAAATAATTAGTTCGCAAAAATGTGCATGACGAATCGAACTTCTGTGACTAGCTAAAACAGCGTAACTTCGCTGCTCTTTTTACCGATAACGACGATTTTAATATTTGAAAGATATATTTGAAAATTGCTTGTAAGTGTCCGTACGAAATATTTTAAAGGATCGTAGATACGGATCGCGATATCATCAACGAAGATGGTTAAATTAAAATTAATTATCGCATTTGAACAAATACCGATAAAAATAGTTGAATCGATAACGATTTAGTTTTGAGATAGGATAATTAGAATGATAGAAATTCTAACTTGAAGACAAAACGAGGAATGAAATGTTCGTAAGAATCTTGTTTCGCGAGTTTTACTATTTATGCGCGCTGGTTTGTGAAACATCCGGTATATTTAAATTATTGAAAGCTCCAGCATCCTGAAGCTCGTAAACGACGCGGCGCGGCACGCTCCTCTCTACCTCTCTCTTTCTGTAGACGCTTGTACACGTCGTCCTCGCTTATATGATTTAATTACGCGCCAGTAAATTGCTATAAATTGCTGCCCAAACAAATTTCTGTCATCCGTGAAGGAGCAACGATCATTCCGCAAGGAGTCTATTCCGTTAAAATGTAATCGCTGCTCCAACGATAAAATAATTATCCCGTTCGCTTTAAGACAGCTTATTTCGGTAAAATATGTATGAGAAGATAATTTAAAAAGTATGAATTTAGGAGGATCCAGGAAATATCCAAATTATAGTCGTTGAATAAAAAATTACGCATAATTATACGCGGTACGTTAACTTTTTCGCTGCCGAGTTAATTAAGAGCTACAAATATTTGTAACTTTTTTACTTACGAGAAAGACGAGAGATTGCATTTTTTATAAGTTACAACCGATGGAAAACTACCGGCATTAATGAAGCAGTACAGCGTGATAACTGAGAATGTGTGTAATCTATCCGGGCGAATTTACAGGAAAATCCATAATTACATATTTCACGATAGAAACGAGACAAAACTGATAATAATTTTCTATATATTATCTAAACAAACAAACTTTATCCAAATCTGCTTACGTAGTCAAACTCGTTGTCCGAAGAACGCAAAATCTGCGAAAGCTTGAAGGTAATTTTCGCTCCTCCTCCAAAAATGTCGATAAGGAAAAATTGTCGATGAGGAAAAATGTCTGACAAGTGACACGTATCAAATCGTTGATTTGGACGTTTCTCTGTAAGTAAAACGCTCAATTATATTTCTGGAATACTTTTAACGGGCTCATCTGTCACTCGAGTTCTTTCTTCCGAGTTTCATGTACGCGAAAATATCAAGACAGTCTCGTTAAATTATTTCTCACTGGCCGGGTCTCCACTGGATCTTCCGTGATCGTTATTCTTTCCACTTTCCATCTCGCCCTTTTCTCTGTAGTTCTCGCCGCTCCCAAACCCGTCCTTCCTTTTTTCATTTTCATTATTCTTTATAACTAACAAGCTTCCAGCTGGTCCTTTTGAATTTTGATTTCTTTTCATGTAAAATTCTCTTTCCCCGCCCACTTCTGCCCTGCTCCACCGCTTTCTCTCGGTCCATCCCATCGTCGTTCACACACGATTCCCTGTCCCGGTCTCTCCGCTGTCCTTTCACCGTCTCAACCCCGACCCCTCTACATCCGCCTCTCGGCACAGTCTCTTTGTCTTCCTCTTTGCACGGTCGCAGCCGCGATTACGTTTGTTCGCGGTGGCCCGCGAAATTTTACCAAAGCTCTCTCTCTATGCAGCCGTGGCCTGGCCATTTTCACGACTGCCACCCTCGAATAATACGCTGTTTCGGTGAACTCGTCGTCGTTAAATCGTTGGAGAGAAAACGTAGGCAAGTACAAAAGTCAGGGGTGGAATGTCTGGTCTGGTAAACGAGTCGATGGTCGAGAACACGCGAGACGCGGCGATTGTAATCAAACGTGTAATCGACGCTTTTATCGCTGAGATTTGTCAAGAAATTGTCTACTTTATTTTGTGTTTCATTACCGTCGTTATATTTTTATTACGCTTTTGTGCGTCTTTGTTATACGAGCAGTCGCGGCACGATCTTACGGTGAAATTTTTGGAGACTATGGGTTTTCGTTCGAAGAGAAAAAAATTATGAACGTTGGTAATTTTGCTCGATGCGAGGCGATTCGAGAAGCATTTCTCGTATCACCAATGTTGTTGCAGCAACGTTAGTGGACTAGAAGAAATGAATGTTTATAGTCGTTTGTTGAAACGTAAATTGGAATTAATTGAATCGTAGGAAGGTTGCAAACAATTATGGTAAATGATAGATGACAATTATAATTTATTAGCAAATTTTCTTCTTCTATCTTCTTTAAGTCGATCGGCATGTTGAAGATCCTTCGGTAGAGTTTCTTCGTCGTTTCCTTAGAAAACTGTATCCCTCTTTTGCCGTCTAAAGCAAAGAATTTTACCTTTTGCTTAGAAATTCCGAATATTATACAGAATATTGTACATCAAATACGAATTTTACGACTTGTTAATCAGGTCCTTAACCCTTTCGCTTCGAGCGCCACTTATAGGCGGCGTCCAAATGATGTATATATAATACAAGTGCTACCTGTAGTCAATAATATATTTTTTCGTTATCGGCAGAACATTTTCTGTTGATTTTATTGACATTAATTATTGGATTAATCACTTCTTAAAGTTACTCATTGTTGAAACAACATCGAAACGTTTCACGCAATATATTTCAAACATCCGAACGATCGTATACTGTTTCATGCTAAAAAATTTATTAAATTCATTGACAGTGACGCGATATTTCATATACGTTTCTTAGAAGAATTATTGTTATTTAAGACTTAGGAAAACGTATATACAGCAACCACGCACACTGTGCGTATTTCTGGCTCGTGTTTCCTTTCAGTGACGATACTTTGGCGGACTGGACTGCCGAAGCGAAAGGGTTAGTCACTTCTTAAGTGTCGTTTGTAGTAAAAATGATAAAAGATGAAGAAGAGATGAAATGAGTGTAAAGATTGCAATGTCGGCTTATGTATAGATGCTTGTTTCAAAATATATCATACAGAATTACATTACTAATCTTTGCATACTAATATATTAAGTAATTTGCGTTTCATAATTAATTATATTAAACATTTTATCGTAAAGTCTTGTAAATATGTGTAGGAATGTAGTATAGTGTATAGTATAGTATAGCGTAGTATCGTGGACGCATTGCCTGGGAGATATCGAGTGTGTGTTGTCAGCGTATTAAAAAGAAAACCATTGTAACGAGAGTAATTAGTGACGAATAGTGACTGCGTAAACATAGATTGACGGAGCATCAAACGATATTGTAACAATCATACCGTTACCAAACCTACTAGCGCTATACTATTTCCTACATATAAAAATGCCTATATTATCTCTGATTTTGTAAGCCTTTTCATATTAAAGATATAAATTATACTTATCATATTGGACCGTAAAATATTTTATTCAGCTGTTAGTTAAGATTTAGGAAAACGTATATACAGCAACCACGCACACTGTGCGTATTTCTGGCACGCGTTTCCGTCCAGTGGCTGGACTACCGAAGCAAAAGGGTTAAAAGTCTTAAAAACTTTCAAAGTTGAAAGTACTAGCTATATTGGTTGTAGGAAGTACCAAGCATATTATGTTTCAATTTATTTATTACAGTTATAATTTGGAATAATACAGCATCGTCCACTGATAAGGAATATCGACATTAAGAGATAAATTACAGATTACAAATTGATCAATTTCTGCGATATAAAAATCTAAAATGTTAATGACTAATATATATGAAAATTGTATCTCGTAGAAGATACTCTTCGATTTGAACTCGCATAGTAAAACAGGATTGCAGAAAAGTCCAAAAGTGCTTTGAATCGATATCGATCGATAATTAAAAGGACTCAATACGGAATATTTAATTCCATAGCAGCTTAGCGAATGAGATTCGTGTAGACAGGACCTGGATAGCGCTTCGCGTAAGAGTGTTCTTTTTTGCGAATCGAATCATCTCGCTTCAACGTTTCCTAACTTTCAAGAATCCCTCTTAGCTTTCGAGCTAGGAAGAATCTACCCTCGGAGAAGGTAATTAGCGACTCGACGATCGTCAGTGTAACAGAGCGAACTGTGCCAGGTCCATTTTTCTACGGGCATTCAGGAACGTGGAACGTTGAAAGACGAGCCTGAAAACTTCGTAAGAATTGCCTCGTTTGTTCCCTGTTCGAAATATACTTTTCAATTATGGCGTATCAGCGGACAAGTGCAATTTCGGTTATGCTTGCATAACATAATATAGTAATGTGCTATATTATTTTAAAGTACCTAAATTATAGGATTTATTACATTTTTTTTTATATATATTTATATAATTTAACTTTATTTTAATTTTATTTACTTATATAATTTATAAGGAATTATAGAATTTAACTGATGCATGGTACTTTGTTGATGAACATGGCAGCAAACAAGACTTGCGAGATATTTTAGATTAGGAAAACGATATGAAATTGCAGTGAAAAAATATGTCGTATACGATTTGTTGAGGATATTAGATGTACGTGAACAAAGAAACGCATGGATAAATTGTAAGGTACAAGATATATTTAAATACAGAAGTGTAAATACAAAGAAGGAATATAATTTGAGCTGGACCAGATCCGCGCGCTAGCAGCGTTACCCTCTGGTTGAAAGCTCTGAAGCTGTCACCGGTGAAAGTCGACCAATTATGCGATAAGATAATAAATTCCAAGCGCCTTGTCACGAGTGACCGTCTGGGTAACATCCAGTCTCTTCACCCGTTCTCAGAAATATATGATAAGTACGACCAAAGTCTTCTCCCACTCCAACGAATAAAGAATATAAATGCTCCTCCCAAAATCATCCGAGTTAGTCTGAATAAATCCAAACCAGGCTGAATATTAAACGTCTATCGTTGCGTTTACCATTTAGATATTGTATAAATTGTGTCGAAATAAATAGCTCGATCTCCAAACAGGAGATCGACATTTTTTTAGTCACTTGTTGAATTTTTACGTGACAAAGCCATCGTCGCCTGTCTACTGTTTATGGTCTGCCTTCGTCCCAGTCTTTTGTCTATACGCTGTCAATGACTTCAGTGCTTGAGAAAACTAAAAAGATCAGATGTAGAGTTTTCTTAGAAGTGGTGACCACTTCAATACGACTCTCTGCATAGAAATACGTACATATTAGCAGAAAATCAGATGGAACGGGTGCAATTGCTAAGTTGTCGCGTGTTGCTCGTATACGGTACACAACATGCCTGAACAAACTTCACGCACGAACCAAACACGATGAAATCTCCTACTTCGGATGAAAATTTACGACGAAAGTTACGACTTGTACGTATCGTAGATTAAAAACAAGCCGACACGGGAACCGTAGCAAAACTGTAGAATCTGCTGGGTGCCGAAGAAGTTTAGGGATCGGAAGCGGGAATTGTTGGAACCCATGACTCGATTTGCCGGTCAGAATCGAGCGCTTAGCGCATTGGTTGTGGATGGTTCGCGCGCAAATAGTGCGCACGCCTGTTCGTCGATGCGGTGGCGAGCAAAACCACGATGCAGCCGGCAGACCGAACGACTTGGCCGAAGTTGCAAACTACGGATTGCATCGCCGTTGCGGTCGCCGCTAGCTACCAATTTAATTGCGAGTAACGCCCCGCGTTCACCCCCGTTTCACCGCCGGAAATTTAATAGCTGTATCGCTCGGCCGATTGCGCGCGAGAATCACTACGATGCCCTGTTTTCCCGCGGATCGCTACGAGGCTGTTCGACGCGCTTTTTAACGAGTTGATTACCCAGCTCGATAGATTTCCACGTCTTTCTTTTTTCGCTCCACCGTTCCGCTCGTTTCTTCTTCCTCCTGTCCCGCTTTAATCGCCGTTTTATCGCTTTGTTTTTAATAGTCCCTTGTCGGGGACAATGTTTTTAACACGTTTCGCGTCGAACGGGTTGGATGGAAGGGAGTTTAAAATAATTTCGATTCGTCGTAAGTGGAATTTGATGCAGTTCTGCGTTCTTACGGGCACAGGGGAAGAAATGAAACTTAAACGGAGATTCGTTTCGCCGTTTGAATATTGAAAGATACACACCTTTTTCTCCAATGTCGTGGGAGACAATTTTTAAGGTTTAATTTATGGATATTATTAGCATTCTGTACGTTTCTTACATATTTTGAAATACTTATCGGTGTACAGATAAATCAGCGTAGTTGCAAGTATTAAAAATTTTTTTAGAAATCAATTATTGTTACGAATATTGTATAGATACTGATACGATGTAAATGTAAAGGGATTTTTTAAGAACGCAAAATTAAGAGAATTTAATTGGAAAAAAAGATAAGTACGTCGTCGATTTGTTAATGTATCGCCTTTTTCTTGTCTGCTTCGTCTCTCGTATCTCTATCTTGTTTAAACAGTATAGTGAAAAATAGCTTCTTTCGTCCATCAGAGTTGTAGTTGTGTCAACTATGATAAGAATGAATTTGTTTTTTTACCGAATTAGGTATACTTTATCTATGACGAAAACAGTAAAGAAATTAAAATTATAATTAAAGATATTGAAACAAAGTATTTACCTTATCTCTTCTTAAGTTTATTTTTCAGAGCATTGAAAAAGTAGGAAGCTTGTTTCGTTCTCGTAACAGCTAGATGAAGGTTCTTGAAAGCCTCGAAAGTAAATTTAATCAAGAATAAGAAAAATTGACTTCTTTTAACTCATGCTTTTTAATGTTCTTCTCATAAATATTATATTTGGAATTTCTTCCCGATGGTTTTTAATCTTTTGCGTGTTTTCTTCACCGATGACCATCCAATTTCTTTTGAATTATCTTTAGATCAATTGTTATACTCTGGAAATAGTATCATCGTCGCCTTCTTTTTTTTTTTTTTTTTTTTTTTAACAGGTTTTCGTTTCATTTCGCTATGTCCACTTTCATTTCCTACCTTTCCACGCTCTTGTCCCGTTTACTCTTTCTTCATGAGAAAGAACGTCGCCGAGGGAAAAAAGCTAGGTCAACGTTTAAGGAATTGGTTTTCAAGCTCGTTTAAAATTCTTCTCGAGGAAGTACGGAATTAAGGGTCATGGAGCAATTTAACGAACACGTTGATCGATATAGTCAGTTATTTAACACGAAACTCATCGTAGAAGGATAAGGATCGCCCTATATCTCCTGTCTTATTCCTTTCTATGCCATTTTTGATAAGATCGCATTACTCTTTAGTTTAAAAAATACCACTCCAAATTAGAAATTCAAGATTTGAAAATTAAACTTTGAAAAGTTTGAGAATTGAAAAATTTACGATTTGACGGATTCAAAGATTCAAAGATTTATATATTCAAATATTCAAAGATTCAAAGATTCGAAGATCCAAATAATCAAATATATAAAGATTCAAAGATAAAAAGGTTCAAAGATTCAAAGGTTCAAATATTCAAATATTCAAAGATTCAAAGATTCAAAGATTCAAATATTCAAAGATTCAAAGATTCAAATATTCAAAGATTCAATTATTCAAAGGTCCAAATATTCAAAGATTCAAATATTCAAATACTCAAAGGTTCAAACATTCAAAGGTTCAAACATTCAAATATTCAAAGATTCAAAGATTCAAATGTTCAAATATTCAAAGATTCAATTATTCAAATGTTCAAATATTCAAAGATTCAATTATTCAAATGTTCAAATATTCAAAGATTCAAAGATCCAAAGATTCAAAGATTCAAAGATTCAAAGATTCAAAGATTCAAAGATTCAAAGATTCAAAGATTCAAAGATTCAAAGATTCAAAGATTCAAAGATTCAAAGATTCAAAGATTCAAAGATTCAAAGATTCAAAGATTCAAAGATTCAAAGATTCAAAGATTCAAAGATTCAAAGATTCAAAGATTCAAAGATTCAAAGATTCAAAGATTCAAAGATTCAAAGATTCAAAGATTCAAAGATTCAAAGATTCAAAGATTCAAATACTCAAATACTCAAATACTCAAATATTCAAATACTCAAATATTCAAATATTCAAATATTCAAATATTCAAATATTCAAATATTCAAATATTCAAATATTCAAATATTCAAATATTCAAATATTCAAATATTCAAATATTCAAATATTCAAATATTCAAATATTCAAAGGTTCAAAGATTCAAAGGTTCAAATATTCAAATATTCAAATATTCAAATATTCAAATATTCAAATATTCAAATATTCAAATATTCAAATATTCAAAGATTCAAATATTCAAAGATTCAAATATTCAAATATTCAAATATTCAAATATTCAAATATTCAAAGGTTCAAAGATTCAAAGGTTCAAAAGTTCAAAGATTCATATGTTCAAATATTCATAGATTCAAAGATTCAAATATTCAAATATTCAAAGATTTAAGTATTCAGAGATTCAAGGACTCAAAGATTCAATGATTCATAGATTCATAAGTAAAAAAGAAAGTTCAAAGAGTTGAAAGTTGTGAAATTGGGTAATTCAAAAATGGAAATATTCAAAGACAGCATTTCGGGATCCTTCTTCTTCCAAATAACCGTCGGTAACCATCGAAATACTTCGGAGAACAGGAATCCAGATGGAACTTGCATAAATACGCAGAAACAATGTTCTGGAAATTATTCAACTGATCTCGAGCCACGGACAGCGTGCAATCTCAATTGCAGATCCTTAAGATGCCGCTCAATAGGGAGCTGTATCGCGTTCCGATGGCCCGGGTTTCGGCGTTTCTGGGTTACAGTGTCATGGCCCGGAGGGTCTGGCAATTGCTGATTTTCGATTGCCCGATTCCACACCGATATACACCAGCCGTGCATTCCATTATCGCGTAACAACGCGTTTCGCAAGCGCTAGTTTCTGTTTGTCTCTCTGTGTACGTAACTGCTTGTTCGTATACATGTATATGCGAATATGAACTATATACGTATTGAATGTCAAATACCGGCATAAACCCGATTTCTCTGCCGGCCAGGCTTAGCTTGCGACGTCGACAAATTGAATTATCGCAAGATCCTGTCGAAGATAAGTCGCGTTCGTTGTTGACGATGACGAATATGGAGCAGCAGTGACGAAGATCAACGATAAATCCGGCGTGCACGCTTTATGTCAAGGGTCTGTCTCTTGTCTCGCGATTCTTCTTCATTGTATAAGAGATTAGTTGTATGAGTGTATATAATAGTGTTTATCGAGCGTATAGTAGTATTTTAATCTATCATTTGTTAGAAAAAAGAAAAACATTCATAAAAAGAACTTCGATAAGAAGACGTATTCATTAGTTGGATCATCGCTTGGTCTGGATATTGATCTGCTCTGTATTAATTAAAGTGTTGTATTTTAATAGTTATAGTTTTCTATTAAAGATTATATTTTACACTGCCAGCAGGAAGGTTGGAAGCAATTATATTATATTATATTGGATATTACAGATTGTGTCGACAGTATACGACGCTATAGTTTGGAAGTAGTAATCCAATTAACGTGTATGTATGTGTGTATAATTACTGATCATTTAAATGGAATATCGCGGTATTTATATGTATTTATATTTTTCTCATACAAAGTAATTACAATCTTATTGCAATTACATAATAATTAAACAAATTACTATTTTTTAGAACTACATTCTTTGTCATTTAATTTTCAATTATTAAATTTGAAACAAACTTAATTCCTGAATCTTCAAATTTTCCAATTTTAAATTTCAAATTTCAATTCGCTAATTTTTGATTCTAATTTATATCGTAAATTACTTATATCGTTCTTATACTTACGCTTGTAATGTATATATCAACTAACTATTTATTATTCTATTTGTCCGTGGCAACACATTGAGATAAAATACACAAAATTACGTCGAATAACCGAGAAACCCTGTGTGCCGACATTTCCGGCAAATCTCTCGATACGATACTTATTTATATTTTCGACCGACCAATTTTTCTTTCCATTTTGAATTACACATTCGGTATAACTCTTTAAATTATTACGAATAAAATTTGTATCTCGTATCTCGCAGCTATGTGAACAAAACTATCGTACGACTCAAAATTGATACGACGTATGCGCGCGTTCATGCATACAGCAGGAAAATAGGAGTCCTGATAAATTGTCTAGAAGAGAATCGAGAATGGTTGAACGTTGCAACGTGACACAGGTACCCAGAAATTTATTCAAATCTGATAAAACACCGAGCCCATAAACTTGAATCGGACCAATTACCTGATATCCGGCAGCTACGTTAGCCACCCAGTCTGGAAATTAATTTACAGGCTCGACTGAATTTTGTTCTTCGATCGTATCTCCTTTACCAAAGCTAAATCATCTTTCAGAAAGGAAAAACAGAACAGAGACAAGAAACTTGCGAGATAGAAAGGGGAACGAAAACATAGCGTGCATCTTGAATTTGAGTAATTGGAATTTTTTTTAATGCACATATATGGGCTGCTAGTTTGTGTTAAGCAAAAGTTAAATTGTTTGTCTTGAGGTTGTTACGTTCAAATATATTTAACATCGAACGAATACTTCATGGAGTATGTATAACTAAAGTGATGTATATCCAAAGCCTCGATCAGATTAATCAGCTTGCTTGACTTCAGACGCACATTAATGGAAAGAGAATATTTAAAATGTCGTATATACTCATAAGGTCTCTGTCAGGTTAGTTGAGTTACTTGATTTCAAGTAGATGTTTAATGAAACCTGCATATCTGAGATGCCTCGGTACGTGTGGATTACAGTAGATCGACTCTAACTCTATTCGAAACATGAAAGAATATTTCAAATCAAAGAAAGACAACAACATACTGTACCTAATCACATCGGTACGATAATCGGAAGCCACTTAACACTTGGCCAACCACACGCGTCACAGCGAACTATACGTTTCCACCGCGCATTTTTCAAAATATCGAGGACTGATATTCACTGCTTAAAAAATTATTTAAGCGGTCAATTATATTTTGCGGTAATGATTTTATTTAACGATTTCATATATTGTTTATACAAAACATCAAATTAAAGGTATAAAAAAATATAGGTAAAATGGAAAACATCGGAGGTGACTAAAGATAAATAACACGGCTTGAACGTGAAATTAAAAATTCATAATACATTTTAATATTTTTTTACAGTGTGGTATCGTTCGATTATAACTTTATTTAGTCACAGCTGATAGTGTAACTTTTTAATTAATTTTAACACCACTAGATTGATGTATTTCATTATATACTGTACCTTATAAAAGCAGAAAAAGTGGCGCAATTAATTGGGAACAATTCCAAATAAACAATTACTGATAATAATAATAAAAAAAAAAGAAAAAAACGCGTTACTAAAGTGAAAAAGACAGATCTCCCCGTTCGGTTCACAGAGGGGAGATTTTCCTATTCGGTTGGCCAAGTGTCAATTGCACACATCTTAAAAACAAATGACTAACCCAATAAAGACAAACATACGAAGGATAAAACATCGAGAGGATATTTCAAACGGCAGGTTCACTTCGATGAACTGCCTTCAACTGGCTCGAGTCGAGGCAACTCGGTCAACCCGGACGAGGCTCGAAGCGAAACAGGGTGGCCGAAGAAACGAGGGAAAAAATCTCCACCTAACTCGATATCTCGAAATTATCGGACTGGAATTATAGGGACTATACCAAAAGAAAAATTACGGGGTTTCGATGAAACGTTAAACCATAACGTTTAACGGCGGCCTTTACACCAATAGGTGGCGTGTACCGTTGCGAAAGTATCGAATTCGCGATAAAAGTGTGAACGCTTCAAAGGGTACTTTATTTCGCGGCGAAACTCAATAGCGACCTACATTTTATCCGTAACATTCCTTTTCCCCTCTTTTTGCTGTTTTTCTTCTTCTTCCTCTTTTATTTTTTTTTTCATCCTTCTTTCCCCTCCTTCCTATTGGATAGATTTTTTATCCGCAAACGGGTGCTGGCAACTCGCAGTTGGGGGGAAAAATTCATAGATTTTTATCAACGTGACTATTGATTCGAACGATGGACGTGGAACGAACGAATGCCCGCATCGGCCGTGTCGTTTTTCTCTGACAACGAGTCCCGCGCACTGGCGGTCGATGGAAAATCAACGTGGGAAGGATCAAAGAGCTGGAACGAAGGAGCCGGACCGTGTTTGATCGTTGTTTGAATTAAAGATGACCAGAGCTACCCCCCTGCGGTTCGTTAAAGTACGCCGCACGTATCGACCGATTGGAATCTTTCGCCTTCGCCATACGGAACCCTTCGATCCTACTAATCAATACTCCTAGTGTGAATATATTTTTTACTGAATAGTTTCCTCAGGGATACTATCGGGTCGTAAAATTGGCCTGGTGTTACGGTTAGTACAGTACTTGTAGTACAGTGTTGTAAAATTAGACGAGTCTCAAGGTTTTTGTGCTTCGGAGTTTTGCTGGGAGAATTGATAGAAATTTAAGGAAACGAGTATTTGGCTTGCAAAAAGCTAGGACGTTAGATCTTTTCTTGTAATGTAACGTGAGACTGTAGATGACTGTGCATCAGTTGGTAAAGTTAGTATATTGCGTGCACTATAACATTGTAGAACTTGATGATTTTCAATGTTTCGTTGTTTATACGTTTGAGCGCTCGATAGAAAGGAATTAGGGATTTAAGTTTTTCCTGATTGAAAAGCTTAGAATGATACACAGGGTACTAAATGATAATGCGACAGTGTTCTTTGCAACAATTCTTTATTTTTTAATCTGTTTTCTATTATATTAGAATATTTGTAAATAACATCTATGAATTTTTAGAGAATCGACAGGATCTTGTAAAGCTAAATATGTGTAGAAAGACAGGCTTTTAATTGATTTAAAATGAATATGATTTTAAATGACAGTGCATCAATGCTTCGATCTACTATATTAAATTATAATCCATTACAATATGTTATAATAGACGACAGCGCGTGAGTCGTTGAAGTTACTCGGTGCTTTAATCTATTATATTATATTATAATCTATTACGGTGTGATAAATTTGTACGGTGCCATGAATTTTCAATGGTTTTTAAATTTGATAATAATTCATAACTTGAGAATTATATATTGCCACGCGTTTATACTTTTTCAGATACAAATTTCAGTATTACAAATGTCACGCGCTTCTAATATTTTCCACTGTAACACACGTACTATAAATTTTCATATGTTTTGTCTGTTTTTACTCTAATTTCTTTAATTTTTATTCTGTGTAATTACGTTGCATCGAAATAAAAAGTTTATTTAATCATACATGTAGTTTTTAGCTTCTATTTCGTATATCTAATACAAAGTATTACAGTTAATAAAAATCTTTATATCGTTGTATTATAACATCATTTCTATCGTACGAGATAAGTTTCATGCAACAGAGAAAAGAAACGAAATAAAACCAATAAACGTCCTACATGCGGCGAATATTCCAGCGTAACGTTCTACCAAATGAATTTATTTTATTCATCCATTCATACTTTTCCATTAAGTTTATCAACCTCCGTTTGTTTTTACACCGAATGTCGTTTCAATTGTCTTCTTATAACTTCTTCTTGTTTAACTTCGCTACTCTTCGAGCTAGTTTATTAGATAAAAAATGACAATAGTTCTTGACCATCAAGTGTATTCTGTTCTTATTTCGCTCGATTCGATTCGAAGTTTATCCCGAACGACTTCTACAACGATCTTTTACGAATAAATAGAAAATCCTTCAAGATGGATCCACGCCAAACTCGATGTTGAATCGCTTCAATCCAAAGACCGTAGTTAGGAGACTTTACGGTACTTCTCGCCAAGTTGAACGCCGAGTTCTTCGAGATCTTCGACTTTGAAGTTATGTATGTGCGAATTTTATCTGAGTGCTACTCCTCCCCCTCTGTTTGTATCTGCGAATCGTTTCTTAAAGATATATTTTTACTAGCTGGATGTTCGAATCGATGAGATTTTTAATTTGTGTGTTTGTAGAGGGGAGATTCTAATTATTAGGTTGTCCGAGAAGTTTCTTTCGTTTCATAAGTGAAATAATAGATGCACAACATTTTTTATTTCATATTATTTTATGGATTTTTACGGATCCATTTTGTAGTAATAGAATAAAATGGATCAAACGTAATTTAATTAAAATAATATAAAACAAAAAATGTTGTACATCTACTATAATACTTCCTTATAAAACGAAAGGAACTTTTCGGACAACCTAATATTTAACCAGTAGAGCGATCAAAATGATCAGGTGGTAATTTTTAATAGACATTTTTATGTATACAAATTTTGGCAGGTAAAATTTAATAGATTGTGATGTGAATTACACTACGCGATAAAAATACGTAATTTTATATACGTGTCGGATTACCATTAGGGTTAGGGGCGTGTAACGAATCTTTCTTCGTTAGATTACACATTGTTGTTATGCAAGAGCGAAGATATTTACTAGTACAATTGTGATTATGACAGAATTTGACAAGTAACCGTGGTAATTAGATACTCGAAATGCTAATGACAATGATCTTAGGTTCAATAACGAATCCACGGTCAACGGGATGACGAATGCGATTTCTTCCACAGTCTAAGTCGAACTCAACTTATTGATCCAGGATTCGGATGTGACTCAACGTACTTGTCCACAGTAAAAGTAGAACTTATCCGACTGAAACTCGGTCCAAGTGGAACTGCCCTTATATACTCCTCTTCGTACCTCTCTGTACCCCTCGGGTCAATCTTTGTTTTTAAGAAGAGCTATTTAATTACTCCATACCTCTGTCAGGCACACGTCCCTCCCATGATCGCGGCTACGTTCAGTGACACGTTATGTCACTTTGAGCCCAAGTCCACTGTCGTAAATCTCGAGCAAACATAATTGGATTAAATCATAAACAACTATTTCTCAGTTTTATTATTTAAATACAGCTATAATAAAAAGTCTGGACTAAAGTATTGGAGACTTTCCCAAACATTCCAAAAGAAAGGGCCCGATGTCCTTTTATCTCCGACATACGTATATATTTTTCATCGTATATTCGCGTAAACATCTTTATTTTACAATGAATTTAAATTTTTGTATTAACAGTGTAACTTCAGCTTAGTATAATTATACGATATTCAGGTCATAAGACTCGTTACAGATAATTTTAAACCGACAAAGCTAACGTCAATAACATTCACTTCAAACGTCGCAAATTTTAAACATTTACATTATGGGATACTGTCTTTTTAAATAAATAATACAATCATTCGTTAATACGACTGAATCATTTTTTCAAATAAATAACACAATCGGTAATCGATACTATCGAATAGTTCTTTTAAATAATTAATACTATTGAGATGTGTATAATTTTGTGTGCTAGACTAGATTGGCCATGTAGTAGTAACACACGTATGTAATATGAGTGTATGAAGTATGTATGTGCGCGTTGAAAAACAGATGAATGTAACTTTTCCATTGGCAGTGCGGTATGGAAGATGGTGAGACAAAGGAAGTGCTGAGACGCGTGCAAATTTATATCGACGAAGATCCTGGGAATCGTTTATTAAATAAATCTAAAACTATTTTAATATAAATTCTAAGCGTAACCTTAGTGTTCCCTTACTTTTATTTCGGTAATTAAGATCCACAAATACAATTATTAATTAATACGATCGAATAAACAATTCTAATTACATATCATACGTAATAAATATATAAATTAGCAAACTCGAGAAACTTCTCGCAACATTGTTTCCGCTGACCTAAGCACAGCGATTCAGAACATTTATGAAATTTCCTTAAAACATGACAGGATACTACGCTAAATAACATAGACGTGCTCGAAGGCATACTGAAAACTCTATTTTCATGGAAAATATTTCGACGCACGTTTCCTGATTTAAAAGGAGGAAAAGAGAAGAAAGAAGGGAAGTAGAACAGTCTAGTCCTGCGTGTATTATTCACGAGGATATTCGATCTTCTTCTATCCCCGCAGCCGTTCGTCAGCCAGAGCCTCGAGGATGCAAACATTCTCACAGCCACGCACTAAGGGTGTACGGCGAGATTTATGAACGTGGAAGGTCCTTAAGAGAATTACCTTTGCAGGTGGCATGGTCGGGAAGAGGGCACTTCCTTTTAAAAGACTCCGATGCGAGCCACGAAGAAAGATTCCTTGACAAACTCGCTAAAAAGGATTACCTTCTATCCTCTGAAAGAGCTCTATACAAAACTACGCCGTTAAGCCACTCGAATTGACATCCTCTCTCCTTGATAAACGATCCCTGATTCGTGTCACACACGAACATTAACGAGATGCTTTCAGAATACAATGATTAATCTCTGATTTTTGTTTGTCGTTTTTCGTACGTTTCTTCTTCGTTTTATATTTACTCTTTTTATTATTATTACATTAAATTATATTTTATATTTATTTTTATTTTTGCGCCTTCAAATTTCCATTTATTTCATTCCTTGCACGACTCCTTAGATGATAAAATTTTTAATGTTGCTGATGATGTAAAATCGCATTTAATGCAGTCTTTTGCTGACAAAACTCGGGAGTTTTACGAACATGGAATTATGACACTGCCCGAAAGATGGCGAAAGGTCATCGACAAAAACGAACAATACCTAACTGAACAAAGTTATATTTTTAAGCAAAAATTTTGAATTTTCCTTCTCATTTGAAGTGATCTTAATATACTAACTATTACAATTTTACGACTCGTCTTTTTTAATAAACCAACCAACGCGTTTAATAAACCACCTCACTTTGGCAAAGATCGTACGAGTCCCGGGAAATACGCTCTGACAAAAGTATACGTAAAATGTCTACTAAAAATGGCCACCTGATCATTTTGATCGCTCTACTAGTTAAATAATTAGAATGTCATCTCTACAAATCTACAAATTAAAAATCTCATCGACGGGAAGATTCTTCGACTCTGAAAATACTCAGCGAATTTCCATCGCTGAAAATACCTAGCCCCCTTACACAAGCAGGATCTTCCAACAGACAATTTTCGTTTAGCCAGGAACAAAGCCTTTGTACCCACGTTGTGCTCCGAAGTTCGCCAGCTGTCGTCTGTTCGGATCGTTCTACCTTATTTATAAGAGATCCGTGCCACTTTCGTTGCGACGAGGAAACCCCGAAGAGGGGACTGAGGACAAATCCAGTCTGATTACGAATTGAAGATGCACTAGCGACCGAGAGGAGAGGTTTACCCAAGCTCTTTCGTTCCGTCAACGGAATCACCCCTCGGGCGAATACGGTTCACAATCGGTTGAACGGCCAACAAAAAGATCTTGAAGGGATGATCGACAGTTAGAATCGGTCTAGCTATCCTGTTTGTCTCGTATTCGATAAGTCTCTTTGAATTCTCAACAGCTTGCTGAGAAGTAAACTTGGTTAAATGGAGACGATGTGGTGAAGTTGTTGATGCAAAGAATCCAAGTACGTGGTGAGAATATTAATCGACTTACTAATAAATATTATAAAATAATAATATAGTGAATGTTAATGAACATAATTAGTAAAATATAATATTGCAATGTTGTATTATCCTGGATACTATTGGTTCGCTGGAAGATAGAAGAGCGACGCAGCTAGGAAAAATAAGTTTGAAATAAGAAATTGTTTATAACTGGATCGTACGTTCGTAGTAAAAAAGCGTCGTGTCTTTCGTAATTTAGGTAATAGTCTTTGGAATCCAAGGAAACAGTGTTATTAAATAATAGGATAATATTCGTGTATATTTTGTCTGTTATTAAAAAAAGGGTCGAAAGAGTAGTGGGATTGTAACATTTTTCTTATCGTTTATCTCATAAAGCAGTTCACTTTCAGAGTTAATTTCTGGGTCTCAAGATCGATAACTTCTGAAATGTATCATAATAAGATATATTCGGGAGGAGAAACGAGAAATTGCGTGTAAATTTTGATTACAGTTTGAGATAAAATTAGATTATGATCGTAGCGCGTCAACTTGCGACTGAGATTACGAATTAATGGTGATGCTACACGTTTGTCAATAAGATGTCCAGTGTTGGGTTGTAAATAGATAAAGCTACGATTGGTTGTAAATAGAATTATCACGAAGCGATGAAAAAAAGTGTAATCTAAAGTTGCTAATCTTATAATCAACTTGCGAACAAACTTAACGAGGGTTGGTAACTTAGTTCGAAAGTCAATAATAATTTTTAACACTTCGCAAATAAGCATCTTCCCGTCTTACGTAAACCGATCTAATTATCATCTAACTACCCTTGCACGATAATTTACCAACTAATAATACGAAGCAATTAAAAAACATTACGAACGATATCACAAACTTCTGCTGTAAAAACAATTTCTACAATTTCTACAATTTTAGAATTTCGTGCCGAGTAAAACAATCGGCTAACTTTTAATTCACTTCTGAAACTATACTCATTTTATCGGTGATATCCTATTTTATTATTAATATAACCGATAGTACGTAACTTTCGAGTCGCAAAATTTCCTTAATTGCACGCCAGAGTCCTGTTCCACTAAATTACCAGCTAACCTAATGCATCCGCCGACTGTTAGCACCGCCGAGGCCAACAACCGCAACGCTTATTCCAGACTAAAGAACATAAATCCGAGAGCAAGAACGCGTGTGCTTCACCTTGAGAACGCTCTCTAACCCGAAAGGAAGACAAGGAAAGAGGCAAACGTATGTTCGTCCGCCCAAGTTTCCAAGCGGAGAAGCACTTCTGAAGGATTTCGCGAGAAAGGAGGCGAGCCTAGTTATCCGTTGATGGCCGTGCGGCGATTAAATATGCATGACCGACCACCAGTGGACCGAAGGAAGCGGAGAATTGTAAATCAGCAGAGGGTCAATGTGCAACTTCCTGGGAAAAGTAACTGAAAACAAATAGACCTCGAAGGTCTCTGTCTCTGTGTTGGTATCTGTAACCGGAGTATCCGTGACCAAAGTATTAGAACGTAGACTAGTCGTGTGCTCGCGCGCGCGCACCCCTGTTTGCATGGGAGTCGTTGCACAGGGTTGGTAGCACCGGGAACACACCAACTGCGACACTTCCGTGAAACTTTCTAACGAACCGACGACCGAGAGTTTGCAGCGCTATCGATGTAAATCAGGGTCGACGTTATAATTTAATCCGGCGAGACGCGACGATGGCCTCGTCTATCGGTGTCGAAGCGGAAATTCCATGGCAAAGCCCCGTCGTCGTCGTCGGCTGTCCCCCGTGGACATTACGTTCGACGCGATCTCCTGCATCGTTGACACATTAAAAATTATAATTATTATCAGAATTTCGTGTTTAAAACGAGGTAAGCGCGATTGGAAACGATGGCACATAACGCGTTCACGCGGCACGCGAGATTCGTATGTCCTGCCTTTGGAAATCAATTAGATCGAAATACGTATATTACGAACGACCGATGTCATTTTTCACGTCATTTTTCATGCATCGTTGACGGATTAAAAATTGCAATCTTTCGCGACTTAAAATTTCGTGTTTAATCTCGTGTCTTTTGAAATTATATATCACGAGGTAAACGAGCGATGGCACAAAATAATGTTAACGAGATAGGAAGTAAGGAAAGATATTGGTAAGAAATAGAAAACGAAAGAATGAAAACGAAAGATTTGAGCGATTGTAAGCCGAGGATTTTCTAAGCCAAGTTGAATTTTTAGCTTTGAGGCCAAGCATGAAAAATGTTATAATTATTATTGTATTAAACGAAGTAACTATAGTGAAAAAGGATGGAAAGAATATTATTTAAATTTGTTGAATGTCGTTTAAACATTTTATACATATATTTTTCTTTGAGAGCCGCAATAGATTGAAATATACTTATACGTTTAGCATTTAATTTTTGCAAAATAGTATTACATTGTATTTGCACGCTTTTTCTCTCTTATCTAAGTGATTCACGTTGTCGACCATTTTTTAGTCCATGGAATTCCGATAACTAACGTGGCAGCTAACGCGTTAATGAACAGATTTTATTAAATAGATTTAAAAATAAATAGAATTTGCACATAAATGTTATATTACAAAGAAAAATAAATAGATAATAAAAGCAAGCAGAATGTTATAAAAATTTTGTGAATACACGACTGGTGGACAAATGAAATTTACATTTTTCAAACTTTGTTACGCTCTATTGAAAAACAGAATGAAATGGGCTATTTTATGAAAAGCCTTTCTTTCGTCTTTTGTTACTTTCTGACGACGTAAGCAGAGATTAAAAGATTCGAATTTAAGCAATTTAATCGCGATTCGTTTATTTTCAACTCTATCGAAAACAGATTTTTTTATTTATTTCTCCGAATGTCTTAACGTGATGATATTAACGTGATGTTCTCCTCGTGATGTTCGGTTATAGGAAGACGTAAATCGGTATTTCCGGTTCTGAAAACGTTAATCGCCTCATGCCATGGAATTTGAATCGCGATGCTTCCTGTGTCGTCGATGACTCGTTAAACACGGCTGCGGAAGTTTGTCCACGCTTCGATGGATTTTCGAATGAAGCTTTCGCAGAAATTCTGATTGATCGAACGACCAGGTTGACCATTGTTTTTGGTGCAACGTAGTTGATGGCATTTGTAATGCAAATTTAAAGCTTAACCAATAACAAGTAATATATTCGCCAAAATATACGCAAGAAATTTGGCTCGAAAATTGACTATGCTCAAAATACGCCTTTCTAACTATCAAATAACATTAAAATAGCTTAATAACAAAAGTGGATTTATACTCTCCTCATATATTCGTACATATATCTTGTGTCTCTTACAAAACAGAAAGCAGTTCGATCCAAGTATTATAGTATTCGTGTTACAACCGCGTTTAAACGCTTCGATATTCCCTGTATTTATTCGTATCCACAGTTATTAACGCGTGACAATATTGTTCCAACCGTATAATATCATACGTTTTTATTTGAATCCACATTTATTAACACGCAACGTTATTGTTTCAAATGCATCGTATTATACGTTACAGAGGTGGACATTTGAAATTGATGATCGCAATAACCTTATCATATGATAAGACGATATATGTGAATAATATCGGGTAGAACAATGGCCAGCTTTGGTACAGGAAAAGAAGAAAAGGAAAACGGAAAAGAAATAATATTGGAGAATCAGAAATATCTCGAAATATCCTCCCTCTGATTCTGGGTAGCAGGAAATTTTCTAACGGGCAAATGTTCGATCTCAGAGAGCCATCCTCGAATTCTTTCAACCCATCCGTGCAACAAAGTCTGCGGCCAAAACCACGAAAGTACCGGAGATAAACGATTTTTACGTATTTCCGGTGAACGATTGTTTTTCGGTTTCGCCTTTGTTCCCGGCGGGAAACGTATATGAAACGCGCGTGTACATATTGGATAATATTGCGTTCCGTTGGTCCGACGGAACGTGAAAATTAAACTTTAGGGATAAACTGGAAACTTCGCGTTGAACGTGGGAAAATGACCACTTGGCAAATATTTTTATTTCATATTTTTGTTACGTACATTTTCCAATTGTGTTTGACCATCCGTCGTTGAGTTTCAATTGGTATTCAATGCACGTACTATTGTTTAAATACTATAATAAAACAGAATGATGGAAATACCGATAATGGATCGTAACATTTTCAATTCTCTGTTCAAATTTGTAGATAATATGATTAAAAGGTTCGATGGAAAAATGATACAAGTGCGTGTTTACAAAAAAAGAAAAAAAAAACACACACAGGGAAGGATACGCCTCTTTATTATCCATATCTTTATTCGCATGAGAAGCTGTACACATTTGTTTTACTTCATACTAATACCTTTGGAATATTTGGAAGTATGTAGATTTTTTTATTAAAATTTAAATTTATCTCCAGTTTTTGCAAATTAATACTCGTATCTTAATTAATACTCGTGTCGTATAGACATTGATAATACAATGAAACAATATTAAGAAAAGCTTACGTAGAAGTCGTAGAAACGAATGAGTGTTACCACGATCTGTCTTATCCTACTATGAAATACACTTGCCTTTGTTAACGCATACGAGACACGTTCCTATTCTACTTGTCGCATCAGGCGCAGTTCCATTCCAGTTGGCTGACTAAAGGCGTGCCTTTACTTGACTAATGTAAATACAAGCTCTACTTGATACACATATAGAAACGGTTTCTATTTTACTAACCCGATCAGGTACAACTTCCATCACAGTCAGTGTCAGTTAATACCTCGCAGTGTCACGTTTGTCTGACCTAGCAGGGATTCTACTACTTACACCTGCAAATTTAATTTCATACATCGGAAAGGTCTCTATCTTACAGATGTCTTCTCTTCGAGAATGTTAACATTTCGACCGAAACATCGAGAAAAAGGATGCATCTTTAATATAAAATTGCGATATTTTTATTTAACGCTGTGTTTTACTTAGATTATTCCCATTATTTAGTTACGCGTTAAGAAAAATTGTTTTCACATATTCTTTAACTAACGCGCAACCCTCTTCATAAAATTAGAATAAACAACAAAATTTCACGTATATTCACTCAGGTTTCTGAAATTTTCACAAAGTTGTCGAATTTATCTATTAGGTTGTCCGATAAGTTTCTTTCGTTTTATAAAGAAAAAATAATGTTTTTTATTTTATATTAGTTTATTCAATTATGCACGAACATAATATTAATTCAATAAAATAATATAAGACAGAAATTGTTGTTCATCTATTATCATCTTATGAAACAAAAGAAACTTTTCGGACAACCTAATACATCGCGATTTAGTTTCAGAAACTTTTCTAAATCGTATACAGTCTATCGCTGATTTATTTACTTCTTTCGCCATATATATATCGCTTTTCGATTAGCATTAAAAAGGGAAATAACAAAGGAGGGAAGAAAATGTCCCTTTATCGAACGTTGAAACGAATATGATCAAAGTTGTAAGCTATCAAAGGCTCGCAAAGGCGATTCATGCAAAACAATGCGAGGCTACTGGACGACTGAACGTTGTTTAAATATTGAAATACGACCAAGGGTCAAGAATTATTGAAGTTTTTGCAGTCATTTTATGGCCAAGGGGGAGAAAAGAAGTTTCCTTCACGGTATCTCGGACAGAGTGGCTTTCAAGATCGGCTTTGCGAACGGGACCTCGCAACCCCTTTAAAACTTCTCCACTTCGCAGATTTCGACCCTCCGCCACGCCGTCTTCTCTATTTTCTCCCTCGACATCACCGTCACGTGTTCTTAACTTTTGCGAAACGTTTTACCTTTCGTTCCCTCCGCGCCCAGTTTTTCGATCGGCCACCGCGAAATTTTCTAATTGGAATCTTCTTAATTCGAGAAAATCCTTATTACGTTTTCCAAACTAATAAAATTTAGGAATAGTTAGAACATACTTTCTTAATTTTCAAGTTGACAAAAAGTTAATTCCGCAGAGGGGTAAATAGACATGGCTGTAAAATTACTTGCAACCAAATAAAATTGTAATTAAACGTGTAAACCAATTCGCGTTCTTTGCATCATTTTAAACTCAATAATCGCGTGCTTGTATTTTTAACTTTCTTAAATTTAAGAATCTCACAACGTATGAAAGAATCGTCGTTGCATATGTGGAAGTATTATTCTTTAAAATATCGACAGAATTCTTACCTGTTAAAGCAACAACGAAATTGGCGCGCGAAATCAACGAATTAAAAATAGTTCTAAACGTAGAGCACGCGTGCAATAAAATAGAATTGCTCAAAAGTAAATTCAATGCTATTCAGCAATTAATTCAAGCGCCATATATCTCTTCCACGCGATATATCTCTTCTTTATTTTACAATCTCTTCCACTCGCCCTACGAAAGCTACGCAAATATACCTAAGACGTATCCAGTCGCGTCTAGCCAAAATATTTCGTGGCCATACGCTCTTCGTTCGCGCGAATCTCATTGTCAGTCATTCGCAGCAAATAACCACGCGGAATTCTCAAAAATTCTCAACGTATTCCACTCTACGTACGAATGTTTCTAGAATATGTGGGAAGGCTGGAACGAGAAAACTACAACCGTGCGTTCCAATTTCTTCTTCCTATTTCACTTAGGTATGATCGTTTTCCAAGGTCTGCAGAGGAGATTCTCAGGAGAGAAGGTACAATAAAACAATCGAGAAAGAGCAATTAAAGCTGGTCGAAGAAAGGTTCGTTCCACTTCTTTTCTCCGTGGAATCATCGGTGAACTCGTAAAAGCAGAAAGAACGTGGCACTCGTTATTAGAAAATCGTCCTCCATTAACATGGACACCCGATCTGTGAAGTCTAGCACGGCGACGGTTAATCGCCTCGTTTCTAGTCGATGCTGCCAACTCTCACCCCCTCGAATTCGCGTTTTCTGTCTATTTCTTCGCCTTCTTCCTCGTTATTATCTTCGTATTCTCTTTTTCTTCCTTTCCTTTCCTTTCCATTTTACTTTTATTCGTTTTGCTTCCCTCCCTTTTATCGATCCTCGATGTTTCTCATTATCTTCCTTACACAGCGATACTATCCGTATTTCATTCTTCTTACTCTCTTTTTTCCATCGATTCTGTGCGCTCTCTTTTTACATTGTTTCTTTGAATGCATCTCAATCTTCTTAATATGTTTCTTATCGAGACCATAATTCTTTATGCTATCCTCTAATCCTTGACTTTTCCCGCTATTTATACCAATTTGTTTTCTCTTATTTCTTAATATCTTATCTATTTCTTGCCGTTTCCCCTTACTCTTCTTACTCTTTCCTCTTATTTCGTGAATTTATTTTACCCTGTTTTCTATACTCAGACCATATACGTTTTTTTACTTCGAGCGATAGATTATTCCATGCAGCGTATTCTACCATTTATTTTGCTACTATTAATTCTCTTTTAATTTCTGTTCGAATTCTTATTCCTATTATCAGATGAATATTTCACACGATCCTTCCACTTACAAAAACCATGATTTATACGATAACATTTCTACGAAATTAAAAATTAAACATTTATAAATCTATTCTATAAATCACCTCGACATAACTAAATCTCGCAGTCACGAAGTTCCATTTTCATTTATTAGCGTTAGAATTACCAAGCCAATAAAATAACTAATTTCAGACTTTTCGTCTGCCGAATTACCAGAAACATGATAGATTTTATTATGTCAGAATATATTTACTTATTTTCATCGTGTCGTTCTATTTACCATCTTCTATATATAACGTATTTAATTACAGACTACAGGTGGGTAATATTAATTATCAAAGCCCAAGCTTCAAAAGTCACAGATATACATATGTCGAGTTCTCATTGGGGTTAGGGGCGTGTAACGAATCTTCATTTGGATTAGACATTGTCGTTATACAATATGGATGATATTTACTAGTACCAATATGATTATTACAGAGTCTGACAAGTAACCGTGGCGATTAGACTCTCGAGATGCTAATGACAATGATCTTAGGTTCAATAACGAATCCACGGCCAACGGGATAGCAAATGCGTTTTTCTTCCAAAGTCTAAGTCGAACTGAACTTACTGGTCCACAATTCAAGTGTAGCTCAACTTACTTGTCCATTTTCATTAGCGTTAGAGTTACCAAAACAATAAAATAACTAATTTACTAATTTCAGACTTTTCGTCTGCCGAATTACCAGAAACATGATAGATTTTATTACGTTAGACAAGTTACAAGTTACAAGTAGAATTCAACATACTTGCGCACAGTACAAGTAGAACTCAACTAACTCCCTCAGTTCAAGTGGAACTGCACTTATATACTCCTCTCCGTACCTCTCTGTACCCCTCGAGTCAACTATATTTTTAAGGGAAGCTATACAATTACTTCATACCTCTGTTAAATAAAAACGTCCATCCCATGACCGTGGCTACGTTCAGCGACCCGTTGTGTCACCTCGAGCCCAAGCCTATTGTCATAAATCTCGGGCGCACACAATCGAATTAAATCATAAACAACTACTTCTAAGTTTCATTATTACTCACACCCACGAATCGACACTTTCCCTTCATTCGCGCCTCCTTTCCGAACTTTTTTCACTTCCTTTGCATTCCTCGGCCCTCCGTCGCTTCCACTCGCTCAGCCGCTTTCTCGATCCTGCGCAACTTTTATTTCCGCCTCTATTAACCCGAACACCTTTGCCCGATTCTTCCCGCCGCTGGCAGCCTCCGCGAGCCGATTGAATAATTAAGTTCCGCCGCTTAATTCGAACCAACTGCCGCGCGAATCCGACAGATCGATCGCCGCCTGTTAACCAGGCGTTTTCAAGGAACTGCCTCGCGGGAACTTGGGCTCCATTTGTTCCACGATAACGAGAAACGCTGGAAATACCGGATGTAACGAGTGGCGGAACGACCGCTTCAACAGAGAAATTTTACAGAACGCGGATTAGAAACGGTAGCCGATCGTTCCCGCGAATGGGACGATAATGGCCATCGAGCGACAGATGTTCCCCGGTTATCCGCTTTCCTTTTGCGATTGCTTTCCATGGGATACGAAAAGATCGATCAATTTGTCTTTTTAAAATATCGGAATCTGAATTTACCGAATTGCAGCGAATAAAATTTCGCACTACCGAGGTAAGTAAAACTTCAATCCCATGCAATTTGTTTAAAATATCGTACACGATGTTGTAAGAATGTCTTAGGTTGGTTACCAAACGGAATTTCGTTGTTTTCATCGTCGAATATAAAGAAATGTATTATTAAAGATGCGAGAGTTTCATCGAGGAATTATTGGTAATTTGTTTAGAGAACGTCAATTAGTTTGAAGTAATTAATATCTTTGTTCTTTCAGTAGCGAGAATTCTTTTTGGCAATCGCGCCAAACAATTTTTCCATCAACCTGTCCTTCAGTTTCTCCCTACCTCAAACAATGCAATTACGTTTTTCATATTCTCTCTTCTCGTAGCTCGTTCTAAACCGTTCTACGTATAACATTGAACGTTTCAGACTCTGTTTGTTGAAGTATTTTCGTTTTAAATTGTGAACCGGCAAGAGCTAAAAACACGAGAAAGATATTTAAAGATTCGTTTCTATGTAATATCATGTACAAATATTAATATTAATATTGTTACAAATATGAGTATCTTCTAGAAATATAATTGTTTGCGATTACGAGATCGCTGTCGTAGATCTTTGCGCGATTTTGCAGGGAGAACGGTGAAGAGGAAGATGGAGGAATTGATTTGCGAGCGGCTCGAGAGACATTGAAAATTTTAATGATCCTCGAGTTCGAGGAGAGAATCTTGGTGAAACTTTCCTTTGTTCTCGCGGAGCATCTTCGTGTTAATTAATCTTGTGCGATAATTGTACGCTTTCAGGAAGTCCCTTTTGACGGATTTTGGGGAAAGGAATAGCCACTCGCCTGCATTTCTCGATCGTTTTTATCGCTTGTCTTTGGCTAGTTCTACTTTCGAGTCTTCGTTGTTTCGTTTGTCAGTGAGAATAAAAATAGGTTAAAAATAGGATGAGGAAAGACAAGGGAAAAGAGATGAAATGGAAAAGGAGGCGAGAATGGATGAAACACTTAGACGAAAATAATATTAGAAAACAGTAAGAGAGTACAGATAAAAAGAAAATGAAAAGACAAGAGAGGGGGAAATAGGGCAAGGTAGGAGGGGAAGATAAAAAGCGACGCCTGTCCCAGTTTTTGAAAGCTTGTGTTGCCTGCTTTCTGTCGCTTTATCTTCTGCTTTCTTCCTCTCAACTTTTCTAATGTAGAAGGCTCGTACATCGCGTTGCTTCTCTATCACGCGTTTACAGCTTAAAGAAATTATGTAACCAAAACACGCATTTGTCTTATTATACTTTCACCTACATCACCATCTTTTAAAAGTATTTGCGATATCGCGTTAAATTAATCTTCGGCGGGATTTCATAACTCGAAAATCTTCCAATATCTTAGCCACGTTAAAATAATCTGCTTTTTTATTCTAATCAGAATTGGTTTATTGCAATAATAATATCACGCTAATGTTGTACAAACGTATAATTGTTCGTTACCTTTTTGCTTTTTGACAAAGACAAGCGTCCTTCTGTGTTTTGCTTAAAACAGTAACAAATTATTTATCAATCTCCTCTTTCAAATATAACAAAGATAAAAACATGGACAAATAGGCATTTCAGAAATACGAAACTCTGGTGTTTTTAGTGTTAAAGTCTCGATGAATAACCGATCTATTTGAACGATCTAAATGTTTAATCTTCGTCTCGTGACGACCATTTTAATGCAATTCAAATACAATATTCAACCATGTTGAGAATTGTGGATCTTAGCTGCCGATCGCGCGAGCCATAGTAAGCAAGAAGTTCGGTCGCGTGCCGTGCCATTCATCTGTTCAGCCGTGTACCCGAACTGGCGCAAAATGTATACTTCTTATGGCATGTATATGTCGGAGATGAAAGGACATCGGGGCCTTTCTTTTGGAATGTTTGGGAAGGTCCCCAATACTTTAGTCCAGACTTTTTATTATAGCCGTACTTAAACAATAAAACTGAGAAATAACTGTTTATGAGTTAAGTCAATTATGATTGCCCGAGATCTATGACAGTGGGCTTGAGCTCGAAGTGACATAACGGGTCGCTGAACGTAGCCACGGTCACGGGAGAGACGTGTACCTAACAGAGGCATAAAGTAATTAAATAACTCTCCTTAAAACAAAGATTGACCCGAGGGATATAGAGAGGGATACACTTGGACCGGGGTGGAGTACGAGAAGTTCGACTAGTCCAGTGAACACGTACGTCGAATTGCAAATCGCAATCGTCATCCCGTTGACCGTGTATTCGTTATCGAACCTAAACTCATCGTCATCGACATCTCGATTATTCATTCATCGATATCATTTGTTAACCTTTGTAATACCTCCGCTTCAATAAGTATCATCTGGTATACAACAACGATGGCCAACTCACAGAAAGATTCATTACACGCCCCTGCTTCCAACGTTATCCCGGCATATATTTAGGGGCTACAAAAGGAATTGTAAAATAATAAACAACGTTTGAAGACAAATAGTGTTTTTAAGACGTCTAGGGCGTAATCATGGTCAATTGATCAGTTAACAAAGATAATTTATTATTTCAAAGTGGACAATGAGTCACTAGCAATTTGTAAATTACCACGAGTCACACTCGTGGGTTCCGTTTATGGCACATATTCTTTACCATGATTCTGACTCGTGATTATAGGCCAAGGGGTTAATTGCCGAAATAAAAGTAAAGGAACACTAAGGTTACACTTAGAATTCATATTAAAATATTTTTAGATTTATTTAATAAACGATTCCCAGGATCTTCGTCGATATACATTTGCACGCGTCTCAGTACTTTCTTTGTCTCGCCATCTTCCATACCACACTGCCAACGGAACAGTTACATTCGTCTGTTTTTCGAGACGCCGCGACAAACATACTTCACACACTCTTATTCACATACGTGTGTCACTACTACGTGGTCAATCTAGTGTAACTCACAAAATTATACATATCCCAATAGATCGAAATCGTCTAAGCCACATTTTTCTGCCAATACGAGATTATATATTCATCGATATAAACCGTATTCATATTCGATACGAAACCAGAGGAATTCGTTATTAAACTCAGACAATATAACGAAATTAGTTATAGTTGCGAACATTTTACGCTGAAATCTATTTCAAATTGCGAATTACTCCGTTTGTTGAATATCGATATTAGTCCGCTTTCGCTGTCATACGTTCACTTAAATAACTTCATTATCGATTCAGAAACAGTATACAAAAGTTTTCCATAGAATTAGCTCGCCTATACACCGTCAAAAACTGGCGGAGCGCGAATTGCAGGGCGGCGCGAGTTGAATTGGTTTGGACGACCGCGTTTTCCAGCTATCAGGAATTACAAGCCCGCGTCATTAAAAATGGCTATTATCGTCGTCTGGTGCGCGTTCGACCTAATGCAGCATGATATAGACGCTAGAACGCGTTCCTTCCCGACTACCGGTAGTTTTCGTTTCATACTAGCATTAGCGCTGCTACCTAACCTAACCCCGTGTAAGTTTTGCTAAATTGCCGTATTTTCCGGCTCGTTGTTGCGAACGGCTCGTTATCTGTTAATGCCGTCGTCGACGAAGAAGAACAACGATCGCAAAGTGTGACGCTTACGTGCGCGTTCGCGGATTCCTACAGTTGAATCGTAGAAAATCAAGTTTCCAGTATCGTACGGAATGGCTGGCTTCCGAAAACGATGTGATCGCGCTTCTAACGTTCGCATATTTATCTAGCAATTTTCGAGCAGCTCTAGCGGGCCGAATAAGTTCTTGAATTATTCATGGTAATTGCGAATGGAATATTCGCATAGAAAGAACGGTATAATTTACCGTATGCTCTTGTGGCGGCACAACAAATACCGCCGTTTGACACTAAACACCACGGACGACGATAGCGCAGTGGTTAGCGCCATGACCTGTTTTTACGCCCAGGTTTTTCAGGACAGAATAAAAAGAAAAATAAACAAAATCATACATAAGCTCCGCTCTTCAGCGGCTTAATCCCAAATTATAATTACAACGATAAAAAAAATAAGGTAACCCCCACACACAAATATTATACGGCTATGTCGTACCGTCACGTATCGGTACTTTTGCCTAAAACAACCGTCAACCGAAATTCATTGTTTATTATGAATAAAATATTTATGTAATACGCATTTTCCTGTTAAATAAACGACATTTAAAAAAAAAAAAAAAAAGCAGTGGTTAGCGCCTCACGGTTACGAACGTTCGGCACTCGGGTTCGAATCCTGACGCCCGTAGTCCATATTTTTCTTCTGCAACTATTCAAGGCGAAGGAAAATAGAGCAGTACCCGAGCGACGACATCTACACCAGTAATTAGAACTACTACGACGTGATCAACGCTTCACTCTTATACTGCAGTCAATAGTGTTTTTAGATACATAAGAATTGTGTATATTGAGATATGTATATGTCGGGTTCACATTATGATTAAGGGGCGCGTACGAATCTTCATTTGGATTAGACATTGTTATTACGCAGAAGGTATTTACTAGTAGAAGTATGATTATTACAGAATTTGACAAGTAACCGTGGTAACTAGATACTCGAGATGCCAATGACAATGATCTTAGATTCAGTAACGAATATACTTTCTTCCAAAGTCTAAGTCGGACTCGTTGAAACGTGGAGTACCCACTGATCGTAAAGACGTTGTTTGACTCGCATCAGAGTGACTTTTCGTCACCATGATGCTGCAGAGGAAAAGCATAATGGGGTGTGTCTCAGGGCACGACATCGTCGGATTCGTCCAGAACAACCATCGTTCAAAAAGTGAGGGAAATGGACGTTGCTGTTAATTGGTTAATTTCTATGTTGGCGGTTAGAGAAAGATGCTAGCCGCCCTTGAGAGAAAATTGCCAGCGGAAAGCGTCCCCCTTGTAATCTTCCATTAAGTGTCAACGATACGACATCGACGAATCTCGTGATCTTCGAGTAACTTTAAGCGCCGATGACACCACCTCGATGTCCATCTACCGACCAATTTAATCTGCCATGCCAATTATACGATTTTAATTCCAGTGATTTTAAACATCAACGTTACAACTTTCAGAGTGACTATGATCTCGTCTCTTGGCGCGTGTCTCAGAAAAATTGTCCTTCGTTTTCTATAGCATCCTCTTTTCGTAATATTACGTCGTTGTAATTTTTCTATTCCATGATAGCAGAACTCTGTCGGATAACTTGTTACGTAACTTTGTCACCTTTTTACAACGAATCTCCAAGCCAATAACTGAAGCCGGTAACCGAACGCCAACTCCCTGCTCGAGAGTTAGCAAATTCAAAATTAGTCAGACGAGAAATTGCGCATGATCGTTACTCGTGTACAATTTCGTATAATACATCGACGTGAGTCGCGTTCGTTAAAAGCGTTGTATTTAGCACGTGCGGAGCATCCAGCTCGTCGATCCTTTCATCTAGCAACTTGTTAGAGTTCTACTTTCGCCAACGAGTCTCACAATGACGATTTATTCGCGCGCAGATGAGACGCGTACGATCACTGTTAGCAACAACGGTGAAGGTAAGCTCTTTCCTATGGAAAGTAAGCTCTTTCGAAGGAAGGAGCAGATCTGTCCAGCGTGACCGGAATTCGTAGACGGAAGAGGAGGCGCGACCTCGTTCTTGCCGCGGATGGGATATCGGTGGCCCAGACCGCGGAAAAAGCACGTAGGATACTACTTGGTGAAATATTGCTGCGGAGGCGGAATACACAATGGGCCGGCATCGTGCACACTGTGCACGAATGTTTTTCTTTCCACCCAGACACACCACCTCTCTACCCTTAACCAGCCACCTAATACGATTCGGATTCCCTCGATGCCACAGCACGTTCCTCCTGATGAGCGGCACATCGACTAGTACTTTCTCAACCTACGAGAAAACTACTATCCACTCTGCAAAACAAAGTGTACGATTGTTTCAGAAATATTTTCGAGGATTTTCACTAATTGTTTATAAATTGAAGATTGTAAGAAATCAGGTGATAAAAAGGCATTGTTTTTATTGATCTTCCAATTTCAATATCACTTTATGATTAAGTAGGATTTTAATACGATAAACAATAATTGAAAATGGGAACTACATGTATGATCCAAAGACCATTGTACACAACGTGTACAATTGATCGAGACATGTTTCCGTGAACTGTGACTAATTGTTTATAAACTAAGGATTGTAGGAAATCATGTGACAAAAAGGCATTATTTTTATTGATCTTTCGATCTCAACATCGCCTTATGATTAAGTAGTTTTTAATATGATGAACAATAATTGAAGGAACAATGTGTCCAATTGTTCGAGACATGTTTTCCGTGAACTGTGGCTAATTGTTTATAAACTGAGGATTGTAGGAAATCATGTGACAAAAAGGCATTATTTTTATTGATCTTTCGATCTCAACATTGCCTTATGATTAAGTAGGTTTTTAATATGATGAACAATAATTGAAGGAACAATGTGTCCAATTGTTCGAGACATGTTTCCGTGAACTTTGACTAATTGTTTATAAACTGAGGATTGTAGAAAATCAGGTGACAAAAAGACATTATTTTTATTAATCTTTCGATCTCAATATCGCTTTATGATTAAGTAGGTTTTTAATATGATGAACAATAATTGAAGGAATAATGTGTCCAATTGTTCGAGAGATGTTTTTCGTGAACTGTGGCTAATTGTTTATAAACTGAGGATTGTAGAAAATCGGGTGACAAAAAGACATTATTTTTATTGATCTTTCGATCTCAACATTGCCTTATGATTAAGTAGGTTTTTAATATGATGAACAATAATTGAAGGAACAATGTGTCCAATTGTTCGAGACATGTTTTCGTGAACTTTGACTAATTGTTTATAAACTAAGGATTGTAGGAAATCATGTGACAAAAAGGCATTATTTTTATTGATCTTCCGATCTCAACATCGCCTTATGATTAAGTAGGATTTTAATACGGTAAACAATAATTAAAAATAGAAACTACATATTACATCCAAAGAGCATTCTGCGGAACAGTATGTGCAATTGTCTGAGACACGTTTCGATGGATTTTGATTATTTATTTCCAAATCATAGATCGTATAATAGAAGAAAAACATGTCAAGTATATTTTTACCGACCTTCTGATTTTAAATTTTAGATATTAAATTATTTTTGGTATATCTGTGTTCGTTAGATTTTGTCAAATAATTTTCTGGATAACGAGAATCTTGTTATATGCTGTACATAAGAAAAGTGGAGTTTCATTGTTAATGAAACAACAGTCGAAAGTTTATGCGAGATTCTCGTTAGAAGCTGGAATATTCGAGTAATTTACCAACGCTAAAATATTGCATGCACCGAAATATCTGGAACTGAACATAAACAGTCAGCAGGTAACGGAATTCCAATGCAAATAAAGCAAGAACTAGACTTAAGTACGAGTAGAGGTATCTCGATTGTTGCTCGAAAATGTTTGTTGTTCCAATTCATGATACGATTGAGATAACGATAATCAAGGGAAAATACAAAGGTTCGTGGAATATGACGGAAATAGAAACGAAGGAAATTGTTATAGAAGTTGATATTGTTATGTATAGCAAAACTAAAAGTTGCAGGAGAAGAAGATTCTAATTCTATCTGATCTAAGAACAAAACTTTCTCTAAATAAACTTTCTCTAAGAACAAAATTAAACGCTAATATTATAGAAATATCAAAATGTTTAACACGGTCCGATACATCCATGAAAATTAATTATAAATAAATAACTATGGAAATAAATAATAGGAAACACGCACTATAAAAGACTATTGCCTCGTTTACGAATGTAAAGACCACGATTATCTATAAAAGTTGAATCGTTTAATGGAAAGAAACGAAACGTAAAACGAAAAAAAAAGAAACTTTCGATTCATTTCGAGCTCATTTAAATTCGATGCTCTTTTCAGCTTTCATCGAATACGATCAAGTGATCGGTGCCGAATTACGTTCCCGTTTCTGTGAAGCATTTCTGCCATAGGAATCTACTTCGGAAAGGAATCTAAAACCATCGGTTGGGATTTAATTAAATCGGTCGATGTAATGGTTTCATGTGCTTTGAAGCGATCCCAGCTACAACATCAAAGAACCAAATCAATATGTTTGCCATTAAACGTTCATTTTACCGAAGCTATGTGTACACGTAGTTTGTACGACAATTTCAAATTCGATAATATCGTCTGTTTTTGAGTAAGCGAAACAGAGAGCGCGATGAATCCGTGGAACAATTCATGGAAAGCGATTCTCCAAGTTGCACCAGTTTGTGCAAGAAATCTCTAACCGAAAATTTAGTTAGCTTCAACAAATAATCAAGTTACGACTATGCTGTCTGCATATTGAAACAGAATGGGGAATTCAATCGAATGTTTCGACGAACTTTTGATTCTCATTGTTGTTCCACGCTTGGGAATAATTTCTGAATTATCCTCGTGTTTTTACCTGTTTCCTGTGGAAGACGCGATAAAATTAACATGCACTACTTTCAAGCTATTTTAATATATCGCAAAGTTGAAAATAGTAACAAGTCTAAAAACGTGGAAGTAATTTTCTGAGGTAATCGCTTTTAACATAAGTATGTGTGAAAATATTTATACTTTTTACAAAATACCAAGATTACGGATGTTCAAGTAAATTCATATTTGTATGAACGCAACTAGAGAAACGATTACAAATAAATTTGTTACACCTTCTAAACGTCACGAAATTTTTATATCCAAAAGGTTTGACGCTTCATCGAAAAACGTTCAACATTGGCAAAACAAAAATTGTTACAGAAAATTACGAATTGTTCGTTTTAAACACACTGCTAGTTCATTGACGAAGTTAACATTTCACTGACAAAGTTCTTATAACGTCATTGTTACCACATGGAACGAAACACAGCTACAAAATTCTATTCTCCGTTTCAACCGTATTCATCTACTCGTTCCACTGTTTCGTCATTTCCCTCTACAATTTCAATCTTCGTTCAACTTCCTTCAAGCAAGAAAAATGCCAACAAGACACGATTTCGTCAGCGGCACAATCAGATTTTCCGGGTCAGCGATCGTTCGCAATATCAGATACACCTTACGGTTTATCATGACGTACGGTCAAATTACCATCAACAGACGGACATTTCCTTACGTTAGCTCAGCTTATGATTACGATCGCCACGCTACGTTCTTAACTTGGCTCGGTGGCAGAATTTCTCGTTAGCAGTCACGGTAACGAGCTAGAAGATCCGGCCGGAGGCAGCGGCTCTGCCTGGTGTTCCGTGAATCTCGGTCGTCATTTTTCGTCTAGGTCGATGTTTGCTCGAACATTGTTGCAAAAATTACTCTCAAATTACCGTGCGTAAGTATTTCGATTTTCTAAAGTGATTAATAGACTGTGGATTTTCATGTAAATTCGTTCTTTTTTTTTTTTTTTCTTTTTTTTAAGAATACATTTAAAAGAAGTAGAAGCATCGTAGTACGAACTATATTTTAGACACTTTATAAGAATATTTTTACGTATCGGGTGCATTCTGCGCGGTTTTGCTAAAATTTTTGTAAAAATCTTGTTCGAGAAAATCGTTGTTGAGCTGTACAAATTATTATTCGCACAACAACGGCAAAATAAGACTCTATTTACCTGAACCACTTTCTGTTGGTAGTTCAGTCCGAATACAGTGGAATCTCGTTTATTAGAACAGATCAGGAGACGAGGCATTTCGGATAATCGAGCGATTCCGAAAATAGGTTCATCGAATAGCTACCCTCTCCGGTCCTCCTTATTAGCAGAAATATTGGGTGTTACGAGGAAAACGCGTCAGCGAGAGACGTAAATTCTCGCTGCGATTCGGATAATCGACGTCGCGAATTAGTCGTTCTCCTGTTTCGGTTAAGATAACAGAGGTAGTTCAATGAATTTAACGCTGTATTAACAATAATTATTATTAATTATTTAACAATAATTAATATGATAATAAAAACGTCACAAATTATTTAAAGATGAACACAGTTAATGTGTTACAGAAATTCGACCCGATTTTGTGATATCTCTCGATATATTCGTTAGACTTAGCGACTTTAGTTTTATTCGTCGGACCTCTCGATGTATGCTGTTAGGATCTTCAAATGAGGCTGATTGCCCTTCGATCATTTCTTTGTCTTCTGGGAGACGACCCCCGCTACGCTCGGGTCACGCCACCGTTCGCGCCTACGATCATGTCACGTAAAATAAGAAAGAGAAATCGAAGATGAAAATAAGAGATAAAAATAAAGAAATAAAAAGAAAGAATTTACTTCTTTACACTTGGTTTACACTAACTACAATTCGCTTCCGAACTCCAGCCGCGACTTTTCAAGACTGAAGCTCTTACAACTTGACTTTCGGCGGAATCCGATTCTTTTTTCTTCGTCACCTCTCAATATTCCCACTATCCACGCGTTTGATAGGCGTCCGCGACCTTTGCCACGCACGCCTTCTTCTCGAAGATTCGGCGAAAGGACCGTTGGAATATTGAGGGTTCATTAGGCACCTCGCTTCGGCGGCATACATCGTCGCCGAGTGCCGTCACATCTTTATTTCCGTCATCAGCCCATCGGTTCCGAAGCGCGGCCTGGTCTCTGATGTGGATTGACATGCGGTTGATGTTACAATCACGTATGTCACCTTCTTTGTGTGGAGAAAATAACGGACCGAAATCGAAGTTTCTAAAGCTCGACACTGGATGACAAATATGTGCTTACCGCTACATTGTATACATTTCGCTGGTCCTATAAGACGATCTGTCTGCTACACTGTAGTACCGCGCGCGACGGTTAGGAATACGACCTATAGTAAGCCTCGTGGCGTAACATTGGGATTTAAGTATTACAATTGGGATCGTCTAGGTTCTTCTTTTTTTTTTTCTTTTCATATTCCATAGAATTTTTTCGGTGAAATTTATTCTGTGCAAAGAGACAAACGATTGCGTACTTGAATATACTTATTGTAAGAACAAGCGTTTATACGTATTGCGAAATTATGCGGGATCATGGTTCGAATAATAGACACTGAGCATTAACTTGTTCGCATAAACGAGGTGCGGATAAACGACGTTCTACTATAATAGTTCACTGATTCTTCTCTCGTCTAGGATTTCTCGTTCAAATAATAGGGTTTCACATTCGGATAAGTGGATTGAATTGCAGGGAATTCAGTTAAGCGGACATTAACTAAAACGTGGTTCCAATAAGTGGAGTTCAGATAAATGAAGTTTTACCGGTAATGTCGAAAAATCTAAAAGTTTTATCTCTTTATAGAGGATCGGGACAATGGTCTTGGCAGAATCGCGTAGCTTTATAATCTGTGATAATAGCGCAGTATTATCGGTATTACTAGATGGCGCATATTCGTGCATTTCAGGGAATTTTAAACGCGCAAAAATCCACGATATGTATATTAGGTTGTCCGAAAAGTTCCTTTCGTTTTATAAGGAAATAATAGACGCACAAATTTATATTTTTGTTTTATATTAGTTTATCGAATTGTGCGCGAATATAATAATAGAAATAGGACGAAATTGATCATAGCTAATTGAATGAAATAATATAAAACTGAAATTGTTGTTCATCCATCATCACCTTATGAAACGAAAGATACTTTTCGGACAACCATATATAAAACATTGAAAGTAAAGCGTTCGTAATATTCGTTCGTAATAATTTTCCACGCGTTGTTTCGTTAATGCTAAGACTAAAATTTTTTTTTTTTTTTTTTTATTTTGTTATTACATTTTACAATTTGTCCATTAGCACATTTGGTAAAATATTATAATTTAATTTGATAAAATATAGCATGTGGATGATTACCCCCAGCGGGACTCCATCTTCCAGGTTGTTTATTGTTCTATTATGAGGTCTGCAGGATGCTTCTTCTTCAGTCTTCTTTCTATTATTGTTTTATTCGTTTCAGCAACCAGCTGGTTTGGGTGTGTTTCAAGTCTTTCTGCTAAGACTAAAATGAGCAATATTTATTAGAATCGAGATCGACCTACCTGAAAATTATTTGCCTTCGTCGATTTTGCATTCAATGGTTATAGAATATTTCTGGCTAAAATAAGACTCGTCTAATATAAAAGAATTCAAGTGTTATATACTTTTATCGTTACATAAAATAAGGAAAAGGGATAAGAAGGAAAGGGGAGAACATGCTAAGGTGAACCAGAGTGAAATGAAAAACGGAAAATGAGAAGTAGAAAATAAGATGCAGGCATAAATAGCATGACTTGTTAGAAGTGGCCAACGAAGCAAGGGAAAGAATAATAATGTGTGACCTAAAAAAAGAAATAATAAAAGTTAAATACGAGGCGAAGGAAACTAAAATAAAGGAAGTAGAACACGGTAAGAGTAAGGAAGTAAAAATGGATAAAAAGATAGGAAAAGGAAAAATATGGAAAATGTCCTGTCAAAGAAAGTCGAAAATGGCGCTATTGAAACGACAAGATAGAAAGGGACGGAGGATGAAATAAGAGAATTTTTCTTGGGCACACTGGCTGCTTGAAGAAGAGTACAATTTGAAACTCAAGAAAATTCTGGTCTTGAAGTTCCATGTTGGTAAACGCTGAATGTGAAAGAAAACGAGACCGAGCAAATTTATCTGCCCTTAATTACCAATATTTGTGAAACATTCTAGAAAAGTAGTAGGAATATTTTCCCTTGCATTTACCGAACCGTTGATGAAAAATTCGCTCGTAAACATCATCGTCCTGTGAGATAACCGACCACGTCGAAGCGCGTATTTACGTCCATTTCTAGATATCGAGAGTTTATATTCGTCACGGTAGAAATTTCGAAAATTTCTCCCTTCATGAAACTGCAAACTCGCGGTCCTTTGCATCGATTACGACGACGGAAGGTTCGGTCGTCGTCGCGAACGAAGATCGAAATTCCATGAAATTTCGTTTGCAAAACAAAAAAGTAAAAACTTTCAAACTTTCGGATCGATCGAAAACATAAATTATTGACTCTCTGAAAATCTCTCTTTTCTGTAGAAGAGAACGAAACGGAGAATAAGAGAACTCTTTCACCGACTGAACATTCAATTTTATCATCGTTTTTCTGGATGGCTATTCTGCGAGTTCGTCGCGGCAGCTTCCGCTAATGGAATACGTTATGAAAGCTAGGCGGCAGTCTTCCCATTTATAGAATATTCTATTATCGTCTTTATTACCCGACCCGTAAATAAAAGTTTCGTACGCGACCTGCAGCCACACGTTACGCCGCGTTTGCCGTGAGAAAGAAACTTTTCCATTACGAGCCGAGGAAGCAACACGGATGCTTTGAGCCACGATGAATAATTAGCTTTCGCGACCTTATCAAAATATCGAACGGTGTTGCGACCACAACTATTCCCTAATAGCTATGTTCCACCTACGTGATATATATCGTGCGTGGATCAAGCTTAACTTTTTATTTGATTTTTTTAAGTTGTAGTTTGGTATTTTAATTCCTCGATTTTTCTCGTATATTGAATTTTAGTCGAGAGCTTTTTTACTACAGGAAAAGATGAGAGAGCGTAAATTAAAAATGGGACTATTTAATTGGCGTATTCGCTAGGAATTTCTAAATTTTCCATATATTTGTGGAAAGAAGAAATTTTGTGTGAATATCTTTTAGAAATATGAAATAAAGTAAGTAAATAAGTGAAGAATAAATCTTCTGATCTAATCTAACAATCCGATCAATTTACGTTCTAACATTCGAATTTCATGGAAAAGAATCTATATGTCGTTTACTGTTTCGACTTGAATGTTAGTACTGAAACTTGAATTTCAAGTAAAAGAATTGCACTCGTCGCATTACGTAATCAAACAGCTCTTTACTTCACCATAACAATTGAACCTAATTTAGGTTGTCCGAAAAGTGTCTTTCTTTTACAGACCCGTCTTCTACAACGATGCATCTTTATATAAACATGAAACCTAATCTGTCGAACGTTGTGATCTTTATTTTGATAGAACAAAATGGATCATACGTAATTCGATAAAATAATATAAAATGGAAAATGTGCATCCATTATTTCCTTATGAAACGAAAGAAACTCTTCGGACAACCTAATACATTATAAAAAGACACCGTAATTTTATAAAATGAATTTTTACTTAACAAGAACGATGAATAAACACAATATTATACATACGACAATTACGTTACCGTACACAATTATATTATTATCGATATGATAAACAATTTTTAATACAAAGGCGTATCAATTGTAAACATTCTTTTATCCGCCACTGTATTTTCAACGTAATTCTAATCGTTCAAACCCGAATTAACGATGACAGAACAATAGAAATATCAGAACTATAACGAACGATCGATTCTCAATAGTCAAAACTGTTCCTATCCTGACGCGATTTTGCCTGGTTTTTTCAGTTCAAAATCGAATTCAACGTTCGCTCTGGAGGGTAGACTGTAAAGAAAAGAGAGGATAGAATGGGCGGACAGTAACATAGGTGGTTTGTTATTTCAGCTTTCACGTTATTCCAGCACGGAAGGGATTCCGGCGCTGTTCTCTGCCAACTTTGCGTTCAGAGTTATGTCCTCGCGGGCAAATGCTGTGCATAACTTTGGTACGAGCGGCCGGCCTAGCGAGCATCCTCCTACCGATGCCAGATAATGTTAAGTAAAATTTAAGACCGGCTATAGTTGCCTTCCGCGGAGCCGGGTAATTCTTCCACAAAAACAGGTTACGCTTCGGATCGCTGTAATTCTACTTGACGTTGCGAAACCGCGAAATTTCCACACTTCCGGTTAGATTCTACGGTTTTCCTTTAACCGGAGACGCAGGTAGTTTGAGCGCGACGATAGTCCGAAGTTGGTTCAATTGATAGAAACTTTGATGAAACATTAGCGAAATTATTAAGCAACTAGCTGGTATACCTGGTCTTTGCCTCGGACTTTGTCTAATGTTTTTTAATAACATGGCTGATGATTTTGTGAATTTCTATCGACTCGTTAACACTTTGACTGCCACGTTGGTCATATATGTAAACTGCCTAGAGTTCAAAGGTGATAGGGACTCTCTCCGTTTACGGACAGCACGACTTTCTTTTGTTTTACGGACAACCATTTTGAGAGACACGCATTTCCCAAACAGACGGACAGAGAGCAACATCAGAGAGACGAGATCCCAGAAGAAAGAATTGTTTAAAACATTGAAGATCGACGGAGAAAGATGGGTAGCTCAGGACGTTGAAAATCGATTCTCGATTTTCAGCTAGACATTGCACAAAACTTGTTCTTTATTGTTTACTGTTATAGCTTAGTATTAATTGCTGTATTTCATTTAAGTATTTTCACAACAAACTCGATTTTCAGACTTCAGAATCGATCAGCCGAATTACCCCGAGATTTACGACATTACATATATGACCGGCCACGGTTTCTCCTGTGACGCCACGGTCGTCATTGGTGACCGGAGCGCTTGAACTTCTTATAATTGTAAAAATTGTATGAAAATTGACAGTTGGGGGATTTTGAATATAACCGATAAATAGAAGATACTTTGAAATAAAAAGTGCCCCATTGAACGATTAAACATTTTTATTAGAACATCGATAAAAAAAAGTGAGAAGAAATGTTGCATCTAACGGTGCACTGTGTTTGCATCCATATCTTTGGGGGGTAATCTACGAATATTATTATAAACGCAGCTTAGAAAATAATCGTAAATGCTGCTTTGTAATCATATGATTGAAGTTAGAAGTGTGCACATACCTTGCCATTATATATACAATGAGCAAATACCGTTTACTAATATCTTCTACACGTTTCAACAATAAATTCTGCACGTTTTGCTTGCGACGAAACAACGAATGCGAATGGTTTGTTGAAATAAACGAAGCCTCGTTATAATACGTCGCTATCAACTGTTACCAAGGCGCCACGGTGATCACCCGTGACCACCAATAAGATGAACGGTCCATTCAGGAAGAATGTTGTCTTACATCATCGATTTATTATTATTTTGCCATTATATGCTTTGAATAATAAAAATACTCCCGTGGCGTCCTCAGCGAAACATGTGATTTCGGTGTGGCAGTCAGAGTGTTAAACGTTCCGTAGCCCGTGAAGCAACATCGATTGCTATACAGAGAAGTCGTGAAGCTTCTGACGTACCGCACGCGAAAAAGAGAGACATCGGTCGTGGCAACGATTTTGAACAAAACACGAAAACAGCGAAGAAAATCGCTGTTACGTTACGAATATCCGTAAATTGTTTCTGGTTCATATCTTCCACTTCTACTTCCTTTTGCCATAAGTTATCGTTCCACATACGTAGACCTTTAAAATGGTGAAAACCGCGTGAAAATTCGTCCAACGATTTTCGAGACTTGGTAACACACACAGACGTTTTTTATATTATGTATAGGTGGATATTTTTTGTATCTCTAGTGTCTAAATAATTGAAAAATTAATAAAATGCTTTGATTTAATGCTTCCTTTTAGATGCTTCCTTTAAGATACGTTAAAGAATAATTTTTATTACTGTTCTGTCTCTTTACTAAATTTTTAATAATTTCAAGGAGACTACGTTCTAATATTTGCAAGCAGATGGAAGATCGTCAATACGGAAGAATAAAATTACACTCAAATACATTACGATAAACTTGATCTTACGAATCTCTGGCTTTCTAGAATTTATGTGAACTTGTCAGTGTTCTTGTAATACGATATTGATCTTGTATCTCTTCAAAAATGTTCAATTAATCCAATACATAGACCTATAGAAGCTTGCAAGAATTTACGTAAACTTAGTATTTTTGTAATAGGATAAAGTTTGCTATATATCTTCAAAAATATCTTCAAATAATCTCATAAATAAACGTGTAGAACAGTTGGAAGAAAATTTTCTTCTCTTTCTTGGAATTTACATTTGAATATAAGTTAGCGATATTAGATTGCTCTGAGAAATTCAATTGCTCGTAGACTTGCAAAAATATATTTATATCCGAGCGAATTTGAATCTGCGAATAAGAAACACCGTACCTTACAGACAGGAGGAAGGAGACGAGCAATAGTTCCGTTTTAACAATTGTTACATTCATCATTGACCATCTTCGTTCATTATTACCGTTTAGGTAGCGCAAGAAACGCTTTCAAAATTGAAATGCATTATTGAAAGCACAATGAAACGTTCAATTTAAATTCTACAGATTGATCCTCTGGTCCGCACAGGAGCGTTAATTAAGGTTTCAATATTAACCAGGACGCGCATGCATCTTTGAACGGATCACGCGAGCCTACGTTCAAAGTGTTTGCGTTTTGGGACCTGTGACGCTCTTTCAACCTTCCACTTCACTTTTCAAGACACCCTTCTGCTTTCTACCACCTACTTTGTCACTACAAAATTAAATAGTCTTTCTGTATCCAAACTAAAATTTCATACGATATTTAACACGCGTCTCCTCTTTTAACGGTAACTTACGATCTTTAATAACTTATTAGGTTTGTAGCGGCACTCGACAGTAAACTTTCCAAACGGTTTCTGTCCCGTGGCTCGCTACACAAAGACCCTATTCTTCGCACAAAATGATTGCCAAATGTCGATACATCCTCACGAATATTTTCAGCTAGCCTAAGGACCTGCTATAGATCTTAGGATTTATTTAGCTAAGGTCCTCCGAAGTGACAAACAGTCTTTCTCTTAGCAGTCGCTAAACCCATCACCTCCTACGGGAAGATACGAGAAATCTGCTTCTCTCACGTACGATATTTCCCACCAGCGACCTTCTTTCACGGGCTGTTAGCATCCTTTTCCAACCACCAACAAAAATTAGCCAATTAACAACGACGTCCATTTCCCTCACTTTCCGAACCAAGGCTTTCCTTAACGAATCCGATGATCCCGTATCCTTAGACACACCCCGACACAGTTTTCCTTCGCGGTATCATCGTGACGGAAAGTCAGTCGTTACATATCGGTCCGAAGCAATACTTGGCGATCGACAATTGTTAATCAGAGTCTTCGGCATCTCCGGCAATCATCATCATTCCAAGCTTATACCGCGCATCAAAACGCATCGCCCGAGTCGAACTTGCAATTGCGAAGTCGCGAACCGCTATTCATAATAACCGCGAGACATACGATAGTGTACATCTTGAATATACTAGAATAAATTACATTATTAAGTTGTACTCCAGTGTTTCTTTCTCTCACTATCACGATCCATCACCTCAGGTTGTCCGAAAAGTGTTTTTCTTTCGCAAATGTGTTTTTTACAACGGTACACCTTCGTATAAACGTGAAACCAAGTCTGTGAAATGTCGCGGTGTTTATCTCAACAGAACAAAATGGATCACACGTAATTCGACAAAATAATATAAAACAAAAAACGTTGTGCGTCTATTATTTCCTCATAAAACGAAAGAAACTTCTCGGACAACCTGATACAAACGAGATTATTAAAAATTTTGTATCGTAGATTTGCTTCCTTTAGTTTATTTCTTTGTTACAATATTCACGAATTATTCTTCGAATTCACATGGTACTTTTCGTATTTGAATTAACAGACTTCAATTAGTCGATTCCATCTTACCGCTGTTTCGACGCGTGAAATCGAAAGAAACGATCTATGTTTTTCAAAATTTCTATCTTTACTTTCCTTAAAATTTCCTTTTTATTTAATCCATAAAACGCAAGCGGACCACGAAGAATAACCTACAATCAGTTGTTGGAGATTCTCGTTTTTAAGTGGTACTAGTCTCAGAGAAACGGATAAGGAAGGGACTGGCAAATGAATGATAAAAGGAACGAGCCTCCGGCAAAATCTTATCAGTTTTTCCGCCTTACTGGTTAGCCAGGATACTTCTGGGCTCTACGAATTTATCGGAAATCAAATTCCCCTAGCCCGCGGCCACTCGTCGAACTTTGGTTCAATGAATACGTACAACGAAGATGCAGTTTGCCAAGCTCCGTTTCAAACTCTTCCTAACGCACTGTCGAATGGACCATAATCTGTGTTCCCGAGACAAAACCTATAATCGACGTTCCCAACTAGTCGAAAGGAACGAGTTCTTATCGATGAAAATGTAGAACGAATAGCAAATTTGTAGAAAAATAGTTTTCCACTTGTTCCTTTCGTTTGTTCATTTTTTGGGGTACTTTTGTGAAACGAGTAACTAAAGAGAATAGTTCGTTTGGAAGTTCTTAGAAACTTCTTGGAGGATTATCCGAGACATCGTCATTGGTTTTTGGGTATATTGAGACTTTTTTTTATTATTTAATTTGTACTTTACAATTTTTTATAACTTAATTGCTAAATAACATGCGGATGGCTACCCCCAGCGGATACCATCTTCAAATTTGACTATTTTATTTCTTTAATGAGGTCAGTGGGGTGAGGTATATTGAGATATGTAATTTTGTGTGCTACACTGAATTAGCCGCGTAGTAATGACACATATATATGAATATGAATGTGTGTGGGAGTACGTGCGTGCGCAGCATCTCGTAAAACAGAAGAATGCAACTGTTCCGTACGCATAGTTGAAGAAAAGATGGTGAGACGCATGCAATGCGTATCTACGAATATCTTGTACATCACATATTAAATAAATCTGAAACTATTTTAATATCATTTCTACGTTTAACGTGAATGTTCCTATACATTTATTTCGACGACTAAGATCCACAATTCTCAACAGCGTAATGGTGTATTTTTATTAATTTATTTTACAGATGGGTGGGAGATTATTGGGGATCAAAGCGAAAATGAATCATTTTTTATAGTTTAAATGAATTATATTTATATGTCGGAGATGAAAGGACATCGGGGGTCTTTCTTTTGGAATGTTTGGGAAAATCCCCAATACTTTAATCCAGACTTTTTATTATAGCCGCACTTAAACAATAAAACTGAGAAATAGCTGTTTATGAGTTATGTCAATTATGATTGCCCGAGATCTATGACAGTGGGCTTGGGCTCGAAGTGACATAACGGGTCGCTGAACGTAGCCACGGTCACGGGAGAGACGTGTACCTAACAGAGGCATAAAGTAATTAAATAACTCTCCTTAAAACAAAGATTGACCCGAGGAATACAGAGAGGTACGGAGAGGAGTATATAAGGACAGTTCCACTTGGACTGGGGTTCAATCCGATAAGTTCGACTAGTCCAGTGAACACGTACGTCGAGTTGCAAATCGCAATCGACATCCCGTTGACCGTGTATTCGTTATCGAACCTAAACTCATCGTCATCGACATCTCGATTATTCATTCATCGATATCACTTGTTAACCTTTGTAATACCTTCGCTTCAATAAGTATCATCTGGTATACAACAACGATGGCCAACTCGCGAGAAGATTCATTACACGCCCCGACTTCCAACGTTATCCCGACATATATATATAGTAATACTCTTCTACCTATATCATCGCTGTAAGAATAACGTTGAAACAACTTTTTGAAAACGACATAAGAAAGTAATTGTACATTTGTATCCGTCAAAAAAATTGAAACTAGTTTTAAAAGAAATTCTCCTCTACCTGTTCGGTGATAAATCATTTTCAATCTCGCGCGAATCTCAATAATTCTCGTTAATTCTTCCTCAACTGTGATTAAGGATATCTCGCGTGCCTTTTTAAAGATAGAATTATATTATTTATTACCAATCTATATTTTCTATACTATTTATCATTTTGAAAAGCAAACCGTTTTGCCTCCTTTCGTTCGCATGGAACGACATTCAATCGCACGTATGAAAAAACAGACGCAGAAGATGTCTCTGATTCGTCGCACGAATGATACGAAATCGTTGAATACCCGATCCGTGAATACAAACTGGTTAAAGTAAATGCGATCGATTAACTTTAATCCTTCGAATTTGCCGCATTTCAAATATTTAATTCCAACATTTAACGTTTGATTGGAGCGAGTTCCAACAAAGAGCGATCGATAACGAAAAACAAAAGACAAGAGCGATGCTTCTCGTGCAACAGGGATCCCTCTGTATCGAGAGGTTGAACACGTTTCCAGTACTTTTATTCGCGATATTGCATCAAAGGATCCGAATGAACGCGGAATCGTGTTTGAGAAAATACGGAAAGCAGTCACGGAATCGAGTAATTCTTGCTTGCAAGTAACCGTCCAGCCAGCCAGCACAAATATTTCCTTTCGAGTAATAATATAGTAACGTTTTCTCTTCTCTTTTTTCCTTTTTCCTATTCTTCGTTTATGTCGTCGTGTAGATCCGTCAATTCGCCGATAGCAAGAAGAAAGAAAGCTTGATCGAGAAAATTCACGATTTAACTGCAAACAGAGCTCAAATTTCAGTAGAACGAAGTTGAAGCTCTGGGTTAAACCGATTTCAAGATTCTTTGCTTCGTCGTGCGTCGTACATTGGAAACGTTCATTTTTTATTGGCTCCCCTTCCGTTTGCTCAATTTTCTCGACATTCTCCGAATCTCCATTACACATTTCTTCTATACGTACATCTAGTTTCCGTGTTATTCGACCTAATCTGCGCCACGGTATCGTGTAATCTACTTTATTAATTAATAAAGTTATTTGATCTACGCTGTGGTTTATAGAGTTTATCGATCAATTATTAACCTAACCCTCGAGTAATAATATCGAATCATCGATGAAAATCGACCGGTAAACTTAGAGTGCTTGATTCTATCTTCTGCACAATTCTATTTGTAAAGCGAGAAACAGAAAGTAAGATTATTTATTTATTAAATTTATTATTTATTTATTAAAGTAAGTAAGTATTAAAGTAAGATTATTTATTATTACGATTATTAGTGGCTAACTATCGAACCAGTCAAGACGACCGCTATTAGGCTTTGTTGTTTTCGCGATTAGAAACGCGCAAGTGTCTTTTATCGAAGACAAAAACATGATTGCATATTCTGATTCGTTTGTAGAGGCAGAAACGTGATTTTCATTTTCGTCTTATCGTTCAAGTCTGATTAAGAATACGTAACATATTTAGTGGTACGTATTAGAGGCTCGATAGAGAGAATCAGCCGTAACCCAACGATACAAATTGCAAGTTAGGTAGAAAAATTTACCGAATGTCCAGCTGGACAAATTGTAAAGTAGAAATTAAATAAACGAAAAAAAGAGAAAAAAAAATTGAAGGTTGAATAATACAACGATCGCTAGTTTCTCTGTTTTTCGAAATACCACAGCTTCGTTTGAATAAATTCTACTTCTAATTAGTATTCGTCGTTTTGCCATTCTAAGTCCTACGAGAGTTCTCGAAAAGTGCGAATAAATTGTAATTGAACGAGAATCTCTTCCACGGCACAGACCACTAAACAAAATACAAAATTCAAAACTAAACGAATGATTTACCGCTCTCTCCGCTTCGGTATCCAATTCTAAAGCCCCATACGCGCGTCCAGCAGAAAAGTTTCGATCGGTTGATTTACGATGAAATACGTACGCGCGTAAAGCATCGGAATCCAGCAGGCAGACCGGTTCTTCTTCTTTCAGCGAGAGAAAGAAAGAAAGAAAAAAGAGGACGAGGCAGGCGTCCACGAAATATTTCCAATCTCGAAGTTTCACGCGGAAAGTTGGCCGGTGTCGAGGCATCTTGCCTGTTCGCCGTCACCCTCCTTGCTACTTACTACGTATGAATCTTCCTCCGACCAGTGGAATAACAAAGTTCTCGGCTCGCCTGGAAACTTTGCAACAGTTTTATCATTTTTCCCCAAACTTGCCTTGCCCCATTGTTTCTCTCTCTTTCTCTTTCTCTCGTTTCTTCTCCCTCCCTTTTTCTAGCCTCTTCCTCCTCTTCCGTTTCTCGTGCTCCATTTCGTTTGCTCGTTCGAAGCAGCAGAAAGAGAAGCAGAAAGAAAGGAAGGAAGGAAGGAAGGAAGAGATCGCGTGATTCAACAATGAGCAGGGGCGCCGCGGAATTGTTTCACGAGGGAAAAACAGGGACGAAATAAAAAGGTCTCGAGGGAAGCCGATGGACGGTGGCGGCGGGAAGTTCGTGCTTGCCAATGCTTTTTATTTTCCTCGCGCTACCTACAGTCGAAAATTAAACGAACGCGTTGTTTCTTTCCTTTGCCAACCTTTTTCTTCTTGCTTTGTTCCTTTCTTTTTTTCTTCTTTTTTTTTCGTTTATGTCAGTGTCGCGTTCTTTTTTTCGGGACACTCGTTGCTCTCTCTCTTTCTCTTTCTCTTTCGTTTTCCCGTTGTTCGCACCCGTTGACTTTCTCCTGGCTTTTTTTCCCCTCGGTTTTGTGTTTCGGGACGCGCATCGCCTACCAACTCTCGTTACGAGACGCGCCAACATTTTTCCGCGGCAGAGAGAAACCGCGAACCACGGCTGTCCACGTTGAAAACCCGCGCTGTATCGTTGCATATCGCTCCATCGGACGACGTAATTATCGTTCCGGAGAAAGTTTCATTATTTGCGAATGGATATACTTGTATTTGAAAGAAATGGACGCGGAACGCAGTCACGAAATTTTGGGTACAGCGGTTGAAACAGTTGTTTTGAAATATATTCTTGGAATCTACTGTTGTGATATTTTATATCGTTGGACCTTGCGAAGAGCACTTTGTCGTTGTCACGAGAAGGAAATCTCACGAAGCAGGGAACGTCAAAAAGCCTACGTGCACGCGGTGGGAGATCGAGAAGATATTGATCAAGTACAAGAGGATCGAGAAACGTATCATGCAACTGAATAATTATGCTACTAAATAATTATGTTATTAGAAAACCGACAGTGCCCGCGCAACGCAATTGTTGTAGGTAGAAATTTCAGAAGCAAAGGAATAATCGAAGACGTAAGATCATAGAGTAGATGCTGTGGTAGCATACAGAACAATATTATTTTCCTGGTGTTAAAAATATTTTCCAAAGCAATAAATCGCCCGATGAAACGTATTTGCTCGAGAATCTCAGGGATGTGAGAGAAAACTGTCCGAATATTTCGCGAATCAGAATTGCATTTTAAACGAGAAACGCATCACTCAAAGTTTTAGGCGGACGTACCCAAAAATCTTCTAAAAATGGCTGTTTCAGACGAAAGAAGCGAAAAACGGAGAAAAAGAACATATGCGTGTGGAAGTTGATCGAGCGTTATTTCACAAGTAATATTCATAGAATATTCGTAGAAACGAAACAGTTGAAGATAAGGAATTGGAAGAAAGGGAAGAGACGGACAAACGTAAGAATTAAAACGTGTTTTATAAAATACATGATTATCGTAAAAGTTTAAACAAATACATCGAAACAATTATGGGATCGTCGTTACCAACGATTTTATCGCATCGACCAAGCAAACAGAAGCAAAGAATGCTATAAGCTCGATGGATGAACACGTTGTTCGTACGATACTATGATACTTAGTACTATAGTACTTGAAGATCGCCAAAGCCTATCATGTTTTACAAACAGCTGCCCATGTATCGATTTTAAAAAAAAAAAAAAAAAGTTGCAGCTGCTGCGCACTGACTGGCAAAAATCGAAACAAGGGATCGTGTTCTCGCGTCCAGTTCGAAAAATGGTGAAACTATGAAAAAAAAAAGAAGCGAAAGGCGCAAACAAAAGAGAAACAAGGGAATGATAGCACAAGCGGTTTTCTTCTATTCGTTGGCAGCGTTGTTCCTCGCGATGCTATCTCGCGAAACGAGACCCAATGCCATCGATACTTTTTTCGGATCGCACACCAGCCAGTTCTGTTTGCCTCCCTTCTGTTTGTTTCAACAGGATCACTTGGCGGGAATAGCGCGAAAAATGAACGCTTACCAACGTTTTTTTTCTTCCCTGTTAGGACAGAGAAATCGAGTTTTTTCGATATTTGCATCGAACTTTGGTCGAATAGTTTTGGCTATTTTAATTAAACGAATAGAAAGAATTTAATTCGATTTCTCGGAACAAGAAAATAAAACGGTTGCATCGTATTCGATCGACTCTAGACGTACACGGTGTATTTGGTAGTAGTTCAAAATGGCTCTAAGAAGTTTAAAGCTTGAATTTGGTAAGTGGAATATGTTTAAAATTCTGTTCGATATTCGGTTGTTGGAAGTCATGTTAGAGGAGGAGGAATTTTCTGTCATACGTTAGATCGATTATTTGGAAGTGACAAAGTTACATAATTTTAGATACGAAGTAATAAATAGAGAGACATTTAAATAACTTTTTAGCGAGTTTATATTTGTAAAAATGTATCAAAGTAGCATCCGAAGGTGTGCGTTTAATATTCGAAAAAGATTATATAATTGTTAGAATAGTCTACGATTGATTAACAGAGTCCAAGATTGATATTCTTTCGTTAGAAAATAAATTGGTCAAAAAACGTGTTGTTGACGATAAAATTATAAGAAATATTATTTAAAATAACTTAATAAAATAGGACAGGAAATAATATTTCAGATGAAATTAATTTGAAACAATTCTACGATGTATCACGTGCGATCGTAAAAGCGTCGTTGAAGATTATGCACTCGAAGCACTTAAAGGATTAAACGCGCTGAATGGAATGGTTAAATTATTTGAAGCGAATATCACTGTGTAAACAATCGTAGAAGTTTTCATATTTACTCTTTCAATATTTGCTGCTCAACGTAGAAATTACAAATGAGAGGAAAATCAAAATCGTTCATAAAACACGATAGACGCGCGAAAGTTTGACGTTTATGAATAAAAATAATCGTACTTATAACCGCAGGCTTGAGCATTTCACGTTTTCCAAATAACACGGTATTCTCATCCGACGAGCAATACCTATGTTTGCCTATTTTATGAAAATCCAATTTCGTATCAAAATAATACGTTCGATATTTTTCACATGCTGTGTTAACAAAGAAGTAATAAAAAAATTGTTGTTTTTTATGACAGTAACATATAATTTCTCCTAATAAAACACACACAATAACGTACAATTATTTTAAATCTCCTGCAATCGCAACGTCGATACGACGATATCGCGGAAACGTCGAAAAAGAAATATTCGAAAAACACAAAATGGTTGAAACGAGAACAGCGAAAAAATAGCGGAAGAAAAATAAATTCAAGGGCGGATCGAATATGGAAATAGGGATATTTTCGTTCGAGCAATAAACGAACGAATGCCTGGCATTTCATGACAATGACCGACAAATTCATAATGGCACAACGCTGAAATCTATCTCAGACTAAAGGTCGGATTGAATTCTCAACGAGACCTTCTAACAAAAGAGAACACGAACGAAAGAAGATCGTCGAAATCCATGAATTTTTTCCCCCTTGCCGTTTTGTGAATATTCTTTGTTCAACGTCAGAACATGAAAATTTCGTTTGAATCAGAATTTGAAAAATATCGACGCGGTGATACGACAGAACTCGCTACGTTGTTCGTTGAAATCAAAGCTTGAGACCTGCATTTTTTCGATGGTCTCGTTTATCCGCCACGTGTCACGATTTGTTATTTCATCTCGTAGCGGCATTTGAACGAGAATTGGGGACAAAGATCAAAAGACGCATATGTCACGTAAAATAAAAAAGAGAAATCGAGGATGAAAATAGAGTTTATTTCTTAACACTTGGTTTACACTAACTACAATTTACTTCTGAACTCCAGCCGTGACTTTCTAAGACTCAAGCTCTTACAATTTTGACTTTTCTGTTTCTTTTTTCTTTGTCACCCCTCAATATCCCCACTATCCACGCGTTTTGTTAGGCGTCCGCGACCTTTGCCACGCACGCACCGCTTCAACCACTTCAACACAGACTGACGATATTACAGCACAATGAATTACATGACGACACATCGAATAATAAGAGGAAAATTATTTCAACAACAATGATTATTTCGATCTTTGTCCACTGCATGTGACACTGTGATGTTTCAAGACGACGTAGCCGGTTTCGTGAGACGTGATACTGAATTTTGTTTCACATTCAGCCATCGTACTCGACATTCGTCCATTACCCGCGTCATTTTCGCAGATCTTGGTTTCACAGCTTGTGAAGTCAATGAAATAAAGTTGTTTTATCGATGGTGTCGTAATTTAGGAAGCTTCTATATGATATTTATATATACGATAAGACCACAATACAACGTTCCACTTTTTTATTATCATCTTCATAGATAATTGGACGATAATTGGAATTTTACTCTTTGTATTCTTCATCTTTTAGATTTTGCAAGTAACATATATCTGTACAACGATAACTAACTATATCACAGATTAGTAAAAAGGAATATTTAAAAGGAAGTTGTATGCGATTGTTCGTAACAAAGTGGAAGAAAATTCCGCAAAGTTGTTTAAAGAAGATACATTAAAAATAGTATGATCATTTATGATAAAAAAAAGAACGCGCGCACCATATAGCAAAACGAAAAGTTGCAGGAGAAGAGGATTCTAATTCTATCTGATCCCTTTAAACTTTCTCTAAGAACGTTCTATCGCATCAAAAGTACGCTCGATGGCCGATGAGCCAAACTCACTTACGAAAGCGCTTAGTCGCTAATTAAAAACCTGTAAAATTTCATTTTCTTTAGATGTACACGTTCATAAGAATTGTTCGTTAGGAGCCGGAGGTTACGGACGAGATTAAAAATCTCCACACGCTGTTGTAAGTATTCATAAGAAATTTATTCTTTCCATTCAACCGGTGCTCCGACTTCTACTTTTGCAAATCTCAACACGAAACGCGTTGTCGACGTTCTCAGGGATGGTCCCTGCGGCATCTACCTACCACCTCACCGTAGAAAATTTGTCCACCGGGCAAGACGGATCGTGATGTTTCGGAGACACACGTAGAATCATCTTTGGACCTGGCGTCTTCGTCCTGGCTGTGCATCCGGGTCTCTGGAGAAATTTCCATGAAATACTGTGTAGACGGTCACGTAACGCGAATTGCGATCGGAGAAATTTCCAATTCGTTTCCCTTATGCGCAGGCATTTACTCTTAGATTTCCACTTACTTGCATCCACTTTATCGAGCAGCTCGGCACGTGATTTGGTAATTCGAAAATATTCCTGGAAAAGATTCAAGTCTGTAAAGAATGCAGAGTAGCATGATATTATAAAAAACATATTATTGTTACTGATATTATTCGTATTGTTACGATCGTTCGCGGAGAGACGCGATCGCAAGGAAGACGAGAGGTGTGAATTTCCGTTACGATTAGATAATCGACGCCGCGAATTAGTCGTTCCTCTGTTTCGGTTAAGATAACAGAGGTGGTTCAATGAATTTAACGCTGTATTAACAGGGTTAATATAACTTGTATATTTAACAATAATTAATATGATAATTGTTACGACCGTTCGTGGAGAGACGCGATCGCGAGGAGACGCGTCAGCGAGAGGCGTAAACTCTCGCTACGATTCGGATAATCGACGCCGCGAGTTAGTCGTTCCCCTGTTTCGGTTAGGACAACAGAAGTGATTGAATGAATTAACACTGTGTTAACAGGGTTACTATAACAGTATATTTGCAACAATTATTACAACTAACAACGATAACCAAATAATGGTTTCACAAAGAATGTAGTTAATGTCTCGATGGACTCGATGAACTGACCGATTATCAAATGCGATTTCTGTGACGCGACTTTTCGGACGAGACTCTGTTAATTGAGACTTTTCGGATGCGATAGTTAAGACTGTTTTAGTTAAGACTTGATCGAGAGTTGACGGCGACTGTTGAACTGCCCTTGTGCTGCCTCGGAGGAAAGCTTGGTGTGGGTGTGCCCTTTGACCGAAGAACGCGGATTCGTTGTTCACACTTTTCGTCCAGGAAGTGAGTGTAATGATCCGCGATGCCGATTGGTTATGACCCACTCTAATGAACAGGAGATGAAGAAGTCTCCCACCAACGTAGAGCGGGGGTGGACTTTGTTCCCGACGAGAAAACAGCCTTTTCCGAATGACATGTGTTAGCCTTTCCCATCTGGGAACTGTCCGCTTTCTCCGTGATTCTTAAGAGCACCTAATAAATTCAAGGACTTTTCCAAGATCCAGCCATAAACTGAAAATACTTATAGAATTAGAGAATTCTCCAGACATGTGACTTGACTGGCAAACATGTCTGGAAATAATCAAGCTAAGAGTTAACGGTTTATGGTGGGCCCGTGGGTCTATTGAGAACCGGGACGACCGTAGGATGGCCGTTGGCTGCCAGGTAGCGAGGGATGGCGTGCAGATGCCCCGCGATGTAACATCCTCCCGCCGTTGAGAGGGTACCGATCAAATTGATGAGATGGAGTGTTGCTCGTGATCGGGTCGAATGGGTAATGGAACGAGCTTTTTCACGCCTCGATCCAAAACGCTTTTCGCCGTCCGAACTGTGGCCGTCCGGATGATGCCGTCGGGGTCTGGATGGACCTTGATGACTCGGCCCAAAGGCCACTGCATTGAGGGCACGTTGTCTTCTCGGAGGATAACGATCGCGCCCTCTTGAATGCTGTGTCCACCCTTGATCCACTTGTTGCGGTTGACCAACTCGTTCAGATATTCTTTGTGCCAGCGGCTCCAGAAATGCTGTTTGAGCTGTTGAAGATGTTGCCATCTGGAGAGCCGGTTGGGTGGGGTGTCTCTGAAATCTCGCTCCCGCGAACTCATTAGTGACTCGCCAATGAGGAAATGACCAGGAGTGAGGACAAGGAGGTCATTCGGATCAGAGGATATTGGGGTTAGCGGTCGTGAATTAAGGATTGCTTCTACCTCGATTATGAGGGTATTGAATTGTTCGACGGTGAGTAGCTCGTTGCCGACGGTGCGTCTGAAGTGGCGTTTGAATGACTTCACCGCCGCTTCCCATAGACCCCAGAAGTGCGGGGACTGAGGGGGGATGAAGCGCCCCATTCGATTTGCCTACCTGATAGGAATACGTTTACCCTTTTGTTGTGTTCTTCTGATCGTAGCAGGTCATGGAGTTCTCGCAGTTCATTATTTGCCCCGATGAAATTTGTACCATTGTCGGAATAGATGGTAGAGCAAAGCCCCCATCGAGCGATAAATCTGCGAAGTGCGGCGATGAAGGCTTCGCTCGTGAGATCGCCAACTAGCTCGATATGCACCGCCTTGACCGCTAGGCATATAAAGATAGCGACGTACACCTTAATCTTGCGGCGATTGCGATCCCTTTTCTCCTTGACGTAGAATGGACCACAATAGTCCACACTGAAGGGGAGTGCAACGATGTATCGTCCTTCGCCGGTGCGTTGGACGTGGTTTTGGAAATGTTCTTCACATAGTCGATCCGCTTCTGATGTGTGTTTTGTCTGTGGGCCTTCGTCGAGTTCCCAAAAGCGGGTGAGGTCCGTTTCTAGCTCCGTTGTGGAGGCATGAAAAACCCTTGCGGTTAATGGGAAGAATGGGCTCCCCCCGATGACCCATCCGAATTGCGTTTTTTGCAGACGCAGGTCGGGACCGGCTGATGGATTTAAATTGATTTGACCGACGCATAATGAAGCGACTGTGGGTCCTGAACTGAGCAAGATATCGATCGGGGCTGGCAAATGGAATGCTGGATCGGCTAGCTGGATATTCTTAGGTATAGGAATTGTTGATCGGTCTATGGCTTGATTCGGGATCGCTGTTAAAATTGTGGGTATGATAAGAAACGTCAATGTGCGTTGGTAGGTTCCAGTCGTGGATGTGGTCGTGGCTGTGATCGTGGCTGTGACGAAACGGTTCGAAATCATCGACAAGGTATCGAGGGCTCCGACTGGAATCGAACATTTATGTTGAGGAATTTTCAATGACTCGGCGAGTCGCTCAGTCATGAAATTCATACTGGAACCAGTATCTAACAGTGCTCGACAGCGCAAGGGCTGAGCTTTGTCGTTTAATATGTTGACGCGCGCAGTGATTAAAAGATCGTTAGTTAATGAGGTGGGTGAAGTTGTAGTCAATGAGTCGGCCTCCCGTGTCCCCCGTGCGTCTGTCTGTCGTCGTCATTGTTTGTTGTGTGGTTGAGAATCTGATGCAGTTACTTTAGTCCGCGATGGCCGTGATTCGCGTTTTGGGGACGTTCAGGGAGACGATCGCGGAGAAGATCGGGGAGAAGATCGGGGAGAAGATCGGGAAGAAGTTGAGGATCGTCTCGATCGATATGCCGAACGCGATACCGGTAAACTAGGTGGTGATCGTGCGCCAGATGATCGGTCGCTAGACGATCGACCGCTCGATGATCGATGTTTGATCTGGCCGTGATCACGATGTAGGTAGGTGTGGTGTCGCTGTCTGCATACGCGACATGAGCCGGCGGAGCATTGATCCACAGAGTGTCCCTTGTTTAAGCAATTCGTACAAAGCGATGCCCGTTTGACGATTTCAAGGCGACTTTTGACCGATCTCGCCTTGAAGTCATCGCAATTCCATATTTTGTGTTGTCCTTGGCAACTAGAACACCCCCACGACCTATGTGTAGTGACAAATGTGTGGGCTCGCGGCGCGTTTTGTCGTTGACGGTTGTGTTGGTCGGGCGCCCTTCGTATCGCGGTCGTGGTGGAGCTCATTCGATCGCCGTTCGTGCGTGTTTTTAAAAAGTCCACCAAGTGCGTGTAGGATGGCATTCTTTTGTCAGGTAATGTGCGTTGCCATTTACGGATGATGGACGAAGGTAGTTTCGTTGTGAGTGCTGTAATGAGGACGGCGTTTGAGGTGACTGGATCCCCGAGTTTCTCTAAGGCTTGAAGGTTGACCTTAACCGTCTCGATAAAATCTTCGATTGCTTCGGGGCTCTCTTTTGTTATTTTTGGGTAACCGGCAATCATTTCCCAATGGCGCATGCAAACTTGACGGTGACAATCGAATTTCTCCTTGAGAAGGTCTATTGCGATTGGATAGTTGAGATCGGTAGTATCCAACGATTGGATGCATCGCGCGGCTTTTCCCGTTAAGGATGAGCGTAGACAATGGAATTTTTGCGTGGCTGTTAATCGCTCATTTCGATCGATTGCGGCGGAGAAGGAATCATAAAAGGAATGCCAGTTTTCAATGGTACCGTCGAATGTCGGTAGGTGAATCTCGGGCAATTTTATCAAAATCGGCCAGCCGACATTGGGTGAATCGCAGCTTGGTGATGTTTTCTCCTTTTTCCAGTCCAGCGAATCGTGTGGGGTTGTATTCAAATCACATGCCGACGATGAGTTGTGAGTGTGACAGGTCTTTTGATTCAAGGCGTGTGGCGGCGTTGAATCTGATTGTTGAGATGCTGACGGTGCGAATGTGTTTGTCGTCAGGTCACGGTTAGACGATGATCTACGGGTATCATGCAATGAACCGCGCGTGTCGTGCAACGAGGTCCGCGTGTTATGCGACGGAATCGGCGCTAGATTCGATGCGATATTTTCCGTCGGCGGAGTATGACCGTTGCTACTGTTGCTTTTGAAATTATTCTTACGTCCCTGGAAGTAGTTAGACGTGTTGCTGTTGCTCTTGGGTATCGACGGGGTTGCTGTTCGTGTGCTTGTTAGGAGACAGTCTATCCGCACTGATAGATCGATATACTGGTCCCTTATCGGGAAGCTGCTCGCTTGTGTCTCTTCGTCTAATACTTCCAGCTCGAGTTGGATGTTTTCGAACTGATTCGTATCTTCGATCAGCTGTTCTTGGTAGTATGTTAAGACGGAGCTTTCCTGGTGACCGGATTGTTCATAGTCGTCCAGTTTCTCCCATAAGTACGTGAATCGGTCTCTATAATCGTCTCGTATCCGAAGCAAGGAGATGAGTTTGTCTTCTTCCGCCAATGTTGCAGCGGACTGTGGATTTGAGATTGCTTCGCGAGATAGGCGTTTCGTTTCTGATGGTTTGTTACTGCTCTGAAACATGCTGCATTTCGGCGGTTTTGGATTCACCACTGACTTGGAGGCGTCCGTTGATGAAGATTTAATTTCGATGAGTTTGCTCAATCGTACTACCAGGTTTATATAGATATCAATTAAGTCTACAGGTGCGCTGTCGTCAAGCTCAAGTAATTCGTCATTGACAATGTTGAACCGTTTCCAAATGTCTTCAACTTGTTCTTGATGATTTAATAAGGCAGTCTTGTTGTGCTGACCAGACTGTTCGTATTTATCGAGTAGCATCGATACGGACTGGAACTCGTCGTTCAGATTGTCTCGCTCCCGACGCAAGGAGGTAATTTTGGTTGCGTTTGCCATTGCCGTGGCGGATAGTTGATCGTTAATATAAGGAACGAGCTTACCTTGTAGTTGAAATGGACGATTGGCCCGAATGTCGGTTGTGCTCGTTGCTGTGCGGCGTGAGGTCGCGTGTATGCTGAGAGAAGAAGGCGTCCTGTCCGGACGGCAACTCGTTCGGTTGCGTGATTACAACTGTTGGAATTCGTTGCTTTGCTGATTGTCCAGCTGCAGCGGGAGGCTTCGTGATTGCGTTTCTAGGCAAATCGGTTATGCTTCCTCGAAGGTGATGATCCTGACATCACTGGCTTCGCTGTAGCGATAACGTTCCCGCTGCTGGTTTTGATGTGGATACGTGGCACTGTGTGATCACTGGTAGATACACCTTTCACTGACACGTAATCCGGCTCGAAGGACCATGTGTTACGACCGTTCGCGGAGAGACGCGATCGCGAGGAGACGCGTCAGCGAGAGGCGTAAATTCTCGCTACGATTCGGATAATCGACGCCACGAGTTAGTCGTTCCCCTGTTTCGGTTAAGACAACAGAGGTGATTGAATGAATTAACACTGTGTTAACAGGGTTACTATAACAGTATATTTGCAACAATTATTACAACTAACAACGATAACCAAATAATGGTTTCACAAAGAATGTAATTAATGTCTCGATGGACTCGATGAACTGACCGATTATCAAATGCGATTTCTGTGACGCGACTTTTCGGACGAGACTCTGTTAATTCAGACTTTTCGGATGCGATAGTTAAGACTGTTTTAGTTAAGACTTGATCGAGAGTTGACGGCGACTGCTGAACTGCCCTTGTGGTGCCTCGGAGGAAAGCTTGGTGTGGGTGTGCCCTTTGACCGAAGAACGCGGATTCGTTGTTCACACTTTTCGTCCAGGAAGTGAGGGTAATGATCCGCGATGCCGATTGGTTATGACCCACTCTCTAATGAACAGGAGATGAAGAAGTCTCCCACCAACGTAGAGCGGGGGTGGACTTTGTTCCCGACGAGAAAACAGCCTTTTCCGAATGACATGTGTTAGCCTTTCCCATCTGGGAACTGTCCGCTTTCTCCGTGATTCTTAAGAGCACCTAATAAATTCAAGGACTTTTCCAAGACCCAGCCATAAACTGAAAATACTTACAGAATTAGAGAATTCTCCAGACATATGACTTGACTGGCAAACATGTCTGGAAATAATCAAGCTAAGAGTTAACGGTTTATGGTGGGCCCGTGGGTCTATTGAGAACCGGGACGACCGTAGGATCGCCGTTGGCTGCCAGGTAGCGAGGGATGGCGCGCAGATGCCCCACGCGACGTAACAATAATAAAAACGTCACAAATTATTTAAAGATGAATACAGTTAATGTGTTGCAGAAATTCGACCCGATTTTGTGATATCTCTCGATATATTCGTTAGACTTAGCGACTTTAGTTTTATTCGTCGGACCTCTCGATGTATGCTGTTAGGATCTTCAAATGAGACTGATTGCCCTTCGATCATTTCTTTGTCTTCTGGGAGACGACCCCCACTACGCTCGCGTCACGCCACCGTTTGCGCCTACGATCATGTCACGTAAAATAAAAAAGAAAGATCGAAGATGAAAATAAGAGATAAAAATAAAGAAATAAAAAGAGAGAATTTACTTCTTTACACTTGGTTTACACTAACTACAATTCGCTTCCGAACTCCAGCCGCGACTTTTCAAGACTGAAGCTCTTACAACTTGACTTTCGGCGGAATCCGATTCCTTTTTCTTTGTCGCCCCTCAATATTCTCACTATCCGTTTTTGGATCAGTTTCACAGATCGATATGCGTGATCACGCTAGCCATGACTCCTAACGGTGCTAATTTCTTTTTTCTTTTTATTATTTAATTCGTACTTTGCAATTTGCCCAGCTGGACATTTGGTAAGTTACAGTGCTAATGAAATTTCAAAAGGTTTTACGTAACGCGTGCAACATGCATATAAAAGCTTTCTATATGGCGAATACTCAGATACTTTGAATGATACGAATGTAAATTCCTCGGTAATAGGAACAGTGTTGTGGTGGTTTACAATTTTGGAAACTCGCCTCGAATCCGTTGTACTTTTTCCCTTCGAAGCGGACCGACTTTCGAAACGGACGCAGGGAGCTACGCGGTAAATTACGCTTCTACTTGTGAATTTCGACGGAACAAATGGTCGTGAAATAGGAAGGGAAAAAAGTCGGTTAAAAATAAGATCGCCCTTTAAGATTTTTTTACGGTCGCCAGCCGTGGCAATCGTGCAATTTCGAACGTTACGAGGCTATTTCGTAACAAAGCGCTTAAGTTTCTCGTATTCTGTCTTCGCTGTTCTGCTTTCTCTGTTACGATGGTCGTCACTGTCGGTGAAACGTGCAGAAATAGGCAAAGATTACGCGTGTACGCGCAAACGACTGTTTCACTTTCTTCTCGGGTGGAACGCTGTTAAAAAGATCGTAGAATAATTCTTCTGGGTCGTTGATCGGTGACCTTGGAGAAATGAAATGAAATGAAATGGAATGGAACAGGTATTGTAAGAAGGAAAAAGCTATTCTACGCTCGACCAAGCGTACCGCCGTACCTTGAGTCTTCTATGGTTATTATCTGTGCAATATTTTTTTTTTTTTTTTTTTTTTTTTTTAGTTCATTGGCTTTTACAATTTGTCCAGTAGGACATTTGGTAAAGTGTTATATCCTGTTGAGTATAAAAAAAAAATAAAAATAAATGTAGCATGTGCGTGGCTACCCCCAGCGGGGTGCCATCTTAGGTTATATCTTTATGAGGTCTATTGGGTGCTTCCTTTTTAGTCTTCTTGTAGTGTTTGCTGTGTTGTTTGTTTCCGCTGCTAGCTGGTTCGGGTGTGTTTCCATTCTTTCTTTGTGTTTTATTGCCGTTTTTTTTATCTCTTCCTTGACCGTTGGTATTCCCAGGTCTTTCCTGATGTCCTCGTTTCTGACGTACCATGGGGCGTTTACTATTGTTCTGAGTATTTTTGATTGTAATGTTTCTATTTTTGTTATATGGCTCTTTGCTGCTGTTCCCCATAGTGGAATTCCGTATGTCCATATCGGTTTTATTATTATTTTGTATACTTTTAGTTTATTCTCCATGCTTAGTTTGGATTTTCGGCTTGTTAGCCAGTGCATTTGTCTCCTTGCTGTCTGTATTTTGTTTATTGTTGCTTTGATATGCTGTTTCCATGTGAGGTGTGCATCTATGTGTAGTCCAAGGTATTTGACTTGCTTTGTTTGTGTTATTTGCGTCCCGTTCAGGAAGATGTTTGGTGTTGTCTGTTTTCGCAATGTGAATGTGATGTGGTTGCATTTGTTCGGGTTAGCTTTAATTTGTTTGTCTTTTAGCCACTTTTCTATTTTTGTTACGTGATTTTGTAGTATTGTGGCTGCTGTTTCAGGGTTGGTGTGCCTGACTAGTACGGCTGTGTCGTCCGCAAATGTTAATATTTTGCTATTGGTAGTTGTTGGTATGTTGGCCGTGTATAGTGTGTATAATATAGGTCCTAGGACGCTTCCTTGCGGAACCCCTGCTTTGATGTCTTTGACTTCGGAGTATGCGTCCTTGATTTTTATTGTGAAGGTTCTGTTGGTTAGATATGATTTTACTAATTTGTATATTTGTTCCGGGAATTGTTTTTTAATTGTTTTTAGTAGTCTTTCGTGGTTTATTTTATCGAATGCTTTTTCTATGTCCATGAATAGGGCTGTACAATATTGCTTGTTTTCTATTGCGTGTATTATTTCGTTGACCAGCCTGTGCGTTTGTTCTATGGTGGAGTGTTTGTTTCTGAATCCAAATTGGTGGTCCGGTATTATTTTTCCCTTCTCTATTATTGGTTTTAATCGGGCGTATATTACTTTTTCTAATATTTTGGAGAGCGCAGGTAGCAGTGATATTGGTCTGTATGATGTTGTTTCATGTGGGTCTTTGCCTGGTTTGGGTAACATTATGATTTGTGCTAGTTTCCATGGTTTGGGATAGTATTGGATTCTTAATATTGCATTGAATATTATAGCGATTAGTCGTATCGCTTTTGGTGGAAGGTTTTTCAAGATTTTGCCATTGATTAGATCGATTCCTGGTGCCTTGTTGTTTTTTGTTTTTTCGATTATGTTTCTGATTTCTTGTGCTGTTGTTTTTGGTATGGTGTATTGCTTGTCAGTTGCGGTGCTAGTGGTTGACTCGTCGTCGTCTGTATGTCGATTGTGGTTGCTGTTGTTGATGTTGTGTGGTGTAAATGTGTTGTATAAGTGATTAGAAAACTCTTCGGCTTGCTCTTCGTTGCTTCTTGCCCATGTGTTGTCTTCTTTTCTGATTGCTGGGGCTGGTTTTGTTGTTTTCTTTATTTTTTTTGTGGCTTTCCATAGTGAGTAGTTGTAGTTCTCGTGTGCAGATAGTGATTCTATGAACTTTGTGAATTCGTTGTTGTTGTGTTCTTTTATTTTGTTTTTTATTTCCTTTGCAAGTTTGTTTAGTTGTTTTTTGTTTTCTTTTGTTCTAAGTTTTTGCCATTTTGCTTTCGCTTTCCTTTTTTCTCTAATTTTCTCGAGAATGTCTGGTGGGATTGGTTTTGATTGTCCAACGTTAGGTTCGGGTTTAGTGGTTGCCCGCGCTGCTTCTTGTATGATTTCTGTTATTGTTTTTACTGCTTGCTCAATTTGTTCAGGCGTTTTCAATGGGATGTTGCAGTTGATTTTGCTCTCAATTATTTCTTTGAAGGTTTGCCATTTGGTGGATTTGTTACATAGTGTCTCTGGGGTGTTGTAATGTATTGGCTTATTACTGTATGTAATTATTATAGGTGTATGGTCGGAGCTTAGCTCGAGGCTGGGTGCTATATTTATTTTATTTCTGTTTAGTCCCTTTGTGACTGCAAAATCAAGTAGGTCAGGGGTTTTGCTCAGGTCTGTCGGCCAGTATGTCGGTCTTCCTGTGGATAGTATATTGAGGTTGTTTTTTCTAATGTGTTTTTCCAAGGTTCTACCTCGAGGTGTGATGATTCTTGATCCCCATGTTATGTGCTTTGCGTTGTAGTCTCCTGCTGCGATGTACTTGTCGCCTAATTGTTGGAAGTATTCTTCCCACATTTGTGTTGTTATTTTGTGTCGCGGTGGTGCATATACTGCTGACAGCTGTAGATGGTTGTTGCTGGTTTGCACGGTAACGGTGGTTGCTTGTATATGTTCTTTATTGACTTGACTGTGTAGGTGGTGTTTGATTTCGTTCTTTATTATTATTGCGGTCCCTCCGTGAGCTTTTCCTGAGGGGTGCTTGGTATCGTATATGGTGTAGTACGGTATTTTTATATAGCTTTTTGTTGTGAAGTGCGTTTCTGATACGAGTAGTATGTCTATGTTGTTGTGGTATAAGAATGTTTTAGTTTCTAGGGCCCTTTTTTGTAGGCCGTTAGAGTTCCATGCTGCTATTTTAAGTATATCCGTTATTACTTTTTACTTAGCATGTTTGATAGCAGTTGTAGCATGGCTGTGATTTGTTGGGATTGTTGTATGATTGCTGCGTTTTGTTCTCTTATCAGTTTCGTTATCTCTTCGGTGTTTTTGATGGATTGTTTTAGTAGTTCTTTGATTTCTGTGTCTTCGTTGATGTTATTGTTCTGGTTTTGGTTGGCTGCGGGTGTTATTTGCTTGGTTGCTTGCGCGTAGCTCCGACCACCAGTGGTAATGATGTTGTTGTGATTGTTATTTATTGTGTGTTGTGTGTTTGTTGGTGTCTCTGTTTCTGCACTGTTTTGTTGAGTGTGCTGGATGTTGATTGTTCTGCTTCGAGGCGGCGGAAATAGTTTTCGTTGAATTATTTTTCTGGCTGGGCATCCTTTGTAACTAGCTGGGTGATTTCCGCTGCAGTTGTAGCACTTTACTTCTTTTATTTTTCCCTTGTATGGGCAGTTAGTTGTTATGTGTTTTTCTGCGCATTTAACACACACCGGGTTTCTATTGCAATAATTTTTTGTGTGCCCATATTGTTGGCACCGCATGCATTGTGGTATGTCTTTTTTGTGTCTTGGTGGTTCAATTGTTATTATTGTATTTAGGATTTGTTTTACTTCGAATATTGACTTGTTGTTTATATTCGGTTCTAGTTCAACTAGGAATAGCGGTAGTGGTTGTTTGGTGTCATATTTTGTGATGTTATTTATTAGTCTTGCCTGGTGGCCAAGTTTGGCTAGTTCTTCTTCTATGTATCTTGTATTTGTCCTTGGGTGTAATCCTCTGATTACTACCTTGTAGCTTTTATCGGTTTTTAGTTGGTATGTGTGGTATCCGGCGTTTTTATCTTTTAGTATTTTTACTACTTTTCTATAAGTTTCTGGTGTGTTGGTTAGTACTTTTACTTGGTCCAGTGTTAATTGTTTAATTCTATAGTTCTCTTTGCCTGCCGTGGTGTTTAGCAGTTCCAAGAGGGGGTCTATTATTTGCGCGTCAATATATATTGGTGGTGGTTTGGGATTGTGCGTTGTTGGTTTATCAGTTTGGTCTGATTCCTTCTCTAGTGGCAGTGCGCTAAAGGAGTTTTGCAGAGGAATTTCTTGTAGCCATTGTTGTCTTTCTGTTCTATTTATGGTTATTCTTCTTTTTTTGCTGGGGGTTACAACCCTCCAATCCTCGTTCTGCTGTGACAGCTCACTGCTGGTGGCGTTTACCTCATCACTCGTTTGTGAGGCTTCCATATCTGTCTCATTTGTGACTGTGCATTCGCGAGCATCAGTAGCTTTGTTTATGGCATATGTTTCGCCGTTATTCGATATCCTGAGTGGTGGTACCCGTTGCATTGCATTTGCTTTCCCCGCTTGTCGCACTTGCGGGGACACTGCTTTGCTCGTCCGATTTCAACGGTAGGTCGTCACTTTTCCTTAACCTCACTGGTCACTAGGAACACGTCTGCACTCTTCGGCGGTCGAAAGGGAACTTGTGGTATAAGAATGTTTTAGTTTCTAGGGCCCTTTTTTGTAGGCCGTTAGAGTTCCATGCTGCTATTTTAAGTATATCCGTTATTACTTTTTACTTAGCATGTTTGATAGCAGTTGTAGCATGGCTGTGATTTGTTGGGATTGTTGTATGATTGCTGCGTTTTGTTCTCTTATCAGTTTCGTTATCTCTTCGGTGTTTTTGATGGATTGTTTTAGTAGTTCTTTGATTTCTGTGTCTTCGTTGATGTTATTGTTCTGGTTTTGGTTGGCTGCGGGTGTTATTTGCTTGGTTGCTTGCGCGTAGCTCCGACCACCAGTGGTAATGATGTTGTTGTGATTGTTATTTATTGTGTGTTGTGTGTTTGTTGGTGTCTCTGTTTCTGCACTGTTTTGTTGAGTGTGCTGGATGTTGATTGTTCTGCTTCGAGGCGGCGGAAATAGTTTTCGTTGAATTATTTTTCTGGCTGGGCATCCTTTGTAACTAGCTGGGTGATTTCCGCTGCAGTTGTAGCACTTTACTTCTTTTATTTTTCCCTTGTATGGGCAGTTAGTTGTTATGTGTTTTTCTGCGCATTTAACACACACCGGGTTTCTATTGCAATAATTTTTTGTGTGCCCATATTGTTGGCACCGCATGCATTGTGGTATGTCTTTTTTGTGTCTTGGTGGTTCAATTGTTATTATTGTATTTAGGATTTGTTTTACTTCGAATATTGACTTGTTGTTTATATTCGGTTCTAGTTCAACTAGGAATAGCGGTAGTGGTTGTTTGGTGTCATATTTTGTGATGTTATTTATTAGTCTTGCCTGGTGGCCAAGTTTGGCTAGTTCTTCTTCTATGTATCTTGTATTTGTCCTTGGGTGTAATCCTCTGATTACTACCTTGTAGCTTTTATCGGTTTTTAGTTGGTATGTGTGGTATCCGGCGTTTTTATCTTTTAGTATTTTTACTACTTTTCTGTAAGTTTCTGGTGTGTTGGTTAGTACTTTTACTTGGTCCAGTGTTAATTGTTTAATTCTATAGTTCTCTTTGCCTGCCGTGGTGTTTAGCAGTTCCAAGAGGGGGTCTATTATTTGCGCGTCAATATATATTGGTGGTGGTTTGGGATTGTGCGTTGTTGGTTTATCAGTTTGGTCTGATTCCTTCTCTAGTGGCAGTGCGCTAAAGGAGTTTTGCAGAGGAATTTCTTGTAGCCATTGTTGTCTTTCTGTTCTATTTATGGTTATTCTTCTTTTTTTGCTGGGGGTTACAACCCTCCAATCCTCGTTCTGCTGTGACAGCTCACTGCTGGTGGCGTTTACCTCATCACTCGTTTGTGAGGCTTCCATATCTGTCTCATTTGTGACTGTGCATTCGCGAGCATCAGTAGCTTTGTTTATGGCATATGTTTCGCCGTTATTCGATATCCTGAGTGGTGGTACCCGTTGCATTGCATTTGCTTTCCCCGCTTGTCGCACTTGCGGGGACACTGCTTTGCTCGTCCGATTTCAACGGTAGGTCGTCACTTTTCCTTAACCTCACTGGTCACTAGGAACACGTCTGCACTCTTCGGCGGTCGAAAGGGAACTGATCTGTGCAATATGCACGTATTAATCGAACTTAATTACACTTCGTTCCTGTTTCAAAGATACCGCGATTATATTAAATTTGATTCTCTTCTTTCGTATCGAAGGTAATTAATTTTGGAAGGCAATCGAAGGTAATTGATTTTGTTATAATAGCTACCGAGGATGTTTTTGTTAAAAATTTCTTATAGGTCAGATATTTGGTGATCTTCAAAGAATATTCTTGCCACAATAAATGCTACTTGATCTCTGGATAAGAGAATCTTGTTTGTGTCCGTTGTCTTGAAGCAAACAGTCGGTTTAACCGATTTCGAGGAAAGCACAGTCGGGAAAGTGGTGGAAGTGGCAATTTTTACAATAAACCAGAAAAAAATAGATTAAAATTCGTGCTGCGCATAGGGAAATAAATTAAAATTCACACTGACTGCAGGGAAATAATCTATTACAAAATTGGATACCAGTAACGCAAACCGATTAAAGTTTCTGAAAAGCCAATGATCGCCAACAGATTTAATTCATTTATACGTCGAAATATAAAAAAATCAGATTATACCTTATATTACGTACGAGAAAAATTACATTAATATTTATTCCATACATTGGAAAAGTGAGTTAATCCCAAAAAGTAATTGAGAATCCAAATTAGAAATCTATCACAAGCTCGTAACTCGAAAAAGTCGTTGAAAATTCTTTAAAGAGACAACGAATTCGATTAACTGTTACATCGAACCACAGACAAATTAATTAAAGCTTACGCTATATATATAGGATAAACGAATTACACGCGGAAAAATAATTTCAAACTCGATATTAATTCGATCGAATAATTCCAAAAATATTCAAAAAATCATCAAAAGTCTCCATTTACCGACAAATCCTATTGACTTTTGCCGAACCATCGAACGACAGATTACAATCTACGCTATACACAGGCAAACAAATTAAATACAAAAAAAGCAATTTAAAATTTATACTACTGTCAGGTCGATGAATCAATCACGAAAAGGTAATAATCTTAAATTCGCATAAAATTAAATGTCACGGTCCTAACCAAAACTTTCGAAGCAAAGTTTTGCTTGGAAAAGTATTCGGCGACAAAACTATAGCCCCATAGATCTCGATGGGGGAGCTCGTTTCGTTTGTTTTGCCCTCGTTTCACGGTCGAGGCTTTTCGTACAATCGAGGCTTTGCCTCGATCCGCAAAATTGCTTCGTCAATTATGAAACGAACAATACTCGTGGCTCGTAGAACGGTCGGATCGAAACGCTCTATAAACGTGACCGGTGACCTGTACGTTTGCCTCTGAACGAAATAAACGGGTCTACGTTCTTCGATTTCGAGTCGGAGGAAATCGCGAGGCTAATAAAGCCGAGGCTCCAGGCGTTATTTTCGTTGGGAAGAGTCGCAATTTCCACGCGATAATTCGATGCCTGGCTGGCCGGCCGTTAAAACGTCGATTAAACGAGATAAACGCTGTTTAAACCCGATAACCGACATCGCCAAGTTTACGAGTTTCCCTGCAGCTTTCTGTCGAGCTATCGATAAAACCGCGTCAAAGTGAAAACGTATTGCCTTTCCGCCAGTTCGCAAAGCTTGCGTCGAATTTACGAAAGCGAATTCGTTTCGATGGAACCGAGGAAATTTCGATAATAACATCGTTCGCTAAGTTATTCGGCATGTTCTCGATAATTTCTCTTCGCGTTTCAGCTTTTTTTTGTAGCGCCAACTTTTCCTGCCGAGAGTTTGCCATCTGAATGCCGCAGGAAATGTTGCTATGCTATAGCATACATATAGCAACAAATATACATATTTTTTAATGGACGATGTTAGTACGTATTTGATGAATATTTTGCGTAGAGAATGTTGTTGAAATAAAATGAAAATTAAGATGTACTATCGCGCACTGGATATGTTGTGTATGCAATGTGTAATAAACAGATTTTACTAAAATAAAACAAGTATTAAAATATGGCATTATACGTGCGGCAGATATATGCATTTAACGTATAATTGCATAGAAAGCTTCGTTAGTATAAAACGAAGATTAAAATATGCTATTAGGTGGCGGATATGCGCGCTTAATGAATAATACATAGAAAATTTTGCTGGAATAAAATGGAAGCTACGATATGCTATTATACGTGTTTAGTTGAAAGTGATACTCCTTTGATTCCAGAAGCGTTACATTCAAAGAAGGAATTTTTCACGTGTACAGAAATATAGAAAAATATACACGCCATTGGCTATTGTGTGGTATCGTACAACGAATTTATACAAATTTGATGTATCACACGTGTAAAAGCTACTCTTTGTGGAAAGCTTTAAAACGTGTTGTTACAAGACCATTTGCGATGATCATTTATATTAAAATATTATCACGAAGATGACAAAGAATCGTAAATAATAATTCCAAATTTTTTAAACAATAACACAAACTTCATACCTTTGGTTCTCGTTATAACTAAACTAATGCAGAAACTCGTGAAACAATCTGACGATCTTTCAAACAAATATTTCTAGGACAGAGAAATTTATGAATTAATTTGATATTCTTCCTGACAGCTGTTTCATGTTATTAAGTTACGATATACATCATATTTTTAACTTACGATACAGGCCGATATAATCAAACAGAAGCAGGAATTTATAAACTAATTTGATATTCCTCCTAACAAATATTTCGTATTATTACTTTATGTTACGCTTCGTATTTTCACGTTATAATCAAACAAACACAGCACCTAATTTGATATTCTTCCTAACAGGTGTTTCATGTTATTACGTTACGTCATACTTCATATTTTTATCTTGCAATACAGGCCGGTATAATCAAACAGACGCAGGAATTTATAAACTAATTCGATATTCTTCCTAACAAATACTTCCTATTATTACGTTACATTTTTATAATTTTTATAATCAAACAAACAAATAATTTGATATTCTTCCTAACAAATACTTCCTATTATCACGTTAATTTTTTATAATTCTTATAATCAAACAAACAACTAATTTGATATTCTTCCTAACAAATACATCCTATTATCACGTTACATTTTTATAATTTTCATAATCAAATGAATTTTATAGCAACAACTAATTTAATATTCTTCCTAACAAATACTTCCTATTATCGCGTTACATTTTTATAATTCTTATAATCAAACAAACAACTGATTTGGTATTTTTCCTAACAAGTACTTCCTATTATCACGTTACATTTTTATAATTCTTATAATCAAACAAACAACTGATTTGGTATTTTTCCTAACAAGTACTTCCTATTATCACGTTACATTTTTATAATTTTTATAATCAAACGAACGCAACAACTAATTTGATATTCTTCTTAACAAATACTTCCTATTATCACGTTACATTTTTATAATTTTCATAATCAAACGAATTTTATAGCAACAACTAATTTAATATTCTTCCTAACAAATAATTCGTACGATTGCGTTATTTTGCGTTTCATATTTTTACATTCCAATCGGACACACAAACTAAAGAACTAGTTTGACGTTACTCTTACCAAATAAAAGAAACTCGGCCAAACTATCGAGTTTCCTAATTAATGGCTAGAGGAAAACAAACACCGTAAAGACGTCTCTGGCAATTCCCTCGATTTGGAATCGCGACACCGAGATTCCTCTTCGTTCCAGCAACAAACCGTTGCATCAGGCGCAAAAGCGAAATAAGCGGGAAACATCCATTCGAAAATCCGCGACTTATCAAAATTCCAAAGGTACGCGACACCGCTGCCGCGTACAGGCCACGCATAAAGCATAAAAGCCCGCCATGCCGGCGAAGGAAACGGGTTAAAACAAAAATACCTCGCCTCTGGGGCTTCAGAAATATATTTCTCCGGCGTGTGCTTGTCTCCCGTTGTGCAGTCTCGAAGTAGCTGTCTCGGCCAGCAAAGTGATAAATTCGTAGAACGCATTAAATTTCGGCTTGTATGTTCGAGGTAACGATATATAAGCGATTCGAGAGAAACGATCGAAATACAGTATCGAGGAAGGAGAAGAAACGGGAGAGGAGAAATAAATAGCGAAGGATAGAGGAGCAAAGAAAAAGAAAAGGTAAATCGTTGGCTGACTTTTCGGACCGCTGTAACTACCTCATTGTGGTTTCACGGAATCTCGTCTCGATGCCGGTCATCGATTCGAACGTAGATCGATCGAGATCGTTCTTTGTTCGCAGAAACGTCCCTGACTTTCTTCGAGCATGTTCGCTTAATCCGACCTTTTATTACGCTCGATATTTGGATGCTGGCCAGTCCTCAATGTCCATCAACGATAGAGATGGAATTTTCTTCTGGTTTCTTTGATTTCGTGCGCCTTCTCGTTTGGTTCGTTTAGCAAACTTTCGATCAGTAGACTATGTACTTGTATGCTAATTTGTATTTCCGTGGACGCGACGAAGGAAACAGAAACTAGTCAAATAATCGCTGTATCTGTTAATATCGTTTTAAGCAGAATCGTAACGTACGATTAAAGTAGAAAATTAAACTGTAGAAAATTATTAATTGCTATTAATTAGTGTTGATTATTAACGATAACAGATACGATCGAATCTAATATGATTCAAGGAACGCAGTTTTTCGAAGAATTAACAAGACGATTTCGTAAGATTATTACGGGTACAGATTTTCTTGCTGCGTTAGCTTTGGAAAATGAATTTCCTCGCGTCGTATATTACGAGTTCTGATTTTTGATAATTCACGTTTAGTAGCATTTGATCTCTTGTAATTACGAAGTCTCTTTGTTTTAGATTATAATCAAAGTCTGTGAATCGTGCACATTGGAATCTCCGTTCTTTCAATGCTATACACTTTTGAATTTTTTGATCTTTGTACCCACGGATCTGCGAAGTCTCATCATTTTAAGTCTCTCATTTTACCAAAATTAAAAAAGATATCTGAATACTTTCAAACGGTGGCATATCTGCAGAATGTTCATTTGAAAAGAATGAATGAAAGAAAAAATAATTATGCTTCTTCTCCTTCGAACGTAACAAAAACTGAAATAAATTTTTATTTCGACAAATATCTATCAAAATAAAGTCCGATAAAAAAGTATTTCCCGTAAAAGTGTCTTCCTTTTAATCGTGGAATAAAAATCTGTAAAGAAAACGTATAAAAAAAAAAACAATAAAACCTTCGAATAATTTTCCGCTCGAAACCGCGAAACTTTTCTTTCAAACATCTTTTCCTAAAATGCCTAACTTTCCAGATAATCGGACGCGAGGTTTTCAAACGAACACCCTGTACATCGGCGAAATTAACGAATGGAGAAAACTGCACGAAGATCTTTTACGATCTTTTAATAAAAACGTCCGGTGGATGTAAATCGCGAGACGATTCCGTATCGATGCGAAATCGTGAGAGATTTTTCGACGTTGGACGACATGTAGTCGTCGTAGAAGCTAGCCGATATTGGAATTTTTACGAGGGGGTGTTAATCGGGAATGGAGAAGGCGGATCGAGAGGAGGATCTTGTCCCGAATGGAATTCATTTTCGAGGATTCGGCGTTACCACCTGGGGACTTTGATTAAATTTTATTTATGTTTTATGCACGCTCGCCGACCGGTTTTTCGACGTTTCTATCGTTCTTCGTTCTGCCAGAGTCGAAAGAAGGCGGAGTGATTTCCTGTTAGACAAATTTAATTCGTGAGAAAGCGATAGAATTGCTTTTATCAGCATATTGGAAGAAAACGGGAATAAAATGATACAATCGCGAGATCTGAATTTTTAATTTATTAAATTTAAGAAGCTTCTTTTAATAACGTTAAACTTGCTTTTAATAGTTTCGCTTTTTCGCTCCTTAAGTCGCGGATATTTGAATTTTCTACCTGCGTTATTAATATTCTTGATTTTTAGGGTCCTTGAAAAACTATTTCCGTTAATTGTTCTGTTATGCAGAATACATGGCATTGGTAAATAATATGGTATATAAAATACAATATTTATTATAATATTATTTTATATTTATTTTATATTTATTAGGATTAATTAGATCATTCAGGATAAACACTATTGATTTTTAGCGTTATTAATATTTCTGATTTTTAGAGTCCTCAAAAATCTATCTTCGTTAACTGTTCTGTTATATAAAATATTACAATATTTATTATAATATTACAATATTATTACAATATTTATTATAATATTATTAATATCCTTGATTTTTAGGGTCCTTCAAACCTATCTTCATTAACTGTTCAGTTATATAAAATAATATTATAATAAATATTACAATATTATTACAATATTTATTATAATATTATTAATATTCTTGATTTTTAGGGTCCTTCAAACCTATCTTCGTTAACTGTTCAGTTATATAAAATAATATTATAATATTATTAATATTCTTGATTTTTAGGCTCCTTGAAAACCTATCTTCGTTAACTGTTCTGTTATATAAAATAATATTATAATAAATATTGTAATATTATATTATAATTGCTAATTATAAATGCTTATAATATTATATATATATATATAATGCTCATTGCAATAAAAAAATTGCATCTACTAAAGAATTAAACAAGCACAATCTAAGTTTAGACGATTCGGTATTGGATAACGACCTATGTTAACAGATTCACTGTGGAGAATAAAAGAGAAAATGTCTTCTCAAACAGCGAAGACAATTCGAAATTTTATATCTTACCCATATTGCCATAAGAGCGTAAGAAATTCGAAGGATCGCTCTCTCAGGCTTGCAACTGAGGAGCTAGTAGAAAAGCGTATGTTATATCAGACGCAACAATGTTACCGCAGTCTGGCAAGTAAGTAGCGCAAGTTCCCTTTTGGTCAGATACTAGATACCACTAAACGACGTTGTTCACCACTCCAGTGTTTCTCCTTCTTTCGTGTATGGTATCTAACCGTGTTAATCCCTCTTGTATACAAAACGGCTAGTGTACTCAACGCTCTGTATTCTGTTCGGATTTTACCTTTATTATTTTTATATTTTATTATTTTACCGTTACCAGTTTACACTATTGTTATTAGCAGTCGACCTATATAACATTTCTTCTTCATCTAGTATCCATTCTTCGAATAATCTACAAATAATTGTATGTAAAATTTATATTAATTTAATAATCCAGTGACTTCGAAGATTGATTCAGATATAGAAAAGAGATATTTTTAACTTTAATATCGTATTAATTTGATATTTTTAAGAGTATGTAAAATATTTATAAAGATATTTATCTGAAGAAATATCGAATAAAAAATTTGGAATTGCTGATAGATTGCCATTGTAGATATCGTTTTATATTTGTACAATAATTATAAGAATAAATATTGTATAATAATTTCATATTTTAGTCTTCGTTTTATTTTATTAATTAGTAATTATTATATCGTTAATTCGAGCACATGATTCTTATAATTTTGTGTTTTTCTAAATAAAATTTATGGTAAAAGGTGTGAGATTGCGAGATAAAAAATTTCCTTCGCGCGTTATTAATTTGAAAGTTTTTAAATAACAATCCTCGGGATAAATATTATTTAATAAATTTTCTTTCAATCAATAAGATATCATTTTTCAGTATTTTCTACGATGCAACGCAATTTCTCCTGGATTTACGTTCTCTACAATTCGGTGTAGCGAAGCTTCATCCTATCGAGAGAAGAAAGCTGAGAGCGTTGTTGGAAAAATCTGTTAATGAAGGTTTAGGTGTGTAGAACTATGAGACTTTCCTCTCAGCGTTTGAATTACTATTTCTTCTTCGTCGATTCCATCCGGTCTCAACTTGGCATGCATTAAAAATGGAAGTTTGTCCTCCACGTAAACGAATTCGGACAGGTGATCTTCCTTTTTAATCAAACTACTTCGATCGATCATTCTGTTGGCAAGAGGCAATTCGTCAAAGAAATGACGAATTGCCAGTGGTGACATGATCTTGTTTGACGAACAACGATGCGAAAATCAACTATATACTCTGCTCCCGCATTTAATGTGCAAGCACGTATCATAAATTAATTCACAATTATGTTCGAGCGTGTTCTGAAATTTTTAGATCCAATCGAACGGACAATTTTTTTTTAACGTTTTATACTTATTTTGTCGAAATATACTGTAGGATCTTTATTTATTAATTTATTTAAAATGGATTAAACAGGCGTTGGTTAAACAGGAAACGATGGTTATTTAACGTGAGCTAAATACAATAACGTACTATAATTAAGACAACTAAATAGTTAATTTGCAACTCTCGTCACCACGGTTCCAACGCTCTCTCTCACGCGGACCACACTCTGTCGACAACGCAATTCGCAGTCTCTGACTTCTCAACTCACACCGACTGTTAACCCTACACGCTATCTGCCGATCGCGTGAGCCATAGTAAGCAAGAAGTTCGGTCGCGCGCCGTGCCATTCATTTGTTCAGCCGTGTGCCCGAACTGGCGCAAAATGTATACTTCTTATGACATGTATATGTCGGAGATGAAAGGACATCGGGGCCTTTCTTTTGGAATGTTTGGGAAGGTCCCAATACTTTAATCCAGACTTTTTATTATAGCCGTATTTAAACAATAAGACTGAGAAATAGCTGTTTATGAGTTAAGTCAATTATGATTGCCCGAGATCTATGACAGTGGGCTTGGGCTCGAAGCGACATAACGGGTCGCTGAACGTAGCCACGGTCACGGGAGAGACGTGTACCTAACAGAGGTATAAAGTAATTAAATAACTCTCCTTAAAACAAAGATTGACCCGGGGAATACAGAGAGGTACGGAGAGGAGTATATAAGGGCAGTTCCACTTGGACCGGGGTGGAGTACGAGAAGTTCGACTAGTCCAGTGAACACGTACGTCGAGTTGCAAATCGCAATCGTCATCCCGTTGACCGTGTATTCGTTATCGAACCTACTTTCATCGTCATCGACATCTCGATTATTCATTCATCGATATCACTTGTTAACCTTTGTAATACATTCGCTTCAATAAGTATCATCTGGTATCAGATATCTTATCGTTAGCCAGATATCCTGGTCAATTAAAAATATCTACGTTATCGAAAAAATAATGAAATGGAATGACAGAATTACTAACATACTGGAATTAATAATAGTCGCTGCAACTCTATTTCGCTTGATTCTGAATAGCGAATATAATACAATTAAATAATCATTGGTAATCGCAGATGATAATAATCGTCGCAATTCCATTGTTCTCGTTCGCCGTAACAAATGAAATTAAATAAACGCGAATACTCTAAAGATAATAACCATCGTTATAATGTTATTCCTCTCGGTTCTCAATAACAAATATGATAAAATTACACAACCGCTAACAAACTAATCATATGGAATCATCGTTATAATTTAATCATCATCGTTGATAATCATTACGATTCTATTCCTCTCAATTATCGATAACAACCGTGATAAAATTAAACCATCGCTGTTAAACTGAAATCAATAATAATCGTTACAACTTCGTTTCTCTCGGTTCTAAATAATGCCACGAAAAAAACAGAATTTTCCTGTGTTCGATGGAGGGCCGGACAGAGGGCAGAATAATTGGAAAGGAAAGATAAAGCGATCCCTTTTTCTCCATCGTGCATTCTGACGTGCTTTGAAAAGCTCGTACCTTGAACAGACGTTCCGCGAAAAGGAATTCGTGCTCCTTTGACGAGGATCATAAACTATTCAGCTCCTGCAGCATCGCGATGACAGTTCACCCTGTCCCTGGGAATATTTGCAACTCACAGGATGAAACAGTAAATTATTTCTGGACGAAAACATCAAAGCTTTCTCCTGTCCTCTTCAGCTACCATTGCTCACCTTCAGCTCTTTGGATATCGCGTTCCTTTTCTCTCTTTAGAGAATCCCTGGCTGAGAGTGCGCACGACATCCCCAGTTGGATTACATTTTACATCCAGTTGGATTATATCGGCGAGATATACATTTCCGGCCGCTATTATAAAACCTCTGTATTCAGATGGAAAGTAACGATCGAAGCAATTTTATTGTTACTCGAGATATCTTTGAACGTGACGTTCGGATTCGTTCGTTGAACTGCCATAATTTAGCCTCGGCCTTAAATAACATCAAATCGACGCTTTCGCCATTGTCATACGCTCAAGAAGGCCACCCGCTCAGTAATCGGGTAGACGAAACATCCTGCATACCACAGCTATCGAAACAATAACCGGACAGTAACGAAATATCCGCCTCTGATACACACCCGGCGACAACCCCTCCAAAGGGACTAAAACCTCGATATAAAAACCCTCCTAAATTAGCGCTCCGCACATTATTCTGTTGTAACACTTTGAACCGTCACTCTGTCGGATTTATATAATAAATTCCATTATCATATACAAAGTTCAATTTCTTCACCTTATTCGTGAAACTGCGACGCGAGCAGATTACCGGCGATCTATCGATTTCGTGATTTCTTGTGTCTCCGACGTGACACCATCGTCCCGGCATCGAAAAACCGATCACTACAAAAGAAATATTCTGTTGCGAATTATCGACTAAAGAGCAAGCGCTCAGGTCGATATCGCGTACCTTGAATAATCTAACGCTCGAGGTGGAGGAGGTTTAATATATCGAGTGTTAGAGTAATCCAGCACTGTGTTGAACTTGTTGTATAAACGTAAAGTGTGATGTGATGCACGGCGGTTGTTACGCCACGAGATTTGTTGTGGGCCGTGTTTCTAACTCAGTGTCGCGGACGGATCGTCCTCTGGGACAGACATAGTGTACACAGTGTGTCGGTACGGACAGTTTTTTCATCAAAATATCGAGTCCTAGAAAGGTCGATTGCGATCCGCTATTTTGTTCATAAAAAGAAGGCGGCCTAGGTCATCATAGGCGCAAATAATGGCGTGACCTGAGAGTGGTGGTGACCGTCTCCCGGCGAAACAAAGGAATCGTGGACAGTCGATCAGTATCACACACGTAATCACAGCTAACGGTCGAAATCTAAGAAGTCGCATCTGAAAGTCTCCGAGTCATTACTTTGGTCATTCTTTATTTTCACATCTATTATTACATTCATATTAACACTGTTAATACAGTGTTAATTCATTGAACCACCTCTGTTGTCCTAACCGAAACAGGGGAACGACTAATTCGCGGCGTCGATTATCCGAATCGTAGCGAGAATTTACGCCTCTCGCTGACGCGTCTCCTTGCGACCGCGTCTCTCCGCGAACAGGTCGTAACAGCGGTGGTAAGATCTTGTTGGCAGTGGAGTCTTTCACCCGTACGGTACGATGTCTGTCGATGAACTGTCCTTCTACGTTGCTGGTTCTCCCTATCAGCCGTTCGGTTTCGTCTGTCCATCGTGCCCTTCCGGCTGATCCTTCCCAGGGCTTTTTTACCAACCTCGGAGTCGTTAGGTTTCCAGCTCGAGCAGGACATGCAATTGGGAATTTTCTAAAGAAGGGAACGGGCCACTCAAAATTCCGAAAAATTCAAATTGACAAACTTTCACGATCACAAATTCTAATCTACGATTTATCGTCGATATATGATTATTGGAAAGAAAAATACATGTTGTTAAAACATTTATCGTATGTTTCGATAAGGTAGCAGAAAGAGTTGGATAGACATTGGCGAATACCGGCGTGCACTCTGGGATTTCATTTTCGGTTTGACCGTCATAACTGCGAGTTTAGCTGGTCAATCGCTTGATTGAACCATAGTCTGGATTTGGCTGAGGTTACGACCGAGAAAGATCTTCGATAACCGAATCTCAGGATCGATGAAGCTCTAATCAAGCTGATTCTCGGGTAATGGAACGGAAGGGAGTTTGGCAGTAATTGGGCAGAAGTGAAATTAATTAGGACACGCTTATAGAAGCGTATTCAGACGTGTTTTTGATGATATCTGGCGCGTACTCTTAGGGTTTTAAGCGATAACGTTATTAATTTCGTTTCTTCGGATTGTGTTTTTCATCGATAAGCATTAAATATGTATTTGAACAATCCTTTCGACAAGGAATTAATTATTATAAATTTATTAATTCGTTCATTTCCAAGTTAAATTTGTCTATTAAATTATGAAATTTCTTTAATTACTTGTTTTATTTCATTTTGTATTAACAGACCTTTAAACGACAAATGTTTCAATGTTATCAATTTAATGGAAGAAATTTAATAAACTATATCTCTGGTACATCATTTTTTCACGTTCTTCGTAACGAATCGTCCAAGCCAAAATGAGAAAAATTTATTTGCCAACGTCAGAGGAATTAAGTAAAAAACTTATTCTCGACTTGATATTTATGGTTCGTACGATTAGCTACAGAACCGTGCCTAATGGCAGTCATAAAACCATGATCCGCCAGTAAATTGTTAGAATCATATGGCCCAAGTTTGCCTGGAAGGATCCCAAAACGTAATTTCACCTCGCTACTGGAAAAGACGTCGAGGGGGTAAATTCTTCATAACTAATGGAATTCAAATTATGTATATGTGTCTACATAGCTATATACGTATTCGTTCATTCGGTAACTGGGAAACTTTCAGCCTCCATAACTTCGAAAATATTCACATTTTTCATACGCGTTATATACACACATATGTGAGAAACGTGATATTAAAAAGTATGTCGTTTAATCTTCTTGTTTAATTTCTACTACGTGATTTAATCAAATACCTTCAATATGAAATTTTCTAATATCTTTAGATTTGCAAAAATTCTATATTTCTAAACCTATATTTTCATATATTGTATTTAACAGTTTCCCATGTATCTGAAATTTTCAATCTTCAAAAATTGTATTTTTTTTTCTTCAGCCTTTGCAATATTCTTCTTAACATCGTCTCCAATTATTTTTAACGTTCGGATTGTTTCAGTATTATTTATTTCACTGTGAATGTTTATGCGAGTTCAGGTTTCTCTATGTACGACTAAAGAAATAGAATTTAAATAAATATTTCTTTCATTTTTAAGTACTATAATGTATATATTTATTAAGAACAGAAAGTGTAAGTTTTAATTGGCAGAGTTCTGCAAGTTTCGCTCTTTTGCTATTGTATTTGTTATTCTATTACATCGCATGTGTTCCATTCAATGATTTTTTCAAAAATACAACTTGCAGATAGCATAGAAAAATATACGTTTCTTCTTTCAACTTCTTTAAATTTAAAAAAACTGTCAAAAATACAGTTCAACCATCAATGGAACAACGACAAATATTTGTTCAATTTTTAAATATTATAATATACATGTCGGAGATGAAAGGACATCGGGGTCTTTCTTTTGGAATGTTTGAGAAAATCCCCAATACTTTAATCCAGACTTTTTACTATAGCCGTACTTAAACAATAAAACTGAGAAATAGCTGTTTATGAGTTAAGTCAATTATGATTGCCCGAGATGTATGACAGTGGGCTTGGGCTCGAAGTGACATAACGGGTCGCTGAACGTAGCCACGGTCACGGGAGGGACATGTACCTAACAGAGGTATGGAGTAATTGAATAACTCTTTTTAAAAACAAAGATTGACCCGAGGGATACAGAGAGGAGTATATAAAGGCAGTTCCACTTGGACTGGGGTGGAGTACGAGAAGTTCGACTAGTCCAGTGAACACGTACGTCGAGTGGCAAATCACAATCGTCATCCCGTTGACCGTGGATTCGTTATCGAACCTAAATTCATCGTCATCGACATCTCGATTATTCAGTCACTGCTATCACTTGTTAACCTTTGTAACACATTCGCTTCAATAAGTATCATCTGGTATACAACAACGATGGCCAATTCACAAAAAGACGTTACCCTGACATATATATGTCGGAGAGACGTTGTCAGTCGGGGCGTGTAATGAATCTTTTTGTGAGTCGGCCAGATGAGACTTCGTTTTTAAAAAGAGTTATTCAATTACTTTATACCTCTGTTAGGTACACATCCCTCCCGTGACCGTGGCTACGTTCAGCGACCCGTTATGTCACTTCGAGCCCAAGCCCACTGTCATAGATCTTGGGCAATCATAATTGACGTAACTCATAAACAGCTATTTCTCAATTTTATTGTTTAAGTACGGCTATAATAAAAAGTCTGGATTAAAGTATTGGGACCTTGCCAAACATTCCAAAAGAAAGGCCCCGATGTCCTTTCATCTCCGATATATATTTATTTATTTATTTATTTTCGGCTTCCCAGTCTAGAAAAAGGATTTGGCTTACATATTTCTGACTCTCACTCGTTCTCATAATTTAATTGGAGCATCCAAAGACTCACACTTATTCAAACTGCCATCCCAAACACACGTATCTCATCTTATATCTAATACTAACATTTAAACATATATATCTTCGTTTCTCTGTACACTATACATATACGTTACTTAATCTATACACTGTCGCATAGCTATGTTTCGCTTAGTTCAATACTTAAAATACCACATGCGATACAAAACACAATAAAATTTACTTTACTTCCTGTACACTCTTACGTATTTAAATCGCAGCCTATAAATGTACAAACATCTATCGTTGCGAATTTTCATTCATCTATGGGAAACTTAAAGGTGGAGAAATAGAATGCATACGATGTATAATATTAGGTCGTCCGAAAAGCTTCATTCGTTTTATAAGGAAATAATGAATGTACAACATTTTCTGTTTTGTATTATTTTATCGAATTACGTATGATCCATTTTGTTCTATCAAGATAAAGATTACAACGTTCGACAGATTAGGTTTCATGTTTGTATAAAGATGAGCCGTTGTAAAAGACGTGTGTATAAAAGAAAGACACTTTTCGGACAACCTAATATAAAAATGTATAACGCATCCAAAGTTACGATATTTTACAGCTGAGACAAATTCCTTTTTCACGGCTTAAATTCCATTTTCCAATCGTACTGGAAAAACATATGAATTTCTATAGATTATTCGCCATCTATTAATCACCCGACACCAAAAGCTCCAACATTCCTCTGACCGGGAATGAATCGAACATTCAAATATTTTCCTCCGCCCACGGAATTCCACAACCTCCGAGCTAACTTACTATTATCGCAGTTGTTGGAATGTTCTTCGATAATTGCTGACTAACCACCGATAATCGAACCGGTGTTCCAGTGTGGCGGTCAGAGCGGTGTCTGGACAGCAAGCGTGATCATACTGTCAATCGGAAGCTGGGTCGGGAAAGTTGGCCCACGACCAGCCGATGGCGAGACTGCACACCTGACATCGCCCAAGGAGAGGTTGGAGACCGTGCGGCAGGTTCTTTCCGAGGTGCCTTTGATCGACGGCCACAATGATCTGCCCTGGAACATTAGAAACTTCGTTCACAACCAACTGGCCGAATTCGATTTCGACAAAGATCTACGACAGGTCGCGCCTTGGAGCAAGAGCGCCTGGAGTCAAACCGACTTGGTTAGGCTACGTCAAGGCATGGTCGGCGGTCAGGTAATTATCTTTAATTACAAATAGCCCGATTATCCATCGACGGTGGTTAATAACTACGGTGGCTATGAAAGATATTTGCACACCATTGCGTCTGTTATGGTATTCGAGAAACGGACCTAATTAGTTAGGTCCAAGCATGTTAAATTTTGTATCATTCTGTAACAGTCTCGCGTGACTATCGAAAATTTCATAATATGAGAATGAAACGTAGAAGCTGATTAAAATACGCTTAATTGGAAAATTAAGCTCAATAATGTCGTAGCCACTGTGATATTACGTTAGGTATTTAATTTTGAGCGTTTCAGGGACCGAACTATCCGTGTCTCTTACCTGCTCCATTCAGCGTATATTATCTGCTTTGATTTGGCGTATTTTCGAAACAATTTGATTAAACGAAGCGACTGTTATTGACGCAATGAAAGAATCTCAATCCGATTCATAACATATCGACGCATTAACACATTGATTTAACGCGTGATTCGTGATCAAAATAATTTTACACAGATGGAATTAAAAAGACGCGTGATAAGGATGATCATCTCCCTCAGTCTTCGCAGATCCGCTCAAACGTTCGTTTCTGTTCACTTCTTTCGAGTTAATTATCTGGGAAAAAAAAAGATTCGAGAATTAAATTCTCGAAGCGGTAAATAAATAAACAAATATCAACAAACGCATTCGATAAACGAATAGGGAAGGGAATTTACGTTTAAAGTTTGACTCTTCTATTACCCGATCAACCAGTTCCCTTGCTCCATACTTAAAAATATCAAAGCTTAAAAATAGCAAGCTGTCTCAAGAATAAATCGTTGTTTACCATATAGTTAAACACAGGGGTTACTTCGGGTTACTCGTCTGGGACAAGTTGAATGCATCGATTAACGTCACAAAGCCTTGGAAACTCGTCACGCTCGACCATGGTGCACAAACACGCGTACACGTTGTGTACAAGCGTACAGATTTACCCAGCAACATGCTTACAGCCACGTAACCAAGGAATTAAGGAAAATTAAAGGAGAAATATTTTCGCAGCACGTTCGCGTATATTTCTCTGTGAACTGGAAAACTTATGTGAAACGTAGGCAAAAGAAGGGAATAATAAAACAAGCCGGTTAGCCACCCCATGAAATTCGTTTAGTTGTTTATTTGGACAACTAGAAGGAACGTTGTAATTAATCAACAGCCTCTTTGCAGGGCCGATCTGCCTCGGTGCAGAACAGTTTTTCCAAACTTCCTCCATCTCACGCGAACGATTTTGCTTGCACACAATTTCGATAGTAGTTGAACGCTTACCATGCAGAACTTTTACGTTCATATCGTACGCGCTGTATAAAACATTTAAAAATTTTATTAGCATTGTAACGAGACAGGTAATCGCGATTATACTGGTAATATTTATAACCAATGTGAAAATGTATATAGAAATTAAAGGAGATATTTGTTGCAAATGAATATGTACACTTTGATACTTGATTTATACCGACTGTGTGTTAAATTTGATTAAAGTTCGGCTAAAATAACCATTTAACGATGAATTAATAATTAAAAATTGTATTTACTATCTTCTTGTGAAACCAAAAGACTGCAAATTTAAATATTTTAATACTTAAGTTCGTGTATTTGCTATTTCCATATCGCTGTTCGGTTAAAGTAACAATTTAACGATAAATTAATAATTAACAATTGTATTTACTATCTTCTTGTGAAACCAAAAGACTGCAAATTTAAATATTTTAATACTTAAGTTTGTGTATTTGCTATTTCCATATCGCTGTTCGGCTAAAGTAACAACTTAACGATGAATTAATAAATAAAAATTGTATTTACTATCTTCTTGTGAAACCAAAAGACTGCAAATTTAAATATTTTAATACTTAAGTTCGTGTATTATTTCCATATCGCTGTTCTGCTAAAGTAACAACTTAACGATAAATTAATAATTAACAATTGTATTTATTATCTTCTTGTGAAACCAGAAGACTGCAAATTTAAATATTCTAATACTTAAATTCGTGTATTTGCTATTTCCATATCGCTGTTCTGCTAAAGTAACAACTTAACGATACATGAATAATTAAAAATTGTATTTGCTATCTTCTTGTGAAATCAGAAGACTGCAAATTTAAATATTCTAATACTTAAGTTCGTGTATTTGCTATTTCCATATCGCTGTTCGGCTAAAGTAACAATTTAACGATAAATTAATAATTAACAATTGTATTTACTATCTTCTTGTGAAACCAAAAGACTGCAAATTTAAATATTTTAATACTTAAGTTCGTATATTTGCTATTTCCATATCGCTGCTTGCATTACACGTTGAAAGTTTTTCTATCGGAATAGGAGAATCTTCTTCGTTCAATTGATAATCCAGAAATGAGAAGCTTTTCGAGTAAGAAAGCACTGCTAGAAAATTTGACGATTACACGCGCCAGCTTTATCGACTTGTTCGTATCTGTACAAAAATGTAACCCATGTACCCTTCGTACTAGTTTCATCATAACGACATTTATCGTGTCTTTGCAAATATCAAATTTCCTCTGTGTACGTATCTCGCGTTGTACGAAACGATTTCTATGGAAATGAGACGTTAGACAAAAATATTTCCTGCTATCGACTAGTAAAATTACGAGAAATTGAAACTTTTACGTAACATTTGCGTACCGCATATTTATGTATCGAATTCTGAAGCGATTTAAGAGAAGTGTATTGATAATGTTTAACACTAGAACTACTAAAACCAGCCAAAATGACTGGCTTTAAAAAATACGTAATAATAGAATATTTGTATATTTATTGATTTATTACTTCCTTACAGAAGCAATTCTATGTTATGTAGTACATTTTTGGTATTGTTAATCCATCTGGGACCATGATCCCTAAACGAGGATTGACATATTTATAAAATTGTAGAACCAGTCATTTTGACCGGTGTGGTATTGCTAGCGTTAGCATCTAGCGATCGATCCGGAATTTTCCTGAGAACTGTTATCATCGTATCGAATGATATGCGGTAAAAATTTGAAAAACGCGTGGCAAGTTGTAGAAAACGAGGAATCTGGTTAATTTGGGTTCGATAAACAGACTGCAGGACCCTTTTATACTTTGACAAGTACCATTTTGACTGGTATTGGTATAAGTAGCCTTGATACAAAATTATTTTCAGTTTGAATACATAGAAAACAAAATAAAACTCGTTATATTATTCTTTTAGTTATCGTAGCGAAAGTCATTACATCATTGCGGAAAAAATATAACACGCACTAGGAATTTGAAAATAAAATTGTAAAACCAGTGAATTTCACTGGTGTGGTATTGCTAGTGATAGCATCTAGCGATCGATTTTCCTAATAACTGATATCGTCGTATCGAATGATATGCGGTAAAAATTTGAAAAACGCGTGGCAAGTTGTAGAAAACGAGGAATCTGGTTAATTTGGGTTCGATAAACAGACTGCAGGACCCTTTTACGCTTTGACAAGTACCAGTCATTTTGACTGGTATTGGTATAAGTAGCCTCGATACAAAATTATTTTCAGTTTGAATACATAGAAAACAAAATAAAACTCGTTATATTATTATTTTAGTTATCGTAGCGAAAGTCATTACATCATTGCGGAAAAAATATAACACGCAGTAGGAATTTGAAACTAAAATTGTAAAACCAGTGAATTTCACTGGTGTGGTAGTTCTAGCGTTAATTCTCATCTTCCATACGCTCATAGATGGGGAAAATAAGATTCGCGAAGAAGATTAGTTAAATACGTAATCGTACAAGAAGTTTATCCCTCGACCTTAATCCACCCTATAAAACAACCCTCTTTTGGCAAACTGTAGCTTATTATCGCCGATATCTCCCCTATATCTCGCGATAGCTTCAACGTTTTTCCCCTCGAGTTGGCTGATCCTCTGAACAGGGATCACCAGCGTCAAACAAAAATTCTGATCGGATTATTTGCGCCGAGGATGTGGTTCCGTAAAACAAGCATAATCCTTTGGTATCAAGGCGATTTATCGGGACAGAATATCAAAGATATGGCGAACCAAACAGATTTAACATATCGATCAGTCGTTGAATCTGAAGCGCTTGAAGCACGTTTATAAGCTCGATCGTGACTTGCGGTGCAAGCGGCAGGACATTCGACCTTTCGCGTGTTCAACTTATTCGCCCGAAAGTGCGATAGGAAACGGAACGTTTCATAGTTGAAGAGAACAGGTGGTTCATATACACCGTGGCACGAAAATTTGCAATCGTGCGGCGTTTATTGTTAGTCGTTTGATCGTTTTCTCATCGTAACTAAGTTTTGCGACAGCGTATGTTGGATTAGTACGTTATAAAATATAAAATAAAGGGATATCAGATTTATATATATATATATTAGGTTGTGCGAGAAGTTTCTTTCGTTTTATGAGGAAATAAAAGACGCACAACGTTTCTGTTTTATATTATTTTGTCGAATTACGTACGATCCATTTTGTTCTGTTGAGATAAACACCGTGACATTTCACAGACTTGGTTTCAAGTTTGAGTGAAGGTGCACTGTTCTAAAAAACACGTTTGCGGAAGAAAGACACTTTCCGGACAATCTGATATGATATAAAATATTAATACGAAATTTTGATAGCTTAATATTTGATTAAATTTGAGTTATTTTTTATTTAGGAGGAATTATTTATGTGTGTTATATCCAAAAACGTTGGAAAGTACGAATGCTGCAATAGATCACTTATAGAGGAGGAATTGTCATTAAATCTTGCTAGTTATATAAAAACGTTCCATTTGTTGTTGATGAGGTTTAACAGTTTTTATGTAATTTACAAAAATTGAAAAAATAAATGTATATTTTTATATACTAGTAGTGCTTTTTTAATAATATCTTTGGATGGAACATATAGCATGTAGTAGAATGACAAATACAATGCTGCTGTTAGGAGAAAAGGATGCTGCAGTGGATCACTTATAGAAGAGGAATTGTTATTAAATCTTGCTTATTACATACAAACGTTCCATTTGTCGTTGATGAGGTTTAACACTTTTTATGTAATTTACAAAAATTGAAAGAATAAATGTATATTTTTATATACTAGTAGTGCTTTTTTAATAATATCTTTGGATGGAACATATAGCATGTAGTAGAATGACAAATACAATGCTGCTGTTAGGATAAAAGGATGCTGCAGTGGATCACTTAGAAAGGAGGAAGTGTCATTAAATCTTGCTAATTACATAAAAACGTTCCATTTGTCGTTGATGAGGTTTAACAGTCTTTATGTAATTTACAAAAATTGAAAGAATAAATGTATATTTTTATATGCCAGTAGTGTTTTTTTAATAGTATCTTTGGATGGAACATATAGCATGTAGTAGAATGACAAATACAATGCTGCTGTTAGGATAAAAGGATGCTGCAGTGGATCACTTAGAAAGGAGGAAGTGTCATTAAATCTTGCTAATTACATAAAAACATTCCATTTGTCGTTGATGAGGTTTAACAATTTTTATGTAATTTACAAAAATTGAAAGAATAAATATATATTTTTATATGCCAGAAGTACTTTTTTAATAATATCTTTGGATGGAACATATAGCATGTAGTAGAATGACAAATACAATGCTGCTGTTAGGATAAAAGGATGCTGCAATGGATCACTTAGAAAGGAGGAATTGTCATTAAATCTTGCTAGTTATATAAAAACGTACCACTTGTCGTTGATGAGGTTTAACAGTCTTTATGTAATTTACAAAAATTGAAAGAATAAATGTATATTTTTATATGCCAGTAGTGTTTTTTTAATAATATCTTTGGATGGAATATATAGCATGTAATAGAATGACAAATACAATAACAAAAGAGCAAAATTTAGAGAAATTGTGTCACGTGCCATATGTTTGATACCATATATTTATTTATTGCAATATGTGCCCTATTCTCAGAGAATATTGATCTCAGAACTAAAGTAGATTTTCTCTGTATGTAAAATTACTCTGCCAATTGAAGTATTGTGCCTAATGGATGATTAAAATTTGCAAAATGAATATTCAAAAGATTGAATAAAACGCTACTGACACGTATATGGTCAAAAGAAAAGTTGCTGATGAAATGTTAACGTACACTATATCGGAAAATTCATAATGAAAAGAGGAACACTGAAAAGAACAATGAAAAGAACCACATCCGGAATACTTAATTGCAAAACCGTTTACCAGAATCTGTATGTCCACTTCATTAAATCCCATTGGACTAATTTCGCTCTAACAGAGGAACCATTACGATGAAACAGCGTTGCAAATAACCTTCCATGTCGATTGAAGAGAATAACTTCTATACCCTGCTTACCATTGGATTACCGTGAAAGTCTTTTCCAGTCTCGTTTGCCTACGCTTTAAAACCTTTCAGAGCTTAAAAGCTGTACGAAAATAAAAAGTAACGCTTTCGGTAATTACTACCAGGTATAATAAAAGCTATCTCGAGAATATTGCTGTATTACACAAAAAGAAAGGAAACTTTCAGCTGGATCGCATCGATAACAGAAAAAGATATTTTCTCCAAATATCCAGTTTCCTCTAAGACACAAATTTTCTTTGGTTCGTCTTTCGCTATTAATAAAAGGAAATATACACAGGATATATCGACACACATTTTTACATATTCGTGTGAATACGATTATTTATAACATACGAAGTACCTTCAACATCATTCGTAAACTGCCAAAACAAAAATTAATTTACGAAAGAAGAACGAATAAAAGCAGACAATTGTACGGTTTCTTTACAAATTTTTTGAAAAATACCTGTATATCACGCCTCTAAAGTAAATGCAAACGCTTGTTTATTTATGATAGAGTATAATTCGTTCGCAAAATTATAAACTAGGAGACTCGGACGTTGTTCTTATTCTTGTTAGCTGTTGTTTCGTTCACTCGCGGAGAGACGCGATCGCGAGGAAGCAAATCAACGGGAGTCGTAAATTCCCGTTGCGATTAGACAATCGACGCCGCGAAGTGATCGATCCCCTATTTCGATTAGGATAGTAGAGGTGATTAAATGAAATTAACACTGTGTTAACAGGATTAATATATTATATATTTTTAACAATGAAGTAGGTACTAACAGACCCCTGGTAGCAATTGTAAAAAGAGCCCGAGGTCGCTTCCACAAATCGTCGGGACGACCACCGTGGAGTTTTAGTCGGTAGGAGTCCGACACTACTCTGCTGCTGCGTGCAACAGCGAGTGTCCATGAGGATTTCTCCACGTACGCAAAAAAAAAAAAAAAAAAAAAAAAGGTACTAACAGATAGTTTAACGATAAATGCGCCCGATGTATTAGAGATACGCTGACAAATTCGCGATGCTTTCTATTCGCCTCCTCGAAAAAGACTAATATGAGCGTTACAATTATTTAGCGACGAATATGATTGAAGTATGACAGAAATGTAACCCGACTTTGTGATAGCTCTCGATGTATGTCGTTTGAATCTGCAGATGAGACTGTTGAAGGTGCTCACTAAGGATGTGAAGACATCTGGTTGCCGTATTACCCGCGACGTGTGACCTGGTCTAGATAGAGAGTCGGCCGACGTAACAGTTGTCGTACAATATTTATGTCGCGATAAAGTTTATTTATTTTTGAACTCTATTATGTAACAAAGAGCATTACCATTTAAGGAATACGCTGAATGTCAAACTACGCAGAAACATACAAAACGTTTCTCTACGATAGAGAAACTATCCTGATTAATTCTAATTAAATTTCATATCGCGTCATACGGATACACATACTATATGATATATTTGTTTGTTATTTCACAGAAACCCCAAGGAAGTAGTAGGTACTTAATCTCTAATTAGTTTGCCATTAATTATCAATATTCGATACTATCGATACTTAGGAACGTCGGTGTACATAGAAAACGCTCGCAGTTTCATACGAGCCAGAACACGCAGAAGATGAAAATTGGAAATCGCTTCTACCTATTTACTTCTCCATTAATTAATAACATTTGGTATCGTTCACACAAACCCACGAAATTATGGCCGTGCGATGTTCACGAACGACAGCGTACGTATAGAACGTTTGGAATTTCGAGCGAGACATCGCGCAAAAGGCAGAAATCGGAAAGACGGTCGACGCAATATTCGTCGTTCGGTGAGAGCCGTTTCAAATCCGGCAAGCAACGTTTCAGCGCAACGAGCCGCATATCCCCGGGAGCGGCAATATTAAGAATGACAAGGCTGCCGCGAGATGACACAGAAAACGTTGCTTTCTTCGCCAAGGTAACCGTGTAACGCGACACACATAATGAAACACACGGCAACGATAGTGTGCGCTAGCTGGCGAAACAGAAAACGGCCCGATATTACGTTGCACAAACACGAGCAAGCCCGATATCATCCCTCTCTGCGCGTTGCGCCAGCGTTTTCCACCGCAAGCTCGTTACCGGTTCTCCAGGTTTTCTGACTGCTTCTTTTTACGTAGCAGCTACCTAGCCGGTTGGCTTTCTTCCTGCTCGGCTGTTTCTCGTTTTTCCTCTTCTCCTTTTGCCACGTTCGCTCTGGATATGCCATTACCGCGCCACCCAGTCGAGCATTCGTCGCAGCAACCAACGATCCTGAGAATCGTCAGCGGAATCGCGACGCGTGTCCCCACCTACGAAACCTACGATGGAATTTAGAGAACGAGATTGTACGATGTTTCGTGGTTTAGTTTTCCACTCGGTTGAAGATAGCTTGCGTTTTAGGAGACAACACCAACCATCAACCGTCGAGAATAACAACGTTAGGATAATATGTTGTTGTATATATAATATATATTATTGATATATTATTGTAGGATCTTTGCTACAATTAGTTTATTTGCAATGAATGGATTTGAGGTGATGGATCGTGATAGTGAAAGAAACATTGGAGTATATTTAACAATGTAATTTATTATAATATATTAGGTGTACACTTATCGTAGGTCTCGCGGTTATTATTAATAGCGGTTCGCGATTTCGCAATTGCAAGTTCGACTCGGGTCGATGCGTTTTGATGCGCGATATAAGTTCGGACGATGACGATTGCTGGAGATGCCGAGGAACTCTGATCAACAATTGCAGATTGCCAAGTATTGCTTCGGACCGATATGTAACGACTGACTTTCCGTCACGATGATGACGCGAAGGAAAACTGTGTCGGGGTGTGTCTAAGGATACGGGATCATCGGATTCGTTAAGGAAAGCCCTGGTTCGGAAAGTGAGGGAAATGAACGTCATTGTTAATTGGCTAATTTTTGTTGGTGGTTGGAAAAGGATGCTAACAGCCCTTGAAAGAAGGTCGCTGGCGGGAAACATCGTACGTGAGAGAAGCAGATTTCTCGTATCTTCCCGTAGGAGGTGATAGGTTTAGCGACTGCTAAGAGAAAGACTGTTTGTCACTTCGGAGGACCTTAGCTAAATAAATCCTAAGATTTATAGCAGGTCCTTAGGCTAGCTGAAAATATTCGTGAGGATGTATCGACATTTGGCAATCATTTTGTGCGAAGAATAGGGTCTTTGTGTAGCGAGTCACGGAACAGAAACTGTTGGAAAGTTTACTGTCGAGTGCCGCTACAGATTAAATAGATGTTGGTTAAACAGAAAACGATGGTTGTTTAACGCGAACTAATCACAATAACGTATTATAATTAAGACAACTAGATTGTTATGTGGCGGCACTCGACAGCAATTAGCGTCGGACGACGGCAACGCAGTGGTTAGCGCCTTAGGTTGTTACGAACGTTCGGAACTCGGGTTCAAATCCCGGCGACCGGAGTCCGATTTTTCTTCCGCCGCATCAAAAATGGGAAGAAAAATACTCCGCAATTGCAAGCGACATCTACATCAGCAACTATAACTATCACAACTACCACACCTGAGTTAATTTGCAACTCTCGTCACCACGGATCCAACGCACTCTCTTACGCGGACCACATTCTCTCGACAACGCTAGCAACACTATCTCCCTGACTTCTCGATTCACACTCTCTGGCTTCTCGACTGACACTCTCCGACTTCTCAACTAACACTGCTAATTCGTCTTTCTCCCTTAGCATCCCTTTGTCTTTTGATTAGCCCCAGCACGCACGTGTTCCGCAACTGCTCGTGGCCAGGGTCACGCAGGGAAACTATTCGATTGAAGGATCGACGATACATTGTTAGGTCTGTCGACACTTTGGCTTTCTCGCGACATTGTTTATAGTTCGTTGTTTCTCTTAGGTCTTAGGTCTTTCGTTCACGATACTGCATTAGGTTGTCCGGCGGAAAGTGTCTTTCTTTTACAGACACGTCTTTTACGATACAAACGGTACAAATTTACAATACAAATTCTAATACAAACACGAAACCTAATCCGTCGAACGTTGTGATCTTTATCTTGATAGAACAACATGGATCATACGTAATTCGATAAAATAATATTGTAGTATCGGAAAATACTAATAATGATTTATTTATAAATATAGATGGTACGGGTGTTGATTAAACAGAAGAACGATGGTTGTTTAACGTGAGCTAATCGCAATAACGTACTATACTTTTGACAACTCGGTAGTTAATTTGCAACTCTCGTCGCAACGGATCCAACGCACTCTCTCACGCGGACCACATTCTCTGGACAACGCTAGTGTAACGAACACTCAAGAGCCAGGCATCCTCTGACACCAGAAACATCAACAAAAGTTAGTATTGGGATGCTTAAGAGAAAAGACGACGACCAGACCCTCCACTCACAAGATACAATAACGAACCGAAAACCCTCGGTCCTTTAATGACCAGTCTCAGTCTGTATTTCTGCAGTGAATAAACCACACGAATAATCTGTTGCTCATTCGTCTTTTTTTTCTTTTATAACATCTCCCCATTTATTACGTGACACTAGCAACACTATTTCCCTGACTTCTCGATTCACACTCTCTGACTTCTCCACTGACACTGCTGTGAATTTGTCTCTCTGCCTTAGCACCTCTTTTATCCCTTTGTCTTGGTCTCTCCACGCGCGTGTTACGCACCCGCTCGTGTCCAGGGTTATGTAGGCCTTTTTTTCTATGAAACTATTCAACCGAAGGACCGACGACACATTGACGAGCCTGTCAGCAATATTTATGGTCTACCCGATATCTTTTAGGCCTTTTGTCCACGATACTACAATATTTTTTTTTTTTTTATTTTGTTTATTGAAATTACAATCAATTCTTACATTGAGAATTTTCAGTAATTTTTCTGGCGTGGCGCAGTGACATGGCTGATTATTTATAATAAGTTAATACTTATTATAGATACGTGTAATTATAAGTAAGTATTAGTGAATATTGCTTAATTTGATAACTAAGTAAATCTAGCATTTAGGTCTAGCGGGTAATGTCTCTTCAGTCTGCGAATCTGGTTCGATGTATCAAGTAGTCCAGTGATTAGGGGATTTCGGTGTTTGTTGACTCTTTTGCTATATCTATCGCTGTGTTTTGCTATTTCCTCTTTGACTGTGGGTGTCTTGAGGTCTCGATGGATGATACTACAATATAAAACGAAAAATGTTGTGCACCATTATTTCCTTATAAAACGAAAGAAACTTTTCGGACGACCTAATATCTTTTAATTCAACTTTGCACACCGAGTAGTCAAAGTTGTAGGTGGTTATATCATTAGTCCGTAATATCAGAATAAAACTCGATTTATTTGAATTTGTCGACTTGGGCAAGTAATTTATGTAATTGGAGTTCGTTTAATAAGAGATCACCGATTTTCCTCGTTATCCATTATTTTTCCTTCGCATAATAGGGGCTTGCGTTCAGACAAGTGAATCGAGCCGGCAAAAGTTCGGCTGATCGGACATTAACTGGAATTTCGTTCGAATAAATGGAGTCCAGATGAACGTGGTTCTACCGTAATAACGAACGAATTGAAAAGTATTGTGCGCTTTAGATCTAACGAGATTAAAAAGTAGAAGTAAAGCCTAAGAATTGGAAAATACTATTGTCCATTTTAGGTCCAACCATTATGGGGAACAGCGAGTAATTCCAACATAGAAATTCTTCAACGATTCCAATCGAAAACTCTAAGATCCTTAATACCTTGGTATACCTTATGAACCTTGGTATGTGTTACGACTGTTCGCGGAGAGACGCGATCGCGAGGAAAACGCGTCAGCGAGAGGCGTAAATTCTCGCTACGATTCGGATAATCGACGCCGCGAATTAGTTGTTCCCCTGTTTCCGTTAACACAACAGAGGTGTTTCAATGAGTTTAACATTGTATTAACAGGGTTAATATAATATGTATATTTTTAACAATTATGTAAAGAATAACATGAACGTTACAAATTATTTAGCGACGAGTACGATTAACGTATTACAGAAATGCAACCCGACTTTGTGATATCTCTCGACGAATTTGATAAACTAAGCGATCGGATCTAGATGATCTGTCCGCGACATTGTAGTGCCGTGCGCGACGGTTGGGAATACGATCTATAGAAAACCTCGTGGCGTAACGGTATGTTACCAACGAAACGATACATCGCGAACTTAAGATACCTACAATTAAAGAAGAAATATCCAAATTCAGTAATAGATATAACATAAGAATTAACAACCACCAAAACTCACTGGTTAATTAATTGACACGACGGATCAGATCCGCAGGCTAAGTAACGAAGCTATCAAGGAGCTTCCCAAAAAAGGGATTGCTCTGATTACCTGTATTTTTAATGCAATTCTTCGCCTTGAATACTATCCTAAGTCTTGGAATATATCATTAATTACTCTTATCCCCAAAAAACCAAAAAAGGATTAAATTATTATATATTTTTCTTCTGGCTGAACTAAGCAAAGGCAGAAAAAAAGTTTATTTAAATGATTGTTATAGCTCCTTAAAGTTTATTTTTTTTAACTTTTTTTTTAAACTCTCCAAAATTTTTAATTTCACATTTTTTTCTGCCGTTGTTTAGTTCACCCAGAAGAAAAATATATAATAATTTAATCCTTTTTTGGTTTTCTGTTTCAGTCAAGAATTACGAGGTGGGTCTCTCCCGCCGATTGAAAACTGCATCCCATGAAATAGGCTTAGAAATCTCTCATAATTTTTCTTTTTACTTTAAAAAAATTTTTTTGTATTCGTTAAATATATACAAAACCATGCCTCAAAATTCAAGAACTTCATTTCTTTCTTTCTCTTGTAAAAAAAATCACAAAAAAAAAACGCTGGTTTAGAACATTCTAATTCAGGACATCCCCTTAACATCGCTGAACGAATTTCTTATTTTCTTACGAGTCCATCTATGCTGATAGAAGAGTATTACGAAAATTGAATCAGAAAATAAGTTTCAACGAACGTGTAATTCATTCGTTTCCGGTTGCACTTGTTTTTCCCTAAGGAAAACAGAAGTTCGCCACAAGGAACCATAAAGGAAACCAATCTCCGCTCCCAGGCGAAGACTGTATACGTAAGAGAAAACGGAAGATGAAAAAATGTTCTATGTTCTAGTACATCATCTTCCGTATATTGCGTAACCACAACGCAACAATTTTCTTTTTCCATGTTCCTCCTTTCAGCTTTGTATTTTCTGTCTTACACGACAACCTCTCGTCTTCAATTTTCTGCAAATTCAATTTATTCTGTTGCGAGAAATAATTTCCTATTTGCCCGGACGAGACGAGTTTCGATTACGAATAATCAAAATGAAAATAAAAGTCAAAATAAATAGATGCGAAGATAAATTATCGAACTGTTTTTTAACTTCTGTATGCGTGTCAAAAGTTTCGATTCGATTCGTTTAATTATTTAACGAAAGCAACAGAGTTTCACCTGCTATTTATTTATTATTTATAATCCGGAGCTTCCGCTCGTCGATAAAAATTCATTACTCGTTACGTTGTTCGAAAACAACGAAAATATCAAACCTGAGAGGAAATCGATATTTCAGAGACCGCGTGAAAAAATGTTACATCACGCATTGTCCAGCCTTATTATAGAAACGAATCTAAAAATTGTGACGGAATCGCAGTTACGAATTGATTTCGCTGAAAAGATGAGACAAAAAGGTTTTTTTTATTATCACTTCATTTGTACTTTACAATTTGTCCAGCTGAACATTTGGTAAATTTGTCTAACTTAATTGCTAAATAACATGTTAATGACTACCCCCAGCAGGATACCATCTTCGAGTTTGACTATCTTATTTCTTCGGTGAGGTAAGCGGGGTGTTTTCTTTTTAGTCTTCTTTCTATCAGAGTTTTGCTCGCTTCAGCAGCCACCTGGTTTGGATGTGTCGCCGTTCTTTCCTTGTATTTTTCTGCGTATCTGCCGATTTCTTCTATGACGTAAGATAAAAGGCGAGAGAAGAGGAAGAGAAAGGTACACGCAGTGTAGCAGTTTGCAGGAGAAGAAAAATTTTTTTTTTTTTATTTATTGTTTGTTTACATTTTACAATTTGTCCATTAGGACATTTGGTAAAATATTATAATTTAATATTTGATAAAATATAGCATGTGGATGGTTACCCCCAGCGGGACTCCATCTTCCAGGTTGTTTATTGTTATATTATGAGGTCTGCAGGATGCTTCTTCTTCAGTCTTCTTTCTATTATTGTTTTATTCGTTTCAGCAACCAGCTGGTTTGGGTGTGTTTCAAGTCTTTCTTTATACTTTTTTGCATATCTGGCGATTTCCTCTTTAACCGTTGGAGTTTTTAAGTCTTTTCGTATGTCTTCATTTCTGACGTACCCTGGAGCGTTAACTATTGTTCTTAAGAACAGGAGAAGAAAATGATATAGAAATGTAACGCAATAGCTTCTTGACACGAAACAATCAAAATCACAGGCTGATTTGAACCATCCCTTTAAATTGCTCTTTAAAGAAAAGAAGTAAACTTTATATTAAAAATTAAAATGATACGTGTCCTCGCTCAAATTCTCCGTATTCGAAAATGGATAGGACGACTTTGTCGAGAGACAAAGGGAAATTCACACATTCGTATTTTCATTTTTATTCGAAATTGAACCTCGCCAGTTGCTATAACTATATCGTTGCAATCTTTGTGGCCCGATTAACCGCAAGTTACAACGAATTTTCATGCAGACGATTATTTATGGACGCTACGTGATACCATATTTGCGGTACGATGAATCACGAGCGTAGAACCACCCTCATAAAATTTGTCACAGTTTCGCAGGATAAAGTAATACGTAATAAATTGGAGTACAATAACGAACAACGATCTTATTAAACTGCAATAATGAACCAAAATTCGAGCAACGTTCCCCATCGATCATCAGACGTTTTAGTCGAATGTGTTGCAAACTCTGCTCACCCAACTTTCTCAGCTGACTGATATAATGGATTACGTGATAAAAGAGGGAACGTATGGAATATACGTAATTCAAAAATTTATCAAAATACTCTCCATCTTGCAAGTTAATCATCGAACGATATAAAAATGTAAGTCGCCTTTTAAACGACTAAATGAAAGGAGAACGAAGAGAATTAAAAAGTATATGGTATCGAGAAGCGAAAGAAACGTGATACGCTAAAATGTATAACGTATAGTGAAAAGCAATTGAATTAAAATATTTCTAAAATACTAAAATATTAATAAAATACAAAGACCTTAAAATATAAAAATTGAAATACCCAGAGTATCAGCGAAATTGCTGAGATATTACATCCAAAAATAGGAAAATAATAACGACGTAATACATCAACGTCAGCCACTACGTGTCTTTCAAACAACGAATTACTTTGTTCTAAAAACGTGCGAAGAAACGAAATTAGAAATATCCTGGAAGATTCTAAAGGAAGTGCCGTGTCGAAAACACGCAATTTTGACTTTCACAAAAGAGACAAGTTTCGTTCATTTTTCGCATACCTACGTTCCTTGCGAGTATATTCAGCCTCGACGATATTTCTCCCTCTCTTTCTCTGCCGTTCCTAATTAACCAAAGAATAATCCGGCTCGTACCTTGTTCACAGTTTTGGGCTGCTTACGTGCCGTGCGAGTCGCAGCATCTCAACGCGGTCCAGCTGACTCTGGAGCAGGTGGACCTCATTAAGAGGCTCATAGAGAAGTACTCGCAACACATGCAGTTCGCTGCATCTTCAACGGGTGAGTATCTTTCACGATTATCCGAAACAGCCAGAAATCTGAACTCTACCGCTTCCTGACTACCCTCTGCCTCTTAAGCAGACGAATCGTTAAAAAGGAAGAAAAATATAATAGGCGCGATAAGCGCGAATAATCAAAATGAAAATAAAAGTCACAATAAATAGAGGCGAAGATAAATTATCGAACTGTTTTTTAACTTTTGTATGCGTGTCAAAAGTTTCGATTCGATTCGTTTAATTATTTAACGAAAGCAACGGAGTTGCTAAAGAAGAAAAGGAAGTAGTAAAGATAAGTGATTACGATGATTAACAAGAAAGATTTGTCTTGACACTTGGCCTCGTACTATGTTTTGTTTTTTTTATTATTATTGTTTAATTTATACTTTACAATTTGTGCAGTTGGACGTACATTATGTCAAATAGGTATTTTTCTTCGAAAGAGGATATAACAAACGCGATGAGTTAACACTTAGCCAACAGCGAGCTGTACGTTTCCACCGCGCATTTTTCAAAGTATCGAGGACTGATATTCACTGCTTAAAAAATTATTTAAGCGGTCAATTATATTTTGCGGTAATGATTTTATTTGACGATTTCACATATTGTTTATACAAAACATCAAATTAAAAGTATAAAAAAATATAGGTAAAATGAAGAACATCGAAGGTGACTAAAGATAAATAACACGACTTGAACGTGAAATGAAAAATTCACAATGCATTTTAATATTTTTTTACAGTACGGTATCGTTCGTTTATAACTTTATTTAGTCATAGCTGATAGTGTAACTTTTTAATTAATTTTAACACCACTAGATTGATGTATTTTATTATATACTGTACCTTATAAAAGCAGAAAAAGTGGCGCAATTAATTGGGAACAATTCCAAATAAACAATTACTGATAATAATAAGAAGAAAAAAAAAAAGAAAAACGCGTTGCTAAAGTGAAAAAGGCAGATCTCCCTGTTTGGTCACGCAGCGATGTTCTTCACAGAGGGGAGATCTCCCTATTCGGTTGGCTAAGTGTTAACAGTTGCTTAACAGTCTAAGTTAACACTTAGAAAGAACAAGACCGAGGAAATAAATAATTCACACGATTAAGAGACTTTTGCCCGGTACATAACTCAAGATTATATCTACAAACGAGATTGTACAGGTGATACTGACTTAATTTTCAGAGATTCTAGATGCTCACGAAAGAGGCAGGATAGCTTCATTGATTGGGGTGGAGGGTGGACATAGCCTAGGAAGTAGTTTAGCTGTTTTAAGAACACTGTATCAATTGGGTGTACGGTATCTCACGCTCACGCACACTTGTAACACACCGTGGGCGAAAAGTTCGTCGGTAGAAGACGAAGAGGAGGATGGTGAGTAATATAAATAAACTATGAATATTTAAGTAAATTCGCCTTTCTAAGAACGTAATTTAAAAAAAAAAAAAAAGCAAGAAATAAACAGAAATTAGCTTTACCTAATAAATGTTATACGAGTACTATACTTGGAGTGTTTTATATATTTCTGCACTTTACACGCGTTCCCTGCACTTTCGTGCCTTGAAATTTCTTATAAATATATGTCGGAAATGAAAGGACACCGGGCCTTCCCTTTGGAATTCCTTGGAAAATTCCCAATACTTAAATCTTCATAAATTAACCCGATTATAATTGTCCGAGATTTGCGATAACGAGCTTGGGCTCAAGGGATGGGCCGCGGTCACGGGATGAACGTTTTTACCTAATAGAGGTATAGGGTAATTGTATAGCTCTCCTTAAAAAGAAATAATTGACGGTAAACGTTCCAATGATTTCTACCCCGTGGCTCGCCACACACAGACCCTATTCTTCGGGCAAGATGATTGCCAGATGTCGATGCATCTTCACAGTAGATGTTCAGCTAGGCTGAGGACCCGCTATAAATCTTAGAATTTAATTAACTAAGGTCCTTCAAACGGACAAACAGTCTTTATCCTAATAGTCTCTAAATCTATCACCTACTACGGGAAGATAAGGGAAATCTGCTTTTCAGTGGCTACGTTCAGCGACCCGTTGTGTCTCTTCGACCCTAAACCCACTGTCATAGATCTTTTTTTTTTTTTTTTTTTTTTTTATATTTTGTTATTACATTTTACAATTTGTCCATTAGGACATTTGGTAAAATATTATAATTTAATTTGATAAAATATAGCATGTGGATGGTTACCCCCAGCGGGACTCCATCTTCCAAGCTGTCATAGATCTTGAGCAATCATAATTGACTTAACTCGTAAACAGCTATTTCTCAGTTTTATTGTTTAAGTGCGGCCATAATAGAAAGTCTGGATTAAAGTATTGGGGACTATCCGAAACATTCCAAAAGAATGGCCCCGATGTCCTTTCATCTCCGACATACTCATTACTATGTTATCGTACTATATTATATAAGCGATATAAAAAATATAGTAACAGCATGACACGATGGGAAAATGAAAAATTCCAAGTTTCGTTGTGTCAGGGAGATAAATATTTCGGTAGTAAGTAGAGAGAGGGAGAAAGTCAAGTTCTCGTTTGTTTTAGGAGGCGGTCTAACGGCGTTCGGGAAAACAGTAGTTCAGGAAATGAATAGGCTGGGAATGCTGATAGACCTTAGTCATACAGCGAGGGCAACCATGAGGGACGCTTTAAGAGCCAGCAAAGCACCCGTCATTTTTTCTCACTCCTCTGCCTTCGCTATTTGTAATTCCTCGAGGAACGTTCCCGACGACATTTTAAGGCAGCTGGTAAGCGCAAAAGCCACGTTATTCGGCTGTTTTCCCGTTTAATTAAATTTAATCTAAGATAACAATTTTGCTGGGAAAGGTTGATATATCGGAATGAGTAAGAAATAAATCTAATTCAAATTATTAAAATTACCGATCCTCCCTCGAGAAGGGAAAAGATAACCGGTAAGACACATTCTCAGGAACAGAACGAAAATTAAATTCAAATTTCATAAGGGAAAGATACGCGGCAGCTTTGGTATTAAATTTGAAGAAAAGGTAGCACGACAAGCAATAAAAATTCTGAAAATTTTCTAAAAGATATCTCGAACTAAATTATCATCGTTGTTGGAGGAAAAATAGGAACATATGTATACAGTGAATAATTATAAACTCAAACCTTATTTTTAGATTTGTCATAACATTGGAAGACACATCGACGAAATTGTCTGTATAATTTCATATTAAAAGTGACGGTTTTCGCGCTTTTCTCTCGCACCGGATCCTTCTTCTTCCTCTCCAGAGGATAGACGATTATCTGTGCAGCTGGTCTCCCAGTGACACGAAACATTTACCACCGGCTATTCGTTTCTATTGTCGGGTTTTCTGCTCCATTATAGGAAACCTCTTCGCGTTCCCTCGTTAAACGACAAATTAGTAGGGCGAGAAATTAACGGATTTATCTGTTCCCCTGTTTCTCGTTGGCTTCGTATCTTTCCACAAACCGCAATTTTCTTCCTCGAATCCCCTCGAGTGGCAGATTTTTCCTCGTCTCGTTAGAATTCTACGCTGCGTTTCGTAACTGTAAAACCACCCGAAAGAACTTTTAATTCTTACGTATACATCATCAACTTGATAACTACGCCGTGTTTGACGTTTCTTTTTCAAGACAATTTATCCTTTCCTCTCCCATAGAAGGAAAATCGTATTCTCGTTTTCGCACAGATACACGCGGAATCAGCATCTACGAGAATGCTTCGATTTACAAAAATTGAACTCCGAATACAGCAAGATGGAATTGTAACGACAGTTTTTATAAATTTAACTATTCCATTCTGCGTATTTCTAATCGGATTTCGTTGCCTGGAACTTTGCAACTCGTGCTTGGAAAAGAATAGAAAATTTAATTTTGTAGTCGTGAAACACGGTAAAACACGTTCTTGAAACATAAACATACATAGGTACATAGATGTATCTTATCGATATTAAATAGACTAATAGACACGGTATATGTTTGATATAAAATGAAATAATGAAAATAATATGTCGGAGAGAGAGACATTGTCAGTCGGAGCGTATAGAGAATCTTCTTGCGAGTTGGCCATCGTGATGGTATATCAGACGATATTTATTAAAGCGAATGTATTACTGTAAGGATATAGGAGGGATTCGGAAATACAAATAATTCACTTTATTTAGCACACAACAGTTATACACCAATAATAGAAAGAAGACTGAAGAAGAAGCATCCTGCAGACCTCATAATAGAACAATAAACAACCTGGAAGATGGAGTCCCGCTGGGGGTAACCATCCACATGCTATATTTTATCAAATATTAAATTATAATATTTTACCAAATGTCCTAATGGACAAATTGTAAAATATAAACAAACAATAAATAAAAAAAAAAAAAAAAACAACAGTTATACATGTCGGAGATGAAAGGGCACCGGGCCTTCCCTGGTATTCTTGGGAAAACTCCCCTGGATCGTTGTAAATGTCCTGATTATAATTGTTCGAGACTTGCGATGATGAGCTTGGGCTCGAGGCGACAACTAGTCATATAAGTCATAGAATAACCGGATAGCTCTCCTTGAAAGAAAATATTTCTAGCGGCACGTAACAGTAAACATTTCGATGGTCTGTGTCCCATGGCTCGCCACGCACAGACTCTATTCTTTGGGCAAGATGAGTGCCGGATGTCAACGCATCTCCATAACATATACTCAGATAACTAGAGGAATAATAAATCATATATCTGCTATAAATCATAGGATCTGGTTACCTAAGGTTCTTCAAACGGATAAACAGCCTTTATCCTAACAGTCGCTAAATCTGTCACCTACTGCGGAAAGATGAAGGAAATCTGCTTCTTCCACGATCGACGCTTCCCGCTAGCAACTCTCTCCCTCAAGGGCGGTTAGCATCTTTTTCTAACCACCAACATGGGAATTAACCAATTAACAGCAACGTCCATTTCCCTCACCTTCCGAACGAGCACCTTCCTTGACGAATCCGATGACCTCGTGCCCCTAGACACACCCCATCATAGTTTTCCTCGACAGCGTCACCGTGATGGGAATTCATTCTTTTTTCTGCGCTCTGATTAGCCAGTCAGTTAGTGCCTCCGGTGAATAACCTTGTGTTACGGAGAGTACGCGGAGTCAGACTTAGACTTTGAGATAAAGTACATCTATTATCCCGTTGACCGCGGATTCGTTATCGATCCTGAGACCATTTAGTGTCGAAACTATCGTCGCGACTTGTACCGAACACTTCCATCAATAAACATTACTTCAAGCGAGCAACGAAAATGAGTAACACTAACAACGATTCATCGAACGATCCTAACTCCATTCCTGACATCAACCCGACATACATATATTAGGTCATCCCATAAGTTCGTGCCGACTTTTTTGTATACATTTCATGTGTCGATTTATAAACATACGGCGATAAGGGACCAATGCACTTGAGCTTTTTTAGTTTTAGTTTATTTTGTTTATTGAAGTTACAATCAATTCTTACATTGAGAATTTTCAGTAATTTTTCTGGCGTGGCGCAGTGACATGGCTGATTATTTATAATAAGTTAATACTTATTATAGATACGTGTAACTATAAGTAAGTATTAGTGAATATTGCTTAATTTGATAACTAAGTAAATCTAGCATTTAGGTCTAGCGGGTAATGTCTCTTCAGTCTGCGAATCTGGTTCGATGTATCAAGTAGTCCAGTGATTAGGGGATTTCGGTGTTTGTTGACTCTTTTGCTATATCTATCGCTGTGTTTTGCTATTTCCTCTTTGACTGTGGGTGTCTTGAGGTCTCGATGGATTGTATCGTTGGAAACATACCACGGTGCATCTATTAATGATCTTAGCGTTTTCGATTGGAAGCGTTGAAGAATTTCAATGTTGGAGTTGCTTGCTGTTCCCCATAGTTGGATTCCGTAGGTCCAGACAGGTTGCACTTGAGCTTAGCTGATCGAGAACAGGCTAGAGCAGATTTTCGTGGGTATAAGATCGTAATATAGTTTTTTTTTTTTATTAGTTCATTGGTTTTTTACAATTTGTCCAGTAGGACATTTGGTAAAGTGTTATATCTTGTTGAGTATAAAAAAAAAATAAAAATAAATGCAGCATAAAAAAATAAAAATAAATGCAGCATGTGTGTGGCTACCCCCAGCGGGGTGCCATCTTAGGTTATATCTTTATGAGGTCTATTAGGTGTTTCCTTTTTAGTCTTCTTGTAGTGTTTGCTGTGTTGTTTGTTTCCGCTGCTAACTGGTTCGGGTGTGTTTCCATTCTTCCTTTGTGTTTTTTTGCCATTTTTATTATCTCTTCCTTGACCGTTGGTATTCCCAGGTCTTTCCTGATGTCCTCGTTTCTGACGTACCATGGGGCGTTTACTATTGTTCTGAGTATTTTTGATTGTAGTGTTTCTAATAATATAGTGAACACAATGACTTCTAACAGTAAAAGATCATGAGTGAAATGCATATCCATTTTCGACATCTCATGTTATGATGTTAAACAATACTGTTACGCCACGAGGTTTGTTATGGGCCGTGTTCCTAACTCAGGGTCACGGACGGATCGTCCTCTGGGACAGACATAGTGTATACAGTGTGTCAGTACGGACAGTTTTTCATCAAATATCGAGTCCTCAAAAGGTCGATTGCGATCCGCTATTTTGCTCATAAAAAGAAGGCGGCCGAGGTCATCATAGGCGCAAATAATGGCGTGACCTGAGCGTAGTGGGGATCGTCTCCCGGCGAAACAAAGGAATCGAGGACAGTCGATCAGTATCATATACGTAATCACAGCTAACGGTCGAATTCTAGGAAGTCGCATCTGAGAGTCTCCGAATCATTACTTTGTTCATTGTATATTTCACATCTATTATCACATTCATATTAACACTGTTAATACAGTGTCAAGTCATTAAACCACCTCTGTTGTCCTAACCGAAACAGGGGAACGACTAATTCGCGGCGTCGATTATCTAAATCGTAGCGAGAATTTACGCCTCTCGCTGACGCGTCTCTCCGCGAACAGGTCGTAACAAATACCGTCGATAAATTCTTTCCTTTCACATAAAACAATGTTCATTCGTTATAAATAAGAAAATAAGAAAGATCGTTCTTTAAAATAAGATTCGTAAGATTCTCAACCAACATTTAGGTTCGTTCGCGACAGGTTTCTAGGGTACAGTACAGTTGCCCAAAAGAGGAAACACAGGTACGTACGATGGAGACGAAATGCGGTTACGCTGGAACATTGCGGTAGATTTGATCGAGGAACGCGTGACGATAGTTGCGGTGAGAATCTGCGGTTAATACAAGGCACGGGCAAGATTTCAGACTTGCAGCAGAATAATCGAACTTTTCGTCGATCCGAAAGCTATTTCTTATTTGTTTCAGGTGAAAGATTCCAGTCGCCAGATCTTCAAATTTTCAAGTTTTCAATTTTCCAAGTTCTCGAGTCTCCGAAACCTGAAAAATTCATCGAACGCGTCAAATCTTTAGGTTTCTAAGTTTTCAAACGCTCGAATCTTCGAACATTGAAATTTGTAAATATCCAGCCATCTAAATTTACTTAAAATTCAAACTTTCGAACGTTCAGGTACCTAAATTTCCAAACACTCGAGTCTGCAAATTTTTTAATCTTGCGATCATTCAACACGCGATCTTTCGAACTTTTCAATTTCCAAATTCCATAGCATTCTAAAAATTTTGCCTGTTATTTTAAATTTTTGAATCAAGAGATACGAACGTATGGAATTAAAGCTCGGATAAGTTTTTTATAAGAAGTACGATCGAAACTTCGAGCGATTTTATCGAACGATACGATATAAAATGGAATTTCATTCGTAGGCTGCTAACGGTGGATTAGTGATGGTGACGTTTTATAATTACTTCGTGAAATGTGGATCTCAGGCGACCGTCTCCGACGTCGCCGAGCACATTTACTACATTAAAAACCTAATTGGCGTGGACCACATCGGTGTCGGTGGCGACTTCGATGGTATCAACAAGTAGGTACATTTTTTTCTTTAACACGTTCTATCGCGCAAATCCATATACATATACACGATGAAATACACAATCGCAAATAAATAATCCTTTCGAAACTTTCCAATTTCTGCAGTTGTTACTTGGAACTTTTACGTATTAGCCGTGTTCGATGATAACAACGTTTCCTAAAACAGTACACGTACGTTAGATATAATACACATAAAAACCTCAGATGGTAATAAACGAATAATTGTCATTAAATATACGATATATACATTTCTGCAGTTCTTACTTGGAACTTTTACGTATTAGCCGTGTTCGATGATAATACCGCTTCCTAAAATAGTACACACATGTAAGATATGATACACATAGAAGCCTCAGATGGTAATAAACGAATAATTGTCATTAAATATACGATGTATACATTTCTGCAGTTCTTACTTGGAACTGTTATGTATTAGCCGTGTTCGATGATAACAACGTTTCCTAAAACAGTACACGTACGTTAGATATAATACACGTAAAAACCTCAGATGGTAATAAACGAATAATTGTCATTAAATATACGATATATACATTTCTGCAGTTGCTATTTGGAACTTTTACATATTAGCTGTGTTCGATGATAATAACACTTCCTAAAACAGTACAGGTACGTTAGATATAATACACGTAAAAACCTCAGATGGTAATAAACGAATAATTGTCATTAAATATACGATGTATACATTTCTGCAGTTCTTACTTGGAACTGTTACGTATTAGCCGTGTTCGATGATAATACCGCTTCCTAAAATAGTACACACATGTTAGATATGATACACGTAGAAGCCTCAGATGGTAATAAATGAATAAATGTCATTAAATATACGATATATACATTTCTGCAGTTCTTACTTGGAACTGTTATGTATTAGCTGTGTTCGATGATAATAACACTTCCTAAAATAGTACACACATGTTAGATATGATACACGTAGAAGCCTCAGATGGTAATAAAGGAATAATTGTCATCAAATATATGATATATACAATTTCTGCAGTTCTTACTTGGAACTGTTATGTATTAGCTGTGTTCGATGATAATAGCGTTTCCTAAAATAGTACACACATGTTAGATATGATACACGTAGAAGTCTCAGATGGTAATAAATGAATAAATGTCATTAAATATATAATGTAAACAAAAGATTGTTTATATCGTCAAATATGACTCATTCCCGACGTATATATCTGTTAAAAAAGCTCATAAAAAGTTCTACGGTATTCTTCTGCTCGCCTGGAAAAAGATAAGCACGAAGAAAAGTCGTCTTCGTTATAAGCAACCGGTGGATCTTTGCGGATGTAAATGTGCAAAAATGCACAGAATGTTCGTAACACGCAAACGTACGTAGAATACTCAAAGTCTAGCACTTGGCATAGCTCAGTAGGTAAAACGAGTTTCTCCTTACTTCCTGTTCCATTATTTTACCTTTACAAAAATACAAATCTCTCGTAAAAAGAAATCTAAAGAGAAAACACTTCACTAATCTCATTAAAGAAATAAAATATACAAACTCGAAGATGGTATCTCGCTGGGGGTAGCCATCCACATGTTATTTAGTAATAAAACTAGACAAATTTACCGAATGTCCAGCTAGACAAATTGTAAAGTACAAATTGAATAAAAAAAAAAAAAAAAAAGATATACGAATCTGCGCGAATATCCGCGGTCCGGTTATGAACTATTTCTACGAATGGACACCGAAGTCGATGTAATATCCGAATAGGAAACATCGTGAATCGTGGGTCCAATTTGATATTCCATAAGTTTAATCAAGGGAGTACGCACGGCTCTAATTAAGCTTTTCGATGCGGCGGCGTTGGTCGAAAAGATTTATAGTCACAAGGGTGCGGCGGCGTAAACCTTCCTGTGAACATATTTACCGGCTCGTGTCGGGTAATTCATCGTGTTCGTGCAAGTTATCGTAAACCGATGAACGGAGAATTAATGGCACTGTAAATCTAATTACAAGACCATAGACTTTCCCTTTTTCTTTTCGATATTCTGTTACGCGATGGATGCTTGGTGGTCCGTTACAACAAGTTATCGATCATCGAAAAAAGAAAAATAAAAAGAAAAAATACAGAGAGCAGGGGGGTGGAGTTTGAGGTACACGTCGGAAAGAATTACGGGTTGTTTAACTCATTTGGATTCATGGTGGGAAAGATAAGCTGTAATTTAATGCGTTTGAATGTAAATCTTCGTGATTAATGTCTGTTATTACTGGATATAAACTTATAGAACGAACGTGGAACAACAGTGCTTGGACAAATGTTCCTTTTATTTATACACTAGCATCGATTTAGTAACTCTTGATGTTAATTAGAACGGAGATTATTCACGAGAGAAGTAGAGTCGTTTGAATAATTATCTAATGGAATAGATTGTACGTATACAAACGGGTATATCCAATGATCAAAGTTTCACTCTGAGGTGGAGTTGGATGTAAGTGCCCCAAGAAATACTCTTGATGTTCAACAAAAAGGGTTTATTAAACAATTAACAGTCAACAATCAACGATTAACGATCAACAATTAACAATCACGCTTCTCGAATGTGTTTACTTCGCTGTTACACTAGGTCCTTCGCACTTCGTTGTTCGAAACGGAATGAATCTTTTTCTTTCTTTTTGTCGCCCCTCAATATCCCCACTATCCACGCGTTTGTTGTCCGCGACCGTTGCCATGCACGCTTTCTTCTCGAATATTCGGCGGATGAACTGTTGGGATATTGATGGCTCATTAGGCACTTCGCTTCGGCGAAATACATTGTTGCCGAGTGTCGCGAAGCCGCCGGAAAGTTCCGTCGTCGCGTTGTCGCCACAACTCAAAGTTTATAAATTTTGTAAAACTGCATCTTATACGAATTCCTCGTCTCTTCGAATTATTAGAATCCTCGTGTATCTAACAATCCATCAAACGTTCGTTAATAACCGTAAAAAAATTACGATATAAAAATTGCCATTCCTCTCTATTCGTTTTCATCTCTATAATTATTATACGTTACTTGAAATAAATTGGACATTTTGATACGCGCATTGTAAAATAGGAAAAGTCGCAAAGATCAACGTTGCAACTATCCATTTCCAGTTTGATCGTAATCAAACTCGGACACGACTAGTTACAAGGAATCGATTCTGTTGACAGGACACCCAGAGGGCTGGAGGACGTCTCCAAGTATCCGGAACTGTTCGCCGAACTTCTTCGAAGTGGGAACTGGAACGTGTACGACTTAAAGAAAGTCGCCGGACTGAACCTACTGAGAGTCCTTCAAAAGGTTGGAACGCGTTCAAATCTAAATTCGAATCTTTCTGCCAGTTTGCTACATCGCGAGCATCCCAATTGTTCCTTATAAGACACGAAAATAAAAACAGTGTAGTCTGTTGTTTAATTCTTTGATTCTGAAAATCGAATAAATTTTAAGTAAGACGATTCCACAAGAGTTTCAATTAACTTTCGCTCAATCGATTATTAAACGAAGGATATAAACGAAATAAAGGAATTGAACGGGGAAACAAACACTTCTCCTCTGAAAGACCATTTTCTCTAGAAAAAGGTAGAAATATTTTTGTTTTACGAAAACTTAGGACAAAAGTAAAATTTTTTTATGAGAATGATATCTTGCGTAGACTAGCGATTTTTTTTTAAGAGAAAACTGTACGTACGTATTATTCGTTTCAGGTGGAAAAAGTGAGGGACGACATGAGAACAGCCGGTATGACGCCTTCCGAAGAATACCTTCAGGATTCTCCCGACACAACCGGCAGTTGTGCGCTCGATATCAACTCCGTGCAAACGGTCATGGAGATTTGATCGTTCTATCGTGTCCTTCTATAGTTTCCGGATGGTGTGCAAATTACTTCTCCACGAGCACCCTGCCGTCCTATGCTCGACAAGACGAGCCGAGTCGCGTCGAAACCGGAGAAGTGCTAGCAGAACGAGCGATCCAAGAGAGAAAGAGAGAGAGAGAGAGAGAGAGAGAAAGAGAGAGAGCGAGCTTCTCATTGCTTGATTCTTGCCCGCCTACAAAATCTGTCCCTTTTTAGATGCTCAATCAGGATAACAATTGAACGAGAGAAAAAAGAAAGGATGAAGAACCTACCTCGAACGAAATACACAGCTTCGAACGTCTAATTTGCTGGACTGTAGGTTTCTTTTGCTTGAAAACACAAACACGGAACATTATTATTTTTCAACGAGCCTCTCCAAAACTGTTAATTCGCCATGTTTATAATTATTCGAACGATTAAGAAAATACGACGATCGTGTTTTTATCATAACATTTATTTTATTATCGTTAACGTTAAAATAACCATTAAGCATTACGAAATTCACGTTTTAAATTACCAATGTATCTGTCAACAATAATTTAAGGCTTAAGTTTTAAGTAGAGGAAAACTGATTATAAAATCGTCTGTATTTTAAACATTTATAACAACCATATTTTGGTATCTCGTACATATGTTTCAGAACAAACATGTACAAGGTAACAATGCTATTTTTCATAGGAGTAATAGCAACGCATTGTACAATTTATTATAAAAAGAAATACGTGTATTCTAATATGCAATCTTTGAATAAAGTGTAAACAGATTTTTCTCCACTTTATATTTTTACGATACAAAAGCTGTTAATTCGAAGAATTGTGTACATCACTGGGAGAATTTAGAATTTTCATTGTCGTTCGAAGAGTTATAGAGCGCTGTGTTCTTCAAGAAAGTAAGTTTTGTCGAAAACCAGGCTAAATCCTACAATTTGATATTGTATACGTGCAAGTATATATACATATATACCTCCGACGTATGTTTAAAAACACCACTAAATAATTTGATGAAAAAGAATTTAGTTTCAAATTGATCAGTTATAATTAAAAAGATCATACTTATAGATAATGTTTTTGACGTACTAGAAGTACCAAATTGCATGAAATTCTTGTAAAAAATGATTTTTGAAATGCCAAGCAAAACGATCAATTATGCGTAAATCGGTACACCGAAGCAAATAAAGAGAACATATTGTGACAATTTAGAAATCTTTTAAACTATGTCACTCTCGTACTGTAAAAGAAAAAGATATTATGTGTGAACCCGGCTGTGTATCTTCATATGTCTTCCCCCCTTCGTTGCACCAAAAATACGTGCACTTTAGCGTTAATAATTTGAGAAATTAAAATGAGCAAACCCATATCTGAAAGAATCACGGGTTTATTTGAAAAACATTATTATAGTCGTTGAAATGAAAAAGATTTCAGAAGGAAAACATATCTGTTTTAACAAAATGACGCAAAGAAAAAGCATATTCGCAAAGTGAATGTTGCTGTTAGTATTATAGAAAGGAGAATATTGTTATACAAAACAAAATGCTTTCAAAAAATAAGAGATACTTGAATAAGATAAAAATTGCTCACAAGAACTATTGTCGATAGAATTCAAACGTGTGTGAGTGTTTCTCAACGTGTTATGTCGGATGTAATCTATCACTTATACACATCCAAATTTTCCTCGGCAAAAGCATCATCTAATATCTTCGACGACTCGCTGGAAGTTTCTGGGGTTTTGATAAAAATTCACCCCTGCGATTTTCATGTGTCACCATTCACCTATTTGTGTCCTGTGTGCACTTACTATGTGATTCATGCGAGTTGATTCTTCAAAAAAAAAAAAAAAAAAAAAAAAAAAAAATTGCTATCGGATAACAGACAGAATGAAGATAACTCGTATGGATTATACCTAACTCCTACACGAGGAGTAGGTAAGAAACTTTAGAATATCAAAAATTCCGTTGTAGCTTCGCAGCGGATTCTATAAATAAATGTTTCTATTGTATACTTGTCATTGTTCGACTATTCATTTTCCCTTATCCTTATTTTACAACATATTTCCATATCTTCAGAACATTTCACGTAAGTTGTATTTAACAAAATGTAATTATATGAATCTAATTGTAAGAGTTTTATTAGTGTCCAGTACCTTTGTATTTTTTTCAATTATTACCTAATACACATACCCAATAATAAATAATAATGCAGGATTTTTAGGAAAATACTGTATATTTGAATGTTTCGTTTCTTAATACAAATGAAGAAGTTTTCCAATTCTACATATTTGTCCTTATCTTCTTTTCCTGCATTTTGGTTTTCAATATAAAGACAAATTATCTAATTTTGTAAGAAGCTGTTGATCTAGTTGGCGAAATTCAAAAGCACATTGATTTCGTTCAGTTTTAAGATCGATCTCGTGACATAGTAAAGATTCTAAACACAATGTAATTCTTAGTCTTCCATATGCTTCGACTTTTGTAAAATAATTTTTCGCCTTTGAAAGTGCTTTAATAGCTTTTAAGATTACTTCCTTTCGCGTCTTGTCACATGTTGGAGCAGTAGCAACTAAACATTTCGTATATAAAACAAACGCTCTACCTTGATCGTAATATCCTCCATGCGCTAAAATTTGTGTAATTGCTTCTTCTACTAAGTTTAGTGCTAAAGTTGGCATACCCATTATTAACTGGAACGTTAATAAAAGATCAATATAATACTCATAATATCTATAATATGTATAATGTAACCAATATCCTCAATATATTTAAATTAATGAAAAAATGTATTAATTAATCTAATTACCTGAATGTTTGCAAGATGCATTTTTATTAATGCTTTATAATAAGATAAATGATTTTTTACTGCAAGTTCTAGAGCTGTATTTAGAAGTACCAAAGAATTCACTCCTACAATCCCACTCTCTGGTGAAACAGAAGCGCACATTATTTGACTTAATAAAATCATAGTTCTTATTTTATTTTGAGGTGTTAATTGTTGTTCTTCGCCAATGCTATCGATATATTCTAAACCTTTTGGATAATCCCCTTTTTCCAAACAAACTTCCGCTAACCTAGACATTCAAATTTTTAAAGACAATACAGACCCTGCATAATAAAATGATATATTTCAACATATCGCTATACCTAAATTTAGATTCCAAAGGATCTAAACTTGAAATATTTGACGCTATTGCTTCAGCCTCACTCCACTTTTCTTGTCTTATTAATTGCATAAACACGTAAAGTTGCTCGCTCAACTTCCATATCTATGAAACAAATAACATTTAAACTTCGTTATATGATTCATTCGGTTAAGTATAACATTAACCCTTTGCGGACGAGTGTCGGCAAATAGCCGTCCAAGTCTTTCCACCGTTGCGGACGCGTGTCAGCATATAGCCGCACGAATCTGTTCACAGTTCCGGACAGTTATCTTGAAGTGGCTGGCGTACGTCTATCTTTTCTAAGCGATAATATTATGCGTATTTACGCATGGGTATAGTAAACTAAGCAGTATTATGTTTTTGATGAAAGAAAATTATAGATCTTTAGAAATCTTATTTTCCGTTTAACGTAAACTCGCGATGCAGGATGATGGTCGAGTTAGAACGAATTTCAATCTTTCAATGGTATTGCCAGATGAATCAGAAAGCTTTTTATATATTTTATATATTTTTTATAATACCTTATACACGATGCCTAAAAGTTCCAGAAAGAACATGTTCGATAGTGATAGTAGTGATGACGAACATTATTTTGAACCTAACAAGATAGAAGACGACGACAGTGCTTCAGATAGTAGAAACGAACTCCGTTCAACAATGAATCGGCTCAGACGTTTCAATATTTCTAGTAATAGTGACAATGATGATGAATTAAATATCGATGAAAATAATACAAACCTCGACAGTGAATAACGAAAACGTTCAACGTGTATATTTTCTCAACTGCGCGCGCCAATACCTCTCGCCACAGCGACGCTCGCTCGTCGAGCGGCCCCGTCCGCAAAGGGTTAATTTTTTAAATGGTACCTTATTACACGGTTCATTAGGAAACCTCTCCTTAGCATGAGCAAGTACGATGTCAACCAAAAAATATTCCCCAAATTCTACTAAGATATTCGCGATATTAATGACAGCCTGGCAAGTAGATGGTCCATTAAACATATGCTGTTTTTTATCTCCTGTATTATGTAAAAGTAATAACTGAGCACAGACTGAAGACATCTCAGTTTTACCGTAGTATGCCCATAACGCAGATTTTTCGGCATATGTCATTGACATTAAATCTACCATAGAATGTTGACAATTTAAGACATCGGATTTCATCAGAGTCTGCAATTAAATATTAAGAACAATTTAATTTTGAATAAGCATTAGAACACACATTGAATACAACTGAATTAAAGAAATACCTCGAACACTTGTGATGGACTCTTAGCTTCTAAAGCAGAATTATGAGCATATGCAATAAGACCTAATCCAGTTGTGTGAGTTATTCCTAACATACTTGCCTTGCCAACTGACCTTTCTATCAATGGTCCCCTAAATTATATTACAAATATGGTGATAAATATATATCAATGCAAGTTAAGAGATTTTAACTTACTTTTGTTTGATAGTTAAATGATACATCCAGGCATGTGCTAATTGTAAACAGACGTTGTCTCCAGCTTCTTGAGCCATCATGACAGCTTCTTTCAAAGCAGCTTGTGCTACTTCCCTTAAATGAGAATGAAATGACAATGTGAATTGCATACAAAATTCTTAATTCTAAAATTTATATAAAAACGCACTTATGATTAAATTGAGCATGTAAAACTGCTAGATTTAAAGCTGCATATCTGAAAATGCGAGATTTATCTTCAGGTGCAGAACGGTTTTCCAAAGGTGCTAATCTATCAAAGCAGTGATAAAGACTATCTATAGCTCCACAGTATTCATTGACCCTTAAACAGTTTAAATAACTTAAATAATGCTGAAACATATTAAAGATTATGAGAAAGTAAGAAATACAAAAAGATATTTAACTGCATCTTTTAAAATATGTATAAATAAAATGTGTTCTTACTACAAAATACTCACAGCTTCTGCATAATAAGGACTACAACTTAAAAGTTCTCGTACAAGAACTTGCAGTTCTGCAGGAGACATCGCTTTATGTTCATCTGTTTGTATAGTATGTGCTTGTTGTGCAACAAGTAATTCAGCTTGTCTTCCACCCCAAGTTGTTTTAATTCTTTCAAAATACAGAGAAATTATAACAAAATACATATATATAACATAAGAAAATTACAGTTTATGAATATAATGAACACATACTCATTTATATATGAATCTTCTGTTTTAGAAGCTGCAGATATATCAGAACCATCAAACGTATTAATTCTTTTATCCAAGTATTTTTTCAAAGCTTCATAAAGTGCTACAACTTGATCAAAAGGTAATTTTTCAAAAAAGATTATAACTCTCCTTATATATAGTCCAAGCACAGAATTTTTATTTAGGGCAGGTAAAGAAAGAGAATGATCCAATGATGGTTTCATAAGACGTCCAACATTATCAAATAAATCTAATAATCCTTCAACCCCTTTTCCTCTTAACATGTTCAATTGCACTTCCATATGATGTGCAAACCGATGTAAAATATATTCAGGGGAATGTAATATATTCAGAAGTGTATTAAGATCCATGTCAGGGGACTAACAAAAAAGATAAAAACATTTATTATTTAATATACTCCAATAAAATTAAATATTAACCCTTTATAATTGTATACATATGAATGTGTGTGTATAGAACATTTTACTTCATTTAGTGTACAAAAAATATATTAAATAAAATCATTTTATTAATGCTTACTTGAATCAATTTCAAAGCGACTAAACAAAAATCGCGTCTTTCCACAATTGCTGGAACGAAATATTAATATTAATAATAACATTAATAATATAGTATTACAGTATTTATAATAAATTTAGATTATGATGTCTATAAGGATAGCAAATTACCTTTTGTTGTTTCATTGCAATATTCTTTAATCAAAATGACAGTTGCTATTTTGTATGGTGTCAAAGTTTCTTTTTGCACTCTTTTTATGTTGCCATCGATGTTCATTAAATCCGTGGACATTGTGATCAACGGTATCATAGCACGTATTTCAACTAACTATATACTTTCCATTTTAAACGAAAAGAAGATTTTATATGTATGCTAATTTATACATCTGAAATTAGCAATGGTAAATGAATTTATACTTATTGTTATCATATACCAGGATTAGTTTGATATTATCACGGTGAGGGAGCTTTAACTCTCATATGTTTTATGCAACATTGCATTCTCTCTGTATGTATATACATATATTTTGTAATAAAAAATACCTATATTACAAAAAGTACGAATTTTTTTATTCTACAGCAAATACATGTAAGAAAAGTAACATATAGAAACAACATAATATTGCAGCTCCTACATAACTCATAACTCATTTTTATGAACATGAAAAAATACTAAGTTCACGTACACAGTAAACGCTTAAGAAAAGTACATATATGCATTTGATAAACAACATAATAATGTTGAAAATTGAACTTATTTAATAGTAACAATTAATTTCCAGACGATATGATAACAGATAATAATAGACATGAGTAAATATCCTAACATTTTATATACTAATTTATAGACTAAATATATTACTATTGTTATACTACTATTATTATTATATTATATTACTATTATATTACTATTATTATACTACTATTCGTTATACTACTGAGATGGCAACTAAGTAATTGCGAGTTTTGTCATTGCAACTTAATGATAAAATCCGTTGTCACTTAATTGGCAACCCAATACTTAGCATGGTTATGTGTATTTTAATGCATGTTGTGATTTAAAAGGTTAGTGCAAAGATAACATTACAAGTTAGTGAATTAATTATTAATTTTCTAGTTAATATAAACTTTATTTCCAAAATAGGAATCCAATAGCACATCTACTTTAATTGATCTTATTAAAGCTTTGTAAAAATGATAAAAACATTTATATTTCTTGATTTGGAAACAACTGGATTAATTACAAAGAATTATATGCCAAAAATCACAGAAATGTCATTAATTGCAGTATCAAGAAGTGCTATATGCGATACTACAAATATTTCACCAAGAATTTTACAGAAACTTGTTTTACCAATACATCCAAATGTACCTATTTCAAAGGATATTCAAAAATTGACAGGTATCTAACATTTAATTATTTTTAGCAAACAATTTTTATTTTGCCTTAAACGAATTGCTATATCTTTCAATTTTTATATAAATAAAACTTACATTATTATAGGCTTATCCAATGAAAATTTAAAAGAATTTCCATGTTTTAACTGTGACATACATAACTTAGTAGTGAATTTTATAAATCGATTAGCAGCACCAGCTTGTTTTATAGCTTATAATGGAAATAATTATGACTATCCAATATTTTTATCAGAATTCAAAAATATTGAAAAGGTATATGTAGTATTATATCGTAATATAATTTTACAAATTCATGAATAATCTGATTTGTCTCTTTAAAGAATTTCAGTGAAAATGTTTTAAGCATTGACATGATGCATCTAGTCAAGGAATTTTTCTCCCGTAAACAAAATCCAATAAAAGAAATGAATATTGTACAACCTACTGCTAGTAGTTCCAATTATACTGAAGTTAGTATTTTATTGAATGATGGTTATGATAAGATTTTATCTGATGCATTAGATTCTATTATGGATGCAAATCTTAATAATCATAACAAAAATAACACTCCAACTAAGATTAAAGAAACAACAGTTCATTTGGATAGTGTATTTAACACTCCACAAACTAGTTACTGTAAAAAGATACAAAAAATCAATGAAAAGACACCTGAGAATCAAATTATAAAATTACAACACTGTGATGAAAATTTTCAGGATAGAAGAGGAAGTAATGTAAGAAGACAATTAGATTTTACAAATAGTCAACCCATTAATTTTAAATTGGGTAGTGTTTATAAACATATTTTTGGTAATAAACCTGAAGATGCACATAGTGCAGAAGGTGATTGTCTTACTATGATTCGCTGTGCTATCAAATTAGGAAATTTCTTCGTAGAATGGACAGATTGCAATGCAGTACCTTTAACTAATTATGCTAGCAAATAAAATATATTTGTTGAAAGAGTAACATTTTTTTTTCTTTTTTTTTTATAGTATTATGTTTATGATTCCACTTCAGGAAATGTATCTATTAAATGTGTAGATATATTGAATTATGTCAAAATCTATTTTATCTTCTGAAAATAGTTCAAAATATAAATTTTAGTAAATATATTACAAATTTTGGAAGTGATAAATGTAACTATAAATTTAGAGATTTATTTATCAATGTACATAAGAATTTATAAAGCGTCTAAAAATTCTTTTATAATAGTAGAATATACATATGTATATAATAATAATAATAATACCTTATCATATATTAGAGTTTGTTTATTACAAAGAGGTTTCTTGACACTACAGACATTGATTTCTTTAGCATATATTTTCTTAACTTAGGGATAGTTATTTTAATTGAGTATCTACGTGAAAAAATAATTCGAATTAGATAGGATAACATTTTTTCATATGACACTTTGTCTCTGAGAAAATCGAAATTGAAAATTTGTGAAGTATACTTTAACTTGGCTGAGTACACACTAGGTATGAGCAAACAATCAATAAAAGGTTATTATACATGTGAAAATAAGTGAAAAATGTAAAATAAACTTTTTTCATTTAAGACTTTATTTTTAAGAAAACAAAGTTTAAACATGTTTAATTACGAACTGGTCTGATAAACGCGCAGGATACATTTTCAAATTTGTTTTTTTTCGAAAATGAAGCATCTTATGAAAAAATTTTACTCTATATTTTTGTTTTATTTTCGAATGTAGTTTAAACCACTGTCAATTATTTGCTCTTGATCAATCCGGAATTAGCTAAGTTAAAGTATAGTTGTTATAATTTTATTATTATATATATATATATATATATATATATATATTATAATAAGAATATATATGTGTAATATTTTATTACAACAAATTTAGGCAATAAAATTAGAGGATTACACAACTGTTCTGATTTTTTTGATCTGTATCATTGTTTCCCTTGTCATCTGGAATTATGTTGCCTATAATACATATATAATGACGTAACTAGTACAGTGCATAATTATTGTAATTATTGTTTTATTATGATAACTAATATATACCTGGCTCAGTTATGTTAAGCTTTAGTGACAACAATTCCCCCGATTTTACTGTAATGTAAAAAATAATAGCTTTAAATTTGATACAGATTAGCAGGACGTTATCATTATGAATAATCATTACCTATTTCTTTAAACGCTATGTTTATAAATGTTTTAGCAAAGAATTTGCAAAGAAAATGTTTTACATATTCATGTGGGACAAAATCCACTTATTCGTATCAAGTTTTACACTAGGAAGTCGCATAGAACAAATACCTATTTTAATATAATTTAAAATATTTTAAACAACATAACTTACGAATATATATGGCCGATATATATTTATCCGTTGCATTCTTTTCAATATCTTTAACGATTTTTTTTAAACGGTGAGCTATGTTATACATTTCCAACTCGCCAATTCTGGATAATAAATTGTATTCTTTATTCCAATAATAGTCTAGCTTCCGTTGCTCACAAACACGTTGTAATTCTTTAAGCATCTAAAAACAGCACTAATTTATATGGAAACATGTAATACTTAATAAATTTTATGTGTATATTGATTCAATATGGTTTATATTACTTCAAAAAACAAATATGTCAAAGATATTTTATTGATGTCCATATCTATTTCTGTCAGTTTGTTTAAACATGTAGTTTCTATGTAATAGCTTGCTATACTCTTCAGGTTTTGTGTATTTCTTAATTTCTAAAAAATACAATGATGTCTGAAATATTGTAATCATACTAAGATTAAATACTTTGTTAAGCAACCTTCAGTAAACGTATAACGTGTTTTATACGACCATATCTTGCAAGGAGTTCATTTTCTTGACAACTGAAAGCAGTTCTCCAATAAAGGGATGCCGGACTAGAATCACTATCGTTACAATCAGTACGTACTGGTACTGGAATTGCAAACCATTTTTTATATCGACACTAAAAACAAAAAATATTTATGATACAAGTGCCTTTATTTAAATAAAATACTGTGACAAACACACAAACCCTTTCAAGTTCATAAAATTTTGGAATATATCTTTGAATGGCATATATATCAAATGGTAAGGATGGTGCTAAATCAACATGTATATCCTCAGTTTTATATGGAATATTCACTATTAATGTGATCGCAGGCCCACTTTCACTTTTTTTAATGTTTGCTGTATAAAAACTATCTATTGGTAATACGTATCTATCTCCAACCTTCTGTAGCTTGACCATAACTCTGTCTATAATTCCTTTAATCCAGAAACGAAACGTATTTGGATTCACAAAATTATTATCTAATAATTTGTTAAATTGTCTAGAAAACAATAATATTTTATATAAAAGTGTAATAAAATTCTTCATATACTTTATACTTAATAATTATAGTTTATTTTGTAACCTCATTTCTTTATGTGTAAGATTTTTATATGTATATGTATTACGTGCTTCCACATTATCTTCTATAAATATTTTTACAAAACCTGCCCGATTTGAGGAACACTAAATAGTAGAAAGAAAATATATATCAATATAAAATTAAACATAATTTAATATCCATCTTAACTAACTAAAAACATCCTTACATTTATGTAATTATAGTTGATAGGGAGCTTAAAAGTAATGTTGAGATCAAATTCATTTGGTGCCTCTATTTTTGTACCTTTATAGAAGCTACCACAGAAAATAATTTCTTGGTACATTTTTTCAAACAGTGAATCCTCTGATTTCATACGATTTATTAGCATTTCAATTACCTATTTATTAAATTAAATTATAATAATACATATGAATATAAATAGAAAATTTAAGTCATTATTAAGTTTTTAAATATTTGATATAACCTCATTATGAACAATATATTTAATTACATAGTTTCTTTGCAGGAAAACGTACCGGTAGTAACTGCTTATTAACTTTCTTTACCTCATCAATTTGTAGTGATATGAACATGCTACTTACTTTATTTAATATTTCATCATTTTGAAAACACTTCTTTATTTCTGCGTTTTGCATCTGTATATACAAATAAAAATATTTTAATATTTAATATTTTAATAAATAAAACATTCTCAATTTATGTAAGATTATAATAAAAAAGACCTTAAAGATATATTAATGCGTTTTTCTTTTTGGAAAAAGAAACAATGGAAATATATAACGCGTTTGATTTGTAATATGTAAATCCCTCCTTTTGAATATTACTGCAACAAAATCATAAATTATAAGCTTTGGAAGAAACGGTTACATGGCATAAATCGAAAGAAATGGACATTATACAATTTAAAAAATATAATTATTATACTTGTTAGGTACACATTTAATAATAAAATACATATCACTATTGAAATATGGAGCAAATTCACGAATAGCGTTCTAAACACGTATTGTTACAAACCTAATCGTTTTGAATTCAGAACCGGCGAGTTCACTATCAAAGTTACTACTAAGGAAGTTTAACTTTGCTTCGCGATTTATACGCTGTTATCGGCAATGTTAGTGAGATTGAAAGGCGATCCGAAGGATATACAGTCTAGAGATATACACTTTTTTAATAAGGCAATAGATATCAGTTGAAATTCACTTTTTAATAATATCGTAGTCCTTAACTGATTCGGGTGTCTAGATCACTTCGCTAATTTCAAATAGGATATCATCATATGTAAGATAAAACATATCTGTATATGTAATTATGCATGTAATTATAGCATACATCTATTTACGTCACACATTATAGACTTGTATACTTATTCACGTCAAACTTAATGCAATAGTTACATAAAATGAAAACAATTTCATAGACATTTCCGTGATATCGGAACTTGCTATTTAACCACTTGCACTAGAAAGACGTGCCACGCACGTCGAGATGCTTTTGTTCTAAAATCGCCAGCGACGTGTATAACACATCGATGGGCATTTGTCGCAGTAATAAAAATGATGTGCGTTGCACGTCGGCTAAGGAGCGCAAGAAATGCCTTGTGGTATTACATATTCCTAAATATTTTGAAATCTACCATACAGTAGTAGATTATTAATAAATAAAATGCTATTGTTGCCGTGAGTATTTATTCATATCCGTGTAAAACTCTTCATATAAGACCCTACCAATGCGCTGAGGCGCTGCTTAAAAGATTGCACTCGCAGACGCGGTGACGGGTTACTTTATCGCCTCAACGCGTGTTATATTGTAGCGCACGGCACACGCAACCGTAAGTTTATTGGTAGTGCAAGTGGTTAATATATAATAAACTGTAATATATGTAAGAAATAAAGTGGGCCAATAATTTCTTATAAATTCACCGTTGCGAACGCGTGTCGACATATAGCCGCCCGAATCTGTTCCGGACAGTTATCTCGAAGTGGTCGGCGTATGTCTATTTTTTCTAAGCGATAATTTTATGCGTATTTACGTATGGGTATAGTAAACTAAGCAGTATTATGTTTTTGATGAAAGAAAATGATAGATCTTTAGAAATCTTATTTTCCGTTTAACGTAAACTCGCGATGCAGGATGATGGTCGAGTTAGAACGAATTTCAATCTTTCAATGGTATTGCCAAATGAATCAGATGAATCAGATACCTTATACACGATCCCTAAAAGTTCCAGAAAGAACATGTTCGATAGTGATAGTAGTGATGACGAACATTATTTTGAACCTGACAAGATAGAAGACGACGACAGTGCTTCAGACAGTAGAAACGAACTCCGTTCAACAATGAATCGGCTCAGACGTTTCAATATTTCTAGTAATAGTGACAATGATGATGAATTAAATATCGATGAAAATAATACAAACCTCGACAGTGAATAACGAAAACGTTCAACGTGTATATTTTCTCAACTGCGCGCGCCAATACCTCTCGCCACAGCAACGCTCGCTCGTCGATTAAGAGTTAAGATTAAGAGTTAACATTAAAGAAATAAAATGATCTTAGGCCTAATTTTTCTACAATATAGGTATTATTAAGAAGATTTATTTAAATTGTTCTTATTCTTTGCACAATTACGAAGGATTCTTAATGAAAATAAAAAGAGTATTTATATTTATTTGTTCGATCATTTCGCGCGCTTATTCTTACGGCATAAAAAATTACAAATTATTATACAAAATGTATTCGAATAAGACTTATTTGGATTCAGTCAGATCCAAAATCTTCATACAAATTAACCGTAGTCTTCGCATCACGTGATTTGCGATGTCACTACTTTTTTTTAAAATATCATTCAATTCGTCACATATTTCGCTTACGTGTTCATCGAGGTGATTTAAAGGCGAGTTTTCATCGAAACTTTCGATAGACTCGATTTCCAATTTAGCAAGTTTTTGGTCTCTTTGACAATCCTCGTAATTGTTACAAACATGGCAAACATTTTGCGAATGTTTCGCCATGTGTTGCAAATAATCTCGAATATCTGAAAAATCATGTAGCTCGTAATAAGTCGTGCCGGAAAGATAAGCAGGCAAAGAATCTCTCAACGACGACTTTTTTGTAACCGCAGCTGCTATTTTAGTCACAAGATCCTCGTTCGGACACATGTGAGCTACATAATCAAACGATTCGAAGGCTTCTTGTCGTACCCATGGATTTTCATCTTCCAAAAGTCGACAATTGAGCTCCGCTAATGCATTAACCGTTTTAATCCCACAGTTATCAAAGGAATCGATACTGTTTCTCAAGTAATACGACGCTATTGCCTTTACGTGTGGTGGGAAACATAACAGCGACGCTAAAACTGCTTCTAAAATCTGAAATCATTAAACATGATTATTTATGATATCGGTCAACGATAACCATTAAATGGATATCAGTCAACGATAACCATTAAAGCATAGATTGTGACCTTTTATGAGGTTCACGTGATTTATCGATAAAATAAACTTTCGTAAGGTAATTTCATCGATGGTACGAATTCTATCGATTACGTAATAAATGAAACATGTAAAAGTATTGGATCAATCTGGATTGCGCGAATCGTAGAAAAATATAACCTTAAAATTATATAAAACGTTAAGATTTATTCAGAACTATAAATACGCATAGAGTAATTTTCAAAATTTGTCTACGTTGACGATTGTACAAAAACTACTGGAAGAAGATTTAATTTATAGCACTCCGAGCGTTTTCGCTTTTTCTTTGGACTACTTATTTTAGAGAGTGACGAAAATCAGGCAACCGTTCCACGCGTTCGAAATTTCACGTTTTTTTGCAAGATAAATAATATTCCATTGAAAATTTTTCATTGAAAAATAAATAAAAAATAACGAGTTCAAAATAGTTGATTGGAACCATAATTGCAACTAAATTAAAAATATAATTTTCTGTAGTATGTTTTGTAACGTGCTATGTATTTCTTGTTTCGTTTCTCATTGCCGTCGATCACTTATTTTCTGTTTATAAATAGCAGACAAACGAGTTTAATGGCTCGGTGCACAACATCATAGGCGGAATTCACGCGACGATAGTCTCTCCAGAGAGACCAAACCTTAGTATAATAACCCTCCCAAATCAGTACTCAACACCTTCTTGTTATAACATTCTGATCCGTTACTATGTTGGATTCGTACAATAAATTTTACTATCATATCTAAATTCCGAATTTTTACTTTACTTGTGAAACCTTGAACGAAACTATGACGCGAGGAGATCACCGGTTCTTATTGGACCGGACAACGTGCACGTGTCAAGACACTGGCTGATCGTTTAAACGATTAATTATACAGCAAAAGAAAACGAGGAAAAATGTACATACCGAGAAGAAAGTATCGTCTTGAATTTTTTCAGGCTGCGTAGCACTCAACAGTTTCGACGTAAATTCCGATAACATATCCAACTGTTTGCCTTCGAAAATTTCGATCGTGCTTGCGATCGAGTTCCATATTTGCGATAGGATATTAATGGTATTTTTCTCCTCCGTGTAGCTGAGTTTTCCGATCAGCGACATCAACATTGTCTTTTAACGAGGAAAATGATTATTAAAATTTTCGCAAGATCGAGATCGAAAATTTATTAAATCTTTTTATTACGTAATCTATCCTCGAACATAAGATAACATACGATACGATTCCAATTCTGTACAGTAGGCTGCCGCTGTAACTCGGTGAATGAGCGCGGTATCTCGTTTAATACGCATGTCAATCGATTCTGCAAGAATGCTTTTGTTTTCGGGGGCAAAAATCGTGCGATGGCCAGCCAGCATGGATTTTCCAGATCATCGAGCTCCGTTACAACGGTGTGCTTCATTTCCTCCGGGAGCAAATTGTACAATCTTCCAATCAAGTTCTCCAGCATAACGATCTCGAGACTGTTGCTACGCCTCATTAAAACAGCATAAACGTTCAAGAGGTACTTCACGTGACTAGCGCAAAGCTCTAAAGAACCAATGCTGAAAAGCAGGGTGTTACGTTGAAGAAGCAGGCAATGTTCAGAAAATTTGTTTGCGTTTACGTCGAAGAAACAAACGGATTTAACTTGATGAAATACAATTCCTTATCATCGAATTACGACCACCCAAAGTTTCTGACATTTCTTAGTTTTTTAACAAAATTAAAAGATTTGGCCGAATCTTATACGCGACGATAACGTTTATTAATTGCTAAAATGTTATACGTATTCGTTTTAATAACTTTTGTTTCACATTTACGTGAAATTCCTCTTTATATCATAGCTCGTACTGTTCGGTCCATGTCCTCGTTATTTTGCCACATGTCTTGAGTGTTTTTTTTTTCCAAATCGAGTAACGTAATGTTCAGAGACGAGTAAACGAATGACTTCAACAGATTCTAAATATTTTTCATAGCACGTAAGTCGAACGAATTTGCTTATTGTTCGCTATGGCAATACGAGTGTACCCTTAGATGAACGAATTTAAGTTTATATCGCGTACTGTTTGGTCCATGTCCTCGTTATTTTACCACATGTCTTGAGTGTTCTTTTTTCGAATCGAGTAACATAATATTCAGAGACGAGTAAGCGAGTGACTTCAACAGATTCTAAATGTTTTTCATGGCACGTAAGTCGAACGAATTTGCTTATTGTTTGCTATGACAATACGAGTGTACTCTTCTTCTTGATAATCGAAGACACAATTTACTATTTATAACATAGTCTTACGTAGTTAAAAGCGCGAAATTTTTGTACGTGGTCGTAATTCGACGGCCAGGGATTGTAATATCATAGAATTTTCTAAATGACTACTTTTTGATTACAAGGTAAACTATATCGAAAACGTATTTGGTGTTTTACTTCAAAAGCGAACAACGAACGACCGAAACTTAACATCAACTGTGAAAATTTATTGATCGATTTACAAACCGGCCGATGAAGCACCAAATATCCGAACTAAGCAAAGAACTCCAAAGTTGATTGCTTAATAAATGCTTTAATAAAATCAACTCGACAGCGTGAAATCCGTCTGCAGGAATTTGACTGATCAGTCCACAAATTGGTACTATCGTGGCTTCGTATATGGAGGCGGATCTCGATCTTTCTCCAATATCGTGTACACCTGGTAATCTCACCTGACCCACGCAAATCTCCTCCTGCACTGTGTAACGGTATAAATATAAAATAATTGTCGAGATTATTAGAAAATATCAGAATTCTTTATGTGTAACGTCAGCTTTCTCTCATTCTTTAAAATCTGTTTCTCAAAGTGTTTAGTCGACCGTTCGCAGAGAGACGCGATCGCCAGAAAGCACGTCAACGGGAGTCGTAAATTCCCGTTACGATTAGATAATCGACGCCACGAACTGATCGATCCCCTTATTTCTGTTAAGATAATAAGGGTGGTTGAATTGAGTTTATACTGAATTAACACGTATAAAATAGTGTTTAGTCCAACAACTCTGTAAAGAAGATAGTTACGCTGTTGCGAATACTGTACAAGTTAATTAAGTGATTGATTTAAGGGTAGAGACCCGTTACAGATGTATGTTGACTATTCTAACGATGAAGGATAAGTGAAGTTTAGTGACGATGCTGTGTCGGAGGAAAGCTAGTGATGGGTGTGTCTAGCGCACGGGACCATCGGATTTGTTGATGACAATTTTGGATAGGAAAGTGAGGCAGTAGACATTGCCTGTGATTGGATAATAAGAAGGTTGGTGGACTAGGAAGGGTCTTAGTCATCGTCGATAGAATGTTGCTGGTGGGAAGCATCGTATGTGACAAAAACTAACTTTCCCGTGTCTTCTCGAAGTAAACAATAAAATTTAGAAAACACTTTAGTAAAAAGATCTGTAGCGGCACTCGATAGTAAACTTCCAACGCTTTCTGTCCCGTGGCTCGCTACACAAAGACCTTATTCTTCGCACAAGATGATTGTCAAATGTCGATACATCCTCACGAATATTTTTAGCTAGCTTAAGGACCCGCTATAAATCTTAGGATTTATTTAGATAAGGTCCTCCAAAGGGAGAAATAGTCTTTCTCTTAGCAGTCGCTAAACCTATCACCTTCTACGGGAAGATACGAGAAATCTGCTTCTCTCACGTACGATGTTTCCTGCCAGCGACCTTCTTTCAAGGGCTGTTAGCATCCTTTTCCAACCACCAACAAAAATTAGCCAATTAACAACGACGTCTATTTCCCTCACTTTCCGAACCAAGGCTTTCCTTAACGAATCCGATGATCCCGTATCCTTAGACACACCCCATCACAGTTTTCCTTCGCGGCATCATCGTGACGGAAAGTCAGTCGTTACATATCGGTCCGAAGCAATACTTGGCAATTTGCAATTGTTGATCAGAGTTCCTCGGCATCTCCGGCAATCGTCATCGTCCGAACTTATATCGCGCATCAAAACGCATCGACCCGAGTCGAACTTGCAATTGAGAAATCGCGAACAACTACTACTAATAATAACCGCGAGCCGTTAACTTAATAATCGCGAGTCCTACGCAAAGTGTACACCTTGAATATATTATAATAAATTACATTGTTAAATATACTCAAGTGTCTTTCCTCTCACTATCACGATCCATTTCCTCGGATCTTTGTTCTGTCTGAAGGACTTTAGCCAGAAAATTCCTGAAATGTATGGTCGGTCCTTAAGACTATTGAGGGTACGCAATAAGGATGTGTAGACATCTGGATGCCATTTCGCCCGCGGTGAGTGGCTTGGTTTGGGTAGAGAGTCGGCCGACGTAACACAAAGTTTATGTTAAAAGATCAAGTCAGTTAAGAAGATTTATTTCGTTGAAAATTCTATAATTAAAAATTTGCTGGAGTTTGATAGGTACTTACAGTGATTAATGTTGCTTAACGTGACATCGATGATCGATTCAGCGCCTAATGTCCATTTGCAATGTTGCTCGTATGGCATGTAAATTAATTTTTTCATGATACTAACCGTTAACAGATGGTAGCCTAAATTATCGATATTTGCCTGATTTCTATAATCGAAGAACGCCTAAAATATTTCAAGGATATCGAATAAGATACGAACGTTCTACCTTAAACTGATCTGTTAATTGGATTTTGTCGACGAACCTGTTTAAAATCGGATGATTTGAAAACGGTATTCAAAAATGGTTCGGATCCCTTCGAGATTTGAATGTTTATTAGATCCATCAGTTTGCTATCAATTTGCGAATTTTGTAAACACAGCGGAGAACACCTGATTGCAAAGAGCGATGTAAAAACCTTTAATCGATCGTAAGATACAAAAATAGAGAAATCAAATAAAAAAAAAATATATATATATATACCTGTGCATCTTTAACAAAAGTTCGATCACAAATGGAAGAATTTCGTTATTTATGTGTGAACAATAGGCTGCAAACAGTCTGTCCAAAATTTTTAACGAATGTCCGATAACTTTTATTGTTCTTTCTTCTACCCGATCACTTGAGTCCTACGTAAAGGTGATTATACACAAAGCTTGGAAAAAAGCAAATATTTTTATAGATCTATTAAATCTAGCATTTTATGTTTAGTTTAGATAGTCGTTTCGTTTTTAACTTGTTCCTCAAGATATTTGTTATCTGACACAAGGTGTTATTGCGAATTATCTAAGATTGTTAAAGTACACGATACACAATCACAAATAGAACATCTGCTGACGAAAAAAAAAAAAAAAAAAAAAATATTTTAAAACACTGATCAAGTAGCAAATAATTCTATACAAATAAATATCATATACGATCTACATTGTTAAGCAATCAACAAATAGATAGATGCGATTAATATGACGTACCGTGTATCCGTATAAGTTTTTAAACATAATCTAATCTCTGTTTTTCTCTCTTCTTAAATTCTTTAGGTGTTAGAAAACGAAGTTTTACAAATTTCAATACACGTTCGGATCGAACTTTTCTTCATTTCAACGATTTTGTTATATCAACTTTGTAATAATAGAAAGTAAAATAATCTTCTCGTCTAACTGTAGAATTTTTGTCTTGAAACGTACCTGGCAAAATACGAGCATCGAGGATACATCCTTTGTGAAGTGGGTAAGCTGCAAAGTGACGTTCATAACGTTTGTTCGTTTCACATGATGTTGATTCGTAATTGCCAATTTACCGAATATTTTCGACGTTTCCACGAACGTTTTCAAATCCAGTTCGCGCGAGATGGTAACGAACGATCCGATCGAATCGATTACTGTTTTTAATAGAAAACGCACGGATAAAAAGCATCGAGTTTAATTGGAACAATGAATTGGGAAGAATTAATAATACCGAGATATGTGAAATGATTAAACCGTTAAGGACCAAACGTTGAAATAACATACGACAAATACAACATTACTACACAATGCAAATCTAAAAATCTACAAATCTAATGATCTAAAAATCGAAAAATACGAGAGCCTGGTAACTTGAAAATTGGAAAATGGAATACTTCGTTAATGCAACGTTGGCCATTAACGGATTAAACAGAGCAACGGTATCTTCTTTCCTCTACTTGACGTACTCGATAAAGATAAAGATGGTTCGGGTTAAAGAATCGTTAAGACGTAATAGGATCGCTCACCTTTTACCAATAGTTCCGTTTCCGATTCCGTCTCCGTGTCGAAGACTATTACGTTCTCTAAAGTGGCCAGGAATAGATTCAAGATCGTTTTCGCCTTGCGAAATAGATTCGTTAATTGCTGCGATACGTCCTCGAATAAAGTACCGTACAATTTTTTGCTGTAAAAGTCGATAGGTTTTCAAATGAAAAAATATCATTCATATTTACCAGATGTTCTTATTTAGTCAAGAATAATATTATTAAACAATATTTGAACTACGGATATTTACGCAAATTTATATTTTCATGAATGCAATTAAAGAAATGGAATGTTAGCAGAGATTTCTTTTATCTCAAATATTATTCGCTCGAATATCGATAACAAGCATTCTACTTTGAATTTGCGCCTTTAAATTTCCACAAATGTGAATTTCAACGTTAAACGTGTTAATGTGAATTTAAAAATGTTAAATGTGAATTTAAAGATCCACAGTTTAACAACGTTATTTAAGTTACACTCGAAGATGGTATCCATCTGAGGGTAGCCACCCACGTGTTATTTAGCAATTAAGCCAGAAAAATTTACCGAATATCTACCTGGACAAATTGTAAAGTACAAATTAAATAATTTTTTTTTTATTTATTGTTTGTTTACATTTTACAATTTGTCCATTAGGACATTTGGTAAAATATTATAATTTAATAAAATTTAAGTTATTGATATAACAGCATTAGGAAAAAGGAAAGATAAGTGAGAATGTCCCTGACCATTCACCTCACCTTGCTCTACAATGTTCGAATATTAGTCTAATCGTAAGAAGCACGTTCTCCACGATGCATTTAAAACCAATGGCAGATGGTTTACAAAGTTTCGAAACGCGTTCCATACATTTCTCCCATACACTTAGCAATTCGTGACACACGACCAATTGTCGTTTCGCATCTTCCACCGTGTGTCCATCCGCGTTTGTATTTATCGTTCCGTCGATCTTCTTCAGAGCCTTCAAACAAGAACAAACTTGAAAGACGCAACGCTTGGTCGAATCAAATATCCATCGATGTTCGCATCTCTCGAGATTCTTAATTAATTCTGTCGCGTTCTTTGAACTATTCTTGCTAGAATTTATGTAACGATATTTTTAAAACGTTTCTTAAGTTCGAAGAAATTGCGAGATAATCATTATGGATATGCATAATTTTGAATTTCGATTTTACGCTAAGAATTTTCTTCGCTCATTGAAAGCGTTCGTTCTTATCGAGATACGTAAATTCGAAGACCGCAACAGAATTAATATCAGTCTCTAAGGTAATATTATTCACTTTACCTCGAATAAAAGATAATAGGCGAAAGGAAGTGTTTCGTTGAAAATTCTCTCAGCGAGCAAATTATCCGGACACGAGGATAAAGATCGTTGCAGAGCCTGTTGCAACAACTCCGTGTCGTATCTCTCGGTCAGGTTCTCCAAAGCATCGTGATCATGGTTACGTCAAGGATAATTAGTAGAAATAAATCGTTCTGTATCATCAGAGTGTAAATAGTAACGTGAGAATATAACATTGTTCGAAAGGATATTTTTAAATTAGACGAATAATCCTCGGTACTTTTGTCATTATCCGAAAACGAATCCTCCAATAAAGCGGTAAAGGAAGTATCGTTTGCCATTTTGTTGAAATATATAAATTCTATGTTCAATTCTGACGTTGAGTTTCGATACCTGCGTGAAAAATCATGTTTACAATATATAAGACTATTGCGTGTATAATACATATAATTTCGTTATTAACAATCGACCGAGAATAAATAATAACAATTATTCACGGAACAATTCGAATGTTCGAAATCATTCTACTTTTTATACGAACGTAATCGCTTCCTTTTTTCTGATGAATTACCGCTGTTAAGGCAGTCGTGTCTCTTCCATTTGCGTTCGATTTGCCAAACGATTAAAAGATAACATTTCTCTGGATATACGTAAATCATGTCTTGACTGTACAAGGCAATGGTTGGCGAAATAATTTATAATTCCGTTTCTCGTGTCGCGGGCAAATCAAGCGTCCATCAATCGCGGAGAGACGGCTCGATCGTGAAACGGGGCCTCGAAAATTTCTTGGCAAGCCTCGCAAGTCGAACTTTCCAGTCCCGATCGAGCACGATAGACAGTCGTTTCTCCAGAAACCGGAACAGGGATGGACAAACTCGATTCGTAGAATCGTAAAAACCGAATCTTTTTACCAAAGAGAACCGCATCGTCGAAACATTTTTCGCATAGAACGATATTTAATATGGTTCTGGTAAAATTATGTTCGTAATTTAAATTACATGATTAATCGTAAAGCGAGTGAAATTATATTCGTCAAGGCCGACTATTGCGCTTCCTTATGGTAACGAGACATTGAGAGAGAAAGTAAACTAAGCCACGCACATTCGTTGCGAATGCGCGAGTTCGTGGCATTCATTTATTTCAATAAGCTGTATTAATCGTGCAACGATGGGGAAGTTCATTATTCGCAAATCAAACCAAGATATCACAATGTAGCCAATCGTTGCGTCGAATATTTCGTGCTTTTAGTTCGAATGTCTCGAATGTAATATCGATAACCGGACGCGACAATATTGGTATAGAAACAACCAATAATAATAAATGGTAACGAATAGAAAGCTTGGTATCTACAATCAAAAACTAAACTACAATAAGTAGATCATTATAATATACACTGTGAATCTTAAAATGTTTTATACTAAAAATCTTTCACCATATGGTTGACGATCGTCTGTTCCGTGGTAATAATTATATTTGTTCATCGTTCTTACGAAATGTAAATTCACTTCTTAAAATTACGTCTTTCTACATTTCTTATTTTATAAACTCTCTTTCGTCCGCCACTGTATATCTACACCTGGATGTATAGGAACAATAACCACGTGAAAATTAAGCGATAATAATTAAAATAACAATTGCAACGATTTTATTAAACGGTATTTATTACGACCAAGAATCGAAAGTAGAAACAAAGAAACGATGAGACAGATTTCGATGGACGAGTTATCCATCGGTGTTGCCCATCCCTGGCCTCAACACGTCGAAGTCGCTGATAAGAGGGGCAATTAGGGTTGCAAGCGCTAATGGCTGGGCTCTCTTAATTTTCGGCGATTCGACGTGGCCGAGTTCCACGGCGAAAGTTTCTCGTTTAAATCCTCGACCGGTGAAGGTTCCGGTGAAGTGTGATTTCGCGAAGGGGCGAGGAAGAAAGAGACGAACGAGAGGAAAACGAATTCGAATGATCGCCGATGCCATGGTAACACCGGACAACAAGCTGTCAGATGATAGGTAAAGTTTTGATCAATAATACCTGGTGACTGCTGGTTGAAATTCGAGTTCGCCGCTCGTATGACACGTTCCACTGAGATTGAGCCTTTCGATGGAACTCGAACACGATCGCAATATCTTCGACGAACAATATCGAGTCGCTGGCTCTCCTTCGGTAGGAGACGCGTGCTCGATTTCATGCAACAGTCCGAAGAAACCTAGGATATAGAATTCACATATTGGAGCAAAAGGAACTTTAGCGTGAAAACATTTCTAGAATGAAGCGACGTTTCACGCGGGTCTTAATTCATTTTTTATCAGAAAATAATTTCAATCGGTGTGAGAAATAAAAGTAATGCTTCGTACGATCATTGTTTGTATTATTCGTGAATTGTTAATCCTTACAAAGTACCTTTCTCATAATTCGAATCTCAAAATATCGAACAACGTTTCTTCCAAGATGAGCATTAAGAAACCTGTTTTTCACAGTCACGTTACTCGTTAACCGTTCGATAGTATGTAACAAAACGACTAATTGACGATGAACAATTTAGAAAATAATTATTTCCTTATCGTCAAAGCTTTTTGCACTCCCGGTATCAGATACAAAAAGTACATACTCCCAATTGTGTTTCATGGTGTTATTCGTTAATCGTGTAGAATTCGTTTAAGAGACAATTTTATAAAAATGTTTTATATTTATTGACACACTTGATGTTTCATATTGTTGATTATAAAGAGAACATGCAAAGTAGTTATTTGATTAATTATATTAAAAGATGGTTCAAATAGAAAGAAACGAATGGTTCCAAGGGGGACATTATTTGGTGTAAATTAATTTTTCTGCAGATAGCCGAGCAGACATTTCTTTAATGGAAACATATTTTTAAATACAGTAATCGATTCGTCTTGACATTGCCCACAAAAAGGTACCTGTTTACGTCGAAAGATCGTTAGTTTGGAAGATATTTTGATCTCAATATCGCAAAATGGTACTAAATAATAAGTACACTTGCCTGTAACTTTCCTGAAATTACAGTGGGCATATTTCCTACAATGTGATAGGAGGTAGATGAGAGAACGTCAATTAATATCGTTACAAATGTAATTTTGTTAAATGTTCAGAGACACCTTGACTTTCAATGTGTAAGGCATCGCTATTACGATCACTTTGCAATACTTAATGAGATTAAAACATCTTCTAAACCAATGATTTCTCGGCATAAATAGGTCAACACTTTTTTGTAGGAAATGCCAAGACGGATCGATTATTGTATTTAAAACCGTATGACTCCGTTTAGAGAAACGTACGTCAATTTCGTATGACCTCTACCTGGCCATCTACAAAAAAGCTAATTACACCAAATTACGTCCTCCTCAAAGCCATTCGTTTCTTGTATGAACCATTTTTTTTTCACAGTGAATAATTTACCAGAGTAATTTGCACGTTCTGTTTATAATCAGACATTCTGCATATTTATTTCTGAAACGAGTTTCACGCATTAAATGCTATTTAAATGGAAGAAAACTGACAGAGTTTCGTGCAGGAAAATTTATCTGATTCTCAACTCTTTGACGATGAAAGGTGAAAGAAAACAGCGAGGCTACGCTGCTATAAATTTCACGTCGTCAATGTCATTATACGTGTCATTATACAATTATTAATCCTCGGTTAACGAAACAACGTGAACTGAAGGAGACTTCGCTCGCGAATTTTCTCGGAACGAATTTCTACTTTTTCTGAAAAATTCCTTCGAAACGTTTGTTACAAAGATCGATCGTATAACACAATAGGAATTTCAGCAAGTGTTCCAGAATTTTGTAGACCTTTTGAAGGCCAAAAGAAGCGTAGAAGCCAGCTTCTCTATGATTATTCATTTCCTAGAAAAAATTGAAAATATGTATTTTTTGTATCTGATACCGGGAGTGCAAAAAGCTTTGACGATAAGGAAATAATTATTTTCTAAATTGTTTATCGTCAATTAGTCGTTTTATTACATACAATCGAACGATTAACGGGAAACGTGATTGTGAAAAACAGGTTTCTTAATGTTCATCTTGGAAGAAACGTTGTTCGATATTTTGAGATTCGAATTATGGGAAAGGTACTTCGTAAGGAATATTGGAAGAAATATAAATCTAATCGGAGTATTTTTATTGTTAAATCGTGTATTATTCTAAGAATAGTCTATGATTAGTTAAAAGAAAATTTCTGTAATTTAATTATAAAAGGCTGTACACATAGGAACATGAAATGTGCATTCTAGTTAAACATTTGTTCATGTTCGTGTTATGAAAAATCAGCAAATGTTTACGCGATGTATATGCAATACCCAGATAATTCTTATTACTCGTATTGCACACAATATTGAGCATACTATTTATATTATTAAACGATCGCAACAACAGAGTTTAAGCACGTACAGTGACATACTTACAATTAGCTTAAATCTCAACTACAGTCGTAAAATCGCGAGTCGTAAATAATATCGAAAAATCGTATTTGAATCAAGTTTGAATTATATTGCTTGATTGTAAGATATTAAATCGTATTTTTAATCGATAAAAACTTAATTAAAATGGCCACCTATTTGGTATTTTTTTATTTACGAAATACGTTGATATATTTATTATCGTTACCATTATTCACGAGATAAGCGTTTTAGCGGGGAAAAAGATACGATGTAAGGAAAGGATATGCGTATACGTCGTTACTTGTAAAACTAACTATTTTTAAAACTAACAACTAAGTATTTTTAATTCTACGAAGAAGAACAAAAACGCCACAAAAAGGCAATAAAACTTCGTTCTTCTCGAGTATTTCGAAATGAATGGGTAGGACATTTTGTCCAAAGACCAACCAAAGACAGCAAAGATATCAATTAAACGCAAACGTCTCTAAACCTTTCCCCCCTTAAAAAAAAACTCCTAAACTCTGAAAATCGAATATTTCTATGAAACAAAATAAAACAAATAATTGAAAAAGCGCAACCATCGCTACCCTCGGGGTGTTGAGCGTCTCGCGTTACGCCACTGATCGCGAATCAGAGGGCAATGCATGTCGAGTTAGCGTACGTGAGCGAGTTCGACCACCCTAACATTCCTCCCTAACACAGTGTGGCTGTGATTAAAGTATAGGTGTGGTAGTCTCGGGCGTCGTTCGAATTAAACGGAGCAATACATCGTTCAACCACCCCTTCACTGGCAAGCGGGTGGAAACGACAACGTGTTAGTGACTCTGTGGGTGTACACGGGCACCGATTGTTGGTGGTAGGCAGGTAACACGAAGGTAAATCGGTGAAATGGCAGTGGTGGTGAACGATCGTGTCAGAGGGCAATGGATGAAGTTAGTCAGTCGGCGTTTGCTCGCGCCGCCACCACGATGGAAGTTTATCCATCGCGCTTACGTTTCGATCTTTCGTATGAATCGTAAACGGGTCGAGTGAGTAGCGATTCACTAACCGATTTATTATGCTTTGAATGTATGTTTTAAAATTATCGATAACGTTGATAATATTTAATAAAGTTGCTCCGTTTGTTTATATTTTTTTTTTTTTTTGTTTAGTATATAGTAGAAAGCTAATGTAAAGTTATCGTAGAATGTAGCCTCAGCGGCGATTGCCAGTATCAGAATGTCAGTGTCCGAAAAACCGATCAGACCGATCAGACAATTGTCCTTGCAACCACCTGCGCCTCGTCGTCAACAAATTAGGCGACAAAGATCCGCGGAGGATGACAAATCGTTGCAAATCTGCGCAAGTCCCTTCGCACGTGGCAAGCGTGGAACGAGCGGTAAACCGGGCTCTGAGAGACCTAAGGTATCCTCGATTTCATTAACGATATTTATTGTTATTTGTTATTTTTATGTTTGATATATTATATTTATTATATCTTTTATACTGTACGACTGGTACCGTTAAATTGGAGGTGATCACTAGACCGTGAACTTTTATCCAAATGTATACTTTTATGGATACAACTAAAGAAACATGAATACATAGATATAAATTTGTTTTACCTATTAGAAATTACAAAGTATAGTTTACTTTGGATGTAAAAGAATACTTTGGATATAAGAGAATATTTGGATACTAAAGAAATATGAATGCTTATATAGAAATTTGTGTTATCTATTAGAAATTACAAAGTATACTTTACTTTGGATATCTCTATTCTATATATTACATGCATGTGTAATTTGCATAATTTGGATATTTTTATACGTTATACAAAATTGAACATTCTTTCGTCTTTACATTTTCCATAGGTTCATAAATATCCATAGTTCCAGTGATTATATATAGAATTAGATTTGAGTCGAATTATTTAACTTTGGTGTAGACGCGATATTAATTTATACTCTAAATTCTAACAAACATCATTGATGGTATATACGTGTTTTTAAAATACAAAATTATAAATTAAAACGATACATTTCGAAATTAGGTAACTCGGTTCAAACCGTCGTAGATCATCTACGACCCGATGATACTAACTGAGAATTAATTCTACGATAGTGGCCAACGAATTTCAGGTTCGCGTTGCCTGGAAGGAAAACCGCCAAAAGAATGACGAAGAACTTGGGCAAGTTGAAGTGGTGGCTCGTCAAATCCCTGGACGATCCAAATCGTCCACTGGAAGGTCAAGGGGTTTCGTTGGAATCGACAAACCAACGATCCTTTATTCGAGATTAGAACTGGCCGAGAGGCTGAGACTTGCTTGGAAAAATCGCGAGAAGAATAAAGCCAACATTAACATTTTTCTTGCCCGTGAAACTGTGGATGAAAGATGCGAGTCTGAAATGTCCAATCATACTACGACCAGCGTCCCATCATCTCCTGTACGAGAAAGCAACGAGGCTAAAATCGAAATACCTCTTAATGACTATAAAATGCTGGACGAGAAAGAAGAAAAAGAAGAGGAGAAACTTATTACTGATAAATTAACGAGACTTTTATCGGAGAACGACGATACGATTACTTCAAGGAAAAGCGACAGAGAATTGTCGCTTCTATCTCTACAATCGTCCACTGAAACGAAGCAGGTTCTAGAAGAAAGCAAGGTCTCTGCAAATACGAAGAATAAGGAACGAGAAAAGGCTGACGTAGAAAAGGAACAATTGAACGAGGTATAATTGGATATTAACGTAGATCTAGGTTCTGTAAGACTGATAGACAAAAATATTATTCATATATTAATACGATACAAGTGGATTATCTTCTTTCAAGCAATTATTCCCTCGTTTTTTCCTCTATTGGGATTATTTTCTATTTCAAGGAAACATCGAGGGACTCGAACATCGACGATACCAATACGAAGAGAAAGTCGTCAAGTATCGACGGTTCGCATTATCGCGTTGCAAGTACAACGTTACCGTCGATCAAAATCGAAAACCCGAGCCTGGCAGTTACGAAAGTGTCGAAGGAGGATTTTTCATCGGCGAAGCAAAAGCGTGCGAGCTTTCATAGCGGTACCAACCGAGCCTTCCTCGACCCAATTAGATCGCCAACGGAGTTCAGATGGAATTCTATGTCGGATAAAAACGTACTACAAAAATCGTCGATCGATGATCGTACCGCTACGGAAAAAGATACTTCAGCTCGAGCGATCGTACAGAGCAAAGAAAATGTTACGAACAAAAGGGGCGCGTCGGAGGAAAACCTGATCGAGTTTCGCTGTGATTTGGCCAGCGAGAAGAGCGTAACGCAAAAGATGGCTGCAAATGGTAAATTGATCCGCGTAACTGAGAAAAACGCGCGGATTAAAGCGATGATCGAAAGCAGAGACGCTTCGGTAGACGATAAAACAATGACGATCCAGAGAACAAACGAGGCGGATCGATTTAATTTGATTAAAAAGACTCTATCGACTAGCACCGTAACCGAGGACAAAGATAGTTCTACGATCGACAAAGCTACGTTCTCGAGAAATTCGTCGGAAGTGAGATGTAGCTCGGTGAACGAGAGGAATCCACCTTCGAGGAAGACGACGGAAAACCAGAAGATCGATCGAAAATCGAGAAGGACCAGTTCTGCGCCTCCGCAACGACGTTTCGAATCAACTTCGGCGAATAATCGCGTTCAGATTAACATAGTGATTGATTCGTCGGGGAAGAACAAGAATCAGGGCAAGCAAGATGTGGAGTGTAAAGATAACGCGATGGAAAAAATAGATATGACTTTGACGAAGGTATATTTTATATTCTTTTTTTAAATACGCAGCTTTTTCTAAATCACACGCCACGATACTTTCCATGAAATGTGACATCATTGCGATAAAAGAGAGGCAAAACGGAGGTGATAGAAATTAGAAAAACATTTTATCTTCACCATGAAAACCATTCCATTTGTGAAATGTTTCTAATATTTCTTCTATCTTGCGTGGATGCGATCGTTCAAGATACTTGATTTATTATCACGTACCTTGTTCGATGCTAGCGATCATACTAAGTTGAAGAAAAGTTTCTTTCTTATATGATTAACATGAATTACGTAATTAACACGTTAGATATCGTCAAATCGAGCGGTGAGATCGGCGCCATCGAAGAGGCGATCCAGAAGCGCGAAAAGACGCTTTTGGGGTGGAAGTAATTCGAAACACGAAGAAGATGGAAAATCACGGAATAAATCGGCTGGCCGTGTAAGGAATTCCATCGATTCCAGAACGATGGACATCGTTACAATGGTATCCCTTGTTAGCTCTGCAGACAGCGATAGCGATACCGAGAATTCACCCAGGGAAGATAAGTTGATCGACGAGCTACGCAGCAAACTACCTACTACATCAATTATTAAAACTTCGATTAATTCGGCTTTGAGTAGTACAGGAAAACCTATCAAATCAGGTAGATAGCGAACATCGAACGCTTTTTAGTTAAAAAGAAAAAATTAGTTTGCTCGAAATTAATTGATCACTCGAGGCTACCTTTCTCCCATAAGTTGAGTTTATCTTCTAGTTCAGAATTTTATTTCTTCGATAGCTACTTTGCCGTAGATCACTCGTAGACTTTGTAGAAATACGCACACGCATATATCAGCCTGTCTTGTCTTTTAACGGGTTTTTTTTATTTTAAAATCATCTCCTTTAGTTTTTAGACAGTTAGAGCTTTGTGTTTTAATCTACCTACAAATGTTATCTTCCTTATGATAGAAGATTTACGACAAGAGAGTATCGAGATATCTTTCATCTTAATATCATTAGCAACAAAATATCTTTCATTTCAATGTCATTGCTAGATTATGAATTTTTAATGGATTTATGGGAAATTTAAAATTGTAAAAATACATAGAATGCGCGTAGTACGTGAAAATATACAAAGTAGGGGTTCGCAATGCTTGGTATATGAAAGAAATTTCTGCTTGCAAATTCGCAGTCTAGTTATCAGTAACGATATCAAAACATCTTGTAGAAAAACGAAAAAGATATTTTCTTTTGCCACTTTGTCATTCCGCAACATTTTATATATAACTCGTATATCATATATATATATATATATATATATAAGTTTATCGATACAACGTGGCTTAACTGTTTTTCTTAATCATTTATCTAAACTTTATGAGATCATCCACATTGTGCTAGGTTAGATTATGCACGATTAGATTAACGCATTGAGACAAGTTACGAATGACAATATCCTCGTGTTCGCGAAGGAATATCGTGCAAGAATTTAATAACACACGTGCGCGTGTAAGGACGACCGTGGAATGATAATTGAACGAGTTAATTAGAAGCGACGCAAGACACGCGAGCTGCGCATGCCGCGAATTATTTCGAAATGTCCATCTTCGTTTACCGGTCCTGTCTTCAAGTACAAAGAAAAGAACACGTACGAAACGCGTTGTTAACTGTTTGTTCATTATCCGCACGAATCTCTGCGAGATCTTCCGCAAACTTTTAAAGGTTCCCTCACACGGAAGACCCCAGTCTCGTATATGGTAGAACGATACCGTTTTGAAAAGAACGTGTTGCAACAGATTTTATTTTTTCGTTCGTAAAAAAAATTGAAGAGCTCGTAACGAAAACAACGAACGCTCATGCTTGTATATACTTTTCTACAGAAGAGAAAAATACTCTTCTTGAAGCATCTTCAATATTGTACCACTGACACGAGTGTATCTGCAAGTATATAGCAAAAGAAAGATGTCTGATCGAATCATGATGTTGTGGATCTCGTGTCAATGGTTACTTTCGTAGAAACGATCAATTTTCGTTCGAAGATAAATCGAACGTATCATAAGTCGTTTGTTAAAATGTCGGACGAATTTGACGAGGATACTTTTTTATCGCGAATTACTCGACTGTCAAGAAAGGAAACGACCAACGTGTCTAAAATAATAAATTCTCTCAAAGTTAATCCACGATGAATACTTTGAAAAAGGTTGTCGATTACTTATCGTAACGAGTAACCTAAATCTAAGTTTCGACGCTTTAAAATGAAATTCTTTGAAATTACAAAGGAATTCTGTGTATAGAATTCTCCACGCTGTATTATCCACGTATAGTATCCACACAACGTATATAAAATACATATCAAACGAACGAATAGTAATAAAGCAACATGAAATATCAATATCCTACGGATTCATTTATGTTATATATATATATAAAATATTTTTATACAAATTTCAAATTCTTAATCGTTTTACGCGAAGCTTAAAACTTTAACATGCCTTTAACATACTAGAAGAATACTAACGTACTTCAATTGATTTGTGAAAGTTCACATTTACGTAAACGAAATTTACTAAATCTTCTACATTTACATACCGATTGTTTTCAGCTTGAACATACATTAACCTTAATCTCTTATCACGGGAAATTCTTCTTGCAAGAAATGTAAGGTACGAGCAGAGGTTAGAAATTCCTTAGGGTACGTTTCGCTCTCGAATCGTTCTAGCACTTGACTTGGTTCCTTTAATACGTATATCGTCGCTAATTAAAGGCAACTTCTATCGTGCAACGACATGAAACCCGTGAAGACAATAAGAGGATCGAACACGTTAAATCGACCAAACTTCTTCTCTATTACGCCACTGACCCTGAAGCGAAATATTCCATTGAAACTCGCCACGTAATCGGGTTTTAATAATTGCACTTCTATCGATGGCTGTTCGGTCAGGGTAAACGCCGATGCGATTTAACGATGAAACTTCTAAGAACGATTATTCGTAAAGTATGTATACGTTTTCGAGGATCGTGAGAAGTGTCGATGAATCAAAACGTCAACAATAAAAGACGCTATCGAACCAATTAAAATGACTGGTATTATAATTTTTATTTTTATGATTACTAAACATATGCAAATGTTTTACATATAACATTAAATAACATTATGTTTATCTTTATCGAGACAGAAACGTAATTACCAATTACTTTTGGTTTCTTTAATTACGTATTCGTATTGGTTTAATTCCATTGGTCTATTGGATTGGCAACTAAGTGATTGCGGATTTTGTCATTAGGTGGTATTGACAAAATCCGTAATTACTCAGTTGTCAACCCAATAATTCTATATATATATATATATATATATATATATATTATAGTTTAATATATAATATATGATATATAAATATATATTATAAATAACGCATTTAGATAAAATCAAAATTAGTTCGAAGAACATTTGGACTAGCAATAAAAGAATAGATTGAAATATAAAGATGAATTTTTTTTTCATCTTCTACGTGTATAATATAGTTCTTTATTACGGAAAAAATTGAGCAATAAAAATGTTCTAAAGTCTTTCGCAATTTTCTTCTTCCAATCGTCTTTAAGACCGTAATATATCGTCGTGGAGTTGGTAAAAGACGATTGGTAACGAAACGGCATGAAGGAAAAAAATAGAGATGGAATACGATTCGTGGAAAAATATTGGATAGCTCATTTAGTCTCAGTAAAACCGAATCGATGACACGAGATATCGTTTGGCCCAGTTTTCGGTAAACGGCAAAGTGTTGCGAATACCGGCCCATTAAATCAGGTTACTTGGTAAACATACTTATCGTGACTATAAAATTCGGCTCGATATTACCTTGATTAAATTGAACAGACGAGAAAATCTTGGCAGTAGCCAAATAAAAACGCGATCGAACGAATTTATTCAAATGGAATCGATTAAATAAATACAATCATTACGAACATATCGTGACTATCGTCGTTCGTGAACAAATATAGTTTCGATTTATTCGAATAAAATTAGAAAACTATCTTCTGTATGTACAGGTATTTAAACATTAACGTTGCCTTGATGCTAACTTAAACGGCTCGTTTAAGTAGTATTTGAGATATTTTAAATATCTTTAGAAACAGAATAGAAATAAATAGAAACTCTTTATATAGATCTCTTTCAAAATAGCTTAGATATTATTTACATGTGTATTTAAACTGAATTAAATCTTGAAAAATTTTCGTGTCATCGAGAATGAGATCATCAACAAAATCAAAGTCGTTGCTCAGTTTCCTTTCAGAATTCCTTCGACGAGGATGCTTCACCGAAAGAGCAACAACTGTCGTCGAGGGAGGAGAAAAAAGCAACACAACCGAAGCTGGCGATCGTTAACCAACGTGGAAACGGAACGACTTCGTCGAGCGAGGAAACGAAGTCCTGGAGAACGGACGTTACCGGCGGTTTAGCTCTGCCTATTCTGGCATTGATTCACGACGTCGAGGAGCCGCTCGACGTCCCGTTGACTGATCGTGAAAAGAGATGCCTGGCCGTGCCTATTGGTGATCTACACGATAAAAAACGGAAATTACTAAAAACTCGTAGCACGCCATCACGATCGTGAGTATAAAAAACAAATAGAATTTCGTGATTCTTTAATAGCACCTTGGTGAAGAGCATAATACAAATCGTATAAACTGTATCGTGTAAAATTAGGTCGATGGTTTTTTAAATGAAATACGTACATGCAATTTGCTAAATATCACAGGTATGACAAAATTTTTTATTAAAAAATTGCCTGGTTCGATGAAGAAAGTCTAATAAAATATCTGAATCTGTAAATAGATATATCGTAACAGGCACTTCTAAAAATTTCCCTAAAATTCTTTAACCTACCTCTTTTTCATAATTATGATTTATTTTATATGTTTACATGCACGTACATATAATTTACATGATTATAACTTTCATCAAGGAAAAGGTTTTCAATTAATGAAATAACGGGTATTCGTCTTCGAACCTTTTCAGACTAGTTTTTTCATTACTAAGGAATTGGCTACATTTTAACGCGAATGAAAATAAATCGCACGGATATACTCGCTATATAAGCTTATCTTATCACACGTGCTATGCAATTAAAAAGTTTTGCATATTATTGCATATTCAATATCATCAGCGCGCTTTTGCATATCCAATATATTAGATAATGTAGCAAAAGTTTTCTAAACAGGAAACGAAGAATTTTAAAAAATGTAACAAATATTATTATTATATTATATAAGCGTGTCAAGTTTACGTAACGAGAAAATGATTTGTAACGACATATTTCTTTATCCAATTTTATTGAGACATGCATTCATGAGGGGAATTTAATCGCGACATCTGATACGATAGCAATTTTTATTCCGACAATGCTTGAACATCGCGGCATGATTCCGATCGTTTGAGAATTTATACGATATCGATGAAAGAGAGAAATGGAACGATAAGAGGCCTACCATAATCGATATAGAAAGGATAGCGAACGAGCTGTATTAATAATTCTTATAATACGTTTCCTCTTTATTCGAGGGTAACAAAATCACGTGAACGATAGATTTCTCGATGAGTTTGCTAAAATATCCAACGGACGTACATTTCACTTTAATATCTTTTTCCTTCCTTCCTTTCACAATCCATCCATCGGGTTGAGTGATAAGTTCGTTCGTAATAAGTTTCTCACTAGCGTATACGTATATATATTTTGAAAAATATTACAAAAATCGTGTAAAGAATGTGTTTCGAGCAATATATAAAAAATGTATTCATAAATTTATGAAGAAATAGAATAGATAAGTTACTCTTTGATTATACAGGCTAAAACAAAAAAAGGATTTGTAACTTTTAGAGTAGATAGTACTTACCAAATGATAAAAGTTCATTCTAATAAAGACGTTATAAACATCTTTGCGTTTTGGTTGAAACGAATAACTCTCTCGCTTCGAAAACTGTTGTACCGTATTGAAATGACGGATCATCCGCCTTTATATAATTACAGAATACGTTCAGGAATTTTTGAAAGAGTTTTCTGATACGAATGAACTAAGTGTGTGAGGAAATGGAAGGAGGTTATGTAGAAAATCTTTTGTAACAAGGAAAAGAAGAAATGATACGTTAGCTTACGAAGCGAAAAAGTTACTCGCTTCAACCGAAATAAAAATTGTTTAAAACTCTGAAACTATTAATTTTTCGACCCATGTTTATTAAGATCCTATTTACCCTTTATTAATACCCTTTTTTTGTTTCATCCTGTACACATATTACACATTTTATACGAAAGTAATAACACTTGATGTTTTTCTTTAAAAGTGAATAAATTTATTATTCCTAATATAATTTCACCATTACCTAAAACGATGGGTCATGCCTGTCTAAGAGCAACATACATTAGAATAAATTGTTTTGCAGTGGAATGGAGAGACAAACGACATCCCTAAAAATAAAAATGCACGAGTCGCCGAGGTTAATCCCACAGAAAATGGAGATTCCCGCGCGACAAATTAAAACATCCATAAATAATTCCACCGCGAATGTAAGGCAAATATTTCATTGCATTACGTACAATGGACTTATTTTTAATTATTAAGAAGCAATTTATAAAAGTTGCAGGTAAAATCTGCACTCGCACCACCTCCAAAGGAAACTCTTCAACATGTGCAATCTGTGTCTACAGAACCACACTTTCAAACCAATAAAGAAAAAGAATGTTGGCATCTTTATAAGAAAATGTGCGACAAAGGCGTTTGCGTTTCTTTTGATACGGTTTTAAGGTTTGAATGTGAATAATTTTAAATAATCTAAATAAAATGTTCTTTTACGTGCTATAATATTGGAAATATGATATTATAATAATAGTTTGATGTTTTGGCATTGATTTTTGTTTGTTTAAAATATTGTACACAGATAATTACAATGGCTTAATTAATTTCTGGTATCGACCTAGATTTCTTTTAAACATTGTGCATAGAATCATTGTAATTAGAATAAATTAATTAATTTTATTAAGAAAGAAATTATTTTTCAGGGGCATGCTTACACCAACGGAATATCGATTAAGACAGAAAAAAGTTTCACAAAATTTGTAACAGCATCATCGATGGCAAGAATCTTTTTTTATAAACTGTTGTAGTACTTTTGTATGAAATCGCCTAACTGTTTATTATTTTTATCTAAAACATGGATCTAAAAAAAGTAGCATTGATACGTTAAAACAAGATGATCAAAATCGTATAGCGATCTGACTTCGTAGTTGATAATACACTGTATTTTTAGAGTTTAGATACGAGTCGAACAAAATGTAATTAAATTACATCTCGTAAATTTACGAGAGATATTCACCTATCTAACAAATAAAATGTTTGAATTGGTTCTGTTGAATTTTAGATATATTCATATCAACTGCCTATTTTTTTAGAATATTTATTGACATATATAAATACGTAACAATGTTTCAGGAAATAAATTAAGATGAAAAAAAAGAGATTTATGAAGCGAAGTTAAAGATTACAAATATAGTAAAAAGTCACGTCACTGCTATTGATTATTATAGGAATTAAAATACATAAGAACTCACAAACTCAAAACAAAGTTGATTATTTTGTATAATATTTATAACTTGTTTCTTTGTATGAAAATGTATAGCTCAATAAAATGTGTAGATAAATTGTCTTAATTATTTAAAACGAAGTTAATTCTTAGACTACTGTATTGAATGTTTTGTACCATATTTATAATTTGTTCCTTTATATCATAATATATAAATCAATAAAGTACTTAAATTGTTGTACAGTAACATATTTTTCGTGTAATCATCTTTATAAACACGTAAAAAATAAAATTCGTAAATATCTAGAACTTCACTTCTAATGATAATAAAAATCGCATATTTTTCTACTATTCTGATGAAAATAAATCAAAATTTAATTAATGACGACATCAATGAAAAATATATATTTTTTAAAACTAACCCTGCATATCTCTAGGGGCTTAAAATATTAAGGTACGTTACTGTTTTATGCGTTTTATCACACAACTGTCAAATTGACAAAATCAGTTAGCGTTTTGTAAAGTATGTACGCGAAATCACATGTGGGTGGTTGAAGGGAAACCAATAGCAGGATGACCTGCACTTGTAATGTTCATTTATTGCCATGACACGATTAATGATGTCTCTACCGCATGGGAGCAAGGTTAATGTCGATTACAAAGCACGACTAGAACGCAAGTTATACCTGGTATGTCATAATGAATGAAGGTTAATCATTTCATATAATAAGTAACTTTGATTCTATAGCTAACTTTTGATATATACATGATAACCCCAATATAATATAATATTATATTGTTTCTAATATGCTATTATTTTTCAATGACACATACAAATAAGAAAACAACTAGAATTTAATATACTTTTTGTTTATTTAATATTGATTTAGTTATTTCATTAATGAAAAATGTTCAATTTCTTCTAATAATAAGAACAAAATATTAATAATATTTAATATTTAAATAAAATATTGCTAATTATATCACAGATGTTATTATTATTTAATAGGCTAGAGAAAACCCAGAACCAATATTCGATGTGTCTGAATGTGCTTTAAAACATGTACCCTCTGGTATTTATTCACTGTGTAGAGTATTCAGAAAGAAGGTGCTATGGATGTATAGTAACAAGCTGACTTCACTTTCGGGTGGAGGTGCCTTAAGCGATCTATCATTACTCGTTGTATTAGATATTCGTGATAATGAATTTACTCATTTACCATCAGACATAATGTGTCTTGCTTCTCTCAAGGTATTATTATTGAAGTCGAATAAATGAAGTTATTTGAGATTTCTAAATTATTTTTTAATTGTATATATTCCAGGAACTTTATTTACAAGACAACAATATTCGAAAACTGCCAAACGAAATAGTACACTTAAGTAAATTAAACATTTTGAATGTGGCAAAAAACAAATTGAAACAATTGCCAGAGGCAATAGGAAATTTAAAGCAGCTTAGCATGTTAGATATTAGTCATAATAAACTTCATAAACTCCCTAAATCTTTGGGTTATGCACAACAATTAGCAGAGTTAAATATTGATGGGTTAAACTTATTGTATCCACCTCAAGATATTTTAAATGGAGGCACAAAAATAATTATAGCATTTCTAGCAAATGAAAGTGGCATTAAATATTCACCAGAAGAGCCTGATTCTGAAACAGATATATCAAGAAATATAAGTTTTGAAGATATGCAAGGGGTATATCAGAATAAAAATAATGATGTACAGGTATTATATAATATAGGATTATGAACTTTGATGTTGCACTTACACAGTGTGTCTTAAATGTTTTGATTTTTACTTTTAGGCTGCATTACTGAAGCTAGAAAAAATGAAGGCATGTGGATGCTTCTTTTATTTTAGTATGCTTTAAAATATATCTTGCACATTTGCTACTGTTTATTGTGAGACTTAATTTTTATTTATAAAATACTTATTATATGTTTATAAAAGTAAAAATTTATATATTTGTACTGTAATATTTCTAAACTATGCTTGATTCTGCTTATTTTTAATTCTGATTATTTTGAAACAGCTGTTTCTATAATATTTTAGTAAATAAAGAAAATAATTTGCAATTTGAAGATTTATTTTGTCTTGCAGGAGCATCGCCAAAATGCATTACTAGAAGTTGAAAAGAACATCAAGCAGCAACAAGAATATGAAATGGAGATGCAGACAATGTTAAAAAAACACAGAAAGAAGGTAACTAAAATTAGAATTACTTATTTACAATTAATGCTTTTAATATATTGCATTAAAATATCTCTATTTCTAGCTTTTGCAAGATCTTGCTTTACAGCAAACTCAGTTACAACACGAATTACAAAAAGTACAACAAGAAAGAGATTCTAACAGAGCACGCTTACTTTCTTATATTTATAATGGTATAAATAAAATATTTCTATATTATATTCATTTTATTTAAAAATAAAAAGAAATATCCTGATAAAATTGAAAAAAGTTTTTTTTCAAAATTACAACTGCTAACATATCAATAATTTCCTTTAGCTGAAAAAGAAGCAGATAATGTTATTAAAGAATTTTTAAGAAACAGCGAAGAAGAAAGGCAAACTCAAGCTGAATTATTAGAAAAGGAAAAACAAGAAGAAATGCAACTATTATCTTCTTGTCACACAGAACAATTTATGTTCCGTACAAAGGATACTCTTCGTTAGTATTAAATATTTAGAACAATATATAACTCATTATATAATTGTAATCTTATATTTATGTATATGATTTTAATAGTTTCTATGGAGAAATTACTTGAAGAAGAACTTCACAGAACTAGAAAGTTAGAAGAACATAGTAAATATAGAGATTGTGCTGCACAATTTTTACTCACACTGTTAGTAACATATTGATAATATTTTACATAAAAGTAAAAATATGTTTATCATTTAATAAATATTTCAGAGAAGTAAGGAATAATGATCATTTAGCACAAATAATGCAAGATCAAGCGGAAAAAAGACAAGATTTAATTGACACATTAAGACAAGATGAAGTTTTGCAAAAGGCTGCTGTTGCAGCACTATTAGAACGTAGCGATGCACGTTGTTGGAGTATCGTGCAACAAGTCAATTTGGTACAATCGCAATTAGCTGCACTTACGAACATTGAACTAGAGAGGCGAAAATTAGAAATTAACCAGCAACTTGTATGTAGTATTCATAACTATTTAATTTCTTTTACATACACTTAGATTTCTATATTATGAAGATATTTTATTATTTTATTAAATAGAATGAAATAGCTGAGAAAAGAGTAGCCTTGAGTGCTATTCTAATGAACTTATTAGAACAGCAGAAAAGCAGAAGAGATCAGCTTCTGGAAACAATTAATAGCATAGAACAACAACGTTGTATTACTGTAAGTATAGGTTTATATGCTACTGTCTTTCTTATTATAATTTCAATAAAATTATTATTCTATCTTTTAAGAATTCTAGAAGACAAAGTCAATTTTGGTTAATGCAATATCAGTCTTTAATGGAAACACGTCCTCAGGGTTTATTGGAAATGTTAGAGCCAACGTTAGTGCGACATGTTGCAATAGCGGGTGCATTACATTGTTTGCCATTTCTAGCTTCTTTGCCATCATTACTTCCAGATCTTAGTGATGAACAATTGAAAGCTGTATGTGAAGTATTAATTCCTTTTTACCATTCGTTATCATTCAATTCACAAGTTATAACACATTTCATATTCTAGATTGGAATACACTGTGAAAATGATCGCACTGCTATAAGACTTGCAGTTGAAAATTACTTGGCAGAATTAAAACTCAACGAATCTAGAACACCCATAATACCTTCTGCACCATCAGAAGAAGCTTGTACAAGTTCTAATTATCAAGAATACAATGCTACTCAGAGCATCAATACTGCCGAATGTGTAATTTGCCTTGATTTACAAGTAAGCAAAATGTTTATTCTATTTAAAAAATCTTTGCAATAAAATTCGTAATTTTTATGATTTCATTTTTCTTATAGTGTGAAGTAATTTTTCTACCATGTGGGCACCTTTGTTGCTGTTCAGGTTGTGCAAATATGATTTCGTCAAATTGTCCAATGTGTAGAAGTATGATAGACCATAAAATTCACATTGTAAAGCCTTAAAATTTGAATATTTTTTGTAAACAATTCCATTTAAGTATTATTTGTTTATTAATTTAATAGTATATCAACAAATTACTATTTAAAATTTTATATGGAAGAATGTAATAGCGTATATAATGCGTATTATATGTATAATACGTATGTAATACTTTAAATATTTCCATCTACAAAAAATAATATCTCATAAAGCTATAAAATTTATCCAATAAATTTTTTTTAATTATATATCTCTTTCAGTTAGTAATTTACTCTAATGTTATAGTTTCAGTCTTTCGTTAAATTATGATTATTATTGAAATAGAATTTTAGGCAACAAAATTCGGTTATGTATATGAACTGTTTAATATAATAATGATACTTTATAGAGATGAAATCATGTATAATAATTATATTTAAGATAGATTAAAATTATCTAACTTTTTTATCATTATCTACAATAAAAGTAAGAAAATATTTTAAATATTTGAAAATAAAGAAATAGAATGAGTTGCATTTATTAACACTTGACTACAAACGTCAACTTTTATATAAAATCATCATTGACATATTTGTAAATACAATAGCCTTACGAGTACTGTGAAAATCATAATTTTAATCTATTATGGTGGTTAAGAGTTAATAATGCAAAAATACCAAAAATAATAAACAAGCTTTTATAAATGATAATTTATATAAGAAAACTTTTTTATAAAATCTCATTTCTTAAGTGCAGTATCTTAAAAGCATTCATTAATAAAACATTGACATTTTACCAATGTATATATACTCTTTAAACAAATATTGTTAAGCTTAAAAAGTCATGAATAAAAAACGTTAAAAAAGATAATTTGTTTTGAAGAGTTTTAGAAAATTTGAAGGAAATTTAAATTAAAAATTTTTTATACGAATATATTTTGACTCAGCAGCTGTGGACCATACATATGATGGGCAAGATGAATTCATGCAGAAATGGAGCGGGGAGGATTTCCGCGAAGGAGATCTAATTGAAGAATGAGTGTTGTAATGAATTGGTTTTGGTTTGCAAATATATTTGTTATGTTCTTGCAGCACTTCTTTACATTCTCAAGTTCCTTGGATGGCCTTTGGGAGAACGAAAAGATACCTGTAGTAACTGTGGCTGTAACGAGTAGTGCTCAATCAAATAATCTATGACTGGTAACGAGTTGCTCAATCAGATAATCAATCAGCTGATAAAAAGCTAACTACGGCTCCCTCATCCCTTATATAAACATATAAGGGCAAAATGATCTTATCTTCATACAAATATGTTTTACCTTTTATTATAGAATAATAAATAGAAACATTTAACATGTTTGATAGACTTATACAATAATTGTGTAAAATATATACTTATTTTTATCATAACTTATTTGCTTAATACATATCAAAAAACCATAACTTCTCTTCCTCCATCCTCCTCTTCTATAACATCATCTTCATCCTTTTTCTGTTGTTTTTTCTTAGATGTTGCATCTTTTTTTTCTTTTTGTGCTTTACGGAAATTCTCTAATGATTCCTGCAGTGGTTCAACAAACTGCTCAAACTCAATATCATTCATTGCTTGAATAACATCCTGACCGCTTATCGTTTTACGATTTCCTTTCTTAGCTATTATATTTGCAGATGATGTCAAATACAATATAAAAATTGAAGATGCTTTCGCCACTGCAGTTCTAGCATCTTTAGCAATTGTAACTCCTTCTGGTAATGCTTCTTTTATGATTCTTGTTACAACTGCATTTGGTAAATTAAGATCTTCAAGCCTTTCTGCCATCTGATGTTTTTATTTAATTATTCTATAATAAACATGATATTTTGGAGAGTGGTAGTACAATATTAAAAAAGATAAAAATATTAATTGCTTAAAATAAACTACGTTATGTTTCAAGGTTATGATGCAGCATGAACGAAAAATATTAAATAAAATGCAATAAAAATTATGAATTAAATTACCTTGTTTTAAAGATGCTATCACACTCAAGCTATCTTTTAATTAAATTATATTAAAATTATATCAAAATAAAAACACAGTTTCTTCTTATTTCCCGCCAATGTGTCAATTGCACATATATTCAAAATGAATATTGAAAATAACACATATAAGGAAAAGAAGGATAAGATGTCACAGGGATATGAAATTTTCCAGCATTTGTACCATTAGATTTAAATATATAATGTCAACAATCATGCTTCTGTTCTCAAGTGGTAGAAATCAAGTTCTCAAGTGGTATGAGTATGTGGTGGAGTAGTGTATAACACAAACATCAGGTCAAGATTAAAATTCACACCGCCATCTATATAAAATAAATGGCGCGATTTCGAAAGTTAAAAACACATATAGTATTATTTATTTGAATGTTACGTCAAAAGAAAAATGATCTATGCTGTGTGAGATTTTACCAATTTTTACCAAAGATAATAGTTATTAAAATATAACAGTCGCGTATATTTTATTTTATAAATATAAAATCATATTGATAGGAAATCTTTGTAAACAAATGTTTCAAATAATGATAATGTTTTCGCTATAATTTTCAATCGTGATATTGATAAAGTTGGAAATGATATGAAAATGGTAAGACTCCAATAGCTCCCAAAATTTTTTCACATACAATCGTAGAATGACATATACAGTTTAGTTGCCAGACAAAATATCTCACGAAAGATGACATGACGTCACATTATCTCCACTGGCACTCTACAGCTATTTCGCTTGTGTTACGTGATATGAATTTCGTCCAATGACAACTATTATTCGTTTCCCCACCTCCATTTGTCTACAGTATGAGTCACAACGTCACTAGTCCACTAACTATACTACTTTTACCACTACCATTAGATCTTCTCCTTTTTTCCCCTCGATCTAGTAAGTAGCAACTAACAACCCTGAAACTGACAAACTAGTCTAACAATATTTAGTTCGTATCACGGTCGTATGTCGCACGTATCGTGGTCCGTAGTCCGTGGTTTGTATAAAGCGGAGAATCTGCCTGTACGGTGGTTTGACAAGAGACATTCGGTACCAAAATTAATTTCGAAACTGACAGTTTCGTCACTGCAATCACCAACTACGACGAAAATCGAAACAAGGCACCATTCGGAGAAAAATGTCAAAAATCGAAGAAGGAAATGCTCATATACGACAAGCTGAGAAAAGGTATTGTCAATATAAAAGATACTGTCAATGCAGAATTGCGAATAATTATGTCAACAATTAATCTGACTTTCGTCAATTTTTTTTTCATGAAATCGATAATACGTACTTTTTCACAGCGTAAAAATAATTTCATTTTTATTGATCCACTTATTCAAATACGGTAAATCTATGTTATAGCTTAAAAACATCACTGTTAAAATGGAGACCTGATTTCGAAGTTGCGGCCGATGAATATACAAGTGCAGGTAAAATATATAGATAGAAATCATTGACATAACAATATCACACAATTAATGATCATGTTTTTTGTTATTTATTTTAGCAACTTGCTTTAAAATAGCGAAATCTTATCAACAATGTAAAGAATGCTTAATGAAAGCTGCTGATTGTTATAAAGAAAATAGGTCGTATCCTTTTAAATTGATATAGTTTTTACATATATTGAGATAGAGTATGATTTTATGTTTTTTTTTTATACAATTTAGAAACAATTTTATTCTTTAACATTAATTCTACAAAAGATGGTTTCATGCTGCAAAGTAAGTTCTTTAGATCCTTAATAATATATTATGAGAAATATTATCATTTGCTATAATATATTCAATTGTAGGAGTATTGAACATGCTGTTTTAATTTGCAAAGAAATGGGGAATCTTGCAGAAGCACCAAAATTAGCACATAGTGCTTGTTCTTTGTATCAAATGCATGGGTCACCTGATGCAGGTGCAGCTGTACTTGATAAAGCAGGCAAAATGATAGAAGCTACTCAACCACAAGAAGCACTAGAATTATTTAAACGAGCTGCTAATATCGTTATGGTTAGATATAATTTACTTTTGTAATTAGTGATAATATTATTGAAAGTTATATAATATGTACTTTTCAATGAAGGCCGAAGATAGTCCACGTCAGGCTGCAGAATACATGAGCAAAGTGGCAAGATTATTAGTAAAACTACAAATGTATGATGAAGCAGCAGATGCAATTCGGAGAGAAATTGGAATGCATCAACAGATAGATCATGCACCCTCTGTTGGTAGATTAACAGTAGCATTAGTGTTAGTACAGTTAGCTCGAGCTGATCAGGTAGCAGCTGAGAAAGCTTTCAAAGAATGGGGAAATTACTGTGAAGCTCCTGAGGTTTGAACCATTTAAAAATTTAAGACTTTGTAACTAAAAACATTATATTTATCTTCATTTGTTCTTACTTATCATCAGGTTAATACATTAGAAATGTTACTACAAGCATATGATAATGAAGACGCAGATGCTGCAAGAGCAGCATTAAATAATCCTTTCATTAAACACATGGATGTTGAATATGCTAAACTCGCTAGAAGTATACCTCTACCACAGCAACAATATGCAATACCTCCTCCAGGAATAAGAGCAAATGCAGCAGAATCATATACATCTCCTAATGCCTCGAAATTGGTAGAAGAAACTACAAGTGAAGTTCAAGTAAGCAATAAATTTGTTTATTTAATAAAACTATATACATAATATATATTATATAATAAAACTACATGTAAAAAGACTTATAAAAATTTTCTTCAATTTATATCACTTTTCAGAACATGAGTATTAAAGAATCTAAAGATACTACCACAACGTCATCTGAAGATACTATTGAGAAAGAAGAGCCACAAGCAGCACCTTCGAAAAACATAGGAAATGAAGAAGAAGATGACGAAGAATACGAAGGATTATGTTGATTGCATATTATTATTATTAAGTTTAACTATTTATATCTAGAAGTATAAACAAATTTTATTTTGTAAAAGATATTATATTATGTTAATGCATATATATATATATATATATATATATATTTAATGCCTAAAAATATTCTTTACAGGCATACTAATCATACACACACACACACACACACGTATATACATAAATCTTAAATCTTGTTAAATTCTTTAATGCACTTTTACTAAGCATTATTTAATGGTTAGTAAAAAATAAAGTAAAAAATACTTCGAAAAATATACTTAAAAATACTTTCAGAAATACATTGCTTACAAGGAAATTTTTCTTATTTAAAATAACAGTTACATAAAATATTTTAGATATAATTCCTTATACATGCTACAAGGAATCCTATGACAAGAAGTAAATATGTAATATATATGCATTTATGTTGAACATAACAATGTTTAAGAATATAATCTTTAAAAAATACTGTTCTCATGTTGATATCCGCTTCATAAGTATTGTATTTTTTTTGTTCTTATAGAATATATTCCGATGATTGCAGATCTTATGTCAATAAAGGTGTATAAACACAAATATATTTTAATAATCTAATTTCATGTTTACGAACTGTAAAAATATATATAGAAAAATAAATTGTTACTGCGAACGCTTAATCACGTGTTGATTCTCCTGATATTGTGTACAAGTTAAAAGAAATGAGGTTATGAATAAATTGAACTCTCTATACATGTATACTCACAAATTTTGTCTTCCAAAATCACGGACTATCTTTTTCTATGGCATGTCCTCAAAAAGATAAGAGATTTTAACACAATACTTTTCACTTATTCACAAAATTTTAAATACAACTTTTCACTTGTCGGTTTTGAAAGATTGCCGCGAAATGACGCATCAACTACTCAAAAACAAATCACTAAGGACAGACAAATTAAAAAGAAGCTTACATATACTGGATTATCTAAAAGTGTTTCATATATAAATACATAGTAAAAAAAATTATTTATATTATTAACTAAATAAAACGATAGTCTTTAGTGTATTAAAATTTTATAGTTGCACGCATTTTTTTTTCACTTGTTTCGCTAATTCAAGTTACTTTAGAAATATAGTATGTACAATTTTCTCAACTTATTTCTGTAACAAATTAAAAACTAAAATTGCACAATTTATTATGTAATTACAAACAAATTATAATAAATCTCATATTGTACTGAAACTAAAATTGAATTCAAATATAACAACAAATGTCAAGTTTATACAACACGATATTTTCAAAAAATTAGCGCGAAACAAGTCTGCGCAAGCTTCAATCTGTGGATATAGATGAGCAAATATCATCATGCAATAAAACGCTTTTAAACGAACAAGGAACATGAAACTCCTGTATATTGTTACGAAACTAAATAAATAATATAATGAAATATTAAACTTTATTATTTATCATCTATAGTTTATTGCTACTTCGATTATTAATCAGTCCTCTATCGAATGACTGTGAACTTCACTTTAGGAGTTTCAACACGAAATCAATATTACAGTGGCTGTTAGAGAGGCGTGTTTGCGCACGAACGTTAAAATCGAATAAATAGTCGTCTGCAGGAAGACTGAAAGCAGACGTCACAATACACGACGACGTCGTGGTATCATAACACTAGAGCGCGAGCAAGTGTCAATTTTGATTATTGTCATCGTTCATCTAAGTATCGATAGTTCTGTCAAGATCGTTTGGAATTTCCACCGATGATCGGCAAATCGCGTATACGTATTTCTGTGGGTGCCGTGAGGCGGCGAGAAAGGCCACCTCTTTAAATTAAAAGAAGGAATGACGCTGGAGAATCCGTTCTTTGTCGTCAAGGAGTAAGTAAAAAAATGATCTCCCTGTTGTATGAATTTTTAACGAATATTCTCCAAGTTTCAGAATTATGCATAAAAAAGTCGATATCAATATCAGTGAAGTTTATGCAGTTGTCAAGCTTTTGAATTTTTGTTGCTCCTTTTGTGACATTGATATCGTATATATACATCAACCCTTTAAGAATAGTCACAAACGAAATTACAAAGAAACTTTACTTTTGCTGTTTCGAAATAATTTCTAGTTGTTATAACTTTCGTTGAGAATGTTTTACGATAATCCATTTATTCTGCATCTTATCTTAATATACATATACATACGTTATAAACACCTCCCTCTAATCTGAACTTTTTATATGTATTATTTTGTTCGCTGAATTTGTTCAACGTTTGACTCGTTATTTTTATCGGGAATAGCGTTGAATCTTTTTCCGCAATAATTTTAGATTAAATTTATTGCATTTTTATGTTTTTATAATACGTAGAGAAGTATATTAAATTTGCAATACTCTATTAATTGTAGCAATAGACATTTTTTTTATTTTTTAATATTTTTATTGAGAAATAATTGAATTATTATTATACAATGTTTTTATATTTTAATGCGCATTTAGTAGACACAACAAACATAAAGTGACAATGTATAATCGATTGATATTTCTTATCAAAAAAGACTTTTTATTTCATATTACCTATAACTCATTTCTTAAATTATTTTATTCTTATATTTAATAGATGTTACTATTTATTACTACATATGAATTACTAGAAAGAAACTTTGATGTATATTTATTACAACTAATTAAAATTTCACATGCACAAAATTTTACCAGTTTGTTAAGTATCAAAAACAAATTTCCTGATATTTAATGTACTTGTTACGATTATATAACACTTGTTAAGTCAAAGTGCTTATATTTATATAACATATTTGTGATCAACCATTAATTATTAACGACGTTGCAGCGCAAATATTTATCGTTTCCTTCTTAAATATGAAATAATTTTATTCCTTACAAACAATAATAGTTTGTGTTGTTTATTTACATATATTATATTATTCTATATTATATATTCTTATATTTTAATGTATAATTTATTTATACTACTGATATAATATTTAATTAATGTACTCATTATAATTTTTTATTTTATAATATAAATAATATCGTTTATTTGTTTTGTAGCGAAGTTTGCAAGGCCTTAAATAAAAACCGCGGTTTATACGGGCGCTGGACGGAATTGCAAGATGTTATTGTCACGAGCTCTACCGTGAGTGGGGGAATCCCAATCTCACGTGACGAATTGGAGTGGACTACTACCGAATTACGGAAAGCCTTACGCTCAATAGAATGGGATCTCGATGATCTAGAAGATACGATCTATATCCTTTGATATACATCTATACATTACAAAATATATGATATTAATTCTTTCAGTATTAAAAATTAATACTAAAATGGTGTACTTGAATAGATAACAGGTACATTTTTTCTTAAAAATTGTCATTTATTTATTGAAATTTATATAAAATTAATTGAAAAATGTTCTTTTTAAAACTTTGAATTTTTATATCCATATGCTATATTTCCCTTAATGCACTATATGTGTGACTATACGTATTGTAGAAAAAAATCCGACAAAGTTTAAGATAGATAACAAGGAATTAACGGTTCAACGAAGTTTTATCGAACAAACGCGAGAAGAAGTTAAGGTAATACTTCTTAGATAACATTCAATGTTTATATTAATTAGTAGTTTAATTTAATATTTTCGGAAATGTATAGGATCCGACTGAATAACGTGTAAAAACGAGCATGACGTGACTGTTTGTGGAAAAATAAGAAAATGATGTAAAATACAATTTTTTCATTCTCAGATTAGTTTTCGAGAAAATCAAGTTTCAAAATTTATCAGGTATACTTCAACTTGGCTAATTACCGATTAGATATATCTGAACGATCAATAAAATGTTATTCTAGATGCGAAAGTAAGCAAAAAATGTAAAATAAAATTGTTTCATTCAAAGTTTAGTTTTCAAGAAAATAGAGTTTGAATATGTTTATTTAAGAATAAATTATCAAATTTATTTTTCTCGAAAATAAGACGTCTTATGAAAAAATGTTATTCTATATTTTCATACATGAAACGACGTTTTGTCGATTATTTTACACCTGCCCAGTCCGGAATTAGCTCTATTTAAGTATACTTAATAAATTCTCAAACTCGATTTCCTCGAAAACTATGTCGAGAATGAAAATATTTTATTTTATACTTTTTTCTTATTTTTCCACAAGAAATCATGTTATGCAGGCTTTTAAATATTATTCGGCCGAACTCTCTCTCTCTCTCTCTCTATATATATATATATCGATCATATTACTAATTTGTTGCAGACTATGAAGGATAAAATGAATTTAAGTAGAGGCCGAGATCGCGATAATACAGCGAGACAGGTTTGTCGGATTTACATACTATTTATATATATTTGATTATCTTTATAGTTTTTGTCATCTATTATCGTCTTAATTGTTTAGGAGCATTCAATGAAAGTACCAATTATAGTTTAAAAAACATCACGAAAAATATAAGACATACATACATGTTCTTATTATGTTTTATAATTATATAACTACATAATTCTAATTATGTTTATCATTCGTTCAAATAAAGATAATTTATATTATCGTATTTTATATTTAAAGTTTGTAACACAACATATTAACTTCATAGATGGAATTGAAAGTAATAATTCATTTAAATGTATTTTCTTTTATACGTTTAAATTTCGCTCGCAAATTACTATCGTATACATTGCGACACCTATATGAAGCTGTCAAATTCACCGATAATGTTGATAGTGATTATCAAATTTGCTTGTTTGTTCCTTAACGCTACAACTTTTCTATTGCTTTACAAATAAGATACTAGCATTCGAAATTACTGAAATAGGAAAATGGTTTATGCGGTAAATCAATATTTGATATCATGAGTGTAATTCATAAGATAAGATTTTTGTACTACATTAGTATAATTTAAATGTACTTGTCAAATGATTATTAAATATCTTTACATCAATGTGTACATATTTATAGCTAATATATATATGTGCTATATTTTTGATTTAACAGTTTGTATATTCATATTTCTTTATTTATCGCAGCCGCTCTTAGATAATAGTCCTGCTCGAGTTCCTGTCAATCATGGTACAACAAAGTACAGTAAATTGGAAAATGAAATTGATAGTCCAAATAGGCAATTTTTGGGAGATACGTTACAACAACAAAATGACATGATGAGGCAACAAGATGAACAATTAGACATGATAGGTGAAAGCATTGGAACGCTTAAAACAGTATCCAGACAAATTAATACTGAATTAGATGAACAAGCAGTGTAAGTTTCTAATCAGTACTATTTAAATTTATTGTTGTTGATAATATTACTTTTTAGTTGGTTTTTGAATATATGTTTTTAATTGTTTCAGTATGCTAGATGAATTCGGTAATGAGCTAGAGGTGACTGATTCTAAACTTGATGCAACAATGAAAAAAATGGCCAAAGTTCTTCATATGAGTAATGGTAATTATAATAATTACATTCCTGCTCCTACTACTGCAACATCTAGTGTTTCTGATCTTGCCTCTAAACCTTCTTCTCTATCATCCTTATCAAATACAATAACTAATTGTTTCTTGTGTTCTGGAGATTAAATAGATATTTTTATTATAATTTTACCATAATTATTCAGTAATATTTATAAACCACGTATTCTTTTTGCTTGAGCATTTTCTTTTGTTCAAATTTATTTACAATATTTGGCTTTGTTATTGATGCCTAATTTTTATGTGATACAAAATTAATAATTTTAAGCATTTACTGAAAAATTATGGAATTGTGTAATGAATTTAATAATTCATTTTGTCTTTACAATAACATTGCATATTGTGATTATCCATGAATAAGTCATTTCCCATTCATTCTCTTCATTAATTTAAGCTAATTTTTAGCACTGTTGCACTTATTTTTAATGATTTGATTTTTCTATTAAATATATATAGAATTATACTGCTATATGATTATTTAGAATGAAAAACTTATTGGAGAGTAGAAGTCTCATTAAATTGAAGTTACTTTTAAAGCAAAAAATTAATAAAATAAATAGCATTTATAATTCATATATTTTATATAATGAAATAACCATTTTAGTTTCTTTAGTTTTTTATTATTATATTAAGTATTAAATTGACAAATTATTTATTATTTATCAAATGATTAAAGTTTTAGTAAAACGATAATAATGAGTTAAAACATGTTATAAACATGAAATAAAAGTAAAAATTGATCCATATATTTAGTAGAAACTCCTATTTAAATTATAAAAGATCTTTCTGTTATTTTATTCATCATTTTTATTATAATAATATGAAAGAAAAAATTGAAAAATTTATATTTTAATACTCATCTTTCTATAATCTTCATGCTTTTCTTACACAATATATTCAAACATAAGATCTTATAAATGTTATGTTAACTTTTATTCTTATCATAAAAAAAATAATCAAAAACAAAGATTAATTTTTTAATGTAAACAGTTGTTGAAAATCTATGTATATAAAATAATTAGTATATAAATTTATAGTTTTTAAAAAAGTTATATATATTTAAATTTAGTAAATGATCTCTAAAAGTGTAGTATTAAAATGGACCAGTTGTAGTTTCAGAACGATAGTTAATTTTAAAACAATACAGTTCAAGTATTTATTTACATAGCACGATAGGCACTAAATGGTAGTATGAAATTCAATAGCAACATCAGAAAATTAAAGAAAGTTAACATATATCAACAAAATATAGATAAATACACAAATTGTATATAAATACCTCAGTATATAGGGATTTAAAAAAGTAGTTTAGATGAGTAGAGAAATGTTAACGTATTGCCAAATATTTCAAAACATATATCAAAGCAGGAAAAGATAGCACAAGTAATTTGTGCCTGAGAAAATTTTAATGTCATAAATTTATAGACAAATATATATAGTATACATATATACATATATACTATTAGAAAAACATTTTCAATAAATTTGGAAACTTCTGATACTTCTACTTCCAATGTACACAACATGTGATATTAATATATTGATCAAAGCGTAGACAAAAATAGTTTAGGACCTGTTAGTGTGAAATATTCATACGATATTGTGAAAGTACCAGTCAGTTTATGTGTGTAATGAATGTAAATGAAAATATAAAGTTTGAAAGAAAAGTGTTGAAGAGAAAGAAGAGAAAAATGTGAAAACAATTATTTGTACGTATGGTGATTGTTGATTGATTGTTTCTCAATGCGAATGAGATTGTTCATAAGTACTATAAAATTTAGTGACTCCAGGTAATCTGAAGTTCTCTCTCCATTTTAAGAAAGTAAAACATAATAAAACGAGTTAAAAATTAGAAACTGACACGTTTATTCATTGTTAGAAGAGTGTTGATAGTATAATGTTGTGAATTCATACGTAAAAGAGAAATTGTTTATTCTAGTTGTATTTAAAAATTAAAAGAAGAAATTATACCTTATTATTTCACATAAATGACCAATTGTGAAGACATACTGATAAATAAAATTTGAGACTTTATTTATACTGTACATGTTACTGTAAAGTACCACAAACTCCTACCCACTGAAACTATTCAAATAATAATTACAACAATATTATATATGTATAAGAACTCGTTATATATTGAATTCTGTGTTTGAGAGATAATAATGAATATATTTTTTCATTAAATTTTTGTTAAAACCAATTTTCAGCACTTTACTTTGTTTACTGCATTCAGTTTCTCTAATACTCATATAAGTAAGCAATATAAAATCTCTCAATCATGGAATATGATCTTTTTCACCTAAAACATGTTTATAAATGTGTCTTATAGGTATGTCATTTTTTCCTCATTTTTTGCTTTTATATGTTTATGCGAAAATAATTTTTATTCATGCGTTTATGCAATTTCTAAAAAATGAATATATATAAAAATTATTATTTTGATGCTTCTGTTTAATTTAATAAATGTTACAATTACTGCTTGTTATGTATAAACAACTCAAACTCAAAATATAATTTTAAAAGATATTTAAATTAGTTTATAATATTGATTCTTTGCACTTTTAAAGCATTGGATGGATATGGCAAACATCTTTTAAAATATGTAAAAGATTAAATCTTAATAACAAATTTATAGCTTAATATTTAAGTGCAGAGTATCAATGTAGAAAATCTAGTGTTGTTATAAAATGTTTGTTGAAGAATGCATGTTGAAAATAATATATAATATTTACTGTTTGAAGAAGGGCCAAATATATAAATATTAATTTTTCTTATATAGTATGCCATATATGACTTGTTTAATTTTACCGTTGTTCAATGAATGACGATAAAATCTCTTGATTCTGACTACTTTTTTTATAAGTGACGCATGTGATGTTACTTTCCGTTTGTTTTAGATCGGAGACAATGGGTAGCCATTGGAGTGTTGACCGCTATATTGGTGTTTCTAATAATTTTATTTATAATTAAGTGAATCTCGTTTAATTTCCTAGTTTCCTTAAGAATTTATTGGTTCTTCTTCATAGCATTTAGACGAATGTGTTAAATTCTGTTTTAATAATGAATTATTAATACCGATATTCTATGATCCATTATAATAAATATTTACAGTTATTACATTTTTGACAGGATAATTATGAATTCCCTTTCCCAATTGCAGGTAACAACTAGATTGAAGTATCCAAGTATTTTATATATATTATATTGATTTCAACATTTCACAATATTTTAATCTATCTTGTAGGTTTTGGTAGATGATATATTAATCTTGATATATTAATATTTGGTTAATGATTAATAACATCATATTACATACTCTCCGACGTATTGTTTATTTTGTATTCATATTAAATATGTATCAATATTTTTATAAAAATGTTATATTATACACATATAAAATGCTGCATAATGATACATATTATAAAATACATTTGAATTTCCGTTTTCTTTTCGATTTTAAAAATGTTTTCCCAATCTTTAATATTTCATAAATAAGTCATACAGTGTATTACATTCAATTTTGTATATTAGAAATTAAAACAATTGCCTTCTTTCGGAGGAACTTTTGAAGCTTTCTTAGGACTTAAAAGGAGACTAAAAAGTATGGCAATTACAATAAAATGATTGTATATAGATACTATATACATGTTTGTACATACGTACAAATAAGTTGTATTACAAAAATGTTGAATAAATTGAATAATGTAAATGGCCTGGTAATGATAACGGAAAGATATGTCTACTATATGAAATCTTTGGTATGATGATCATTATTTTAATCGCTCGTATATATAAGCACATGGTATTAATTTTCAAGAAGAAATGCAAGATCACATTATAAATGATGTGTTAAATAAAATGATTTAAGTGTAAATATACAAATATCATCCTGCTTCTGTGACGATTCACTAGTATAATATTAATTTTATCATAAGTCTGTAATCAAAATATGGTTTATAATTTTTTAAGGTAGTTATAATGTATAGTATACATTCTTATTTCAGAAGGATATATAACTAATTTTGCAGTTATTATTTTGAACATATTTTTATGCTTATTTTTTCCTTTAGTGCATGTAAGGCACCTCTAACGCTATGAAATAAACTTCTGAGTATAACTTTATATTGTGGTTTAGGGTTCGAGTCGTACACGATTGTTACAGACGGCAGGCAAAACTTTTCTTATATCATCAATGTTCTCAACTTCCATTCTTAGCCTACTGACCTCATCTTCATAATTCTTTACCCACTGTGTTTGCAAATTTTTTGCATCCGTTAAATTACGAATTCTTTGATCTAGACTTGCAGCTACAATTTCCTTTTCAGCTGCAGCTAAACGTTCTTCTAACGGATTTAAATCAGTATTATCTAAAATAAAGAAATTCAAATGTATAGATACTAAAATGTGTAGTTTTAAATAATGAATTTAATTTAAAAAAAGGTATAGATAAATTAAAAAATTATGATACAAAACAATAACGTACCAATTTCCGGTAAATTTTCAAGTTCTTTTATTATTTCAGCTACTTCGGTTAGAGCTTTATCGAGTTGTTGCGATGCTAACGTTACATTAATCTTAGCTAGACTAACTTTATGATTTGCCTAAAAATGATTGAATAACATTGTAATTATATTATCGTATAGTATAGTTATTACAATAAATAGTATGTGCAACTAATTCCTTACTTCGGTTGTAATATTTGTATCTTGCCCACTTCGTTTCTCGTATTCCTTCATCATGGAATCTGTAATATCAACTCTTTGATGTAATTTTTCAGCTTCGTTTCCTACACGAAGTGCTTCTATTTTAGTTTTATTTGCTTCTGTTCTAATAGTGTTCGCTTTTGCACTAGCTTCCTCTGCATGCGTCTAATATAAACATATTTCATTTTCAGCGTATAATAAATTGTATTATATATTACGTATGGGATTAACTATACTAACCTGAGCATTTTGTGCTATCTCACGCGCACTTTCGGCTTTATATTCAGAACCATTTAATATGTTTTCAGCTTGTGAAGCTTTCTCCTTGGCATCCATGATTAATGATTCAATATTTTTTATATCTTTTAAAGCATCTTGGGCTTTAACGCGCTCTCTCTCTACTTCAGCATGAAATTCTAAAAATAATATTATAATTGAGAAATTTTATTATTTCTCCCCCTTTAAAGAAAAAATATTATCATTAGTAAAAGTACTTGATGTGATATATACCACCCAATTTCTGTAATGTTTCCTGAGCTTCTTTTAAAGTCTGATCTCCTCGTTTGACAGCATCATCTACTTTTTCATTTGCTTTATCTAATTCGGCTACAAGTTCGGCAGTAGCCGCTTGCTGATCTTGTACTAACTCTATTAACTCCTCGCTCTTTCTTATTTTCTCTACTATTTCATTTATAAGATTTTCGTTTTGATCTAACAGCAATTGTGCTTGTTCTTTCAGTTGTAATCCCTATAATGTATTTTATTGTCAATATTTAAATTATTTTCGATAATAATAATAGTTGTCATAGTTTAAATTTACCTCATTATTTACGTCTTCAACTTGATTTCTCAATTGCTCGATGTCAACAGGTGGAAGTGCTAAGTCGAGAATCAGTAAATCTATTGCTTCTTGCGAAACTGCGGATGATTTAGTGGCTGCTATGCTGGTAAGATTTTTCACCTCGCTCATACGATGCTCTAGTAACTCTAATTTATTTTCTAATCCTCTAATATCATCACTAAATACAAAATAAATTTTTAGAAGAAATATAATACAGATAAGATGATTTTGAAAACCATTAGTATAGTTATTGGTAATAATTACGTTATTACCAATATTCTAAGATAAAGTAAATAAGTACGTACGTCATGTTAGAATATTTTGCTATAGTTTTTTTTGCGAGACTATAAGCTTCCATTGTTGTATTTCGCGCCTGTTCTGCCAGTGCATGAATCTTTTTCGCTTCATTAACATTTCTGTAAAGTTTGGGCAATATTGATTATGAAGAAATACTAAAGGTTTATAAAATTATGTTACTTACAATTCGGCAAAGAGACGCGCGTCCTGCGCGATTGAAGTCATTTGTATATTTTGTTGACCAACTTGATCCGCACGTGATTTCGCTTTTGATAATGCAGTTGCTCCATCTGTGGCTAAATAATCTTCTGTATCCTAGCATGTTTAAAATCTAAGTTGAACATCCAATTTTATAAATTTCACATAATATCATATCAATATTATTCTTACGGTTAATTGAGCATGTATTTTATCAAGCACTTTTTCTGCTTCATCAATGTTCATTAAACCTTCCAAAGTAGTTCTATGTGCATCGAAAGCAGTCAGGTTCACAGTTTGTGCAATTTCTTCAATTTCATTCAACTGATCACGTAATTCATCAAGTTGTTCCACCAACGTTTTATTTTCACCTAAAATATTTTTCAAATATAATCTCATTTAAAAAGTATGAATTATTGAATAAATTATACTTACTACCAGATCCTTGTTTAGCAATTTGTAGAAGATTCTTTACTTTATTCTGAACGTTTTTCAATTCTTTCTCAAAGTCCGAATCTTTTATAACTGTCGGACTGCTGTTAATCTTTTTGAGCGTATTTTCTAATTCAGCTAAGCGTTCTCTATGGCTATTCACCGCAGCTTGAACAAGATTGTAACAGTCAGGACAATCGACGCATCCATTTTGTCTGTTATGTTTGTTCTCTTTACAACGATCACAGCGTCTTCCTTCTACATTAGGGAAGCACTATAATACAGGATTAATTATTCTAATAAATGCATACAAATTAAACTTTCCATTGTATCGTGTAACATTTTATAAACTTACTGGACATTGTCCACTAGCATCACATTGCAGGTCTTGAGAACCGATATTATCACAATCACAAGGCTTGCAACCTTCTCTACTGAATCCATATTGATAAGAAACACATGCATCACAATGTTGTCCAGTAATACCAGGTCTACATTCACATTGACCAGTAACGGCATTGCAAGTACGATTGTAAGATCCTTCAGCATCGCAATTGCAAGGCGTACATCCCTAAAAAATATGTGATTATTTAACTTAGGCAAACTTAGCAATTATCATACATTATGAAACGATTAGCGGATTGAAATACCTCTCCACTTAGAATATGATAATATCCTTCTTCACATTTATCACAATTTCGGCCGGTTACATGAGGCTTGCAAGTACAATGACCTGTTAATTGTTCACAAGGTGCTACTCTACCATCGCTGAGTTCGACTGTGCCTGGCGGGAAACATTGGCATAGCTTACATCCATCTTCTTTACGATCAGACAATGCGTCTCCGTAATATCCTGTTAAATGTTATAAACATCGTTATTTATAATTTCAAGAAAGTACATGAAATATATAACAGTTACATTTTACTTACCTGAAAGACATTCTTCACAATGGAAACCAGCTGTATTATTTACACATTTCAAACATTCGCCAGTTTCGTGATTGCAATTTCTTACAGCGTTCAAGTCGATATTGTTGTTACAATCGCAAGGTCTGCAAGCTATACCCTTTTCAGGATTTCCGAAGTATCCATCCGAACATGTTTCACATCTAGGTCCTAAAACAAAAAATGATATAAATAATAAAACTATTTAAAGACATTGTAGGACTACTCCATGCTTTCTCGTAATCGGTTGTTCTGACTAGTTTCCGATAAATACGTTTTTCAACACAACTTCTATCCCTGTATCTAAGGCAAGGTCCTGTTACTTTATCTTATTAACGAATCCACTAACAAACCCGGGACGAAACAATTTTTCCTTCAAAGAGATTGTTCTTACCTGTTCTACCCAATGGACATTCAGAACAAATTGGATCAGGATTATTTCCAAGTAATATACAAGGCCCATTGTCAGGACACGGACATGGTTTACAATCATCAGGTGTACCCTTTAATGGATGACCGTAATATCCACGTTTACATAATTCACAATTGCTACCAGCCGTATTATGTTCACAGATACACTGCCCTAAAATAAATCGAAAGATATAAATTCTCTCCGATTCTAGAATAAATTTCTACATTAATCTTCGTTATAAATTCACTCGAAAAAAGTACCAGTTTCAGCTTCGCAAATATCTGCATGATTATTGCAATTGCAAGGGACACAAAGTGCAAAAGGACCACCATTAGGCGGATCATGATGGAATCCAGGTGCACAGGATTCACAAAATTGGCCTACGTAACCATGGGGACATTGACAATGCTCCACCCAATCAGCGGTTTCACCTGCAGCTCCACGGAGGGCCGTCTCCAACTTAACATCATCTAAGAATCCTCGACCTGTAGAAAGAAAATTAAAAATACATCAGTAACTTCATAAACACAAATTCTATCTACGAACTTAATTAAGATACCTTGATGCGTATAGGTGCCACGAATTTTAATAGCTGTTAAGTTCGATAAAATAGACATGAAAGCTCGAGAGGAAAGGCGAGGTTCCCAGCCATAACTAGGATGTTCATGCAATTTGAAACGATATTCATGTGGCTGAAATAATTTTTTAATAATTAATAAGCCATTGATATAATTACTTCACTGTCTTACTTACTGTCACTGAAGGTAAATAATTTTTTTGTCCAAAAATTGGTTGTGTAATTTGTTCTCCATTTCCTCCCTCGAGGATTATATCACGGACAGTGGGTGCTGGACCAGCTTCCCCAATTCTTAGTGTAAATAATAAGTCTTGGTTATAAGATGCACGTTGATCCCCGAGGAATCTATCTGCATTTTTCATCAATAAACAGTATGATATTTATTTGTATAAATGAAATATAAAGCTTTATTGTGCTTATATTTTCTAAAAATTTTATTCTTTATAGTTCTTATCAAAAAAAGCAAAGGGTTTATTATGTATTTGTTTTTACCAGGAGCAATAAAATATGCATTGTCTCGGTCCAATGCCGTGGCATATATCGTTTGAGTAAGAGGATCGTAATGAAGTGGTATCGGGTTACCAGCCACGGTAGCTTTCCATCGTTCAGTTCCTCTCACAAACATACTCTCAATTACAACTTTAGAATACCCAGTCGCTGGTCTACACACTGAGGAATGTCCGTAACAGAAGCATGGTGTACAACCGAATTCATTATCCATTGCAAGATTGAAAAATCCCGGTTTACATCTATTTATGATAGAAACGGTATTATTACTTAGTTCTTCATCTTTATTATACACGTTATGCTGTTAAAAATATTAACGATATAAATTTACTAACACTCGACATCGCTTCCCTTCAACATTTTCTTTACAGATACAAACACCATTAGTAGGATCACAAGTTGGTGCATTCGCAAGGGAACCGGCTGCGTTACATTCGCAAGAGGTGCAACCGTATGATCCAAAGTTATAATAATTTGCTGCGCAACGATCGCATTTGTCACCTGTTACACCAGGTTTGCACTGACATTTTCCTTCGCTGTTACATTGTAAACTTCTCGAACCTGTAAAATGGCATCGAATATTTATTCATTTTTTACTTTTAGTAAATATAAAAGGTTCAAATTATTTTCAATATCTTAATCGATTTTTATAACTTTTTAAAAAATATATTTCAAGTAAATTATTAAATAATAAAAAATTGTCAAGATCGCGATGGCGAAGAATGCAACAATTTACCAATTTCGTTGCAGTTACAAGCGACGCAATAACTGTCTTCCGGACGCTGATAGAAATTCTCCCTACAATGTTCGCAATTCGCGCCATCACGATTAGCTCGACAATCCAGGCAGTGACCACCGTGACCAGAAGCCTTGTATAGTTCCTTATCGAAGAAGCATCTCTCTGAATAACCATTGCAGTTACAAGCTGAAAAATAAGGTCACGATATAGATTAAAATAAAATTTAAACAATAATGAATCGCTTGTATATGTATAATAATAAATAATGATAGATTAATATAATGATAAACAATATTATAAAAAATAATTTTGATAGTGTATTATTTGTTTTAATATGAATAGTAACATTATCTAGATATTTACTGGATCCCGAATACCACGGAAGAATTCCGTCCCACCGTGATGAGGTACTAATCATCACATTCACAAGTAATAAACATCCGATTAATCTCATTTTAGACGACCAGTTCATTACACAATTTATAAACAAAGAAAAAACGAATAATTTTTCTTAATTATTACCACTCTTCATCAAAATTTGAAATTCATTTTGAGAATTAAACATTGAATAAATGTTCTTATATATTTTTAGTAAATGATCCACAAAAATATAAAATATATAAAAAGTTGTTTAACTTGGTACAACATAGTTGCAATAATTTACAATATATGCATGTTTAAACACTGACAAATAGAAATTTTTTTAACAATAAACACTGTTTGTTTACATTGATCTTTCTATAAGAAATCGTCTACTATAATTACTAATGACATTTAACGATGCAATAATGACGTTTTGTTAATAATAAGTAATATATTTTATTGCACTGAATAAAATCAAGACCATCTTGATTTCTTGTTTGAAAAATTCGCGTCGATACACGATCTAATCAACGCGATGTAATAAATATCTGCTTGTATCGTAATATCTTGAGCACTGAGCTCGCGATCTACAGAAAAGCTGCATTGTGTGCTCCTGTATTGCCAACAGTCCCCACTTCAGAACAAGCAATGAACGTAAAAGGTAAAGCTGGTTAGGTAATGCCAACGTGATCGTGAACGCGAACTCTCTTCGACTGCTTGGAAAGGTGATACTCGCAATACCGAAGAAATTGTTCTCCCTTGTATAAAATACCTTCATATTCGATATAACAATATATGCCAATATATTAGATTTATAGCACGCTATTCTATGTCGATCTGTGTTACAAACAAATAAATAGTTATCAGTGATATCAATATTAGAGCTAATACGAGATATATCTGTATCATAGAAAAATTAAAAAAATGTAACAACAACAGAAGTTCTATTTGTTAATTTTACGTTTTGTTGACTTTTTTCAATAAACAACCGATGCACTTAATAATCATCTTTTTTTTCTTATTATCTTCTTCTTTCGTAATAAACAAATGCTTCTTTTATTAATGAGATGACATTGACATTGACAACATATGAATTCTTTCATTAGATACTTTTACTAGACTTTAATAGGAGATGAAAAAAATGGGGCATAATAACAGATTTAAATAGAAACTAAATAGTAATATGATTATCATTTATAACAATCATATTATCATACGAGTATGTTCTAGTCACCGAATATAGTACCTGAAAACCCGCCGTTTGAAGAGCAGGTTTGTCAAGGTCCACCTACACACTGACCAGGATACTGACCCTTTATTGAAGATATTCTCTTTTCATTTATACCCATGATATGCGTGTGTACGTGTGGATGTGTGAATAGTTACACACGCGTATCATCTTACTTTCTGCTAATTCATTTCTTAACGATATTTCGCAAAATTACGTTATATAAAGCTATTCCAATACATACGTTTACATTCGTGCGCATCTTTAGTAGTGGCACGTCCCCACGGTGCATCATTATAAAAGGGCAAACACTCGTTGCAATCTGGGCCAGCAGTATTATGCTCGCATCTGTGAATAATTAAATTTTGTCTCTTTGAAATTTGTAGTTGAAAATCATAATATACATATAATAGGTGGAGGAAATGAAAAAACTGACGTAGCCGTATTTGAATATTGTCTTAAAATCTTAGGTATATGAAAAGACACGAAAACTTTTTTATTTTCCATATATATGTACGTATTTCCCAATTATTAAGCGAAAATTTACAAAATTACGAAAACGTTTTCCGTGATATTTTATATTCCAGATATTATTGATATTTAATCATCTTTAATCAGTAATAGTATATTGCAAGAATATGTATCTCCATACATTATCTTACCTACATACTCTGCGAGTTTTTCCATCTACGCTGGTACTGTTTACGCATTCTCCAGCATGGCCGTTGCAAGCGCAACGTGCTCCAACGGCGACGTCAGCGATCGCATAGTAGTAGGACTTTAATACATGATCATCGCCAAAAACTTCGTCTCCAAAAGTGTTTAATCTATCCAGAGTGATCCTCAAATCAGTTGCTTGTACCCATTCCTTAAAACGAGGATAGCGTTCGTCATTTACTCATTCTAAGATATATTATTTATAAATCATTTTATTATATAGATTTATATAAATCAAAAGTGAAATCTTTATACGATCCTTATTAAGCAGAGTCACTGTTAATAAAGAAACGCGATTTTAGCGAAGAATTATGAAATGATAAAATGAAAACTATACCTGCAATGCTGGATTAGTTTCGAAATTATATGCCGAAGGTCGACCTTCTAGAGTGGAAAATGCAACAGTACCCTTGGTCAAAGGCGATATATCGGAATAGTCAGAAGTACACAATACTCTGGTATCATCTCCTCGTACAGTTTCCTTTAAATCTGGTAAGTCATATGTATCTCTGCAGGTCGCGGAATAGAATTGGAAAGGTTCCCATGGCGACTTTTCGTTCTTCCTCTTGTAAATACCCCAGCTTTCTGGACGCGGCGACTCGAAAAGTGCTCTAACGTAAGTTATATCGAACGTTTTTCCTATAATTATTTAAAAACACTACGTATGAGAAAACAAGGAAAAATGTAAAAAATAGACACATAAATATTTATTATTATCATTATTAGTAGTAAGTAATATCAATATCATATAATAAATATTTATATATATATATAATAACTAAATATTTTTGAAAAATATATTTTCAATTATTTGAATGATTCTTTGAACAATATAGAAATTATCACGAAATAAAGGGATTCTACGCCAGTGTAATTCTTCACTGTAAAGCCAGCGGGGTGCAAGTGGCTGATTCTTTCCTAAATGAACACGTGGTACACAGACAGAGATTCTATGTTCTTCACGTGTTTAAGGAACTTCCACTGTTATCCGGATTCTCGAGACATGGTGTTAAAACTAGTTTACACGCGTATGGTAAAACTATTTCATGATAAGGGTCGTTTCAAAATATGTAACATTATCAGTTTTCAATAGGGGAAAATGTAGCATTGTAGAAGTACGAAAGGGTATCTTCTAGCGGCATGTACAATTAGCAGATGCTAAATACGCAACGTTAGCATTTTAATTGAAACAAAAGTTTGTATATGTTATCTCTAACTTTAACAATAAATATTTAAACAATACGTTCCCTGTTTACACAAGAAAATAACTTCAATTTCGCGTTAAATTTCGATAACAACTTTCACAACTATTTTTAAAGAAAGGTTATAAAATATTATAACGGTATGTAATGATTGTTCAAGAGAAAAGCTCACAAAATAAAATATTAATACAAGAATGAAGGCTCGCTTACATGTATATTTCCCCATCAGTTCGTGGTTCCGAGAATTATCTCATCGCACACGCATCCTCATAGATAAGGATGTGAAGTAAAAAAAGATTAAAAAGGGAGAAATAGAGAGCGACAATCATTGAGGACGTGTTAAAAGTTCATCGCGAATACCGATGAATGAACTGCTTTTCTCTATCTATAGTGTAAGATTCATCGACATTATCTACTATAATTCCGCAACGAATGATCTCAATTAAAGCGATCCAAACCACAGCCACATTTGAATTAAACCACAATACTTGATACATCGCGGGCAAATTTTAATACACTGAAACGAACGTTTTATTATGATATATATAATGAAACTCATTTATCTTGAACTCCATCTATTGAGAAAAATTTTTGGTTAATGTCCGTTCACACGAAATCCTGTCCATTGAATTCACTTATCTGAGCGTAAATTTCCATTATATGAACAGAAAATCATAAATGGCGGAGAAAGCCAGTGTATTCTTATTATATATATATGAACTGGTAGTTCCGCAGAATTTAGATAGATAGAGCTCTACTATAATTAATGTAGCATCTAGTATGTCATACCTAAATGTAGTGTGAGATTAACTTGATTTGGATATTCGATACCCTCGAACATTGTTTCCGACTGCCACCAAGTTGCATTGTCGTTATTGTCGTGATCGGTAAGGTATAAGGCCTGATGGTCTCCATATTGACATATCTCACAAGATTTCTTTTGGACCCCAGTCTGTTTACAAAATTCTGTTGGCCGATCTTGACCACACGTGTTCGTTGCTTCCATAAGTACGTTAAATGCCGCATTCTCAAAAGGTGGTATACACCTCTATAACACAGGGCATTTAAGATCATTTCAAAATCAGTTTAAAAGAACCGCAAATTTTTATTGAAACATTAAAAAAATTTCTTTGTTTTATAATTTATATCTTTTTTACTGCATTGGTTTCTTATTATTACTTTCTTATCCTCATGTCCTCAAAAATAAAATTTGGACATTTTTTTTCCTGCAAAAGAAATTTCAAATTTTTTTTTCGAAAAAGAATTTTTGAATTTCTTAATGTTCTAATTCTAAATGCTAATATACTATAGTAGCTCACACAAATGTTGCAAGGCCACCTAGGATGTTAATATTCACATTTCCGTCCCAAGTCGTTCCTACAAAATTATATTTCCTACAGAATTCTTGCAAGGATATATTATCGAAAGAATCTTACTACGTAAATATTGAATTTTAACACCCCTAACGACAAATACAATAGAATGACGTAGAAAATAGGATGAAATATACAGAATTAGTATTTTAGAACTTTTTCGTTCCTTAATACTTAGAGGGTCTATTTAGTTTTATCTCTCCAGCTATCACCGAAAGTTGATGTAACTTCGAACCTTTACTGTGATAACCTAATGTAGTAATATCAAAAAAAAAAAAAAAAAGAAACCGAAATTCTGATGACTAAGAATAAACAGCAGACTGCTCGTATTTATGTTCCTGGAGTAGTATAACTATGGAGAGTGATAAATGCTTACAGAAGAAATCTCGAAAAATTCAGATCACTATATTGTATGGAACATATAAAAAATGCATTATAAATTAATATCGAACTATTCAAGTATATAACAATCGAATATATAACGTCATTTAACGTGTATTACAAATTATTTTTGTTTTACATGAAAATTTGTCAAAATTATGTTTAATAATCATAAAGTTTAATACAAAATTTATATTCACTGTCATTTTTCTTTCACAAATATAATAAATAATATATTAACAAAAGGTGCACGAACCTGTGGCTTTCCACTGTCGTCGTAGCATTTATCTTCGTCTCGATATTTTGGAAATCCACGGTATAATTCGTCTGTGGGGTCAGGTTCTGCAAATACTGCCACCAGGAGGATTGGAATTAACATTAACATCTTCTTATGTCTTCCTCTAGTCATGTTTGAACCTTTTTCGATGAGTCTTCTTTGTCGTAATTTCGATCCACTTTTTTATCGGCAGAGGTAAATCCGTCAAATTTCCACTTTTTTTAATTTTTTTGAAGATTAGAGCGAGCACTGATATTCGATCGGGCCCATCGACAAGAACACCCCCAACAATAATTTTTTAGTTTTTACTGCTGAGACCGCATTCCGCGAATCGCCTCTTATCTACCTAATGTTCATTAATCTTTGTATTAGCTCTCAGAGTCGTTATTCATTCTCAGTATATTGAACTTGATATAAAAAAGGTTATATATAACTTTTATAAAAGTTAAAGGCTATTATCATATTTATAATTTATATTCTTAAATTATGAAATTTTAATAATTAAATTTTTACAATTTAAGTAAGACATTCTGTATACTATATTCTATTCTATATTTATACATTTTTCTATTAAGAATTAGTCACTAAATAAAAACTTAAAAAGAATGGTGAATAGAAATCGCTCAACATGAAATTACCACGTAAAATAAAGACTTTAATAAAATCGTCTAAATAATTTTTAATTCAAATTAAAATACTTCTATAATATCACACAGGTGGAAACTGTTTGAATAAAATCGAACATCACTTTTCACTTTTTTCAAAAATCTTAAAAATTAAAATATTATATTTAACGATACTTCGTTTTAAAAATCTAGGAGATAAATATGCATATATTCTTTACGAAGTTTCAGATCACGAATCATGAACTGCAATTTGAATAAACATTTACAAAGCTATAATTTAAAAAGTTAAATTGTCGATTCATATATTTGCACAACTCTATTAAGTATAAAAATAAAACTTTAACAAGAAAAAATTATCTGTCTTTAATAATCTTTTACTAAAGTAGCAGTAAAATTTCGATATTCACAATCGTATAAATCACAAATTTGCCGCGAAGTGTTCACTAGTACTTTGGTCAACAGAATTCACACAAGCATCGCGAATTTTGAAAACAGAGAAATGAATTCTTATTCTAACCTCTTCGACCGACGGAGAATTGGAAAACCATGAAGAAAGCCTCTCTTCATGCAACAGCTTAGTGAGAAACTGAACGGGAGTGAGTCCGTGAGTGAGTCTGTGGGAAGTCGAATGTGCCGATGCCAATGTTTGTGGTGGTAACGTGCCGCCACTCCTGGTAGAAAGTGTAGGCCAAGAGAAATGTAACGACCAAATCGTTAGGGTTACATTTCGCATTTTATTATTACCAATATTGTATGCAAATATACAATAACAAATAAGGCAATAACATCTTTCTAGATTTTAATTTTTGAATAAGAAAAATTCGTTTAAGAATTTGAAAAAATATATTCTCTCTCTCTCTATATATATATATATATATAGATTTATATTAATTTAGAATGTTTGGTTAAGAATATGATTTATAAGAGATTTTTATTTTTGTTAGTTGAAATGAAAATTAGAGATTATTTGTTAGAGCTCGTGACCAGTATATCTTGCTAGAACGGAAGTGAAAAAGAGATTACTCAGGAAATGATGATTTCTTTCTACTATTATCAATATTGTACTATAGTATACTTCAACTTGTTGTTTTTAATTTCTTTAAATAGGATATGTGGAAAAGTAGAGTTTTATTAAAAACATTATTATCAAAATTTGTAAATAATATTGTGTTAATGAGAATGAGTGATTGAGGATAACAATGAAAAGAGACGAATACTAAATTGATAACAAATACGATGTGTATTGACAAACTGTTTTATGTATAAAAAAATTGTACAATATTTATATAATTCGATGTTTATCACTTAGAAAATACTGACAATTTAGACTATTATCTTTTTACCAGGAAATGGGAAGTGATAACGCAAGTCCACCCAAGCGTTTATATAGTTTTTTAATCAGTAATCGTTTCACTGTCATTAATGTGATTTGATTTACAATTGATAAAAAGTTCAGTTAATTTATAAATGAATACAAGCGTGTAAGTTTAGTATGTTGAATGAAAGTAATAAAGAACTGTAGAAGCGATAGAAAATTATATTTGTATAAAAATATAAATGTACGATAAGATATGTTTTTTCTTTAAGATAGTCTTTTACTACATTTGCTAGTAGTATATTATTAAACGTTGCTGAGTTCAGATAGTATGAAGAGGTACATAAGTTATTATTAACATTTATATATACATAAAACAAAACTATATGTATGTATGGCTTTAGTTATCATCTGAATTATATTTCCGTAACTGCTATTATGATCTTACATGTTCATTGAGTATAACTTAAACATACGTTATATTCATAAAAAATTATATTATGTATATAAGCGTATGAGATATTCCTCGATTTTATCTTATAATTTAACAATAAACGCTCTCATATTCGTAAAATACGATATAGAAAATTCTATTCCTAACAGTCAATTTTTTCAACGTGAAATAGACATTAATAATATTTATCAACGCTATTATTTGTTTTGTCATAGACAAATGTATCTTCTTTTGATGAAACAACGTCTGAATTTTTTGATGATTAAAATATTAGTTTCAAATTCATTTCGTTAAATCGCGTACACTACATGCCCCCATCTAAAAGTGTAGAAAGGTGTACCCTCAAATCTCGAAGATTTCTAAACACGTCCTCCGCAGGGATTTCTTTCTGGTTCTCATCGTTATCATGTTGAATAAGAATTGCATTCCATTTTGCGTCTTTAGCACCAATGTAGTCATTATTGACAGAATCGCCAATATGTATCGCTTGTTGGGGACTTATGTTGATACTATGTCGTTTCTTTGTTAACCTGAGCGCCTCGTCAAATATCAAAGTATCTGGTTTCTCCACGCCGAAATCGTAGGATGTTAAGACAAAAGAAAAATAAGGACGTATCCTTGTATCCTCGAGTATCGCTTCCAATCTCTCATCGAAATTCGATATTACTCCCAAAATCAGTTCTTTTTTTCTAAGATAGTCCAGTAACTCGATAGTGCCTGGATACTTGTGCCAGCACATACTCGTGCCATAGCATCTTATCAAACTGTTAGCAACCTATGGGTCATAACGATAAAAAGGGGTCATCGATAGTAGGTATGAGTTTGGGTTAAGTTCTTTCAGTACTCATTTTTCTCTTTCTTTTTGATAGTACTTCCTTCATCTTATAATATATACTTTTGTATTAATCACGGAAATCCAAAATTGAAGTTAATAAGAATAAAAATATGTTCCTAAGATATAAAATTAGTAATAAAATAGGCAGCAGATAATAATGAAATATAAATGATTTGTATTCATTTAAAAGGTTCAATTTTTTAAAACGGTCTTTAAGTTTAATTCATCCTTAAAAGTATTAATTTCATTTACAATAAATAACACCTTTAAGCCATATCTAGATATGATTAATACTTTCGCACAACTGTATATAAATGATCGTTTGTTAAAAATTAAATGTGAGAAAATAAAAATAAAATATTTATTTTATTCGTTTCATAGTAAAATATAAATTTCCGACATCGTGATGGTTTTTTTTTATCACCTTATCTAAAGTAGCATCCGAAATGTAATTGTGTTGGTCCTTAAAAACACTATGAACTAGTTGCCTCCACCAATTTTCCCATCCGATGCCTGTATGTTTCCCATAAACAGGATGTTCTATACTAAGCCTATGAAAGCTGTTTTTGAAGCTTCGCGCCAATTTGCGTCGATCAAGTGACAAGCCGTGCTGAGAACCAATTTCGACGTAATCCTCCAATTTCGTCATCAGCAACGTACCAGTGACATCGAAGGTTATTAATCGCGGTCGGATGATCTTTATCATTTTAAAATTTTATCTATAAAGGAAGATACACCAAATATCTAACACATTGCTCCTGTGACAGCAGTATGCAACCAAAAAAATAAACACTTGTCTCACGTCACGAACAGTATTACCAATCTCAACTTCGCGCAACAGAGCTTTTTTAACATTTCCAACGCAAACGGAAGTTAACAATAAAGTCTTTCGAATTTACATATTTTTAATGTATTTAACGTATGAAAACATTGTTTTGATATTACTTCGAATGATCTGATCTTTTTACATGCATTTTGTATGTATTGCTTTATTGTTGTAACACGTTGAATGATTATAGCTCTACATTATATTATGTGATATTTAAAAATCTATTTATATTATAAGAACTTAAATTCTGTATATAATTATATAAAGAAATTGTATCATGGTAGTTTTTTGTTTGTAATATTACAATTATAAAATATTGATAAATTCTTATTCATGAAATTTATAAAAATGGTTTGACAAAAATTGTAAGTTATTTAAAAGGTAAGTTGAAAATATACTCACGTATGAAACAACAATATCGTGAAGAAGCACAAACTGTACAGTAGGTGCATTAGCAAAGCTCATGCGCTTCGTGCAGAAACCAGAATAGATGTGACGACTATTCTCACGCCGTTTATTCGTTAACACGTGACATATTCCTGAAGAAAACATGATACAGATAATAGTTAAAAATATGCACCTATGATATATTTCTACCATAAATTTTAAATTAAAATTGAGTGAAATTAGAATAATTTTAATATATTATAGTATAATATTCTTTCGAACCATTAGAATAGTGTATATGTGTACATACACTTGTAGTAATCATTTTTGTATAATATTTATAGTGTTTATGCTTTAAAACACGGTCATACAAATAGGCCTAGACACTCGCTAGAAAAACCCGTCCATCTTTTAAATCGAAAAAGATCAAGATTTCCTTCGGAAAGGTCTCGTTTTGCGTACAGACAGAGATGAGTAGAGTGTCTCTGTCTCTGTCTGAGATATTCATAGCATGTCACGCATGCGCAGAACGAGACTTCTTGTCTTCCATGTTGATCTCTCACCATTCAATTTTTCAACGATTCCTTCTATGCTTTCGGTATATGAATGTCAAGACCTGTTTATATGACTCTGCTAAAAGATGACTTATGTATTATATTTGTCTTGAATACTTAATAACTGAAATACTTGAGTAATTGAATAATTATAATTTGTTAAAACAAAGGCAATTATGGAGATATAAACTTCGAAGTATGTAATAGGTATTATACAGAAATTGGCAGATTTGTATAAACCTCAATGTTAATTCTTTAATGCTTAAATCTTTTTGTATGAATTCATATCCCCAGGATATATTTCATATTTTCTGCTTTTTTGGCCGAGTATGGAATAGAGAGATTTACATACCTGATTCTGCAAAAGAATACAAGAGTATCACAATTAATAATAGCAAAAACAATAACAGAAACAATAAAAACAAAATAAGATTCAAAGTTGTCGGAAAGAAATAGCTATATAGAAAAGAAATTCCTGAACGCTATCTGATCAAAGACTAAAAGAGTAGATGCGAGAAGCTGGTACAAAAAGCTGCTAAAATTATCATCGTTTATTCACCAAATGTACAACAGACAGCGTTAGGAAGGCAATGTATATATATATTCTTAACATAAAATATCATACTTAAAGTCATAGATATCAGCGGATAAAGAAAACAAGCTGCCAGAAAACGAATATATAATAAATTTGGCGGTTAAGTATGCCCGTACATGTTACAAGTGTCAGTATTAATAAATTAAACTGATAGAACTCATAAATTATCTAAATTTGATCGAAAATGCATATTTTATACGATGCAATGATTCATGAAAAGTTGTATAAATTTTATATATAATATTTTAATCAATATTTAACAATCGGAATAAGTACATAATACTTCTCGCGTGATTTTGTTTATCACGCAATAGATAAAAATGTTCATTTAGTATGCAATGTACACAAGCATTATTTTATAAGATGCATGTAAATATATTATATATATATATATATCAGATCGTAGATATAACGTAAAAAACTTCCATTATTTCTATGTACAGTTTTACGTATTTATGTATTATATATAGACGTGTAAAGATATATATAAATTACAAAACATTACTATTTAGTATCTCTAAGAGTAATGACAATAATATGTGCTCCTTATATCCTCTATTGGTACGTATGGAAAATTGTAAGATCTTATTGCGGTCACTTACAGTTATTTTGTATCGGGAAAAGAAATATCCGGGGGAAGTTTGGCCATTTAACGATCTTTACGCTAATAAAATCTAATTATTGCGCGCGTATAGTTTTTTAGTCGCCCTATCATATACGCATTTGTTTGGCTTTGATTCCGTGATTTAAAAACTTACTTTTTATCACTCTAATTACGTGAAAATTATGAAAATATCCCATTATTATTGCTAATTGGTTCATATAAAAAATAAAAAATTAATGATTTAAGAGTGATGTCTTAGAACTTAAGAAGAATGGTTTAGAACTTAATTCGTAGAGCAGGGTTTCTCAAACTTTCTGGTACCGCACCTAACGACATGAATATTTATATTACGTATGCATTTGTTCGATTAAATTTTGTTTCCGCTCCTTTGTATTTTGCTTCAAATTAGAAATTTTTCTTCTTATATTTTTCTTTTTTTTTTTTTATTATTAAGTAAGACATGAATACAAAGAATTTCTACAAAAAAACTATCAATATGGATTCATATATAATATTTTGAGTAAGCATTTTGCACTTTCATTCGATATTCAATTTTTGTTTCTTTCCTAGAACTCTCTTGGTCTTAAGGAAATATATTTTTCACCACAGTGATTTAATTGCACTTTTACAATTTTCATTTCTTTTTTTTTTTTTTTTTGTAAATATGTACGATAAGGTACAGAACTTGATATTTTCTTCAGTCAAATATATTTTAATTCTATAAGCTTATTCTACATAGAAACATTTCATGGAGGGTTGAAAAAGCTGCTCGATTTAATCTCTCAAAATCACCGTCCACTAAAATACTCGTGACATTCAAATGCAAAATGCTTCGATATCTTAATCTTCTACCTTTTACGAGTTCTCAGTTCTCAATCACGTTTTATGAACTTTATACTCGTTCAATCTACTTTTGAGAATCCCCGCAATAGCGAACTCTCAGTTACAATCGTTCGAACAGCTTGCTGATGCATTTTATAAAAAAACAGTTTAAATACGTCGTACTGACTAATCATCACAGCGTAACAGTAAAGACGTAAATAATAGTAGTAGTAATAATAATAATGATAATAGTAATAGTAGTAGTAGTAGTAGTAGTAGTAGTAATAGTAATAGTAGTAATAGTAATAATAATAATAATAGTAATTATAATTATAATTATAATAATAGATTCTTTTTCCGTATATCTGTATAAACCAAAAACATAAAAGTAAGAGATACATTTCTTAATATATTGCGCATCCCTTTTAAGTATGTTCTATATTTATATATATATATACGATTTATATTATTTATTTATCTATCAAAATTTGGTATCTCACAGACTTTTCTATACGTGTATATGTATATGTATATAATATATAATATGTAATAGAAGTACATATCATTTCTGTTTTTCTTCCTTGATATTGATATAATACAAATTCATTGATTCACGATTGGTGTTGATTTGTCGAGTTTGCTTTGCTCTTTCTAACGTCACGTCGACGACACATATCGTAAAAAATAAAAAAGAAATAAAGAAAGATATACAATACGTATAAATACAATCTATATTCAAGCTATATAATTTTTCTACAAAAAAAAAAAAAAAAAAAAGAAAAGAAAGAAGAATCAATCAAGATAAAATATAATTATATGTGCGTTGGACTACGTTAAGAATCACCATGACAATTTCATGGTGTACAATCGTTATCACTTTACAATTTGCATGACTCTGATGGATTCCTTAAAAGTAAAATCGTTTTATTACAAAGTTGTACATAGCGGAAGGTGGTATACTTTGCTTTTTTTTCCTTTTCAATCGTAATAATCGACCGTCCCATTAGTTGCGCTGTATTTTAAAAGGAAACAAACCATGGGATAATCGACCAACGATTTAATACTTCCATGATCATTGTACAATGATTGGAATTGGACATGTTAGTCTAAAATTAATATATACATATATATACATATATATGTATATATGTATACATGTATATATATGTATGTATGTACAAATGTTCCATACCGTATGTATATAATAATCATTGCGATAACGAGATATATTTGTTGCGGCAGTCATCGTTTCTTATTATTATCATTAGAATTTCATTAATAATATATGCACGAATAGTACAATATATTCTCGCCTATCTCTAATAGTTGTATGTAAATAAAAGTTATCTTCTAAATACATCGATCAGTCTCACAATCGTTATATCTTTAATAAATTGATGTAAAAGTTCTTTTTCTCTGTATCTGCTGCAGCACAATCACGATGGTCAATACATTATCATCATCATCATCATTATCATCATCATCATCATCATCACCATCATCACCATTATCACCATACAGCTAAAACGTTCTTGCGAGATCGATCTTCTTATAAAATACATACACAGGACACACAAAGTATTCAAATGATGGTGTATTTACAATTGAACTAGACACAGATCCTATAATATAGTAGATATTTTGAAATTGAATCATTTATTATGTATGGAGAACATGTATATAAATTTCATTGATTTCTATTTCAAAATATGTATGTATCATCTATTCTATAGGATCTGTATCTATTTCAATTATATATATGTGTATATTATACACATCATCGTTGGAATATTTTCGTGAGCTTGTGTACATCACAATTATATATGTTTTTCCATGCTATATCATGCTTCGAAATTGTCATTCCTTTTTAATCTGTCTGTCTCTTTCTCTCTCGATGTATGTGAATTTAAAACAAAAAAAAAAATCTAATACGATACATCAATACCTATACATGAAACTTATCTAATTAAAAATAAAAAAAAAAGGAAAAAGAAGAAAAAGTAGAATAAGAAGAAAAAAAAAAAAAAAAATTGAATGAGAAGGAACAAACTATGGACAGGGAGAAACACCGGCTTGTAATTTGTAAAAATAAAAATGCAGATGCATGAGAAATACTCAAAATTTTCAGACTAAGAATCGCACCATAATTTCTTTTAACATATGCATATAAATAAATGCAGCTATATAAATTATCGTGCTTCGATAGATTACTTAAAATTACTGAACGTAAAGAATCATTGTAAAAAAAAAAAAAAAAAAAGAAAAAAGAAAAGAAAAGAAAATAAAAGAAAAAGAAAATGACCATCCTTTGTTCGTCAGACAAATTTTTACATGCGGATCGTAAGATTGATTCTAGAATTTTTTGTGTCGCCTACGATCCTCTGTCTTCCCCTTTTTTCTTTTTCTAAATAATTTCTGTTGTACAAAAGATCGATATAGAAAAGAAGCTTGCATAGTATATTCCTTCGGGAAGAATCGTTCTTACGTTTCTCATCGCAAAATATTTTTAATATCGGAATCTGCCAGGTCACTGTAGTAAAATACTTGCACCATTTTTTTTTTTTAATTGTTTTGTATCTCTCTCGCTCACGCGCTCTTACTCTCTCTCCCTCTCGCTCAATTAATCAATTAGCAGTTCTTGTTTTTCAAGGGACATTTTTTTGAAATACGATCGTGAAAAGAAGTAATGCAATTCGACAATAACGATCCGCCAAAGTCAAGCAGTTCTTTTGTCAAAATCACATGTTTTTTCGAATATCATAGATCATAATAGTTTCTTCTTATTTTGTTACAGGTTTTGAGTACATTTTCCAACGTTAACGTACACGATGTATTCAAACGATGCGAATGTATATATGTGTAATAAAATCTTCATATAAAAATCAGTAATTTATGTCAATTTCCTCTCACGGTTTGATTTTCATTTATTCTTCCAAAATCCTTTTCCCATTATGTACTTTTGCACAACAGAAGAAAATTGACATATTATAAATTTCGAGCGATGTACATTAAAGAGACTTGCGCGATGCTTTTGTTCTCTTGAAAAATAACTATGATTTGTAAGATTTATTGAAATGACGAAGAAATCAATCTCGAGAAAAATGCTCATCAATTTTTGGCTTTGTAATTATCAGAATGAATAGTTTACCAGTTTCAATAGTAGACGATAATTTATAATTATTTGTAATTAAAAAAAAAAATTCGCTTAGGAAGATGAATAAAATTTTTAAACACATCATTTTCGAATTCTCGCGGCATATTCAAAAGACATTCCAATAATAAATCTCACAAACCATACCGTTTAAAAATTTCCTCGAGATTTCCTTTAAATCAAAACATATTAAATGTATTTCAATTACTATATTTCTCTGTACCAAGGGACATCAAATTCAAATTACATGATAGCAATGCATAGAAATTTCGATTGTTTTTCCTTTCATTTAGTTTTGTTTTCAAGAGACATCTGAATAATTGAAAATTAAATACTTTAAAAAATTTTTAATGCAACATCACTGAGCTACGTAACATAATTTGATGTTTTTCTGCAGCTATTTACAACAGATAGTATGTAATATTATCTTTAATAGCTGCTTGTACGATATATTATATATATGCTCTTTGTAATGAATAAAGTTTTAATTTATCATTCACATTTTCACTAAAAAACACACAATTATTTGTATTCTTTATGTATCACGTAATTATGTTACTTCAAACAAGAGACCATTTTTGTATTCATTACAAAATTTTCTTATGTAAGCTTATTTTATAATGTTTTCCTAATGTTTAATCAATCTGTGGGCACCATTTATAATTTCCTTCTCTTAAGATGTAAATAACTCAATAATAGATTAATATATATTATATATATGTATATATATGCAAGCTAATTGAAAATAAATAATTCATTGAATATTGCCAGCAGATTGACCTGGAATCAAATGTTCCTCTTTGTGTCCCTCTTCTCTGGCAGTGCTACAGAAAGTTTATTTCATAAAAAGCAGAGATTAATTTGTATAAAAATATATATAAATTTATATAGAAAAAAAGGAATAGCATATATTGCAAGTAAATAAACTTACAAAATAAATAAATTAAACAAGTATTTCTTATTTGTTTCAAGGAAGGATCATAGAAAGTTTATAAAGATCGTTTTAAAAAATTATATGTTATAAGTTGAACGAGTATATTATAGAAACCTTAATTGTAATATGAGCTCTTTTAAGTTCTAAAATTTATTCTCGCTTTTTAAAAATTCAATATATACTATTAATTACATATGATTTATTAACCTATGATCCAACCTTTATTTGTGACATATATTAATTGTTATATAAATCATAACGTGTGAGTTACAACAAAAACATAGATATTAATATTCACAGTAAAGAGATCATAAAGTCTCCTAGTCCAAAGAAATGTACAATTAAAATTTGTAGAAGGACAAAGTCATCGACGTTGTCCTTATACAAATCATAGTTTCGATGTTTGATTCTATATGAAAAACTGTTATCGTTTCCTTGTTAAATAACGATTGTCAATGAGCTTAAGCCAGATGGGCAGCAAAAACGCGGCATTTAAAAATTTTAAACCAAATGCCTGTGTGAGAGAAATATTATAAAAATTGCTACTATCCCAGAAGTAGATTATTATTAAAATTTAATTGATTATAAAAAACTTTGTATCATGCATAATGTTACATAAAAACAATTGCTATGTATTGCACATATATAATTTTAATTCTGATTCTACAGTCAATTAATATATTCAAATAAAAATTTATATTATTCATCGGGTTATCTGTCCCAAATATAAAATAAATACATATCTTTCACACATCTTTGGTTTCATGATTAAGATTATTTTAACTTGAAATGAAGAATTGCTACTTTTTTTTTGTAATATTGAGTTTACATGTTATTTTAGAGATATCTTATAAAATATGTTTCTAAAAAAATCGTAATAACTCCTGGGTTAAATATATATATATATATATATATATCTCGATTTGAATAATTAATCATTGTGCGTATAAGATTATCTATTGATCAAAAAAAGGAGAAAGAAGAAAAAGAAAAAAAAATAGAAAACAAATGTTCCAATAATCATAGAAATCTGTTTTCAACAGGTACTTTTATGTGCTTTTGTTCGGTTATGTGCCCATCTTTGAAAACTAGGAACTAACAGTTTTCACTTACTTAGCATTACTCTTACTCTATACGTCGTTACTCTGGTATTAATCAATTGTTTTTATATTAATGCTGCAGTCACCCTGAAATATTATAACAAAGTTTTGCTGGTCCAGTTTGCCAATCTGATTGCCATATTCTCATTCAATTTCTCTCTCTAATAATACTGCCTAAATATATCATCATATTGATATGATGCTATTCAACAAACTTCATTTATTTTATTATAAAGTTACTCTTCATATTATTGCTATTAGTGGGTCAGGATTTACAGTACCTGAACACATTCGTTTCTTAAGTTGAATTACTTAATTTTAACGTCATGGACCTTTATATAGATCATATCAAATGCATCTGGTACAATGTAGCTATCATGACCCTAAGTGAATTCTTTTTTAAAATTTTTGGACCCAAATATTTGAAACGTGATTGGCATCTTGGAACTTCTACACGAATATTCACATATACAATTGCAATGATAGATAACCCAGAAAACAAAAAGCTATGGATAAGAAAACTTGTATACCATAGAGTACATTAACTAATGCTTAGGACGAAGATAGTATAAACTGCCACTTGCTGAATAATAATCTTATATCTCATATTACATTACAATGTCATCACAGTATTTTGATGTACGTAGCTAATTATTAAACTTATAAAATAATTGATAACTTTCCACATTTGGGAGTCATTTGTGGAGAGTTAGCAATTAATGCATGGCAGTTTATGAGGATTTTATATATGCTACAAACGGTATTCAGTAGAAACATTGTGCTCTTCTTCAACTATCATTCTTAAAAATCATCTAACAGACGTGGAATACAATTTAAGAATTCACGTCCATAAAGACAATATCATATATATAATTATATATTTATATATATATTTTTTAATAACCAACGATCAAGGACATGAATCCTATGCAACCATCCCTAAGAGCACTATCCATCTACTGTACATCATAACAGTTATTCTAATTACAAGAATTCATTTTTGTCACCATTTATAACATTATAAACTCTTTGTGCTCGATATGATAAAACTTAAACAATCTTATCCAGAGCCTTTGTAACCTGGGATGGTAATAATAGCATACATAACACACAATTTTTCATTGTAGCATATATCTAACTATATAAGAAAAAAATAAATTAAAATTCTATAAGAGACTGACATTAATTAGAGACTGATTGCCTGGAGGAGGCTGCGTGCATGGCAAAATCGACAAGTGGATTACTTGGGACGGTAACGATGGAGTGTGAAGTACTACTGCTTAAAGTAACATTAGCAGAAGAAACTAAAGACAATGGCTTACAAGATAATTGATCGATTTGTTTTATAGGTACCAACTTAATTGGCACATCTGTTTTTAACCTGACAGCTTCCGATACTGGTATAGCTTTTAGTTGAACACTTTTCAATGGTTGTATTTTAACCGCTGGTTTTACAGTAGCACTTGCATTCTGAATAATTTTGGTAATTTTACTCTCACCAACTCCTTGGTTGGAGGATTCATCGTAGCCGGAATCAGAAGATGAATCACTAAACGTTTTGCTTGTTTGCTTAGAGACTGTTGCCTCTGTACCAGACTCTACGCTATGAGCAGGACTAGCAGATGCAGAACTGTGAACAGGACTGGCAGATGCAGAACTATGTACAGGACTGCAACTTAATGCATTCGTTTGTTGTTGTCGTTGTTGTCTAGCTATACAACCAATACAAGGCTTTATCAATGAAGGATCCACTATTACTTCTCCATATGGACCTTTGAATATTGTTCCACAGCAAATGATCTCCCTAAAATAATATAGCTGTATAATCTTTTATGAAGAGCTTTTTTTAGAACTTAATAAATAAAAAGGTATACATATTTCAAATACCAAAGAAAAAATCTATCAAGTTCTGTTTATAAATTATTAAAAACTTTTTAACTGTTTAATAATGAAAGACCAACCTTTTGAAATATGTTAAATCAATAAAACCATTGACAGTTATATCATCCTTTGATTCTGCATCATCTTGGATATCTAGTTGTTTTTCAGTTACTGGGATATCATCACTATCTATAGGACTACCAACTCGGCTCGATCCTTTACTGCCATCTCCATTCAAATAATCTTCTAAAAAAGAACAAAGCAAAAAATAATCGTAAAATTATAGTTTTAAAACATTTTATTTAAAAATACAAACTTGTTAAACACCAACCTGTTAAATCGTCACTCATTGCTGGGCTTTGTTCTCGATCTCTGTCTGCTTTCAAATACATGTGTTTCTTTTTCATGATCTTTTCGAACTTTTCTGGTATATCTTTCATTTTCTTTTTATTTTTTGATTTAAATTTTGTCAACGATTTGATACCAGGTCCTGCACGTGCATCTACAACCTGTAAAGTACAAAATATTGATCTGTATATAATCGTATTTAATTTGTGCGAGAATAAATGTGTATAATCAACTAACGCAATTAATATTTATTAAAACTTACATGTCTCCAATTACGATTGCTTCCCGCAGGTAATTTTTTCCATCTTTTTACCAAAAGTACACATGCATTACAAATTTCTCCAGTTCTTCTTTCCTCAAGTTGAAAGCACTCCATAAAATCATCTTCATACTTTTTACTATCTGTAAACCTTGAGCTGTAAGTAAAACAAGAAAATGTTAGATCGTTATTACGATAATTTAATTTGTAAAACAATACATTATATATAAGACTGTATTTATTAAAATTATGTTATGTTGCTTACCTGCTGGATTTGGCTTTGCAAATGCAGCATCCAGTACTAGATCGATACACCTTTGGCTTATGAAAACTAAACATTTTGCACGTTATTTTCAAACTGCTTCTGAAAAAAATTGAAACATTAAATAACATTTTTTAAATCAACATATAATCAATCAGATTAAAATCTTGTAGAATCTTACATAAAGAAAGTATATCACATGATAACAAATTCACAAAAAACCAATAAAAGTTTATCCCAACCAAATTCATTCCAATATATTTTTTCACAATCTATTATCGGTTTATGTTTATTATTGTAAGTAATTACCTACAAAGAAGAATTGCATATAGGAACACACATGTATAACATAATCGTGAACCGTACGTTTAAACGCGTCCTGAAAATAATGTACCTTTACTGAAAACAGCATGTTTCGATGATCGTGACAGTAGATCAAAATTAGCTCCGTTTCTGTCCGTACAGTATGTAAAAATCATGTAAAAAGTTCATTCGCGATAATTTGTCACCAAGAAAAAACCACTGATCATCACCATCTTTATTATACTTGTTTACATCGATTTGTTGCCAGTCTGTAACTAACACCGCGATTTCGGCTTGACAGTGTATACGTGCAAGACGCTACGTTCTCTGACGCACGCATGCTACTAGGGGGCGTCCATAATCTCACGAATCCCCACTTTATATTATACACGATAAAACTGCAAAGAAAAACAACGTGCTAAAGGAAATCGACACTTTACAAACACTTTTTTTTCTACATAGAATCACCAAAGTCACTTGTTTCATATTATACTACACTATTGTTAATATCTATGTTAAACGTTATTGATAAAATGTGCTGAATCAAGAGTACGATGTATTAGGACACAAATGTATATCTTCTTCCCATGAAATTATTACTTTTCATCATACTAATATCCATCATTGTTAAACTAATTATAGAATCGTTATAGCGTGGAGATTTGTGTCATTTTGAGAGAGATTAATGAAGAAAATATAATTTCATTTAACTATTATATATAATTTTATCTATTATTATAGACATTAAAACTTTTAAATTATTATGAACAGAAATATGCTTTACATTTATTAAGAAAAAGATATAATAGTTAAGATTATCATTTTGCGACTATTCAGTCAAGATTGATCACTTTGGGTGGAAAAGAAAAGAAATAGAGAAAATTATGGTATATCGACAAAACTGGTATCTAAAAATAGGGATCGTGAAACCACAACAAAATAATGTGTAAATATGATGAACATGGAATGTCCCAAAATATTATTTTTTGTTTTCCTTACAAACCCTTGAAATGCTTCTACCTTTATCATGATATTTAAGAATGTATATAAATATTGTTTCTTTTATTATCTACTGTATGTATATTGAAATTATGATATTAAAAATATCAAAACCTTCATCAACATGACTTGGTTTTCATAAATATCTCTTCTCGAATCTTTTGATTACAAAATATTTTATCGCATTTGTTCATTCACATTGTATGCCATATGGCTTTTGTCTTAATTCAATTTCAAAAGCAGGTCAGTGACGTGTGGCGCATCACAGGTAACATTCAATAAAATTCTACTATCTAGAGGGGTGTACTTTATTTCGGCAACTTTATTACGTACTTAGAAATGCGTTCACATTTCACAAACTGGCATTCATTCGACAAGTATCGTAATAAGTACTACGTGAAGGCAAACCAGTTTTCCTTCGATATGCCGAATTTGCTCTGTACGTTACCCATCCGTCCTTGTTTTTCTCAAGGATGATATTGTTCAGGAACGTAACAAAATGTTCAATGATTCGAACTGAGGTATCGTTGATAATGCATGCACTTTTGGATTCCATTCAAAGGACGATTATAATCTATACTATTATAATCTATAAAAATATATCCTCTCTGCATAAGCATAAAATTCTTTCTATACATGTTAAAACATGTTAAAATCATAAAATTAGAATAATTTCATTCGGAGAAATATATAAAAATTTCATAAAAATTAAGCTTAAATAATTCTGATTAAACCATTAAGCACCAAGCAATAAAATAATGCGTAAATGTGTGCATAAATGTATTATTAGAAAAAAATGTAAATAAAGTAAAATGCTGTTCTGCCAAAGTACCAAAGATGTATTAGAATAATAGATATTGTAAAAGTTCGTTATAAATAGAAGACACGAAAAGGAATGTTGTAATTTAAAGAAAAGAAAGAATTATCATAATGTTACAAAATACTCTACTTTTTCAAACAAAATAAAGTTGTAAAATTTAGATAGAATATCGAGTAAATTCTTGGAATTTCTTTTCTTAATCACAATAGTCACAACATATGTATTCAATAATAGTAATAATGTGAATCGATTAAAAAGAAATTACAAATGTAACGTTGCGTTAATAGGAGTCTTTAGTAGGTTAACATAATGGAGAAACTGAGATATGGAATAAAATTCAATCTAAAAACATAAAACATGACGGAGAACCCCCGTGATGTATTATCTATGATCCTGAATATGAACTTATAAATCTTTCTTAGTTTTCTTTCAATATACAACATATGTATGTATTTTTTTACTGATTCTGGGAGTGGCGCCATCGGTAGTTGAAACCTCAAAGCAAGAATGTTGCAACGTACTGTACGCAAAAAAATGTAAATGTGCTTTCGCCTCGATGCAGTCGATGATTATAGTGGGAGACGATGTAAGGGACATCAAGCAACAGGAAAGGGGAAAAAAGAGGAGGGTATAGCGATGTTGCCACGTGGTTTGTTGATCGGTTGCCTCTTCATCCCGATACGACTCGGATCTCTGACCTGGCTGCACGCATATTAAACATTACCTATATTTCATTTGTATTTGTTTACAAACCGAATGTCAAGACCGCCTCCTATCATAAAAACCAATAACAAATTCGCGACATCTATGATCAAACTATTCAACTGTATTGTGTGAGATATTTACTGTATATAATTAACCATATTAATCAATTCTCTATTTCTTGTAGTAAAATACTTGTATGATAAAAAATAGAAAAATAAATTTTCACTAATGAGATACTTTTTCCACATATTACATGTTACATATAATATATATATATATATATATATATATATATATATATATTACATATTGTATGATCATATTGCGTTATCATATGTTAATTGAATCATATTAATCAATTTTCTATTTCTTTGTAGCAAAATAGTAGATTTTGAATATATTAATGAGATAGTTTTTGCATTTTCTATATATTGTTATTAACCATTAACTACATGTATCAATTACGGCATATATAAATATTACATATCAGGTAGCCGTTATATGAATTATGTTTATAGTTATGAATATAATAATCTTGTTACAAATATGACACTAAACGTTTTCGAACGGGCGAATGAATCAAAGATAAAAAGTGCACAATATCCGAATAACGTGGCCCTGACATGCTAACTCTCAGTAGTTCAACTTTCGTTCTCACTTTTACAGTTGTCTACGGTTTTAAAAATAGAGGAAGGTACCAGCCCTCGATGTAAATACATGTCACCAAATTATGTATATACGTTCTTGCAGAAATAAGCATAGGTGCATTTTCTCTATACGTACAATGGCAGAAGAATGAATAAAATCGTAATCAATAATACAAATAACTGCAGTCTGAGAAACTTCGATTTCGTTGAAACGATGTTTAACGATGTCGCAAGTATTTGATCGAGATGACCTACATTATGATAAAACAGGTTCCGGTATTTTGGTCAGAATAAAAACATGAAGACATATTTCTCTACCTTAGCATTTGAAAATTATAATCAAATTGTTACTATCTTTCGATATTCGACTATTTTTGAAACATAACTTTAAATCCTTCGGCTATCAATATTAATAATTGATTGACATTTGTAAATATTTTTAATCATAAGTGATAAAACATGGTACATGATGTATGATAAATTGACAATATTTACGAGAGAATAATACATTTGAATTTGATAATTACAAAAATATTGTATCAATATGAATGGCCGGTTTCAAAGAACAATCATTATACATAATAAATAAAAATGTAAACATGATAATGCAAATCATTCCATAAATAAATGATAAAAATCTCATTGTTATACTTATGTAAACGGTTATAGTTTTGATACTAACGTAGAACGAAATTGCCCCTAATTCAACACTATCACCGAATACTATTACAAAATTAATTTCTCGGATTGAAAGCACCTTTTCAATATTATACAAAGCTAATATTAATATTGTAAAATGAAATAAACAAAAAAGAAGATCAAGATAGTTATATTGATAGAAGTTTTCATAAGAAGAGAAGATACTTAGCGTGCACTGGTATAACAGTGCATAAACTCAAAGACCGCGATTCCGTCTAAAAATGTCTCGACTCAATTTTTTTTTTATTTTGTCGGAGGTAAAAAGACTGATCAATTTTCAAAGCATATATAACATTAAGGATAGAGCTACGAGGCTTCTTTTACAAGTATGTGGATCCCTACTGAAGTTCAATTGTGACAGATCGTGTGCCATTTTCACAAAGACAAAAAAAGAAATCTACAGACGAACGTAGTGCACTGAACGAAGGACGTGCGCGAGCAAGAGACCGACATGGCGCGTGGCACGGTACAGTCCGCCGCCATCGTCGATTCCTTCCCTTCCCTCCGTTCTAACCAACCCCGTCCTAACGAACACACAGTATGTTTATTCGAAATATTAGATAAATATGATATTCTCTTCGATCAGTCTCTCAAAAATTATTTGAACGACTCCTCTCGAGCAACGTATGCGACGATAGCAACTGACATATATCTTGAGCTTACAACAATTGGAAAAGTCAATGATATGATACCCGCCACAAGCGGGCACGCCATGACAGATGATACAGCACGCACAAACAAACAAGTCTACTTGCCAAGTGGAATACCGCGCAGATAAAACGCGGGAATCATCGTTGGTCTGAAAGATGAATAACACGTAACAACCGGTAGATTTCCAAGAAGTTATACGAACGGTACTTTCTGCACGTTATTCAGTGTCCTGTCAATGGAATGACGAGTGCCGACAACGAAAAATCCATGAAGGTACACGGTACCTACGATCTGGTGAAAGTTTCTCGTTACACTTGACATAAACCACTGAAATTTCAACGATTGTAATAACGTGTATCAAAGACGGATTAAAAGAATAAGAGATAAAGAGACGAGAATGAAAAATAAATGTCAAATGTATCGATGATGATACAGCAGCCTGGCAGATTCAGAGCCCGGAGCCGAAGACGCTGACATCTCCGAACATATTTATCATAAACGCATGAGTAATTTCGTATGACAATCCACAAACCTGCTAACAATATGTCGCGTTATCAATACGTCGTATTCTTCTCACACGTGTTCGCGAAATTCACATTAAGATGTTGAGATTAATGACAGCAGAGTACTTACCTTTTCAATACAGGTGACGGCCAGATTTGAGAGCTCCTTTGCGCAGGCTCACGGCGCTGGGTCTGTTGCATGTCCTAGTCAGACGAGCGTCCATATGCACCAAATAAGAAATTGTAATTTTTACGTTGTCGTTGCTCGTTATTTGCGTCTAGTTGATATATTTTTTATAAAAAAATTTGTTATATATTATATTTGACGTGTACTGATAATGTACGGAACTTAAATTATAAACTTGTTCTTACTTGTATAAGTTTGATTTCCGGTGAAGGATTTGATTTTTGTCGGACATCAGTTCGATAAAGTACCACCAGGGTTCTAGAACAGTAAAAATTACGGTTTTTTAAGATACAAATAAAATTTAATCAATTATTTTAGTTAAATTTTAGCACGGAAGTTTATATATAAACGACAAATTTGACGATACACGTAGGAAAATGTGTTTTGTCAGAATAATTTGAATAAAATTGCGGTAGCTTAGTAACAGTGATATTAGCGCCATCTTCGTAGATAACGAACATGATGAAAAAGAAATTATACGTAACATAAATCTTTTTTAATTTTATAAACCGAAGATAAACTTTATCAACGTTCAGCATGTAGAATTTTTCCTTTTTCGAGTAGCGTTGAAATTATTGAATATGAATCATTTATAATTCTTCGACTTGTAAGACATTCATAGTAGAAGTCCAATAACATCAGAATAATATGTTTTGAACTTCGAGACATGAAACATGAAGACTTAATAAATACTTATAATTTGCCATCTATCGGCGATACATTAGAAGCAATAATAGATGCTTGCATTTTTTACTTGGTAAATAGTTATTTAAATGAAAATAGCTAATTATTTTTATTTTCATGTTATTCGGTAGAGATACTACTATCATTGTTACCACAAGTTCATGGCAATTCTAAATCGCTGTTATTCAAACTTTAATAAGAAGCCTATGATACGAATAAGATGCATTTCCCCCACTTTGTTTTTGTCGTCAAGGAAACCAAGACGCTTGTTATGTTGTATGAGTCCAGTGTGGATCCGCACGAGTTTCGTGCTCCTAATATGGAGAAATTAATATAGAATTTTTCTATTATTTTCAAAACAGTAAAATAAGATGATTATTTATGATTGCTCTTACTTAATGGAAATATTGTAAGAATGCAGATATAGTTCATTTCATGTACATGAATTGAGTATGAATTGAGAAAATATGTGACTGCGAAATGTATAGAAGGAGAAGCGTAAGCTGCCCCACTGCTTAGAGAATTAGCGTAGAGGGGGACAAAGCCGCATGAGGGGCCCCACCCGTGGATATCACATCGTTATGATCGTCAGTCGTCAATATACTCTATAAATTGTTCTATCAACGATTATTCTGCGCAATTACGACTGTCATATTGTTTTCTAAGTGTATATATTAGTTATATGCAAATTATGGCCACTCCAATTAGTAGTACTGGTAATGGTTATAATTTCAAAGTCGTGTTACTCGGCGAAGGATGTGTCGGAAAAACCTCTGTTGCGTTACGATACGTTGAAAACAAATTTAACGATAGACATATCAGTACACTACAGGTAAAAAGTGATTAGTGTTTCGTATCGTTAATTTCGAACTTTAATCTACATTTGGAATTTATATTTCTTTGTTTTTTTTTGGTTCATGTACAAATAATATAATAATGTAATGTTCTCATGGTTGGTAAATTGTCAGTCGTGATAAATATTGAAATATTCTGAACTTTTATACTTTCAGGCTTCTTTTTTAAATAAAAAGTTGACTGTACACGGAAAAAAAGTAAACCTGGCGATATGGGATACAGCTGGTCAAGAAAAATTTCATGCATTGGGACCAATTTATTACAGAATGTCAAATGGTGCCATTATAGTTTACGATGTTACTGATTACGATACATTTCAGAGGGTAAAGATTTAAAGAAAAATATTATTTTACTTTCTTATATCCTATATTAACGTTCATTTCACAGGTAATAAATTGGGTTACAGAGCTTAGGAAAATGTTAGGCAGTGGAATCTGTTTAGCAATTGCTGGAAATAAAATAGATCTTGAAAAGGATAGACGTGTTTGTACCGAAGAAGCAGAAGAGTAAGTTTCTTTTAATTTTTTATTTTTTCTTCTCTTTTCAAATTTGTTTTAATGTAAAATTTGATTATTAGGTTTGCTAATAAAACTGGAGCTATGCACTTTCATATTTCTGCCAAACTAAGTGAAAATATTGAAGAAATGTTTTTTCAATTAACGCTGCGCATGATAGAACATGCAGATCTGATGGAACAAAAGTCTACATTAACAAGAACAAGTAGTACACGTCGCAATGTTGTTGTAGTTGAAGATGAAGCTGAAGAAACTGAACCAACTAAGAGTTCCTGTTGTAGTGGTTCTTCGCATGCATCTTAATTCCAAATACCTGTATTACAATTGGTTCTAATTTTGAACAAGTCTTATATATAAAAGTGTGTGTAGATATACATGCGTGTATGTATATGTACATACACATATTGATAAACCACACATATATATATATCACAAAATTTTTAATATTTTATTTTTTAAGGAACAAAAAATAAAATAGATATAAACTGCTAAGCCTAAGTAATTTAACTGAGTGTAAGGTAAGAAATATTGATTATATTTTGGGAGTTGATTTTTTATGTATTTCGATATTCAATTACATTGATAGAGCCTCAGTTGACTCATGAACCAAATATCTTGTTATCCACATATATCATATAGCTAGAAGATTTATTACAATTATTAGATGTATGTATTTCTGTCATATAAATGTATATATATTTAAATACTATTATGTTTTAATAAAAAGTTAATTAACATATACACGTATTTAATACGATGTTATTTCTTGGGAATGTTTTGTAACTTGTAATTCAGATTAGGTTGTAATTAGTTACAAAGTAAAGAATTTACTAATTACATGCACAGTATTTGTGAGTCTAAAGTACAATATTCTATTCTATCACAGGTACATACATGGATTATAAACATCCACAAATCGATCTATAGTAGCAACATAATCGTTAATTCGTTAAATGATTCATTTCTGCATAACAATTTTAAATAACTAAGTGTAAATATATAGATGTAAATATACGAATGGACTACTTATATTCGTAAATAAGAAAGAAATTTAAAACATTAGAAAGAATGATTAGAAAATTATACATTATGTAATATACAAATTATGACATATCCTAATATTTTTTTATATAAATAATTATATATTTTAATACAATATATCTTCATTCTATTAATAACAAGGAATGTAATTGAATTGTGTCAGTTCTATATAGGTCTGGGTTAGTCTTTTTCCATAACAAAGAACATATTAGGCGATGAGCCCCTATTTTATCCCAGAAACCCATAATGGCAGGACTATTTAAGAAAATGTACAAAGATATATATATATATATGACAGTAGAAAGATTACTGTAAGTCTTTCACCTTTCAAATGATAACAGACAGTAATGCTAAACATTATATTACATGATACCCTGACAATTATTTTAGTCTAATTGTTAAATTACCGTGATAACGAATATTAATTTCAATCATTTGTTACTATTTTAAATTAGAAAAAATTCATGTAAGTTATTCTCTTGCTTTTTGAATTTGTTATAGTTTTTCTTTGTATGAAAGTTACAGACCAAGTATTACATAAACATCAGTAACTTAATGCTTATTTACTGAAAAATGAGAAATTTTATTGTTACTTTAAATTTAATTTAAATATGATTTTAACAATGCACCGAAAGATTCTTTGTATTTATATGTATTATTAAAAGAACAATCTCATTTAATCAGACTAAAATTGTATACAGTGCTATTAATTTCTGTATATATATATATATATATATATATTGGATATATATTGGATATATATATATACATAATGTTAATACAAAGGATGCCATATACTATTAATAGTTACTAATTTATTACTATTTTTCGCTTTGGCTATATTAATCAACTATGTATAATAACATGTAGTTATCATGACTTTAACGACGTATGCCATTTTAATCCTTACGTTAATAAAATTATGCGAGCAAGGCATCATGTACATCATCGTAATTTGCTCGTCTAGTTTTACTATATTATGCTATCTTTAAATAATCCTACATTTTATAATTTCATGATATTTTCATATATCTTTGGTATACCATTAATTTTTATATAACTTTGCACACTTTTGAATTACGTAGCAACCAGACCATTTACATTACTTTTAACGTCCCTTATGTTAATCCTGAAATTATGATACCAATTTACTAGAAAAAAATTTTGTGCAAGCTGTATAATTAAACGCTGTTTGTGACATTAGGTATGCAAGTATTTCTCTATCTGTATATTTGAATATAAAAATATTTTAATCAACAAAGTACGAATGTTATAATTAAATATGAATATTATACACGAATTGTTACGTTCGCTTCGAATTCCAACAAGTTTGATATGACTTCGAAGATTCTAAAAGAGATTCTCGCTTTTACATTCTAAAATGAAAGTCTCAGGAACTTCTCATACTTTTCAATAAAAATCCTATAAAATTTTCTTTGAAGTTGTATTATGTAAATTTTATACAATATCAAACATGGCAGCCGAATTTATAGGATTTCTGTTCTATAACATACATAAAATATTAATTTCGTTCCAAATTAGGCCTTTAACGTTCGATTTAATATTTTCTTTATATAATAAATATTTTATCCTGATGAGTAAATAAAAAGTCTATGAATTGATTAATGGGACCTATCGCGGAGAGTGACATTCCACGAGATGGTGGTGCTCTGACAAGATTTGGACCAAATACGACGGCGAGATTACTTGACGTCATTTTGTTTAAATCACACCTGTCCATTACCTGTTATAAATATAGATATATTTTATCATAAAATTATAGATATGAAGGAAAATAATAAATCACGCAATCGTTAAAGTAATAGCTTACCCTTGATAAAAATTGTACGATATATTTTAAGAGTTGGTAATTATCTTCTGGAAGTTTTTCAAGTACTAATATTTTAACTCTTCTTGGACGTTCATCTTTCGATAGAGCTAAAATGAGAATATGAAAATATTTATATTATGTTATACTCAATATCAATAAATAATAAAATTATATTTTAATATTTACCTTGAAATTGCGTTATTTCATCATATAATTCATACGTCATAAGAGGTTCATCTAATTCTCGAAGAAACGTTTTAAGAAGAACAGCTGCTATATGTGGGTCTCCTTGGAAATCAACAGGCAATCCTTGATTGCAACGATTCTGAAGTTCCTTAACTACTGCTACATTAGCTGATCTTCTAAATATTCCTTCTGTTTCTAATGCTACAAGTGTGATAATATTATAATTGTTATCTTCAAAGAAATGATGTATGATAATATTATTGTCATGGCATTTTTAAAGAAAGATACTGAATTATATAAATTACATAATTATAAGCATACCATCTGGTGTATCAAGAAATTCAATGCATTGTCGCACTATTGGTGGTATAGGATCGCCATTATTATTTTCTTTAATAAAAATAAGGCTTGCGCCAAATTGAGTGGTACCAACTGGTGTTGTCACCGCACTCTGAGGTGGACTGGTTGGTAAATTCTTTCTGTTCTTTAACATTAGCTGTTCATTGTGTCTACAAATGAATATAATTAATTAATATTGATATAAATCTAAAAGTTTTATAATTACAAAAGAAACACTTACTCTATTACTTGAGGAGGTATAATAAGTTGATCAAGATTAATATATTGTGCCAGTTCTTCCAAATAATTAACATACATCATTTTCCGACCAAACTTTGCACTAAAGAAATAACAATAATATCAAGATTAGTATAGTAACTGAAAGAAAATATTCATTAACTGAGTAAGAAATAATTACCTAATAGCTGGTTTAAATATTTGCCACACAATTCTAATAAAATTAGTTGGATGTACTAGATATAAAGCCTTCAAATTTTTTTTGTACTTTCTGTCGAAAGCTTTATATGCTTGCCATAACCAGGATAATGGTGGTTTATTTTTTGAAGTAAGACCATAGTGAAAATAAATTAAACTATAATCTTGTTCTACAAATGTGTCTAAAGTATGTGTGAGATACCTGTTAAATAAATGTATTGTTAAAAATAATGAAATAAATCTTAGAAAAGATATATATATATATATATATATATATATATATATATTATATTCATATATTTACGTCACAAACCTGAGAAGTTTAGCGTGATTAAATGTTTCTTTCCCAACAGGAGGTAATTTACATGCAGATACTACTATTATTTTACGACCAGCACTATCATCACCAACCACTTCTACAATGCCATATCTTGATATATCAAGATAATCTTCTTCATCCGCAAGTTCACCATCCAATGCAGCAAGATCCTCTGCTACTCAGCATGAAAGAGTATATTCATAATAATTTTTTATTTCTACATTAAATTTCCTTTTGGTTTCCCTTTGACTCTTTTTACAAAATAAATACCCAAAATAATGAATGAATTGCAGATCAAGTAAAAGAGTCATTTAACCTTTGCTTTTGTGCATTTTTATACCATGCAATAATAAACTGTACAATGATCTACATAATTCACCTGCTAAGCCCCAAATGCCATGACATTTAGTGGCTACTAACAGAAGATAAAAGGTCACACACCGGATTCGATAACTGGAGCATCTACCAAAGCTTCTTCAAAGTTTTCTTCAATTGTCCCATCGCTTACTGGACTCTCCAAATAATCTATCCCAGTACCAGCACCACTGCTAATTATGTCCAATTTTTCTTCTAAAAGTTGTACAGCTATAAAATCATTACATCAATTATATTATAAGATAATTATTTGTGTGAAACCCTATTTGAATTTAATGTAAGAATTTAAAAGAGAAATATAATAGTAACACAAGTAATTAACTTAAATTTCTTAAAAGAATAACTTAAAGATTAAAGTATGTTCCATGGTAAATATCACATAGATAATATTCTATATATTTACACTATTACATAAAACTACTTTTAACTTTCTAGACTTAGTAATCAGAATTTCTTTTATATTGAAATATCTTACCATTATTTGAAGTGGTCTGTAACTCAGTATCATCGAACTCCAAGTTGGGCTCATAGTCATGATAATCTGACAAACTTGGGTACGGATCTTCGACGTCATTAGCTATTGCTATCATACAAACAGAAGTATGCGCATTATTGTCTACACCAAATATGTATCAATGAATCACAAAACACTACATCAGCCATTATTTATTCAATCAGTGGTTTTGCATTATAAATAGGTACTTAAAAGATGTTAAGTAATATTAAAAAAAAAAAAAGAAAAAAAGAAAAGAAAAAGAAACATCTTTGCAAAACAAGTATCATAATAAATTGATGACTAGTATACATCTCGCGGTTTCTCGTTATATATCAATTTTCCCCCGATCACATTACACGGTATATATGATCTCCAATAAATATTTTGATAGTTTTTCATCCATGTTTACAAACCACTACGATTGTGGAACTTAAAAAGAAAACGGATTTTCTACTGTTACGTTTATGTATATTTGAACGAAAGACTGGAACTATGTCAAGTTATGATCAAATCTGAAATTTTTTTAATACGCACTATCGTGTCATATACGCGAATTATTCGTCACTTATCGATGTTCTTTTCCACATAGGAGACTGAGATCCATCGTGAAATGTTTTCTCGCTAGAACGAACAGAAAAACGTCGATGCCAGGTGAACTTTTTTACATCACGATTTTCGGCGATATTGTACTTTGGTGTGACGTTTATTTGACACCTAAAGCAACGTCAACAATCGCGGCGGATAAGCTCACCTGTCAAAGTTCGCGTTGGGCTTAGCGTCGGTTGATAGTCTGCTTCCATTTTCTGGCAACTGTGCGATAAAACAGTGCCTCGATTAAATTACGGGGCTTTTCACGTAGCCTGCTTTACAAACGAACAACGTTTTTCTTCTCGAACGACATTATCCCGACGTGGTATGGTAAACCAGCGTATTCACGTCACGCTTTCATTTGTTGTGTCGCTAATTGTAATTCGTAGTCACTCGTCACTCCCTTTCCCCACTGCTCGATTAACGAATATTTTCATACTTATTCCTATTGGCTAGTTATATACTTTCGCGATATAGATACGATGCGCGCTAAAAATATGAAAATCACGTGATACGTTCAAACATTAAATTAAGGTGGAGAATAAATAAATAAATAAGTATCTATATTATGTAGAAATATCTATGTATGTAATCAAAAAATAAATATGGATTACGTCTGGATATCAATCGATTGACTTTTTGATTCCAATATAATCTTAAAAGTGATATCTATTAAGTATTTTAAATAAATAAGTTAATACGTTTGAGAGTTTTGAACTTGAAATGTTCAAATATCTCTTTTTTATGTTATTTATATCTAAAAAATTTTTTTAAACAGTTACAATTACTTATAAACTAATTTTTAAATCACTGCTTAATAATATAACATAATAATAGTAATTCATAGAAAAATCAGTTGAATTTTTTTTAAGTAATGAAGACAAATACTTATCTAAAAAAGAAAAAGAATTATAATAAGAAAGATACTTAAGAATTTATAAATAGGCAAATTATTTTGTCATTATTGTAAAAAATATTTAATATTTATAAAGATTATCATAATATTAAATAATAGAAATATATATACTTCTTATATCTTTTACCTAATTCAAAGATTTTGTTAATAAAGTAGAAAATATTATATTTTTGTTAATAGAAGTTATATTATATTTACATATTGTGAGTACATTCTGTAATTTATTATTCTGTAATTTACTGTATGCAAAAAATGTAATTTTTGATACAAAGCTAAATGATAATATGTGATTTTGTGCAATATATCATTTGAATTAAAATCAAATGTTTTTGCGATGATTTAAATTATATTTTAATAAATATGTTGCATGAATCACATTATTGTTCATTCTCCTTTACAAAAGACTAGTTTTATACAGATTTATTTCTTCAATATTGAACATAAATTCTCAGTTTACTATTTATATGATTTCTTTTCAATTACATACGTGTTGTACAATTCCACATTCTAGGCACCCATGATTGCTATGAACATTGTAAAACTTTCCCAAATGAGTTGAATTTCATAATTAATTAATATAAGTCTAGGCAATAAATGTATTATTATGAGACGTCCTGTAAAAGATAACCTATTTTTATTGATAAAGATTAAAAAACTTCAATTTTTTCATATTGAGCATTTCTAACAAAGAAGTTTAGAAAAACTAATATTGAGTATTAAAATATTAAATGTAAATATGCAAAGAAACAGAAAATATTGTTTATGGACTTTCAATTTAGTAATTTTTAATGTAGTTCATTAATTAAATGTATAAAGACTAAGTGATACTGAGTCATATAGCATTTAGTATTTTTTTGCCTTTATGATAAACTATTATTTGTAATAGTCTAATTTTTAAAAATGCTTACTTTCTACATCTTTATATTGTTTTCTTTAATTTTATTACATTCTACATATTTATACGTTGTATGATATATACTTTATTAATACATTTATAATGGCATTTAGGTCTCTTATAGTATACAAAAATATTTTTGTATAGCAATTTAAATAAAGCATTAAAAAAGTTGATTAACATTCATTTGCTCATTAATTCATATGAATGGCAATAATGATTTGAATGATATTACATTCCCTACCTACATTCTGCAATTTAGCGTGTAATGATTTGTATTCAATTACTTTATATTTTTATTTATATTAGGATTATTATTATATTTTTATATTTTAAGTTACTGTTTAAATGTTTAACATTTGAGGCTGAAAAATTGGCAGCTTGTTTCGATATTTGTAACTGACATTATTGTATGAGTTAAATATGTATCAAGGAAACAGGCTGATTTCAACATTATTTTCCAATAGTAAATATATGTTCATTTTTCCAATTGTATTTCATACAAAACTTTACATGTTTGTGGGTTATTAAAATCCTACAATTGTTTATACATTCCATTTACCAGTCTCTTTGTAAACATAAAAATAGATTTATACATCTTATTTAATTGTATAATGTACATATTGTGTGTCTGTGTATGTTGCAATACATTATTGTAGTGCAAAAGGTATTTGCTATATCACTTCTTGTTTAGTTACTATATCAAATCGCAAAATACAACATTTTGTGTCTGCAAATAATCAAATCTATGTATACGTATAATGATTATATTTTGATTGATTTACATGTAAAGGCAGAATTTTTTGTGTTTGCAATGATAAAATATATGTATGTATTCATAAAATTTTTTTCAAATCCATATATGTCATATCGAGTTTTCCTATACAGATTGCACATTTTTTTCTGTAAATGTGCACTAAAGTTTATGTTTTTGCTTGATCTTATGTTATCTTACCTTAAATCTTAAGCAATGAGGACTAAGAAATTCATTTATAATACAATTCCACTTGGTGTTCGGACGATTAAAACATATGATGTACAGTAGATAAAAAGTATGCTACAAATAAATCGAATTTCTTAAAATTATATACATATGATGTGTACAGCTTAAAATAGATGTCATTGTAAACAATCTGTAAAAATTGGAGATGAAAAATAAAATAATTGGTCCGTGTTTTTGTTTTAAAAGAGGATGAATATATGAAATTTGCATATTTGCATTTTTGTGTTAAAAGACTTGCAACTGAATTAAAATTTCAACATACAAAAGAGTTACATGACAATTAAGTTTTGATCTTTGTAAGACATTTCATCCTTATAAGATCTGTTTCTTATTTACAACATAATTAAATTACTTATTTGTTAGAATTTGTGAATGGAAATATAGAATGGAGTATATGTACAATAATGTGATTCCTATTAAACCGAATACTTAGGACCACATTTTTTTATTGGTGTTAATCTGAGGCCTTTAGCCAACATTTGAGCTTCAAGGTCACGATCTTCATCTTGATACCTAAAAGAAAAGTATGCTTCCATTAACTAAATACAATAGTCAGGATTGAAATATGCAATGATAACGTCTTTATTTCGTGCAAATGGAACATACTAATTAATAATTAATAATTAATATAAAGCAACCAAATATGTTAAAATATTTTTGTATGTCAATGGATTTATTATGCGTTATCAAATATTTTTTTAAAAATTTATGGAATGAAATTAACGGAAATTTTTTATGAAAACATATAATATACTTCCATTCTTATACAAAAATCTATTTAATTAACAATTATTGCTTAAAAACTTTGCCTATAAGGTCTTTTAACAGTGATATGTGTTTAGGAAATAATTACCATAAACACATATAGTAACATATTTTATTTTTTTCGAAGTATCCATTAAAGAATACTTTAAAACCTAACAACAGTTACATTTCTATAATTTTAACAATGCTATATTTTTAACCCTGTACATGATCAAATATAATTTTAAATACAATTAAAATATTTTCATTCTCTCAACAGTACTACAATACAGTCAAATATACGAATACATCCTTTTATTACGATGCAAAAAAATACTTACAGTTAAAAAAAAAAAAAAAAAAAAAACAAAAAAAAATGTGTATATGAACAACATGCGTAACTGAATTACAATAAAAATTTAAAAATTGTAAAAGAAGAATGTAAAAAATAATTCTCCTAATCTGCTCTTCTGCATGCAATGTAAAATTACAAGTGAATGGAAAAAACTGTATACTGTGATCACTAGTTAATATAGTAGTCTTTGTAAAATAAATATATAATACTCTATAGAAAAAAATGATATAACAAAATGCACTGAGCTATAATGTGAACGATTTATAGCTTTTATATGTAATCGTACATACGATTATGTATAAAATTAATAAAATAGAAATGCTGTAAAAGAGCTTAAGAACTTTTTAATATTTGTAATACATAAATGAAAATAGAGAAATTTAAATATCATTTATGTAATTAAGGAAATTTAAAAAAGTATGAAGAGTTGAAAAGCGTTAGCGGTTCATTGTAAAAGTTAATGAATAATTCTATTAAGTTAGTCAAAAACACATACATGATTAAAATGACTACTAAAGTGAGCACAGAAGATGTATCGTTCAAATCAGGAGAAAAGAAATTAGATACGTGCGAAAAACAGGCAACTGTATGTGTAGGAAAGGAAGTTAATGTTTGGCATGTAGATTTACACCACCTTTGTCGCTCTTCTTCTAAAAGAGCAATGAGCGAGTCCCGCTTTGCAACTATTTCCAACATTTCTGTTAAAATCTCTCCTTCTTTTTTCACATCAGCGCTGGTCTTTTTATCATCTGTAAAATGTTAATATATCCTATTCCTCCTAATATTCTTTTATAAATGTATTATAAAATATAACTTATATTACTATTATATCATTAAACCATTAATAAACATTGAAATATTGTAAGAAAATACTAACCATCGTCAGCTAAGCGTTCACGTAATTCCTGCTGCAATCTTTCATGACGATCTTCAAGTTGAACTTCTTGAGCTCGTACCAAAAGCTCCTTTTCGTATCTGCGTAATTCCGTGCGCTCTTTCATAAGATCGAACCACTCTCTGAGTAAATCCGCTTCTTCCCGATCAGAGCATTCTAAATATTATAAGTACTTTTTATTTTAAGCGTCTACAATGAAATTTTTTGTAGCGATAGATTCTTACCGCCTTCTCCACGAAGAGCTTTTTCAACGCTAACACCTCTGCTTTCCAATTCTCTTTGTTTAACTTCTGTTTCTTCTAGCTTTCTCTGTATCTCTTGAGCCATACGCAACCTTTGGAACATTTATAAGAGAATTATAAATGATTGGATTACTATAAGAGTATAAAATAGCTTTGTTACATACCTCTTTAATTGTGCTTGTCTAGCTATTCGTTTTGTAGTTTTTGTTTTGCGTGAAATGCTATTGCAAGAACCTTCTGTTACTGTAGCCTTGTGCATGCATGATGCTGACACTGCTGTTGTTTTTGTATCATCATCTGATAAACTATCATCTGTTAAACAAACAATGGGTATAAAATATAAGAAATAAAGTTTTCTTATGTTCACATGGTTGTAGTACTCAATGTCTTATTCATACCTGAAACTTGTGTAGTAGGAATGGTGTAAGTAAGGGGTGGTGGTGGAATTGGCGGCGGGTTTTCATTTAGGAAATTTCTTGTGAGCATACCCTCGCACACACTTTTTGGTCTAGTGTTAGTCTTTGGCGATAAGACTTTATCAAGCTGAAAAAAGATATACTATAACATTGGTTCCTTGTTATTGCTTTGATAAATATAAAAAGAATTAGTTTAATTCTGATAATTAATGTAAACAATTTTAAAATTGGAAATAAAAATTATAATAAACTTCGCTATTGGAGTACATTGAACAAGCTTTCAAAATTTCATGATATGAAAATGCAGTTACAAAATACAAATATAGATATCTGCACACTACATAATTTAACAACTTAATTTGATAAATTAATTAATAAAGAAATAGTCTACTCTGTATACAGTAGGAATATAGTAGAGAATATAGTAACTAACAAATAAACTACCCAGCCACCTGTTTTTCAATAGTATTTTCTTAATACCTATATGTTAGATACAACTTGATTAAAGCACACTAAAAAAGAAAAACGAACATACTGAAATGGCAATTTATGTGTGTGATAAAAGTTACCATGCTTATTTATAGGGCAGATTATTACTACGAGGATTCAACAACAGTACAATATAAAACAATTCCATGTAGCTTATGCCAATCAATATGTTACCCCTTCAAAGCAGATGAGAAAATGCGGCAAACGAAAATAAAATCATAGTACCTGCACGATATACAATAGCGAATACAAATAGTGGCATAAGAAAGCTAATACTGGAAAAATTAGTATCAATGACTTATGAGTTGCTTACATCTGACCCTTCCGAATACGATTTATATAACTGAAACATTTCAGAATCCAATTAGTTAAGAGATACTGGAGAATACGTACACGCTATACAATAGAAGGAATGTAGAGAGACTAGCACGAAGAAGAAATAGGATATACATACTTTGCCTTTTGTTTTTGACGTCAGACGGAACATAGATAATTTGTCTTTTTGATTGGACGGCGAAGGAGAAGATTCTTTCTTGAAGAAGAAATCTGACACAGCTTGGATGATACTCTTTCTTCTTTCTGGATCTTTCGTCTTTTGCTTCTTTTCTCTTTTTACAACGGCAACAGAATTATTTGACTTTGGAAAATCAGCATGTAACAGTTCATCCATTGATTTTGCATTGGCAGCAGATAAGCCAGTAAAATTTATTGCCTCTGCTACAGCCTTCATATTGTCTGTACTCTTGCTCGTTTGCAATTTTAATCCAGTCTTGTTTGCTCCAGAACTGTAGAGTCTCATGCGAGGTTCATGTATTTCTTCTTTAGTTTTCTTCTCTTCCATGGAAAGTTGTCTTCGTGCGACTTTCATTCTCAGCTCTTTAATTTTATCTTCTGGACTGAGACCTAGATCTTCGTCACTCTTTAATCTGGCTCTTTCCCTTGCATCTTGTCTTGCCTTCTCTGCCGTCCTCTTTGCTTCTTCGTGTTTCAATCTTGGAGGTGCGACCGGAGTTCTAAAGTTTTCTTTCTCATTACCTATTTTAGTTAATGTGGTATTTTCAGAGGATTGAATATCATTCTTATTAGTTTCTTCACTCGTAGCTTTTCCTATCTCTGATTTCCAAGGCAAATGCTGTGACTCATAAGATGTTTCACTTTCTACAGATTTTTTGGTTTCAGCAGAAGTGGTATGCAAGGGACTATTTTCAGGTGTTACTATAGATGTAGGCACGAATTTATTAATCAGTGAAACATTAGGAATGGATGGTCTTATTGGTGATAAAGTTGGAGTCGAATTGAACGACGAAGCTCTAGCAGCTCTTCTTGCTTTCTTTTCTGCAGACTTCTGCTTATGAGCTTCCACTTTATCCATTAGTAAATCTTGTATTACATTCTTTTGCTTGGATCTTTCTCTGGTAATTTCTTCCAATTTCCTAGAGGTAGCTGGTGAATTAAAGCTGTTATTTGTCGTCATTTCTTGATTCTTGATTTCTTCTGCTATCATCTCAGCGGCACGAGATTGCAGAGAGCTTTTGGAGTTCTTTCTCTTCGATTTTCTGACATCTATAGAGTCTTTGGCGTTGCTAAATTCTGCGATTCTAGATTGTAAACGTTTCACATATTCCAGATAGTCAGGATTGCTTGAATCAGCTGTTACTTTCGCTTCTTCTTCTTGCTCAGGTTCCTTTTGAGTTTGACTCGGAACTATTGAAACTTGTGGATTCACGGGACTAGCAAGAATAGTGACTACTTCACTAGTAGTGGTATCTTCAGCTGGTTCAACGATAAGCAAACTATCTTCCTCCATTGATTGGAACAATTCTTTATTTATTGCTTCCGTGATCGATTGATCTTCTTGAACAGAATTCGATGTTGTTCCTACGTTTGATTTAGTATTATTCTCGGATTTATTTATAGCACCGTTTAGCTTATTCATAACATCATCCATGGTAACTGGATTTATTTCTATCACGTTTCTGTCATTATAAGCTTCTTCCTCTGAGCACGAATCATTCTCTACTTCTAATTTTGCGATAGGAGCATCAGTAATTAATTTATCTCGCGAACTTGTAAGCGTTGGTGAGCTCTTAATGTTTACGAATTCTATATATCCTCTATTCTTGAGCATAACAGTATTAGAAGCATCTTGCAAACTATCATCCAGGAGTGATTCGTTATCTGTATCCATAAAATCTATATTTTCACCGTTAGCTAGAAGTTTCGAGGTATTATTAATAGGAACATCTATCTGTTTGTCAAGCTTCGAAAAATCCAAGTCCATATCTGTTAAATCTTCTTGTTTAGCTATCGTAATTGGAGTATGACCTGCCTTCGAAGCATCCGATAATGTAGGTTTCCGCCTTGTGGTTATAAATTCTGGATTAATATTGAACTCAACATCTCGTAGATCATCTGAGACAATGACCTCACCATCACGAGCCCATTCTGAAAATTCTGTTTCCGTAAGGGCAGCTGTAGTGATGTCATTTTCTTCAGAATCATCATGTTTATTGGAAATTGCAGAAGTTATCGATGTAGGAGTACTGCAATTGCTAATGCTCTTTTTGCCATCATCCTGCAGTTCTAACTGCTCAATCTCATTCTTCACTATCTCTAGCTCCATTGAAGTTTTATTCATGGAAGATATTGGAGCAGGAACTGCAGTGTTCACCTTAGTATTCAACTCGTTGTCGCGTAAAAATGAACATTCTATGGAATCTGGTTCGAATGACTGGCCATCATCAAAGTCTTTACATTTGTTAGCTTCCTCGTCCAGCAACAGATCTCCATCTGTACTGTGAATTTGTAAACGCGGCGGAGACAAATTTACAGCAGGTGATTGATCCTGCGGTTCATCTTCCGCTTCACCATCGCCAGAAGATAAAGAATCGCTGTCTATGTCTGAATCTCCAGTACTGGCAGTCTCTTTCGTTTCTTCCTTGTTTTTACTCCAGTCGACTTGGGGTACTATGATAGAGGTCTCATGCAAAGGACTTCGTGGTCGGAAACCATTATTTTCATCTGTGGTTACAGTAAAATTGCTCTCTGTATTTTGAGAGTTTCGCGCATTTTCTAATATTTGTGAGCTCTTAACTGTATGCAATTGACTAGATGCTACTTGTTCTTTCATAAGTTCTTTGTTCTCCATGTCCTTGGATTCACCACAGACAATGTTAGGTGAAGTTTTTGATTTTAATATACTAGATTCTTTTACCAAATCTGGTAAGTGGGTTTTCGATATTTCAGGCAAAATTGTTGCTTTATAAATAGGAGTATCGTTGTTTAATAAGTTCTGTGGGGAACGATTGGCATTGTATGGTTTTATCGGAGATGAAGAGAATATAGCTGTAGGTGATATAGGAGAAAGTTGAGTATTATTCGATCGTAATTTGCTCGTCCCCTGCAAGAATGCTTGCATCGTTGGACTTGGTTCTGGAGCCGGGTTTAAGAGCTTTTGGTGTTGAGAAATAGCGTCTGTGAAATTTCTTAACTGAGTATCTACATTCGAAGCTGATCCTGACTTCATGACAGAACTACCAAAGGCTGTACCACCGAGTAAATACTTCTTTTTTAGCTCCAAAGATAATTTAGATGCAATACCTTCGGTAGAATGAGTGCGGTTCAATAAATAATCTCCTTTGCGTGGATTTATTAATGGTGCTACATTCGTATTATTGAATCCTAATAAATTCAGCTTACTCTCTTTCTCAAGATGAGGAGGATTTATATTGTGATCCGTTTTTAATTGCGACTTCGCGACTTCTAAGTTTTTATCTTGTTTGATATTCCCATTAATCGATGAAATAACTTTGCTTTTTACTTGAACTTTCTTAGGCTCGACATAATTTCCCCTGGTTTTGCGGACATACGAATCGTTGATCGTAATTTCTGGAATCTCATGTTGTGTGGGAGTTGCACCATCGTGTTCGAATTCAGAGTCCGTCGATATTTCTGTAGCTGAATTTTCTTCGCTCTCTTCTGATGTACCTTCATCGGAGGCAACCTGCGAGATCACACATAGATTAATAGACGAATAGAAATATTATGAACGTTAAATGTTACCAAAAAGAAAAAAAGATTTGTTTAGTGTATTAGTGAAACAATTAGTGGCAAGGAACATGATGCATTTGGTCAAAAGAGTGTTTTGTAGTATTAATAATATTAAGCTTGTTAATTACTTTCATTACTAGAGTCCAATAAGAAATACTCTGGCGTCTTACAAATGTATATAAAAATATATGATGTTCCTAAGATATTAGTTACTAATACTCGCCCAATGTTTATTGTGAAACTGATCATGATAACCATATGAATTTGTCTAAAATGAGACAGTGAGATTTTTAATAAAGTATTGGCTGGTGGTAATTTCAAAATTAATACAAATTGGTAAGAGAGTTACATTGCCAGTTTTAGCATGAACACTAAACCAAACACAAACAATCAATCAACTTGAGTCACGGTTAATTTAAAATTAGTTCAATAGGTCACTCCATTCGTACATAAAGATGCTTTACCTTTTCTTCAACGGCTTTGGGTATTTTAATAAGATATACCATCAGCCAAGTATAAGTAATATCTTTTTTTCTTTACTTTATTAACATATCTCACACAATTTCCCTAAATGTAAATCATAAAATTGAAAAACATATTGAAAACATACAGTAATCGCGTTTGAAGATTTGTTCATCATATGCACTCATATATGTGGTTTAAATATTAATATATATGCTAAGACACTATACATTTATCTTTCTTTGCTCTATCATTTTTAGGAGGTATAGATTTCATAGATTCACGCTTGTCAGAGTTTATTAATGGAGGAGACTTTGTGTGTTGAGAATGTTTATGTTCATCGCTAGTATTTCCTAATGTACTTATTGTTCTACTTATTTCACTATTACGATTTGCTGTTTCAGACGAATGTTTTAACTTATTAGTCCCTATATTTATCGCATTATTATGTTCATTAGTATTAATATCTGATTCAACCAATCTCTCATTAATTGTTGTGGAACTTGATTTACAGGTAGAGTTACAGGTAGACTCTTCTAAAGAAGGTGGAACATTAGACTTTTGTTTTGAAGTTCTTCTTCTTACTGGAACATCAGGAGTAAATTGTGCATTGGATATGTCAAGCCTTATTGAAGAACTGAGTTCATGATGTCCATGTTTTCTATCTGGCCTTTTTGGAACTTCATCTGTTAGATTTGGTAGAATTGTATTACTATTTGAATTCATATTCTTTACACGTTTTGGTACTTCAATGTTTTGTTCAACAATCTTAACTTTAGTAACTTGTTCGTGTTCGACAGGTAAGGCTGTTAATTCAAAAGAAGATTTGGAACTTTTATATAACGTATCATTTCTATTAGTAATTTCTTTCCTCCTATTTAGAGTATTATCGCTTCTATGTACAGTATCGTACTTATTACTTTTAATATTATTAAATTGCGTCGTCGATATTATCTGTTTTACATCAGGCTTCGTATTACTAGCAGAATGAGTTGCGTTATCTATTTTCTGTTCATGTAATTTGGTTCCTAAGATATCATAATTTAAATGTGGGATCGACATTGTTTGTTGTACGTTTTCGGGACCACTCTGCTTATTTGCCTCTTTTTCATAGAATTCGATTACGAAAATATTGTTGAGTTGTGGAGTTATTTGCTCTGTACGAAGATCAGTTGTTACTTCTTTTCTTCTTTCATCCAATTTAGACACTAACGTGTTACTGTTGGATTCTAATATTGCTTGTTCTGTATTTGTTTCCTGAGAACTAGTTGCCATACATTCATGTGACGTGCTCTTTGAAATATCACTTATTAGTGGTGAGGTTAATATTTTTTCTCCTCCATTGATCGCATTATTAGAAGGATTAATTATTATATTTTCATATGATTTAGCATCTAAGATGTTATTGACTTGTTGTGAAGGCAAAGGTGTTTGTTCTGAATTGATTTCATTCGCAGCATGATCAATGATGATACTCTGTTTTTCTTTATGCACTTCAGTTTGTACAATGTTATTTAAAGTCATATTTTTTCCATTAGAAGGCAGGTCACATTCTTCCGCTACATTTACATTATTTGTTACGTTTGATTGTTCATTTGTGTCTTCTAAATGCAATTTCGTAGATACAGTATCCAAATGCAATTTAGATTCGATATCTTCAGTGTCAATCGAAGACATTTCCTCGTTTTGTCGCTCTATCTCCTCAAATTCCTTAACAATAGCGTCAACATCAATTTCATTTAATTCGTCATGATTTATATTGCTATTATTTTTTGGACTTTCGGGTCTTCTGTAGTTTAATTCTTCAGAAGATTCTTGCTTTGTTTTTTGGAAATATTTCATTATATCTTTCGTTTCAACTTTCGCAGACAGCTTCGGTTTAATATCTAATTCGACAACATTAATATCAGGCGATTTTTCGTCTTGAATACATGTATTTTGATCTTTTATTTTTTGTTTTCTTACGTCCGTGAAATATTTATTAATTTTTCTTCGGGCATTTTCAGTGGATAATGGCCGAAGTTCACCCACTGACATTTTATTCCTTGCTTTCCTTTGTCTTAAATCACGTTTTAATTTATCGAATGAACTATTTCCATCAGGTTGAACCGCTTGATTGTTAGTTTTATTGGGCACTGTTAATTTAGCACTTTCAACAGATGTTTCTTCTAACGACTTTTCATTTGTCGGAGATGGTGAAGTAATAGTCACGATAGGAATTCGTTTAGGATTCTTTATGGATAATTTTAATTTATTATCTTTTGGAATATCGTCTGTCGATTTTATGTAGTTTTGTGTACTCTCTGAATCGCAAGTTTCTGTATCTTCTGCGGTCATTTTGTCCTGACTATCGGACATTAATAATTCGTCATACAACGTTTCAGTTGATTTGTACATTTCATACGAGGAGGATGGCGACGAATCTCTACTACGGTTTGGAGAAGAAGTTATTAGATCCGGTAGTGTTTCCTTGAAGTTTGAAACTTCTTCGGTGTTAGGCTGGATTGTATTACTGTAACTAGTCTGACTAAATGGAATAGCATCTGGAAGCATAATTCCTGCAAACGCTGTTTGCAGTTTTATATTTGATGTACTAATTGCTTCTGACGTTTCGGGTGTAATACCCAGGCCAGGCATTGCTTTATTACTTATTTCATTATGACTAGAAACTATTGTTTGGGTTAATTCGCTACTAATACTTCCTATTTTGTCCAAATTTTCATTAACAGAAATTACTTCATTATTTAATTCATTACTATCAATATCAGTAAGCTTAGAAATAACTTTATCACTTTCATTTGACGATTCACTTTGGATTGCTTGACCGTTATCTAAATTTAAAACACAACTTTCATCTACTAAACTTTCATATTCTGAAATGCACTCATCCACATTATGTATATTGGAATTATTCTGTCCTATCGGATTAGAAACAACTACAGACGAATTTAAATTTACAGTATCATTTTCCCTATTATCTGGTAATAAATTACAAGAGGAATCAGACAAATGAATTAAGCTTCCAGATGCTTTGCTTTGAGATGTGTTCTCTTCACTATCAAACTTTACATCGTTTACTATTGGTTGATCTGTGTTCCCTATCGACGTATTAATTGTCAGTGTCTTTTTATCAGGCGATTTTTCAATATCTTCTGTACTGATTATATCTTGATCAACTTCACTATTATTCACGTCTATCTCTTGGGGCGATATAAAATTATGAGTTTGTATAGGAAGTATAAGAGATTCTTGAGCTATATTATCTATAGAATCTTGAGAAATTTTCACCTCCGTTTCCGAACCGGTGTCCGTATCGGAGCTACGGCTAGGATTCTTCAGCCAAAATTCCTGTCTTCTAAGCTCTCGAGCTCGTATGTCGTCTTCATCCTCCGTAGCTGTTGTACTTTCATCGTCTGAATAAAAATACGAATGAAGAAAGATAGTTATTTTCATGGTAATAAAGAGCGGAAGCAATCTAACGAAGAATCAAAGCTGTACCTTCGTTCGTGTATTCATCGCTAGAATCTTCATATTCATTGCTTCCAGTATCGGACTGTCCCATTGCAGCATGTGGATGAGAATATCGTAGTGTCCAGTTTTTGGCAAGTTCAAGAGTTCCTTCGGTTGTTAAGGGCTGATCTATTGCTTCTTCGTATACTTCGTTATCGTCGTCCGAATCGCTGGCGAAACATTAATAAACCGTTTGAAAATCTGTTATCATGTTTTTTAATTATATTTATCCGTAAAATATCTCACCTCATGTCCGAAATGTCATCACTAGAACCCATTTCTGCAGTGGAAGCACCGAAATTTCTATCCGTCCATTCGTCTTCATCCATCTGACTTTGGGGTTCTTCGGCGTCTGATATTCCTGCTAAGTTTTCAAATTCTATTCTCTCAGGTGTTTGTCCGCGATCAAGTAAATCAAGACCAACAACGCCTTCTAAAGGTATCTTTGCCTAAAAACAATATACGTTATTTACATACTTAATTCAAAAAGAGAATCGTATACGATAAAGTTAAAGTTGAAATCATACCTTCTCTGGTGTCTTTAGATGTACTGGTGTGGCAGGTATGTTTTCCTTGTTCAACACTGCGACTCTCTTCTTATCTGCGCGAGCTTTTAATGCTCCTAAGAAACCGAAATGTTGTGTACAGTAGAATCGTCCTCCACTCTTGTCCCGATCAAACGTATGGTTTCCTATCATTGAAGAGTTATTATTGGTAAAAATTGATTTCCAAATCCAAATGATCCATTGATTTCCAAAAGAGATTAAGAACAAAAATTGAACCTATTCTCAAAGAGGTAGAACAATATTCGCAACGGAAACAGCCTCGATGGAAAAACTTCCCTTCGGCACTAAGTCTCTCCATTAAATAAACTCTCTTATTGCAAAAATGACACGTCTCCGAACCTCCTTGCGCGGGTAACGCTATGGTGGGCTTGACATTCTGCAAGAAAAGTACGAGGAAACAAAGTAGTAATTATTAACTTCAAATGTTTAGTACAAAAGAATCTTAGTCAGCGCTTTTCAATCGAATTATAATGTTTTTAACAATGCGTAATTGCACATTAAGTGTTACAATTAGACAATACACGTATCAACATAAATTCCATTAGGATCACAAATATTTTAATTCGGTTAGATCAGTTAATTAACTTAGGAAGAAAAATCTCAAATGTAAAATGATGTGTTATGCACTACACATATATATATATCATATAAAAATATATTCCGTATATCCTGTAAGAAACAATAAATTTACAGATACATGGGTACATATGACGATTCTATTCTCTTGGGAGCAATTATATGAAAAATACAAAGTACAATAGACGTCACAAAGACTCCGGATATCCTGCTGACTATATCCTCCAGTACTGAGATTTTGGAATATCGTATTTACCGATTTGTACACCCTGGGCTCCGCGTCTTGACTTTTATTCGAAAACTGTTCGGCCATAGCCGAAACTTTATTGTACCCGAGGACATTACCCTCTTTGATCTTCCTGTCAATATTCTTCAGGGTATTGTCAATATCAGCGTACTTACTATCTGTCTCCTTTTGATCTCGTCCCTTCTTCTCCATCTTGATTTGTCGAGCTAAAAACTGAATGAAGCATATACACATCTGAAAAACATTGATTATCGAGTACTGTTTAATCACTCGCATGCCAACCTGTTCTCGACTCCATTTCGGCACTCGTTCTACTTTGTCGTGTCGGACAGTACGGCCCATTTTATTCTCCTCGATTTTCTTCTCGATTTCCTTCACGTTCCAATCGGTCTTCTCGATTTTACCTTTATACATATATAATATTATAAGAAATTTTAATTCACTATAGAAAAGGATCTTACATAATGAAATAGTACAATAATAAGAAAAATATAGGATGAAACAAACCAATGGCACGTAGAAGATCTCTGGGCTTCTTTTCAGCTGGAGCAGATCCCTTCAGTTTGTCCTCGATGCTCTTTATTCGGCCAGAGAACTCCTCGTCTATGCTGTTTCTATGATGACCAGCGTGAATCTTGGGTTCTCTATCCTAAAAAGCAGAATGTCATGAAATAAATTTCAATATGCGAACGATGAAGTAGACAACCACAGAATAAGACTCGTGAAAGAACCCTCTTTAATCACAGTACAAGTATAAAAAGAAAACAAAAAAAAATATTTGAAATTAAAAAATTTATTAATATAAATATGTGTGTGAAAAATAAATTAGCTTTTTATAATTTATTTCCTTTGCACTGTGTAATGTTAGTGTTACAGTTCCTTAAAGATATATAAGCACTCGCAACCGATGTTATAAACGTCCCTTCTGTTTGAAAATAGTTAGTAGTGCAATTTAGAGCCTTTACATCCTCCAATATTATCGATGCATAAATATCATGCACACCATTTAGAATTATGTATTGCTATTACATAGTTAGTTTATGCACGTTTATAGCTATAATTTTTCATTTTTGCAACGAAAAGTTATCGAATAATTAGTATGTAAACGTTCTCCTTTAAACGTTATTTGCATACGTTTGCACATGTTAAATGTTTATTATTATCAATGCCATTATTGAAGAAATATATAAAAATAATATTTCTTTTAGGACTTGTTTAATCGTTTGTTAAAATCCAAAAAAAGAAGTGATAAAAAAATATAAAACAATATGCACTCCCAAAATCATTCACTTTCCAGCTTACTGGATATAATATTTTCTGCTCTAGATATTTCACTCTATCCTTGAAATCCGGCGCAGTTTGACGGTATAAGAATATCGAATAATCTTCGAACGGCTCGTCTTTCTCGCGTTTTGCGTTCGCTTGCAGCATCTGCATACTTTTGTAGAATTGCTGCGTCGCCATGTTTCGCAAATATTGTCGCCTTCTCATACGTTCGGCGCGATTTTTCTCTATATCTGCGAGTCTCTTCTGCCTTTCCTCCTTTACATCCACCGTAAAATCGTACAGTGACATTAATTTAACATATCCATATAGTTACAATGATTGTTTTCTTTATAATCAGCTTAATTTTCATTTGTGAATTATGCACACAATTTGCACAACTTATGTTACGTGGTTTTCATCTATTAAGTTCGCAACGATCACAATGGTTGAATGCGATACAAAAGAGGATAAAAGAGATCGAGGGTTCTTTAACTCGAGTTTAGCGTCGCTAACATTATTTGTTCTTTAAGAAGAAAAGAAGAAGAAAAAAAAAAAAAAAGAAAACGAAGATACAGGAATGTCAATGGTTGTTTCTATTTCTTGAGATCTAGATTATTTTATTATTCTCTAATTCTACGGGGCACTAGCCATGACTATTAGGAAATAATTCTATATAATCTATTTGTTGTAAACAAACGTTTAGTAAAATAGGACAAATACAAAAGCTGACGTAGCAAATATATTATATAATATATAACATAAACATAAATATCATAGAAAATGTTTACAACATAACCGAGAGTTTTTGTAATGTCCCACTGATACTTTGGTTGACTATACGAAGCGATTAGAATGTAACGACTTCCTTCCGCACCATGGTAATGGTAACTCCAATAATTAAGAGGATTAACAACGATATGATTATCCCACGATACATAAGTGCTTGAATCTTCTGCCACCGTGACTATAGGATATAAGCATTGTAAGTTTTGTGGGTATGAATGTTAGTGTTCGATTTGTAACCCCTTATGGAATATGTTTATGTAATAAATATGAATTAAATGAAATTAAAGAAACCATTCCATAAAGCGTTAAGTACGTGATACAATCCTTTGCGATTAATTTTTTTTTTTTTATGTTTCTTTCAAATATAATATTTAAATACTCTTGGAATTCTCAAATTGCAAATGCAAAGGATCGATTTAGATATTAAAATAAAAAAAAGAATGCTTTTTTTAAACCTTGGATGATCTGCTAACTAGAAGCTTTCAAAAACATAGGATTAAAAATTTAAATAAAGAAAAATATTCTGTATTTTTTAAAGATGTTACGCGTCGACAGACGATACTATACGATTTGATAAAATAGAAAAGAAAACTTACCACTGTCGCGCCCATCTTCTCCGTGCTTCGTCTCTTTCGAGAACGTCGACTAATCGTGTCTCCCTTCTTATCCGCGGGGTTTAAATTTTCGTTATGTCGCGATCGTGAGTGTCTCGTTCTTGTCGCACTATCTTGTCTGACGATACGGTCAATTAACTGAACTTTTTGGTCAGGTGTTAATTGGCTCAATTGTTTACTATGTGCAGGCCTTTCTTCGTTTTCAGGTTCCTTTATAAAAGACGACCAAATGCAATCGTTATACAATTATACGAAAAGAAAGTCAACAGAATCGCTACTGTGACGAAGATTAGACTAATTTATGGAAAACGATTTATGGCTTATTTTATTATTTATGGTAATTTCTCGTTAACTTTACTATTATCCGAACGACAACACTCGTGATCCCTATTGAAATGACTTGGTGGTACGAATATTTTCTTCAATGATGATGCAACTATATTCTTTTGAAGTTTATTTCTTATCCAGCTTATCGTAAATCTGTCATCCACTTCTGTAACGTTCTCACTTAACGATATTTTGTTATTATTGTGGTCTAATGATTCGACGGCGGTTTGTTGTGAAAATGTCGTAGGATTGGGATATGACAATGACTCTGCTCTTCGATCGTAAACGATGAATGACTGACTATGATTCCTATAGGACGTAGGATCGGGTGTTCGTGGAAGAAGATGGATCTTGCTTGTTAAAAAGTGTTGTGACGATTGTAAACATGCGGTCCGTGATATCGGACATGATACTGAATACTATAAAATACGGAAACCAGTTAAAAATCTTCTGACTTCGTTCTACGTCGTACGAATTTACTTACTAATTTTGGATGTTTAATGTACGGGATTTCACCGCGGAAAACTTCGTATATCTGTGTGAGATAAGAAAACATGGCGAGTTTATCGGGGACGTCGCATTGAGCCATTTCCTCTCCTGTCATTATCTAGAAAAATTCACAATTAGAATATCGAGTTGTTCTTCCTTTTATTTTTTACATCAGTAAATTAAATCGAAATATAGTTTCTTACTGGAGGTATGCTCAGTTCTTTTTCTAAGATATCAAAGGCCAGCTGATTGTTTGTAACCGCATCATCAGGATTCAAATTATGGAAGTCTATTAGATTCGGTCGATATCTGTGAATTATCGCACAAATAGCCAGACCATTCTTGAACGAGGCACCCATATCTTTTATCTGGACCGAGTCGTACAGGGCAACTTGTTTTTGCAACCAGCGAAGCAGCGTGTCTGGATGCACTTGTGAATCTCCACGTAAATCTATATATCACGATCGATAACATTAATAAGCTTTATAATATTTTAATGTAACTACAATCAAAGTATATTCGCAATTCTACCTCGGCGACGTCGTTTCTTAGGAATATCGATGTCGGACTGTACAGGAGGCTGTTTGATGCTGTCAGGGTCATCTGTGTCGACTAAACCTCGCACTTGTATTGGCGTTACAGAGGATACGTTCAAATTGGGGTATCTTAAAATGAATGAAAATTTGTTACGAGTAAATAAACAGTAAATAAAATTATATTAACGCAGATAATTTTACTTTATAGCAATAATAATATAGATATCGTACCTGGTATGAGGGTCCAGTGTATATGCAGCGTAATCCCTGTTCAAATTTTCAGGCGTGGTCTGCCCGAGTAGCCTGTAAATAGATTCGCGTTCTGCAATTACTTCTAACGGCGATACATTTGCGCCCCAGCTTTTGATTGCCCAGCAAGCATCCAAGGAGCTTAAAAATCCTCTCGCACAACCGGATCCCGTTGGCCAGAATGGCTATAAAAATTATACCATATAAATTACACCATATGTGTATACATATACGTATATACACGATAATGCACCGATAACAAAGAAGACTATTAATATCATCCAACAAGTACAGCAGTATTGTACGACGGCTGATAAAATTAATTGAAAAATGCCACTTTGATAAATCATTAGAATTAAAATGTAGGATATAATAGGTGATATACCTCGAGCAGGCTATCGCCGACGAGGATCATAAGTAGTCTATGACCCCGACGTTCCAAAATCCGGCTAGCATTCTCCGCCGCATACATAGACGTGAAATCGAACATAGCCACGTCTGGCTGACCGTAATGGTTCACTGCAAATTCCATACCAATCATTTGGTATTCTGTAGAGAATTCAGCAGCTTCACGGGCGTAAAGCATCAATGCCTCGCGATCCACGTTTTCCTTCGCCAGCAACTTCGCTGTATCTGGATAGTCCTGAAATATATTCCAATTAATTAACATCACTGTTATAATTAGCCAGAATCGTTATACAGCTATAATATATAGTATATAGTATAGACAAACGTATAATTATTTTTATACAATGACGTACCTGCAGAATTACTCCCTTATCTATAAGGCTGTGCTTTTTGGCAGTCATAACGAAGTAATGAGTATCATCTTTATAATATACAATATTCTCTAGATCTATACCAGTCTCTTGGTACAGTTCTTTGAAAAACTTCTGATTGAAGATGAAGGCCACTCCGCTGATTTCTTCTACCCGTGCCTCCGCTTCAGTTCGTTTGTTTATAAAATTGGCCGTTATCGCTATAGCCAATTTACCCCGAAATTCTTTGCGCTTGAAACCCTCCAATGTATTTCTTTTGCCATCGGCGCCAATTAGCACATCGAACTCGTATTGACAGACTGGATGATCAGCGGGGGTAGTTTTCGCTCTCCAACCTATCTCTGAAAGAATTACAAAGCAAGCGATTACAATCTTATGTTAATCAAACAATGGGAATATTTTGAAAACAATAATGGAGAAGAAAAGGGCAATACAAGACGGGGAGGAACGACGATAAGGAAGCACAGCAAGGAGGCAAAAGCCCAAAAGTTGCCATAGTTTTAGAGACAGAATATACAACGGAGTGCAATATAACAGAGTGGATAAGAGGCGAGGTATAAGAAAAGAAAGATAGACAAGGAAAAGAGTTTAGATATTTATAAGGGAGGAGGCAATAAGGTGATAACGCCATAAGACTGACAGAATGTAAAAAGCGTGATAGATAAACGAGATGTAAAACCGAAAGCTCGTCCAAAGGCGAAAGGCAGGGACTAAGTAAAAATAAATAAAATAATATAAATATTTATTAATAACTCGATTAGACTTGAGACAAGTGATAGAAGAATGCGAAATAACGGGAGGGACAAAGGAAACAGAGAAAATACTAAACGAGACAATATAATACAAGACGGGGAGGAACGATAAGGATGCACAGCAAGGAGGCAAAAGCCCAAAAGTTGCCATAGTTTTAGAGACAGAATATACAACGGAGTGCAATATAACAGAGTGGATAAGAGGCGAGGTATAAGAAAAGAAAGATAGACAAGGAAAAGAGTTTAGATAGATATAAGGGAGGAGGCAATAAGGTGATAACGCCATAAGACTGAGAGAATGTAAAAACCGTGATAGGAAAAGGAGATGTAAAACCGAAAGCTCGTCCAAAGGCGAAAGGCAGGGACTAAGTAAAAATAAATAAAATAATATAAATATTTATTAATAACTCGATTAGACTTGAGACAAGTGATAGAAGAATGCAAAATAACGGGAGGTCCAAAGGACTCAGAAAAAATAATAAACGAGACTGGAGAAGGACTAATGGAATTGAAAACAATTAATAAATAAATTAAAATATAAAAATAAATTGTTTCAAATTAACATGCAATATTTGTCCATTGCATGTATAATTAATAACTTGAATTAATATAAATATTTGTGGAAGGGTAGAAAACTATTAGCAAGATTCAGATGTGGAAACGAGACCAAAGCGAGGGAATACTGGAAAGAAGAGGGAGGAAAAAGATGCAGGCTATGTAAAAGGAAAAAAGAAGACTTCAAACACGTAATAGAAGAATGCAAAATAACGGGAGGACCAAAGGACACAGAAAAAATAATAAACGAGACTGGAGAAACACTAATGGAATTGAAAACAATAATGGAGAAGAAAAGGGCAATACAAGACGGGGAGGAACGACGATAAGGAAGCACAGCAAGGAGGCAAAAGCCCAAAAGTTGCCATAGTTTTAGAGACAGAATATACAACGGAGTGCAATATAATAGAGTGGATAAGAGGCGAAGTATAAGAAAAGAAAGATAGACAAAGAAAAGAGTTTAGATAAATATAAGGGAGGAGGCAATAAGGTGATAACGCCATAAGACTGACAGAATGTAAAAAGCGTGATAGATAAACGAGATGTAAAACCGAAAGCTCGTCCAAAGCCGAAAGGCACGGACTAAGTAATAATAATAATAATAATAATAATAATAATAATAATAATAATAATAATAATAATAATAATAACAATATAGGAATATTTTATGACAAACGGTTACATAAAAGATTCGTAGAATTTCTTGCAGCGCAGAAACAAAGCTCCGATGTTTCATCGATGAAATTAGAAAATGTTTCTTCCCCAATGTGATTTCAAGCAGAGAATAATTTCTTCTTTCCTATTGTATTTATTTTGAACTTTCCATTACACGTGCTCTGTTTTGTACAATTTTTACCTCAGAATTTCTTCTATCAATTATCAAAAGTTGTTGTTAAAAAAAAAGAAAAAGAGAAACCGGTAGGATAGATAGAAGCCTGAACATTTTACAGGTCAATAAACTTGCACGTGTCGAAAGGGTCGATTATTGGATGAAAAGGGGTCGATTGAGCGTTAGAAAGACTAGATTACTTACTGCCCTCTTCCTGATTCTCCGGTGGCGGTATCAAAGAATCGAAGCTGACACTTTCGTGGAACTCGACACCGAGGATCAAAGCGACTTTCAGCAAGATACATTGAAGTTGGCGGATACTGATGTGATCTATAGATCCAGCGCAGAATTTTCCAAAGAATTTCTTTGCTCCTAGGCCACGAAGATCTTGAATAACAAATGGCCAAAGGTGAAGGACGTTGTTTCTGGACATGCGGTCTCTTTTTTCCACAACGACAACCTTGGCACCTAACAACTGGGCTTCTATCGCCGAACGAAGTCCACACGGACCTCCTCCGATGATCAAAACCTAAACAATTAAACATCCCGTGTTATTCCAATTTCCTGAGAGTAAAACATCGAGCAAAATATCGAAAGGCATTGCAAAGTTTTTCTTCCTCTTTTCAAACTGAGATTACTATAATTGTTTTTTTTTTTTTTAATGGTTGAAATATTTTTTTTTTTTTTAATGGCTTGAAAATTATGCTGGTGTTTTAATTTCTAAATTAAGATTCTGAGAACCCGAATTCAGTCGTGTATTTCAATTCTTACAAGTATATCGTTCCTCTTGTTTCATAGTTAATTAAATCATCAGCTTTATCCTCTCTTATGATACGTTTCTATCACGTGAAAAACTACAACAGATTTCTTACGATAGTAAATGCAGAAGAGTGTTTTACGGCTTAGTAGAAATATCAGCCTCAATCAATTTAAAGTTGTACGATTTTTTTAAATGTTTACCTCTTCTCGTGTATCAAAGTACGTTAAACGAAGTTCATTACCGAGCTATCGATAGCGTTTCGTATCACGAACGAACGTAGTAATTTGAAAAGCATCGACAAGTTGAATTATTTGAAAATTATTATTTAAATTGATCCAATAAATATACAAACATACTTGGATCGTTCGATCGCGCCTTTGTCATCTTAAGTTACCTCGATAGATATCATTTCAGTTGAATGAAGTTTCTCCAAAAAACAGTCGTCACGCCATAATATTAAAAACAGCAAGATACAACGAAATTAAGGAGAGAAACAGACGATTGACGAAATCGCATAAAATATTCTTCGTATACTTACTCTTGTATTCGGGCATGCTTTGCCACGATTGTAACATTTGTGATTGGCTCTCTGATCAAATTTTTTCCATAGAGCTTGCGCCTTCCACGATCGCAACTTGAGTCTCAATTTTGGATAAAATTGATTGATCGTATTTGGTCTGATTTTGAGTAATTCGCAGAGATGCCGAAAATGTCCAAGAATGGATTTTAATGTAGTGGCATTACAAAACAAATCGAACTCTTCGTTGGCTTTCGCCACCTCTGTCGAGTTCATTGTTTGCTTTCGACCCTGCTGATGCTCCATTACCTGCAACAAATTGATACTCGTTATAAATCTTTTTATACGACCAGCGTAAGCAAAAGCGTCATAAACACTGCAACTATTAATACAAGTTGCTTCGTGTATCAGGTAAATTAACCTTCTCGTATCTACGGATAAGATAACTCTGGCGGCGTATGTCGCCATAACAATGTCGTCCATAGATTCGGGAAAAAATCGATCTGTAAGATATCTCTTTGGCTAAATAAATCTAAGAGACACAATCTATGTAGCTTTTGCTGAATATTGCATAACATTATACATTTCAAAAATATATTTGTTTTAAATGTCGGATAAAACTCAGTTTGCAAGGTATCTTTGAATAAATCTAAGGACACATCCCAGATTACAAGGCAACTTGATAATTTCAAAATTCATTTTTCGAAATGTGCTTTCTTTTTTTGTGAACGTTATAATAAGAATTATCTTTGGGTAAGTTTTATTAGTAAGGTATATTGAAACACAAAGGTATCTACAAATTTCTATCGCTTTGTTTGCTCAGGTCTGTCGTATAATTTTTATAGACATCATAGAGACGCCGTTGTGTCGGCCAAAATTTTATTCAAAGTCTCAACGACGCAGTGAAATTTTCAAAGCTGAGTCTTTTCTATTAAAACATTTATTAGATTGTCGGAGAAGTTTCTTTCGTTTTATGAGGAAATAATAGACGCAAGTTTTTCCTTTTATATTATTTTGTCGACACATTTTCTTCTGTTGAGATAAACCGCGACATTTCGCAGACTTGATTTCACGTTTGTACGAAGGTGCATTGTTGGAAAAACACGTTTGGGAAAGAAAGACACTTTCCGGACAACCTAATATATACTTCTGTTTATAGTTCTTGTCAACATTTAATATTTCTCTATTACAGTTAAAATTAGCAATTATCTTCGCGTTAACTTTTGCGGCGATTCTATTGGGTTGGCAACTAAGTGATTGCAAATTTTGTCAAGACCACCTAATGACATTCATTGCTAACACTACTATTACTATTACTTCATTACTACCACTTGTATCTATTTGGTTGTTCAAACAGTTCCTCTCGATCCATTTTGTTCTATTTACTATTGGCTAGGCAACTAAGTGATTGCGGATTTTGTCAAGACCACTTAATGAATGTTATTAGGTGGTCTTGAAATAATACAAAAGAAGAAATATTGCATGTCTATTATTTCCTTCTAAAACGAGAGGAACTTTTTGAACAACCAAATAGATCCAACAATAGATACAAGTAGTGTGCATTAGGTGGTCCAAAAGTTTCTTGTATTTGTTATAGGGAAATGGTAGATGCACAATGTATTGTGTTGGCAATTAAGTGATTACGGACTTTGTCATTAGGTGGTAATGACAAGATCAGTCCCCCAAACAAAAATGTTTTAAAAACACACGTACAACGAGTAGTGTGTATTAGGTAGTCCAAAAGTTTTTTGTATTTGTTATAGGGAAATGATAGATGCACAATGTATTATGTTGGCAATTAAGTGATTGCGTCATTATCACTCAATGACAAAATCTGCAATGACTTAGCTGCCAACCCAATAGTAAATACAACGAAATGGATCATAGACAATTCAATGAAATAATACAAAAGAAGAAATGTTGTAAAACAAGAGGAACTTTTTGAACAACCAAATAGATCCAACAATAGATACAAAGATAGTATATTAAGTGATCCAAAAGTTTCTTGTATTTGTTATAGGGAAATGGTAGATGCACAATGTATTGTATTGCAACTAAGTGATTGCAAATTTTGTCATTACCATCTAATGAAACTGTGAAACCAATGAAACCAATGTTGTAGAAATCTTGTATAGATGATGTTTGATGGTGAGATTTATTAAATGTTATTGCTTGTTGTTCTAACCGTCGAATATATTTAAAATTATAAATAAATTAATGTACAGACAATATTCGCTGAGACGCTCGTACAGTGTACAAGTCGTAAAATAGGATCGCTAATGACTCGCTAATTAGATCGCTGATAATTCGTTGATAACTGGTTGATAACTGATCGACAACCGATATTGACACCTAATGACAAAATCCGCAATCGCTTAGTTGCCAACCCAATAGTAAATAGAACGAAATGTATCGTACACAGTTCAACGAAATAATACAAAAGAAGAAATGTTGCTTGTCTATTATTTCCTTCTAAAACGAGAGGAACTTTTTGAACAACCAAATAGATCCAACAATAGATACAAGTAGTGAGTATTAGGTGGTCCAAAAGTTTCTTGTATTTTTTATAGGGAAATGATATATGTACAATGTATTGTGTTGGCAACTAAATGATTACGGACTTTGTCATTAAGTGGTAATGACAATATCAGTTCCCAAAACAAAAATGTTTTAAACAACACACGTACAACGAGTAGTGTGTATTAGGTAGTCCAAAAGTTTCTTGTATTTGTTATAGGGAAATGGTAAATGCATAATGTATTGTGTTATACTAACTAACTTAATTGCCAACACAATACATTATGCATCTATCATTTTTGTCATTACCATCTAATGACAAAATCCGCAATCACTTAGTTGCCAACCCAATAGTAAATACAACGAAATGGATCGTACACAGTTCAACGAAATAATACGAAAGAAAAAATGTTGTAAAACAAGAGGAACTTTTCGAACAACCAAATAGATCCAACAATAGATACAAGTAGTGTATATTAGGTGATCCAAAAGTTTCTTGTATTTGTTATAGGGAAATGATAGATGCACAATGTATTGTGTTGGCAACTAAGTTAGTTAGTATAACACAATACATTGTGCATCTATCATTTTTGTCATTACCACCTAATGACAAAGTCTGCAATCAGTTCGTTACCAATTCAATATTCGCACGAGGCAAATTTCAGCGATAGAAATTCCACCTGACTAACAAAACAATAACAAATTACCAATTTATAGGATCTTGTTGACGCTACCGTGGGGAGAGAACTCGTAACACGGCTACGTACCGTTTCAAACTATTCGCCCCGACATCATTTCCACGACTTTAAAGGAACAGAGGCTAATTTAACCAGAAAAACTGCATCTTTCGATGACTAAGCGAAGTTGATACAAAGTTAATACGCAATAATTTCAATGGAATAATTGCACACCACCAGCTACTCGCTTCCGATCGAGATTTATCGTCGATCGCTGGCGGTAGAAGGGAAAAGGAGCACGTAGAAATTCATCGAATTCGCGATATAAATTACCTAGCACGATGCTTCGTAATTAAATTCGTACAACGATAATTTACAGATTGCCCTGGATGGTAAAACGGAACGAACGCTGATTAACGATAAACAACGTGGATATTAAATAAATTTGCGAAACGAGCGTACATGAAATAACGATACATAAAATTTCACGCGCAACGTTAATGTGGCACAGAAAACGTTTCTTACGATCGGTGTGATTCACCTAAATACCAGTGCATCATCTATCGATCGTATTTATTCCGTTCGATAGCTCATTGCGGTTTCTTCTTCTACGTCTCGTGATCCTTTTCCGTTCCTTTTTCCCCTGACACAACACGAATTTATCCTGGAATTTTTCACCGCAGACGCGTTTTATTTTCGTATCGAATATTTCTGTCTCTCGAGCGTGGAGAAACGAAACGTCGCGTCGTTTAAAGGGAACAATGTTACATGCCGATTTCCTTCGTCCCGGGTTTAGGCGTTCGACGAGAGGACTAAACACGCTCGACTTGTCGCGTTTCCACAAATTTTGCACGTACAGGCGTTAGAATCTTTTTAGCTATCAGAGATATGAGACAAGTTTTAATAAATTTATAGGAAATTGATCGATTTCATAGAGACGATCGAATAGAATATCTCGATTACTTGTAAACTGCTTTTCACAGAGATTTCGATATCTTTCGGTATCTTCTCCAAGAATAATTTTCAATATTTCTTTTTTTTTTCAAATAATTTACGATATTTTGTTTCTTCGATTCTTGAAGACTAACCTGAGGGAAATTGTACTTTATCCAAAATTTGTTTAAACGTTACCGTTTGCAATAATATTATCGCGCTGTTATTTACCTGTTAATTACTGTAACCATAGAAAATAATAAATTTTCTACTTTCAGCCAACGTCGAGATAAAATATTAAATCGCCTTATTTATCCTCTTTATTGATCATTGCAATTTCACCCACAATAGCGCAAACGCGATTTCCTTTGACAACAACGTTCAAAGATTATTACATCTCTACACCATCGTCGATTCAATTGCGCATCTCGATACACGTTCAGACGATATTTATGAAGCGTACGCTCGGAATTTTAATTTATCCTACTTTTTATCGAATTTGCAATAACGTGCAATTTGCATCTCGCGTTCGAGTTGATGCGTTTCGTAAAAACGCGTACTCGTTTTAATCGATAACGTTAGATATCGGTGGAAATATTGGCGCGATTATATTGTACGGATGTGTAACGTCAAGCACATCAGGGACAAGGCCGCACGCCGAGAGCAAGACGACAAGACGACAGATGTCTACATATCCTTGCCGCGTATCCTCAATATGCTTAAGGACCCACCATAAAACCAAATTCATAATTAAGGTCCTTCGAGCCAAAAACAAACGTTCTTTATATTTTTGCCTACTACGGGAAGATACGGGAAAGTCAGTTTTTCTCACGTTCGGTAAGGCAACTTTCTCTCAAGGGCGGTTAGCACCCTTCCTCACTCACCAACCTAGAGAATCAGCCAATTGACAGCCAAAGTCTATTTCCCTCACTCTCCTAATGAAAACTTACCCTTAACAAATCAGCTCTTTTCGTGTCCTTAGACCCACCCATCGCTAGCTTTCCTCCATCGCTACATCGTCACTAAACTTTACTGATACTCTATCTTTAGAACAGTCAACATCTTTTTACCATGTTCCTACCCTTAGATCTATCTAAAGTGTAATTTATACGTGCCAACTCAGTATATACTAAATTGTAATTATTAAGTGCGTAATAAAATGCGATAGAAAGGAAAGTTAATAGTTGTGTTTCGGCTCAACCTTCTTATATTTTTTTATAATCTGAGTTGTGACTTGTGATTTTACGCGACAGATGACACGGTGCTTTGAATCGGTTCAAGATAAAAACGATTACGTAACACGATTTTCTCGTACGTAAGGACGTAAATTGTAGATCTTGTTACATTTAGCAGGTTATCAGGAGGAGGATGGTTATTTCTAGGCTCGTTTCTAGGTACTCGCCGATAGGCTTAGCCTATGCGAGATAATAGAAAATCGATAGGAGCAGGTTTGCAGTTGCACGAGGCAGACGAAAGTAACGTCACGTGCTTTGCGAACGAACGTTATGGAATTACGAATGATTTTTGACGTATCGATCATCGAATAATCCAATTGACGTAAAAGCTGAGTTATGTGCGCCCCTGCGATATGGCTATCACGTGTACTTGAAGTAAAACACGACGCGTATCTTTGCCAAGAAAACCCTATCGTATCTTCAGCCGTACAAATTACTTGTTTGTCGGTATAATAATCGTTTATTCAATTAATCAGCAGATACGTAAGTATTAATTTAACAGTCGGTTGTTCAAACAAATACTATATTCAACATTCAAGGAATTTCGCTGTTAAATAAGGAAGATGAAAGATCTAAATTAACGAACTATTTATTTATTAATTTCAGTCAATTGTTTGAATAAATTCGTACGTTATTCGTCATTGGAAGAGTGTTATTATTAAATAAAGAAGATTTATAAAATCTGAAGTAACACGCTATTCAATTTCCGCTATTTAATGTACGTTTATATTCCTCGCCTTTTATTCGAAGAATCTCATTGGTAATTCGGAATAGAAGAAAGCGAAGCGGATAATATCATCGAATCAAACCGGAATAGTTTATGATTTAAATTTTAGGCTGTGCAATTTCAATTTGCATCGTGTATCATGTCGTACCATTGTCGCATGAAACTTGGAACACACGATGCAAACCAGGTACGCCTCAATCTTTTTTCCTACCTTTTTCCAATTGAATAGTTCCAACCACATCCATGCAAAAGAGTAACGGATATAAAGACTATTTTACGATCATCCTTTTGGAAGGACGATAGACGATATTTCTATATAAACATGCATACTCTGAAATTAAGGGAACTACTATAAATTTCCTAAATCATTTACAAACTAACGGTACCAAACTTATCAGGATGAGAACAACGCAGAAGCATTTCACGGAAGAAAACTCCGCTTCTAATGGTAAACATCATCGAGGTTGGTAATCGAAAGAAAGAGAGAGAGAGAGAGAGAGAGAGAGAGAGAGAGAGAGAGAGAGAGAGAGAGAGAGAGAGAGAGAGAAGAAACGATGAGAGGCGAGTAGGCAGATCTAGGCGAGGTGGTCGCCCCGGACCATCCTCGAGCCACTCGAAATGTCACGAGGTGCTGGCCGACATGCCTTCTGCGTGCCTTTCGACTCGACCATACAGATCATCGGTGCTCGTCTTCCGATAAGTGCGAGCTAAATACAGCGGGATGCCGAGAATCGTGGCGATGCGCTGGCGCCCGTATCAGCCACGGACTATGGCTGAAGAGAAAGAGGTGGTGAACGAGGAACAGGAGGAGAGATATTCGGTCACGCTCCGGTATTGATTTACGAATCAATTTAGAAACGACTTCCGCGATACGAGTCCCATAATTCATGCGGATTAGTCGGCTACGCCGTGCAGTTTCAAATGCACTGCTGAAGGCGCTGCAAATGGCCTACTAGCGCCAATCTTCCTCTAACTAAGCTGTTTGAAGTTGTAACTAAAAACCGAGCAATAAAGCAATTAGAAGCGCCGCTATGTGCATACTGTTTGATGTATCGCGTCATAGCGTGTTGTTTTTACGACGATCGTGTTAAGCGATCCGCAAGCAAGAATTGAACGGTTTAAAAGTATAAACGGCATCGTTCGGGTTAGGTATAGTATCGATCATTGACGCGGAAGGTTGGGACGAAAGGAGGTTCTACCGTTCTTCCATGTTTTTATCGATTGGCATATGTTGTATATCTACTTGAAGTTGAGTATTTGTTCGAATGTATTGAATGGAATTAAAGCCATCCGTCATCCACCCTCTAATTGACAAACGCCCCGTTATTGTTGCTAATTCTAGAGCTATCACAGCGGTCGAAATGGTTGGGTCTACAATTTTATAATCCTGTCAATCCTCGTTTAGGGATCATGGTTCCAGATGGATTAACAATATGAGAAATACACAAAGTAACACGAGGGGATTCTTTTTGTAACAAAGCAATGAATTAACAAATATACAAATATTCTATCAGACGTATATTTTAACATTGTTGCTAACACTAGAGCTACCACAGCGGTCGAAATGGTTGGGTCTACAATTTTATAATCCTGTCAAGCCTCGTTTAGGAATTATGGTTCCAGATGGATTAACAATATGAGAAATGCACAAAGTAAGAAAGTATTAAATTAACAAATATACAAATATTCTATCAGACGTATATTTTAACATTGTTGCTAACACTAGAGCTACCACAGCGGTCGAAATGGTTGGGTCTACAATTTTATAATCCTGTCAAGCCTCGTTTAGGGATCATGGTTCCAGATGGATTAACAATATGAGAAATGCACAAAGTAACACGAGGGAATTCTTTTTGTAACAAAGCAATGAATTAACAAATATACAAATATTCTATCAGACGTATATTTTAACATTGTTGCTAAAACTAGAGCTACCACAGCGGTCGAAATGGTTGGGTCTACAATTTTATAATCCTGTCAAGCCTCGTTTAGGAATTATGGTTCCAGATGGATTAACAATATGAGAAATACACAAAGTAACACGAGGGATTTCTTTTTGTAACAAAGCAATGAATTAACAAATATACAAATATTCTATGAGACGTATATTTTAACATTGTTGCTAACACTAGAGCTACCACAGCGGTCGAAATGGTTGGGTCTACAATTTTATAATCCTGTCAAGCCTCGTTTAGGAATTATGGTTCCAGATGGATTAACAATATGAGAAATACACAAAGTAACACGAGGGATTTCTTTTTGTAACAAAGCAATGAATTAACAAATATACAAATATTCTATCAGACGTATATTTTAACATTGTTGCTAACACTAGAGCTACCACAGCGATCGAAATGGTTGGGTCTACAATTTTATAATCCTGTCAAGCTTCGTTTAGGGATCATGGTTCCAGGTGGATTAACAATATGAGAAATACGCAAAGTAAGAAAGTATTAAATTAACAAATATACAAATATTCTATCAGACGTATATTTTAACATTGTTGCTAACACTAGAGCTACCACGGCGGTCGAAATGGTTGGGTCTACAATTTTATAATCCTGTCAAGCCTCGTTTAGGGATTATGGTTCCAGGTGGATTAACAATATGAGAAATACACAAAGTAAGAAAGTATTAAATTAACAAATATACAAAAATTCTATCAGACGTATATTTTAACATTGTTGCTAACACTAGAGCTACCACAGCGGTCGAAATGGTTGGGTCTACAATTTTATAATCCTGTCAAGCCTCGTTTAGGGATTATGGTTCCAGGTGGATTAACAATATGAGAAATACACAAAGTAAGAAAGTATTAAATTAACAAATATACAAAAATTCTATCAGACGTATATTTTAACATTGTTGCTAACACTAGAGCTACCACAGCGATCGAAATGGTTGGGTCTACAATTTTATAATCCTGTCAAGCCTCGTTTAGGGATTATGGTTCCAGGTGGATTAACAATATGAGAAATACACAAAATAAGAAAGTATTAAATTAACAAATATACAAATATTCTATCATGACGTATACTTTAAAGAGCAGTCATTTTGTCTTAACTGTCGGTAGTTCTAGCGCTGATATTGCTAGTTCATACGCGTTCAATATTTCGATTTACGTAGACTGACATTAACTTGAATTATAACGATTATATATATATATAAATGTAAGTAGTTGTACGCGTAGCTAACACAGTTAAACTTAAGTTACGATTATATTATGATCTATTACGTATGTGCGTTTCTGTTTTTCGACAAGTTTACATCTACCGTTTTGGCTTAGAGTGTATGTGTTCTTGTTTACGCGCAAGTTTTACGGTTACTGTTCTGTCTTATTTTGCGTGTGCAACTGAAAGTCACCGCGAAGCTGGGAGGCAAATGGAAATAAAGAATTTTTTCATATAACGAACGTGTATCATACGTGTGCTTATGTTCTCCCCTACGAAAAATAGTATGTAATGTGAAATACAAGTACAAATAGAAAAATAAGATATTCCTTCAAAAGTAGCTCTAGCGGGTGTATCAAATTAATGGCATACGTATATGGCTTCAAAGAAATTTATTACGATTCGTCACGCGGTTGTGAAGAAAAATTGATTTATTGCGTCATATACCACTTTTATGCTACTGCTTCTTCCGCGTGTTACGTACATACTATTCAAAATATCAATGTTACTGTATGATTCCTACCGCCATATATCTTTAAACACACACACACAAATCAATAAAAAGTACAATTTCTCTGCTCCAATATCCATAAAGAACACTAAATACACATTCCGAGAACGTTCTTGTCGAACCAAAAAAGAAAAAGAAATTTTACCACGCAATTTGAGATGTTCGATAGAAAGAACGCATCGGGTGTATTACCTCGCCTGCGCAACAAACCTAAACTACAAATACAGAAATCGAAAACCTTAATCCTCTCACATTTTCCATCGCCCTTATCGGGTTAAAAGAACAAAGACACCTCCGAGGATCTCTCGCGCGAAGAAGGAAAATCTCCTGTATCTTTTCGCGGGTCAGCCGATAATTACGAGTTCGAGGCGTGGAATTTTATCTCTGTAGGCGGCAGCCAGCGCTAATTTCTCCACGGTGCCGTACAATGACTCGTTATGCACGGTCACGTCCTCGCGAACGATCGTAATATCGTGTGCCGCACCGTAGTCGATACACCCGATGCTCTTCCACACGGTTCTTTGAACTTACGACCTGATAACTTGCTGCTCCTGCCGCCAATGCCTTTGCCTCGTCGTCGTCCTCGTGCCACCGGGTATTCCGCATACGACAAACGGAAGCACGAGAACTTTCCCCTATGGACGTTCTGCGGAGATCAAAGCGAAGCTCTGGTCGTGATATCGACCGTCTTTAAAGCGATGCTTCGCTTCCTTTTTTTCTCTCTTCTTCTTGTTCCTTCTTTGTTTTTTCTTTTTTCGTAACGCACTTTGACGGTGGAAATAATTATTAAGGCTGTTTATTCGTGCTCGAACCTCGTTTCCTGGGGAAGGGGGAAGGAAAGGTATAATTAATCTGGAAGGTGAACGAACGTAAAGTGTACGTTCGATGAGATGTTACACTTCGTTCGAAATAAATGGCAAGCATAATAGTTGTTTGGGATGCTCCTAATTGAATGAATTTTGATGAGTTGACGACGTTTGCGGAGTTTATCGAGAAATGGATATTTTCTGGAGATTGGGATGATGGAAGTTCGAGATTTGTGAAAAATTTAAATAGATAGAAATGTACGTAGTGTACGTAACACGTGAAAATGTATATAATATATATATATATAATAAGACATAAAATATATGCTTCGTGCATTTGTGGGAAACTTAAATGGACAGAAAGACGAAGGCTATTTCTATGTACCTTTTTTAGTTTTCATAAAAATGGATAGATTCGTATAAACATCCGCGGTCTATCGATGAGATTTCGAACGAGGACGTTGAAAATGTAGTCGGCGTATTGAATCTTGTCAAATATTGCTTCTACGAAACGCGTAATCGACGAAGAAATTAAACGAATGTGAATGTATCAAGATATTCGTGAACCATAAACGTTGTAGACGGATGATTCTATCTGCACAAATCCGCGAACTTTCTTCGTCTTTCGAAGTTTAAAGCAAATTAGAAGTTTAAAGAGTTTATTGAGAAGCGAATGCCTTCTGAAAATTAGAAAATTAATTGGCTTGTTAATGAGAACGTTGAAAACAGTTAAGAACGTGTTGCCTGAATGTTGCTTCTGGGAAAACTACGATCAGTACGGATACCGAACGAATGTAGGTAAATTACAAAAATGTTCAACGAACTACAAACGTCGAAGATTTTTATCTGACATGATTTTATCGACAATTTTATCTGAATAATTTCTTTATAATTCTGCGAATTTTTCTCATTTTCTCCGGTAAATCATCGTACGGAAGATTAGATGAAAGTACGTTCGCAAGATCAAAGTATCGGTAAATGGTCTGCCGTGTTATTGGCTGCTCTTTATAGCAACAGCAAAGCATTTTTTTTTAATCATCGTCGACGATGAAAATAGTCGTCGCGGCTATTTATTTTTTATCGGACGTCGCTTCCGGGAAAAGTGTAAGTAATAACACGAGGGTTGACGAACGTTTATTATAAAACTTACGTTACCTAACAAATTCTTGAAAATCTCGATGCAAGTTAATTTTACGTCGTTTGAAGAATTAGCGCGCGGAGAAACAGCAAATTACGGAATATTCACGTTACGATCGACGTAATCCAATTTTTGAATTTTCCCTCCACGAAAATAACGATGACGTTAGCTATTATAACTTTCTAAATTACATAAAGTCTATTAATTTTACATAATTTTTATTATACGAATTTCTTTCTTTCTTTCATTCTCAAATAGACGAAAGAATCGAATCGAAGGTGATTGAGGGTGATCTACGCCGCGCTCTTGTAACACAACTAAACGTTAATTTATGACGATCACGCACGTAAGAATATTTTACGAAAACATCTACAATTTCACAGATAATAACACAACGTCGAATATAATGCGAATTTGACAGTCCCTTGGCCTGAGCAACATGTAACTGAAAAGCAAGATGCAGATATACTTCCATCAGAGTGCCAAATGATATGAGTGGAAATGATAACTCAAGAAAATGTAGTTGAACCACCGTCAAGTGGTTGTTCTGAGACACACGAAATAGAAGTACGTGATTTGAACACGATCTAACATCCTCTATATTTACAAGTACGAGCTATCCTGTTGTTTCACAGCCAAACTTGTTCATTAAATTCTAAATATCACATAAACAAAGTTATATATAATAGGAATAGGAAATATCGCCTGCAATTTCAAGTCGAAACGACGAAACAAGATCGAAACGAGCTTCATGGGATGATAAATCCAATTTTTTATCTGCTGTTAGTTTCGTAAGGAGAAGAACGAAGAAAATGTCGAAATGGAATAATTAACAGCTAATGATAATCGCAAGTTTATTACTGTTTCCTATTTTACTTCGCATTTTTATCGTAGCTGTTTAATAAATCTTCCAATGATTTATATTTATATAAGACTTTTTGTTGGTTGTTAAATTCACGGATACTCTGTGCTATATAACTATACGATGAAAGAAATATAAAAAAAGGCGTATCCTGTGGAAAAAAAACTTTGATTTCTTCATATGGGTCGGACGATGTGGAACGTGTTAATAAGATGTTGTAGCATATGTGCAAATTTTGCCAACGGCGATGCGTTAATAGAACTAATTTGCAAGGTATCTAGTTACCAGAGAAATTTTCGTGTTTCATTCGAATCGTGTTACATTAATACCGACGAGTGGCAACTCTACCAACTGGGATGATGCAAAAGTAATTAACGTGTGCACGGTTCGTTCACCGGCGATGTCTCTTTCACATCGTTAAAATCTGCTGTGCATTACACGAAGCAGAAAAGCGTTTGAGTTCATTAACGATTCCGCAGAGTTTTATTTCGAAATTGGACGGGTTTTCTAGACGTGTTTCCTTGGTTTAGCTGTTCGTTAAGAAGCCTCGTTGGCCGAATGATTTTCAAGATCCGTATCTTTGATGCATCTGACATAGTAACTTAAAAACGGAAATTACTCGGACGTTTCTTTTCCGGATACACCGAATCATTAAGATACAAATCCGTGTTAGAACTCGGCTTGTGTTTCGTAAAAAGATTCTACACGCGTCTCCGTTAGAATTAACGCGAGCATCTGGTCATTTTCAAGTTACATAATAATTTCGTTAGAATTTTAGATTCAGGATTATCAGTTGCAATCAGATTATGAATTAATCAAGAATCATTTTCTCGAAGAAATAGACCGTAGCGATTTATTTAAGACACTACAAGGTTCTACAGCCAATTTGTATAGTAATTTCATTCGAACTGTAAGTTCAGAATTATTAGTTGTATGTACGTTTCCTTGAAATTCATGGCAAAACATTAATTATAATTAACCAAGAATGTTTTTCATTGAAAAAAAGAAAAAGAAAGAAAAGAAGCAGTGAAACAATTTATCAAAGATATTTCGCTCTATAGACGAATCTGATATTCTGTTAACTTTGTACGAAAATTATGGAAGATATACGTGCAGTCTTACCATAGAAAATTTTTCACCTCGTCGCTCTGTGACACTATTATCACTGTTTATATTGCTATATGAAACCAATTCGAAAACGTACATATATAGAAGTTAGAACACATTTACTGTAAACACATATTGAATAAAAAATTATTATACAGCATGAGTAACCTAAAGTCTTAAGCATACGAGAAACGTTAAACTGCCCCATTGGACATCGAGGTTCATTAAAATAATGAATAATCGACTGTTCAAATATTTTGGTATAATTTTTGCCAAGTGTATGCTTGTAGCTTCTATACACACGTGTATACATTTTCGAATCGATTAAATTTTACTAATACGATATAACGATATTCATATTCGTTGGAATGTTAATTTTTGGAATTTATTAATAATCGTTGGAATTTCAAAATTTATTTTACACGATATAATATATATATATATGATATGTTTGTAAAAAGTTTCTGCAACTGTACAGCGAGCAAGCGAAAGATTAACGCCGAGGCTATTCGTGGTTAATGCGAAGAAAACGGATATAACGCGATAATCACGAACTTTGATGATCGAACGCACGGTACAAATTGAGATATACGCGGTTTCACGCCGGCAGAGGAGGAATCGTTTCTCGTAGTGAGCACACGATCAGCTGTTCCGGTCATTATCACAAATTGTCCGGGCAAACGAGCGTCATCCGACGTCCACATTATACCTACGCTCTCATACTTTTCGCTTCTTCCACCTTTGTTCTGTCGAGAGGTTCTCGTCGTTTCAAGAAACAACGAAACTCCAGCCTCTGGCCGAATTTTTAACCATTTCGTTGCAATTGTTTCGAGATGGAAACTTGCAAATTTATATTATACACAGAAAATCGATATCATTTTCTCTGTTCGGTTAAATCTGTGAGCTGATCGTAGACGAAAGAACGTATTGGGCTGGCAACTAAGTGATTGCGGATTTTGTCATTAGGTGGTATCGGCAAGATCCGCAATCACTTAGTTGCCAGGCCAATAGTAGAAAGAAAGATAATGAGAGTTTGAAGAAATAAAAGTGCAAATGATTTGAATCTAAGAGACAAACGGTACAAAATTATCAAGTAGAAGAACGTATGAAACCGAAGAGATTCAGAAATATTATAATAATTACGTAATCGTACAATGTATCGTGTTATGATGATCGAGTAATGTAAAAGACATTGGAATCTTTAAGCATTCAAGAGCATCTCACAGTGCTCGTGGAAGTAGAAATGTTATTTGTTCGAAACGCTATTAAAAAAAAAAAAAAAAAAAGAAATGACGGCTAGAGCAAAGTTATCAGCGCAGCGGTATAAATTTAACGACGAGGCGGTGGTTTGCTGTCCAATAAATTCGTTCCAAGGCAAATTGCGCAGGTTCTGCCAGCGAGATACCTGCCGTAACCACTTGCAGTTTTTCAAAGATTTTATGGTTTCTATTAAAATAGTAACGTTAGATATTTTCCCTTTATACGTGCTACTAGGAAGATGTGTAATAATATTGACAGCTTACACTCATCATGTTAGAAATTGCACAGAAACTGTTGAACCAAGCTTCTCAATGAAATAAAAAGTACCTCAGAAATATCTCGTCACCGATCTTTATTTTAACCCACAGCGACATAACTATAACTATCCGCCAATGAAAATCATTATTACTCACTTAACCACGCAGATCCTCGAACCAACCTTCTCGATAAATTAACAAACATCTCAGAAATATCGCCTCATCGATCTTTGTCTCAACGCATCAACGTATCCATCGCATCTCTGCCAAATACAATTCATCGCTACTTATTTCTGACTGAATCATACGGATTTCTAGATTCTCCAACCGATTCTTCTCGATAAATTAGAAAATATCGAAGAAATATCGCGTCACAGATCTCTACCTTAACTTACGTCAACGTACACATCGTCAGATATCTGTCAATGAAGTTGATCCGCGCAGTTATCTCAGACAACCTTAAACGCACCTCTTCGCAATAAATTCGTACACCGACGACTGCCATCAAAGATTTATTTCCCATCGAAGGGAACGACTATCACGTGCATCGGTAACGGCCTATTGAAAACAGCGTACAGAAATTTACCGTAAGACTCGTACCACCTGCGACGCTTGATCGGGCAAGTGACCCGAATGTTAAACGTTGAACGCGGTTTAAAGAACGAGCGCAACCGGGCAAACGGTTCACTGGGTTATCTATTAGAAGTCTAGCAACACTATTGAGCAACGGACCACGGCTACAGTAGCAAAGTTTCGTCGTGCCACGTTTTGGTAGAACTTGGAACCAAGCCACTATCATTCCCTTGGTTTCTTCTACGTCCAGAGATAGAGGCAGATTACTAAGAACAATCGAGCGCTCCAGATTTAAGAAACAGCGCGAACAATGCGTGGCTCGTTCACGCGATTACAGGACGATGTAGATCATTATCGTTACATCGCGAAACGTTTTGTATTTACATGTCATTAAGATCGTACGGTTGAAGATGTTCCTTGAACGAATATAGCGTCTTTAATATGATTGACGGTCGAGTCGATTTTTGATTGACAATGGTACTAATGCCAATGTCGTATTATATGCTTTCATGCCACTTTGAGCGAGCTATATTTATGGAGAAAATTATAACGTCTAAACGTAACAATTTTATGGTTTATGAAAGTATACTTGATTCTGGGTCGTTTTGCGTTACATCGATTAGTCTCGAGCGTTTCGCTCTATAATTTAGTAACAATGATGCTAGCAAATTGACAAATTATAAGTTGCACGTTGGGGATTTCTATTGTGCAGGTTTTACTGTTTCGTAATTTTGTTAAATAGGACGATCGTAATTTATAAAAATTACTCGCAATTACGTGCCTGTAGCATACGTATAACAGAACTTTGCAACGTTTTAATGCCAAACTTATTAATACCTACTCGTAATTTATAACTCCGTGATTCGTCAGATTCCATTAGTAAAATTAATTTAATCGCGCAAGAATCTTACCACGAAGCGAACATTTTTAAAATAATTCTCGACAACGATCGATAACACGAACGGCGAATGGAAGAAACTTGAAAGGATAAGAGAAGCGAAAGACACCGTAATCCTGCAAAATGGAGTTATAATTGACAAGATGAGTGAACAGTTATGACGTATACCCTAAAATAGATGGCTTATCAACGTGGTAAAAAGGTCTACTATAAAAGATACCAATACTCGTACACACAGACGCAAGTCCCAATTCTAAACTCTTTTGTACCGTAACGAATTTCGAGCAAACAGTATACAACTTGGTCCGTCTCTGCAATCAATCAAGATAATACGTTCCATTCGTACGACCGAATCAATTTATCAAAATTTCGCGCGAATCGGAACAAGAGTCGGCATACTCTACAAGTATAATAAAAGGTAAAGGTAGGAAAGAGAAAAACGAGAAGAATAGAACGAAAGAAAAAAGAGAAGGTGGCTGGCGAAAGAAACGTTCGGTAGCCAGATTCGTATGGGTCTTATCCATCCACGTTTTATCTTTGGGTATCTCACGCGTAAGAAAAAGGAACGGCGTATCATTGGCAGAATACCTGTTCCCTGTGGAACAGAGTAACGGCGGCCTTTATACATAAATGATCAGAAGCAAGGAGGACAAGCAGTCTATAAATACAACGAATGAGACGGTTTCAGCTTCGTGCTTCGGTAAAAAAAAGTCTGTCTGGCGAAATGGGACGACATATTTCCGTGGAAGAATTTCAACCAGCCACACTCTCGCCGTTTAAAACGCAACCAGTCCGATTTCATGCTACTTCTTATTGGACAAATTTTTCGCGACTCGAGCAAAGTTTAAAAAATGCATCGAACACCTAGTTTGCTGTTTGCGAATTGTTTTATATTCGTCGACCTTCTTCTAGAAAATCGTTCCTCTTCGCCTCGCCCTGTTTAAGTTCGGAATGTTAATCATAGTACGTGACATAGTACTATATCATGTTATAAATGAATTATTTACGATTTATCAGTTTCTCTTTTGTACGCGTTCTTACTACGCGCCAAATGTACTTGTAAAATATTATTGTTGCAAATTATTTGATTTAAGATCTGGCGTATCTATGTGCACGAAGAGAAACCTAATGCGTAAATCGTGTTCGAGTATGTTAATTAATTACGCCAACGTATTTGGACATTTACCAGAGAAAAGTTTGACGCGTGTATTGTACGCGCTGCGCATTTTGAAACTTTATCAGCGCCGTAACGATATTTAACGACACGAGTGTCGCGATTATGTTGGTAAAATTTGAAAGCAATTTGCATATGTATATTGAAATTACACTATATCGTGACTAAATTAGAATATAGAAGATATTCATCGGAAATATATATTTAGAAAAAAAAAAAAAAAAATTAGTATACAGTATGATTAACCATCTCAAGCGCAGCATTGAAGTTTATTAACATTTTGATTGCCACGGTGGTCGTTGGTGACCGGAGCGCTTCAACTTCTTCCAATTGTAAAAATTGTATGAAAATTGACAGTTAGGGCATTTTGAATATAACCGATAAATAGAAGATACTTTGAAATAAAAAGTGTCCCATTGGACGCTTAAACATTTTTATTAGAACATCGATAAAAAAAAATGAGAAGAAATGTTGCATCTAACGGTGCACTGTGTTTGCATCCATATGTTTGAGGGGTAGTCTACGAATATTATTATAAACACAGCTTAGAAAATAATCGTAAATGATGCTTTGTAATCATATAATTGAAGTTAGAAGTGTGCACATACCTTGCCATTATATATACAATGAGCAAATACCGTTTACTAACATCTTCTACACGTTTCAACAATATATTCTGCTCGTTTTGCTTACGACGAAACAACGAATGCGAATGGTTTGTTGAAACAAACGAAGCCTCGTTATAATACGTCGCTATCAACTGTTACCAAGGCGTCACGGTGGTCACCCGTGACCACCAACAAGATAAACGGTCCATCGGGGAAGAATGTCGTCTTAAATCATTAATTTATTATTATTTTGCCATTAAATGCTTTGAATAATAAAAATACTCTCGTGGCGTCCTCAGCGAAACGTGTGATTTCTGCGTGGCAGTCAAAGCGTTAATATCGTCTGTTCGAATGGCCGTGTGATCTCTGCGACGTCTGTACTTCTATCAAATATCCTGTAATTTCTATGTACATTTTCACATTTGTTTCAAGTTTCGCCAATGTACCCGTGACAGTAAAGCCTCCTGGTAATGCCAATGAAATTTTTAAATGTTTCCTATAACGCTCATCATACGCTCGTAAAAGATGTCTACAAGCGTTCCAGCATCATAGAGTCTACGTGTATGGTCGCTTGAATATTATTAATCTAGCGTTTCATCGAAGATAATTGCCATTTACACACGTCTATGTGGAATATAAGTGATTAATGAATTTTTTTTCCAGACAACCAGATCGATCGGGAATTGTGAATAGGCTCCAAGTGGTTCGGTGGAAGGAGCGAGGATGAAAGAAAGCATTTCGAACGTCTGGGAGTGTCATGGATGGAAAGGAGGTCTGAATGAAATTCAGCGTGATTCGTGACCGGTAAACGTGACAAGAAGCTCTCGTGCCTGTCGAATTCCGTTCAATGAAGCTACACTTGCAGCTGCTAAAAGTAAAAGTTTCGTATGAAATATACGGAGGACCCGCGGACGCCGCCTAAAAATCAATAACCATTTTCAGCCAGCGCACTCACTCTTCTCTCCTCCCTCTGTTCACGCTTACACGGTTTTCCTTTGACCCAGAATCCTTTGCGCGTTACACCTCTAAATACATATATGCGGAACGATGGAAAAAGTGGGTGCAGAAACGACGATAGACGCAAGAGTCTCGTGTATTGTCGCTTTGCGGGAAAAATACTAAAATCTAGGCGAGAGCATATTTTGGAAGATGATTTCAATTTAATTAATGGCACTATTTTTTAATTACTTTGATCAGTCGACGTAGAAATAACGATAAACGTAAGAGTTCTTCTCTTTTTTTTTTTTGCGTGAAAAATGCGACAATAATTATTTTGTACGATAATTTGAATTTAATTGTTGGCATTGCTTGATCAGCGCAGAAATTATGGCACGTGTAAAGTACAAATGACAAATGTAAAAGCGCGTAATTCGTCGCTTTGCGGGAAAAATACTAAAATCTAGACGAGAGCATATTTTGGAAGATGATCTCGATCTAATTAATGGCACTATTTTTTAATTACTTTGATCAGTCGACGTAGAAATAACGATAAACGTAAGAGTTCTTCTCTCTTTTCTTTTTTTTTGCGTGAATAATAATTTAAATTTAATTGTTGGCGTTATTTGATCGGCGCAGAAATTATGGCACGTGTAAAGTACAAATGACAAATGTAAAAGCGCGTAATTCGTCGCTTTGCGGGAAAAATACTAAAATCTAGACGAGAGCATATTTTGGAAGATGATCTCGATCTAATTAATGGCAGTATTTTTTAATTACTTTGATCAGTCGACGTAGAAATAACGATAAACGTAAGAGTTCTTCTCTCTCTTTTTTTTTTTTGCGTGAATAATAATTTAAATTTAATTGTTGGCGTTATTTGATCAGCGCAGAAATTATGACACATGTAAAGTACAATTGACAAATGTAAAAGCGCGTAATTCGTCGCTTTGCGCGAGAAATTCTAAATTCTTGACGATGCAGAAAAATGGAAGTGTTTCTTAAGATAATGTGAATTTCATTGGACGATACTATTACTTGACTGTTATCGTTCCATTTAGAAAATGTTGGTCATATATTTCTAGGTGGTTTTATTGTTAACGGGATTGGAGAAGTTGAAACGAACATAGTTATCGTTGCAATAAATGAATAGAAATAGGAGATAAATATGAATAGAAAAAAGGAGATTAATTATCATCTTTCGACTGGATACTCGGATAGAATTGAAACAAATCAGCGACGTAAAGAATATTTAAGGAACGTTTTCTATCATTATCAACGTTAAGCGTAGAAAATATTTAGAGTGAATTAAGTATACAGTGCAATTAAAAGAGACACGGCCGAATAACTCTGCAAATTTCGTTCAAAAGAGAAACCAGCCTTAATCCTCCTTTAGTACGTTTCGTTGCACAGAGAAAAATAAATCTTTTTGACAAAAGCATTCGGTTCGTGTAACAAAAATTTACACGTAAGAATTTTTAATTAGAGAAAACTAAGTAAAGTATTTGAAGACGATAACATTTTGGGTGTAAAGATACGATAAGTCATATTTGATGTTGTAAGTCATATTTGTTGCCAAACAGTTTACTAGAACCGTCTTTTTATTTTTGGTCGTGAAGTTCTGTATGTACAATTCTCTCTAAAAAAAAAAAACATAGATTTAAAAGATTTAGATTAATTATTATAATTTGAGTATTAGGTATGTCCTTGATATTTTTCCACAAATTCTTCATCGATTTGTTATCCATTGCTAAAAGGCTTGTATCTTTGAACCAAACAGATTGCTCCTCTTTCCAATTATATCAAAGTATACGTAATACCGAATAACATGAAAATTAGAAAATTAGCAAAAATTATGCTTATCATTTCGCTCTGATATCTTTATCAATGTGCAAGCAAGGAATATTTCTGTCTAACCAAAATTCTTTAACAGATTATAACAATTTGCGAATAATCGATAATTTCGTTAATCCAACCTTAAGCTTACGATTATAAAAGTACGGCTTTTCAATCACTAAATACTATCAGAAAATCACACTATCAACAGCGTTGTATCGTATTATTCGTAATCTTGCTCCATACGAGGCAAAGACTATCTCTGCCTAATCAAAGTCCTGCTTTAATCATCGTGAACTATCGATGGTTTTATGAGCATCATGAACGAGACTGGAGAAGGAATAATGGAACTGAAAGCAATAATGGAGAAGAGAAGGGCAATACAAGACGAGGAGGAACAACTATAAGGAAGCACAGCAAGGAGACAAAAGCCCAAAAGCTGTAATAGTTTTAGAGACAGATTATACAATGGAGTACAATATAACAGAGTGGATAAGTTGGGAGATAGATACATCAGAAAAGAGTTTAGATAGATATAGACAAGGAAAAGAGTTTAGAGTTTAGTTAGATAGATTTAAGGGAGGAGGCAATAAGACGATAACGCCATAAGAATGAGAAAATGTAAAAAGCGCGAACTATCGATGGTTTTATGAGCATTATGAACGAGACTGGAAAAGGAATAATGGAACTGAAAGCAATAATGGAGAAGAGAAGGGCAATACAAGACGAGGAGGAACAACGATAAGGAAGCACAGCAAGGAGACAAAAGCCCAAAAGCTGTAATAGTTTTAGAGACAGATTATACAATGGAGTACAATATAACAGAGTGGATAAGTTGGGAGATAGATACATCAGAAAAGAATTTAGATAGATATAGACAAGGAAAAGAGTTTAGAGTTTAGTTAGATAGATTTAAGGGAGGAGGCAATAAGGCGATAACGCCATAAGAATGAGAAGATGTAAGAAACGTGATAGGTAAAGGAGATGTAAAACCGAAAGCTCGTCCAAAGGCGAAAGGCTGCGACTAAGTAAAAATAAAAATAATAAATAAAAATGAGCATCATGATGGGCCCGGAATTTTCCTGATAATCGACATCATCGTATCGAACGATATACAGTAAAAATTCTAAAAACGCGTGGGAAGTTGTAGAAAACGAGGAAACTGGTTAATTCGGTTTCGATAAACCGATTGTAGCACCCTTTTACGCCTCGACAAGTACCAATTATTTAGACTGGTATCGGTACAAATGGCCAGGACACAAAATTATATTTTGACTTTCAATAAATACAAAAATAAAATTCTTCATATCTTTCCCTTAGTCGTCGCTTGAAAAGTCGTTGCACCATTGCAGAAAAATATGTAACGCGAAGTAGGAATTTTAAAATAAAATCGTAAAACCAATAATTTTGACTGCTGTGCTGATTCCAGCGTTAATCGAACCCTAAGCTTACGCGACCCAATCGCCTAATCGCTAATTATCACAGTCAAGTTGGAGCAGCTATCGGACAACCGTCTTTCAGGACGCTGGAATATCGTGGTTGGATTATCTTGGAAATAACAAACGAGTGAAACAACACGTGCAGTGAGCAAGAGAAGAGAAGGTGAGTGTGTCTCTATAAATACGATGGCCGAGGTGGGCGAACGAGAGATGCAATCCTGCGGAACTAGAGCGTCCAAGCTGGCCAATTTTACAGCGATCGTGGGCGTCGATGAAGAAGCTACCGGTGACACTGCACGCGTGTGCACAAGTGTCACTGTGTTACAGCGACAGACAAACCAAACGAACAGATTGAATTTTCGTTCGTTCTGTGTTCCATTGCGGGCAATTTTATTGCCGCAGGGAATGCAGCAGATCAAGGGGATGACGCAGGTCGGATGTGATCAGATACCATACATCGAGAAGACTACTATCGATCGATAATAATTACCCTTCAATATTTGGCCAGAATTTAATACTACATTCTACGTGAAATAGATGAAAAATATTTAAACTGGAGCGACAGATGCGCAAATGATAGGTGGATCGTGGATATTTGTGTAATTTTTTACTCGATATTTTTACGAACGCAACTGAAGAAACGGGAACTAAAGAAGGAAACTTTATTAACTGCATTTTAACTGTTTTATGCATTTGCGGGGGAATTTTAAACGCAAAAGTGTAGACGAAAATGCGTGTAATAGCAAAGTTATGCAGAATATCTAAAGTAAAGTATTTGCTGTAATAATTGATGGCTGAGACAAGTCGCTACTTAGAATCCAATTTTTCAATTATTATAACAACTATCCGCAGTCTAATTACAGAGAATACTATACTTTCGATATTTCGTATAATTTTCTATGCTTGGCAAATTTTCTGCACGTTTGCACCTTTCAATTTCTCACAAACGCACCAACATCCGCGGTCTAACGACGAATACTTACACAGTATGGACAATTACAGATGTCGAAGGAGCAGATATTTCTGAATAATGTTCGAGGTTCTCGAAGATCACGAATCCTCACACTTAACACTGGCAACTGAAAAAACTTGCACTGCCGAACAAATATATCATTTACTTATTAAAAGACACAATTCCAAGAGTAAAGCGTCAAATACGTTCGAGCAGTCCGCTGATTGCACGAAAACTGATTTGAAACCAAAGCTTCCTATTTCCTTATATACCTTAAAAGCTAAAATATATATCTTAAAAGATTTTAATAAGGATTTCGCAAATTGCTGATTCAGAAAAATCTTCCAGTTCAGTGACTAACGGAGGAAAGTAACAAAGGAAAATGATGACTCAAAGGGTCTTACGATTAGATTACGATTCGATACTTATTGTGGTCATCTTCCAGGCTTTTATGTTCAATTGCCCGTATCTTTTTCAGAATTTACAATGTTGGCACAATGTTACAACGTAGGAATTTGTGTTCCGGAAGAATAAATAACTAGGAAGAATGCGTTGTGCGGTTGGCTAGATAATTAGCGAAGGGTCAAAAAAGACTCAATGAGATTTAGATTTAAGAAACAGACAGAGTCGAAAGTGTCGTTGTTTCGTTAAATTATTCTTGTTACCATTTCCTTATTAAATAATTTCATCATATCAAATTGCAAGTATTTATACATTTACGAGAATTTTAAAGGTAGATGGAACGCGCATAATCTGCAAGAATTTGTGAGACATTAAAAGTAAAATATACATCGTAGTATTTATCGGATGAAAACATTTCTGTTTGTAAAACTCCGTTTCTTAATTTTCGTCCGTGAAAATACGAACTTCCATCCTCGTTCTAGTTATTACCGTTTTATCGGAGGTTTCTCGAATCGAAAACTCGTAATTGAATATTCCGACGATATAAAATAGACTCTCCTGGGTGTTTCGTTTTACATATCGAGAAACTGATCGATGGTAATCGGCAATTTCCGCCGATCGAAGAATCAATTCTCCGAAATCTTATTGGTTTGCAATTGGGTTTGAAGAGCTGAGAAGGGTAGAAAATTACCATCAACGAACGTCGTAGCCAGATGACCCCTGTAAACAAGAATTTTCCTTCCTATGATGTGACCTCGTGGTAAGAGAATGAAAATGAAGACTTTCTCGATTCATGTAGATAGAAAGCGAGTGGTAAGATCTTAAGAGAATTTGTTATTTAAATCTTGCACTCGGTCGTCGTTCTTTGTACATTTCATACGCATCCTCTGGCATTGAGAATTCTTATAGGAAAAGGTGCACGAGTGAGCATTCAACATGTACACTCGATTTGATTGCAAAACTTGGTGTTGAGGAACTGGAGAAAAAATTCATCAGAGAAGATTAGAAGAAAGAGGCAGACAATGGACACGTTATGGTACAATTTTCCAAACTAATCTACAACTTGTCACCATAGGCAAATTGATAGTTTAAATACATCGAATATATTAAAGCAGATATATTAGAAACAGATGCATTTAATATGCATAAGAATGTTAAAATCGTTTATAAAGACGATTACAAGTAAAAGGAAGCCGCGATGAGCTCTCGGGAAACATTCTGCGATTCCTTTGACGTCACAGCCCAGAAGACAACAATCCCGAAAGAGGAGAGGAAATCCGTGCGCAATATGCAATTGAATCGCTACAAAACGAAGGAAGACCATTAACGAACAAAAGCAACATCGTATCAGGCGTCGTGCAATGCGCTACTTTTTTACTATCCTTCGTTCGAATATCAGAATGCAAGAAATACATAAAGAAGTATGAAAGCATTTAAGACGAGAAGCGATTAGTTTGAAAGGCATTTCATCCAAAACTCAAAGAATAGTTACATTCTTAGAATATTGACCACCCTGTATAATACGATAACATCTTGTATAATATTATCAAAGATTCTTGAAAAATGTAAATGTAAATTGTGAATGTAAAGTGAAAAGTTCATACTAATTCAGAACAGGTAGATACGCAAGGATCATCGAGAGGTTCAAATATAAAATTTCTGTCGTCTTAAATTCTTCAAGGCTTCGAACAAACAATTTCCCGTAACTTTGACAAATGTTTTGAAAATAAAAAACCCACCCAGCAAAACATCTACGCAAATGTTATTCGCAGATTCGGATATCTTCTTCTTTAAAGTCTTCGTTTTCGACCGAATAATTTCCCTTAACTCTGACAAACGTTTTTAAAACGTGAAATAAAAAATCTATTCTGATCCAGCGACCAGAACACAAGCCCACGATAGCGTTAAAGCGTGGACGTGCGACGATGCTTAAACGAGGTCTCTGTATTCGTCTTTGATCTTCACCGACTCGATAATAGAAACGTACCCTTTGACGTCGTTCTATCTCCTTCCTTATTCTTCTTGTGTTGCAAGGGTCGTAAATTTATAGCAATTAACGCGTATCGGCGTCGCTAGACGACCACCAGACGAGTCTCTCGCAGGTTGTGGACCTCGTGCTATTAGCAGTCGTGCAACGACATCACGAGCCACTCTGCCATGTGCAGAATAATATGCACGTCGTTGTTAAAACACGTGGGCGCATCTCTCTTTTTCTTCCTTTTGGTCAATCACGGACACGTACCAGTCTCGTCCCATCGATTTTATTGGTCAAACGTGTGTTCCACGCACATGCCGATATCATTGCACCGACGGTCGTTCGTCCGTTGTTATATCGCACCGTCGTCTCAAGAGCCTTCGTTCGATTAATAAAGGTAGAAACAAAAACGGCGGAAGTAATTGTGCAGATGGAAGTTGAATTGTTTATCGAGTTTATTTTTAGTTATCGAAGTGCGTTGGGTCGATGGTACGACGTTCGATGAAAATATATCGTCGTGTGGTTGGTTGGCTGGTCGATGAGCGTCGTTCACCGTGAAAGAGAAAATTTCGAGGAGCAGCAAGAGATGGCGAAACTGCGATGAATTTCGTACGCTCGTTGCCTTCTTATTATTACATTACGTTGTTATTAATCGTTTTATCTACCGTAAGGTTCGATCATTATTTTTGCACTCCAATGTCGAGTGTGACTCGACTTCAGTTTTTATCTCAGAAGCTCCTTTGTCGAGTCTTAACATTCCATTTACATGTCCACCTTTTTTCTGAAACGTGCGAAAGAAAAGCAGGATTGCATCCTGGAAATTGTTTCAAGATATATCATCCACATAAAATACAACAATATTGTGAATAAAACTGGTATTTAAGTGAATTTCCTTCTCCTTTATTTATTTAAATTGTCTTATTTTTTAGTTAAAGTAAATTCCAAATAAAACTCTTAAAAACGTAGGCGGCTGCTGCTAACGAAATTGAAATAAAATTCCAAGTGCAAAGGGTTAAAATTATGTAGAGATATTGTTCGAACCAGATTCAAGTTTACAAGAGTCAAGGAATATTGTTCCAAGTCGAAGAATTTAAGAGGAAATAAATTTTGCGTCTGAATCTTCCACTGATCGATACTGTTCCTTTAAAAATCTGCATGAAAGCTTGGTATATCTACCAGCGATAATTGTTCCTCCAGATCATGATGGATTTATGTGTATTAGTAAAATATAACTTCAATGGATTCAGATTGAACTTAAGGGGTGTCCATGTGGAATATTCTAAAGGTAACCATCAGAAGACAAACACGCTATTCCGCGAAAGTACATCTCGTCTGGTATTTAAGTGAATTTTATTTAAATTGTCTTACTTTTAAGTTAAAGTAAATTCCAAACAAAACTCTTAAAAACGTAGGCGGCTGCTGCTAACGAAATTGAAATAAAATTCCAAGTGCAAAGGGTTAAAATTATGTAGAGATATTGTTCGAACCAGATTCAAGTTTACAAGAGTCAAGGAATATTGTTCCAAGTCGAAGAATTTAAGAGGAAATAAATTTTGCGTCTGAATCTTCCAGCGATCGATACTGTTCCTTTAAAAATCTGCATAAAAGCTTGGTATATCTAAGAGGGATAATTGTTCCTCCAGATCATGATGGATTTATGTGTATTAGTAAAATATAACTTCAATGGATTCAGATTGAACTTAAGGGGTGTCCATGTGGAATATTCTAAAGGTAACCATCAGAAGACAAACACGCTATTCCGCGAAAGTACATCTCGTCTGGTATTTAAGTGAATTTTATTTAAATTGTCTTACTTTTAAGTTAAAGTAAATTCCAAATAAAACTCTTAAAAACGTAGACAGCTACTGCTAACGAAATTGAAATAAAATTCCAACTGCAAAGGGTTAAAATTATGTAGAGATATTGTTCGAACCAAGGAATATTGTTCCAAGTCGAAGAATTTAAGAGGAAATAAATTTTGCGTCTGAATCTTCCACTGATCGATACTGTTCCTTTAAAAATCTGCATAAAAGCTTGGTATATCTAAGAGGGATAATTGTTCCTCCAGATCATGATGGATTTATGTGTATTAGTAAAATATAACTTCAATGGATTCAGATTGAACTTAAGGGGTGTCCATGTGGAATATTCTAAAGGTAACCATCAGAAGACAAACACGCTATTCCGCGAAAGTACATCTCGTCTGGTATTTAAGTGAATTTTATTTAAATTGTCTTACTTTTAAGTTAAAGTAAATTCCAAATAAAACTCTTAAAAACGTAGGCGGCTGCTGCTAACGGAATTGAAATAAAATTCCAACTGCAAAGGGTTAAAATTATGTAGAGATATTGTTCGAACCAAGGAATATTGTTCCAAGTCGAAGAATTTAAGAAGAAATAAATTTTGCGTCTGAATCTTCCACTGATCGATACTGTCCCTTTAAAAATCTGCATGAAAGCTTGGTATATCTACCAGCGATAATTGTTCCTCCAGATCATGATGGATTTATGTGTATTAGTAAAATATAACTTCAATGGATTCAGATTGAACTTAAGGGGTGTCCATGTGGAATATTCTAAAGGTAACCATCAGAAGACAAACACGCTATTCCGCGAAAGTACATCTCGTCTGGTATTTAAGTGAATTTTATTTAAATTGTCTTACTTTTTAGTTAAAGTAAATTCCAAACAAAACTCTTAAAAACGTAGGCGGCTGCTGCTAACGAAATTGAAATGAAATTCCAAGTGCAAAGGGTTAAAATTATGTAGAGATATTGTTCGAACCAAGGAATATTGTTCCAAGTCGAAGAATTTAAGAAGAAATAAATTTTGCGTCTGAATCTTCCAGCGATCGATACTGTTCCTTTAAAAATCTGCATAAAAGCTTGGTATATCTAAGAGGGATAATTGTTCCTCCAGATCATGATGGATTTATGTGTATTAGTAAAATATAACTTCAATGGATTCAGATTGAACTTAAGGGGTGTCCATGTGGAATATTCTAAAGGTAACCATCAGAAGACAAACACGCTATTCCGCAAAAGTACATCTCGTCTGGTATTTAAGTGAATTTTATTTAAATTGTCTTACTTTTTAGTTAAAGTAAATTCCAAATAAAACTCTTAAAAACGAAGGCGGCTGCTGCTAACGAAATTGAAATAAAATTCCAAGTGCAAAGGGTTAAAATTATGTAGAGATATTGTTCGAACCAAGGAATATTGTTCCAAGTCGAAGAATTTAAGAGGAAATAAATTTTGCGTCTGAATCTTCCAGCGATCGATACTGTTCCTTTAAAAATCTGCATAAAAGCTTGGTATATCTAAGAGGGATAATTGTTCCTCCAGATCATGATGGATTTATGTGTATTAGTAAAATATAACTTCAGATTCAGATTGAACTTAAGGGGTGTCCATGTGGAATATTCTAAAGGTAACCATCAGAAGACAAACACGCTATTCCGCAAAAGTACATCTCGTCTGGTATTTAAGTGAATTTTATTTAAATTGTCTTACTTTTAAGTTAAAGTAAATTCCAAACAAAACTCTTAAAAACGTAGGCGGCTGCTGCTAACGAAATTGAAATAAAATTCCAAGTGCAAAGGGTTAAAATTATGTAGAGATATTGTTCGAACCAAGGAATATTGTTCCAAGTCGAAGAATTTAAGAGGAAATAAATTTTGCGTCTGAATCTTCCAACGATCGATACTGTTCATTTAAAAATCTGCATAAAAGCTTGGTATATCTAAGAGGGATAATTGTTCCTCCAGATCATGATGGATTTATGTGTATTAGTAAAATATAACTTCAATGGATTCAGATTGAACTTAAGGGGTGTCCATTTGGAATATTCTAAAGGTAACCATCAGAAGACAAACACGCTATTCCGCAAAAGTACATTTCGTCTGGTATTTAAGTGAATTTTATTTAAATTGTCTTACTTTTTAGTTAAAGTAAATTCCAAACAAAACTCTTAAAAACGTAGGCGGCTGCTGCTAACGAAATTGAAATAAAATTCCAAGTGCAAAGGGTTAAAATTATGTAGAGATATTGTTCGAACCAAGGAATATTGTTCCAAGTCGAAGAATTTAAGAAGAAATAAATTTTGCGTCTGAATCTTCCAGCGATCGATACTGTTCCTTTAAAAATCTGCATAAAAGCTTGGTATATCTAAGAGGGATAATTGTTCCTCCAGATCATGATGGATTTATGTGTATTAGTAAAATATAACTTCAATGGATTCAGATTGAACTTAAGGGGTGTCCATGTGGAATATTCTAAAGGTAACCATCAGAAGACAAACACGCTATTCCGCGAAAGTACATCTCGTCTCGTAGATCTGGTCGAGATATTGCAAAAATATTCACGATCTATTCATCCGTCACAATAAGCGCGATCACGACTCGCATTCTTAAGTACATAAACGAAACGTCGTGGCTGAAATATCCACTTGCCACTTATCCACAAATACACCGAGCTGTATTATCTTAATTTTTAAGAAACTTCCGCCCCATCAATCTTCTGAATCCTAAACATCGTAGGCGTGAAAAGCGTTAAAGCGAATCATCTGAAACATTCCTAAACGCCCAAACAAATAAGAATACGTGTCTTTATTTCTGTTTCGAGAACTACTGGCGAATTTAAGAATTGATTTTCGCGAAGCGGATGCAAGCAGAGCATTTACGCGACGTAGAAAGTGAACGCGAAAAAATTCGTCGGCGTGGTAATTAGCGAGGCTTCTTAAATACCCTTGGACAATTAGCGAGTTCGTCAACGACCCCAGACAACCCTCAGACGAAATAAATACAGAGTGCTGTTCCGAGTTTATCGACTCGTGCCTCAGCCACTTGGTCGATATGTCAAAACCACTCGAAAATACGTAGACACTTTTTTTTGGTAGAATATAAGTTGGTTACAAGATCCAGAGTGGTTCTAGCCTTCGTTAAACCCGTTGTAAGATATTATGGCACGATAAAATTTATTTTTGAAGCTAAACACGCAGTAAAAAGATATGATTCTATAAGAGTCGAGCCTCGTTCTTTAAGCGTCGAACGGGTTTTGTTATCCTCGTTTCGTTGACGAGCTATCAATCGGATAATGAAGTACTTTCAAATTGATAGAGCATAGATTCGCAAGGTATGGGATGGGTAAAATATTCAAATATCAGGGTGATTTACGTATTCAAGAGAGTTTGTCACATCGAGTAAAAGTTTGAGAAGCCCTGTAACAGAGAAACTGCAGCGATTAATTTTTGTAACAAAACCAGTTAATACTCCGATAAATTAAAATTGTATATCCAATTTTATCGATAAAGTTTGAAATAAATGATTTAAGTTTCGTCTATTCTCATCATTCTATCGATATTCGTGACTTTGAACGATGAGATTTCACAAATTAAAACTCGCTGTCAATTCATACATTTTAATAACGTTAAATAATTAATACAATTTGCGTATTCCGAATACAAATCAACTGTGCCCATATACGTACGAACGACGATGTATATGATCGTATGTGTGCAATTGTACACACAAATGCAAGTTGCACGCATTCACGGACAGAAGAAAGTACACACATGGACGCGTTGTACTTTTGTGGAACAGCTCTCCGTTAGAAAATTTTTCTTGCATTATTTATCGTATCCTGTTTTTGTTGCGTTAATTACTGTACAATTACCAGGTACGTTATATTTATTATCCGCGATGATTCATTTGCCGCAAATACGCGCTTCGTTAAAAGATTTCGATTAATATTTTGCTCGAATTAGAAAGGTAGAGCTAGCAAGGATACGAGTTTGAAAAAGACAGATCGCTAGGACAGCGTGGATACCGCTAATTGGTTTACAAGGAGAACGAGATAACATCTAAAACTTTGATTTTTCATACTCTTCTTAGCAAAGTAGATTCTCTGTGTAGATTCATTGTATACAGAACTTTTAATTGAATTAATTAAATTAAATGCTCTTTGTTTTACTCTTATATTTTATCTTATATTATTATGAAATCTCCGTTATCTAAAATATTTATGTTCTCTGATCTTAAGAATACGGTGAAATATCTACCATAAAAAGAATGATTCAACCGTAAAGCGAGAATAATACGATCGATGGGTATTCCTTCTTTGTAGAAGACGTGTCTGGCACGTTATTGTTCATCTTGGCATAGAAAACACACGATGCACGAAACGACGTTCGATGCCAAGAGGCTAAGCACGAAAAATGATAATCCTGACAGTTCTAAAATTTCCTCTTGACAAAAGACGCATATCGTTGATTAAAATGTCCTGGATATCTTCGAAGACGAAGAAGATCTTCGCGGTATTCTATCAATCTCAACGTGTTCTACGTAAGAAGATTTATATTTTACGTGGTAGAAATTAATGAATCATTCTATATATTTATTCATTTTTACCTTATTAATTCACGCAGGAAAATACGTACGTGGAAAAAGTGAAATAATATCACGATACTATTCGGACGAATTGTTTCTTGAGAAGAAAAAGCAAACTTACCAATGGCAACAATCTCGTTCAGAAAGATATTTATGATAAAAGACAAATCGCTATTTCTAGACGAGCAAAGTATTAATAGCGAAAATATTCGACTATTTCGCTAAATTCATTCAGGAAGCTATAGAATGACAACGCATAGTACGAGACTGAGAAGAAACGAATACCATCGATCAATACCGAATAGCGACAAAGTGCGGAATGATAAAACAGAACGATAAAATTCGAACGAGACTATCTGAAAGTTCGACAAACTATCGATAGCTGCTACTATTTTGCTACTTCATTCAGCAGATCACGTACACAATGACGATTCGCATGAATTACTATTTTTAGAGAACGATAAAATGCAAATAGCAACTACTACCGACTTGTCGCTATTTCACTAACGAGACAGCTACGAGAATGTGCTTCCGAATTTTACAACCGAGCGACGTATATTTGCGCGAACGCGATTTCGTAGCCAGACACTCTGACAATGCAAAGGCATCGACGACGATCTATTTGCCTGCGTGGAATCCTCGAGCGAATTCGAAGAGCGTTGGCGTTGCACAACGTGAAAAGACGCGTCTTGACGAGTGAGACGCGTTGTACTCGCGCACAGGTCACTGGTTACGCGTTAAAAAAAGAAACTGAATAAAGTCTTTGGATAAATCGACGACGAACTAGGGCAAACGTGGCAGCCGGGGTCTGACCTCGTGCCATCTCCCAGGCTCGTTCAATACCGAAAGCACGAGGAGAACAGGCGTCGATGACGTTGTAAGGACGCTGTCGAAATTCTGAGGGCCCTTATAAGTGCAAATGCAAATCAGTTCTAAAAAAATCCTCGCTATGTTTCCGATACTACGATAACTGTTCGTATCAGAGTACTTAGATGAGATACTTATTTCACTGACACACGATATTTTACGAGATATTTATTTATTTATATTATAGGAATTTATATTATATATTGTAGTAATACCTCAGTAAAGTTTAAAAGTCGTAACTGTGTTTCATATTTGAGTAGCAGGATTGTGTCAAATGCAAATTCGTTCTAAAAAAATCCTCACTATGTTTCCGATACTACGATAACTGTTCGTATCAGAGTACTTAGATGAGATACTTATTTCACTGACATACGATATTTTACGAGATATTTATTTATTTATATTATAGTAATTTATATTATATATTATAGTAATTCGTCAGTAAATATTTCTTGAAATTACGAGGCGAAGCGTATGTCAAGCACTGTTAAACAAAGTTTGAAAGTCGTAACTGTGTTTTATATTTGAGTAGCAGGATTGTGTCAAATGCAAATTCGTTCTAAAAAAATCCTCACTATGTTTCCGATACTACGATAACTGTTCGTATCAGAGTATTAAGACGAGATACTTATTTCACTGACATACGATATTTTACGAGGTATTTATTTATTTATATTATAGTAATTTCTCAGTAAAGTTTGAAAGTCGTAACTGTGTTTCATATTTGAGTAGCAGGATTGTGTCAAATGCAAATTCGTTCTAAAAAAATCCTCACTATGTTTCCGATACTACGATAACTGTTCGTATCAGAGTACTTAGATGAGATACTTATTTCACTGACATACGATATTTTACGAGATATTTATTTATTTATATTATAGTAATTTATATTATATATTATAGTAATTCGTCAGTAAATATTTCTTGAAATTACGAGGCTAAGCGTATGTCGTGCAATGTTTAACGAAGTTTGAAAGTCGTAACTGTGTTTTATATTTGAGTAGCAGGATTGTGTCAAATGCAAATTTGTTCTAAAAAAATCCTCGCTATGTTTCCGATACCACGATAACTGTTCGTATCAGGGTACTACCACGAGATACTTGTTTCACTGACATACGATATTTTACGAGATATTTGTTTATTTATATAATATAGCAATTTCTCAGTAAATATTTCTTGCAATTACGAGACGAAGCGTATGTCGTGCAATGCTAAACGAATGTTTCCGATACTACGATAACTGTTCGTATCAGAGTATTAAGACGAGATACTTATTTCACTGACATACGATATTTTACGAGGTATTTATTTATTTATATTACAGTAATTTCTCAGTAAAGTTTGAAAGTCGTAAGTGTGTTTCATATTTGAGTAGCAGGATTGTGTCAAATGCAAATTCGTTCTAAAAAAATCCTCGCTATGTTTCCGATACCACGATAACTGTTCGTATCAGGGTACTACCACGAGATACTTGTTTCACTGACATACGATATTTTACGAGATATTTGTTTATTTATATAATATAGCAATTTCTCAGTAAATATTTCTTGCAATTACGAGGCGAAGCGTATGTCGTGCAATGCTAAACGAAGTTTGAAAGTCGTAACTGTGTTTCATATTTGAGTAGCAGGATTATGTCAAATGTAAATTCGTTCTAACGATAATATGTACGCTGACTATGTTTGGCGAAGTTGGTATAATAATAGAAGAGATTTCATTCACAAATGATATTTTGTCGAATACTTTACGCTATGCTTATTTATATCATGTTATATCGTATTCGTCTTACGAGAGAAATTATTGCGAAGTGCAGTTTATATTTGAATTAGATTATATGAAATGTTAAACAGAATTCTTCAAATTCTGTTTAAACTTATCGTAATAATATGTTGAGTATGTTGTTTAAATTGGTGTAATGACACGGCAATTTCATTGACACGTGAAATTTTATGACCTACATTATTTTATATCGCATTTACTTTATGCTAAATATTTTAGAAGAAATTTTCCAATATCGCGGCAGCAAAATGTGAAGATTGTAAGTTTGTTTTGTATTTAACATTTCGTATGGATGATTTATATTTATATTTAAACATTAATAAACATATCGTTGAAAGACATTGATATAATTATCGAGTAGCCTAATCCGACATTTATCTTGCCAGCAAATGACGAATTACGTTACAAGAACAGCGGAGAAAGTTCGATCCTTTCGGTTACCTGTTCCAACATATTATTATCATTTTTCCTAAGACATAGAAAACGAATAGAGTGTCAGAGTTGGAATTATTACTGTAAATCGAAATCGTCAACCTCGATGATATAATAAGCGATCGGACGAGAATACAACGTTCCTTCGATGATGCCGCGGCTGCCAAGAAACGAAAATAGGGTTAAAACTCAATTCGAGGGGAGAAATTCGATACGATGGATAATGTTCTTCGCGGCGGAAGAATTAATCTTCCGACGATTAACACCGATCCTCCGCGTTCACCCATCTCGGCTGAGTTCACGTTTATTTTTAACAGCGTACTATATTTTAAAACATCCTGCCAAATCTATGAATCTCTCAACGTTCACCGATACAACAAGATATGACACGAAAAAATGTATCTACCTACGTACGTACTTTGTTTAACTTGAATTATATTATATTCGTTGAAAATGTTGGATTCTTCGAACATCCGATATCGACATTCCAAAGAAACGTAGTTCTCTCAACAACTTCCTATCTCTCGTCTTCTTAGCTTTTACGAACTTTCAGCTTCGAAAAATATTCGATCTTTCGTCGCTGAGAAAGTTTCGTAAAAATTGCAGCAAACCAAGTTAAAGAGTCTCTTGCGGATATTTCATTTGAATTTATAGCTCGATAGAAGTTCATGACAAATAATTCTCTTGCAGTTTCCCTCAACTCAATTTGATATCGACTATTGGAAGAGTTTAGAGCGTAAGAGTTTATCAAACAAGCCGATACGGAAATGTGTTTCATGTGTATTTTAGTTTTATCTCGCAACCGTCTTTTGTTTGAAGGCAAAAAATACGCTTACCATTACCTGCTGACATATTTATTTTAACGTTTGCAAGCTTTGCAAATATACAGCGACGAAGTAGAAAGTTTGATATTCTTTGATATTCTTATAAAAATAATCAACAAACTAGAAAGTACTCGAATGTTTCTATGAATCATTGGCAAAGTCTATTGGAAAGATCGATATCGTTTCGCTTATCGGGAATAAGGAGCTCGTGAAAATAAAGATCGAACAAAACGCTGATAAACAGACACGTGAAAATTGCAGTGGGATAATTGAACTTAGATCGAACGTGAATTACGATATCTCTGGTATTTTCCATTAACGAGATTGTTGTTGGCTTGGTAACTAAATGATTACGGGTTTTGCCATTGCCGTCCAATAACAAAATCCGCAATCACTAAGTTGCCAACCCAATAGAATCAAGAAACGCGTCAGCTATGACCATCTCGGTGTTAATTTTTCCGCGAGAGAGAAAACTTTTCACGTCCAAGAAAGTTCTGCGAATCGAGCTACGTCGATTAACAGGAAGAAGAGAGAAATGACGTTGACGTAGGTCATCAGAGTCGGTTAGAATGCAACTTTCATCGTAATTAATCGTTCCCGATCTGTACGAAATTTTTGATTATCAACGTTGTTTTCTCACGAGTTTTATTTCCTACTAAAACAGAAGGATATAAGAAAGGCGAAACCGAATGGGAAAGGAGGATAAGACAGATATGAAGAAATCGAAGGAGGAAAAGAATTCACAAACTTTCGTGTGAACAGAAAGTTTCTATACGACGAGTGTTGCAATATCGCGATTATTTCATGTACCTGGCATGTAAATCACGATTCAATCCAGTTGTTAGATTCAGTAAGTGGTACAGAACAAAACTAGCTATGATTTGTACGTCCTCTGAATGGGAACACATTCTCAGAAATTATTCTACTTGTTTCTATGTGCCTTCTTGTTCAAAGATGCGAATGTTGCCAGTTAACGCAACGAGCTAACTGGAATATTGTCAATCTTCGGGCTAATCAGCCTATCGTCGCTATTTGCCAACGCGACGATGATTTCTCCTTTCGTTACAATCTTCAAATAATTTTCTGTCGATGGTATATTTTTAATTTTATATTTATTCCTATAATAATATCGTCATCGTATTACTTTCGCTGAAATGAATTATTAAAAATTCGACGGCTTCGCCTGTAACGAGGTACGTATTTTTCGTTGGTAAAGTGAGTCACAAAGTTTCAACGAACTCGTTTCAAATTCACCGACTACTGCCTTCTTTCGACACGAAAACACGAGATAGAAGGAAGGAAACGAGTTATCGTGGTATAAATGCAAATCAGACGAACGAGGGGCCAGAGTTTTGATCGATCGAACTGCTCGATCATCCAATCACCCGATCACGCGAACCTACCCTTAATTTATGCAACCGACTAACCACCGATGGATTGGAAATAGAAATACCAGTTTTATATTTGTAGGATCGAACTTCGATTTAATTCTATGCAACCAGCGCATAAATATCGAGACATTTGGAACGATTCGATGGAGAGATTGGCATTTTTGTGTTGTAATTTCCGCGTTATGATGGAGGAACGTTTCTTTGTCTTTTGCTAAGACTCGGATGATCACACGTTTTGTTAAAATTCGTACTAAAACAAAAATTGTATATTTTCATAAAATTTCATGAAATCTACAGCGGCGGACGAAAGAATGTTTATAAAACAGGTGATAGGAGAAGACACGATAATTTGACAAAATGGATTTAAGCTTGATAGCAGCAACGAACGATTATAATATATAACGGAGAGCAGATGATCGTTAGCGATTTTTAATGGTGTACCGATCGTAAACTTTTCTTCAACCGCCACTGTGTATAAACATTTAGAACGCGCAGCGGAAGTGAAGTCTGTGTAAACTTCAGAATATGAAACATCTAAACGTCGAAGGAGAAACATAAATTCGATTTTGTCTACGTATAATCGACTTTCGTTCATTTTACACTATTCTTCTTTTATTTATACTAAATAATATTAACTATTATCTTCATCGATGTCGCTATATATCGTTCAGATGAAATAGCAAAATTGAATGAAAGTGTTGAATTCGTAGAACCGTTTCTGAATTCTACACGCGAAAACGATTAAACATTAACAAACTGTCTGCGTATCTTCGCGAGATGCGTTCAAAATGACCTGCTTGCGTACGAAAATAAGACAGCACACGTTTTATCACTGATTCCAGTTGTTTACAAGAATATACTGTACAAGATCCGACGCGAAGTATTGTTTGTAAATATACGAATTCGTTAAAACACTTCGACTGCCACGGTTTCTCCTGTGACGACACGGAGGTCATTGGTTACCGGGGCGCTTCAACTTCTTACAATTGTAAAAATTGTATGAAAATTGACAATTAGGGTATTTTGAATATAACCGATAAATAGAAGGTACTTTGAAATAAAAAGTGCACTATATTATGTTATAAATGAATTATTTACGATTTATCAGTTTCTCTTTCGTACGCGTTCTTACTACGCGTACAAATGTACTTGTAAATTATTACTTTTGCAAATTATTTGCAAGATCTGGCGTATCTATGTGCACGAAGAGAAACCTAATTCGTAAATCGTGTTCGAGTATGTTAATTAATTACGCCAACGTATTTGGACATTTACCAGAGAAAAGTTTGACGCGTGTATTGTACGCGCTGCGCATTTTGAAACTTTATCAGCACCGTTACGATATTTAACGACACGAGTGTCGCGATTATGTTGGTAAAATTTGAAAGCAATTTGCATATGTATATTGAAATTACACTATATCGTGACTAAATTAGAATATAGAAGATATTCATCGGAAATATATATTTAGAAAAAAAAAAAAAAAAAAAAAAAATAGTATACAGTATGATTAACCATCTCAAGCGCAGCATTGAAGTTTATTAACATTTTGATTGCCACGGTGGTCGTTGGTGACCGGAGCGCTTCAACTTCTTCCAATTGTAAAAATTGTATGAAAACTGACAGTTAGGGCATTTTGAATATAACCGATAAATAGAAGATACTTTGAAATAAAAAGTGTCCCATTGGACGCTTAAACATTTTTATTAGAACATCGATAAAAAAAAAAATGAGAAGAAATGTTGCATCTAACGGTGCACTGTGTTTGCATCCATATGTTTGAGGGGTAGTCTACGAATATTATTATAAACACAGCTTAGAAAATAATCGTAAATGATGCTTTGTAATGATATAATTGAAGTTAGAAGTGTGCACATACCTTGCCATTATATATACAATGAGCAAATACCGTTTACTAACATCTTCTACACGTTTCAACAATATATTCTGCTCGTTTTGCTTACGACGAAACAACGAATGCGAATGGTTTGTTGAAATAAACGAAGCCTCGTTATAATACGTCGCTATCAACTGTTACCAAGGCGTCACGGTGGTCACCCGTGACCACCAACAAGATAAACGGTCCATCGGGGAAGAATGTCGTCTTAAATCATTAATTTATTATTATTTTGCCATTAAATGCTTTGAATAATAAAAATACTCTCGTGGCGTCCTCAGCGAAACGTGTGATTTCGGCGTGGCACTCAAAGTGTTAATATCGTCTGTTCGAATGGCCGTGTGATCTCTGCGACGTCTGTACTTGTATCAAATATCCTGTAATTTCTATGTACATTTTCACATTTGTTTCAAGTTTCGCCAATGTACCCGTGACAGTAAAGCCTCCTGGTAATGCCAATGAAATTTCTAAATGTTTCCTATAACGCTCATCGTACGCTCGTAAAAGATGTCTACAAGCGTTCCAGCATCATAGAGCCTACGTGTATGGTCGCTAGAATATTATTAATCTAGCGTTTCATCGAAGATAATTGCCATTTACACACGTCTATGTGGAATATAAGTGATTAATAAATTTTTTTTTCCAGACAACCAGATCGATCGGGAATTGTGAATAGGCTCCAAGTGGTTCGGTGGAAGGAGCGAGGATGAAAGAAAGCAGTTCGAACGTCTGGGAGTGTCATGGTTGGAAAGGAGGTCTGAATAAAATAAACCAATAAGATAAACGGTCCATCGGGGAAGAATGTTGTCTTACATCATCAATTTATTATTATTTTGCCATTAAATGTTTTGAATAATAAAAATACTCCCGTGGCGTCCTCGGCGAAGCATGTGATTTCGGTAGTCAAAGTGTTAATTCGACAATTTCCATCTTTCGATAGAATCGTCGCAACGTAAAACACGTTATAAATTGGAAAACAGAAGGAAAAGCAGACTGTACGTTCGTACAAACTTCTTTCTCCTCCTTCCATGCGCAAAATCTATCGCTGAAGAACGGTTGTCTGATACTGCGGTACACTCCGTATATAATATATATTAACATATTTCAAGGCATTTGGAAAAATTTGGAAGTATCGAGATACTGGAATACGCGCAGTAGCGTTTAACGACAGTCGTGCGTTAAGGAATACCACGGCAGAAACGAATCTTGCGAACGTTACGCTGAGAAGAGCAACTTTTACCGATCCTTCTAGATCCGTAATCGACGATAATAAAGAGATTTACGAGAGATCGCGCTCTCGCGATAACTATCCTGATATACAATCGGCCGGTTTCGCGGTAAATTAACGATGCAGAAAGTCGAGAAGAAAGAGAGAAAATGGCGAATAAACGACACGTTATATGCATGCTTCCCTCGGACAACGATCGAGTTGGGCTTTATCCTTGAAGAAGCTCGTGGCAACCGGCAGCATTCGAGGACCTAACTCGAAGCTGGATCAGCGAGACGGAAAGTCGAAAAACTAGTTTGATAAGCAATTAACGCTCCGAGATTACCCCGTACAGTATGCTGGAATGTGGTATGTACCTGCTGTTGAACAGAAGATATTTCTCTTACCGTGGAAGGTTCGGAGAAGGGCGAGCGCAGTCGTGAATCCTGATAAAACTGTCTCAAGCTGTTGGTACTTCCCTGTTTGCAGCGCGAACCGAACAGAGACAAGGACTAATTCGAAGTGGACGATAAGACCGGGATTTGGTTTGGCTGGTTCGCTCTGATTACGCGAAGAAAACACACCGGATAAGTAGGATGCGCGATAACGCTTATCACGTTGCGGTTTTACGTCTCTGGCGTGGGAAAGGCGCGATCTCTGTCGTCGCGATGACGATCGATCGAATGATTCATAATCCTCTGTCTACGATAGCTTCTCTTAATTACCACTGCTTTTACCACTTTCTTCGCTCAGAAGCATACGTGTACTTACTTGGAAAGCGGATGAATTGACTGATAAGGATGGAGAAATCTGGAAAATTTGCGATATCGTAATTGCGGATAATGAGAATGTTTGTCTGCGAGAGGAAGCAGTTCTTGCGGGAAGAGCATGACGAATAAGTCTTCTGCATTATTAGCGCAAACGAATATCGCGATACGCTGAAATATTCTTTTTCGTTAATTCCGATGATTCCAAGGTTTGAACGATCTCGACGACTTGAAAATTACGCAATACGTCGAATAATTGTTTGAACGTTACTACCGATCCTCCATAGGCAAATAACGTTGCATCAAGCTACGCCAAGTTTCGCTCTTAAATTCCTTTCCTTGAAATGTTTTTTCAAACAGTTAGCTGAACGAATAGTTACGTTACGAGGAATATCTATTCATCGTATCTATTAATATCTGTTGATGGTACAAGTATCAGATAATAATTTTTCAATCTTTTGAAAGCCTAGAATAGTAAGACAAAATGTACATAACTGGACATAGACGTTGCAAAATTGCTGATAATCTTCCGATACTGATATTTTCAGTTCAGAGTAACAGAAGATAATGAAAAAAATAACAATCGTCGAATAATTTCGTAAAGTCTCGTTCGATTTGTCGATCGATATCGAAATATGAAAAGATACGGTTTAATAATCGCTGTATGAACCGATAGCGAGATTCTCAGAACAATGGAAAATAACTAAAAAAATAACATTTCGAAGATAGTTTCGTGCACTTTGATCAATCAACCGATACGATTTGTCGCAACCTCGTACAACCGACGAATTATCGCCATCGTTTGTAACGATGCTCGTTATTCATCGTTTCGTGCGAGTCTCGAAGACAAGTATGATGAAGCGAAACAAGTTGATGTCTCGTTATAATCAGCTTTTTCACGATTTAGGATCCGTCAGAGGTCGTCATCCGATCTAAAAATAACGCGAAACCATCTTGTTTCGTGTGATATCATCCCCTAGGTTCGCGGTCCACTTTGCATAAGCGATGAGTTTCAATTAACCGTTGATCTCGACGGGCGTTGTTCGTTATTCCCGACATCGACCGAGCGATTATAGTCATCGATGCGACATGATTCCAGCTACCTGTATACTTGTTCGCTAACGACTGAAACTAATCGTCGAGTTGGGTGGATTACCGGTTGAAGCTAATAGATTTTAACGAGTCGGGATTAGGCGAAGCGTGGAAAGACTAATGTTGCAGGTACGTACCTGCAGGGCAAAGTTAGGCGATCGAGTCATCTACATTCTCTGGGATAATGATTCATTAGCTAATAATATTCGTGAACTAGTACGAGCAGTCTGTTTTACGATCAACCGATTTGTATAATACCAAAAATGTACTTGAAACTGTTTGTTTCTACAAGAGACGACCATCAACGATGGTAAATTGGAATTTGTAACTTGTAAAATTTTGCTAGTACACGTTGAATTGCGTAAGAAGATGTAAAGAATTGGTAAATTTTCAACTATTTTCCGCGTGATCGTTGGATTCTAAATTTACGAGTCATCGATCATCAGCGTAGTTGCACGCGAAGAGAATGATTTTGCAACCCTCGAGGACAGGGCTCGTTCTAACTCTTCTACAAACATAGTAAAATAATGTAAATGAGTTGAAAATGAACAAACGCAAGGTTTCTTGCGTTCCTGGTGTCGAATACAGAAATATATATATCTTCTATTTCCTATAAGAAATAAATATTAATAATTGCATTATATACGTGCGATGAAAATACCTAAGACATATGATAATTAATTGTATAATATTTAAAATCTTATTGTATTGGGTTCTGCTGTTTAACCGTTCTATACCGTCCATTGAGTTGGCAACTAAGCGATTGCGGATTTTGTCAATACAACCTAATGACAAAATCCGCAATCACTTAGTTGCCAACCCAACAGACGGTATGTTCGACGATTCGACTTTCTTTGGGACTGCGTAGTTAAAGGGTTAAAACAACTTTCAAGGGAGATGATATAAACCGCTAATAGCACTAATTAATTAACAAGGAAGCTAATTACACTTACATACAGTGGGTTCGTTCCACTCATATAAACTAGGTTAATACTCGTATAAACTATACAAAAAGACTGACACGTAGCAATTTGTAGAGGATCTTCGATAATTTATTCGATAATACGTACCGACCTACATGAGCCTCTTATTATAAGCCGGATATCTAAAATATTATACTCGAGTAGTTCGTTAACCTTCTCAAACGTCGCGTGATTGAAAAGCTACGTACAATCCTATTTTATTTATCGCCGTGCTGTTCTACTTTATTTCTATATTATTGCACCAGCATCAAGTAGTCTGTTCTAATTCCTGCAGCGAATTGGAAATTTTGTGATTATAAGCATAAATATGGTTTTATTACGTAAAATTGCTATTATATTGGGAAGGAATTAAGCGATTGCGGATTTTGTCATTAGGCGGTAATGATAAATCTGCAATCATTTAGTTGCTAACGCAATAGAAGACTAGAGGATTTTGATTTAAAAAAAAAAATTATCTCTAGAATTTTACCTAACAAAATTTCACCTAATACCATCGTTATTTGTTACTTTTCATCGTCGAAGGTAGACAGCACTTACTCTAATACTAAAATTGTCACACTTGTACGTAAAATCAATCTAAACACGTAGTTGTTTCGACGTAGTTCGGATGGATCGATGTATAGCAGCTATGAATATTAAAACATTTATGTATCTCGCGTAATTCGCGATTATTTAATTGAAATTACCAGTGAAACGATTAATCAGTCGGAATTTTGTATTCACGTTGGATTAAAATTCGGCATATTCGATAGAAATTTTGTAGAACCTACACGTGATAATTTATAGAGAAACAACGAATAAACAACCGTGTTGCACCTTACGATCCTTAATCTAAACTTCGTGGAAAAATTCCTAACCAGACAGTATATTCTAACGAGTACAACGAATCAAACAACAACGATAATGCCACGAATCTAACGATATGAATATTAAAATTGCTTAAAGCAGTAAAATTGAGCGTCTCGGTGAATGAACATAAACTGTGAATGAATATGAATATAGTTCAAGAATATAGGTCGTAGCTATGAATATAGCACAAAGACAACGTAAACATAAGAATACCGCTTTACCACCATCCTTGTCTTTCATACGTTAAATTTTGCAAATTAAGATTGAAATAATACCTTATCGGTTAATATTGCAATTTTAATTTTTTAAAGAGTAGTGGGTTAAAAAGTATTTAATTCCATTTAAACTTGTTCCTGAAATATTTTTTAATATTATGAAAAGCAAGACTCTTGCGGTTCAAACTTCCAAACGGGGTAATCGAACAATTCTTAAATAATTCTTATGTGCCTTGAAATTTGAAATAATACTTCATCGGTTAATATTGCAATTTTATTTTTTCCTGGGCAACGAGCAGCTGGATCGAGTAGTGTGTTAAAAAGTACTTAATCCATTTAAACTTGTTCCTGAAATATTTTCTAATATTATCAAAAGCAAGACTCTTGCGGTTCAAACTTGCAAACGGGGTAATCGAACAATTCTTAAATAATACTTCATCGGTTAATATTCCAATTTTAATTTTTTCTGACCGACGTGCAGCTGGAAAGAGTAGTGTGTTAAAAAGTACTTAATCCATTTAAACTTGTTCCTGAAATATTTTTTAATATTATGAAAAGCAAGACTCTTGCGGTTCAAACTTCCAAACGGGGTAATCGAACAATTCTTAAATAATTCTTATGTGCCTTGAAAGTTGAAATAATACTTCATCGGTTAATATTGCAATTTTAATTTTTTCTGGCCGACGTGCAGCTGGATCGAGTAGTGTGTTAAAAAGTACTTAATCCATTTAAACTTGTTCCTGAAATATTTTCTAATATTATCAAAAGCAAGACTCTTGCGGTTCAAACTTGCAAACGGGGTAATCGAACAATTCTTAAATAATTCTTATGTGCCTTGAAATTTGAAATAATACTTCATCGGTTAATATTGCAATTTTAATTTTTTATGGCCGACGTGCAGCTGGAAAGAGTAGTGGGTTAAAAAGTATTTAATCCATTTAAACTTGTTCCTGAAATATTTTCTAATATTATCAAAAGCAAGACTCTTGCGGTTCAAACTTGCAAACGGGGTAATCGAACAATTCTTAAATAATTCTTATGTGCCTTGAAAGTTGAAATAATACTTCCTCGGTTAATATTGCAATTTTAATTTTTCCTGGCCGACGTGCAGCTGGATCGAGTAGTGTGTTAAAAAGTATGTAATTCTATTTAAGCTTGTTCCTGAAATATTTTCTAATATTATCAAAAGCAAGACTCTTGCGGTTCAAACTTCCAAACGGGGTAATCGAACAATTCTTAAATAATTCTTATGTGCCTTGAAATTTGAAATAATACTTCATCGGTTAATATTCCAATTTTAATTTTTCCTGGTCGACGTGCAGCTGGATCGAGTAGTGTGTTAAAAAGTACTTAATCCATTTAAACTTGTTCCCGAAATATTTTTTAATATTATGAAAAGCAAGACTCTTGCGGTTCAAACTTCCAAATGGAGTAATCGAACAATTCTTAAATAATTCTTATGTGCCTTGAAATTTGAAGTAATACTTCATCGGTTAATATTGCAATTTTAATTTTTTATGGCCGACGTGCAGCTGGAAAGAGTAGTGGGTTAAAAAGTATTTAATCCATTTAAACTTGTTCCTGAAATATTTTCTAATATTATCAAAAGCAAGACTCTTGCAGTTCAAACTTCCAAACGGGGCAATCGAACAATTCTTAAATAATTCTTATGTGCCTTGAAAGTTGAAATGATATTTTATCGGTTAATATTCCAATTTTAATTTTTTCTGGCCGACGTGCAGCTGGATCGAGTAGTGTGTTAAAAAGTACTTAATCCATTTAAACTTGTTCCTGAAATATTTTCTAACATTATCAAAAGCAAGACACTCTATGTATAGAATTCTTGCGGTTCAAACTTCCAAATGGAGTAATCGAACAATTCTTAAATAATTCTTATGTGCCTTGAAAGTTGAAATAATACTTCATCGGTTAATATTCCAATTTTAATTTTTTCTGGCAGACGTGCAGCTCGATCGAGTAGTGTGTTAAAAAGTACTTAATCCATTTAAACTTGTTCCTGAAATATTTTCTAATATTATCAAATGCAAGACACTCTATATATAGATATCTTGCGGTTCAAACTTCCAAACGGGGCAATTTTTAAAGATTCGAACAATTCTTAAATAATTCTTATGTGCCTTGAAAGTTGAAATGATATTTTATAGACTAATATTGCAACTTATTTTTCCTGGGCGACGTGCAGCTGGATCGAGTAGTGTGTTAAAAAGTACTTAATCCATCTAAACTTGTTCCTGAAATATTTTCTAACATTATCAAAAGCAAGACACTCTATATATAGATTTCTTGCGGTTCAAACTTCCAAACGGGGTAATTCTTAAAGAATCGAACAATTCTCAAATCTTGCGTCTTATTGTTCGCAAGTGTCCTAATACTTGCGAACGAAGGTGTATGAGAGTCGAATCCGCTGAAAACGAAATGACGTAAATCGCGAGCGGCTGTGTCGACAGAGAACAACGCGTTCGTTATTGATGGAAACGAGTCGATTCGACTCGCAGCCTGGTCGAAGTAGGACGATAGTCTTTCGAAAAATAATAAACCACTCATCGATGCACCGTTAGTAAACGTCGTAAATGACCAAATGTAGAGGCAAGGTTTTATAGAACGATTTAGCATATAAAAGAGAGCGAAACGGGGGAAAGAAAACCGGATCTCACGGACTTTGATGCGAACGGCATCGACAACAAAAAGACCGGAATAAAGCGTCGTTTAAACGCGTGTATACGGATATGAGAGTAACGCGTTGTGTTCTCTGGTAACTGCGGATAATTGCCACGGTGAAAATTTCACGCGATCATCCGTAGGGAATGTACGAGGTTCCACGAAGGCCTAACGATGCCACCGTAATTAGAACGGGTCGCAGTAACGCAAACTATCGCGTTAAATTGCTGGTAAGACGCGCAAGGACGCGGGAAAACGAGTCGTTTAGCATACAATGATAAAAATGCCGATCGACCGCCAGGTAATTAGATAAGAATCTTTCTCCGTCTGATCGGACGATGTCGATGACGAAGGCACGTTTAACCCAGCTAACAGGCGAATTAAATAATTTAATCTGACTATCGCGCGTTAACGTACGTGCAGAAGCTAATCGCCGCTTTGACTCGAACCGAATCGAACTGGATCAAAAGTTGCTCCGTGACGCAGGGTTCAAGCGTACCGAGCTAACCGAGAAATGCTTTCTATACCGAGAACTTGCCTTGACGCAGAGGCAATTTCTTCTGCAGAGAAAATTCAAGCTGAAAGGATGTGATCGACGTCTCAAAGTTCTTGTGTTCGTCCAACGTCGAATGGCAAGAATCGATTCTCACATTCTGCGCCGATATAGTTTCAATTAATTTGTTCACAAATTAATAATAATTGTTACAAATTAATTGTTTGCTTTTTCGTGTGTCAGCGTTTAACGCTTTCGTCGAGAAACTCTTGCTTCGTCTATTCTCTTGATTTATGAACGCATATTCGTGAATATTGGAAAAAATTCCATCAATGACGCAGGAGTGTGCGTTTTCCTCGAGTACGTTCGAGAAACTCAAAATATCTTTCGATAAAAGCGCGTGCTTCTAATTTTGACAATTTTTCTTCTCATTGTTCGGTCGCAGTCTTCCTTAAAAGATCAAAAGCCACTTTGTTCGCTCCGATCTGTGCGCTATTTTTACGTTTTTATCGTCGTTAAAGCAATTGTATTATTAAAACAGTTTAATGATAAAAAATTCTTAAACGTCGAAAAGAATCGAAAACAGAAGGAACCGAAGTCGAAGTGAAAATTTTCGACTGCAAGAGAAGCTTCCCTCGTAAATTAAACGCGTACAACGGTGGAACGTGTACAGATAAGAACAAGCGAGAATTACGTATTTTCGGTTTTATGATAGGGAAGCCAACGCGGGTTAACGCGATCCTACCAGACGCATTAGTCTAACAGCTAAGCACGAAGCGTAATAAATGTCTTAAAAACGTTTATCTAGATAGCAGAGTTCGCAGCTTGGTGAATCAGACTCGGGGTGGGCTTTTCAGATTTTGTCCCGGTGAGTAATCCACCGTTTCGAAAGATCCCCTTTGCTATCCAACTAACCGTTAACGTATGCATAAATAAAACGCCAGAGTTCGAAGCAACAGCTACTGTTTTCCATCGACTAGGTAGTTAACATTAGCCAAAGATGTACAGTAAATCGCTCAAGTATTCGTATTCCCCTTGATCCATCACTTTGAACGATTCATATTTTTCTATGGCACAAGTAGGAAGAATCTATTTGTCAACAAGGTTTATACCGATCGAAAGCTTTGTTATTGCGATACATATTCTCGTTGGTAAGAATCTTGAAGTTTGTATCGTAAAAAGTATCAACTGTTTAAAACTAAGGGACTTTCTGACATTACTTTACGCGAATGCCTGTATTTATTGCACTATTCGTACAATTTCATTTATTTAACGCGATGTAACGACGAAATTAGGAAGGAAAGGATCTGTAAAAATGTTATTCCTTGTAATTAATAATTGTCAGGTAGGAATATCGTAAGATGATAAAAGTAGTTTTTAAAAGTTAATGACAAGATCGACGTTGGTAATTGTATACTTGCTGTCAAATTACACGAAATTGCTGTCTTATCTTTAAGTTATTTCATTTGTAAATTACGAGTCGTATAAAGCAGCCTGTTTCAAACCGATAGGCTATCAATTGGAACGGTAAAACGCGCGTAGGTCGGATAATTTAAGCTTACATTCCGTTGATTCCATAAAAGGACAATAAATAGCGTTTTTAGTCACCAATTAAACGTTTGATAAAGCTGAAACGTTGTTAACGCAAATCGATCAAAACGGTGGATCAGAATGTGAAACAAAATTTCAGCTCCTTTCCATTCATATTCGTTTCATTGGACAGTAGGAATTATCAAGCGATACGCAAGATATAATATTCTGGTGACGACATGTTGCGAAGATATCCTGGTCGTAAGATATTATTATCGTTGATTACGAAATGTTATTATGCTTCGCGAGGCTTGACAATCGTCGTTTTACGTTACCGTACGACGATAGGTAAGAAGAAAAGGGAAAAAAGATAGCAAGCTAAAAAATATGCGTCTCGAGTACCAAATAATAAACAAAGAAGTTAATAGTAGACGGTAAAATACACGACGATGTATGAAAACTTGGATAATCAGGATTTGATCCTGGATAATCCCGATGGTTAATCAGGATTTTTCATTTCAAACCGATCCACGCGTATCAAACCTACCAAATTCAAACGTAGACGTTTTTTCTTCGCTAAAAAACCTACCCTTACCTCGGAACCCCACTCAGAAACTTAATTCCAATCGCCAGTACTAATCTTTCCAATTTCAAAACCATCTGCGCACCTATCAAACCTCTCAAGTTAAAACCAAATACTCGTTTCTTCTCAAAAAACTACCCCTTAGCTCAGAATCTTAGCAGACCAAAGATAAGAGTAAAGATTTCTTTCCAACTACCAACGATCGTTTCTATAAATTTACAACCTACGTATGTCGAACTATGTATCGAAACTTTCTCAAGCTGTCGAACCGAAACGTCCATCTTCCTGTACAAACCTACCCTCGTCTCTCGCAGAGGATCTCGCTGTCCTAGGAGCGAGCCAAATAATCGTTAATATTTTAACAATAAGCAAGGATTCGATGGATTCGAGGCGATTATATTTGTACGTTTCGTTAGACAGAAGAGAGATTCTGTCCTTGGCTGGTGCGTCTCCCTAATGTTCCCTCCGCCGAATGCGAGTCGTGTTCGTGCGCTTATATGGGGTGGCGCGATTTCTGCTGCTGACGTCACTCCTTTCCCAGGACAAAGCTCCTGCCGAGACGAGGGTGCGTTTATATGTCCGAGAACATAGACAGACAAACAGAGAGAGAGAGAGAGAGAGAGAGAGAGAGAGAAAGAGAGAGAGACGGTGCCGTTGAACGGCGCCAGGCGTCGAGACGCTTCTCAAACTCTGGCAACACAAAACGTTCGTCAGCCCCCGTATAACGCTACAACTTTGGCTTCCTTTCGCCAACAACTCCTTTCTCTATCCTCCTTCTTCCTTCCTATCCTCCCCTCCTCCTTCCGATTCTTTCTTCCTCCTTTTTCCTCCCTTCAAGCCGTCTCGTATCCACCTATCCTATTTTGCCCTTTATTTTCCATCGATCCAACCCTCTCCCTTTGTTTCGCCCATTCTCCTCTTCTTTTCATTTGTCTATCCCCGTTTCGTAATCCCCGTGGAGCCTCTGTTCATCTTCCTCATCCGACAAGCAGACTTTTTCCCTTTTTTCTTCTCGTTTCGTGCGTTTGTTTTTCGCTTGTCCTCGCGTGAACTTTCGCCGTGCGTGAGAATTCGTGAGACGTTACCCGGCTGCGTCGAAACACGTCGATCGAATGTGACTTTCTGTAAGAGTTGGCGCTTGTAGAAGGATGCTAGAGTTGCTATATGGGAGAATGCAAAGATTCGTAGAATTGTTTGCTGCTTTTTCTACGTTATTCCGATGTAACGACGAGGCTTTGTAGTTTCTTCCAATTCAGATGTCTCTTTCTTTCTTTCTTTTTTTTAAGGATAATCAGACGAAATTCGGCGTTATATTTTCATCTTGGATTCCATCGTACAAGATGTTCTCGAAACTGGAATTCCGTGGATAATACGGTGAGATCGAATGTTAGACTCGCATGGTGCGAAATGTACGTAGACGAGGAGTTTTTATGAAGCCGAGATTTAACAAATACATAAAATTCGATGGGTATTGCGTTTTAATCTTGGATTCCATCGTACAAAATGTTCTCGAAACTGGAATTCCGTGGATAATATGGTGAGATCGAATGTTAGATTCGCATGGTGCGAAATGTACGTAGACGAGGAGTTTTTATGAAGCCGAAATTTAACAAATACATAAAATTCGATGGGTATTGCGTTTTCATCTTGGATTCCATCGTACAAGGTGTTCTCGAAACTGGAATTCCGTGAAAAATACGGTGAGATCGAATGTTAGATTCGCATGTTGCGAAGTGTACGTAGACGAGGAGTTTTTATGAAGCCGAAATTTAACAAATACATAAAATTCGATGGGTATTGCGTTTTCATCTTGGATTCCATCGTACAAAATGTTCTCGAAACTGGAATTCCGTGGATAATACGGTGAGATCGAATGTTAGACTCGCATGTTGCGAAGTGTACGTAGACGAGGAGTTTTTATGAAGCCGAGATTTAACAAATACATAAAATTCGATGGGTATTGCGTTTTCATCTTGGATTCCATCGTACAAAATGTTCTCGTAACTAGAATTCTGTGAAAAATACGGTGAGATCGAATGTTAGACTCGCATGTTGCGAAGTGTACGTAGACGAGGAGTTTTTATGAAGCCGAAATTTAACAAATACATAAAATTCGATGGGTATTGCGTTTTCATCTTGGATTCCATCGTACAAGATGTTCTCATAACTAGAATTCTGTGAAAAATACGGTGAGATCGAATGTTAGATTCGCATGGTGCGAAATGTACGTACACGAGAAGTTCTTGTAAAACGAAAATATAAAAAATACATGGCGAGATGAAATTCGATGGGTATTGTATTTTCATCTTGAATTCCATCGTACAAGATGTTCTCGAAACTGGAATTCCGTGAAAAATACGGTGACATCGAATGTTAGATTCGCATGGTGCGAAGTGTACGTAGACGAGGAGTTTTTATGAAACCGAAATTTAACAATTACATAAAATTCGATGGCTATTGGATTTTCATGTTGCATTAAATTGTACGAGATATGGCTTGCAAATAGAATTTATAGAAATTTATGTTTCTATGGGTGTAACCGAAGGAATGGAATACAAAATCGAGATTCGTTTTACCTACTAAATACATAAGGTAAGGAATATTTTCCTTTGAATACTTTATATACATATATTTGCATGTTACGTATACTTTTAGCACCTTTAAATTTCCCACGAATGCACAAAGATTCGCGGTTTACATATTCATAAATATCTTCTCTTTCATTTTAAAAACAAGTTTATTATTACGATTCAACGTGCAATTCCTTAACCGAGAAGTTTCCTTTCGGTTTGCCAGTGAAAACCATTACGTAAATTTGTTTATAATAAAAGAAACAAAAACTAACGACGAAAGTGGCTGTATAATTTGTAATAAATCAATGGCTAAATGGCACGAGTATCGATTATACTAAATACCACAGTATTTCTATCGATTAATTATTAAAAAGTAAATTTGTTACGATACGAAATTATCGCAAAGGAGAATCACTTCTTTCCCAATTGTCACATCTTTCGAAAAATATATAAAATAATTTTAAAAAATTATTAAAAAAAAAAATTAAAATTAAGAGACGATTCTGTACCATCAAACAACGCATTATTTCGTATAAAAGAAGAAATAATCCTGCCGATTGAATATAATTTTAATATCTAGTCCGATATCCAATCAAAAATAACTTCAACGTCCACGTTACGACCAGTCTCGTTCATAGTTTACAAAAAGCATTGAGTTCGATGTAAAGAAGAGTCAGCTTCGCTTATTACAGCTGCAAACTATTGATCGGAACATCCAGCTTCCCCGATCTGTCGTTCCAAGTAGCCGATATTAAATACTCGTATTGGATATCCATACGAATCACCAGCTGCGAGATTTTCTTCCCAATAAAGAAGACACCTCGTAGATGTATAGGATGGAAAATCCATCGAATTCGAGAACGTTTCATCGAACTGGATGCAATCGTTGGGGGTTGGTTTTTATCCTAGCAACACGCGAGGGAGCCGACTGGCGTTGGCGAGCGTCGAGACGCTTTTCAGACTGTCGCAGTAAAACGTCCGCCAGCCCCTATCTAATATAACCATCCAGTCGTTCCCCAGGATTCGCTATATTTGCATGAGAATGCCATTCGCCGCGTAGGTTGTCCATCGACGAGCGTCATCCGCGTAAAAATACATTTTTTCTTCGAATCTCAAACCCTTTTTTTCTTCTATTCTTTCCCTGTTTCGAGAACTCTGATCAAACTATCGAAACACTGCGAATTACTCGAAATTTTCCAAGTAAATTTGAGCAAGTCGTTGGATTAATTCATCAAGGACCACGTTAATGCATTTTAGCTGGAGAGACGGTTAACAATCTTTTCACCGCTGTTTCTCCTTCCGCTTAGATCGTAGAATTTTATAATTTTTCAAGAGTTTCGAGAAGTCGAAGTATTTATAACAATGTGACACGCCTTCCTTTTTTAAATCATGTAAATTTTTCTACGCCTCCGTGTTTTATCCTGACAATAAAATATACGTAAGCTACTTTATATACATTTTTCAACGATGTCGCAGCCGTACAATTTACGTATTACATCGCTGCCCGATCTTTGGTGATTCTTAACTCCAAATCCACTCGAGAGTATCGCGCACGATGAACGTACAGAATAGAAGAAGCTCGTGACGCTACTCAATTCGAATTTGATTTTACAAAGATGCTGCGTTATCGCGCGATTATTATCACGCGTTAAACAGTAGATACAGTAGATCGCGAAAATCTACGCCAACGTATCTACAAAATATGTACTTTGAAAACGTCAGGCAATTTCAACAAAAACGTAATTCGTTCGGAATCTGAAAGGCAAAGGAGCTGCCTGTGTAGCGGCCGAGCTATGGACAACGTTCCGATCGATCGATTTGCGTGCTTCGAAAATGGTAATTACAAGAGGATCGTGAGCATAAACGTAAGCGTAACCATAACCCATTTACCCACTTGGAACTGGCATCGGGAAAAATTCACGCGTAGAACCGTACTAAATAAGAAGCATGGTCGAATAACAGCAATAATGTTCGCAGCTAACGCAGTCTTACGCCAGTTAAGCGGTCGTAAATAAACGATAGAAGTATTTTGCATCGCGTCAATTTGAATATAATAATGGAATCGGACAACGCGCATCTCTGAACGAGGTCGGATTACGATCGCGCGATAAAACGGCGGCGTTTATCGCTCGAAGGCTTGCAACAACGTTGAACGACCTCGTAAAACGCGTGGTACCAGGTTTTCAACGACGAAAAACGAGGCTTTCCCGCGAGTTTCCGTCACTGGCTTTTCCATAGACTTTCTCCCGACGCTTCTTCAGACTACCTTCTTTCTCCTCGTGTTTTTTCTGTCCTCGTTAGACGCACACGCGTCGCGAACACGAACGGCACGAGAGAGGGAGAGAGAGAGAGAGAGAGAGAGGGAGGGAGCAAGACCTCTCCCGCGTGCATTGCACCGAGTTTTCAGGGTTTGTTGCTCCGTTAATTAGATCGTCCGCAACGAGACCACCGCAGTGGCGAGGCGTTGAACTAGTCTTAACGATTCCTATGTACAGACGCTAGCCCGATGGAAACTTTAATTCGTCAAGTCGACGAACTCGGAGTTCCGTACGATACGTACGTGCGCAACCCACTCGAATAGGAAGACAAGAAACAAAAAAAGAAAAAAAAAGAAAAGAGGAAAAAGAAAGAAGAGAAAAATGTCGGTACGAAGGTGCGTGCCATCTGACCTTCTTTCGAATTTATGGCCATTCTTGCGTTTCAATAATTCGCCACTGCTTACCTTCGTACAAGGTGCTCGAAATGGCTATGGTTCTCGGCCTGCGTTACCGGGCATACACTTGGAATTTTTGAAAGATCGCGAAATTCTTCGATACGGCGACTGCGAGCCTGCGTACGGACCGAGGATAGCAATTTCGAGCACCTTTTACGAAGGTAAGCGGTCGTTGATCACTGGGTGGCAGGAATGGGTGTAATTTTGAAACAAGGTCAGACAGACAGGACACGCGCGTTCCTACCAACGTTTTTCATTGTTTTTACGTTACTCTGTTTTAGGATTAATCGATTTGTCCTCCTCGCACGAAAGAAGGATAATTGCGAGCAGATAATATTAGACGAGTTCTTTCTTTACGCACCACGTTCAAGTTTAATTTGCAGCTGTGTACGTACGTGAGTTTCAGATCGATTAGAAACTCGTTATCGCGGTGACGACGAAATTGACGCGGTGTAAATTGTACGAGAACGTGGAAATAAAAATCGTAAGCAGTCGTTTTAATAGCCGATTTGACGAAGGTTCGGTGAACTTGAGTACGAAAGGCAAAGAAAACAGCCGAGACAGTTTCCACGCGTTTTCTTATTTACACTTACGCCGCTGCCTGGAATAATTGAAATCTTGTGGCGCGATAGCGATAAATAACGATAACGTAAGATTCAATGAAACTAGAAGATGAAAACTCGAAAGACGATATATGCACGTAAAAATCTCTAATCGCGCGAAAGATAAGGAATACAGCCGAACGACTGTTGTACAGTCTAGAAGCGAAGCAGCGACGTATATAAATTTCAATTTGTCGAGTCGATGAACCTACAGCTTCAAGTCGCGTTGCCTCGTTCCAGGATTGATCGAAGGCTGGATGAAGCAGGTAAGAAGATGTAGTATGATTAAGAGTACGAGAGAGGAAAGAGCAAGGCGAGTTTAGAATGCACGAGGAAAATTGCGAGTGGCGTTTAGTAGCTGGATCGATAGAGATATAAATTCCGCGCGTCGAAATTGCAAATTTTATCGGTTACGGGCTAATCGAGGGTAGTTTGTCGTTCGTTGATGATAAACTTGATGCAAAGTATAAGAAGAAGAGTTACAAAGGATCGCTGATAGCTGAATTAAGGTGAATTCAACGCTAAAACTACCGGCTTGTTTCTTAAAATTACTAAAAGTTTATGGATACTCTTGGGTAGAGAGAACGTTGACTTTTATCGAGATAGAAATATGAATGTGTGTGCGTGTGTATGTTTGTGAGTCTGTCTGTCTGTCTCTCTGTCTATGTCTGTGTGTGTTTGTCTATCTCTCACTGTGTATGTGTCTGTCTGTGTGTGTTTGTCTGCCTGCTTTGTGTATGTGTCTGTGTGTGTGTGTGTGTGTCTGTCTTTCTCTCTGTGTATGTGCTGTCTGTCTGTCTGTGCGTGTGCTGTGTTTGTCTGCTGTGTGTCTCTTTCTGTGTATGTGTCTGTCTGTCTTTTTGTCTGTGTTTGTCTGCCTGTCTTTGTGTATGTGTCTGTGTTTGCTGCTGTGTGTCTCTTTCTGTGTATGTGTCTGTCTATCTATCTGTCTGTCTGTCTTTTTGTCTGTGTTTGTCTGCCTGTCTTTGTGTATGTGTCTGTCTGTCTGTCTGTCTGTGCGTGTGTCTGTGTTTGTCTGTTGTGTGTCTCTTTCTGTGTATGTGTCTGTCTATCTATCTATCTGTCTGTCTGTCTATGCGTGTGTGTGTGTATCTGTGTCTGTATGTCTGTCTGTCTATGTATCTGTGTCTGTCTCTCTCTGTGTATGTGTCTGTGTGTGTATGTGTGCGTGTGTCTGTCTGTCTGTTTCTCTCTGTGTATGTGTCTGTCTGTCTGCTGTGTGTGTATCTGTGTCTGTCTCTCTCTGTGTACGTGTCTGTCTGTCTATACTTATGTGTGTGTGTGTGTGTGAATTCTATAGAATTCAAACTACCCGCCAGCCGACGTTTTTACTTTTGCTTCGTTTTACCAGCAATCGTTTTGCCGAATAGATCTGATCACGAGAGAAGAACGGTAATTTAGAACTTCGAAAATCGATTCTCCATTTTCCAGAATCGATCGTCTGATTCACCCAAAGGATTTACGTTATTACACATATATTTATATATTTTATTTCAAGCACGTCGTGTTAATTATAATTTGCATCAGAACATCTAGGTACGCGCGTTAAGAAAAATTGGTTGTTCTAGAATTTAAATGGCCGTGTAAATGAATGTCGGTTTTTAGAACATCGCACGGCGACGATGAAACAGATAAAAGCGGCGGGATGTATAGAAATAGAGATTTTCAATGGCGTGAAAAGCAACGAATAGAAACGTAAATTCGCCATGTCGATGAACTATGCTCGAGCTGTGGAAATCGTGCTATTTTCATCGGCGATTAACCGAAGGCTGGATAAAAGGAGGTAAAACGGATTGAGGATAATTGGGAGTAGCGAAGTGAAATACGCCGAACAAGCTTAAAACGCACGAAGAAAATTACGAGTGGCGTTTAGCAGTTGAATCGATGAAATATTAAATTCCTCGCACTGATAAGATTAAAGTTTGAAGTTGTAAGCCTAATCGTCTTGTTATTAATCGACGACTTCTTGTTCCATGATAACGCGATTAATGCAAATATACACGTAAACTGGTTATACCGTTATGTTCTATAATTACAATTATATAAAGAGAGAAATGACGAATCACTGTTAATAGTAGGATTAACGCGGGTTTTAAGTTACCGCGTCGATGAACTCCGAGTTTGGAATTTAAAAAATAATCGAAGATTCGCGCTGTGTCGCAATGATGAACGCGATTTAAAGGAAATAGAAGACGGAAGACTTGAAATGCGTGGAAATAAAACTGTTTAAATAGCATCAAAGGGAGAGAGAGAGAATTTTAACGATTGCTTGCAAATAGACGAGCGTACAACAGCGGATATTCTTATACCAAATTCAATTTAATTTAGTTCGCGATCGTTGCATGCTGCGCGGTATCGATGAACGTGGTGCAATGGAAACAAAAGATCGAAGACTAGCGTGCAACGTACGTAAATAAAAGTTCTTAATAGTACGTAAAATAGAAAAGGAAACTTGAATTTCCTAAGTGAAATTTACATGAAATTGCAATTATAGAAAAATTTACAAGTCGCTCTAAATTTATCACTCCTTTAAAGTATAAAAATGTACTTTTAAAATCCATTTTATGCAAAAAGAAAATGGAAATAGAACGTAGTTGCCTCGCACAGTCGGTTAAATTCACGCGTAAGCATTTTCTGCTTTGTACGATCAATATTTACTATAACGAAATGAATGAAGTTTGAAATTGCATCGTGATAAAGCGAAACGTAGCTGCTTAGTTGCGATAAAGATGATATTATTTTGATGGAAAGTAGCAACGTAGAAAACGCAAAACGAGCATAGGATACGAATGACTTTGATTGAATCGATAAGAATTTAGATATCGTTGTTGGTCCACCTACGATCGATGACGACGAAATTTAAAAGACAGTTGATACGACATAACATAAAAGTCTAGAAGATAGGAAATGTAATTGAAATATAGGACGTTAGAAATTATTACTACGCCAACGTAGGCAGATAAAAAAAGATAACCGCTTGGACGACTGCCATCATTTGGTAAATTTGTAAAATTGTGAAAGACTGAGTTTGTTTATTATTTTTGGCGAACCGTGATTTGACAGCGAATTTCATCAAAAACGTAGAAATTACGTGAGACGTTCGAGCTTTTACGCGAAACAACATCTATACAAACAGTTCTTTCTTTAATATCAACCGAGTACTCTGGAATAATAATATTTCTATAGTTTGGTCGAATATTAATTAAAAAATAGATCGACATTAATGACATTAACGCCCAAAAATTACGAAGCAAACAATTTCTATGGTTTGATCGAATATTAATTAAAAAATAGAACAACATTAGTGACATTAACGCCCAAAAATTACGAAGCAAACAATTTCTATGGTTTGATCGAATATTAATTGAAAAATAGATCGACATTAATGACATTAACGCCAAAAAATTACGAAGCAAACGATTTCTGTGGCTTGATCGAATATTAATTGAAAAATAGAACAACATTAATGACATTAACGGCCAAAAATCACGAAGCAAACGATTTCTATGGTTTGATCGAATATTAATTAAAAAAATAGATCGACATTAATGACATTAACGCCCAAAAATCACGAAGCAAACGATTTCTATGGTTTGATCGAATATTAATTGAAAAATAGATCGACATTAATGACATTAACGCCCAAAAATCACGGAGCAAAAGATTTCTATGGTTTGATCGAATATTAATTAAAAAAATAGATCGACATTAATGACATTAAGGCCCAAAAATCACGAAGCAAACGATTTCTATGGTTTGATCGAATATTAATTGAAAAATAGATCGACATTAATGACATTAACGCCCAAAAATCACGAAGCAAAAGATTTCTATGGTTTGATCGAATATTAATTGAAAAATAGATCGACATTAATGACATTAAGGCCCAAAAATCACGAAGCAAACGATTTCTATGGTTTGATCGAATATTAATTGAAAAATAGATCGACATTAATGACATTAACGCCCAAAAATCACGAAGCAAAAGATTTCTATGGTTTGATCGAATATTAATTAAAAAGTAGGTCGACATTAATGATATTAATGCCAAAAATCACAAAGCAAAATATAAGAATAGAAGGAGAGGAATAATTCATTCCATATTTCGATAAACGATGATGGAAACACATATTCGTATTTAAGGTCTTTACACTTTGCAACAATTAACACGTTACAAGGTGTTTCGATGTTATCTATCATCGTATGGTAAAAAACCATTTGACGAAAGATATTAGCAATCTGCGAATGAAACGCTTAACCTCGACAAGCTTATCCTTCGAAAACCATCTATCTTCCTTAAACATGTTTTTCTTGTTATACAAACCTAGTATGTACCGAGTATAGAAAAATTTCGTTCTTTCACAAACATATACACTCCGGTTCAAAAGACTGGAGCGCTGTTTGCTCTCTGGACAAAGCAAATGTTTCTCTTACGTCTTTCTGAGATACAAGAACGTTACGATTAATATGCAGCTTCTACTTTTTAGTACAACCGATTATTAGGCTGTTGATATTCACGGAAATTCATATTTTTCTGAATCTAATTTCCAACTAATGAATTTGTAATTAACGAAACAGAAGTTATATAGATAGAAAATTTTATTATTCGGTTGTCCGGAAAGTGTCTTTCTTTTACAGACACGTCTTTTACAACGACGCATCTTTATACAAACGTGAAACTTAATCTGTCGAACGTTGTGATTTTCATCTTAATAGAATAAAATGTATCGTACGTAATTCGATAAAATAATATAAAACGACAAATGTTGCGCATCCATTATTTCCTTAGAAAACGAAAGAAACTTTTCGGACGACCTAATAAATAGGTCACAATCATTGCTTTCGATATTTTTGTGTATATTTTCGTGTATTCTGCGCGTGTTTGCGTCTTCAAATCTCCTACAAACGTAGAAAATCCCACGCTTAATCACAGTTTCAATAATACGCAAGAATAATGTTTACGAATAGTTGTTGTTATTTCTTTATGAAATTTCGCCACGCGTCAAACTTTTCAGCAAAAGTGTACGTTTCTCAACTTATCAAACTTAATCTTCTTTATTATCGCGCTACGAAATTGTATCAACGTTTCTTCTGTTTCTTTTTTTTTTTCTTTCTTTTTACGATAAAAGATACGAACCAAGAACATGTTACATAATAATAATGATAATGATTTAGCGTTTAATAAACGATAAGGCGGCACTCGAAGGAATAATTAAACGCGATATTCGCACGGTCGATAGAGTCATCCAGATTTTTAAACACGTTCATTGAACAAATATTTTCTTATCTTCGAACGTACGCTTAACTCGAGTAAACCTTGCTCGTTTATTTTGATAGCTACGCTGTCCGTACGACAAATCTACAAACACACGCTCCGCCTTATTAAAATCTCTACAATATATCTAACTTAACGAATATACAAGTGTGCGCATACGTGTACAAACAATTGTTCTATGGAAACAAGACTTCTTCTTATTGAACGTTCTATCGTGAACTTTGTCGACAAACGCTATTTTTAATCTGCCCCGCGATCATTTATTTCGACGAATGATTCATATCGATAGTTTGCATTGCTGTGCATCGCTTCTTGTACGCGTAATAGAAACATTATGATGTTAAAAGACGGGATTGTTTCGAATGGAAGAATATTTGCGAGTAGATTCCTGTGTGCTTATATAACGGTACAAAGATAGGAAAATATGTACGCAGTCGACACGGAACTGAAAAGATTTCAATAAAGTGTTCCACGCAGCGTGTTTGAAAAATATTCCATGTTATTCGATTCCATTTTTGTTTTCAGAATATTTGCAAGTTGCTGGGTTTCGAGACGCCACTGAAAGAACAGCAGAATATGCATGTAGCTACTGTACGAGCCTGGATCGATTTCCACAAAAGAGTTTCTGTATAAAAATGCTCCATATAAAAGGAATAAAATTTCCATGCAGAATTTATATTTTTAAAGGATATGAAACGTAGCAAGCATCGCCGAGAATCCCATCAAAAATTCCATAACTCGTCTAAACAATACTCTACTCTTTAAATCCATTTTGCATTTAAAAAAAAGTTTATAGAAAAAGCCATTCGGTATGACACCAAAGTACAAACATAGTGATCGCACAAATGAGGAACGATTTTTACACAAAAATTCTTCAACGTGTATGGTAAATGTATTGGACTGGCAACTAAGTGATTGCGTATTTTGTCAATACCACCTATTGACAAAATCCGCAATCACTTAGTTGCCAAGGCAATATTAAGTTAAAAATCAAGCCATGCGAAAGCAAGGAAAATTTTCTATTCTTCCAAAGAATCTATTTCTGTTTCTAATCCATTAGTATCTCTATATTTCCACATTTTTTAACAAAGAATTCTAGCATTTCATCTATCGCTCTCTTTCTGCTAATAAGATTCTTTTGCGCGTTGGTTGAAAAAGACTCGAAGCTATCCAATTTCCAAGGAAATCCAAATGGACGAACGAAGGGGAAAAAGACGAAAGAGCGGAAAAGAAATGAGAACCTACCCGTTTATCAACAGGTATTTCACCGCAAAGAGAAGCCTTCTCGGTCGCAAATTCTCGAGTTCGATGCTGACGACGAAACGGTTGTTGCATCAAATGGAACTACCACTCCACGCCATGCGACGTCAGAAATACGAGACCTTTCGGGTGGTAAAAATAGAACCGAAACACGTTAGTCTTCTTTCCGTCTTTTCCGCACTCTCGATGCGTTGAAGTTACATCTAAACGTAGCTCGCACCATTCGCGCTCGAGTCAATTAAATGCGGAACATGATTCACTGGACGATCTACGAGAGATCGTGATGCAACGATCCTTTCGATATCGATCACTGTGCCTCGAGCGAATTTATATTTTCTCGTTGCAATAATCGGAGAACGCTGGGCGTCGATTGTTTTGAAATTTCGACGAGTTCACATTTTCAGAAGCAGACATTACAAAATATCAGAAGTAAAATTAACATTTCTATGAATAGAAAATTCGAATTTAAAAGGAAATTTCTATTAACTCGTAGTGGCAGCTTCTACAAATATCGTTTAATTTTAAATCTGATCTAATTAAGTAGTTAATTACATTTAATCTAATTGATTTTAAGTCACTCGGATTATCGAAAGCGAATTGAAAATCAAGGTAAAACTAAAACCTCTGACGATGTAAAATAGAAATGAAAATCTCGAATCTTTTCGATAGCTTCTAATATTTTTTCCAATCATTTTTATACAATTCCGTAGAATCGATGGAAATATATCTTTAAGGTATCAGATGCGTTTATATTTTTTAATTTGAGAAATTCCTACTTGGGCATCGCAGTATTCGCCATAGAATTTGAACGAATATTTTCTATCGTCTTCGAACGAAGAATATGTCGGTTAATGCATCGATTCGTCGTCTCCTCTCGTTTCTTTGTCGCTTATCGAGTAAATAATGGTACATCGAGATTTCGTTATTTGTTTAATAGACTGGTTTCTTGCAAAATTGGCTCACTTTTTCTTGTTTTAACAAAGAGCTGGTTTACCGATGATACGCAGAAGTTTGATCGTAAAATGAGTCACTGGATATGCCGAAAAAGCGTAGCACGAGAAAGAAGCGATTCTGCGGGATAAGATAAATCGAAAGTCTAAAACAAACATGTTTTAAAAGAGATTTCTTATTTCCGAAAACAGATCAACTTTGGAAGTAAATCAAGCGCGTGTATGTTTGTTTAAATGTTCCAGGTTTCCGATAATTCCCGAGAATTAAGAATTTTTGTAACGTCGATCTAAGCATCGTGAAATACTTTGTTTCTAAATAAACTTAAGAAGAAGATAAGAAATATTTCATTAATTAATTTGTTGCGTACATCAGCTCGTCTATTCGTTCTATACGTTACGTAAAAACAATGAAATCCTAGTAATCAAAGTAATTGGTTGCCAGATGCAACGCATGCCGATGAAGAAAATCGCATAAAAATTGCGAATGGATTTCAATGTTGAAGCGCAACTGTCATTTGCATTCGTAGAATTATATTCGCGATTGCTATTTCTGTCGCAACGTACACCGCTGATAAAACGTATAAAAATGGAATTATTTTCGTAATAGAATAGAAATTACCGTTGATATGCCACTGATAAACAATCCAAGCTTATTATCGATATTTAATATCGCTGCGAAATGTTTTAATACAATGAGAGGAAATTATATTTAATTAGCGGAGAATACGAGCCGAGTAAATTAGTGACTTTCGTAACTGCGGTCGAAATTAGTAACCTCGTTCGATATTACTATTATTGCATCGTAACGTATAGACGAATTGCTGCATCACAAATTACACCGCACAAGCTTATTTCTACCTTCTTACAAGATTTCCACGGATCGCGTTACGTAATGCTCGGTCATCGTTTAAAACTCAATCTTAATCTTTGCAATTTCCTTTTCCTCTTACAATAACACCGTGCTAAGGAATTCGAACTTTTTCCATCGAAAAAGTATCCTCCGTCGAATTTGTCTGAAAATTTTTCGAACTTTGTTTCGCACATATATTGTACACATTCGCACATACCTACACTACGAATTCGATAGTTTAGAGTTTAGACAACGTTGAAAAACTTTGTTAGAAAACATTCGACGATTGCGTTTTCGTTATTTTCATTTAGAACGTGGAGTACAATTTTTTACATCATCATCAGTCTGTTAGTTATGGTACGATATCGATAAATAGAAATTTCGTAAAAATAAAAAAATGAATTTTGATCTTAATCCTTAGATATTATTGGATATTTTTCAAATTAAAAATATCTAAGAATTTAATTCGCTTTAGGAAAATATGTACAGATATGATATTTAAAGGAACATATCTTAATCAATTCCATCAAAGAGCCATTAAAATCTACAGAATTATATTATAGAACATAGTCGATAGATTAATATTTTCTAAGAAATATTTAATATAAAAAAACCACCTATTCTTCTCGTCCTTTTTTCATAAAATGAGTCAAACAAATATATGGGAAACCCTATATTCTGGATATAAAATAAAAGAGCCATTAAAATCTACAGAATTATATTATAGAACATAGTCGATAGATTACTATTTTTTAAGAAACATTTAATATAAAAAAACCAGCCATTTTTCTCGTTATTCTTTCATCACACATATACGCAAAACCCTATATTCTGGATATAAAATAAAAGAGCTATTAAAATCTACAGAATTATATTATAAAACATAGTCGATAGATTAATATTTTTTAAGAAATATTTAATATAAAAAAACCACCTATTCTTCTCGTTATTCTTTCATAAAATGAGTCAAACAAATATATGGGAAACCCTATATTCTGGATATAAAATAAAAAAGCCATTAAAATCTACAGAATTATATTATAGAATATAGTCGATAGATTACTATTTTTTAAGAAATATTTAATATAAAAAAACCACCTATTCTTCTCGTTCTTTTTTCATAAAATGAGTCAAACAAATATATGGGAAACCCTATATTCTGGATATAAAATAAAAGAGCCATTAAAATCTACAGAATTATATTATAGAACATAGTCGATAGATTACTATTTTTTAAGAAACATTTAATATAAAAAAACCAGCCATTTTTCTCGTTATTCTTTCATCACACATATACGCAAAACCCTATATTCTGGATATAAAATAAAAGAGCTATTAAAATCTACAGAATTATATTATAAAACATAGTCGATAGATTAATATTTTTTAAGAAATATTTAATATAAAAGAACCAGCCATTCTTCTCGTTATTCTTTCATAGAATGAGTCAAACGCGAAACCCCATATTCTGGATATCTTTTTTAAATATAGAAAGAACATCGTTCGCAATTACAATAATAAATCGCGGTTTCCGCGTAATCTCAAACTTTCGTGCGATTGAAAAAGTTCCAGTGGAAACAACTGAAGCAATCGCGCACACATTGGCTCGCCAAGCTTCCTTCGTCCATCGATCTGTTTGCGATCATTAAATTTTCCATTCGCCCACATGATCGATTATACGATAAAAGAACGACTTGGAAGGAAAGCGTGGGTGTCATTGATTTTAAAACACACGATGCGTGCGAAACACATCGATCGACGATGTTTTTAATAATACATTTGCTTGATCATCGTTTCATTTGTAAAATCATTTGGATTCGCAAGAAGGAAAATTAAAAGGCCATTTTCTCGATCGCATATTTTTCTCGCTGGCAACTCGTCCATCATTCTCATTCTCGATTGTTAAACCACTTACAATTAACGTTTTCACGGAGACTGGCACAGTAGCAAGACAAAAAGATTCCGTGACTCAAGGTAAAGATAATGCGCTCGAGACTTGGTACTCTTGGTAGTCATTAGTCATTACACGTTCTGTTGCATGTCTCGACTGTCTCGACTAACGTCGAACGATCGTCCAACAACGAATCGAACGAGTTTTCTTATGACTGTTAAATGAATCTGGGCAAACAAGGTTGCTGCGAGCTACTTTGGCCTGCTTTTGTTAAAAGCAATGTCTCAATCGAGGAATTTTGATCTGCGACTCAGCGTAGAAATAAATTGAATTTTTATTTTTTTCTTTATTTTACTTTCTTCTCTTTTAATTTTTCTCCTTTCTATCCTCGCATTTTTTATATTTTTTAGAATTTGCAAGCTATAGCAATTGTAACATATTTTTAATCAAAATGTATTTCTGTTCGGGTAAAGAGTTCTTCGAACGAATATGACATCCATCGTAGCTTATAAAATACATCGTTACGTCGCTAGAATGATTTTATTAACGTAATTTTTATGTCGAACATCTTATGCGTCTTAACAATTTTATGATTATATTTAATCATTTATACCTTGTTTACCCGTCTTATGTAACCAACTGCAATGTTATCTTTCTTCCGTGTTTTACATGTTAATTCTAACGCACGTTCAAAGATCACAACAGAAGATCACGATAAATCATTTCCTACTTATACGATAAACTCGATCCTACGTTATCAAAATCACCTTTTTCGATTTCTTTCCAAAATATTACTCTGCTACGACATTTAAACGTCCAAGCTATTCAAACGTCGCTCGTCACAATATTTGAATTTTCAGCCTATCCAAATATTGTTCGTCTTAACGATTACCTACACCTTTAGCTTTCACGAAACTTCTTCGACTTATCGGCTACCATCAAAAGACTATCGTTCAATATCTTCCAGTCTAACAGATCCTTTTCATTTACGACTATCACATTGAAATATTCCCTTTTATTCGAAGCATAAAGAAATCAACAAAAGTAAGCATATTAGACTTTGCTGCTCTGACTCTGATCTTCAATTTCCAATTACGCTCCTTACGCTTCTCCTATTTAACCATAAAATCATGTATAAATTACACGAGTAACAACGACGTACTTATTACGTCTGTGTGCCGTCATCTTCGCGCACGTACGCGAAAAATGTCCAATAAAACAATATCAAAATTTAAATTTCACACGTAACAATTATCCATATGTTCCTTCATCTCTGTGTTTTATTTCTTTTTCCAATTACGCGTTCATCGTACAATATATTTATTATCGAAACAGACTGCGTTATCAAGTAGTACGATCGTCGTCACGTTAGTAAAACTTTATCGGCGATTTCTATTCGCGAAACACGACAACGTCGACAAAGATAATCCGGATGATGGAGGAGCGCGAGAAAAATATTTTCGATCGGTTATTCTAGAAGTTACATTTTTGCTCGGCTACGTGGGAGGCGTATACCAAGAATAGAGATTAGAACGGTATTCCGATGTTCCAAGCGACGCCACTAACACGATAATTTCTAGCATTCTCGTTTGTCAACCTGACCCACGATCTCTCGCGTTTTCTCGTTCATTTGTTGCTACGCCAGGTATAATATTAGACATTTTATTCATACGTAGTCGTGTAGCTTGGTCGTCGCCTGACGCTCCAAATCTAAATTGTTATATATATGTGTGTGCGTGTGTGAACGAACGTGTTTCATGCATACGATGTCCTTTGTATTTTCGTTTCTTTCTGTCCTGAAACTGTAATTAACTGACACGCGTGAAATGTCTCGGATAAAAATAACGTTATGTTTTATGCATATAGTTGATGATTTCGCAACACCATCTAACAATAAGTAAATTTCTCTCGCTTTACGCAGTTTTACGTGTGTCACGACGAATAATTGATGGTATTGCGGAAAAGCGTATTGCTACGAGCGTAATTTCTTTCCAGAAACAAGCTAAATGTACAGAAGGGTGGATGAGAATTTCTTATACGTTTTTCTGAAGATTTTATGCATCGGTGTAACGATGTATTGCAACGAAGCATACAGATCTTTTCATTAAAGTTGAAGTTTAATCACATTTTTCTTGGATTAAACATTTAAACATATTGTTTCCCTCTTGAAGAAATAATTTACTAATACCGTTTACCAATATCATTTGCTAATTTAACGTATTATGATCCTGATCAAGCAATCTTTGCACGATTTTTCTCGTACAGCTTTAAACTAGCTACTATTGTACAAAAACAATTATTAATACGTACTGGTAAATTTAACACGTACTTTCCCTGTACGTGTGCGTACATACTCGTGTATATGTATATTAATACATAGTTGTGACTTGCAAGATTTCACTAATAATATTAACCGAATTGTGTAAGACTGAAAAATTATTCTCACGGTGTTTCGTTAAACCTCACAAATAACAGTTTCTGAGAACAATAAGAACCACGATATTTCAGAAACAATTGGCATAATTGAGCTGCGTATAAGATTGTCCAAAGGAGAAGCGCGCCGGCTTAGACATACGTTCGCCTCGTATCGCTAAACTTTTCCATCGCGTTGCGTGAACTGAAATCGTTCTACCGAAAACGAGAATCGAACGAACGTTAAAATCGCGCGACGACCAGGAAATAAACTAACTAGACGAGAAAGCGAACGAGAGTTTAAACGGAAACGGAGCTTCCTTCTGTGTAATTCCGGCAACTAGCTACGAAAAGTTGGCGACTTCGTCGAGTCTCGTTTCGAAAGGAATAAAAAAGAAGAGAACGAAACGAGCACGACTGGTCATGGAAGAAGTTCGCGTCGATTTCGTCTTGGAATCACGACGTTTCGGTTTCAGCATGCAAGTGCACCGAGGAAACTCGTCATCCCTGTGGCGCATGATCATTATACTTGCTTGCGGTGGAACGTTATCGTCCTGTGAGTCAACCACGCAGACGAATATCGATTATCCGCGATCGGGACTGCCGGTCACGTTTCAATGACGATACGAAAATGGAACGATCGTTCAATAAGGGCCCGTCCACCGTTCTATCGCGAGCTTTGATCGCCGTACGTTTGTCTCTTATGCGACACACGCGTCACGTGCTGTGGTGAATCGTTCGCGTGCGAATCGCGAACCAGATTGCACGAGCCAACTTAGCGTGCTCTATTTTTACACTCGTCGAAGATTCTTACCATTGTTAATCATCATCGGTGATCTACTTTTGTTATCAGATTTTTCAGAACGATTAACGAGACTCTGCTCTTCTGGAACTTGTCTAGCGGCAAAGCCAAGCGATTCTGATGAATTTCCTTTAGACTGGTTGTTAATTATGACAAGACCCTTTTGGGATGTAAATACAGTCTTCCAAGTACAAATGTAATTTTTTTTTTAATTTGATTCTTTTCATCGTTCGTTAACTGTTCAAAGTGGCGCGCACGCAACTAGCCATGTTCGAGTAAATTTTTGCCTGATAAATTTTCAAACACGATTCTCTCGAAACCTAAATCTCAAATCGGAAGATTGTATTGCTTATTTTGTTCTTGTTTCGCTTGTACGTGTTATTCGGCCACGCCCTGTATACGTATTTTAGAATCATTTTAATTGCGAAAATATAGAAAAGAATTTAGTCCCGTCGTACGTGCATTTGTCTCTACGTAATTCCACGGAATTGGTATTTTGAGACGATAGTTTCGAGAACTACATATTGTGTTTCGAAAGTTTCAGATGAAATATCCTTTCAGTTAATAGAACCGGAACACCCGGCGTAGATGTTGAAAACCAGGTCGAAAACTTCCATCCCAATAGCCAATTACAGAAAACTAACTACCGTGTTCTAACTTCATCCCTACGCTCTCCTCTCTCTCCGTTTCAACGTTGAAGCAAAGTACACCTCTGACCACTTAATGAAAGCGTACCCTTTCATCGAATGCTATAGATCACAGGTATTAAAAGCTATCCCAATATCGAACCTTTGGCCAAACAACGTTTTCGATCTAACCACTTCATCACCGACTTCTTACTTGCTTTCCCCAGTGTTTGTGAAAATGTCAGGGTATAAGTTTTCATCTAAAATTTCTAGTACTTTTACTTAGGAGAACAGATTTAAAACGAGATGAATCTTTCCAGCATCGGAGCAAGTTTTGGGCGCGAATATGAAATTTCGTTTCAGCACGCGCAACTTTACGAATTAATTAGAGGATCCTCGATAAGAATTAGTAAAATTAGAATTTCCTCGATGAGATATTTCACGCGATAAGCTCCGATACGGGTGAACTGATAAAGAATAGGTGCGTGTGACTTTCAAGCGCACAAATGTTTCTATTTTTGCTTAAAACTTTTCCAATTATCGTTCATCGCGAGAGATCAATCCAAGTCCAAGGTGCAATTAATTCTTTTTCTTAACACGAAATACATCGGATACGCGAAAGAAAATTGAAACGTGTTTTTTCCTTCTTATATCACCTATAAAATCTCGTAGCTGCAGGTAAAACTATATTTGCCCAAAGTAGTAGCGTTCGTTCGATATGTTACACAGTCTTCGACGCGGTACTCGCTAATCAATAAACGTTGATTAAAATTTCTCTATTCTCTTCTCGCCCCTTTGCACGCAAACGTACGATCTTACGAATTTACCTTCCAAATCGTTCATTTTCTTCCTCCAATACACTTTATTGCTCACTCAGGACGCCACAGTGTTTGAACACAGTTTGTTCCTTCTCTTTTTTTTTTTATCGATGTTTTAATAAAAATGTTTAATCGTTCAATGGGGCACTTTTTATTTCAAAGTATCTTCCATTTATCGGTTACATTCCAAATGCCCTAACTGTCAATTTTCGTTCAACTTTTACAATTGTAAAAAGTTCAAGCGCTCCGAGGATCAACGATCAACGTGGCAGTCAAAGCGTTAAAACAACTTGGACTTGGCATGCGATAGAAATTCTTTCAGTTAATGACAAAGAAATAGCACGCGTCGACGACAGCTCGAATCTACGTTTTATACGCGCGCAAGGGTTTTCGCGTTGGTTTTTCCGGCGAGTAGGCGGAATGCGTACAAGCATCGTTGCTCGTCATCGTTGTAATTATTATCGCGATGATCGCGAGAACAGCATCGGCCTCGTAACCGGTCTCGCGTGTACACACATACAGAGAGGCAACTAGCCTAAGCTACGGGCGTGGAAAAAAATAATTAGGGTCATGCCGCATAATTCCGTGGTACGCGAAACCTTCTTCCTTGCAATTCGATGCAATAAATTTATGCGCGCCGCGCGAGCTTTCCGCGCCAGCGAGCATCCGGCCAGAAATTTCGTGAACCTCGCGAAACCGGAGCTGGAAACCAGGTTTAGCAGTTCAAAGCACTTCAAACGGTATTTTACGACGAAAAATCAACGGGGAAATGAGCGGATCGTGTTCACTTCCTAATGACTTGACGTTTCAAGAGAGACATATGTAGTCCTCTGGTTGATGGGATTTTTTGCTGCATAAATTCTACAGTTGTTTCTTTTTATTTCCGCTGTGAACGTTTTATGGTTCAAGAAGCGTTTCGCAATTAGTTTCATTTAATTCGTACTCGGTAAGATACTTGCAAAAGCTGCATGCAATATCGATATATTGGCTTGTCCGAAAAGTTTCTTTCGTTTCATAAGCTGATAATAGACGAAGAATAACAATTTCTGTTTTATATTATTTTATTGAGTTAGGTATGATCCATTTCGTTATATTTCTATTATTACGTTCGTGCATAGTTCGATAAACTAATATAAAACAAGAAAAAACATTGTGTCTATTATTTCCTTATAAAACGAAAGAAACTTTTCGGACAACCTGACGCATACGCTTCGATCCTTTGCAATCTAACAAATTGTTAATCTCAGCTAATTGACGCTCGATAAGCTATCGCCGAATGCTGTTTCAGATATAAATATAGATATATTTGTGAGAAGAATTTCTTATAATCTGTGTTTCTATTTGTCGTAATTAATTAAAATCGATAATGTTGAAAAAAATCGTATTTATCGTAAGCAATGATCTATCTACGTTCACGTATGAAATAAAAGAAGAATTATAATATTTGAAGGGGGAAAAACTGAACAAAATAGAGTGCCACGTGTAGCTCGAGGTAAGCAAAAGGCAGATTGGCAACTTATCTTTTTAATCTCTCGTATCCTCTTAATTTCTTCTATTTAAATCGAACATGGCTTGGCGAGATGCGTGCAAAGTTAAGACGATCATAAGAGTACTACTCATGTTTTTCAAACGTTTCGGAATATTTTCTACATTTTCTACGTATCGTACAATCTCTGAAGTTAACATTCTATTACAATTGTTCCAAATTAACATATAATATTTGACCATTGCGTGTATAATTAATAACTTGAATTAATATAAATATTTGTGGAAGGGTAGAAAACTATTAGCAAGATTCAGATGTGGAAACGAGACCAAAGCGAGGGAATACTGGAAAGAAGAGGGAGGAAAAAGATGCAGGCTATGTAAGAGGAAAAAAGAAGACTTCAAACACGTAATAGAAGAATGCAAAATAACGGGAGGACCAAAGGACTCAGAAAAAATAATAAACGAGGCTGGAGAGGGACTAATGGAATTGAAAACAATTAATAAATAAATTAAAATATAAAAATAAATTGTTTCAAATTAACATGCAATATTTGTCCATTGCATGTATAATTAATAACTTGAATTAATATAAATATTTGTGGAAGGACAGAAAACTATTAGCAAGATTCAGATGTGGAAACGAGACCAAAGCGAGGGAATACTGGAAAGAAGAGGGAGAAAAAAGATGCAGGCTATGTAAAAGGGAAAAAGAAGACTTCAAACACGTAATAGAAGAATGCAAAATAACGGGAGGACCAAAGGACTCAGAAAAAATAATAAACGAGACAGGAGAAGGACTAATGGAATTAAAAACAATAATGGAGAAGAAAAGGGCAATACAAGACGGGGAGGAACGACAATAAGTAAGCACAGCAAGGAGGCAAAAGCCCAAAAATTGCCATAGTTTTAGAGACAGAAAATACAACGGAGTGCAATATAACAGAGTGGATAAGAGGCGAGGTATAAGAAAAGAAAGATAGACAAAGAAAAGAGTTTAGATAGATATAAGGGAGGAGGCAATAAGGTGATAACGCCATAAGACTGACAAATTGTAAAAAGCGTGATAGATAAACGAGATATAAAACCGAAAGCTCGTCCAAAGGCGAAAGGCAGCGACTAAGTAAAAATAAATAAAATAATATAAATATTTATTAATAACTCGATTAGATTTGAGACACGTGATAGAAGAATGCGAAATAACGGGAGGACCAAAGGACACAGAAAAAATAATAAACGAGACTGGAGAAACACTAATGGAATTGAAAACAATAATGGAGAAGAAAAGGGCAATACAAGACGGGGAGGAACGACAATAAGGAAGCACAGCAAGGAGGCAAAAGCCCAAAAATTGCCATTGTTTTAGAGACAGAATATATAATGAAGTGCAATATAATAAATAAGAGGGGAGATAGATACGTAAGAAAAGAGATGTAAAACCGAAAACTCGTCCAAAGCCGAAAGGCAGGGACTAAGTAAAAATAAATAAAATAATATAAATATTTATTAATAACTGGATTTTATTTTACTTCGCTTTACATTTGCTGAAGCTGTAACTTGAATTGTACTTCAGTTACCAGCTGATTCTAAATTTTCAATTTCCTCGTACGATTAAGAAATTATCCACTTAAGAATTATCATTACGGAGAAAGTAACGCGACAGATACCTATAATTTGCCTGGAATATCCTGCAATTTTACATGAATTCCTGTTTCATTTGTTTTACTTGTGAAAAGAATCGTAACAAGAGATAGTTTAATGCTACAGTCTGGTTGAAAGCAATTGTGTGTTCCAAGGCTACTCATGCGTAACTCCCTACCACTTCAACTTGCTATTCTCTTACCTATATCTCTTATCTCAGTGCACCGTATTCAATTTTTCTTATCGTTTGCTTCGAGAATAGAAGATTCAAACTTCTTCATTTCCTATATGTTTAAACACCTTTTTAATGTTAAATCAGCTTGTTCGAAACCTCAAACTGATACTTGAGCATGCAAGGTACTAGAAAACATGGATTTAAAACTCTAAAGCGTTTACAGAGAAGAGAAGAGAGAAATGCTTGATTAACATAGAATCTAATACTAAATGTTTCAAACATTTTCAGAGCGTATCTCTGTTAGCAACTTGTTAAATATAAAGCAAGAAATTAATTAATGAAAAGTACGAATTAAGAAAAGATATCGTTACCGCGATAAACGATTATCATTGATATTAGAAGAATTACAGCAAGCTACAAGTTTCCATTTCTTTTTACGAAAGATATTTTTCCTTCCAATTTGAACGCGTATGTACGTAAAACATTTACAAGCCACGTCTAAATCATGAACATCGTCATCTTCGTTCGTGCATATTACGCGCATCCTCCACCTATTATTATAATTTACCTGCGTTCTTTTCGATGAACGAACAAGTGAATCTCGTTTATCAACGAGATGCAAAATTACGCTCACCGATGAGAAACATCGATTTCGAGATCAAATTCGAATATCAGATTCTCTCTTTGAACACCTTTGGCGAGTAAAATTCAAGTTAATTCCGAGCGATAATTAATTTTGGAAAAGCAGCTGAACGTCGATAATCACGCTGGGATATTAAAAAGCGCAAACTTCTACGAAATTGCTCACCTTACGAAACGAAACTCTATTCTTTCACCCAACTTTCTAATATTACTTTACAATATAAAAAGAAGCGGCCACGTCGTTTTACTTTCTAACGATACCGAATATTAGAGGGTGGAACGAGATCGTCTGCTCTTCAATGCGTTTCTTCTTTTTAATTTCACAGAAGCGCGTTATCACGCTCGTGCACGTGCACGAGAACCTTTTAGACTTTCATTTTCACCGATTCCACCACTTTCTATCGTGTATACCCATAATTAGAAGTATTTCGATTTCAGCTGGCGAATATCGACCGAACAACCGAACCATCTTTTTCTTTCCACGGTGTAGAAAGCGTAAAAAGCTTGCAAGAAATTCGACCAGCCAAGTATAGAAACTCGCGATCGTCCGTAATGCGCATACCAGGGACAAATTCGATGCAACAATTGGATCGTGGCTTCCATTATCGTTGTTCTAGTTTCCAATGAAAATGTCTCTTTGTCTTTACTTTCTCGCAATTTTCGTCTCGCCCGAGATCATACTTAGACGTATAATGATCTGTGACCAACTAACGAGGGATGCATCGAGTATGACACTCGCTGACTTCGATGAAATTTAGCTTGGCAACTGGCTTCTCTATGCTTCGTAAACCTAATCGTAATTTTAACACGTTACACCACAGTATGGGTGACGCTGTTCTTGTTCCAGTTAATTAAATATAGGATATACAATGTAAAAGTATTAAAAACATATTATACCATACTTTTTATTAATTTATATTCTGGATAAAATATTACATTATGCTATACCGCATGGTATTCGTTAAAACATTCCAAACACATTTGCGGTGATTTTGGGCACTTTGAACAATAGTTGTAGACTTCGTCATCGCTACTCTCCTCACTTTCAGACGTATTTTCACGCTGTTTATCGAACATTTTCGGAATGAAAAAATCACTGATGTACGTCTCACAAATATGTTTCTCGACTAAACGAAAGATCCCAGATATCTGCCATGAGATCCCTCGGAATACTCTAGCTGGAAAGCTCATCGCTTTCTCCGTTTCAGAAATAAATAATCTTTTTTTACAATGAATCGAAGGCGATAAACAATGAATTCAGCTTGTCGCTCTATTTACGTTCTGCGTACCGCCGGTCGAATTTGGGCCCCGCAGGAAACTTAGCCGAATCGCGACAAACGTGTCAACTGTAGATGGTCAGCCAATTATGAGAAAAACACATTTGAAATTTGGAAAAATCACGCGGTGATTTTGTAATGACAGAACAAAATGGATCATACGTAATTCAATAAAATAACGAAAAATGTTGCGCATCTACTATTTCCTTACAAAAGGGAAGAAACTTTTGGGACAAACTAATATCTCAAAAGTTACTCGACATTAGCTGTTGTTACATGGCTGAGTATCAAGAATTTTCAATCTTTTATTCTGCAATTTCAAAGAAATTTTACATATTTCTCTATAAATTTTCCTTTTCTCCTTTTTATTTGTTTTTGATGAAACAGTTTCATGAAAAGTAGCGTATCAACGAACAACGTTCCACAATCTTTTCCATTGTTTCCTCGAAGTTTTACAATTTGTTCTGGCGAATATTTGGTAAATTGTTACGTCATTTAGGATATAGCACGCTAACAACGGTTGATTATATCTCAGTATTTGTACGGTATCCTGACACCGATAGCATTAAGCCAGTTTTCCAAAGCTCAAATACGTTCTTCTTATGGTATCGCTGGACGACAGAGGCTAAAATTACGCGTACGTTTAATCAACACATAGTTTAATCAACTATCATCGTATCAATTTTCCGGCATATCCCATGCGAGAGGGTTACCTTCTACGCGCTGACAATCAGCCAAGACAATGCGTTTGTAAACACGTAAACCCTTGCTGGGATAATATAGGTAAGTGCAGGTATTGCAGCGTGAATGAAACACGTGTGAACCTTAACATTAGAACTACCACACCAGTGAACTTGACTGGTTTTACAATTTTATTTTTAAATTCCTACTTCGTGTTATATTTCTTTCCACAACGATGTAATGACTTTCGCAGCGATAACTAAAAGAATAATATAAGGAATTTTATTTTGTTTTCTATGTATTCAAACTGAAAATAATTTTGTATCAAAGCTACTTATACCAATACCAGTCAAAATGGTACTTGTCAAAGTATAAAAAGGTCCTGCAATCTGTTTATCGAACATCAATTAACCAGATTCCTCGTTTTCTGCAACTTGCCACGCGTTTTTCAAATTTTTACCGCGTACCATTCGATACGATGATATTAATTATCAGGAAAATTCCGAATCGATCGCTAGATGCTAACAGAATTGACTGGTTTTACAATTTTATTTTTAAATTCCTACTTCGTGTTATATTTTTTTCGTAATGATCGAATGACTTTCGCAACGATAACTAAAAGAATAATATAAGGAATTTTATTTTGTTTTCTATGTATTCAAACTGAAAATAATTTTGTATCAAGGCTACTTATACCAATACCAGTCAAAATGGTATTTGTCAAAGCGTAAAAGGGTCCTGCAATCTGTTTATCGAACATCAATTAACCAGATTCCTCGTTTTCTGCAACTTGCCACGCGTTTTTCAAATTTTTACCGCGTACCATTCGATACGATGATATTAATTATCAGGAAAATTCCGAATCGATCGCTAGATGCTAACACAATTGACTGGTTTTACAATTTTATTTTTAAATTCTTACTTCGTGTTATATTTTTTTCGTAATGATCTAATGACTTTCGCAACGATAACTAAAAGAATAATATAACGAATTTTATTTTGTTTTCTATGTATTCAAACTGAAAATAATTTTGTATCAAAGCTACTTATACCAACACCAGTCAAAATGCCTGGTATTTGTCAAATCGTAAAAGGGTCCTGCAGTCTGTTTATCGAACCCTAATTAACCAGTTTCCTCGTTTTCTGCAACTTGCCACGCGTTTTTCAAATTTTTACCGCGTACCATTCGATACGATGATATCAGTTATCAGGAAAATTCTGGATCGATCGCTAGATGCTATCACTAGCAATACCACACCAATCAAAATGACTGGTTCTACAATTTTATAAATTTGCCAACCCTCGTTTAGGGATCATGGTCCCAGACGGATTAACAATACCAAAAATGTACCACATAATATGGAATTGCTTCTGTAAGATAGTAATAAATCAATAAATATACAAATGTTCTATTATTACGTATTTTTTAAAGACCAGTCATTTTCATTGGTTTTGGTAGAAATAGCTTCGTCTTAACTATCGGTAGTTCTAGTGTTAATTACGTGTTAATATTTCACGGAAGAGATATTAGGTCGTCCGAAAAGTTTCTTTCGTTTTATAAGGAAATAATGGATGCACAACATTTTCCGTTTTATATTATTTTATCGAATTACGTATGATCCGTTTTGTTCTATCAAAATAAAGATCGCAACGTTCGAGAGATTATGTTTCGTGTTTGTATAAAGATGCATCGTTGTAAAAGACGTGTCTGTAAGAGAAAGACACTTTCCGGACGACCTAATATTAACGGAGGAAGATGTGTTTTCTTCTACAAGAAGGATATTTCGAGGGTGAATGTTCGTTTGTCAGAACATGGGACAAGTTTGTTTTATTTATAACAATACGTGGTTTTTAAAAGTTCGAATAAAATGTAGTTTCGAAATCGAGCGAAACGAAGTGCGAGAGGAATAAGAATAAATTAAATGGCATTTAATGGTACGAGTAAAATACTAAATATTTTACTAATTTCATTATTCCATCGAAAATTGATAAATAAATATCACGAGCAATTATCGTATTAATTTTTCAGATAATTGCGAAATAAATAAATAAAACACACGGTGAAGAAATTACAATATGGGTTTTCCCATCTCCTCCTTCTATTTGTTAAAAGCAAAATTTGGTTTACTTGGCGCTATCTGTTTAAGCCATAAAGACCTAAATTACGCGCATAATTTTCATAATTTTTTATTCGAAAATGATATGTTTGCCGTACAGTGTACTTATAGAGCTTAATACTTGCTTAAAACACCGAGGAAAGTCATTAAAAACCACAATGCATTCTCCTCGTTCCTTTTGAAAGCAAATTTTTATTCTCATCACGTTCCGAGATGGGCCAAGAAAAAGTCAGCTTCCTCGCTTCCAGAGAGACGACGTTCTCGCAAGCGACTTTATCCAAGAATAAAACGACCGTTTCTACGACGAGCCATGCAGAACGCGTCGAGATTGAGTTTCGTTCTTTGAAAACACACCACGATAACGTATCAACCATGGTGTACCGTATTCTTTTCTCGCGAAGCGCACTTGTGCCTCGTGCAAGTCGGAGAGTTAAATTCAGAAGAAAAAAAAAAAAAAAAGGTAGTAAAAAGAATTTCGACGAAAGGAAAACGACCGTAAGATCTTCACTTTGCCACTCACGCAGTTATTTTACTACGACAATACCGTAATTCATTTCTCAAAGAAATTATACGAGTTTTATTCCACGTAAATCTTCGTTCCTAAGTTCTTATTACGAGTATGTTGCATTCGTAAAATAAGAAATATAAAAAGACAGAGTAATTTTATAAAATGAATTTATATCTAACAAAACTCAAAAAACAATTACGATCAATTGATAAGAGCAATGGTGAAAAATTGTTAACATGAAGATTATTAAAATTCAAAGTATATCAGTTCCCAAAACAAAAATGTTTTAAACAACACACGTACAACGAGTAGTGTGTATTAGGTGGTCCCAAAAGTTTCTTGTATTTTTTATAGGGAAATGGTAGATGCACAATGTATTGTGTTATACCAACTAACTTAGTTATCAACACAATACATTGCGCATCTACCATTTCCCTATAATAAATACAAGAAACGTTTGGACCACCTAATATACACTACTCGTTGTACGTGTGTTTTTAAAACATTTTTGTTTGGGGGACTGATATTGTCATTACTACCTAATGACAAAGTCCGTAATCACTTAATTGCCAACAGAATACATTGTGCATCTATCATTTCCCTATAACAAATACAAGAAACTTTTGGACCACCTAATATACACTACTTGTATCTATTGTTTTATCTATTTGGTTGTTCAAAAAATTCCTCCTGTTTTACAACATTTCTTCTTTCGTATTATTTCGTTGAATTGTGTACGATTCATTTCGTTCTATTTACTATATTTGGCAATTAAGTGATTGCGGATTTTGTCATTTGGTGATAATGATAGTGCACTTAATCAATAGTAAATAAAACAAAATGGATCGTACACAGTTCAACGAAATAATACAAAAGAAGAAATGTTGCGCGTCTATTATTTCCTTCTAAAACGAGAGGAACTTTTTGAACAACCAAATAGATTCAACAATAGATACAAGTAGTGTATATTAAGTGATCCAAAAGTTTCTTGTATTTGTTATAGAGAAATGGTAGATGCGCAATGTATTGTATTGCAACTAAGTGATTGCAAATTTTGTCATTACCACCTAATGAAACTGTGAAACCAATGAAACCAATGTTGTAGAAATCTTGTATAGATGATGTTTGATGGTGAGATTTATTAAATGTTATTGCTTGTTGTTGTAACCGTCGAATATATTTAAAATGATAAATAAATTAATGTACAGACAATATTCGCTGAGACGCTCGTACAGTGTACAAGTTGTAAAATAGGATCGCTAATGACTCGCTAATTAGATCGCTGATAATTCGTTGATAACTGGTTGATAACTGATCGACAACCGATATTGACACCTAATGACAAAATCCGCAATCGCTTAGTTGCCAACCCAATAGTAAATAGAACGAAATGTATCGTACACAGTTCAACGAAATAATACAAAAGAAGAAATGTTGCGTGTCTATTATTTCCTTCTAGAACGAGAGGAACATTTCGAACAACCAAATAGATCCAACAATAGATACAAGTAATGTGCATTAGGTGGTCCAAAAGTTTCTTATATTTGTTATAGGGAAATGATATATGCACAATGTATTGTGTTGGCAACTGATTACGGACTTTGTCATTAAGTGGTAATGACAATATCAGTTCCCAAAACAAAAATGTTTTAAACAACACACGTACAACGAGTAGTGTGTATTAGGTGATCCCAAAAGTTTCTTGTATTTTTTATAGGGAAATGATAGATGCACAATGTATTGTGTTATACCAACTAACTTAGTTACCAACACAATACATTGTGCATCTATCGTTTTTGTCATTATCACCTAATGACAAAATCCGCAATCGCTAAGTTGCTAACCCAATAGTAAATACAACGAAATGTATCGTACACAGTTCAACGAAATAATACAAAAGAAGAAATGTTGCGCGTCTATTATTTCCTTCTAAAACGAGAGGAACTTTTCGAACAACCAAATAGATTCAACGATAGATACAAGTAATGTGCATTAGGTGGTCCAAAAGTTTCTTATATTTGTTATAGGGAAATGATAGATGCACAATGTATTGTGTTATACCAACTAACTTAGTTACCAACACAATACATTGTGCATCTATCGTTTTTGTCATTATCACCTAATGACAAAATCCGCAATCGCTTAGCTACCAACCCAATAGTAAATAGAACGAAATGAATCGTACACAGTTCAACGAAATAACACGAAAGAAGAAATTATTTATAATTTAATAATTATTTAATTTATTAATTATTTCCTTTTAAAACGAGAAGAACTTTCTGAACAACCAAATAGAATCTGTACGCTGGCATTTTACAGAAACACACGACTCAAGCGAAACGAACAATGTCCCTTCTCTAGAAGCATGTGATACGTAAGTACCACGGACGTAGTACTGTGCCACGTCGTTGATTCTCGTACGGATCGATAAACTCATAAATCCCTCGGCCGAAACGCAGCGCAGCCAGCTTCAACTATGTACAGCGAAACATTGAAATGTTATGTTTCGACGAGGCAGCGCCAAGAATAGAGGAGGAAGCCACTCGAATGCGAATTCCAATCTCTGGAATCGATTTCGAAGGGATCCCAATTGAGAGATCAGGTCGACTGAGGACAGGAATTGAAGTTGAAACTTTGAACTTTCGCAGAGAACTTCGTTTCAGCTTCTTCGAGTGCCACGTTCTCGAGAGCCTCCAGATGAAAGGGGATTTTTCGCAACTGCTTGGAAACAGGGTATTATCCGAGGGGAGAGACTCGTGTGCTTCGAGCTGCTAAAATATCGTTTCTTTAAAAAAGATCGTCAATATTTTGGATACACGGAACGGAGGAATTTTAGCGTGCTTCGCTGCAAGATATTTATAGTTTCGTTGGTAATCTATTCGCAAGAGATTTCGAAGAGGAATAAATTTGTATCGCGATCGTTAGGTGGGAAGAAATTTATCGTCGCGTTACTCGCAATGTTTCGAGCGAACTTTCAGTCAAATTTAACGCTGTTGCATTTTATTGAAATAACGCGTGCATCGTTTCTTCCGGTAGCTTGGATTTCTATGTTACTGTACTTAAATCTTTTTTTTTTTTTTACTGCAACTAGAGTCGAAGACTTTCTATAGATCTTGGTAGAATCCTTGGGATCTGTGTGAGAAACTTTGAAAAGAAATTTTAGCTAGCAATAGTATTTTCAAAGACCTTTTTCGGAATCTAATTGCTTGTCGAATTTCTTCGGCTCTAGCAGCATTGGCCAGGCATACTTTTGGAATGAAATTCTATATAGAATACAACCAGGTATAAAAATATAAGCATGCTTCACCAAAATCTTCGAACTGGATTTTCTCGAAGACGAAGCTCTCGACTTGAGTTTCGCCTTATTCGAGCAACCTTTCAGTCTAATTTAATGCTGTTGCATTCTATTGAAATAACGCGTGCATCGTTTCTTCCGGTAGCTTGGATTTCTATGTTACTGTACTTAGATCTTTTTCTTTTCGCTGCAATTAAAATCGAAGACTTTCTATAGACCTTGGTAGAATCCTTGGAATCTTCGCGAGAAACTTCGAAATAGAAATTTTAGCTAGAACTTTCTCCAAATCGAATTGCTTCTCAAATTTCTTGGAATCATATTCTATATAGAATTACCAAGTATAAAAATATAAGCATGTTTCACCAAGGTCTTCACCAACTCGATTTTCTCGAAAACGAAGCTTTCCACTTTGCTATTCTTCAGCTTCGCCTTATTTTCAGACGTACAATCTCCTTTACCTTACCTTTGCCGACTATTTTCACATACATAATAGCATCTTGCTAATTATCCATTCTTTGAATTAATTAAATTCGAAGGAAATTAAGGAAGCTTCCAAATTCTCGATTTTCTCGAAAGCGAAGCTCTCCACTTTGCTATTCTTCAGCTTCGCCTTATTTTCAGACGCACAATCTCCTTTTCCTTACCTTTGCCGACTATTTTCACATATAGAATAGCATCTTGCTAATTATCCATTCTTTGAATTAATTAAATTCGAAGGAAATTAAGGAAATTCGCAATAGAATATTTGACAAGCTTCCAAATTCTCGATTTTCTCGAAGACGAAGTCTCTGATGCAACCTTGTTACTCTTCAGTTTCGTCTTATTTCGAGACGCAGAATCTCCTCGTTTATAACGCAATTTCCAAGACACGTTGTGTACCGGTCCACGCTATATAACAACGTAAATAAGCACTTTTCCTTCGTCCTATGTTGGGCAATTTTTCCTCTTCGTCCAAGAAGCTTCAGAAAGTATCCCTCGCCTTTTCAAAGGACATCCAAAGCATCGACGATCGTTTTTCTACCTGCCGCGACATCTTTCAATCACATTTTTCCAAATAATGCGCAATTTATCGTAGCACCGTTCGTTTCCTGTACCGGAACAGGAGTCGTGCAATGCTGCAGCCTCGAGCAGTCCATCGGTTTTACCATTTACCATTTGTCGTTTCGCTTTTGCCTCGTAAAAATTATGATTGCTGTTGTATACGAAGCAAAAAACCTTGGAATCCCGCGGTGCTCGACACGTTGAGGAATTGGTCAACTTTTTTCCCAATCTCGTTATATACGGGGCGAATTTACGATCGAATATTCCGCGACTTGCATACATTGGAAAATTACGCGGGAAAAGACGCAAAAATGCAAAGATGCAAACTCGATCTTATTTTTAACATTTTCAACGTTTTCAAACGATTCGTTGAATCTAAAGGTATTCGTATTGGAACATGTATCGTCCATCGAGTCTCTGTAAAGTATCAAACCTCAACATTTTTAAATTGATACGCCTTTAAATTTTGATCGGTAAGAGATACTAAGAAATAATAATAAATCTTAAGCGATATAAATAAATAGAAAATGCTGTAACACGAGAAATTCGACGATTAACAACTTTTATCGTAATAATCTCATTAAATAGCGTAAATCATAGACAAAACGTGTAAATCTCGTGCGACGATCAACGCGTGTTAAATCAAAAACTTTCTTTTTTTACCTTCTCCACGTTATTTCGTACAGACGGAATAATTTCGCTTCTGTTCATCGAGAAATTAAAACAAATTCACGCATATTTTGAATCTTGAAAAACGCGACTTTCTCGAAAATGAAGTCTGCAACGCGCTCATCTCGGTTATCGTGTCTTCCACTTCTTTTTTTTTCATTTTCAGTCATAGTAACTTGCCCTAACGTTGCTTAAGCCACGACTTTCCACAGGCAGATAGCGTGTACACGTTTTCTCGCGTTTATTTTTCAAAATGGCATAGAAGAAGCGAATGGCGATGGCACAGCTGCGAGGCGAAGCATCGTAAATACGTTTCACGGTTTGTTCGACTTAATGCTCGATTCAGCTGTAATTGCACCTACGATTGCTTCTAGTTCGATCGACGCTTTCTTCGTGTCAGAAATGGCAATTTGCCGCCGTTTACAACCAGGATATTTCATTTCCATACGACAAATAATCGTTTCAATTCACTCGCTCGGCAACTCGTCTTTCTTTTTCCTACTTTTCCTATGTCGTTTTCTTCGGGTTGCGATCGAGTTGAAGCGGCACACGACGTACGATAGAATTTGTCATGGGACGAACATTTTACGTTTGTTACATCTCCGTCTATCTAAACTCTATACACCGCAATGAAATTCCTGTTATCGTCCGATTAAACGAGTCGTCGATTAGGTCCGACGTTCAACTCGATTGTTCGCTATGCGTTCTTTTATTCGGTCGCCTGGAGAGTGCCATTCTTTTGCTAAGGTGTTTTTTCCAACAATGCACCTTCGCACAAACGTGAAACCAAGTCTGTGAAGTGTCGCGGTGTTTATCTCAACAGAAGAAAATGGATCGTACGTAATTCGACAAAATAATATAAAAGGAAAAACCATGCGCGTCCATTTCCTCATAAAACGAAAGAAACTTTTCGGACAACCTAATATCCTTCTTCGACGAATTATCGATCCTTAATTAATGAAACAAATTCGAGACAATATTTCCAAGTTCAATTTTTCTTTCGCATCTTTTGTTTCTATATCGTTTTATTAGTTAAATTAAATATAGCAACGAACGAGAGTAAAAATATATTACAAGCCAAGTCCTTTCTCTGAGCCTTTGTCGAGTCGACGAATAAATAAGGTACGACGTTGGTTAAATTTTTCTATAAAATCGATAAGAACAGAGTACTTCCAACGACTCGAAAATAATCTTCTGTCGATTAAATCCACTTTACGCGATCAGGAATTTCCACTATTAAAGTGAGAGATCGTAAGAAGGGAACAGAGGCAACAAACTAAACTGAAATTATGCGAACTTCGGCTATTACAACTTCGATTATCCGACCTGATCGTACAAGTAGCTCGTACAATGCAACTTTTTCACTGCATCTTCTTCGCTACCTGTAATTTCTTATCGAAACGATTTCTTACGAAATTGATGTTTGGCCGAGCGAATGCGATCGGCAGAATTTTAATTCTCTTTATTCTCGAGGTTATTAGATGTACGTGAACAAAGGAACGCGTGGATAAATTGTAAGGTAGAAGATATATTTTAACACGTTCGTCGTCACGTCGCACATATCTATGCGACGGGTATACTTCCGTGGGGGCCTTCTTCTTGTTCGAGTTAATTAAATATACGATATTATATATAGCATATACAACGTAAAAATATTAAAAACACATTATACCATAATTTTTATTAATTTATATTCTGGATAATATATTACGTTATTTTATATCGTATGGTGTTCGTTAAAACATTCCAAACACATTTGGGGTAATTTTGGGTACTTCGAACAATAGTTGTAGACTTCGTCATCGCTACTCTCCTCACTTTCAAATGTATTTTCACGCTGTTTACTGAACATTTTGAAGATGAAAAAATCACTGATGTACGTACACAAGTATGCTTCTCGACTAAATGAAAGATGTGAGATATCTGCCATAAGATCCCTCGGAATACTCTAACTGGAAAGCTCATCGCTTTCTCCATTTCACAAATAAATAAGCTTTCCTTTACAATGAATCGAAGGCGATAAACAATAAATCGAAGGCGATAAACGATGAATTCCTGCTTGTCGCTCTATTTACGTTCTGCGTACCGGCGGTCGGATTTGGGCCCCGCAGGAAACTTAACCGAATCACGCTGGGCGACGAACGTGTTAACACAGAAGTGTAAATACAAAGAAGGAATATAATTTGAGCTGGTCCAGATTCGCACGCTAGCAGTGTTACCCTATGACTGAGAGCCCCGAAGCCATCGTCGCTTGTCTACAGTTTATGGTCTGCCTTCGTCCCAGTCTTTTGTCTATACGCTTCAGTGCTTGAGAAAACTAAAAGATCAGATGTAGAGTTTTCTTAGAAGCGGTGACCACTTCAACATTTATAAAATTAGGTAAAATATTGTTGCAATAAATGGAGTTGTATCGTGCACACAAGGACTCGCGAAAGAGTATACGAAATGAAAATAAATTATACGACCATTCTGAATTTGTATCATTGTCCGCGAGGGAACTTTGTCGTTCTATTATTTTTTTCTCGAACGCGGATTTTCGATTGGACAGGAGATGAAATTTCTTTGACGTTCGTGAACGATATTTTCAACGAGTCTAGTCGTCGCGAACGAATCATCGATAGAAAATGAACAATTCGATATTGAGATCGCGTCACCGATAGTTTAATGAAACTTTTCTACGTATCGTTTGCTGTTGAACTGTAGCGTCCAAGTAGCGATACAATGAGTTGTCCTACTGGCAAATAATCAGTCGCGTTACGAGCATCGTCATAATAATTTATTATTCGCGTGTTCGCAATTTCTTCCGATTTATTTCTTCTGGATTGGCAACTAAGTGATTGTGGATTTTGACATTACCACCTAATGAAAAAGTTAAATTTAGAAAAAAAATGTAATAAAAATAAATTTGGTGCTAGCAATAGGGGTTATACTAAATTTATAAATTAATTTGATTAATTAGTATTTATATTGATATTTATTTGATAAGTTTAATTAAATTTGTGAATTCTAGGTGAAATTTCATTTAAAACTGTATTAAATTTAGTATTTATAAATATAATAAGATAGATTAATAGACTAGGATTAGGTACCCTATTATAAAAAATAACAAAATTTAATTTATAAATAAATGTTGAATCGTTAAAATTAAATTATATGGCGGCTTTTCATTCTTATTATGTTAGGTGAAATTTAATTTAAGAATATATTAAATTTAATATTTATAAATACAATAAGATAGATTAATAGACTAGGATTAGGTACCCTATTATAAAAAATGATAAAATTTAGTTTATAAATAAATGTTGAGTCATTAAAATTAAATTATATGGTGGCTTTTCATTCTTATTATTTCAGGTGAAATTTAATTTAAAAATGTATTGAATTTAATATTTGTAAATATAATAAGATAGATTAATAAACTAGGATTAGGTACCCTATTATGAAAAATAATAAAATTTAATTTAGAAATAAATGTTGTCATTAAAATTAAATCATATGATGGCTTTTCATTCTTATTAGAGAAATTTGTAATTTAATTTGATAGTCCACCTTTGATAGTTCATTATCACCTAATGACAAAATCCGCAATCATTTTGTTGCCAATCCAGAAGAAAGATTGATCCACTGTGGAGGATGATCAGTCGTGTGAACAAATACTAGCGAAAAGAATATAACGAGTCTACTTTTGATTTTTTGATGTTCACGCTATTTGTTATCAATGAAAAACAAACAACTTCTATTGTCATATTATTTTTTAAAACCAAATAATTTTAGTACAATAATAAACGATCGTGTATCGCATTCTAAAGTTATCTTTTGTAAAAAACCGAGAGACGTAACTTGTCTTTATCTCGTGTCTTTTTCATATCCGTTTCCATGCGATCTATCGTCTCAGTCAACGTCATCTTTTATCGTGTCACAAACGTACTCAAGATGGAAAGGAAAGATTGAAAAATGTAGAAAAAAGAAAAAAGAGAAAGAATCCAAAAGGGGGAATAATAAAAGGAGGAAAGCACAAAACAGAAGAGCAAAAAAATCATTCGGGAATTTTGTCATTGCCACCTAATGACAAAATCTGCTATCACTTAGTTGCCAACCCAATAGGAAACGCGTTTTTGGATTTTATCTCTTCCAACGTTGGGAAGATATTTGTTTTCAAAAAGGACGACGAGATTTTTAGAATTTTCAAGGACGAATATCTAATATCGTCAATGAGTCTCCTTAAAATTCCCAACTCTCCTAAATTGCAATGGAAATATGTACGTTAATTAATACAATTAATAATATAATTGAATAATATAATATAATTTGCCAAGGTTCTGAGATATTCAGACAAAATTTTTGTCTGAATCTACGCGAGTTACAATTAGACGGCTCGATAATAAGTTAGAATTATAAGGCTAATTGAAAATCGGTGAAAATGAGACGCTTGTGTTATTTAGCGATATATGTAAACTCAAATAATATCTGAGAGATACTTCGGTACTCTACAGTAATAATTAAAAGTTGAATGGAAACGTTAATTCGAATATTAGGAAAAAATATGTAAATTAAATAAATTAATTATAAATATGTAAATTTCGTTGTACATGGAATTTTCTATTGTTATTTTATAGCATTAGCTCGATATTAAAATTCCTTTGTCGATGTAAATAGATAAAATAGATGTAAATTTAAACAATAACGAATGGTTCGAGCTATCTCTAAGATTTAATTAAAAGATAAGACTTAAGCAATCGAGTATTTTTTTCTAAAAAGTGAAACGTAACGTGAAGAATATTTATGGATTTTACCTGATCATTAAGATCAGAGTATATTAACATACAAGATCAGGCCGAAATCATTACACGGTAAAAGTATGCGATCTTCGAGCGCGACCATTTAATCGGTAATTATTACTTTCACTTTTACTCGAATAAAACGATTCCATGTGCTTGAGTCCGATATCAGAAAGCTCGAAAATTTCGTCGCTTAATTCCCATTCCCATCTATTATCTTTCAAAAATGAAATTCAGACGAGAAATAAATCGTTTTCCCTTTGATTGTTTCGTTCCGTAGGATGGCAAAGTTTCTAATTCCTTCGATAAAGTTGAATCTCAAAAACTTGCGAAAGATTCCAAACGATAAATTTTCTATAAACTTCAACCTTTAACTTTGATGTTTCTCTTGACAGAACAGGTTTCTAAAAACAGAATTTTAATAAGCATCTTATAATCGATATCTACTTTTCCATAAATAAAAATCTCCAAAGTACCTACTATCGTATCGCCAAATTATCTGCCTTTTCCGTGATAATTTCGACAACATTCGACCGATATAGATTCTCAAATTGTTCGAAATAATCGTGCAACGATTCTTAGAAATTTGATCGTCCGTTAAAGATCACCCGATATTTCGATTGTCTTACCGAACTAAACCGAACACGCTAGTCCAACGTGCGATTAAAGCGTAACAGCATCGCTTCAAACATTCATTGTACTTGTGCTTTCCAAGGAAATTTCTTCCATTCGTGCAATTTTTATTCTACGCGATGCAACGTATAAAAGAAACAAGAACGCGAGACAGATAAATTCTTTTGGTCGCTGAATTAAATATATCGACCTAGATAACTCCAAGCACATAAAAGTTACGAGACACAGATATAAATATAAAAGTTGCATTTGTCGTGAATATTTAATACAAACATAATGCATCAAGAATAAATCGTTAAACAGCTGCTAACAAACGCTTATTTAACATGACGAATAATCGATTGTTTAAATACTCGTACGATCTTTACCAAATATACGCTAAATATCTTCTCTAAATTCTACGTACATTTTCTTTCATTTCATTCTACCGATACAGTCGCGATAATCGTGTCTCGCTACGGTGTTAATGAAATTTCCAAATGTAACGCACACAGCGTATCCGCAAAATGTACGTACAAAAGCGATGTACCGATATCAAGTACGTGTTACTCGTATGAAACTTAACCCTTTGCACTTGGAATTTTATTTCAATTTCGTTACCAGCAAAGCTGCCAAAGCTTTTAAGCGTTTTATTTGAAATTTACTTTAAATAAAAAATAAGACAATTGAAATAAAGAAAGGAAGAAATAAATTCGCTTAACACTAGAACTACCACACCAGTGAACTTGACTGGTTTTACAATTTTATTTTTAAATTCCTACTTCGTGTTATATTTTTTCCTGCAATGATGTAATGACTTTCTCGACGATAACCAAAAGAAACTGAAACAAATTTCAGTATTCAAATTGAAAATAATTTTGTATCAAGGCTACTTATACCAACACCAGTCAAAATGACTGGTATTTGTCAAAGCGTAAAAGGGTCCTGCAGTCTGTTTATCGAACCCCAATTAACCAGTTTCCTCGTTTTCTATACCTTGCCACACGTTTTTCAAATTTTTACCGCGTACCATTCGATACGATGATATCAGTTATCAGGAAAATTCCGAATCGATCGCTAGATGCTAACACAATTGACTGGTTTTACAATTTTATTTTTAAATTCCTACTTCGTGTTATATTTTTTCGCAATGATCCAATGACTTTCGCAGCGATAACTAAAAGAATAATATAACGAATTTTATTTTGTTTTCTATGTATTCAAACTGAAAATAATTTTGTATCGAAGCTACTTATACCAACACCAGTCAAAATGCCTGGTATTTGTCAAAGCGTAAAAGGGTCCTGCAGTCTGTTTATCGAACTCCAATTAACCAGTTTCCTCGTTTTGTACAATTTCCCATACGTTTTTCAAATTTTTACCGCGTGTCATTCGATACGACGATATCAGTTATCAGGAAAATTCCGAATCGATCGCTAGATGCTAACAGAATTGACTGGTTTTACAATTTTATTTTTAAATTCCTACTTCGTGTTATATTTCTTTCGCAATGATCCAATGACTTTCGCAGCGATAACTAAAAGAATAATATAACGAATTTTATTTTGTTTTCTATGTATTCAAACTGAAAATAATTTTGTATCGAAGCTACTTATACCAACACCAGTCAAAATGACTGGTACTTGTCAAAGCGTAAAGGGTCCTGCAGTCTGTTTATCGAACCCCAATTAACCAGTTTCCTCGTTTTCTGCAATTTGCTACGCGTTTTTCGAATTGTTACCGCGTACCATTCGATACGACGATATCAGTTATTAGGAAAATCGATCGCTAGATGCTATCACTAGCAATACCTCAGCAGTCAAAATGACTGGTTCTACAATTTTATAAATTTGCCGACCCTCGTTTAAGGATCATCGTCCCAGATGGATTAACAATACGAAAAATGTACCACATAACATGGCATTGCTTCTGTAAGAAAGTAATAAATAAATAAATATAAATAGAAATAGCTTCGTCTTAACTATCGGTGGTTCTAGTGTTGAATACCAGTTTTATTCACACTATTGTTGTATTTTGTAATTTTTAAATGTATGATATATCTTGAAACAATTTCCAAGATTCAATCCTGCCTTTCTAGGACATCTATTGATTTGGACATGAAAGAATGCCGAGTGGAATTGATAAAACTGATGTCACTCTCGACATAGAAGTGCAAAGGGTTAAAGGAATCGTAAAATCGCGTTAGAAAATTTCGCTATTTTTAACGTGACAAAAGGAAATCGCGTGGATCGAGATAAAAGAACAGACGGGAACGACGAACCTGCTGCTAATTGATTTCTACTATTCACGTTATAGTACCATACCAGAATAATTTACGTATAATTCTCAATGAGAATTGATTGTAAACTATTTCCAAATAAAAAAAAAGAAAAAATTGTTTTCTACTGAATCGCGACGGAAGTTTCGTTGAATTACTCTAATCCGATAGGAACTGCAGGTTCCTCGCCTATTCCCTAAAGAGGAGCGAGTCCGAACGATATTTACGCGCGTGGACGACGAGGCTTGAATTTTGTCGACCACGCGAAAAAGGACAAAGAGAGAGGAAGAGAGAGGCTTTTTATCTACGACAAAGCGGTACGCGCGACCCACACACGATACCGCTTAAGCTACCTACGTTACACAAATATAAAAATTGTTCGCACAAACGCGACAAGGAGCGTATGACAATTCATAGGCTGCGCACATGCTGGCTTATAAGGTCTGCTTTAATCCAGCACGTTCTTCCAATTTTGATATTTCAATCTTGTTTTTGTGTCTCGATAAACGTAAAGGACGGGAGGAATACCGAGAAACTGCTGTGGCCATAGTATTTTTTGTATCTTTTTAATCTTTCGTTTCGAATAACAAAATAAATTTTAGTGCTTTAAAACAATTTTCGGTGTAGGATTTCTAGCGTAACGAGATATCACGCGTACCAATTACGATTCTTCTTTCGTATTTCTCTCGAACTCGAGGAATTTTCTAACGACAGAGAATACTGAAAATCCAAAAAGGTTAAGAATATCGAGAATATTGTTATTTCTATATTCAGAGGTAGGATCACAATAGCTATTATTTTATTATTTGGATAAATCTATCACGCCGTTCTAAGTCGGATAACCTTTATTGCACATTCTTACATGGACTAGGGATAAAAACAAAAGAACGACTTAAAACTATCGATTAAATCTATCGATTGTATCTAGAACAATCTTCTAGTTACTATTTAGTGTAACTAGCGCATTTACATATAAATGGCGAACACGAACTCGCGTTGTCATTTTCAACGGAGAATATTCTATTTTAAGAGCATAGAGTCAGAATTGGAACGAGAAGTAAATAATAATAATTATTAATAACATTTGCTTCGTGTTGTTGCCAAACATTTGAACAGGCTTGTGATATCTTTTCAACGTTAGAAAGATAGATCTTTAATATTCCATTGGATGGAAGATGACCGAAAGAATTCTTAGGTTTAGGAATTCTTGAAACAATTTGCTTGATTGAACATTAGAGACAACATTTTTGTGACACTGTGCTGTATAAACTGTATGGATCGATGAACGAAATAAGATTTCATCTATAAATTTCTTTCCTTTTATTTTTATTGGTAAACGTATCAAAGATTTGGAAGATTGTACAGCGTAGCAGGGACATTTATAATTATCATAGATATTCACATTTCTTTTAAGTCTACAACTTCAGGCTAGACTTAACAAATGTCTAGAATCTTTTAAAAGTAAAGAAAATAGACTTAAATCTGAAGCATCTTTAAGAAATATGAGGAAATATATTTCTATTTATCTACTGAAAAATATATGTTTGTCTAATGTACTTCAAAAATTATTGTGATATGGTCGACTAGCTAATCCTTTGCACCTTTACAGTGAAACTATTTGAAAGAAAGAAATTTTTGTTCAAAAAGAAAGAAGTTATGATTTATCGCTATACGATATAATAAAAGATTTTATGAAGAAAGAGTATCTCAAAATGTCAGCCACAATAAAAACGGAAAATTGGGTAATGCTATATGGAATTATTAGCAAACAATTGCAATTGTACAGTTGCAGTTTTACAAGATACGGCAAACAGTACGTTGCTGTGGGATGAAAGATAAAACCAAGGTTCAGTGTTCAGTTAGGCTAGTTTAGCTAAGCAGAAGTTCTTTCACTCTGGTCGCTGTCCTTCGAAGACAGTCAATACCGATAGATCGAGTGTCTTGATCATTGTGCGCAAGACGTGTGAATGCACTTTGTATTACATGCAAAAATAAATACAGCTTCGCTCTTAACTGTATTTTCATGAAAATCAAGCATATTTCATGCCGTTTATGTAAAATCTCTAATATTGCACGAATTGAATTATTAGCTTAGAAATGAATTCATTATAAATGAATTCTGTGGTTGACACAGAAGCCATTTTTTCAGTTACGAATAGAGATCGTTACGTAAGATTGAATCGGATTTGACGATTATTTCTTTCCGTTAAACTATTACAAATCAGTATAAATTATCTAATCGAAGCATTATGTGTTATTACGTGCCCATATTTGTGGATAAATATATATAATAATATACTACATGCATATAAGCACTATCATACATGTATAACTACATCTATAATAAAGTTATTGTAGAATAGAATATATGATTTTAAGTTGATATAACATAGTAAATATATATATATATATATATATATATAGTTAACATATACTAATTATGACTATTTATATATAAAATATATACATATATAACTTGCGTCAACTATATAGTCATGTTACATTAACTCAAAACTATAGAAACGTGTTAACGTTACATTAACACGCTGTATAGTTGTTGCTAAATAATTTTCTACAATCTATTCGTATAATTATTTTTAACTTTACGTCACTTTAGTTCGTATTACTAATTGTAACTCGTATAACAATTACTATAAACAAAATTTTATTTCACATCTAACACGTAAAGTTATCATAGATTATCATAAAAAATAATTAAATTGACATATCGAGATGGTACAAGCTTTACTCACGATTTCACTGCAAAACGCGAAATTCGTCCTCGCTGTTCGATATCCGACGTTGCGAGAAAATAACGAAGGAAAAGATTCAAAACTTCCATGACAGATACATACAGAAATGATTGCCAGTAACTACGACATGGCTGACTTGTTGTCAGCTGACAGATAAGCGATTACAAGATTTCCGACGCGATTCGATATTTGTCATAATCTAAGATATCTATCCTATCGTAGCTAATTTCATTCTACAGAGTCTCCTACGAGAATCTATTCTTATATCACAAAAAGATCTCAAATTGTATCATTGATAACGCATTACGTGTACTTTTAGATTCTGCGTCGAGTGGCGTTACAAGGTAAACAAAGAAAGCGGCGTTCGATTCAGCGAAATTTACCACTCGTACCAATTGAACATTTCGCAAATCACGAAAGTCGATTCATAAAAATTCACTGGCTCGCAAAGCATTTACATATTAATACATAATACCGTGTGTATCGCGATATCCTCTCTTCTTTCTCTCTCGCTTACATTCTCTGCTACAAGTCACTTTAATCTTCTCTCTGTAAATTCGATTGCGAGATACAAGAAAGAAATCGAAATCCACCAATGGGAGCCGGTGCGTATACAAAGCAGCTATCTATTTCTAACAAGTTGTGAAGGGGGCGCGGTCATAAATCTCATATAAAATGAGGGGAAAAAAGTGCAAGTACGTGTAAGCTACTGCAGGAATGCAGAGAGAAAGAGAGACAGAGGAGAGAGAGATGATGAGAAAGAGTTGTCGTATGAGGCTTTTGTGTATACGGGCGTGTGTATGTACTTACATATGTATGTATACGAAGGGCCGCTCTCTGCGTGCACCGCCAATCAAATCTAGAGTCACTGCACTTTTTTCCTTCGTAGCCTTTTCTTTCTCTGCTCTTTGTTCACATTACCGCGCGCGTACTGCTAATTGAAGATTTCGATTGCAGCTTGATCGTTCACCATATCACGCCGATTTCTCACTATGTATTCACATTATACATACTCGATTTACTTGACGAACGTCGCGCGACTCACTGTCTACATTGGCATCTTGCGCTCGCTTTGACTGGCCTCCTTCGACTGCGCGTCGAACACCGTACTACGATCGCGACCGAATACGGAGTGTGGAGTGAAATTCTCGATCACAGGAGTGGAGGCACTGGAAAATCCTCTTAGCTCATCCTGTGTGGTACACGATTTTCGCCGTCAGGTGTCACTAGTCTCACGCATAGCTAGCACCATCTTAAGGTTTCGAACAAAATGAAATTATAGCGTTGTTTTCGTAACTTAACTGATCATGTCGCTTTTCGAGGTCGGTGTAAATAGTAAATACGTTGACTGTTGCACTTAATTACCAGTAAATGTAATTACGTTCTACATACATATATTCTATCGATAATGTTGAAAGTTTGAAAGTGATCCAAACATTAACAAGAGGTTAGACAGAAATTGTCAATATGAAATGCTGTTAACCTATAAGTCGAACATATAATTTCAAGTGAAAATGCCGAAAGTAGTTTCAAGAAGTATAATATGTTCCGATACAAAAGATCAAGAAGAATATAGCGAAGAGAAACCCTTACATATTTATTATTGCTTATGTGGGCAGATGACATTGATTTTAGGTTACGTTCACTCTACTTATTAAATACATTATTCTTTATTTTGTTAAAAATCACAAGTAGAAATACATAATAGACATTTTTACATATCTTTGCAGATTGTGCAATTGAAAAATTGCCTTTGAGGAAAAGAGATGGTGCACGAGTTATCGATGGAAGTAAACATGCTCACAAGATGACTTGCGAGCAAGATGAAATTGTATATTTAAAACGTTCTGAAGGAATTGAAAAACAATATCGACAAAAATGTAAAAAGTATGGCATAGTTCATTCTACTTTCAGACATATTTTTCATGATCTCATTTTATCAAAAACTTGGGAACAATTTTGAAAATTAAAGAGTTAAATCACTGATATTTACATTGTATGTTATTTTTATAAATTACGATGTTAATCTTAATATATGTATGTATCTTTACAGATGCGGTCTTTTTCTCTATTATAAACATGACCAAGCAACAAATATTGTATTTATTGTAAAAGGTGCAGTAATCAAAAGTTCTGGTGAAGGTCCAATGACGGATATATATAATCAGGTAGCCATTGAAAAACCCAAGAAAATAATGGTAACAAAACACACAAAGAATATGGGAAAATTCAGTTCTGTTACTGTTTCTACAATTGATGAAGAAGAAGATGAAATTGAGGCAGTAAGTTACAGACTTTCTTACTATACATCTTTGGTCTTTACGTATAAATTGTTCTGCTAGAAAGAGACTATCGTTGTTATTTGCAAAAAATCACTAAATTTCTAAATTTCACTAAATAAATTGGAAGAAATTATGAAATGCTATAAAGAATGATTATGTTAGATTCTAATATTGTGCAGGATGAAAATACACAATTCTACGCTATAAATCTAATATTCAGGGATAAAAAATTTATTAAAAATTCTACATATAAATTTGTACTCTTCTTTCGTAAAAAGCAGTTTATATTCAAAACATACATTTTATATTTGCAGAGAGAAGTTGCTGATTCATATGCTAATAATGCACGAATAATAGAAAAACAATTAGAAAGGAAAGGAATGAATAAACGAAAAGCTATGCCACCCCCTGAAGCAGACCCGAAAAGGTCGAGACCACGGGGAACATTGTTAGATGTGTAAAACCTATTTATATTATTGTCATGTATATTTAGAGTTAAATATAAATATGTATAAAAAAAAGTCAGAGTAGAATGTGGGAGAGATTGTATAAAAATTTTAATGTCTATTATTTTTACTATTATGCCAAATTTTATAAAAAATAATGACATAAAGAATTAAACGATTCTTTAACATTATATCGAGTTATTTATTAACATTACATAAAAGTAAATATTTAAAATATATAAATGACTAGATATAAATATTGCATAGAAATGTACATTGCAAAATAGAGATATAAATTTAATAAATAAATACAATAACTACATATAATTCATTAATAAGGATCGTTGGATGGTAAACGGAGTTCTACTTACAATAAGAATTAGTTGGTACGATGGCAACATTAAATGGTAAGAAAGAATTACTTTACATATATACTGCAACTAGTTAAATTAGTAAATAATTCTACAAAACAATTTTGGATAATATGGCTCTTTAATGTGGAAGAAAGAAAGGTCTATCTAAATATATTGTATAACTGGCCATGATACATCTACATTCTATGAATATGCAGTGTGTAATACTATGACATATTAATGCGTACATTGGTTGAAAATCGGGTGGGACATTTAAGCTAGCTGCATTTATGATCGAAAGTGATATTGATTACCAATATTCTCTAGTTGCGTAATATTTTAATTGAATTTGAAAGACACTGAAAATTCTCTAAATCTCATATTTCCACACTGTCAGAGATCAAGATAATTGAAAAAACGAAATATAATAATTTTTAACTTGCATATTCCTAGTGCCATATTTCATTTTACAGTTACCTTCAACATTACAACAAAATCATAGCACTTTTCTATATACCTAATAAATGCATTTTAAATATATTTCCTTTGATAATTAATGTCAACTGCAACTTGCTTTAAATTAAAATTATATATAACTCTATTTTTTTTTTTTTTTCTTTTACACATAATACGATTTCGCGGTTGGAGTTATCACGTTTTGCGATTAAAGACGATAGTTTTATGTGTATAATCATTAAACTATGGGCGCTATGTACGTATAAAAACTTACATAGCAACCAATTCATAAATTTAAGTGTTAATTTGAGAAGATTTAATATCTGCCTTCTTAAGGATCGTGGGTTCATCTTTTAAAAACGTTCCCGATCTAGAACCTACGGTTGGTTGTTTTGGAACTTCCCCATTATGGCACTTATTTTTAACTTTCTCATCAGAAGAGGTCTTTGTAGTGGTTGCCCTTTTATTAGTGACCGTAGGCTTATTTATCTTACTAGTGCCACAAGATTTGGGGGAAGATCTTTTGCTAGGGCTCTCGGAGCTTTGTTGAGTCGGCACTCCTTCCTTTTTCTCTCTCATTATATTAGGATGATTAACTGTCGATTGTGTAATCGATCGCATGGTTACCGTTTTACACGATACGTTATTTAATGACTTACTTGGAATATCTGGAGTTTTTGCAGCGTCTAGAAGATTTCTTCGCAAATGGTAAGCACTAATAGCAGCTGCTCGGCTTCTACTAGCTGCGGTCGAACTCTCTAATGATTTTCGCGGTCTTCTTGTCGCTGTAAGCAGATTCTTTTGCTGCATCGGTGGTGAGCTTTTCTTCGCTGTTTTATCATAAGACTGTGCTTTATTTATTGTTTTCCCTAAAGTCGGTGAAAGTTTATTTGATGTGTTTGATTTGGGCGTTGTTGTTATTTCAGTCATAAGACTATCTGTGGACATTGAAGTGTCCATTTTAGTAGCCTTCTTCTTTACAGCTGTTGGCTTGTTCTTCGATTCTGCTAAAGAATCTACAGATAAGCCTATCTCCGTATTTTTTTGTTTAAAAGACGGAGATTCTGGACGCGTAATACCACAACTTTTACTAATCGAATCATTTTTCGTATTAGTTCTGCTGGCGTTCGACTCTGTTAAACTATCAGAAGAAAGTGCCTTTACATCTTTCTTTATAGGTAACTTTATCTTAGCTAATGGTTTCTTGTCGGTAGCCCGTTTCATTGCCGGACTAGATGTGCGAGATGAATCTGAAGATGAAATCATTATTTTTCGTCGTTGCTGTACCATGACCTTTTCTTGATGTACTGGTTGCGTAGTTTCTTTTGGGACTGATTTATTCCGAGGTTCCAAATATCTCGATTTCACCTAAAAGTTAATGTATGAATGATTTCGGAAAACATGAAATTTTTACAATTTTCTTAATCTGTTTACAAAATTATGTTTGAAATAAATTCTTTACCGTGGTAGTATTCAAGTGATAGAGAATTACCTCTAATTTGTTAGGCCATGATTTTGGCCTACTATTTGTTGTATCTGTAGTGGCTTGTTTATCATTTTGCATTTTACGTTCCAATGGATCGCTTTTTGGTTTATTAAAAACTTTCTTCGGCTGTTGTTGTTGCTGTTGTTGAGCTACTGTAATTTGTTTTAGAGTTTTATGATTATGTTCAGATATAGCCATCTTCACACGCTTCAAGTCCAAGCTTCTGTTTGTAGTAGTTGAGCGGCTCGATGCTGGCCTAGGTTCCTGTAAGAATAAATACATTAAAAAAAAAAGAAAACTTTTTTAACAGTAAAAAGCGTTTAATTATAATTTGTATTATGTACTTTTATAAAGTTCGAGTGCCTTGACTGACGTTTTGATGTTTCATGAGGTAAAATTACAAGACAAGCTAATTCTTGAATTCTGCGCCGAAGCTCCAAGTCCATTTTTAACCATGTAGTAGTTCTAGCGGCTCGGGCCGCATCTCTAACCAAGCATTTCTCTACTCGACTTTGAATTTTTTTCAAAAAATCAACAAACAAAGGTCCCCACTTAATTTTGTCTTGAACCTCATCTTGTTGTGCTGAGGTTAACATTTTATTCAATTTTGAATAACTTTTACATGCTTGTTCAGGAGGTAAACGTTCGGCAGCTGCTAAGAAATTATCCTCCAGTCGACTGATATTCCATGTTAACTCTCGGCCAAGAGATTGAAAGTTTTCGTTTCCCAGAACTCCTGAGAAATTATCCGACAGAAACTTCACTGAAGTTTCCAGCAAGTTTGAAACCATTCTAAACACTGGTTCAGCCCAACGAACATTTGGCAAAGTTGCGAGTAGCTTATCACAATCCATCATAGTTTGAAGCACGTTATCCGTGGACTGTTATTTACAATAAATACAGAAAAGACAATTATTTAGATTTCAGGATAAATTACATGTCAAATAATTGATATGATACATACCATATGTACAATATGTTGATGATAACATTTTGCCATAAGTTCCTTCGGAAGCGTCGCAAATGCTTTACATGGCCATATTCGTACGAAATGTCTCGTAACCCAACGAAGAGATTTTCGATACACTTCGTCGAGGCCATAAGCTGCCGCCAGGGGCATACATTCTAATACACCAACAGCACATATTTGACAAGGCTGTAAATTAATATGAATGATCAACGAACAATTGCTAGTCAGGAATTTTGTTATGAAAGCAGACCTTATGAGCTTACCTTATGAAATAGATGGCAATATTTAACTTTAAGCGTATATCCAATAATTTCTTTAAGACCTTCCAAGCATAACATATCGGCTAACGTAGCTAACTCAACAATACTTATGGAATCTGGTATGTTGCTCTCTCCGCTGTATATGTGGCACAATGCAAAATGTACCGCATCGTAAGAATATCCTTGCAGAGAAATAACATTTCCTGCATTTTCGATCCACCCACCACTAAGGATCGCCGCAAAATATTGACATCGAGAACTCAATATACATTTGTGAGCTCTTATACGACGTCCAGCTACGTCAATTGTAACATCTGGATTGATTTCTTCTAAGAACATTCTTAATAAATCTTCTCCCAATCTATTGTATGGTCTACTTCCAGCCAAACTAGATGTTTCAGTTTCTTCTGTACTTCCTTCTAAAATATGAAGTAACAATTAATACTTTAACGGTTCGTAATCACTTTGATTGCACCTATGTTCTAATGTAATAAATTACATACCAGCACCGGAACGACCCATGCTACTCTGCATACTGCTCAGATCAGATTCTGATATAATTCCTTCTCCATCATACTCCCCTGTTAAGTCCTCGAGCGGAGATTTCTGTTTAGATGGAAGGGAAGTACTCATGATTGAAGTAAATTTTCTAGGAAGTGGTCTAACGGATCCGTTAGTTCTAGACATCACTAATTTACTTTCGATCCAGGAAGTTTCTGGAATACTGTTGCACATACGATAGGTACTTCTATCTTCTTTTACAGTCAACATATCCGTAGAATGAGAAACCACGGGTGTTTTATCCAAATCAGACAATCGAACGAAGTTGGAAGTTGTTGTTTTCGTACTGTGTGCTGTAGTCCTTTCATTTTTTTTTGATGTTATATTATTATTATCATATTCTGCCTCTGGCTTCACATAATCTGAACTTTTCAATTCGCTTTCAATCTTTTTGATCGTTTCATTTAAAGACTTGTGCGTTTCTGATATTTTACTACCTACAGCAGGAACTACTTGTGGTCGATTTATGTTTGGCACTTCTCCGTTCAATAGTTCTGATAATTCATAGTCATGATTGTCACTATCAGGGGATGGACCACTACCGCTACTAATATCAAATGTTTCACTTTTGCGTGTTTGTCCCTCAGTACTCTCTGTACATGTTTTCTCCCACGCCGATGTTTCCGAATATTCATCCTCGTATGTCTTAGCATCGGTAGCATTAAGATTTTCCGTGATTCTTTCTGTTTTTAATTCCGTGTACTCATGTTCTTTCACACTGACACGAAGTTCTTCGTTGATCACTTCAACGTGCGAGTTCGGAGGTGTGTCTCTCACATCAAACTCAAAAACATCTTCTGAAGATGTGTCCATATTACTTGGACCGTTAGTACCTTCTTGAAGAAGTTTAGAATTTTTCTGGATAGCAGATTCTTGTTTTGCTGTGTCACTTAAAGAGTGACTCGAAGAACTGGGCTTTGCTCGTAACTTCTTTAAGTCTCCCCGATCTACGGACAGACTGTGTGCGCGCTTGTGTTCTTTTCTAAACATTAGTTCTTTCGCAACATGCCCATTGTTGTTAACGCCTTGCGTTTTATCAACATTCCAGGAATGTCGTTTAAACGCCGGCCGTGATGAGGACAAAGTTCTCCTTCTAACCACCGGAGAATCAGACTCTATATACATGAAGACGCTCGGTTTCGCTTTTTCTCTGACACATTTCTGTTCACTCGATGATTGATCTTCTCTGGTCGTGATACTATTTTCGCTAGAATTAGTATCATCCAACTTTGTTTCTATCTGTTTGTCAGAGAATGCGGAAAAGCTTCTCCTGTGCGAAGGTGGTACAATATTTTCTCTGTTCTTTGGTGGATCGCTTAAATCAATGAACATAGAAAAAATGTTTTTCTTGTCGCCGCTTTCATTAAGCTTTTCAGGTTTGACAGTAGGTTCTTCTACTTCTATCTTCTTACTTTTTGGTGCGTTACTTGTACCAGATATATCAACGTAAAATTCACAATAAGATTTACTACATCCATTCTGTTCTTTCTTATCTGTTGAATAACTTTGCTGCTGCGAAATAGGTTTGCGATCCATATCTTTCAAATTAACGAAAAATCCCAAGCTGCCATGCTTTTCATGACCACTTGTCTTCCTTACCGGTTTCTTTATGCATTCTGAATTTGAGAAACTTTGAGACATACCTGCATGAGAATTATTCGATAATTTGGATTCATTTTTGTTACAGTCACTCATATCAACCACCCATGCAGTCATAGACGAAGACATTCTCGTGGGTCTCATCTTCACCTCGGGTTCGTTCATAATAACAGAGCCACCAGAAACGATCGGTGTCGATTCTGTTTTTCGGCGCACAGTGGGGCTATCGGTAGGCTTAGAATAGTCCGAAGTGCTAACTCCACCGGAAATAATAGGCATAGTTTCGTCACACTTAGTCTTTTTTATCGTATCTGTTCTGTTATCTTTTTCTAGAATGCAGCTTAATGTAACAGGTAAACTGCTACTACAATTGCTTGAATCATTATGCGGTTCTGCATGATAATCCATAACTACTTCGTCACTAGCACTTTTGGTTACCGGATAAATTATGTTAGTTTTGCTTTGCAAAGAATTATTATTTTCTGATGGTGTCTGATTACTTTCATATTTTCCATTATCTCGTGGAAGATATGGTATTGTATGATACTGACTATTAGTTGGAATTTGAACATCAATTGGAAACTTATTTAATACATTGCTTATCGGAATTGAAGGTTCGTCCGGTGGATTAAAACATGAATCGCCATCAACACGATGTCCTGAATATTGAGGTATAGCATTCCGGAATACGAGATTACCTTGTCGTCGTTCATATTCCTGCCGTAGCACTGAAAGCTTTTCGTCATTTGAGTCCAGCTCAAACGTATTCCTTCTAATAAGCGAAGGTCGTCGTGTATCATCCGTTTTATTTGTGTTCTTATCGTTCGTTTCTTCGATTGTTTCTTTTTTAGCCACTATTATCGCATTTGCGTTGTCGTTATCGTTATCGTTACTTATTCGTGTTACAACGTGTCGATCGTTATTTATATTTTTATTATTGTCAGGACAAGGAGAAGGATGCGCGCTTTCACCACTGTCCGCCTCCTTAATTTCTACGGCTAAGGATTCTTTATTTGTTTCAACGTTAATTTTGTCTTCTGACACAGAATCAGTTCTTCTTATTCTTCGCGTGTCCGTAAGTGGTTCTAGATATTCTGTAAGTTTCAACTCTTTTTCAAACTCTGCTATTCGTTCGTGTCCAGTTTGCAAATTAGTTGTCTTAAGAGGTGTGAACTTGTAATATTGTTCGTCGGCGAGATCGTTAGATGTACTTGCAATATATTTAGAAGTATAAGAAACATATGGATGTGATTTTTCATTGTATTTAGTTTTTACTACATTGGAAGTTGGAACTTCTATTTCATCATTGAGGGTTGATGCATCGATAAAGTAATAATTACTTGTATTACAGGAACTTTTTTGGTTGTGTGTATCGTGTGATACTTCGTGATTTGTATTTTCTGATGGGACATTTTCAGCTTGTGAATAACTGGAATGACACATTTTCTCGTCCTCCGATTTTTCCGTAGGTTCTTCTTTCACGCAACTCTGTTCTACATTGGTATTTAGAGAAGACGCATTACCAACATTAATAAATTCAAACGATTCATTTTCATCACTTCCACAGTCTGACTCGTAAAATGGATCGCTAAGTACTTGGTTTTCATATTGAAAAATTTCATCTGTATTTGACTTCGCTTTTTGAGCATTATCCGTAGATGAACTGGACGAATCTAATTGTGGTTGTTCTGCATCAAAAGAACAACTTGTTGCACTATTATCATTTGAACCACATTCCATTAATCCTGATTCTACCAGATTTTTTATATGGCTATTATAATTGTTAGTCAAATTATAGCGTTCATTTTTTGAAACTACTTTCTGATCTTTGTTGTGTACGCGTCTACTGGCGCGTATCTTATCCAAATCATCATTCCCAGAAGCATATTCTGTGACTTGTAGTTCCTCAAAATCAGTACTCGAATTTTCAGATGTAGTATTTTCGTGTGGACTTACAGAACCTGTTTCTAATCCAGAATCAGCCATATCGGATACAGTGGGACTTATATCCACAGTAGCATATTCTCTTACATTTCTTATACTTTCAATGCTTTTTGAATGACAGTCTGGTGTTGTGCAATCCACATATCTTTGACATAAAGATAAATATTTATAAATATAATTACATATATAATAAATAAACAAATAAATATATATATATATATGCTTTTATCATTATTCAAATATAATTATTAAAAATAGTAGCATCTATTTTATATTAATGTAAAAAATACATATATATATATATATATATATAACATTATAACTTTAAAATACTATAATTATAAATTGTAACCTTTTATTGATGTCTAAAACTTTATTATCAGACGGTGCATTCACAAGATTTGAGGTATAAGTACGCAAAATATGTTCTACCAATAATCGTTCTTCTTTCGAAAAGTTTGAATTGCTGTATAAAAGCCTGAAAATTTATAAGGCAGTATTAACAAATATACAATACACATGGAAAGAGAGAAAGACATATCTAATATACATTGTTCTATCGTGTGCATTCTATGATATTTATTTCGAAAGTGAGAAATTAAGTGTTACATGCTGGTTGTCGTAACATATACCATTTAATAGTGTAATGTATGTTTTATTGTACAGGTAGAGTAATATTTAAAGACGCTAGATGTGTATAGAAATAAAAACACAAGAAAATAAAGAGAATAACTTATTGTACAAATTTTATAGCATTATTAATAATGATTATCTATAACATTTTAAATCATTGATTAAAGGGAACTTCTATTCAATTGCAGTATTACGAGATTACATCTAGATAACAATATATATAAAACACAATTTCTTGATGGTTGAAACAACATATGACATTTTATTAAAGAAATATTTTTAATACATAATTTACACAAAATGCATGCAAATAAACATTTTGTAATTTATATAAAAGAATACATGGAACTTCGAAAATGTTAATTCAGGAAAACTTGCATTTGTTTGAGTGATATAAAAAATAATATCTTAATTATTTCATATATTTAAAAATCTTAATGAACGTAATTTTCACAAATGTTCCTGAATTAAACAAGAGTCCATATTGTAGGTATAGCCTGCAATATGTAAATAATAAATATATAGTTCTCATAGATACTGCTTCTATATAAGTGATTAGAGATATGGCAGTACCTCACAAAGCCTTCTATATGATGAAAAATTTCCAGTTTATCAATGATGCAATCAATATGATTGTTAATGTATACAAAATAAGGCTTGAGAACCTTGTAAAAGTGTGGAGCTCTTGTTTTAACAATACATTGGTTTGTTCGTATTATATTATGTCCATGTACTATGTTAAGATCACAATACAAAGAGTCCGTAAATATGCTACAATAAAACACTCTATTCAGTTTATGTACTTATGAGCTTATATTTTGTACACATAAATTGCTTTATACAAATACATTCTCTTTGGTTACAATTCAATAATAAATTATACAGACGATTTTTATACAGATGCAACAAATATGATATAATAAAATAAAGCTTGCTAAAAGTAATTTCTAAATTAGAATTTTCAAATGTTCCATAATTTTGTACAATTTACTAGTTGTTCCAATACTCGATATTATACATATCAATTACACAAATTAAAGTATATAGCACAAAGTAATTCACTGAAACTGCTCGATTATATCATGCAAGGGCGTTTATGAAGATATTTATATTTGTTATCTCATGTATTATATGAAAACATTAACAAATAATATTAGCATTATTTTAAATTAATTATTCGTTAAATTATTTTTTGATTTAATTAATAATCTGTGAATTAAATAGGATACTATTCATTTACCTCAAAATATTATCTTGCAGATCATTAAGACTTTTTGCAACAATTCGGCTCTTTTCTATATGTTGATGTTTTTTAAATGTTTCACTGGAAGGAGGTTTAGGCTTGACAGAAGCATAAAGTTGATGGCAACATAGCCATTGATGTATTCTGTCTAAATTTCCACTTTGACTGTTGTTGCCCCTGCCTCCAGCCATGGGACATGTTTAATCTTTCATACTTGTTCACCTTTAATCCATTAATGTTTTATGTAAAGAAGGTCAAACAAAGAAGCAAAGTAAATATAAACATAGACATTATTTGAAGTAGATGTTGTATATAAGAAAAAAATATTACATTAATATATCATATTTAATGCTTTCATAGATTATGCTTTCTGTGTATAAAAATTTATTGTTTCTGTGTAATTTTTGTTATGATATTTGGAAGTTTTTCAAGTAATAAAATTTAAAGTAAACGGGATAAAAGAAGTCTGCAAACAAAAAGGACATTAAATACTCTTCCCTTGATGTATGTATTGCTGACAAAGTACACAACAATTTCAAGGTCAATACAATGGATACTCCTTGCATAGCAATTACTAATCCTTTTACGGTATCTTCAATATTTAAATACTGGTTCTATTTCGTTACATATGCTGTATATGATACTTTAAAATCTATTGCGTATTCGATAATAAATTATTATATAACTTTCTGTCGGAAATATCTTTAAAACTGTGTGTATAACATTTAGTAAAACACGTATCTCATAGTTAATTCTGTTTAACCTTAAATTTAATATGTAATCACATATGGATTGGTGAATGAAATATTTCGCTAAACATTTGAAACGCGAACCTAGTACCTGAAATAAAATTAAAATGTGAAAGCCAAAAATAAACGTGTAATCCTAGTACAGTTCAAAAGTAAGAATCCAAACATTCAACTGAAAAAAATTACGTTAGGAAGTGGAATGCCGCATAATCGATTAATTAATGAGAACACATATAACAATTGATAAGATAAAATAGAAAACGTGTCATTGAGAAATGATATGTTTAAAATTTTTGTAAAACATTGATCGAACACACCTTGTTAACTGTCATTTAGCGCATCTTCGTATGTACCCTAAGTACGACTTACTTTTAGATATTAAGAGCAACATACACTTGGTTAGCAAATACGTTTGTATGCAGCATATGTATTTAAAGAAAATTCGAAATATATGAAAATGTTTTAAATCAAGTGTCTTTTAAGCTTAAAGTATTATATCAAATATGTATTCTAGACAAGACTTTCTCAATAATTTATTGATCGTACTTTGTACATACATATGTACGTACCTCGCATTATTTCGGTTCTCGAACACCGGTCGGGATATATCATGATTACGCGATATTACGAGTCGTAATCTTCTCGCGCATTTTGTCCAACACGTCCGCTGCGAAATTCGGCGGAGATCAACGATGCGATACTAACAAACGTTCGATTGTTTGTTGTTCAAAAGGCATAAATATGCGACGACCGTTCTCACTACGAAAGCGTGAGACTATCTGCCGCTAGTTCCGCCAGGTGGCGCGCGGATCGAGATCAATTTTTTTTGTTTAGATGTTAGGTATACCAATATTCTGACAAATATTTCATGGTTAGTCGCGTTCTTCACTACGATGTCATTTTGTCGCAGAAGTTTAACGTGTTTACTACATGAATATCGAAGATGAACACGAAAGAAAAAGAGAAATACATCGAAGAATTTGATTTTCCCCATTGCGACGAATCCTCGAAATATGAAAAAGTTGCGAAAATTGGCCAGGGCACCTTCGGGTAAGATTTATAGAAAATTTTCACTCGCTTTTAGGTTATAATCGTATACGAGTGAAAAATGTTTATTATTTTTTCATGACCGTTTTGTAGGGAGGTGTTCAAGGCTAGGGATAAAAATTGTACTAAAAAATTCGTAGCTATGAAAAAAGTGTTGATGGACAATGAAAAGGAAGGGGTATGTACACGTTCAAATATTTGATCGTTTAATGTATATCTTTCTATTTTTTCTTCCATTTCGTCTATTTACACAAGTATATTAAATATTATACGGAACAATGTTCTATTATTATAGTGTAAAAACAATATTTTATTATAATTTTACTTCATTTTCTGTAAGGAATTTTATTAACACACTAATGACCAAGCAGTATAACTCATCATAATGTTGTAAATACTTAAATTTCTTTAAATTTTATAATATTCTACAATCTACATGACAAAGAAATAGAAGAAATAATGACGAAAAAATATATTAAGTGAATCTTTGAAGAAGAGTCCTTTTGTAGATACGTTAAACACTAACGTTAAAAAATAAAGATTGATAGTAAAAATGGATTGAAAAAAAGTTTCTAATGACACATTACATTATCCCAATATTGGTCCTTGACGGGTTAAATTAAAATATGTAGTATATACCTTAATGAAAATTAATGAAAGATATGCAAATAAACAATCTAAGACGTCGTTTCAATTCTTTTCACATAAGTATAATAACATTAGTAATGAAACATTAATCATTTTTTTTTTTTTGTTTACAGTTTCCTATAACTGCTTTAAGAGAGATAAGGATACTACAGTTATTAAAACATGAAAATGTTGTAAATTTAATAGAAATATGTAGGACAAGAGGTAGATATTTGATATTATTGCTTAATATAAATAATATATAACTAAATAATTCAGTGAAAATTTTCTTTTAGCAACTCAATATAATCGTTATCGTTCTACATTCTATCTCGTATTTGACTTTTGCGAACATGACTTGGCTGGATTATTGTCGAATGTGAATGTCAAATTTAGTTTAGGAGAAATTAAGAAAGTTATGCAACAGTTGTTAAATGGTCTTTATTATATTCATAGTAATAAGGTAAGCATATTTAAATTGTATAATTAGTGAAAAAAAGATTCTATATTGTAAGTAACAACTATATATTAATTTCTACATCCTTTTAATAGATTTTACACAGAGATATGAAGGCTGCAAATGTTTTAATCACCAAAAATGGTATATTGAAATTAGCCGACTTTGGTTTAGCTCGTGCATTTAGTGCAAATAAAAATGGTCAACCAAACCGTTACACAAACAGAGTTGTCACTCTTTGGTATAGACCGCCTGAACTTCTGCTTGGTGATAGAAACTACGGCCCCCCTGTAGATTTATGGGGTGCAGGGTGCATTATGGCTGAAATGTGGACTAGGTTTGCATTCTTAAACGATACTTCTACTAATATTTATTAGTCTGTTGGCATCCTTTTACGTTATTTAATTTTGTAGGTCACCTATAATGCAGGGGAATACAGAGCAACAACAGCTCATATTAATTTCACAGTTGTGTGGTTCTATTACAACAGAAGTATGGCCCGGAGTAGAAAATTTAGAATTATTTAATAAAATGGACTTACCCAAAGGCCAAAAACGGAAGGTAATTACTACTTTCATTTTCAGTAAAATATGTAACAAGTATCTATAAACAGGGCATTCAAAATGAATATTTCTGTACAGGTTAAGGACAGATTAAAACCATATTTAAAGGATCCTTATGCCTGTGACTTGTTAGATAGACTTTTAATTCTTGATCCATCCAAAAGATTCGATTCGGATTCTGCGTTGAATCATGACTTTTTCTGGACCGACCCGATGCCTTGTGATCTCAGCAAAATGTTGGCGCAACATACGCAGAGCATGTTCGAGTACCTAGCCCCACCAAGACGTCCTGGTCACATACGTCATCCTCATCATCAAGTACCTGGAGGGCCAGCAAAGCCTAGTTCTAGCATGGCTGATAGTGGTTACCAAGATCGTGTGTTCTAGGATATATTTTGTTTATATAAACATAGACTGCTCCTTACCGTTCATATTTTCTCATCTTTCAGAATGTTGATAAACCACATGATATCTGACTTTGAACTTCATCGATAATTATAAGATTTTAAGTTAAAATTGGGACTTTAATTTATGCAAACTATTGGAATAAGATGTAAGATTTTCTTATATTTATACACACACATATATATGTATATATACTTATATGTATATATACTTATATATATATATATATATATATTTATATATAAATACATATATATACACACACATTTATATACATACATTTATATACATTTATATATATATACATATATATACATGTATATAAATTTCGTACAAATGGAAATAGTCTTCTGATTTAAGCCTTATATTTTCAGAACTGACAGCTTTCCTTCTGTTCAATTATTTATGTATTACATTTTAATCAATCCTTGATATTTATGAAGGAAAAGACGAAATTTTATATATATTCCTTATTTTAATTTTAAAAATGAGGTCCATAATTGACAAGTGGAGTAAGACTTAATTCTTTTGACAACTACGGGATTCAAACGTTATTGTACATTGGAATCTTTTAATATCCTTATTTAAATTTCACATAAATACAGTAGGAAACAACAGAAGGTAGTAATTACTGCCAGTAAATTATAGATTTACTAAAAATATTTTTTGGACTAAAAGTAACTATTAATTGCTACCTTTGAAGCATATCTTGTTAAAACAAAATTTATTTCAGCGAACAATTTTTAACTTTACAATGGCTTGTGAATCGATAGTGTCATATAGTTCATAATTATGATGGAAATCTTAGAAGACGTACGAATTAAATTTAATTAAACCTAAATTAAACAATTGTTTGTAGTACTCATGGAACAAAGAGCGAGACGTTTAGCGAGTTTAATAACACATTCGGCAATTGTACATTTAATTTTACGTGTCTGCATTTATCTTTGTCATGAGAAAGCAGTACATAGCACTTAAACAAGAAAAAAATTTTTTAAATATGTACACGACTGTATGCCCGTAATACTTTGTTACTTTTTATTCTTACAGCTATATATATCATCATTATGCTAAACTACACTATCGAATTATCAATATCTGTGAGGTACAGAAATATGATCCATATTAAAAATAAAATGATATGAGTGATATTTATCACCGGATATAAAAATACAAATAAAATTTTTTTAACACAGTAATTGGCTTTCTTTTGAAAGTTCCGTCGTTACGATCCACGTGTTAGATCAATGATCACTACAACATATGGATAAAATGACGAACACACATTCATATCACATATACTTCTAATCGTCGTCGTTTTTAAGAAATTGATCCAACGGATTTGGGCCCATTCTCTTCGGTTTGCTCGTTGATGATTTTTCCGTACTTTCAGCTGAAATAATTTAATATTCACGAATTTAAGAGAAGAATAAGCCTGATTGTTGTAAAATTATACATTCCCAAGCGAACCAAATATACGTATTTGTAATGAAAATAATTACGTGTCGTAGGTCGTTGAGCATTTAGACAACTGAACCATTCTGTCATGCTGATTTTTCTATCGTTGTTGATATCACAGTATCTAGGAAGCCTTTTTCCGCATCTTTGAAGCTGCCTGTTATTCGCTACCATCGTGCGGAAACTTTTCCATTCTTTCCTCTCTAGAACCTAAGGGAAGAAACATGATAAATAGAGTACCTCGTTCTATCAAACTGACCAGTGTAAGTTAACATAAATATTTAAGAATTTCATTGTCAAAAACATCTTCTATCCTTACCTTATTTTTGTTTTTATCAAGCATGACAAAATGCCAAGTTGCTATTTGCTCCTCTTTCGAAGCTTGCCACTTAGCTGTCGTTTCATCCGAATCTGTACCGGAGGCCTTCATCTTTTTGTGCATTAGGTCCATTAAATCTCGTAGAAACAATTGTTTCTTTTGTTCAGGACAACCTAATGCCGAAATTAAAAATATTTGAACAGGCGTATTTTTATGGGAATAGATAAATAAAACAAGGTAGAATAACGTGATTCAGTTACCTTTCATAGGTCTGCTAGGTATAGGTACCGGATTACAATTTGGGGTACGGTCTTTGGAAGATGTTCCAGGTATCGGTTTGCCAGTATCTTGGTACACGCACCAACAATAACCAGAATAACACTGCACTCGATGATACCTTCCGTCAGGTGTACATTCAGGTACATAAAATTTCTCTTGAGAATGTTGCCTCTCATCTTCTAATACGGATCGTCTGTCCGTTAAACAATCGTTTGCTGCAAATTACATATCGGTATTTTACCAATTTGATAGTTCCTTTAAAATACATAGGTTTGTATTTGCAATAATTAAAAATAAAATAACGTAAGACGATGAAAACTTTACACTTAATAACAGCTATTTTGTCTTATTATTAATATTGTAGTATCATGGACAAATGGCCTAAGAAATATCAGGTGAATCGTAAACAATACTGCGAGAAAGCCTAAGTGATGTTAGGCCAAAAGGGTCTGGAAACTTTAACGGGCCGAGCGGCCCAACAATGCGTCGTCCTCCTTCAGTCGAATAGTTACGCGCAAAAAAGGTCTATGTGACCATGACCGAAGACGGTTGCGGGACATGTACATGTTGGGGCTATGAGAAAAGACAAAGGAACCCTTAAGAAAGGACGAATTAACGGAGTCGTTACCGGGGGGTCGTTACCTGAAGGGTGGAATTGTGAAGAGTCGAGTTAGGGGAGTCGAGTGGCGAAGAGACGATTTATGAGTCGTGAGTTGAGAGTCAACTTATGAGGAGTGGAGAGTTGAGTTGTAAGTTATGTTCAGGATTTTGAGTGGCCTTCCGTTTATGGCTCGGACAGTACCTCTCCCTTCTTTGGGAAATTCTGAATTACCTGTCCTCCCCGAGCTGTAAACCTGACGACTCGGATGTTAGGGAAAAAATCCAGGGAGAACCCCCGGCCGAGAAGAGACGATGGACGGATGAGACTCAACGGCTGATGGGGAGTATCAACATATTAGGACACTCATCAAACAGAGCGTCGTACCGTACAGGTGAAATACTGGAGTCTCAACAAGATCTTACAACCGTCGTGTTGAGAGCAGACTACCGAACTGCCCTGCTTTTGTCCAGGTTTTCAGGACAGAGATAGGAAGAAAAAACAATATAGTATATAAGCACCGCTGTGCAACGACTTAAATACAATTATAAATTATAACGCTAAAAAAAACATGTAATTCCGACACACATAATATTGTATGGCTATGTCGTTACGTATCGGTACCTTTGCCTAAACCACCCCACAATCGAAATTCATTGTTTATTGTGAATAACATGTAATACACATCTTCTTGGACAATAACCGTTATATATATATGTCGGAGATGAAAGAACACCGGAGCTTTCCTTTGGAACTTTGGGAAAATCCCGTAATATTGTAATCTAGATTCTACCATAGCCGTAATTAAACAATAAAACTGAGAAATAGCTGTTTATGAGTTAAGTCAATTGCGATTACCCGGGATTTATGACAGTGGGCTTGGGCTCGAAGTGACAAAATGGGTCACTGAACGTAGCCACGGTGACGGGAGGGACGTGTACCTAACAGAGGTATAAAATAATTAAATATCTTCCCTTAAAAAAACAAGGATTGACCCGAGGGATACAGAGAGGAGTATATAAGGCAGTTCCACTTGGACTAGACCGGGATGCCTCCCCAATAAACAGCTGGGAGAAGACGACGAGGAGCGACTCCCCTGGTAGCAATTGTAAAAAGAGCTCGAGGTCGCTTCCACCAATCGTCGGGACGACCACCGTGGAGTTTTAGTCGGTAGGAGTCCGACACTACTCTGCTGTTGCGTGCAACAGCGAGTGTCCATGAGGATTTCTCCACGTACGAAAAAAAAAAAAAAAAGTTCCACTTGGACTGAGGATTCAGCTAGAGAAGTTCTATTTGTATTGTGAACAAGTACGTTGAGTGACAACCGAAATCGTGGATCAGTAAGTTGGGTTCGACTTTAGATTGAGGAAGAAATCGCATTCGTCATCCCGTTGACCGTGTATTCGTTACCGAACCCGGGGCCATCGTCACTAGTTTCGCGAGTGCTCAACCGCCGCGGTTAATCGTCAAGATTGTAACACCTCCATCGCATTGTTTAAATCAAGAAATTGAAAAGATTAGATGAGATATTAGGAATTTAAAAAGTTTTATAAAAATCTCACCGTCACTATCCTCTTTCGTATCGGTTGGATCATCTTTGAACGTTGGTCGAGAATGCACTGGAGCAGGATTGCCTTTCAATACTGTGAAAAATGGAAAATATGTAGTATGTATTCTCGTCGAATCTTTGTTCTTTCCACTGAATCAACAAAGTAACGGTAATAATCGGCCCATTCACCGAAATCGCGAGATTAATGTTAATTGTTATATACAAGGATAGCGTTTCTCTTTTTTTTTTTTTTTCTTTAAATATGACATGTCTTTTATTTCTGTATCATTGTACACTGAAAATTGTATATTTCTGTGTACAATGTGCGATCGTTTCGCACGATTTGTTAATGCAGCGGATAATTTAGAAAAAGAGACTCGTATTTACATTCGTTGATTATCACGACGTCGCACATTTGCTCTTTAGAATAATTTCGAAAAGACCGTCACCACCCAACAAACAATAAGATTCACACACAGACGCATACACGTTTTCCTTTTTCCATTCTCTTTCTTTTTATACAGCACATGCATGATATTAGAATAAATGCGAATTGTAAGTTCGGTATATGCTGGCTGCCTCTTTGCGTTCTCAAATCTTTACAAAAATTCTTTACAAAATCCTATCGATTTAGATGAATGAATGGGTGGTGACGCACGATTTTAAGAAAATAATTACAGAAAGATTATTTTTTTTTTTTTTTTTTATTATTAATTAGATAGATTCGAACGTACTTATAGAATAGAATCGTTTTAAACGAGTTTATCGTTCCCTGAAACTGTATGAATAAATTGAAGTCGTTTGTCACGAAGGAAATTGATATTTTCTTCTGAAATATAAATATACATGTTTTTAGCTATATAGAGAATATGAGAAATGAAAAGAACAGTTTTTGGAGTAAACCTGCTACGGGGATTCCTGAGGAATTTTTCCACGTCTGCATATTAATAGAACGATATCTTGTAGCAATATTTCTCACTTTGTACATTTCTATTTATTATACATCCGTCGTTAAAAATTCCAGAAAATATCGTGAGATAGAAAAATCTTTACGATTCCGATGTTTTTCATTATCGCGTATATAGTTTATAGAGCAATGAACGTCGCTGAATAGACCGAGAATTATTTGGCGATATCTCACGTAGCAAAGCGATCGTTTAAAAACTTATAAAAACAATTAGGTTACGATGTTTTTCTCTCGTAAATCTCTTTCACTCCATGTATATCTTGGGCAACTTTCTCAAAGCAAAAACAACTTTTTAATCAAGTTAGCCAAGAACGTCTGTATCGTATATTCAAAATCGTGTGTTCGTTATTAATTAGTACGTTAACGGAATGAAACATAGAGATAACGAAAAAAAGAGAGAAAAGTACAGAAAGTATTTCGAAACGAATGAAAGAAATACGTTAAATCGATGTACGTTCGACGAGAAAATTTCCCAAGCTTCACACGCGTGTGTTTAACGAGTACTGTATTAACGTGGTAAAAGAATTCACAAGGATCCCCGTGACAAGCGAATGGATAATGACGATAAGCGATAGATTTGAGAGAAAGAAATAACGTAGAAATGACGTGACAATGGTGTGTTTGATGTGCAGAACTAGGACTCACCTTGGTCCATGACCCGGGTCCTCTGGGCCTCAGGGACCTCGGGGCGCTCGTCTGCGGGGTTCAGCGACAAGAACAAACGTACTAAATGATAACAATGATGTCACTCAGCCGACCGGCCTTACCTATATGTACAATGTTTTTTTGTCATTCGCGCATCGCAGGTTTTGCTAGCAGAGCAGCGAGCGGTGGCGAACATCGAATAGTAGGGTTGGTCACTAAGAATTCTCAGGCAGGACTCCCTTCTTTCTCTCTCTCTCTCTCTTTCTCTCTTTCTCTCTCTCTCTTTCTCTCTTTAGCACGTACCCCAAACAATTTCCAGCGTTCTTACGTGTAACAGAACTCTACATGTACGAGTGTAATTTTGTTCTTTCTAAATGGTGGAGTATCCTGTTTAGTTTGTTCACCGGTAGGTAAGTTTGTCAGAAGGATTCGGATCAACTTCATGCGCTGACTTGGTCAGTGAAGACCATGCGATGTACACGTTAAGGGGATACGCATTCGGAGAAAATGGTTGAGACTGTTCGTTAGCGACAGAGGTATTTTTACACGGAATGTCTTTCCACTCGAGATCTTTGGAATTATGCAACGTGAAAATACGGGAACTCGAGGATCTTGGAGCTGCGGAAACGCGAGAATTGCGAGACTCTGAAAGACGAAAGCGCGAGCCGTCTGGAATCGTCTAAAAATTTTCTCCGAACGCGGTTCTCGAGTTTCCGCTGTCTACGCGCTTCGATCGGAGATCTTAGCTCGGGGAGTCAACAAAGTGCATGCTCGTCCGTGCATAAAGTGTTATTTCACAGTGTACTACAAGAGCTAGACGATCGTTTTATCTTTACTCTACGTTCTCTATGAAGACATTGCGAGCAAAGTGAAGTGAATTCTACGAAGAATCGAGGCAAGTGGAAGAATCGCGGTTGCGTAAAGTTGTCAATAGCCGATAACTGGAAGTTATTCCCGGGTCACACGAGTCGATACCAAAGAATCCTAGATCGGACGTGATTACTTAACATGCAATTGACTACGATACTACGTATCAACCAATCTACGTGTTCTCCGATACTTTTATACCGATGCAAACTACCTGTTTGGAAGACAGAAAGAAGCACGGGGTTAAAGCAGCGTTCTACGATAGATCAATACACGACGGTATTCCTCAAACAACTTCGTCCTCGAGATACATAAATTATCCTAATTTCTGACATGTTCTCGATATTACGGTAAATTTGAAAACCTATGTAGATATACCGCGTGACTCGCGTATTAAATAAAAAGACAAATCTAACTCACGTGATGAATAAAAAGATACCAGAGAATAGCATCTACTGTCTGTCTCACCTTCGGTAAGAATTACGTGTGTTGTACGAATGAAAAGCAAAGATCACATCTACACATATACGAATCTTGTACTTGAACGACGTATAATTTTTAAAACGGAAGAGAAAGGTTCTCGATCTAAGAGTTCAAAATAATCGATTAAAAATGGACAGTCTCGATGAAGCTATTATCTCACGACGTTGCTTACTGTTTCCTCTTTATCGTTCGCATTGCCTCGACAAGAATGTGGATAGCGTCGAGGAAATAGCGGTCACAACTAGTTGGGAGTTCTCGGATCCGGCAATAAATAAAACCGTTGCAAAGCGTGTCAGTTATAGCGCGTCGTTGGAGGATAATACCGGAAGATCGTCGTCGCGGTCGTCGTCTCGGCGTCTAAATCGAGGTATAAATTACAAACGGTGGCCGGGACAGGATGTCGCGCACGCCAAGGGCCGTCTTCTATAGTCGACCCGCTTAACATTCGTGAATCCTGCCGGAAGTTTGCCCACACTGCGACCGGCTACCGTGGAATTGAAGCAATTGACCTCGTGTACATGCGGTACTCGCGGTTAGCCTACGAGAATGACCGCCCGCGCGACGCGTCGCTTCGCTTCGTAAATCCGCGCCTACGCCAACCACGATCATCGCTGTTTCAAACTATCTGCCGGGGTTATCGCGCGACTGCTCCCCAAAAAGAGGTTCCAACCGAACGTCATTGTTTGCTGGTTCACGGTGAAACGTCGAGCCTTCTATTATCCGGGTTCTCTTGCGCAATAATTTAAGCTTTTTCATTAGCGAATTGACAAATTTACGTTCACGATTTTACGTCTATAATAATAAGAGAATCGATCGATTTCTAAAGTTTGTTTGCAAATGTTTGAGCCTTTCGGGTCGATGCTGTGTTCCAGAAGAATTGCTTCCTCGTGCGTTTTGCCAGCGTCATAATCGACTTTGTCGAAGGTTTAACACGTTGACTGCCACGCGTGTTTTCAAGGAAATCACCGTCAGACCACGCGTGCCGCAGTACCAAGCGTTCTCTGCTAGATACTCCCATCGATATTTTAGTAACGAGAGTCGTTCAAGCGATGGTCTCAAGAATGATCTCTCGTTTCGTTTGTTCGCAATATTCAAACCACTAGTTGTCGTTGAATGTAACGAAGGGAAGTGTGGTATAGATTATTCCGACCAAATGGTTTCTTATGCCACCAAAGTTAGAAAAGGTATCAAATGGTACAGAAAACTTGGCGTCCAACTCCTTCTGGGAATTTCTGTTGAGAACGCTTTGACGGTTTACAAAATTGTAACGAGGAAGGATATAAATATTAGAATATTTAGAGAGTTATTAGCTGCAAAATTATCAGGGCTGTCTGAAAATGCAAAAAATCCTTGTCTTCGATGGAGTCAGCATAATATCGCCGTTCGGAAAAATGATTGCGGGAGAAGCGTTAGATTATGCAAATAAAAGACGTCGAATGGACCGAACAAAGACGCAAAAAATTTAAAGAAAACAACGACTTATTGTCCAAATTGTCCCGACCATCCTCAGCTATGTATAGAATGCTTTAAAGTTTTACATTCTAAATAATTTTTTTAATAAACCATTTTCGTATTACCTTTGTAACAATTCAACAGTTTTATCATTATGGAATATCTTCTCAAATACGCGACACCCGATGGGTTACGCGACCTGATCAGAAACTTTGCTGACACTCGAATACGGGTATCGTGGCAGTCAACGTGTTAAAGAGGCACAGGTGTTGGTATGTTGTGACGAAGTATCGGGAAGTAATTTCTCCAGTTAGGATATGACTTTAACACGAAAGACTCGGACAACGCTGACGAACCAGACTGTAATAGTCTCGAGATCATTTGCTTGCAAGTCTTTGCCCCAATCGCAAACTTGTTACAAGTAAATTTTCTTATACGAGAGAATCGAGTCTGGTAATTCTGGTTGCTTGTAATTTTTCCTTGTACGTACGTTACGACGTAATGGTAATTGGATCACGCAAGAGGCTTTCGGACCAATTTGTCGTACCATCGATTATTCGGATACAAATTTTTTGAATCTATTTGACACGATGAAATAAAGGGACAAGGTTCGATGAATCTAATAGTAGAACTGTACACCTAACGCTATGAGTACCTATGTAGATGTATATACATAGACGATGAGAATTACAGTGGTATGATACAAATGAATGACTATATACATATGTACAGGCGCGCGATACAAATTTTCCAACTCGATTTTATAGGAAACGAAGCTTCAAACGTGTCATTAGAAGCGGACTTTCCTCGTTTTTTTTTTCTTCTTACTCCTCGTGTTTCCTTCTGTCAATGAATAATGGATGAATCGAAACGTGATTGAATTAGAAAGTTTGCGCTAGTTTTGCCGATCAGACTTTAATCAATCGTGCTTTTCCGGCTGAATTTTAATCTCACAGAATATTAGACTTGCAGATTCTACGAATTTTGGAGAAGGTACCTTTTTACGATTACTTTAATTCTACGTATCATAGAAAGACAAAGAACGAACGAAACTTTAGAATATTTCGTTACCGCACTGTAGTTGGCTTTACTAATAACTTTTATAAATATCAAAAAATTTTGATGAATCGGAACGTGATTGAAGTAGAAAGTTTGCGCTAGTTTTGCCGATCAGACTTTAATCAATCGTGCTTTTCCGGCTGAATTTTAATCTCACAGGATATTAGACTTGCAGATTCTACGAATTTTGGAGAAGGTACCTTTTTACGATTACTTTAATTCTACGTATCATAGAAAGACAAAGAACGAACGAAACTTTAGAATATTTTGTTACCGCACTGTAGTTGGCTTTACTAATAACTTTTATAAATATCAAAAAATTCTGATGAATCGGAACGTGATTGAAGTAGAAAGTTTGCGCTAGTTTTGCCGATCAGACTTTAATCAATCGTGCTTTTCCGGCTGAATTTTAATCTCACAGGATATTAGACTTGCAGATTCTACGAATTTTGGAGAAGGTACCTTTTTACGATTACTTTAATTCTACGTATGATAGAAAGACAAAGAACGAACGAAACTTTAGAATATTTCGTTACCGCAATGTAGTTGGCTTTACTAATAACTTTTATAAATATCAAAAAATTCATAGAACTGCGTGAAAATAATCGCAGAATGTTGAAACTAGGCGAACATAAGGAAACATTCTCGAAAATAGACAAATGTAAAATTCACAGTGTCGCAACAGAGTGCCTAAACGAAACACTATGCGTCGGTTAAAATTAATTCCATATACAATGAACATAAAAACACAACGAAGGATGCTATATTATTCAAACATTTGCGATCGTTGTATCATCGAACGACGATGTTAAAATGCCACGCGATCGGCAAATGGAAAAAAGATAGAAAAAAATGAATTTTCATTTCGAAAGGCGAACGTTTATACGTAAATGGAGGTCGTTAAAACGTCGAACAAAACGATGGAACTATGCGAAGAATGTTGTGTCGCGTTACTTCGTCACGATCGAATAAATTACGCTTCTTTTGCAAGAGATATATCGCTTTGTCCGTTTGTCGGATAAATAATAAATTGTGCGCATTTCCTACATGCTTGTAATTTAATCACCGACGATTACAGGTTCGACAAATTTGCATTTAATTGAAACTGCTACGTTCTTTTCTCTCTTCGTTCTTTTTTAACGTGATGTTACAGCAACGAAAGGGAAAGGCTTAGAATTTGATGGTGATTCGTGGGTTATAACAAATACATGTATACGTTTAAAAGCGACCCAGCAAGGCAACCTCACCCAGGAAACGAGAAAAGAAGAGCACCATGCGCAGTAATTGCTCGATTGCAATGCCACGCGAGTAGATTAGCGCGTGTTAGGCAGCGTTAAGTACAAATGGTGATGTTAATCCCGATTTACGATCGCCATAAAAGCTGTATCCACGAATTTATTCTCCCCGCGATATCAGTTTACTGTTTTACAATGGACGAAGAATTTATTTACTACGATAACTTTCGTTACTCGTCGTGGATCACAGTGGCGTATGGTACGTTGGAATTAACATTATGGTGTTTTATTCTTGCACGAAAACGATCTTGGATCCCTTCTTACGTTCCTTCTCCGATTACATAAGAGACGCATCGGGATTTTGAATTTCATTAACGAAAGGAATTTTTATTCCATGTTCGATGGTATGCGAGATCTTGCAGGATGATTCAGAAAATCCGCATAACTCGTAATTCTCTCTGAAACCAACATGGGAGGAAGGAAACAAATTTTTACGTGCTTCAAACGAGACCGTTTAGAAGCGATCTTACTAGAAAATGTTCTACCGACCCCTTTTTATATTTGCCTATAAAAAAGAGTTACGTGACTTGTGATAGTTTCTTTTTTGAATCAGCCTGTATATCAAAATGACGGTCCTAGAGGAGACGATGTTTCGTGGCGCAACAGCGTGGCGCCGCTTCGCAAATATCAACGTGTTCAAAACTGATTTATGCACTCAACAACCTCGCCTGTGACCATGAGAACTCTCGCCTACCAGGAAAGCGGTGTTAGCAAGTATTTGCAGCTCCAATTGATAATCCCGGGTTCAACAGTACCGTTCTCGATGAAAATCTCATTGAAACATAATAAAAGCAACAAAATGTATCGTATCGAATATTTGAAATATATCGAGATAGACAGACTCGTTTAAGCAATCGTTTAAGTTCGAAGAAGGGAAGAAAAATCGTTGGTCCGTGCAAGTGTGGTCCAAGAGGCCGAAAAAGGTCCTCGAGATTTTGCCTTTATGGTGTGAGATGCACGTGCACCACGTGTTAAACTTACGAGTGAAGTCGTTCGCAAGGCAGGCACCCCATTCTTGCCTAGAGAGTTTCAAATCCCGATTTAGGTCGCACGTGCGGGCGAACGTGCGAGCACATTTCTTCGGCCTTACCGCCTTCTTCGCAAGCCTCCTCAATTCCTTGTACTCTGCCCTATCCAAGTATCCATCCCCATTTTTGTCCAGTGTCACGAATTTCCACGACAATACTCTTTCTACATTTTTGTCGCCTGTTTCAAAAGAACGAATAAAAGTTAATAGCGAAAACATATAGCGTCTCGTGTGTTTCTTAGATGTTTCTATTTCTATCACCTCGAATATTATCGAGGAGAGATACTTTTTAAATTATATTTTTAGACTTCTCGATTTAATTCTAGAACAAGCAACCGCGAGAAATATACAAATATTTCAAGATCAAGCTTCCACTTATCCTCCTAATTTATATGATACATAATTCATTGGAGGAAAGAGAAAAGAAATAGATTTTATATATATTTTCCAGAATTTTACAAATCATAGGATCACTGTCGTGGTCATACGCTATATTTAACAATTATCGTGCGCAATAGCTTGGTGTTTCTTTTCGATTCAGATAACAGTTAGACATTCAAGACGCCGAAGGAAGAAGATACAGACTCTACGTGAATATATTTTTAGGAATTCTACACCTTGCAATTTCATATTTCTTTTCAAATAAGACAACCATAAGAAACAAAACGAATCGCTAAGATATTTTCCAAAATCTTTCTAACGACCCTCTCGTCTTTGAGCTTAAATACGCGTCACGATGTTTCTTCTTGAATCCTCACCATCGGCAGAGATGTTCGTCCGCCTATACTCGATCTTGAAGTTTTCGATCAGGTTGCCGTTGAACTTGGACTTTTCCGCTCGATCACACGTATTCCTATGCTTGCTGCTATACTGCCTTCGCTGCTTCCAGTTCGGCGAGCGCCTCCTTTGGCCGCTCCTGGTGGAAGCAGTAGATCTGGGACCAGGTTTTTTCACACATCTTGGTCTTTCGTTTCTTACCGAGGTGTCGGGCAGTGGTCTGCCCTGCGGCGTCACGCACCAACAGTACCCGGTTTCCTCGTGACATTGCACCGGTGAGTAAGTGCCATCCGAACGACAGACTGGTCGTGCACCCGGCCTGGCAGTCAGTCTTGCGGAGAAGCATGCTGGTGTCTCTAGATGGACAGGTTCGATCATATTGTTCTTTGTTAGATATCGTTATTTTCGTAAATGTACGCGTATCTTTCAGCATGCACGTTTGTCTTGCTAATTATATTTACCTTTCGGTACCTAGTCCTTGTATTTGCAAAAATTTTATATAGAACACGGAAGAGAATGATTGTATCGTATTTTAAATCTTAGGCTACTTTACCATCATTGGATTCAGCTAGAATTATACGATAATTACTTATTATTCACGTTATAGTAGCACGTCAGAATAATTTAGTTATAATTCTCAATGAGAATTGATTGTAAACTACTCCCAAATAAGAAAAAAAAATTTATCATTAGTCTGTTATATATTTTTTAATTCTAATATATCTGTATGTATACTACGTATTTAAAAAATGTATTGCTTTTATAGTTACAACCTTGAAATATCGATTTATCAATACGTAATTCGAACGTAACTGTCGAAATAATAATTTTGTTAAGTGATAAATCGATACAAATTAACTAATAGAACTAACTGAAAGTGCAACGATATATTTTTTTTATCAGGTATAGCGAGTCCTGACGCAGGAACGACAGATAGTTAGTTCCATCCTAGCGAAAGGATCGAGACAAGGATAAGGGAAGGAGTACTTGGAACGTTTTTCGCGTAATTATTAAATTAAATTAAAGATCTACCCATTAGGAAGAATTATATTTCTTATGAATTATTTAAAGGCAAGCTTTTACACTCACGAAACAAGAAATTCGAAAGACAATCATTCTCTTCGTCTAGTTATTTGATTATCCTTGGAATCTCTTCTCCCGAGTATAAGATTTCATTTGTTAAAATTTCTTCTTTTTATTTGGAAGAATTTTACAGTCAATTCTCATTGAAAATTACAAGTACATTATTCTGGAGTGGCACTATGTCGTGTTTGATAAATGTTTATAGTATGTTTGATTCTAATTGAGTCTAATGCTTCCATCTAAAGAGTATTGTCTTTTTAGCCTGCGGATCTGATCCGTCGTGTCAAGTAATTGGGTAGCTAGTGAGTTTTGGTGGTTGTTAACTCTTGTATTGGGTCAGGTTGGGGTTACATTTCTTATGAATTATTTAAAGGCAAGCTTTTACACTCACGAAACAAGAAATTCGAAAGATAATCATTCTCTTCGTCTAGTTATTTGATTATCCTTGGAATCTCTTCTCCCGAGTATAAGATTTTATTTGTTAAAATTTCTTCTTTTTATTTGGAAGAATTTTACAGTCAATTCTCATTGAAAATTACAAGTCAATTATTCTGGAGTGGTACTATGTCGTGTTTGATAAATGTTTATAGTATGTTTGATTCTAGTTGAGTCTAATGCTTCCATCTAAAGAGTATTGTCTTTTCAGCCTGCGGATCTGATCCGTCGTGTCAAGTAATTGGGTAGCTAGTGGGTTTTGGTGATTGTTAACTCTTGTATTGGGTCAGGTTGGGGTTACATTTCTTATGAATTATTTAAAGGCAAGCTTTTACACTCACGAAACAAGAAATTCGAAAGATAATCATTCTCTTCGTCTAGTTATTTGATTATCCTTGGAATCTCTTCTCCCGAGAATAAGATTTCATTTGTTAAAATTTCTTCTTTTTATTTGGAAGAGTTTTACAGTCAATTCTCATTGAAAATTACAAGTAAATTATTCTGGCGTGGCACTATGTCGTGTTTGATAAATATTTATCGTATGTTTGATTCTAGTTGAGTGTAATGCTTCGATCTAAAGAGTATTGTCTTTTTAGCCTGCGGATCTGATCCGTCGTGGCAAGTAATTGGGTAGCTAGTGGGTTTTGGTGGTTGTTAACTCTTATATTATATCTATTACTGAATTTGCATATTTTTTCTTTAACTGTGGCTATCTTAAGGTCGCGATTTGTGAAAAGTTAACGATAAAAAGAAATCGGATGGAATTGTAGTTTCTGATAATAATTATTCCTTTGACGAAGTTATTCTAATGCGACTACATGGCGAAGGTACAGTAATAATCACTAACACTATTACGAGAAGAATGCATCACCCTACCTGGACAAGGGCCAGTGTGTTTGATAAGAATAGACATGCCTTGACACTGCTTCGAGATGACCCGACACTGACTCGAATACGTAACACCGTCGCTCCCACATACCGGTGTACTTGCACCGTCACTCATTGTACATTCGGCTATCCTTTTTCTGCACTCCTCCTAAAACACACGACCCACACACGATGCACAATTATGTATGTTAAACGTTCATGTTACTAGTACAATCGTATAAAACATATAACCAGCTTTTTCTCCATTTTTTAGTAGGATATCGCTTAAAAATCATTTATTTCTCCAAATTAAATCAAACAAATTTAAAGAACACCGTGTAGGAAATAAATATATAATATGTATATATATATTTTTTTTATTTTGAATAATATATATATTTTTTTTAATTTATAACATTATAGTATGGAACATTTAATTATTTCATATGAATTTTTCCTATACAGCATATCAAATATCTCTTGATGACGACTTCCATTAAAAATAGCAATGTGTAATGTAAATTTAATTCCTTTATAATTACAATATGCTTTTTCCATATCTGTATAATTAGATAATGTCATTAGAAAATGAGATACATTATTATCTGTAAATCTCCAAGTTCCTACCGTGAGTAATGTCACTCGACTATGATGATTAATCATCGTGAATCACTTTACAGAAGCACTTAAATGTAGTCAAGTGTTTGGCATTTTGACGATTTCCCTTTAAACGGACATGGCAGAGGAAGGATGAAAATGAAAACTGGTCGAACATTTCGTTGGCTGACTAATTCTTTCGCGATTTTCCTTGAATCCACCAACATCGTTTGATGTTCCAGGAAGATCGCTGACGCGTATGTGTTATCTTTCGTGACCTCTTACGCGTGACTGCGAATCTCATTTCTTACAACCATAACCGGCCACAGGGATCGTTTTCCCACCTTTGAGAGGAAAATCAAATTTACCAGAGAACTTTTATTTCGAGCTTCTGTAAGTGACATTAAACCTCCATAACTGTCTCAACCAAATACGTAGATATACAACTTTCGAATTACGATAAAGCTTTCAACAAACGTTCATTCGAACGTAAGCATTCATAATGTAATTCTTAATTCGTATCTTTACATATGTTCTGTAATTTCTAAAATATATGATGCGTTATCTTATCACAACAAAACTAGGAATACGAATAATAACGCTATCTCGTACTAAGAACTATTTGTAAGAAGAACTAACGCGTAAGAAGTATTTTATATCGATGAGAGCTGTGATAAGTTTAAAGCATTTACGACAAAAAAAAAAAAGAGGGAGAAAGTAAAATAGATATTTTCAACGATAATCTTATAAATGGGAATCAAAGGCAACAAATAAAATATCATAATACTATGATGATAGACGTTAAAACGAGAAAATAGTCGTAATAATAGGACGAAAAATTGCAATTAAAATACGCACATCGTTATTCGACAAGGCAACATGTTCAATGATCTACATGCAAAGATAGATGTTTAACATTTCTATAAATAAAATGTATATTTTACATCGATCTACAGAGTACTAATGTAAGCATGTTTTCGATGAGTAGGCTGATCACTCGCCAACTGTCACACAGGCGACAGTGTAGACACGTACAGAACGTGCGATTTATTTTAATTAATTTTAAACGACACGACTCGATGCAAATATGTACACGAAAATTCCTGAATCGAAATCCTCTGTACTACAGGAATGATTCACTGGTAATAGCGTGGAACAGAGGCGTCTTTAACACGGAGGAGGCGCCTCTGTACAGTAAAGAAGGCGCCTCGAATCCATCAGAAGAGGCGCCTGGATCATTACGTCATGCATTTGCATTGCACGGAATGTAAAACCCGATTTACGATCTTGAACGTACGACCGTGTCAGTAATTACGCTCGTTGAAATGATTGAATGTATCGTCGAGAAATACGCTGCTAATTACCGTCGGTGAAATATCGTCGTCGTCGTCGTTGCCTCGTTGTCATTTCCTACGTGCCTTTCCTGCATAACGCTTTTATTTGAATAAACATAATCGTCCGATATGTGAAACGATGCGACTGTACTGAAACGACACGACCGTATAAATCATTCTGAGTACCTTTTAATTCAATTAACTTCGACAGTTTTACGATAGTAGATATACATTCTACGACGATCGACGTAGTAAGGAAGAGAGGAGAGAAGTTAGAGATATGCTCGAAGGAGGAAAATAATCGTTAGAGCGAGATCACTTTGCCTGGCGATTTTGCAAATTTGATATTTCCATCTTTTATTAGAAATTCCTGTCGAACAACGAAGAATCTCAAGCCTCGACGAGCACTTATTTCTAATTGAATAGGAGAAATCTTTTGAAACCGGAAACAATTAACAAGAATAGGATGTCGTTTTCCAAACAGAGCCACTTCGTACGTTAAAATCCTTTTAATGGCAGGAAACGTCGTGCATGAGAACTCGTAATGTCACCTACGTCACCTAACACCACCTAAGTCACTCAAGTTATAGATCCAATCGATAAATTCCCTTAAGACGTTCGTATAATTCAGTATCATTTGTAGATTCCATCTTTTACATAAATATTATAAAAAATACACTTATTACATTTCATGCTATGTACCTTAAAACATACATGAAGGATTTTCTATATAATTTTGTCTGACGCCGTTTCGGCTCTTAAGAGACAAACCAAGAAAGCATCTTTTATACAATTTTCAAGATAATTCGCTCTTAAAACCATCGACGTGTTAATTTTCCAACGGAGGTGTATACGTACGTGTGTACACGCTCCGAAAAAATACATTGGATTTAGCCTGCCTCCGCTGTGACTTCTAAGAACGACAACCAAGAAACCGAGCTTGCCACAATCTTCGAGGAATATAATTCATCGTCGCTACCGCGAACGTATTAAACGTTATTACTTATCGGCAGAGGTAGATATATGGTCCATTAAAAATACGTTTCCGACTGCCGTAAGAAGCTATAAAATCAAATTCGATGTTCACGAGCGAGCGGCGTGTTCGATAAGCAAATAAAAGGCAAACGACCGAGAAGCGAGATATAACGGTGTCAAAAGGAGTCCGATCGAGGGCCATCGGTTTGTAACAACGAAATTCCCTCGAAACGAAGACTCTCGGACCGATCCATCCAGCAGATAATCGTAACCGGAGGTGGCGCCCGATTGGTAGCACGCACCCTCGTTCCTCGAGAATGCGTTACACCGCGTGCACGCAACGCGATGCAATATATGTACGCATAATAGGCAGAGTGCAACGCGGTGTAGCGTAGAATAATCGGGGTTACGCGTTGAATGCTAACACGAACGAGGAACGTGCGCTCGACGATTGCACGCTTGGCGCCACCGTGGACGCGATTCAAGAAAACGACGCACGCGACCGTCAAATTGTGCTGTAATCACATTCGATTGCATCCAATCGTATCTCTGCCGCTCTTTCCTTCTTCTTTCCGTCTCCTCCTTCTTTTTTCTTCCCTTTTTACGACGAGAGGAATTACTCGTGAGTTTTTCTTCGCTTCTAAATGACTCTATCCTTTTTTATGTGCGTTTCTTTCGCTGTTATTAATCGTAGGAATTAAAGTTACAAGAGTTAAAGCAAGTGGCTGCAACGAAGAAAAAAGAAAGAAGTAAATTCTGGCCTCTTGAGAATTGTGTCGTGATGAAGCTTAACGTTGAACGGTGATTAACGTGTTCGTCGTCGATTGAATTTTTATTTTCTGTGCTTTATGGTATCGTGTAGCGTATCTATATTAAACTAAAAAAAAAAAATTCGTCTATTTAGGAAATTGAATTTCGTTTTTGTTATAGTACAAATAATAGACGTTGTAAGGAACAACGTTGTAATAATAGACGTTGTAAGGAACGTCGAAACTTTTCCTTCACTTTTTTCAAATACTTGTCATTTACGAGAAATCACTTGTCTACGATACCGTGTACACCCAGTATGCTCTTTAAATCGATCGTTATAGAAGATTTCTTTCACAATTGGAACTTTTCCTTTGCGTCATCAGTATTTGTTTACTGTATCGCAAAATTACGCGACCACGTGTACTCTTCCCTTTAATTTCTTCTCCGATCCGTTCCACTTCAATCGAATTCTATTTTCCAAAGGATGGAGTAACTTTTATTAAATTTAATCAATTAATATTTTGTTCTATGTTTTAATATAGTTTTTATATAACGTATGTATACATCGTTCGGACGAACTAATACATATGTATAACAGCGATGACATAACATGATTAGTAATTATCTGCGCTAGTTAAGTGGCGCCGCAGTGACCTGTTGTCTCATGTACATGCGGTTCTCTTCCTTCTATATCGTTGAAACGTATATTATTGTAATATATGGTGAAATAAAGGAGAACAAGAATCTGACGCTTCAAAAGCTTATAATTCATATAAAAAACAAAGTAAATATTTAGTCGATATAGATTCCAAAATCAAAGGATTTTATTTATGGCGTACGATATCGTAAATAAATTTTTTCATGACACACTAAATGTATTCTAAATTTGCCAAGTCATTTTGAAGGCATTATTGTGCTTATTAATGGATTAATTATCGATTGAATTTCGTGTATGGATGGTACGAAGAGAAAAGAACAGAAGGTAAATTTCTATTCTCTTTCTACGACCATAGAAATACTTCTATCTTCCTTGTAATACAGGAAAGCAAGAATGATAAACGAATGAAACGTTCTTTCAAGAAAAGAGGAAGGAACAGTTCGAAATATAGCTGAATATGCAATCCAAAATTTGTATAATACACCTGTCTCGTACTTTGAAATGGAAAGGATAACGCATCAAATATCTCTTGTAGACGTTAGAGCAAATTTACTTGTGCGTTTTCTGTAACTGGCACTGTATTTAATCTACATTGATTAAATAATCTTTCACTTTTCCTCGTAAAATGCTAAGAATCTTTGAAATTTTAGATCAATCAAATTTTTTATCACTCCGTGTAATAGAAACGCGATCGTTTCCCAAGTGTGCTAACAGTAACAAACGCAAATGTTCGTTTGATAGGTTGCATAAGTCTTTATAAAAAGCGCATAACTTCTCCGAACAATTTTTCTGAATCGTACGCTCGCTTATGGCAAGGATAAAGACACGTTCCAAGGCACGCAAGTAAGTACATAAGCCTAATGACGGGTTCTCGAAGAAGGTGCCGCTTTTTTTTTCTGTAGAACAGACAACGAACGAAACACAATGATTTGTCAGTGCCTTTGATTATAAGGGTCGCTAAGATAGTTGCCTGAAAAAGGTGATTAAAGAACGAACGTTTACGCGTAGCCACCTCACACGGAGCTCGTTATTAGCAACAGAGTTGTATTTTACGCTTTGATCTAACATCGAAGTTGCTATTGTTTATTGACGTGGTTCTATTTTATGTCGTACATTTAGTTCAGGGCAAACTGATTTGTTTGAATATCATCTAGTTTTAGAATGTTACGTTTGCTTTGATAGATATCGTATTAATGGTATCTATTTGACAGATAATGATTATTAAATTAATATTTTGACAAATTTTGTAGCGATAATACTTGGTAAAACGACGATAATTATTATTAAATTATTTGTTGATTCTGCATTTTAATATTTTCTAATTTTAAAGCGTTACCTTAGTTTTTGGCAAATATCGTATTAACGGTGCTTGGTAAGATAATAATAATTACTCAATTATTAAATATTATAGTATTAAGTATTATTAAATTATTTTTTAATTTCGCATTTCAATATTTTCTAATTTTAGAACGTTACCTTGGCTTTTGGCAAATATCGTATTAACTGTACTTGGTAAAATAATAATAATTACTCAATTATTAAATATTATAATATTAAGTATTATTAAATTGTTTTTTAATTTCGCATTTCAATATTTTCTAATTTTAAAACGTTAGCTTTTGGCAAATATCGTATTAACTGTGCTTGGTAAAATAATAATAATTACTCAATTATTAAATATTATAATATTAAGTATTATTAAATTATTTTTTAATTTCGCATTTCAATATTTTCTAATTTTAAAACGTTAGCTTTTGGCAAATATCGTATTAACTGTGCTTGGTAAGATAATAATAATTACTCAATTATTAAATATTATAGTATTAAATATTATTAAATTGTTTTTTAATTTCGCATTTCAATATTTTCTAATTTTAGAACGTTACCTTGGCTTTTGGCAAATATCGTATTAACTGTACTTGGTAAAATAATAATAATTACTCAATTATTAAATATTATAATATTAAGTATTATTAAATTGTTTTTTAATTTTGCATTTCAATATTTTCTAATTTTAGAACGTTACCTTGGCTTTTGGCAAATATGGTATTAACTGTACTTGGTAAGATAATAATAATTACTCAATTATTAAATATTATAGTATTAAGTATTATTAAATTATTTTTTAATTTCGCATTTCAATATTTTCTAATTTTAAAACGTTACCTTGGCTTTTGGCAAATATGGTATTAACTGTACTTGGTAAAATAATAATAATTACTCAATTATTAAATATTATAATATTAAGTATTATTAAATTGTTTTTTAATTTCGCATTTCAATATTTTCTAATTTTAAAACGTTACCTTGGCTTTTGGCAAATATCGTATTAACTGTACTTAATATTATTAACTGTATTATTAACTGTATTAAATATTATAATATTAAGTATTATTAAATTGTTTTTTAATTTCGCATTTCAATATTTTCTAATTTTAGAACGTTACCTTGGCTTTTGGCAAATATCGTATTAACTGTACTTGGTAAGATAATAATAATTACTCAATTATTAAATATTATAGTATTATGTTACAGGTATAACGAGTATCCTGCTAGTAATATTTGTTAAAAAGTTAAAAATATTTACGAATTTTCAGGAATGTCACTGTTAAATTCGATAATTAAAGGAAAGACAACAAGATAGGATATTCAGGTTTCTGGGCAAATATTTCGAGTTTTAATGGAGTTTTGCGTTGCCAAAGAAGATGAAAAATTTGAGGCAACACGATAACCAAAGCATTACCATAAAGCGAAGATGTGCAAATCGTTGAAATCCTCGCGAAGGATACACGCCAGTAAATGATCCTTTAACATTCAGACGGTGTTCCTGGCCGACTGGAAGCGATAATCGACTTCGAATATTTAAGCAATCACGAGAACCTGGACTCCTGCGTTACGTCAAGAACGTGCGCAAGTATTCAGATAACTATATGTGTAAGTACTTGAATACGAATTGATAATCAACGCTATTATTGTTGTTCGAAGATGTTGATTCCCACTTTCTCCTTATCTATCGGCTGAATAGGAAATAGCTGAGAAGTTGCTTATAGAATCTTTAATACCGCGTTACTTTTCAATTCCAAAATTTTCTTCTCATCTCGATGAATTTTACACGCTATTTTCGATTGCCCGATTTGAATTTTGGTAAAGATAATAATCTTTTAGCGATCATGAGAATCGGTACTTTGTTATTACACTTGAGAAGATGCTTAGCTATTCTCAAAAAATAAACTTTTATAACGTGTTAAGTATATTTCTATTAGCAACGATACAACTACGACATGCAGTATACGACAACAATAAATAATTTCGAGTCGATTTAATGAAATACAATCTTCGTAGAAGCAGCCTGTCGCAGGCAATGCAGGAAAAATGGATCGATATCCAAAATTCTGTCTTCTTTTATCTTCACAACTATTTATAAAAATATTACATTATCGTACTTGTGTAAGTCGGTGTTTTGACGAAGAAAATGTCCTATTAGCAATTGTAATATATACACCGTTAAAATATTCAAAGTGCAAATGTTTTCAAGAAACTGGTTCCGTAAGTCTCTCCCGTAATTATGCCAATTCGCGAAATAATAGCACCTACTTATAAAACTTATAAAACAATGAGATATATCGGTACAGAGACTTATCGTTATCTAACTTGTATAGAAACGAACGAGCCAATAAAAGTCAACGTTTCAAGGAACGAACGTGGAGAATCCCAGTCACGGAATCCATTAGCAGGAAAATAATGATAGAAGCGGCGTTCGCTGTTGAAATTCTACGGTAGCGATCTCGTGTAATTGCATTCTCACGTCTAATTTGTTTATCGATAAACTAACCAACCGTTTCCGTGCGTGCCATTATCGATCGTAAAGTAGATTCGTCCACGAGGAAATTAATTAACCGGCCAGGATCTCGCGTTTAATTGTTGCCAATAGCACGATTTCATCGTGTGTCACTTGTCTCGTTTACGAGAGCATTTCGAGCATGTAACATTAAAAAGATTGAGGTGGGAAGAAAAAGAAATGGGGAAAATCGATAGCATAATTTGGTGTGTGCGGACGAAACGGGTTTTTCGGCGCGTAATCGCGCGAGCCAAAGCATTTCCTTTCTGGCAGAAAATAAATCTCAACGAGAACGCTTCGAAAACTCGTGCTCCAACGATCTCATCGACGTTCAACGAAAACGATATTAAAACGATTCGCGGCTTTACTTCAAATGATAACCGTCGAGTTGTTCGTTATTTATCAGCAGACGAGATTTTATGGTGGAGATAAAGGGGGATAAAATAAAATAAACGTAGATGAAAATATACAAAGTTCCTACGAGAGTCGATTTTTCTTGATTTCCTGATTTTCACGTTACTGAGTGAAAGCAACATTGTGAAAAGAAAGATTTTAATATGAAATGGTCGAGAAAGGGAAGCGATAAATTCACGGTGTTTCATGAGAAACAAATAATATTTGTTTAGTTATTAGTTAGTTTAAATTCACGACTATTAATCTGTATATAACCATTGTCATTCGTATTTTTTAAATATTTCATCGGATGAAAAGACGTTAATCTTTTAGACTCCGATCTAGTCTAGCATAGAAGTTATTTTGTGCTCTGCACTTACATCGTCTTTGATGGGTTAAAACTACGACTAACGAAACGATCAAAATTTCTGCCATTTGATTTTTCATTAGACTTTTTGTCGAAGTGGTCACCGCTTCTAAGAAAACTCTACAACTGGTCTTTTAGTTTTCTCAAGCATTGAAGCCATCGACAGCGTATAGACAAAAGATTGGGGCGAAGTCAGACCATAAACTGTAGACAGGTGACGATGGCTTCAGGGTTTTCAGTCATAGGGTAACACTGGATCTGAATCGGCTCATATTATATTTCTTCTTTGTATTAAAATATATATGTAATGTGGCCAATCTCGGGTTAATTCAGGTGATCGATTCTGAAGTCCGAAAATCGAGCTTATTGTGAAAATACTTAAATGAAATACAGGAGTAAACAACAATTAATACTAATGTATAACAGTAATAAATAAATAACAAGTTCTGTGCAATGTCTACCTGAAAATCGAGAATCGATTTTCAACGTCCTGAGCTACCGATCTTTTTCCGTCGATCTTCAATGTTTTAAACAATTCTTTCTTCTGGGATCTTGTCTCTCTGACGTTGCTCTCTGTCCGTCTGTCTGGGAAATGCGTGTCTCTCAAAATGGTTGTCCGTAAAACAAAAGTCGTTCCGTCCGTGAACAAAGAAAGTCGTGCTGTCCGTAAACGAAGAGAGTCCTATCGCCTTTGAACTCTAAGGAGTTTACATATATTTTCTACCTTACAATTTATCCACGCGTTCCTTTGTATTCACATACATCTAATAGCCTCAACACTTTTCAGTAGGCTTTTCGTTAGATTCATTTTCGTTTAATTTGTTTGCTAGAAACACGCGACCCCTTTTGACGATATTAATATTTACTTCTACGTGTCGAGACACAAAACACAATTACATATGAGTTTATTTACATCTACCAATCTATTTGTTACTGATTTATTTATGTATATCGTTTTGCTTTAATTCCATTGAACTACGTAGAATATATTTAGCTGCGTGTCAAGGATCGGAGGTTCCACTGTCAAAACGATTCGATAAACGAATTTTAAATTGACGCGATCAATGAGCTTTAAACGTATCCAATGAGTTCATCAAACGAATTAGATATAACCAGTTTAAATTATTATACACAAACGTCCATATGAGATACGAGGACTAACGCGGTAAGGGTTTCAACGATCAGTTGATTGCTATAGATACAGGCCATAGTAACATCCTGTGGCTAATTAGAATTCGTGGAAAGAGAACAGGTCATGTGTATTCAGCGCTAGACGACACGCAAATGCAAATTTCTACAAACAGAAGTCGACCAGCGTGATTACTTGTTGCACCTGTCTGTCGCTGGTCGCCTACGTTCAAGTGTATTTAAAGTTCCATACGTTTCGTGCTTGATAGCGATCACGTGGACAGCGGTGTGTCGAACAAATTCAAATCGATCCTGTTCCAGAGTAGCCGGTTTATCAGCGAAAAGCGAAAAATTCCCGTAGAACATTTATCACGCTGTGTTTGACCATTTCTATTAATATCGTTCCGCCGTGGTAATATGTATCGAATTATGTGTAGGTATATTAGGTCGTTGAGAAATTGGTCGTGGAGAAATTGTAGGATTTAGAGACATGTTTTCATGGAATTAGTAGTTTATTAAGTAATATATGCAACGTTTCTTTTGGTGGTCGTTTGCTATGTTTGTAATTAGAAGTATTCTTTGATCTTGGACAAATAATTAACATTTTCAGACTCCTACATTTGCAAATCTTCCAAGTCATGAAGCTTCAAGCTTCTGCACCTTCAAAATTTTACATCTTCGATGGTTCAAATTGTCGAACATCGGAGTTCGTAAATTTGTAGATTTCAAATTTTTAATTTTTCCAATTTTCAAACTCTTGCATTTGCAAATCTTCCAAGTCACGAAGCTTCAAGCTTCTGAACTTTCAAACTTTTACATCTTCGATGGTTCAAATCGTCGAACATCGGAGTTCGTAAATTTGTAGAATTCAAATTTTTAATTTTTCCAATTTTCAAACTCTTGCATTTGCAAATTTTCCAAGTCACGAAGCTTCAAGCTTTTGAACCTTCAAAATTTTACATCTTCGATGGTTCAAATCGTCGAACGTCGGAGTTCGTAAATTTGTAGATTTTAAATTTTTAATTTTTCCAATTTTCAAACTATTGCATGTGCAAATTTTCCAAGTCACGAAGCTCCAGCTACTGAACTTTCGAAATTTTACATCTTCGATGATTCAAATCGTCGAACATCGGAGTTCGTAAATTTGTAGAATTCAAATTTTTAATTTTTCCAATTTTCAAACTCTTGCATTTGCAAATTTTCCAAGTCACAAAGCTTCAAGCTTCTGAACTTTCAAAATTTTACATCTTCGATGATTCAAATCGTCGACCACCGGAGTTCGTAAATTTGTAGAATTCAAATTTTTAATTTTTCCAATTTTCAAACTATTACATGTGCAAATCTTCCAAGTCACGAAGCTTCAAGCTTCTGAACTTTCAAAATTTTACATCTTCGATGATTTAAATCGTCGAACGTCGGAGTTCGTAAATTTGTAGATTTCAAATTTTTAATTTTTCCAATTTTCAAACTATTACATGTGCAAATCTTCCAAGTCACGAAGCTTCAAGCTTCTGCACCTTCAAAATTTTACATCTTCGATGATTTAAATTGTCGAACACCGGAGTTCGTAAATTTGTAGAATTCAAATTTTTAATTTTTCCAATTTTCAAACTCTTGCATTTGCAAATCTTCCAAGTCACGAAGCTTCAGCTTCTGAACTTTCGAAATTTTACATCTTCGATGGTTCAAATTGTCGAACATCGGAGTTCGTAAATTTGTAGATTTCAAATTTTTAATTTTTCCAATTTTCAAACTCTTGCATGTGCAAATCTTCCAAGTCACGAAGCTTCAAGCTTCTGAACTTTCAAACTTTTACATCTTCGGTGATTTAAATTGTCGAACACCGGAGTTCGTAAATTTGTAGATTTTAAATTTTTAATTTTTCCAATTTTCAAATTCTTGCATTTGCAAATCTTCCAAGTCACGAAGCTTCAAGCTTCTGAACTTTCGAAATTTTACATCTTCGATGATTCAAATCGTCGACCACCGGAGTTCGTAAATTTGTAGATTTCAAATTTTTAATTCTTCCAATTTTCAAATTTTCAAACATCCAATCGTCCAAACTTTCTCATTGCACTGATAGTTGCTCCGTTCCAAAGATATAGTATAATCTTCTTTTGAAACGAGGCAAAGTACTAGAGAAAAGTATGAAAATGAAAGTAAATGACGAAGAACGTTGAGGAATAATATTCCTAAAAGGAAATGGAATTTTTAAGTATCGTTTAGAACGACGTTACAGATATTTATGACACGTATCTATATGGACGTTGATTCGGAGAATAAATACGCAGCTGAATTATTCCTCGTTGTTAGATGCCAAGATTTCGAGGTCACATTCATTTCCTTTTTAATTTAATCGTGAATTTTTATTGACCACGAACTGTACATCCATAATTGATATTTTCATCGAGATGCTATATAATACATCGTACATTCAACATTTACCTCGTGTCTATCGAATAACAACAAATACTTCTCAACCATGAAAAAAGACAAGAAATGACAAAAGAGTGAAACGAGTGTTTTTATATCTTTGAACGTTTTGCATCGTGGTTCGATGGAAGAAAGGAATAAAATAGAATATTCCGTTAAGAAAACCAACGATATACTTACAAAAATAAACTGTAAATTTAATTTATAAGAATTATACAGAAACTGATGGTCAACAAATACCGCCTTACTCCATAACTGTAAAAAATTAGTAAAACATATTCTTACTGAAAAGAGAAAAGGATTAAAAAATTGCCTCTAGGCTCGAATTTCTCCACAGCTACGCAACTCATACAAAATCATACAACTTGTATCTGCAACTCTCTACGAACTCCGAATCGCTGCGTATAAGCGAAACATAGCATACGATCCGCTAAATCACCAGGCGATCCAGTCAAATTCGATAAACGTTCTCCTTAATTGCACCTAATCCAAAAAGCAGAGCGATCGTCGAAGGCAGAAAGGCGGATAAAAATGAATAATGATTCACGAACAAGAAGGAGGCACCGTTTCCATCTATCGAGCGTGGAAGGATGGTTATTAATTAAGCGAACGTGAGACTCTCTTTTTGAATTCTTAGCGGACGGGAACGAGTTGTGTTTAACGGGACGAGTGTTAATTACTGACGAACGTCTCGACGACGAGGCGTCGTCGTCATTGACACGCGCGCCAATTATCGGACTACATTTTCCGCGGTAGTTACCATTAATTGTAGCTTCGTGAGCGAATGTCACGAACGATATAACGACTCGTCAAGAATGTGTCATCCTTCTTTTTCCCTCTTTAGCTTCGATAGAATTTGCTACCAATTTCGTCTGGAGAATTATTACAGGCGCCAAGGAAGTGTGTCAGAGAAAAAGGAGAAGTAGAAAAAGAAATAACAGGACCAACGATCTGCTGGAGTAGGAAGAAAAATATTCTCTGTCACGAGAGAGGATAAAAATCGTACGAAGAAATTTATACCCGTAGAAACTCGTAAGCGTGTAGTAATATCGTAGTTCAAAAGTATGCGGATTTGCTTGTCTTTAACAGGATGTAATTTAATTACTAAATTACGGATGAAGAGATATGCAATGATTCATCTGGCACTTTGTGTTATGTACGTATAATGGCTACAAAAAGTACTGACACGTACCCTCCTTTCCCAATGATGCGTTTCTTCTATTAAATTACACGTTCTATTTTTATTGCACCGAATTTTTCCAGACGCTCTAAAGTGCTATTAAATGATACGAAATTTAGTATATTTATATACTTCAAATATTTAAGATATTTATTAATTAATACGCGCGTCGACACTTTCTGTGCCTCCTATGTGCGCGAGAATATGTTTAATTTTCTAAATTCTGAATCGAGGAAAAAAAATCTTCTATTATCCGACAGAAAAATGATGAAATTATTTCAAGCGGTGACGTCTAATATCGGTACATTACATGGATTTTTGTGCATTTACAGAGTTTAAAGGTGCGAAACGCACCGAATGCGCATAATACGCAAAGCTGTATAAAATATCCAAAGGTATGAAACACATGTCTACTCAAATTCTTCTTCTTCATTCAGTTGCTGCGTATATAAAAATATGAATATGCATAAACACGCGCAAATTGTCAATAACTGAAGCGTACAGTTTGTCAACTCCAAAAATAGATAATAACTACTTCTACTCGTTAGTTTGCGCGTTTCGCTCAAATTCATATAGCGTTAGGACATAAATTCAGCAAAAGTGCTCGACCAGTTAGGACCGATAGTATGTGCGAATAAGCAGAAAGAGAAGAAAAAGGAAGAAAAGAAAAAGGGAAGTGTTCCAGCAGATTGGCGCCATGCGGCACCGAATTGCCCCCGTAGTTGACACGACGAGAAAATTGATTATAGAGTAGCGACGGCGGCGCGGCAGATCGATTTGAGTCACGATAAAACTCGATATTATAGCAACCGATCAACGATCAAGGTCCTGGGTTGGCACGCTTGATACACCGATCGTAAAATTACTATGAGTTTAATTGCTTTTCGAATACCTCGTTACCAACTCGGTAATTGCTATTTAGATCGGATCCGATTGGAATCCGCCGCGGAAAAGGTTAACCTTATTCGCGTTCTTGCAGGAAACTCGTTAAAAATCCCATTGGTAATGATACGATATGAATGTGGATCGGGAGGAGGCGAAAAACAGCCGAGTCAACGATGAAATATCGCTTTTGTGCAGTAGCGAAACAGCTGAGTAACGACCGTTGATAGAGCTGCTGTGAACGTGGCTTAAGACTTTGTGGACCGTATGCTCCGACAAGCATATAGCCTGAATTCCCGCGTATTTTTGGAGCGATCGAAGAGATTCAAAGATTTGATGATTTTCTGTATATTTTGCTATATTTCACTATAGTTCGGCTCGTTTATCGATGTTTTACTCTTCTTCGATATACTTTGCCGTCCTGGTGAAGGAACAAAAATTAGAAGTAAAATTTAACTTTCCAATTTTAATTAAAGTTTGCCTCGTTAATTGTATCTACTCTTCGATGAACTTTATTTTACTATACTTTGAAATAAGATTTCATTTTCAAGCTTCTAATCTATATATCGAACAATGCTATAATATATTTATATTACATCGAGCGATAAATTTCAAATTTTGTTATCGATTTTATTAATTTTGAATCGAATACACGATCCAAACGACGTATGTCAAAAGTTGGCTGGAAAATAACTCAAAGAACGTTTTTATTACCGAATTATGTGCATATCGTCTCCCTCTTTTCGTACCATTTTTGGAGTGCTCTTCCACAGACTATTTATTCTTCTTTGATATAGTTTTTATCGGACACGTTCTTTGCTTATCACGATGCACTTTAACTTATCGAATCAATGGAATAAATCAATGTCTCTTCGATGATTCTGATAAAGAATTAGATCGATCAAAGTATCAGGTTGTCCCAAAGGTTTCTTCCGCTTTACCAATAAACAACAGATGCACGATATTTTGTGTTTTATGTCGCGTTATCCAGTTAGCGCATAATAGATGCAATTTTTTCAAAACTTGTGGGATTTGCTAGAAAAATATTTCCTAATATAGTTAACATAAATATCACGTTCTAGCTGCATTTTTGTGTGATTCATTGAATTGAATCTTTTACCACGAAGAGAATTTTTCAACGAAAGGAGCAAATAATAATCACACGGGGCAATAGGCGGAGAGTATGGAGAACAAGTCAGAACATCGCACAAAAATGCACCTAAGAACAATATTCGCCAGCAAAGCTCAGAAGATTTTTTGAAAAAAAGGCATTACATCGTTCCTGAAGAGATGATAAGGAAGGTAACAGACCAGAGTCGATTCCACGTAATTCAATAAGACCGCATAAAACACAAAATATCGTACACAGATTATTTATTAACAATTAACAATATTTTCTCTGCTAGATATTAAAGTTGTTTTCGGTGCTCGTAAATCGCTACATAGTTAAGCTTCGACATTCTGCAACTCTTCTTCTACTTGTTCTAACGAAATTTCATTGGAACTTTGCAAAACTGAATTTTTTCGTATTACGAGAAGACGAACGTTAATCGGCTCGGATAATCAGTCAGACGAGGAACGTTCGAGAGAGGCTAATAGCCGAAACGATGAGGAGTTGGCTGGCTAACGATGCAGAAGGTGAAACGATGCACAAAAGGCAGAAAGGGGAATATCTGCCAACACCTGAGCATTCGGGGGAAGCTTTGCGTGTCGCAATGCACACGAGAAGGTGCACATGTGTGTTCCTGGTACGGCGAGAGGAGAGGAGAGAAAGAGGTAAAGAGGAGAGGACCTCGTAAGATATTGGCTCTCCCCAAACAGGTTTCTTAGACACATTCTTTCGCGGCTTGATGCTCGCCATTCGTGCAACCAGCTTCTTATTAATTATTGCTCGTCTTCGGGTGGATTAAGACACGAAATTCAAGACGTCTTCTTCGTGGCGCTGAAAAAATCCTATTAAGTATTGTATTTCGAACAAGACGCGATTCATCGGCTGCTTATCGAAGACACACGTGTCGCGTCAATTTCTCTCTTTCTCGAAACGATACGCTTTCAGCTTTCGTTTCTGCTTACTCGGTGCACCAGTAACACGTGCAAAATACTTTAAGAAATTTCGTCTAATAGCGTACGTGTGTAATTATGCGATAAAAGCGTTTATCCGCTGTACTGTTTTCTTCCGCTTGCTATGTCCTTGTAGCCAATGTTAGTTAAAATTCTATAGAAAATGTTACATGCGTATGTGTGTATCAACATGTCGTAACTATAAAACCATACAAGAACTTTCGATCTTGAAACGTTAATGTTACAAGGAACTTGAAATCGAGTCGAGCAATCATTTATTCTTTTCTATCCCCAGAAGGGATAAATTGTAATAATAACTTATAATAAATATCTTATCTCTTGCGTCTCTAGCAATTCCAAGAATCGTCTTCTTCTATTTATCACGCTTTTATAAACAATATCAATCGAAATCTTCTTAAATACTTTTCAAATACATTTTTTAAATGTGAGAACAATTAATCGCAAAGCGAAAAATCTATTCGACTGAAGATCTTCGCATACTACTGTACCTCGGCAAACCTTTTTGCACACGTACATATTACATGTATCTATGTAACGGTTATTTGTAAAATGAACATGTCGATGGGAAGCATGCAAATCGAAATATCGTCGTGGGATTCTTTGTGCAAAGATCAAACATCTTGAAACACTTGGCGCTGAAGAGCCATAATATTTGCAATAGTCTCATCTAAGGAAATAAAGGGTACGATTTTCGATGAAAATCGAACAAGACTGGATGAGATACGATCGCCATCTAATGTGTACTTGGAAGCAAGCTGTTTCTTTTTTCCAGGTACAAGCAGAGCTAAACGTTGCACGTGTGCACCTTTGGACGAGTTCGAGCCTGACCGTCTGGATCGGTTGGACCGTACGGATCGTTTTATCTCTTCTCGCCGGCTATGAGAAAGTTGAGATTACACGGAAATAAGGCTCGTGGTTGTCGCCTCTCGGTGAGAAGAATTCGTCTCCAGCGATTTGCATACGTTCAATGTTAACGAACGAAATTCCTGGCTAGGTACGAGCATGGGAAGAAAGAAACAACCGTGGAACGTGTTCAGTTCGTGTTATACTGACATCGTTTGTTCGCTACGTTATGGACGAAGGTACTCGAAGATGCTTATAGCTTTGAATCGTCAAATAGATTTTTTTTTTTTTTTTTTTTTAAAGAAGTACGATCGGCTATCGTACTGATGGATAGTAAACCGGAGAGTACTTTGAGGAAACTCGATGTTGCAGCGTTGATGTGATTAACGTCATACGGTGGTGGCGATGTTGTTGAAATTAATAATATTGGTAGCGTTGTCGATGACAATATATTTAATTCTAGAAAAATAATGCTTAGGATTAGTGGATATTGATACCTTGCGTTTTAAAATATTTTTACGATGCTTCTGGTACGGTACTGTAAATCAAAATCAGATTCCTTCAACGTCTTGTTAAGGACCCACGTTACATCTTATCGAGCTGATAATAACTGGAACGATGAGTTGTACTCGCATTTTGTAAAACTGACTCTAATTCTGGCGTTATGTGTTTTTTACAAAAATACAAAGACGTTGTTAGTAATTAATGACGTTGTTAATAATTAATAGAGGATACGTTCCTCTTAGGTACTTTAAGTTTTAAGTATTTGATACCATAAAAGAACACATCGTCGTCCTCCTTTACCTATCGATTCATTCTCTGCGTTATAAGTGGCAAAAATTATGTCGCAGAGAAAATTCTGCCCCAATTACCAAAAGTATAATTTGTGTTAAAACCTCCCTTATATCGAGAATTTTCCCTTACTCTGAATATCGTTTCCTCGATCTCTACTATGTTACATCGATTATTACGCTAATGTAACCGATATCGACTTGTCATTTTTTATAACAAAAATTAATTTATATTGAAAATGCTCCTTTCTATCTCCTTTGGTCCCCTATCGTCTTTCGGATCTACACGCTACACACCAGAAGCTTGTACTAGAAAAAAGACATTCTATGAGTGGCAAAAAGATCTGAGAAATTCCAGGGCCAACGAGACATTAAAAGTTGAAGCGTAAAAATTCGCGATCCCCGGCGAAAAGAATGCGAAGATCGGAAGGCCGCGCGATCGAGAGATTAACGCGTGGAATTTCCGAATGAATGGCATTTTATTGCACGCGAGTGAAATTTGCGTGCCACAAATATTGCTGATCGATGATACGCGCAAGTACGTGTGTCCTTTTTTGCGAAGGTCGATCGGAAAGGCGAAATGCGCTCGAAAAAAGCAACACGGTCGATATGTGTTTGTCTGTGTGACGGGATCGTGTAAAATCGAAACTGCGAGAGGCGAGAAAAAAGCGAAAAAAAGAAATGTTGTTCGGATGCCAAGTGTGCCCACGTATGAATTCCTTTCGATGGCAAATCTGTGCCTACGTAAGTGGTCTCGACAGGGGGCATGAAAAGAAATTTAACAGATTCTTCGGATGCGCCTTTTTCGGCAGAGAGTCGATGCTTTTTTCGAGCTCATTTCGCCTTTTCCATCCAACTTGCCAAGTTACATTTTCTTATCGGTTTTCATTAGCTTTGGGCTGCGAGCTTTTATGCAATTTCATGTTTTTATAAATGCGAAATGGATGAAACCGAAATAGAGATTCGTTTCATTTATTAAATACTACAACGGCTATTCTACGTTGTACTTTCAAATGTCCCATAAATAGAGAAATATTCGCAGTCTAATTATCATTTTCCTTGATTTAAGGAAACAGATTACCTAATAGCTTTCGCTATTAAGTTGAAATTTAGATCGCATCGAAGATTAGAAAATCCATTAGTCGAACTAATTTGCTAACGACAGAACTCTATCTTCCCTAGCAAGAATTACTCTTCTCTTTACTTTCCTTTACTTTCTTCCTAATAATCGCCGAAACCGTTAGATGCGCGATACGCTACTCGAACAATTCAAATTAAAACGTAATACCTAAACGTATCTGAATAACTAATAAATTATCATTAGAAATTTCTACCCTTCGCAATCGGTCAAAGCCAGAAACGATTAAATTGCGAAATGCATTGCCACGCGAAAAGAGAATATAACGGATCGGCAAATGCGAGAATCATTTCTCGCGAAGAGGATAAGCGTTTTCCCGATATATCGAGAGACCGGCGGCCGAGGAGCAGCCCAAGGAAAACAGAGCAACAGAATCATCAAGCATAAATCTACTATCCACCGACGTAATATTCGCGATTTATTAACATCGTTAATTCGCTATGCCAGCAAAGATTTTCGGGTCAGAAAATACGTGTGTAACGCACTTAATTCTAGAACATGTTCCTGGAAACTGTGCGTGATTTTATCGGCGTTGTCGCGAAGGAGCGTTATTTCGTCGCGTTTACGCGTTCCATTTAACCGTCCAGAGTATATAATTGAAAGCGAGTATCGTTATCCCGACGTCGAAATGAAAAATCGTGCTATCTGCAACGAAGCTTGTCCCTCGTAACTACTTCTTTACGATTTGTGCACGAAGAAAACGTGGTAGTTTACAAACAAACGGTAAAATACGAAGAAAGAACAATGTTGTTGGACGCACACGGCTACTTTTATCGTAATTAATTCGATAAGGAGGAAACGAACGACCGCGGCATAAATAAATACAATTTTCTCTTTGGCGTGTGTCATCGTGGATCGCCCATGTGCCTCTATCGCGGAAATTGATTAGACGCCGTGGTTTCTATTCTGGGGGAATACTGGTGATATTGCGAGATATTTGGCATTGTATCAGGTCAGTTGAAACGTCTACACCTTTTCGATCGTACGTTCGTTCGATCGTATATCTGAAACTTCACTCGTGGATTTTTCATAAAACGCAGGTGGTTGAAATATATGTACATTTCAATTTGAAATTTAATTTACATTTCAATCTGAAATTCTATTTGCGTTTCGAGTCGAGTCTCTGGAATCTAATTCACGCTTCGAATCTGAAAATTTAATCTAGGAGAAAAGACGGCGAAGAAATCGATCGCTGATAACAATAATTGCATTCTTTACGTGGGTCGAATAAAAAAAAAACATCACCTACGGGGACAATTTTCTACAGTTTCTGATATTTAATTTTAGATATTTCTAAAGCTATTTGATATAAAGAATGTTGGATACTTGAAAACGGATAGTAGAGACGCGAGAATATTTAGATAAAATGTTTAGATAAAACATGAAAAATTTAAGAACGACGAAGCAAAGGAATTGCCGAAAGGCGGCTATAAGTAACGATAAATGTTAAAACGTTGAAACTTAATTATAAGAAGAAAAAGTTTCCGATGAACCTAGTTGTAACTCTCAATGCCATAAATAGATTATAGGTGTTTATACGCTTAAAGCTGCAAAAATATACGGACTGAAGCATCTAGTATGCAGAAATATGTACATACAAAATAACCAGTGTGAAGTGTTCGTTCTAATATCTAACGCTTGGAAGAAAATCCCTGTTTAGCTTTCAACTATACTTTAGTTGTACGCTGAAAAATGTGAATTTCAAGGAACATTCACGGCATAGCCATAAGACCACCTACACGAATTTTTTTTTAACCCCTTGTCTCATAGTATCGAGTCAGACTCATCAGACTGGTATGGATTATGGATCAAATAGAACAGAGTCGGACTTGTATCAAAGTTCAATTTTAACTCTGGCTTTACTTCCATATTATATAGACCGTAGATTACTGAATACAAATCGTGTATAATATTTCAACGTTTTGCCTCGGACATGGCGTTAAAGCAGTCGCTAGTTAACGCAGATGTATATAGTCGCGGAAAAGATCAGAAGGCGAGGGGTTAAGAAGAGACTTGTTTCTCACTATCGAATATTACAAAGTGTTGCAATAGCGTTGCCTTGTGCGATCGTGGGCGTAGATTAAATTAACGATGAATCATATTTTTATGAAATACGAAAATTTCACCATAACACACGGCGATCGAACACGTCACGATGCGTTGATAAGAATCGCTACTATTTCACGGAAGAATCGTTCGTTTCGACACGTTTCTTGGAAGACCGAGAAAGAGGAAAAATGAGAAAGAGAACGAGTATAATGCAATAAAATTTCGTAACGAGAAATCAAAATTATCTTTCCACCCAGTGTAAAAGCAGTAAGTTATCGGGTGCTCCACATAATTAACTTAACAACGAGCATAGCGTTGAGTTTCTCGATTAATCATTAACGCAAAGAGGGAGCGAAACAGGGACAGAGAAAGAGGCACGATATCTCGCGTATTTATAATTATATTGAAAAAAAGAAGAAAGAAAAGTTACGCTGTCGGATCTCTAATCGAGACTCAGATATTACCGCTATTTACCTTTCTTCTTTGCCTGGTGCAAACAAAAGACTATTTGTATCGTACGGCGGGATACTTAAAAGGCCGTGAAACGATTGTACAACGCGTACGCCAAGTGCTAATAATTTTTCTGTCACGCAACTATTATAAAAAAAAACGTTTCTTTCGTTAGTCGAAACCGTTCTCCTCATCGGTGCATATCGTACTGGCGAACCGTGTCTAATTAACCAACAACCAGCTATTGTCGCACGAATACCTTTTAACTACACAACGAACTACTACCTATTTAACCGGCTAACGCTTCTAGTAGAGTATAGTTGCACCTGCACGCTGCACACTGCATGGCAGATATTACCTGCAGTGATTACGAGATCACGTAAGTTGGATTGCAAAGAAACGTTTGACCCGGTTGTGCCTTCTGTAATCTCGTCTTTTTTCTGATAATACAAGCTATACCTGACAAGTGACAAAAGAGTCTTGTTTCCTCCGAGTATGATTCTATCGATTACAATCGATGTTACAAGACAATAGATTAAGATAACACATATATCAACGACATTACTATTAATATCGATCAGATGTACTTTAATAGTACTGCTATTAATAAACATTAAATATAACAACATTGCTGTTAGCGATATCTTACAAGCCGTGTCATAAATCAAATCCCCTGACTAAACGATTCCCTAATTTCTTCAAACACTGTACACTGTAAAATGCATCAGCTTTGTCGAAGATAAAATTCGACTGTATCGTACTATGAGACATACCTTTGTACAGCTGCTTCACAGAATCTTTGCCTTTTTCAGCAAGAATTTCCAATTTTCAAGCATTTCACGCTATTCAGTGAAAACGAAACTAACTTTGACGAAACTAAAACTCTACCTTATCCGTGATACGGTGCGACGTACATCAATTTTCCATTTTCTAGGAAACCTTCAAAACCTTCTCCAAATGAGACAACGTTCAATTACATACTCACCTTAGCCATAGTGATAGTGTTGGTGGCGGCATTGAGATGAACGAAGACGGACAGGAGGATGGCAGCTTGTATCATCGAGATCATCATCGTGTCCTCGGCTGGTGGTACGTCCTCGAGGGTCGAAGGACCGAAGCCACTGGGCCGACACGCACGTAACACGCACGCCACTCACACGCACTCACTGTTCCTAACACATGGCATCCTCCTTTTCATGATCCCTCTCTCTCTCTCTTTCTCTCCCTCTCTCTCTCTCTCTCTCTCTATCCCCTTTTCCTCTCGTTTGCCGTTTCTTTCTTCCTTCGAAATGCTTCCACGATTTCGGCTTTTCGTCACTTTCTTTCACGGTGATTACTTTCGTCCCTCGAACTTCCTTTCAAAGAACCGCGACGGGGGTAAGTCGCATGTAAGCGAAGACCTCGACGAAAGGACGCAAATGTATGTCCAGCCGTGGCAACTGCCGCCGAGCAACTGGCACTTGCTCGCCTGCTGGAGCAGCCTGTCTCGGCCCGATGGCAGACTCCCCGTTGCAGTCCTGTGTGTTACGCTCCTCTTCGTCGCTATCGGAGAATTTCGATGGTTAAAAAAGTGACGAGGACTTCGTGCCCGAGCTTCGTTACTCGCTCGCTATTTCCAGGAATCGCAGGATCGCTTATATCTATCGTTATACGGTTTGCTTTAACCGATGATTACATCGTCTGAAATTGTAGTCGATTAAGTTTTGAAAAGATTTAACTCCGTTAAAGAGACGTATTATTTGAAGGATTATTCCCAGCGAGATTTATGAACAACAAACAAGTCTAATGCTTTTATAACGTATCGTTTACGATGTATGGTAGAGCGGTGTCGCTTTGATCGCTCAACTGTGACTTTTTGATCGCTTTCGACGAAATAATATAATTATGTAGAAAGTTTTGATAATATATGTTGAAAATTATGCGAAAAATTTTTTAATCGCAAGATATTTGCATACAAATTTTTATCGGCTGCTTAAGTTTTCTAACAAAAATTGATCAAACGAAACGATTAAACCTCCGATACTGCTTATTCAAAAATATCATTTATGCAACATTTATTTTTATCTCGCTTCGTTATCGCGTCATAATCGCATCAGCAGCTTTTCGTATCGGTACCTGATGTTCTTCTTGATGCTGTTGCTCCGTCTGATACAGATAACAGCAAAAATAAACTAATTTCATATGATATCTCGTTTACAATGTTACCAAAACACCCGATGTGCGCGTATAAGAGCGACAAAAGTTGAAACTACCTATCTATCCATAGATTATCCGTTTAACGAGAGTTTCGGTTTCCTTGGAAAAGCAATTTCCCCTGTCAGAGGGACAACGTACCGTAACACGATACGTCTGACCACGTTATGCGTTCTCGTCGATACGAATAAAGCAAATTCGGTGTTCACTTCGCTTTCTTCGATACATACTTCTAGGCATACGTGTAGTCCCGTGCGATCGAAGATTCATGAGCCATCGAGAATTCGAAACCGATTCAGAACTGGTTGTTTGGCCGATGGAATGTAGCTTTTAACAGCGACCGACCAGTTGGTAAAGGGGTGTGAGAGGGTGCAGGAGGATCGTACGTTTAGAAATGGACGCACACCTGTGGCCATCCAGGTTCCTCGTTAAATTTCAATCGGAGACCTGATTTATTCTTTTCGTGTCCGTAGTTCGCGCTTTCGTCACCCTCCAACCGATTGTCCTCTGCAGTTCCGCAAAGAACATCTGGAATTAGAAAACAATGTTGCCGTAACCTTTCGATAGAATAATAGAACGTATTGTTCTTCTATCCTGTTTTTGTCATCGGTAAATCACTGCGGATGTTTATGCAATTTTACGTCTTTATCGACGCAACTAAAGATGTAAAACCTAAATAGAAATTGATTTCATCTTCTAAATGTTACAGGATGTACCTTAACTCTCCTTTGCATGTTTTTGCATATCGTAACGCATTCTCTACGCTTTTGCATTTGTTACTTTCCTAAAAAGTGCAGAAATATCCGCGCTATAGTTATCAGATCCCTCCTCGATGCAACTCGATGCGTTAGAATATTTTTCTTAACTGTGAGTACCTGGTATCGATTTCGATAAATTCTACAAATAAGAAAAAGATACCGGTTAGTTCTTTTAATTTAAGAGGAAATGCGATAGCGAATGAAGTATAAAATCGATAATTGATTCTATTTGGAAATCCTAATTTCGAAATATCTATCGAAGAAGTTCTCAGAGACAATTCGTTCGATAAATATTTAATGTCACGTACTCGATGACGATTCCGTTATGGAACCAACGAATACGTGGTTTATACAGTTATCATTTGTAATTTATAACGTAGAACGACGCACAAATACCATATTTCACTTTACGCTCGTAGACAGGACGTAAAGTTAGATATAAGGTAGGTCGTGAGATTAAGCTCCAAGTCGGATTTAAATCTGGCCGTACGCTTGTACGCCGGTCGTTCTATCAATAATTCCTAACGTTGTCGCGTGCAAGCAATATCTATCTTCGAGACACCTGCTCGAGACAAGAAAACACAATGATGGTTAATCGGCCAGAACGATCGAACTCTTCGATCGAACTCGTTCCACTGGTAGGCGTAGCGAGCGAGATAATAACGCGCTATTGCTCAGCTACCTACGTATCCGTGGGTGTAATTCACTCGTAGGGTTGGCTATTAACCACCTTTAAACAACTTTACTAGCTGCTTCGTACTCGATTTGTCTTCCTCTTCTTGACGAATAACTGACAAGAAAAATAATCGTCGTCGTTTCGTCCTTTATTCTCAATTCTTATTAGAATCTCCTTTTAACTTCTTTCTATCGATCGTACACTGACAATTTATCTACTATGACGGTTATAACGATGTAAATACTAATTTGAAATAGAAATGATTGGAATAAATTATGATAATGAAGTAGAGTTTGTTATTAGGAAAGATCATAAATATTCATAGACAGAAGCAAGTTTAGTTTGAGACATCGGCAGAGAGAAAAAAAAAAAAGATGCAGTTAGTCACTGAGTCCGTGGATGCATTTAAAGTAGCTGTTGGTATTTGAATGCGCTCGGTCCAGCGGAGAAAGTGGCGAGGATCGTGAGTGCAATTATACCGCCGTGTCTGAGGTAACCAGGGAGACAAAAGTCATTCTACATTTACAATCTGCTCTTCGGATATTGCTTGTCACTCGTAGTTCAAATAAATCATTCGGGCTTTTTAGACACGACTGACTGTCAATTTCGAGTATGAATAATCGAGGACAATAACTATAAATCTTTACGAGCCTCTCCGACTTAACTTTCTTTAACGAATGAAAACTTCTCGATAAGATCTGTGTACTCGGATTTAAAATACGCCCTTCACAATAAGACATTTCGATTACTTTGCAACGAATTCTTGTACGTGTAAATTTAAAAACAATTCTAAAAATCTCAAAACTTAATTATCATTGACATGATCCATATCGAAGAAAATGAAGAACGAAGCGTTCAACGAATGACATTAATCTTGCGCATTTGCGGGACTTTACGATCTCTGACGGGAGACGTTCGGTTTAAAGCAATAGCCGGTTGTTAAAACAGTCCCAAGCGATTTCAGAAGGATTTTACTTTCCTCGGTGGAATTCCAATCGGTCGCGAATTCTAAAATCGGCAAGGTGATTGCGTCCCTGCTCTTCGTGCACGAAGGGACTTAACAGGCTGCTCGTTGGCCAAGCCGCCGTCGGCTGGACAGCAACTCACTCGTCGTCCACTCCGGCACACCTGTTCACTCAGGTATGCGATCTTCCCTCTCGCTTTTTCTCCCTCCCTTTTTCCCATCTTTCTTCCTCTCCCTCTTTCTTCTCGTTACTCGTCCCTTCTCTGCAGTCTCTTTTGTCTCTTTCTTGCTCTTCATCACGACAACAGACCAACGACGGTGGTTTACCGTTGTCTTGCTGATCCTGAACCCACCAAGAGCCGGTTCATTCGCGACGTGTAAACTTCTGCTAGTATAAGTCACCCTGCAATTTTCTGCTCCGTAATTATCCTCCTCTTCTTCTCCTTCGCCCTCTTTCTTTCTCTTTCTTTCCACGTACATGTGTATATATCTTCGTGTCCGATCAATCTGTAATTGATTACAGAATCCTACCGGATTCTTTCGGTCACTTTCGACGAAATCGTATTTTTCTATCGTTGGAAAACCGAAGCGGCTGCTGTAACAAGGAGGCAGCTCCATTTTCCAATCAACGAAAAATCAATTAAGATGCCGATCACTTTCGTCTCCTTATTGCTGCAAACCCTTTCTTAAATTTGATCTGAAAATCACGAAAGAATCATTACTAATATGTATCTCATCGAGGCATACAAAATTCCAAGACCGTACCAGGATTGCAGTTAATTATAGATATAGTCAGTTATGAAATTAGTTATGATACATCGACTTTTATTTATTCGATGATATTAGTGTATCTCCTTATCCGTGTATCGTCAGCTGGAAAAAAAGATGCGTCTTTCTTGTAACATTTTCCCGTTCACGGTGACTTTACGGTATCTCCAAGTTTCCATTTATTACCTCGCTGCGAGAAGTCCACGGCTGGTCCATAATCCTGTCAGTTTCAGATTGTTTCGGACCGATCGGAACAAGTGGTCGGTTCAGTCTATATGGGGGCTCTTCCCGAGAAGGGCTCTCGACCTGATCGAGCAGAAGAACCAGACAATAGGACGCCAACATCCAAACCCCCCCCCCCCCTGCACTTGTCTTTTTCGCCGCGTTACCGTCGTCTGTTATAGCGTCTCTATGCCTTGAAGAATAACGACAATAGAAAAGTCGTTCGTCGGTTTATAATTAGACTCTGTTAATTCTTCTTTCGTTTTTACATTTTCTCGTATCTATGACAGTGTTGAGAAAATGATTACAGTGTACGCTATCGCCAATAAGTGTTTCTACACGCCGGTACAATCCGAAGAAGTTGATACTTCTGTTACATTTCCAAAATTACGATCGCAGAACGTGTTAATTCTATGTCATCAAATACTTTGGTAAATTTAAACTAATAAAGAAATTACCATATCAGCATCGCTGTGACTTTGCATCGAATTGTGTAATAGATAACTGACACTGTATAAAACCTACATAAACTCTTAGAACGCGATTAGAAACATATTTCAATCGCTGTAACATTGCAACGTTGAACAGACGCCACCTAAATCAGGTATTTCCACAGGATCGATTTTTATATGCTCTCAATTATTGCTCATTTAATTATACTAATTAAATATTAACTATCGATTACATCAATATCTACTAATTATATAAATATGATTATATTTTATACATTTGCATTAATTTGAAAGCGTTCTAATATGAACTTATGGACGACAGTGTATCTATTATAATGTAAAAACGTGAATATGAAAGGTAGTTTAATAGACAGGTTTTAAGGTGAAGCAGAGTGACGCTGGTTATAGCACTGTGCGTCTTCTATGCAAATGTAATTCTCCGTTGAACCTCTTCGAGTCTAATTTGCCGTAGGTATACAGAAATGAAACGAGCCGCTGCGCTGCCTGCAAGCGGTCTTGGAGCTTCAACGCATTTCAAGGACGGTGTTAGATTTTTAGAGTGTCGCGCGAACGGAGCTTGCTGCGTTAACTATCGACTTCATTGCCTTCTTGCAACATTTCGCTTGTAGGGAGTATCGCTGAATATTTGTGGAGTATCGTTTTACTGTTACAGCGCATAATACTTTTTAAATTACAGTGAATGTATTTCATCAAATATACATGATTAGAAAAGTTGAAATTATGTTACCCTGAAATATCGATTATCTGACTAATAAATAAATTGTAAATCAACTATTAATAATATAAATAAAGTTTTTGTATAAAAAGGAATGTAAAAAGTAAAATATCAAATGCGAATCAAATAATAAAGAAATATAATCTATCGTTTCAATGTATTAGACCAATCAAGATCCTATTATATTATTATATTATGCAAAATACTTTTCTCAAATACGTATTCTACTCGGTATTCTTAGTATTCTTAAAATTAATTGACAGTAATCCCAAAATGAATTTCTAAGATTCTTCTTCCCTCGTAGATTCGTACAGAACTTCTTTCAACACTCTAGTTCCATCTTCGAGTTTACAGTATTTATAGGTTGGATACTGTTCAGTGGGAGTTTCCTGCGTGTATTTTTGCAGCAATATTGTATTAGCCTCCTTCTCGTCCGTTATACTCCAAATGTTGATAAAGTATATCGTGTACAGGCTAATGTCTTGCATCGCGGAAGAGGACCAGATGCACACATGTACCTGAAGCAAACACAGACAAATGTTTCTTTATTCTTTCTTAATAATTTCTTCTTACCTTTCCGATATCGTTTGTTTCCCAAATATTTGTTTCATCGAGTTACACAACCGGCCATAAGTATTAAATGCATTTCAGTGTTTCTAGTTCCTAGTTATTCTACTACAAATCTGTTATCTCACTCGCATCAAATGCGTTCTATACTGCAATTTTTAACAGATGTAACTTTCAATAAAATTTTCAAAAATATCTAATTACATTTTTATGCAATTTACAAAAGAAGAAAAAAAAAAAAGGAAATTCCAATAAAGCTTCCAGCAAAGCGTAATCCTCGGTAAAATTTCCAGTAAAAGTAATTAGTAGGTGTCTTAATACTTCTAGCCAGCAAACCGTATATCGCTACTTACGTTGGTTTTCAGGATTTGCGCGCAAGAATTCATCGTGTTGAGAATCAAAGAACACGTTCTGGCAGTGTGTACATCTTGCAACACCTCATTTTCTTTATAGCTACTGGTATAGGCGTCGAAGTCGTCGATCAAGAGCACAGAAGGCACAGTGGCGAAGGTGTGTAGCTGGACGAGCAGCTTTGCGAGAGCCTTATAGTCCTTCAAGTACCTAGAGTATTGATTTCTTCGTGATCGTTTTGCGTTCGATTTCATAATCGAAAGCGGATTCACTGTTGCACTACGCGCGCGTAATGCAACCTTATTACAGAATGATCGCAGTTCGTTCAAAGCAGATGTGATCCACTTGGATTTTCTTACATTATCTTGCCAAATCGTATTTACCCTACCTTCTTAAGATACATAATATCGTTATTGTGTTGTTGTAGTAATAATCTATTATCGTGCTACTGTATTCCATTACAATTATTATCAATTTAAGCAGTGAATATCTATCAGTAAGTTTTGCGCCTCGTTTTGAGTTAATCACATGAATTCTACAATCTGTTATACTGTTACTATACCGTTATAATAGTAATAAAATGATAGTATTACAATTATAGTATTAAAATGATACTATTATATTACGCCATCTTAATCAAAATACTATGTTTTATGAATATATTTTTATTCATGTTATTTGTGACTATTGTATGTCGTAGTATATATTTAGTTCATTTTATATACATGCGTATGTATATGTATAAACCATATTTTCCTTACGCTATTCTATGTATTCTTTGAGTAGGAAATTATGCCTAGAGAATATTATTTTAAAGCTTTTTTCTTGAAATTTAAGAGACAGTAATGTGTCCTTTTGTATCTCGTAACTTGTAACATAAATGATAGACATATATCTGGAAAGAAAATCTGAAACGTTCAACTGATTACCAAGACCACCTGAATATAATAATTTATTGAAAAAATTCGGTATCGAGAATGATTGGTAACCGCAAAATAAACAAACGGCGCAAGGATCCCGCGAGCAATATAGCTTAAGTAAATGGATGCCGTAATAAACGTAAAATAGCGTTTCGTTTATTGCCTTGGTGTAAACCTGTTTCAAAATCAATAAACTTCGTTTCCAAAAGTGAAAGCGTCATAGCATTTGTAAATCTAATATATAATCAGTCAGTTCTTCTAAATCCAATACAATGTCTAAATCCGCACACTCCAACCAAGAGTGAATCAAAATTACATAACAGTACTCGAATAGATCTATAGCGAATCATATTTCTGTCCAAATTTAAATTTTGTTTCTAATTAAATAAACGAATCTAAATATATATTACGTTATCAATGATCCATGATTAATCGATACGAATTATTACACTGAGATATCGAATTTTTCTAACTCTAATGATTTTATTCTCTAGCATTCGCATAATTACATATAATGGAATATTATAACGTCATTGGATTGACTTCTAAAAACCCATATGCAATAACAAAAGCGTTGTTTCTAACTCGACATCGTATAGAATCTTGCAAATTTTTGTTTTCATTTAACATTCTTTTTCATCTACAGAGTCGTTAATTGTTTAATTACAAGTTAGATCTAGATTCAATTATAAGATTGTTTTACTTCTTTAAAATTATAGAATCTAAATTAATAGAAAGATGTCTAACTCTAACATCAACACAAATAGTGATATTCAAATAGTAAATGTATATGTATACTTAAATATATAATTTCTTGATTCAATGAGAACGCAGTAAGCGTCGTTGCTTACTATTAATCTGATTAAATTGATTCTAAAATTTGAATAAAATCCTGAACTAGATTAAAATTCGTATAGATGTTGCCACCGCATTTCACCGACCAACGTTTCTGCATTCTTAGAAACTACACTATATATAGGTATACGTCTCATGTATACATACACGGTAGAACTAAGAAGCGAGATAATTAGAGAAATGAAGTGGAACCTACATATGTAAAAAAAGCAAAGTAAAGTGAGCAGGCGCAGTTAGAGAAGAGAATTTTCCTCTTTCGCCAGAAGGCACGGTTCGACGAATCCTCAAGCGTGGACAGATAAAATCTCAGCTTTGAAAAATAAACCGTAGAAGAAGGAAGCAGCTGATTTGCGACGACCCCGGTTCGACCGTTTATTTTACTCTTGCTTCTGGTGCTACGATGAATCGCGTATAAAAATTGCGGACTTCGTTGTTTATCTAACCGAAGGAATAAACGTTTCGAAACTGCCTCGTTTTATCCGCGAAGGATTAGCTTCGTAAACGTTTGCGTAGTTAAAATTGACTTGGAAAAAAATGAAAACGATATCGATCATTTTTCATGCGTTTGATCTCCAGCTTGTTGTTGGTATTAATTCTCCGTGTGGATACGTATATACGATTGGCCGAGGTATAATTAAGAATTTTCTCTTGAATTTCTTATTTGCAAAGAAGCGTCATTCTTCCAAGGAAAAATCGGCCAAGAATAGAGTTTTGAAACATAATTTACACAAATCGAATCTGCAGGCTGTTTCTGTAAAATTGTTTCAAGTATCATTCGTTGAATAACTAATAAAACGTTAAAGTCGAAGATAATTTCGAACGATTAACGATAAAGAAAGTGTAAGTTTCATGCGTATATATACGTACATACGTGAAAATAGTCCTTCTTTTTTCAATTCTTTATGAAGCGTTCGATTTATGTATTGTTACATTTATACCACGCTATATTTGCAAATTGTAACGATTAGTTCAAGCAAATTTATTCAACGATGAATCAAAGTTCTTTGTGTGGTACTATACTGCGTATTTCATTGTAGTTCGCTACATAAAGCAGCTGAGAATGAGTAACCTCTCTGGCGTGATCTATGTGCAGTTAACGCAACCTCTTCTGAAAATACGATCGCTTCTAAACAACGCATATGTTTATGCACGTAGAATGTCAATACCTGTCGCGTGTGACGTGTAAAGTAACTAATGTTCCTTGATCTATCGCTTCCGGTACGTTGAACAAACTTCTCGAATTCGAAACCGTTCTACATATTATTATTCTATGGCGTAACGCTGCGATCCTCCATTATGATTCCATCAGTTAATATACAGTAACTCACGAAAGTATTTGAATGCTTATAGAAATTTTTTATATTGTCTGCGTTATACGAAACATTTCAAATTCCGTTAGCATTATAACGAGATACGAATGGTTATATTGGTAAAGTTTGAAATAAATCTAAAAATATATATAGTAATTACACAATATTTAGTGTAAATATATATATTCCTCAGAGGTCATAGAAGTATTAAGCAACCAATTATTCGTTACATCAATAAGTCTTAATATTCAGTGAAAAAAAACCATCTTTAATATTTTTTATGTGCTTAAGGTGACTCTTCGTGCTGTATTCTAATTTTTTACTAAATATATGTTTACAGCAAATGTCTTGTAACTTTTGTTTACATTCTCAGATTGATTTCAAATTTAACCAATATATTCAGGACAATTACGCCTCACTATACATAAAGACGAAATGCAATTTCTAAATGTTTTGTATAATACACGAAACATATACACGAAGGTTTTCTATGATAAAAAGAAAAAAGTCTTATAGCTACTATATGACTCAAAACGACCATGAACGAGTTTTGGAAAAACAACACGATCTTTCTTCTTAGAAGATCAAAAAGAGCTAATAAATTCTTCCACGTCTTAGAACGAAGTAAGTCCGCAATATATTAACCGACATTCGAGATTCAAAATTCAAGTGAAACAAACGATTTCAAAATAAGCGATTTAGTTTAGTTAAATGGATATAAATCTGGCGCTCTTTTTAGAAACGAATCCCGAAGGCCGATGCACGTGCAGAAGCGCCGCAAGAAAAGTGTTCCGCTTACATAAATCTCATCAGCTTGAAAGCCGCGGGTGCTGGATTACTTCTATCGTGACAGGCTGCCGGCAGTCTCTCCAACGGAGTTGGTGTAATGTAAACGACACGGCGTCCTTCTTCGGCCCAGTAAATTGCTACCTACGAAGGAAAACTCGATTCCGGAAATGTCCATACCATTTTTAACAAAACAGTTCCATAACGAGCACCGACCGTGCAATAATGTTGACTTTTAATGCTAATATTTCGAATGCTTTTGAGATTTGGAAACAACCTATCAATCTTATCGTGTTTCTGTATGTTTTCATATATTCTAGGCGCTATATATTGTATACAGCATCGCCTTGCTAACTGACAGAAACCCTGCATTGCTAACTGGCCATTAATATCCCCACCACTCTTTGTACGTCTTCGTGAGGCGGAGGAAGTATTTCAAATATGCTTCGATACTTAGAAAGTCTTATCTCATGACGGGTCAACGTTTCACGTTTTTAATTTTTTGAAGTATGTTATCAAATTCTGTTTATTAACATTCGGGCTACGCAAGGCAATTCCAAGGATTCGTATAATATTTTTTTCGTCGCTATTTCTTCCATGTTGATTCTACGGTTCTATGAAATTTAAAGAAGTTGAAATGTTTATAATATTATAAGAAATTATTTATACATGTATGTTACTTTGTCTTCGATGCATTGAAACTCTTGATAGGTCTTGAGTTTTTAAAATTTTGATAAATTTTGAAATTGCTGATATATTTCAGTTTTGAAACCTTAATAGGTATTAAATATGTAAGATATTAAAGATAAATTGATAGATTTCTTTATTTTAAGATACGAAGGACAAAACAACATATCAGGAGAATAAGGTATTACCACTAAACTTTTAAGATTTTGAAATCTATCTAGATTTTTTAAAAATTCATGACTTATAGAAATTTTAAAGACTAAAAATCTGTGAAGGTTTAAAATTCAAGAGTTATCAAGTCCTTCAAAAATTTCAGATATCGAGTCATATTCGATGTAATCCGAATTCTTTACTACATATAAGTACGTATGTAATTTCACGCCAAAGAAAAATATCTGTTCTAAACCTTGCCTTGCTAATTGGTCATATTTGATCCTTCCTTGCGGCCAGTAACAAAGCACAACTGTACATCAATATCGTATCGACACGAATATTTGAGTTTGACATACATTTTTGTAATTATGAATTGTTTCATGTAAACGTTTGAACAATTATTGTTTATATTTTTTAATAACTCATTAAGTATCTCTAATCTATTTAAATTTTGATCTGTTTGAAAAAAGAAATTAAGAAATCTTATTCTACATTGTATCCAGTTCGCGTAAATTTCTCTATCACTGTGCAATTCTAATTCCACTATTTATTTCAAATTACTGAACTACGTTTGTATGTACAAAATATTATAGTGCTTATATTTTTTTATTCATTTACCTCAAACATAAAAGATTGACTCAACTCTGCTGGTCCACAAAGCAACGTCGATTTCACATTAGACTTTACAGAGAACATACTTTGCTTCAATCTTCCAATTGTATATGTAGGTTATATAATTATCGCAGTCGGAGATACGGAGATACGGAGATTTCTTTCTTTCCTTCGGTAATTAGGTCTATCCCAAATATAAATATATTAAATAACATAAAAATCTTATTAAAAAGCGTTTCTCAAACTGCAGTTTACATCTTTTGAGCAAGTTTGTCATAAACACTAACGACCAAAGATTTAAACGAAATGTTCGCCGCTGTGGCGGTACGCGACAGTAAGAACTCGCGTCATCTACAATCTACTTTATCGGTTTAGTATGAAGTGAAATATACTCATGGCTGCTCAATATTTTTATTTCCTTCTTCACAGATCCTTTCATAAAAATATAAAGATAATGTACACGAGTCGTATGTTACCGTGGATGCGATATAGGAATAAGAATAGAACGCTGCTTAGAGGCGCTTTCTATCCTTTTCTAATGAGGCATGTGTCTAACGCCGTTTGTTGATCGGTGTTGTACTTACATATTTACTATACGAATATGCACGAATAGGTCTTTATACAGCATTCTCTTCCTATTCCTATATCGCTTTTTCAACTCGCTCACGCACTCTATCTTTATATCCCTGTGGATTTTTCTTTGCAACACTACGGTGAAAACCAGAGAAGAAGGAGTCTCTTTCTTTTTATATGAATGTTTGCTTTGATTTCGAGGAGAGGCGCTGAGATCGTCCAATCAGAACGATCTTTTTCGAAATGAATCTTTTTACTTCTGCTTTTACGAAAACGTGTATGTAAGTGTATATCTTGTGTGTAAATAGTTGTTTCTACCAGATTGTTCCCGATTCCCTGGCAAATTTCAGGCAAGGAATATTCAATTCCTGCGATAAACCACGGACGCAGGATTACGATAGAATGAGTACGCATAATCTACAGAAATGGAGGCGTAAGTCCTCTGCCATATTGGACAGATTTTCTAAATATCCAAGGCCGATACAATGAGACGATTCGCTTGTACCGTCGCAAACTTGTCAGGGATGCCAGGTTAAGTGAGCTGAAAACTGGAGAATCGCAGCCCACGGCACAACAGCGAAGTCAAAGTAAATCCTTAGAATTTCCGTGCTATAATCTATCTAACGCACAATCGCACATACATGTTAGGAACTTTCGTAGTGGGGGTAAGGCTCTTAATGTCGAGAATTGTACTTTACAAACCATGGCGCTACTATAGTGCCTCGATTTATTTGTTAGGATTTTGCATTTAGCGCCATCCTGCGCTAAAAACAATAACTGCGTACAATAAAGCTGAAGAATGTAAAGTAATCTAAACTACTTTTCATCATTATTAACAATTTATTTAAAATAAATACATGTACAATAATATTTTTATAGTATGTACATACATATATTAGACGATCATATTAGATTGGAGGATCATAACGGAAAATAAATTTGTTTTTAATTTTTGTTTTAATTCATTATAAAATTTTATAACTTGATACTATACTATTTAATGTTCTTCAAAATATTTTTCATATATTCCCTAACCCGATCCCTAACGCTCTATCTAATCAATGCTACCCATTTTCCACGAAGATTCTTGTTCTTTGTTATAAAAATAATTTTTTATAATACTAACTTTTATTTGGGCTACAGTTCGGCAGAATACACGATCATTGTATATTGGATTGAAGTACATTATTATCAAATAGTTATGATCATAATAATATGTATTGTAATTATAATTATAGTGTATTGTTGCAACACTTGCGTATTACGTGATGTTTAAAGTAAAGCTTCTATTTAAAATAAAGCATCGCTTCAAACCGACTTTTATTTTTGCGCGAAATTCTTTGCCAGGTAGCCGCAGCTACGCTTACCGTTTACCAACCGAGCGTATATGCATGGATTTACCGCCATAATACAGAAGTATTACAGGTTGCAGACACAAGATCGCACTGTGCAACGAATCCTTGCAAATCCAGTTACCTTGCTGCGGACAGATTGACCAACATCGTCCGGTCATTAAGCCTTATCCCTCCATAAGAGTTGCAGACCTGTGTACGACCGTGCTGTATATTCCTAATCGCAGATTCCTATATCTATACATACTACACACTTACTGTTAGTATAAGCTCTATGTGCGTGTGAGACAGTGCATACCAGGAGTTCATATTACCGATACCGATCATACTTTTTCATTCAAATGCAAATTTAGGTTATGCAAACGTAAACAGAATATGAATTGTGTTTACAAATCAGTGTTATTGGACATTGACTGTGAATATTGAAAAAAATAATGAAAAAACTAAATGAAACATAAATTATTATCGGTGATTTATAGATTTTATTCTATTGCAGCGTAAGATTTTTTAATTAAAAGATGACGAGTGAAATTCAAATCACTACCATTGTTAATGATATTTTAGTAAGTATACATTATGTGTACATTAACTAATAAATCTATCTTATGCTGTTTATCTGTTTTATTATTTATTATCGTTGTTTTATAGCAATTTAAAAATGCAGATTAAGGTTAAGATTCAATTTTTTTCGGCTATATAATTAAAATTATTTCAGATTAAATAGACATCTGTTTAATATAGATATTTACACACTTGTTTCTAAATAGTTTTTTTTATCAAAATGGTATTAATGAAAATAACAGTCATATTATTTCTATATTTTTCCCTCTCAGTTTTGTCGCAATCTAAAATTATATTTTTATTTCATTAATAATTATTTTTATCACTTTGTAAAACTACTATAGAAAGTGGAAGCTATAGAAGAAGCTTTTAGTTGTGTTCTGGTGCATCACCCAAACAGTGAAAGCGAGAAAATAACAACATGGCAAACAGAATTATCATCTGCTATGTCAAATTTATCCAAAGAACAGCAAGAGAATGCAGTAAGACAATTTTTATCTATGGCAGCAGCAATGACCAATCATAGGAGATTGCAATTATTATTGTCACTACTTGAAAACTTAGTTGCATCTAGTGTTTTGCCAGCAAGGTAGGTCAATTTGAAAATAAGGTATCATTTATCAAATATTATGTGTAAAATATATATAATTTCAGACTGGTGTGTGAATGTATATTAAATTGTGATAAACTTCAATATCAGTTAGAAGATTTTTGGGTTGAATGTTTTGTTCTTATTCGACATATTATTGGAGGAGTTGATTACAAGGGTGTCAGAGAAATAATGAAGGTAAGTGACAGCAAAATTAATTTCAAAGTAATACAAGTTTAGATTAATGAATGCTGATTATATGCTTATAGGGATGCAAAGAAAAAGCACAAACAATTCCATCGAGATTAGATGCATCTATTCAGCCTCAATTGAAAGCTTTAGAAAATGTAATTGAATATATTTTTGATAGAAATGCTTGTTTGTTACCAGGATATTTTATTGTAACTGAAATTCAAAAGGCTTATCCTGATGGTAAAAACTGGCCACACTGGGTATGTTACTTCATTCAAAGATAAAACTTATCATACTTTGTTAAATTTAATAACATCTAATATAATCTGTTTTTTTTTTTTTTTTTTATAGAAATTAGCAAAATTGCTTTCAAACTTTGTTGAAAGTTTTCGTAATACTGCACAAATGGTTTCTATTGTCGGACACTCAAAAATGTTACCAGTAGTGGAGCATACTGGATATGCTGATTTAATCAATCCTTGGGTACTTGATACCACAACATTAAAATTTTCATTAAAAGGAAATTTGCCTTATGATGAGGATTTGCTCAAACCACAAACTGAATTACTGAGATATGTTTTAGAACAACCTTATAGTAGGGATATGGTGTGTTCGATGCTTGGTTTACAAAAACAGGTGTGCTTGTAATAATAAAATAATAGTAATATGGTGATATAAGTATATAATAATTTTATGTTGCTTCTATTACAGCAAAAACAACGATGTATAGCTTTGGAAGAGCAATTGGTAGAACTTGTAATTCTTGCTATGGAACGTGCAGAAAATGAAACGTTACCGGCAGAAGGAACCGATGGAACTGTTGCAAATCATTATGTATGGTTGCATCTCTCATCACAGCTTATATATTTTGTACTTTTTTCGTACGCTTGTTTCCCGAGTATCGTAATGGCAATACACGATAAATTAGCAGGAAGAGACTTAAGGAAAGGGAGAGATCACTTAATGTGGGTCTTGCTACAATTCATTTCTGGAAGTATTCAGAGAAACCCACTATCAAACTTTTTACCAGTATTAAAACTGTACGACCTTCTATATCCAGAAAAGGAACCGTTACCGGTACCGGACTATACTCAAGCATTATGCACACATCAAATGGCTATTACGTGTATATGGATACATTTGCTAAAGAAAGCTCAGTCAGAACATTCCAATATTCACAGACCAATACCACACACTTTGAAACTTCACCATGAATTTTTACAACATTTAGTTATGCCTAACACTTCTCTTTGTATGGGATCTGATTACCGCATTGCTTTGCTATGTAATGCATATTCTACAAATCAAGAGTATTTTGGTAGACCAATGGCAGCTTTAGTAGATACTATACTTGGTACTCAAAAAGGTCAGCAACAGCAGCCGATGCAGACGTTACAAAATAACGCAGCCCTCGCAAGTGGACCAACAACGCCATTATCGATGTCAATTTTGGATTCATTGACTGTCCACTCTAAAATGAGCCTAATACATAGCATCGTTACTCACGTTATCAAATCGGCACAATCTAAAAGCAATATGGCATTGGCACCAGCACTAGTTGAAACTTATAGTAGATTACTAGTATACACTGAGATCGAAAGTCTTGGCATCAAAGGTTTCATCAGCCAGTTGCTTCCAACAGTTTTCAAGTCTCATGCATGGGGAACATTATATACTCTTTTGGAAATGTTTAGCTATAGGATGCATCATATACAACCACATTACAGAGTGCAACTTTTGTCTCATTTACATAGCCTTGCAGCTGTGCCGCAAACTAATCAAACACAACTTCATCTATGTGTGGAAAGCACTGCTCTTCGTTTAATTACTGGATTGGGATCAGCTGAAGTGCAACCACAACTATCTCGATTTTTATCAGAACCTAAAACTCTTGTGTCAGCAGAATCTGAGGAGTTGAATAGAGCTTTAGTATTAACGCTGGCACGTTCTATGCACGTTACAGGAACTGGATCAGATAGTCACAGTGGAACATGGTGCAAGGAATTGTTGAACACAATTATGCAGAATACCCCACACTCGTGGGCTAATCACACTCTTCAATGTTTTCCTCCGGTGTTAAGCGAATTTTTTCAGCAAAATAGCGTACCAAAAGAAAACAAACAACAGATTAAGAAAGCGGTGGAAGAAGAATACCGAAATTGGGCTTCTATGAGTAATGAAAATGATATAATAGCACACTTTTCTGTACCTGGTACACCACCTCTATTTTTATGCCTTTTGTGGAAAATCATTTTCGAAACTGATCGAATTAGTCCGATTGCGTATAAGATCTTAGAGAGGATCGGAGCCCGAGCTTTGTCAGCGCATCTTCGAAAATTCTGTGATTATCTGGTATTTGAATTTGCTAATAGCGTGGGTGGACAACATGTAAATAAATGTGTAGATACGGTTAACGATATGATATGGAAATACAATATTGTAACTATTGATAGATTAATTCTTTGCCTGGTACTGAGGACTCACGAAGGCAGTGACGCGCAAGTATGCTTTTTTATAATTCAACTATTGTTGTTAAAAGCTATTGAATTGAGAAACAGAACACAAGAGTTTGTGAAAGAAAATTCTCCGGAGCATTGGAAACAATCGAATTGGCATGAAAAACATCTTGCATTTCATAGAAAATTCCCAGAGAAATTCGCTCCAGAAGGTATTATGGAACAAACTAGCGGAGGACCTAGTCAATATCAAAGTTTGCCTGTTTATTTTGGAAATGTATGCTTACGATTTTTGCCTGTTTTTGATATCGTTGTACATAGATATTTGGAAATACCAGCCGTGTCGAAAAGTTTAGAAACATTGCTAGAACATTTAGGATGTTTATATAAATTCCATGGTTCGTATACACTTCTCTATTAACGATAATAATACAATCCTTATATTTGAATTAGTCTGATTCGTTTTGTTCCATTTTTTTAGATCGACCTGTCACGTACCTTTATAATACTTTACATTATTATGAACGTAAATTAAGAGACAGACCACCTCTGAAACGACGATTAGTGGCAGCTGTTTTAGGTTCCTTAAAAGAAATTAGGGCACCAGGATGGGCACTCTCAGAAGCTTATCAAATGTACATGACTCGATCTACTGATGATGTTGTCACATGGATGCCAGAATTAGACTATTATATCCGCTTAGTACGAAGAATTGTGGAAAGTAGGTGATTTTATTAAATAGTATTTTTTAAGTTATAATCGCCTGTCGAAATTTTCAGCAATGTCAGGCACAGCTCATTTTCCTGCTACTGATTGGAGATTTAATGAATTTCCCAATCCTGCTGCACATGCATTGTATGTTACATGCGTCGAACTTATGGCTGTCCCTGTTGCTCCAAATATAGTTGCCAATTCGTTATTAGATGTAGTTGCAAAAGGGTAAGATGCAATGAGATATTATCATATAGTTAGGTTCTTCAATTTTTTTAATTTCGAGTTTATTAGGTACACAGTGATACCGTCAGATGAAATTCATTTATGGATAAATTGCGTGGGTTTGTTATTGGCTGCTTTACCAGAGTGTTATTGGTCAGCCCTTCATGACCGATTAGTAGCAACTATTAGCAGCCCAGGTCTAGCTAATTGGAATTACAGTAATTTAACTCCATTTCAAATGTTTAATTTTAATAACACACATAATAGTTTATTAGAAAATAAATTCAGTTATATGTTGGCATTGGCACATTCTGTGTGGCATCATGCCGGTGTTGGACAAATAACTACTATGCCTCAGTAAGTTTAAATTTTGAATAATATATATTTTTAGTAATTATAATATAACCTGCTAAAATTCAATTTTATTTAGATTTATCAAAGAGAAACTTCAACCAGTTGTAAATAGCGAAGAACAGTTGATATATGCGTGTCATTTAATTGGACCTACCTTAGCAAGATTTAATGCTGAAAGGCCGAATTGTGTCGTAGAATTAACAGTTCGTCTATATGAAATGCTTGAACAAGTCGATCGAGTTCAAACTCATCTAAAATACATGGACCCAGTTTGTGATTTACTGTATCCTTACTTGTCCTTTTTTATCAACTTATTTTGATATAACTATCTGATAAAATATTTCTATTATTTTTATTCTGATTATATTAACCTTAATATTAACTACAATAGATATCATATAAAGTACATGTTCGTCGGGGATATGATGAAGAACGAAGTGGAATGTATTATACGAAGACTAAGACCTGCTTTGCAAATGAGGCTACGATTTATTGCTCACATAAATATAGACGAAATTCAGTCTTCCTGAGACGTCCCTAGTACTAGCAATGCAGAAGTGAATACATGATAATATTGAATACCTCAATATTGTACATATTGTCTTTATAATAATATATTTCTTGCATACACAGAGTATGAAGAATATACTGAAACCAACATTTGAGTCTCAAAGTATTTCTAAATTTTCTATATTTCATTTTTATATTTCTATAATATATTTCTATATATAATATAAATATATGCAAAGGTGCATTTTTCACGTATAAAAACATAAATATGTAAAATGCTGTATAAGGAACGACTTGATCTTTGTGTTATAAAGTGAAATAACACATATAAACATAAAATAGAAGTATTTCAGCAAAGTATTATAGACAACAAATTTAAGTTGCTTTGTCAAAACAGTGTATTTATGATATTTATCACATGTTTTTCACAGCACATCTGACTAAGCAGTATTGATACTTTAAACAGGATCATAAATGTATATTGTCATAGTCGAAGGCATGAGTTACGAAGCTCAAAGTTCCATACTTATTTATGTAGTAATTGCTCCTATTTATAAACAAACGCTACTCTATATATTTTGATATTAATCATGATAAATTTAATGAAATAACTATTATGATGCCTTCTAAACTTGGGTATAATTATTTCCAAAACCTAAATTATTACGCATCAACATATACATACATGTGCATGTTATATATAAAAATTAAAATACTTATTATCGCATAATTGCAAAAGTAATATAATTTCACGTTATCATAATAATTATAGGATTTAAAGTTTATCGAAATCAACATTTCCAGTTTTCAAATCTTTGACTAACTGAGCAAATTTTTCATGCGAACATTCGTTTTCTTGTACAAATGGCTGTGCCTTCATTTCTTGCATCCATTTCATCTAAAGTAAGTTTAGAAAGTTAGTTTACATTTTAAAAAACAAGATTATTCTTTCACGTATGTTTGAACTTACTAAATGAGAGAAATTTCCATCATTGAAATTTGTAGGTTCTCCATAAATGAGAGATAGAGATTTTCGTCGTTCAACCCATGGCCACATAAGTATATCTAACATACCAGGTTGTGCTCCTAATAAAATAACAAAAAATGGAATCAATATTTTTCCATTTCATACTATTTATGATCTGAAATTAATTTATAAACCTCCAAAATACACAGTTCCACGAGTTTTAAGTTCCTCTTCAAACTCTACCAATAAAGATGAAAATTCAGCAACAATTTCTTTAAGTGGCCTGCTATCATTATTATGAATGCAGTTTGAGAAAATACTAACAAGCTGAAAAGCAAATCATTGGTAAAGTAAATGACTATTTTGTTAAAATCATTTTATAAATTCTAAATAATTATTTACTAAAACATCACGCGTATAAGAGGAAAAATTTGTAAGGTGAACTTCCTTACCTTGGAATAGTGATCTAACAGTTCTAAGTCACGAGTTTTTGTTTTTTCATTATATAAAGAAGGCTCAGGATATTTTTCATCTAAATGATTTGCTATGATTAATGAATCAACGATTACTTTACCATCAGCATCAACAAGTGCAGGGACTTTACCCTCTGGATGAATCTAAAAATATTATTAAATATGATGGATATTAAACAAAGTTAATAATATGATTTTTATATAAGTAACAAATTATGGAATATATACGTACTTCCAAGTACCATTTTGGTTTATTCCTGATATTGATATTAACAGTATCATGTGGAATGTTTTTATAAGAAAGTATTAATCGAATTCTATGTGTAAAAGGACAAAATTTCATACCATACAAACGAACCTGTCCTTTCACTTCTGCTGGTTTCTGAGAATCTATAAGTTATATTCAATATAATTATGTACGAAATAAAATTAAATTATAATTTCATGCAATTAATGCCACGAATGAGAATATCTTAATTGTTTGTAACGACATAAAAATTGCATTTTATAAAATAATATAATGGAATGCAAATAATCACTGCCTTTAAAAAAGATTTTCAAGATATAATTACATAAATGTTTATAAGCACCTGTTATATTTATTGATATTGAAAGTACTGTTTTATACTTTATTGATTTATAATTACTATAAAATATATATGGAATAAAACTTTTAATTGCGATATAAATTTATAAATTTAAAGGAGAAAAATATAATAATAACTATTGACAGTTTAACTCACGTTTTACTAAAGAAGACGTACAAATCTAAAAAATACACGGTATGCATAATGTAAGTACGTACTTACCAGCTCCAAGATGTAAACTGCTCATAATTGCTCGTATTTCGTTAGATTTGTATCTAACAATAAAATGTTTAATATACTTCGAAATGTTTGAAATGATTGATCTCACTTAAATGTTCATGCGCTGATTAATTTCAGTAGAAATTCCAGACACGTGGTTGTTTATTAAGACGTATGGCATACGTCAATTTTTCTGCTTGGAATGAATGATAGAAATATTTCGAAAAGTTAGTATGGAAAGTGATTCCTCAATTTTCACTTTTCTAAACGTGCTTTATCTATGACCTACGACAATGTTACACACTCATTGCATATTTCTTTTTGAAAGAAAGTAGGTCAGATCTGCGCATGTTCAAAAGTCGATTGATCGAATCGAATATTTGAATACTATTAACTACAATTATAACATGAACTATCTACAAATGATTATCTTTAACTTGAAGTTAAATTTTACTTAACAGGATTTTTAATTAACAAAAAATTTTATTTTGGGGATATCTAAATAATTCAGGTTATTGTAACATAATTCTGTATAAATGGAGATTCATTTTGCTTCTTTATTTAAAAATAAAAATGACAAAATTACATGTATAATCAATTTGTTATATTACATGATTGACAATATTTGCATAAAATACAATTACGTACAAAAGTGTTTTATAAAGTCCCGTGTAAATGTACAATATATTTTAAATTATTTTAATTTAATGAACACCGATCGGAATATTTATACCTTCGGAATGCTGTAACATATTTTTTCAGTACTATATTCATTTATTTATCATGATATAGATACATAGATCATTATTTAAAAATATTGAAGATTGTCTTTTGCATTAAGGCAAGCACAGGCACTGAATTCATGACGAAAGAACTTATATATGATACAACAATAATTGCTTTTCGAAGGCACTAAGTAGCGTAGCTTAACAAAATAAGTTAATTGCTCATGGATCCATGAGATTGACTGAGGGAGGTCGAACATTTAGCTGATATTCTCCAAAGACCATAGCTGCTACCCATTTATGTTGTTCCTCTTTTAATGATCCTGCTAAAGTATTTCCAAAGTACGGACTTTCTTTACACCTAAAATACAATTTTTAAAAGCTGTCTATGACTATATTTTTTTTTAATTTTTTGATCCATGGAAATGACTTTTAATTTAATCATTACCTTGTTGGCTTTTTATTCTTAGCTATGAACGTTATAGACCATCTGCAATAAGAAATATATACACACGTTTAATAATTCCGTAAAAAAGACGTTTGTTATGCATTGAAAAAGGGAAATGCATTTACCCCGTCTGTGGATTTCGCTTTGGCTCGTGACCTAAATACCAAATGATGTCTTCTACTTTCCACTCGTATAATACATTCGCGCATACTCTGTCTTTGTAACAATAAAGTTTCGCTTGACTAAATTCGAAGAGGTAGTTCTTAAAATTTTTCGATTTTGTGTCAGCAAATTTAAGTTCACCAGACGTTGTCATCGGTGGTTTCATCTGAAAATAAAAGATATTGTAAGACGAACGAATCAGCTTTTGCTATTGTTTTAAACATAACAGAAATATAATATATCCAAATAAATAAATTTGGCATAATAGCATAACAGTGAATTTAAGAAAGTTAAAATCCACGATATAATTAAAATGAATTGTCCAGTTCAATGCAGTTTATTCTCATGTAACTCCATAACCATTATATGGTATTGTAGCTACTTATAATATTATATTTACCAGCGGTGCTATATCCTTGTATAGACGGTCCTTCTTAAGTATGAGGACATTGTCCTTTCTATCCTCGGGGTCCCAGTATCCCCACCTTGCCACTGCCTCGAGGACACGCTCTTTATGATGCAGTGGTCTTTCCAGTGCACCAGACAATGTATATTCCTCCAGACACAATTCATGAGCTGACATGTTAGTCTTTTCCGCCAGTTCTTGACACACGTCGAACGCAGTCTTTTGTGGTCCAATCTATAGAAATAAAAATACTTTACGTTTTTTGAACAAACATTCAGAATAAATTAAATATGTATCAAAGAGCAGATATTTATACAAGTTCAGCTACTGCTCTATTTTTGTTATATATCGGAATTGTTATATCAGAAAAATGATACATTTAGTTCATTTTGAAGATAAAAACTATATTTCTCTTTTACATTTCACAAAAACACGATATACTTATCAAAAACAAAGTATAGATATCACACAGGCTATTTCATAATCATAGCGTATTTAAATCTTCTAAACAAAAAATATAATATTTCAAAATTCCAATTTTTATCATTAAATTGACCAGAAGAGAACCTAAAATCCAAACAGCCGTATTTGAAATACCCTGTATGAAACGACAAGGGAAAAATTAGATATAAAAACAAGAAATTCTCACGGTCACATTGATGCATTCCCCGTCCCTTGAGAAAATATATATCCAAATTTTCAGATCACCCGATGGTGCACCGCGTAAACCATTATTCGAACCGTGATGTTTCTCGAGAATTTCCAAAATTTTTGCCTCTTTCGCCATATCCGCAGCCGTTAACTGATATAACTTTGGGTAGAGTTTGATCAGGTCACCGATCACCCTAGTCTCGGATCTGTTCCATTCTTCCGCGCTGCTTTCGTCAGCGTGCATTAACGTCGGTCCCCAGATTGCGGAAAGATTCTCGCCGGTCATCAGGTTCTTGGAACTCTGCTGACTCAAACAGTAAAGGTGAGCAAGAATTCTTCTGAGCGTCGCCGCTGGTACTGGAGTCAACGTGGACAATAGTTTCCTATACGCTGACACTTGTTCGTTATCGTTGACGGTCTCTGAAACATAGAAGTTGTAAGAACACGTTTTTAAAATTAATTCATTATACGCTATACAAGCGAACGTAATAATCAGTTACATTTTTTGAAAATATTTTATATCTAACTTGAAATTTAAGTACGTTAAGAGACCAAAGAATAAAATAATTTTTATGCGATGTTACAATTTCGTGTCGTATACAATTTGTTGTAATGTATCAATCGTAACGATGGAGCATTACGATCGTTCAGTTTCAGTCTTAATTTAACTACAATTTAGTTATTGCTATAAAGTCCTACAAAACATTACAGTTGTGGAATGTAATGTATTTAGACATGGATAGGTTTCAACATAATTATGCAATTGATTGCTGGAGACTTAATCAAAGTGGACGCATTTTGAAATAAAGAAATAAGAGATCGATTAGTTTCTTATTGATGATTATTATCCCAATCACATCGAACGCAAGGTACTATTTTAGTGCACGTTATCTTTAATAGTGACTAACAAGGATTGTACGCAATTTTTATCAGAGCAGCACACGTGTTTACTTTCACTAAGGAGCTTGAAGGCCCGTTATGAAAAGCCATGATTCATCGGCGACCTCCGCGCGATTCTCACGCGACGTTTCGCTGTGCACCAGACTAAAAACAAGTTGCAGACGCGTACAGAAATTTGTGTATTTGAGTTCAACGTTCGTTCCATCGCTCTATTAAAATACATAACTCCCCTTTCAACGCGTGACACATGGGAGACAAACAGGAACCGTCAATTATCGTTGCTATTAAAATTATTTCAATGAGAACGTTGAACCAAAAAAAAAGAACGCAACGACGATAACTTTGTTTTATATGACAAAGATTTGTTTAATAAACAATTAATTAACTATGCCTCTTATGCATTTTCAAATACGATTCCAATTTGTCATTCTTGAAACGTTCTAAAAATTGTAACAGATAAGAAGTAAATAATTATTGATTTACGATCTACTCAATATAAAAAGATACATTCCTTTTTTTATTTTTTGCCATTATTAAAAATTGGTGAAAATACGTAGGCGCATTAAGTGACACCGCAGAGCGATTAAATCTGTGTATAATGGCACCGGAAATTCAACATTATGGCTCCTGTTAAAACCAGCTAACACGTGAGAAAGTACGCGTGGGTGCGAACACGAATCAACTTGACATTTTTCTTATAGTTACATATATGCAAACGACGAACATGGAAAGTGAGGCGATTTATCTGCATGTACTGTTTTACAAGATGTTTCGTTTCCCTTCTTATTTAAATAAACATGTTTTTTTAAATAAAAAATAACATATAGCTTTAAATGTTCTTCGTACTTTGATCTATTAGTTAGGAATCTTTAATCGCAACAAAGAAATTTGCTTTGCGAAAGGCTCGGAATTCCGGGTCAGTGTACGTTTCTGCTTACAGCGCAACGCGAGAAATGCACAGAAATTAGAACAGCCGTTACAAAATGTTATTTGCTTATTGTGAAACATTATCACTTGACGATCAACTACATATCAATTGTAACGGTCATCGCTCTGCTCGAAGACAGCTGTGACAACTGTTTACTGCATAGTGATATTCAAAACCGAACACGTTTGGAAATCGCTTGTCCGAGCAGCAAGAATGTGCTAGTTTCTTTTATCTTAGAACGATGTTATTACGTATGTCACGCACGTTTAACATACAAAAAGGGAACCCCCGACAATCGAGAAAGTCTCGCGTGCGAACTCTTAGTCAGCATATGTATCATCGTGCCGAATAAAATAGTTGTAGTTATAAAATAGCAAGTGCTCCTCGTTAGTGATCGGTATCCCTGGCCACCTGACGTACATGATCCTTAGTTTATATATAAATACGTATCCACATGATTCAATTTCTCTGTCCATAATAATTTATTGCATTCATACTGCAATTAGAAAAAGAAAATTGATACTTGAAAGTATACGTAACGGAACAATATATTTTATATATGTGTTATTAATTTTTTAATCTTTTATATAATATAATTTCAATGTATTCAGGTTTCTCGATTAAATGCTGTTTCTTTGTCAAAACGTCCGGTTAAGAGAGCGAGTTCGAACACGAAAAGTCAAGGACAATAAGTGGTCCTTACCTGCGGTAAGACAAAGCCGATCGTGAATGTTAGGTGGAAACAATGGATTCGGTAAATCACGGAGAAACCTTCTGAGAACTGTGGCGACATCGTGTTCCGTATATGCGCTCCTCGTAATTTGCGTCGCCCATGCGTCGCGACGAAAGGCTTTCAATAATTTAACCACTGCACTATTGGATCCGTTTTGTCGATAAATGCCCTTCGACATGATACCTTTAACATTATTCAATATTTTCAAGTTAATTTAATACTGTATCTATTATATAAATATATTATACATATGTATGAAACCTGGAAGATAAAAATAAGATAAGATAAATTCAGATTTTTTCCAAATTTCATATATATCATATAAAATAATATATATCATATAATATAATGCTATACAAGATATATGTATATACTTATTCATATACAGAGCTTGGAAGATATATGAATTTAACAAATATACCTTATATATCTTTTGTTTCATAAAACGAAAAGAATTATTTTACATGCATAAGCAATTGATATAAGTTATAAGTGATAATAATAATAATATTAATAAGTAATATACTAGTATATTACTTAAAGGTAATAATAACGAGCAGATCTGAAATGCTATTAAAAAATGGAATGGTAATCTTCCTTTGTTTGTTGCCTATGCTACTGCATTCCACACCACATATGCTTACCATGAGCATAAATGAAGTTAATGCATTTGTCGAGAATCACAGGCACGTTATCTTGCGTGAGTTGTTGCTGCTCTAAAGCGGGGCCACAGGTAGTGGCAGCTTGATAAAGTGCGTGTCTCCATGCGGATCCTTCGTGAGTTCCTGGTGTAGCCATATGTAGTGCACCGCTACCACCTGCGTCGACGACCACCACCGGAACTGATCCTGCACTTGCATTAGGTCCTTCCTGTTCCCGTAAAACTGTAACAGAGCGTGAAAATCATCGAAACTACTTTTTTTGACCGTGATTCATAAGTAAACAATTTAGCTTATCCCAAAATGTTCTGATAAGCACTTAACAATGCGTGGCTGTACTCTGGCCATTACGAGACAAACATATAAAAATAGGCAGTAGAAAATTGTGTATGCATTCCAACAGATAAGGTTCGTTGTAATAGCTGCGTTTTTATAACTGTTTCATTGCATTACTGGGTCGTACATTTACTACGACGAGCTCCGTAGCAAATAAAAATTGTTTTCTCTGAGAGAATCGTATGGGCAAGTCGGTCGTCCATAATTATTATTATTCCTTTAAGATTTAATTCTAGAAATAACAGCGTAAATGTAAGGCAAATTGTAAAGCTAGCGTAGGATAAATTTCGAGTTCTAGATTACACTTTATCGTTTCCTTTCTTCTAGCTTGCAAGGTAGATATTCTTTTATTTGTCATGACAAATTGGCGAGATGACTTGTCGCTATATTAATACAGTAAACTGGAAACTTTCATACTGTTGTTGACGAAGCGTTTCTTAAAATTAGAACTTGGTATTTTATTTAAAAATACATAAATATTTGAGTGTTTAAATATTTGTATATATTAAATTATTAAATAATAAGAAACTTACCGATACATCGTGCCTTCCGAAGGTCGAGTTCTCCAAAAGTTATGGCCGTGGCAGGATCCAGAGATTTCGTATAAATTAACGTTCGTTGATACAGGAGAACCCAAGCTGGAAACCACGTGCCTGTTACGCCTTCCTAGAATATATATCAACTAATGTTTTTAAACATGTAATTCACTTGATGATAACATAACAAAAGTAATATATATTTAATAAAGTAATATTATTATTTCACAAATGGATGTTTGATCATTAGAAAGCGGTTTTCTCCAAAGACGGTCATAATCAATACAAAATAAACGAAAATACTTGCACAAATATATTACCTTCTCCATATACATAAAAAAGAAAGATGAAATAAACTCTCTAAGATATCTGCCATTAAATATCATGCTGCTCTTTTAACGTTTATTATAAATATTCGAGAATTATAAATTAAAAAAATTCATTAGAAATTAAATCTTAGAAATCATCTTCAATTACTACCATACCTATCTCCAGCATAGATATGTTAGTATCTACTAACAAGTTTATAAATTAAATAAAATCTCCTGGATTCAAAGTTGATTTACATTTTCCATTTTTGATACCTTCAAATAGGCCCATCCTACTCTCGTCAATTCGGCCGTGTACTTCGTGGGAAAAACCGTAGTAATAGCCTCTAGTATTCTTTGAGCCCAAATCCTTCGTTCAGTGGTACCCTTCGCGTAGAACACGTGAACGCTCGGTCTTCCCTCAACGCTAATTGCTATGCAATGTACAGTCTCTCCATCAACTATCCTGAACATTTTAAATTGCCTTTGTTATTCCTCTGTTGGTTCGCTGTTTAACCTTGCTACATGTAAATTTACTTCTTTCTCATATTTTCCTTTTTCGCTGAGACTTTCCTTCAACTTTTCTTCAACTACGGATATTTTCATTACGCATTTCACTACGGATTTTTATGCATTTATAGAAAATTTGAAAGTGCAAGATTCCACACAGAGTACACACAATATGAAAAAACATATGAAATATGCAAAGTGTAGCGTTTTCTATAATATACGATAGGTGAAACAATTTTTTACCCATGGTCTATCTCTTTAACTACATTTCCAGTAATATGAATTTGCATAATAGTCCGCAGTTTAAATATTATGCATCATACACACATAAGATCGCGATTGCCACTTCTACATAACAAATGGCCTGCGGATATTTTTGCAGATTCACGTTTCTGCTAACACAAGTAAAGAAACGAAAAACATAAGCAGAGATCTGTTTCACCTCCTGAATATTATAACGCATAATTCTACTTTAGTATGAAATCTGTCCAATAAAAATAATTAGGGAGTAACTTGCTTATCCCATTTCTTTATAAATATATATCTTTCGTTAACAAATTCATATACATGTATTCTTGCGTTCTTTAAACGAACAAATTTTCTGTACCTTCGAACTTCTCAGAAATGTATAAAAATCCGCAGTCTAATAATAAACATACTTAAACCAATCGTTTTCTCATCAAATATACATACATATTCACATCTTTTTTCAGAATTTAATGACGCTACTTCGTGTATCTTCGTCTCGCGAATTCTTCCCTTTCATAAAGTGTTATTATTCGGAGAAGCATTCTTTTATGCAACGAAAAAGCGGACTCACTTAAAGTCCTGGAGGAGATGAATGCTGTACACTGTGTCGAGGTGAACGATCTCCTTCAGAGTAGACATGCCCTTATCTGTGTAGAACGAGAGCTTCTGGTCAGCTAAGATCGCTGCCCTTGGCACCAGGTCCTTCGCTCTTTCTATTCCTACACCGGTCCTGTAAACGATTCCGCGGTGCGTCGTCACATTTAGCAGATCGTTCGCCTTTGGTCTCTCCAATTTCGTCGATTTCGTGCTTGGCACAACGCCACTGTGGTCACGACTTCTGGACAGCAATTTACTGCCGCTCTTCACGAAACTCATCACGTTCGGTCTGATCCCGTGCCCCGTGGACTCATGGCGCAATTTTTTCAATTTCTGGATCACGCCCACGCGTCTGTGCTCCTCCGTGGCCTTACCGCCCGAAGGACACGAAGATTCGTCAGCGGCCGTCGTCGTCGTCGTCGTCGTCGTTGTCGTGCTGCTCGTCGTACTCGTGACTGGTGCATGTAAAGTACGTATATGTTTATTCTTCGTTGAGATATATAAAATATATTTATTATAAAAGTGTTAACTTTCGAGTCACAGATTTAACGAATTGTTTTATTATCTTCTAAATGGAAATTAATACTAAATATTAATTAATACTAAATGGCAAACTATACTTATGTATAATAAGTTATTGTGTTTCACGTATAATATAGACTGCATAGACTGTAGATGTTCATGCATTTATCAGGTTTAAAGACATTCAAAGCTGCAAGTATTTACGCAATATACAAAATATGATATACTGATATACAAAAATGTATAAAATATCGAAATATTCTTGAATAAGCGAAACAAATGTGTATTTAGGTTTTGTTTCTTTAACTATCGCCGCAGAAGTATGACATTGCATGAACATTCGCAGTCTATTAATAAGATACGGTGTGTCACAGAAGTATTCATACTCCTAATTATTGAATTCAAATGATCAATATTCTTTAACGATATACAGGTTGCAATGTTTAACAATACGAATACATGGCGTAATAATTAAATTTCTCATTGGTACGTCGTTTATTAAAAACTAATCGTCTATTGTACTATAAATAGGAGTTTAAACAAATCATCAAATTCAATAATTGCGAGGATACAAATACTATTTTATATTATTCTAAAGAGATAGTCAACAACTTAAGAAATTTTGGATAAGTATGAGCTTAAAAATAAAAAGTTTTCTTTACCATGCGCTTCGTATGAAATTGAACAAGCACTTGCCTACACCTTTTTTTAAATACTAGGAATAAAGACACGGAAGTGAATAAAATTAACGAAATACTCATTACCATACGATTTTATCCTCCTGACCTTCTGATATATGTGATATAGGTGTATTTTACAATACAAATATCGCCATAGAATAGCATAGAATTAGCTCAAATACTAATGAGTCATTAGTATTTTATATTAAATATCAGAAATCAGATCTTAAAATTATGATTGCTTCTAAGGCGTGGGCTATTTATATAAAAAATTATCATAATTTTGAGTTTTACAGCGGTGTAGGACAAAATGCTTCGAGCGCCGTCGAGTTAGAAGGGTTAAACTGTTAACACTAATTTAAGTTACTCTCAATTGACGATATAGTCTTTCTGTACTTCTATACATCGCTGGAAGCTCAATTGCAGTCTAAAAATAGGATGCATGAAGTTCTAGGCAGATAATTATTATAATAATCGATCAGCCAAGACGTTGAAACGTAGTAGTATTATATAATTGTTTAAGCGTAATAAAGCATATTGGGATATTCCTTTTTAGCGCTATCTTGAAATTAAATACCACGCAGTACCCACATGTGAAACTGAGTTGAATCATCGGTTCTTCGTAGAAGAATTGACAAGTGTAAAATAACGATTATACACTTTAGAACGGTAATATACATTTACACATTTAACATTGACAGTTCTCTCCACCTACGTATTTACTTTCTCTCATACATATGGAAAGCGAAAAGTCGTCTCGAGTATCGTCAACACTACCGAACTGATTTAAATTACGTTTCTGCTTTTTCTGGAATACCGGTGTAATCTTCTCCCTAAAATTTTCAAATTTACTTCCAATTCTTTAGACAAAATCCTACCTTCCCTGCTTTTTATCTACATCACGTACATTCCTTTTACGATTTACAACAAATCCCAGTTCAATGATCTACTTAAAGCTACGATACAACTAAGTAACTACCTGAACCATCGCTAGTCGTAGCAGCCACGGATTTAGCTGTCACAGAAGTAGGAGAGGATGCCTCGCTCGAGCGATTCTTCGCTGCCGATTTCCTAGGGGGAACAGCGGGTTGCTTCCGAGTCACTAGATGAGCTAACTTCGGCAATAGGGCCGGATTTTTCCCCGTAGTGCTTTTATCCGGTTCTGGAAGGATCTCTGCGACCTCGTCGTACTCGTTTTTCGGCAAGGAGTCGAATCTTTTCGGTGGTTCTGGCGGCACTGACGAGATCTGCTCGGCATCCTCTTCGTCCACGTCATCTTGTTCCTCCTCGTTATCGACCGCTTCCTGAAAGTCCAGAATACTGCCAGAACTGCTCGGCGAATCGTTGGTGGCCAATAAAGTCTCCAGTAACATTAAATCGTTATTTTCAAAGTTGCTATACACGTTTTCATCGGAAGTTCTCGCGAACGGGTCAAACTCGAACAATAAGGATTTACTACTCTGTTGTCTATTTTCTGCACTGTTCGACGTTGTTTCTTTCTCTTCTTGTGCCTTTTGCGGCGACAGATTTTCATACAGAGAATTTTGAATGGATGCTTGGCTTCCATTTGACGCGTCGGACGTTCGATCGAGCAGAGGCACTTCTTTGTCCAGGATGTCCTCCTCTGCGCTGGATATCCTGTCCAGCTCGTCGAGCCCCTCGGATTTCCCAACTGGCGCGGTGTCGTAGAACGTCCAGGAATCGGATCTGGATAATCTCTTCACGTTATCCGATTTGTCTAACGGTAGTGTCACGTTTATATCGGAAAGGTTCAAGCTCTGATCGGAATCACTGGCCTGTTAATAAACCATGGGAAATCTTTAATTATATTTTTGTTTGTATCTTAACGTAATTGTTTTGTTAACTATATGCAAGACTGTGGACTTTTATGCAAATTTCCTGTGAACGCATAAAAGTCCACAATCCAATCCTATGATATTGTTCTGACCAGACTTCTGTTGTCTTATTATTCTCATTCTTTGATAAGGACAATAGGATAAAGAGATAAAGTAATATTTAAATATTTGTATCGATATTTGATTCATTCAGTAAACTATAAATGCTACGACAAAAACAAAACGATGGAAAGTTACATTTGCCTGATAGAAATCAAACGTTTAAACTAGCTGAAGTAATTTTAAAAATTGAACGGGCGCTAAGTGACAGATTGACGGCCACGCGCTAACAATTTTATTGATAGTGGAGGGAAGAAAGTTAACGACCTCGGATCAAAAGTATTATTCTCTTCAGTAATGTGAAAAAAAGACTTTTCCAATGTATCGTGACGACTCAGACTCGCTCTTCTATTTATAAAAAAAAAAAGTCGAGGAACAAAATCCACTTTTATCCTATGTTCCTCTTTCATTCACTTGTTTGATCGTCTATTCTTCTCGCGCACACATTGCTCTGAAATCTTATTACAACGCGAATATGTTCGCTCTAGGTCTTCACAATGTACAGCAAGGGAAAAAAAGAAAACAAAGGAAGAGAACGAAGAAGTATTTGCGAACAATCAAAAGCATTATTCTTGGATACAGTTATAAAAATAATAGAAATCACGCTTCTAACCCTCCAATTCCCATCGCTGGGGCTATGACGCAATGCGAGAAATTTTCCTGATTTCTACTTCCACTGGCTGAACGATTTTTATTAGAAATAAAAAATAAATGTTTCGATATTTTAATGCACAGTGGAAGACGATGGAATAGTAAACAAAATCATGGATCTAGCACACACTATTATGAATCAGCACTATCTGAAATAGATAACGTAGTCGTTAAAATGAATTACAACCATAAATTATTAATTTGCTTATGTCGTAGAGTAAATAAAAAAAGTTCTATGGAAATTAAAGGGTTAAAGCAATTGAAATACATTTTTAAACGGTGTACATTTACCTGATTGAGCGCGAAACTAAGTAGATCAAACGATTCGGGGAAGTCCCTGTCGACTTTGTCAGAGATGGTCGAGCTGATCGTGTCGTATCGACTGCTGCCTGACGTGACGGACTGCAGTTCGTCGTAGATAGACTCGTCAGGATGTGGAGGAGGATATGCAGGAGGTGGTGGACTGTGACGCGTCCCGGAAAGATCCTCCTCATTTCTGACGCTTCTCAGATTACTGTTCAAGGGACTGTAGAACGAGATGCTACTGAAAATATCATCAGCCGGCATCGAGACGCATCTCTCGTCCTCCACAGGATCTTTGAACTTCTTATTACCACCGGTGTTATCCCTTAAAAGATCGTCCTGATTCAACGAAGTTAACCGTCTCGTTAAAAGATTCTTCACCGACTTTTCCAATCTAATACTAGCGTTCCTCGTGCTGGAAATTACCGCACGGCCCTTCATCGTCATCTTCTCCGAAATCTCGTCTTTCAGTTGTCGGGAGCTACTGCTCAGATTTCGAAAAAATTCAGTGTTCGTACTCCTTGATTCCGACGTCGATTTCGAGTCGTCGCTTTTCTCCGATTGACTCGAATCGCTGTGACTGCTGAATCGAGCTGTTGGCATCGAAGGTGGCAACTTCCTCCTCGGCGCTGGTACCGGTCGCTCGGTCATCACCGATCTAGGTTTCGGTATCGGTTTCTCCTCCATCTCGTATGGATATCTTTCTGTCTCGCCGCTCGTTTTTAACCGAAGGATCCAGGAACGTAGAAGCTGCGCCACATGCTTCGGCCCCCTTGTAACAATATTTTCATATCTTTCATTCGTGTACACTTTGCAATTGATACGTTTCGGATGCTATTGTTATTGTGAAGTGCGAGCTTGTTAAATAATTTCTCATTCAAATTTTCGAATTTTCCTGAATATCGCGGATAAAGTATTTCTTAGCATAATTGAATTTTACAAGTTTTTACGATGCAGTTCATCCGACTGGATCCGAGATGATATTAATGATCTTTGTACGATTCGTGTTAAGCGATTATGTAACAATTTTGAGGAATTCGATGAGATGGGTCTCGTTTAAAGAAATGAATGAATGTAATTTGTTCATTTTGATTTAAAAGGTAAAGAACTCGATATTTCCTCGAAAAGGTAATTGTTACAAGAAATATAATTATCGTTTGAATAAATTTAATGAGACTAATTGTGATTAAAAAGACAGAACTGTGATGTACGAGCGATTTCAAAGCTATTTAAACCGTCTTATGTTATAATTACAACGTTTATTCGGATGTCATCTCGTCAACCTGTGTCAAGGGACTTGATAGTATCGCGTTCAGTGCAACTTGAGACGTAAAAAAAGTCACATGCGCGCGGCGAGAGATAATAGAGCAGTGTCGGACAGTTGTAATTTGGTCTCTTTTTAATTCATTACTTTCCATATCTCACATTCGGTTAATATTTTAATTCATCTAATATACGAGGATTAGAATTTTTTATGGTACCATGTCAATGATAGTAAAGTGATAATTAATTTTTAATACGGAATTAGAAAAAGAGAAGAAAAATTAATTGCGATTATACATACACATATGTAAATTATGTAATTTGAATTGTATGAAATGAATGAAAGGATGACATTAAAATTAAGGAATAATAGTAAAACCGGAAGCAAAATGTACAAATTTTCAAATAATCAGAAGCGTATGTATGGTGGTTGATCGTACTACCACAAAGCAGTGAAAGTATGCTAAACTTATCGAGCAAACAGAATTCATTTCCAATCTTGCAACACACATGCGTAAGCCTGCTGGCACCTGTTCTCACGTTGCACAATTAAAATGCAATCTCAGGTAGAAATGTTCATCCATTGAAGAAACTCTTCTCCCATACGCTTGTATTAAGAAGAAATTATTGATAGTTAATAAAAGGGTTGTTAGTGAATAAACGAAGAATATGAATAAGGTAGGTAAAAAAGATCGGGCAGTACGAGCGATTTGTATGCTGAATCAAAGATTGAGTACATAATTGTTCAAGGCTTTGAGATAGATTACCAAGCGAATATTTGTAAAAAGTGATATATATTAATTTATCATACGTCGCAACATCCGAAGACGATTCCTCATTTTCGAGATCCCGACGAGGCGTTGAACACTGACTCGAAGAACTATCAACATTTGCTTCGTACATTCTACCAACGATAGTTACTTAGATAATAAAGACAGCTCAGCGCGAAGCACTTCTGCACGGTTGAATCACCGCTTCCGAGTCACGTGATTAGCAATGAGCAGTTGGAATAAATCATGTTTTATAATTTCGATTCGTCTTGATTATCAGCTTCATGCATACCCCTTCTGGTGTCCGATAATTTTCACCTAATTAAATTTTACGTTAATTGTAATTCAAGTTAATCTGTAATTCCATCGTGTTTAAGCTATTTCTTCAATCATCTTTTCGTAGTAATTTTACTGTTCGTAGAAAGTATTTCATTCCGATAAAATATTTTATAAAACGTCCGAATTAGTTCATTTGAAACGTGAAACGTTTATTCGTGTGTCTTGTACGTAACGTTTATTCATGTATGTAAATCTGGAAATGAAGACACATTATTAAGGAAGTAATTTGAATGATAATCGTACGTACGTTATCATACGCTAGTACTACACGTATAATTGTGGATCTTAACGTATACTTCCTTTTAACAGTTTATTAACGCTTCCAAATGCTAAGCCGAGTCGAACTTTCTACTTGATACTTTCGTTTATGTAATTGATATCAAAGATATAGGTTAGGATGCTGCATCTTCTCCGGTACATCTACTTCAAATTGCACGTAAATGTTATCTTATAAAAATCATTCGAAAAATAACAAACGATAAACAGAAATAACAACGATAAATAACAAACAAACTTAGAACAAACGATAAACCATGCGAGAGTAATACGTACAACAGCTAATAACATAAAATTTCTAATTCCCGCGAAAACGACAGTCATTGGAAACTCTGGCGCGTTTGAATCGCCGCATCTTAGTCACGTGGCCACCAAGAACAATAAAGAAAAAAAGAACAGGGAAAACTATAAATTGACACGACTGTTCTGTAGTACTGAGTCATCGCTTCGAAATCCGATAGCGAACGCATCGAGTTTCCGGTTTTTTGCACTAACCAACACGAACGTCACGTTTCCATGCTTTCTCAGTTCCGATCCATGGATCGTCGGGCTGGACCTAGATTCCCATGTTCCTCATTGTCGGACAAAGGAGAGCGGTTCGATGTTCCCTCTGCTCAGCCGTGAACGGAACGTGAATCATGGCAAAGTCGTGCCAACAGATCCATCAGAGTTTCTAAAATTAACCGATATCTCCGCTGCAAAATGATAAGTATTCGACGTTATTCCCTAAACGCCCGCAATTTCCTGCTGCCTAACATTAATAAGCAAGGTCTTTTCGCGCTAAAACCAGCGCTATCAAAGTCTGTAAACTTGATTCCGTGACTTTGGCCAGTCTTGGAAAACATACGCGGTTAGTTTTCTGATACTCGCGCGTTCCACTTTCTCATTAAAGAAATTCTCATTGTTGACCTAACGGTATTATTGAATTAAGTCGGTAAGATTACGGATTTTAAATGTAAGACAAATATACTGGGTGATCCATGCGACCGCAACAGGCAATATCTTCTTTTTGGTTGAAGTTAGAAAAGATGTCAGGGAAAACGGAAGAGTGAAAGAAAAGTGATTAGTTTAGGAGGTATTTCAATTTTAGTTTTGTAGAGCTTATCGTATGAAAAACATAGAAAACATAAATAGAAGAATATCGCGTTACGTCTTTCATTCTCCTTTATACATATAATAAATTCTACAAAATTAAAGTAAAAATATCTTTTAAATTAATCAGTTTTCAACCATGCTACGCGAATACTCTCTTATATCGAACGAGGAATCGATTCGATCTATGCAACAGAAAATGTATGTTTCTATTTTAAAAAATTGCGCAACTGTTATGATGCATATGCATTATTGCACTTGTGAAAAAAGTGTGATCGTGAATATGTAGTCCAGTTTTAACCATTCAGCTTTTTCCTCCAACATTTGTTTCTAACTTCGATCACAAAAAAATGGCTTGTTTCAGTTAAGTGAATCATTCCCTTTACACAAATGTTTTTTCAATGTTTCTTGCTTGTCATTCAAGAAAGGTTAGTTGAGCTACATTTTTTATTAATATATAATCGTGTGAGCTGTCATTGTAACATTATTTATTATGTCGGATAATTACTGAAATTAATTCAACGTTTTTATTTGATTGTGTTGATGGCACGTGTTAGTTGTTGAACGTAATTGGTCAACAGTCCGTTAATTATCATTTATATTTGGAATATAATGGTTTCTTTTATTCAAATGTTATGTCGATAAAACATGTTGCAGATAATTTGATCTTGGTAGTATTCATCGTATGATTCAAATGACACATAAAAAATACATGCAAGGCAAACAGTCAATAATAAAGTCGCTCCAATTACTCCTATCAACCGAGTGGCATACTTGGCAACTGTTCCTTTGAAAGGCAAATATTTGCCAAAACGTCGATAGGCTTCTACGTTTAGTATGCGCGCATCTTCGTTGCTCACGTAACCATACCTGTTTATAGTTCGTATTAAAAGAATAACATCATTTGTGTTATTGATATGACATTCCTTACTATTGTACTGTACCTATGCATCGGTTTGTTTCTGTTGATCAATCCGTTCGGCTATTAAATCGGTCAATCTTTTTCATTTTTGTATACTGTTATATTGTACTGTTTTTATTAAGATAGGAACATTATTAGATATATTCTACTTAGTTTTAACGTACAAATTTAATCGTAATCTATGTCGTCTATGTATGGTACACAAATGTAGGAGATTAAGGTCGGTAAATAGTGCAATAGTCTTGATTTTAAGGATATTACGAGATATTATACTTTGTCCGGACCAAACTGTGGTTTGTATCGTGTTTGAACAAGAATTAATTATTGGTCAGTAAAATCTTTCGCTTCCCCTAGATTTACATATTTTTAAGATATATAGAAGATGAAATTAGATTGTGTTTTTATGTATTTCCAAAATTCCCTATTTTTTAATACCAAATAAAACTCAAAGCTTTTTGTTTGAGGTAAAAATTCAAGATAGAAACATAATCATATACATTTAACATTCATATGTATATGCCTACTTATTCTCATTATATCTATCTATATTTACAGTATATCTATTGCAGTGCATCATACGTCAACAAATCTAGCGTCGAGTCTCATTCTAATCAGTCTCCATATTTGCATACACAGTAAACATACCCTGATGTACCTATGCTCTTTAGATCTTCACGCAGCAAGGTTACCACGATTGTGCCGAGAAAAATCTCTATTGTTGCGGAAAGTCAGTGCCTTTGAAACGTTTGTCACAGCATGTATCTTAAGCGCACCAGATTGAACTGACTTTTCTATAGCGAACCAAAGTTGCCTACTTGTTGATTCTCGAGTGTCGTCGAAACGAAAGCATCGTATATAAAGAAACAAGAGGCACGTACCTTGAAACTTGTCCAAGACGGGGCCGTAAAACGATTCCTCGGCTATTCGAGTGTTTTTCGCGGATCCAAGTGCTTTAATCTTGCACATAGAACACTATTTAAAACACGAAGCTGTTGTATTGTCCAGCGGGGTCAGAGACCCACCTGGCCGTTAGTCGTTGCCACTGTCATCATCTCTCTCCTTGTTTCTTCTCTTTCCACCGTTGAAAAGGTGTATACACTCGATATATACCTGCGACACGCACACTGGCACCAAATAGTTTAGAGCTACACACAAAGCATAGAACGCCGATACACTCACGCACGAGACAACGCGCGCACACACAAACACACACAAGACACGGACGCGAATCTCACACTTCAGGCGATCGAGCTTCTCTCCTTTCTCTTCGCATTCTTTGACATTTCCCTAGATTCGTTCGCGTCTTAATTTTCGACAAACGAAATTATCCGAGCGATGGTAAACGTAAAACTCCTGCTATTTACGTAGTGATAAAACTATATACGATAAGATAAAAGAAACGAAACGCGTTCACTTCCAACACGTCGCCAGTACTCGTGCGCCCGCACTAACATTCTGCTCTGAAACCTACGCGAGACACACGCTACTGCCGCGCGATGCATCCCTACTCTCGTTACTGTCCGCTTCTGCATCCCCACTATGTCGACTCTCAGCCACTATTTACACGCACGTGTATACACAATGAAACGCACGAATCTGACCGCGATATTACAAATGCATCCTCTATCGAACCTTAATTTTACTTACAACTCTGTTATTAACGGATATTTATCCATTCAGAAGATTGGTTTTAACGTGTTTTGTGTATTTATGTTTTTAGGATATTTGATAACGTCTAGAAGAATCATTTGTTAGAGGATTTTCTTTCATTTTGCTATTATATAAGGTTCATATGAGATGATGAGACCTAATGACGAAGTTGTCATTGATTAGAAATGTCAACGACCCTGGTGGTTTTGTACGGAAACCACAGGAAATTTGAAACGAAATTCACGAAAAATGGACGAATTTGTGGAGAAGCCACTTGCTCTCCGATTCCGATGATTTTGAAATATGTTGCAAAGCTCGACAACTTTCTCAACATCTATCTTCGATATATATAAACCAAGGCCGACCTTAGTTTTCAACTTATATAGAAAAATATCTCGCTGCTCGACCCTACTTTTCAAGCTGCACTGGGTTAGTAGTACATAATATTAATATATTAATTAATACCGACAAGAATATTCACATGGAGATAATTAGGTAAAGAAAAAATGAAATTAGTTGAAAAAAGATTGCACCATAAACCGAATTGCACCAATTCGCGTATCTAGAGCATTCTAGTACATAGTTATATAACATTGAGGAAAAACAAAGATCGCTCAAAACGTTTAGGTGTTTTTTTATAGAACTATAAGCGATGCTCCAAAATTAGATGCTATTTTTCAGATGCTCTCTTTTTAACTATCTTTAGAATATTCGAGGAAACAACATTTTTTAACAAGCACAGAGCGTTTCTTCTATATCTGATCCTTCGTACAATCTCAAATCGCGAAAGAAATGATTTCATCAACCAACTTATTCGTGTAACTCACCTGTCAGGTGGTAGATAGATACTCAATGGCGTTGTACTTTATCTTTTGCGAAAATATTGATCTTTGCCTCCTTTAGAAAGAAAAATATCTACAAGCATCGAAAAAGAAGGATAATAATAGCAATAAAAAGATCAGTAACAAAATTTTGTCGCGAAAGTTCTAAAATGTACAAAAGTAAACAAACTCTTAATTCTCTAAAATTGTTATTATTATTATTATTGTAGATATTAAATAATATATTATTGCAGATTGTTATTTTGTTAATACCTTCAATATGTTAGATAAATAGCGCATGTAACATCGAGTATTCTTGGTGATGTTCCTTAAGATCGCCTTCGCCGGCGCCCCTCGTAGAAAAATCAAAAGGAATCAACTTGACTGATCATCCGAGCTACGAATGAGTCATACAATTGGCAGCATCAACTGGTTATTCGATAACTTTTATCGACCATAAAGCAATTGGGTATGGTTATGTATACCAAAGATAAAGGCCAGTTTTGTTCCAAGTATCGTTCATTAGCCATAATCATTCTTACGTTCATTAACCAGTCTAAAAAATTTACAATCGAAGATATTCAGTACGGTGTTTGCCATTCGTTCATCGAATCTATGTTGATTATTTGACCAATGTATTATAGCTAAACATTTAAATTGAACATTTCCATTTCTCGGAACGCGATACAAGATATTTCAAAGAATATATTTTAAAGGATATAAAGTTGATTATAGAATATAGCGTAACTGCTACGAAGAAGACAATGCAACTTTTATTAAAATCTTTCTTAACCTTTTCGCTTCGAGCGCCGCTTATAGGCAGCATCCAACGAGATGACCTGTGGGTACCAGCGCCGCATATAGGCGGCGACCACGGGACTACTCCTGAACCCGACACCCCATATATTCGGCATCCAAAATGATGCATATACAAGTGCCATCTGTAGTCAATAATATATCTTTTCGTTATCGGCAGAACATTTTCTGTTGATTTTATTGACATATTGGATTAATCACTCCTTAAAGTTACTCATTGTTGACACAACATCGAAACGTTTCACGCAATATATTTCAAACATCCAAACCATCGTATACTGTTTCATGCTAAAAAATCTGTTAAATCCATTGACAGTGAAACGATATTTCATATACGGTTCTTACAAGAATTATTGTTATTTAAGACTTAGGAAAACGTATCTACATCAACCACACACACGAAAAGAGTTAATGCCCACAACTTCAATCCGATAAATGCTCTCAAGACGCGTACACAGCGCTCTGTATTTATAGAATCCTCCATGAAAATAATTTATATACAAGGTCTGTATTTCATAACTTTGATATCATTTTTATCATCAACGGATAAAACTGAATTAATTCATATTCGTGTCCATATGTCCATATTGAGAAAAGCTTTATTCATTGACGATGTTATAATACTTGCTGTTGCGTATAATCGAAACTCCTGACATTCGAGACGTTTATCAACGTCGATAACGATCTTATTAAGTTATCGAATAACTATATTCTTTGATATTTCACAGGGATTGTCAAGTACGAAGCTGGCTACTGTACGGCTGAAAAGTTTACGGTTACTTGCTTCTTCACAGGATATAATTTAATACATCGTATAAATAATAATATGCATATAGTATAGAGAAATCTACAATAATTTCAATTCGTTACGATTAATGTAATTATTTTTAGTAGAATATCAACGTGAGATGAAATTCATTTTTAACAGCCAACCGGCAATAATAAAATTGATGTTGTGAATTATCGAACGTTTTGAAGCTGTTTCTCGCCATTGGAGGAAGAAATCTCTTTGCTCTGCTTGAAACGTGAAAAACTTGAAACTGAAGCAAGGAAAAAATCTTGGAAAAATCTCGTGATTATGTATTTTTCTGTATACAACTACTTTATAAATAATTAATTACAGTATATTAATAGTAATTAGTGGAGTAATGCGTTAGTTGATAGAAAAGCATCATTATGCGTTTCGAAAACGACAAATACATCGACAATTTATTTATTGAACTGTAACACGCTACTGTTAATTTAAATACACATAATCGAGATGATGATACGATTTAAAACAGGTAACAAGTTACTAAGTAGACAGATGTCACGTTTCAAATCATCAATTTGTCATATGATTTATCGATCGATCAAAATTTCAGGATATGCGTAACATAAATACGCATCCAACGGAGCGTATTATATTTGCACAGGCTGTGAAAGGAGAATGCAAGGAATCTGCGTAAAGCCGTGACGATCGAGACTCACCAGCCATCGGTGACGAAGGAAAGACGAAATACTCAAAACGTAAATATTTTAATGAAACCTTTATTAAGACTTTATCGCGCCAAAGCCAAATAGTGACTCCGGCAATACAAACAGGTAAACGTTTTGGCCCGAGAGTCCTCGAATGCGAAGCACCACCGACCGACGTTTTGTCTTTTCCTTCATTTTCGTCTAAAACGAGACGAAGATCTCTCGCGTGCGTTCATCATTAAAGTTACGAATAGTTCGACGCAAATACAAATCGATCGGTAAGACTTGGATCGATACCGCACGAGAAGCTTCGTGAAATCGCTGAGAAATTTTCTATAGGTGAAAGAGAAAGAAACCATTTGCTCCATTCTGTGATAATATCCGCACGAATGAAATTTCTGATGATTCTAATAATTTTTAAAGAAGAAACGAAGGAAGACAGAGTCGAATATAGAGGTTAACTTCGTTGTAATCTTTGGATCATTTTCCATTGGATCGCCTTTTCTGCCGAGCAAAGGATTTCTTAAGTCGAAGGAAAATATACAGAAATCGTGTTAAAGCTGTTCTTCGGATGGTAAAAGCGTTTTCACTTCTCGAAAAGCAATAGAAATTGTGACATATAGATTTGAAGATGGCGACAGTTTCGATATCGTAAAAAGGACATTTACGTTTTATCGTTTCGACCCATTTCACCAAGTATATAATATTTCTATTTTACTATATTTTAGTCATAAAAACACAGAAATATATAAACGTAGGTAAAAATGATTCGACTGCGAAATGGATCATCGATTTCGAGGAAGGTAGACAAACGAACTATCTCGTGCGAACTTTCCTTTTTTGTTTATCGATATCGCCACAAAGCATCCTGCATGCGACAGAATTTACCAAAGGACAATTACACCGGATGTCGATATCAATTGGCCAATTTATCTTAAATTATCTAAATAGTCATGAACGCCGGTTCGGTGTTGCACGTTGAGCGACTAACCACGGGTCAATTCCTCTACCTTAAATCACAATGGCGACGACAAGTTTATTCGTTTACTTTTCTCGTTAATTGTATCCTTAAGACTGATCGTTACGTACGTCTGGAGGCGCGAGTACGCGAGTAACGCGCGTGCACGGACTTCGAGATCCGTATACGTGCCGCGTGCATCGTTCGTCCATCGTGTCTCTCTCATTCACGCCGTTAAGTTATGCGGAAAATGTTCCCTGTGGCGAAGATCTTCGTAAACTTAATTATAGAATTATAAAGAAGACTCTCCCTAACGAAAGGGTCAACACGATCCTTACGACGTGGTTCGTGTCAATTGTCGCGGAGCGTGATGGATTGCAAGATTTCTCGAATTAGAAAGCGCTTAAGAAACGTACAAAGAAAGATTAAAGCGTAATAATATATTATTAATTTCGTATCTTGAATATCGTTACACGCAATGTCGTTATATATTCTATGGGAAGTTGAAAATGTATAGATATTTTTCGTATGTATACCAGATACTTGGGAAATCTTGACGGTAAAGAAACTAGGAAAAATCATTCGTTCGGAATCGATCACCGATTTATTACATCGTCGAAGATTTAATTAGACATCGTGACGATCAAACGTGTTTCGCTCAAATTAATTAATTAATTAATTAATTAATTAAGTCTACGACTCGCGTGACTGCGTAATCCTGTCATAAAATTCCATCGATATTTTTTAATCTTTCTGAATCTTCCAACAAAGAGCGAATAAATTAAACGTTGATTTTCATGATCGTTCGATCACAAGGAACATCATCGAACCTTCGCACGTACGTCGAGAGGCGCATCGACGGCCGCATTTCAATTGTATTAATCTAAAGTTACGAACAGTCGACGATCTTTGGGACGGTGTTAAGGATCAGCGTCGCGACGCCTCTCGATCGAACTGCGTGTCGCGCGAAATCGTTCAAGTGTTGGCGATGCACCGAAAGGGGTTGTTGCTTCGACAGCTTCGGCGTCTCGTGTTTTCTAGCGTCTTTAGAATTCGTTTCGAAGTCGTTGTGATCGCTCATTTAAAATACGAATATTTATCTGTACATAAAATTCGCAATTTTTCGTTGTCCATTTATTTAGGCCTACCGTTTTTCACATTTTCCGAATATAGGCCTGGTCGCGTTTCCTCTCTAAAGCAGCATTTTTGTTCACTTTACGTCGGGGAACATTATGGAGGCAACAGTGGCAAAAGATAAAAGGACGAAAGATAAAGTTAACGTATGATACGAACTATTGAAAAACTATGTTATCCGATACGATTGCGGAGATAAAGCTGGTTGATAATTCTTTAGCGGAGAGATATTGGAGGAATTTAGTAGAAGACAGAGAGGATCGTATCGAAGTTGCTGAAAAAAAGACTACCGAAGAATTAAGTAAATATAGGACTAAGGTAGCTATAGAAAGGCAAAAAGTCGACATATGTAGGTAGCATTGAAATTAGCAACATTGCACTGAAATTAGCAGCGTTGCATTGACCAAACGGTAGACTCGAGCCTATAGAGAAGAGAGAAAATTGTGACCGATTTTTGACGATAGGAAATATCCACCGAGTTAGAGATTTTAAACCATACGGACGTGGACTGGATTTGCATTAAATACCAAGCAAGTAACAGTAGTTTGGAATTTGAAATTTTGCATTCACGATGATCATAAATATCATCGGACTGTCGTAACGAACGCAGCAATACGATTATGAAACACTGATGCATTTATCAAAGAACTGTATTAACAGCGGAAAAATACTCGAGAAGAATAACACGTACTTGAAATTGTTTAAGAAAAATAATAAACAATTTATATATCGCAGAGGCGTTACTACGAAACAAGTGGTTCGTCGCCGACGATTGAAACGTAGAAATAGGAACGAGACAGAAAGGTTAAATTTCATACGCACGAAGTTGGCAAATGAACGGGGACGTAGTTTCGAGTATGCGAGATAAAACCAGATAAAAACTATCGTATCGTCCAGGGGTGCTATACACAACGAAAGATGGTGAACTAAAGATATCACTCAAGCGATTTATGGTCACGGTTTTAGTTCGTTTGGCCGTTGTTCACCGAGATTAGTCATCCAGAGAGAAGTTTCTCACATCGGAACAGACGATCGTACTTTGCGATCTATCGACTCGATAATTGACGCGAAAATGATTCGCGTGGACACGCTGATCGAGTATCTGTCGATACAACAGCAAAAACGGTCACGTGTTTATAAACATTCTATTCGAACGAAACATCTGTTTAAACATTAAAGCGTAAAAATATCTCTTTTCCCAATAAGTTACTTTTATCTGGTTCTTCGAGTCGTCGGAAACATCGACGAATATTCCTTACGTATAATTCGTATACTCTGCAACACGAGATCGCTTACGACCGTCTACGCAAGCAGATGCACCGTGCACGCGCGTGGTTACAACGCGACTGCATCTATCAAGAGGAACGATCGATGGGATATATATATATATATTATATATTATAGGTACAACCGGAACACAGAGAGACAATTGTTAAACAACGCGATTAATCCTCAACTGACGACTTCTTGTTCCTTTGCTTTTCATCCATCCTACTGTTAATCGGTAAAACGTGCGAGCAATTTATTAAAAAACCGATAGATATAAGATCAGCTTAGCACACCACGTTATAATAATAATAATAATAAATGATATTCGTATCGAATAGTACAGAAGAGAAATATCGTCTATTGTAAAAATTGAGCATTAATCGAAAAAAAAAAAAAAACGATAATAGATCGTCAGTTAAGAATCAATCAAACCGGTCCACTCTCTGTTGGTTTCCCCAAAAAGAAAAGAAGAGACGAAAGAACGTTGGCAAGGAAACGCGACAGAGAGTAGAAGGCCAAAGAGAGATGGTAAATACAGAGTGAAATAGATAGATCCGAAGAAAAAATCTTTAGGCACACCCACACACATACACATACATTTATATATAATATATATAATATATATATGCGTAGAGCGCAAGAGTCTTTTTTTTTTTTTTAATTTATATTTCGTGAAGCAAATCGTAAATCCGAACGTTAGATTTGCCGTGTGTACTATCGAACGCAAACGCAGGCAAAGGTGACGCGACGATTCTCCTCTTTCTTCCTCGTGCTTCTCGTTTCATTTTAGTTCGTTTAACGTCTTCTTTTCTTATTTCGTTCGTCGTTCTAATTCGATTCGATGTTCGTCGATAATTCGTACGAACAAGCTGTATCTAAAGGAGTGTGTGTGTTTTTAAAGGAGCATAGTCGCTCGTTCTTTTTTTTTTTTCTTTTTTGCTCTTTTCATCGTCGCGTGATCGGTTTCTCTTCGTTTTTCCGTCGTTCATCGATAATCAAAAAATAAGTTATCCGAATACTTTGTACTTGTCCAAGCCGATCGTGATGGTAATAGACGCTGAAGCTCTTGGCACGGTATTCGATTTACGTAAAAAAAGAAATCCGATTTCGTCGATCACCTTGCTGCTGCACACGCCATACAATTCACACGGATAGACGGACTTTCTTAAAATTGCTCGCTTCTGCCGTACGATTCGCGCGTTATCAATAATTAGAATATGTAATAATTACGTCGTAATTCAATATAGCAAATATATTATCACATTTAGATTGTATTAATGTTTAAGACCTTTTTTTTTTTTTATCCGGACGTCCTTCGACAAATTTAAACACCTGTCTCGTTTTTATTTGCGTTTCGTTTCCACGGAGATCTCCTTCGTCTTATTTACGTCTCGTCTCTGCGTTTCTTCGTGTTCTTTGCTTTCGTCTTCCTCCCGCTCTTCTCTCCCAAATTTCGAACATTATATTACACGTATAAATCGTAATGGTCGATGTATGTTTTCTCCTTTTTCTCGCGATTCTACGTCAATGACAAATTTCTCCAATCATAATGACAATATCGTCACGTAGGTGTCAATTCCTCGAAGGTATCCAGAATCGATCGATCCGATGGCTTTACATGGAAAATCGTCGATTCTCACAAGGATTGCACCGCGCTTGGAACCATCGACGACTGAATGTCGAAATTTTAATTCGAACAACGGCAACGCGTCCGCGTTGTATCGTTCGAAAGTTTGTACACTAATCGATTATGCAAACTAATTCGTAAGTTATTGCCTTCTGAGTGCTCGACGACGACGATGATCGACGAAAGCTCGCGGACGATCGTTCGTACGTAAATCTAAGAAACATTAATATAGAATATATTATCGTGTAGTTTATATAAGGTATACGTTAAGACACTTACCATCTACTGCAAAAATTCAACAGTTAAAAGATTGTAACAACTAGTTCGTATAATTCCGTACAAGACGGAGATGCTCGCTCGGTATCCCCGTTCCATTTCCGTTTATAGTTAATTATCCGACTAATTGATTAATCATCGCTCGAATCGCTCGAACGAAGGAACAACTCGAGAAGCGGGATACACGATCGAGCAGATCCGACTGGTTCGCAGCCTCCGCCTCTCTCAATTCTCCCGTATCCTCTTAAAACGCTACATTCTCCTTCCGTCGCTCGTTCTCATCTTTTGGCACGCGCTCCCTTCTCTTCCTCTTTTAACCCTTCGCTATTGGCACGACATTTACGAACAATGAGCTTGCTAGAGTTAATTAATTAGAATAAATCTCGGACGCACCTGAGATCGATCGTTCGGACGATACGATGTATAATAATAAAAAGACCTTTTTTGCTATATCGTACGTATTATGCACCGCCGTATACTCAAATACAGAATGCCAATGAATCGCGTTACACGTTCGGCTCGAGGAGGCTCTACGTCCATTTCGCGAAAGGCAATTCGTTCACAAAGCGATAAAGTGACAAAGTTATTTCTCTTTTGTCTTTTCCTCTTTTTTCTTCTTCTTCTTCTTCTTCTTCTTCTCTCGTCGTTTCGAAATGATCTACGTCCGAGACGTTTCGCATGGACCATGGGACCAAGTCGTTCTATAACGATGCTTATGCGAATAAAAGGAAAGGATCGTATCGGTTGCTCGTTCCCGCGACGTATCTTAAAAGCTATGAAAATTATTCTAAACGCGGCCTCGTAGAACGATCAACATCTAAAATGGAATAATCAATCGAGCGGTTATCAAAAATAGAATTATCATTATAAATACAATACGCAACGCACCGATATACCAACGATCAACAATCGTCGTTCCGCGATATCCGTTCCGGTTGGAAGCTGCTATCGTGGCACGACCGTGTACCAAAAATACTATTATCACGCGTAGGGCAGAGCATCGCATCCGCGTGCATGGACGAAAGTTCGAAAAAAAAAAAAAAAACAAAAGAAACGACGGATCTTCCTTAGCTCTATCTCTTCGGTTCCCTTTTCTCTTTCTCTCTTTCATTTTTTTTTTTTTTTTTTTTTTATCTTTTTGTCTTTTCTGTTTTTTCTTTTTTTGTCTTTTCCTACGACCAAAGGAGCCACGTGGCACACGTGCGTCATAATCATTACGCGTAAAATCATATTACGCTTTTATAAAAGATATCGCGAACTCGCCGCGCACGCCGTTGGAATAAACGTCTCACAAATATAAAGTATCGTTTCGAATGTAATATACGTATATCAAAAAGCAAGAAAGTATTGTATACTGTACACGTAACACACGTATCATAGTAGGCGGAGAAAATGTGTACAGCTCTAGGTGACGTTCATGGTTCTTCTTACGATCGATCGAATTCTACGAGTATCCTTTACACTTTCAAACTTATTCATTGGCATGTGTACAAGAAAATTGGTATTTCAGCTTGCGCGTTAAACTAACCAGAGTATCGCGACTACGTTGTAGAAATTAAAATTATCGATAGGAACGCCGTTTTACTCGAAATAAAGATCGACAAATGTAACGAAGTTTCCTCCGATCGAATTCTACGAGTATCCTTTACACTTTCAAACTTATTCATTGGCACGTGTACAAGAAAATTGGTATTTCAGCTTGCGCGTTAAACTAACCAGAGTATCGCGACTACGTTGTAGAAATTAAAATTATCGATAGGAACGTCGTTTTACTCGAAATAAAGATCGACAAATGTGACGAAGTTTCCTCCGATCGAATTCTACGAGTATCCTTTACACTTTCAAACTTATTCATTGGCAAGTGTACAAGAAAATTGGTATTTCAGCTTGCGCGTTAAACTAACCAGAGTATCGCGACTACGTTGTAGAAATTAAAATTATCGATAGGAACGTCGTTTTACTCGAAATAAAGATCGACAAATGTAACGAAGTTTCCTCCGATCGAATTCTACGAGTATCCTTTACACTTTCAAACTTATTCATTGGCACGTGTACAAGAAAATTGGTATTTCAGCTTGCGCGTTAAACTAACCAGAGTATCGCGACTACGTTGTAGAAATTAAAATTATCGATAGGAACGCCGTTTTACTCGAAATAAAGATCGACAAATGTAACGAAGTTTCCTCCGATCGAATTCTACGAGTATCCTTTACACTTTCAAACTTGTTCATTGGCATGTGTACAAGAAAATTGGTATTTCAGCTTGCGCGTTAAACTAACCAGAGTATCGCGACTACGTTGTAGAAATTAAAATTATCGATAGGAACGCCGTTTTACTCGAAATAAAGATCGACAAATGTAACGAAGTTTCCTCCGATCGAATTCTACGAGTATCCTTTACACTTTCAAACTTATTCATTGGCAAGTGTACAAGAAAATTGGTATTTCAGCTTGCGCGTTAAACTAACCAGAGTATCGCGACTACGTTGTAGAAATTAAAATTATCGATAGGAACGTCGTTTTACTCGAAATAAAGATCGACAAATGTAACGAAGTTTCCTTGTATATGAAAATTCCAATTGTAATTTCTCATATATATAAATTACTCAAATATCATATTATAGTCAGAGAACTAAAGTCGTAGCTAAGAAACGACCGAAGAAACGAGCGAGTAATCGTACTCGGTCTTTGATTTGCACGTTTAAGATAATCCCAAACTACGTAATGCGAATTCTTGAATTAATGAAATTCAAACAAATGGAGCTAATTATCTCAAGCAACGATGCAAGCAACTTTCAAAATGCTACGTGGTTCGTGCAAATAATTTCGAACGTTGCTTGGAGCTGATCAACGACTTAAAATTCTGACGGTGGAAATCGGTCGATGCTCGTTCCTTTTATCGGTTCGATCGATCGTAAGAATTTTTCTCCGCCGTAATTCAGTCGCTTCTTATTCTCATTCTTTTCTTATTTTGCGAAACGCAAAATATGGCCGTCTCGGACGAGAAAAAATGTAGCGTACTAATCGCAGCCATAACGTTGCGCATCGAGGAGCATAGATCCTCTTCCCGTGCCTTGTTATCTTTCCCCCCCATAAAAACCGTTATCGACTAGAACGTAGTTATGATACATTAAAAATTGACACACATTTATGTTATATGTATATTGGGCTTCGCCTTATCGCCTCCCCCTTTTCTCTGCTTTTCTTTTTTTTTTTTCTCGCAGAAAATGCACGACAGACAAATCGAATCGTTTCTTTTCGGGGACGGTCTTCGATCCTAAAGAGAGAAAAAATTTGCGATATTTTAATAATAATTTCCATAGGCGTCAAGTGAGGACAGAGTAAAACCGATGTTCTCTCTCGGGAGAACGTCGGTGAATTTGCTTATTACAGACGACAATCGTTTAATAGTTTGCGTTTGGAACTACTATAGCTTTCGACTTAAGAGTTATACTTGAGACACATAAGAAGTTTGCTTGCGTATTGTAGTTTCGTTGGAAAGTCCTGCACTCTGTGCTCGATGCACACACTTGTACGATTCCTTAGCTATTTTTTTTTTCCTTTATCTAACACGTGAGAAAAAGTTAAACAACGCTGTTGTCATATTTTTTCTTCGTTTTTTGCTTTTTTCTCTTTTTACCTAAGTTATTTAAAGCGAACGTATATTATATCATCGACCGCCAACAGAAGACTTTCACGTCACTTATCGTTATCTATATGAAAAATTCGATAAAATTTACCACGGACTGCTCTTTCCTCAATTAACGAACACACTGTATACACGCTATTACATAGTAACATATCGTTGCGATCTCCATTACCCCGTAAGAATAGTAGCGCGTTCGAGTTACGTTAAACAGTAATAATAGCATGTGTAATAATATGTAATAATAAGAATAACAATGAAATATCATTGTCAATGATACCGTCAACGATCGTAATTAGACGGCTGGACAATTATAATTATAGTTGAAGCTTAAATATGGAAGGACGCGACGGTAAAATTATCTTTGCAAAATAGCACCTTCCCTAGAGACCAGAGATTTCGTATTACGTAAATAAGTGTTATCGATACGTTTAATTAATTAAACAAATTTAATTCGGTGAATTACACCTTCGAGTACGAGGACTGTAGGTGAGCATTTCCTACTCTTTGCAAGAGAACAGTTTTAAAAAGAAGTCGGTTTCCATCCTCTTCAAAATGTTTTTATATCGTAATATTAAAATATCGCTTGTCTCAATATCTTTCATAAAACTTCACCGACTTATTAGTTTTACAAAAATTATTTATTTAAAATATTATTCATTTTAAAAAACTTACACCTTTGAACCTAACTAACTGGTTGTTTTCATTCTCAACTATGGCACATTAAAGTTCTTCCGTTCAACAGAAATATGAAAAATCATAAAATGACATGAAAATTAGACAGTCAACAGAAGCGCGTTGATCGTGTCTCTCACCTATGATCCTCGCATGAAATTCATCCAATTACATATAAAGTTGGTTTTCGCTAAATTTGCATGTTTCTATCTTTTTGAATTTTACCGAGGATTATTTAATCGTTAATTAATCGTAAGGACGTATCGATCCGTAATAGGAACAATCTCTTGGCCATCAGGACAGCAGTCTTAATAATCGCTGATTCAAGTACGTTTAAATCACAGCGTAAAGGGAAACAAAGGACGAATGTGACACCGTGAAAGCATCTACTTCAGTCTTCCTCTATAATCCAGTCTACGACTCTAGCACCATTGCGCAGCTTTAGTTTCGTTCATCAACGTTCTGATCAACGAAGAGACTTTGATAATTAAATCGGCTAATAATAAGATCACGTTAGAATTCAAAGACTAGATTGAATTATCGACGTTCGCATGCAATTCTCTACATAATTCCTACGTACTAAGGGCAAGTTCGATCGTGATTAGCCAGAAGTTGCACATACTCTCCTTAGTTGCATCTTTTTATTATTATTCGTATACTTCGTATTGTAGTCTATTATTAGGATCGTAGGCATATAATTAGAGCTAAAAACCGAGTTGCAATCCTTTCGAAACTACTGTTACAACTTCTGACTATTTTCACCGTCGCTAGTCTCGCTTGAAATCCATAATCTCGCGTTGCAAATATTACCAGCAATTTAAAGCTCCTTGTACACGTAATTTCCTCTATCGTTCGCTTCCACCTAAATTTAACTGAATTTCAAAAATAAATCTAAATTAATTCCACGCTTTGCCGATCGTCCAATTTCATTAAATTATACATTCCAAGACTATCTATTCTCCTTTTATATACTTTTAAGATAGTACCGATACTAATAATTTTACAACATCTTCAAAACGATCAAACACGTCGATTTTCCAAGCAGCTCGTACAGCGATGACACGATCTTCGTTGCCAATGTAAAATCTCCTCCGCGATTCTAAAATCTATTATAAGTCGCAGTATTGACAAAGTTAGGACGTGTAAAACAACGACGAACCGCTCGATCCCCGGCCACAACTTCCACCTTCCTCTTCAAGCTTCCTGCCGCGTGTTGCTTCGCTAGTTCGTGGATTCCGAGTTGGATGACGGCGAGGATTCCGGGCTCTGCACCAGAGGACTGTCCCTTCCGATGACAGTGGGTGTCAACAGCATACCGCGTGGACTGAACGTGTCGCAATATAAATTCTCCTTCTTGTGCACTCGTCTAACGTGGCTACGCAGATTGTCACGGCGTGCACTTCGGTACGCACAGTGTGGACAAAGGTGTGGCTTCTCGCCCGTGTGCATTCGTCGGTGTTGGATGAGCTGATCAAAGATAGAAGATCATTGTTCTCGAGTTTACAAATAGAGAATAGACGAGATAAACGAAACCGAGTAGGCGTACCAACGATTATAGGAACAAGTAACAAGAGGGAGGACAAATTAAGATCATACGGTGTATTTATCGTAGAAAGTATTTGCATATGTCCTTACTTTTCAATGAAGCGTTGCTTTTTTTTAGTCGGACTTTAAATTTCATTCTCACTCTACACATCTCATGATACGTTCTGTTAATAAATCGATATATGTACATTTAAGAAAATGTCTCGTCTAATTAATTAATATGCAAATGCTAGTAATTTTTGTAGTCGATGTATATGGAAATATCTTAATGAAATAACGAATAATTCAAAGTATATATGTAATATATATAAAGAGGGAAGACAAATTAAGATCATACGATGTATTTATCGTAGAAAGTATTTGCATATGTCCTTACTTTTCAATGAAGCGTTGCTTTTTTTTAAATCAGACTTTAAATTTCATTTTCACTCTACATATCTCATGATACGTTCTGTTAATAAATCGATATATGTACATTTAAGAAAATGTCTCGTCTAATTAATTAATATGCAAATGGTAGTAATTTTTGTAGTCAATGTATATGGAAATATCTTGATGATATAACGAATAATTCAAAGTATATATGTAATATATATAAAGAGGGAGGACAAATTAAGATCATACGATGTATTTATCGTAGAAAGTATTTGCATATGTCCTTACTTTTCAATGAAGCGTTGCTTTTTTTTAAATCAGACTTTAAATTTCATTTTCACACTACATATCTTATAATACATTCTATTAAAAGATATATGTACATTTAAGAAAATGTCTCGTCTAATTAATTAATATGCAAATGCTAGTAATTTTTGTAGTCGATGTATATGAAAATATCTTGATATAACGAATAATTCAAAGTATATATTTAATATATATAAAGAGGGAGGACAAACTAAGATCATACGATGTATTTATCGTAGAAAGTATTTGCATATGTCCTTACTTTTCAATGAAGCGTTGCTTTTTTTTAATCGGACTTTAAATTTCATTTTCACTCTACATATCTCACGATACGTTCTGTTAATAAATCGATATATGTACATGTAAGAAAATGTCTCGTCTAATGAATTAATATGCAAATGCTAGTAATTTTTGCAGTCAATGTATATGAAAATATCTAGATATAACGAATAATTCAAAGTATATATTTAATATATATAAAGAGGGAGGACAAACTAAGATCATACGATGTATTTATCGTAGAAAGTATTTGCATATGTCCTTACTTTTCAATGAAGCGTTGCTTTTTTTTAATCGGACTTTAAATTTCATTTTCACTCTACATATTTTAGGATACGTTCTGTTAATAAATCGATATATGTACATTTAAGAAAATGTCTCGTCTAATTAATTAATATGCAAATGCTAGTAATTTTTGTAGTCAATGTATATGAAAATATCTTGATGAAATAACGAATAATTCAAAGTATATATGTAAAATATATTCTAAAACGTGCTGATCCTTGTCAATCGATAATGATCGTGCTTTATCTTCTCATAAATGACTTATACATATTAATAAAAGTATAATGTACTCTAATTTATGAACAAATAATTAATATCGTAGGGCGATTCTCTTTGAAACTTTATACAAATATGTAAATCACGTCGACGTATGATAAACAACTTTACACGCGAAATTATAACGAGCTACAATTAATACAGTACATTTTTCTCGATATTAATATGTATCGAATATTACGCGTAAAAGCACGCTGCAGCCCAGAATTACGATTCTATTATGTAACACGATCTCATCGGCTACATTTTACATCGCCATGGCAATAATAGATTGACGTCTTGAATTCGACATCAATGTGTCTCTTATTCATCGAAGCTTTTCGTTGCTATAATATAACTGTATATGTACGTCGGTCTTAAATATATTCATGGATCGGTGAAAAGTCGTTGGAAAAACTGATACGTAGATTCGTACGATATACGCATTTACATAGAACGAAACTCTTGATTTACAGGTGAAAGTAGAGCGTATCCCGAGCGTTCTACGAAATTCAAAAGACCAGCACGCGTATCGTAGAATTTACGGTCGTCCAGGGATTATACGAGCTTTTCACTCAACCAGAATTCCAAACAATCCAAGTTCATTGATTACGCTTGTCGTTGTGTCGTCGCTTTAGAATTCTATGCGCGTCGACGTTCCCAATAACGAAGTTTTCTTTTGTGTCGAGGCAAAATATTACCTTTTTTAACTGTACCGTGCGAAAGATGCAAATGTCGCAGCAAAAGTATCGGTCGTCGCGATGCCTTCTCATGTGTCTGCTCAGATCTACTTCCGACGATCTGTCCGCTCCGCACACAGCGCAGCTCACCCTCGTTTCCGGCGCCGTGCCTTTCGCGTGTGCCCTCAAATGCCTCTGGAACGCTTTCTCGATGGTGCACGCGTACGAGCATAACGAGCACCGATACTCTTCCCTTTCATATCTGCACATTCAAAGGTACAATAAGTCGGAACTACTTAGCTCGTCTGAAAGATAAGTTAAACAAATTACACGGTGTCTTTTCAATAAATTTCATTTCAATTCTATGCTCGATCTTTTCGTATATGTATGTAAACCCCCTAGAGTACAAGTGCGATGGGACTCTCAGTTTACGGACAGCGCGACTTTCTTTGTTTCACGGACAGAGCGACTTTCTTTTGCTTTAGGGACAACAATTTTGAGAGACATTTCCCAAACGGACGGACAGAGAGCAACGTCAGAGATAGACAAGATCACAGAAGAAAGAATAATTGTTTAAAACATTGAAGATCGACGGAGAAAGATCGGTAGCTCAGGACGTTGAAAATCGATTCTCTTGTTATCTATCGTTTACTGTTATAGATTGGTATTAATTGTTGCTTACTCCTGTATCTCATTCAAGTATTTTCACAATAAACTCGATTTTCAGACTTCGGAATCGATCACCTGAATTACACCGAGATTTACATATATGTACATACACGAAGCCTTCAACTTTATTTTTCACGCGAACTGAATTTTTGTAAACATTAAAAATAAAATTGGATAATTCGGATTAACGATAGCGAAGCTTCACGATACACAGGAAACGATATTATACAAAACTATTTATATCTTGTGCTGTCGTTGAATAGACATCAACCGGTTCTATAAAACCTTCGTAATTTAATTAGTACTTCTGTGATACAATTACACGGATACTTGTAAGAATTATGTAATGTAATAAATATTCTGCTTACAGAAATTGAGATGTATCGGATGTATGTACATATATGTACATACACGAAGCCTTCAACTTTATTTTTCACGCGAACTGAATTTTTGTAAACATTAAAAATAAAATTGGATAATTCGACTTAACGATAGCGAAGCTTCACGATGCACAGGAAACGATATTATACAAAACTATTTATATCTTGTGCTGTCGTTGAATAGACATCAACCGGTTCTATAAAACCTTCGTAATTTAATTAGTACTTCTGTGATACAATTACACGGATACTTGTAAGAATTATGTAATGTAATAAATATTCTGCTTACAGAAATTGAGATGTATCGGATGTATGTACATATATGTACATACACGAAGACCTTTAACTTTATTCTTCACGCGAACTGAATTTTTGTAAACATTAAAAATAAAATTGGATAATTCGGCTTAACGATAGCGAAGCTTCACGATGCACAGGAAACGATATTATACAAAACTATATCCTGTGCTGTCGTCGAATGGACATCAACCGGTTCTATAAAACCTTCGTAATTTAATTAGTACTTCTGTGATACAATTACACGGATACTTGTAAGAATTATGTAATTTAATAAATATTCTGCTTACAGAAATTGAGATGTATCGGACATGAATTAAAAGTGTCACAGATTTACACACAATATATTGTTTTCGTTACGAGCCGATAAATTTACGTACGATAGAATGGATGGTTTAAATCGACGTATCGTCTGAAATAATTAGAGAATTTCTCATTTCTGAAATACGAATTACGTCGACTCGTAATATCGTAAAATCCAACGTTTAAATATTTAACGTCATCAATAATATTGTCCTCCCGTATAACACCCTACAGACCCTACGATTCTCTAATTACTTCGAACAATACGAAGAACAACGAGATATAAGTACAGTAATCGAAGCAAGCGCTAAGTACCTATACCTGACGCGTTGCAAAGCCAGAGTACGCTTCTTCCCTGTGGGCGTCATACCCTGTGCCACGTGTGCAGCTACATGAGTCTCCATCTCACACCTGCTGTTCGTGGTGAAGTCACAGCCCGAGGACGGACAACTTTTCGTTTCTCCGGTTTCCGCGCTGGGTACCGGTGGATGACAATCGACGATGTGCTTTCGCAGAGCTGGCCTCGTTGGCGCGACCACGTCACAGGAACCACAGGAATAACCGCGATGCGCGTTGCTTACGTTCGGACTGCTACCTCGAGATCTGAAAGCCCATCGTGAATTTCAATTCCTTTGAATAATACAGTGAGTGTAAAATAATAAGCGAATAACGAGGTAACGTAAAAATGGACTTAATAGAGTTATCAGACTGCGGATTTTTACGTAGCTACGGGAATATACAGGATACAAGGTAATAATGCGGAGAAATGTATAAAATATCCAAAGTAAAATTTCTTTCGTTATATTCGCAATGATTTGAATTTGCAGAAAATATTCGCAGCGTAAAGATAATAACGGTAACAGTGAGAGCTAAGTCGAGACAGAGACGGTACAGAGTAAAGTATTTGGAGACGAAATTGATAAAGTTGGCGTCGAAAGGAAATTCAAAGAAATTATTAATTTCTTCCTAAGGCTCCATAGAATTTCTAACGATCGGTACAACTTTCTTTTTAAACTTCCACGTGAAATTCTTCGATTAAGTTTGCTATTTCAACGAGAGAAAGCAAAGAAAGGAATAAATCACGGTACAGGAAACCGGTGAAAAAACAAGACCGCTGCACCCGAGGAGCACTACGGAATTAAAAAGATTCTCTTTTTTTTCTTTCTCTTTATTTTTTAAATTTCGTAATCGTTGTTCACGGATCGGTCGTAACTCAACGCTGGTCAATATCCTTCAAAGCTGTTGATTTACGACGCCATTTATCTTTGAATTTTTGAAATATCAGAAACGCGCTCGCATTGTTGAGCAGGGAGGAAGATTCGCCCTCCGACTGGACAGATTCATTGGTCTCGTTTTATCGATTCCATGGCGTGTTAAATAAAAACCTTGCGCTCAAACATCTCTTTGCCTCGATGCGCATACATACATACATATATACAATACATATATATGTAATTTCGTATCCAGGTCTCCGTTTCATCGTCTTATCCGACCTGGACCGTAGTAGGGAAGAATTTAAATGCTCGACTCCGCATTAGGCAAGACGAGTTAAGCGCGTTACGGTGTAAAGCGTAAGACGAGCTGGAGTTTGGCAAAAGTGGCTGATAACCAAAAGGACGCATACTTCTCGGTGTAAGACGAATGCTCGCTCTCGGAGTCGCTGTCAGACGGAATGTTGGGGATTTCTGTAGCTTCGAGAGCCGCGGTCGCTGCTGAAAGTCTTCCAAGCATGGCGGTATAAGCGCCGAGGACCCAGCCATTAAGAACCGGTGTAACCGTTCCATCCTGTTACGAAAGCAAATCTCTCCTTTACTTTTGTTCAGTCGCGTAACCACTCGCTAAATATATGTAATAACGTTGTAACGTAGTAACGTAACGCTTTGGATAAAGATTCGAACAATAAGAGAAGAGTAGTCGTGGAAAACACTGCGAGCGCCAAAATCGAGAAACTTTGATCTTCTCGTTGGCAGACGTTTTACGCGTCAACGAGGGTGCTTTACAATTACACGTATCTATAATAAGTATTAACTTATTATAAATAATCAGCCATGTCACTGCGCCACGCCAGAAAAATTACTGAAAATTCTCAATGTAAGAATTGATTGTAATTTCAATAAACAAAATAAAAAAAAAAAAAAAAAAACGAGGGTGCTTTAGTATAGTAGCAATAGTGGAAAACTAAATAATTTATCGATAACGTTAGAAGATGGTGTCGCACCATCGCTTGCATAGAGAGAAATACAAGTATCGATAGACGTTGATTAATTATTTCTTCGCTTTTGAGCAAACGTTGAGTGTTCTCTACGTCTACGAGCTGGCACATACAGGTTTTTCCACGAACACGCTTCTCTTTTTCTTATATTTCGATTGTATTAACGCGTAAGGTATTATTCGGGTACCAACACCGAATCGGTAGCATTGGATCATAGACAATCTACAAGAATTTCATTTGCTCCGTTCTGAAATACTTTAATTCGTATTTCATTCGTATTTTATGCGTCCAGCATCATCGACAATATCGATGCTATAAAATAGTAATGATAGTAGATTATGTCTGATGTAAAATATATATGTAAAACACAGAATACATAATATACGAAATATATACGTCGGAGATAAAAGGACATCGGGGCTTTTCTTTTGGAATGTTTTGAAGGTCCCAATACTTTAATCCAGACTTTTCATTATAGTCATACTTAAACAATAAAACTGAGAAATAGCTGTCTATGAGTGAAGCCAATTATGTTTGCCCCAAATTCATGACAGTGGCCTTGGGCTCGAAGTGACATAACCGGTCGCTGAACGTAGCCACGGTCACGGGATGGACGTGTACCTAACAGAGGTATGGAGTAATTAAATAGCTCTCCTTAAAAACAAAGATTGACCCGAGGGATACAGAGAGGTACGGAGAGGAGTATAGAAGGACAGTTCCACTTGGACCGAGGTGGAGTACGAGAAGTTCGACTAGTCCAGTGAACGAGTACGTCGAGTTCCAAATCGCAATCGTCATCCCGTTGACCGTGTATTCGTTATCGAATCTGAACTCATCGTCATCGACATCTCGATTATTCAATCAGCGCTACCACTTGTTAACCTTTTCAATAAGTATCATCTGGTATACAACAACGATGACCAACTCACAAGAAGATCGTTACACGCCTCGACTTCTAACGTTACCCCGACATATATGTGTCGGAGATGAAAGGACATCGGGACCTTTCTTTTGGAATGTTTTGAAGGTCCCAATACTATAATCCAGACTTTTCATTATAGTCATACTTAAACAATAAAACTGAGAAATAGCTGTCTATGAGTTAAGCCAATTATGTTTGCCCCAGATTGATGACAGTGGGATTGGAATTCGAAGTGACATAACCGGTCGCTGAACGTAGCCACGGTCACGGGATGGACGTGCACCTAACAGAGATATGGAGTAATTAAATAGCTCTCCTTAAAAACAAAGATTGACCCGAGGGATACAGAGAGGTACAGAGAGGAGTATACAAGGACAGTTCCACTTGGACCGAGGTGGAGTACGAGAAGTTCGACTAGTCCAGTGAACAAGTACGTCGAGTCCCAAATCGCAATCGTCATCCCGTTGACTGTGTATTCGTTATCGAACCTGAACTCATCGTCATCGACATCTCGATTATTCAATCACCGCTACCACTTGTTAACCCCTTAACCTGCGATTTACGTCGAGAATTTTGGGCCGAAAACGTAAACAAGCTCGCGCAGCCTTCGAGCCATTCGCACGACTTGTGTAGTACGATGATCGGATTGCAGATTATTAATTTTGTATTAGTGATTTTTGTATAAATAAACTTTTTGTAGTACTTGCATCTACCGCAATATTGCTTCAGGTTCTAATTACTTATCAAATATTCCACAAATATTTATAACTTTAGGAGGGCACCGCCGCTGATATTTACGTTTGGTCCGATCATCATACTACGGGCTATGCTCGTAATATTTACGTTTGGTCCGATCATCGTACTACAATACAATACAATAGATATCATCTGGTATGCAACAACGATGGCCAACTCACTGCAGGAAGATTCATTATACGCCCCGCATTCAAACGACAACCGGACATATACGTATATAGAAATGAAAATTCGATATCGTAAATGTAAGTAAATCGACTGAGATTTAATTCGGATTTGGCTAAATTAAAAAGGGTAGCTTGTACGTAGTATTTTTCAAATACGTATTTATATCGTAATTAGACAAACCTTGTCGAAAGTCAGATAGGACATGGGATCGAGCAGCTTCGTGGATAAATTATTGTTGGCCGAACGATGCGAGCTGTTCGTACTTCCAGTGTCGCTTTCGTCTCCAGCGTCTTCGTTGTCGTCATTTTCTTTTGGTACGGTAGTCTACAGGATCAAACAGAATCTTTATGTATTTGGCGTTATTTAGAAAGGAAACAACAGCCGCGTGTTTCGAGCTCAAACTTTGGCTGTACCTCTGCAAAGTTTTCTGATTTTATGCTAACGATCCAAGTAGCTTAATCAACAGCTACGGAGTAACGGAAAGTCTTAGCGTTCGGAATAACAGAATACCGAGAAGTCTTAGCGCTCCTGATAACGGTAATTGCAATGTTCGCGAAAATTGGAACGTGTTTCGAAGGAAAATGAAATTACACGAGAGGATGCTTACCGAAAATACACAACGAAGGGACAAGATTTCATTTCTCAAAGGAGAAACATAGATCGTCTGAAGAGAAATTGGAATCTTTTGTTCGCGGTGTATTTCAAGTATCCGAACCGCTAATAGGTCCTCTCTGCAAATTTAATAGTCCGACATCGAATCTAATTTGAAGCTTTGGAACAGAATAGACAGCAGAATTAGATTATATTGCTCTTTGCTTTTCTTACCTACGTACCTAATAATATTCCTAATTCGAAAACGTTACGAATCGTTCACCCGAAATATGTCTTAAGGTATTATATAAAATCACAATTCGTCAAGAGGATAGAAAAATTCCATTGGATATTATATCCGTACGTAAACATATTTTCCCGCTATTTACCTGTCTATGATATTCACAATTATATGCAACTATGGTTGCCAAGCGCGCGGACGTCATACGTTGCACCCAAGTTTCAAAGAAGAAATATAAATCTTCGCCATTTACCTACCTATCTGATAACGCAAATCTTCCCTATCTACTTACGATATTGCAAATTCTGTCTATTTGTGGTGGCACTCGATCACGGAACTTTCCAACGGCTTCACGACACAAAGAGCTATACCTTCGAAGCGTAAGGCCTGATGTACCATCGATATCCCTGCGGTTCTTTCGCCTAATATTCGGAAGAATGCACATGCGGCAATTGTCGCGGGGATCTAATGAACGCGTGCATAGTGGGGATATCGAGGGGTAACAAAGAAAAAAGAGTCCGTTTGGTTTCGAACAAAAGGTTCATTCTGCTCCGAGCTGCAAAGTGCGAAAGGTTTAGCGTCATAGCGAAGCAAACGCAATTCCAGATACGTGATTATTAACTCTTAATTGTTAATCGTTGATAGTTAATCGTTAATCTTAATTGTTGATCGTAAATTGTTGACTGTTGGTTTAATAAACCTGTTTTGTTGAACATCAAGAGTATTTCCTGGGGCAGTTACATCCAACTCCACCTCATATTACTCTAAACGTTACTTGAAATTTCAAAGCCCTACACGCATCGTATCTACCGTACAACCAAATTGCAACAAAACGTAGTCCATCGATTATCGTTAAACAAATTCAGCTATGGTATAAGATACAACTATGGAATAAAAACAACAAAATAGAAACTTTGTAACATTAGCCGCATCTCAGTTCACATCAGAGACCAGGCCGCGCTTCGGAACCGATGGGCTGATGACGGAAATAAAGATGTGGGGGCAATCGACGACAATAAGTGTCGCCGAAGTCAGGTACCTAATGAACCCTCGATATCCCAACGGTCCTTTTGTCACGTAAAATAAGAAGGAGAAATCGACGATGAAAATAAAACATAAAAATTAAGATATAAAAGTGAGAATTTACTTCTTTACACTTGATTTACAATTCACTTCCAAACTCTAGCCGTGACTTTTTAAGACTGCCGCTCTTACAACTTGACTTTCGGCGGAACCCGATTCCTTTTTCTTTGTCACCTCTCGATATCCCCACCATCCACGCGTTTATTAGGCGTCCACGACCTTTGCCCTTTTTCTCGAACATTTTAGTCCCTCTGGAGGGGTTGTCAAGTGGTGTATATCAGAGGCGCCTATTCCTATATATAATAGCGTTACTATTTGGTCATTGTTTCGATGGCTGTGGCATGCAGGATGTTTAGCCTATCCTAATTACTGTTTCTGAGCGGGTGAACTTCTTGAGCGCGTGACACTAGCGATACTCTCTCGACAACGCAATTCACACTCTCTGGCTTCTCAACTCGCACTGACTGTTAATTCGTTTTTGTCCCTTAGCAACCCCTTGTCTTTTGTCTCAGCCTCGCCACGCACATGTTCCACAACCCCTTGTTTATAATTCGCCCGACACCTCCCCAGGTCCCTCGTCCACGATACTACGATACTATAAACAGGTATTGGTATAGGTGACGACGAGGTTGTCGCGTAAAATAAGAAGGAGAAATCGACGATGAAAGTAAAACATAAAATTAAGATATGAAAGTGAGAATTTATTTCTTTACACTTGGTTTACAATTCACTTCCGAACTCTAGCCGTGACTTTTTAAGACCGAAGCTCTTACAGCTTGACTTTCGGCGGAATCCGATTCCTTTTTCTTTGTCACCCCTCGATATCCCCACCATCCACGCGTTTGTTAGGCGTCCACGACCTTTGCTCAATGTACCTTTTTCTCGAACATTCGGCGAAAGGACCGATAGAACATCGAGGGTTCATTAGGTACCTGGCTTCGGCGACACATATTGTTGCCGATTGCCCCTACATCTTTATTTCCGTCATCAGCCCATCGGTTCCGAAGCGCGGCCTGGTACCTGACGTGGGCTGAGATGCGGCTTATGTTACACTTCCCGCTAGCGACTTTCTTTCAAGGGCTGTTAGCATCCTGTTCCAACCACCAACACAAAATTGGCCAATTAACAACGACGTCCATTTCCCACACTTTCCGAACCAAGGCTTCCCTTAACGAATCCGATGACCCCGTATCCTTAGACACACCCCATCACAGTTTTCCTTCGCGGCATCATCGTGACGGAAAGTCAGTCGTTGCATATCGGTCCGAAGCAATAGTTGGCAGTTTGTAATAGTTGATCAGAGTTCCTCGGCATCTTCGACAATCATCATCCGAACTTATATCGCGCATCAAACGCATCGACCCGAGTCGAATTTGCAATTGCGAGCCGCGAGCCGTTAATTTAATAATCGCGAGTCCTACGCAAAGTGTACACCTTGAATATATTATAATAAAATTTTATTGTTAAATATACTCGAGTGTTTCTTCCTTTCACTATCACTATCCATCACCTCATATGTAGTTGTCTTAATTATAATTCGTTATCGTGATTAGTTCGCGTTAAACAACCATCGTTTCCTGTTTAATCAACATCTGTTTAATCCATTTATTGTAATAAACTAAATGTAGTATAAGATTCTACAGTATTACAAATTACGTCCATCGAACCTCCCACGATACGACACCTACCGCGTACCGAACTTTCGAAGAAATATAAATGTTAAATTATAATGCCACTCTAAGATCCTTAATAGATGCGCCTTGGTATATTACCAAGGAAACGATACACCGCGACTTTAAGATACCCACAGTTAAAGAAGAAATATCCAAATTCAGCAACAGATATAATACAAGAGTTAACAACCACCAAAACCCACTAGCTACCCAATTACTTGACACGGCGGATCAGATCCGCAGTCTAAAAAGACAATACTCTTTAGATGGAAGCATTAGACTCAACTAGAATCAAACATACTATAAATATTTATTAAACACGATATAGTACCACGCCAGAATAATTGACTTGTAATTTTCAATGAGAATTGACTGTAAAACTCTTCCAAATAAAAAGAAGAAATTTTAACAAATAAAATCTTATACTCGGGAGAAGAGATTGCAAGGATAATCAAATAACTAGACGAAGAGAATGATTATTTTTCGAATTTCTTGCTTCGTGAGTGTAAAAGCTTGCCTTTAAATAATTCTTAAGAAACGTAACCCCGACCTAACCCAATACAAGAGTTAACAACCACCAAAACCCACTAGCTTCCCAATTACTTGACACGGCGGATCAGATCCGCAGACTAAAAAGACAATACTCTTTAGATGGAAGCATTAAACTCGACTAGAACCAAACATGCTATAAACATTTATCAAACACGACATAGTGCGACGCCAGAATAATTGACTTGTAATTTTCAATGAGAATTGACTGTAAAATTCTTCCAAATAAAAAGAAGAAATTTTAACAAATAAAATCTTATACTCGGGAGAAGAGATTCCAAGGATAATCAAATAACTAGACGAAGAGAATGATTATTTTTCGAATTTCTTGCTTCGTGAGTGTAAAAGCTTGCCTTTAAATAATTCATAAGAAACGTAACCCCGACCTAACCCAATACAAGAGTTAACAACCACCAAAACCCACTAGCTTCCCAATTACTTGACACGGCGGATCAGATCCGCAGTCTAAAAAGACAATACTCTTTAGATGGAAGCATTAGACTCAACTAGAATCAAACATGCTATAAACATTTATCAAACACGACATAGTACCACGCCAGAATAATTGACTTGTAATTTTCAATGAGAATTGACTGTAAAATTCTTCCAAATAAAAAGAAGAAATTTTAACAAATAAAATCTTATACTCGGGAGAATTGATTCCAAGGTTAATCAAATAACTAGACGAAGAGAATGATTATTTTTCGAATTTCTTGCTTCGTGAGTGTAAAAGCTTGCCTTTAAATAATTCTTAAGAAACGTAACCCCGACCTAACCCAATCCAAGAGTTAACAACCACCAAAACCCACTAGCTTCCCAATTACTTGACACGGCGGATCAGATTCGCAGACTAAAAAGACAATACTCTTTAGATGGAAGCATTAGACTCAACTAGAACCAAACATACTATAAATATTTATCAAACACGACATAGTGCCACGCCAGAATAATTGACTTGTAATTTTCAATGAGAATTGACTGTAAAATTCTTCCAAATAAAAAGAAGAAATTTTAACAAATAAAATCTTATACTAGACGAAGAGAATGATTGTCTTTCGAATTTCTTGTTTCGTGAGTGTAAAAGCTTGCCTTTAAATAATTCATAAGAAATGTAACCCCAACCTGACCCAATACAAGAGTTAACAACCACCAAAACCCACTAGCTTCCCAATTACTTGACACGGCGGATCAGATCCGCAGTCTAAAAAGACAATACTCTTTAGATCGAAGCATTAGACTCAACTAGAATCAAACATACTATAAACTTTTATAATCCGAGTTACAGTACCACGCCAAAATAATTTACTTATAACTGTCAATGAGAATTGATTGTAGTCTACGAAATAAAAAAAACAAATTATAATCCTAAATTATACCTGATTATCGTTTTCGTCGGCTCGATCGATGTTCCCTTCGTCGTCGTCCTGTTTCTCTTCCTTCTCCTCGTTCTCCTCCGCAACTCGTTCACCGTCCCTTTTCGTCACCAATTCCATAGGTCCGTACGGTGGCCCGGCGGAAGTCAACGGTAACGGCACCATGTCCGGTCGGTGGAGTCCGCTCAGGGCGAACGCGGCCCTCGGCAGCAACTGTGTCGCGCTTGATGGTAGAATCGGGTGCCTTCGGGCGAGGCGCGGGTCACCCCAAAGTTCACCCGCGGCGTGAAAACTCCAGATCCCATATTCCATCTGCAAGCACCGATCATTAACGCGTTAACCGGTGCGACCGATTTCTTCGGGACCTTGGTATTTATCGCCACGAGACAAATAGATGCTGCGATCCTCGACCGTTTTATTCGACGTTACGTGGCAACCGCGTGGCGAAGGAACAGCGGACTCGCGAAAGCATTCGAACACTCGTCACAGAAATTTATCTATCGATGTATGGTACGCGCGTTATACGAATATCTTCATTGGACGACGTTGGTTGACGAAGATCGCGACTGTGATAATAAAATGTCGAAAGAATTTGGGAAACGTACGTAGAAGTTGCAAGACGATTGTTGCAAACGTACACTTGACGAAGACGTAACACATAAACAGTGGCCTTAATTAAACGTATAATTAACTCTAAACATAGACTCGCTAAATAACGTAGCTTATCGATATGACGAACGGTGAACTAAACTCGTGGTATTTGTACTATTCTTGCGAAGCGTGTATTCCCGATAAATATCTTTCTATAGTGCGTTCTTATAAATATCTCTTCTGTGTATGTTTCTAAATTTCTATCAAATTTGATTTATCGAAAAGTAATCCCGATCGTCGTGTCTCTCTTGTCTCCAAAATCTTTTACGCGATACACGCGCAAGAAGCTTGTAAAACGTTGAAGTGGTCACTCACTTCTAAGAAAACTCTACATCTGGTCTTTTTAGTTTTCTCAAGCACCGAAGCCATCGACAGCGTATAGACAAAAGACTGGGACGAAGGCAGACCATAAAATGTACACAGACGACGATGGCTTCAGGACTTTCAGTCAGAGAGTAACACTGCTAGCGCGCGGATCTGGACCAGCTCAAATTATATCTCTATTTGTATTTACACTTCTGTATTAAAATATATTTTCCACCTTACAATTTATCCACGCGTTCCTTTGTTCACTTACATCTAATAACTTCAACGTAAAAGTATTCCGATACTTTCGCGAACCGCTTTGTACGCCCTGTACCGTAGTGTACTTGTTAACCAGATCAACGAACACTTAGCCACGGTATTCTACTTTTGCCCCGCAACCCCTTCGGTATCGTGATACCAAATCGAGATACAAAAGATTTTAAATAACACCACGAATCGGTTGATTCGATCACGGTGGATAGACTATTTTGAAACTTCCGCCGATAGTTGATTAAGGGGAGCTTGAAATAGACACGGATAATGGAAAAGACGATATTCATTTTTGTTTGCTTCCCACTACCTACGCTCCTGTCTATGCAACGTTCTCACTAGTCGAAAACAGAGACGGCTGATAGATGACATTACCCGAAATAGAACGTTCTTTAATAAAATATAAAGTCTCGCGATGGCTCGATCGTTTAGGCATCGTTTGAGAGATTACGAGAAGCTTTTAAAGAACAGAGAATAGAGAAATGTCCCAAGGACGAAATTTATTTGAACTCGTCGGAACAATTAATCCCATAAATTTCTGGGTTAACTAAATCTCGATGTATAAATCGTGGTGATTAGAAACCGAAAAGCAGAGGAAAACGATGCCACTGTAAAGGGTATTTTTGAAATTTCTCTCGAAATTTTCTATTGTTTGTCTTCTTGTAACGGACAAATTCATGTAATTTGTTTTCTGAGAATCGAATATTAATCGCGCGCTTACGCAGGTGAAAGATCGAGGTGAAAGATGCAGTTGATCGATTTAACTTCCGAGAGGCTCGCGTACTAATAGGAATGTACAGTGAAAGTACTCGACTGCTTACGAGTAGAACATTTTTCATGTGCGCGTTCTACGTATCGCGCGAAACGTTTTGAAATTTCATTTTTTCTCTAACGAGACACGACTGTCAACGTTACGTCCCTGACCCTTGAAACAAATCCGGAAACCTTTACGGAAAACATTTATTGTGAACGTATATTTAATAAAAAACAATGCATAGTATGCATTATGAATGCTACTTTAAAGATTTTTTCTCTAACGAGACACAACTGTCAACGTTACGTTCCTGGCCCTTGAAACAAATCCGGAAACCTTTACGGAAGACATTCATTGTGAACGTATATTTAATAAAAAAAAAATGCATAGTATGCATTATGAATGCTACTTTAAAGATTTTTTCTCTAACGAGATACGACTGTCAACGTAACATCGCTAGCGCTCGAGACAAATCTGGAAACCTTTACGGAAGATATTTATTGTGAACGTATATTTAATAAAAAAAAAATGTATAGTATGCATTATGAATGCTACTTTAAAGATTTTTTCTCTAACGAGATACGACTGTCAACGTAACATCGCTAGCGCTCGAGACAAATCTGGAAACCTTTACGGAAGATATTTATTGTGAACGTATATTTAATAAAAAAAAAATGTATAGTATGCATTGTGAATGCCGCCTTGAAGATTTTTTCTCTAACGAAACACGACTGTCAACGTTACGTCCCTGGCCCTCGAAACAAATCCGGAAACCTTTACGGAAGATATTTATTGTGAACGTATATTTAATAAAAAAAAAATGTATAGTATGCATTGTGAATGCCGCCTTGAAGATTTTTTCCCTAACGAAACACGACTGTCAACGTTACGTCCCTGGCCCTCGAAACAAATCCGGAAACCTTTACGGAAGATATTTATTGTGAACGTATATTAATAAAAAAAATGTATAGTATGCATTGTGAATGCCGCCTTGAAGATTTTTTCCCTAACGAAACACGACTGTCAACGTTACGTCCCTGGCCCTCGAAACAAATCCGGAAACCTTTACGGAAGATATTTATTGTGAACGTATATTTAATAAAAAAAAAAAAATGTATAGTATGCATTGTGAATGCCGCCTTGAAGATTTTTTCCCTAACGAGACACGACTGTCAACGTTACGTCCCTGGCCCTCGAAACAAATCCGGAAACCTTTACGGAAGATATTCATTGTGAACGTATATTTAATAAAAAAAATGCATAGTATGCATTGTGAATGCCACCTTAAAGATATATAATAAGTGTGAAAGATAGTCGCGCTGAACGTCGAGAATTATTAACGCAGTGGATGGAATCGATTAATTGAAACGTACCAAATATCCTACAGCTGCTGCGTAAAATTTTAGATTCGTCTGAAACGTTATCCCGCGAGAGAAATTTGAAAAACTTTCGTATTACGTACAAACGCAGCAAACTCGTAAAAGATTTTTGGAAACGAGTTACTCGAATAATTTCGCCGGCTGATGTACACGTTTGATCGATCCGATGTATTGCGCTGGCAACTAAGTGATTGCGGACTTTGTCAATACCACCTAATGACAAAATCCGCAATCACTTAGTTGCCAACCGAACATCTACCAAAAGACAGTTTATAGGAATATGCTTCCACCTTAATTATAACGTAAGAAATTCGCGAAAGACAAGTACAGGAGTACCGTGGGACGGAGAAGAACGAAAGCAAACGGGGAGAGAAATAGAGATAACACAGGAAGAAATTGATAGCCGATGGGAGCAACTCGAAGCTACGCACAATGGTATCGTAATTATCGCGCGCATATTAATACGTTTGCTTTCGCGTGTCGTGCCTTCGACGCGATACTTAATAAATTAACGAAGATAATATTCATCCGCGGAGGGAGCGAGCTTTTGAACGAATCGGGACAAAGTGGGGTGTGGGAATTACGATAGATTTTCGTAATGAGATACGCGGAAACGCTTGCAATTTCAGAATTCGCCTGTGAAACGGGACAAGGATCAAAGTTAAAGATGAAATTGCGTTCGTCCGTGCGCAACGTGAAAATGCTGCCGAAAAAAATATGAAAAATTACCAAACGAAAACTGGAAGATCCTGTCGGTTTCAAATCGTTGCTACGCTATTGCTTTGATTTCGTTTACGATTAATCGTCAAGCGGAATTGTTTATCGCGCGATGTTTAACTTACTATTTATCCGCGTAGCTTAATTTTTATCTGAAAATGTTTAAAAAAAAAAAGAAAAGAACAACGGAGAAAAAGAGAAGAAAAAGTAAACGGAACGAACTCGAGCATAGGAGTTTCAACGGGGTAGCCTGAAGCGCGCCACTTAATTGCAGCGCATTTTGTAATGTTTAATAAATAGATCCGGCGATGGACGAGTTCGAAACTCATTATTTGCGAAAGTTGGTGCACGCGTTCGTCGCTACGCGGAAACCGTCCAGAGGAAACAGTAATCATTTTAATGACCGTTCCGGTTTAAAAATTTCCAAAACAACCGGCGGACTTCTGATTACGTCGGTCCTTCGTCTAGCCCCTCTCGTCGTTCGTCCATCGAGCGAATTCGCGTAAAAATAACGCGACAAATATCTCCGTTAATAAGTCGATCGATCGGCTCATCTCTCGCACTCGGATATGCCAGCAAGACAATTTTATACGTTCGAATTAATAATTGCTCGCTGACATCGAACATAATGAAACATGGAACGTGTAATGGGCGGTGAATGGTATTTTGAAAATACGAGAAGTAAGGGAGAATTAAAGAAATAACGTGAAAATATCCTTTGGAGATAGGATTATTTGTTAAACAATTTATCGATTCGCCGTGCGCACGTCAGGCTGGTTCGACGAACGTAACGAACGTAGCGAAACGAGGAAATATATTATTTGTCGCCGTCATTTGCGGTATTCTGCGCATTATCTCATAAATCAAGTAGTAATAATGCAAACAAATATTTTATTCGGCTAACATCTATTGAATTTCCGCTTCTTTTCACGGATGTTTCCAGAATAATTTTCCAACCGGAATCGCGTCATACGACTCACATAAATACGAATTTCGCGACAAAAGAAGCCGAATTAAAAAGTTGTATTGTTATTCGAAACGATCGTACGCGAGATTCTTGAATAGTTAACGCGATAGTATTGTAGGCTTTTCCGACGTAATTTGGTGGAACGAGCGCGTTAGTTTGCAACGTAAAATGACGGCACCATGACGGTCCACGTGAAATTGGTCGGATTTAAAAGCAAAGAAAATCTCGACGAATAAACTGGAAAACGTGCTAAAGAATAATAATAGTAATAATAATTTCGGTTAACAAATTTTGGTCGCGGAGAGTATTTAATAAAGACGCGAGACGAATTAAGAAAATAAATTCGACTCGAAAGTTGTTTCATCGGAAATATTCAAAGAATTTGTGGAAAAATATTTGGCTCGACGAAGGAAAGCTAATGTTAAAGTACAATACTGCAATCTTGAGTATCGCGACGTTAAGTCATGGAAATCGGTGTAACTTCTCTGAACGGTAGATGTACACTGCGCGTACCGACCGACTGAAATTGTGTTTCAGTTAGAAAAAGAAGTCTTTTACGATCAGCTTCCCTGATCTACGCTACCATTTGCATAATAGAAAAACAAAAAGAGAAGCTCGAAGATAAAACTTTGTTAAATAGCAACTAAACTGGAAGAAAATCCTAGCGAGAGACATCGAGACGTTAAGTAAAAATCGTTAATATCAAAAATCAAAAACATCGCCATCGTTTTTAACGTTAATGTCAATTGCTAATATCGATCGTGTCATGAAAATGATACACATCATGCAAATGTAACTTTTAGCAAAACAGCGATCTTACACTAATAACAAGGAGAAGAAAAAAAAGAAAAAGGAAAAACGAAAAAGAAGAAACAACATATAGTAATAATAGGTGAAGTAAAAAGTTCTGAGCGCTTTTTCGCTTTATTTCGACGATGAAATTAACATAGTCAAGATTATTCGATTTAGATTAAATATGCGCCGTTTTGTTCGATTACTTTTGTCCATTTTGAAGGCAATTTCATAATTCCGCGGTTGAAGAAGTCCTCGTCCCTATTGGTAAAAAACTTGACCAGCTCATTTTCACAAGCCTCTCTTGAGGCCAGTTTTGTACCATCAAGAAAATTTTGCAAAAACTTAAAAAGGTGATAATCGCTTGGTGCCAGGTCTGGACTGTACGGCGGATGCGATAGAACCTCCCAGCCAAGCTCTCGGAGCTTCTGACGCGTCGTTAAAGATGTGTGCGGCCTGGCGTTGTCTTGATGGAACACAACACCTTTCCTATTGGCCAATTCTGGCCGCTTCTGGTCGATCGCCTGCTTCAGTCTGGTCAGTTGTTGACAATAGAGGTCCGAATTAAGTGTTTGCCCCGATGGGAGCAGCTCATAATGGATGATTCCCTTCCAATCCCACCAAACACACAATAAAACCTTCTTGGCCGTTAATCCACGCTTGGCGATCGTTTGGGCCGGCCCACCGCGATTGGACCACGATCTTTTTCGGCTGTTGTTCTCGTATGTGACCCATTTTTCATCGCCAGTCACCATCCGCTTCAAAAATGGGTCGATTTCGTTACGTCTCAACAAAGAATCGCAGGCATCAATTCGGTCCAAAAGGTTCTTTTGCGTCAATTCATGTGGCACCCATACGTCGAGCTTCTTCTTGAGACCAGCCTTATGCAAATGGTTCCAAACGGTTTTCTGGCTAATCTTCAGTTCCTGGGCAATGGAATAAGTGCTCACATGCCGGTCCGACTCGACGATTTCCATGATTTTATCCACATTTTCGACGATTGGCCTACCAGAGCGTGCCTCATCTTCGACGTCCATATTACCAGAACGGAATCGTTGGAACCACCGCTTTGCTGTTGCATTCGATACTGTACTGGGTCCATAAACAGCACAAATTTTTTTGGCCGCCTGCTCCGCCTTTTCACCTTGGTCGTAGTGGTACTGAAGAATGTATCGAATTTTCTCTTTTTTTATCTCCATTTTCGAACGCTGTAACACACAACTGGCTTCACCGAACACAAAACTGACAAAGAACCTTTTTGATGCGTAATATCACCTTGAAATCGGTGTATACTATGACTCGATGCGATGTGCACATCGTGAGATATGGCTCACTAAAGACATCTAGCGAAAAACGCTCAGAACTTTTTACTTCACCTAATAATAACAATAACAACAATAATAATAATAATAATAATAAGAGGAAGAAGAAGAAAAGAGAAAGAAATTCTCCAAACGAACGAGAAAAGACGATTTGCTGAGTCTCGGGCAAACAAGCTGATTAAACTGACAAGGAAACGAATGAACATCCTGGAAGCTACGTGAGTATTATATAGCAAGTATCCAACATCGAGCAACGAGTAGAAAGAAAAATTTCAAAAAAATCAACCAATGAACCATAATGAAAGATTCCTTCTTACGGATGCCCGTCCGGTGGCCTACCGCGATTCAGGCCGATCGTCATTACGGTAAATCATTCCCCGGGCACGCTTCACCCCGAGCTTTTCTATTACTATGTGTACGAAGAAGCACAGCCGATCCTTGGAGGTTTACCGGTCGACCGGAAGTTACGCAGTACCGGCGGTACACGAGTGTAACGTGCACGCGGACTCTCCCTCACGAGGCACGGACGGGGTACGGAGAAATACGTCCGGATACGTGCTGCCGCAGAACGAACTCGCGAGATTCCTGACCATTGGACCGACCCTCGTGCATGCATACTTTAGCATAACGTTCTCTATACAATATCCAGAAAGAGGGACGAGGGAGGGAACGAGAGGGAAAGAGAGCGGGAGTGGGACGAAGGGAGAAGCCAAAGAGATAGAGAGAGACATACGTACAGAGCTACCCCGATCTCCCTCCCCCTGCCTCTCTTCTTCGTCGTCCTACCTCTCGTTGACCCCTTCCCATTGCCCTCGCGAATCGATTTGTTATTGTTTTTGTGTCTGCGGTCGTCGCGGCGAGCGGAGCGAGCGGGATGTATATCGGTGGGTGGCAAGCCCGGCGACCAACGCCAAGTGGGTGGGAAGGGAGGGCGGGGGCAGAGTCGGTGTGGGTGCCAGTCGCGCTCTCGCTGCTTCAAAGCGATGCTTTTCGGCCCGACAGAGAGGCGACCAGGAAGGGCGAAACGTGCGCGCGGGGGTGGCTGCTACCAGCCTGGACAGCGGGGAAAGGGAAGGCCGCGGTAAGAGAGCACTTTCGAAGCTCGAAAGAGATGGACGAATAGATACACGCAGCTGACCAGTGGTGTAGCTCGAGTACGTGCTCCGTTTTCCATTCCCTTTGGCCAACTCTTTTACGTATGGTAGTAGTATACCAGGCGATACGACCATGTACCTCGAATCGTCCGATAAACAGATACGAGATACACGAATAGTAGTATCTCGTGTGGCTTTTCTCTTTTAGATGTACAGCTTATTATCCGGTCCTTTTTTCTACATATATCGGTTTTCTACATATACGAATGAATGTCACATCGGCCAATATCGGCTGTCTTGCCAACACGTATCTTACGACGAATGGAAACGATTCTCTCGCAGCAAACAGAGAAATATCGCAGCTGGCTACGCCACTGGTTCCACCAACTGAAAAGAGTGAGAGAAAATGGGTGGGCAAGGATGGAAGCTGGCACAGTGATGAGAGAGCAGGAGGGCGGGGGGAGCAAATACGGGGAGAAGGTGGGTGGACGGAAGAAACGACAGGGCGAGAGGGAGGAACCGCGAGGGTTAAGCAGAGAGGGGGTTAATGCTGGTACTCGTGGAGCAGAGGGAGACAGCAGGGGGAGGGAAATGGATCGGATTGCGTGGTCGGCACGAGGCTGGTTAGTATGAGTGCAACGGGATAAAAGAGAGAGCAAAAGTAAGAGGGCAAGAGATAGAGATGCGGTTAGGGATGGAAGCGCGCGTGTGTAGGTGGAAAAGAGGAGACGAGAGGAGCGCCAAGAAGGCTTACGTCGGAATGAGACAGGGATACGTGAGAGAGAGTGAGAAAGTTTCGAGGTAAGACTTCGAGGGATACGAGCTTGACTTGACAGGTGACAACCGATCGGACCACTGACGTCACAGATCACTCGCTCGGCCGTGTACGCTACACGCACAAACACGATTTATCGCAGCACACATACACGCACATAGGAGAGAGAGAAAACGAGAGAGCGCGCGCGCGTGCGACGTGTCGTGCATCACGCCGTGTTACTTCCGTTCCGTGCACAGAGTACGTCATACGTAAGCTTTCCACGCCGCGAGAAAAAAAGTACTGCGCGCGAGAGGGAAAGAGAGAGAGAGAGAGGGAGAGAGAGAGAGAAAGAAAGAGGGAGAGAGCGAGAGAGAGAGAGAAAAAAACTGGCATGGGATAGACAGAGACAGATGGAAAACTAGAAAAAAAAATAACGGTGCGATAAAGATAGGGGTGAAACGGAACGAGGGAAAAAAGAACGAGGTAAAGGGAGACGAAATTTTTCACCGGAAGTAAGTAGTAAGTATTTACGATGCTAACCGGCCGATAGCCCCGCGCGACGCCTCTATCTGGTTACCATTACACTCGGATGTATGAAATGCGCCAGCAGCATACACCATCCCCCCACAATAGCCCTATTTATGATTGGGCAAAATTGCTTTCCATGCGCAGAATAAAATCGCGCGCGGGCGAGGAAAAATCCGCGGGGGTTGGATGCACGCGAGTTACGCGACCTGCGCCGCGCTCCTTCCATCGCGATGTCCTCGAATTCTTCGACGAGGACGTCTCGACACTGTATACGAGCCCCTTCGATTGATCATTCACGCCTGAATGATCTTTGTTCTTTTGATTTTCTTTATGACATCGACTCGCAAAATTTGGGAAAAATTAAATATGGCGAGAGGTCGCGGTCATGCGTACTTACACGCGCCTCCAGCCCCATCTTCTAGCTCGCCAATCAGCGAATGTGAGCTGATTTCAAAGAAATTCCGTCTGCAGCGCTATCCTCGTTTAAGGGTGCATCGTGTATCGAGAAATTTTATAAAGATAGGTACTCTTAATTACGCCGGAAAGAATTGTAGTTTTTCTTCCCGTGTTAACCCATCATCTCCTTCGTGCTTCATGTAGTTCAAATACAATCGACGTTGTAGCGTAATTATAGTGATGTTAATTTAATTATTTTTATTAATTTCCAAAGTATGGCGACATTTGCTTCAATTATCATATATATATATACATATATATATGTATATACACAGTAATGTTCTTCAGAAAGTGAAATCATCGAGTTTCTGTAAAAAATTGATGAATATTTTTATTTTCTTTGCATATAAAAATAATATCCAAAATTTAAATATAATTCTGATTTAATCCACATTGTAAATATATAATCGTGATAATTAGCAACCCTTCTCTTATAAATATTACAAGTTACAAACGTACAATATCTTTGTATAAAAATTATAAGGAGCAATTTTCAAATATATTAAATATTTTAAATGATTTAATATCGTAGCGTTACGTATGATTTAGTACCTATCAATTTTGGCTCTACATTAAGGTCAAGGATGCAGATTTCAATGTAAGAGCTTGCAACTCATAAAGTTCTTTTTCTAATCTGTAAGAACAGCGATATTACGTTAACAACTGCACCATACAAAATAATTATATCAAAGAGCAGAGAATTTGTTATTTTATACCTTGTTTGATGATCTTTAATATCATTTAAAGTACGCACAAACTCCTTAATCCCCTCATTAACGCTTTGATATGATTCAATTTTTGTTCCAATTAAATCTATGATAGACTTTAAACTCTCTGAACACGATTTCAAGGCTTGTTTTGTTTCTTCCCACTCCTCGGGTGTCTCAGGAAGAACTATATTATCACAACGAAGTATATCCAGAGGTTTTAGAAGATTATATAACTGCGATAGAATTTTCTCTAATAATTTATTCTCTTCTCCTCCTGTAATTATAACAAGTTTAATTATATAAAAACATGTAGTTAATTCAGTGATACGTGAAAAGATGGTATTTAGGTAATATTTACTAGTGCAATTATTCACATCTAGAATTTGAGAATCAATTTCATTTTGTATCTTGGTCAAATTTATTATATCTCTTTCTCTAGTTTTTAATTTAAATAATTTCTCTTCGTTGTGATCATATTCCTTGGCTATCGTGGCCAGCTGAGATAAAAACAATTTCTCCTTTTCTTTCGTTTTCTTCTTTAGAATTATTTCTGTCATAATCTTTTGTAAATACTGGTCGTAAAGGAGTTTCAACTCCACGTCGTTGCATTCTGAATCCATTATTTTTGTTCCATCTGCCGTTGATTGCATAGAAAATATCGAGGTACGATCCAATGTGTTTTTCTTTTTTGGGAAACCTAGATCGTACGATTGGTTTAGCATTTTAACTTTGTAGAACTTTAACGTAACAGGAAGTCAAAGTAAAATGTTTACTCTGTTGTGAAGCAAAATCAGATGGGGCCATTGTTGCCCTATGGTGTGAACTGCCTGCACGAACATTTGTTATTTGATCCACTATATTCTTTCTTACTGGTTCCGGTGTAGAAGCCTTTTGTACCCTAAAAATATATAAAAGATTATTACACGAAAAAAATAGTGTTTTGTGTTTACCTCCTAAGTCGTTTCAGTTTTGGTGTTTCCGACTGATCCTTCTGCATTTTTTATTAGCGATTCAGTTAATTCAATCCTTATTCAGTTAATTTAGAACTTTTAATTGATAAGACGTACGTCGTGACAGTGCCGATAATCTCTTATACGCACAAAGCTTGAAGAAATTTCAAGTTAAGGTTTTACGTCATATCGGAAAGTACAATAAAGTCGCCAAATTGTCAGTTTGAAATTGTTCGAATTTTTTCCAACGCTGGTGCTGCCATCTTTACATACCTAATTCCTGAAAATGCTCAGAATGAAATTCAGAAGTTCGTAGACAAAACGACTTCTGATTCAGAAATTCTGAATCTGGGTCTGTGCTTTGACAATATCAGTGATTTGTTAATAATTAGTTTAGATTGTCCTACTCTTTTTATCTGTAGTATACATACCATGGAGAAGGTATTTTTTTTTAAATAAGATTTCATAATATTAAATAATAAAATATATTTATTTTTTAAACGCTTTCAGCAACGTAAAAGAGAAGTTCCATCAATGTTAAATAGAATATTAGACCGTGACGTCCAGTTAACAAAAAGTGTTGTAAAATGTGTAGAAAGCTTTACGCTAATGAGAAAGTTAAAAATGCATTACAAAATGTTAGAGGTACGTTTTTACTTTGATACAAGATACGAAAAATATAACAAAAGTATTATATAAAATATCAGGTTGTTTTGTACACGAGTTTCTAACTTTAATTGTGTTATTTGTGTAGATATCTTGCCACGCAGTACCCTGGATAACATCGATACTTGCATTTATTTGGATTCTTAATAATAAAAATTTGTATCAAATGCAAGTCAATTTGTTAATGGGTAAGAACGAATATCAAGATATATATATATATATATAGAGAGAGAGAATATTTAGGGAAGAAAACAATTTTCAATATCGACATTATTGGTATTATTATTATGTTTTTAGCTTTAATACTAGACATTGTCATTATCGCTATATTGAAAGCGTATATAAGAAGAAGAAGACCAGCGGTTAACGATGATCCTTTTTCACTAGGACCTGATAAGTATTCATTCCCATCGGGTCATGCTTCTCGGTCGGTACTTATCTTTTATTTCTTTAAATATCTATGGCCTATGTCTGATATTTGTCTCCTATCGATATCAATATGGATCTTTGCTGTAATTTTGTCTAGACTTTTAATGAGGAGGCATTATATTCTTGATATTTCTGCAGGGATTTTTCTAGGCTATATCGAAGGAATGCTTGTAAGCATTTTATATTTAGAATCTGAAACTTGTTCCAATTTAATATATTGGATAACTGATGAGAAACTAGATGGTGCAGAATATGATATTTAAAATTGACTCACTTTTGTAATATAATATTACACAGTGATCGAAGGTTATGTCAATCATTGTTATTTTTTATAATATTTATGTTATGCGTTTAATTAATTATTTGCAACAAAGAAAGATATTGAAATGATATTTCTTTATATTCATTTTCAAATCAGATAAGTTGATATTGTAAATACCAAAGTGAAGGTAATTGTCAGATAGTATGCTATTTTTGTTATAATGTGGTTATTATCAAGACGACTGTTTATGCAAGCACTGTTAATTACTTTTATGAGATAAGATATGAAATGGTTCTTAATTATATAATGATACATGCTTTAAATTACGAATTTATGGGAGAACTTTATACCAAATAATGCAATCATATTTATATACTTTTATTTCCTTATCACATAATATATTTTTATTGACAACAATTTCAGGTTCCACCTTGTCCTAGCAATATCGTAGATTTTTACGAACCTGATAATAGAAAATACAAAGGTTGTAGAGCGTAATCAATAAATATATTTTGTAATAAACGTCTTTGTTCCAATAAATGTTGAACTTGACGAGATTAAAAAGGAATAATAAAAGATTCCTTTAGAGTTCAGTATGTAATGTAAAAAAAAGGGGAATGATAAGTTTATTGTACAAACCACGTATCGCTACATTTGTAATATATGAAAAATGTCTTGTACCATTTTTATCTACGTATAAAATTACAAGCCAGCCTATATGTATGTATATATGCAATCTACACGTTATGAACGTCAGTCGTGTACTACGATATTAATCTGGTTTCCTACAATAACTTACTAACAATTTCAATATTATCATCGTTTCAGTCAATTGGAACATATCGATTAGATATTCATTTTCAGCGTAGGTATTCTGTTATACTGGTATTAGAGTTCAAATTAAAAACGCATAAAGATCTCCAATACTGTTTTTCAATATAATGCTAAACTTAATTAGAGCTCGAAAAAGTGCGAAAAATCATCAGCGTTTGAATTTTATTTTTCTGGAGATATAACTTTTATAATTTCTCCTCATGTTTCAAGTTATTAACTATAGTAAACTAAGTATTAAAAAGTTTCTGTGTCTTTTATTCAAAGTGCAATCCCATGATATATTGTATAAATTAACGATAGCCAATGATAATCCGTTAATTGTTCTCGCAGAAAGTAAACACAATTGATTTTATCAATTATAATACACGTATTTCGCCTTCTTATATAAACTAATACACAACGTTTACCTCAATTACCACAGCTGCCCAATTTTCATCAAGCTTATTATTAATTATCTTTCCACTGATACTTTATTATCAGAGGTAAAGCGTTCTTAATTTTGTCGCACATGCAGATGATATAATTCTAATATTGTTCCATTGTTTTCGTTTACCATAAAGGAGAATGATAAAATTTTAAATCTAATCGAGTATGTTGATTGGAACCAGCTACTTCTTGGCTACACGAGGGTGATGGTTTCATATTTTTTTCGGTTTTCTCTGTTTCTCGTAAAATGGTAGCTAGAGGAGTCGGTTGATAGTCTGGTAAAGCAGGTGTTGGTACTGTTGACAATTCGTTTGTACGTTGCTTCTGTTCTTCTTCCGAATAAAGGCTCAACGATCGTGGTCGTTCCGGTTTCAGTTGAGTCGCAGCCGGCGTGCTCGGTTTTTCACTGAAAAAGTAACTTCCCATGAAGATGCGTGGAAACGTGTTCGGTAGTAACATGCATTCCACGATCGTAATTGCTTGTTGCGTGCAATTTTACGTTGTCAAAGTATAATAATTATATTAAAACCTAAAGAATAATTATAGATTCTTTTAATGAATATGCTAAGCAAAAAAACATTATTACAGTATCGATTTAAAAAAAATATAAAACACCAGAATAATTAGATTTTTACTTGAGAATAAAATATATTTTTTAAATATTTTTTTTTCAAATAAAATATCATCCTATATAATGAGATAATGAATGATAATATTTTTGTAAACAAAATAAATCATGCATGGATCACACAATTTTTGCAAGTGACGCAAAATGAAATTACTTACTCCGAAAACAAGAGTAAAAGGAACGTGTTGCCATTGTGCAGAGGATATTGGGAATATTGAACTGGTGTTTTCATGGGAGTGGAATCGCTTAATATCTGTCAACGAAAAGGAAATAAATATAAAGTCCATGCAGCACATCCGGTGAACACATTTTAATCATATGCACAGGTGCGAGTGACCAGTTGAAAATAATCGGTACATATCACAATAAATAAATATAACGTACATACATTCATACATGCGCAAATTGATCCAACAAAAAGTTCCTGTTCAATAAATTAAACATATCTGTGCGTTAAAAACGAAATAATAAGATGATACTTGTATCTTAAATTTAGACCTTTTCTAACAATCTTCTCCAATAACCAAATATCGATGTCCTTTAATAAAATTGTATAGAATTCTAGTATTTCAATGTTTACAATGTTTTCAGAACGCTATAAACAATATTCATTTTAATATTTACAATATATCAGCCGATGAACGAATGAATTAATATCGGCTTAACATAGAGAATTGGTGACATTGAAATACGCAAGTTCATTTTTCTATACCTAACTATATAATTAAATAAATATTGAAATTTTCTAACTAATGGAAGCAGCATAATCGGATATCTACATATGTTTTTGTTGCCTATCGAAGTATCGAAGCAATCTTGTTCAACCCAAAACCTCGGGGCAACATTGAAGAAATTAAGCAGCAGAAAGGTTCAGGAAATATGTATATGATGCACGTACAAATGTGCGCTGGCAAGAGGTAGCATATACACCATTCAGTGTAAAAATAGTGAAAGCTGTTTATATCGCATATTGCCGTGTTATTCGTGTTTTCTTTAACCCTTTAGCGACCAACCTTGAGTATTTTAAAGTTTCAATGAACAATGTATCTCACTCCATAGTGAATTCAATGTGTAATATTAATTCAGTCGATATACATAATTGAAAATAGTATGGTTATATCGTTTAGAACGGTTTATTCGTCTATTGAAAGATTAATTAAAGCTTCAACGAGTCAGATATCCAAGAGGACTTCACCGCTCTCCATAGGTACAAAGAAATTAAAGGCTAATTAATATCGTAAGCAGCTTTCGTGTGATCGTTCAACAATCTCGATGACTATCTTTTGAGTTTACTCACCCAGTACGCTCGGCTGATGGACCAAGCACAGCAGTGTTATGGATTATCTAAAAGAAAGCGTTAATGCATTTTTAGTCATGGTTATTACTGTGCTATTAACGATGTTATCGTACAAGTGTTAAAAGATGCAGTTGGAATTTTATCGCGAAGCAATTAATAATTAGAATGTTTTAAGTGCAAAAATATTATTAAATACAGTTATTACACGAATCACATATAAATGCTATATCCAAATAACTTAATGTAAAAATATACGTTTAGTTTATGTATGTGTATGTATTAGATAGCTAATACAAACACTTGGTGTGTCTACCATTCTACTTCGAGAGTAAAACAGTAGAAAATGAAGCTATGGTTGGTATTTTGCTTTTATGTATCTTATTTGCCGGTGATCCTCGGTGTGCTGTGATGCCGTACTTACATTTGCCATGGAACAAGGCGGTCGTGCCGCAGCGTATCTACCAAACGAACTGCGTGAAACAGGGGAAGAATAAGCAACGCCATTTAAGCTGAAACCAAGATGAAAGTTGTTAATACGGATATTTTTTATGACGCGACAATGAAATACGTATCAATTATTTGTAATATTTATAAGATCGTTAAATCTACTATCTAATCATCATACTGTAATTTTTTAATTTAGGATAATCTACTTACTCTGAATAATATTACCATTGGGCTACGAATGATTACATATATATATATATATATATATTTAATACATTATTTATAAAATACACACATATTTTAGACATTATAAATAAAATCTCGTACCTGGAGTTACTCTTTCCAAGATTGTTATGTACGATAGAAGTACCAATATCAATCGAGGTCTTTGCTGGTAAACTGTATCTATTCGTCCTCACATCCTGACGTTCTGCAAAATATCCAATAAACATGTTATTGAATAACGTTATATATTACAGAAGAAGAAAACGTTACACAAAAATTGCTATCTAATAATAAAGTTCAATTATTTTAATCTAAGTTAAGAAATTAATATTAATCCAATAATAAGACTAAATTCGTTTTACTGCTAAACAATCATCTTATCTATCAATCAATCTTATCGATCATCTCATTTAGCTTCTCGCAAGTGGGTCTGTCTCGTCATAGCGTGGAAGAATTTAAAACGAGCAATTTCATATCCTACCATAAGCTATCCGATGTCAAGGAAATTGGATCGACTCGTTCATAATCAACAGAATGTCGAGTCAGCGAATTCGTCATTTAAGGACAGCTTCGAATCGATCAAGGGATTTACATAATAGGGTCATTACATAGGATGACATTGACCGCGATTTTATACCACTGCGGGTAAGAATTACCGATTTAGGGCACTTGCGGCGAAGGATCAACTACAAGGCGAAACTCGACCTTCGTACCACCATTTTCGTACCTTTAACTTGAAACCAGATCGACAATGGACTCACAGACTACCTTGTATTTTTATGGAGACACCTTGAAGACGAGACGCTCATCAAATTTTCAGTTTGTCAGTAAAAAATGATACTGATATCGTAGCATATGTGTGAATCGAAGAGGATTAATCTCGAATTTGTTCATGAATCAAAAACGAACAATTTCATAGTTACGATAGAGACGCTCATCAAATTTTCAGTTTGTCAGTAAAAAATGGTATCGTAGCATATGCGTGAATCGAAGAGGATTAGTCTCGAATTTGTTCATGAATCAAAAACGAACAATTTCATAGTTACGATAGAGACGCTCATCAAATTTTCAGTTTGTCAGTAAAAAATGATATTGATATCGTAGCATATGTGTGAATCGAAGAGGATTAATCTCGAATTTGTTCATGAATCAAAAACGAACAATTTCATAGTTACGATATGTCTTTATAGTCATTACTATATAGAAATACTTTCATAGAAGTAATTCGATAATTTCGTAGAGAAATATTTATTCCTCTATATCTGTATCTATTCTGTATAGTAAATTTATAGAAACGATAATTATACATTTATTATTCTCAGATGTATTTCTTAATTAAAATTACGAGAAAAAGTAGGATACAGATTTTATGAAGATATAAATTTCTTCTGTATAATGATCAGGTATCTCCTTTCATTTTATTAGATTAATATTTCTCTGCCATAGCTAGAAACTTCATAGGAATATTTAGAAACTTTCTAAAAATTCAGATTGGTCTGTTTCTAATCATTTTCTATCGTATTTAGAAACTTTCGAAGAATTTCTTTTTAGATTTATCATTTCAACAGATGAATTTCACCGATAAGATGACCGATCAATTAAACAGAAGCAACTGACGCGCGTTAATGATTTACCAACACGATCAGCGTTTACTCTGCGCTTTAACGAGAATTCCTAGCATCGTGGTTGTTAACGAACGAACCGACAAGTTCACTTCTTCGACGAAGTAATTAGAAACGTAACTGTTTAACGAGCGTTTACACCTCGAAACTTTGTTCTTCTATCCCCGGATTGAAGTTAAACGCCATAAAAATAAAGAAGATTAGACCGTGGATGTCTACGCGCTTATGGAATTTACAGGAGCATAAACACGTAAAATGTATGCAATCTGCAAAAAAAGAAATACAGATTATTTAAAGTAAAGCATTCGTTACGATATTTAATTGATAAAATAAATTCGCATTAAGCTCCGTTTCTTTACCAACGTCAATAAAAATATTAAACTGCATAAACATCCGCAGTCTAGCGATTACAGGTACAGTATAGTAAGACCAAAGTGTTGCAATGTTTCTGAATTCATGGGGAGGGTTTCTTTTCATCATTTCCTTCGATTCTTCTATCTTCTCTCTTCCAATCGCATGGATAATATTTTAGAAACATTTTATAAGAGAAACAAGTAGATTCGTTCGAATAAAATTCTACGAGTAAGTTAAATAAAAATTATGTGTACGCAATAATTACGTTATCGTATTTTACACTACTCTATCGTTCTTTCTACTGATTTTTCGTAACTAAGATCGTTTCTAAATGAAACATTGGATACCACGAAATTTTCAAGATTCGAGGAAGTTTAAGGAAGAAAAAGGTACGTACCGTCGTCGAAGAATCCTTGAAAAACGACAAATTTATTGTTCTGTGGAATAATCTTCGAGAGACCGTAGTATTTGTCTAGAAAGGCTAAAAATTTCTCTGAAGGTCTATCGATCGCCAATTTCACAGGCCTAATATTCTCTTCCTGAAAAATAAAAATGACAAGAAGCATTATTACTGTGAAAATGTATAGAAAACAAATACAGAGAAGTACGTACAAATAGTTAACATTTCAAATAATTTGATATTTCATTGATCCTCTACATTATAATTCCTATTTTATATTCCTTAAGGGAGTTTTTAATAAGCGAACATAGCAAATCTAAACGAGTTCAGTCACCTTTCGGGTTACCTGCAACCATAAAACCCACGCATAATGACCTTTTGTCACGCTCCTCTTTAAGACCGTCCACTAATTTGCCACAGTAGCCTGTACGGTGTTGTTTCTTATCGGGAACAAGTCACGAAATTAGCTGTCGTAAGCGTGCGAGTATTTTCTCTTGATATCTAATGTCGGTTTTAATCTCTTTGCACGTTAAAAAATCGAAGATCTAATCTAGCGTTCTCAACTTCGTGACCGATCATTATTCCGATTAATATTTTTCGATATATTTCGTTATATTTTCTATTCTGTACAGTATGTAAGAAGTTATTCGACATAACGAAAGAAGGAAACGAATAAAGACGAACGCCGTGAAATACAGGGAAAATTAACAGATTACGGTATTATAAACGAAAAGATAAATAAACTATCGACTATTTTTTCAAATATCTTTCTACTTGTTTTCCTAACTGTCCCTCTTAATTGAAACAAAATTTGTTAAATATTTGAAAAAATGGTACACGCGTTTTGGTATACTTGCATGTTTTCGGATATTTACTTATATTTATCTGACTATTTTTGTATACTCAAGTATAGTACTTAAGTACTTATAGTATTTAATATACTTGTAGCACTTATATACTTATAGTACTTAAGTATACTTATGCACACTATGCATTCTTACAGTCCTTAATAATAATACAGTATCTCTACTTGTTTTCTTAACTCTTCCTCTTAATTGAAACGAAATTTGTTAAATATTCGAAGAAATGGTGCACACGTTTTGGTATACTTGCATGTTTTCGAATATTTACTTATATTTATCTGACTATTTTTGTATACTTAAGTATAGTACTTAAGTACTTATAGTATTTAATATACTTGTAGCACTTATATACTTATAGTACTTAAATATACTTACGCAGACTATGCATTCTTACAGTCCCTAATAATAATACAGTATCTCTACTTGTTTTCTTAACTCTTCCTCTTAATTGAAACAAAATTTGTTAAATATTTGAAAAAATGGTACACGCGTTTTGGTATACTTGCATGTTTTCGGATATTTACTTATATTTATCTGACTATTTTTGTATACTTAAGTATAATACTTAAGTACTTATAGTATTTAATATACTTGTAGCACTTATATACTTATAGTACTTAAGTATACTTATGCACACTATGCATTCTTACAGCCTCTAATAATAATACAGTATCTCTACTTGTTTTCTTAACTCTCCCTCTTAATTGAAACAAAATTTGTTAAATATTCGAAAAAATGGTACACGCGTTTTGGTATACTTGTATGTTTTCGAATATTTACTTATATATATCTGACTATTTTTGTATACTTAAGTATAGTACTTAAGTACTTATAGTATTTAATATACTTGTAGCACTTATATACTTATAGTACTTAAGTATGCTTATGCACACTATGCATTCTTACAGTCTCTAATAATAATACAGTAAGTACCGAAGAATGTATTTAAACTGACATAGAAGGAACGTGTCAGACTATAAGGAAATAAGTGCAGTTTACAGAGATGGCATGAGAATATAACGTTCGACAATGGACAGTTACACGTACAGTTAGGTTGAGAAACGGTGATTAGAGAATTGCACGCGAGCCACGATTTCGTTGGTGAACTTGGGATTCGAGCGCCGGTCGTTCCACGAGAAACCAAAGAAAATTACTATCGATCCGTGCACGAGCAAGAAACAGGTTGCAGGGACTTTGAAAGAAGGATAGCAAAAAGAGGCCAGTCGTTACTCTGTTTAAGGACTGGCTTTGTGTTCGGTCGTCTTACGTTCCGCTCTGTGTGCTGTTTCAACTGCACGAAAAAATAAGAAATCCTTCATTTAGATCGCTGCAGTGTAACGGTACACGTATAGTAACACGTTGCTTCTTACATCGACTTCGCGCTTCTCGCGTCGTTTCTCTCATTCCTAATTATCGCACGAAATAAATTAATTTGTTGAAATTTCATGAAATAATTTCACAACGCGTATAACATGATCTTTCCTTGTAAATATTCGATCGACGAGAAGATAAAATTCTTATTACACACCGCAACGTATTTGGAATATATAATGAGATTGATGAAACAAATACGTGCAAGAGATCGAAGTTCGTTGGTATATTTGTATTTAATTCTGCGAAGATCGGAGCTGTGAAAATGCCATCGTACGCGATAATGTATCTAACAACAAACGACGCAGTAATTTTCATCTGTGTTACGACATCGATATTTGTGTAAAAACAAATGGGTATCAGATCATTCCTGCTAGAATTACGCAATTAGCAGGAACAAAGATAAACAAGTACTAAGGGATTCTCTTTTCTTTTCATCCTTTCTTTCTTATTTCCTCCTCTTGCTTTGTCTTTTTCCTTTTATCTCTACCGTTCCTTCCTTTCCTTTCTTCTTTCCACCTTTCAGCTTTTCATTCCTCTTTCTCTCTCTCTCATCATCCTACTCTAACCAACCTGTGAACACTTTCCCTCTCGTTCTGTCATTCCTCTGTTTTTATATATCCTTGCAACCTACGCAGGGTGAAAGATTACACAAATTTGTCAATTTCAACGAGCAAGAATCTAAATTGAAATTATAAGAAGACTTCTGAGATTACCTATATTCATCTACTATTCATTAATTGCTATTAATTCCATGATAAATTAATTTAAACTATATATATATAATTAATTTAATACTTAAATCAATTCGCGATGGCATTAATAATTATCGCTATTGACTCCATTAATTAATTCTAATCTATATTTTCATACGGCAACGTTAGACGAGAACTTAATTATCGTCAATTATAGCTTTAATTGAATTCGTATGTACGATCGGTATCCGTCTACGTATCGGTGTGCGTTTAATTAATATATTGTATTATATATACGTTCAATGTCTATTCGGCGTAAAAAGAGCCGAAATATTTGATTTTCTTTGAAATAAGCTATCTGCCAGACTATCGCGATGGTATCGTTTCAGACGCCGGGAATGTCTGTTATCGAAGGTGGGAAGAGAACGGAAGTCTGGCAGTTGTAACTTGTAAGTATCCGAGCGTATCTTTAACCCTTTCTTTACGACGTACATAGCTGCGAGTACGACTCCTGTGTACGTATTATTGTACCAGCGATTTCGCCGCGAATATTCACTGTGCGTAGAGAAACAGTAACATCGACGCTTGCAAATCAACGTTTAAAATCCTTCGAAACGTACTTCGGTTACAATTCATACAATTCGATTATCTTAGAATATGAAGAAACAGAGTGCAGATATTAAGATAATACAGGAACGTTCGTCGTGTTCGAATTAAACTCCAAAGTATCCACTAAAACCTATGCGAATGAAGTATCGGTATTTGCCTACAGTTCAACGACTACTCTTCCTAAATAACAAAAGACAGTACAAGGCAGTACACGTGCACTAAATGCAGTAGCAAATCAGTGTACGAATTCAAGTATAATACAACTCATTCGGCACACATTTTGCAGTACGATGATCGAAATAAGAATTCAGATGGTCGTCTTACGTAATCAGTATCGGATAAATTATAAGTAGACTAGACTACGGGATTTTTATGCATACGTGAAAAATTCAAAATTCTAAAAATACGCAAAATGCATACTGTACTTGATACAAAAAGCTATATAAAGTATGCAAAGCGTAATACTCGTTATTTACTAGGTAACATTTCTATGTAAGTTCCGTTTTCCTACTGGCGTTCGTAAAAGTTTGCAAAATTTGCATAAGCATCCGCAGTGTAATCATTAGCTGAGCGCCGATAATCGACGGTAGTAGCCATGGTTCGTTACGTGACGACTATAATCGACATTTGTATTCACAGGTTTTTTAACACGGATACCGACTATAGTTGGCAGAGTTAAAGAACGAACAGCTTACACGAGTTCGTGTCCTGCGTACGAAATTACTATCCACCCACACGTAGAGGATGTGAACCGTGTTGGACGGTGTAAACGAGACGTAATTACTTCCCGAGTAAAAGCAGAAAGGCGTCCCAGCGATCTTGATCCAGACCACTTCCTTGGAAATCTTACGCAAAATCGTGCTGTTGCTCGTTAAGTCGAACGTTGCGAAACATCGTCGTTTCGCACATGCTCGTGGGCAAACGAAATTGAACAGAGCGAAGTGGAAAGATTAACACAAGAGAATCAGAAGCAGTGCACGAAACGGAATTTCCTTCTCGCAACGCGAGTTAACACCTTTCGCGTTTTGCGAGAAGGAAAAGTTTAGGAAGGTTGCGTTAAAAGATTCTCTCCCTTTCTTATTTTCCATTTTGACGATCTCTCTAGACAGCTACTTGCAAAGTCTAATTCGTTGCAGACGCCGTACGATTCCACGACTCTAAGACAGAAGAAGGATTTTTTAAGTAACAACAGTCTTGGACGAGATTAAAAGATCACATCGTTGGACGCAATAAAATTTCAAAATAAACTTGATACGACTTCGGGTGGGTTAATACCTTCCGTATTTTTAAAGCAGGGACAGTTTAGGACGATTACGTTAAAAAATTCTCCCCTTCTCTATTTCCATCGTTTACGATCTCTTTAGACGACCTATAACTCAGAAATGGAAGAACGATTTTGTAAATAAAGTAGACACGTACGATGATTAACGCAATAAAATTTATGTAAGTCAGACGCTACATAAATAAACATCTTGCGTGTCTCGAAAAGAGCAAACGTTTAGGATGGTCACATTAAAACATGTAATTAGAGAAGAATGGAATTTCAGCTGTTCTTGCAACATTGATCTTCCGTTACGTTTGCCTTGATTAACATATTCATTGCTTGTATCTTGCATTTGAATTGGTACGTATGGACTTTGCCTTATATGATGATATGTATAAATATGATATTAATTTAGATGCTGAATATCGATAAAAAGCGAAGGGGATTTGGAAAGAAAAGTTGTATAACAAATTTACGTGCAAGGTGAAACGTTATACATATATAAAAGGTATTGATATTGCCAAACATCTGTGACGCAACGAACGTGTTAAATATTAATACAGCGAAGAGTCGATAGCATAGTAAGAAGAATTTACCAAATACATTTTATTTATAAAAGCCTGTTACTAATCCAGAACGTGTTAAGTAGCGAGTTTCTCTTTTTCTATTTGTAAAAAAATGCATACTCTGTGTGATTGAAATTTCGAACAGAAAAGGGGAAAAGTACGGTTCGTATGTCAACAGCAGGTTCTATAAAATGTCGTGAACCGAAGCTAATAAGCTTTAATTACGGAAAAGTACCGAGCACCGGTTGGCAATCTGGTATTAGTCGAGTACTGTGCACAGGAACACGAGGTGAGTTCAACAAGCCAACAGCACTTGCTGTGATTCTGACAGAAGTGCAGCGACCATAACAGAGCGGAGGAAAAAATCTGCTATACCAAACGCGAACGCCAATTTTTCGTTCTATTCTACTCCTTCCGCCCTCATAAATTCATTAACATTATCACAAATCCAATGTTGCATATGTTGCGAACGCTATTTCGATAATGAATAAACAAACGAGGTAACAAAAATGCTATATGAAATCTTGAATCTATATAATAATTGTTAAATAGATACGAATAAAGCGTAAAATTCTCTCTCTTTTTTATTTTCGCTCTTTATTAGCGTTTTATAAATTAGCTATTTGTAATTTGAATAGCAAAAACCGAATAATTAAGAGTTTTGAAATATTACGACAAATACTTATTTCTCTGACGACAATAGTTTTCAACATATACACATACACACACATGACTAAAACGAGATTAACATATTTATGGTTATCCGTATCGTTTAACTCGTTCAATAACATGTTCATCATATCTAGACTATAATTTTTACCATTCAATATATTAACCCAAGGTAATGATATTGTTTGTATCATTAATTATAGCTTTAATTCGTAGATAACAAAATATAAAAAATTTGTTTTTAATTACTGTTATTAAAATTACTATCCTCCTTTCAAATTTTCATTCCACTCGAGTTTCTTGCCAGTTAAAAACATTCGTTCTAAAGTCGTTAATTCAATATATATAATTTCATAATATTTCCATCCAAAGTATTCAATTAATTTCGTCGTCGATTATATTTGTAATTCATAAATAATCCAAATTCCTTCTTAGAAACGCTACCTGAGCTTCAAGTTTCCATTCCACGCGGGTCTCCTATCGACTGAAACCACTAATTCAACGAGCAATTCTATAAATTTATGCAAATTTCCATTCAAAGTACCAAATTGTTTTAAAAGTGCAGCAGATACGTACAACGTGCAAAAATATGCAAAATACCGTACCTGTCGCGATATCTAATAGGTAAGACAAATCTCTACGTCTCAATTTTCTAGTTCCGTTTCTATAGAAATACGAACTTCACAAGTAATCCAAAGCGTCTCGAACAAATCTTTCTTTTCCTATCAACGTCGAATCTTCTCGCAGTTCCTTCGAGAATACCATACGAGCTTTTTTCGTATTCCACCGAAGTGTCTGCCAACTAAAGCCACCAATTTCATACGCAATTCTACAAACTGTAAACTATATTCTACAAACTATTATCTAGCAACGAAACAAACTTTTGTGTCTAGATCGTAGCTTCTCACTTATATTCGTACAAATATGAATTTCATAAACAATTCAAAGCGTTTACGAACAGAACATTTCTTTTTTAATTGACGGGAAGCTTCAAAAGCATATCCTCCTCCGCAGCTAATAATCTCGCGGTTGATGCGACGTTAAAAAAGAACTTTTTTACTACCAATATCAGATCCCTTCGCTTTTCCTTCGAGAAAGCTACCCGAGCTTTAAATTTCCATTGCACGCGAGTCTTCCGCCAAACTAAAATCATTCATACGAAATGTCATTAATTTGACGATTGCATGATCTACTTACGGAGAGCATGTGCTGGTAGAGAATATTTCCAAGGCCCATGCGTTGTCGTGACTCGTGAACATAAAAGTCCAAAACGCATCTTGGCTTCAGCTGATAATGAGCGCCAGTCTCGTCGAACATGAATAGGTTCTTCGATCCGGTCTTCAACAATCCCACCACGCTGCCCAGTCCGCTGCAAAATCGAAGGAACGTTGTACGTAATATTACTCGATGATGATTCACGGCTGCGGTCCATTCGAGGTTCGCGTTCCTAGACGTAGATAGAGCGAAACAAAACACGGAGATCAGTGACTCGAGGAAGTTCGTAACGGAGCTAAGAATTGGACCATCGTATTCGTCACTGTGCTGTTTTCGGGGAGCTGTTCCCCGGCGAAATTGCTATTTACACCTTACATCTGTTCGCTGTACGACAACTTTGTCAAGAGAAATAAGTTCGAGTTTAAAAATTACCATTTATTTTCGAATAGACACGGTGATGTCTGTTACTGTGATGTATGTTAGACTCTTGTTTCAAATTGCAAATTATTATAAATTGCAAACGAATTGTAGATAATAAGTATAATTAATAAATTCATTCTCTTAAACGGATATATTTATAGATTAGTGAATCAGAATTTATCTTTAAACTGAAATGGCAATTTTTACTACTATGAAGTACATCGGATTCTTGTTTTAGATTAGAAATGATTAGAAATTAAAACTGAATTCGTTTCTCTAAATATGTAGGTATTTTCATAAATGAACAGATTACAGTTTTTCCTCGAATAGAGTTGGCGATGTTGCGGTGTATCTCAGATTTTCGTCTGAAATGTTCCCTACAAGTTACGGACGAATTATACATTATAAATATAATTAATAAATTCATTTCTATAAATTGAAAGTTATACAGACGCGTGCGAAACTAACGGTAGCTAACGATATCGATGGAGAAAAGCTGTGTATAGCTGTTCGAAAATTCTTCCACGCAATAATCATCAAGTGTTTCGCAACGATATAATACAACGAAACCTCACCTTTCAATCGTTACAAACTATAATTTACGATTTCAAATTTTTTTCACATCAACGTAACGAGCACAAACTTTCTCACGCTACCTGGTTTCCTCGTCTATTAACGATATCCATGATCCAGCATTGTTATAAGGAATCGTGTAACCCAAGTCAGGTCGATCGTATCTCGGTTAAACTGGCTTCGTCAGGAAGATGAGAATTTCAGCGTACTTTTGGTAATTAATTAACGCCGTACATCGCAGTACGACAGCGTGAAAAGTAATATAAAAGCTTTACGAGACAGTTATTGTCTCTGCGCACACGCCACAGTACCAACAAAAAGTTCTCTCCACGATTATGATAAGAAGAAACAGAATATGAAACGCTTTACGCGTATATGCACTGTATGCTGTTCTTAAGTCGAGAATCGTTCGCAGTTTTTACTGTTATTCGACTACTTTCGATTTTACGTAACTTTATGCATAGGTAGTTTGTTTCGAGTTCGAGTAAAAAATTAAGCAAAATACGTTGTTGTAATAACGCATTAAGATATACAAAGAAACTGTTATGAATAACATACGTGCTGATTATTCAGAAACTTTTGCAATTTTTTAAATGGAGTTTCGCATAAATCAAAGAGATTACAAAACAAGATTGATGGATTAATAATAAGTCGAAGCCTCGGTTGACGGGACAACTTTGGCCAATCTTGACAAAACTTACAAGAAATTATTCCTAAATAATGACATACGTTCGCTGAAAATTCGCCAGAATTGTATACACGCGGATTATCAAGAATCGTGAGAATTTCAAACAACAATGAGATTCGATGTAATATCTGATAAGAGAGTTTAACGAATTAATGAAAATGTTACTTCAAACATAAGGAAAAAATACACGGACATAACACATTACTACGCTATTGATAATCGTTTAACCACTTAATTACGTTCGACGTGTATACACGTCAATCCAAAACTGTATTTTGCTGCGGTTGACGTGTATACTCATCGTGTAAAGTAAAAATTACCATTTATAATAAAAACTCAAAGTTTTAGTAAAGAGTAATATAAATAACATTTAGCGGTATGTTTACTTTCAGTAAAACCATTATGTATTTTATAAAAAAAAGTGTTCGATTATTTAATTATTCTCTTTGGTACATCGATCATTGTTATATGTTTTTAATAAATCATATGTTTTAGATTATGTTCCCCAATGGAAATTATTCCCAAACTGTTTTTTGTACTTTGCTTTATTACTTTCTGGCAATTTTTCAGTATTTAACATCAATACCTTTCTTCAACAATGAATTGTTAATTTTTTGCCAAATAAAAATCTAATCTTTCCTCTTTGTTTCTCTTCACTTTTTTCGCAAAAATGTATAATACAAGCAATCACCTTGCGATCGACGTGCTTTTATGATTACTTTCTGGCAATTTTTCAGTATTTAACATCAATACTCTTTTTCAACAATGAATTGTTAATTTTTTACCAAATAAAAATCTAATCCTTCCTCTTCGTTTCTCTTGACTTTCTTCGCAAAAATGTATAATACAAGCAATCACCCTGCGATCGACGTGCTTTTATGATTACTTTCTGGCAATTTTTCAGTATTTAACATCAATACCTTTCTTCAACAATGAATTGTTAATTTTTTGCCAAATAAAAATTAATCTTTCCTCTTCGTTTCCCTTCACTTTCTTCGTAAAAATGTATAATACAAGCAATCACCCTGCGATCGACGTGCTTTTATGATTACTTTCTGGCAATTTTTCAGTATTTAACATCAATACCGTTCTTCAACAATAAATTGTTAATATTTTACCAAATTAAAATCTAATCTTTCCTCTTCGTTTCCCTTCACTTTCTTCGCAAAAATGTATAATACAATCAATCATCCTGCGATCGACGTGCTTTTATGATTACTTTCTGACAATTTTTCAGTATTTAACATCAATACCTTTCTTCAACAATGAATTGTTAATTTTTTGCCAAATAAAAATCTAATCCTGCGATCGACGTGCTTTTATGATTACTTTCTGGCAATTTTTCAGTATTTAACATCAATACTCTTCTTCAACAATGAGTTGTTAATTTTTTACCAAATAAAAATCTAATCCTTCCTCTTCGTTTCTCTTCACTTTCTTCGCAAAAATGTATAATACAAGCAATCACCTTGCGATCGACGTGTTTCATTTTACCTGCTCACATCGCAAAGGATTTTTGAAAGTAAACTCCGCAGTTAACAGGTTAACTGGTTAACAGAAGTGAAGAGTCGAATTATCTTCGATTTAAGTATGAACAATAGCTTTTGAAGGGCGGTATACAGCAGTTGGATTCTGAGAGGATGGGGAAGCTGGATTCCTCTAGGGGAGGAGACACCAGACATATCGATCGGCCAACCATTTTGCACGCTACGAAACCCCTTATCCTGGTAAATACAGCTTCCTTTTCGTCCTCTGCTTCGGGTTCAGATTGCGCTTTCCAAGAGGATCTTCGTCGTTTGTCCAAGTTTTTACGAAAGCAATCAGATCGAGCAGTTTTCGAAGTAGTAGTTCTTCGTCTGGCAGCGATGATTGCGTTTTTCTTTTTGGAAAACTCGTTTTTTTTTTTTTTTTTTTACTTAGATTGACAATCTTTCGTCCTTTCGTTCAAACGTATCGTTGCGAAAAACTATTGGAATGGAAGAAATAAAGAAATTAAGATCGTCCATGGATGAGCGTTTAACGAACAAACCAAACTTCGGTAGAATTGTTGATGGCAGAGGATTGAAATTCCTCAACGTAATAGTAATAGGAATTTCAAAGTGTGCGAAGAGTGCAGCTTTTAGAAATTTCGTCTTTTCTATTCGAGGGAAATACAAGTTGATATCGAGGAATATTTAACGAAACTGTAATTTTTATACTTAACCGATGAGATAAAATCGACTGAAAATAATAAATAGCAAAAATAGGATTAAAGAAGGTTTAAAGAACTTACTTGTTAGCTTCATTGTCAACTAATAAATAAACAACATGGTCAGTATCTCGAAGTTTTACGGCGCTGGTTATTGACTTGTTCAGACCTTGGGCTCTGGCAGAAGCCTCGCCCATGTCGTCGAGAACTCTGCTTAACTGCCTCTGACATTCGCTGAAAAAAGAAATAATTACATTCTTTTTATTAATTTACAACGTGAATTTATTTTTAAAAATCGATATATACGATCACTTCCGCTTAAATCTCTTTTTCCCCAAGATTTTTCCCATCAGACCGTAACAACTACACCGTGGATTCGCATGCATTTCTAATATAATAACACATAATTAATATCTTATAATATAACAACGTTTAAAAAAACATAACAAAAATATAGAGAATATTCATTGTGGCAGGATCACCCAATAGAATTTCGAATATATTGATGTTTCGAACGATCTGGACTAGAACGCGCTTTTAAAAATAAAGAGATACAGAAAAATATGTAAAATTTCTATGAAAGTGCTGTTTCTCTAGTCGTTTTGATAAACAAAAATATTTGCATAGAAATCTGCAAACTACTAATAATGAATTCGCACGTGTACGTAAAGCTCGACAAGATAGAGCGACTAAAATATTGTCGAACAAGACAGTTTGTTGATAATTCGGCCTGGATTTCCCAATTACATATTCACTTGGACGTTGTCGTAAATTGGAAGGCGTGGTTTACAACTTAAATAGCACGAAACAACCGTTCTACTTTCCTCGCGGTTCTCTTTTCTTTCGTCTCTTTTCTCGCTTTATTTCGTTACCTTTGGTCAAAGAAGTCTGTTCTTTTTCCTTTCGCTATATAATTCCATTCAATTTACCAAGAGTTACGAATCGGACGATTTCAAGCGTATTAGAAAGTTCAAATGTAATCTAGATTTTAACTTTAACTTAGATTGTAATTTAGACATTGCCACGAACTTGGATAACATTAAATTTGATATTGGCGGCAGTCTACGTACGATAAATTTTCGCTCTTATCACAAATGATAAACAAACGTTGTTGTATTTGACGAGTTGCGATTCGTAGAATCGCAAAATTGGTTTATTCCAAGAAACGCATTAAGTCTGGCTTCCAGGAAATTGGATCGTTGCTAAGCACCAGAGATAATACAATTTCCATCTTTCATTCCACTTACGATTGACCTTTAGACTCGATCAAAGAAAGTAGATTATTTATCGATAAAAGACAATATTGCGGTATACGTTGTTAGAAGATTCTTAATTTTATTCCTTCCTTATACAACAACGCTTATTCTATTAGCAGATAACAAATCGTATCCAAATTTTACGTCAGCAATATCTCTTTCCTGGTATCGTGAAATATAATCAACGATATAAATTGATTGGAATAAATCAGCCAACGTGGACAATTTTTCAAAACATTTGAAAGAAATCCAATTATTCTTACGTACTTTTCCAACCATGCTCAGTTCGATTTATTCGAATCAAATTTAAAATAGATTAGTACGTGATTATTTTATTCAATTATAAATTATTATGCAAGACGGTAATCCAATTAGCTTTACTAATTGGTAACTGCGACTAAGTATTCGATCTGCTGTAATTGCCAATTTGATAGATTAAACAATTGAACCCTATTAACAACTTTCTTTCTCAAATTATCTGTCGATTTTTATTAGCTTTCAACGTCTGAGCGGTGAAAATATTATCTTTAAAACGTATTTCGCTTACACGCGTGTGTCTCTTCTAATGACTAAACTAATGTAATAAATCTCTGCGTTAAAGTGGCGAGCTACTTTTATCCCAACGATAATTCTATCCCACGCTTCACGTTCGTTAGTTTACAAATTATTTTTACGCGATCACGCGTATTGTTCGTTCGTTTGGCCACGCGATTACAAAACACAACAAGTCCATTCAACGTGTTTTCTTTAGTCCTTTTCACGGTGGCTCGTAAATCGATTACACAATGTGATTATACGTCGTCGCTCCGAAATTAGCGTCTGAGTCAGCAAGACTTGACCGTACGGTTCGTCTTCTGGTTCCGCGCGCCTGTCCAGGAAACTGAAAACGCGTGCAACCGATGGCACGTTCCACCTGTCGATCGAAGTAAATAAATTACACTCTAAAATGGTAACAGCATCTGTCCATGACACGGTCTTACGCGTACACCTTTAACTTCTCCTCGTAGCACGCTTATTATAAACCGTTTCAAGTCATGAAATTTATCGTTATACCGTATATTCACCTACCATAAGTTAATTCGTTATAAGATGCGACCCAATTGCGGCACTGGCGTCGCGCCAATGTGATATTATTTTGCAATGCAAATGTACATCGATTATCCTGACTGCGCTATGTACAGACATTAAATACAACGACGATGGATGATTGCGACGGGCACGTGATCACTGGGATCAGCTGCAAGTCTGCCACGCGCCTCATAAGGACAACAGAAGCAGCTACTTTGGACCAAATTAATTAAATTAAGCGTCGATGATTGATCGCGTTAACCCGTCCGAGGGGTTGCCAATACCAAACTTTTCATCTGATAATTCCTTTCTCTCTGCCAGTCCTTCAATTTGTACGTTTCAACATCTCTCTAGATTCGATTAAGAAAAACACGCTTAATGAAAGAACGTAAGAAACGTAAGAAAATTAGTAGCGCGAAAGCGTAAACGATTTTGTAATTTTAACCGTTTGAGTCGCAAGCAGCGCGATCGCGCTGTTTAGATTTTGCGTCGAAAAGTCTCGGCACGTTTGAACGCCACGGACGACTGACGGTATTTTGTATTTCGTCATCTCCTCAATAATTTTTATTGAGCTTGAAACATTTATAAACTGATAGTACGCATATATAATAATATAGATGTACTTTATAAAAGTAACAAATATGACGAGCTTGTTTCGATTAAACAAACGGTTAAACATCGTCTCTTGTTTATCTTTTGCCTTTGCCTGTTGGATTCCAGAGCCTAGAAGATTGAACTATTCTCTGAAAATAATAAGCACCTTGTGGATGATTTCTTAGACCCTATTGGTCGCGCAAAGGATCGAAGGATCGAGAAGACAAACTTGTACATGTTGGTATAAATATAAAAGGACTTCTTAATTTCATTATCAACGAATTTTAATAATTATAATCTGTCCCTTTGTTTATTCCTCTCCAGGCATACACAGTCGCGATATTTTATTTCGCAATCGTTAAAATAAAACTTTCTAGAACAAATATTCTCGAGCGAATGTGCTCGAAAAGACATTAAAGTCGACACCGCGCTGATGCTTGTGTATGCATATGGAGAGACAAGAAATCCATTAAAACATTTCGTATTCCAGCCGAGCGCTAGACCTGAAATATATTTTCCCATTATCACGTGGGAATCTCGCAAAGGACGCAAACAATCTCAACTGACCGTGAATACTTATATGGAAATCTGTTGGCGTGCTATTAAAAATCGTGTCTCGCTATGTAAAGTAGCGATGAGCAAATACAAAATTATTCTTCTCGTATTATCTGGTAGTAAACGAATGGCAAAAAACCCATTAAAATACGTTCTGACAGAAGAAAGAAAATGCCGGCTATCGGAATAACGTTAAATCCAGAATGGTAATCTTGAAACACTTATCAGGAATGCTGAAATACATAGTCGAGAGTATTAAGAATGTCGTTGAGGTTTTATCAGCAATATTTCATCGAGGCACGAGACCAGTTTGCATTAATTTTTACTGGGAATCTCGCCGAGGAACGCCATCGAGAACCATTAAAACGTGAAGCTTGCGAAGCAATTGATTAAAAAACACAGAAAGAAGAAACATATAAAAGAGAAATAGGAGTAGCTGAATCATAAAGTTTCAACGCTACTTTCACAAGGAAAAAAGAGATCGTTTTCATGAATATGTATCGGATACGTGAATCATTTAATCGATAGGCGCCGTGAAATCGTAGAGCACTCGTTTTCTAAAATTATTATCGAGTGGCTAGAGAAAATTGCTTTCGACTATTAATTATATACAGATTCCATTAATTTTAGAAAAAAGCAGCGAGGAAAGTTTCCAGTCGAGTTTGTAAACATTGAATCAACACGAGCGTGAAGATGTTGAGGATTAAAAGTTTGGTTCGAGTCTGTTGCATTTCTGCGGTCGTTTTCGCCAATTCTATTCTTCCAACGTTAAAAAATATTTCGAATTTCAGAGAAATATCAGCAAATTGTTATTATTATTATTATCCAATGATTTTCTTGTTTCGTCTTTATTTCCTTAAAACGTTGGGAACCTTCTTCGATGCTAAAACAAGACCAAAATGAAGATATAAGAGTTCAAAGGTTCTAGCAAAGTAAATATTAATAACGATCGCGTTAACAGAGAAAAATATTTGTCTTCCTCTAAAGTCAAAGTATTTCAAGCTTTATCTTTACCACATTTACGGAACAAAATATTTGCCAATTCTTTAGTACGTTACTTTAATCTATTTTAGTATCAATATAGCTTGATCGTTAATGATATCGACCAAATATGTTTCTCAGGTAGGTCTCGATAATTTCCCCTCTGAAACGTTCGGCTACGATTACAAGTGCCTATTACTTCGCTGACACAACACACTTTGCTACTTTGCTCGAACAATACAGGCGAGATTTAAATTGGCACGATAAAGTGCCGTGCGATGACGAAGTGATTGCTAACCCCATAGCTTAACTACGTGGAACGGAATTGCGTGAGATTTATAGGGAGGAAATCATCGTTTAATCCTTCGTACTTAATAATCCACTCTGTATTTCATATGTTATCTTTAATACGATGAATCTTATGGGAAATTTAGTTCTTCGATGAGAAAAGCAGAAAATACACCTGAGATATAAATTTCTATTAAATAATAAGAACGAAAAATAATTGAAGAATATCGCAAGGAAACTTTTCTTATAGAAATAGGTTATTGCATGTGTATCATTATGTGTATCCATACTCTGCAACTTTTACCTTGCGACTTACTCCGTTTTACTTTTCACGATCTACGGAACATGTATTTCATGTTATGTAGGTTAATGTTATGGGCGATCCTCGTTGGGCAAATATTACGTGTAAGTGTAAGTTCGACGAAAGATCAAGGTGATCGAGGAAGTCGATCCTGTCGTTCGTTCTCGTTCGATGAAAGGCGTGGATGTTACTTGCTTTCCTTGAGGATGTGGACTTAAGATAAAACTGATCGAGAATCTTGAGACTATTTGGTTCGTAGGTAGATTTCAAAATTTCCCACAGAGTAAATCATTGTATGTTGATCGATATAAATATTGATATTAATATTTCTACAACCTTAATTGTATATATCGTAATTATTCAAAGTATTTAAAATTGGAGTTCGCTTTCGAAAATGGCAATAGCAATTTACATTGGATAATAATTACCAGTGATGCAGATATTAAATTTGACTTTAATTAAATACCAATATTGTGCATATAATCTTTTGATTTGAAATAAGAAAGAGATTCCTGTATCGTTGTACCTTATATCGTTATGTGACAGTAACATGCGACTGTAAAACAACGTTTCAAAGATACGGGAAATATCTACACATCGCTAATGTTAGAGAAGATTTACAGCTTTAAGACATGGATTTCAGTAGCTCGCACGAGAGATAACAATAATTATGAGCAATATTCTAGAGATTGTATCGTCTCGCTAAATATCGTTGGCACCGTGTGCGCGGAAAAACCGAGATCGTGTAACGTCACCCAAAAGCCAGGCATTTGTCAACGTCGGATATGTCGATAGCACTCAGTCATGCGATAGCGATAAGAAAAGACAATAGCCGGACTCTCACCCATAAGATACGTGAATCATCCCGAAGGGATAAAAATCCCAGCCCTTTAATCAGTAAGTCAATCTGTACTCTGCAGTTAATAAAGCATAGGAATGCACTTTCTTTTTAACGCCTCGTCATTTATTACGTGACAATCGTGACGTCGATAGCTGGGATTCGAGAAACTTGGCCCAACTTATCTAGGACACGAGACAACGTAGCTAAAGATACTCAAAAATCGAAAGTCTTGCTCTACGGAAGCCTAGATATCGGGAGATGCTATTGAAGCCATTCGTAGCACGAGTGGCCCGGCCTTAGTTACCTAGAACACCTTGACCTTGACCTGAGACTTCCACTACTTTAGAAACCCTATTACAGTTATTTAAAAATTGAAGAGTTCATAAATATTTAGAAGGAGAATCTCAGCTTTAACCCTCGCTGGTTCTAACGATCCACTTTAAATGAAATTTGACGCAGGAATAAATTTAGAAGCAATCGTCATAACTAGAAATAAATAATAATTACAGTCCCAAGTAGTCAGCCATGAAGCTACGTATAGACCTATGTAATGAGTTTTATCAAAACCAGTTAGATCCGATGGCATGAGATTGGGATTACGTTTGGATCAAACTGAGCCTATCCCTGTTGGAGCACGACGAATTCGGCCAAAGGTATCAAGATTAGAGTCAATACTCGGAAGAAAAGAATTCCTGTCTTACTTAGGACTTGAGGAGTTCTGACCAAATTTACTTGTTACAGTACAAAGGCTGGTATCATGGAGATAACTACAACTTGGATAGGTTTAGTTGGATAGATGACAAATCCCAACTGAGGTATGTAGTAACTTGAGGTCTAGTAGTTTTGATAGGTCCCTCGAGTACTGGATGGTTCAAATAAAATTGAATAGCTGGTGCTTTAAATAGCTCTAATCGTATTTGTCGAATTCTAAAGTTCAAAAGAAGAAGTTCAGGGTTCTTGGTGCGTTCAATGTGTATAGATACGTTGTCAATCGGGGCGTATAAAGAATCTTCTTGTGAGTTGGCCATCGGTGTTGTACATCAGATGATACTTATTGAAGCGAATGTATTACAAAGGTTAACAGGTGATAGCGGTGATTGAATAATCGAGATGTCGATGACGATGAATTTAGGTTCCATAACGAATACATGGTCAACGGGATGACAATTGCGATTTGGAACTGGACTAGTCGAACTTCTCCGATTGAGCCCCAGTCCAAGTGGAACTGCCTTTATATACTCCTCTCTGTATCCCTCGGGTCAATCTTTGTTTTTAAGAAAAGTTATTTAATTATTTATATCTAATAGTTTATATAATAATTTAATCTAATAATTTATATCTCTGTTAGGTACACCAACATAGAAGTTAACCAATTAACAGCAACGTGCATTTCCCTCACTTTCTGAACGAGGGTTGTCCTCGACGAATCCGATGATCTCGTGCCCTTAGACACACCCTATCATAGTTTTCCTCTGCAGCATCACCGCGACGAAAAAGTCAATCTCGTGCGATCTCGTCAGCAAGAAAAACAATGTCTTTGCGATCAGTGAATATTACCACGTTTTCTTGGAACCAGGACCTGACTTAGACTTTGGAGAAAAGTACATTGACTATCCCGTTGGCCCCGGATTCGTTATTGAACCTAAGATCATTGTCATTAGCGTCTCGAGTATCTAGTTACCACGGTTACTTGTCAAATTCTGTAATAATCATATTTGTACTGGTAAATACCTTCTCTATGGCGTAATAACAATGTCTAACCCAAATGAAGATTCGTTACACGCCCTTAATCATAATGTGAATCCGACATATATATACTTTTAATAAAAATCCTTCGAGCTCCAAAAGATACTAATCTAACTAATCAAATCAGGATTTCTCATATTCTGGATGTCTTTGATAGGAGCTATCGTAATACAGTTGACTCTGATCGAATCTCCAAAGTGCTAGGAGTCTCTGATATCGTTGCTCGCGTTCTAGATGACCGTGACAGAATATTTCGAGTTCTATACAGATATATTAGGTATGTCTCTGAGCGGATTTTTTAATTTTTAAGTTAAGTTACTCTTTGAGCCTTAGTCGAAATCTCTTATATCCTACGTCCAAGAAATCTCTTACGTTGTACGTCCAAGTGGAAACATTTTTATTGCTCAGTCTCGAAATCTCGTATATTCATATTAGCATTTGTCAAAGTCAATGTCACGCGTGATATTTCTGGAGACCACGAGGTATTTTAATATTTTAACTTCAGCTCCCATGTTCGTAGTACCATCTACTCTATGGCAGTAATTTTCATACGAGGAATATTAAAAAGTTAAGATCACAGTAATCTCGGTAATCACTGAACCCAGATCTGATAACTTTGCGACATCACGAATGAGCGGTGATTTAGCATGCAACTAGCATTCGGAGAAAACTGCGACATGTTTTATTTCAGTGGCACTATTTTCTTATATTCCTAGAATGCACGTGATATGGCGAGCAAATAGCATTAGGAAAATATCTTTTTATCTAGATTTCCATCACGATTGTGGAATCAGGGAACACAGAGAATAACCATGGCGATATTTCATCACACACTTCCGTGAATGTTCCGACTCACCGTTCAAGAATGCAGACTTGCAAACAGTATTCCAGCGTAAGAAATTCAATTCGAGTGTAACGTTAAACATTCTAACAGTGTGAAAATGCGTTTCAATTAAACCTGGTAATTCAATATTTAAACGTATTCTATGAACTTTAGAATATGTATTTTGAACAACTATAAAATAATACATACTGTCTATAGGTAATTTTCATCGAAGTAATATATAGTGGAAAGAGAACTTAAAGGACCAGGTATAATTTGTTTCCTAGCGCGTTATTTTCAGCTGCTCGGCAACCCTGTTCCAAACGCCCACGATTCCAAACAATAAAACGAGTAGGGACTCGCGGAGACAAAGCGAGTGAAACCAAAGTGTTTTCTGCATTATACCAACTCTTTTGTGCAGATAGTTTCTTTGATGCACAGCAATCGAACCAAGCTCTGTAAATACACTTTACGTTAGACGTGTATTAATTTAACCCTCTATAGTGTCCTATAAATTGAAAGCTATATACGCTTATATGTTTATCTTCTTTTTCATTTCAATTTATTTGCCTAACAATTATAAAATTGTTGTATCTTAATAACGTGCTATTAGATTGAACCTAATTCTTCAGTGGCTAATAAACAAAGAAATCAACGGAATAAAAAGTAGAAATTTGATTGAAATTGGCGTTTGAATGAAAAGATAGAAAAGAGCATTTTTTATTATATTCATATTGAATACGTCCAAAAACATATTCATCGGAACGTTTATCTCAGAAACCAACATCATCCGAGCTAACGACGTGTACGATTCCTTTATGCACATCGTCTATAACGTGATTATCCTATAAGTTGTCTCAACTGTTCCTTATGCAACGATTTCGTGCAGCTGAAAAGAGCAAGAAATCTAGAAAATTACGTGTGTCGCCTATAACGTGATTACCGTACAAGTTTTCTCAAATATTCCTTATGCAATGGTTGCGTGCAAATGAAAAGAGCGAGAAATCTAACCGGTATTCGTCGACTTATTACGTGTGCACTAGTCGACGGAATATTAGATGTGTTTATTGGTGAAAAAACTTTAGATTTGCAAATGTTAGATCCATTGGAAGCCAATAAAAGGCAACTGGCCGGTTTCCTCCAGCCAATACATGGTAAATGGCTCTTCCCTGCGACGTAAGTATGCGACAATATTATGCATTTTGGTATGATCAAAGTAAAGTAATATATAAAACGAGTGTGATTACCTTATCACTAGCGTAGTGAGTATTCTGTCACGTTGATTAGTACAACGAGATTCATAGGATAACGTAGAAATATTCAGGAATTTTCAATGTAACTAAAAGGAAAACAAAAAGAAAGCTGGAAGAACTACAATATTATAATAATAAACGATATAAATATAATCTATGTATATATATAGAAGACAAACTATGTATGTATGTATGCATGTGTTCTATAGCGTTCAACGTACCCGCATCAAATTTGGCATGAATATTCTTCGACACCATAGAAATAATACCTAAAATAATTCCTAAAGCTCATCTTACGCCCAAGCAATTTATTGTGTAGTAATTTAATCATTTTCAATGATTTTAAGAGAGAATATATGAAGAATCAATTTTCCTCGCACGATAGTGTGGCTATTTTCTGGATGATCTTAAAATTTGTTGTTTATGATATTAAGTTAAGAAGAAATGAGAAGTAAATTTAGACAAGTAAGGATTTAAAGAAAGGTATAAATATTTATAAAGATAATTCTATGAAGATTTAGCTCATCAAAAGAGATTGAAAATCCCTAAACTCCAGGATTCAAAAGATTTACCCCTTCAAAAGCCCGAGCAACGACGGATACACGCAGCTAGTATAATATAAACTATAATTGATTGAGTTGCAACATAAATTGCTTTTGTTTTTATATTCATTGGTACACATGTAATATATCTGTAAAAACAGAACGATTTCGTATTACAACGTCCAAACCAAAATATAATTATTATGTTATCATATTTGATTATATATATTATATTTTATTTAAAAACTATATAAATATATATACAAAAATTTCATATTCATTTTGAAGATTAAGCTATATTTTAGTACGAGAATTTGTCTATAATAAAATACTATATTTACTACAATATTATTATCAAAACGTGGTAATACTTTAATTCTTATGATTCTTTTGTTTATTATTGCAAATGTTTATATTATAAACATCCGCAAATCAAGATTACAAAATTATTCGAACTGAATAATTTCATAAAAATAACGACAAAAGAATCGATTTCAAAAAAACAACAATCGTTACGTGTATCGTGTAACATCGATTCTTAGATGGAAATATCCTCGAAGAATTCGAGCCACGCCAACGCTTGTGTTTGTTTCATTGACATTTACTTTCGCCATCGATTTAGCAGTAATATCGGCCAATGTGACAGTGTCAATGTGCTGGACGGTGTCAAATATGAGTTTATTTACGTCGCACCAGGTTGGACTGATTATGTTCCAGGAAGTGATCGGGAATTACTACAAAATGATTATGCCCGGTGTCATCGGTGTAAAGTGAAAGTACCTATCGTGTATGTTTCATATTACGATATAACCTTGAAGATGACGACCACGATAAATAACCTCTTACGGTGTATCGATTTTTCTCACTGTTGCACACTTAACGCTCTCCTTCGTCAATTATTTGGAAATATTTGTCACATAACCAATGTATAATCAGATATTTGTAGCTTATTTTCTTTCTACAGTGAGGCTACAGTGAAAATTTAATATTTCCTAAGATGAGATTTAACAAAATAGAAGTATATTATGAGATACAACGATTATAAATTGTAAACAAATGGAAAGATGGAAGTCATGAAATGGTGATAATAATAATAATAATAGAAACACTCACTTCAATTCACGGCGATCACCTCTGAAGTCCTCTGGAACGAGGGTATGCGTGACCTTGTTGATCTTTCTGGGCAAGAGTTTATTTACGTTGAACTTGAACTCCATCTCGACAGGTTTTCCACTGCGTTTTACTGCGATTTCCACGTCGCAAAATACGTTCAACGAACGGGTCCTTAACCTTTCGACGCTGCTGTCACTTTACCCGATCTACCACCTTCCAGTTTTTTTTCGAAACTGTCTCGAACGATTCTCCTGAATATGGCGGTCAATGGCATCCACCGAGCCAACTTCACTGCATCTTTTCCGGGGGAATTACGATATTATAACTTTGTGCTCGGCAAAATTGTTCATGTTACACCGACAGCTTTTCTTGATTACCAAACTGTTCGATTGTTTGTTATGTGTCACTCTCGTTGTCACACGACGTCTCTTGTTGTCACGTGGTTCTATTCTCTATAATGACTTCTATATTTGTTTCTTAATATTTTTGTGTTCTTAATGTTGTGTGTTTCTTGATGTTTTGTTTATAACGAAACTTGTTTATTACGCTTTTGATAACTTGAAAATAACCAGTTTCCTTGACACGATGACGAATACTTTACATCAGACTACAAACGTTTCCTCGAATCGATCAGTTCTACACGGACGTTAAACTTACTTCGCAATTCGTAACCAACTGATATCCATAGCTGCTGTGACGTCGCTTTTTCACTAACACGACTAATAATGAGTAAGTTGCAAGAGAAGTTAGGTGATATGCTGTGGTATCGTTGACGATGTCAGCTAACCGCGTCGAAGAAACACATCGAAATGGCTGGACTCTTTTGGATAGTTGAATAACTTCGGTGAATTATCGTACGGCTAAGATATTCAATGGTGCAATTAAGAAGAGAAATTTAATAATCACACGGCGTTTCACCTGACGATTCGGTGGAAGTCTCACAGTTTACTGGCCAGCGGTACGTTCAATTTTTTCCTGAAAGCCGCGAGTCGCGCCGAGATGCGCACGCACCTGAGAGCCGCGAAGCATGACGATATTTCACTGCGCATGCGTAATATTCTTCTTTTTCGTAAAAATCATCAGAAAATTGTTTACCATATTAACGTGATAATGTAATAATAATTAACGATATCTTTTTATTATAAATATATGATTAAATATGTTAGGAATGATAAGTTTCGTTTAATATGTATAATCATGTATATATTAATTATATTTAACTATATTTTTAGATATAATCATCATACAAAATATGATATTATGTAACATATCTGCTATCTTACGTTTGTACTTCTATAATTAACTCAATGTTATCCGATCAAATTCTGTTTATTCTGATTTCATTGTTATTTTGTAACATGTTTCTCCTTATGAACACTAGATGTCGTTAAAACATCTTCATTTTATAGCTTGGAGAGATGTGAAACAGATTGCAGGCTTCAGGCGGAAAGCAATGGATCGATGAAAAGCTACCTTTTGTTTTTATGAAAATCAAACATTGAAATAAATACATATAAAATACATTATTCTTTAGTAGTTATTAATTATTATTATTTATTAATTATTAGTAGTTATTAATTTAGAAATAAAGAATTTACATCAGATATTGAATAAATTTATCTCGATGAAATTAATAGTCGATGGAAACCTTTGATTTATAGCATTTAATGCTAATTTACATTAAGTATTGAATGACGTTATTGATTTTGAATAAGATTAATAGATAAGAACTTTTAATTTGTAATATTTAATGTTACCGGATCATTGACCGGTCACGAGTAAACTCACATTTGTGCATTCATAATCATTCATAATATGAATATACTTGTCTTTTTATGCACAAGACTTAATTTATTAGATTTATGCAAGATAGTCAGTAGCATGTGTCAAATTTTACATAAAATAACCGGTCTGGTTAAAAAGATGCTTTTAGTAAAAGATAAACAAATAGATAAATGTATAATTCGCTAAGATAATCTAAAATTTGCGCGCGCATTTATGGTGGTTCTCATGGTGACAGCTATATTAGGAAATTATATACCTAGTCTATCCAATATGATGTCATAAAGTAAATGAATTTGGAAATCAAGATACTTAGCTGAACAGCGTATGAGGAATATGGAAGCTTAAGTTGAGAAATCAAATTCCATGAAATGTAAAACTAAAATAGGTAGCAATAACATGAGAAACATAAAGATTCCTTGATGTAATTTTGAATAGAATGATCCAATATCGTGAACATAGAACAGCACCATAGAGGTAATTGTAAACGTGAATTATTTCACAATTTTAATTGATTACTTACAAAGACTGTCTATCGTGTACAATAAAGTAAAATATACTAAACACAAATTGCAAGGATAATTGCAATTAGAATAATTGGCAATCGTCCAACTTAGAAATACGTACGTATGTATATCGTAAATCACAAATAATTATATTCGACATCTGATTTGTATTTGAAGAAGATCGTTAAGGCGGGAGAATTTCAAAGTAAATAAACGCGTAACAGTATTTGTAAACCATTCTATTTCAAGGTCTTCGTATACCACCATCATCTTATATAAATTTGTTTTATAGAAATCACACGAAGCCCTACATCAGGTCCACAAATAGAGTACTGTCTATTAGTGTAGAATAAAGCAGCTTCTACTTAGGTAATTTTTATTATTGTTCCATTATCACTAGTTTTGTACAACAACAAAAGTTCCTTTACCTACTATTAATAGATTCAGTCACGTAATATATTATTAATTACAATTATATTAATTACAATGATAATACACGTCTCTATAACAATATGATAACTTATTCATCCGAAAATGTTTTCGAGGTTCCTTCCTCCGGTCTCGACCCTGATAGGAAGGATGCGCGTAAAGTATCATCTTTGGTGCTCAGTGCTCGCCTCTCAGAAGTTGAGCGAGAAAAAAAATGTTTTATAAAGCACGCCTGCACATATCAGCGATACGTGATTTGTTTGTGAACTGCTTGTTAATAGGCCCCGTAAACACATCACACTTCGTATTCCATTACACCTATATAAACCACTACTATTCATCGGCGAGGGTTTAGTTGGCCGATTACTTTAATCTTGTAGTGAGTGTAGTATGCGAAGAGCGATTCCTTTTATTTCATGTTACAAAGGATTATGATATTCCTATGGTGTTCTTAGAGGTGAGCGAAAAATAATTTTTAAAATCGTCATAAAGATGATATGTATGTATGGACATGATGTGATAAACTTAATAAATGTAATAAATGGACAACGGATATTTGTGCAAATTAATATTTTTACGAACACTATTAAAGGAATGAAATGTAAGCAGGAATTTACTTCAATATACATAACGCATACCCTTCTGCATATATTTTATATAATTTTGCATTTTCAAATCGTCTATAACTGCATAAAAATCCGCCCTCTATTTACTAATGCAGGAGTATCAGCATTAATTAAAATAAATGAATATGTATTGTAATCATATTTATTTATTGTTACGTATATAAATATCAATAAAAATGTACGTGTCCCTGATTCTACTGAAATTTTACATTCTATAATAATGTAATTAATAAGATTGGAATTAATAATAATGTGTTTTTTCATACAATCTGATAGCGAAGAAGTGCAAAGAATCAATGTGTTAATAAAACCGGTAATTTATAATATAATTACTAATAATATTCATTATATAGTTAATGTTGTGATACATACGTAGGTAAAAAGAAAATATATTTGTAGAGATGAAATTCAAAATTTATGTAATTTACAATGCAAGATATGACGTATTGAAAATACTTTATGGACTTTGAGCAAATCTTGAGCGATCCAGGAATATGGTGGGAGTAGATGCTTAAATAGGATACGCCGGAGTTCCATGTTGCAGTCCCAAACACACATTTTGTCAAAAAGTATTTCACTGTATCGATAATATAAGAAATTATACATCTAGAACAATATGGTCGTTACAGCCCAACAAATAGTAAGTGACGACAAGTATTCTGTTATCGAGTTTCGTGATTAAAATTCCGTGAAGTTCGGTTTTGCGCAAGTTAGTTGTAAGGAAACGTACGGAATACGGTTTTGTGCTGCGAATACTTACGCGTATTTTCAATTATTCATTCAGTTACTCATTGTTACTATTATCGTTATAATAAAAATGCGAATCGTTATATAGATTCGTACTTTCACAAACACAAATAGGAATACAGGACCAAAGAGAAAACGAAAAAATTCACCCGCTGAATATTGTTTTACGCGCTTTTACATTTTGTACGAATCCACCTGTTGAATACTACCTTATGTATTTTTGCATTTTGCAACAATATTGCGTATACTTTTACCCTCGAGTTTCCCAAGTACATAAAAATCTATAGTCTAGCTATTATTGTCATGAATCATTTCTGATCGCAGTAGCTTATTTTTTGTTGTGATACATTATTATTCGACTGGCATGTGCACGTAGACAATAACACGTTTCTATGAACCAATTAATAGAAGATCCAGCTTGAATAGTCAATGAACGTAATAAAATAATTTAACAGATGTCTGTATTAAACGGTTTTCAAATGAACATGTGAAACTCTCATCGTTTCATAATTTTAATCCTTAAGATATGAGGAACCAACGATGTACGTTGAAAAGTTTATTAATATAAAAGAAAAGAAGTCTATGATAAGAAGTAATCGCAGTCTATGATCACTGATACAATGCTTTATATTAACTTGAAAATATTTTAGCCTGTTATTGACCAGATAGTTTGGCAAAACATATTTTAGAATAGAGTAAATGCACATACAGTTTCAAACGAGCATGTTGCAAGACGATGCCTAAGACGTTCGCTAAGAAGTTAGTTTCTCTTTCGCTTTGACAGTGGAAAATAGATTAACTACGGTGTGAAAATATAATAGGTGCAACATTTTAAAAATAGTTGGTACGTCACTTTTATTTCGAAAAGTGGCGAAAATAATGTTAAAAGAAAATATAAACATTAAATATTGAATGTACTTTACACTTGAATGAATCTTTAGTTTCGATCTTATACTTGAATTTTATAAGGATTAACTTGTCACAGAAGTTGATAATAGAGTACGCGTTCTTTCTTTTTCTTTTTCTTTTTTTTTTTTTTGTTTTACTAGTGGAAGCATACACCGGGTGAGGCGTGGATATACCTCGTCATTTTGGCCATTATTTATATTCTGTACATACTGAAAGATTATATCAGATGTGTCATTCATGTTTCTCAACTAAACGGCCCGAAAGCTGCACCGATTATTGGAAACGTAAACTGTGTTCTTAAAGAAAATTGTAAGTCACTAATACTCGGTAAATTTAAACAAATTTTGAGAGATTAAAAAATTAACGTAGAAAATAAATTTGCTAAATAAATAAAGTACAAAATATGTTTATTAAGTTAATGATAAAAATATTGAATTAAATTGTTATGTAAATTTCAGTCCTTTATAGATTAGCCAATGGAAATAAAATTTATGGACGTTTTGTTAAAATATGGGTAACATTATTGCCATTCGTGGTGCTTCTGGAGCCAAAAGATATCCAAATGGTGCTCAGTAGTACGAAGCACACGCGCAAGGTATTTTTATACAAATTTCTAGATAATTTCCTTGGGAAAGGTTTGATTACAAGGGACGTGGAAACCTGGCGGGTCCATCGAAAACTTTTACAACCTGCTTTTCATCTTCATATTCTCGAGAAATTTACGAATATCTTCGCGGAGCACGCAGATAGCCTGATGGAAAAGTTTCTTGAAAAGAAGGGCCAAGAAATCAATATTACTACTTTCATTAATGATTCCGTTTACAATATCTTGAGTGGTAAGTGAAAGCCTTCTCCATAAATTTCATAAATAGCTATTTACTTATATCTCTTCCTTTCAACGTTTTTTAAAAATTATAGATATTTTTTATAATTACAAATATTCTATTCTTTTAACAAACATACTATTACAGACGATATCTTCTTTTCCATTTCATATGCCATAATTATGTTCCTGATAAGGTTTACTAATAAGTATTAATTACAAGGGCTACTGAATTATTTCGTATTCAAATGAAACGTACATATTTCAAATTATTCACGATCATTAATCTTTTGTCATGTACTTTGTTATCTGCAAGTAATTATACATATGCACAAAATTTGTACTTGGAAAACGTGGTACTTTGTGAGGTCATCTATAAATTATGTCTTATTCAATTTACATAATTCCATGGAAATGCATTTTGCGCGTAGGTTGCAGAGTCAATAATCTCTTAGTGATAGCATTTGTATCTTTTTTGCGAAATATCGTGAATAATTCACAGAACGTTTATTTATAACGATATATATATATATTTTTTTTATATATTATATATATATAAAATATTCAATAATACTGTTTTACGAAATTAAAAAATCGCCAATATATTATGATTTATTATTAAAACTCTACTAGACTGACATCTTCTTAAAATATTGCACGACAACATGTAAAATACTAAAACATTGTCATATATATTAATATTATCAGTTCTGATAAACATATTGACATATTGCTGAAAAAATTTTTATTGTTAATAGCGTTGACAAACTTTTTATTCAATATGCAAACAAAATGCAAATTCCTTTACCTGAAAAGCTGATGTCCGATGAAATTCTCAATATCAATTAACACGTCAAATAAATTTTAAGTTAATCCGGTATCCAGAGTTAGCGAACGAGTCATAAATTCTCATTGAAAAGCTTCTTACTGCTGTACAAATATTTTTGAGCGTATATGTATTTTGAACGTTGCGTTTTATTTCTCGGAATGACCCTGTAATATTTGAAGTAATTATTAACTGTTTGCAGAAACAGTTTTGGGAATAAACCAAAGGACCAGCGAAATGGACGATCTGCCTTTCCGAAAGTGAGAATCGACGATGCATGTTTTTATATTTTTCCAACCCTGGAACATACGATAATCTCTATTAGCAATTAGCGATAGAGACAAATAATATAGTATGTCTGAATTTTCGTTCCAGGGGACAAATTATGCTTCTATACCGAATAATAAGGCCTTGGCTATTGATAGAATGGATTTATCAATTAACGAAGTATGGTAAAGAAGAGGAGAAACAACGAAATGAGTTATTCGATGCTTGTTTCAAAATGATGAAAGAAACGCGCGAGCTTTTACGAAATAAAAAATCTGCACCTCATGATTGGACAGAAGAGACAAGAAAAATGTCTTTGCTGGAATACATGGTGGAAATAAACGAAAAAAATCCTTGCTTCTCCGATAAAGACATCGTCGACGAATGTTGCACGTTTATGTTAGCTGGACAGGATTCGGTTGGCACCGCGACTGCGATGACGCTCTTTCTTTTAGCCAACAATCCTGAATGGCAGGAAAAATGCATAAAAGAACTCGACCAAATTTTCGATGGAAATCCAAAATTGCCTACGATGAACGATCTGAAAGATATGAAATGTTTAGAGATGTGCATCAAAGAATCATTGAGATTATATCCTAGTGTACCGATAATAGCCAGGAAACTAGGCGAAGATATGAAAATCGGTATAACCTGACTCTTATTTCCTTATATAAAATTGAAGAGTTTTCTGAAATGACGATCTATAACCCCTTTGATACTTTCTACTAAAATAGTTGAATTATTATGAAACTTTTATTTATTTTGTAAATGAGAGAAATGAAGCCAAAGTTCAAACATAGCTAATTTAAACGACACGATGTTATCTCCTCACCGATCTCAATGTTCTTGAAATGTGTTGTTATAATTGTTAAAGTCATCACTATGAACAACATTTTTTTTTTTTTTTAATTTGGTATCATATACGTCACGTGAAATTATCTATGTTTTATGTCCTCATGAATTTTAACGCGATCTTTTCTTAGTATTTTCACAGTGATGTATAAACAACCAAAGAAAAAAGAAATAATAAAAATTCCAGTCACTAAATTCCAAATGGAAGTAGGAAAACAGTAAATAGGGTTAAGCTATTTAAGTGGTGGCGCTCGCGTAGGAAACACGGTTATAATTTGCACATGCACTCGCATACGCAATAATTATAATACCTAACGTACAATTTTTTTATAAAATATAGAAAGAGGGTGCACATAAACATGTTTTAATATATAACTTGACAATTAAGACCGAGCACCCATTGTATGTATAGGAGAAAGTTGTTCGGAATGATGACTTAACATATTAAATCGAAATCGGTGAGGAAATACCTATATGACAGTTTCACCATTATTAGTGATATAAAACGTCTCTATAAAATTTAAAATTACTGTATAACATCAATGCACATTTTAGGAAAGTATTTGATACCAACGGGTTGTAGCGTGTTAATATCCCCATACGCCACTCATCGTTTGCCGCATCATTTTCCAGACCCTGAAGCATTTAAACCTGAGCGTTTCAATGCAGAAAATTCCGAAAAAAGGCATCCTTACGCTTATATACCTTTCAGTGCTGGTCCAAGGAATTGCATCGGTATGAAACAGCTTTTTAAAAAACTGGCGTTATTATAAATTTTAATACTTTTTATTTAACTAAATCATTTATTCGTTCAGGTTATAAGTTTGCAATGCTCGAAATGAAATCCATGATTTGTGCAATTCTTAGAAGATGCAGATTACAATCGATCCCTGGAAAAGAGGAGGTACGACCGAAATTTAGAATGACAATCAGAGCACAAGGAGGACTTTGGGTAAAAATTATTGCACGCGATCAGACGCCAAAAAGTGTTGTAATATAAGTGTAAATTATTGTTTTAATATATTTAATTGTGTAACAATCAGTATATCGGTTAAAAAGACCTTTTTTAAATTTTGAATAATTTGACGAAATAATGACATTAAAATCATCCTTTAATGATACAAAAGCCTTTCTACCATAAAAGTACATTTTTACTTAAAAAAATTGAATATGTAAAAGAAGTAAAAGTATGAACAAATATTTAATAGGCGTTAGGTAAATAATTTTTTAAATTACGATCTTCAATGTGAATACTATGAATATGCGAATACTATACATCATATGTATGTATTTTATTTAGATATACGTTGAATAGAAATGAAATTTAACATTTATTTTGTAAATAGGGTTGGAAATTGGAAATAAAAATCATAAAAAGAGAAATCTCATTAATTAAAAATGTTTAATTAATATTGAAACATGTTTAAACATATGTATATTATACATATGTGTTGTATAATATAATGCTTCTGAAGTTAACGCTACTTCGTTATTGGTGCTTCCGTACGACGTGTCTTAGGACTAACTGTCAAAGTACAAAACTCGCAGTTGAAGTTATGTTTATATAAACGTGATCAAGCACTATTTTATAGCCGAAATAGATATAAAAACAAATTGAACAATATCTTTTATAAAATAATCGTGAATCATGGTTTACGTATCGAATGGTAATAAAGCTAACACGAGTGAAATTTCTAACATTGTATAATGAAAATTTTTTATAAATATTATATATGTAATTAAAGCGTTTGTTGTAAATACAATCGTAATTAATAAATTTTCAGATGGAAGCGTTTTATGTGGTACTCCATTGCATTTAAAAGTGTTTAGATTTTTCACAGGTATAATTTTCATGGTTATAATGTTGTAAGTAACCTATAACATTTCCTATGATTTATTAAATTGATAAAGTAGCAGATGCGTAATTGAATAAATTATTTTTATAGTTTTAAAACATTAATCAATCCTAATATGAACAAATACGGAAGCGAATATACAAGAGATTATAGACCTGGATCTGGGTAAAATTATAATTTTTAATATAACCATAAACAAAATTTTATATTTTGGACATAATGTTAATATCATGTTTTCATATGTAGACCACCACGTCCACCAACTCGTAGATTAGGAAGACCTAACACAGGGCATACTGTTGATATTCCATTTGGAGGATGTAGTAGTTGTGCTAGATAAAATAAAGGTAAAACTTTACAACAGTAAAGTAATACCACTCAAAAATTTGTACGTTAATGCTATAATTATAACATGTTCAAAAATGAAATTACTTAAGAATTTGGAAATTTTTATAATGAGGAGATAATGAGCAGACATCTTGAGAATAATTTTATTAAATGTATTAGATTATTTTTAAAAATGTTATAAATCATTATAAATATATCACATATTAAACATGCATTAAACAAAATAAGTGAACTTTCTATTGCAAATTAATTTATATGTACATATATATAATTATAAATTTATAGATACAGTATTATGTGAAGTTTGGTATATTTCCTGCAATATACAAATATGTAGCTATATGCATATAGCTACAATATGTAAATACATAGCTGCACATAGTGATATGTAAAATTAAAAGTGTGTTCATTGAATTAGGACTGCAAATACATAAATTTTTTATATTATTGTTATTTGATTTTTGTAATTAGACCAGCTGCAATAGTAGTTCCTTCTACGCGTAACATAATTCTACCTAGTTGTTTGATATCCTTATATAATTCCATACAAACTGAATTTTGTGTTGTAATCTCAATAATAGCACTTGAATTTTTTGGTAAACAGCGTGGTTTCTTTTTTATCATTCCACCAGTACTCCTATGAAGTTGCGCTACTAGTTTTGTAATAACAGCTGGTTGAACTAAAGATTGTTGGTGAATTATTACAGGAAGACCTTTCGTAATAGGTATTTTCACTGCAAATACAACAACATGTGCTTGGAAACGTGTTGTTACAGGAACTGGATTTTGAGGATTACAAATAATATCTCCAATCCCAATGTTTTGTTGATCAATTCCAGATAATATTAAAGAAACTTGATCTCCAGCAAATGCGTTTGTTATAGATACTTCATCTATTTGTAAACCTAAAAATTAATGTCTCAAACTTTAATTGTAGGTATCCAAATATATATAAGAAAGTCATACATGATTTACATACCTTTAATCACTGCAGTTTCATTTCGCGGTAATACTAGAACTTTATCACCTAAAGCTACCATGCCTGTTTCTACGTGACCAGACACACAGAATCCAGATCCTGTGCCTTTAAATATATCGTTAACCGAAAATCGAAATGGTTTATCTATTTGGCGTTCAGGACACTTGAAATTATTAATAACATTGACTAATGTAGGTCCTGTATACCTGCATGATTATACAATCACAATTAATACATTACTTTATCTCATTTTAAACACATTATATGTTTTAAATAAATATTTAAATAATTATACCAATTAGATAAAGGTTCTTTAGGCTTTGTTAATATATTTTCACCAGATAAACCACTACAAGGAACAAAAGTAACATTATCCTTGAACCCAGCTTGTTTCAAGAATACGCTCATTTTGCTTACTATTTCATCAAATCTCTCCTTTGACCAGTCTACTGTATCTAATTTATTTATTACTACTGTCAACTGTGATATACCTGTAACAAAAATTAGTCATTGCTGGGAAACTGAATAATTTCTCTTTTCCACATGAAAAATTTGAATACCTAATGATCGTAATAATAGTGCATGTTCTCTAGTTTGACCTCCACTGTCAAAACCAGTTTCAAATTCTCCTCTAGTAGCATCTACTACTAACAAAGCTACATCAGCTTGAGTAGCACCAATAATCATATTAGGTATGAAATCCTTATGCCCGGGTGCATCTAATAAAGTAATACATTTTGTTTCTGTTTCAAATTTAGAATGACCAACATCCATAGTTATTCCACGTTCCCTATTAGAAGAATATACAGAAATCAATTAATACTAAAAGAGTCTATTGACTTTGTTTCCATTAATTACCTTTCTTCTCCTGTTTCATCAAGGACCCATGCATAAGCAAATGATTGTTTCCCTATTTTCTTACTCTCCTGTTGATATTTGTGAATTAATCTTGTTGGAACTTCTCCTAACTCGCATAAAAGTCGTCCTAGTAATGTACTTTTACCAGCATCTACATGACCAACCACAATTAAATGTAATTGTTCTTTGCTGTCTCCTCTTTTATCTTTATAAATCTTTGTAACATCTTTTTCTTCGTTGAATTTTATTTTAGGATCCAAGTCAGGTGTCTGATGTCCTGATACTGGGGACTGGCATCGCGGACTATTTGCGTTCGAAGAAGTTGCTCTTTTTCCCTTTGAGACTATATTTTCCTTTCTTTTCACTTCTGGACTATTATAATCAGAATATGGGCTTTGAGAGCGAGGGCTCTCAATACGGGAATTCAATAGATCAGTATTTTCAGTCCCGCTTATATTAAAGCCTTTTACAACAGATCGTTTCCCAGCGGGAATAATTTTCACATTGGAAGGTGTTGTAGCTTGAAATGTATATTTGGATGACAATTTTTTACCTATCATAAAATTTATTGTAGTCTATTGTTATTTTGATATTAAATATAAAAAGATGTGTAAAAATTTTAATATAGACATATATTATATTAGTTCAAATATAAAAAATACATTTTGAGTTTAAAATTCACAATTTTCGCTTTAAAACTTCGAAAACAATATTTCTATGAAAATAGTACTTTACAGTGAATATATATAGTCATATAAGTAAAAAGAATCATTTTTTAATATATCATATTGCGTCACTTTACATATATATCAATTGTGACTTTTCATATATATATATATATATATAAAATTTATATTTATAAAATTTACAATTCAACCTTACGTTCATTCAAATATTTAATTATGACAACATTTTTTACCACAGAAACTTTGTATCTAATTCTAAATCTGTACGTTACTACATATTTCGTTAAATACGAGTGTAAGGAACTGAAAAATTAAATCTCTTTATTGTTTTATGATGTTCTTGTTGAGATTTAAGAATTGGCTTTTTCAATTTCCATGATCTGCACAATGTTCTACCAAATAAAGATACGTTTTTTTTGGTATATGGAAGTTTAACATATCTAAGATAACTTAAATTTAATTTTGTAGGTAGCATAGCACATGGAATTTCAATATTTTCATTAGAAATCTGTAAGGTTGAAATAGGAATGACGTTGTGAATATCTTCTAATACTTCCGATTTTGTATGATTATTACGATTTGAAACTAAAAATGTGGTTTCTTTCAAAGTAGAATTCAAATCAATGATCCAAGGATCTGGTGATGGTGTTCGAGAACCACTTACATTTAATACTGGATCATTTTGTGATTTTACACTTTGTGGGTTACTTTCAATAATAGTATTGGCATAATCTCTTGAAAAGGCAAATGCACTAAATAAACTTTGTTCAAGTGAATCCATGGAATCATCTGTCTTTCTATCATTTAATATACTATCATCTATATCTTTTTGAGCAGTAGGTAAATCTAACTGTGTATTATTTATATCACTACAATTATCTTTCTTAATTGATAATTTTGGTATTACAAAATTTGTCTTCAGCGACAAACTTTTTTCGTTAGAATTTGCATTATCAATTAAACTGCTATTTTTTTGTAAATGATGTGCTGTTAAATCAGCTAAGGTTTTGAATGCTACTGAATCCGAATTATTTTTGCAAGATGTAGAACTTGACAATGGGGAATTAACAAGATTACTAAGCCCAGACAAAGAGGAAAATCTCATAGGAGAGTTACTAATAGCTAAGTCTTTGAAACTTTCTAAATTATTCATGAGACATACATTCTCGTTAGTACCTTCAATATTCTCTTGTTTGTTAAGTGATAATTTGGGTATAATGAATGGATTAGACTGAGGCTTAACAGATGCAGCATCTTACCTTACCAATGGATTCAAAGACAATACGTGAAACAAAAAAATTATAGGTTAAGAAATAATACTATGAAGTTATTTACTAATAAAAATATTATAATGTTGATAAATGATATACCTGGATGTGGTTCTAAATTATCCTTATTAGCCATAGATGAACCTAAAATAATTAAATTACTTTAAAAAATATAAAAGGAATACTAAAAAATATACATATATATATATATATATAATACACATACCAGTAGCAGTATTCGGAGAAGATTCTTTTAATATTAAATCAAGTGCTATTTTAACATCAAAATCTGATTGAATGATTTTCTTTTTGATCTCAGACTCAGGTACTGTGTCTCCTATAATATTTTTTATAGGTTCCATGCATGACATAAGCTTGCCCCATTCGATGTCTGTAAGTGTTACATTTTCATCGTTGAAAGATATTGGAAGTTCTTCATTATCTTCATTGCCTTCTATTATATCTGGTTCCGTAATAAAAGATGCAATATTTTGTTGCTTACTTCGATCAAATAAAAATTGTTCAGCTGCAATTTAAACCATGAATATTTACATTAACACTATATTAATTACATAAAATCTGATACGTTGAATACATATTTAACAGAAGTACCACTAGGAGATACACAGTAGTCATCTTCTACAGAATGTCCATAGACATCATCGTAACCTTCGTATTCTGTAAAGAATATGTTAAATGAACTCTTTAAGTTTAATCAACAGTTTAACAATATTTAAATAGATAAAATTATCGTGTATTTATTTTCTTTTCGTATACCTTCTGAATAATTCATGCATCGTACATCACGATGACGAGACATTTTATAAACTTCGTGCAAAAGATTGCAATAAAAATACGATAGAAAGATAGCCTTTTCTACTTTATTATTTATAATCTTCCATGTTACACTGAATAGATTCAGCTACGGCCACGGCTTATGTGACTGTGAGGTGAGCTAAATTCCGCCATCTACATTGACGACGTTTAACAAAATAACCGAATTTTTCTGTATATGTTACCCGATATTATGTTAATTACGCATAGTATATTCAACGCGTGGACATAATTTCACTAATGTATTCTCACTAACATTATCAGTAATATATTTTCCTTAAACTGACTTTTATTTTCATTTGAAAGGTATAAATAGCGTAACATATATTAATACCAGTCAGTATATGTAAGTATATAAGCCTCATTTATAATTGCATGATTCTTTTTGCCGTTATTTCAATAGAAAATAATATTTTTTATAAAATATATACTATTATACATTAAACTAAATAGTATTAACAATATACTAGTATCATTTGGTATTACATAGAATGTATGCATCATAGAATACATAAAAAATAAGAATAAAAGTATGTTAATATTCTTGATATCAATTTCGATTTCAGAGAAGTATAGTTATATCATTTTTATTTTATTTATTTGCTTATATACATAGTTATCTAAATATTAAAATACTTCAAATATTTTGCAAATTTGATCCAAATTACTAGTATTCAGATATATAAACTTTGAATTTGAAACATAAAATATTAAAAGTAGGCTGTAAGCTTATCAAAATTGGAGTAATAAATTTTAAACCACTTATAATGGTACCAAGCCACGCCCACGAGATAACATTCCTATCTTATATATATATACATACTTGCAGAAAACAAGTTTAATTCTTTCATTGCTGATTATTCAATTTAATCATTTTGGGAGATACACTTTAACATAAGAGACAAACAAGATGACTTCACAACTTCCATCTACATTAAAACATCTATTTAGGTATATATTTTTATATAAATATTTAATTTATTTTATTATACGGAATTAATATAATCTGGGCATTTATTTCATTTCTAGTTATATTGATGATCATAAAACAGAGTATATAAACGACTTGAAAGAAGCAGTAGCTATAAAATCTGTCTCAGCATGGCCAGATCACAGAAATGAAATAATTAAGATGATGAAATGGGCGGAAATGAAATTAAAAAATCTTGGAGTCACTACAGAATTAGCAGATGTAGGAAAACAAACTCTTCCAGATGGAAGTGTAATTCCTCTCCCACCTGTTTTATTAGGAACTCTGGGGTCTGACTCTGAAAAAAAGACTGTTCTTATATATGGACATTTAGATGTTCAACCTGCATTAAAAGAAGATGGCTGGGACAGTGAACCATTTACTCTTGTTGAAAAAAATGACAAATTATATGGACGAGGAAGTACAGATGACAAAGGCCCTGTACTTTGTTGGATTCATGCATTGCAGGCTTATAAAGCTATTGGAACAGATATCCCTGTTAATCTCAAGGTATTTGTAATTGTAAATTTTCTATACGTTTTCTATACGTTAATATATTTCTATATGTTGATCTATTCAATTATAAACTTTCTATATGTTATTTTGCAATTTCACTTATTATATGTTTTTTGATTGTTTAATTGTAGTTTGTCTTTGAGGGTATGGAAGAAAGTGGTAGTGAAGGACTAGATGATCTTCTTTTAGCACGAAAAGATACATTTTTGCAAGGTGTAGATTATGTGTGCATATCTGATAATTACTGGCTGGGTACCAAAAAACCTTGTATTACATATGGCTTAAGAGGTATCTGTTATTTCCAAGTGGAAGTAACTTGTGCTGTTAAAGATCTACATAGTGGTACATTTGGTGGATCTATACATGAAGGAATGGCGGATTTAATATATTTGTTAAATACATTAGTTGATGTAAATGGGAAAATTTTAATAGATGGTATTTATGATAATGTAACAAAAATTGTGGAAAAGGAAATAGAATCCTATAAAACAATAGAATTCGATGTTGCTGAATTCAGGGACTCTGTTGGAACTAGTAAATTAGCTCATGAAGATAAAGTAAATATTTATAATTTAACTTACTACTGATATATTTTATACATTATTACGTATGTAATTATACATTACATTATATTATATTGTTAGACTCAATTATTGATGCATCGGTGGAGACAGCCCAGTTTATCACTTCATGGAATACAGGGCGCATTTAGTGAGCCAGGTGCAAAAACTGTTATTCCAGGAAAAGTTATTGGTAAATTTTCAATTAGAATAGTACCAGATATGACTCCAGAAGATACTGTACAAAAAGTAACAGCGTATCTAAATAAAAAATGGGCTGTCAGAGGTAGTCCAAATAAATTCAATGTCAGTATGTATCATGGAGGAAGAACTTGGTCTGAAAATCCTGATCATCCAAACTATGTAGCTGGTCGAAAAGCTACCAAGCATGTTTATAATGTAGAGCCTGATTTATCACGCGAAGGAGGCTCAATTCCAGTTACTTTAACATTCCAAGAAGTAACAGGCAAAAACGTATTACTCTTACCAGTTGGTGCTGGTGATGACGGGGCACATTCCCAGAACGAAAAACTGGACATTCGTAACTATATGGGAGGCGTAAGTATTTTCATTGACGATTGTATAATTTATTGTAACGGTTTTACTTAAACTTAAGGATATTTTATTTTTGCTTTAGACTAAATTACTTGGAGCTTATTTGTACGAGGTAGCTCAACTGTAAGGTACATATATATTGAAGACATAAGCAAGATGTGGGTTTATATTGATGTACTCAAGAATTTATTTTTTTTTTTTTACAAATACAATATACAAATAAAAATTTGGAGGGAACGGAAGTTATAAAACGCTATTTTGCGACTTACATGTATCTTTTTCCTCAAGTGAATACAAAACATATTATCTTTAATAAAATATATATTTAGATATCATTGTTTCTGTTATTCTGGTTTTATTTTCAATACCCAAGCTGGTTGTCCTTTATCAAGTTCTGCTGGTAATGATATGATCAATTTTTCATTACTTTGTTTCCACTGAAATTAAAAGTTAAAGTTATTATTTTATCCAATTATATTTAGTATTACTATTTGTGTTATATGAATTTAATATCTACTCAAAACATAGATACATACTCTAATTGATAATTTAGATCCAAGTACTGAAATTTGTGTACTAGGAGATGTTTTAAGTGATCCTAAATATAATAAACCTTCATTTGGCCATTCAAGAATTATAGCATAAACTTGTTTTGTGTTTTTGCTTTGTGTATACCAAACGGTATTAGATAAAGTATCATTTTGTGTTATCCAAGGTTTGGTATTATAAATAGCTTCTCCATTTATCTTTAACCACTCACCTAAGTGCATAAATTATATTTGAAATAAATTTACTAACATTATACAAATAAGTAAATTCTTGCGTTGGAAAATATACCCATTCCACGTAATCTTTCTTCGAATATTGGGCTAATAATGCCATCCTTTGTTGGTCCAACATTCATTAACAAATTTCCTCCACAACTTACAGTAATTGCTAATTCTTTGACCAATTCTGATAAAGTTAAATACTCTGATAAAACAGCATTTCTACGAAATCCCCAAGATTTTCTATCAATTGTCATGCAGTTTTCCCATTTATGTGGTAGAAGTACTCCTAAAGATTTCAAATTACAAGCGAAATAAAGAAGCAATATAAATTTCAAGCGTGTATGTTGATTATACTAAATTCAATTTACCAGGATTATAACGATCAGAACATGTGTAAAAATCACCATGATGACACGGTATATTTTGTCCCCATCTATCATTTACTACAACTGTATCTTTCACAGGACTTTCATTGTACAACCAAGCCAAAAATTCTTTTGATTTCCAATAAACATCTGGTGCTTCCCAGTCGCCATCAGACCATACAATTTCTGGCTTATATTTTTCTACTACTTCGTGTAATTCAGGAATTATCTTTTGACGAACAAAAATTTGGGTTGTAAAATTGTTATTTTTATCAGATAAATATAGAGGATTATACCATTCATACAAAGAATGGTAAAGACCAAATTTCAAATTAGTTGAATTTCTTATTGCTGTAGCCAATTCACCTAAAAATCATTAATTTCAGATAAAAAATAATTTAAACAGTAAAAAATTCAATTTAATAATTACCTATAAGATCTTTTTTTGGTCCCACATCTGCAGAGTTCCAACTGAACGAATATTTTGAGGGCCATAATGTATATCCCTCATGATGTTTGCTTGTTAATACAACATACTTTGCACCTGAAGCTTGAAATAATTCACTCCATTGCGTTGCATTAAAAAATTCAGCAGTAAATTCATGAGCAAAGTCTTGATATGTAAAACTAGGTGGATACCTTTGTTTCATAAAGTCACGGTATTTAGTATCAACCTGTTCTTCTGAAAATGAAAGTTTGTCTTGAATTCTTTATAACTTTATATCATTTTGCAAAAAGTAAAGAATTTTGATTGAAATAAATAAATAATAATATAAATTTGGTTGTAATTAATAGTAACAGTAATAAGAATACCTTTCCAATTATTCCAAAACCATTCAGAGCCAAAACTAGGAACACTAAAAACACCCCAATGAATAAAGATACCAATTTTTGCATCATCATACCAAGTTGGAAGCGGACGACTATCTAAACTATCCCATGTTGGAGAGTACTGATTTATTTCTGTTTTTATAGGCCAAAGTGTTTCATGGCTTTCTATATCTGACGTTACTAATACATATTGATCTTTCCCCCATGTTGTATATATCATCGAAGAAACGAATAAAATATAAATTTGTAAAATCATTATTGCACAGTATTGCACAGTATTTATCTATCTACTGCAAATAAATTATGGAAGGTATTTACACAAATATTCATACTTTATCACATAAAAGATTAAAGATTAAGGTGGAAACCTGTTTATCGATTCTGATTTCATTTAATTTATGATAAGATTGAATAACATGAATTAATTAATATTTTTTATTTGTCAAATTTGTTGTTTCATTATAAAATATGTTAAAATAATTGATATAGATATAATATATAAGTGAATTATTATGTATATAAAATCAATACTTAAAATAAGGGCGATAAATGTTCATAAAATTACCCTTTGTTATGTTTTTTTAAAAATGTTATAAATATATTTTATAAAATAGAGAAAAAATATTCATTTTGATATATGCTTCTGACATATGTACATAGTACGTAGTCGTTGATATAAATTTCATGAAATAATCTGATTTTATTAAACCGGTAGCCATGTTGACTACTGCAGGCAAATGAAAAATTGAAGAAAGTACATTGAACACTTTACTATAAGACTAATAAAGTAAGCTACGAACAAAACAACTAAATATTTTGTTATTAATTATTCTATTATAAGTTCATTTTAATATTGATCTTATCTACTGCCCAATAATGTGTCATCAAATTGTGTCAATGTCACAGGATTTCGGCAAATTCGTCTGAGTGTGATAAATTGATAACAACATTAAAATTTTGCACGTATAATACGGCAAATACGCTTTTGTGAATTTATAACATCTGTTGTAAGTAATCGTTTTCGTAAAAATTCTTCTAGAAAAGTATTTACAGCGAATTAGAAGTTAGAATATGAAACTTTAAATTTGCCGATATCTTTTAGAATCAACAAAATTCATCATGTCATCTTGGATTCCGATGGAATCTAATCCAGAAGTAAGAATTTGTATTTTCATCATAATCATTAAAGTGAAAAATATATATGTATAATATCTTTTGACATAATTTCATTTCTTTGTTTTAGGTTATGACAAAGGTAAATCATGATAACTTTCCATTATTGATATTGATATTCAATCTTGTAATTATGTTATAAGTAAGTCTTTCATTTTATTTAAAGATTAAAGACAATACATCTATTTATATATTAAATGATTTATTTATATTATTGTAAAGTAAACTTGTTAATAATTCTGTAGTTCCTAAACTTTATAATTCAAAGATCTGTTTTACAGTTTTTACATAAATTAGGCGTAGCAAAAGATTGGTCTGTTGTTGATGTTTATGGTCTGGAACCTGATCTGTTGGCACTTGTACCTAAACCAGTTGTTGCTGTTATTTTGCTATATCCTTTATCCAAAAAGGTTTCAAAATAAAGATTATATTATTACATTTTATTACATAAAGATCGTAGTTCTAATAATTTTATGCGATTTAGGGTGATAATAGCTTAGAAGACAAAGAATCAGGCACTAAAGAAGAAGATGTAAGTACTCCTAAAGATCCAGAAGTTTTTCATATGAAACAGTACATTCATAATGCTTGTGGTACAATCGCATTAATTCATAGTGTTGGCAATAATCGAGACATGTAGGTATTTCGTTAAAAGTACAGAATATTCATTTGCTTTTCAACAGACATCGTATGTTGTAAATTGTTCAATTTACATTTGCAGCATAGATCTTCAGGATGGTTTCCTAAAAACCTTTTTAGATGAAGCGAAAAATCTTTCTTATATGGAATGTGGGAAGCTTCTAATGGAGTCCGATGGTATTAGTATCACTCATAAAGATGTGGCACAAGAGGGTCAAACAGAGGTATGATTTTCTTGCTTTTTGTGTACTTACAGAAATGAGTACTAATCGAAAGTATTTGGTAGGTACCAAGCGATGAAATACCAGTGTACCATCATTTTGTAGCACTTATACACAAAAATGGAGTTTTGTACGAATTAGGTGAACATTTTAAAACTGCTGTATATACTTATATAATTATTTACATAGTAAATAGTTGTATGAATACTAATCTACAAGAGTATTATATTATTTACATATGGGATTTTTTAGATGGACGTAAACCTTCTCCTATTAATCATGGTACAACTAGTCCAGAAACACTGTTAGAAGATGCAGCACGTGTTTGTAAAGAATATATGGCTCGTGATCCAGAAGAAGTGTGCTTCACAGTTCTTGCTCTTGCTAATAGCGATGCAGGAGCATTATAACTCAATAAATACGATGTAGCATATACATTTTAAGATAACCGTTGAAATAATTTATTTCGTACATTATACGTGTACATCTGTTTTTTATATTGCATTTATTAACATTTGCTTATTACTGTATTATAATATGGATATTCGTGACACAAGTACGTATCAAACGTAAAACATATCTATTTTATCGAATGATAAAAGCATAACAAATAATTGAAATCGCATAAAAACGAAACTTCAATAGTTTTATATCTTTTATACTAATTTTATTATATTATTTTTTTTATACTATTTTTTTAACGAATAAATGTGACGTAAATATTTTCATAAATTTTGACTAATAAGATATGAATATAAATAAATAAATATATATATATATATCACTATCAATAAGTATACATCAATCTTACAGTAGTAGTTGTGTGATAGTTGTTTGTATCGTTGTTTATAAATGTTTGCACTAAGCAACTAAAAATGTGTATCTGTACTTGCTATACTTATTAAAAATGTCTTTTCTAGAAAAAATAAAATGCATCTAGTATTCAACTTTATTATACAATAATTCCTACTTCTATATCAACTATTTTTATAATTTACGTTGCATCAAAGAAAAACGTTTATAATTGATAAATTAACATTATTATAAAAAAATAATTTGTACAGTTTAATTATCTTTAAAAGCTTGGATTGTTCAGCTTTCTACGTTGTATTATCATGTTAATGACTCATGTTTTTCAAGGAAATTTTTCCAAAACCTGGATGTAGATAAATAATTACTTGTTTTTGACCTAGCAAACCATTCATATCATGGATAGATGTTTACGACAATCAAAGTACGTGTATTAAAAACATTTTATAATCCTTGTACAATTAAAATATTTTTGTTTTGTCTATTATCTGAGGTCGAAAAACCTGTCGGTCACTGACCAGAACCTAGTAAAAGGCCTAGTTATTTTAGATCCTCCTCTGAAAGTGAGCATCTTGGCTCCACTCTCTAAATAGTAGTCTAAAAAAACACGAAATAGATCCGTGATTGATTGTTTATTTACTATATCCTCTTATTTCTTGCATGATATGTTAAAGTTATAAATAAAACGGGGGACAAAAACGTAAAAAATAGCATCGCTGCAAATTATTATCGCTTCGATTCGAAATGAAGTAATTGAAGAATGTATACGAAATGAGGATATTGATAACAAACGATTAGTGTGCATTAGTCATTGTTTGTCATTTCCGTCTGTTTTAGGAAAAATTTCGTGGTGGAAAATATTCTACGATGACTGAATCGTTTGATCTTTTTATGGGAAAAACGATACATAATGTCTAATAAAAATCTCAATATGTTGCGAAGGACGAGACGATGCACATTTTCTTTCATATCGGCTAATTCTTTAGCGACCCTATTACGTAAGGATGTTTCAATTGTGAACGATATAATCGTGCTGTGCGATAATTAAAAAATGTATCAAGAGTGCACAATAGAAATAACCTATTAAAGTAAGGAGTCTTTCGCATTGTTCTTTATTTGTTTCTCTTCGAAATTTTCCTTTAATTATTTTTAATAGACGATAGACAAAGAAAAAAAGCAATCACTGCACAATATATTGCACAACTTTTTGGTTATTAAATTAGGAATTATAATTACTCTGTTCTTTTAAAGGATGATTAGCGTCGAATTAATTTCCGAGGTAAAAGCAATTGGGGAATCCCCAGTAAGGAATTTCCGATCGGAGGTAACAGGATCTTATTACACTTGTACAAATATAGAATTCGATAGTGGTAGGTAAAGAATTCTATTAGTTCAACTCGATTTACTTGGACAAGCGCTACGTCATTGGAATGGAAAATTTGGAGCGAAATGATAGAAAGATAAAGCGTATTTCGTATAGAGCTGAAAAGATAGGTCTTCCCTGATAAAAGGTATACGTCTCGTTCATAGACCATAAAAATGATAATAATAATAATAGTGGATCTAGGATTTACAAAATCGAATTTAAAATGGAATAAAACTTTAAAATGGAACGTATATATGTATAAACAGACAAAAACGCTATCAATACGTTATCAATAAAAGTATGATCGATACACGCATACCAAGCGTTATCACTTGAAAATGTAATATTAACATTAATCTGTCGAATGACTGATGCGTGAGTGATGACTACTTCTATATTCTCATAAATAATAGCTTTTTTCCAATTCCACGATGATTGTACATAATACTTTCACCGATAAAATGTGATGAATGATAAAACGTGTAGGTTGACTTTTTTCAAACTACATCGTATATCAATATCATCGATAAAATTCTCAACGAAGACAATTTATTAAATCTACATGGCCAAGATATAATCAGACGGTAAAGTAGCTGCATCGCATTATGCTTCGACAGTGTCATATTGTAAAACTATTATCGCGAGAACCTATAGGAATCCTATCTCATCGAGCAAGCATAATTCATTAATTGTAATAAGACTGATAGTTTCCTAAGAATTTTCAAGTATAGGATAATTTTTTGAGATCGATAATTTGCGACGAATTACTAAAAAATATTTCCCTTTCGCGTTCTAAGTTTAATTCATTGTCGATGTAATTTATTAAAGGTATAACAAATAATTTTATCTTTGTTTAATTTTTTGTTTTAGGACAATTATATATTATATAAGACAAGGATAACGTACATTTAGGGTATCAACGAAACTTTCATTCACGAATGTTCATATCTTTATGAACATAACTAACAAAGGTGCAACTTGACAAGACATTTGTTTATCCATTACGTATTATAATATACTTGCGATATATTATATATTTTTGCACGTTATACGCATTCTGTGCATTTCTGCACTTCCAAAATTTCCTACAAATGCATAAACAGTCACAATTTTATGACAAGCATGCCATTATTTCACTTTAGGTTAGGTATCTCATTCTCCGCTTTAACATAATGTCCGTTAGATTTTAATGACACAGTCAACTGTTAAAGTCTTAGAAATTAACGAAACATGTCATGCACAGGTACTTATATTATGCATTCGTCCATGGCTGGTTGGGTTTAAGGTCGTCCCACGCCCATAAAAATGTTATTATACGTGTACAGCCTCGTTTCTGCCTACCACAGTCTGTATATCAGGTATGAGAAGATACAGTTGGACAAATTATTCGTTAAACGGATATGACTGATATATCGATGAATTCTTCCGGCAGACACAAGCAAACCAGTTTGATCCTCTTGTCATAGATATTTTATCGAGTGGATAGAAAAATTAGGCAACGTTGGGAAAGAGAGAAATAATTCGTAAAGGTATGTTTTATTACTACACAAAGATGAACACGCGATGCTACGCTGATAGTACTTGAAGGCATTCTAATACACGATAAGAGCGTAATAGGAACTTGGATTGGTTATTATTCGCACGCAAAGTGGTAATCCAACGTGATTATATCGCACGCGATAGCTCAGGCGAACATTGAACCAGCTAAAAAGGTTCTTGTGGAGGTCGAAGAGTCCTTAAAATTTGTATTCGTGCCGCAAGTATTATACTGTACATATGTGATTCACAATACCGGAGAAGATGTTCATGAGCTCGCAGAATCTTTAACGAGATCGTCTTTTTATTTTCTGTTTGATTCGGCATAAATTCAGCGATTAACTCGAATTTTTATATAAGAGCTAAGGGAAATTCGTAACGCTTTGTCATCGAAGAGATTCGAACTTAAATACGAAGTTCCTGAAATATATAAATTTCCAAACAAGTTAAAAATAAAAGAGTAAATTCCTTGGTAAAAGAACGAATTCTTAATTTGCAGATCTTAAAGTACGGATTTCCGAGAAAACCAAACCCGATAGATTCGATGGAGGCAACGATCGATAAAACTTTTTCGAAGATCTTCGATTAGAAATTTCTCTAAACTAATACGCAGAACACTTGCACGACGATTTCTCTAAATCGATACGTAGAACAGAAACTGTTAATGGAATAAATGATAAATCAAACGCTCTGAGAAAATCACATCCAACGGAACCAATAATCGATAAGATCTTTTGGAACGTCGTAAATCATACATTTCTGAAAAATATCGCGAATCGATAGAACGCGAGTGTTTAGAGAACGAAAAGTTGGACGAAAACAAACAATTTCTTAATTTCTCGATTTAACAATTTTGCAAATGTGTCCTAATCCCTCGATATCTCGATATCTCGATATCTCGATCTCTCAATTTCCTCGGTCGCCACGATGTTTCCGAGAAATTCGAATCGCTCTAGACAAAATATCACAAACGTATAGAAACGTTGGTTCGATCGAGGCAGGCGATTCGGGCATGTTTACGGGTCAGAAGCACGTAGAAGCGAGAAAGAAATCTGACCCTGACTTCTTCGAGGTGTTCCGGAAGCAAATTTTCCAGCGGTTGAATGTCTTCATCGACCCCGGGCAGGCTGATAAGCGTGTGTATACAGAGTATGAGTGTATACACAGACAGAGTTCGCGCCATCACGGACGAAATTCAGCAGCCGTGAACATTTCGCTGACGATGATAGGCAAGAATGACACCGGTTGGGAGACAAGCAGCGGCAAAGAGTATTAGCAAGTAGCGAGCGGTCTTTGGTGGTTGGTTCGAGTGTTCTCAGTAGCACGACTCCGTTTCAGTCGCGCGGAAGCAGCCGACCGTTGCACGTGTTCACGGACCGGACGATAACCGCCACCATCTATGGGTTACCAGTACCCATTCTCACATCTGGATACTTTGAATTGACCACGAGAAAGTGAGTACCGGTTCTTTGTCATTTCTTCGTATGTAAACTGTCGGTTATAAGTATCAGGACATTTAAATTCTCTTCTACGATAATCGATCAACCGATAGATCAGCGAATTTGACAAGTCGCGAGTAGTAGGTCATAGATCTTTCGTAAGTTTGTATAGCTTTAATTTTTCTTATTTCGTATATTATTTATCGTATATTATTGCTACTTTTTGTTGTTGTTGTTGTTGTTATTTAATGTTATTTAACGTAGCTTTTAGTCGGCCAGGATAAAGTCACTCTGGCGTGATAATAGTTTGTCAAGTAGCAATATTAGTGAATCGAGTTTCAATAGTTATCGATACAAGTTTCCGATTGTAAATCGTAGATTTCTTTTTTATGGGTTTATTAGTTTCTTCTGAAATCTTCCTCGTACAATAACGTAAGAAGTAATAATAGCAAATTGACAAGTTTACAAAGCGTAGGTTATAGAGTTTCTTCTACGAATTTTATAATTTCTCGTTCTCGTTGAACTTCGACTTTTTACTATCCGAGTTGTTAACGTCATACGAGGATGTTTTTGTCGATAATGTCCTGTAAAGTTTCGTCGATGGTATCGGTTCGATTGTGCAAGTGCTGTTTAATTTATTCGAACAAATTTCACCTTATTTGGTATGTTACGTTTTAACGCAGCGAACGATTACAGTATGACTTTGTATTTTAATACGAAGTAACAGATCTGTAATAAAATCATTCGAAGGTAAAATCAACGAAAAGCATCGAATTTGTATTAAATATCGGTAGATGTCCTGATACGACTGCCAGTCTACATATACGTATTTATGTAGTATCGTTATACTGAATTTTTTTTAAAACGACCGATAAAAAAACAACTGACAAAGATGAATCATCAAGAAATGAAATTCGGTGTCCTTTTATAGAGAGCATTAAAACTGGATAAGTTGGGTATAATCGCAGGATCTCTTTTGTGATTAGAGAGTAATTTGAATTGGCTTAAATTGACTTAAATCGTGAAATGGTATTATTGTTATTTATTTGATAACGACGTTGTGGTTGAGGTTCAGATAAGATTTTCTAAGAAGCTTTACTCGTCTCTGCGTGTTGAGAGAAAAATTAAGTTTTACCTTTTTAACGTTTTCTATGTGTTCGTGGTTTATCGAAACTTTATTTACAAGAAGCTTAAGTTTACTATAAGTTTACGATGCTTCTCAAATCCCTGCGATAAAACGTCTCAACGCAATTCTTCCGAACGACTCGCAATACGATGAAATGTTCCAACGCGGTTCTTTGACTTTCTGAGATCTTGCGAATAACTAATTTGTCGATACAACATTTGTTCTAGGTTAGGTTTGCGCGAATTCATATTCCTGCGAATGTAATTAAATTCCTCATAAATGCAACATCCGCAGTTTAACCATACAGTGTATATTGGGTGGTTCTATTATTATTTTATTCCATTATTACAAAATGAATCATACGTGATTCGATAAAACGATATAAAACAAACAACGTTGCGCATCCATTACTTCCTCGTGAAACGAAAGAAACCTTCGCGACACCACTAATATATATAAATACGAGTCTCAAATATCGCGAATTTACGATATTGAACACGTTAATTTGAACGAATAAGACGTCTTTTTCGTGGTTGATAACAAACAGTGTCCTTCATAGAGAGCACAGATGTTTCAATCGATTTTAGTGGAGCACAGATCGATCTTTAAAAGAGTTATTGAATTATCTTTCGTATGAACTACGTTCGTTAGGGAGACCGGTCGAGGTGAATAGCGTCGGCTGAGCTAGTTACTCGGTTTGATTTAGAGAAGGTTTTAAATAAACCGACTTGTGATCGGGACGATGCGATAAATTGTCGCTTTTTGTCGGTATTGTTCACGTAACTTTGGTGCACGTTTCACCGTGTGAAAGATGATCGAGCGTTAGCTAAAGAAAGATGCGAATTTGAACTTAACCTCAAAAAATTGGGGCACGATAATTTGAAAGAATATTCGACGAAAATCGACGCAGTTTTACAAAGTACGACGAACACTGACAGTTGAAAATCTATGCTCTTTAACCCTGAACGAGTGTCGATCGTAACTCTGCGGAAGATTGGATCAATTCCGACTCGTAGATTTCGCGCTCGTTACAATCAAACGCTCGTACCTCGCTGTTCAAATAGTATCGATCTACGAAGAATATTTAAAAATAAATCTAATTGTCACACGAGGATACAAAGTATTTTAATCGAAGGATTCGTAAGAAAAACAACTCTCGTCCACGTTCGGTTTCTTCTGGAAAAGTCTTCCATTCCTCTTCCCATATGTTTCAACTTAACTTTTAACAAAATATTCATCTTATCATATAATTATCGTAACTATATCTGTAGTTACATCGCGAATGAACTGTATCTAATAAATCACGAAATTATGGATATTTATCTATAGCTATACATTTCTGTTCACGTCGAACAAATTCGGATACCATACCGAATATTTTCCGTACCAAAAAGTAGCGAAGAAGTATAAATACGAAAGAGCTGTTATTTTCGGGAAATAGTGAAAATCGAAAGTCATATCACGGTTAATTTCGTCTCAGTTATTACTCTTTAAGATTTCGTTCTCACCGTACGTTCCGATACATTTATTCGAGCAGTTAATTATAATTCTGTGAAGGTCTCGATAGTATCGTAGAAACGCGTAGGTTCGAATGGCATCGATGAATTAAAACTGACTGCGAAAATCGTCGAACGAACGTGTTTAAACGAGCGAGGGAGGCGCGCTTTTCTTTGCACACTTGCAAGTCGTTTTATGTTTGTTCCACGTACGAAGTTGGTTTTGTTCGATGCTTTTGTACATATTTGAATGCACAGGCGTGCATTTAACTTGGTTAAACTACACACACGAGTCGTGTGAAATATGTCGAGTGACAGTCGGCAAAGTTATGAGTCTCTGTTGATGTTGACTGTTTGCATCACTGCCACCATCATTCATAAATATAATTTATGTTTACATTCCGCATTTACGATTCTCTACAGTCTATATCGTCTCGTTCGAAGAGTAATATGTCTCGAACTTTGTCGAGTTTGATTGTGAAAGTAAGTTATTTATCAACGTGTATTAATCAACGAATAACGAACAAAATTACGCTATTCGACAAGCGCGATATTACGATTAACCAATTCTAATATTCTTTGTTTAGATTCTGTTTCTCTAGATGCGTTCGCAAAAGCACAAATCCGTACAACTATCGGCCGAATGGAAGCGTGTCTAGAGAATTTTCAAATTTAATCATCTTAAGAGAAAAGCAACGTATTTTAACACATTTTGTTCTATAATAAATTCCTCATTCGTTCTTGCCTCGACGATCGTGCAACTTTTAGTTGTATCGAGAAACCATTACCACCTATTGACAAAATCCGTAATCACTTTGTTACCAACCTAATAACAGTGGTGAATTCTGGATCAGCATGTGATCGCGGATTTTGTATTACCACCTATTGACAAAATCCGCGATCACTTAGTTGCCAACCCAATATATTCGATCCACGACTATCGATATTCAAAGAAGCGAGATTATCGTTAGACGACGATAAGTCGAAGCTTCTCTCTCGACAGTAGAACCGTGACGATCTCGTGACAGGTTTTCTTATACGAATTATACGATACTCGCGATGGTACATGAACGATTTTATTGATATTTTCATTCAAAATTGTCGATTATCTTTTTCTCAAGCTTCTATCACCGTTGTTACCTTACTTGGACAAGGATGCAGTTATACGGCAATTAAGATAAACGCGATATCTGTTACTGTTATTAGTTTCGAGACGTAGCTACCATATCGATTCCGCGTGTCAAGATCCTACGTTAATGCAAGTTGTATCTTGTACAGATAACGGTTTTCGAGGATTACGTACAGCGATCTTGACAAGGTGTGAATCGTATCAAGCATTTTTGAATTTTCAAACATACTTGAAAGCAACGCTGTCGTTAGATACTCGGATTTTCGACGAAGTACATATCTTTACTCTTCTTTCTCCCATCTTGTTCGCGTTCAGAATTCTATCCGTTTGTTTCAGTTAGTTTCGTCTGCTAAACTTTTTCCAATTGTTTGTCATTTTAAATCTACAATTGATTTCTATTAACTCGTTTGACAAATGAACATATCTAGGAAAATATGATTGCGTTTTTATCCGAATAAAAGTTAACGTTAATTCTACCAAAAGTATTTCCAGCAGTGTCTTTGATCATCGCATTTAGATATAACGTTTTTATGGAAATGTCTTTTAACTTTAGAAATAATTCCTATACATAAATCAATACCTACTGTTATTAGTGATATTACGATGTATCATGATTATTATCACGATCATTACTACCACGAATAATTCTAGAAATATGCAAATTTCTATTGTTCACCGTAATATCTTGCAAACGCCGCGCGTTAACATCATTAACACGTTGCACTTTGTGTTTATCCTATCACGTAACGAAGCCACTGTGCCTCCGTCGTTATCGTCGATGGTCCATCGTTAACGTTTGGCAATTATCCACATCGACTATCAATTACCTAATAAAATTAAAAATAATATCTAATATCTAGTTTCTTTCTTTTTTGCGTATTTTAATCTCACCCTTGAAACGTTAATTCGATTTGCTTGTAGAACACGAACGAATACAATTTACACGAAATTTAATGCACGTGTGTTACATTAATATCGCGTTAAATCGAACGAGAAACGTTACAATTGTTCGATTTAACTTGCAAGAGAAATCATGTAGAATTCGAGATACGTTCGATTATTCTCGTATCTTTTTTGTTTTTCCCGTTCTATGAAATTAATCGACGAAAGAATCGTCCGATGAGAAATATCGATAGTTAATTTGACATTTGTGCAATCTTGGCTGATGTATCGCGACACGTGCAAGAAACGTGCTTTGTATTGCGCCGCTCGCAGCAACTTTGCATACTTTTTGAATGGATGGAAAAGAATGCGAGTTTCCTATACAAACACGTCCAAGGATAACAAGTATAATAACGAGTACGTAGGATTTCAGTCAATGATCCTGTTTATAAGAAAGTTATATCGATATGTTCGTCGAAACTCAACAAGGTTGAATTTGATTATATTTTTCCATAATCTTAGATAGCGACTTGCCGTTTTGTTTATTCATACGAATATTCAATGCTATTCGCGTTATTATCGAAGCTGCGTGTTCCGAGTCTCTGAACAGCAATCCGTCGTTTCAGGAATTAAGTTTATCTCTGGTTCTCGTTTTTCTACGTTGCTTCTCTTCTTCGTGTAATTGATATTCCGCTTATCTGAATATTTGAAAGGTTGCTCAATTAAATAACAAACGTTCGTGTTTGTAAAATTTCAGATTGTCCTTGGAACTTTATTCTTATCGTACAATATCGTGTATTTTAGCAATGGTTTGATAACTCGCTGCGTTATTTGGTTGGTAATCGACAGTTAGGTGTGTCGAAAGCTACGAATATTTGTGTTTCAACCTTAACTCTCCGTAGTATTTCATTTCTTCCGGTCTCTTTCGTTCATCTCCAATTTTCGCAATGTTTCAGTCACCGAAAAATTTGGGAAAAATTCAGAGTCGCTTGTTAACGTCTCTACTTTGTTATCCCATAATTTCTTCAATTAATAATTAAAAGAACAAATTCTATGCGCGAACGAAACTAAAGAAACTAAAGAAGTAGTAGCAAAGTTAACGTTTCAAATATTTCACGAGTGGTGCGTTCAACAAACCGCAAAATTTGTCCTTGTGACTCGTTCTGCAACGTGGACAAATTTCTTCTTTTTACTTATCGTCGTATTAACGATTCAAGGCTCTTTAATAATGACTTCCTGTTACCTTCTGTGTCTGATATTCCGCTTGATCTATCGAGATAACGCGTAGGATTCAGTAAAACGTGTGCTGAAATAATCGTGACGAAACGGACGAGCAGCGAGATTCATTAGATAAAGAGATCAGAGTATTAGCCTAATTTCTTATCGGTTCCTCGTTAACTGGGACTGTTGTTGCGTTGGTCAACGTCCACGGATGTTCAATAACAACTTTACGAGAACAGTGTCGACCTCGATCGAGGCAAAAAGTAAGAAATCTGTAATTTTCCTCGACGGCCACGACCATCTTTCACGAATACTCTTATCAAATTGACTCTCGGTATACTTATCAGAAATAGATCTTTATCATGAGAGTAATAAGCTACGCGTTAATCATCCTTCAATCTCGATCTGTAATTTGATTAAGGATATACTTGAGAATCGTCCGTGAAAGCAGCCAGATATACACTTTCATTTTAAAGTGTCATCCTGTTTTACATAGGAAAATATTGAAAACCGTACGATGACCCAGCTATGTATGTGTCAGTGTTCGATAATAAGTAATTAAATGTGATGTTCTGACTGTACACATAGAGGCGCTACATACAGAAATAATTGTAATAAAAATTGTATGTTGAAAATGAGATGGGAATATATATATGTATATTATATTTTTATATATATTTTTTATATGTATATATTATATATATTCCCATCTCATTTTGTAATAAGTATAATAAAATAATTGTAATAAAAATTGTATGTTGAAAATGAGATGGGAATATATATATATATGTATTTTGTAATAAATATAATAAATATAATAAAATAATTGTAATAAAAATTGTATGTTGAAAATGTAATGTAAAATGTATGTTGAAAATGAGATGGGAATACATATATATATATTAATTATAATTATTATAATTATAATTATATAATTATTACAATTATTTTATTATATTTATTACAAAATGAGATGGGAATATATATAATATATACATATAAAAAATATATATAAAAATATAATATACATATATATATTCCCATCTCATTTTCAACATACAATTTTTATTACAATTATAGTAATTATATAATTATAATTATAATAATTATAATTAATATATATATATGTATTCCCATCTCATTTTGTAATAAATGTAATAAAATAATTGTAATAAAAATTGTATGTTGAAAATGAGATGGGAATATATATAATATACACATATAAAAAATATATATATATTCCCATATCATTTTCAACCTACAATTTTTATTACAATTATTTTATTACATTTATTACAAAATGAGATGGGAATATATATAATATATACATATAAAAAATATATATAAAAATATAATATACATATATATATTCGCATCTCATTTTCAACATACAATTTTTATTACAATTATTTTATTATATTTATTACAAAATGAGATGGGAATATATATATGTATATATGGGAATATATATGGGAATTATATATATATATATATACAATGATATTTTTGTTAGAATAAAAATTAACACTAATTTTGCCAAAGGCATGTGCATCTCTTTGGTAATTGAAAGAAAAGGAAACTTTAAGAGTACCAAGGGAACGTTGAAAAGCTTCATTAAAATATTTAATCGCGGATTAGTAACAGTAGTCTTGAATTTCTAATACTTTTACTTTTCGTTCTCATTTTGCTTCAACGTCGAGTCAGGGGACAGTGTTGTTGTAATATTTTTTAAGGGCCATTACGTGATAACGATGAAAATTATTTTGCTTGAACTACATTTTGTCATATAAAATATGTTAATAGTACTATACTTATCAAGTATATGTTCATTGCTTATTATACTTATGTTTATTACTTAACTGTGTTACCTGTAACTGTAGATGATATCGAATATACGTATACATATACTCGTAGATTTGTATCTGACTGGAAGTATTTCGAGCATTTAATTCACACTTGAAAAAGACAAACACTTATATAAATATTTTGAAAAACGTAAGTGGTACTGTCAAGTGCAATCGCCAGTATTTATTCGACAATTATTTTCTAAGTACCTGAAACTGAAATTTACCATAATTTCCTGTTTATAATATCGATAATCTAATTAATATCTATCAATAGAGCGCTACAAAGAGAGTACAAAACTACTACTACCAGCTACGTTGACAAAATTCTATTCTCTTAATTCTCAAGGTACTTGAATATCTTAAACGATACTCAAAGTTTGCTCGTTTTGTGATTCGACGTTTTTAACAAGCTCGCTGAACATAAATTATTTGAAAATACAAAACGTCAAACGTAAGGCGAAATATTTGCATGGAAATTGATATAGAAAATTCTATCTTCAACTATGCTACTAAAGATGATTTATACCATGGAGGGAACCTTCAGACTTATCGAACACCCATCAATTTGTTCGACTGCATTCGCGAAGCTAAATTTCCACGTATATTTTAACTATAACAATAGATAAAAGTTAAAAATAGATTGACAACGTCGACTAAACTTTCATTAAACTAAATCAAACAGCGAGCCAACAATTTTTCCACTTACGTTCACGAAACTAAAGTTTCCTCGATTTGTTTGTTATTTCGTAGCTCAGTTTCCGCTATTCGTTGTTGTTTGTTCGTTTTCCTATCCTCGTTGGCACGCCAAAGGAAATTTCCTCTGATCTTCGTCCTCGAATTGCCATCAGAGTCGATTCGACCAGGCAGTGATGTAATCGGATCAGTTCGTCGCCGATAAAAACGTATATGGGGGAATCAGTGAAAATGACGATTTTGTATTGGTTGGAAAGCGTGTTTTAATGGAATAGCTGCGTCGAGTAACTGGGTCGGTCAATGCTGAAACGCGGTGAACCAGTGTTTCTCGCTGCTTTCCTGTTTCCTTTCAAAGAACTTGAGATACGTTAAGAACGTTCGTTCTCCGAGTGTTCGGCGTCGATGATGGAATGTGCGTTACGTTACTTTTAAGGGGAAAAGTAAGTTGTTCTTATCGACGAGATTCGAATTTGATTCGTTATTTCTTTTTCTCGGATATTTCCACATATTCGCCTTTCGTTGGATTTAGATTTAATTATTCGATTTAACAAGTTCGTAATTAAAGAATCAAGAATGACAAATAAATTTTGTTTCACCTTCGTTGGATTTAGATACGCCGATTGAACGTGATTAATAAATTTCGTTACTCTTTAATTGAATTTCGATTTAGTGATGATACGTAGAAGATAAAAAAGTTCGTTTCATTGTCGTTGATTTTAAACGTAATTACGGAATGTAATTAATAAATGAATTTCAATATTTTAACGATGATTCTCTGATTCGTTTTTCTTAAGGTTCTGAATATATCTCAGACTTCGATGATTCAATACAGATGTTTCATGTTACCATCGATGGCAGTAACGTAAGATGTTCCCTAAAAGAAAACGCTTCCGATTCGACAAGATTAGCATCTGACCGATTGCATAAAAATGTTGTTTATTTCAACGTTATGATCGCAAAGTAGCTTAAACATTCGATTCAAATTTCTTCATGTAAAGATAAATTTAATATCTGAATTTACTATCGACATTTGTTAAGCTGCTCGTCGTACTAATCTTTCAGATTTCTTTTTCGTTAAATTTACATTCGACAATTTACAAGCGTTTCTGGTCGATATATATTCATAATTATCATAGAATTATCAGGAGTCCTTGTTCTGTTATACTTATCGTTAAATTATAAGGTAACAATCAAATACAAATGATCAACGTCAATGTTAAGGAATGTTTGAAATTAATTATTCTATTAATATTTTAAACGATACGATACATACACGTGTGGTTGTGATAGATCAATCTCTAATAAACAGTAGGATTTAATTACACATTTTGAAATTACTTTTTACACTTGTTTTGACAGTTATCTTTTAGATATCTTTTTCGTTAAATTTACATTTGATAGTAAATGAACGTTTGAAGCGTTTCTGATCGATATATTTTCATAATCTAGAATTATCAGGAATTCTCGTTCTGTTATACTTATCGTTAGATTTCATCAAATACAAGCGATTAACGTTAATATTAAGGAACCTCAGAAATTAATGTTACACTTATCGCTAGATTTTATCAAATACAAACGATTAACGTTAATATTAAGGAACCTCTGAAATTAATTATTCTTCCAATATTTTAGACGATACGATACATACACGTGTGGTTGTGGTAGATCAATCTCTAATAAACAGTATGCTTTAATTACACATTTTGAAATTACTTTTTACACCTGTTTTGACAATTATCTTTTAGTTTTTAGATATCTCTTTCGTTAAATTTACATTTGATAGTAATGTTGAACGTTTCAGGCGTTTCTGATCGGTATATTTCCATAATCTCGAATTATCAGGAATTCTCGTTCTGTTATACTTATCGTTAAATTTTAAGGCCAACGATTAAATACAAACGATTAACGTTAATATGAAGGAACCTCTGAAATTAATTATTCTTTTAATATTTTAAACGATACGATACATACACGTGTGGTTGTGGTAGATCAATCTCTAATAAACAGTATGCTTTAATTACACATTTTGAAATTACTTTTTACACCTGTTTTGACAATTATCTTTTAGTTTCTAGATATCTCTTTCGTTAAATTTACATTTGATAGTCATGTTGAACGTTTCAAGCGTTTCTGATCGGTATATTTCCATAATTTCGAATTATCAGGAATTCTCGTTTTGTTATACTTATCGCGAGATTTCATCAAATATAAACGATTAACGTTAATATTAAGGAACCTCTGAAATTAATTATTCTTTTAATATTTTAGGCGATACGATACGATGTATACACGTGTGGTTGTGGTAGATCAATCTCTAATAAACAGTAGGCTTTAATTACACATTTTGAAATTACTTTTTACACCTGTTTTGACAATTATCTTTTAGTTTCTAGATATCTCTTTCGTTAAATTTACATTTGATAGTAATGTTGAACGTTTCAGGCGTTTCTGATCGGTATATTTCCATAATCTCGAATTATCAGGAATTCTCGTTCTGTTATACTTATCGCGAGATTTCATCAAATATAAACGATTAACGTTAATATTAAGGAACCTCTGAAATTAATTATTCTTTCAATATTTTAGACGATACGATGCATACACGTGTGGTTGTGGTAGATCAATCTCTAATAAACAGTATGCTTTAATTACACATTTTGAAATTACTTTTTACACCTGTTTTGACAATTATCTTTTAGTTTCTAGATATCTCTTTCGTTAAATTTACATTTGATAGTAAGGTTGAACGTTTCAAGCGTTTCTGATCGATATATATTCATAATGTAGAATTATCAGGAGTCCTTCTTCCGTTATACTTATCGTTAAATTTCATCAAATATAAACGATTAACGTTAATATTAAGGAACCTCTGAAATTAATTATTCTTTCAATATTTTAGACGATACGATGCATACGCGTGTGGTTGTGGTAGATCAATCTCTAATAAACAGTATGCTTTAATTACACATTTTGAAATTACTTTTTACACCTGTTTTGTCAATTATCTTTTAGTTTCTAGATATCTCTTTCGTTAAATTTACATTTGATAGTCATGTTGAACGTTTCAAGCGTTTCTGATCGGTATATTTCCATAATCTCGAATTATCAGGAATTCTCGTTCTGTTATACTTATCGTTAAATTTTAAGGCCAACGATTAAATACAAACGATTAACGTTAATATGAAGGAACCTCTGAAATTAATTATTCTTTCAATATTTTAGACGATACGATACATACACGTGTGGTTGTGGTAGATCAATCTCTAATAAACAGTAGGCTTTAATTACACATTTTGAAATTACTTTTTACACCTGTTTTGACAATTATCTTTTAGTTTCTAGATATCTCTTTCGTTAAATTTACATTTGATAGTCATGTTGAACGTTTCAAGCGTTTCTGATCGATATATTTCCATAATTTCGAATTATCAGGAATTCTCGTTCTGTTATACTTATCGTTAAATTTTAAGGCCAACGATTAAATACAAACGATTAACGTTAATATGAAGGAACCTCGGAAATTAATTATTCTTTTAATATTTTAGGCGATACGATACGATGTATACACGTGTGATTGTGGTAGATCAATCTCTAATAAACAGTAGGTTTTAATTACACATTTTGAAATTACTTTTTACACCTGTTTTGACAATTATCTTTTAGTTTCTAGATATCTCTTTCGTTAAATTTACATTTGATAGTAATGTTGAACGTTTCAGGCGTTTCTGATCGGTATATTTCCATAATCTCGAATTATCAGGAATTCTCGTTCTGTTATACTTATCGCGAGATTTCATCAAATATAAACGATTAACGTTAATATTAAGGAACCTCTGAAATTAATTATTCTTTTAATATTTTAGGCGATACGATACGATGTATACACGTGTGGTTGTGGTAGATCAATCTCTAATAAACAGTAGGCTTTAATTACACATTTTGAAATTACTTTTTACACCTGTTTTGACAATTATCTTTTAGTTTCTAGATATCTCTTTCGTTAAATTTACATTTGATAGTAATGTTGAACGTTTCAGGCGTTTCTGATCGGTATATTTCCATAATCTCGAATTATCAGGAATTCTCGTTCTGTTATACTTATCGTTAAATTTTAAGGCCAACGATTAAATACAAACGATTAACGTTAATATGAAGGAACCTCGGAAATTAATTATTCTTTCAATATTTTAATACGATACGATGCATACACGTGTGGTTGTGGTAGATCAATCTCTAATAAACAGTATGCTTTAATTACACATTTTGAAATTACTTTTTACACCTGTTTTGACAATTATCTTTTAGTTTCTAGATATCTCTTTCGTTAAATTTACATTTGATAGTAATGTTGAACGTTTCAGGCGTTTCTGATCGGTATATTTCCATAATCTCGAATTATCAGGAATTCTCGTTCTGTTATACTTATCGCGAGATTTCATCAGATATAAACGATTAACGTTAATATTAAGGAACCTCTGAAATTAATTATTCTTTTAATATTTTAGGCGATACGATACGATGTATACACGTGTGGTTGTGGTAGATCAGTCTCTGATAAACAGTAGGATTCGCGATATTCAGATTATCACAGATAATGATGTCTGTCTGCAAATAGAAAGAACTTGTTATTATCAGTGATTAACGATTCTACGAATCAACCTTGCCAAATTTTTTCAGCAGCAGACAGCGGGATATACGTGAAAGTATATTTTTCCTGCTGCGTATCGCGTCGAGACATATCCGCAACGCAATTTGTCGAATATATCGGCATTCGATTTATATATAGTTAGATTTGTTGAATTTCTTACAGTTGTATGAATTATTTCATTCCTTTCAGTTCATTCGCTTCGTTTATTTTCTTTGGTATCTCTTAAGATCTATTTACATTTTGATTGTTAAATATTCTTCGTTACATCTGACAACAAAGTGTCTCGATTCCTCTTGGATGAAACTTATCGTACAACGTTGAGTAAAATATTTTCGATACGACATAGTAGAATGTGGTTTTCATTGTTGAAAAGTTGCAAACGTTATCGTTCCATTTCTCCTTCGTTATCTGCCGAACGATTTTAAAACGCATCGTACGATCTAAATTGCCGAATGTTATGCATACTCATGCTCGTCACTGATCAGTGTAAACATACTAACAATATTATATGTTTCATAAACGACGTATCTCGTATACGCAGCGCTGCTTTTGATCCGAAAATAACACGATTTTCTAAATGAGTACACGACGCGTTATTCTCGGCTCTAAAATTCCCTTGCATTCTGTTGGAACAAACGTTCGAAATACTCAAAATGTAGTTCTATCGCAATTAAACGTAACAACAGGTAGATTTATACCGAAGATTTATAAAAAAAAAAAAAACTGATTCGCTCTTTAATAACTTAAGAGTTCTATCGATTCCTACGAAATACAATTTATCAGAATAAAACAGCAACGAACGTATTATAGTAGAAAATTTTCAGTGAAAGATAACGATATGAGATTAAATATTCACAGAGACTACGCCACTAAACCTCCATCAAACGATCAAATAGAAAACAGGGAAAATACAGAATTAATAATTTAATGAATCTACGCTCGTTTACTTGTGCAACGTTCAGAGAATAATTCCTTAATTAAAATAACCGTAATTAAAATAACCGTAATTGAAATAACGGTAATTAAAATAACAGTAATTACAAATTCAAAGTCAACGAAAGTTAACTTGCTAACTTAATTTTAACCAGTTAATAATAGAAAATGTAGAAATTGTATGCAATACAGAGTTAAATATAATGTAATTCGGATCGTTTCAGCACCCAACGAAATGTTAATTAAAAACACTTATTGGGAGTGTATCAAGAGCAAGAACGGATCAAAGTCGGGCCAATAGGAAGGCTAATTCTAGCCAGAGACGATGTTCTGGCTCGAACGATGTGTTTCTTCCTGGTTGCATGCGGTAACACGGTGCATACGCGAATTTCTCGAGTTCGACGGGGCGCCACGTTATCGAACCTGTCCGCGCGTATCTTCGCGACCGCGAAGTTCGATGCAACAAATGCGTACCTCACGTTAGTTATTTTTATAGGTCGGGGGCCATTTATACTCGCGTTTCAGACATATACGGGACGAATTATTCGAAAGCAACATTTTGTATTTGTACCGTGCGATGGATTATGTCAGCGAAGGTGAATTTAAAATAAACTCGTCGCTTCTTTTTCTTTCAGCTTCTTTTTACTTTTTCTTCGTCATCGCGGATGGTGCTTAACGAACTTTCGCTTCTGCTTGCGTATCCTTATAGAAACATGTAACTGTAGAAAAAGCATTAAAAAATTATCCGCCAGTCGTACGTGATTCTTTGATATTTTTGTGTCGTTTTTGTTGGGATTAATTAATTAAAATTATTAAACACGTTAAAGTGGACGAATCTCTAATTTCGTATGATTACTAGGAAAACATGCAACGATATTTCTGACGAAGATAATTTTTAAATATACAATTGTTTATACCGATAATTGTCTGCGTACGGTATATTTAGATACAAAGTACCTACAGGTCGGTTGTTTTAGCGTTTAAACAAGAAATGTATACCAATCGCTAGCTTCTTTTCGCATTTCTTTTACAGTTAATTATACGTTTTTCTTACTCTCGCTTGACGATACGTTCGTCGAGCAATAAAAAGCTTTACCGTGAGATTATGTGTTAAATAACAATCGTTGGATAATTGTTACATTGCGAGAAAGTTACACCATTTCTTTCGTTAAGTAACGTTAAAAGGTACGTTACAATTGTACCATCGGATAGAAAGAGTCGTTGCCGTATCGTATGACTTGCTTTTAAACAGCTTTACGATTTATTCAATTTAAAAGCTAATTGTATAAATCGTTCTGAGAAACGATCGAATCAGACAGACTGATGACGATTCGTATCCACGGTGATCGTAATTGCACCAAATGTCCTAATCCTGTCAATAACCGTGTTAAAAAGGTAATTGCTTTAAGAGCGTAATTCGTGTGCCCTTTTGCCATTCTAATCAGCCAGATACGCTGCTACGAATCGAAGAATAGGGCCACTAATTTGTAATTGGTAGCCTCTGTTTACGTTTCGTCGCGATTATTTTCGTCTCTTCGTGCTCCTCCGATTCTTTTCTATTTGCTCCGCCTTATAATTCAGCCTCCCCGTGTTCTTTTCATCATTTTTGACCCAATTTTAGGTTGTTGACATTAGAACTACCACACCAGGGAAATTGGCTGGTTTTACAATTTTATTTTCAAATTCCTACTTCGTGTTGTATTTTTTTCCGCAATGATGTAATAACTTTCGCAACGATAACTAAAAGAATAATATAATGAATTTTATTTTGTTTTTTACGTATTCAAACTGAAAATAATTTTGTATCGGGACTACTTATACCAATACCAGTCAAAATGGTACTTGCCAAAGTGTAAAAGGGTCCTGCAATCAGTTTATCGAACCCCATTAACCAGTTTCCTCGTTGTCTACAACTTGCCACGCGTTTTTACAATTTTTACCGCGTATCATTCGATATGATATCAGTTATCAGGAAAATTCCCGATCGATCGCTGGATCGCTGGATGCTAACACTAAAAATACCACACCAGTCAAATTGACTGGTTTTACAATTTTATTTTCAAATTCCTACTTCGTGTTGTATTTTTTCCTGCAATGATGTAATGACTTTCTCGACGATAACTAAAAGAAACTGAAACAAATTTCAGTATTCAAATTGAAAATAATTTTGTATCAAGGCTACTTATACCAATACCACTCAAAATGGTACTTGTCAAAGTGTAAAAGGGTCCTGCAATCAGTTTATCGAACCCCATTAACCAGTTTCCTCGTTTTCTACACCTTGCCACGCGTTTTTACAATTTTTACCGCGTATCATTCGATATGATGATATCAGTTATCAGGAAAATTCCCGATCGATCGCTGGATCGCTGGATGCTAACACTAAAAATACCACACCAGTCAAATTGACTGGTTTTACAATTTTATTTTCAAATTCCTACTTCGTGTTGTATTTTTTCCTGCAATGATGTAATGACTTTCTCGACGATAACTAAAAGAAACTGAAACAAATTTCAGTATTCAAATTGAAAATAATTTTGTATCAAGGCTACTTATACCAATACCACTCAAAATGGTACTTGTCAAAGTGTAAAAGGGTCCTGCAATCAGTTTATCGAACCCCATTAACCAGTTTCCTCGTTGTCTACAACTTGCCACGCGTTTTTCAAATTTTTATCGCGTATCATTCGATATGCTGATATCAGTGTTACGTCGCGTGAGACTGACCGCGCGACGCCTCTAACTACCTGGCCGCCAAGGGTCTGCTCCTCTCTATTCAGACCCCCAATAAACCTAAGGACCCACCATAAGCTTAGGTTTATTATGCGTTCGCAGTAATTACGGAGAAAGCGAATATTTCCCTAATGGGAAAACTGGGTTTTCCCAGAAACTACGTCACTTAATAACGTAGGCTTTATTCCGTAAGAGAACGAGAAGACACTTCTCTGCTTGCCACCGGACAGTCAACGTCTGTGTTGCCAACACCTCGAGTCAGGCATTTTCTATCCCCTCGAGTCAGTCTGTCGAATACATTCAGTCGACGACATACATCTTCATACGCGGCAACACGAACAGAGTCTCAGGTCGTACTCACTCGTCGTTGTTCGTACATTCATTATTGTATTACACATAAGTTGTTGGTTCGGTGAAATATATGTTAACCTGTTAAAAACAGTGTCATATTTAATTTAACTATCCTTATTATCCCACAAGAAATAAGGGATCGTACGATTCGTGGCGTCGATTAGTTAATCGTAACGAGAATTTACGACTCTCGTTGGCGCGCTTCTTCGAGATCGCGTCTCCCCGCGAACGTGCGAAAATACAATCAGTTATCAGGAAAATTCCCGATCGATCGCTAGACGCTAACACTAGAAATACCACACCGGTCAAAATGACTGGTTCTACAATTTTATAAATGTGTCGATCCTCGTTTAGGGCTCATTGTCCCAGATGGATTAACAATACCAAAAATGTAATACATAACATGGAATTGCTTCTGTAAGAAAGTAATTGTTGAGGTTATTAGATGTACGTGAACAAAGGAACGCGTGGATAAATTGTAAGGCAGAAAATATATTTAAATACAAAAGTGTAGATACAAAGTAGGAATATAATATGAGCTGGCCCAGATCCGCACGCTAGTGTCACGTAAAATAAAAAGGAGAAATCGACGATGAAAATAAAACATAAAAAACAAGATATAAAAAGTGAGGATTTATTTCTTTACACTTGGCTTACAATTCACTTCCGAACTTTAGCCGTGACTTTTTAAAACCGAAGCTCTTACAGCTTGACTTTCGGCGGAATCCAATTCCTTTTTCTTTGTCACCCCTCGATATCCCCACCATCCACGCGTTTGTTAGGCGTTCACGACCTTTGCCCAGCATGCCTTTTTCTCGAACATTCGACGAAAGGACCGTTGGGATATTGAGGGTTCATTAGGTACCTGGCAACAAATGCGTACCTCACGTTAGTTATTTTTGTAAGTCGGGGGCCATTTATACTTGCATTTCAGACATATACGGGACGAATGTTCGAGAAAAAGGTATACTGGGCAAAGGTCGTGGACGCCTAACAAACGCGTGGATGGTGGGGATATTGAGGGGTGACAAAGAAAAAGGAATCGGATTCCGCCGAAAGTCAAGCTGTAAGAGCTTCGGTCTTAAAAAGTTACGGCTAAAGTTCGGAAGTGAATTGTAAATCAAGTGTAAAGAAATAAATTCTCACTTTTATATTTTAATTTTTATGTTTTATTTTCATGTGACAAAAGGACCGTTGGGATATTGTGGGTTCATTAGGTACCTGGCTTCGGCGACACACATTGTCGCCGAGTGCCTCCACATTTTTATTTCCGTCATCAGCCCATCGGTTCCGAAGCGCGACCTGGTTTCTGATGTGGGCTGAGATGCGGCTAATGTTACACTAGCAGTGTTACCCTATGACTGAAAGCTCTAAAGCCATCGTTGCGTGTCTACTGTTTATGGTCTGCCTCCCAGTCTTTTGTCTATACGCTGTCGATGGCTTCGGTGTTTGAGAAAACTAAAGGACCAGATATAGAGTTTTCTTAGAAGTGATGACCACCTCAACAGTAATAAATCAATAAATATAAAAATATTCTATTATTACGTATCCTTTAAAGACCAGTCATTTTCACTGATTTTGGTAGAAATAGCTTCGTGTTAACTATCGGTAGTTCCAGTGTTAAGCTCCAGAAGTATCAAGTTAGACGATTTATCTAACTTAATCCGAATCTGTGTAACCTATTGGGTTGTCCAAAAAGTTTTTTCGTTTTATAAGGAAATAATAGACGCACAATGTTTGTTGTTTTATATGTCGGGTTGTCATTGGAGTTAGGGGCGTATAACGAATCTTTCTTTGGGTTAGACGTTGTTGTTATGCAAGAGCGAAGATATTTACTAGTACAATTATGATTGTGATGGAATTTGACAAGTAACCGTGGTAATTAGATACTCGGGATGTGAATGGCAATGATCTTAGACTCCATAACGAATGCGATTTCTTCCACAGTCTAAGTCGAACTCAACTTACTGATCCACGATTCGAGTGTGACTCCACGTACTTGTCCACAGTACAAGTAAAACTTATCCGACTGAATCCCAGTCCAAGTGGAACTGCCCTTGTATACTCCTCTCCGTACCTCTCTGTACCCTTCGGGTCAATCTTTGTTTTTAAGGAGAGCTATTTAATTACTTCATACCTCTCTTAGGTACACGTCCTTCCCGTGACCGTGGCCACTTCGAGCCCAAGGCCACTGTCATAAATTTGGGGCAAACATAATTGGCTTAACTAATAAGCAGCTATTTCTCAGTTTCATTGTTTAAGTATGGCTATAATGAAAAGTCTGGATTAAAGTATTGGGACCTTCCAAACATTCCAAAAGAAAGGCCCCCATGTCCTTTCATCTCCGACATGTATATGTCGGGGTAACGTTGGAAGTCGGGGCGTGTAACGATCTTCTTGTGAGTTGGCCATCGTTGTTGTATACCAGATGATACTTATTGAAGCGAATGTATTACAAAGGTTAGCAAGTGATAGCGGTGATTGAACAATCGAGATGTCGATGACGATAAGTTTAGATTCGATAACGAATACACGGTCAACGGGATGACGATTGCGATTTGGGACTCGACGTACTTGTTCACTGGACTAGTCGAACTTCTCGTACTCCAAGTCCAAGTGGAACTGCCCTCGTATACTCCTCTCTGTACCTCTTTGTATCCCTCGGGTCAATCTTTGTTTTTAAGGAGAGCTATTTAATTACTTCATACCTCTGTTAGTTACACGTCCTTCCCGTGACCGTGGCTACGTTCAGTGACACGTTATGTCACTTCGAGCCCAAGCCCACTGTCATAAATCTCGGGCAGACGTAATTGTCTTAACTCATAAACAGTTATTTCTCAGTTTTATTGTTTAACTCGTTGACGCCAGCGCCGATATTCATGGTTTTCTCCGTGGGGCGGCGTCCGAATTCACTGTCTGCTTCGTGGGGCGGCGGTGGGTCACATTAGACACGACCGCAATTTTTCAACTTTGACCTCAATTTATAGCAAAATTACAAAAGCTATACGATTCCTGTTGAGTTCAATAAATTCCGTGGACTTTAACTAATACATTGATATACAATAGTTTGTCAATATCAATTTGCATACATCTATAAATGCTAAGTAAAGCTGACGGGACCAGCTTTGGCACTAATTTTGTACTCTTGTCGATTTTTCTCAAAAAGTAGAGGTCTGACGCGAATTCTGACCATCGCGCGCAATTCTGTGAACATTTTTCTATCAGAAACGTTCATAGCGCGAATCAACAAATTTTTCAATTCCGTACAGGAAAAAAGAATAGTCATGCGTGTCCGCCGGATAACAACGGCACGGGTAAAGAACACGCACGACGAAAATCGTGTTAGGTTACGTAAAATGGACTGACAAAAGGCCAGTATGTATGCTAGCTACTTCCAAAAATCATAGGTGTGTTATTGTTCAGGGGGAAAATAGTAAATTAAAGCCAGACACTGTTTTTTTTTTTTTTTTTTTTTTTTTAATGATGCTAAAAAGGGGGTTGATCTATCCGATCAGACGTCATCCTATTATAGTTGTTTACGCAGAACCATACAATGGTATAAAAAAATTGTAATGGAATTAATATGTGGGACTTGCCTCGTAAATGCGTGGTGCGTACATAGTAAATGGGGTACTACAAGTATTAAAATTTTAAAATTTCGCGAAGAAATTATTTATCACCTTTTAAATATAGCGAATCCCCACAGAGAAGAAATGCCAAGTGAAAATGAAGTACTGCCCAAAAAACGATCACATTCTCTGCAGTCGTACCAAGGGCCCGCGAGCAAAACGAAACGGCGGTGTAAAGAAAGTTGTAAACGCATTTCTAGAATAAAAGGTAGAGAGTGTGCCGCGAAAAGAACGAAAAAAGTAACAACATATTGCGATCGTTGTAGGAGCCAGCCGGCATTCTGCCTAACTTGTTTTAAAAAATTGCACGAAGAAAGGAAATAATTATGTTAAGTTTATAATATCGAATTGTTATGTTTTTACTATTGTATGTCTGCTTATAATGTTGAGATAGAATAATATAAACCTATTTCATACTACCTGTTTATACACGCGTGACCCATCGGTGGGTCACGCCACCTCGCAGAGCGGGCGCGTCTGACCCGCCGGTGGGTCGCGCCGATATCAACGTGTTAGGTACGGCTATAATAAAAAGTCTGGACTAAAGTAATGGGGACTTTCCCAAACATCCCAAAAGAAAGGCCCGGATGTCCTTTCATCTTCGACATATATTAGTTTATTGAATTATGCACAAATATAATAATAGAAATATAACGAAATGGGTCATACCTAATTCAATAAAATAATATAAAACAGAAATTGTTCTTCATCTATTATCATCTTACGAAACGGAAGAATCTTTTCGGACATCCTAACATAAGAATACCAAAGTTAGAAGATGAAATTAGGAAAAAGTTCTTATTGGTGTGCGTATTTTCCTAATCGCGATACAGTCGTATTCGCGATACTCGAGGGTAGTTTGGAAAAAATTTGACGTAAAATAGACGTTATTATGTACATCCATATAAGTTGTTCATGGTGGGTGTTCAAATATTTCCGTGAGTCACTACTGTGCTACTAGTATCATATTTTTACACGTGACATCATTGACCTCGTGCAATTTCCAAGGTGGCACTGAACGAACTATGAACGACGGCTTGGCCAAGTATTTCGCTTTTATTTCTCCTAAAAGATCCGGATAATATTTCGCAAAAAAAAATACGGCACTCCACGATGGAAACTGAACGCCGAAACGTTAACAAGGCAGAATCACGTTTAACATAGCAGCGAGGAATAACGAGAGATTCGATCTTCAAGAAGATCGTAAAGTGTTCACCTTGCGTAACATCTTTTCGTCGCCATCGTTGAATCGTTGATACGCCGTTGTCCCTGTTTAAATGCAAATCGTTACACGCACGTTTCCTCGTATCTGTATCGTTGCATTTATTCCACTCATTGAGCGATAAACGTTAATTGGCTATTGCAATTTAGATTGTTCGCAAGTCGTACCTGCAGTAAACATGCATCGAATCGAGTTCAATGAGACGTGCTGGCTGAAACGTTCTATCGTAAGTTAAACGCTACAGAATAACATCGATTCGACGTAATTTAGAACGAACGATTCGTTAAGAATAAATAATTTCGCTAGACCTTTCGCGAGATTTGGAATTTGAAAAAATAAAGTTCAATGATAGATAGACTTTTCGATTAAAGTTTCATTGTTCCCAGAGTTTTCTCAAATTGAAGATTTTGTCACTTGCAGAGCCTCTATCGCTTTATCTCAACGTTAAAATTACAGATTTTGTCATTCGTAGATTCTTGAACAATCTTCGTCTTCAGACAACTTCAGACAACTCTGTGCTTAAATTCAATTTTAATAGAAAAATCGACATATTTCCAAACGTTAGGATACAACGCTATGGCTGTTCGTAATGTCTTGGAGGTTCATCAAACGATCCATTAAAAACAAATATCAAGCTTGTATGTATTGTACTTCTCGTATTCTGTATTTATTTTATTTTTAGAAGAGACACGCTTGCGATATTCGACTCGCGTTCGACTGCTTCCTAACCTAACTACGCGACTCGTTCGCTTGCGTTGGAACCTATTTTTTCGATAAATTAGTATGCTTTTCAGCCAACGAATAGAACGTAACTCTGGTATTGCGTGAGTATAATATCAGACAATGAATATGATCCACTTTCGCGAATTGTACAACACAGTAGCACGTAAAAAGTGATATATCTCGATTATCGCGCGAGCACGACATTATCTCGTGATACGTCCGATCGAATCTTCGATTAGTTGCCAATTGTTGCCTGTCAAAATCTCAGTTAATATGTATATGGTTTTATGTCGTTGATATCTAGCTGTTTTCTCTCGTATGACACTTTAATTGCAACTATTCCTTTCATCGTACATGTAACTGTCTTAACATTATGAAATTGCAGATAACGCTTATCGATGTTATCTTCTTCGCGAGCTCGTCAAACACATAGTAAACTTATCAGCTCGTAACTGTAATTATAGCTTCGTTTATGCAATACGACAATTTTCTCTTTACTTTTTGATTTTGTGTTCTCCGAATGTTCTCGAGTATAACGAACGAGATCGAGCGAAACTGCGTTTGAAGCATTAAACACAGCTTTTTATCGTTCTTGCACTGATATTTATACTTTAATCCGTAGGATGATCGTAAGACCGTAATGAGCGTTCTTTAAGCAGAGCAACGCAATTAAATTAATCCAATCGACGGATAAGAGGTTATTTATTCGATCGTAACACGTGAAACGTTCGTTTTTCTCTCGATCAATATTAATATCCTCTTAGCTTTCATCCGACTGTGTTTATTCATTGGCGCGTGTACAGTTGATACAGCTTTGTTTCGATCAAGATACTTATATTTTTATTTATACATCTCATAGAATATAGATGTATATTTTATGTGTAACTTAATTTATATTAATCTCCGAAACTGGACAAGTCTTATCCGAGAAGGCTTACGTTATCAAAATTGGAAAATTTTCTAAAATTATTGATTCCATTTTTCGACTACCCGCGACCAAAGCGGAACTTTCGTCAAACAAACGTAGAGAACACAGAAAAGTAAATAAACCTAATAGAAAAGTTTCAAAATTACTTTGCGATTTAATTGCACAAAGGACGCCATAGCGTTTTAAAAATTCCACTAATTGTAAAATAATTCGAAATTCGATTTCATATTTGATTATCTTCTTATTGAAATTAAATTTCGAATATGTATATATAGTGATAATACACAGAATTTTTTATTAATTTAACGATACAAGGTAGCCGCTCCTACGCTAATCCTGCATTTGTCTATTTAAACTCGGCAATTTTCGGGATTGAAGAGAGCAAAAGGAAGCGACTCTTTAGACGAGAAACGTAACAAACGAAATGTTCGAACACCGCTAATCGTTTCCTTGTGCAAGGCCGAGAATTTCGTAACGAGGAAGCTCTCAATTACACCAGGTGTCATTCAGCCGAGTGAGAAAGGGCCACCGTTTTAGGTGTCAAACTAATACGACAGTAATTACGACCTACACTCACCATATCTTAACAGGATAAACGGCTTGAATATAATAATTTTTCTCTGAGACACGACCGTTTAAAATATTTCACGTAACGCAATCATGGCTGGATGGACGTTTAAAAACATAGAATACAAAAGTAAAAATGACATATGACGTTTAAACAGTTCGAAATAACTGTCTTACGATAACAGTTTCTTATTCCTTTGATTTATTTTTACGTGTAGAATAACCTTCTCAGTATACCGTGTGACTTGCGACGTTTCGCATGCAAATACATGTGAGATATTGGGTGTAGTGCGTTAAATAATCACTCGGTGTTTAGGTCAACAATATATTTATTAACAAGTGTCTTCTTTTGATCGTGTCGCGTATCGCTCTCGGTTTCGCTAGTCAATCTCGCTGCGCGGTTACAACTCGACTTTATCGCTTCCTGGTTCAAACTTAACTGTCGATCGGATTCGATTCTTTTCTTTTTGTCGCCCCTCAATATCCCCACTATCCACGCGTTTGTTAGGCGTTCGCGACCGTTGCCATGCACGCCTTCTTCTCGAACATTCGGCGGAAGGACCGTTGGGATATTGATGGTCCATTAGGCACTTCGCTTCGCGCGATATACATTGTTGCCGAGTGCTGCCACAAATGTAACTGCTCTGGAAAGTGTTTATTTGTACGATTTGGGGAACGATCATCTCTTTATGCTCGAAATTTCCTGTATTTTCGATATCAGCTACAAAAATACATACTCGTGGCTCTTTATATCAAATAAATATCGTTACGCTCGGATATCCTGCACGTTTCATTACGTGCAAAATTTTAAACACCGAGCCAGAGTTTCTTCTTACGCTCGCCCTACTGTTCAGCATTGTTCTTTATTCATTTATAGCTTTAATCCTTTCGCTTCGGCAGTCCAGTCCGCCGAAGTACTGTCACTGAACGGAAACGCGCGCCAGAAATACGCACAGTGTGCATGGTTACTGTATATACGTTTCCCTAAGTGTTAAATAACAATAATTCTTATAAGAACCGTATATGAAATATCGTTTCACTGTCAATGGATTTAATAGATTTTTTAGCACGAAACAGTATACGATCGTTTGGATGTTTGAAATATATTGCGTGAAACGTTTTGATGTTGTTTCAACAATGAGTAACTTTAAGAAGTGATTAATCCAATATGTCAATAAAATCAACAGAAAATGTTCTGCCGATAACGAAAAAATATATTATTGACTATATAGATGGCACTTGTATATGTATCATGTTGGATACCGATCGTATGGGGTGCCGAACTCAGGAGTCGTTGCGTGGTCGCCGCCTATAAGCGGCGCTCGAAACGAAAGTGTTAAACGTTTATATCTCTATACGTTTACATATCTGAATCAGTTTATATCTGTAAGCCTTATATCTGTAAGAAATTCTTAGACTATCCTAGCATCAGTAACCTCATGAATCCATAAAACACTTAATTCCGTCATTGGTAGCTGTCTGTCATAACCCGGGATTCAGGAGTTTTCCTTCCTTTTACCGGTATGTACTGTTACACACTCCATTAAGGTTTATCGCGTGTTATGGTCGCTCAGAAAAATCCGCGGGATTACTATGCGAACCCTCACGAGTCGCTCCGCGTACTTTCGAGTGGCTGTAACGTGAAGGTGGTCACTTGCAGAAGAAGTTTTGCCAATCGTATTAATTAAATCGATCAGCAATTTTGCAAACTCAAAATGTATAAACAACGAATTTGCGTGTTTCTTGCCCGTCAACAAGTTTGTTGTTTATACGCAAGTGTAAAGAACTATAAGAGCCTCATCTCGAGCAGTTTAGAGTTAGTGTGCATTTCTAGTTTCTAGTTTAAGTTGCTTAGCCCGTTTTTAAGTCAGAAAAATTCACACCAGTTTATAATAAATTTCACAGTTCTTTATACCAGCAAGCGATCTTTGCAATCCTTTATCCTACGAGCTGATTATCTTTAGTAACCCTTTATTTGATGGCAAATAATCTTTGTCAACTATTTTATCTTACTGGTAACTGCTTGTCAGTTTATCGTTCCGATGGCAAATAATCTTTGGCGCTACATCTCTCGCGCCTAGTGTCTCGAACAAATATTAATATTTATAAACGTGAAATAAAATGTTTGTGAGGAGTGTTCTATATAATCAGACTAAATATATACAGCAACCGAGACTTAGCATATACGTTAGAAAAATTATACGGTAAACACCACGATACAGATATAACAGATATAGATATAGCACGTTCAAAGCAAATAAAATACTATTAAGCGTGCATGTTTATGTAAACAAACATTATAGCAGGCTTTAAGCCTCGCTACAACAAATAATATAAATACGTATGAAATTTATTTATGCTACTATATACGTCTGACACAAATTTAGGCAAACTGTCAAATATATGTATATATATATATTTGTGTCAGACGTATACCATGAAAGAGACAAAGCGTAATTCGGTTAACCAGGATGTGTGAAACTTTGTCGTTCACTTATCGATATCTATCGCGTCGTAAAACGATTAGGGTAGAAACGGGTGCACGCCATAACGCACATTCTGCGGAATTCGAAAGGAAAAGGAAATGTCGATTATCTACAATCCCGGCCAAAATGATAGCACATTTACGCTATCGTTAGTTTCTCAGAGACAATTTAAGGTTTTTCTAAACGTACCGAATGACACATAAATTTCACGACGCAGAAAGAAGGAATTTATTATTAAATAAAGTCGTCCTCGCTAACGTTCGCTGTATGCAGAGGAAACACATCGATTCCATAGGTGAAACGACAGCTCACTGACGACAAATTTACATGAATATTTAGCCGGAAAATAAATAATTTACGTTGCAATTAATATAAAGTTAACGACGAGTATAACCGCCTCTTCTGTTCTCTAGAACTTTGACCAACCGATGTAGCAAGAAATCGTATAGTTTTCGAATGGTACTTTGAGATAAATTGGCCCATTTTACCGTAACAGATTCCTTTGGTCGTTGAATATTATATCGTATGTATCGTCTTGCACTCTTGTGCTATTGTGTTGGAAACTAAGTGATTGGGGATTTTGTCAACACCACCTAGTGACAAAATTTGCAATCACTTAGTTTCCAACCTAATGCTTTGTCCGGAATTGTATCTGTCGATCGTGTTACTATGTTTACAATTTATTATCTCGACGAAAGTTTTCCAGCATGAAACCAGCGATGAACCGGTTAAAGGAGAATTATGCTCGCCCCAAGAAGATAACGTACGTCAATCATTTGATCGTGTCATTAACGTGGATGAATGGAAATTAATCATTGGGTCGTTCCGACGGACAAAGCCTTAATCGCACGTTAATGCTTCGCGGACAATTAAAACTTTCTTCTCGCGATCATACGGTTGTTTCGAATTACACTAAGGAATGCTAATGACGTATAACTATCTCGTAAAAAGAATATCAGTTTTCTTCGGATAAATTAATTCTTACGACCTCTTTTGTTTCGTTTGTTGTCTGGATTCCTGTAACTGATATTTCCATAAACAAAATTATTAATAGAAGTTTGCGTAGGCGAGTTATTATTTGCCGAATATGCCGATAGATAAATATGTTTACCAGCCAGTTAATAAGTCGAATAACAAAGCTCTGTGCGATTTCTTTCGACAAACTTTTTATTTTTAATATTACGAGAAAGATACACGATTACACGTATACATACGTATAGAGAATATCTTATAAGAAATTAATTTCTTCAGTTTCGAGTAAACAAAGGAATCTTTTGCTGTTTAGTTTGCGAGTAGAAAGAAATTGGGTACGAAGATTCTTTAGAAAATTATTCAAATTGAAAAGAAACTATTTCTCTTTTTTTTGTTAGTAGATTCGTAGAAACACTATATGCGCAATACAATACTTCATGATGGCGATTTATAGCATAGCGAATTTGTATTCGTATCGTGGTAAATCATAATCTTTACTTTTTATTTATTATTCATTTTTACTAAACCTAATTTTTTCACCTATCGTTAGTCCTTCCTTATAAAAATATTTACAAACAACGCATACGATGTTTTCATCGCAATTTTTACACTCTGTGTTCCTTTGTACTCAATTCTATCAAACCTAATCTCATTTAACTTCTCCTTATCTCTTCTATATCAAAAATATATTATAAACAAGATTATAAACAAGCATTGTACGCGTGTATGCCATAATTTATCGTAATTTCCATGTTCTCTTTTAACAATTTACCGATCGATAGCCAGTTAATCTGTTTTTGTCGCCGACGCTTACCGATCGATAGCCTATTAATCGGTCTTTTGTCGTCGACGCTTACCGGCCGATAGTCTATGAATCGGCTTTTTCTCACCGACGATCTTTCTCATTATTTGAGCAGTAATTTGTTATTTAGTACTAAGGTATCTTGCTCAGTTGCGTCAGTTTCGTTGCTTTGTAAGCTCCCGCAGTTTTATACCAATTTGAAAAACTTACCGATCGCGATGAACGAAAAGAATGGTATTGGATGGTCTAAACCGAAACAGAGCCGGCGCCACGGAGAATCTGCGCTCGATCTGCCGGTCGGTCGTGCGTATGCTGTTGAACCTCTAGCGGTCGGTAAAGTGTTAATATTCTCATTATCTACTTTATTCATTTCTGATATTTCATCGTGTAATCTTCATCGTCGAGTTGGTCGCATCGTTAGATCGAATAATCGCTAGTACACTCGCGATAATCGATTATTCGTCGTTGTAAAAATGTCGACCGTATTCTTTTCCTTTTATTAATATGACAGTCGAATTACAAGTTGCATCCGGCTCGTGATTCAAGATTCACGTGTACCATCGCGAGAAATCGGCGGATACATTACTTTGTTATTGTTAGCGCGCGCGAATAAGTAAGTACACGCGTGTCGTTGATTTCTCGCGGTTCAACGTTTCTCCCCTCGGCCACGAAGCTCAATTCGCACGCGAGCACGCACGGTTATTACTTAAGAAGTCAATAAATGACACACGCTCGACTTATTGTTAGTCCTGCGATTGGCACATTTCGCCACGCCAAACGTTCGTTCCGCGGCGAAATCTTCGTGATGGAATATTACACGACTCTATGGACGGATATTAACTATTTTATTGGATCTAAATTTTTTTCTGTTTTTTTTTTTTTATAGTTCAAGCGTCAGTTTCTTTCCAATTTAAAGAATTTTATATAGATGTTTGAAGTCACGATTGGTTTGCTTCGCTAAGATTTGCAAATCTAAATCATTGAAAATTCGCGCTAGTTTAAATAAATTAATTAAAGGTAAATTAAATAAATAATTCAGGTAAATTAAAATTACGTAGAATTGTTTGATCGATTTGTTTCTATGGGTAGCTGAAAATTGAAAGTGCATGGATTTGAACAACAGAGCAAAGAGTATTTTAATTCTAATTGAAGAAATTTTTGCTTTGTTTTATAAAATTCTTTTTTTTAGAAAATAAGCTAACAACCTTCATCCCTTTGGTGAACAATAGCGCAGATTATAATACGCTCAAGTTTGAAAGAATATAAGTTAATCATAGTAAAGTCCTTGCTATTGCTGGAATACCCGAGTACCGAAATTTATTCGTCATGACTGGAAATCCAATGACGAATATGCGAAGAACCGGACCTTTCATCGAACGTGAAGCTTCCCGATCTTGGGACTGCGGAATCAATTTTTTTTTTTATTATTTAATTTGTACTTTACAATTTGTCCAGATGGACATTTGGTAACTTTTTCTAGCTTAATAGGGAATTAAATGGCAAGAATGTGGATAAAGTGATCGAAACATGAAATACGTACAGTACTCAGAGTATATTTAATATTTTATTTACTGTTATATGCATTAAAATAATAATTTACAATTTTGATAGAAGAAAACAAGTTTATCTTTACATTTTCTTACAACAAACATAACCTCTTTACGGTCACCATATTACCCGCCGTTGAGTACATCCTTTCCACGTTTGCGGATGTTGCGGGAATGTAGAGATATATTTTTGCTAAACTAAAGACTTAACAGAGAGTTTTGAAAATTTTGCTTCCCTTTCTTTCTTTCTTTTTTTTCAATTATCCACCAAGTTACGCGACGAAGAGGTTATGTTCGATTCGCGGCTTCGCTAAATACATTGAAAATCTTACGAATGACTGGCCTTGCCATTATTATCGTTTTTTGCAAATATAAAATTTAGAGCAGCTTCTTTTATGTTTCCTATACGCCTGGACATATTATCGTCCGTACTTAACGTCTTACGTAATAATAAGAAGTAAGACAAACGAGGGACATTAACTATAGGTATGTGAACAGTACATTGCAATAGGAATCTCGAGGATAAATCAACCGTGACTCTGCGACGGTTATTTTGAAAGTACGTACGTACATAGTTCCATTTATGGTAGAATCTTATGCCTCGATAGGTTTCACTGATGTCTCTGCAAAGGTTAAATCAATTTACGATTCTTGCACTGCTCTCGGTATCATCGTGTTTTTACTTCAGTAAAATTACTAACTTTGAAAGATCGATCTTTTAGAGTTACGTTAATATCGTAACAACCTTCGTATATCTTTATTGTTTATTTTTTTAAATTTAATGACATAATTTATAATATCGTTCGTCTTTTGTGAATTTCTTTTTCCATCTTCGTTATTGGCGGCGACTAATTATCAGGAGTAATTATTCTCCAGGACAATCGATACTTGCCCAAATTCTAACCGATTTAAAAGTGTAGAAATCGTTGTTACGTTATCCTGTTTCGTTGTAAAGATCGATCTTTCAGAGTTATATTAATACCGTAACAACCATTATATATCTTTGTTATTTATTTTGTTAAATTTAACGTGAAAGAACAATGCACCGTTCGATAGAATCTCCTATACGTCTCTCCTTAATTTATAATATTGTTTGTTCTTTCTGAATTTCTTTTTTCGTCTAATTATCAGGAGTAATTATTCTCCAGGACAATCGATACTTGCCCAAGTTCTAACCGATTTTAAGGGTAGAAATCTCTGTTACGTTATCCTGTTTCGTTATAAAGATCGATCCTTCAGATTTACGTTAATACCGTAACAACCATTATATATCTTTGTTATTTATTTTGTTAAATTTAACGCGAAAGAACAATGCACCGTTCGATAGAATCTCCTATACGTCTCTCCTTAATTTATAATATTGTTTGTTCTTTCTGAATTTCTTTTTTCGCCTAATTATCAGGAGTAATTATTCTCCAGGACAATCGATACTTGCCCAAGTTCTAACCGATTTTAAGGGTAGAAATCTCTGTTACGTTATCCTGTTTCGTTATAAAGATCCATCTTTCAGATTTACGTTAATACCGTAACAACCATTATATATCTTTGTTATTTATTTTGTTAAATTTAACGTGAAAGAACAATGCACCGTTCGATAGAATCTCCTATACGTCTCTCCTTAATTTATAATATTGTTTGTTCTTTCTGAATTTCTTTTTTCGCCTAATTATCAGGAGTAATTATTCTCCAGGACAATCGATACTTGTCCAAGTTCTAACCGATTTAAAAGTGTAGAAATCCTTGTTACGTTATCCTGTTTCGTTGTAAAGATCCATCTTTCAGATTTACGTTAATACCGTAACAACCATTATATATCTTTGTTATTTATTTTGTTAAATTTAACGCGAAAGAACAATGCACCGTTCGATAGAGTCTCTGTACGTCTCTCCTTAATTTATAATATTGTTTGTTCTTTCTGAATTTCTTTTTTCGTCTAATTATCAGGAGTAATTATTCTCCAGGACAATCGATACTTGCCCAAGTTCTAACCGATTTTAAGGGTAGAAATCTCTGTTACGTTATCCTGTTTCGTTATAAAGATCGATCTTTCAGAGTTACGTTAATATCGTAACAACTTTCGTATATCTTTATTGCTTATTTTTTTAAATTTAGTGTTGAAGAATCGTCTCTCCTTACTGTTTATGACATAATTTATAATATCGTTTCTTCTTCGTGAATTTCTTTTTTTGTCTTCGTAATTGGCGGCGACTAATTATCAGGACTAATCATTCTCGGAGATAATCGATATTTGCCCAAGTTTTAACCAATTTAAAAGTGTAGAAATCCCTGTTACGTTATCCTGTTTCGTTATAAAGATCGATCTTTCAGAGTTATATTAATACCGTAACAACCATTATATATCTTTGTTATTTATTTTGTTAAATTTAACGCGAAAGAACACTGCACCGTTCGATAGAGTCTCCTATACGTCTCTCCTTACTGTTTATAACATAATTTATAATATCGTTTCTTCTTTCTGAATTTCCTTTATTCGTCTTCGTAATTGGCGGCGACTAATTATCAGGACTAATCATTCTCGGAGATAATCGATATTTGCCCAAGTTTTAACCGATTTAAAAGTGTAGAAATCTTTGTTACGTTATCCTGTTTCGTTATAAAGATCGATCTTTCAGAGTTATATTAATACCGTAAGAACCATTATATATCTTTGTTATTTATTTTGTTAAATTTAACACGAAAGAACAATGCACCGTTCGATAGAGTCTCCTATACGTCTCTCCTTACTGTTTATAACATAATTTATAATATCGTTTCTTCTTTTTGAATTTCCTTTATTCGTCTTCGTAATTGACGGCGACTAATTATCAGGACTAATTATTATTCTCGAGGACAATCGAACGTTGTATTCGCCGATATTTGTCCAAGCTCCAATCGACTTAAAGGGTAGAAATCCCTGTTACGTTATCCAGCAATTGCGCGTCGATTGTTCGCAGAAGTGGCTTGTTAACGAAGCGGAATAGTACCAGAGAAAATGGAAGGAAGCCGGTAGGCAGATGTTCAGTCACGTTTCCGTGAGAAATGTATCGTCCGATTGGCATCTTCCATTGAACTTCGCGCGACCTTAGCTCGATCGGCAGCTCGTCGAAGAAAAGCTCCGCTTACGTCGCAATTTCAACGGCAGATCGTTCCGTTATCTCGCGAATATGGAATTGCAGTCGAATAAAAAATTTGAACTTTCCCCTGAAAAAAATATTGTCCGAGATCAGCGATTTTCAAAGAAATTATATAAACTACCGATAAGAGATATTTTATTTCTTTTTTCATCCTAGAGAATTAAGTAATAAATGCTGATAAAAGATATTTCTTTTTATCATAGAGAAGCAAGAAGACCAGTTATAGCAAACGATAAAACGCATCTAAAGATATTCGATTTCGCAAAACGTTACAGAAAGCTTCTTCCTATTTTTCTTTTTACAAATTGTGCGAATCTTTTTTTTTTACTATCTCGTAAAAAATTTGTTCGACTAAAAATTTGACGCGTATTGTATCAGTAATTTAACTTTAAATTCCTTAAATTTAAAAACTTCTCTTTTAATTCTCTTTTACATTTTACTTTGCTATAACGTGTTTGCGAAGATTTTTTTTTTCTATCGAAAACCGTTTGTTGTATCCGAACCTAACGTCTACAGACGTTGAACGAGAAACTGTTTTAACGGTGCACGTTTTGTTACTTGGTCGAGTTAAATATAATTTTTTTTAGATTGGTCAGACGATACGTAACGATACATAAAATCAGGGATACACATAACGTATGTTCTTGATATTTTTACGTAACGTTCTCGTCCTCGCAAGTACATTTTTTAAACTTTTATTTTTCTCGATGTATGTAAATGAGTAAAGAGATTTATACGCCACGCGATCTTGGCATCGATTCTCGTGTATGCCTTATTCATTTACGTTGATGTTTAGTGGGTTGCGAATCGTCGATGGTATATAACTTTTGAGAATTTGGGTTAATCGTGTTTTCAATTTTTAAACGTATCATTCGTTGACACGTTTCACAGTCAACTAGTAACAAATGTGTAGGATACGTTAGGTTGAAAATGATAACACTTCGATCTTTGCCAAGCAACGTTTTAATAGTTTAAAAAAGATACGATAAAAATCATAAATAGTAAGAATATAATAATAAAAATACAATATAATTATCGTTTCACTGAAGTTTCAATTTCTTAAGAATTAAAAAATACCATTTCATGAAAAATCAATTTACGCTTTGTCAGTTGATTAAAATATTTGAAGAATTATTAATAACAATAGTAATTATTCAGATGGCTAAAATAAAAATGCGATATAATTTGATAACGAACAGTGTATTATTTTGTGAAAAATAGCTGTAATCTAAGCTTAGCGACTGATTGTAAAATTTGATAAATTTCCAAAATGTTTGTTTCATGATTGCAGATGGAAATGCATAAAAATCCCAACGCGAAGAGGAGTTCGTTGCGTGGTGACGAGATGACGTTGAAAGAACCTCACAGGTAAATAAATACCTATCATGTTTTGTCATAAAATATTCACTATATTTAAGTTTCAAAGCATGTACAATGTTTGCATTTTAAATCGTGTTGTACGTATCAAATTTTTCGCATCTGCTCGTTTGTCATGTCACGTGCCTGTAATTTCTCTACTTGGACTGACAGCGAGTCGATTCGATGATTTATGAGATGTATTGTAATATTTATGTTGCTGATTAAGAATTTATTGCTTCCCGCCAGTCTGTTGTCATCGTTTCGTCATAAATTTTTATTTAAGACTATTGTTTTTAAATACTTTACAGAAGCGATCGAGTATTTCTGTCGACCGAATCTGTTTTGTATAAATTTTCAATTTCGATGATCAGCCTGTTGCTTTCTAGATTTTTAAAGGACAAACTATTCAAATTTATATAATGTCTGTGAATCAAAAATTAAAATAAATCGACAGGCTGTCGTGTGATTTTTAAGCGAGAGCAGACAGTGTTTAGCAACAGAGGAAATATTTACAAATAAATTCTTCTTTATATTATTTTAAACGCAGACAAAATTATTGAAGAAAATGTCAAGTATATTTACGTGTCTGTTTGATATTTGCTAAAAAAGTATATTTTATCTTACATTTCCTACTCGATACTTCGCATTTTGATTTAACATTAAAAACAGAATTAAAATTCAGTTTTTAATTTTAATTAATTCATTGAAATTGATCTTTCAGTTTGCAATTTTATTCTTACATTTTCAATTCGATACTTAGCATTGCAATTTAGTATTAAAAACAGAATTAAAATTTAGCTTTTAATTTTAATTAATTCATTGAAATTGATCTTTCAGTTTGCAATTTTATTCTTACATTTTCAATTCGATACTTAGCATTGCAATTTAGCATTAAAAACAGAATTAAAATTCAGTTTTTAATTTTAATTAATTCATTGAAATTGATCTTTCAGTTTGCAATTTTATTCTTACATTTTCAATTCGATACTTAGCATTACAATTTAGCATTAAAAACAGAATTAAAATTTAGCTTTTAATTTTAATTAATTCATTGAAATTGATCTTTCAGCTTTTAATTTTAATTAATTCATTAAAATTGATCTTTCAGTTTTTAATTTTATTCTTACATTTTCAATTCGACACTTCGCATTTTGATTTAGCATTAAAAACAGAATTAAAATTCAGTTTTTAATTTTAATTAATTCATTGAAATTGATCTTTCAATTTTTAATTTTGTTCTTACATTTTCAATTCGACACTTCGCATTTTGATTTAGCATTAAAAACAAAATTAAAATTCAGTTTTTAATTTTAATTAATTCATTGAAATTGATCTTCCAGTTTGTAATTTTATTCTTACATTTCCTACTCGATACTTCGCATTTTGGTTTAACATTAAAAACAGAATTAAAATTCAGTTTTTAATTTTAATTAATTCATTGAAATTGATCTTTCTGTTTGCAATTTTATTCTTACATTTTCAATTCGATACTTAGCATTGCAATTTACCATTAAAAACAGAATTAAAATTTAGCTTTTAATTTTAATTAATTCATTGAAATTGACCTTTCAGTTTGTAATTTTATTCTTACATTTTCAATTCGACACTTCGCATTTTGATTTAGCATTAAAAACAAAATTAAAATTCAGCTTTGATTAAAAACGTGATCTTTGAATTTGATCCTTAATTTATGCCACGATATTATAAAACCACTAGACGATTTTATCAAATCATTAATTAAACATGTTTGAAAACTTCCATTCCAAATGTCCTCGATCCTCTAGCGCCAAAAATATTCTTCGATTTAAGATTTTTGCAAACTTTCATCTTTTCCATTTTTAACGTTTGTATCTTTTCTTCCTATCAACGTTTCTACTAATTTCACATATTTCCCTTCGTGTTTTCCATTCTCCATTACTCGTATCTCTTACGATCAAAAATTTCCACTAACTTCGTCGACGTCGTACGACAAATTTTCCGCACCATTAATTTTCATATCTTTTTCCTTTAGCTTCGTAAGGTATTTGGAATGCCTTAATGGAACATGAATGCCATAATCGCGATCTACAAGAATTTCTGCATCTATCGCTTCTTATCCAGTTCATCGTTACCCAAAATAGTCAGTGGAATGGACTGGTTACCACTAAACGGTCAAATTGCGAAACTAGCAGGTCTTATATACGTGTTCCTGTTTCAATGGCAAGACCGGAGCCAAAAGTGACGTAGTTCGTTGGCACCTAACGATATTTCTTCGATCTGGTATCGAACTAGTGAAACTTGTGCGGTATTCCACGTACCTTTCGTCTTTCGATTTATATTCTCACACGGTAGAAATTATTTAATTGACAATCGTCAGATCTTTCGTTTTAATCCATCTAATTGTCTTGTCTATAATTTGTATTCTTGCCTATAAAAATTTATCAGCTGGTCGATCATTTGAAAGATTCTATTCAAAATTTTAACAGTACGAACAAAAATGAGATATAATATTTATCATACAAGATTGTTCGCGATTCGTTCAAACTTTCTACTTTAAATTCGCAATTTTCCAAAACATTTATAACGATTGTAAGCAAACATTATATCAAAATCTGTTCTATCTTCATGGTAGCAACGTGATTTCCTCGTGGTTTCTTCGTACATCGATCGATCTTTAATCTTTCATTTATTCAAGGATATGGAGGATAGAGACGTTATTCTTCGTTGCCATAAATTTCTCAGTTATTTAATGCAGCAAGATCTTCCTGTTCGATAAAAAATCTTCCTTTAACGCATTTTTCTCGTTTTAATTTGCTCAAGATACGATAATAGTTCGTTTAAATTAATCCTAGTTTGGCTGAAGCTTCGTGTCGCTTTTATTCGAGGAAGAATATTCTTACGTACGGTGTCTGCGTTTAAAATGGTGAAGTTAGTTTAATTATAGTGGTCGTTTCGTCGAATACCGTTGCTTGTGTAGGTTTTGAAAGGAAAATCGGCCACGTTGCTCAAACAGGAATTATAAATAACGAATGATAAATTCGACGTTGTGTCAGTGCTTGTTGTCCAAGTAGGAAAGTTCAAAATGTTTGTTCAGACTAGTAAAAACGTGTTTCTAACAAGTGGTCTAGAGCTGTATTACCTTGAAACGTTAATGTCAGATCGCGCATATAGCATACTTTCCCAGTCACTCGATTTATTACGATTTTTCCACTGGCTATGTTGCGTTTCCTAAGAAATTTGTTACGTAGAACGCGTCTTCTGCTCGTTTGTTTCTGCTTTGCAAAAATATTAAACCGAAGAATATTTTTGGCGCTAGAAGATCGAGGACATTTGGGATGGAAGTTTCCAAAGATTTTTAATTAATGATTCGATAAAATCGTAAATTCGCTGCGTCTCTGATCTCATACTTGAAATTTTGCAAATTACAATTCCTGTCGAGTATTCGCTCTTTTCGATCTTTCAAGTTCCGTAAATTTCTATCGTTCGTTTGCGATATGGAAAATTATTCGCACGTTTATTAATATTTTATTTATAAATCTCGTGTCGGCTCGTGTCGAATTATTGTCGGCGTTGATCGTTCGATGATCGTTAACATCGTCGCCGATATAATTTCCAAATTGGCTGTTATTCAACCTCGTTTACAATTCGAGTGAAAGTAGAGCGCGTTTGGTGCATTCTAGCGTCGACGAGTCTACGATAGACGCCGGTGCTATGGTAATCGTAAATCTTACGAGCAACTGGTTTGACGTTCATGGGAAAAGTTAGACGTAACTTTATACAGAGCTGTGCTCGGTGGCACTGCATTCTAACTGCACTTGTTGCAACTCGGGTTTCTTTAACAGAAAAAGAACGCGCGGCAATTAGAGGTTTTATTGCCACGGATTTTTACGTAATCTGCGTGCAGCCTCTCGAATTCTCGTGAATGGAAGATTCGTTCTACGATGATCGCGTGATATCGTGCGGGAAACTATTAACCGTAGCAAAGAATTCTATGCTTTTAGTTTCACGATCTGCAACGGCATTTCTCGATCTTGATCTACAGCATTCCACATTCACATACGTGTCTTATCGTTAGTACTATTTAATGTTCTTACAATACATCGATGTTTCATTTTTAACACCAAGAAAAATATTATTATTTGTTATTAATATCGGTAGTATATCATGGCAGCGTAAAAATTTTCTAATTAAATTGAAACATTTTTTTTGAAACATTGTTTCATTTTTAACAAGAAAAATATTATTATTTGTTATTAATATCGGTAGTATATCATAGCAGCGTTAACATTTTCTAGTTAAATTGAAACATGTTTTTTGAAACATTGTTTCATTTTTAACACCAAGAAAAATATTATTATTTGTTATTAATATCGGTAGTATATCATGGCAGCGTTAAAATTTCCTAATTAAATTGAAACATGTTTTTTGAAACATTGTTTCATTTTTAACACCAAGAAAAATATTATTATTTGTTATTAATATCGGTAGTATATCATGGCAGCGTTAAAATTTCCTAATTAAATTGAAACATTTTTTTTTAAACATTGTTTCATTTTTAACACCAAGAAAAATATTATTATTTGTTATTAATATCGGTAGTATATCATAGCAGCGTTAAAATTTCCTAATTAAATTGAAACATGTTTTTTGAAACATTGTTTCATTTTTAATTCCAAGAAAAATATTATTATTTGTTATTAATATCGGTAGTATATCATAGCAGCGTTAAAATTTCCTAATTAAATTGAAACATGTTTTTTGAAACATTGTTTCATTTTTAACACCAAGAAAAATATTATTATTTGTTATTAATATCGGTAGTATATCATAGCAGCGTTAAAATTTTCTAATTAAATTGAAACATTGTTTCATTTTTAATACCAAGAAAAATATTATTATTTGTTATTAATATCGGTAGTATATCATAGCAGCGTTAAAATTTCCTAATTAAATTGAAACATGTCTATGGTGTAAATAATATTTAATTCCATTGGATTGTTCATACGGAGAGAACAGTAATCAACTGGTTACGGTGAAATGACGTGTCTGACACGTCATAGAACACTTTGGCATAGGAAATGCATGACACAGCTATCAGATACGTCATCTAATATCACACGATTAGTGTTGCATGGAATATTTAATACGTGAGCATCGTGTTGTTTATTATTTTATTCGCGGTATTACTCGCAACATGATCGTGAACATAATTGCAACTGACAAAGCGTATATTCAACACCGTTTTCCTTTTCTTAAAACTTAAAACGCTGAAGTAGAAATCGTGCTCTCTTTATTCTTGATTTAAATGCTTCGTGCAAAAGGTATCAGCGATACTGATATTTTAAAATTCAACCACGTGTGCCAGCGGCTGCAGAAGTTCAAACTTCAAGATCATCGATTATTAATATCTTAATATACCTGAAAAGAAATTATCGACGTCGATCAATTAAAGTATATTTCTCGACGATTAAAGTTCATTTAATTTTCTAAAACTGAAAATACCTCTGGATCTTGTAGGAGAATACACTTTTCTCTTGTTCATATTTCGTACTATTCGTATCATCGACTCTGTTAGGAGTTGTAAATTCTTTGATTGAATTTTCTACAGAATTGAGAAAATTCACGGGAATAATTACTACAATTTATTAATGCGATTGATAATAATCGCGTCGATATCGAGTTTCCAAATTATCCTTTTCAAATATGCAAAACTTTCTCGCTAACTTTTAATGCTTGTCTTAATATTCGTTGGTATTATTAACATTAGAACTACCACACCAGCCGAATTGACTGGTTTTACAATTTTATTTTCAAATTCCTACTTCCTGTTGTATTTTTTCCTGCAATGATGTAATTACTTTCTCGACGATAACTAAAGGAATAATATAATGAATTTTATTTTGTTTTTTTACGTATTCAAATTGAAAATAATTTTGTATCGAGGCTACTTATACCAATACCAGTCAAAATGGTACTTGTCAAAGTGTAAAAGGGTCCTGCAATCAGTTTATCGAACCCCAATTAACCAGTTTTCTCGTTTTCTACAACTTGCCACACGTTTTTCAAATTTTTACTGCGTATCATTCGATATGATGATATCAGTTATCAGGAAAATTCCGGATCGATCGCTGGATCGCTGGATGCTAACACTAAAAATACCACACCAGTCAAATTGACTGGTTTTACAATTTTATTTTCAAATTCCTATTTCGTGTTGTATTTTTTCCTGCAATGGCGTAATGACTTTCTCGACGATAACTAAAAGAAACTGAAACAAATTTCAGTATTCAAATTGAAAATAATTTTGTATCAAGGCTACTTATACCAATACAATTAAAATGGTACTTGTCAAAGTGTAAAAGGGTCCTGCAATCTGTTTATCAAACCCCAATTAACCAGTTTCTTCGTTTTCTACAACTTGCCACACGTTTTTCAAATTTTTACTGCATATCATTCGATATAATGATATCAGTTATCAGGAAAATTCCCGATCGATCGCTAGACGCTAACACTAGAAATACCACACCGGTCAAAATGATTGGTTCTACAATTTTATAAATGTGTCGACCCTCGTTATGGTTCATGGTCCCAGATGAATTAACAATACCAAAAATGTATTACATAACATGGAATTGCTTCTGTAAGAAAGTAATAAATCAATAAATATAAAAATATTCCATTATTACGTATTTTTTAAAGACCAGTCATTTTGACTGGTTTTGTTAGAAATAGCTTCGTGTTAACTATCGGTAGTTCTAGTGTTAAAAAGTATGCAAAGTTCAATAATCCTATTGTTTGATACTACGCCATGTATTTGCTATTTGTATTTAACGTTTATTCTTCAGGAATGGCAGCACGTACGGAGCTTTCCAATCGAAGGATCCCATTTTAGCGGTGGAGAAGGGCCCTGACATGGAAGGCGGAAGCGACGAGCATGGAATTTCCGTTCACCATCCGACCTCGTAAGTTTACTTACCCTGAAACTCTCGGTATTTATTACGTCCTTCTGACGATTATTTACGGCCACTTTCGAGTACGCTACCAGCTAAGCAAAAATGCTCGCGATAACTCAGGTTCAGTTTCAATGTCCAAAAGGAAGAATACGTTTTCTTTTATGCCTTACGCGCGTGTGTGTGTCTTTGTGTATGCGTGTGTTTACGCGGATACGTTACATGGCCGCAAGATAGGTTCCACTTTTGCGGTTTTTACTTACACGTTGCTAGTTATAACCATTTTCTGTTACCTATAAATGTTTCATTTTTATTCCCGTTTAATGCTCTAAGTACGCGACGAAATGAAAAAGCAAACGTTAAAAGTCTGAATTTATTTGATCGATAATTACCTTTTGTTGTAAATCAGTTGTGATTATTTTCCATTAATGAGATTATTCTATCAATACTGCGTTACCTAGATTATGGAAAACAAGGTAAGGAATTTACGTAATAAATTTAATTAATAAATTAGAAACATTTCAAAAAATTACAAATATACGTATAAATATAAATAAAACAAAATGCATATAAATTAAATTGTTCCACAAGAATAACAATTTAAAATTATCTATTTTATCTCAGTGCTTCGAATATTTCCTTTCCGTCGATCGATCAGTCGCTTTGATATCTCTTTAATTGTAATTAAAATCTCAAACAAGGCTGGTAATGGTAGTCTTTGTTGAGAATTGTGAATCTCAATCGCTGAAATAAATGTATAGGAACACTTAAATTACAGTCAGAATTGATATCAAAGTAGTTTCGGATTTATTTAATATGTGATTTACAAGATATTCGTCGATACACATTTGCACGCGTCTCGGTACTCTCTTTGTCTCGCCATCTCCTTTACTACATTACCAACGGAACAGTTGTATTCTTCTATTTTACGAGACGCTGTGCACGCAGATACTCTCACACACTCATACTCATATATGTGTGTCACTACTACGCGGCTAATCTAGTGTAGCACACAAAATTACACATATCTCAATAATCTTCCTCTTCTCTAGTTTTATAGACGTTTGGAAAACTAACCTCTCACGTCTTGTTACCGACCTGATTTTTACGACGAGCGTACGTATTTCTTAGTTCCTCCCTGCAATGTTACATTAGAATTCTCATAATTAGAAGGTTCGGCGAACAATAGATGCTTTTGTTCCTCCTAAGATAACCAATCGAGAGATTCGCTCTCACGTACGTTATCCTTGTTGCTGCGTATTTGACGAAGAGATACGCCAGAGGAAGGAAACAGTTTGCAGGATAATCGTCGTTTTCCGTCACATTCCTCGGCATAATTACTCTGCCAGAGGAAAACCACGTAAATTTGACACGTTTTCCGCCGTTGAATCTGCTTATTCTATCCAAGTTGAACGAAATAAAAATCGACAATTAATATTATTCGAGATATGTATAATTTTGTGTGCTAGACTAGACTGGCCGCGTGGTAGTGACACACGTAGGTGAATATGAGTGCGTGGAAGTATGTGCGGAGAAGCAGACGAATGTAATTGTTCCGTTGGCAACGTGGGGTGGAAGATGGCGAGACAAAGAGAATGCTGAGACGCGTGCAAATGTATATCGACGAAGATCCTGGACATCGTTTATTAAATAAATCTAAAACTATTTTAATATGAATTCTAAGCGTAACCTTAGTATTAGTTTACTTTTATTTCAGCAATTGAGATCCACAATTCTCAACAGATTTATAATATCTTAGAGTTCCAAGTCGTTGGATCTAGCTAAATCCAAGATAATTGCGATGGACAATTAATGTGGAGAATTCAAGGTTCCTGTGGCATACCGCGTTACAGACTTAAGTATTCTTAATCTGGCATTTCATACCGCGGTTGACTAGAGGATATTTAAACTACGTAGAGATAAAGAACGTTTCGATATCGTGGTTGCCTGAAAGAATATCATCGTTGAGATAACAAGGGATATGATATAACGCGTCGCTCAATTCCCTGACTTTGCTGAAAAGTTGTTCGTCGATCCGAGTATGGCCTTGATACTTGGGTCGTTGTTGTAGCCTTTTCGATCGTTGCTATTCGTAAGATTTTCCTTTTCTCGTGAAAGATTTTTGCGAGGAGAGAATCGCGTTTACGATTCTTTTGCAATCTTTCAGAGCTTCGAATGTCTTTCAGTTTAATTCTCTATCCTTCCTAAGAGTCGCTGCTTTCTAAAATTGCCTAATACGAATTTGCGGATTTAATTAGAACGTTGAGTACAACTTGGTAGAATTTAACAAAATGTTCGGTTTACCTTTCACAGGAGATTCCGTGGAATATTTGGTTTCATCTTTCCAAATCTTTTAACAGCTTTCTAGATTCAACGTTTCAGAAAATCTTCGAACTATTTTGGCAAAATTTGTAGTTTCATTTTCTATCAATTTTTACAGCGTTGCACTTATTCTTCCGAACATATCAGATACATAAATTCTTTTCAACTTGTACGATTATATTGTTTTCTTGAAAATCTGTCACTCTTGTCGTTCTTCTCGTACATTGCTACACGCGATACGTTCAATTACGTCCAACGACTGGAATACGTTCAACTGGTCTGACTCGTCTTTCCTCTCAATCTTGCGTTACGAGCTGAACGAAATTGTCTACTCTTTTAATTGCAACGTTATTGTTGGTACAGCCACGTTACTCGGTTTCTTAATTATACGTCATTACGTTGGATCGTATATAACAGTCACGTGCAAGGGTAATTTCCTTAATTCACGAACATGCGTAACATTAATGTAAATCACGATATGAAACAATTTATAAGGAAGTAAATGACGAGTAGGACGAAGCACGCTACCTTTCTGCGAGCTTGGCTGTCGCTGGTGGCTGCGAGACTTTCGATTAATCTTATTACGAAACAATCTTCTTTCAATGATCTTCTTAAAAAGCACATTAGTAAAATAACAGACTGAGCTTTGGAACACGATAAGCTTATACCTCGTGTAAAATAAATGCAACGCGATGGAAAATTAAATATACAAAATTCGATTAATCGTACGAAGCAATCTTCTTTCAATGATCTTCTTAAAAAGCACATTAGTAAAATAACAGACTGAGCTTTGGAACACGATAAGCTTATACTTCGTGCAAAATAAATGCAACGCGATGGAAAATTAAATATACAAAATTTGATTAATCGTACGAAACAAAACATCTTTCAATGATTTTCTTAAAAAGCACATTAGTAAAATAACAGACTGAGCTTTGGAACACGATAAACTTATACCTCCTGTAAAATAAATGCAACGCGATGGAAAAGTAAATATACAAAATAAATATTTCTAAGCTGTACACTTTAATTTTTTCACATTGCACGTTGTATATAAAATAAAATAACACGTATAATGGTAAAAGAATTTAAGTAGCTACGAAATATGTCTAATAGTTTTCTGAATCATCTAAAATGAAGTAGATATATACAAGACAAATATTTTTCAACTATATTTGCTAAACTTTTCATGCTCGATATTCCGTGTATGTGTATCTAATATTGTACCGTGACAAGTCAAAAGTATTTGTCTTAGCAGTAGAATTGGTCTTGAATTTTACTACTAGTCGATTACATTCTCTTTCCAGCAATATTTAAAAATTCTATTTTTATTAATAATAATTCAATTTGTAGAAACTTGACAAAAATCGACGCACAATCTGCGCTCAATAATCTGTTAAATTAATAAAATAAATTTGTTATCAAAAGGTAAAAGAAATTAAATTTAAAAAAAAAAAAAACTTAGAAGCGTTAGTTTATAAAAGAAATCGTATTAGTATGTACATGAAAAAGAAATGAAAGTTTACGTGAATTTTGGTATTGATACAGATTTTGTTATCGTTCTCCATCGTTTTCTATCGCATTTTATTTACTACTATTTCATCGATGGTGATCAAGGTTTTGGTAGGAAGTACCTTGACTCGATTAAATGTCCATACGTATATCATCAGGTAGAATGATTAACGAGCAACTTGAGGCCTGGACTTTCCCTACAAACCGCAAAAGCCGAAGCCGAATCTCGAAATAAATACGTTGGCATAAGCTCTCATTGGTTCGCGTAATTTCTACATTTAACTTCTCATTTGAGGAATCACTGTTGTTGTAATGTATTAATAGTATTCTAATCGATTGCATAATTACGCGTTTCATCGAAGTGTCTCTTTGAAATTTTAGAGATAGAACGTCTGCGAACGAAGGCTATCAAAATATTTCGCCTTTCGTCGTATTTTTTCACCTAGACGTTAAAAATATCTAAATATGTAAATAAATATATTTATACGTCTTAGCCATGTACTTTAAAGAAAAGAAAAAATGAAAAATTTCAAATTAAAAAGTGCCAGAAAATGAAATAAAATAAAATCATTTTTTTATATTTATACGTCTTAGCTATAGTTCGCATAACGTTTAACGAGCCATATGGGAATTGGCAAAAAAGGAAAAGTTTGTCTTTTCATTAATCGTGATTCTCAAGAAACAAACATCTTTTAAAATAATAACGATGTATATATTTGATACAAATATTCGAACGAATATAATATACAACGAAATTACGTTTAAAATAACGTTGATAATTTTGATCGAATCTGTCGAAAAACGATTGCGTATAAGTACAATTCCATGTTATAAAAATATACCGTATGTACCGTAAAGAAAAGAAAAGATGAAAAATTTCAAATTAAAAAATGCCGAAAAATGTATTTACCAATTGACACATTGATATCTGCAAACCTTTGATTACAGTGAAATTATTAAATTAGCATTGAGATGTAACAAGGTCATTGGCTTATGGCAACTTTTTAAGCGCAAGATCGTCCTTTAATATTCTATGAATCAACGTAAAATGAAAAATTTCAAATTAAAAAATGCCGCAAGATGTATTTATTTACCAATTGACACGTTGATATCTGCAAACCTTTGATTACAGTGAAATTATTAAATTAGCACTGAGACGTAACAAGGTCATTGGCTTATGGCAACTTTTTAAACGCAAGATCGTCCTTTAATATTCTACAAATCAACGTAAAATGACAAATTTCAAATTAAAAAATTCCGCAAGATGCATTTGCCAATTGACACGTTGATATCTGCAAACCTTTGATTACAGTGAAATTATTAAATTAGCACTGAGACGTAACAAGGTCATTGGCTTATGGCAACTTTTTAAACGCAAGATTGTCCTTTAATATTCTACAAATCAACGTAAAATGACAAATTTCAAATTAAAAAATGCCGCAAGATGTATTTATTTACCAATTGACACGTTGATATCTGCAAACCTTTGATTACAGTGAAATTATTAAATTAGCACTGAGACGTAACAAGGTCATTGGCTTGTGGCAACTTTTTAAGCGCAAGATTGTCCTTTAATATTCTACGAATCAACGTAAAATGACAAATTTCAAATTAAAAAATGCCGCAAGATGTATTTATTTACCAATTGACACGTTGATATCTGCAAACCTTTGATTACAGTGGAATTATTAAATTAGCATTGAGACGTAACAAGGTCATTGGCTCGAGGCAGCTTTTTAAGCGCAAGATTGTCTTTTAATATTCTATGAATCAACGTACAAAGCATTAACAAATTTCAGAAATAGATATTTATAGATACTTGAGACGAGCGTATCAAAAGGAATGTCACTAAACTTTATTTTCATACATAGTTCTTTATTTTTGCTCATTCCAGTTATTCGAATAACCATCCTAGTTCGCTGACTAATTAACGATATCCACGGATCAACCACGCACGTGTTTGTACGATGCGTAAAACAGCGGATAAGCATGGAGCGAAGGTTTTGAAACTCGGTCGGCCCGGTTCATTCGCCGGCGATTTCAAATTAGCTCGCGCGACGTGACATAGGAATGCTTAGGAAATTTTCAGTCAACTGTACCAACCTTTGTTCATGCTCTTTAACGCGTTCACCGCTGATCGAATTTCCATTGTCGATGGTACGTCGTGTTAACGATTTATCTTTCTACGAAATTTATCCGATGCTTACACCGTGAAATTTGATTCGCGAATTATTAAGAAAGTTCCTTTCTCTCTCTCTCTCTTTCTCTGAAAATTTTCCAACTCTTCATTTGACAATCTCTGACAATGACTCAGTAACGATACTCAGCAAGGAACGCGTTAATCGTCGCTTCAATAAAAGATAATCCGACGCATCGTATAGCTGTGAGTTGTATAAAATAAGAAAATAATCTCTTTATATTTCTATGGTATGCGATAAGTAAATCTAAGTATCGTCAGATCAAATTGTACAAAATTCTCATATTTCAACAGAGGATTTCTCAACGTTCGAAAGCAAAATAAAAATAAAAATAAAAGTAATAAGCGAATAAAAATAAAAATAAAAATAAAAAGCGAACGAAAAAGGCAAGAATCTATTTCTTAAAGAGATTCTAATTTGAAATAATAAATACGAATGAGAGGTATGGTAGATTATTGCTTTATGGTTATTAGTGCATGTGGTATTTGTTTATAGCGGTTCAAGTACGTATTTGGAATATTTCCGGCTCGAATAGAGAATCTGTATAGCTTTCATACAGAATGTTATTTATATCGAATGAATAATTACAGGTATTTAGAAACAATGATGCACCTGTTCAAAGGTAACGTCGGCTCCGGTATCTTTGCGTTAGGGGATGCTTTCAAGCATGCCGGACTGCTGCTGGCTCCGCCGCTTACTATGTTCCTCGGGGTTATTTGTGTTCACGCTCAACATATTCTTGTACGTATAACCCACTATTTTCTCTACTGTTTGCCTAAATAAATAACTACAATAATTCCATCTATTAATTCTTTTTTCTTGTCAAATAGTATCGATATTCGCATGCCTTTTACGATCGAATAAATTGCGGATTTATGCAAATTTATATTTTTCCAAACGCAATTAGAACCTACTGAGAAGTTTTTTTTTTTTTTTACTAAGCATCGTAATAAGTGCGATATTATATTTAGGGTATTTTGTATATATTGGGTTGGTAACTAAGTAATTGCGGATGTTGTCAATAGATGGTATTGACAAGATCCGCAATCACTTGGTTGCCAACCCAATACATGTATCGTGTGGATATTTTGTACTTTCCGATGCATAAACGTTCAGTTGGTTTAGCAATCGATGTTAAATTGAATTTCTGAAACAATTAATGATCGTTATTCATCATCTGCGTATATTCTTAATATAGCATGATAAATGGTTCTTGCAAGTCGTTCAATTACATAAATTCCAACAAAGTATGAAAATCGTACGATACATGGTATACTAATTTCTTTGCTACGTTACATCGTTCTCTTAAACGTTTGCCAAACCAAGCGATATTGCAATCTATTGAAATTTTACTATCGTGTGCGAATAATAATCATCGTATTTTTTTAGAGGATGAATAATTTCAACGAACACTCAGTGGCTCTACTTAGTAATACGCTGTATTTTAGTAGTATTCTAGAAACAGGATTTCCTACAGCATTGGAGAGTCGCTTCAGCGATGGATTCTGCAGGCTAAAACAATAAAAGAAATTCCGACAAACATATGTCCTGTTTGACTTTGTTTACGAGTTACAACGAGTTTTAATACATTGGAATAACTCTATCGAAAGATGGAAGTGTTTGAACTAATTTCACTTACCTATTTACAAACACAACTCGACATCGAACGAACGATATGTGGATAGATGGAGCGAGCGAGACAGTCGACGATAAAACGTCTCCGATTTCGTGTTTGGATGCAAGCAGGTTATTCCGAACATCTCTCGTAGAGCTATGCAGTTACATGAAGTTTGTCGAAGAAGAAACTCGCAATAGTTGGAAAACAAGGTCAAATAGACGCTTGTTTACGCGAACTTCCTTTTATCGTTTTTATCTGCAGAATCGATGCTCCGATGCTGCGGAACACCCTGTATGTTATATTCTATTTCTAATCGTTTTTAAGAAATGTAAATAGTTTGACGCTTTTAGCGGTAATACGAAGTAAAGTATCGCGAGAAAAATTCCTCTTCGACATTGTACGTGGACATTATCGTGTGTTTGCAGATTAAATGTAACGAAGAGGTGACGCGTCGCGTGAACGATCCGAGTGCCACGACTGGGTTTGCTGGCACCGTGGAATTGTGCTTCGCTACCGGCCCTCTAGCACTCCGAAAATACTCTGTGTTTATGAGGTATGTATATGTGTAATGAGAAGACCATGAAATAGGGACACCATCGACTGTTCGTTCGAACGCCATACCACGCATTCTTATCTCGCGTCACTCGTAGGAAATTCGTTATAAAAATACGACTAGAGAGCGAGAAAAGAAAATAGAATTATTAATAATAAATTGTACGTCTTATTTCAAATTTTTCATCTGTTTCTCTGCATTTCATTTTAATAGCACGCTTTGCCATCGTCCTCTTTTTTTTCATCTATTCTCAAGATTTACACTACTATCCGCTTTGTTCCAGACAAATGGTTAATGTATTTTTATGTATCACGCAACTTGGATTTTGCTGCGTTTATTTCGTTTTCATTGCGAAGAATATGAAGCAGGTGAGCCATCAATTTTTAATTTCTTCCTTCTGATCTTTTATTCGCATTTGTAATACGTAATTCCTATTAGCTCTTTCAATATCAAATACTCTGATCGTGAACGTTTCTCACGCACGATTTCCTGTAATTATCGTTCAGAGCACAATATCTTTCATACTGTGCAAAACAGCAATTAAACGTTACGTGTTTTTTCATATATTTCCATTCGCTACCCTGAGTTTTTGTTATGTAAAATTCATGTAAATTAGACGAAGTTTGTCTTCTTTTATTTGAAGTGGAATAAACCATCGGTGGTCTATATCGGTGAGATTTCATTAGATTCTTCGTTTGATAACATTTATAGCTTTTAGGAAATTCTTATCTCACTCGTTCCAATATAAAACTGAAACATAGGAATTATATTTGGAGTTACATTTTTATTCGGTCAAGCAAACATTTTTGAGTCAAGATATTTGTCAACAACGATGATACCAATTACTGTTGTTTTCCCAATTTAATGACTTTAGATTTTTCGATAGGGATTTGTAAAAGAGAGAATCCTCGAGTTTTCAAAATATTATTACACACCGATGATCTGTACTATAACTTCTTACGTGTATGTTAACTACCAGCAAAAATTTGGGATCATTGCACATACATTTCATAGAATCAAAGAATTAAAATAGAAAACAAATCAGTTAAAAATATTCCTATTCTACAAACACTTTGGTAAAACTTTACCAATATAAATATAATTATTGGAATATAATATAAATATGATTTACAAAAGCAATTTCAAATCGTATTGACGCTATTAAACGTACGGTATTTAAAGAGTTAACGATTAAAAAAATAGTAAAATTTGCTACGATAAGATAGTAATAAACGACTAAAACGATTTTCTTTCATAGGTGTTGGACGTGTATGGAATCGAGATGGACGTTCATCAACATATGGCTGTGATCTTGATCCCGATAATGTTGAGCACGTGGATCAGGAACCTGAAATACCTGGTGCCCATTTCGTCGCTGGCGAATTTTCTGGTCATAGCTGGTTATGTGGCTACTATGTACATAATGTGCCACGATTTGCCGCCGATCCACGAGAGGCGGTATATCGCGGATTGGCACGAGCTGCCTCTGTTCTTTGGCACTGTGATATATTCTTTCGAGGGTATTACTTTGGTAAGCGATGCCGCGTTTGCACGTGCTTCTTCGCATTTATGTAACGCGTTATTTTCGCGACCAGTCACTTCGTCCACTTGGTTGTTTTGTTGCAATAAGAAACAAAATCAGGGGACGTTATGATACTCATTTTGGGATTGTCATTTTCGATGAAGCGTTCCTTAAAGATTCTATTCCTATGCATATGCTGTTTATTTTGGAAATTCGGTCGAAAGAGCGAAGATATTTCTGTCTTCCGCTGAAAATAGTTTTAATATATAATAAAGATTGTTAGCCAAAAATCGCTTACCAGTTGATATTGAATATCCGGATGTACACCGTTGGCCATAAATATTGTACATGTCGATAGCCAAACCAAATTAAAGGCTTCTCACAGCTATTATTTTCTAGTTATTTTATCGTAAAGCTGCTATTTTATTCGCAGCATAAGCGTCTTGTGTAACGTAGGATATTAAATACTAAAGAATGCTAAATTACAAAAACAAAGAGTTCTGTGAACTTTAGTATGTAATATTACTATTGCGTTAGCGTTGAATTTACAACAGGAATAACGAGTTGAACTGTTATATAAGTCTTTCTATATATAACTGTATTTCTCTTTTTCTTTTGGCCTAGAAAAAAGCAACGAGAGGCGTAGAAATGATGTAAATAGATTTATTGAACTGCTCAGAGAATTTCTGACTTTTATGCTGATAATCGATGACAAGTTAAAGAGGAGAATGATATATTGTATAGTCTTCTATCTACTGATATCTGATAGCTTATTCTGATTTTTATAAAACTGTTTCAATAATGAGATACGATAAATTATTACAAAAACTTAGTTTCTGAAAATCCGCGTGATACAATAATAACAAAAAGATAATAACGAAAGAAGCGGTGCACAAATTATTCAATTAAAAAAAAAAAATAGGAACGCGTTGCCTTCAATTTCAAATATTTGACAATTAAACATTATTTTCTTCAATTTCGAGTTGAATTTCCCAAACAATCTGATATTTTATTACGATAGAATTTTTTAAGACTCGACTTGTTAGTTATGATTCGATTGCCGATAAAAAGACACGTTCTTTCTGTTCTAACGAATATCCCTCTATATTTTAGGTGTTACCCCTGAAGAACGAAATGAAGAAACCGAGCAATTTCAGTAAGCCACTGGGAGTTCTAAACGTTGGAATGGTAATTGTCGGTGGCATGTTCGTCGCGATTGGTTTTATATCTTATTTAAAATACGGCGACGCAGTGGCCGGATCCGTTACCTTAAATCTCCAATCAAAGGAGGTGTAAGTATCCAAATTTATTTTCTTAAGTGAACATCAAATTCTTCTAATTATCAGTTGGTCGATAAAAATTCCTTTTATCTTACTTTATGTTAATCACTCGCTAAATTATATTCTGTACACGTTATTTATCGATGCAAATTAATTGTCTCGTGTATATTTTCATCATTATCTTGTTACACATATACCTATATTTACGAATTGATTTACGAACTGAGTTCTATGGAATAGAAGTAGTATATCGACGTCAAAACAGATCAAGCAAGTGGTTAGCACATGTTTGTTTTACCATATACGAAATCAGAATTCTGTAATATCGACTCTATAGAAAATTATTCTGCGTTCAGGTGATAAATCACGCTGCGTTCAGAATAATCGCAATACTATCACGCAAAGTGATAGCGAAAAGTAGCGAGACAGAAAAAAAAACAAAAAAAAAAAAAAAAAACAAAACACGTAGTTAAGAAAAAACTGTTTGTAACGTAATTTTCTGTTGCATACAAAGGGTGGATGGAAAAATCATCGGCGAGCATTTAAGGTTTCTATCATATATGGGTTTCTTAGAAGTGTTGTGTTATCTTATCAAACTACTAGACCATTTGTATAATATTGTGACGTCGTGTTCCTTTTTTCATCAACAAGCAATAATCAATTAGCCATACACATAGACGTTTCTTTGCGTTCTTCGTTTACGACTAAATTTGCATGTTGCGATAGATTTAACACAATTGGAATAATTATAACGATGACGAACGGCTGAATAAGTTTCTCGCTTTTAACAGCAATTAATCAAAGAGAAATAAATCGGATACTCATAAGACGTTATTGTGTTTTGCAGCTTACCTCAATGCATACAGGTTGCCATCTCGTTGAGTATATTACTCACGTATGCACTGCAATTTTACGTTCCCATTGCGATCATTTGGCCAAAGATCGTCAACCGCTTTGGCCCTTTCAAGTGGCCCGTTTTCGCAGAGACTGTTTTCCGTTCCTCGATGTGTTTCCTAACGTGTAAGTTCTATATTAATATATAAAATTATCGTCAATTTATTATCTGTAAGAGTAGTCGAAATTGTTAACTCTGTTATAGAAAATTATCGTCAATTTATTATCTGTAAGAGTAGTCGAAATTGTTAACTCTGTTATGGACGAAAAATTGGTTCCAACGTTGGTTCTCATGTTCGATTACTTTAAACTCTTGGACGATTTAAAATTATAGTAAATTTTCTAAACGTTTTAAATCGTATAAATACAGCTCTTTTCACAGCATCCTTCCTTTTTTTAGCCTCCTGTTGTCCTTCGACCCGATCGCGTTCTCGCTTAGGAAGATTTCTTATTTGAAGTATCAAATTGACGTTATCTTTCTTAAAATTACAAAACTTCTTTACGTAAAAAGTGGATTATTCTTTGTAATTAATTTTCGCCGGCTACAAACCGAGTTTAATTTATTCTCGCTCACACTCTCGCTCAACCTTCACATACGCTCAATATAGCTACAAGTATTTATTATAATTCTTAACAGTTAAAACAATTTCTAATTGGATTTGGTTTCTTTGGCCGTAGTCACGAAAATATGAGTTTACGTAAATATTCGTAATCTATTTAGCAAAATCGTGAAAAATTAATATCAAATCTTTATGTACAATTTAATTTGACCTTAGGACGCTGAAGGATTTCAAAGGTTTACCAACGTTTGAAATTCGGTGGACATTCTTTGACTCTCCTTCAAACGTCCTAGGATTAACGTTAAATATATTTAATACTAATTTTATCTGTTATATCTAATTACAGTTGTCCTAGCTGAAGCGATACCTCAACTGGGTCTGTTCATATCACTGGTCGGTGCAGTAAGCAGCACCGCCTTGGCACTCGTATTTCCACCGATCATCGAAATGGTTGTATGCTGGCAGAACGCATCGCTGGGCTTGTTTACGATATCGAAAGACATCCTGATAGTACTGATCGGTCTTCTCGGTTTCGTTACCGGGACATACGAAAGCATCACGTCGATCATTAAGGCGTTTAGCACGTAATTAGGCTAGTTCGTTGTATAAATCGTTGTTAATATACTTTTTACTTGTATGTATATATATACACGCGCGGTATTATCAGGATCATGACATCTACGCGATCATATAGGCAATGATTATTCATTTGGACAGAGCCGGTCTTTTCTTTCTTTCTTTTTCTTTTTTTAATTTTCTAGATTACTGTTAATGTTAATGTTAATGTTGTTTATTAGTCTACCACATTTCTCTCGAACGAATCGTATACGAAACTTTGCGCGTTACATTCACTATTTGTTCGAATCCTTCGTTTAGTATAATTTTCGCGTTCCGCATTCAGAAAAGGGTACTTCGTTATCTGTGATCCGTCTCTAAATCGATAATGCGAATTTTTCTAGTTCCACGAACAGGGTAACAAATCTCGTGTCCTTGAGGGGATTACAGTTACCAATTTCTACGTTCGTCGTGCTGTTGTCGATATTAGAATGGTGCTAATATCGAGTACAGCACGATTTCGGGCAAATAAAATAGTTTTCCATGGAGTAATTTTGTAAGAATTACTTGATTTAAGGGGGAAGAAGTTTTTGAGAAATTGGTAATTGTGATCGAATTGTACATTGATATACAGTTGGTCATGAAAGTGGTTCGACCACCTTGAGACGACATATCGGTGAAAACAGAAATAATTCAAGATCTTCTTTCAACAACTATTTTTTATTTTCTCATACAGTAGTAATACACGGCCTCGTGATTCGAAAACAAAAATAGACCGTATAGCAATATATTGTATACTAAGAACTTAGTACGAAAGACATAGCATCTTTCAAATACTCTTGCAAAGCCTTACCATTTTAATTTTGACGATTAACAAATAATAAACATTTTAAAGTGGATCTTATTTGTTAGATTGAAATTACGAGAGGAAATGTTTCATGGATATATGCAAGAAAGATGTTCAAATTTCTCGATCTTAAAAATCTGCGCATAATTTATCAATTAATGGCCAACGTATAAGTATATGCCGTCCCCGTATTATCTATAACTGAATTATAACGAAAGTTAAAAGAAATAGTTAAAAAGATTAATTTTTTTAATTAAACTTTATAAAATATGGATATTTTTGTGATCAATTGTATGTCGCGTGATACGTGTCTGTAATATATCATCGCCTATGTTATAAATAATTAACAGTGTTAGTTGTTCGTGTCCTGAACAGGACGTAACCGTAGATTTATATATATGATAGATGTATAGATTATTCGATTAGATGCACGAATTTTCCGTTAAAGAAAAGAAAGATGAAAACTGATTGTTACTGCGAACTCGCGTAATATATATATTTGTGTATACATAACTCGTGCGACAAGAAAGGGAAGCAATCAAAATGACGTACAAAACAGAGTGTTGGCCGATAAACGTTGTAAAATGTATAATATTACAATGATAATGATAATGATCATACTCGACGATCGTGCGATATGAAAAGACAATCGCGTGGATTTTATTCGAAAACGTAATTTCTCGCCGACGGAATATTGCGTGACTTTTAACTTTTAATTGGTATCGTTGGATCGTACGTAATAATTTGTATTAGATCATTTAATTTCTAAGTATTTAAGACTTTAAGAATTTGATATATGGCACGCTACTGAATGTTATTATGCACGTTAATTTCTGTATCATTAATTTTCAATTCTTCGCCATTTGGTTACACCAAAGGGTCATTAATTATTTTATTCGAATTTACATTTCACGCAATAAAAGCGATTAATGGTTTCCGTTGTGTGGAATATAGAAGGTAAATTTTATTTTGTACTCTTTAGTTTTTGCGATGAAGTAGAAAATGCAACGTCAAATGCCCGAAATTTCTTTCTTACTTTGTACGGAATTAAATCGCCCCTTGCGAATCCAATAGTACAAGTTAAGAGTTAAAAGTTCGATTGAATTCTCTTCGAAAGTATTGATTGTGATTTTTTGTATTATAGTTACGTGGATGGAACTGTATCAAAGCTGTGATATAGTGATCAACGTTTTAAATACGAGACAGCGAAGCGAATATATTTTTTAAATATACTGTACGATTTAATCAGAGAAATCAAATTTGTATCAAATATTTAGATCATCAACATCACACTGGGTCATATTGGTCATTTCGTACTACGCTATTGATGGTCTTGGCACTGATAAAAATTTTTACAATTTCTACACATTGTGATTGTCATAAATGATTATCGTTAAAAAAATTGCTTGTAAGATGATAATTCTTGTGCTATAGTTGTTATAAAGCGTAAATTTCTTTTCTCTCGCAACGACTGCAGATTCTTTGAACAAATATATTTGAAGACCACCAGGCAAAGACATGATAAACCACTTTTTGTGGAATAATAATTTAAGATTCGATAATCTTCCTATTTGGATAACACTATGCTGTTAAATGTTTAAAAAATAACGACCCGTAGAATATAAAATATATCGTAACGTTAGTTACGTCATTGTTCTTTTACGGAAAAACAAATTGTGTATCTTATGAAAAGCTTTGTAGATGTCGCTTATTAATATTGCTATTATATCTTTCGACCTAAGAGATTTTTCTTTTCTTCAGCTACCACAATGACGTATTCTCTCTCGCATTAAAATAAAAAAATGTACAAATACGAACTTACCATGTTTTTCTACAGTGGTCTTCATTTGTAATAATTGTAACGTCGACTCAATGTATATTTTATTTATTCGCATATCGCGGTATGATCGATAATTATAAAAGAGAACGGTAAAGGAAACAATGAGAAATTGTACATTGTTCGACAATGTTGTTGTTGTATAGTGTCATCGATCGACGAATTTTACTTTAATACCTTTTTATATGTGTATAGATATATAGATATAAAAAACAAAACGTGATAAATTAAACAAAGATAAGAGAAGAATAATGAAAAAAAGTATGCCGAAAATCAAGTTGAAACAGTATAAAACTTCGATACCTGTGTTTTCAGAAATATACAGAACAATTTTTCTAGTACACCAGCCTCGAGAAAGCAAGCTTACTAACACAGTTCCATTTCATTTTGCCAATGAGTAGGGAGAAATCAGTTGAAATAATTAAGAACGTGGTACTCTTCGAAAAACAAATACTAAATACGAAAAATTACTTTTCTATTCGTCTTATAGCATTTAGCATATAGCGAGATATTAGTGAGATGCTAGTGAGATATCAGTAGAGAAGTGAAAGATAGTAGTGTTGCTCGTGAAGAAATTAAACGTACCGAGTATCATCGTTAAAAATAATATTTTTCAACAATTTATTGATTGATAATTTTTACAGTAACTTGCGCCTAATGTCTGACGATGAATTTGTCCAGAATTTCTCCTTAGGACGCATTGCACCGTAATAGTATTAGTTCGTTCATTGCCAGGCAAATTTAGAGCGTCTTGCCCTGGACGCTAAGATTTTCTTTTAAAGAAAACATGAAATTTCACGAAATCTAGTAATATTCAATTGCAGATACGGTAATAAAACGGCGTTTACAGTAATTTGAAAACGAAAAAAACCCTACAAAATAACTGATAGTTGGCAATCTTGATACATACGCTTACTACGAAATATCTCTTAGTTGGCAGTGAATGGGTTAACCATTTTTAAGGCGATTAAAAGCCATCGAACGGCGCAGCGAGAACGATATGTATTACCCTGCCTCCGAGTACAAATTCTTTCTCAGGGATAGTTTATACGTACAGATACTTTTGTCACGTGTCCTGTTTTTTTCTTTTTTTTTTTTTTTCTTTTTCTAAGATGTTAGAGGTGTAAAGTGATTAACTTTTCCTTGAAGGGAGGCTGATGAATGAGAGTTAATAAACGTGCGAGACGAAACGTGTTGTCTGTTCATGTACCACTGTGTTGGTCGATTAACGAATCGTTGACAAATAAAGTCATTCGAAATTGATTTACCGAATGTCGATTGGCCTCCGTGAATCTTTTTCGTTATTATTTAAATAATCATCGGAGATATATTTTTACTGATTTTTTGAAAAAAAATTTGAATTTTCGAGTTATTCAAATCGTTGAATTATCTGTTGCAAGAAACGTGGTTCAAATTTTCGAGTATTGATTATTTCTAGGAAATATCGATCGGTCGCGTGAATCTTCTTTTTGTTTTTCAGACGATCGTTGAAGATTGATTTTTTTAATTATTTTTTGGGAGGAAAAACAAAAGTTTGCGAGTAACATCAATTTGGCAATTTGTATCTTGTATCTTGTGCTGTATATGTCAGAGGACATTTTGAAATTATCTTTAAGAAGGAGGACAGGAGACTGCGGGTAATATCCTGCTTCGAAATTGATTTAAACTTTGGGATATTGACTGCTTCTACTAAATGTTCATTGACTACGTGTATTTTTCTATTTGGTAATGGAACGATCATAGGAAACGTCTTTGAACTATTTCCTAAAGAAGGAACGTCAGAGTTTAAAACTAATAACTTGCTTGAAGTTTGATTCAAGCTTTTGGAATGGCTTAGATCGAATTACTCGTTGAAACATCCTGAACTTATCGGTAGAGCTCCTTTGCGTTCTGAAGTGCGACGAAACATTTCGTCGATTCGAGACAGAAAAGAGACGCTGATTTATTAAATTAGAGATAAGTAACCGTCGTTTTTCAGCAATGGATTGCAGCGAGGAAGAGGTATAATCTTACTTTTACGTGTTCAATCTTCACTTACTCGACGTTGCTTCTTTCAGTTGACGAAAATCAATGTCTTTCGATTAAACATTCTCATCCCACTGATGGAGATCTTGGACGTGTACGCGTCGTTTAAACAAGAATTAAGTCCAGATGAGTTTTGCATTCGTTTGTTTGTTAACGAAGGCTCGAGAGAGAAATGCAAACCCCATCACGATCCTGTTGTGGAACGTTTCAGGAATATCGAAGAACTTAAGGTTAAATTTAAAGAAATCTCGTTACCAAAATCATTCACTGAACAAGTATATAAATATATTGGATTTTTAAGGCTTTGTCAGTCTCGTTGCAAAACGTAGTCATCGATTTATTCATGAATATCGTTCGTTACGCGGTTTTCTTGGAATCAATAAGTAAAGATTATCTGGATAAACAGAACTGTCGCAATTACAACGATTTGCCTCAGATTATAGGTAAGCTATATTTAATTGTAAATGTAATTTCATCGATATACACTGTCGGCTGTGGCTGTTACAACACGTTGTAACTGTAAATTCGAAAATTCGAATAAATTTCGCTTTATTCATTACTCTACATCATGAAACGAAATAATTATTTCTATAATTCTTTATGGAAAATAAAATGAATGACATTCGATTTGTGTTAAATATATATGCAACAAATATCACAAGTATATTTCTTTCTTCGGAAGACGAGTATCATCTATCTATTTTGATTAATAAAGCTATTATTTTAGAATTTATTTCAGAATTTCATTTTTCAGTGTTTGTGTACATCTTATCGTACAGAATATGCAGCTTGTTTTTCGAGGATTCGATCGATTGCTTCGTTCGCTTTAAAGTAAAGAAAATGTTGTCCCTCGTTGCGTATCTCCTTCGCACGGAAACTCCCAATCTTTTCCATGAGAAAGGTTGCCTGACGTTCGAGGAAGATTTTGTGGAGGGAAGCCTGGTTCTGCCATTTTTAGAGGCAACGCCATGTTTAGAGGTTCGTTCTACCGTTTTTTTTACAAGCGGTTCTGTAGGAGATAATGGATAACGAGTTTCGTTCTAATTAAGTTGTCGTTTAATCGATCTGAAGAAACTTCAGGAGCATTTAAAGCAGCACATGCGAAATACGAAGACTCCTAAAAAGGAATTGACCACTCCTGTGTTTATGAACGTTTTAAATCGACCAAGAACGCGTTTGAAAGTGCCACCCGGTACACCTGAAGTGAGTAACTTAGTTACAACTTGAAAAGTATTATTATAGCGACGCGATTAACGTTTATTTGCGAAGTATATTTAATTTATCAATTTTTTCGTTAGTTAGGTATCGCGATCGGAGCTCTTTCTTATTAAAACTTGTCCGTTTAATAACTGATGGCACCATTTTGAAATTTCCCGCCATTTATTTAACTCGCCTATTAATCGCCTGACTTTCAATTTTCCTTTTTCCAATTTTCACTTTCGATAAAAATCAAATCGACCTAAATTGCTTTTCCAAATAACTGTGATTCGCCCTTGCCTAATCATCGACCATGCCTAATAGTCTTTACCGCTCATTATGAAGTAGCGAGTAACGGCCTTCGACTGACCTTCAGCGCCAGCTAGGTGACTTTCAACGACCTTCAAACGACCTCAAACGGTTTTTTTTTTACAAAAAGGTCGCGAGAATTGTCGATAAGACTCGCAAAAGGTATTTCTATCCTTTTTAAAAAATTTCGAAAATTTTCATAATGTTTCTTTTCGTACAGGTATGGAGAAGTTAATAAAATTAAATTAACTTTATACTTATAAGTTAAAGACGTTGAATTAAGGTTTCCTCTTTTGAAGACTCATATCCCGGATAGGACCTGTCGGCGATGAAGTTCACGCGTCAAATTCCAAAGACGAATTACCTTAAACCGTCAACGGAGAGAAAATTGGAACTTTTGAGTGCAACTAACAAGATAAATGCTATGAGATTGTTGAAGGACGCGAACGAGAATGCACCAAGTTGTTTCTACCGGCGTAAAGATTCAGTCAACTCGGTAGAGAAAGAGAAACCAAAGGCAACTTTCGTGGGAAAATCGGTTCCGAGATTTAAGGTGCAGAAAATGCTGGCGCGATCTGCTGTCTATCCAAGCTTTATCATTTTTGTATAACATTGTCTAAATTTCTCATTTATTTGAATCGATTTGAAATCAAACTTCTGTTACATCTTTCTTGTATCTGAAAGTTGATCACGGCTATTTATAAATTATCGTAGAGTTTATTAATTATAGCCAGTCGAAGTAAAACAGACAGCAACTTCGACATTAAGAGAATGCGCGCGTGTGATCAACATGGAAGAGAAAGAAATAAAAAGGTAACTATACCGGTGTACGAATGCACTGTCGATAAGATAAATTAATTTTAATTTGACGTACTAAGTACTAATTCAGGTATGAATATTACGAAATAGATTATTTCTGTATCTCACTGTGCATTATTTGTGTTTTATCGGTTAAATGTAACAAAAATGAAATATTAATTGCTTTTGCAATTAACTCTCTATATGTATATATCCATATATAGTTTTATGAAGATATAGAATATTTAATCGCGTTATCTTCTCTCCTCGTTTTCAAATATTTCCTAATTATATTTCTCCTTGGAATCCTAATAAAAATTGTAGATTGAAATCATTAGCTGAAGGAGGTACCGATCCAGCTTCGATACTGAAATTCCAAGAAGAAAGACGTCAGCAACAAAAAGAGGAAGAATTATTAAAGATACAAGAGAAACATCTATTGGCTTTGTTAACCCGTGAGAATGCTTTCATTGCGAAACAATCGCTGTTGAACGATGTGAAAGCGCATGCAGAAAGCGTTCGAAAGGAGGTATGCGTTTGATAGAAGATATGTATTTTACCCAATGATTACAGACGATCTTAATATTCCTGTGTAAGATAGTGAAAGGAACGACGAAATCAGACGTAAAAGTTTCTATCAACGATCGATCTCTTTTACGTTAATATTTTAGCGGATATGAATTTTTCTTTTCTCGTTACTTTGTTCTTAAAGAAGCAAGAACTTTACGACAAGTTAGAGAAATGGAGAGAGAATCACAACAGGGAGATGATGGAAATCGTTGAAAAGTGCCGCGAAGTCGAACAAGCCTCTCGCGAAGCTTTCAATGCCATGGTCGACGAGAAAAGGCAGAAAGGTAAAAAATGATGTATTACATGGAGGATAAACCTTGGCTAATTCCTTTTTCGTAAATGAAGTACTCTGACTCGTTTCTAATTTCCATTATAACGAATATTACTAAAAATACGTCTTCGTTAAAAAGATTTCCTTGAGGAAAAATTAATAAAATGGTAATTTGTCGAACATTCAGCCGCAGAGGTGACCGAAGAATCGCGGCAATTGAAAGCCCAGTTGGTCAAGCAGAGAGAGGAAGAAACTGGCAGGAAAATTAAATTGATCCAAGAAATTAAGACGCTTCAATCTTTACGGGTATTGCCATCGATCAAGGATTTCGATCCAACAGAATCAAGCGGTCTAGGTCTTCTTTGTGAAATGTCCTTGGCGGAGGTTCGTAGCATCTCCATTAAACGATTAATAATTAACGATTAGCCTCAAGTGTTCCTTCCTTTAGTTGAAAGAGAGATTATTTTGGACCAAGATGAAATTGGACGAGGAAACAAAGGAGAGAAAGTCTGTTATTTATCGAGAACGCGAAAGGCAGAAAAACTTGATCAACGAAACGAGAAAAGCGCTCGAAGAATATAAAGCGAGCAAGTTAGTTGTAAAACTGTTACATATCGCTAATCATTTGCGGTAAGTTAATTGTAGTAAAAATATGGAAGAATTACTAACATTTATGTAGCTTATTGACGACAAAAACGATATATAAAGTGAAAGAAGTGAGTTTTAAAAACGAGGGAAGAGAAATTAATTTCCTTCTTGTCTAAATTTTATTGATAAAAGAAATGTGATACAGGAGGCTGATTTTTTTTTTTTTAATTCAATGCGTTATGGCGCGTGAGACGGTCCTTGCACCGTCCCTCGTCTGAACCTCAAGGGTCAGATTCGCTTGCGGGAGGAATCCTGGGAAACGTGGGAAAACCCACGTTTCCCCTGATCCAGCAACAACCATAAGGAACTTCTTGGGTCGAAGATGTTTTATGCCAATTGACAAACTTAACGGTAAATCAAGAAGCTTCGCTTTAAGGCCGTTCCTTAGGCTTATTGCGACTCGCTTAATTATATCTGCGCAGCTGATGGACACCTCGACTGTAGAGAGTCACCGGACGTAACACAATGTTTCTCATATTAGAACCGAAGCAATACGTAAATATCGCATAAACGTAATATTCTTGCTTAACAACCAATTTGAAATTCTGAAAATGTAAAAAATTGAAGGCTTCGCAAATAATAAAATGAAATATTGCGTTAACGCGCTTTTGATCCTTAATGCGACAAGGTGCAGCTTTAGAAAAATGATAGGCGAGAATACATTTAAATTTATTTCAGTAAAGCTATAGTCATCGTAGCAAAACGATACTAGGAGAGAAGAGAATTCATTTGCAAGAGCAATTATTTACCCATTTTCAGGCGTGCTGTTTTTCCGACGAAATTACGGCAACGATTACAGCCTGTTAGTTCACCAGAGATCGACGCGTTACGAAAGAAACTGGAAGAACAGAAAGCACTAAGGTTACAGAAAGGAACGACATCTATTTCGAAATAAACGAATCAGAGACTTTATCCTTTCAGACAGAACGTTTCAACTCCGATGAATTATGTAGAATTTATTATCTGTTTTACGAATTCCGTATTCACTGTGTAATATTAATATGATAAAGCAGAAATGTTTTCCGAAATTAATAGTGTATCGCGAATATTGCGAAGCAAATGTTTAACGTTACAGCTTGTTGGCGAGTTCGTAATTAAAAATTCACACACTATTTCTGAGAGACAAAGAAATTGCGAAAATAAACCAAGATAAGATAAGTAAATAAAAGTGATATGACTTATTTAAATACTAATATTTAAGTCTGTGACCCTTGCTGACAGAGATTAAAATGAAAAATTATGCGAATATTATACAACAACTGCAGAGTAATGTTTAAAAGGCATCAATTACGTGGCATAAACGTCAATAGAATGTTATCCATTTATATATATATAAAAAGTAATATATACTTTTTAAAAGTAATTATATATATATATATATATAATATTGATTTTATTATTAATATTTATTTTATTTATATATATATTGATTTTACAAATTGATTTATTGAATATCTTGATAAAATTACAGACGCGTTTCTCTTTCTATCTTTCACTGTAGATTGTACGATGTAATATAAGAACGCAGATTAAATCGTTTGTATAAATAGATTTACAATTATCTTTTATGTAGTATAGTATATTTAGTATTCCACGAATGATAGGAAATTTCATACTTTTCAGTAAGATGATACCTCTAATAATATGACATGACCTGAAAAACGAACAATTGTTCTAAGATAGAAACTCATCGTGTTTATTATCTTGCACAACTCAGCTTGAAATAAACGAATATTACATACATATGACGTCGCGCTTGTTACATTACATTTCTTCGTTGTATAAATCTTTCTACACGTGCGCGAATATTTATATAATAAGGAATAATAGTTATTAGTAATAGTAATTTAATAGTAATCGAAATATATATATAGCGCGCCAATGAAAGTCGTAAATTCTTGTTATGATACGATAATCGACGCCACAAATCAGCTGATTCCCTATTTCGGTTAAGACAATAGAGGTTGCTGAAATGATTGTAACACTGATTTGACAGATCAAAAACACACTTTATTTCCAACGACTCGAAAGACTTAAGTATTTACGCGTGGTGCGTGTAGACGTGTTCTCGACGAAGAGAAGTTAAGATGTCGACTGATTGAAAATTGACTAGCAAGCGAGTTTCGGTGACAGTTATGACGTCGAAGAAAGCTATCGATGGGTGTATCTAGACGGGACCATCGGATTCGTTGATAGCAATCTTGGTTAGGAAAGTGAGGGCAACAGTAGTCGCTGAAAAATCGGATAAGAAAGAGGTTGGTAAGAATGGGTGCTGGCTGACCCCAATCAAAATCGCTCGTGGATGGTATTGTACATTGGAAAATGTCCTTTTCTCATACAAACATACTTTTTATCTTATGCATGAACGATTAATTTATAATATGCTTGATACAAAATATTCTTTCAACAGTACCAATCGTATGTAAGTCGTTCTGTTAGAAAAATTTACCAAATGTCCAGCTGAACAAATTGTAAAGCACAAATTAAATAATAAAAAAAAGTCGTTCCAGATTTCTCGAGCCAAACCTTGTTGATACGTTCTATAAGTCAAGGCAAAATAGAAATATCATAAAAAGATACATATATCATTGGAAACATCAATAAAGAGATATAGCAGGCAATCGATGTACGAAATGTAGATTACGATGCAAGCTTACGATGCAACGAACGTGAGAGTCTACGGTACAAGATACGAATAGATTGGAAACATTTACATTTTTTACAAGACTAGAGATTGAAGAGACGCGGCAAAAGAAAAAAAATTAAAGTTCTCATTTATTACTCGTTTGGGTTGAATCTGCCTAGCTGAAAATAACGCTGCACAGTCTCGATAGTAACTTATAAAAATACAAAAATATCAAAAAAAAAAAAAAAGAGAGAAATGTGAAATGCTTTCTATACACAGATAGAAGGAATGTATGCAAGCGATAAGAACGTACAAATACGAGATGGACAAACATAGAAAATTGTCATTACGTAACCAACAACATACATGAATTTCAAATTCAAAATACAAGTCATTAACAAAGGTATTATTAAGATTACAGGAGACCAATCATAGGCAGACTAATCATAAACTACAATCGTAAGCGAGTTTCGATGTGTGTATAGCCCGCCAAGGGGGGGCTTGCACATAAAGAAAAAGCCTGTCATCGTTGGATTTTTATCTAGTCGCTGGACGATCACCGTCAGATGTATCTGTTCCGCTGCACTGATCCATAAATCTAGAAAAAAGTTGTTCCATAATATTGTAAGAAAAATTTTTTTATCAGGGGAAAATTACTTGCTTTCTTCTAAAAAGAATCGTTTTGTGTGATTCCTGTAACAATCGTCAATATGGTCGTCAGTAAACCAGAAAACAATAACGTAAGACGTTTGGCGAATGCAATTCGCAAGTATTATTTGCTTCGTTTTAACGTAACACAGAAGATACTAACATTATTATCTTTTCTTTGTATTATTGTTGTTAGACCGAGCCACCGTTCAGCATCGAAAACAAAGTAATGAAGGGGAAAGTGATATCGTTCGATAATCGATATACCAGTGTTGGCGAATTGTTGTTTGACAGTTTGAAGAATAATTCGGATATTATTGGCCAGGTACGTATCGACGAATTTTACCTTATACGATTAAGGAAAAATAAACGACGATAAACCGAATACTGGTATTGTTTATTTAGTCGCTTGATAGTTGCGCAATCGTTCTACTGTGTAAACCAATGAATTATTTTGGTCTAATTGATCTCGCAACTTGGGTTGGAAACTCTTACCGTATCGGTGTCGTGTTCTTGAAACGGTTACGAAAAGTCCTTAATTAACTGTCACGAAGAACTTAAATGATTCGGAACTGACATGGAGTTTAAAAAATGATTATATAATGTAGTTTTTTTTTTTAAATTTAGTTCTTTCGTAACTGTTTCTGTTGGAGCTTTTATATAACAGATTGAAACAGATATTTCTTATAAGACATCACGACGCTCAAAGAATTTTGCAGGCTTAATACGATCCGTATGGCTCGTTGTAGGGCACAAAGCCTTCGTTTAAATACTTTCTGTGTTCTTTGGTCATGGCTGAAGCTGTGAACATGGCAGAATATAGAGAGGAATTTCGGTAGGCAAAATTAAACGACGTTAAATTTCGAACGACGTATGATCTAGATGTTCGCTTGGAAAGTGGTGACGTTTTGAAAATTTAAAATCATCTTCGTTTTTTTTCAACAGAACTATACGTATACATATGTATCTAGAATCACGTAAATGCGAACGATATGATAACGATAAAAGTCAATTCGTGAGATTCACTGCATTTGCGAATGTGTGTTAGGAAAACGTTTTGTTTCTATAAACGAATGATTTTGTCGCAATTGTCGACCAACGCGTGCAGTCGTACATGTTGGAAAAACAGCAACGCGAAATATTTCGTTCAATGCATCGCACGAACGATATTGTGCCGCGAGATATTCTGTTAATTTTAATATTGTTAAACATATCGTATGAAAGATAAGCGAGTACAAGAAAGCATTTTTAGAGTTATGTTTCCCTTACCTTTCGTAGGCCCAGTTCGACGAGATTAGAATCGAGATATCTTTCAAACTAAACATTTTCACATACAGGTATCCTAGTACTTTTGCATAAGGAATAAAAAAATCCATCGATCGTTGCATAAAAAAAGGTTCACAAGTCTATTTTAAAAGAGTAGAGACAGCTTTAAAATCTTTAAAATATCGTCATTTCCAAAATGGATATATGTAATACAACGGAGTCTTGGTTATGCCGATTAACCAAAGTATTATCCGAGATGCTTTGAACTTTACGATAATTTCATATTTTTAGAAAGTTTAATCATAAAGTATAAAATATCAATTATTACATTAAAATGTTTTTCTATGATTCTATCGCGTGATTTACTAACACACACGGACCCTTCTTATTATTTGAGTTTTCGATTATCTGAAGTAGGTCGGTTGGCGTCACGCCGTGTAATCGGACCACGTACCATTCGAAAGTATTTAATTTTGCCTAAAGGAGTTGTTTTCTATCTCCTACTATTTCGGACCTATCGCCTAATCATCTATTGTCTTAGTTACGTAGGATAACCTATAATCCCAAGCAACGATAGCGCTATCTGTTATGTACATCAAACATTAAAAATCAAATAGATAGTTTCTCGCTACTATTGTTTAGAATATGATTTGTTTTCACTCTCAGTTAGCAAGCAATGTATTATTAAGAAACAAGATTAGTGAGGTCATAAAAGAAAGTTGAAAGATCGTGCTTGCGTTTCATGTACTCACCATTGGCACGACTCAAGTCTCTATGCTTTGTACGTTTTATAAGGAAACAATAGATGCACAACATTTTTTGTTTTATATTATTTTATGGAATTACCCATGATCCATTTCGTTCTATTACTAGCGTTTTGTTTTATTTCTTAGTAATTACATACATTTTCTAGTAATAGAACAAAATCGATCATATACATGATTCAATGAAATAATATAAAACACAAAATGTTGTACATCTATTATTTCCTTATCGAACGGAAGAACCTTTTGGGACAACCTAATATAAAAGTTGGAAACAATGTTCAGCAGCATATATAGTACTCGTCAGAACAAATAGAAATCTGATTAAACTTGATTTTTAAATCCAGTTTTAGAGATACGAGGCGTTTTCATTAATAAGACGTTATCGTATGATTACACATACGTATATATTACAATTTGTGTATGTTCAATATATATTCCGTACAGTACAACGTACACACTGGTATGCTTCCTCATAAAAGCATTCACAATGCATGCTCTGAAAGATTGCACACCGCTTCTCTTATCTCTTGCTAAGAGTTTCCGATTTGTCGTATCAACTCGAGTGAGAAAGTAATTATGTACGCTATTTAGTATACACAACACTTTTACACACTAAACATCTCATGGGGGTAGCCATCCGCATGTATACGTTATGTATACGCGTATTACAGAAATTTTGAAATTTCATGAATACTGTTATTATGAGACTCGACTATCGCGATTGTATTGATCAAGCTTGAAACTAATCTAAACACGCATGTACAAATTACAGGGTGTTCATTAATTGTTGAGCCTATAAGATTATCATCCCAACTTTACGACGGGAACAGCACGTCTGCTACTTTTGAGAACTTGGAATTTTATACATTGCACGTTACAAAGTTTGCAACTCGGATCACGTCGACGACTCAGTTAGCAGTTTTAAACGCTCGACGAGTCCGTTCGATAGCAAACCACGTGTCATAAACTTTAACCTCAAATTAGAACTCGACGAAAAATCACCGGATACAAGATCGCAAACGAGTTACGCTACACATTCTTCACATCCCATGCACATCGCGCTTCGTAAATCAAATCATACAATGATATCATACAGACGCTTTAAGCTTACTTCAACATCGCAATCATAGTAGAATTATTCAAATAAATATTCAGAATCACAATCGCATCAGAACTCTTCGATCAGTCCTCCATCTTTAACGTTAGTATCGACCAAGGTTCTCGATCATAATCGAACAGTTACGATTTAACTGATCGCCACCTGGTTGAAAGGGCGTGACATTAATGAAGAGTATTAAAAAGTTTTTTTATTTATTTAATGTGTACTTTACAATTTGTCTAGCTGGACATTCGGTAAATTATATTAAAAAGTGACCATTTTTTGCGTTGCTTGGATTTTATATTGAAAAATTCGTCGCAGAAGATTTAAGAATGTCTCCCAAGGAAAGATTTAAAAAATAAACCCACGCATGTGAGTAGGATAGCGATCGAAGTCACCCAATTCGTTGTATTTCATCTTCTTTTCTCTGGGATATTGAACAGTTTTCGAAATAATGAATGAAAAAGTCAACTGATAAATGGATTGAAGTTTGGAATCTAACAAGATCGAAGTACGATAAAATTATTCACGCGAAAACAACAAACAACAAAATTCAATGATTTAGAAATATATTTTGTATATATTTAGACGTATATTTGAAGCAATTATTGGAATGTAAGTAGCAGAGAAAATAAAATAAACAGATACATATTATTATTGTAGTTTCACAGTAACCAGAATAACTATGATTCTTCTTTACTATTTACTATTTCTATAAGATTACTCATCTTTTTACTAAACATTTTATACGGTCGTTGGAGTTCAATTCGCGATAAGAGATTCTTTCTATTGTATTGATTATCAGAAATATCAAATTGAAGTGAAACCAAATAATAGCGTTTCACTTCAAACGAAATCACATTCTCGACGTTCCAGTAATTTCAAATATTTTGCATAGGTACTGGCAGGCAGAAATGAAATCGGATTGGAAACTGTTCAAAGTATTCGCGTTGTTGATTGTCGTTCGCACATAGTACGTGGTATATAAAATAATATTTATATATGTCGGGTTGTCATTGGAAGACGGGGCGTGTAACGATCTTCTTGTGAGTTGGCTATCGTTGTTGTATACCAGATGATACTTATCGAAGCGGATGTATTACAAAGGTTAACAAGTGATAGCGCTGGTTGAATAATTGAAATGTCGATGACGATAAGTTTAGGTTCGATAACGAATACACGGTCAACGAGATGACAATTGCGATTTGCAACTCGACGTACTTGTTCACTGGACTAGTCGAACTTCTCGTACTCCACCTCGGTCCAAGTGGAACTGCCCTTATATACTCCTCTCCGTACCTCTCTGTATCCCTCGGGTCAATCTTTGTTTTTAAGGAGAGCTATTTAATTACTCCACACCTCTCTTAGGTACACGTTCAGCGACCCGTTATGTCACTTCGAGCCCAAGGCCACTGTCACGAATCTCAGGCAAACATAATTGGCTTAACTCATAAGCAGCTATTTCTCAGTTTTATTGTTCAAGTATGGCTATAATAAAAAGTCTGGATTAAAGTATTGGGACCTTCCAAACATTCCAAAAGAAAGGCCCCTAAATTTATCTATGTAATTTCATTTATAGAAATTATAGATTGCAGATCTTTAAGATTTATCATTTGAAGATCGATCTTTATTAATTTTAAAGATTTGTAATCGTACGAAGTACAAAGATATCCTATCAGGAACATAAAATTGTAAAAGAGACGTCTATACTTTACAACGTGGAACTTGTCGATTCGCTGATAATATTAATATCGTTATTATTAGTTCAGAAATTATCATGCAAGAGGATTCAGGAGTACCACTTTCGGATATATGGCTCTCTATTATTTTTCATAGAATTTTATATTTTCTAATTTTTTATATTTTGTTTAATCGATAATTTACTCCGCCAAGCTACACAATCCAATCCTTTTTCCCATCAGCTTTCCCGAACTTCCGCCTCTAACATTCTACGTACTAAAGCTCTAATTTAGATCACAGTTCTCATTAATCAAACGAATTTTTCAGGTAGACGCGATCTCAGGAGTCGAAGATACTTTCGCGGACCTCATGGATCGTACAATAAAATGTGCACTGTGGCTGCAAAAGCACGGGGTGGGAAAAGGTGACATCGTCGTAATTTCTTCGCATAATCATCTGGATTCCATAGTTCCTTACGTTGCTGCGTTCTATCTCGGTGCTATTGTCAGTGCATGGGACTACGCGATGAACGTTCGTAAGTTCTAAAAATGACAAAAATTCGCTTAATGGCTTTGGCGCGGATATCATCCGATCGAGTGTCGTTACAATCACGGCAAACTATTTTTTTTCACGATCATTCTTCGTTCGATTCTTATCAGGATTTTGCACGCTATAACGTACGCGCGATAAGACGAGAACGTTCAATTTTTGTCAAATATCGTTGACGATATCAAAGTTTTCGTAGAAAACTCGCACTTATCGTGTTTGCAAATAACTAACTGCTGCATTCGAAACGATGTGTTTAATGCACAACTTGTATTCTGTATTGTTCGTTATTCTAAACGAATGTTTGACAAGTTTTGAACATAAATGAATATAAATGAGAAATTATTAAGTATGCACCGTGTCTTTCGCAGTTGAACGTCGGTTTTATCACACAACTGAAAAGATAATATTCCACTAAATAACGTAACGGCCTTTTTTTTTTCTTTTTTTTCGTGGAGAACACCTTCATAGACACCCCGAGCCCTCCGGGGAGAGGGATTCATACCGGCTAAAACCTCCACGATGACCGTCCCTCTTGCGATCGAGGGGTGCCCGGGTACCGCTGGGGCGATACACCGGACCCCCCGCGCTCGATTATCTATCCGCAATTGACGCGGTGTGCTGCCATATCACGTCGCGCTCCGTCCCCCGGGGGCCGCCGCGCAAGGCCGTCCGGATCTTCAACTGAACAGCTCGGCGGCCCCTAGGCGCTGGCGAATAAATTTTAAGCCTTAAGTTTAAGCGCGGTGGTCCTAGCGCGTCTCGTGGAGGCGCGTCCGCGGCCTCTACCGCGCTCTCGCCGGCCGATCCTCTCGGGGTGGGAGTTCCGCTCCCACGCCCGCTCAAAATGACGTAGCGACCTAAAAGTTAAGCAAGTAATAATTGTAATTTCTTTTGGAAACGAAATTGTCGTCACAATTCTTGGACGCAATATTTACCTATATATTTACGCATAATATTTAAACATTTGTGAATATATATATATGTCGGGGTAACGTTGGAAGCCGGGGCGTGTAACGATCTTCTTGTGAGAAGATTCTTGTACACCAGGTGATACTTATCGAAGCGAATGTATTACAAAGGTTAACAGGTGATAATAGCGGTGATTAAATAATCGAGATGTCGATGACGATGAATTTAGTTTCGATAACGAATACACGGTCAACGGGATGACGATTGCGATTTGGAACTCGACGTGCGTGTTCACTGGACTTTTTTTTTTCATACGTGAAGAAATCCTCATGGACACTCGCTGTTGCACGCAACAGCAGAGCAGTGTCGGACTCTTACCGACTAAAACTCCACGGTGGTCGTCCTGACGTTTGGTAGAAGCGACCCCGGGCTCTTACAAATACTACCAGGGGAGTCGCTCCTCGTCGTCTTCTCCCAGCTGTTTATAGGGGAGGCATCCCGGTCTATGTTGGGCCGCTAGGGGGGACCACACCCCCTAACGCCTCGTTCCTAGTCTGACGCTGCTAGGGCGGCGGCGGTGCCGTGCCCCTGTGGCGTACGGAATTTCTTTGGCACGACGATCTCGCAGGATCGCGCGTTCTCTCCCGATCTCTCTCCGCTCGCTCCTTCGCCAGCATCACTTGCTCGCAGTAGGTGCGGACGGCGTTGAACTCCTGACGGCCCCTGAGCATGGCCAGCGTCTCGAGTACCTAGTTACCACGGCTACTTATCAAACTCTGCGATAATCGTATTCGTATTAGTAAATGCCTTCTCTATTGCGTAATAACAATGTCTAAACCAAATGGAGGTTCGTTACACGCCCTTAATCATAATGTGTAGCCGACATATATATGTCGGAGATGAAAGGACGCCGGGCCTTCCCTTTGGAATTCCTTGGAAAATTCCCAATACTTAAATCTTCATAAATTAACCCGATTATAATTGTCCGAGATTTGCGATAACGAGCTTGGGCTCGAGGCGACAACTAGTCGCCGAACGTAGCCGCGGTCACGGGATGAACGTTTTATCTAACAGAGGTATAGAATAATTGTATAGCTCTCCTTGAAAGAAAATAATTCAAGCGGCACGTAACAGTAAATATTTCAATGGTTTCTACCCTGTAGCTTGCCACTTGTCAATCTTGTAGTATTCGTACTCGCGTTAATAAACGTTACCTCGAGTGTGAGACAACAATGAATAATACCTGTGAAGACTCATTACACGCCCCTAACCCTGATCTTGATCCTAACCCGACGTATGTAAGATATTTATACTTTACAAGATACTTTTATAGATATTTCAATAAGCCGCCTTTTAATGCGAATTACTAATGTTGGACTTATAACAATTCTACGAGATTGGATCATAGCGAACAAAATAGAAGTCGTGCTATTATTCATTGCAAATGGAATATTACACTGACTACTTCAAAGAAATACTTCAAAAAAATGTATGCCCGTAATAAATATGGACTTGCCTGACTAACACATGACAGAAGAAACGCTATAATAACGACGGCTACTCGAGCTATTATGCAAGCTGATGGCAGGTTATACTTATATACTTTACGTGTATTGTACGTGTACGTTACAGTAAATGTACTATTGCTATTCTACTGTAGTCGAATTTCCTATTTTTCACGGGGAAATAATTTCTAAAATTAGTATGTTGTATGTGTGTATAATACCTAGTATAATACATCCGCGGTATTTCTTTTTATTCTTTGGATTAAATAATTGACTGAATTTTTCAACTCTTGTAAATGCGAACAATTCTTCGAAGCAATTTTTCCAAGCTTCTAAATTATTTAATTCTCAGTCATTAGAAGGTTTCTACAAAAGGAGGAATAAACGATTCATAGTACGATGACGTGCAGAATGATATTAATTAAGTTGGAACAACATAACAATCAAGTAGATATTAATCGTTTCTTATAAAACATCGTGAGTTTGTCATTACTGTTCCAAAGCGTTCCAAGTCTATTGGATCAGTCTCTTCTTTAATTAAAATATAAGCAACGTAAAGGATAAAAAACCAATAGAAATAAACTTGTAAATTGTCCCGCGTCATCGTACGTTTGATCAACGTTCTCTTATAGAGCAACTATTATATAAGAAAAAAGAAGAGCCGATAGCAGGAGATCCCATTATCGATCGTAGCTGTGCTTTTCAGAAGTCACATTGACGTAAAGATCTAAAAATCAGTTGTAACTTGCAGATAAATAAAGCGTTCGCGATGTGCTTGAGATAAAGCTCGTGGAAGTAAGACGTTCGTGTTTCGAGAAATTAAAACGTTAACGCAATACGAAAAAATGGAGAAATTTACAAAAGCTAGTCGATCAGTTTAGCTTCCGAATATACTCTGCTCGTGTTTTCAATTTTTATTTCATTTCTGAACATTCGCTAAATATCTTTTCTTCGCTTAACCGATTGCTTTGCACGTTAAAAAGATTACACGATTGCACACGATGACTAATCGATCATTACAATTTCGTAGAACTTGCACGTTACTTTCTCGCATTATCGCAACCGAAAGTGATCTTCGCGAATGAGAAATCGATGGCGGTCATATTGGAGGCTGCGAAGATCGAGCTGTATCATCCGAAAATGGTCTGTTTCGGCTACCATCCTGGTACGATGTCGTTTTCCGAGACGCTGAAAGGGCATGCCGAGTCGGCAGTGAAGAATTTTCGATGCAGAGAGATCAACGATCCCAGTCACACGGGTTTGATTCTTTTCTCGTCGGGAACAACGGGCATGCCGAAGGGCGTGCAGATTTCGCACAAGGGACTCATAAATGCATTGGACCTGACAACAGGTTTCTCGCTCAACGGACACGTCCTAATGTGGTTCAGTTCTTTGTACTGGATCAGTGGATCGATACTTAGTCTTAAAAGCATCGTTTCTTGCACGAAGAAGATCATCGGGCCGGAGTTCGACGAGAAAGCTACCTGCGAAATTATCGAAAAGTTCAAGGTACGATAATACGTATCGATAGTTGAACATCGTTGATGTTCAAGCGTCGATGATTAATCATCGTTGTGTGTATCATTTTATGACGATATTAACGAATTGATCGTTTTGTTTAGGTGTTGCTAATTATTTAGAAGCGCGAGTTGCTCACCAATTTCGATCACCTTAAAATATCTTGTCGAGGTCGTCGCTCTGAACAACTTTATCCTATACGCCGCTTGATTTTAGATCCTGAGATATTCAAATTTTTTTGTAAACTTCACTTATGAATATTCATTCACTGTCACGTTCGTTGTTCGTATGCATCGCGAATAGTATTCTAAAGAGGATCACGTTCCTATGATATAGCCTAATGTAAAGAAGGAGAAAAATTAATGGGTTGTAAATCGTGGGAAATCGGCAAATAAAGTATAAAGTACGAAAGAGTTGTTCGGAATGATGACCTTGTTCAAATATTTCGGAATCATCGCAATCGAGCCTTCTACATAATCACCTTGATTTTTAATATGCCGAGACAAATATTAATAGAATAATAGAATAATAAAAAGGTATATTTTTATTATTTAAGGCGAGTATTTTTTTTCAAACAACAAGCGGTAAAATAAATAATAATCGAATCTCAAATATGTTTGCACGTGTATTTCTTAGATTATCGAACGCCCATAGGCAAACTGCCTGGTTTTTATCGTTCTATCGGTTTTGGACAAATTTCGGGATACTTGTCAGTGTCTCTACGATAGCACGTCGTTCAACGAGTCAATCGTTTGTTAGTTTCCCGAGTGAAAATAGAAATTCGGACAAAAATGATCTCAACGAAGAAATTTCGCTCGACTTATCTCCGATCCACTTTATTTACAAAGAGTTAAGTTTATCTAGAATTTCATGAATAGTAAAATAGAAGCACAATAGAGAAAATGTCTTTTCAATTATTCCATAAAAAATTAAAGCTATCAATAGCTTTGGAAAATACGAATACTTGATATTTCATTTCCCTCGCTGCCAGAAGTTATATTGTTGCCAACAAGACGATGGACAATCCCTCATCGTCGTTGTTTCACATATTTGGGAAGCTAATGTACACGATACCCGCAGTAATTGAGTATAAAAGCTTCATCCGATCTTTATATGAAAGCGCAACTCTTTCGAACAATTCGTTTCGAATTATCCCTTTTTATTCACGGATTATCATTTTTTCAGGTCACATGGTTAATGCTGAGCACCAGTATGGCAAATCGGTTAGCGCGATACAGTCATCTGCACGATTACGATTTAAGTAGTTTGAAATTCCTTTTCACCGGTGGTGCTACGATGAAACAAGAATCTCAAGATTTATTGAAGAATAACTTCTCGACTACGTGCGTTATGCAGGCGTATGGTAAGTAGAAAAGGAAGTACACGAGAAACTGAAATTTTATACGATATCTATCTTCTCGTTTGAGATAAGGAGATTAAATGGTCGACTAACGCGTTGATACGCGAAATGGTGCGAGAGATAATTTATTCTTTTTTTTTTTTTTAGGTATGACAGAGCTTGGAGGCCTGTGTGCAGCACAATTACCGGACACTACAAGCGGATCTTGTGGCGTGGCAAGTGCAAATTGCGAGATAAAAGTCATAGATATTGGAACAGGAGAGGCACTTGGTCCAAATGAGCATGGCGAACTCTGCGCGAAAACGCTGTCGATCATGACAGGATATTTAAAAAATCCCGAAGCTACGAAAAATACCATCGACGAGGATGGTAAATATCGCAATTTGCAATTGTTAATTGTATCATCGAAATTCTAAATAGATCTAACCGTTCTCTAGATAGTTTATTTGTGGTTTAAAATAAATGAAATGTTGAGAAAGTATGACAGTAACGTAAAGATTGAGATAATTAAGTAACGATAAAACATAAGGACGGATCGGTAATTTGATAGATTAACGTTCTATTTTCAGGATGGGTACACACGGGTGATTTAGCTTATTATAACGAGAAGGGAGAAATTTTCATCATGGACAGATTGAAGGAAATTATGAAATACAGGGGACATCAAATAACGCCGACCGAAATCGAAAATGTTTTGCAATCTCATCCTGCGGTGTTAGAAGTGGCGGTGGTTGGTATACCTCATCCTACGGACGACGAACATCCTATTGCTTTCGTCAGCAAAATACCTGATAAGGAGGTACATACAAGTCGATATATTGATTTACTATAATAAATAATTAAATTTGTAATTTATTATTACTTTTAACGTTGGTATATTAATATACTAACTCTCTTAACTTAATCAGTATTGTTGGTAATTTGTAAATATACTAAGAGGCTTTAAATCAAAGTGACATTATAAAACGATGATTAAATAACATAATTTAATCTAAAGATAATATAAACCTAAGAACGCTATTACTTTGTGTATGATATAAATACGATATACAATTTAATTTACAGGTTTCTGCTGAAGAATTGATAAAGATGGTAGCCAGTAACCTGATGGATAATTATAAACTGCGTGGTGGCGTACGATTTCTACCAAGTCTTCCACATACACACTCAGGAAAGATCTCGAAGAAAGAATTGAAAGCTATAGCAAGAACAATTGTAATTCATTAAATTACCACTAGACAACGGATTGCGTAGGCAACGGTGTGGCGAAGACGAACTTAAAACAGTATAAATAAGAATATCTTTTACTTGGACAATGCGAGATATATAGCAGTTAGTACGCTTTCTTAACGATTAACGACGAAAGAATAAAATAATTCTACAAATTTTCTTTTCAATCTATATCTGTAATAGCATATAATATAGCATATAATGTACAGCGTATAATAAGTAATATCGTAGTTGTAAGCGTAATAAGTAACACTGTGATTCTCCGTCAAGAAAAAGAAAGAGTAAAATTATACAGGATGTAACGCGTACGAGGTTGAAAGTTGTACTGCTATCGCGAACAGTGGCATATCTTGCGTTAAGTCAGCCTTGTAACGTCGTTCAGACGACTCTCGAAGATTTCTTTGCAAAATTTTAAGAAGCCTCTCTCTTCCAAGAATTTATATTCGTTATGCCACTATCAATACCAAACAGCGATATGTAAGGTCATTAACATACAAATACGAGCAAAAGCGATAACCTGCTGTTATCCTGGTCCACTTTTCGATAATGGATCAAGACGCTGTAATATTAACTCTCGATTACCAAATTGTTAATCTAGCCGCGGCAAATAGCGTTGCCTTGGAATCTCTCCTCCTACGAGAGGTCTTCGTTATTTCTCGGCAAGTTTCGAAAGATAGCATTTTGATAACCGATCCATAGCTTTCTGTTGCTTTGTCGATAGCTCGCTTTCTCGCTTACTTTCTCGCTGTAGATGTAGACACATTACGAATAAAAGCAATTTGAAGATCATTGAAACTCGAACAATTTTTTCCAAGTCAGACTACTTTTCCATGGAGACTTTTCATCCTCGCGACGAATAGAAGAAAATGCAATAATTGAATTTGAAGGTTAAGTTCGATCTTCTACCAGCTTTTTCCCGCTAGATGTAGGATCACGTTATGGTGATTTTTGCGCTCACTTTTGTTCTACTCTCCGAATACGTGAGTCTTAAGCGTTAGATCCGGCGTTAAAATCGAGGAAAACGAAGTAAAACCAACAATATAAATATATTAAAAAAATTTGACAGTTATACATAATTCGTTTTAATTCGTTCGTTTATTTATATCGATTAATTTTGTTTGTAGTTTATTCTGCAGTCTGTAGCTTATTCGTATCCTCGAGCTTTAGCTTCCTTGAACATGGCGACTAAAGAGTCCAGGGTTTCCAATGAGGTAGGGGCGATTTGATCAGCCGGAAGCACGAAACCATGGCGACCAGTGTCACGTAATTCGTAGGTGAAGGTAATTGGTTTGTGGAATGTTCCCTTCACCCAGTCCATTGAACTTCCGCTCGCGACATCTAGAAGTAGAAAATGATACGTAGCAATAAACGAAGGTAAAGATCGTTATCAATCTATTGGTTCAATTAAAAAAGCCTTATCAGATTAATTAATTTATTTGTATCAATTTTATGTTTAATTACTACTTCACGTCCATGTCGAAGAAAATTATCTTTTATTTCATATCGATTCGTTTATCAGTCGTGTAATGTATCAGTTACCGATCATTGTTTCGTCTATTGTATTTAAATGAGCGAAATGTGTACTTACAAATGGTTTCGGCGATGTTTCCGGTCTCGTATTTGGTTCCGTAGCGCTTAGCGAGAGCTTGGATCGTTTTCTTACCGATTTGCAGCTGAAAGAGCACGTTCGTTATTTTAGCTGATTCCTCGGCGTTAGCAAATTTCATCGAGATTCTGTTAATCGATCGGTAACGAAAAAAAAAATGGTTCCTCATTTACCGTTATTATCGGTAAAGTAAAGCAAAGTACCGATTACTCTTTGAGTAACGAGATATGCGCGATAAAATCAGAGATTTCGATGAAATTTCTCCGCGATAAATGCATTTACAAAATTGAATCGAAGAAAGATCGGAGTATAATGTTTACGAAACGAAATCGCCATGTGTACTATAAATATATTATTTTTATTTTCTATGCAAGAAACGCGATATATAATAGATGTATAAAAACGGAGAAAGTAAGAAAAAGCTGTAAGATATAACGTCTAATAGAATAATATATAAATTTATTAAGCCTCTACTTACAGAGTCGTCGTAATTTTCCAAATGCTGTTTGGTGTGGCCATAGGGGAACATTAGAAGCTGAGAATAGCTGTGGAAAGCAATGTAGGCAGAGAATTTGCCAGAGATCGACGTTAAATATTCCGATAGACTTTTCGTTTCAATATCGGAGAATGCAGAGCTTCCAGCGTAAGTTTCGGAGCATGGCTGGTTGCTAGCACCACCAGCTGAAGGATAAAGAGAGACAATGTTTCTTATATGATTTTTATATATCTCAACGTTATCTAATTATTTAGCAAAGAACTTGAAAGCTTCGTTTAAGGTTTACTTATATATCAACAACTTACACATCCATTTGTATCCCCAGTTCCTGTTAGGGTCACTTCCGTAGCACAAGATACCGTATGGTTTGCGAGTCTTTCTCCACAGGCGGTTCTGAAAAACAAACATAATCGAATTTATTACATTGAAGAATATTATCAATAAAATCGAAATTTCGTCTATTTCTCGTTTTGGAAAATTAATACTTCGAACTTGTCATCGAACAATGCGAGTTATTTGCTATTATATTTATTTTATCGTTAGAGATCCTATTTAATACAAAAATATCAAACAGAGAAAATCTTCTCGGTCTTCTAAATCAACAGTCGTGAGAATGGAACATTTTCAAAGACGAAAGACCCGCATTTAAAAATTCCCATATTTTGACTAACATATCTTCGCGTTATATTAAAAGTTATATAAAAACTAATACTTTGAACTTGTCATCGAACAATGCGAGTTGTTTGCTACGATTCTGCGATATTTATTTTATCGCTAGAGATTCTATTTAATACAAAAATATCAAACAGAGAAAATCTTCTCGGTCTTCTAAATCAACAGTCGTGAGAATGGAACATTTTCAAAGACGAAAGACCCGCATTTAAAAATTCCCATATTTTGACTAACATATCTTCTCGTTATATTAAAAGTTATATAAAAATTAATACTTCGAACTTGTCATCGAACAATGCGAGTTGTTTGCTACGATTCCAGCGATATTTATTTTATCGTTAGAGATTCTATTTAATACAAAAATATCAAACAGAGAAAATTTGTCGACAATGAGACGAATCTCGGTCTTCTAAATCAACAGTCGTGAGAATGGAACATTTTCAAAGACGAAAGACCCGCATTTAAAAATTCCCATATTTTGACTAACATATCTTCTCGTTATATTAAAAGTTATATAAAAATTAATACTTTGAACTTGTCATCGAACAATGCGAGTTGTTTGCTACGATTCTGCGATATTTATTTTATCGCTAGAGATTCTATTTAATACAAAAATATCAAACAAAGAAAATCTTCTCGGTCTTTTGAACCAACAGTCGTGAGAGTAGAACATTTTCAAAGACGAAAGACCCGCATTTAAAAATTCCCATATTTTGACTAACATAACTTCGCGTTATATTAAAAGTTCCTCGACTTTCTCGAGTTACTTACACTCGTGTGGGTGTATACGTATCCATCGGGGTTGACGACAGGGAAGATGTACCAGTCGTGAGATTCAGCGAGTGCCCTGACATCGGCATTTTTGCTGGTTAAGAGTTCGTTGAGCATGTACAGAATGGTAGCCGGTCCGATCCATTCTCTAGCGTGGATTCCAGCCTCCAGGACGACTCCGTGTTTCGCCTTACCGAAGGACACTTTCACTCCTTTGATTTGACGATTCTCGTACGTTTTTCCACCGACGATCACTTGCACCTTGCCAGGGTTTGCTTTGGCCAGATCGTTCAAATGAGCGTAGATTTCATCGAGCGTATGATAGCGGTTCAAGTCGAACGTAGCCAGAGGTTGAGCTGGTGGCATTTCACTGTCGATCAAAGTTTGAACGTCGCTGACGTAGACGTCGTAGGGGATGTTGAACATCTTCATGGTCTCGTGGAAGTCGGGGATTCTGTGTGGGGCAACCATCACGTCCGCGGCACTTTGGATGGCGTTTGGCTCTTTCCAGAAAGAGAACTGTACATTTCACAGATTTTTCATGTCAATTACACGAATAATTATTCTAAGAAGAATAAATGGTAATTTTGGGAATTAAATATGAAAATTGACCAAATCGATCGAATCACCGCGGTCCCTATTTTTATTATTGAATTTTAAAAAACAATGATAACGTAGAAAATAGAGAAAAATATTCGGAAAATTGATTGAGTTCGTCGAATCGCTACAGTTTGCCTTTGGCTCGTTTTTCAAACAATTTTTCGGAGTTAGACGTTTCATTTGTTATGGTTTAATGATAAGTCAATGGAAAGAAGTGTATTTTAGTCGATTCTTCGAATGTATAATGATATTTATATCAAAGTAGATGTACATACCGCATCAGAAACTTCTTCCAAGTTGCGTATGATTTCCACCTGTTCTTCCGTCTGAGGTACGACACGGAACACCTTGTAGTTGTCGTACCTTGCTTTCTCGGCTGTCGCCAAAGCGACCAAAGCGACGAAAATTAACTTCCACATGATACTTCTCCTAAGAAATGGACAAGATTGAACACCTATTACTATCATATAGAATGTAAACGACGAAGAAAATTCTACGAAAACCTTAACGATCGAGAAAGCAACGAAATTTTTCACGCTCGAATAAATACAGAGAAGAAATTTATATTCAAATAGATACAAAGTTAAAATTAAATATGAACGATGAAAATGAAAAAAAAAAAAAATAAAATAAATAAAGAAAGCGAAGCTATAAAAGAGAGCAGAAATATTAAAGAGAAGAGAAAACACGATGAATGATCTTACCCTGTATAGTCACCAAAGGAGATTGTGCCGCTGCTACTTCCATCCCTGTATTTAAACGTTCTACTTGCACACGACACCAATGATTATTTCTGTCTGATCGTTATTCAAAAATCATATCATCGATTAATTAAAGAGTTTATTGGATCACCTTATCGGATTTATTTCGAGTATGCTTCTTTATCTAAACGATCTAAACGATGACCATTCGATGTCGTTTCATAATCAGTTGCAGACGACTTTTAATTCCTCGATACTTCAAGCTACTGAGCTTCGTATCTCTATTACTTTACATTTTCTTTTCGAAATAATAATAAATAGAATTTCAGAGTTTGAATCTTAATAACTTGGATAAAATCGCCCAACGAATGGAAGGTTCATGGAAGATGATAATTTCGAATTGAAGATGGGTATGTTCCATTTCTATTTTCTTCTTCTAATCGGTCAAACGGATATAATTGTAAAATCCTACACTGTGATTCTGATATTAAATTCCAAAATATATTCTATAATCGTAAAATTAAAATTGAAAATTGATAAAAACGTAGTGAATGTTTTCTTCTTCTAATCGGTCAAACGGATATAATTGTAAAATCCTGCACTGTGATTCTGATATTAAACTCCAAAATATATTCTATAATCGTAAAATTAAAATTGAAAATTGATAAAAACGTAGTGAATGTTTTCTTCTTCTAATCGGTTAAACGGATATAATTGTAAAATCCTACACTGTGATTCTGATATTAAATTAAAAAATATATTCTATAATCATAAAATTAAAATTGAAAATTGATAAAAACGTAGTGAATGTTTTCTTCTTCTAATCGGTCAAACGGATATAATTGTAAAATCCTACACTGTGATTCTGATATTAAATTCCAAAATATATTCTATAATCATAAAATTAAAATTGAAAATTGATAAAAACGTAGTGAATGTTTTCTTCTTCTAATCGGTCAAACGGATATAATTGTAAAATCCTACACTGTGATTCTGATATTAAACTCCAAAATATATTCTATAATCATAAAATTAAAATTGAAAATTGATAAAAACGTAGTGAATGTTCTCTTCTTCTAATCGGTTAAACGGATATAATTGTAAAATCCTACACTGTGATTCTGATATTAAATTAAAAGATATATTCTATAATCGTAAAATTAAAATTGAAAATTGATAAAAACGTAATGAACATTTTTGAATGTATGGTAAATATAATTGAATGGGGATGGCAATGAGATCTTTTGTTTGTAATGTAGAGAATCTATAGATAGAAAAGTTGTTATTATATATCATTATTATATTAACAAATTATTATTATTATATATACGTATCGTTATATATCATATACAACAGTAAGAAATTAAAAATCCGAGTAACGAGTTCTCTCGTCTTCTTCCATCAGCAAGTTAATGTAGTTATTAGGTAAATAAGCATTAGATTACGATCGTAGCAAGTACATAGAGTGTCATTATCGTTTTGTCACAGTTGCATCCAATTTGCATCGTTCGAAGATCGTCTAACATCGTTTCGCGATGAGATCGTGCTAGAAATTGTTACGTCGTAACGCTTGCGAATGACTAGTTCGAACGATTGCATAGATTAAAGAAGCGCGTGTGAATTATAATGCTGGAAGAATAAAAATAGCTGTGTTTAAGTAATCGCATTATCGTAAGTGATGGTAAATTGCGTGGTTACCGTAAACGTGCCAACTGACGATTACGATCGTGAAAGATTATACGGTATTTCAAGACCAATATCGAAAATATAGATAAGAAAAGCGTGCAAAGACAGTGTTTATAATCAAGCAACGTTTTAGTGATGTATAGTTTCTACGACCATCTTTCCCGCTATAAAACGATTCATTTTCTCTGGAAGTAATACAAAATTATTTATTTCTTTCATTACTATTTAACAATGAAAATTGTACAATCAATTTGATATGTTTTATTTTTCTACGGTCCTTTGCGTACGTGCGATTCGTAGCTAAAACGAAGAGACCTTGACGTTACACAGTATTAAACAGCAGTTTGTTATTTTACAGAATGAAACGTTGTATAAAAAGGATCTCATTGAATGGTCACGGAATCGTAGGAATTGAACGCTACGTGCTATTATTCGCGGATTTGCCATAGCCAAATTTCGCAGCCTGTTGGAACATAACGACCAAAGAATCTAAGGTTTCCTTCGCAGTGGGTATAATGTGACTTGCTGGCAGAATAAAGCCGTATCTTCCTGTGTCACGAAGTTCGTAAGTGTATGTAACGGGAATGTTATAGGTGCCCCGCACCCAATCCATCGAACCTCCTGACGCAACGTCTGAAAGGAATACAAAATTTAAGTTGATCGATACATAAAGCCTAGAGATTTTCTCGTATTTTATTTTACTCTATTTTCACACTATTTCACACGTTTTTACGTCACTTTGCCTTCGACTAATTTTACCACAGACGATATTTATAATATTTCAATATTTTTATCTCGGTATTTATTACGACGATACTCTGATATCTTAACTTTATTTGAATAATGTACTTACATATAATGTCGACGATATTGCCAACTTTGTATCGCGTTCCGTATCTCTTCAACAAAGCATTTATGGAATAATTTCCTATTTGGAAGAGATCGTTGTAATTGCTGATCCTCTTGCTGGTATGTCCGTAAGGAATGAGCAGCAATTGACTGTAACTGTGGAACGCTACGTAGGAGAATATTTTGTCGTGGATGCTGTCGATATATTGTGACATGGTTCTTGTTTCTGTCTCAGAGAATGCCTTTTCACCAGGGTATATATCGCTGCATGGATTTCGGCTGATACCACCCTCTAAAATATTGGTAGAAGCAACGTAACAGAAGCGCAAATTTTCAGAAGTAAGTGCGAGATACGAATAACAATAATAAAAAAAATCTTTAGTATTTTTACACTGGAAATATTTTCTATACTTGAAAAACAATCTCCGAAGAACAATGGGATATTATTTTAAACGAAACACAAAGAACACACTGATTTTTCGTTGATGTTAGAAGTTGATAATTCTATTCGTTTCTATCGATCAATTCTATTCACCAGTGAGAATATCAATTGTTATTGATTCATTAACGAGCCACTGAATCGATCTTCAGCGTTAAAGATATAAGAACGAAGAATCTTTTATTCCTCTGCTATCTAATAATCTACAATACAATAATACAGAAGGATAAATATTTATTTCCTTTGTAAAATATAGATAGTTCAATTCCTAGTGATTGTCTTCCTGCGAGTGTTTCGTTCTATTTATGCTACAAAGAAATTAATTTAATTAAGAATATATTATAGGTATTATTGTGTCGGCAATTAAGTGATTGCGGATTTTGTCATTAGGTGGTATTGCCAAATTCGCAATCACTTAGTTGCCAACGCAATATTTTTAATATCTAAATTGATTTCTAATATGCGCAATTATTTTTTTTTATCTACATTGATTTACAATTTATCAGAGTTCATAAATTGTAGATAGTATTCTAAAGTAGGTATCAATTAAGTTGACAGTGTAAAGATAATTTTATTTTGTTTGTATTAGATCATTACCTGCCCAATGGAAATTCCAGTTTCTGTTCGGATCAGCTCCGTAACAACCCCTTCCAGAAGGTCTTCTAGTCTTGCGCCATAGACGATTCTAAACAGCCAAAAAACAATATACTTTGCAGGTATATTCTTTTATCATTTACATCGTACAATTATCGAGCGTAAGCCTATTTTAATCAAAAAAAATAAAAATAGGGAATTACAACTGATTGAAGCTCTTCGCTTAATTCTATAGATAACGGGCCGATAACAGAATGAAATAATTCAAAGAAAAAGTTCGACGATCTTATCGTAAGAAGTATCGTTTAAATAGCGATTTGCTTCAAAGTCGTTTGTGAATACTACTTTATCTTTTTTGTTGACAAGGTAAATAGTTTTAATTGCGAATGAAACGAACGTGTAACGAAAACCTAGATTTGGCGTTATTAAAATTATAATTGACCATCGAGTATTCTCGATAAGAGAATGTTAAAATAATAAATGGACTTTTGACAAAAAGCGATGCCACTTTTCAGATTTCTGTATATTTTACAATTTTTAGTTTTCTTTCCAATTCAAATCTCGTTGTGTTTCACTCTTATTTATTATAATTTCAGGGAGAATGTTCATGCATTTATGGAAACTTTATGGAAAAAAATTGGAAAAATGCGCACGATCTGCGTAACGTACAAAATTATTATACAAGATCTTCAAGATATACCTAGTGTTCCTTCTAAGCGAGTAAGAACAATTCTCCGACTAGACGTTATTCCTTTAATTGTATTCGCAACGATATTAATTCGCATGATTAGCTGCAAATTTTAATTAAACATTGTTTGGGTTATACGAAAACTATCAAAGCGTTCTTACCATAGTATGGGTGTACTCGTAGCCATCAGGATTGAATACAGGGAAGATATACCAATCGTACGACTGCGCCATATATCTGACACGAGAGTCATCGCTAAGGATCAATTCGTTCAGGATGTAGGTGACAACAGCGGGTGATATCCATTCTCTGGCGTGTATTCCACCTTCGATAAATATACCAGGATTTCCATCCTTATAGGAAATCTTTACGCCTCTGATACTCCTGCCTTCGTAGCTACTTCCACCGGTGATTGGTTTCACTATCTGAGGATACTGCGTTACGAGGGAATCTAGCCAACTATAAATCTGAAAGGAAGATGTTCGATCAATAATGCGTTGCTTTGTAAAAGGACAAACGATGAAATTAATTACTTTATTTAAATCATTTAATTATATAACAAAATTGAATCGTATTTTTATGTTTATCGATATTTACTTTATATTCTTAATAACTGATAATAAATTAATTCGATAATTTTATACTTAGTAAATTGCACGTAGTATTGCGGTATATTGCGATATAGTAGCGTATTATTAATATGTATTAAAGTATGTTTCCTTATTCTTGAAATTAGTGATAAGAATAGTTGAAAGATACGTAAATATTTTTTCTACGCCTATTGCAATTCTAATTAAACAATTATAATTAAAATATTAGGTTGTCCGAAAAGTGTCTTTCGTTTACAGACGCGTAAGTTTTCTCATTCTTGAAATTAGTGATAAGAATAGTTGAAAGATACGTAAATATTTTTTCTACGCCTATTGCAATTCTAATTAAACAAATATAATTAAAATATTAGGTTGTCCGAAAAGTGTCTTTCGTTTACGGACGCGTAAGTTTTCTTATTCTTGAAATTAGTGATAAGAATAGTTGAAAGAAACGTAAATATTTTTTCTACGCCTATTGCAATTCTAATTAAACAAATATAATTAAAATATTAGGTTGTCCGAAAAGTGTCTTTCTTTTACAGACACGTCTTTTACAACGACTGCATCTTTATACAAACATGAAACCTAATCTATCGAACATTGTGCCCTTTACCTTGATAAAACAAAATGGATCATATGTAATTCGATAAAATAATGTAAAACGGAAAATATTGTGCATCCATTATTTTTTTATAAAACGAGAGAAACTTTTCGGACGACCTAATAGTACGATGGAATGGCAAGCTGAAGATAATTTAATGCGAAAATATAGTACGGTGGGATAATAATAATATTGCAGGAAAACTGAAAATATTTTTACTTGTGGAATAAACAATGATAACAGAACTGACGGAAGAAAAAAGAAGAGAAAATTGATATTGTATTATCGATTAATATTCTAAAAATATTTCAATTCTATTTATCGAGTAAAATAATGCAAAATAATGTCTTACAGAATCCAATCGGTGATAACCGAGCCAGTTGAAACCACCTCTTACATTGGCACGAGGATTCTCATCGTCGATATACCTTTGCACGTCGTCCATCATCAGTTCTGGTTCAAGCTTCGACGTGTTCACTTTTTCCATGAATTCTTGGATCTTTGCCGGGGCGATCATCACTTCTGCGCTGTTGTTGATACTCGGTGGATGCCATAAATGGTAACCATCATCGTCATACATGTTCCTTAATAGCTCTAAACCCGTAGTATCTGACACAAAAACTTTGTACAGTCTATAACCGTCGTATCGTTTCTTCTCATTGTCAGTGGCATAAACACTTCCGAGAAGAAAAAGAAGATGTAGAAGAATAGCTCGCATCGTGGAATTTGACTTCATTTGGACAATTAGCAACAAGAGAGCCTATCAAACTTTGGAAAATTTATCATAGGATCTTAAACACTGTCCCTGGTATTACCCATATGTCTCAGAAATATTCAACGTTTGATCAATTCGACTCGATCTTTCGATTTCGCGGTTCTCTGATATTCCAATTTTTCTAATCTCTCCAATATCTTCTTTATTATTCTTAAATTTTCAGTCACTCGCAATCCTTTATTATCGATTTCCACTTTGTTACACGATTATCCTCTTAACGCACGGCGAAACGATTTAAAACAGTTCTGTCAGTATTCTAATTTATAAATTTCTAATTTTTCAGAAATATAGCGAGGCTTCAGAATTTTCCAACGCGATCGATCCGCGTCCAACGTTCCATCGAGAAAGTTGCGCTTTCTCGCGGTGACTTTGAACCGGAGACTAATCGATATCGCTTTCTTTTCCGTCTGAAATGAACTTGACGGTTTCGAGATACGAGACAGGTGTGAGCGTCCCGAGTGAATCCTCCCGCGACTTTATATACAACGGGCAGCAACCGCGGCAGGTAAAAATATCCTGTACGTGAGATAAGTGTAAACAAAAAAGGAAAAAGATACGGGCGACGCATTTGCATGCAGGATGGACAATGAGAATTCTCGGGAGGTTGCAAACAGGCGGATGCCTGCCGATGGTCGAAGACCTCGAAGATACCGTTTCAAAATATAGATAAACCGAGGTTGTCGACATCTACTTAAAGAAAGTGCTCCGCACTTGAGACGAAATATCTTCAATTACTTCTGTCATTTCCCAAACCAGTTTCAATCATTTTTTATTCATATTAATCTGCATAATTCATGCTAATTCAGTTTGGTTGAAATATGAGAATTAAACGTTGAAATGTCATTTCCTGCGATTCCGTGGGGATATTATTCATTTTTATACTATGATGTAAAATATTAATCAATATCTTACTTACAATCTAAATTTAAGTTTAATAATATATATATATAATGAATAAGTGCATGTGTAATATTAAATTAATTAAAGAAAATGGGAGGAAAAAAGAAACGGAGGAAGAAAAGGAACTCAATATAATCTAACCGGTTTATTATTTTATTTTATAAACATATTATCGTACACACTCGTTAGATTATATCGTTCGATAAAACGTTGTTAATGAAATTATTTTACTTATGTTTTATCCGTTTTATCTTTATTATCTATGTTCCTCCTGTTGTATCTTTCGCCAAAATGCAGCAGTTATTTATTCATCGTTGTCACTTTCATGTATATGGGTTTTTGTACAGGTATCGTTGATGAGAATTGTCAATATTTGTTTCATGGATACTCAATAACGCGTAAGATAAATTTACATGTACTTTTCAAAGCTACAAATGCAACGACCCATAATCGAATACCTCCGGGATGGTGTGTACTTGACAAGTCGATGAAATCAGATAACGTAATTCGCATCTATTAATTGCCACAATAATGAAAGAATACGAAAAAAATGAAATTGTTGCCGGACCTCGTATTGTTTTACATATTGTATGTGTATAAAATGGGACAATGAACACCACTTAGCATTGTCCTTCTATTCCTTGGCCAGATAGTGGCATTATCGAATAGATGCGATTAAGAGTCAACGTGAAATTAATACTAATTTAACAGTTAGAAGCTAGTTAAACCTTTTTTGTAATACGCTTTTTTACCTTATTTCTACATCTATAAAACTTGTATTATTAACTGTATTATAATTATTATACTTATCGCAAGCATTACATACTTTTTAGTAATTTTATAATAATCCAATTTTTTACAAACATTTTAACTTACTGATTGGTCCTTTCTTTGATTAGAATTTCTTTTTATAAAGTAAATCTTCTAAAGTCTGTTATCAAATTGAGATTCTGTTTAATATTCTAAGGATTAAAAGATACAAAGATATTTAGAAATAAAACAAAAATTGTAGCCTAGAAGAAAACTAAATATTTTCTACAGACTCTTTATTATGTTTATAAATTCATAAGAAAATTCATTAAGAAAACGTATGCGTATATCTTAATTAAGATATTTAATTTATGATAAGATATTATGTTACGAAAATATGGTAGTTATATAATACAAATGAGACTAAAAATGTTAAACTTAAATTTCATAATAAGGCAGAGAACGCAAGCGTGTATTAATAGTTTTATGTGTTCGTAAGATTACATAAAAATAAGATAAAAGATATTAAACATAAATATTTCATAATTATGTATAGAACGCAAGTAAGTACTAATGGTGTCAATTTTGTATCATATTTCATCATATGTATCATATTTGTAATTAAGTATAGTTCTTCTCTATAGTCCTTATCATCAAAAATAGCTTAGAAAAATAAATCTAATTCTTGACATTGAGTCTGTATGGTTAAACATGTCAATGATTAATATGATGATAGATCAATTGTTGTCTGCACATTTTTGAAATATCATTTCCTTTCAGATGTTCACACATCTGTCAGAATGTTATTTGTTTGACACTACTTCACACAATGCCATTCAATAATACAAAGAAATTTTTGTGTCAAATATTTGAACATCAAATTATTAGTTTCTTTCTGCGAAAATAATTACATAGGAAGCTGCCAAAGAAAGTTCGTCGAGTTTATAATTAACTTCTTATCCAAACTACCAGGAGCGATGGCGAGAATTTTTGAGAAACCTCCGAGTGAGCGGTAGAGACGTGGGGCCGCTTTATGTAGAATGTAATTAACGGACTGAAAATGGAAAATCGTGAATGTCGGATAAAAATGTTATTCCTAGTCCGGCCCTGCAAACTACGTTCGTTATATTTTTATACTGTGACAAATATTTTGATAAATACGTGATATTATTACAACACATCTAATAGTAATAATAATAATGAAAACAATGATAAAAATATTGTAAACATGTAAACAAAATTAATATTAATGATGAAACGAAACGTATATTCCACGTGTAAAATTATCAAACAAGAGAAACTTTTTATTACTATTAAGATCGAACCTTGAATCGAGTCCTTGCCATGTTTTATCGACTACCAACTGTTCAACAATGATCGAGTCCTTGTCAGATTCAAGATCGATATCGTTCACCGTTACGTGCACGACAAAGCAATAAAAATTCTAACTACATATCCTGTAAGAGAATGTAAATTGATCCTACTTCGACTCTTGTATCATTGTTTTATAATCATCGTATCAGTGGTTTTGAAGTGTGTGATCAAGAATACGGTATGTGATCAAATCCGCATTTTGCATTATCGGTAGTGAGAAATCATAGAAACGGTCGGTAAAAGGTTAGAGGAAGCAAGAATACACATATGAATATATGAATATGTACGTGAGAACATACATATATCAGTCTATTGATAATCTAATTTTTTTATAATTGACTAATAATGCTGGAAATATTTCAATTGCGAAGATCGATATGAAGAGCATTAATAGTTTAAAGAAAAAGATATTTCAATTCGTTATTAGATTTGCAAATATCTTTTTATCGTATTACTATGGTTATAGTTTTTGGTATATCAACGATAGTTTCGATATTAATTACTTAATTCATATGACTTAATAAAAGTCATTCATCAAAAAATAAAAATGTATAAACAAATAATTCATTAACGAGATAAGTAATTGCTAGTGGAAAATTATGTTAAGCTACTCAAAAAATTGTTTTTATGTCTGTATCGAAATAATATTTTTCATGAATTTTGAACAGTTTTTGTGCGTACTTTATTTGCGCGTTTTCAAACGAGAATGACGTAATTAAAGGCATCAGTAAGATAGGCGTAAAATAACAGGATGTAGACAGTAATATCGTATCGACAATATTATCCTTAGAAATTTGTATAAAAATGTATTAGGGAATAGCATACAACTACGTGTAATCAATAGAAATAAATTTTTATTTTCTTTGTTTTGAAAATTTCAGAAAAAGGTTATGTATTTTCACGCTATATCGAATGCATGGTCACGTGATCAATATGGATGCATTCAAATCGAAATACCGTCAATCGCACGGTACAGTAGATAACTTTTAATCTTGCTGACAATTTATTTCGCTAAGTCTAATCTTTCTAATCTTTTGTCGTAGCAATAGTATTTCTTAATAATTTTATTTGATACTTAACAGACATTGTACATGGTTGTGAAATTACGAAGCGATAAAAATATCAAATATATTTATTATACCAGAATATTTTTTCTGGGAATTAGCGCAAAATTTATTTAGAAACGGTTTCGTAATTTATATATTTATGTGTATAATAAATAAGTAACATGATACAATTAATGGAAAAAAGGCAATAAGAAGGTTAAGTTTGATCACTTGAGTGTCGGTAAGTTTGGAATTGTTTAACTCCTGCGCATTCGCATTGCGCAACATGCGACTAGGCACTTCAAGTCAATTGGTAAACTACATTTCAAAGTTTACAAACTTATATAATACGTATATTCAACATATTATCCTAAATGTACGTAGTAACATTATATAACTATATTTTAACATGTACAATATTATTTACCTCGTTCAAGAACCATATCGATTGTATAAAGAGATTTTATTTTATTATTTTTATTAAAGAGACTTATTTTTTCACTGGTGATACACACAGTGCATTTATTATATCTATTAAAAGAACTTTGTTTTGCAAACAAAGGAGCTTAGTGTGCAACACGTTGCAACACATGTTATAATTCTATACTTAAACATGATGTCTGAATCTTCTTATATTATGACAGAATGGGTTTGATATTATCAGTGAAACTTTACAAATTATTATTATTGATAAAGTTTCTATAACGCGTCAAACATGCTTGGTAATAAAACAAATTAAATTCTATAAATAGTGAATTATTTGATTATCTATTCACGTAAAATTATAATATTGTAAGAAAAAAAGTTTGTAACAAACAATTTGTAACTTGACAAATTATTGTGCAAGAGATTCCAGGAAGTATTATATGATTCCGTATCTTTTTATAGCCAAAATATCAAATGCTTGAGCGGAAAGTCCAGCGTGGGTCACTAGCGACACGACAAGAGATACGTCCCTGACAGCGCCTTCCCTCTCAACACTGACGCCAACATTGGTCGACGGTATTGCCAGATTGCAAACCCAGTCGCGGTTTATCAGCCGAGCTGTAACGAAAAAGAGAGCGGAGGCGCATGCTTTTAAGTAATTGCAGTGCCTCCTCCGTTCACCTTAAATCTGATCGTGGTATCCGTCCTTTATCCTTCGCAACGTAATCGTTTCAAACAAAAAAAAAAAAAGTACAAAACGAGTTGTATAAAATTACGTATTCAAGTGTCGTCGTCGGATTTCCACTCTACACTTTATCGATTAACTACTCGAGCCCCCTAGGCTAAAGGATCGTGGAATTGAAAAGGGTTAAAACTTGAAACATTGAAACCAGGAAGATGGCGGACAGATTGTACTACCCCAATCCTGAAATCGCGAAAAATGCGCACTGCAGCAGCATGGAACAATACAGAAAGATGCATGAAAAGTAAGTGTTTTCTATTTGAAATAAGAGACGTCTTGTCCAGCTTAGTCGGTACAAGAGGGATGATGACAGATGGCACGGTGTAGTCTTTGACATCTCGCCGATGATGCTTTTCATTGCCTTTCTGTTAACTTCTTTTTTGCGCTTTTACTTTTTCAATGGTAGTTTTTTTAATTATAAATCGGGGTCTGTTCCTAAGTTCTAGTGGCACTCTTGTGAAGAGTGTTATTTCTAGGTGGAACGTTGAGGCTGTTGCGAATCAATAATGTTGACCAAGGGACAGCTCGGTCGAAAGTTCCTAATATTTTATTATCTACCATTTATGAATGAAAATATGAAATTTAAGAGTCAATTGGTGAAAATATTTGTAATTCCAACTGAATAGTATCATCTTTTTCGAATAATCGATTTGATGGTTTCGTTTTAATTATAAATCACTGACAACTTGTTCGGTGAAGCTAATCTCGCATTTATTCGTAGGTAATGGAAGATTTGTTTTACGGTCTATGCAATTAGGTGCAGCGGTATTAGAATTAGTAGGGGACAATGAAAGAGGGTGAATACTGATGGATGGTAACGTGTGTGTATTAATCGTAAATAAGGTGTCAACGTATTTATTAAGTGCACCCTTTGTATATGCTAGAGCTATTATTTAAGAAAAATTGATTTTAGAGCATGATTTGTGCTGACATCTTCCAGGAACCATATAGATTATATAATTACCACTAAGTATCTGAATATAATAATACCAACTGTTTTGAATAATTCAATCGAATTTTCTAAATGACTGTTTAAGATGCTAGTAATAAAAATGCCAATGAGTGAAAATACTAATAAGTTTTACATTTCCATTTATTTATTTAAATTAAAATATATAGGGTTGCTTGATTCTTTAGCTATAATTGTTAAATGTGCCTTAAAGAACGAAGGCAGTATTAAAAATGTTTTAAAGAAAAAGCTGTACAGAGTTTGAAAGAAAATTTGGATATTTAAGTATTGCAGATATTTTACGTAGTGATACACGATAGTTATGTATTATGGAAATAGAACAATGATATCGATCCGTCTAGCGTCTTTCTATAAGAAACAATTTCTACCCATCTTGAGGATTTGTGTCTTCAATGACCTCGAAAAAACTTCCAACATAGATGAATCTTTTGTCTGTACACAAAGGAAGTGTTTCTCACTCCAAATCGTATGTAATTACATCTTCATAAAAAAGGGCTGTCACATTAATCTACAACTGACTTAGTAATAATTAAATCTATAATATCTTTTAACTTAATAAACGTGAAATGTTTTCTTATCTTTGTCATTTAAATTTTCTCTTAAACTGTAAAAGCCTACTGAGTGAATGGTTCTTTCATACAGTACTATCGCTATATCAATCGATCATACTTTCAATAACATTTCATTTTGATAGCGCGTAAAGAAATTCGCTTTTTAACTTCCCTATAAAATCTATCTAAATTTAAATCTCAATTAAATTCTTATTAATCATTGTATCGCACCTGTGTTATCTATGACTTACTGTAACACCACAAAAACGACAGCGCAGTGAAGCTTACTATTATCATCACTAACTAATTGTTTAATATTTCTGAAATCATTCTTTAATCTCGTTTTTTCATTTCTCCGTCTCTTATTTTATTTTAGTCTTATCACTATCTTCCATCCTGCAGTCCTGCAATCATTTAAAATATATTAAAAATTTCAAAACTGATGTTTTCTAATCCTTTCGTTTCTTTCGTTATTTAAATCACAATCGAACTTAATCAGACTCTTTGTTACACATTTTATTTTCTCACATGAAAGAACATCGATCAATTATTGTACCAATATCAATCATTTCTTGATTATCAATATATTACAAAAATTATAACGATCAACCATGTGGAATATAACGCAACCGATCCATGAAACAAGCTTGTTTTTGACATACCTTTAACCATATTAAAAGAAATTCTTTCAAGATTGCTCATGGTCTTTTGCGTTTCTAGGTCTGTGAAGAATCCGACAGAATTCTGGAGCGAAATTGCAAAACAGTTTTATTGGGAAACTCCGGCAGTGGATGATAAATTCTTTTCATATAATTTCGACTTGAGCAAGGGAGATATTTTCATAAAATGGATGGAGGGTGCGTCAACGAATATCAGCTTCAACCTATTGGACAAAAATGTGAAGAGTGGAAACGGCGACAAGATTGCGTTTTATTGGTAAGGCGTCTCGTTTCTTTTTGTTATTCGTTTATCGGTCAATACATTCATAGGAATTTTAATTGTTATGGAATCTGCAGTACATTCGATTGATTCGTGTAACTGATGCGCGTGAAAAAAGGAATACACGATATGTTTGTCTGAGAATAAGGAGTGATAAGAGTAATTCATACGTGTACTGTTTCCTGTTTTTTTTTTTTTTTTTTTTTTTTTTAAATAGTATCGTCAATATCTACGTAAGTTACGTTGTATAGATACACATATTTTATTGGTAATTTTATAACTGTGTATGAAACTCTTAAGTAATTAATATTTCATGGGATTTTTATTTGTTCAATTAAGAAAAAATATATATAATAAAATAAATTACTTTCTATATTCAGATCACAGATGTTCAATATATCATCATCAAAAACGCGTTAAAAGCAGTCGAATACACCTTTGTTCAAAGATTAACATATGTACAAGCGTGGAATTACTATTAGCACGAATTTCATTAATATTTAATTTTGTTTTACCTTTTTTGTTTTACAACACATTATCTGTAATATTGAAATCGATTTCAAAAGAAATCTCACTTTTCGTATATCGTCACTTAATGATATTCGTGGAATTAGCAAAAAGATTTGTTTCCAACTTTTTGCTTATCTTACGTTATAGTTGTACATTTTACCTTTAAATGTCTGTTTTTCAAAATCATTGTAAAAATTCCTCCTTTCAAATTCTAATTTTTTAACTACTATGTGTAAAATATCCTACTTTCTTGTTTTTCGTTCACGAGAAATCTGTATGAATATTCAACAAGAACACCATGTACTTAACTACACAAATGTTTCAACGAGCGTAGAAATTCTACAAACAAAAAATTTACGGGCGTATTTCGCTTTTAAATGAACTTGAAACGAACCTCTCGCGAGTATGCACAAAAATCTAAAAGAATCTGCCGTTAGAGGACCAGCGCTCTGGCGTAGTAGCTCCTGTGCTTATTATTGAAAGACCATAAAACATTATGCGTGTACGCTTTTACGTTCACCAGGGACTTTCATTCGACACGTAGCGCAACTTGGTATCTCTGTGAACTAAATAGCTTAAATACAATTATTCAAAGCGTCCGTTTGAACGGTGCTGCTTTCAGTGGTTCATTGCTATGCAAAATATACCGTCGTTTATACACGCAAGTCATTCAAGTGTTGCATAAGTGATACAATTTCTTTATTTTCATTGTAGTACCTACTATTCGTCGTGTTTGAACGCGATTTGGAAAGTGTCGGGTGAAATTACTGACTGAGCCAAGCATTTCCACAACGTACTCTTCTCTAATTCTTTTTCCAAATATTCTTTTAATATTCTAAGAGGAATATAGTCTATTCTTACAGAAGCAGTACATTGTAAACTGGATCTGGATAAAAATTGTTGGATTTCTGAAAAATATTTCTATTTTGAACTTGATATTAATTTAGTTTTATTCGTGATAAAGCAGTTATAACTGAAAAAGGTATCTATATTGGTTAATTTATTTATTGTCTAAAATTAATCAGTTTAAGGTATTTTAATCTTTTCTTATTATAAATTTGTATACTGTATATCTATCTTGTTAGAGTTATTAAATTTCTAACATGATCTGATATAAACTTTAACACAAAAATGTATTACTAATAGAGATTAATAATTTATGTCATAAAATTAATATTTCATACAAAATGTATATTGTCTCTGAATATATTACTTTGACTAATAATAATAATTTATATATCATAAAATTAATATTTCATACAAAATGTATATTGCCTCTGAATGTATTACTTTGACTAAACCTCTAAAACGAAAGTTACGTGAAAAAATCTTTTTATTCATTCTTGTTTTGTAGTTATGAATGTCGAAAACGAAAATTAATTTTCGTTTGTATATACAGTTATTTTAATTTTATATTACTAGAAGAAATGTTCAGCAATTGCTATACCAGACTATACCAGGCGTCGAATATTGAATACTTTTCAACGGGTCGCGATTTTCTACGTTTCTACCGCTATCATTTTAGATAGTGAGCGGCAATAGAAAAGTTGGTGGAGAAATCCTATGCTCATACAATCGATCAGTGAGTCAGACACTCGTTCTCTCTATTCTATCGTTTGTGCCTGTCGTACGATGCTCTGCTATTCGTTCAAAATTTGGCACACTACCAGTTACGATATCCTGATTGGTCGTGTGCACGTGGTACGATCACGTTAGCTCACGTGACTGGATAATATGCCTCTCTTATGTGTTTCTCAAAACGTGGCAGCTGCAAAAATCAAAGTTTGCGCGCGCAGTATGGTTGTTTAGAAATATAATTCGAATAGAGTTACATAACGCAAAGAAGGAATTATAAAATTTTTTATAATTCTTGATTGATTGCTGAGTGTATAATTTAATTGATTATACAAAAACAAAGTATTTCTATTACTTATCGTGATTATTGAAATTCTTATTTTTACAAGGCTTCTACGTATTACGTATTTCCCATTGGACATTTAATTTGGAGATATTTCTTTTTTAGGCTGCAGATATTAATCGTACTTCAGCAGTACACTAATTAGTAGATACGGATAAAAGTGAAAATTACGTATTGGATACAGGCAGAAATACTCAGAGATAATCTTGTTCACAGAAAACAATATCTTTAAAACGGAATATAAAATATATGATATAATATAAATATAGTATAATTTAGTGCAAAAGGAATATTCTGAAAGTAACTATTAATTACAAATTTAAATCCAGAGATGGTATACATGTGAAAGCATGTATGGAATTAAAATACCGTCAAAAAGTTACCATGAATATAGAAAATGTTGTTTTGAATATGGTATGTATAAAACAAAGTCTAAACTGTTGGAAAAAGAATATATTTTGTCATCGAACTTTAACCGAGCATGTTATCAGACCAATTAGTAAAAGAATAGCGATTACAATTTTTATATAACTATTACAATTTTCACGTGATCGTATTCATATTTAGTATATGGCATGGATCTATTTGTCAATCATTCTTTTTTATAGACGTGGGTATACACGTGATTCTTATCATTGAACCGTACTATAGTTGATCCTAACTTTGTAAATACTATGATAAACAGGCAGTCAGGTACGAATGGTATTACACAAAAACCTGATAAAATTCTTACATTTTACGTGAAATCAAAAATTTGTATTTGTTGTTTTAAATGCAAAATGCTGTTTCATGATATTTCTGTCTGAAAACGAAACTTTGAATGGTTTCAATATGTATTTATTCAGAGAGAGAGAGATGGAGAGAGAGAGAGGGAGGGAGAGAGAAGTTTTGTTTCTAAAATATAGTAATTAAAGCTTTATAACAAATTTAAAATGCAGTTATCTGTACTATCATTATTGTAATCAAGTGTTAAGTGGAACACCTGAAAACCATGTTTAAATTACGAAGAAAAATTTTGAATGGCCTTAAAATGTATTTATTCAAATAGAAACTCGTTCTTTATCGCCACATAAGGTGCATGGAAAAATTTATAAGGTCGTAGCTGCTAAACTTACCAGGCATTATCAAAATTGAATTTAGTCATAAATATCGGGACAAAGTACATACGAAAATATTCTAACTCGTAGAATGTTTGAGAAGCATGAAACTTGAACTTTAAACTTCTGCACCACGCGTGTGTGAACTGAGAATTAAACTGATTATTAATTTTAAATAATAATGTTGCAGGTTTAATAATCATTTTTTAACTATTGTTACTTATTAGATGAATCATACTAATTTTTTTATAATTTATATAATAAATTTGATCACTTATGATAAATACAAAAATAGAGGATTTCTTATCGAAAAATAGTTTATTAGACTTAATGTTATAGAAATGTATACAATGAAATAATGAAATAAGAAAAAGTCTTAAGAAGTTAAATGCAGCTGAATTTATTCCATTATACGTATTCCTGAGGTAAAGATCAATTAGTGGGTAATTGGTTCATTGACACTTGTGTTCCCAATCTTTCATAGACAAGTATATTTCGTCATGAGGATTACTTAGAAGCATTCAATTCGGTTCAAAAGTAACAATGAATGATGTTTGTTGGGAATTAATCGAGTGATGTATTTATGTTTTAGGGAGGGCAACGACCCGGACGATTATTCACGTCTGACGTACAGAAAACTATTGGAGGAAGTATGCAGATTTGCAAATGTTTTAAAATCCAAAGGAGTGACGAAGGGAGATCGTGTTGCGATTTACATGCCTATGATCCTGGAATTGCCTATTGCCATGCTCGCGTGTACCAGAATCGGCGCTGTTCACAGCGTAGTGGTAAAGAATTTTTCTGTTGTTCCCAGAGAAACCATGAGATTTCAAATCGTGACTTAATAGAACCTTAGACTATCTCGTTTTACATAATGCGGTTTCCTGTTGACTTACTACGTACAATGTTCGCTATTAACTATTTGATTTGTAAATTCGTATCGCTTTGTGTTAGTATTGACGTATTATTGCTATTCAGAAAATCAGAAATGTTTCATGTAGATTATTCACGCTATAGGTATTACGTATGCGTACATGCTTTGGACAGGATAAAGTAAATATTTAAAAGACTACATTTTTCTGATATCTGTTCAATTTCCGGACAGAATTTTTTTCTCTAACTATGATAATGTCATGTAATTTTTTGTTTATTATGTAAGAGATGTATGTAAAAATCACATCAACATTGAACGAGCAATGCTAGCAATAATCTACTTTACCTTTCCCTTTAAGTTCGAGATAATTAACAGGCATATCATAATATCACATGCAACGCCATACCATCGACATATAAGATAAAAATCAAGACGAAAAGAAAAATTGCAGTGCAATAATTACTTTCGCTCAACGGATAATACCAATACTTTTTATGATAAAAATATACGCTTTGTTTACGCGTAGTTATATTTATTAGATATATTTGTTGAAGTTACGTTGAAGGAAAACTGAGATCAATAAAGCTAAAAGGCCCATAGATTAAAAATGTCATACATGATACCTTAGTGAATAAGAGTACCAGATCACTTCTATCTTTTAGTGTACAATATATGCTCAGTCATAAAATTTAAAACGTTAAATAAATATAAACGTTGTATTTAAACCGTAAAATAATATATAAGCTATTTTATTCTTATACTAGAACTTGTTTTAAGTCTTGATAAATCTCTATAAATATAAAAAGTATTAATGTCATTGGTATGATAGAAGAAACATGTAACTTTTAATTAATTAAAATCCAAACTAAATGTCTTTAATATCTCATAATATTGTCATAAAAATGGAAAATGCTATAAAATGACTGTTCAATTAGTTTGGAGGGTACTCATCGGACGCACTGGCGGAGCGTATCATGGATTCAAAAGCGAAAATTCTGATTACGACTGACGGTGTGTGGAGAGGCGAGAAGCTTATATTTTTGAAGACTATCTGCGACGAGGCTTTGAACAAGGTTAAAAAGTATAACCACGTGGTTGAGTGTTGTATAGTAGTTGCACATCTGAGAAGACTGAATAATCCACACGGTGCCAAGCTACATTCAACAGGTATAGTGGAAAAAAGACTTTCAGTTAATAATAATCGTAGAATTAACGTGGATAGCAAAAATCGAGACACAAATGTACCTAACAGATACAAAACAAAAGATGAAAATATAACTAGAAAAGGAGAAGAGATAAAACAGAAATAACTTTTTTATTAATCTGAGACTTAACTTTTTGAATTCGTATTGAAGAAAAAACGAATGGAGTGAACGGTACGAGTGATGGAAATGACTTTAACATCCCACAAATTCCATGGGACGATGACCGCGATTGTTGGTGGCATGATGAAGTGGAAGATGCTGAAAACAAGTGTTATCCAGTTTGGATGAATGCGGAAGATCCACTTTTTATTTTATACACAAGGTATGTTTCCCAACAAAATAGTGTATGAATAATATAATATAGGAATTGTTTATTTAATAAGTTTATTGATCGATAGATATATTTACAATGAATTAGACAAGAAACGATGGTTACTTAACGTGAACTAAATACAGTAATATGCTAGAACTAAATAGTTAATTCACAACTCATAGTTTACAACTCGTAACAACTCGGCAACTCAACTCCCGACTCCTTACAACTTGACTCTCAACTCACGACTACTCGACTCCTCACACCTCGACTTTCAACTCACGACTACTCGACTCCTCACACCTCGACTCTCAACTCACGACTACTCAACTCGACTCCTCCGCACTCGACTCCCTAGTAAAGACTGCCAGGCCCTTTTTGGTCTAACGATACTTGACCCTTCCCGCAATATTGTTCTATGATTCACCCGATAAAACTGCCAGGCCCTTTTTGGTCTAACGGCACCTAGGCCTTCCTGCAATATTGTTTATGATTCGCCAGATGTTTCTTAGGCCATTTGTCCACGATACTACAATAATATATAATAATTTCTTTCTTATCATAAATAACTCTGAAATATTTCTTGCTGCACAGTGGTTCTACGGGGAAACCAAAAGGCGTTCTACATACCACGGCCGGATACTTGATCTATGCAGCCACGACGTTTAAGTATGTGTTTGATTATCATCCTGGTGACGTGTACTGGTGTACAGCTGACGTTGGTTGGATCACTGGTCATACTTACGTCGTGTATGGTCCGTTAGCAAATGGAGCTACTTCTATTATTGTAAGTCTGGAGATATTTTATTTTTTCTTTGATTCAAAATGTCTACTATGTAATAATAGGTTTGTCTTGATAAATTTATAATCTACAGTTTGAAGGGACACCGTTTTATCCAGGAAATGATCGATACTGGGCAGTCATCGATAAATATAAAGTCACGCAATTTTACACTGCGCCAACTGCGATTAGATCGCTAATGAAGTTTGGAGATGATTTGGTAAAGAAACATAATTTGTCTACTTTAAAGGTAAGTCAAAATAGAAAAAAAGACACTGAGATATCTATAGGAATATATACAATATAGTTTTTACACTAAGAAGATTGAAATTGTAAAATAATTTATTGTTTCAGGTTTTGGGTTCGGTTGGAGAGCCAATAAATTCTGAAGCATGGCTGTGGTTTTATAATTTTGTGGGTCATGGAAAATGCAGTATATCGGACACGTTTTGGCAAACGGAAACTGGTGGCCACGTGATCACTCCTCTTCCTGGTGCTACTCCAATGAAACCAGGTTCTGCAGTAAGTTGCTATTTTGTACTTCTTATTATCCGTCAAACCAGTGAAATATATAATTGATCTATTTGATACTTTCTAGACGTTCCCATTCTTTGGCGTTTTGCCAGAAATTCTGGACGAAGACGGACGATTAATCGAAGGCGAAGGCGAGGGATATCTAGTTTTCCGCCAACCTTGGCCAGGAATGATGAGGTCTCTCCATGGAAATCATCAACGTTTCCAAAGCACATATTTCGATAAATTTCATGGATATTATTGCACGGGAGATGGTAAGCTTAATAGTTTTAACTTTACAATGGTAGAAAGATTTTTGAAGCGTAGTGAAGAGTTATTTAGCCAAGGGGTTCCTGTAATTGAGACCAGCATATCTTGCATCTTTTCCAAGTTCCTCTTCGATTCTTAATATTTGATTGTATTTAGCAGTTCTTTCGCTTCTGCAGGGTGCTCCGGCTTTAAATTGTCCAGCAGAAAGTCCTATAGCCAAATCAGCTACAAAGTTGTCTTCAGTTTCTCCTTCGCAAGCTGTCACGATATATCCCCAGTCACTGATCCTCGCTATTTTTGCGCAATTGATCGCCTCCGTCACGGTTCCAACCTGTGACATTCTCAGCACCATAGCGTTGGCCATTTGTCTTTCAATCGCTTCCTCGATTCTGTCAATATTCATCGCAGTTAAATCGTCTGCAACGACTTGGATATCTTGATCAGCTAACGTGAGCCAACCCTCCCAGTCGTCGAGATCGAATGGATCTTCGATCGAGACGAGAGATGAGAATTCTGTTAAGTATTCCAAGTACTGATCTTTCAACGCTTCTGACTCCATATAGTCATCAGGATCAGACTCTTCCGTTTTAAATGCTAAATCGTATCCTCCTATCGGAAAAAGATATATTATTATCGTTTTCTAATTATTAAATATATAAAAAAATTTTTGTTGAATATTGTTAAGCCATAGCTTATCGTATAGCTCAGCTTCTGTAATTATTAATCATTCTTAACCTTCTTTGTAAAAGGCACTGGCTGCCATATCCAACGCTATCTTAATTCTTCCTTCGTAACCTGCTTCTTTAATAGATTCATCTAACAACAGTAAAGCTTCCTTATCTTCTTCCAGTTCTAAAGGTGTAAATGCACCGTCGTCACTAACCGGAAGGGGTAATTGGATTTCTTGAGCAGCCGCGATCTTCCGTTCGAGTACTCTGTACACTTCCATGCCCATTTTCATAGCATCAGCGAAACTTTCAGCTCCTGATGTGTTTATAAGTTTAAAAGTATGCACAAACAAGGCAAGGAAATAAGAATACCTATGGGCAGGATCATAAATTCTTGGCATGGTAACGTGTTATTCGCATGCCTGCCTCCACTGATCATGTTGAAACTAGGAACAGGGATATAAAGTTCTCCATTTTCAGCTAATTCTGCAATATATCTATAAGAGAAAAAATCAAGTGAGAAAGACGCACTGAACTAAATGAATTAATTAAAGAATTTTTATATCTCTTCATCTGCTTTGAAATTCATATAGATTGCGTAGTTGATTAAAAATAAACATTTTTTTGGCTAATAAAAGCTATACGCTTTGTATCTGTAACGTTAAGCTATGACTGATTATTTTAATGTTCTACTGATTACCTGTAAACTGGAAGTCCTTTCTTCGCGGCGCCAGCCTTACAGCAGGCAATGGAAACACCAAGAATTGCATTTGCACCTAGTTTCGATTTATTCTCGGTTCCGTCTAGACGGTTTAGCAAGCTGTCTATCTCCATTTGTTGGCAAGCCTCCAACCTCGACTTCAATAGTTGCGGTGCGATTATGTTATTAACTACGTCAACAGCTCTGAATACTGAACGTCCATGGTACATAGCTTCGTTTCCATCCCTTAGTTCTTGCGCTTGATTAGGGTTTGGTACCAAAACAGATGGTACGGAAGATCTCAACAATCCAACGTCTGTGATTATGTCCACTTCCAGAGTCGGATCACCTCTGGAGTTGAAAATTTGACGAGCTTTAACCTTTTGAATAGGCATTCTGTATTTTCTTTGAAATTCGTTTATAAATGATATTTAATTAAGTGTCTGTCAGGAGATACGGTCCTGAATCGAAGAGGAATTGGAAAAATGTCAATGTGGTTGATGAAGGTACATAACTTGCTGCTATTGAGAATTTTTTAACGAAAGCTTTTATAAATTAAACCATGGTTATAGCCATTTTGAATTAAAACAGTCGAAGTACGACACATGTTTCGTTTCTTAATTGAAACAATATTTTAGTTATATAGCAGAGTTGTAATGTGAAACATTTCGTGTTACTTATTTGTGTGGAATGCTAATTTTGATTATAAAATATGCACGAGCAAGTATATATATATATATATATATTTCTTCTAATTTCAGGTGCTAGACGTGATGCGGATGGTTATTTTTGGATAACCGGTCGTATTGATGATATGTTAAATGTGTCTGGTCATCTTATGTCTACAGCAGAAGTAGAAGGTGTATTGACTGAACATCCTTCGGTAGCTGAATCTGCGGTAGTTAGTAAGCCACATTCTGTCAAAGGACAATGCCTTCATTGTTTCGTCACGCCCAACGAGGGTGCCAAATTTGACAAAAAGCTTCAAGATGAGCTTAAAAAGAGAGGTAGTTAAGAATATGTAATTTCAACTTATAATTAATTTATCGTTCTTAAACATATTAATGTGAATGTGTTATCAATAGTGCGCGAACGAATCGGCCCCTTCGCTCAACCAGATGTGATTCAACACGCGCCAGGACTGCCAAAAACACGGTCGGGCAAAATTATGAGACGTGTACTTAGAAAAATCGCAGCAGGAGATAGAAACGTCGGTGATATATCAACATTAGCCGATGAAAGCATCGTCGATGTCCTTTTTCAATTGAGACCGCAGGTTTAAACAAATGTCGACGATATAGCGTCATTCAATGGAAACGTAGTAGCTTAGAAATGAATGATAACGACACGCTTCCGATGACCGATAAATAAGTAAGACTTTCGAGTTATTGAATATATTGAAAAGAATAACGCGAGAAGTTAATTTTAGAATGCAGGGGAATATGTAACTTGTCGAAATATAGAGAGAATAACTTTTGTTAATAGAGAAAGATCAGGCTCTGTAGTCATATTTTAAGAATGAAATTTTTATTTTATACGTTAGAATCTCTTTCGTTAATAATTATTATTCGCATCACTATTTATGAATTATTTCATAGACGTTTATTACACAGTAATTGTTACTGCTTTCAGCCGAATATCGCCGGCGCGGTATCTTTAACAGAAGTGCTTGAGAAAAAAATATTTCATAAGCTATTTTACTTCTCTATTATTTAGAAATGAGAAGTTTATTAAAACGGTTTTATGATCATCTTGAAATATAATTGTACAATATGAAGGTACTAAAAATGTTATATAACTAAGGAACAAGATAATCATTAAAAATGTTCCAGAATCTTATCTATCTACAGTTTATCGGAAATCGATCATAAATATGTTAACTGTTGCGCCTCGATTGACTTCATACTCGGCAATATTTTATGAATATAAGAGAATATCAAAAATTCGAAAGATTTACAACAAATGTTTGTCACTGTTGAAAATTTTTATAATGTGCATTCTAATGGTGTGCATATTTAAACGATTTGTCTACATTAAATATGAAAGTATCAGAAAAATTAATTGTAATTATAATATCGTATGTACATTATTGTACATGTATGTATTTGAATGCTAATGCCAGATTATGTTATTATAGTATAATTTTAGGAACCTGTTACGTTATATAAATTCCGATCGTTTTTATTTAAAAATGAAGCTGATCGTAAATTTTTGGATCTCATCAAGTCGTATTTTACTTTCGTTTAACTTGTTCATTAAGTTGTTGATCTTAGATGACTTGCGATAAGAAAAACGCTCATGAAAATCCTGAGTCTTGTTAGCGTTACGAAGGATACTTATCAACAACTGAAAGTACGAATGCGGTTACGAAATTACTGCAGTCCACCTCGCATGTAAAGAAACGCTGTAAAAATATTCGCATGCCCATTAGCTATAGTGTAAGATCTTTTGCCCATAACTCTCGATTTTCTTTAGGTATATAAGAATAATAAGTTATCAAAAAAAAAAAAAAAAAAAGAAGACAAAGATTATAAAAATACATAGAAAGAAATTATTTAATTTTAGCAAACTATTTGTTTTTTACAATGATTTTCCGTTCCTATAAGGAGGAACAGAAGACCTAAGTATACGCACCATCATTAACGCACTTTGCGAAAGGAAGTTGGCATTTTCGGTAATTTTTTAGAAGGCTGGTTTTATAATTGTTATACTATACGTAAGGTGAGTGAAACGGAACGTTGCCTCGTGTCTCCTAATGGGGGCATGTCACATACATATCATTCCTTGCGGAACAAATTAACTATAGGTGTGATAACGATATATATATATATATATTACAAAGTATATATGTATACTATATGGAATAATGCAAAAGATAACTATATATGTAAATATATCTATGTTGAAGAACATAATTATTATTGATCTGTTAAGTGAAATTGTTGTACTGATTTATTCGGTTCACCTTTTTCTAGTCTCCAATCTCTTCTAACTTTTATCGATCGAGTTAAATCTTGCAAGAACCGGCTTTTGCGGTTCCAAAAGCAGCATTTCAAAACTGAATAAGAAACGAACGATTCAATACGTATCCTTTGTCTATTTTTCCATTCATAATCATTTTCTGTTGCATTTATTTTATATGTATTATTAGATCTTATAAAATGAAACAATAATTCGTCTTTCATATTTTTTTAACCTTTTATTATTTGAGTTTATTTCATAATTTACCAATTTCGAATGTTCTTAAACGACATAATTATGTATACGTTTCAAATAAAATAATTTCGCGTTTGTCTTTAATGCATTAAAAACCCATCTAATAAATATCTAATTTGTTAGATTCCAAAATTTTCAAATAAAATAATTTCATTTATTTTCAATATATTAACAAAATATCTAACATGTTTGAAAACTATCAAAGCATCGGAGTTTTACGATTATCAAGGAACCAAGAATAGCTATGAAGCAAAATTTTGTACGAACCGGGTCGCCACTGTCGCTTTCACTCGTGATTCAGTGACAAAGGAACCCTTTTTAAAACCAGCTGACAAGATGTTACGTCAGTTAGTCTGTAGCCGTTGCCATTGTGCATACGACGTTGATACTTGTGTCTGTTATGACGGTGTTCTAAACTTGTGCTTTCTTTCCGAATACTTCAAACATTTTAATCAATCATGTGCGATATCGACGAATATTACATAGCCGTTCTTCGATTAGTGAAGGAAGCTGGCTCGGTGAGTGACATTTTCTTTGATGAAATTGATGAGAAGCGGCCACAACTTGTTTTGTGTTTCGAGTTATTCCTGGCTGATAGCGGGCTACGTTTTATCGATTTTGCACGCAGCTTTAGATTTCAATTATATTCTTATTCAACTAGCATACTGCTTTCGCTTCCTATGCATTATTCTGTCTAATGTTATCTCATGTAACATAAACGCAATTTCATTTTCATTTTCGTTCATTTCATTTCATTTTGATGAATTTTAATTATTGTCTTGAAATCACTTGGATATGATGTGAATTTTAATGCAAAATTGATCGATGCGTTAGTGATTGTTTAATGCTCATGATTATTTTTTACCTGTGTATATTATACATTATTATAGTCTAGCGTATTATATAGCGTCAATTTCTGGGGATAAATAATGCCGCTAATTTACAGGCATGAATGTGTATTTGTTTGGCTTCCAAGAAGAAAATTCATCGCGCTGGATAAAATGACGCGTTTTATATTACGCGGATTCTCTAAACTCTATAACTACTATAATTTATAACCTATAATTTTTATTTCTCTCTATTTATTGCTTATATTATATATTAATAAATAGTTGAATGCATTTGATCTGTACAACTAATGATTCAAAATTATCGCATTACTGAAGCATTTGCAAATCATTATCTAAACGTCTGATTAAATAGCGATAACAAAAGTTATAGAACGTTGCGTAATTATAATTTCATTTGTAATAATCTATTAATAGCTTTTTAATTATATACGATACACCTGGAATAAAATTTTTTGTATGGAATTAATTGCAAAATTCTAAATCTTTGTGTACATGGAATTCAATAAATACAATGGTTATAAGAAAATTGAGTAATTATGCAGTTTAGTGACTTTTTTCAATTCCGAATATTTGACTCGAATGTCTTTTTACAAAATAACGAAAAATTTTTTAATTTTATAATGAATTTTCCGTTTCATTCACTTAATATTCAAAATTTATCAAGATGGTTATATATATAAGGTTAGGGTTTTGGGTATTTTTCAAACAATGTAAACATTTCTAAACATGTTTAAATAAACTCATCGACATCTAACCCAAACCTAACCTAAATTTTTTGAAAAATTTTCAACATTGGATGAATTAAACTCGAAAAATATTGTATTTTTTATACATCTTTACGAAATAAGGTACATTTTTAAAACTTCACGCATTTTTAAATTTCTCGATCTTCTCCGTTTGCAAAAGACTTGTTATTATTGGAGATTTTCGCACTGAAAAGAATAATTATGTTTCAATTATGATTTTTTTGTAGGTCGTGAGGGAAAAAATTAACCAACCTAAAGATGCAATGACGAAGTCCTGCGAAGTTGACCTTGTCACTGAATGGGATCAAAAGGTCGAAAAATTGCTAGTCGATGGAATCTCCTCCAAATTTCCGGATCACAAGTACGTTTTATAATATTTATCATCTTATATGTATTCATCAAAATTTTTATTTTATTAGTCATAGTCACTAATAGATGGAATAATATGCTTCGTACTATTTAAACAGATATTGACAAATTTATCAAACATAAATTAACGAGTGTTAAAATTTGTCAAACTTTAAATCGAATAAAAAACATTTTGATAATTTATTAACATAAGATTTGTAATTTTTCGAATATTTTAATATAATTATAGAAAATAATTGAGATATTTATACAAATGTATGAATATATTTGTTTTAAATATATCAAGAATTTCTTTATGTATACTTTTGAAATTTGTAGAAAAATTATGAAAACAAAAAACAAAATCGATAGTATTCCAATAAAAATTATTAAAAATTTTATAAAGTAGTCTGTAGTTTTATTATAAGGTTTCCTTCTTTTTCGCATTTTATCATCTGTGATTTTTTAATAAAACTGTTATTATCTGAGTGCTGTATCGTCCAATATATAATTCAGAAAAAAGATATATAACGCATGGTCAATGGATTAATTCATTTTTTTAATTTTCTGTTAAATAAGAAACAGTAATGAATTCAATAGATTCCCAGATTCCTAGTTGACCTTGTCTAGTGAAACATTCGACGCGTTGTATCCCCTTTAAGCTCGTTATATGTGTTTGGACCAGATCTGTCGCGAAGAGTCTCGTCAGATCATCAATGGAATTTTCCAGTCGTGAAATCAATCTGAAATCCTTCTAGGATCCCATCATTAACACAATAACAAAATGTTACATGTGAAATAATTTGTTGGTTTTTAAATAACACAACAAAATTTCATTCAATGAAATAAATTATTTATTTTTTAAGGTACAAAATAAAATATTTAGGAACAGAATGAAGAAAAATGCTTATTTATGGTAATAAAAATTACAAATCTTGTGTATTATAAATATTTATAGGTAACAATTTTGTTTATAATAAAATGCCGCGATAACAAATATATCGAGTTTCTCTAATAGACAGGAAATATATTTTGATAGATTCATAGGCGAAGAGGCAACTTCGCTTGGGACTAAAGTTGAACTCACGGATGCTCCTACATGGATCATTGATCCGATTGACGGCACAATGAACTTCGTGCATGGTTTGCCCCACACTTGTATATCGATCGCACTGCTTATTAACAAGACTCCTGAAATTGGTGTAGTTTACAACCCGATTTTGGAGCAACTCTTCTCAGCCCGTAGGGGTCAAGGAGCATTCCTGAATGGAGCTCCCATTAGGGTTTCAGGAGAGAAAGGTATAAAAATGTATAGATTCTTGCGTTGTAGGATCAGATCGATCTGGATCACTTATCGTAGAAAATAAAATGAAATATTTGTTTGTAGTTTAATTATTTTGGATATTTTTCTTCTTTAATTAGTTTGAATCAAATTCATTTCTTTTTTTTTCAGAATTACGCAAAGCTCTTGTAATGATGGAAATGGGCACAAGCAGAGATACAGAGAAGATGAAAATCGTATTGGAAAATGCGAACAATCTTACTTCACAAGTTCACGGGTAAGATATTATTACTTTTCTAAAAATTCAATTTATAAAGTTTTATATTTGTTATACAGAATACGAGCTCTGGGATCTGCTGCTTTAAACATGTGCATGGTCGCTCTCGGTGGAGCGGATATTTCTTTCGAGTTTGGTATCCACGCGTGGGATGTAGCAGCTGGTGATATCATTGTAAGAGAAGCCGGTGGGGTGTGCATAGATCCAGCAGGTAATTTATTTTATAATAAAAGTAAATTGATAATTTCCACCCTTTTTTTTTTTTTTTTTGAATTACAGTATTTAATGTTAAATAATTCTATTAGTATTGAAACTTATAGATATGTACATAGTTTCTTTGTAATGTTTACTTTTTCTTTGCACACGCGTTTGTTTCGTTTCTAGGTGGGCCGTTTGACGTCATGAGCAGAAGAGTTCTATGTGCGTCAACAATGGAGTTGGCACAAGAATTAGCCAAAGTATTAGTTCAGTATTATCCCGAACGTGATTAAAAATCATAATGTGTATGGAAAATATCATAAAAGGATATCTTCGAAAAGAGGCCTTGCTACATACTGAATTACGTTATCACGTACATCTTTGATGTATATAAACATCTGTATTGCGTACCTCCCTCTTTTTATAAGATTTAGTTTCAATAATAAAACACAGATCATTATACTCTTGTTGTTTACATGAGCATTTAAGGTTTACAAATCAAAACAAATATAGACATTTACGAAAGTGTAACTATTTATTAAGGCATTTACATGAATGTTTGAGACAAAATTTGTAATCTGTGTAAAAGATACACATTCAATGAATGGTATGTAACAATACTGTATATTGAAATCAGAGGTATATGAATGTGAAAGTAATTATGATTTTTATTGAAATATAATGTGTAATAAATTTAATTGTGCCATTATACAATCATGTCATGTGTTATTTATTCTTATAATTATATGCATGTTATATGTTTTATAGGTCGCTCTTTGTTATATTAAAATTATTTTTGAGGATCTTTTTTCAGTAATCTGAAAATTGAAAGCCATAAATATTAGTATCATGCTCCTTTTAATATTACCTATACTTACGCAATAATAAATATCTAAAAAGTTATATTAGATAGATTCATATTACTAAGAAAAAAAGTTTATCTATAATTTTCATTTTTTTATTCACATATATCTTACCTGTTCAGATACTTACGGTTTTGTTAATTTCCGTGAAATTTTATGACAAACCTTCCTGTTGACATAAATTTATATTAAATATTTGGTGATCCTTTTTTGCGATAGGCATCATTTTTATACAGTTGTCAAGCTGCTGCCCAGAGAATCTCACCCGTTTTCTTCATCATCATGTTTTCCACCAACTGATCTCATCATCTCTTCCATTGCCTCCCCTCCTCACAGGGAGGGCTACAAGTGAAACATTACCAAATAGCCAATTAGAAAATTATGAGTTAGTCTAAGTTTTTGTGTATTCATTTTATTTCTGTATTGAAATGTGCCCGAAACATCTAGCTTCCCTTTTATGAATTTTGCAAAAGCACTTTTTTCAATTCCTCATATTATCAGGAAAACGTACTTATTCTTTATTTAAAATATTAATAAAGTAATGGAATTTTAATATCAAACTATTCGTTTATCGTATTTAGAGATATGATTTTGCAATTATATTTTAAAATAGTATATAATGATATGTATATATAAATATGTGCAAAACAAATTTGATCTGCTTCCAAAGCGAATAGAGCATAAGGGATGACCATTAGAATAACTTGATTTTGTTTTACGACATAATTATGTAGGTTTTAATTTGCAATGTTATGTTGTTTAACGAGAAACGGATATGCTAAATATCCCATAAGGCAGTCCCCCATGAATACCTTGCAACGGGAACGGCGTTAAAAGCCCACGAAAGGTCCACTCGCACTTATCGATGCTTTGAATCGAAGACTCATATCTGAAACATAAGCAATCTCGTACAATATGGTCATGTAAAAACCGCAAATACCATGAACCATTCAAACAGCATTGACGTTCTGTCGTATCTTATAAATAAAGAACGCAATATTAAATAAAGGAGGAAAAGAAAATTTAACGAAGCTAACGATACAAAATCGCAAGCTACTATGATGAATCTGTTTAAACGAAATATAAGTTCTTATATATTTCTATATGTGACTACATGTTAATATAAAGCATTAAATAAGTTTCGTTCTATGTAATGCAATTCGAAATTTCTATTTCTTAGTGCAAATATATATGTACATCATTATTTTTTTTTTTTTTCATATTTCTTTACATCAATGCCTAAATAAATGCATCTTTTAATGTGAAAACGATTACTTGTAATGCTAACAATCGATGGTGATAAGTGTTAACACAATAACTCATTCTCCAATACTTTCTAAAGTTACATATTCTCTATCTAACATTTCATTACGAGATAAAAAAGAGATTACAATCGGTACTTTTTTCCTTTTTATATATAATTATTTATGGAAATACGTTGCGTACAAGTGCTTCTATAATTTTGCATGAGAATAGCGCGCGATTAAGACTGAAAATATAAAATACAGGGCTTGTTTCTCATTCTGATAAGTATGTGTTGTTTTATTTCAATAACCTACGTACTATACAATTTGTATCCTTGTTAGTACAAGTTTCCTTGTTATTAGACTTCGATGCCATTCGTGCGTATATACGCGACGGCACAGAAGAACAAAAAAAGATTTTGTGTTCATAAATTATACGATCAAATTAAGAGTTTTACAATTTCACAAACTTGGGATTCTTCGTCGCGAATGTAACGCATTATCATCCATTTATGATATAATTATTTATTTACGAGTTATCATTTGTAAAGAAAGTCACGCGTTGAAATTCAAAAGATTGAGAAAAAGAAAAATACTATGTACCACCATTATGCTAAGTATCGATGGCCAATTCATGCTGAAAGAGGCGGTCACTTTCCCAGTTTTGATTTTCATCCACGGGAAAATATTGTTCAACGACGTACATTCATCGAGCTGCTTCCTCTAGTATTCACCGTGTTGGATTTACATACTTTATAATTGCTGTGCACAAAGAAAGAAAAGAAATAAACCAAATCTAAGCAATTTCTATTTCAAAAAAATGCACACGAGAAAATAATTTTTTACGCCCTCTGATACACTACATTGTTTCGAGCCAAGTACAAATATGTCGTTTTTATAATCGTTGATAAATGCATCAATGGGTGAACTCCAACATTATTATTCATCGTCTGTAGTAGTTATTAATTAATATAAAAATATTGCACTCTATTGACCTAAAATAGTTATCATTAATTAAATAATAGAGTTCAGATTGATAGAGTACAATACGTTATGCAAATAATTTTTCCTTCCTTTCGTTATGACGTATTTACGTCTTCAAATGTTCTCCTGTTGTATTGAAATGGCGAGTGAAATGTGAAATTTTTGCACCGCCTCTTTCTGCTGTAACGGATACAGGACATTCGATATAAGGAGACACCGCATTATGTTAGTAATGCTTTTATGATATACAACGAATCGTTAGCGGTGTCGTTTTAAACATTCTTTTGTAAAATTACGTCAATGAATTCTCCGATGCGGAAGGACCCCGGACAGGGTTACCTATATCTTTTCTTGTATAAATGGATGCGCCAGGGCGTGGTTCACAGTAATTCTCTTTCCTGCATCCAACATCAACGTTCGTTCCAAAAGGTCTTTCAGTTGTCCAACTTTTCGACTTTGTTCCGGTGGCAAAGAATTTCCTCCTAATTCTGCGTTTAGATCACGAGTGGCTGGCAACGTAGACATCACTACAACTTTCTCCTAAAAATATAGGTGTTAGCAATTTTATCATCCACGTGTATTTGTGAGTACAAGTAATCGTTAGATTACTTACCACACAGGAAAAGAACAAGGTTGGAAAGAACAGTAGAGAGATAACTTACCCGCTCCGTGACCTTATCAACTTCATGATACAGGAAATTGCAGTTAGAGTCAAAATGTAGATCCTTGAATGAGCCTTTCCTAATCAGCTTATTAGGCATTTTGCCTTTTAAGTCCATGAAGAATTTCAACATTTGGTTGTTTGTTTTGCCCGAGAACATTATTTTTCCCGTGTACAATTCGTATATGGTGCATCCCACAGACCACATGTCAATGCCGAAATCATACGGTATACCAAGAACTAGAAAATGCCAATGTTATTTGCACGATATACGATAATTGTTATTAAATCTCTATGACAGTGGAGATCTCCCCAATGTAGGTTTGATCAATGTATCAGAGCTGTCACATACAATTGCTATTAACGTTTGAAAAACTAATGCGACTAATATAACCTAGCCGCTACGAAATTTCGTCTGTTCGTATCTAATACGTACAGTATCTTTAAATCGTTTGTGCCATGTTTTAAAGGGCATACTATAGCACGGCTATTAAAAGCTGGTTTAAAGTAGAAGAGTGATAAGTAAACAAAGATTAATCTCTCGAGTTTTAGTTAAGGATAATTAAAATAAGATAAAAATAATAAATAACCCAAGAGATTAATAAAGTGTGAATATATATTATCTGTTAACTAATAAAAATGAACAATACTTACTAATTTCAGGTGCTCGATAAAACCTTGATACCAAATAAGGTGTTATCTCATTCTCATGAGCATGAGACGCTGAGCCAAAATCGCAGAGTTTCAATACTAACTTGCTTTCACTGACTAGAATGTTATCAGGTTTGATGTCAGCATGCAGAATATTTGCACGTTTTAATAACTTGAGAGCAAGGAAAAGTTGCTGCGTATACGATCTTACCGCTTTAACATGTAAACCAACGTCTTTCCCATATTTTTTTAAAACCTAAATAAATTTTCTTATGTAATAAACGATAATATGTAATTAATTAGTATAAAATATACGTAATATATACTTACCTCTCTTAAATTCATAGCCAATGGTTCGAAAACCATACACAAATGATTTTTATGAAAGAAATGCCTAAAAAGTCGTAGACAATGAAATCTATCTTCTGGATCTGCATCATTTAGTTTTCTAAGTATTTCTAATTCTTTAAGGCCAGTTTTGTGCCTAAAAGAATAAAAAAATTCTGTACATTGCTCACCTTTAATATCGTAAAATTATCAGATATGTTGTTACATTACGTTATTTCATTGTTGACTTACATTATTTCATTATTCCTTATTATTTTTACAGCAACATCTAAATTGCCTCTAGCAGTATCTCTAGCCCTTACGACATTACTAAATACACCTTGACCAGTATATCCATAAACAACATATCGGGAATCTAACGTCTCGCCTACACGTACTCTAAAAATAAAAAACAAGATGTTTTAACATTAAGGACAAAAAAGAAGAAAAAAAAAAAAAAAAAAGAACAATTTACCGATAATATCCTTCTGCATCATCCCAATTATCTGTTAAACTTGGATTATCCGGCCCACCTTGTCGTTTTCCTTCGACTGTGGGACTCTATAAAAAGGTACTAATATTTAATAAATAAATAGATATAAAAACTAAACAAATGAAGAGAAAAACTTACGTACATTAAAATCACCAATGTTGTCTGCTTCGGCGAACATGTCCCATTCGTTTGACTTTTTTGCGTTTTGTTTTTCTTCCTGTTTAATTTTTTCTATCGGTTTTGTATCTTCATTTTTATCTGTCTCTTCAGATGGAGCGTCTTCGAATCTAGATTTTCTCTTTTTAATTTGTGGCGATTTTGGTTTCTCGGGCAATGGTGGGGTATGACTCTCCGAAGTGGATTCGTTATTATTAGACGAAACTTCTATTGACTTCTGTGATACATTTGATTGACTTTCAGAAGGTGGAGTTGCGGGAACAGTATTAATTTCAGCAGACATATTTGAATCTTCATTTGGTCCGCCTAACCTCTGGACAAGAAAAAAGAAAACACAATTATTATTTCACAGTATTAAAGAAACATAATTAAATAGTAATAAAACCAACGAACCTTCAAAAGTTCCTCTCTTTGTTTTCTTCTACGTTCAATAATAGCTTCTTCATCTTCCTCTTCTTCGATATCTATGTCTTTGATATCTTCTTCGCTTGAAGTTTCTGAATGTTCTGCTTTCAGTCCTTCTGACAAAGAGTCTTTAAATTTATCACTACGTTCCCTTTTACCATTTTTTTCTCTCTCCCTATCATGATCTTTAGTATGTTTGTCTCTGTCTCGTCTACTTCGAGAGAGTGATCTAGAGCGTTTATAACGATCATTCCGATCTCTATCCAATCTACTCCTAATAGGACTACGAGATCTTTTTATACTTCTTGATCGCTCTCTAATTCTATCGCGGTTCCGACTATCTCGTCGATCTCGCATGTCGTTACGATCACGACTACTTCTACCATCTCTGGGCCGATCACGACTAGTATGGCGTTCTCTACTGTCTCTTTTATCACGACTATGCCGGTCTCTGCTGGCAGGTCTGTCTCGACTACGTTGATCGCGGCTAGGCGGACGATCTTTACTGGTATGACGATCACGACTAGCGTGTCTGTCTCGACTGATATGTCGATCTCTACTGGCATGCCGATCTCGACTAACGTTGCGGTCCTTACTAACATGTCTATCGCGGCTTACATGCCGATCGCGACTACTTTGTCGTTCTCGACTTGCTAATCTATCGCGACTGTCGCGTCTAGATTTATCGGTCTTATCTAATGATTTGTATTCATTACGAGATCTAGAATTATGGTGATCGGCTTCTCGTTTTCGCTCTTCTTCTCTGTAAACACATGTTTATTAAAATTTATTAATAAAAAAGTATTTAATAAAAAGGACATTATATTCAAATGTTCTACTTTAACACACCTTCTATCTTGTTCTCTTTTACGTGACTCATCTCTTTTGACAGAATCTTTACGCTTATCATCTTCTATTCGTCTTTTGTTATCTTCTTTTCGTGAATCCTCTCTATGTCTATCGCTTGGTTTTCGTACTTGCCTGTCATCTTTTCTATTGTCATCTCTCTTAGTTTCCTCTTTAGTACGAACTTTTTCCTCCCGTCTCCTTTCTATTTCCCTTCGTTTATCTTTATGCTCCTCTCGATTTCTACGATCCCTGCTCATATCTACTACTACACGCCTCTCAGGCTTCGTGACTTTTTTGCGTTCTCTACTACCAGACTTACTCCTAGCCCGTTTTTTCGGGGGTATATTGTCATTTTCACTGTCATCCTCTACAAGTATAACATCGGGTGTTTCAGTAGCTTTTATTACATCTTGATCTGGTTCCTTATCCTCCTTCTCAGATTCGTCCGAAAGGTACTGTACTAAACATGCTTGCAAACGCTCCTGTATAAATATTAAAAACATATGACTATTTATGTACTTTTTATTAAATCCTGGATGGAGAATTATACCTTTTGTTTCATTAATTCTTCCAGATCAATATCATCTTCGATGATTGTACAGTCTACTTCGTCTGAATCTAAATCTACCAATTTCTCATCTTCACTTTCTTCGGTAGAAACCACTTCTAGTAAAGAATTTTTTACTTTGCCATTTACACCTAAATCTTTTTGAATTACACGTGGTGTTTTGTCATCTAATGTTCCATTTTCAACTTCCCTTTCTTTTTTAGGTCTTTTATGTTTCTTATGTTTTTTTCTAAAGTGTATTTAACGACAACATAAATGTGGAATCAAATAGTATTAATAAATTGATTATTAGAAAACATATATACATATTGTACATACCGTTCTTGACGTTCTATCCTCCCATCTTCCCTTTCAATTAATTTATCTTTCTTATGTTTGTGATGTTTATGCTTTCTTTTCTTTTTCTTTCTTTGGTCAACCAACATATCCGATTCAGAATCTATAGTCACCATGTCTCTTTTAGACTCTATACATTCTAAATCTGATGTACTAAAATGTAATTAAACAAATAATTATTATATAACAAATGGTTATATGCATATTAACATTAATATATTAACATATTATATGTATATTAATACATATGTATAATTCATAGATTAATATATTGCTAATGAATATGAAATTCTACTTAAAATAATGTTTCATATATGTTAAAAAATGAAATATATACACATAAAATCTTACAGGTAACAAATTAATATCTCTATTCTAAAAATGACATCACCGCTACAGTCACATGTAACATTTATCTTATTTCAAACGGATAATGTTAAGTGGACTTTGTTGCGAAATATAAATGTAAGGACACATAAGAAATAGGTTATTTTTTTCGATAGATCTACATTAAAAATCACATAGTAAGAAGAAATATTTTTCTTCGTATTTATCCAATTGTTGTACGCAATACTAAAACAAGAATACGTTAAAAAGACACTATATTTATTCCGAGAATAAACAGAATATCGAATAAGCACATACGATGTAAACAGACTATTATACATACTTATACATCCTTCAATTTATCAAAAGGAAAAGTTTTTCCTGATTGCGTAAAAATAATCATTGAAATATTCGACTTACCCCATGATAATGATTTATAAATTGTTGTTAAGAAAAACTATAGATATGCACTGCACAAAACAACTACACGAATATATGAACTCTTTATTGAGTCGCCATTTTATATTCCTTCGACTATGTTATTTCGAGATATCTTAATGAATACTGAGCTATCGATAAGAAAGGGTTGCTTCCGGTTTCGGTATTATCGTTATGTAGTAAAGCGCGCCGCGTCGGTTTTATTGTTTCTTAAATTTATCGTTATCGTATTCGTTTTATAGTAAATCAGTGCAACAAGATATGGAGAAGACATCGATGAACCATCGCGATGCAGCACACCGCATCAGTAAGTCAATTTTCAAATACATATTATATAATATTTATATATTAACATGTTATACATAAATAAATAGCAGAATTGAATACATTTATGAAAAATTTAAATATGCAAGGATGTGTGTAATGTACATGTATAAAGGAATCTATATACAATATAATATATAAAATATAAAATTTTATTTTTGTATCACATGTTTGAGGATGTCGTGAATCTTCTTATCATTTCAATAATTCGTTCAGTGTTTTCGATCTAGAATATTTTAGTCAATCGTCTGTATTTTAAGCACAAATGAAGCATTAGATAGATTTAATGTCAGATGAATCCACTGTATTTTTGTGTCTTTTGTTTCGCGCGCTTTCTAGCCATAGACGAACCTACTATTTTTGCGTCACTTCCAACGTTACCGACTCAATGTAGAATAAAATTACGACATTCATGGTGGTTAGAATTGGAACTAAAATTAGTACTATAAACATAATTTCTACATTCATATAACAAATCTTGACATTTATTAAGGAAAACAACATGGAACACAACGAATCTTATTGTTTTCCATATTGATTTTTTCTGACTTAATTTTCGGATGGTTTCATCCACTCTTTCGGTATAAGTATTGAATCGATAATGTCGCATGCGACACGAAAACGGTAAGGGAACTATGTAGGCCTCGGATCGTGGGATATAATTTTAATTTGCATGTTAGATCCATTTTATACCTTGCCTATGATTTAAAACAGAATATCTTATAATCGCAACGTATATTGTTATATCGACAAAATAATACAGGTAAGGAAGCGAATAGTGGAAATTACTTTGAGGGATAAAATCATTACTTACAAGAAGCATTACTTTGTTATCCACTGAGAATAGAAGCGCACAGAATCACGTAGAAATAGACATGTTCGTAAATAATGTGATCTTTCAATGAAAGTCAAAAAGTAAAATTTTTATAAAAATCTAATTTGAATTTAATAAAAAGTTTTCTTTTAAAATTCCATTTCAATAAAACAGTTCATATGCACATCTCATATTGCCTTTATTTGCCTATTCTTCGGTATTTCATTCGAGTCTAAAATAAAATACACATTACGAAACCTACTGTAGGTAAAAAGGGATCTCGTCATCGAATAAAAACTCCGTATATTATATTATATGCAATAATTTAATTCGCAAAATGTCTTACAATATAACGTCGAAGTATGCGACGCGTCGTTGGTGAATTATGCTGTTGTTTTTGCACCTATATTTTGTTACGTCTCGCGACACCAACCACGCGTGGCATTTCTTCGTTTCGTTTTCTAGTCTCTTAATGACCAGTCGCATGAATAATCGGCACCAATGCCGATTTATTATGAACAATTATTATTAATTACATCGGCAATGGTGACGAATAACAATTAAATATAACATTATACATTACGAATAAATACTAAAAGTAATCCTCGCAAACTTGGGTGATTAACCGAACGTTGCTTTCCGTTCGCAATTATAATATAAATACAAAGGGTGACATGGATAACGAAGGGATGGACAATAGGATGGTTTAGGATTAGGGGAGAAGGGGTTCAAGTATACTTAATCGCTTCTAAATTGCTTCTTTACACAAGGTACTCGATCGATTCCGATCGTTTATCACATTCTCCGACGATGTTAGTCTCGGGGCTTTTCGAATTTTCTCGTCGAATATTTGACAATAGCGTACTGTTCTAACGAAAGGAATATCCCGAGGAAGTCAGGATGTTTTTATCTTCAAGTACAGCGCAATCGTGTGACTGAAAATTCATGCAAACTTTCGATTCATTTGAATAGCTAACTATTCATTCGAATATAATGGAATTATTTGAATAATAGAAATAATTATACAACCAATAAATAATAAATAAGAATAATTTCTATAATATTAAATAATTCAGAAACGAAGAAAGATCACAGTGAATCTTTATGATAGCAAGAATATAATTAATGTTATTTATAATTTTACTTAAAATGCTTGAGAAATAAAAAGATAAGCTATATCATAAAGATCACTGATAACATTTCTTAGTTTATTTCGAAAGATACTTCTATTTTCTGGATTCACGAATTTTCAGTAATACGATTACCATTATCGATTATTAGCATCATCGATTATTTCGTGAATTGGAAGAATGGAAAGAATTCCTCTTCCACTTGTATCGACTCTAAGTATACGTGAGGAAGTCTTGGTCCGTTAAAAGATGAAAAAAGAAAAAAAAAAGTATTATTGCTACACTGACTAGATTCTACACTCATCCAGTATCGATCCTTACATTAAATCTAGTCTCTATACGCGTGCTTCTAAAAGACAGGAACGATTCGATAATGTTACGTCAAATTTCCTTGCTTCACGTATGACGATATTCGCGTGAGAGATCAAATAGATACGATAAGCGAATTCACTGAAGGATAAAATAATTACCCAAGTCGTTTGAAATATTATACGAACACGATTTGTTGAGAATTTCGTTAGAAAAAAGAAGAATGAAATTCCTGTATGAAATTAATATCAAAGATGTTCCTTACTGTCTCCGTTGATTTTCTTTTTGTCTTACATGCGCGTTAAATTGTTCTGGTCCTCGATAAGACGAAGAACAAATATAAATTGATCCTTCGTCTTTTCTCAGCCATTAAATCGTAGAAATGCTTATTCGAAGAGTTTCTTAGCATAATGCCAAATGCGGAAGAAGTATTCGTCTTGTCTGAGAAGTCTCGCTCTCGCGTACGAATGGATATCGGCATCCATGTTGTGCTCGCGTAGCCAAGAGCTCGTGTTCTCTGTACTGAAGCTCATCGACGCGGTTTCGCCTTTCTCGGTGGCTTCTGCTACTGGCTCCACTACGGCTAATTCTGGAAAATGAAACAGAAAATTGCACGTGCAGGCGTCAAAGCAAACTGTTCAATCGGATGTATCGATTTGACCATTCTTCAAATTTAATAACAAGATACAGAAGTTTTCGTACTCGAATGTATCTTTTGGTACAACTTTGTTCCAAGGAATAGGGTATTATATAGGGATTTTTAAATCTAGATATCGTAGATGTTGAATATGACAACGTGAGCTCGCGCTCGCCATCTGTATGCAGATGCGCTAGTTACAATAAATAGTAACTAGAAGATAGTTCTAGATATAATCGATTGGTTTAAGATATTCTTTTGTTTTTATCCGTAGTCCATGTAAGAAAGTGCAATAAAGGTTTTTCGGCTCAGAACAGTGTGATAGATGTATCCAAAGAATAAAATAATAGCTATTGTGATCCTATTTCTAAATACGGAAATAACAACAGTATCGCGGAGGTTTAGAGAGAATATGATTTACAAATATTAAATTTCGTTTCTGCATTTCTAAGTGTTTCGAATATACATGTTATCTACAACGTTTAAAATATTCGAAATGCCAAATGTCCTTTGTAGAATTTTCCAATTATTTTCCAAATATCGCTATTCGAATTTTCAAGATTTTAAATCTAAGATTTTTAAAAGATTACATTTGTTTCTTTATCGAGGGGGATGGGACTTTGAAGAGATTACGAATATCTTATTTAAAATTTCTGAAAGTTTCTATATAAGCGTCCTCTTGAGGATTTCCAAAAAGTTTCCAAAATCTTTTCTCCAAGATTTTTCAAAGTTTTCGAATGTTCCTTTAACAAAGCATCTAAAATGGTAAATTAAAAACGACGTACCGGAAGCTGGTATGATCTTGATTGGTTCATCAGACTCCAAAGGATCGCTGTGACCGACTTCGTTCCTGGCAAAGATCCTGATCAGGTACATATGGTTCTCCTGTAAATCCCTGATATTCAATTTCTGTGTTTCAGCATTCACTTTGCCTACTTCCATCCACATCGTTTTCTTCGCGTCCCTGATAGCAATTTTGTAACCTTCCAATGGTGCTCCACCATCGGATTCCGGTCTGCCCCATGAAATTACGACCGTGTTCGCTGCGATCTGCCTGATTTCCAATGGTGCTGTTGGTGGTGATGGCACGTCTGTGAAATCGCAAGCAATAAATTTCAATTTCAATGAAAATTCGCTCACGATGACTAGATGTATACATATTTATAAAAGAAGAATACTTACTGGCATGAGTCATTAGGGTAACTGGTTCTGAGTTTGTAGGTAAACTGAGTCCCATGTTGTTCTCTGCGAAGATCCTGAAGATAAATTCGCTCTCCTTCAAATTTTCTATGCAATATTGAAGCGTCGTAGCGTCCAGGGTGACAACTTTTGTCCATCTTGCTCCTTTTCCAATGAATGGCCTCTTCTCGATGATGTATCCTATTTAGGACAGAATGCAGAAACGTAGGATTATTTTTCTATAGCTTTAATGTATCGTTTCGATATTATTTATCCTACATTTATATATTATATCGAATGTTATAGATTTATATAAATAATTAAACGAATCCTACTCACATTCACGTTATCCTATTTTTACAGAAAATCTATACAGACGTTTTCTTCAGTTCTATTTTAACGAAATGACTATTGATATACCGTAGAGGTAAACAAAAATGAGAAAGATTATTTACAAAGGTTTCGTAGTTTCATAGGTTCATACTGTGACCGTATATGATAATACGGTAAAGATCGATTTTAAAGTTTAAGAGAAAAATGTGTAGACACAAGGGTTGATGTAAGAATCGACTTGGAAAATGATTTTCTAATCGTTCAGAACGTCGTGTTTCTTGTAAGAAATTATTTGTAAGTAAGCGAGCTGTTCAACTACAGCGTATACTTTTCCATACACTATTCCATATACTTTTCCATCCAGTTCTGAAGATCTGAATCTATAGTCTACAATATTTATAGAATTTATTCTGTCCAGATATTATATTATACTATTATCCTATATTTAGTAAAGATTGATTTTAAATTTTAAGAGAAAAATCTGTAGACACAAGGGTGGATGTAAGAATTGAACCGACGTGGAAAAGTGATTTTCTAATCGTTTAGAACGTCGTATTTCTCGTAAGCAATTATTTGTAAGTAAGCGAGCTGTTCAAGTACGGCATATACTTTCCATACAGTTCTGAAGATCTGTATCTATAGTCTACAATATTTATATAATTTATTATGTCCAAATATTATATTATACTATTATACTACATTCGGTAAAAATTACCTGTGAGCTCTGTTCCTCCATTGCTGGCTGGCGGAGACCAACTAAGTGTGACGCTCTTACTGGTTACATTCGTCACTTGTACGTGTTGTGGACTCGATGGAGGTGCTACAAATAACATTGAACGTTGATCAGTAACAAAACATAAAGTACAAACTATGAAGATAATGAAACTTACTTTTACTCATGACTACCTTCGTTGACGGGAATATACCAAGCAGAGCGTACATGGTGCTTTCGGTGAGCTTTGTTATTTCTAAGCGATAGCGGAAGCATTAAATAAGCGGAAAGTTACAATGCAAATGATTTAGAAGCGTTAGAATGATAATTTTTTATCTACCTACTATCGTTTTTAGTTTCAAAACGTCTAAAACTTCAATTATAGAATTAATATTATTTAAGCTATTTTCGTTATGTACATTTAAACGGTTAATTAAATTCCCATGAAAATCGATCAATTTAATTGCTAATTGCCATCTAAAAGTCTCGTAGAAATGCTGTTATTATTTTGTACATTTTTAACATTTGAAACTTTAATTGCAGGATTGAAATTTCTTTAAATTATTTTCGTAAATTAGCTTATAGCGATTTAAGCGATTAATAATATAATTTTCAATAAGAATCGATCCATTTGCTTACTGATTCGTCTGCCTGCTGAAATTGGTTCTTCGGCTACGTATGGAGGACCAGTGCCAACACTGTTCTTCGCCGTTATCCTGAAGTTGTACGGTACATCTGTCTGCAGGTCCGATACGCTCAACTGCGTCGTTTCGTTCTTTGTGCTGCCGATCTATAAACAATATTTTCAATGTAATCAGCACGATGGAATTTGAATTTTCGTCAAAATATTCTCCTAAAAGAGAACTCTTTTACCAACCTTCTGCCAAGATTTCTTCGATTCTTCTTTCATTTCAACGATATATTCGGTTATTGGTGTTCCACCGTCGTTCTCTGGAGGCTGCCATTTTATCGTGAAGGATGTCCTCGTCATTCCTGATACTTCTAACGGTCCTCTTGGCGGTCCAGGTGGCTCTGCGAAGATACGTTAATCATGGTAATTTCACGAAGCTCGGACACGATCAAAAATCTTACACGTGGTTTCTGTTCTTACAAACGTAATATTCGATCGAATGTTTTCTAAACTTTGAGAAAATCTAAACTTTGAGAAAATCTAGTCACTGAAAGTTATTATTAACAGAAACGTATATTTCCTGACATTCTCGTAGAGGAGGCACGACACACTAAAATTTCAAGGCAATTTTTCCCAGAAGCAAACGTACGTTTCTTGTTTAATCGATTCGTAGGAAAATGTGAAACAGCTAGTAACGATATAAAAAGACAAGAAGAAAAGACGAAGAAATGTAAACCAAAGGTAAAGCAACACTCTCGTAGAAAATATAAACGTTCAACCTACCAAAGGAAGTTCTCATTTTGACTGTATCCGATTCCAATGGTTCTGACGCTCCGACAGCGTTCCTGGCGATGATCCTAAACTTGTATTCCGCGTTCTGTTGCAGTTTGTGTACACAGAAGCTCTCCACTTCTTTGTCGATATCAACCATCTTTACCCAAGCTTTGCCCGGTTCGCATTTCTCGATCGTGTATTTTTCCAGTTCGATTCCACCATCGTCTTCTGGTGGTCGCCATTCGATGGTGACGCGATCTTGTCTGATTTCCTTGAAGTTCACTGGTCCTTGCGGCTTGCTTGGTTTATCTAAGACATTATAAACGGTTTATGATTAATTTAGAAAATAATACTGTAAATGCTTGGTAATTCATTTCGAAGAGAAGATTATAAGTGCTTGAGAATTAACTTAGAAAAGAGAAGATCGTTGTTAGATCGCAACTTTTTACGCACTTATAGAAGTGTAGCGGTACAGGAATCATAATTCGAAGCAAGCCTCAGGTTGTTATTGTTATTGTTCTCAACGTGTAACGTTCGAATATATCCGGGCAAGAAAGTTAGTGTCACCTTGGAGGCTAACCGACGAATTCGAATTTACCGATGATACTCCCACCCCGGCCAGTATAAACCAGACAAGCGCGATCACACATCATTATTGTTGTTATCGAGCATCATCACCGAGTTTATCGAGTTTCGAGCCGAGTTATCTGCGATCTGACCGACGTGTCGTTAGCGATATTATAGTCTTAGCGAATCGACTAGTACGAACGTCTGTGCGTACATCATCGTGTACTAAATTATTCAATTTTTAAATACATTTGACGTTTCCAACATCAAGCTTCTCGTCTACTTCCAAACATTCTCTCATATACGAGCTCCCACAGAAGATTCAAAAATACAAAAATGCACAAAATGCGCGTAATATGTAGAAATATATAAAATATCGAAAGTAGGACAGCCGTTATAATATTTGGCAAATGGAACGAATTTCTGCTTAGATTCTATTTCTTCAGTTTCCTCTGTACAAATATAAATTTGCATAAGTATCTGCGACTTAATTGTTATATTTCTTCCATTGAAAATAGTGTTATAATTCGTTAATAATAATAACAATACCTATGACTCTAAGATGTAAGTCAACCGAAGAGCTGCCAGCTTGATTCGCTGCCTTTGCTGTATAGGTAGCTGTGTCTTCTCTAACGAGTGAAGAGATAGAGATAGTAGAGGTCTTTTCTTCTGTCTGAATGGATACACGTTTATCCACTATCTTCTTATTGTTCTTTGACCATGTTATTTCTGGTTTCGGGAAGCCGCTCGCCCGAATATCGATCTTCCATTGACTGTTCACCGGAAGTTTCTGGCTTGCCAAACTCTCGTCGTACGTGATCTTAGGCGGCTCTTGCACTTTCAGTTCGCACGTGGTCTCTGCTGTTCCTCTTTCGTTCTTTGCTTTCACCGTGAAGGTCGCCGACGATGTTTCCGTTGTCTTCGCGATCGTGTACTTTGCCACGCGATTTTCGTACGTGATGTTGCTGTCTTCGAAAATTTCCTCATTTCTCAACCTGAAAGCAGATGAGTCGATTGAAATTATTTCCTACTGTTGTTGATATAATTTTTGATAGTTTAGTACACTACGATCTTTTTTTATAAGACGATCTTGTAAGTTGATTTAAATTCAATAAAAACTATACTAAAAATTCGATAGACAAGTTTCCGGTTCAAATAGCTCAAATCAAAAGAGATTTACAAGAAGATGAAAATTCGATGGAAAAATTTATTGCAGAAAAATTTGTATTTCGGTTAATTTAAATTAAGAAGAGCGTTGTATTGGAAACTTGAATAGAGAAATTTAAATCGTAGAGAAATATTTCTGATAAAGTTTCATGAAATTTACATGATTCGATAATGAAAATTCGTACCAAGTAATCTGAGGCGTCGGTGTTCCTCCAATGACGCAAGATAGGGTGACTGTTTCTCCAAGGCCAACGATGACACTCTTCAGAGGTTCCAGAAGAACTGGTGGTTCTGCAGCCGATGGTTTTGTTATCTTTATGTACGGAGAAGTTGGTGATGTTTCACCTGGTCCAGCCTCGTTTGCAGCTGTTACTCGGAAGGTGTACTCTTTGTTTGTGGTTAATTTCGTTACCGTATGTGTTGTTTCTGTTATCGTCTCTGTAATCTTGTTCCACCTTTAAATTAAAAAGATAAATATATTTCATAACTCATATCTATTATTCCATTGAAAAATATTAATCAAGATTTACTATAGCTTCATCGTATTGCTCCTAATTAAATATTTTTATATATTTGAATATTTTATTCACAAATCAATTCTAATTCTTTTTATTCGAATATTCTACTCAGAAGTCATTCCTACAATGTTCTATTCGAGTATTTTATTCAAGCCTTTTCCCGTTTAATAAAAATACTCACGTAGTTTCAGTCTTTTCTTGATACTCCAGAATGTACTCAACGATGGGCGAGTTTCCATCTGAATCTGGTTTCTTCCAGTGAAGCGTAACACTATCCTGAGTTACTTCCAATGGTTCTGGTGCTCCAGGTGCACTCGGTACCTCTGTAAATACACAGATAACGTAAGAACAAAATTTGTCAATAAAAATGTATCGTACAATTAAAAAAAAAAAAAAAAGAAGATGAAATATTCTAAAAATTATCTTGAAATTATTAAAAATACTTACGGACGATAACGACGTTGATCTCGATGGTAGCCTCTCCGACGTTGTTCACCAGTTTCAAAGTATAATCACCAACATCTTCTTCTTGGATCTTCCTGATTGTTAATACCGCGGATTCTTCATCGATTGATGGCACAACTCGTTTCGATTTTGTAACCACGTTGCCGTTCACTGTCCATTCGTCGTTTGGTTTTGGTGTTGCGCTGAATTTCACGACTACTTCCACGTCTTCGCCTTTCCTTACTTTGTACTTCTTTGGTGTATCCGGACTAATCTTTGGTGCCGTTTCCATAACTGTGTACATTTAAACGGACGGTAATATCAGTTATCGTAAATAACGATAAATTTTATCGTTGAATAAATTTCTTAAATTTCTTAAAACGTTTAAATATAGACATTTCTTTAATTTCATTTGGCAGATATTTAATCTGAACATTACCTTCGACTCTTAATTTCGATGATGTTTTCACGTTCGTCACCGCAGCTGTGTATTCCGCGATATCTTTTGCGGTACATTTTTTCACAATCAGTTTCTTCACGGTTCCTTCATCTATAATGGTGTACTTGGATGATTCCTTAAGAACTTCCGTTTTCCTGTAATATCATTACGTTACGTTTTATTTTTCTCTTAATTCGATATAATTATAGTCATTTGTATATATTGATTTGTATATATTCGAAGTAATTATCTATTTTAAAATGTAATACACAAATTTGCTTTTCGTTATATAGAAGATGTAATGTTATATTTATAAATAATTATCTATTTATTCGCATGTTTTATATTAATATTTTATCTTACCTCATCCACGTGACTGGAACGTCGCGTGATATTTCAATAACGAAAACGGCATCGGCGTTCAATGGTACAAGGGTGACATCCGGTAGTTTAGTGACGAATTCCACGCCAGGTTCCTCTACGGTCAACTTGGCTGTTGATTTTTGTTCACCGACTTCGCAGGAATAAACGCCTGCATCCTCCTGTTCCGTATCGTAGATCTTCAGCTTCTGTCTCTTGCCATCGATCGACAATCGGACGTGTTCCGAAAATTGTAACTCTTGTCCATCTTTGAACCATCGAACCAACGCATCTCCTTTTGTTAGTTCTATCTCGAACGTTGCCCTCTCGCCTCTTGCTATTGTCACATCTTGCATCTTCGTAATAATTTCCGGTGGTAGTTCTACGATAATTTGTGAGAAAAGATGGTAAATAGTACATCGTCATACTGTAAACTTTAATTTAATACTCGTGAAATAGTAGTTGTTACTTGTAAATTTTCTAAGATCAGTTCTAATCTTTAGATGTTGGATTTTTTTATATCACAGGTTGCATCTATTTCATAGAGTGAAACGACAATTATAAATTGTTGTTGTTGTATAAGACTTTGGATTTTGACAAGTATATATGTCGGGTACACATTATGATTAAGGGCGTGTAACGAACCTCCATTTGGTTTAGACATTGTTATTACGCAATAGAGAAGGCATTTACTAGTACGAATATGATTATTGCAGAATTTGACAAGTAGCCGTGTGTTACGTCGGCCGACTCTCTATCTAGACCAGGCCATACGCCACGAGGCTTTCGATAGATCGTATTCCTAACCGTCGCGCGCGGCACTACAAAGTCACGGACCGATCACCTCATAAGACCGGCGAGATATACACAATGTAGCGATAAGCGCATAGTTGTCGTCAGCAGCGAGTTCTAAGAAACGTCGATTCGCCTTCGGTCCGTTATAGTACCTACACAAAAAGGGCGGTATACATGATCGTAACGCGATCGGTGGTGATCGATGATCCGAGCGTGGTGGGGAATCTTCTTCCAGAAGACAAAGAAATAATCGACAGGCAAACAGTCTTAACTAATCATTCTCAACTAATCAGTCTCATCTGCAGATTCAACCTACATACATCGAAAGCCATCATAAAGTCGGGTTATATTTCTGTCATACGTCAATCGTATTCGTCGTCAAATAATTGTAACGTTCACGTTAGTCTCATTCGAGGAGTCTTAACTAAGCAGTCTTAATTAACAGTCGCATCTGAAAAGTCTCAATTAATAGTCTCGTCCGAAAAGTCGCATCTGAGAAGTCGCATTTGATAATCGTTCAGTTTATCGAATTCATCGGGATATTAACTGCATTCCTTGTTAAACCATTATTTGGTTATTGTTATAGTTGTCATAGTTGTTGCAAATATACATTTATATTAACCCTGTTAACACAATGTTAATTCATTGAACCACCTCTGTTGTCCTAACCGAAACAGGGGAACGACTAATTCGCGGCGTTGATTATCCGAATCGTAGCGAGAATTTACGCCTCTCGCTGACGCGTCTCCTCGCGATCGCGTCTCTCCGCGAACGGTCGTAACACCGTGATAACCAGGTACTCGAGACGCTAATGACAATGATCTTAGGTTCAATAACGAATCCGCGGTCAACGGGATAACAGATGTACTTTGTCCCAAAGTCTAAATCGGACCCTTATTCAAACGTGAGGTATGTACCGATCGTAAAGACATGATACTCATTGATGAGGTCGCACGAGAGAGTGAGTCTCCGTCGCGGTGATGCTGCAGAGGAAAACTATAATGGGGTGTGTCTCAGGGCACGAGATCATCAGATTCGTCGAGGACAACCCTTATTCGGAAAGTGAGGGAAATGGACGTTGCTGTTAATTGGTTAATTCCTATGTTGGTGGTTAGAAAAGGACGCTAGCCGCCTTTGAAAGAAAGTTGCTGGCGGAAAGCGTCGTTCGTGAGGAGGTTAGATTTCCTGTATCTTCCCGTAGAAGGTGATAAATTTACGGACTGTTAGAATAAAGATTGTTTGTTCATTTGAAGGACCTTAGTAACTAAATCCTAAGATTTATAGCGGGTCCTCAGGCTAGCTGAACATGTACTGTGTGGATTCGTTGACACCTGGCAATCATCTTGCCCAAAGAATAGAGCTACGGGGTACAGGCCATTGGAATGTTTAGTGTTACGTGTAGCTAGAACTATCTTCTTTCAGGGAGAGCTATACAATTGTTCTATATCTCTGTTAGATAAAAACGCTTATCCCGTAACTGCGGCTACGTTCGGCGACTAATTGTCGCCTCGAGCCCAAGCTCATTATCGCAAGTCTCGAACAATTATAATCGGGATATTTATAAGGATCAAAGTGTCGGGGAGTTTCCAAAGAATTCCAAGGGGAAGGCCCGGTGTCCTTTCATCTCCGACATATATATAATAAAAAGAACATATTTATGATAAAAATGAAATAATATATATAGAGGTATCTTAGGTACAATAATTAGATATACAGTGACTACAAAAAGTATTGGTTCACATCTTTACTTTGTAATGAAATGTGTTCTGATCAGATTCTTATTGTATATTTCATTTTCATATTGGTTTGGCAACTAAGTGATTGCCGATTTTGTCAATACCACCTAATGGCAACTCAATAGTATCACATTGTTACACTCGTACGAAAGTGCTACTAATTGGTATGCAATTTAATATACTTGGGTCTAATTAACTAGCATACAAATGCTCTAATAAACACATTGGGGTGCCAATATATTTTGCAGCTACTGTAGCAAGTACCATTTATGTAGATACATCTAAACTAGGTAGATGACAAGTTCTAAATTATCTAAGTGATAGTTGTTTAGGTTTCACGAATTTTGTGATAGATACATTTAATACGTTCAGTATAATAAGTTAATAATATTTACCAATGACGGTGACTTCCGCTGAACATTTCTGATCGATAAGGCTGCACGTGTATTCTCCTTCGTCATGGACGGATGTGCTTCTAATGAATAATTTCCTAACGGTGCCTTCTTTAACAAATTCCAATTTCTCTTTACTTGGTCCCAAAGGCTCGCCATCCTTGAACCATTTAACGTCCGCTGTCGCCGATGTAACTTCAACCTCCAAAATGGCAACGTCACGCTCCTTTACTTCGCAGTCTTGTAACTTCTTCACGAATTCCGGTTTCGTGGCTGTAATATTAAATTCCAATTACTTACGTGTCATACTTTTTCTTCAACAAATCGCTGTAAAATCGATCGTAATATTTTCCTTTAATAATCGTTACTCCACGGATTTATACATTTTTTTTTACCATCTATGTAATTATGCGTTTATGGAAAATTTAAAGATGCAAAAAATGCACAGACTACACGTAACGTACTAAAGTATATAAGATATTCGTTATAACGTTTAATAAATAAAAAAATCTCTACCTGAAGACTACTTCTTTAATCGTGTTCATAAAAATATAAATTTCTATAGATATCTATTTGCGGTCTGATAATCGCTGTAAACCTAATCCTAATAATTGCATTCAATGGTTGCATCCAATGTAGATTTAAATGTTTAATTTACAGTGACGTAGAGATTCTTATTATTATTTATATATTATTTACAGCGATTCTTACCTTTTACCGTAACTTTGCTCGACGTCGATTGATTCTTCACGGTGCACTTGTAAGTTCCTTCGTCCGTAGGATTAGTTTTCTTGATCACCAGCTTGTGCACTCGTCCTTCGTGAATGATCTCGCGATGATCCATTCCACTGATCTCTTGGTCGTTGTGCCACCATTTCGTAGACACCGTGTGCGATGTTTCACAGGTGAGTTCCAAGGTCTTGTACTCGTCGATGACGACTTCCTTCTCCAGAGTCTTGGTGAATGTTACTTTTTCCACGTCTACCGTCACTCTGGCACCGTGAGACGCTTTTCCAACTGGATTGCTCGCGACACACTTGTAATCGCCTGCGTCTACCTCTGAATCCGCGTTTCTGATCTCCAATATGATGTTCTCGCCATCGTAGGTTTCTGTGACGTTCGGCGATTTCTCCAAGGGTTTGTTGTTTCTGTCGAGAAGTAAGTTATTGAAACGTTTGATTTATACCGATGACTAAAATATATAATACGTGTCCGAAAGAAATTAAAATGGAACAGTGAAAATGACTGCGTTATCATAAATTATTCAAATCTCTAACAGTGCACCGTTGCCCATAAAATTACCACGAGAAATAATTTTGATCATTTAACGGCAATAGAAATTTGATATTTTAGAAGTAAAACAGAATACAAGTTGAGAAAATTCAATAAATTCATCGTTCTTTCACCACTCAGGTATTGCAAGTACTAAGATATTTGTTAAGGTTTGAATTAAAAAAAAAAAAAAAATATCTTGCTATTTTACAAGTAGTAAATAACGCAAACTTGGAAATAATAAAGTAGCTAATGATACCTTAACCACGTGACTTCTGGTACAGGGTTTCCAGTAACCTTCGCCACCAACTTGAAGGTACCTTTCTGCGGAACGGTGAGTTCTTGGAACCGTTCCGTAAAGAGTGGCGGTTCTGGAGCTCCGCTAGGTATTTCTACAAGAGTACACAGATAAATATCATTTTTCGCTATTACTTAGACAATTTCGTTATTCGAGTATTGCAAATACACAACAAATTAACGCAAGCAGAAGCATATCCTACCCTTCGATACACTGTGGTGCTCGTATGTTTGTTGCTGGAAGCTAATGGTCAGGGAAGGCTTCAAGTTTACTGAAAAATGATGTAGCGAAGCATGTTGCAGCATTAATATGTACAAGCGTAATGCGATATTATTTCACCTAAATTTAATGAGCATTGTTAGAAAAATTTGTCTCCTTACGACACGTATCGAATCAATTTCCTGATACGTTGTCGCACGATTATTCGAACGATACACATTTTGCATTTTACTTTATTTCTATTGTAAAAGTTAGTTAAGATCTACTTCTCAATGTTCGCACATATGATTCTTCATTGAAATTGACACGTTTCGATTCTGTATTATTATTATTGGGTTGGCAACTAAGTGATTTTGTCATTACCACCTAATAGCAAAATCCGCAATCATTTAATTACCAATCCAATAGAAATCGATCTGATTAAAAGTCGTTGGTGTCTTCGATTGAAACGGCTCATCAGCCTCTGATGCCATTCAAATAATTATGAATGAATAATTATGACATCGTGAAACACGACAATGTGCATGGAACAAGAAGCTTTCATCGCAAGAAGCTAATATTCTGCGCAAAGTATAACCACGAGTTACGATATTCTTACTTTCAACTGTTAACGTAGCTTTCGTTTCGGCTGTGCCAAGATCGTTGGTAGCTACCACAGAATATTCCCCTGTGTCAGATACTTGAGGTTGAATCAGCGTGAGCGTATTCACGTGGCCATCTTGTTTCGGAGTCAAGCCCTTCAGTGGTTTACCGTTCTTGTACCAAGTTACTTTAGGAGCTGGGTTTCCGACGATTTGAGTCGATAATACCACGGTTTCACCTTCCCGTATCACGTACGATTGCAATGGTTCTAGAATCTCTGGCGGTTCGTGTTTGCCAGTCTTCACCTGTGCGATTAGATTCAAATTTTTGAGAAACAATATTTCTGTATACTATATTCGAATGGAACTATTTAATTACCAAGTTAGAGAAGAATCGAGTCCGGGGAACAATCATTTCGTAAAATATTTTTAATTTAATATTCTTTTCGTGCAAATTTTTTAAATAACACCTACATTTAAATAGAACGAAACTTGAGAATTAGCAAAGTAGAGAAGCATTCGATCTGCGCAGTATTTATTTTATTGAAGATTAAAACTCGTATTTTCATTTATTCGATATTCTATCAAAAATCCTTCAATTCGAATATTAAATTATGGAAGAAGAAATTGCCTAACAAATTAATGGAATTACGTAGCAATTTCTTTTTATACGCGTAATTAGGTCATCGATGTTGTCGAATTAATTTAATTGTATGATATTATCGAATTAGAAATAATAATAAACTCTAGAACTAGTGAATTGCAATTATCAAATAATAATAATAATAATAATAATCACGATTGAAGTACTATTATTATTATATACAAACCTTCATAGGAATTTCTATAGTGGCTTCACCTTCTCTGTTTCTAGCAACGATAGTGTACTTTCCTTCCTGTTTCTTCTGTACTTTAGTGATCTTAATTACGCTGCAGTACATGTGCATGTCGCTCTCGGTAGCAACCACGATGTTCTCTTTGGTTGTAATCTGCGTATCCTTGTAGTACCAGGTTATTTCTGGTTCTGGTACTGCCACCAGTCGACATTCCAAAATCACATCATCACCTTCGTTGACGTATTTCGCCTTTGGTTTCCTTGAGAACGTTGGTGGTATTCCCTCCAAGATGTCGACGAGAGATGATTCTCTGCAGACATTTATTTGCAATTATATAGAACATGTATTAGGTCGTTCGAAAAGTTTCTTTCGTTTTATAAGGAAATAATGGATGCACAAGATTTTCTGTTTTATATTATTTTATCGAATCACGTATGATCTATTTTGTTCTATCAAAATAAAGATCACAACGTTCGACAGATTAGGTTTCATGTTTGTATAAAGATGCAGTCGTTGTAAAAGACGTGTCTGTAAAAGAAAGACACTTTTCGGACAACCTAATATTTTAATTATAATTATTTAATTAGAATCACAATATGCGTAGAAAAAATATTTACGTATCTTTCAACTATTCTTATCAATAATTTCAAAAATAAGGAAACGTACTTTATACCAACAAATAGTATATTATATTTGCAGAAAAGTTCGAGAAAATATTAATAATATCGAAATAATAGAAATAGTAAATAATCAAATCAATATCCTCAAACGAAGAAATTAATAATCGAATGTAAGTAATTTTTGGTACGTTATTTTAATATTTTGCGATATTATTAATAATATTTTCCAATCTATATCTAAAAAGAGATATGGAAAATACAGTGGGAAAAAGCGTACCTTGAGAGACTCTTTCTGGATGGACCAGTAAGATCCGATCCATGATCAGAAAGAGGCGCTTCCACAATTAATTCTGTGGTACTGGAAGCGAAACCAGCAGCGTTCTTGGCGACACAGGTGAACGTGCCAGCATCTTCAGGGAACACTTCCCTGATGATCAAAGTTGCTACATTATCGTCGTCGTAGTACATTTGGAAGTCAGGTGATGGCTTGATAATGGCTGTCTGTCGGAACCAAGTTATCTGAGGCCTTGGTAGACCTTCCACTTGACATTCGAATTGGATCGTGTAACCATCTGGTGTGTGAATTGGCTGCAATTTTTCGATGAACCTCGGTGCTAATGTCTTCTCTCCGGGCGCTGGTTCTGTGATTATTAATGAATAATTTGCGTTATATTTGTGACGCGAATTTTCTGTTAATACTTTTTACGATAACGTAACTTTTCTTTTATTTAAAATGCAAATTAAAGCGTTAATCAAATTCTTGTTAATTTGTGAAAATGTAAGAAATAATTACAGAGATCGTAAAGTAAAATTAGGTAATTTGTAATTTAATCAAGTGTATGAGAAAATGAGAATGTTCATGATTACTTGATATGATTGGGAAATAATTTTCATCAAGATAAATTTTTATAGCTTTTGTGAGTTAGTAAAAAGTGTGAATAAACTTACTTTCAAATATTGGTAATTTATCGATTTTCTCGTGCAATTTGCGCTGCAGATACAGAGTATAGTGCACTTCGTTGAGAAGATATTGCGCTGGAACCCAGCCCTTCTCTTCCGTCAGGTGTTTCTTCACGAACCACCAGTCTTGATTCGAATGGTCTAAAAGAGGCAACGTAAAAATAAAGATATCAAGGCAGAACATAACAATAGTACCGTTAACCTAGTTACATCGATATAATTATGCACCATTTCGTGTAGAAACGTATCAACTTACCGATAACGTAAACTCTTTCTCCTTCGACGAGGTTGATGGCTTCGTCAGTTTCTGCCACGTACGAGCAAATCGAGAACATTGTGTCGCCATCGCGAACAACGTATTCGATTTCGTCTAAAACATTAATTTATCCAAATACGTTATCCATAAGTATAGGAGTAAGAATGACATAAAAATAAAAATAGATAAATTAGAGGATCGCTAGTATAAATGATATGAATAGAAATGAAATTCCATAAGATTGATAGGTTGACTTATTATTAATATGAATCCGAATCATTAAAAAAAAAAAAAAAAAAAAAAAAAAAAATAATAATGAACGGACACAAAAAGTGTGTATAAAAATCGAAATAATACGAAAAACGATTTAAATAGTTTTCAGCAATTTATTTTATTGGAACATGAACGTACCTTCCTCTGAAATGTCTTCTTCTCTGGTGATACTAAGCGAGGCCTCTTCTGTAAAGCGTCAAACAAAGTATTATAACAAAAGTAAGTAAAATCAATCACACAAGCAGATATCTATTAACATAATCAACTATTGATACAACAGATGCCGAAAATCGAAGCGTCAATATATTCTATATATTTTACGATATTATACAATCATACTCGTCTATCACGAGTACATGTATCGCTAATAGACCTAATGCCGCTAGAAATTCGTTATACAGCGTTCTAGTGCCATTTTTGTTGAAGTACGTTATAGGAAGTACCGATATGCTTTTCATTCGCAGTGGATTAAGAAGCGGAAGATTGTAGGCGAGGCTTCGTTTCGGAGGCAGAAGGATGTTAGGGACAAGCATACTCACTAAATGCACCTTATGGTCTGACGAAGCGCGTTAATATTAGCTGAAAGCACGTTACATCAGATTAAACGTTATCTGCGAAAGCGGAAATCGAAAAATCCTCTCGAACCTTCGTCGAAGGTGGAAACTCGTCTCTTGCTCTTCAACTTCAGCGCCAACGTTTCGTCAGCTTCCTCCACCGAATATTTCCTCTCGCGTTTCAATTTCAAACTCACGTCACCTTCTTCGATGTCTTCCACCTTATATGGCCTTGGTTCCTTCTTCTTTCTCCTTCTCAGTGGCACTCTCATCTCATCAGTCTCTAATTCTTCTATACTATATTCATCTCTAGCCTCCTCGTCTGATTCTATGATCTCCTCTATAATTGGTCCAGAGTCGTCTTCGACTTCTTGCATAATTTTGATGGTTTCTTCCCCGGCTTCTTCAGAGTACGTCATCGGTCGTTTCTTAGGTTTCAGTTTAACCTTACCGGACATAGAAATGTCTTCTTCCTCGTAAGTGTTCAACGAGATCTTGAATTCCTGCTCTACATCTTCTTTGGTCTTTGTAGAACGTGGTCTGAACGTTACATTCTCTGCTTCTGTTATTTCTTTGATATCTGGCCTTGGTTTCTTCTTTGGACGTAACTTTCGAAGAGTAACATCTTCGTAGATTTCTTCGATTGGTTTTGGAGGCAGCTTTGGTGGTTTCCTTTTGACTGTGAATTCTTGGACCTCTTCTTCTTCTTCTGGTTGTTCCATTTCCTCGATCTTTTTGATCGTTAGTTCTTCAGCTGCCTCTTCCGTAACTTTACGTACGGGTTTCTTCTTCTTTATTTGTACGTCGGTCGATATTTCTTCTTCTTCTTTAGGTTCCTCAGGAGCTCGAGCTTTCTTTATGGTTACGGCAGTTTCTTCAACCTCTTCCGTGACTGGCGTTGGTTTCTTTTCTGGTTTCTTCTTCTTCTTGATGGTAATTTCTTCAGGAGCCTCCTCCGCTTCGGTAGGAACTAATTTTTTGATAGTTACTTCGGCAGCTTCTTCCTCGACGACTGGCTTTTTCTTCGGTTTCTTTTTCAATGATATTTCTACTTCTTCCGGTTTCTTTTCTTCCTCCACTGGTTTTGGTTTCGTGAGAGTCACTTCAGCGACCTCTTCTTCCTCTGTTAGCGGTTTTTCTTTTGGTTTCTTCTTCGAAAATGTCACATCCTCTATAATTTCCTCTTCTTCCTTCTCTACAGGGACAGGTTTCTTAATAGTGACTTCATCGGCAGCTTCTTCCACCACGGGCTTCTTTTTCTTCGCTTTTTTCACATCTACTTTCTCACTTACTTCCTCTGGTGCCTTTTCTTTTTCCTTTGGAACAGGTTTCAGTGTAACTTCTTCAATCACTTCTTCTGGAACCGGTTTCTCCTTTGGTTTCTTCTTCTTAAATGTTACTTCCTCTATAATTTCTTCTTCTTCCTTTTCTACTGGCACTGGTTTCTTGATAGTAACTTCATCGGCAGCTTCTTCCACCACTGGTTTCTTCTCTTTAGGTTTCTTCACTTCCACTTTCTCACTTACTTCCTCTGGTGCCTTTTCTTCTTCCTTTGGAACAGGTTTTAGCGTAACTTCTTCAATCACTTCTTCTGGAGCCGGTTTCTGCTTTGGTTTCTTCTTCTTAAATGTTACTTCCTCTATAATTTCTTCTTCTTCCTTTTCTACTGGCACCGGTTTTTTGATAGTAACTTCATCGGCAGCTTCTTCCACCACTGGTTTCTTTTCTTTAGGTTTCTTCACCTCCACTTTCTCACTTACTTCCTCTGGTGCCTTTTCTTCTTCCTTTGGAACTGGTTTCAGTGTAACTTTTTCAATCACTTCTTCTGGAACCGGTTTCTCCTTTGGTTTCTTTTTCTTAAATGTTACTTCCTCTATAATTTCTTCTTCTTCCTTTTCTACTGGCACCGGTTTCTTGATAGTAACTTCATCGGCAGCTTCCTCCACCACTGGTTTCGTCTCTTTAGGTTTCTTCACCTCCACTTCCTCAGTTACTTCTTCTGGTGCCTTTTCTTCTTTTTTCGGAACCGGTTTCAGTGTAACTTTTTCAATCACTTCTTCTGGAACCGGTTTCTCCTTTGGTTTCTTTTTCTTAAATGTTACTTCCTCTATAATTTCTTCTTCTTCCTTTTCTACTGGCACCGGTTTCTTGATAGTGACTTCATCGGCAGCTTCTTCCACCACTGGTTTCTTTTCTTTAGGTTTCTTCACCTCCACTTTCTCACTTACTTCCTCTGGTGCCTTTTCTTCTTCCTTTGGAACAGGTTTCAGTGTAACTTCTTCGATTACTTCTTCTGGAGCCGGTTTCTGCTTTGGTTTCTTTTTCTTAAATGTTACTTCCTCTATAATTTCTTCTTCTTCCTTTTCTACTGGCACCGGTTTCTTGATAGTGACTTCATCGGCAGCTTCTTCCACCACTGGTTTCTTCTTCTTAGGTTTCTTCACCTCCACTTCCTCAGTTACTTCTTCTGGTGCCTTTTCTTCTTTTTTCGGAACCGGTTTCAGTGTAACTTCTTCGGTTACTTCTTCTGGAACCGGTTTCTCCTTTGGTTTCTTCTTCTTTAGCGTTACCTGTTCAGGAACGTCTTCTTCCTTCTTTTCTTCCACAACTGGTTTCTTAATAGTGACTTCGTCTGCAGCTTCTTCCTTCACAGGTTTCTTCTTTTTAGGTTTCTCTATTTTTTCAGTTACTTCTTCAGTAGCTTGTTCTTCTGGTTTTTTCAAAATGACTTCTTCAACCACTTCCGCAGGCGCCTTCTCCTCTGGCTTCTTTATTATAACAATGTCTTCTTTAATTTCTTCTTCCACTTCCTCTTTCTTTTTTATTGTAACTTCAACAGCCTCTTCTTCTTTTACAGGCTTCTTCTTCTTTGGCTTCTTCACAATTGCTTCTTCAACCACTTCTTCAGGCTTCTCCGGTTTCTTCTTTAACGTCACTTCAGTCACTATTTCTTCTTCTTGTACTTCTTTCTCCTTCAAAACTGGCTTCTTGATGGTAAGTTCAGTAGGAGCTTCTTCAATAGGTTTCTCTGGTTCCTTTTTCAATGTGATATCTTCTACTACTTCTGGAACTTCCTCTGGTTTCTTCTTTTCAGGCTCCTTCAGCGTTACCTCTTCTTCCTTAGGAACCTTCTCTTTGGGTTTCTTTGGTTTCACTTTACGCTTCACAGTGGTTTCTTCAAGTTTTTCTTTGGGTACTTTAGGAGCTTCGTCTTCTTCCTTCGCTGGGAATTCTTCCACACCTTCTTCCTCAGGTTTGTCTTTTTTCCAGCCCTTTAACGTTATCTTCTCTGGTTCCTCCTCTGGCTTGTCTTTTTGAGGTATTCTGAACTTAACATCAGGTTCTTCATCCGGCTCTTGCGGTTTCGGTTTTCCCTTTATCAACGGAATCTGTTCGATCTCTTGAACTGGCTTCTTCTTCTCTTCTGGTTCGTATGGTTTTGGAACTGGCTCTGGTGCTGGTTTTTCTGGTTCTTCGTATTTCTCTGGTTCATATTTCTCCAGTTCTGGTCTCTCGAAATCCAAAGGCTTTAACTCATCGTGTTCTAATTTCACCTTTGGTTTTTCTTTTTTCTCTGGTTTCACTTCCTCTTCAGGTACTGGTTTGGGTGGTTTCTTCAATGGTTCTTCAATTTCTTCTGGCTTCTTTTCAGGAACCTTCTTTAATTTCACCTTTTCAGGTTCCACCTTTTCTTCTTCAGGTACCTTGCCTTTGCCAACGACCAACTTCTGTGGCTCTTCTGGTTTTTCCGCAGGCTTCTTTGGCGGACGTTCGTATATCGATTTATCCTCCACTTTCTCCAAAGGTACCTTCTTCAATTCTTCGAATTCTTGATCTAATTTTTCCAATTCTGTAATTTCTTTCTTAGGAAGTTTAACCTTCTTCACCTTTCGCTTCAGCACTTCCAGAGCTTCCTCGGTGTTTCTAGACAGAATACCAGATTGAACCGGATTCTCTTCTAGTTCTGTTATCTTTGGATATTGAATTTCAGGCGGATAGTCACCGACGAATGTAAGTCTGCTTCGTAACATGATCTTCGGGAATTTGGCTTCTTCGACTACTTTCTTCTTCGAAACTGTCACTTTTTTCAATTTTATCGCAGCGAATTGAACGGTTTCTGCTGGTTCTGAGTATTTGAGCTTCGTGGGTTTGATCTCTTTTCTTTCGATTTTTTGAGGGACCAATTTTTGCAAAGATTCTGGTAAAGGTTTCTTCTCCTTCTTTTTCTTTGGTTCCCATTGAATCTTCTCAGGCATGGGTTCCAGTACAGGTCGTTCGTACTCCGGTTCGACCCATTCCTCGATTTCATCTTTCTTCACTATCTTCTTCTTTTTCTTCTTCACAACCTTTGCTTCCTTTGGTTTCTCAGGAACTTCTTCTGGTTTCTCTTCTGGTATTTCTTCCTTTTCCTCTTTCGAAGCTTTTTCTGTAGGAACTTCCTCGATTACTACTTCTTCTTTCAGTTTCTCTTCGACTGGTACAGCCTTCCGTTCTTGAGGTTTCTTTGTTGGTATTTCTTCAGCAACAGTTTCTGGAACAACTTCTGTGGTTTCGATGGTATCCTTTGGAATAATCTCCTTCTTGGCTTTGACCATCTTTGGCTTCTCTTCTGGTATTTCTTCTATCTTCTCCTCGTGTTGTTCTTCCTCTACAACGGTGGGTTTCTTTTCTGTCGTGATTTTCTTCTTCTTTGGTTTTTCCTTTGGTTTCTCTTCCTCTGTTTCTACTTCTTTTGCTCTTTCTTCTTCTGGTTTCACTTCCACTGGTTTTTCTTCTGCCACTTCTTCTTTCTTTGGTTTCTTCTCCTTTGGCTTTTCTTCCTTTACTTCCGGTTTCTCTTCAGGAATTTCCTTCACTTTCGGTTTTTCTTCAATCACTTCACCGTTCGTCACAACTTCTTCCTTTTTCTTCTTCTTAGGCACCTTCTTTACAGAAACCTCGGTAACCGTTGCCTCTTCTTCAACTTTTTCTTCCTCTTTAGGAACAGCCTTCTCTTCCCTTGGTTTCTCTTCTTTTATTTCTTCTGTAGCAATCTCAGTAACCACTTCAGTTGTTTGTAACTCTTCCTTTGGAAGGACAGTCTTCTTAGCCTTTCTTTTCTTTGGTTCTTCCGCTGTAATCTCTTCCACAACTTCCTCCACTTGTTCCTCTTCAGCTTCCTTCGGTGTTAATTTCTTCTTAGGAGCCTTCTTTACAGTAACCTTCTTTTCTTTTACTTCTGCTTTCTCTTCCTTCTCTTCAATTATTTTCGCCTTATCTTCTTCTGGTTTCTGTACTTGTAATTCTTCTTCCGCAGTTGTAGAAATAACTTCAGTGGTTATTATACCATCTTGAGGCGTAATTTCTTTCTTGGCTTTAATCTTCTTTGGCTTCTCAGTTACAAGTTCTTGTACTTCTTCCTCTGGCTGTTCTTCAGTTTCAGACACACCTTCTTTCGGTGCTTCCTTCACTTTAACCTCTTTTTTGATCACCTTTTCTTCTATCTCCTTAATCTCAGTAGCCTTCTTCTTCTTAGGTTTAACCTCTTCAGGAAGTTTCTCCGTGGTCACTTCAGAAATCACTTCAGTCACTTCAATACCTTCTTTCTCTATAACAGTTGGTTTCGCCTTTTCTTCTTTAGGTACTTCAGTTTTTATTTCTTCCACAGCTTCGTCCTTCTCTTCGGCTTCAAGGGCTGTAACTGGTTTCTTCTTCTTCTTTGGCACTTTCTTTACTTCTACCTTAGTAACTTCTGCCTTTTCTTCTTCCACTTCCGAGGGTTTGGCTTCTTCAGGTTTAGCCTTCTCCTCAAGCAACTCCTCGACAGAAGTTTCGGTAATAATTTCAGTGATTTCTAAACCTTCTTTTGGTAGAATCTTCTTTTTGGCTTTTTCTGTAACAGGTTTCTCAATCACGATCTCTTCGATTTGTTCCTCAGGAGCTTTGCCTTCTGCGATTGTAGCTTTTTTCTTCTTGATTATTTTCTTCGTTGGTGTTTCAATGATTTCTACGATTTCACTTTCTTCCATGGCTTTTGCTTCCTCTATGGTCTTCTGTATAACTTCTTCCACTACCTTTTCCTTCTTATCTTTAGGTTTCTTCCGAATGATCTTCTTTGTTGGTGTCTCAATTGTTTCAATGATCTCTTCTTCTTCTTCTACTACCTCTTCAGGTTTCTTCGGTGCTTTCTTTAGATCAACCTTTGTTACTTTAACCGTTTCTTTTCCTTCTTCTACCTTAGGTTTCGCTTTTTCTTTTTGTGGCTTTTCGATAATAATTTCTTCGACGATCTCTTCAGGAACACCGTCATCTTTCACTATAGCTTTCTTCTTTTTTACTACTTTCTTAGTGGGTGTTTCAACAACTTCTACTATTTGTTCTTCCTCCATTTTGGTTATTTCTTCTAGTGGCTTCTGAATTATTTCTTCCACCACGATCTCTTCCTCTCCTTTCTTCATTGGACGAATCTTCTTTCGAATTATTTTCTGGGTGGGTGTTTCGATTGTTTCGAAGATCTCTTCTTCCTCTTTGATGACCACCTCCTTCTTCTTCTTTGGAGCTTTTCGTACATCGTGTTCAGTGATCGTTACTGTTTCTACTTCTTCTATGATTGGTCGAGCTTCTTCTTCTTGCGGTTGCTCTATTATTATCTCTTCCACGACTTCCTCTGTTACTTCGTCTTTACCCGGCACTGGCTTCCTCTTCTTGATAATCTTTTTGATAGGTTTGACTTCCTCGATGATTTCCTGTTTTTTCATAAAAAAAAAAAATAAGTAATTTGTACTTGTGTTATTAATTTTGGACATTTTAATAGGTCATTTCATAAGTAGTGTGCTTTTTTATTTTGGAAATATTGTATTTTTGGTGCATAGAAAGAATTGATTTTTATTTTTAGTTTCGTTTTTTATTTTTTGTTACACTATAATCTCCTCTTAATTTCTAACAAATACTCGATTATTTTCATCTAATCTATACATATATTAAAAATTACATTGTCTATGAGATGACCTACCCAAATAAAACAATCTTACGATCAGTCATAAATCCTACCTTTTCAACCATTTCTTCCGTGACATCTGTGAAAAGAACAAAATGTTTTAGATCTGCTTAACAAATATTCTCAACATTAAGCATTTCTTTTTGGCAGAAACCACTTAACAAACCATTAACGAAGAAACGAAGTATCGATATAGAAAGCATATATATATATATGAACCAATAGCTCATCAACAGGTACACCGATCTATGTTACATGTATAAAGTATAAAAATATAAGTATATTTGTCCATCATGTCTTTGTATCTTGTTCTGTTTATATCGTATAATATATTTATGCACTATTTGGTAAATGAATAATAACATGATCAAGGGTAAGCGTATATAATATATAGTTGTATGAGATGATAGTAATACGTAAGAAATCGGCTTACCTTCTGTCACATTCTTGTCAGCTTTAGGTTTTGTCGGTCTTTTGTGTTTTGGTTTTTCGTGTATTTCTGGTGTAGTGTCTTCGTGGATTTCTATTGTTGCTGTTAATGGTTCTTTACCTTCCTCTTCCACGGTCACCTCTTCAGTGACCTGTTCTTTACCTTTGTATTTCCTGGTGACACGCTTTTTGCGTACAGTTTTCTTTGTCCCTTCCTCGGTCACGATCTCGCTCGTTACGATCTCTTCTTTGACCTCTTCGACAGGCGCGGCTGGTACAATCGATTCTATCGGTAATACTATTGGCTTATCTTCAACAATTTCTTCGACAGTTACGACTGGCTCTTCGCCTTCTTCTTCTATCGTTGTCTCTTCAACAACTATTGGTTTCTCGTCACCACGTTTGGTCGTGGTTTTCTTCTTTTTGATCTTTCGCGGTTTCTTTTCAGGTATTTCTTCTGTAATTACGGTTGTAACAACCTCAACAGTTTCGATAATGTCGTCGTCTTTGGGAACGAATTTTAGATAATCTTCGGGCTTCTTCTCTTCCTCTTTCTCTTCTTCCGGTTTTTTCCAAGGTTTCAGTTTGATTTTCTCTGGCTCCTCCTTTGGAGCTTCTCTTTCAGGAATTCTCCTCTTTATTTCTTCTTCTTCTTCCGGTTCTTCTGGTTTTGGAATTCCAGGAACTATTGGAATAGCCTCGGTTTCCTGAGCTGGTATTTTACGTTCCTTCTTTGGTTTTTTGCTTGGAACTTTCTTAGGAACTTTCTTTCCCGGCTCAGGATACTCTGGCATCTCTCTTTCTTCCAGTTCAACTTCTGGAGCTTCTATTTCATAAGCTTCAAATGGTTTTAATTCAGGATATTCCTTCTCTTCTTTTTCTTTCTTTGGTTTCTCTTTTTCTTCTTTTTTCTTTGGAACGGGAGCCTCTTCTTCTGAGACACTTGGAACCTTCTCTGGTATCTTCTTAAGTTTCACAGTCTCTGGTTCTTCCTCTTCTGCAATCCGCGGCTTTCCTTTGCCTATTTTCAGTTTCTTTGGTTTTTCTTCATCAGGTTTTTCTGGCTTAGGTTTACGTTCATATGGTGCCATTTCTTCTACCTTTTCTAATGGAACTTTCTTCAATTCTTCAAATTCTTGATCCATTTTCTCTAATTCTGTTATTTCTTTCTCTGGAAGTTTCACCTTCTTATGTCTTATCTTCTTTAATTTCAGTGCTTCTTCCATGGTATGAGATAGAATACCATTCTGCACGTAATTAGGTTCAAGTTCGGTTATAATTGGATATTTAATCGACGGTGGCCATTCGTATTCTGTAATACGACTACGTAAAAGAATTTTAGGGAATTTTTCATCCTTGTCTTCTTTTTTCTTCGGTTTAACAGGAGCTTTCTTCAGTTTAATTTGCGCGAATAAAGGAGTAGCTGGTTCTTCGATCTTAGGTTTAATTGCTTTCTGTTCCTTGATACTGATCTTCATCAACTGAGGTTTCTCACCTTCCATTTTCTCAACAGGTTTTTTCTTTTTAACTTTCTTCTCTGGTTTTACTTCTGGTACAGGTTCTTCAAGTTTCTCTAGTGGTAATTCTTTCTTTAACTCCTCGAATTCCTGATCCAACTTCTCAAGCTTTGCTATTTCTTTTTCTATGCGTTTGGTCCTCCTCTTCTTTGGTTTTGGTAACTTATCAGCTTCTTCAATGTTACGAGATAAAATACCATTTTGGACCTCGTTTGGTTCGAGCTCCTCGATCTTCAAATGTTTTATTGCTGGAGGCCACTCAATAGGTGTAATTCGGCTTCGAAGAAGAACTCGAGGAATTTTGTCTTTTTTCTCCACTGGGCGTTTCACAGTTGGAGTCTTGCGTAATTTAATTTGAGCGAACTGAGGTTTATCCACCGATACTTCTTGAACTTCGAGTTTTGTGGCTTCGAATTTGGTTATTTTCATACGTTGGAGCTTGACAGGTTTCTTCTTAGCTTTTTCTAGAGGAACTTCTGGAGCTTCAGGTGTTTCGATCTTCTCTTCTTCAGATATAACAACTTTCTTAGGAACTTTCTTTTTAATGATCTTTTTCGATTTGCCTTCTTTCGTAACGATCTCAGTCACTTCTACTTCTTCGGGTGCTTCCGCCTTTTCTGTAGGTTCTATATGTTCTGTAACAGGAAGTGCTTTTACAATTTCTTCGACAACTTCTTCAATAGGACCTTCAGTGACAGTTGTGACAGGTCTCTTTCCTTTTTCTTCAATAGTGACAATCTCTGTTACTTGTTGTTCTTTTCCTTTTCGTTTGATTACCTTCTTTTTGGTGACTTTCTTGGGTTTGCCTTCTTTTGTCACTTCTTGCGTAATTGTAACTTGTTCACGGACCTCTTCAACTTCTCCCGGTTTAGCACGTTTTGGGGCAGGAAGAGCTTTTAGTGTCTCTTCAACTATTTCTTCTGTAGGACCTTCAGTAACAGTTGTAACTGGAAGCTTGCCCTGTTCTTCAACAGTGATAACTTCAGACACTTGTTGCTTTCTTCCTTTGCGTTTGATGACCTTCTTCTTCGTGACCTTCTTAGGCTTACCTTCCTTAGTTACTTCTTCAGTGACAGTCACTTGTTCGCGAACTTCTTCAACTTCAGTTGGTTTCACATATTCTGGAACAGGAAGTGGCTTTATTAAATCATCAATCAGTTCTTCAACGGGTCCCTCAGTTACGGTTGTGACAGGAGCTTTTCCTTCTTCCTCGACTGTGACAACTTCTGTTACTTGCTGTTGTGGTCCTTTACGTCTGATAACTCTCTTTTTAATTGTTTTCTTTGGTTTACCTTCTTTTGTAATTTCTTGGGTCACAGTGACTTGTTCACGAAGCTCCTCGATTTCTGATGGTTTAGCATATTTAGGTGCTGGTAGAGTTTTTAGTGTTTCTTCGACTACTTCTTCTGTTGGACCTTCAGTGACAGTTGTAACTGGAGCTTTGCCTTGTTCTTCGATAGTAACTACTTCAGTAACCTGTTGTTGTTTTCCTTTACGTTTGATCTGCTTTTTCTTGGTGACTTTCGTTGGTTTACCTTGTTTAGTTATCTCTTCAGTGATAGTTACTTGTTCACGAACCTCTTCTACTTCAGTAGGTTTCACACGTTTTGCAGCAGGTAATGGTTTTACCATTTCCTCTACTATTTCCTCGACGGCACCTTCAGTGACGGTTGTCGTAGGTCTCTTCCCTTGTTCTTCGATGGTAACAACTTCAGTCACCTGTTGTTCTTTGCCTTTACGCTTAATGACCTTCTTTTTGGTGATCTTTTTTGGTTTCCCTTCTTCAGTGACTTCTTGAGTGACAGTAACTTGTTCACGAATTTCTTCTTCTTCACCCGGTTTGGCATATTCTGGACCTGATAATGTTTTAATCGTTTCTTCAACGATTTCTTCTGTAGGACCTTCAATAACAGTTGTAACTGGAGCTTTTCCCTGTTCCTCAATTGTTACTACTTCAGATACCTGCTGTTCTCTTCCTTTGCGTGTGATTACTTTCTTTTTCTTAACCTTCTTGGGTTTTCCTTCCTTGGTTAATTCTTCAGTGATAGTTACCTGTTCATGGACTTCTTCTACTTCAGATGGTTTGACAAATTCTGGAGTTGGTAGTGGTTTCAGCACGTCTTCAACTACTTCTTCTACTGGACCTTCAGTGACAGTTGTGACAGGTATCTTGCCTTGTTCCTCCACAGTAGTAACTTCTGTAACTTGTTGTACTTTGCCTTTGCGCTTGATAACCTTCTTCTTGGTAGTTTTCTTTGGTTTACCTTCTTTGGTTACCTCTTGAGTAACTGTTACTTGTTCACGAACCTCTTCGACTTCATCTGGTTCGGCATATTCGGGAGCTGGTAATGCTTTTATGGATTCTTCTAGTATTTCTTCTGTAGGACCTTCAGTGACAGTTGTAATCGGTGCCTTGCCTTGTTCTTCAACTGTGACAATGTCAGAGACTTGCTGTTCTCTTCCTTTCCGTTTAATAACTTTCTTCTTAGTAACTTTCCTAGGTTTACCTTCTTTTGTAACTTCTTCCGTAATAGTTACTTGTTCACGTATTTCTTCTTCTTCAAATGGTTTAACTTTTTCTGGAGTTGGCAATGGTTTTATTATTTCCTCGACCAATTCTTCAGTGGGCCCTTCAGTTACAGTTGTAACAGGAGCCTTGCCTTGTTCTTCGACTGTTGTAACTTCTGTGACTTGTTGCTCTTTTCCTTTGCGTTTTACTACCTTCTTTTTAGTTATCTTTTTAGGTTTGCCTTCTCCCGTTACTTCTTCTGTAACGGTTACCTGTTCGCGTATTTCTTCTTCTTCTCCAAGTTTAGCGTACTCCGGTGCTGGAAGAGCTTTCAGTGTCTCTTCAACCACTTCTTCAACAGGTCCTTCAGAAACAGTTTTAACAGGTCTCTTACCCTGTTCTTCAACAGTGACAACCTCTGTTACCTGCTGCTGTTTGCCCTTACGTTTGATTATTTTCTTTTTGGTTGTCTTCTTTGGTTTGCCCTCATTAGTCACTTCTTGAGTGACTGTGACTTCTTCTCGAATCTCTTCCACTTCAGATGGTTCGATGCGTTGAATTATGGGCAGAGGTCTCACAAATTCCTCCACTACTTCTTCTACAGGACCCTCGGTTATGGTTGTAATAGGTCGTGTACCCTTTACTTCGACTGTTACCACTTCAGTCACCTGTTGTTCTTTGCCTTTACGTTTAATAACCTTCTTCCTGGTAATCTTTTTAGGTTTGCCTTCTTTAGTTACTTCTTCAGTGACAGTTACTTGTTCTCTGACCTCCTCAACTTCAGTTGGTCTTACTTTTTCTGGAGCAGGCAATGCTTTTATTATTTCTTCTACAACTTCTTCTGTTGGTCCTTCAGTTACAGTCGTAACTGGAGCCTTTCCTTGTTCTTCAACGGTTACCACCTCAGTTACTTGTTGTTCTTTTCCTCTTCGCTTGATCAGCTTCTTTTTGGTGGTCTTTTTAGGTTTGCCTTCTTTAGTTACTTCTTCAGTGACAGTGACCTGCTCACGTATCTCTTCCACCTCAGTTGGTGTGATATACTCTGGAAGTGCCAGCGGTTTTATAACTTCCTCTACAACTTCCTCCACAGGTCCTTCAGTCACCGTCGTGACAGGTCTCTTTCCGTGTTCTTCTACGGTTACCATCTCCGTCACTTGTTGTTCTTTTCCTTTTCGTTTGATTATCTTCTTTCGTGTGGTCTTTTTAGGTTTGCCTTCTTTAGTTACTTCTTCAGTGACAGTTACTTGTTCTCTGACCTCCTCAACTTCAGTTGGTCTTACTTTTTCTGGAGCAGGCAATGCTTTTATTATTTCTTCTACAACTTCTTCTGTTGGTCCTTCAGTTACAGTCGTAACTGGAGCCTTTCCTTGTTCTTCAACGGTTACCACCTCAGTTACTTGTTGTTCTTTTCCTCTTCGCTTGATCAGCTTCTTTTTGGTGGTCTTTTTAGGTTTGCCTTCTTTAGTTACTTCTTCAGTGACAGTGACCTGCTCACGTATCTCTTCCACCTCAGTTGGTGTGATATACTCTGGAAGTGCCAGCGGTTTTATAACTTCCTCTACAACTTCCTCCACAGGTCCTTCAGTCACCGTCGTGACAGGTCTCTTTCCGTGTTCTTCTACGGTTACCATCTCCGTCACTTGTTGTTCTTTTCCTTTTCGTTTGATTATCTTCTTTCGTGTGGTCTTTTTAGGTTTGCCTTCTTTAGTTACTTCTTCAGTGACAGTTACTTGTTCTCTGACCTCCTCAACTTCAGTTGGTCTTCCTTTTTCTGGAGCAGGCAATGCTTTTATTATTTCATCTACAACTTCTTCTGTTGGTCCTTCAGTTACAGTCGTAACTGGAGCCTTTCCTTGTTCTTCAACGGTTACCACCTCAGTTACTTGTTGTTCTTTTCCTTTTCGTTTGATTATCTTCTTTCGTGTGGTCTTCTTAGGTTTGCCTTCTTTAGTTACTTCTTCAGTGACAGTTACTTGTTCTCTGACCTCCTCAACTTCAGTTGGTCTTACTTTTTCTGGAGAAGGCAATGCTTTTATTATTTCTTCTACAACTTCTTCTGTTGGTCCTTCAGTTACAGTCGTAACTGGAGCCTTTCCTTGTTCTTCAACGGTTACCACCTCAGTTACTTGTTGTTCTTTTCCCTTTCGTTTGATTATCTTCTTTCGTGTGGTCTTTTTAGGTTTGCCTTCTTTAGTTACTTCTTCAGTGACAGTTACTTGTTCTCTGACCTCCTCAACTTCAGTTGGTCTTACTTTTTCTGGAGCATGCAATGCTTTTATTATTTCATCTACAACTTCTTCTGTTGGTCCTTCAGTTACAGTCGTAACTGGAGCCTTTCCTTGTTCTTCAACGGTTACCACCTCAGTTACTTGTTGTTCTTTTCCTTTTCGTTTGATTATCTTCTTTCGTGTGGTCTTCTTAGGTTTGCCTTCTTTAGTTACTTCTTCAGTGACAGTTACTTGTTCTCTGACCTCCTCAACTTCAGTTGGTCTTACTTTTTCTGGAGAAGGCAATGCTTTTATTATTTCTTCTACAACTTCTTCTGTTGGTCCTTCAGTTACAGTCGTAACTGGAGCCTTTCCTTGTTCTTCAACGGTTACCACCTCAGTTACTTGTTGTTCTTTTCCCTTTCGTTTGATTATCTTCTTTCGTGTGGTCTTTTTAGGTTTGCCTTCTTTAGTTACTTCTTCAGTGACAGTTACTTGTTCTCTGACCTCCTCAACTTCAGTTGGTCTTACTTTTTCTGGAGCAGGCAATGCTTTTATTATTTCATCTACAACTTCTTCTGTTGGTCCTTCAGTTACAGTCGTAACTGGAGCCTTTCCTTGTTCTTCAACGGTTACCACCTCAGTTACTTGTTGTTCTTTTCCTTTTCGTTTGATTATCTTCTTTCGTGTGGTCTTCTTAGGTTTGCCTTCTTTAGTTACTTCTTCAGTGACAGTCACTTGTTCTCTGATCTCCTCAACTTCAGTTGGTTTTACTCCTTCTGCAGCGGGCAATTCTTTTATTGTTTCTTCAACAACTTCTTCTGTTGGTCCTTCAGTTACAGTCGTAACTGGAGCCTTTCCTTGTTCTTCAACGGTTACCACCTCAGTTACTTGTTGTTCTTTTCCTTTTCGCTTGATCAGTTTCTTTCTTGTGGTCTTTTTAGGTTTGCCTTCTTTAGTGACTTCTTCAGTAACAGTGACCTGTTCACGTATCTCTTCCACCTCAGTTGGTGTGATATACTCTGGAAGTGCAAGCGGTTTCATAACTTCCTCTACAACTTCCTCCACAGGTCCTTCAGTCACCGTCGTGACAGGTCTCTTTCCTTGTTCTTCTACGGTTACCACCTCCGTCACTTGTTGTTCTTTTCCTTTTCGTTTGATTATCTTCTTTCGTGTGGTCTTCTTAGGTTTGCCTTCTTTAGTTACTTCTTCAGTGACAGTTACTTGTTCTCTGACCTCCTCAATTTCAGTTGGTCTTACTTTTTCTGGAGCAGGTAACGCTTTTATTATTTCTTCTACAATTTCTTCTGTTGGTCCTTCAGTTACCGTCGTAACTGGTGTCTTTCCTTGTTCTTCAACGGTTACCACCTCAGTTACTTGTTGTTCTTTCCCTTTTCGTTTGCTTATCTTCTTTCTTGTGGTCTTTTTAGGTTTGCCTTCTTTAGTGACTTCTTCAGTAACAGTGACCTGTTCACGTATCTCTTCCACCTCAGTTGGTGTGATATACTCTGGAAGTGCAAGTGGTTTCATAACTTCCTCTACAACTTCCTCCACAGGTCCTTCAGTCACCGTCGTGACAGGTCTCTTTCCGTGTTCTTCTACGGTTACCACCTCCGTCACTTGTTGTTCTTTTCCTTTTCGTTTGATTATCTTCTTTCGTGTGGTCTTCTTAGGTTTGCCTTCTTTAGTTACTTCTTCAGTGACAGTCACTTGTTCTCTGATCTCCTCAACTTCAGTTGGTTTTACTCCTTCTGCAGCGGGCAATTCTTTTATTGTTTCTTCAACAACTTCTTCTGTTGGTCCTTCAGTTACAGTCGTAACTGGAGCCTTTCCTTGTTCTTCAACGGTTACCACCTCAGTTACTTGTTGTTCTTTTCCTTTTCGCTTGATCAGCTTCTTTCTTGTGGTCTTTTTAGGTTTGCCTTCTTTAGTGACTTCTTCAGTAACAGTGACCTGTTCACGTATCTCTTCCACCTCAGTTGGTGTGATATACTCTGGAAGTGCAAGCGGTTTCATAACTTCCTCTACAACTTCCTCCACAGGTCCTTCAGTCACCGTCGTGACAGGTCTCTTTCCGTGTTCTTCTACGGTTACCACCTCCGTCACTTGTTGTTCTTTTCCTTTTCGTTTGATTATCTTCTTTCGTGTGGTCTTCTTAGGTTTGCCTTCTTTAGTTACTTCTTCAGTGACAGTTACTTGTTCTCTGACCTCCTCAACTTCAGTTGGTCTTACTTTTTCTGGAGCAGGCAATGCTTTTATTATTTCTTCTACAACTTCTTCTTTTGGTCCTTCAGTTACAGTCGTAACTGGAGCCTTTCCTTGTTCTTCAACGGTTACCACCTCAGTTACTTGTTGTTCTTTTCCTCTTTGCTTAATCAGCTTCTTTTTGGTGGTCTTTTTAGGTTTGCCTTCTTTAGTTACTTCTTCAGTGACAGTGACCTGCTCACGTATCTCTTCCACCTCAGTTGGTGTGATATACTCTGGAAGTGCCAGCGGTTTTATAACTTCCTCTACAACTTCCTCCACAGGTCCTTCAGTCACCGTTGTAACAGGTCTCTTTCCGTGTTCTTCTACGGTTACCACCTCCGTCACTTGTTGTTCTTTTCCTTTTCGTTTGATTATCTTCTTTCGTGTGGTCTTTTTAGGTTTGCCTTCTTTAGTTACTTCTTCAGTGACAGTTATTTGTTCTCTGATCTCCTCAACTTCAGTTGGTTTTACTTTTTCAGGAGCAGGCAGCGCTTTTGTTATTTCTTCTAGAACTTCCTCTACTGGTCCTTCCTTTACAGTTATGACTGGAGCTTTACCTTCCTCTTCAACAGTTACTATCTCAGTTACTTTCTGATCTTGACCTCTTCGTTTAATGATCTTTTTCTTTGTGGTCTTCTTCGGTTTACCTTCTGTAGTTACTTCCTCAGTAACTGTCACTTGCTCACGTACTTCTTCCACTTCGGTTGGTTCAATGCGTTGTGTGGGAGGCAATGGTTTAGTGAAAGTCTCTACTATTTTTTCAACTGGTCCCTCGGTAATTGTTGTCACTGGTGCTTTTTCTTCTTCTTCAACAGTCACAATTTCAGTAACTTGTTGTTCTGGACCTTTGCGTTTGATGACTTTCTTTTTAATAGTTTTCTTCGGTTTGCCCGATCTACTGACTTCCTGGGTAACTGTAACTTGTTCATGAACTTCCTCGATTTCACCTGGTTTTGCATATTTTGCTGCTGGAAGAGGTTTAATTGTTTCGTCCACCACCTCTTCTACTGGGCCTTCCTTTACTGTAGTGACTGGAGCTTTTCCCTTCTCTTCAACTGTAATTACGTCAGTGACCTGCTGTTCTTTTCCCTTACGTTTAATGATTTTCTTCTTTGTAGTTTTCTTTGGTTTACCTTCTTTAGTTAATTCTTCGGTGACTGTGACTTGTTCAGTTACCTCTTCTACATCTTTTGGTCTAATAACTACCGGCTTTATCACTTCTTCTACTATTTCTTCTACTGGTCCTTCAGTCACCGTCGTTACAGGTGCTTTTCCTGCTTCTTCAACCGTTACTATTTCCGTCACCTGTTGTTCTTTACCTCTTTGTTTAACTAGCTTCTTCTTGATAACCTTCTTGGGTTTACCTTCTTTCGTAACTTCTTCAGTAACTGTCACTTGCTCTCTGACTTCTTCTACATCAGTTGGCGTAATACGTTCGGGAGCAGGAAGTGCTTTTATGGTTTCCTCGACAATTTCCTCTACTGGTCCTTCAGTCACTGTTGTTACGGGTTTCTTTCCTTGCTCTTCAACCGTTACTATTTCCGTCACCTGTTGTTCTTTACCTCTTTGTTTAACTAGCTTCTTCTTGATAACCTTCTTGGGTTTACCCTCTTTCGTAACTTCTTCAGTAACTGTCACTTGCTCTCTGACTTCTTCTATTTCGGTTGGTGTAATACGTTCGGGAGCAGGAACTGCTTTTATGGTTTCCTCGACAATTTCCTCTACTGGTCCTTCAGTCACTGTTGTTACGGGTTCCTTTCCTTGTTCTTCAACCGTTACTACTTCAGACACCTGTTGTTCTTTACCTCTTCGTTTAACTAGCTTCTTCCTGATCACCTTTTTGGGTTTACCTTCTTTCGTAATTTCTTCAGTAACTGTCACTTGTTCTCTGACTTCTTCTACTTCGGTTGGTGTAATACGTTCGGGAGCTGGCAATGGTTTTATAGTTTCCTCGACAACTTCCTCTATTGGCCCTTCAGTTACTGTAGTAACGGGTGCTTTACCCTGTTCTTCGACTGTAACCACTTCTGTCACTTGTTGTTTTTGTCCCTTTCGTTTGATAATCTTCTTCTTTGTAGTCTTTTTTGGTTTGCCCCATCTGGTTAGTTCTTCCGTAACTGTCACTTGCTCTCTGACTTCTTCTACTTCAGTTGGTGTAATACGTTCGGGAGCAGGCAGTGGTTTTATGGTTTCCTCGACAATTTCCTCTACTGGTCCTTCAGTCACTGTTGTTACGGGTTCCTTTCCTTGCTCTTCAACCGTTACTATTTCCGTCACCTGTTGTTCTTTACCTCTTTGTTTAACTAGCTTCTTCTTGATAACCTTCTTGGGTTTACCTTCTTTCGTAATTTCTTCAGTAACTGTCACTTGTTCTCTGACTTCTTCTACTTCGGTTGGTGTAATACGTTCGGGAGCAGGAAGTGCTTTTATGGTTTCCTCGACAATTTCCTCTACTGGTCCTTCAGTCACTGTTGTTACGGGTTTCTTTCCTTGCTCTTCAACCGTTACTATTTCCGTCACCTGTTGTTCTTTACCTCTTCGTTTAACTAGCTTCTTCCTGATCACCTTTTTGGGTTTTCCTTCTTTCGTAATTTCTTCAGTAACTGTCACTTGCTCTCTGACTTCTTCTATTTCAGTTGGTGTAATACGTTCGGGAGCAGGAAGTGCTTTTATGGTTTCCTCGACAATTTCCTCTACTGGTCCTTCAGTCACTGTTGTTACGGGTTTCTTTTCTTGCTCTTCAACCGTTACTATTTCCGTCACCTGTTGTTCTTTACCTCTTCGTTTAACTAGCTTCTTCCTGATCACCTTTTTGGGTTTACCTTCTTTCGTAATTTCTTCAGTAACTGTCACTTGTTCTCTGACTTCTTCTACTTCTGTTGGTGTAATACGTTCGGGAGCGGGCAATGGTTTTATAGTTTCCTCGACAACTTCCTCTATTGGCCCTTCAGTTACTGTTGTAACGGGTGCTTTACCCTGTTCTTCGACTGTAACCACTTCTGTCACTTGTTGTTTTTGTCCCTTTCGTTTGATAATCTTCTTCCTTGTAGTCTTTTTTGGTTTGCCCCGTCTGGTTAGTTCTTCCGTAACTGTCACTTGCTCTCTGACTTCTTCTACTTCAGTTGGTGTAATACGTTCGGGAGCAGTTAGTGTTTTTATGGTTTCCTCGACAATTTCCTCTACTGGTCCTTCAGTCACTGTTGTTACGGGTTCCTTTCCTTGTTCTTCAACCGTTACCATTTCCGTCACCTGTTGTTCTTTACCTCTTTGTTTAACTAGCTTCTTCTTGATAACCTTCTTGGGTTTACCTTCCTTCGTAATTTCTTCAGTAACTGTCACTTGTTCTCTGACTTCTTCTACTTCGGTTGGTGTAATGTGTTCGGGAGCGGGCAATGGTTTTGTAGTTTCCTCGACAACTTCCTCTATTGGCCCTTCAGTTACTGTAGTAACGGGTGCTTTACCCTGTTCTTCGACTGTAACCACTTCTGTCACTTGTTGTTTTTGTCCCTTTCGTTTGATAATCTTCTTCTTTGTAGTCTTTTTTGGTTTGCCCCATCTGGTTAGTTCTTCCGTAACTGTCACTTGCTCTCTGACTTCTTCTACTTCAGTTGGTGTAATACGTTCGGGAGCAGGCAGTGGTTTTATGGTTTCCTCGACAATTTCCTCTACTGGTCCTTCAGTCACTGTTGTTACGGGTTCTTTTCCTTGCTCTTCAACCGTTACTATTTCCGTCACCTGTTGTTCTTTACCTCTTTGTTTAACTAGCTTCTTCTTGATAACCTTCTTGGGTTTACCTTCTTTCGTAATTTCTTCAGTAACTGTCACTTGTTCTCTGACTTCTTCTACTTCGGTTGGTGTAATGTGTTCGGGAGCGGGCAATGGTTTTGTAGTTTCCTCGACAACTTCCTCTATTGGCCCTTCAGTTACTGTAGTAACAGGTGCTTTACCCTGTTCTTCGACTGTAACCACTTCTGTCACTTGTTGTTTTTGTCCCTTTCGTTTGATAATCTTCTTCTTTGTAGTCTTTTTTGGTTTGCCCCATCTGGTTAGTTCTTCAGTAACTGTCACTTGCTCTCTGACTTCTTCTACTTCAGTTGGTGTAATACGTTCGGGAGCAGGCAGTGGTTTTATGGTTTCCTCGACAATTTCCTCTACTGGTCCTTCAGTCACTGTTGTTACGGGTTCCTTTCCTTGTTCTTCAACCGTTACTATTTCCGTCACCTGTTGTTCTTTACCTCTTTGTTTAACTAGCTTCTTCTTGATAACCTTCTTGGGTTTACCTTCTTTCGTAATTTCTTGAGTAACTGTCACTTGTTCTCTGACTTCTTCTACTTCGGTTGGTGTAATGCGTTCGGGAGCGGGCAATGGTTTTATAGTTTCCTCGACAACTTCCTCCATTGGCCCTTCAGTTACTGTAGTAACGGGTGCTTTACCCTGTTCTTCGACTGTAACCACTTCTGTCACTTGTTGTTTTTGTCCCTTTCGTTTGATAATCTTCTTCTTTGTAGTCTTTTTTGGTTTACCCCATCTGGTTACTTCTTCCGTAACTGTAACTTGTTCTTTAACTTCTTCAACCTCTGATGGTTTAGCATACGCCAATGCAGGTAAACGTTTCATAATCTCTTCCACTATTTCTTCCACTGGTCCTTCAATGACACTGGTCTCCGGAGCTTTCCCTTCTTCTTCGACTGTCACTACTTCAGTCACCTGTTGCTTCTTACCTTCCCTCTTAATTACCTTCTTCTTGGTAACCTTCTTAGGTTTACCTTCTTTTGATACTTCTTCCGTCACCGTCACTTGTTCTTCCATTTGTTGCACCTTGGGTGTAATATACTCTACTGGTGCCAATGGTTTCGTTTCTTCCTCTGGTATTTGTTCTTCTACTGGTTTCTCCTTTTTAATTTCTCTTTCAGTCGCTTCTATCATCTCCATAGGTTTTGTTATCACCGTTGTTACAGGTGCTTTTCCTTCCTCTTCCACTGTCGTTTCTTCGGTAACTTTTTGAGTTCTTCCTTTCTGACGTATAATCTTCTTTGTTACTTTCTTAGTTTTATCAGTATCTTGAACTTGAATTACTTCAACTTCTACTTTCTCCTCTTCCTTCTGAGTTTCCTCAACCTCGTCGATTCTTGTAGGTATAATCTCTTCAACATCCATAGTTGTTGTAATCTCTTCAATAGGCATAAATTGTTTCTTCGGTATCGATGGTATCTGTGGTTTAATATCTTCAAGTTCCTCCTCAATGACAACGACATTATCTTCTTCAGCTTCTGTTTTGGGCTTTTTCTTACGAATAATCGTTTTCTTAGTCTTAACCGCTGCTGTTTCATCCTCTTTACTTCCGCGCCTGAATTTCGTTGTATATTCTTCAATTACTTCTGTGTCTGATTCGATCAATTGCTGTGGCGTATCGTGTTTTGTGTGTTGTGTGATTGTGATGTGATGTTGTTGCGCTGGTACTTCTGTAGTTTCTGAAATGTATACAAGAACAAGTGTGATATGATTATCGTGTCGTGACAGTAATCGTTCGCGCACTATTTTGCTTTTCTTTTACTTTTTTTTGGTTTGACTTCTCACATCTAATCGCGATACTTCACCGAAAGCGTATTCGGGGCTTGGGTTGGTTAATTTGTATTGTTTGTGTCTCGAATCATCGATTTCGTAACACAAAATCACTAAACACGACGTATAAACCTGTTTCGGATGAAATTCTTGTATTTTGTCTGATGAATGAACTGTTGTGTGTTCTGTGTGATAGTAATCCGTGTTGTTTATATGAACCTTTCCATATTGTGTTTGATTCTGTGTGTTGTCTACATACCTACCTTACACGATTTTCTACAACCATTATCCTATACCTGACGACCCTATCAAACCTGCTTGGAAGACGCATTTAAACGTTTTGCGCGTTGATGGTTCTTCCGCTTCGATCGACCATCCCCTATGATCTCTCAACAACCAAATCAATATAACCACTATTGTCAATGCGTCTTCTGGTCCAATCCTAATCGTCCACATGCTCGTCCGTCCCGTCGATGCCAATCGAATACCTTGATAACAATAATACTCACCCATAACGTGTTCCAGGTGTTCTGCCTCGATAGTAACGCTTGCTAACTTCGCGAAAGGTAATACAGACTCGGGCATTTCTGACTCAATCTCACCAGAGCTCAATGGCTCTGTTACGATCACACCTTGTTGGATCTCTTCTACACCTTTGGCTGTCTTTTTCTCTGGTCTAGTTACTTTAAATTCACCAGCTGCGTCAGCTGGCTGAATTTCAGTTTTCACAGCTACTTCGTGTTTAATCACATCAGGTTGAGCTGAAACTTCTTTAGCAACGCCTTTTATGACTTCCTTTGACTCTTGTTCCGTGGCCGTCACTTGAGTAATTTCGACACTCTCAGACACACGGAACGACATCTCTGCTGTAGCTGACTTAGCTGTTTTTTCTACGATAAACGTGTCTTCGCTTTCTCGGGTTATTGGCTGTATTTGTTCTATACTTTCAAATGGTATTTGTTCAGGAATTATTTGTTTTGTATCTGGTTTGGTAGTTTCTTGTAACTCTTCAGCTATAACTGATGTAATTACTTGGGATTTCTGAGCAACCTGGATACCTAGCAGACTAGGTTTGGCTGTTTGAGCGGTAGGTTCGTCAGGAGTTGGAAGACCCTGCTCTGCTTCACCAAACGCGACTTCTGATACTGACAGGGAGAGCAACTCTTCTAATTGAGGTTTTCCTTTTTGTTCTTCCGGTACTTTTGGTTTAAGAAGTTCTTGAGCATTGGTCATAGTTAATATTTCTGAGGTCTCTGCGACTTCAATACTATCTAACTGTGGATGTGCCTTGCGTTCTTTAGGAGCTTCTGGAGCTGGCAATTCCTTCTCAGCTTCTGTCGATACCACTTCTGAAACAGTGAGGAAACTGAGCTCTTCCACATCTGGTCTACCCTTCTGACTCTCAGGCTTATCCAACTTCTGCAACTCTTCGACATTCGTCACAGTTAAGACTTCGGTTTTCTCAGCTACCTCTCTGCCAGTCATCTGTGGCTGAGCAATCTTCTCACTCGGTTTTTCGGGAGATGGCAGAGTATCCTCCAATTCACTAGACATTACTTGAGAAACTGTTATAGACGTAAGTTCGTCCAATCGTGGTTTTACTTTTTGTCCTTCAGGTAATATGTGCTTTTCTAATTCTTCTACATTCGTCACAGTAAGAATTTGACTAGTCTCCGCCACTTCTCTGCCCGTAAAAGCAGGCTTAGCAGTCGCTGTGCTGGGTGCTACTTGTTTCTCTAACGTCTCTTCAGTCTCGTGCGAGACAGTCTGAGAAACTGTAACAGAAGTCAGTTCTTCTACATTTGGTTTTCCCTTCTGTTGTTCCGGTGCATGCTCAGCTATTAGTTCCTCCGCTGCCATCATAGTCAGAATTTGTGTGGTTTCTGCTACATCACGACCTAGTAAACTTGGCTGTGCCATTTTTTCTGTAGGCACTTCAGGACTAGGTAACAAGTCCTCCATCTCAGTAGAAACTGTCTGTGATATCGACAGAGACACAAATTCTTCCAAAGCAGGAACTCCTTTCTGTTCTCCAGGCTTCTTATCTTCAGCCAACGTATCAACATTCGCCATAGTCAAAATTTCCATCGTCTGTGCCACGTCTCTGCCTATCATGCTTGGCTGTGCCTCCCTCTCAACTGGAATTTCCGGCGCAGGCAAAGCTTCCTCTGCTTCTTGAGAAACCACCTGTGAAACTGTCAAAGGAGCTAATTCTTCAACTTGTGGTTTTCCTTTTTGTTCTTCTGGTGCTTTGGGTGCTGCAAGTTCTTCTACACTGGCAACAGTCAACACCTGCATAGTTTCTGCTACGTCTCTTCCTATTAGACTAGGCTGAGCTGTCTTCTCTTTTGGAATTTCCGCTGTTGGTAGTGCTTCCTCAGCTTCTTCAGATACAACATGAGAAATTGTAAGTGGAGTCAGTTCGTCCAATTTTGGTTTTCCTTTCTGTTCTTCGGGACGTTTCACTGCAAGATCTTCAGCTTCGGTTATGGTGGTCACTTGAGATGTTTCTGCAGCTTCCCGGCCTAGTATGTTGAAATCTGCCTTCTGATCTTTAGGCATAAACTTGGTGGTGAATATGTCCTCCGTTTCGTTGGAAATTACTTCAGAAATCGTTACTGAAGACAATTCTTCTACTTCCATTTTACCTTGTTGTTCCTTCAATTGAGTTACTTTTTCAAATTCTTCAGTCGTTGCTCCAGTGACTATCTGCGTTACTTCAGGAACTTCTCTGCCAGTTAAACTAGGCTGAGCTTGCTGCCCTTTAGGTGTAACAGTTGCAGGCAAAATATCTTCAATTTCATTAGAAACTACTTCAGTAACTGTAACAGTGGTAAGTCCTTCCATCTGAGGTTTTCCTTTTTGTTCTTCAGGTTTGAATTTCCCTTCAAACGTCTCTTCGCGTTCACCAGCCGTCGTCTCCATCTTAACAGCTGTCTCTATGACAGTCTGTGTCATCGTGGCTTGAGAAGATACTCGTTTCTCTTCTTGGATCTCTTGAGTACTCTGAATACTCTCCACCAACGATCCAACTACAGTTTCATGAAGACCGATATCTTGAGTGGCTATAACTCCTTCTCTTTTGGGTGCTACATCAAAGGCGCTCTCTTTGTCTTCTGTAATAGTCTCCGAAATTTGAAGAGGCGTCATTTTCTGTATATCTATATCTGCTTTTTGAGTTTGAGGTTTGAACACGTCTTCGAACGAACGTTCACTTTCTTCAACTATATTCTGACTCACAATGATACTTTCAAACGTGTCTTGTCCAGGAACAGCTACTTGAGGTTGCATGGTAATATCCTTTACTTTATCTGGCATATTAACTTGAGACTCAACTGTAGTAGTCTCGATAATATTACGTTCTGTGATGATTGTACTACTAGCTGTCTGAGCAGCTTCCAATTTCTTCTCCTTCAATAGAGACTCAACCTCAGCTGATGTTACTTCCGTCACAGATATTCCGTGACCTTCCTCAAACGTGGGCACTGCAATTGACGAAATTGTTTTTGGATATTTATCAAGTATTCCTTCACTCTCTGCGCTTGGAATATCTTCAATAATTATAGGTTCTAAAGCATCTTGTTTAGGATGAGCTTTGACCTCGCGTTTCTCTAAGGGCTGAACAGCACCAGTGCTCTGTTCGACAAATACCTGAGCCTTCTGCGCCACGTCCATTCCAACCTTCGTCAAAGTAACCTCTGCAGTGCTCTCTTCACGTTTCTGTATGGTCATAGTGTCTTCCTTATCCTGAGTGATTACATGAGAAACTGTGACACTCTTTCCTTCCACGAAGCTCACTTTCGCGCTATGTTCATCCAACTTCATTTTCTCCTCGAATATCGCACTATGTTCTTGCGGAACCGTTTCACTAATATCAACGCTCTCTAACATAGTTTGAATAGAATGAGCTTCAAAAGTCGTCGGTTTTGGTGCTTCAGGAAGATCTCCAAGTCCCTCTCTGAGATTTACTTCCATCTGTTCAGCGACTTCTTTGCCTTCCATCGCTGGTTTTGCTACTTCCTCGCGAGGCTTCTTCATAGCTGACAGTTCTACTTCACCATCTTGAGCTGTAGTTGCTTCTGTTATAGCAATAAACCTGTTCTCATCTATTGTTACACGCGCACTAGTCTTCTGCATCGATATTTCCTCAACCTTATCTACTTCTTTTTCTGCTAGGATTTGTTCCGTCATTTCGATTGTTTCGAATGGTTTCTGGCCTACTTGTGCTGTTGCTGTGATAGGTTTGACAATGTCGACATCTCCAGTACTTATCTGTGGAATAACCTCTGACCTTTCCGCCACTTCATGTCCGGATACGATAGCTGGCACTGCCGATCGTGTTTTCTCTTCTTGAACAGTTTTTAATATCTCTTCCTTATCAGCTGCGCTGACTTCAGTCACAGTAGTCACACGTTTACCTTCTTCGATAGAGACTTCTACCTTCTGAACTTCTGGCTTGAACTTTCCTTCGAAAATATTTTCTTGATCTTGAACGATATCTTGAGTGACTTGTACACTTTGATATACTTCTTGACTGGGAAGTGCCTTTTTAGTATCTGGTTTCTCTACCTTCACTTCTGCTACTGAATCTTCAACAGAGATAGTAGTAGTTTCAGCAATTGCATGAGTGGTGTCTAATCCAACAGAAGCTGCATGTTTGGATGGTTGTTCTTCAGAAATATATAAAGATTCTTTGTCTGCAGGAGTTATTTGAGATACAGTCACGATCTTTCTACCTTCTTCAAGATCTACAACAGCTCTCTTATCTTCTGGTAATTGTCCTGGTATAAATTTGTCTTCACTTTCTTGAACAATAGTCTGAGACTCAATTAATGAAGTAAATGGAACATGTTCTGGTATTGCAGTGGCACCTGATGGTTTCTTCTCAACAAATTCGCCTGTGCTAAAATCTACAACTTGCACAGTTGTTTCTGCGACTACGTGACCAGAAATCAAACTCTTCCCAGCTGTCTTCATCTCTGGAAGCTCTTTAGACTTGTATTCTTCCTCTTTATCTTCCAAAACCACGGTTGACACCTGTATACTCTGTTCTTCCACTAGAGACATGTCAGCCAGAGCTTGCAATGGCGCTTTATCCTTATTAAACAATCCTTCAGCTTCAGTTGGTTGTGTTTCTGAGCTAATTAAAGCTTCCAGAGGAATACTAGATGGTATTGCTGCGGCTGAAACTGGTTTCACCTCTTCCAATTTTCCAGCACTAGAATCTACAGTCACCTCTGTCTTCTCAGCGATCACGTGACCAGCAAACTGAACACTAGCCTGTTTTTCAGTCGGTCTCTCAGGAATTTTGAGAATATCTTCTTTATCAGCTGGAATTTCAGTTGTGGTAGTAGCACTGATGATTTCATTGATAGATATTTCTGCTTTGTTGGTGATTACAGGTTTGTCCATGAATTCTTTCTCAGTCTCAGACACAACCGTCTCAGTTTGAACGATGCTTTCAAATGGCAATCGTTCTTCTTTAGCTGCGACTGTGGTTGGTGCAGGCACAGTTAAGTCTCCAGAAACAGCAGCTGGATTGATCTCTGTCAGCTGAGCCACTTTATGAGCATCGAAACTAGGTACAGCTTGTTCACCATGGATCTCTAGCTTCTGGAAGTATTCCTTCTCCATATCTGAAGCAATGGTCTCAATTACTGTGATTCCTTCTTCTTCCTGGAATGAAATATCTACTACTTTTTTATCTGGTTGTACAAAGTCTTCCATAGGCTTTTCTAGATCACCAGCAGCCGTCTCGGAAGCAATTAAACTGTGGAAAGTAATATGATCTGTTGTAGCTGTTGCCGTAGGAGCCTCTTTGCGTTCAAATTCGCCCACATTATCTGTCGTAGTGGTCTCACTAGTCTGAGCGACAATATGTGTGGGGATATCGAAGCTAGCTGTCTTGATCTCTGGTTTCTCACCTTCTGGAAGCAGACTCTCTTTATCTTCGGTAGTAACCGCTGAAACAATTAAACCTTCTCCTGTCACAAATTCAAGATTCGCTTTCTTATCAGAGGGTTTAATCTCACTGAATGGTGCTTCTGTCTCTCTGGTCTGTATTTCTTCGGCAATTGCAGCTTCGATAGGTAATATCGTGGTTTTTGGTTTCATTACTTGAACAGCTTCATGCGGTAGATCACTTAAGCTTGTGTCACTAAGGATTTCCAATTTGGATGCTACTCCTTGTGTGTCGATGCCTACGGTAGCTTCTACACCTTTAGGTTTTTCTTCTCGAGTGAATATTCCCTCTTTGTCTTCTGGATACGTTATACCTACCACGATACCTTGACCTTCTTCGAAAGTGACTTCAATGTTCTTAGTATCAGGTTTTATATCTTCTTGGAGAGGCGACTCTTTCTCAGAAATAGATATCTCTGTCTGTTCAACGACTTCCAATCCACTCTGTTGTTGACTAGCATGTTCTTCCTTTGTCTTGTCTTCTTTCAGAATATCTACATTGCTCGCAAGAACTGTCTCTTGTAACTCAGCAACCTCGTGTCCTCCAGTGATTCCTAAAGTAACCTTTCTTCCTTTTGGTATCTCTTCCACTTCCAACTTTTCTTCTTCCTGGACACTGGTTATCTCAGTGACTGTTAATTTCTCACTCTTCATCTGAATTTCAACCTCAGCACTCTGAGTAGTTGGCAAAACATCTGCTTCTCTCGTTTTTTCTGTTTCAGCAATAGTTGTCTCTGTAATAACTAATTCCTCCAAAGCATCTCTTTGTGGAATAGCCTTTCCAGATTTAGGTGTGTCGATACTCATATCAGCGGTGCTTTGCTCCACTAAAGTTTCCGATTTTAATGCAACTGTGTGACCGGACACCAATGTCTGAGCAGTATAATCCTGTGGCTTCACGTCAGGACTGTAAACATTCTCACGATCGTGGGGAATAACCTCCAAGACAGTTGGGCCAGGTCTGGGTTCAGTTAATTCCACAATTGCAGTCTTCTCATCTGGCTGTACGTCAGTTTTATACAAATCTTCTTTCTCTGCTAACTGTTGCATGGCTACAGTTACGCTCTCTAGTGGAACATGTGATGGTTGAGCTACACCAGAAGCTGGCTTCTCTTCAGGCACGTATTCTCCAGTTGGTGAATGAGTTCTGACTTCTTCGAACACTGGTGCGACTTGTGTAGTAAATTCTGTGCTAGCATAAGCTCCCTTAATTTCAGATACTTGTGTATATTCAGCTTCTCTCTCGCTAGCGATTACCATAGTGGTATGAACGCTTTCTATTTCGTTCATTGTAACTTCAGCCGTCTTTGATTCGGGTGCTTTGTCTTTTTCAACAGGTGCTACGTCTTCTGCTGCAATTGTCTCTCGCACTACAGTCTCTTGTAATCCAATGGGTTCTATTTTAGCTATACCAGAAGATGGAACTTCTTTCTTGATAACACCTAGATTATCTTCTGGTTGAATCATCTCAACCTCTAACGAAACTACAGGATGAGTAGGTACTGTCTTGCCACGATGAGATTCTGGCATTTCGAAGATTTTAAGATCAGCTTCCTTTTCTATAGACGTAGTCTGGAACACTTCAACGCTTCTAATAGCGTCGTAACTAGTTTCTACCGTACGTTCTTCGGGTTTAACTATTTCATCCATTTTTGCTTCACGATCGTGAGTCATGGTTTCTTGGATCATCTTAGCCTCTGTCAACTGCACAGCCACGGTTCCGCTTTCTTCCACGTATTTCAACTCTTCCTTGAAATCTGACGGGTAATCTGCTGTCTGGATTTCTGATACCATCACGTGTTCTTCAGGTCTGATAGAAGTCTCCGCTAATACTTTCGTAGGCTTCTGATCTGGATGATAAATACCCTCAGACTCCTGAATAAGTGTACTCGTGATAGATCCAATTTCTAATGGAGATATTGATGTCTCTGCTGTCTTGGTAGTTGGTTTGTCTCCTGGTTGATACTCTTTCTCTTTCTCAGACGGGACAGTCTCCACTGTCACAGCTGATGTAATCTCGACTACATTTAAATCAGCAACAGCCTTCTTCATCTCTTCAATTGTCAAACGAGTCTCTGTGTCTTGCGTTTGAACCGTAGATACAGAAACTCCTTCTAACAGAGTTACATTTGGAGTAGCCTCGAATGTATCGGTTTTCCTTTCAGAAATAAACACTCCCTCGCTTTCCTGAACAACATTCTGTTGGATAATTGCTGTTTCGTTTCCATAAGATATTCCAATTTGTGCTTTCTGACTAGGTGGTAATCTACCTGGAACATATTCACCTTCCTTTTCAGGAGCGTGCATTTCTTCCGTGACTCGTTGACGTTGCGGAATAACAGTTTCTGTGGCTACTTCTGTAGGAACTACCAGTTCTGGGTAATACTTTCCTGGTTTATCTTCTGCTCGAACTTCTTCGATAACCAATGGTTCAACTGCTGTTACGTTTATTCTGGGTTTAGTTGGTACAGTCTTTAATGGTTCTAATTTGTCTTCCGACAGTCCTTCTTGAACTTCATAGACTGATAAGCCTACCTGAGGCAGAATAGTGTCTTCTGCTTTGACTGTCAATGGCGACACAAAGTCTTCCGTTGGAGCTTCCTTTTGACTTACCATGGTTTCATACACAGTAGTAGCTTCTTGAAGAGTCACACTAACGTCTGCAGTTCTACTGACTTCTTGTTTGTCTATTGTTAAAGTGGATAGATTGGCATCGTTGGTCAAAGTCTCACTGACAATTAAACCTTCGGATGGAACGAAAGCTGGTGTTGCTTCGTAGGATGTAGGTTTGAATGTATCAGAAAATTCGCCAGTGGAAGCTTGAATTGTTGTTTCTGTTGTGGAATAAGGTTCTACCGGTGAAATAGATAAGGAAGCTTTACGTTCAATGGGCCTAATTTGAGTTATATCGTCGATTTCTTTTTCCTGAACGGGGACCAGCTGCTCGGTTAATGGGGTAATCGTGTCCATAGTTAATTTAGCTTTCTCTAATTCTGGTTTTCCAGGTGCTTGTTCAATAGTACGATCTAATGGTACTATTTGATGTCTTTGGCTAGAAACGTTTAACATGATCGAAGGCATTGATTTATCTTTTGTCACTTCGAATTCCTCGATTTCTTCCAGCTCAACCTCGTCCTTTCCAATCTTAGGTCGTTTGGGTTTCAATTCTTTTCTTACTTCTTCTACTATTTCTTCTTCTTCTTCGTCTACAACCTGTTTCTCTAAATCATCGCGTTTCTTTTGTTTTTGAGTCACCCCGCCCTTCGAGTCTGTTTCAATAACGATCGTTTCGACTTCTTCCTCAATTTCTTCCACGTCCTTTTTCTTCTTCTTCTTCTTTTCAGTCTCTTCGATCTCCTCGATTTCTACAACTTGAACCCCCTCGTCCCTATCTTCCTTTTTCTCCTCGATTTGTTCCTTTGGTTTTGTTACTTTTCGTTCGTGCAGTGTCGTGTATGCCTGCCGTGTGTCCTCGTATTCTGTGGAAAGTATGTGAGAATATTCGTGTCAATCATAAACGCGGACATGTTCGGTCTTTCTCTCACGTTAAGCCTTTCGCTCAGTTCGTTCGTTCGCACGCTCTCACTTTTCCGAGTTAGGCGACAAAATTTCATTCTCGTAATTGTTTTTACATTTGTTTGTTTTACTGTTTTGCAGACTTCATGCGACGAACCATAGAATATGCGGATGCTGCTTGCTCAGACAACGTGCTTCAATACGATACAGGAGTGAGACAAAACCTACATACGTATAGTGCACGGAGTTTGTGTGAAGGTAAGAAAAAATAAATCAAAAGAAAATAATAGAAAGAGAAAAGTAAAAGAAAAGGAAAAAATAAGAAAAATTGGAATATAGCGGATAGTGTGTGAACAGCGTTTTCTATTTTACTCTACGCGGCTTCCAAAGGTATCGTATAGTTTTATTTCATTGTGCTCTTGGCGAGAATACGAAGCGTTGACCCTTTCAGGACGAGAATGTTAAAATATCAGAGGTACAAAGGAAAAATAAATGTTTTCTCGATTTTGTCTATTTCGATGGAATATTTTCAAATTTTTTAGAGGTACTTTTAATATTTACAACAAACGGATTCAAATAAGACGAAACATTGAGGTAGTAGAAAATACTTACTACAGTTATCAATCTCAAGTATGATATAATAAATTAATTAAATATAATAAATTACGACATGTGTAATATTATAAGAATATTATAGACTAACTACGCATTCTTCGTAAATTTATAACAAAAATAGAAGACCTGGAAGTTTCTTTATCTCTTTGTACAATGCCTTGAATAGATTTTGTAAATTATGTCATGGCGTTTCGTAACGAGGAAGCTATGAATATATTTACATTGACAACTATAATTCATTTACATTATAACGAGTAAGATGTTTTGAAACGAGCTTAAAAACCTACCTACGACGCTATTTAGTATCACTAAAATATACGAATTAAAGAATGTTATTTAATTTTTCTGCTTACGTGATCATATACTCTATCGTATTGCGAATTATATATTGCAATAAATTATCGTTTCGACAACCGTTTTCATAAAATATAAGAAAGTTATGTCTATATATTTATATCTCAATCAACATATACAAACATTCATGTTTCCATCGTTTTGAAAATGTATTAGGGCTATCATATTACTTACAAAAATACTAAAAACTTCATCCATTATTCGCTTCCATTTTTCTCGTAAATAACATTTACAAAAAAATCGCTGGCAACTAACAGCGTAAACACATTATATATAATTGCTAGATAATTATTCTATTGCAAAGTGTGTCATCCTGAATGGGTCACAGACAGTACACCGTCGGGCAGGTAGATAATGTTCGCGATGGAAACTACTCGATCGACACAGTGTCTTTTTGTAAAGTTTCTTAAAACGGTACAGAATGGAATATTGTTTCACTGGTTGGAATTACGATGTCTCTGGAATGTTTGTTGCGGTATCTAAGAGTAGTGTGCGATGGATAGTGCTGCTTCGCAGGCACCTGTGCTCATGCGTTGTTTAATAACAAGTGATGCGTGTGTAAATTTCGTGTAGTGGCAGTGGAAAGAGATAGTATAGGCCGGCCAGAAGTCAAACCAACATTAACACAAAAGAAAAAAAGAAAGAGAACTACAAGAGACGCTTGTCTGTTACACATCGTGCTTGCTGCCGAAAATAAAATAAAGTGGAGAAATGAAAAAGAAAAGAAAAAGGAATAGAAGGTAAATCTTTTGTCTAATCGCTAATCATCTTGTATGTGGGACAACGTTGTTATACAGAAAGATTCATGTGAGTGTGTAACTTGAATGTGTAACAGTAACAAGTAAAAACAGCCAATTGCATTCTAACTAACATTGCAAATATGTACTACTACCAGTAAATATCTATTTACAAACGAATAATATAATACAGTCTACTGATGTAGAAACTATGAAATATATACAGACATGAAAATTATTATTTATGTAAATTTCCAATACACTGAAACGGAATATCTGCGGTGATTTTAACGTATTTCATAATATTCAAAGTATCGTATAATATATAATTTTCATTGAAAATGTAATACTCGATTCATTGAAATCGAATATCTATCGACTTCAATGACCTCGTGATAATTTATTTCGCAGTTTCTCAAATGATATAAGAGGGCACGAAAAAAGAACATAAATGAAACGTTAAACAGAAACATGTGGTGGAAACGATGGATCCGTTACCAAATGCAAATGAGATACATGAATTGAAGCGTAAATCAAATTTTACTTACATCGAAACTGCGATTAGCAGAGCGAAGCTCAAAACGAGAAGCTTTTGGTGGTGGACGTGGTTTGGTGAAGCGGGTCAAAGATTTATATACTAATTTAGGTGATTATATTTAAGGGAATAGGAAGAATAGAATAATGAAGGGATACGGCGCGTGGAAAGCATAGCGGCATAAGCAGAATAATTTTACTGCTATTATTCGATCAAGTAAAGCTTCATGCATCTGAAAGAATAATAAAATATAATCATTACGTAAAGACCGTATCGTATGATTGATCACGCACGTGCTTTCTTTTCTCTCAATATCTTTTGGTCTACGATACGTGGTATCGATTCTATTAGTCAGCGTAAGTGAGCTTTAAACATGAGATGAATCTTTTATTTAGTAATTAAGATGATCTTCAAGCTTGTAGCGGAATGTTTCATGAAGAATTTGGTATCCGTTCAGAATTGCCACATTCCTTTGATTTAATTAATTCCCAACTAGTGTCAATGGATCGTAGATGACTCGTAACGAAGTTAATTTCGGACAATTTCATTTTTAAATTATGTTTCTTGTCTTATACGATAAAGACTTTGCATTCATCGTATTATGTAACATTAAGATATTAAATTAATTCAATTAAGATTACATATTAAATTAATATTACACAAATCAAAATCATTCGTTAATTGATTGAATTAAACAATTACCTAAAAATTAATCTAACGTTGTATGTAATAATATAAATTAAAAATGAATAATCTATTGTGTTATGGTCACCTATGACCCAATAATACTAGTTGAAGATTAAGATTCTACTACAGATAAAATTATCTTTAGAAATCCTACATCTTCTTCATTGACCATATTTAACATACTTGAAGTGAAATAGAAACATAAGAATAAATATAAACTCAGGCTTAGAAAATTAGTTCTGCAAGGAATTCCTGAGGACAGTTTAAGATTTAAGAAAAGTACAGTAAAGAATTGAAAAAAGTAGAATTGGAATGTCGATGTGGTGTCGACTGTCCGGACACTGAAATCTTTGCGTCGAAGAAATGAGAAGTAAATAGTATTAATGATGCTGTCCATTCGTGAGTCGAATGGCGAATTGTACGAATGTATATCCCATGCACTGAGAACTCGTTGCTTCAAACCTTTTATGTCACGAATATCCTGCGCGCGGACGGCTTTTCTTTCGTCCCTCCTCTCTGCAATCAGAAAACCCATTCGTTTCTTTCGTGGGAACTCTGGGAAAAGGAGATCAGTACGAAGAGCAAAACACTCGAAGAAAAAAGAAAAAAACACAGGGATATTATGGCACATGGCAAAAGAATCACTTTTATTTGATACTTGAAATGTACAATACATGACGTACAAAAAAGTGTGACGAAGGAAATCTTTTTGTTATTGAATTATATACAAAAAGAAAAAAAATTGAATAAAACGCATGCTTACTCGAGCTTATATATATGTAGTCGTGAAGCCGCGGACTATATACAAATATTAAAAACGTAAGAAAAATGTACACTCATAAAGTGTATAGGCAGCCACGCAAGCACACACCAAAACGTAAGATGTTTAATGTATTAAGTAGAAAAAGACGATCTGCAACATCGTTTTGTAACATTGCATTGTTCGTGGTATATGAATATTTTTATGTCTCTTTTTTTCGTATTTCAAACCTCACACCGTATTCTCCACTTACCCATGAAATGGACCTCCATTTTGTGCATCACATCTACTCGTTCCGTAACTTGTCTCTCCGTTTCAACCTGTAAAGAATTATTCTTACTATGTTTCCGGTTCGAATTTTATATAAATCTTATAATAATCGTATATAAATTGTCTTTTAGAAAACCTATATAGCAGATATATCGATAATATAATACAAATAGATAGTGACTAAAAATTGAAGCAAAAGATCAAAAATTCCTATGGAAAGAAAACTCGACTTTTTGATCATTCTACTTCATATTTCTAACCTTGCTCCAATCCTCGAATTTAAGAAAATACTACGACTCAAGATTGAAACTCGAAATTGAATACCACAAATCAAATTAAAAAATAATATATATTAATTAATATTTTTTTCCATTTATTTTTCCCAAATTTCAAAAAGTGTTTCAAAACAGACAAATACGATTGGATCAAGAATAACTCGAGGCACATAGCAGGGCTAGAAAGAAGTAGAAAATCAATCCTTACTTCCGTAGCTTCTGTAACCTCCCAAGCACGCGGCCGGAAGTCCTCCGGAGCGAAGTGCGTGAGCACTTCCTCCACGGTAACGTGTTGTAGCTCGATCATCCTCATAAAAGCACGGAAGCCAACGGTAGCGGCCACTACACTTTCGTCGGTGGTCGTTTCCTCCGTCAGAACCTGCGTGATCAATGGACCATGACCTTCTCGTTCCACTAATTGAACCAGCGCATTCTGAGCCTCGGGGGTTTTCAACGCAGGGAAATTGTCCGTCCTGTACAGACTCTCGTTTATCTCGTTCACGGAGACACCTTGGCGCACCAAGAAGCCGATAGTAGCCAATTCTCGAAGAGGAGCTTCGCCAGGTCCAAATTCTTTCGCGTGAAGCATCTCCATAATTTCCTCCACCTCTCTCGCGATATTCTCTCTTTGTCTTTCTACGATTTCCTCGATGGTCACTTCTTCTTTCACCTTCACCTTGTCTTTCTTCTTCTTTTTCGGTTTCTCCTCCGTGATTACTTCTCTGGGCTTCTCTTCGAATATTTCTTCTTCGGTTACCACCGTTTTCTTTGCTTTTCGTTGTTTGGCCTCAATACGTTTCATCTCTTGGACACCAGCTTCAGTGTGCACCTCTGACACAGAGACGGTTTGCAGGGTTTCCGACGTGATTTCAGCGCGATCGACCACCGATTCCACCGTGAAATCTTGCGCTATGTCTTCCGTGGCCACTTCTGAGACGACGACCACACCTTCGCGCTCCTCCACCACCCGTTTTGCACGTTCCTCAGGCTTTGGTACCATTTCGCGCGCCTTCTGATCGTCGATCTTTTTCAGCGACGCGGTTGCTTCCGTCACTAGCGGCTCTTGGATCGGCACCACTTTCTTTGCTCGTGATATCTATGAAATGGAATGTTTAACGTATGAGCATTAAATGAACGAATAAAGAATGTTGTAGAGGTTGGTTTTATGGTTTGGAATTTTATGAAATAAATTTATCCTTTACTAAAATTTTAGTTGACTATGGAGCACAATAATTAATGGTAGCTGTTAATATTATTTATAGTTTTATAATGCATTTAATATCGACATTATGTAATTTTAATCGTCATTTGATATATTCTTGGATTTTACTTTCAGATCTTTTTTATCTGAATTCAGATTGTACTTGTTAAATTATTGAATTTTAAGTGCAATTCCATTAGGCGTAAATTGTTTAAAAATTTTCTATACCATCTAACGTAATTGTATATATCTTTAATTTTTGTATTTACCTCTGTTGGTTGTTCTTCAATAATCTCTGTCGTTTCGAGTACCTGAGTCTCTTCAACGTCGACAATTTTCCTAAATATAAAATTTATAATTATATCTCTTTATATATAAAACGTTTATTACTAATATATATTTAACTACTAATTCCACTGACTTTTCCTCTGGCTCTTCTTTAGGAACCAGCTTCTCTTTGCGCACTTCCTTCTTGTCTATCTTCACACGTTCAGTCTTCACCTTCTCCTTCGTCTCTTTAGCTTTCTTTAACTCTGGCTTCTTCTTTTTCGGTTTCTCCTTAGGTTTGACTTCAGTCACCTGTTCTTCGACCACCTCTTCTTCGTCAAAGAATGTTGTCTTACCCGTTATATCTGAAGGAAGAATTCGTACGATATTCCATTTTTATTTAATTATATACAAATTTTAATGTAGTTAATTTTTAATTAACGGTATAAAATTATCATTAATTTTATATTTTCATGCACTACCCCCTTTAAAATTCCTTATAAATTTTCCTTCAATTTTCTCACAATATTATATACAAGTTTTTAATATTTAAACGTGAATAACATGTATATAGTTTGGTAGATTTAAAAAAAATGGTACCTGTTACGCGTAGTTTAGCTTTCGTCGTTGCCAAACCTATCTCACTGGTAGCTTTGCACACGTAAGTGGCATCGTCTTCTTCGGTCGCGTGTTTAATAGTTAGCGATGTCTTTTTCTCTTCATCGGAGATACGAACTTTCACGTTCTGGGTATTGGAGACCAACTTGTCATTCTTGTACCATACAACGTCTAAAAATGAAAAAATAATGAGATCGAATTCATAAAATGCGTACAAATTAATATTCTATCGAATCAATTTGTAAATTTATATTTATTTTTAGCTGCAACAATAACATTAAAAAATAGCGAATTTTAATTTATTCCACTTTACAATATATTTGCCATTATCTTATGCAATTCTCTTCAATCTTAATAGTAACATTTTAATTTTAAATGATTCGTACAATTTGTGAACTGATTTGATATAAGCATATAAAATCTAACAACAATTAAACAATGCAATTTCATATGTTTTCTAAAACATATTTCTTCCTATTGGTATGCGAGCTATTCAGAACTCAAATTGATCAACTCTATTTTTTAAAAATTTCTTAATTTTAGTATCAAAACAACTAGCATTTCCTGTTCCAAAAACAGATTGTCCTTGATGATAATCTTCTGCATGGCTCATATAGCAATTATTTGTGATAATTATTAAAAGTTGTAAAATACCTGGAGCAGGATTGCCAGAGTATATGCATTCAAACACCGCGGTTTCACCTTCCCTCGCATAAACGTCGGTTATCTCTTGGATGAATCGTGGTACAGATTGCGTGGCTAAAACCAAGACACGTAAATTGTGATAACTATTCAATAGGAAAAAGAGAAAAATCTATAAAACAAAAATCTTTAATAAACAGTTTACCTGATCTCTTGATTGGTGATTGTGCGACTAGCGTGACCCCGATGTCAGTAATCTGGTTAGCCGAACGAGAAAAGAACAAAACACTCGTACACAAAGAAAATCCATGCGAAACAACAATTTTATAAAAAGCATTAGGAAATAATTCATCTTATTATACAAGGCGATTCGTGCAACTCAAACGAGTCATATCTCTTTGCTGATTAAAATTCAAGGAAAATATTAGAAGAAAAAGAAGATATTAAAATTTCGATATTAAAGGTAAAACATCTTTTAACTTTGAAGTTTTAAACTGATCAATTTCGGACCCTGTTATCTTAATATATTTTTATGTAGAATTTTTTTATACAAATGATTGCATCTGTGCAAAAAAATATATGTCTTCTCAAAAAAGTAGTGCAAATTTCAAGTAGCAGTGCAAGTTTTAAACTGATCAATTTCGGACCGTGTTATCTTAATATATTTTTATGTAGAATTCTTTTATACAAATGATTGCATCTGTGCAAAAAAATGTATGTCTTTTCAAAAAAGTAGTGCAAATCTCAAGTAGCAGTGCAAGTTTTAAACTGATCAATTTCGGACCGTGTTATCTTAATATATTTTTATGTAGAATTTTTTTATACAAATGATTGCATCTGTGCAAAAAATGTATGTCTTCTCAAAAAAGTAGTGCAAATCTTTTGAAACGATTCATCTTTTTCCTCGAATATTTTCTTCTAACTTTAATAAAAAAATAACTATTGACTTGTTTCAATTGTTACGTAAATCAGCCTGTACCTATATTGTTAGTAATTCGATCAACAAGAATACCTGACATGGTGCCTCTTTCATCCTCACTATGATGTTCACTGCACGAAACCTCGGACGTCGACATGTTTCCAGCTAATCCAAGGTTTCCACTGCATTGACTCTCCAGCAACAAAAATTCTTGCAACTCTTCTTGACTATCTGCTGTATGCAATTGTTGAAAAGCTTCCAAATCAATTTCTCTCGGTTCCAAAGGATACATCTTTGGATCCATCATCAAGTTGCCAAAACGACGTTCCTTCGACCACCTCGCTACTGGAATTCTAGATTTCGGATAAGTATGATATTTCCTCGCGTGGTCATATTCCAACGTAGTTTCCATCATCTTTCCAGCGCCATAATGCTCGGTAGCGAATTTATTTTGCCCACTTCCGGTCGAAGTTTCGCTGTTCTCCTCGATAGGCGACAGGTAGACGCCAGTTTCTGGAACGTTCAAATGTTCAGAGTGAACGTGGCTCCTTTTCTCAGTTCTCGGAGGTGGAAACTCGTCGAAGTCCAATACGATCTTCTTTTTCCTTTGCGTTCTTAATGATTCCATTTTAGACTCGTCTTTCTCTACCGATATCTTATCGATGTTCTGCGTGGTTTTATTTATGGTTTCGTCATTACTAGTCCTATCAAAAGCATACGTCTCTTCTTTCAATTTAACACTTTTGCTCAGTTTTACCGCAACTAATTTATCGGCAGATTTTATTGGTTTTGATTTTTCCAATCTCGTAGGCGAAGGAGAGTTCGATTTACCTGTTGCTTTCCTCAGCTTCTCGCTCGACGTGGATTCGTTGATCTTTGAACACTTTGCTCGAACCGGAGACGGAGATCTAGCTTTCACGGTCGTCACGATCGTTCCCCTTATTGGCGAGGTCGACTTTTCCAACGTCAAAGGCTTCGACAATTTCACCTTCTGCATATTAGAAGATTTACTCGTGCTACTTCCATCTCGTCTACTTTTCATTGAAACAGTCGTCGAAAGCGATTTCGTCTCCGCGCTCCTTTTCGTCACGGTTTTCTCCTCCAAACTTTCCGATTTCTTTTTTTTCACCACTTTACTTAACCTTTCACCTTTCATCTTCTTATCCATACTTTTTTGTTCGTATCTAATCTCGTATTTGTCACTACATTTAGATTCAGAACTATTTTCGGTATTTTGATCCAAGATCGTTCCTTTCTCAGTAATATTCATCTCCCAAGAATATTTTGTGCTAGTGATCTCTTGTTCGATCTCTGTGGAGTCGGAGAATCTTCTGGACAAGAAGAATCCTTTCGGAGAAGAATCTTCCTCCTCGAAACACCTCTTACCTTCGTCGTCGATGTTCATTAGAGTTCTTGTGGAAGAGAATTCGCTGATCATCGTCGAGCTATCTCTCTGAGAACCTTCGTCCCTAATGGCACGATCGTCCAGACTATCCGTCGAAAAGCTGCACTCCGCTTCACTCAGCATGCAATCGATCGCTCGTGACTGACGACTCTTACCTCTCAGAGCTTCTTGCATCTCTTCCATTTCGGCCACCCATGATGGTTTCCTGTACTCCTTTGTTCCGAGGATTCCTAAGAAATCGAGGGATTATTAGCGATGTATTCGCATCTTCGACCCTTTCAGTCCCATCTTCCAAGCGACGTAATAATATTTTTTAAGCCTTCGCATTTTAGATCAAAGCATTCTTTTCCGCTTCTTGGCTTTCGAATCGTTTCGTGAAATTGTTTGGAACCTTTTTAATTGGAAAATCTGAACGCCAGAATTTCGAAAAGCACGCGTTGCAATTTGTAATTTTCAGAAGTTTGAAAATTTCGACATTTAGAAATTTAGAGATTTGATAATTTAGATATTTAGAAGTTGAAAAGATTTGGTGATTTAGAAATTCGTAAGTTTAGAGATTTCAGGACGTCAAGTTTCTAAAAGTACATATCTTTTTGTTCTCTGCAATCGTAAAATTTGGAAATTTCGCTACAAGAGTTGTTTAAATTAATCTGCGGATTAATCCTAAATTAAGAATCTTATGATCATTTTCACATAAAAATTCGAGAGCCAATGGATGGAACTCAAAGGGTCCGAGTAGCTGGCAGAACGCTAAATGAAAGAATATAAAAAAAAGTGTATAAAAGTGATAGGATGTGCGTGTTCAGTGTGAGTTTTGAGACATAATATTTATGAGGGAGATAGAGGGAGAGCATTGGGAGATTTTCGCTGATGAATCCAATCGAAGAAGAGCGTAGCTGAAAAGAACTCGTATCAAGCAGATTAGCGAAGCTTCTACAACTTTCGAAAATTGCTTCTTCGTTCAGGATGAACGAATCGTTACCTTCTACAGACAGGTACGTCATCGTGGTCGATACACCGAGTGGATTGTGTACTTCGAACACAATCTCACCCGTGTCGTCGGGATATGTTTCGGCTATCGTCAGTATCGACGTGCCATCGTCGAATTCCTCGATTTGGAATTCTTCGGACGGCATGATCTCCTGGCCTTGCTTGTACCATTTTCCTTCTGGTTTCGGTTTTCCCTTGACCTTCACTTCCAGTCTATTAAAAAGTAGAACAAAATTGATAAAAATGACTGAAAATAGCTAGATTTGATTTAATAAAATTCTTAGCTTTATCCATAAGGAATTATCGATGGTATTAGTATAATTATTAGATATATTATACGTTATAATATACACATATTAGATATCTTGGATAAATTAAACTAACAATTAGTGTTTAGTCGAAAGAATCAGCTTCGTCTGACTCGAAAGTAACATTCAATATAATTTGTAACATAACACAAAGTAACATATTGGGTCGGTAACTAACTGATTGCGGATTTTGTTATTATCACCTAATGATAAAATCCGCAATCACTTAGTTGCTAACCCAATAGATATAGAGTAAAATACAGCTGGATTTCTTTGATTCTCAAGTGCAGATATAAAAATTGTAACGATTTTCTTTTCGTAAAAATATATACGATTATCTTCCATGGATTCACATTCGCGTGAAAGTTTTCCTAATTGTATGTAACATTATCCTTTTACCTGGTTAACTCTCCGACTTTGGTAGGAATTAACTGAGGAAGTTTCTTTATTATCTCCGGCGCAGATTCCTCTGTGTCTGTGTCGAACAAGGGAGTTTCCTAAAAAAAAAAAATTAAATTGAAAAATTATACGTATTTATAGAAAAATCTAAGTTTATGCAAGGTGATGTTTCTATAGGTACCTTGGGAGATAAGAGATCCTCTTCCGAACCACTCTGCCCTGTAGTAAGAGACGTCGCAACGATCGAGGATGCAATCTCCGAATCTGGTACGTACTCGTATGCTGCGAAGGGAAAAATATTATTATGGTTTTCTAAAATGTGTTCACCTCATAAAACATTTTATCTTGATTTTTCATATTCTTGTAATAGTATCTTTAATATCAAACTTAAATAGTATTATTCTTATTAATTTAGACTATTTCTTTTTATATCATTATATTTGATATTATTTTACAATCTGCTGTGCAACATTTTCTCACCACACGTTTCCTACCAAATTTAAATATTCAATATACAATAAAATCTCATCACCCATAATTGTATTATTCGACACATTAACTAATATTCTTTCAAATTGTTACTTTTAGTATTACCATTAAGTTTATATTCCTACGTATTGTCTTGTCTTTACAAAACTGTCTCATAAATTTCGCTTAAATTTTCTCAAAATCTTATTTATCATCTCGAATTTAATCATCTCTATTATCATCTACAAACAACAATAATTAAATACACGATAAAATTCGTTACCTTCCACGATAAGCGACGTCATGCAAACGGCCTCGCCAACAGGATTCACGGCACGACAAGTGTATTCTCCGGCATCTTCGGGGAATACTTCGGTTATAGCCAAACTGCACACACCTTCCGTGTCTTGTATAATAGTAATCTCTTTGCCCTCTTTGATAGGTTTGTTGTCGTGGTACCATTCCACTTTAGGCGTAGGTTTTCCTTGGACGATACACGTCAGGTTCGCGCTTTCACCGTCCATGACCCTGACCGGTGACAATCGTTTGACAAAGGTCGGTGAAACAAGCTCAACGGTTTCTTCCCACGGTGTCTCCAACATATTTATCGTCGCCGTGCAGGTGACTGATCCGCCAACGTTTTCGGCGCGACAGGTGTACGTGCCCGCGAACTCGGGCTTGATCTCCTTGATCATGAGGATCGATCTGTTCTCTTGCGTCACAATCCTTACCTGTGGCGTAGACTGTAATAGAAATTCACAAATTATTTTGTTCGTAATTCTCAAGAGTCTCTGGTATTGTTAATTTCGAGCGTAGATATTTAAAATTTTTAAACACAATTTTATTTATTCTATTTCTTCTCTCAATTTTAGAATTCTAAATGCAAATTATCCTTTATTCGGTGACTTTTAATGGTTTCTGTTCGATTTTCGATACAAACATTTTTCTGAGGATTCCAAGTGTAAACTGTCTTTTATTCGTGATTTTCAAACGTTCTTGTCGTGGTTAACTTTAAGTGCAAACGTTTGGAATTCTTGATAGAGATCATCGTTTATTTGTAATTTTTTAGAATTTTTGTTATAACTAGTTTCCTGTGTATGTATTCTGGAATTTTGATACAAGTGTGTCGCTGTTTAGTGAGACATGTAGTTAGCTGTTATTAAGATTCTAAGAACGATACGAAAGCCTTGAACAGGAGTCAAAAGATGTGGAAAATGAATTTAAAGATATAAGCAGAGAAACAAGTTGTTGTAAATGTTAAAAAATACAAACGCAGGAAAATATAAGGAAAAACAGGAAAATGAATAAGTACGAAAGTAGAAAGTCGAAGTACCTCCAGAGGACGAGTTTCGTGGAACCACTGGAAGGAGGCTGTCGGATAGGATTCAACACGTGTTTCCATGATCACGACCTCTCCTTCGGCGACGATCTGTGGTTGTAGCGGCTCGATAAACCTCGGAGCTTTCACTTCGTCTGTCTTGTCCTCGCGTTCTTTCACCGTAACAGAGCCCGAACTTCTCGCCTCTCCAACAGGATTTTGAACTCTAACCTCGTATTTCCCGCCATCTTTCTTCGTCACCTCGGGAATATATAATTCAGTGGTAGTTTCATAAATATTTATCACCCGTTTGTCAGATGGGACAATTTCAGTTCCATTGCGGAACCATTTCACTTTTGGCGTTGGTTTGCTCTCGAAATCGGCTGACAAAGTTAGAGGTTTTCCAAGTTCGGCTACCAAGGCTGGTAAAGGCCTGGTGATCTTTGGTGCTCTTAGAACTTCCGGTTTAGTGACCTTCACCGCGGTACCGATCACCAAATTAGCTCTGCATTCGGCTCGACCGAATTTATTCACAGCTCGAACGCGATAAATCGTCTCGTCCTCTTTCATTGGCTCCAATATATGCAATTTCGCTTCACCTGTTTCAGGATTGAAGGTGATTTCTCTACCCTTTTGAGGTTTCAGTTCTTGCTCTCCGCGATACCATTTTACTTCCGGCACCGGTGTTCCAGTGACCACACATTCAAGTAGAGCTGGTTTGTGCTCTTCCACCATGAGAGGCTTAATGGGTGTTGCGAAGTGTGGCGCTACGCCTTCTTCCTCTTTTTCTGTGAAATAGAACGTCGTATGAGTTCATGGTAATTGTAAAGTGGAACGATCACGCGACGATACTGTAAAACTTCATGCAAAATACATTTGCATAATAGGGTAGATTGTACGCAACGAGCATAGAATTTTAGTTTCGTTAAAATACTCGGATGTATATAATTATAATTATCATTATTTTCATTAATAATTGGAATATTCAAGAATAATTATTAATAAAAATAATGGCTTTTTTTAAACGTAAAGCGAGCAGGTTTGCTAATCACGAAAATTTCTTTAATTTAAATAAAAAAGCAAACACTAAAATTTCTGAAACTTAAAATACAAACTTTTAAAAATTTGCATATATATTTTTATAGATTATATGAGATTTATAAAAAATTGCTTCCCTTTTAATTAAGTATATCTACATTACCCTATAGAATAAGGAAAACACACAGTAACAACAAAGAAACACACGTAAAAAGCATCGTTCACACGTTTGCCAAAAAATTTCATAAATCCATAGAGTCGTAAGCCATTTGTAAAAACTCGTCAATTCCATAAGCCATAAAAAATTGAACGAAAACGATTACACAGACGTCACAACACACAGATCTAGTACCGAATATCACGAGATTCACGGTGGACGTGGCTACTCCAGCAGGATTTGACGCTCTGCAAGAATACATGCCGGCATCCTCTTCCTTCACCTTAGTTATCTCCAACGAGGCTGTCGTTTCGTAGATGGTCATTATATACTTCTCACTGGTGTGAAGCTCCTGCTCGTTTCTGTACCAGGTAATTTCGGGGAATGGACTGCCGAACACTGTACATGTGAATTCTGCGGTTGTTTCTGGTTGCGCGATAACGGGTTGTAGCTTCTGAATGAACCTCGGAGCGATCTTTTTGTCTTTGTCCGTGATGGATATTTCTACTTGCGTACGCTGCTTGCGTCTGCTCTTACGATCCTCCACTTTTTCTTCTTTGATCTTTGTTTCGACCTCGACTACGTCTTTCGTGACCACATCTTTAACTTTTTCCTCCACTCTAACCTCTTCTACGGTAACGGTTTCATCGATCACTTCTGCCTTTTCTATAGGAACAGGTACAGGTACCTCTTCTGGTTTCTGTTTAGGTTTCCTCCATGGTATTTTAGCCACTGTTTCTTCTTTCTCTTCTATCTCTTTTGGTTTCTCTAATTTCACTGGTTTCAATTCTGGTATTTTTTCTTCCTTAGGTTTCTCTTCGGGTTTCTCCTTTTTGATAGGTTTCAGAGTTACCTCTTCGGGTACTTCCTTTTCCTGTGGCTTCTTGGGTATTGGTCTGAGACGAACCTCATCTTTCTCTTCTACTACTTCTATCTTTTCTTTCTTGACTGGTTTAAGAACCACTTCTTCTACTTTTTCTATGAATTCTTCGTGTTTCTCGACTGGCTTCAATTCGACTACTTCCTTCTCTTCTTCCGGTTTCTTTGGTCGTCGTTTCTTTATCCTAGAGACTTCTGTTTCAACAATCTCTTCGATTACCGTATCTTCTTTGCGTACCACTTCAGGTTTGATTTCTTCAATTTCGACTTTTTCTTCGACGACTTCTTTCACCATTTCTTTCTTCGGTGTCCTCCACGGAATTGCGGGCGCTTCTACAGGTTTATGTTCTTCGATCTCTTTAACCACCACCTGGGTTATCTCTTTAGCTTCCACTTTCTGTTCCACGACCGTTGTTTCCTCCGAGACTACTTTCTCTTGATCGATCGGTACGACTGTGACTTCTTCTCGGAAATCGACGACCTTCTTCGCCTTTTTGCCAACGCGCCATGGTAATATGGATTCAGGTTTTTCCTCTTCTTTAGGTTTCTCTTCCACTTTTTCAGGGACTGGCTTCGGAACCGGTTTTAATTTCACTTCCTCCGGTTTCTCCTCTTCTGGTTTCTCGATAGGTTTGCCTGGTTTCAGCTTAACTTCTGGCTTCTTTTCTTCTTCCGGCTTCTCCTTTTCTATAGGTTTCAAAATAACTTCTTCTGGTTTCTTCTCATCCTTCGGAAGACGCTTGACGGGCTTTAAAGTAATTTCTTCAGGCTTTTCCTCTTCTGGTTTCTCCAAGAATTTGACAGGTTTCAATTTAACTTCAGGTTTCTCCTCCTCCGGTTTCTCCTTCTTTACTGGTTTTAGAGTCACTTCTTCCTTTTCCTCCTCTTCTTTAGGAAGACGTTTAACTGGCTTCAATGTTATCTCTTCAGGCTTTTCTTCTTCTGGTTTCTTCAAATGCTTGACAGGTTTCAATTTAACTTCAGGTTTTTCCTCCTCTGGTTTCTCTTTCTTAATTGGTTTCAGAGTAACTTCTTCCTTCTCCACCTCTTCCTTGGGAAGACGCTTGACAGGTTTCAATGTCACTTCTTCCGGTTTTTCCTCCTCTTGCTTAGGAAGTCGCCTAACAGGTTTTAACGTAACTTCTGGTTTTTCTTCTTCTGCTTTCTCTTTCTTAACTGGTTTCAAAGTAATTTCTTCCTTCTCCACCTCTTCCTTAGGAAGACGTTTAACTGGCTTCAATGATACCTCTTCTGGCTTTTCTTCTTCTGGTTTCTTCAAAGGCTTGACAGGTTTCAACTTAATTTCTGGTTTTTCTTCTTCTGGTTTTTCTTTCTTAATTGGTTTCAAAGTAACTTCTTCCTTTTCCACTTCTTCTTTGGGAAGTCGCCTAACAGGTTTTAACGTAACTTCTGGTTTCTCTTCTTCAGGTTTCTCCTTTTTAATTGGTTTCAAAGTAACTTCTTCCTTCTCCACCTCTTCCTTAGGAAGACGCTTGACTGGTTTTAATGTCACTTCTTCAGGCTTCTCCTCTACTTCCTTGGGAAGTCGCTTAATAGGTTTTAACGTAATTTCTGGTTTTTCTTCTTCAGGTTTCTCCTTCTTAATTGGTTTCAAAGTAACTTCTTCCTTCTCCACATCTTCCTTAGGAAGACGCTTGACTGGTTTTAATGTCACTTCTTCAGGCTTCTCCTCTACTTCCTTGGGAAGTCGCTTAACAGGTTTTAACGTAACTTCTGGTTTTTCTTCCTCAGGTTTCTCTTTCTTAATTGGTTTCAAAGTAACTTCTTCCTTCTCCACCTCTTCCTTAGGAAGACGCTTGACTGGTTTTAATGTCACTTCTTCAGGCTTCTCCTCTACTTCCTTGGGAATTCGCTTAACAGGTTTTAACGTAACTTCTGGTTTTTCTTCCTCAGGTTTCTCTTTCTTAATTGGTTTCAAAGTAACTTCTTCTTTCTCCGCCTCTTCCTTAGGAAGACGCTTGACTGGTTTTAATGTCACTTCTTCAGGCTTCTCCTCTACTTCCTTGGGAATTCGCTTAACAGGTTTTAACGTAACTTCTGGTTTTTCTTCCTCAGGTTTCTCTTTCTTAATTGGTTTCAAAGTAATTTCTTCCTTTTCCACTTCTTCGTTGGGAAGATGCTTGACAGGTTTCAATGTCACTTCTTCCGGTTTTTCCTCCTCTTGCTTAGGAAGTCGCCTAACAGGTTTCAATTTAACTTCAGGTTTTTCCTCCTCTGGTTTCTCTTTCTTAATTGGTTTCAAAGTAACTTCTTCCTTCTCCACCTCTTCCTTAGGAAGACGCTTGACTGGTTTTAGTGTCACTTCTTCAGGCTTCTCTTCCACTTCCTTGGGAAGTCGCTTAACAGGCTTTAACTTAATTTCTGGTTTTTCTTCTTCCGGTTTCTCTGTCTTAATTGGTTTCAAAGTAACTTCTTCCTTCTCCACCTCTTCCTTAGGAAGACGCTTGACAGGTTTTAGTGTTACTTCTTCTGGCTTCTCCTCTACTTCCTTGGGAAGTCGCTTAACAGGTTTTAACGTAACTTCTGGTTTTTCTTCCTCAGGTTTCTCTTTCTTAATTGGTTTCAAAGTAATTTCTTCCTTTTCCAATTCTTCCTTGGGAAGATGCTTGAATGGTTTTAATGTCACTTCTTCCGGTTTTTCCTCCTCTTGCTTAGGAAGTCGCCTAACAGGTTTCAATTTAACTTCGGGTTTTTCTTCCTCAGGTTTCTCTTTCTTAATTGGTTTCAAAGTAATTTCTTCCTTTTCCACTTCTTCCTTGGGAAGATGCTTGACAGGTTTCAATGTCACTTCTTCCGGCTTTTCCTCTTCTTGCTTAGGAAGTCGCCTAACAGGTTTCAATTTAACTTCAGGTTTTTCCTCCTCTGGTTTCTCTTTCTTAATTGGTTTCAAAGTAATTTCTTCCTTTTCTACTTCTTCCTTGGGAAGATGCTTGACAGGTTTCAATGTCACTTCTTCCGGTTTTTCCTCTTCTTGCTTAGGAAGTCGCCTAACAGGTTTCAATTTAACTTCAGGTTTTTCCTCCTCTGGTTTCTCTTTCTTAATTGGTTTCAAAGTAATTTCTTCCTTCTCCACCTCTTCCTTAGGAAGACGCTTGACTGGTTTTAATGTCACTTCTTCAGGCTTCTCTTCCACTTCCTTGGGAAGTCGCTTAACAGGCTTCAACTTAATTTCTGGTTTTTCTTCTTCCGGTTTCTCTGTCTTAATTGGTTTCAAAGTAACTTCTTCCTTCTCCACCTCTTCCTTAGGAAGACGCTTAACTGGTTTTAATGTCACTTCTTCTGGCTTCTCTTCCACTTCCTTTGGAAGTCGCTTAACAGGTTTCAACTTAACTTCTGGTTTTTCTTCTTCTGGTTTCTCTCTCTTAATTGGTTTCAAAGTAATTTCTTCCTTTTCCACTTCTTCCTTGGGAAAACGCTTAACAGGTTTCAATGTCACTTCTTCCGGTTTTTCCTCTTCTTGCTTAGGAAGTTGCCTAACAGGTTTCAATTTAACTTCTGGTTTTTCTTCTTCAAGTTTCTCCTTCTTAATTGGTTTCAAAGTAACTTCCTCCTTCTCCACCTCTTCCTTAGGAAGACGCTTGACTGATTTTAATGTCACTTCTTCAGGCTTTTCCTCTACTTCCTTGGGAAGTCGCCTAACAGGTTTCAATGTCATTTCTTCTGGTTTCTCCTCCTCTGCTACTATTTTCTGAGCTGGTTTCTTTCCAGGTTGCCATTGCAATTCAGTCTTCTTTCCCAGAATTTCTCCATTCTCAACTGCTTTAGGCTTCTCCATTGGTTTGAGCGTTATTTCTTCAGGTGCTTCTTTCTCTTTGGGGATTTTCTGAATGGGTTTCAAAGTTACTTCCTCTGTTTCTACTTTTTCTTCTGTCTTCCTCTCTTTCCTCGTAGGTTTTAATACAACAGCTGTAAAGTCTTCAATTTCAGCCTCTTTTATTTCCTTCGTAACGTCTTCACGTTCTTGAGGCTTCTTCCCTCGTTTAACCGGTTTTAAAGCCACCGACTTAAAGTCGCCGATGCTTTCTTCCTCTTTCTTGACTACCTTTTCATCTACAATCTTCTTCTCTTCAGTTACTTTCTCTGAAATCTTCTCTTCCTCCTTGTCAGTTATTTTTTCTTCAGAAACTACCGGTTTCTTGGGTTTCGCTTTTCTATGCCATGTCGTTTCTTCAATTTCCTTAATTTCTTCTTCTTTCGGTTTGAACGGTTTTACCTGCACTTCCTCTTCTTTTGGGGCTTCAGATTTAAGTTTTTCAAGTGGTTTCAGTTCTGGTTTCTCTCGTTCCTCCTCTTGCGGTTTCGGTTTTTGGAATGGCTTCAATTTGATCTCTTCTTTCGGCTTTTCTTCGGGCTTTCGTTTCGGAATGGGTTTCAGTTGCACTTCCTCCTTCTTTTCTTCTTCAAGTGGAATGCGTTTGACAGGCTTCAGCGTCACTTCTTCCGGTTTCTCCTGTTCTTCTGGTACACGTTCACGTCTGGTAGGCTTCAATACAACTGATCTAATATCTTCAACCTGTTCTTCTTTCCTTTCCGGTATCTTCCGTGGAACCTTCTTATCTCGAAGCCATGGGACCTTTTCCAATTTCTCTTTTCCTTCCTCTGGTTTCTCTTCAGGTTGAACTTCTGGTTGAAGTTTCTGCGGAACATCCAGCTTCTCTTCCTTTAGTTTCTTTCCACGTACCCATGGAACAGGCACTTCTTCTTCAGGCTGAACTTTCTGCGGAACTTCCGGCTTCTCTTCCTTTAGCTTCTTTCCTCGTACCCATGGAACAGGCACTTCTTCTTCAGGCTGAACTTTCTGCGGAACTTCCGGCTTCTCTTCCTTCGGTTTCTTCCCTCGTATCCATGGCACCGGCACTTCTTCTTTTGCCTGTTTTTCAGTCGTCTTTTCAGTCTTTTCGACGTCGAGAAGAGTAGTATCCTCTTCTTCGTGATAAGGAATCTTTTCTGCAGGTTTCTTTTTACCTCTAGCCCAAGGAACTGGCACTTCTTTCAGTTTTTCCTCAGACTCGATGTCTTTCTTTACATCTAAAATCGTTTTATCTTCTTCTTCCTGGTATGGTGCTTTTTCTTTTGGTTTCCTTTCTTTTCTCCAAGTTTTTACTTTTTCTGTTTTCTCTTCCTCAACTTTCTCTTCTTTGTCGATCTTTAATAGCTTTGTATCTTCTTCTTCGACGAATTGTGTCTTATCTGTCACCTTCTGCAAATCTACTTTGTCTAAAGTTTCCTTCTTAATTTCTCTCCTCTCCGTTTTCGTCGGTTTCAGCGTGACTTCTTCCAGACTTTCTCTACGAACTTCTCTTTGCTCAACTTTAGTCTTCTTCAAAGTTATTTTCTCCTCAGTCCAAGGTTTAGTTTCCGGTTTCTTTTCAACTTCTTCTATCTTTTTGACCTTTTTATCAACTTTGACCGTAGTTTCTGTGTCTTTGGAGACTTGAAGAAGGGTGGTGTCTTCCTCTTCAGTGAGCACGTCTTTTCTTTCAGGCTTTTTAGATACTTCTTTTACTTCCTTCTTGGGAATTGGTTTCAAATCCACTGCTTCGAGACTTGGTTTCTCAATTTCTCCCTTTTCTGGTCTGGAAGGTTTTAATTCTACTGTCTCTATTTGTTCTTTGGGTATTTCTTTCTTGTCAGGTTTAGTTCTCTTCAAAGTTATCTTCTCATCAGTCCAAGGTTTAAGTTGCTCAACCTTCTCCGTTGAAACCGACTCTTTTCTGAGTTTCTTCACTTGAGTGTCTTTGGTAACATCAAGCAACGTCGTGTCTTCTTGTTCTACGTAATCAGTCTTGTGTACGACTTCTTTCACTGTCTTCTCTGTGATTTCTTTCGTGACTGATTTAAGATCCACCGTTTCCAGACTTTCTTTTCGTACCGTAGATTTTATAATCTTTGATGGCTTCAACTCTACCGTTTCTATCGTTTCCTTTTCAACCTCTTTCTTCACAGGTTTTGCTTTCTTCAACGTCACTTTCTCTTCGGTCCAAGGTTTAGGTCCTTCTGGCTTCTCTTCTATCTTCTCTTTTCTCAATTTCTTCAGTTCTTCAGTCTTCGATACGTCTAACAAAGAAGTGTCTTCCTGTTCAAGGTATTCAGTCTTTTCAGTGATTTTCTCAGTGACTTTCTCAGTCACTGTCGTTGGAATAGGCTTCAAATCCACCTTCTCCACACTCGGCTTTCGAATCGGAAGTTTCTCTACCTTGGATGGCTTCAGTTCCACAGTCTCTATAGTTTCTTTCTCAACTTCTTTTCTTACGGGTTTAGATTTCTTCAAGGTGATCTTTTCTTCCGTCCATGGCTTCGCCTGTTCTACCTTCTCTTCAATCTTCTCCTTCTTTATTTTTCTGACCTCTTCGGTTCTGGATACGTCTAACATGGACGTATCTTCCTGTTCAAGGTAATCAGTTTTCGAGATAATTTCTTCAGTAACTTTTTCAGTCACAGTTGTAGGAACAGGTTTCAGATCTACTTTTTCCAAACTAGGTTTTTCAATATCCTTCTTAACGATCCGCGAAGGTTTCAGTTCCACAGATTCTATAGTCTCTCTAGGAATCTCTTTCCTGTCAGGTTTCGCTCTCTTCAATGTAACCTTCTCTTCGGTCCAAGGTTTAGTCTCTTCCTTTTTCTTTTGAACAGTCTCGTCCACTTTCTTCGTGGTTTTAATAAATCTAGAGTCCTCTTCTTCCACGTAAGTCTCTGCTGTAGTCTCTTCCAGTCGAGCAATCTTCTCTTCAGTTCTCACATCCTTCGTTACTTCTTTCGTAACATGTTTCAAGTCAACAGTTTCCAGACTAGCTCTTCTAATTTCTTTTTTCTCGATTTTCGCTGGTTTTAATTCAACTTCCTCCAATTTTTCTTTCGGTGTTTCGCGAGGTATCTGTGGAGTTTTCTTTAATACTATAGCTTCTTCGGTCCAAGGTTTAACTTGGGACTCTGTCCCTTGTAACTTGTCCAAAGATGTGTCACGAGATTTAGGTTTCTCTTTTCGCCATGGCGTCGCGTCGCCAAGTCGAGGTCGATGATGAACTCGCCCCTTTCTCCAAGGTAACGATTCATCCCCTGGTTGTAAGGGTATTTCGAGTGGCAATCCATTCTCGTCTAAGGGTAACGGTTCAAGGACAATGTCCTTGCCCGTACCAAGACCTATCGATGGTTTCACGCCGGTTTTCGCGCCTGGTCCCGTTTCTGCAGGAACTTCGTAATACGCTCCTTTTCTCTCTGCAATGGTACACGTGCCAGAGTAATTTTAAATCTCGTTTCAGGATGACATCGTTGAATCATCGCTCACACGGAAGGAAGCTCCGAATCATGCTAAAAACAAGCTGGCAACTGGTACGTGGGATAATGTATGTTTTAGGTGAGTAGTAGCGATATTAGTGCATGCTCAACTATGATAGTAGTTCGGTAGCTGTAGAATAATTTATGTTTGTATTCCATTGGTATTGTTGTTTAGTAGGTGTTTGACATCAGTAGAATGAAATTCTATTTATCTGAGTCAGTTCAGGGTCGAATGCTTCTAGAAATACTACTAGAAATAAAAGTTTTTAAACACGGTGGAATATTTATTGTCAAAATGGCGACTAAGGGAAGATTTTGGGATGGTCTCTTGTGAAAATCATTGGAAAACAAGAATAAGAATTACATTTTTATTTAAAAATGTTTCTTCCTATTCAATATTATCATTTAGAAAATAGTTGAAAAATTCTTTTCTTATCATACGAAAATAAAGTTATTTTATTGTAACTTTTCAAACTTTTACTTTGATAATCAGACTTCTCGTGGTTCTCAAACACAGTTTTAATTTTTCATTTAAAAAATAGGGATTCACATTTAGATAAGAGGTAAACGAAGCTCAGATAAATGGAATCCTATCGTAATCAGTAAGGATTTTTCACATGACGCAGACTCTTCGCTTTAATTTTTAATTACACTCTAAAATAAAAATGATTTCCTTGTGATGAATTTTTTATACATCGTAATTCACTTCTTTTTCGTAACACACTAAGATTATCCTCCTGGCGATAAAATTAAAGATTCGAAAAATCGCGATGCCATAAAAATCGCTCAACCTTAAAATATTCCTTTTAATCTCTTCACGTTACAAATAAATTATTATATTGAAATTAAACAAATCGTGGTTTCAAAAGTAAATTAAAAAGACATATACTATGTGCGTTAAGAAATTAAAAATTCGTCTTCTTAAATATATCCATAAGTATGTGTTTCGATATCCGTGCACAAGAATGTAATTTCAAATAGTAAAAATAAAATAACATTTATGTACATAGTATTCGTATATCTAAACGCGACATGTGTCACACGTGAAATAAAGTTCTCTAATTCGTACTGACAAGTGTTAAAATATCTTCGATACTCTACGAAGTTCAAAGACGTCCAAGATCAAATGAAACACAATGCGTAAGTTGAAACAGTCCAAAGTAATTTATCCTCGGCATCTGATCTCTCGTTGTGTCTCGATATTACGAACATTTGTGCCGTCATTTGTGTGTCGGGGCAGTAACATGCCAAAACAACACAATCCTAACCGAAGATATTTTTAATAATTACGCGTGACCATAGCAAATGACAAACAGAGAGGGAGAGAGAGATTTTGTCTTGTGTCTGATCGTGGGAAATCAAGAAACGAACAATGTTTCAACAGTAAACAAACATAAATATTTCGTTACACGGCAATTATATAAACAATACGTGACGACATTTGAGTTGCTTATAAAACACGACAAACGACCTGTCCAATTAATCATACCGTGAAACGTTCACAATATCCGGTGGTTTTATAGATTTTCATCCGAGGATTCGAACGCGTGTAAATGCACTTGAAAATTTATGTTTCGCAATTTTGGATGGACGACCGGTGGAGTTGGGCCAAGTCGACCTCGCAAAAGAGAAATCAAGGCAGATCGCCAGTGGATCGTCCTTCGGAAACCAAAGTTATTCGGATTGTTAATATTCGGACGTGAAATAATAATCGCGATGAAGCAGGATTTATTTTAAAAATAAATCACAGCCGATTCCTCGATCTTCCATTTCGAATGTGTAAACACAAGGTTTCTTTACGTAACGCGAGAAACAATTTACGACATCGTAGTTTTTTTAACATCGTAGTTCAATAAATTTTATTAGAAAATTGCCGAGATTATTTTCTTACGAAAATCGTCTTCTTTTGTTTTCCTTTTCCCTCAATTTTTTTTTTTCTTTTTTTAAGTATGAGATTAAGATGTTAAATTATGCGGTCGTTATTTCTCGGAGAAAAGGATTAAATGATTTCTCGAGTGTTAAAACGCCTTCTGCAGACGTTGCTTACTTTTGATTTCTTTTTCATTCTCAGCGGGAGATTTTAGCGTAATATCAACGAAAGCGTGGAACACGCTCGTCTTTAAACTTCGCGTGAGTTTATTTTTAAACACGACATGAAACAGATGATTCGTCATCGACTAGCCAGATTCCAAATGAAACTTTTTCGCGGTTTCACTGTTTTTTTCAGATATATTTTTAAGTCGCTTCTGTTAATCGTGGACCCACGCGTGAAGTGAATAATTGGAATAAGACAGAAACGGAGATAGGTTCTTTTGTCGAAGAAATTAATCATAGTAAGCGTGTCAGATGTGACTGCAGTTTAACAGATCGTTCAGAATAAACGATATCGAATAAAATAATATTTGGGAATGTAATCGTACAAATAGTTATACATTTACAAAGGTAAAAACTATAGTATGAATGCATATTATTAATTAATTTATGTTTTTTTTTATTGCAGCGTTATTCGTATTTGTATATTATTATTTGTTTAATATGTCCTATTACTAAATTTTTCTGTTCCATCAAATTTGTAATTGCAATGATAAATGACACATCTCAAGTCTTAGTAGCAAATTAAAAATTCGTTAACAAATTAATTATTCCTTTTTTTTTTGTAGCGGCATTTGTTTTAAACTCCTTTGTATCAATTATTGCAATCGTTTTATTTTAAATAAATACAAATTTGATTTGAAGAGATTCCTTATGAATACTTTGCAGAATAAAATGGAGAAAGAAGATTCAAATAAACTTTGTATGAGACGTAGACAATGTGAGTCTAAAGTTCAATAAGTCAAAAGCACGAAGCAAATTTATAGCTAATTTTTATACGTCAAATGTTTATGACACATTAAGCAGTCTAACGTCGGTCAGAATTATTAAAAAAGTCCTAATTACCATCGATAGTTTTAATATTTGCAATTCTCTAACGACTTCCTTGAGACTATTAAAAAATCTTCTCATTACATCAACGAATTTCCTATCTCAAATTCTTAGCCTATCGATTCAAAATTAATAGGATCAAGTATTCCAATTTTTTGAGAAACTTTTTTCAAAAGTAACAAAACGTTGTGTTTATCTACGAATTTTCTATCTCGAATCTGCTGATTATCATTTCAAAGTTTCTCCGATTAATAATCTCGACATCCACTATTCTCTGAAAAATTCTTCAGAAAGAATATTTTAATCCTGTGTCTTAATAGCTTCTAACAAAACTCATCAGTTCAAAATTCCTCTTAATTGCCGAGAATTCTATCATTTTGAAAATCCTCCGACCAACAGTCCCAACATTTGCATTCCCGCAACGATTTTCTCTGAAATATCAAAAAGTCTTTCTTCACCGATAAATTTTGTATCTCAAATTCGCCGACCACCGTTTCAAAATTCCTCCGATCAACAATTCAATCGCAATGCCAATCTCTTCGTCGTTTCAAAATTCTCAATTATCGTCGACGATTCGATCGTCTCTTCGTAATTCCCTCGAAGCTATTAATATTAAAAATTCCACTTTCCTTTGACAAATTTTTCATCTTAAATTCCCAAGCATCGCCTCAAAATTCGCCGATCCATCATCATCTCAATCCCAACCCCAATCTCTTCATCATTTCATAATCCTCAATCGTCAGTCGCTCCAACATCCACGACTGTCTTAAATTTCTGCTTAAAGATTCCTGTCTCGAAGAGAAGACTCGATAAATTTTCTTCAACGTCCTAACCAAATATCGTGTTCATCGCCTCGACGACTTCCTGCGGCAGACGTGGACGTCGCGCGGAGGAGTTGCAACGCGGAAGCCTCGTCTAGCGTTCTAAGCTCGCTAATAACCTGGCGGCGGGTCATTATTCTAGAGAAGGAGGTAACGGAGGCGGCGGTCGCACGCACAGTTTCCCACTCAAAATGAAAAACCCGAACGCGACCCGTCGTAGAGGGGGCAACGGTGATGCATGCACCGAATACTTTCAGTGTCGGACGCCGACGAATCGTGGTGGGGAAACTCGTGTCTGACGCCACTACGCACATCTCTACCCCAAGCTTAGTCTAGCCTTAATAGTCATCCACTGGAAGCCGGAGACGATGAAGCTGGCCAGAAGGAAACGTCTTTCTCTGGATCTTATTCTGCTACGGCAATCTCCGTTTCCACGCTTCGTCAATTTCTCTTGGCAGGGACATCGAGTGACATTTAAGTGATATTCGAGTGATATTTAAGCGGTGCTTCGAATGGTACGCGTAACGGTGAGATTTTCTGACCAGTTTCGTGATTAATTGCTGATCAACGTGGTGTTTGACAGTTGGCTGCCTTCGATCGGACTGCATCGCTTTGTTTGCGACGATGTCGAATGCTAGTTCGATCGAAGTGCAGCCGCGATTGAACTGGACACGTCTGATCTTTTATCGAAGTTGAACGTCGCGAAGGTAGTGTGATATATATATATATTTTTAAGATAAATTCTCGGTGAGCGTTGGTGCGAAAATTTGAATAAAATTCGTGTAGTTGGTTATGATACAATCTCTGTGGTGCTTGATCGAAGTGACAGACTCGTCGGTGGAAATATATAGAGTTCTTTTCGTTTTTCTTCGGTGGTTGTTACAGTGAATCGTTGATATATTCTTTTTCTGTTCAGTTTGATTTATTATCGAACGTAATTAATCATTTATTCGGTATAAATATGAGTTTCGTTTCTATTGTTGGACGATTACAAATACATTTCTTGCGAGTTTTAGTGATTCATATATTTTTTTCGAGACACGAGACTCACGTACCATGTTCGTACGAGATAACGATCAGTATGATTCTTCTTTTCTTTTTTAGCGGTGATGATTCACCTGTGGTGAACAAGACAAAGCGTTGTTTATCGTGGCGAGTCTCGTTTCTCGGATACATGTGAGAACGGATACAGTGATACACACTAGGATCTAATGGATGACACACAAAATTTATTCGATGAATCACGCACGATTGGAGTGGTCATGTACAAAAATAAAAATAAAATCAACGTTTAGCGAGACGTGGTTGTCCCTGACCTTCTTCTTTCCCTCGCTCACGCTAATTCACCCGTTTCGTATCTTCTTTTTTTTTCTCTTCATTCAGCCTCTCGCTCTTATACATCATTTTTCGTTTAATTTAAATTTATCTCGCGTTATCTCTTATATATACAAGAGTTTGATCGCTTTAATACAAGTTTAAAACTGAAGAGATTCTTATCGATCAGCGATTAGAATAATACGACAGAAAATCGAAATTAAACAATCTTAAACATTCTCATGTTTGTCGTATAAAATAAATGAAAATCGAGTGCGAGCTCAAAATCGAAAACATTTGTATTAATTAACAAAATTTCACAGTCGATGGTTACGATAATAGCAATTTTATTTTATATTCCTCTCAAACAAAACCAAGAAGATTAAATACAAATTCGAAACTCAACAAACTCCTATCGATCGATGAGATTTTACAACCAGTCATTGTAACATTACAAAATAAGATCAGAATTGAACAATCTTAAAACTGTATATTCTTCGCATCGAACAAAAGAGGATCCAATAAAGATCCAGAAACGAAGAGATTCGTACAGATCAATGAGACTTTGCGATCTATATTGTAATTACTAAATTGCGGATATTCATTGGTTTGACGTTAATTGAAATACAAAAAATATACAGAAATCGACACAATATACAAAAGTATAGAAAATATCTCAAAGTATTTATAATATACAAAGGATAAGATTCTTTCTCTAAATCTCGTTGCTTTAATTCCGTTAAATTCTATTCGGGGCTCGTTCCTTTAAAACATTCGCAGTTCACCAACTACAACAACAAACATAATTCAACTAGAGAGCATCGAAAGATTGCAGCAAGTGGAATTCCACTTAAATCGAAGCCAGTTGGAGCGAGCAGACGGTTGGCCGCTTCGTCACGATGTCCCAACGTCCGTCTCTCCGCTTCCCTCGACGAGCAAGAGGAATCGAGACGTTTCTCTCGGTTGCATCGGGTTTGGACCTCCCTCGTATACGCGATCGGGCCACGAGCGCCGCGGATTTACCAGAAATAATTTCTTCCCGCCTTCCAGAGTGCGCTGACACGCGCTCGCTCCCCCGTATTATTTCTAGCGGGGCTGAATCACCAGGGCAGCTGGGTTGGCCGAAATAGTCAGGCTTCGTCTCCCTCCTTTAAAGCCTGGCACGGCGGACAACCGTCGACGAACCGACGAGAAATGGCAGCTGGGGGCAGCGTGAACGCGAAGAGGTGTGAGGCCACGGAAAAGAAGAGCCGAACGCGCACGCATCGATGAATCAGCGCGCGCTCTTTTTCTCTGCGTCCCGTGTAGACTAGCCGTTGGCAGTTGTCTTCTTGATGCTTCAGGTGGTCGCCGATTCAAGGTCGTTGTCAGGCGAACGAGAAGCTGAAGCTTCGTGCGCACGAATACGTCTCCTCTTCTAGAAGGATCGCCTTCGGTCGTGGATCGTCGATACGACGCGTGGTTTCGGGATGTTTGGTGTAAACGGGAATGGGATTTGTTTTCTCAAGCCTGGAATACTATAGCGGGATACTGTACAGCCCACTGATTTTCGTTTTCGTAAGAAACGATGGTCTCCTGTCATTTATTCCGAGAATCTTTTTCTGTTAACTTTCTGACGCGATAAAATCGACACTATATACATACTCTGCGATAGGTTCGAACTTGTTTGAAGTAAAATGATGTTTTTCAATATTTTCTGTCGTAAGTTTGAACTTGTTGGAAGTAGACGTTAGATAAAACGATACGTTTCGATATCGCGTGGTAAGTTTGAGCTTGTCCGGAGTAGATTGTGAGAATTATATTCTACGATAATTTAGATTTATATTCCGTTCTTATTCGATTTTATCAATGGGATATACAGTTGCCTGGTATAGCTTGTCGACGGGATTATATATACAGGTAACGAAACAGGATAAAAGAGTTTGTGAAAAGAGGGTGCTGCAGGGACGAATGTTACAATCGTTACACGATCATCGTTCTTATTTTCCCGTTGTCGAGCGGACACGCGTTATTTCGGCATCTCGAATTCATTAGGACACAGCAGGGGTCCGTAATTACCTGTCGCAAAGCGGTTTAATAGCTCTGATCTCATAAGAGGATCGTACACACGCTTGAAATAAATCCGTGCACGGTACGGTAATAAATTTTCTTGCTCCTTACCCAGCTAGCTCGAATCTAACGCGAACCTTATTTATGGTCGACGTTAACGTGCCAGCTTTGCTTTTCGTATGTCCTTTCTCTTTGCCATCAACGTTTGCACGCCGTGGTCGTTACATTGTCTCCAAGCTACCAATTAAAGTTTTCGAGACACGCGATATCGTTTGATCGATGAAAACGTTACGGCCCGCCGTATTTCACCAGTCACACGTTGGCGAACGTAACGCATCGTTTAATTACGATGACCCGTCTCGGACCAACTACCGTCCTCGCGATTAATCAAACGGCTGGTACGACGAACAAGCCGGATTCACGGTCTAATTTTGCGTCAGGTCGCCGGATCGTAACGGTGTCGAGAGGAGACCGGTCAAGTAACATGACGATGATCCCTCTCGCGAGAGCCGAGACGCGTTGGAGAACGGCTGGAGAACGCGAGAACCTCGTCGTTCCATACGCCAAGCATCGAGCGCTCGATGCAACGCTACGCACGCATCGGAACGCCGGGAAAACTCTTTTGTTTCCGAGTCACGCTGGTGCTCAAGTTACGTGTTCGTTCTACTTTTTAAGCGAAGGATTTAGTGGGGGGATGATTGTTCGTAGCATTATGATAATTGCCGGAAATCGTTGAGATTTTACGATATAAAAAGAATTCTCTGGTCTGAATCGTATTGAGAGTATAATGAAGTTCTGTATTGTTTTGTTGCGTTTGTTTAATTGTATTAGATACACGGTGGATGTCAAAAGTTTCCGACTAAAATGTATTTTGATTCCTTTATTAATAAAACGATATATATTTCTCTTGAATGAAATTCTTTTTGCGAGAAACTTGAAATTGTCGGAAATTTATTGCCTCGCCAATTTATTAAGATTACGTTGTAATTGGAAAGTTTTCACAATCGTAGTATGCTTCCGGAAGATATACGATTGTTTAGAGAAATCTTATATCCTTGTATGTTATTGTAACAGCGAATTAGATATTTAATAAATTATAATCGCTCCTCAATATCCATTTTCCCGATAAATTATTTTCTACACAGTTGGATCTTTTGAATGTGTTACTTTTCCTCGACCTTCTTTCAAACAATTCTCGATGTTACACGTTCGCCGCCGATTGGATTTCGACTCGTTAACCTAATTGCGTATGAAAGATACGAAGAAGCAAGCAGTGTCTCGGAACAGTCTTATTGGACAAACAATAAAACAAATTTAACGTTTTAATACCTTTCACCGATAGAAGAGCAAATTTCAATAAATTTAACACAAACTATATATCTGCCAATTAAATATCAAGAAACATCGAATAATTGTATGTAAACATCGCAGTTGCCGTGAACATATCTATCTCTATATCTCCATAACCGTAAAATCATTAAAAACGGACATTCCATATTTTGAACCTCGCGTAATTGTAAAAGTTTCTCAAAAATGACAACATTTCCAATTTTGAATTCCAGTCTCACTGACATTTGTAATACGATGTTGTATCGGAAAGCAACGGGTCGACAGCGATCGAGGCTCATGGCGAACGTGTTGAAAGGTCGATAAATAAAGTCCAGTGCCACGAACTAAAGTTAAACTTCTCCCATGAAAGTTTGTCACCGACCACGTAACATATTTTCAAAGTAAATGGTCGAAGACGAGTCTGTTAATAAAGGTGGGCTGTGGAAAAATAAAATTTGCTTTTGTTCGCGAATAAAACGTGCGATGTGGATACCAGTGTACGACCGGTGGATTCTAGACCCCACGTGAATTTTGCCGTATGTTCGGGGAGTTCTTCACCGGCGACCAAATATAGCCGGGTAATGTAATACACGTCACGTGGTCAGAAATAGCCTAAGAAGAGGGCCTAGCCGAGTGTGCACACGGCACTGCTTACTGTGGTACCGTCGTCCCTCGTTTTGAAACGAGCCGGACTACCAGAAGCGATGAAGAAAATACGTTTACCTCTTCACGCTCGTTAAACCAGTTACCAGAGAGAAAGGTGATACCAAGGGAACAGAAACACGGATCGTAAAAGACGAGTATACGCGTACGTGTGGAAATCCTCGTGTCAACGAGCGGCCGCGCGCGACTCCTGCTGACTGCGAGTCGGGGACTCGTGATTTTTCAAAACCGAATCTTGAGCTCTTTCACCGAATACGTTACTCGACTTTATAACGCTGCAGCTAGCAGAGTGGTAGAAACGAGCGATCGATGATCTTTCAGAGAGATTCTATGGGCTAAAATAACGGATTCGAATGATCTGATTTTATAGATGTTACGATGACATATTCTTGGAGATTTGGACGAGAGATTTGTCCAGAGAAATTCCGTGTCATGAAATAACAGAGATGGACGAGTTCTTCAATTTTAGAGATTTATAACGGTGTATTTTTGCAAATTCTATTGATTCTTTTGTAACGTACGTGGATAAAGAATCGTTCGTTTTCCTGTATTTTCAGCTTCTTCGTAAAATCTATCATTTTGAGCTTCCTAATGCAAGTTTCGTAACCCAGTTGTTGATAGTTGTAGCGTTAATATTGCACAAAATCGAGTTGACAGTCTGTCGCAATCGATGACGCCAATTGGTTCGTGTTCTTTGTTTTACAACGCGTGCAAATTTTGTTCATTTGATACAATGATATGTAAGATACACGAAAGATGTATGTTATGATTAATTACTTTACTTTGATTAATTACATTAAGTTACTTTGATTTCGTAGCAGGAAGATACATAGGTTTGATAGTTACTTAGGAATGTGATTCTATGTTTCTGGTTGGAGTTTCAACTGTTCAAGTATATTATGATATGAAATTTATTTTCATTAATTTCCTACTAAAATAATCGATCATTTAGATAAATATATTATGTTTTCTTCGTTAGAATCAAGCAGACTTTGATCGCAGTTTTCAGAGTCTAGGCTGTCAATCCGGATTCGAGTTTAAAGAAACATAGTGAAACTAAAAAAGAGATGCAACAGTTGCGTCAGCGGCGTTACTTAAAGAACTATAATAAATCAATGTACTATATCAATGTAATATGTCGTATTCACGAATGTGATAGACGTAGATACAACGTTTGAAATTGCCAATTGAATATAATTTCAAGAATAGGACTGCTCGCCGTTAAATTAACGAATATCTTTTTATTTTTACTAAACGTGAAAATGCTTTCGTCGAAATAAAAATGACTTTTATCGAGATAAGATCATGAATCGTACAAGTATATACATAAGTCATCCAATAAAAGTTTTCGTTCACGTTGTAAGAAGGTCCATTTTCATTTAAATTAAACATAAAATATAACGTCCTATAGATTTACCTGTAACACATAAAACAATAATAAAACAGCTCTTAGCCATTTTGTCATAGAAAAAGCATAATTTTCATAAAAGATTTCAACAAATCACTTTAACATTTTCACATTTTATCTGAATAAAAATGGTCCTTCTTTTAGAATATAACGAAAACTTGTATAAATGATCATACCTATACATATATTTTCGTTCTATCATTTTAATTATATTCATTTACGTCTACACGTTCGTTACATACATCATGAATATATTTCTAATTCTAGACAACCTAAAACTTCCAAGAAATCGCGGAACAGCCAAAACTCCGTTACTCGGACGTTTCTACCATCACAGAACGACCGATACACGTTTTGCTTTCGTTTCGTCGTCAAATATAGCCGTGCATCTGGACTCGGCTTTCGAGCAAAGTAGCAAACACTTCGTCCGAGTTTTCTTGCCGTTATTTTAGCCGCGATAAATCTGCCAAGTGTTGCAGCGTGGAATCGCTCGTTAACCGGCTCGCGACTCATTGTCCGATCGATCGTCACGCTGATTAAGAACGCCGAGCTATTTCTGTTCATCTGGTTCTCTCAAATTCCCTCCCTCGGCTCAAAAATTCACGTTTCATATTATTTTCGGCATGGCGAATTGTTTTACGAGCCGTGATTCACGCGTTTGCCTATTCAACCAGTTGATACAGAGTTTCGTAAGCAAAACGCAGACGAATTTATGGCTCGAGGAACGTGCTGGCAATTACGTTGCGGAGTGCAAAAGTCAATTTACATTCGCGGGTCTATATTCGTCCGCTATTCGATGGATTCCGGTCGACGATCCTCCATGGGAGAATTTTCTTTTATTTCGAGGCGTTTCATGGGAAATTCCTCTGATTCTAACTTCTCGATTGGTCTAAATTTGAGACTTAGGATGCACCAATTTTGGTCCGAGTTCTTTCAAAGTATTTTCAGTGTTTTTGGACATTTGGGCAGTTCTTTGAAAGTATTTTGCGTGCTTTGAAAAATTTGATTATTCTAGGATTTTTAGCGTGTGAATTCCTTAGATCTTTTTTCGTGTTAGATAGAATTATGAGTTCTATTTTTGTATTTTATATTTTCCACTATTTTAACAAATATTTTGTCATTTTTTATATCGATGAATATTAGTCACTTTTTGCCTTGTAATATACTATCGATCAATGTATGTTATTTTATACGATTATGCGATTTTATAGGTTTAATAATGAATTTCGAGATGCCGTGTATAATATCAGCGTTCAGAAAGTTTACAATCGACCGATCATAGCAACGATGTGTCCGTGTGCAACGATAGATGATCGATTCGGCAACAAACGAGGCTTGTGCGTATTTAAAACATTCGTTTTTATTGGCCTTTCCATTGTACAATAATAAATAATTCGATTAGTAAAATGTTAAAGGAAAAATCATTTGCGTGTAACTAAATAAACTCGATTCACGTCGGTGTTGGCTAATTGATAAATCATTCCTAACGTATGTAATGTATCGTGTGGGTAATTACACTTATGCGTATATATTATATATATTCTTTATAATATAATATATATTTTTCTTTTTAAAGTTTAATAATGAACATCGACACTAAATCGAACGAGTAAACGAGTTACGTGTTCGTAATACCGACATTGTTTACCAAAGAAATATATCTCTTTTCATCACATTCCTTACCCATTACGTGACCTCTCGCGTGTTTTCACACGAGGCACGAACAATTTATCGTACGATATCGTTCGACTTCCCCGCGATCCAGCTTTATATACAACGCGGAACCAAAAGAGAATCGCAACAGTTCGTTCTCAAAATTCGATCTGATCGATCCGAAGCACCACCTCGGCAAATCTTTGTTCTCTCGTATGAAATTCATCGTATTCGACGCTGATAAGACGCTCGTAGACGTGTCTCGCTCGCGAATCGCACCTCTCAGATGGAAAAATCGGCTACGCTCGTCTTGTCGGTCGAATCTCCGATTCGTTTTTCACCTTATACGAGTTCAATTCTACAAAACATTTCCACGTTTCTGCCGTTAATACTTCGTTCATTTTCAGCACCACCTTCGCGACATTTCTTATCTTTGATTCTCTGCAATTTTCCATTAATCAATTTTCATTCGTTTCTTTAATCTTCGCGCGTTTACCATTAAATCCTACGTTATCTTTGATTCTTGGTAATCTAGAATCATTTACCTTTTATGTATATTCTTATTTCCTTTCTAACGTCTCCGCAAATCATATCACTTTCCTCGTTTCACTCGCTCGTCTACTATATTTTTACTTTTTTTTATTCTTTTATTTATTTTTATTTTTTTGAAAAAAAAAGAAAAAAACAAAAAACACGACGAGTTAGTACAAAAACTCCCCGGGCTCGCTCGTGACTTTGATTACGGGGTCGGGGACAAAGGGTTGAACATTGGTAACGGTTCGCTTGATGGGTTAGGGTTTCTTCTTTTTTTTCTTTTTTTTTTTTTAGAGAGAAGAACAACAAAAAAGCGGAAAAAAATACGCACGGGTGTCCTCGATGGTTCGCGTTCAACGAAGGAATGCGTGCCTCTGAGACAAATTTCTATATTGTCATACGGTTAATGAAAATGAATATTTATATATTTGTTAATTCGTTCGATCCATCGATCACCAATATCGTTTCTAGATTCATTAATTTTGTATTCTTTTTTTTTTCTTATCAAATATAATAGAAGATTTTGAAATTAATTCATCGGAGTGATACGACGCTTTTCTCTTCTGAATGTTTTTTAAATACTTTTTTCTATACACGTAAGAAATTGTTTCAAACGTACACGCGTTCCTCCGTAACACCCTAGAGGCTTATCCCGTCGATTCAATCGCGTTTCGTGTTAGCAATTGAATTTGTATCTTTTATTCAGTTCTTACTTTTGACGATGAGTTTGGCGGAGGTTTCTACGGTGCCGGCTGACGTGGTAGCTCGGCAGGTGAAGGTGCCAGTGTCTTCTTCGTAGGTGGTCGCTATCAGCAGCACGGCGTTATTGCCTTCGTGAATCATCTGGAATTCAGACATTTTTATTTCTCATTAATCCAATTAGACATAGTTAATGGAAGATTTCTAATCTTCATAGCTAAACAGCTAACCACAGATTCACCCAAACCGAATTCCACCAAGTTAATTAATTTTACGTTATAAAAGATTCTATCGTATTGTAAATATATTGTCTATCGTTCCATATGGAGAAATTAAGTTAGCTTTAAAAAATTCCCTTACGAATATTTTACACGATAAAAATTACTATCGTGCAATTTTTTCTCCCATATCGAACAACCGTAATTTTAAGAAAAATAATATTTTCTCATTTATTCTATAGCGTATAGAATATTTCTGTACTTTTGGTTGAAAGAGATATGCTTTGGAATAGAACAAAGATAATTAAAAAGACACGATAGAACAATGATAAATAATGTAACATAGATGATTACTTGATAAATTAACAAATTCTATTATTGAGAGAGAGTATTATGGAGAGTTAAATAAAATTTTGAACACGACTTACCTGGAAATCAGGTGACTGAGGGATTAGGGCACCTTCGCGATACCATTGGATCGTTGGCTTTGGTTTAGCTGGAGTAACTTGAGTCTTGAACTGTGCCGGTTGTCCTTCTAGAACTGTTTGATCTTTCAGTGGCGTCAGTTTGGGGAGAACGTCAGCTGCGTCGGGTGCTAAACGAAAACGTTCAATATTAATCATTTCGGTCAGAAGATATAGCGGAGTTTTAGTGAAATTGTAGGCTGATGAAAAATGATGATTCTCACCAAGAACTCTGAGATTGGCCGAAGTAGTTACATCACCAGCTGGATTCTTGGCGATGCATTTATAGACGCCCTCATCTTCGGGGAAAGCTTCAGAGATCCTCAGGGTACAGAGGTCACCTTCCTTCTGCATTTGGAAGTACTTGGATGGCTTGATGACCTACGATGACAAATAAATTTGGTTTAAAGAACACGAACCTTCCTATCTCTTGTAAATTTTAAATAAAAAATTTCCAGGTTTATACCAAAGAATTAGTCGTATCGTTTTCTTTTATTATAGCTTGAAACTGAACAGCGACGAAGAGGAATTAAATGAGTTTCACAGAAACCAAATCGACTCTATAAATTTCACGACCATATTGCCTAGAGGTGTAATTACCATTCACCTTAGGAAAAAACAAATGATTTACTTCTGCAAAATTCATCGTAAGAAGATTGTATAATTAATCGTAAATTCTAGGATCTAAATACCTCCCTATTTTGTAATTTATACAATCGATCAATATGACTTTTGCATGGATTAACGCGTCATCCTAAATGCTGTGTCTTATGGGATAGAAAATTAAATCGAAGTCACTTGAGCAACGCTTCATTGTCAGCGTGTAATAGATGTGGTAGTATCACGAGTTTACTTCTACGATTACGATATTGCGATGAAAGAACAACAATTGTGAAAAGATCTATGATATTATAACGAAAGAATAATAATTTCAAAAATCTGTATTATTATAGTATTGTAGTATCGTGGGCAGATTGTCTAAGAAATATCGAGTGAACCATAAACAATGTTGCGAGGAAGCCTAAGTGTCGACAGGCCAAAAGAGTCTGGAAACTTCAATGGACCAAGCGGCCCATCGATGTGTCGTTGGTCCTTCAGTCGAATAATTCCGCGGAAAAAAGGCCTATGCGACCATGGCCACGGACGAGAGGGAGAAAAGACAAAGGGATGCTTAAGGGAGAAAGACGAATTAACAGGCAGTCGTGAGTTGAGAAGTTAGTATTGTCAGAGTTGTTGAGGAGGATGATTCGCGTGAAAGAGAGCGGTGGAACTGTGGTGACGAGAGTTGTGAATTAACAATTTAGTCGTCTTAGCTATAGCACATCACTGGTAGCTGCAAACTTTCCAACGGGTTTTGTCCCGTAGCTTGCTACACAAAGACCCTATCCTCGACCAGACGACGGCAGAGCTGTGGTTAGCATAGTTGGTTACGAACGTTCAAGACCAGGTTCGAATCCCCGACACTCACAGTCCGGTTTTTTACACAATTCCTAACTGAAAAGAAGGCAACCCGGATGAAGACAAAATCTCATACACCAGCAGTAACAATCACGGCTTATACTGCACCTCAACTGTATTTAGTTCACGTTAAATAACCATAATTTCCTGTTTAATACATTGTAAATAGATCCATCGATGAATAAAAAATCCTACAGTATTGGTGTTGTTTCAAGTACTATTCGTACCTTGTCGCCTTTCTTCCATTGTACCGTGGGCACCGGTTTTCCGGTGATTCTGCACGCAAAAGCGACGGATGTTCCCTCTCTGATAGTTTGATCTCTCAATGGCTCCAAAACCGCGGGCGCCTTTTCGACGCCAGGCGTCGTCGGTTTCGCCGTCTTGGCGGGCGATTGAGGTCCACGAACCGTACATTCAGCGTCGCAACGTGCCTCTCCGGCGCTGTTTATCGCGACGCACTCATATTTGCCTGAATCTTCTGGCACTGTCTCCAAAATCAACAAGGTGTAAGTATTATCTTCCTCGAGTGTCTTGTAACGAATATCTGCCGTCACTTTCTTGCCATTCTGTAACCACACACGAACATAAACGGTTAAGCTTATTTCTCAATTAAATTTAATCGCCTATACCAGGAAGAACTGGTATATTCTTTGATCTTTTGTTTCATTTTTGGAGAATCATTCTCATAAAGTATTCTAACAGGGAATAAAATAAGAAGTAGACATTTACGCGTATAAATTAGGAATAGTGACTTATAAATTGTAATCCAAACTTACGCATGACTTATGCACCTTTTTTAAAATTTATTCTTCGAATATTGAATTTTGCAAAATTATTATTAACCTACATGAATTATGATTCTAACGGCATATCGGCGACTATACCCGATGATCCAAGTTCGCATTTACAAATTGTAGAATAACTAATACTACGACGCTGCTCTTTCTTCCAAATATCTGACGGAAGAGAAATTACTAAGAAAAGAGTCAAGTACCTTCAACCAATAAACATCCAAAGGCTTAGTTCCAGTCACTTTGGCGTCGAATCTGGCCAGTTGACCGGTGGTGACCGAGGTATTCTGAATGGTAGACAGGAAACTAGGTGGTATCACTCCTCCTCTACCAGGTTGTCTTCTTCGTTCTTCGACCACCAGATTGGCGCTGCATTTCGCCTTCCCGCCACGATTCTCAGCGATGACAGAGAACACTCCAGAATCTTCCATGAACACTTGTCGAACGATCAGCACCGATTTCGTGCTGAACGTATAAATCTGAAGATCCTGAGAATTCTGAATGGGGAAATCTTCGCGGTACCATTTGATGGTTGGCAATGGATCACCGTCGAATTCGACTTCGAATCGAGCTTGCTCTTGCTCGAACGCTCTGCAAGGTTGAATCTTCTTCGTGAAGACTGGTGGCGTGGCTGGTTTCGTTGGACCTTGAACAACACGCTCTTGGGTCTTAGCTTTGTGCTCCACTTCGGTGGTTTCCGTGGCGGTTATCTTTCTGGTGATCTCCAAGTCTCCTTTGACCTCTTTCTGTATTTGCTTCTGCTTGGCCACGTGCACTTCACGACCGTGAACCGTAGATTCTGATGGCTCTGGAGGATACTTGCCAGTGGATTTCATACGCTCCACGTCGATGTCCACCTCTGTTGTATGTGGTTTCTTCACGAATTTGGTAGTTGTCTGTGTGGTGGTGTCTTCGATTCTTTCCTCCTTTTTGTCTTCCCTGAAAAATCGTCATTCCCCGCGTTTAATTCTCGTATCGGATGATTAGATCTTTAATCTGTGATTGAGACTCTTAAGCGGGTGTCAAAGTGTTCTTTGAGAGATTGAGAAATATAGTTCTAGGTAGGAAATATGATTCTCTGAGGTTGTAGAATTCATAAGGAACGTCAACGATGTCAAATATTCAAGTTGCTATGATTAAATAGGTGCAAAATTAATAACTTTAATGCTGCATTCATGACATATAAAAATTTGTTTATAACGCGAATAAAGAAATTTAGCCTCGTACATAGCGAAACTTACCGCTCATATAATGCAACTTAGTTTCTCTCATATTAATGACACGGAGGATAAAACTAACGAATAAGAACGAAGCTGACTACTGATATAATGAATTTTAATTGCATTATACGATAATGAAAAATAAAGTAAAAACGGAATAGGTACTTACAAGGTTTCCTCATACTGTTGGGCCATTCCCTTCGCCACAGAATGAGAGACAACTTTTTCACCAGGAATAGCAAATTGATGGCTAGATTCTCTCAGCCTACTCTCCTTCAGCACCTGTTCTTCCTCCAGAGTCATGAGCTTGTTGTAATAATCTTCGTTCTTTTTGCTCTTTACGGACTTCTGCCATTCTGTCTCTGGTTCCTTGAAAACTTTCTGTCCAAGGTGCTCCGTGGCGATCTCGATGCCTTGAGAGATGTTATGGTGTCTTTCGTCGAAAACTTTCTCGAGCTCTGTGTTCTGTCGCTCCGATTGGTATTGGGTCAGTCCGTAATCATACCAAGCTAGAGAAAAGCAACGTTAGACTTCCGTTTCTCAGATTCACGCGCAACCGTCAACGCATGCCATACGAACGTCGGAAACATTCATTTTTTTTTTTTTTTTTTTATTGGAAACATAATGTTCCTCGACGATCTAATATATTTCAAAGATATCAGATATGAATAACAGATAACAATAAAATAAAATTGTCGATGGCAAGGATTCAAATTGCATTTGCCAGTAATATTTCCAGTGTTTAATTGCCTCTGGAAAAATTTCAATATAGAAACTATTTATAAAACATAAATAATATAAGAACTGTCAAGTATTTGAGAAATATTAACATTTTCTGTATAATAAAGTAGTGAAAGATGGCATTCATAGTGCAGTATTAGTTAAATTTAAAATAATCTAAAGTGGCGAATGACGATAATCGAGGGAACGTTATGCTTTCAAGAAGATTCACAGAGAATCACGGGGAAATACGACACAGTACTTTATTGGCGATGCAACACATAACGACGCCAGCTACGCGAGAGGAACAGGATGCCCGGAAACCAGGCTACCGGAGACAGAGGTGGACATCCGGGTGGTTTAAGTTAGATCACGGTGCCAATCACATTGATTTGGAATTACACCGAACACTTGAGGAGATTCTCTAATTTCAAACATTTTCTACGGTCCACTATCATGTACAGAGATCCAGTACTATATTCAATTTACAACATTTACAATCTAATACATTAGCAACTTGAAAAATAGTAAATTAAAAGACACTGAATCTCTGTTATTTAAAATATGATATAATAAACGAAATTGGATATTAGGAGCTGATAAGTTATTAAATGTATCCATTACCCGTCCAGGATTATTAACAACGTCGACATTGAACATGGTGTAGCACTCCGAGAAATACGGACTCTGCTCGGTTAGTCTCGCAAAACGAGCTGAATTTCATCGATCCTATTCAATGATCTTACGAATAAATGAAAAAGCAATACGGTAAATAAAGTTCAGATGAAATGGACTATTTTTCTTAGAGAAATAAAAAATATATAAAAATGTAGAAAATAGTATTATTGAGCAATACACCCGTTTTCTCCAGTGCGATAAAAATCGTAGACCGCGCGGAGGAAAATATTTTATATTGTTATATTTAAAAAAAAACTTTCTTCAATTAATTTTTTCAAACGAATAAATTAATACAAAAATAAAGTCGATGATTCACCGAAATATTGATGTAAAAATAAATCGATGATTTATTGCTTACAATATTTTTCTCCGTGCACAGTTTGTGTTCACATTTGATAAAACAGAAAATGGAAGACAATGATGAACATATATAAATATATGCGTATATATATACATATAAACAAGATAATCTAAAAAGAACGAGTTGTTCCCTTCTCGATGTTTAGTGTTCCATACCTGAAAATTCCGGTTTGTAAAACGAAGTAGCCGATACCTTTTCAGTTTAGACGACATTGCTCGTCGAAATCCCGAACCCCGAAGAAGAAGAGGAAGAAGAAGCTGGTCGAGTCGCCCGAGGACGATCTTTCGAATCCTTTCGTAACATTTTCTTTTTCTCTTTTTTACTTTTTTTTCTTTTTTTTTTTGATGGAAGAAGGAAAAAGGTTGGGACAGAGGTTTTTGGTGTTCGAATGGTTTCGAGTGTTTTCTTCTTTTTCTGTACTCGAATGGAATGTATGTGTCGTATCGATATTTCATGTACTGTGTTGCGGTTGTCGTTTTATCTCTCGGTTGCGTTATTTAGATAGAATTTTGTTTTTCTCTCGATTTTACTCGAACAGAAAATTTTCATTCTTTTTTTCGTGTGATATATATCGTTGTGCCAATGTTCGATTTATCGACGGATTATAATTTTGTTTCTTTTGTATGTGCGTGCATTCTTTGCGATGTAATGAACAGATTTCATTTTGTCGGAGAATTTCTTATTGTTTGGTAAGATTCATGTGTACAAATTTGAAGTATGTAAAAATAGAAGAATAGAATATGTTTCAGTGAAGTATAATTAAAGTATAATTGGCGTTTGAGGAGACGCAAAGAATGCAACGACATGTCTATGTATGAGTTTTTCTGTTTGCGAGTAGTAAACTTACGTCTTGGTGAATTTTTCAGTACACCACGATAATCGTCGCTCCTTGGTTTTACTGTTAGGGTGGTTTCTGTTCGTGACTCGCCTACGGAACTTCTCGCGATCACTTCGATCTTTCCATGATCGTATTGCCTCGTCTTGGGGATGTCGAGATGGTACATACCGTCGTACGTGAGTTTATACCGTGATCCCTGTGAAAAGATGTGACGAATTATAATGTAGAATCATGGTAAAAAATTACCATATATGTCGAAGTGGTCACCACTTCTAAGAAAACTCTACATCTGGTCTTTTTAGTTCCCTCAAGCACTGAAGCCATCGACAGCGTATAAACAAAAGACTGGGACGGAGGCAGACCATAAACAGTAGACAGGTGACGATGGCTTCGGGGCTTTCAGTCATAGGGTAACACTGCTAGCGTGCGGATCTGGACCAGTTCATATTATATTCCTTCTTTGTATTTACACTTTTGTATTAAAATATATTTTCTACTTTACAATTTATCCACGCGTTCCTTCGTCCATACATCTAATAACCTCAACAATATAGTATTATAATTATACAGAATTATAATATAGGATTATAATATAAAATTGTAATATAAAAAGGGCTACAGAAAAACATAAATATATTTCATAGAAACATTTCTACCACGAGTAAACTCTTTTTAGTGTTTAGTTTAGAAGAGTTAAGTTTTAATGTTTACTTGGAATTTAAAATAACTTTCTATCAATATTACTCGGAATGTTAGACAGTGAATTTAGTTCCCTTTTAGGTTCAGAAAAGTAAAGAAACTTACATTGACCACCGTATGTCCATTGATGATCCACATGACTCGCGGTCTCGGGTGACCAGTGACACGACAACAGAATCTGGACCAATCACCCTCTTCGACGGTTACCGGTTCAGGTTTGCTCACGAACGTTGGAGGTGCACGCACCTTCTCTTCTTCGCCCTCTTCCTCAGGTACTCTGAATAAACACGTTCACGCGTAAAGAGATAGTTCGATCTACATTATGGTTAAATTATATATCGTAATTAATTAATGAGAAAAAAAAACATTGACTGTCGATATAAATGTTCCCCAAAATTTTTCAGCATCGTCTAAAAGACCCGATATATTTTTTCCTATTTAACACGTTGACGCCAGCGCCGATATTTTCTCTGTGAGGCGGCGCCGAATGCAGACACGCGTGATCCACCGGTGGTACACGCCGGCGTCAACGTGTTAAGAAAAAATTCAATTATCACAAAAATTCTTACATTTGCCATGCAGCTTCCATCTCCCTGATCTTCTCGATACTCTTCATGCCCTTTGGTAGTTGCGACTCGTAAATAATTCCAGGCTTGCCAGCCGTTCGGATCACCGCTCGTGTTTCGTCCATTCCGTAAAGATTCGTGGCTCTGCATAGATATTCCCCGCTGTCTTCAGGATATACCCATCCAAAGTTCATCGCCACGTAACCAAAATCGTAAATTGGAGTGAATCTGTTCTTGTGTGGTAAAGGTTTGCCATTGAAGAACCATTCGACCTTCATGTTCGGATCACCGACAGGTGCCAGTTGGCACTCGAACTTTGTGCTGTTCATTTCAACCAGCTCGGTTTGGTCTTGGATCTGAGTGACGAAACGTGGTGGTTGTTTCTTATCCGCGTCGTAGAGATCGTCCTCTGTAAGGTGAACTTCCGAAGTGTATTTCTTGATGGTGGCTTCCATTTGCATCAACGCTTCCGACTTTTTCATACCCTTTGGCACTTGGTTCTGTAGGATGATGTTGGGCAACTCTGTGGAGAAAGTGGGAAATAACGATATTGAATATTCCTATTGTAATTTGGGTTAAAAGTTAATTTCATGTTTAACTCATAGAGATATAGCATAACATTATGAAAAATTATAATAGATGAATTATAGAAGCAGAGAGTTGCATTTTGCAATAATATCATTGTAAGCGGGTCACAAAGTAAATCTGAACCATAAAATTTCTACTTGGAAATATAAAGAAATAGCAAAAGGTTGCGAGAAGTTACGATAATGAAATCATAGGATGAGAGAAGTTATCGTATTATACGAACACTAGTGTCTATAAGTGTTACATTATAGAACAATAAGAGAAAAATAAACACTTTTTGTATTACAATTTTTTGAATAAAAAAAATAAAAATTCTCAACTATTACTATTCTTGTATAAGGAAATAAATAGAATTTGAGATCTTACTTTTGCATGATACCGATGCCCTGGTAGTGTCCTCGCCAAGATCGTTAATAGCTTTGCACACGTATTCTCCCGAGTCCTCAGGGTAAACGTACAAAATGTCCATAGACACGAATCCCATATCGTACATTGTTCTGTATCTGTGTCCAGCTGGGATCAATTTTCCATTTCTGTACCACTCTATGCGTAGATTTGGATCGTCTTTTGGTTCCACGCGACATTCGAACCTAACGGGTTCAGACTCGTCAACGGTTGCTGATTGAATCTGCGTAATAAACCTTGGTGGTTGACGTGGTGGCTCTTCGGCAGGTGGCTCGCTTACTGGACCACGTTCTAATTCTTTCAGCTTCTCGCCGCTCATTCCCGAGGGCAACTGCGAGTCGAAATCTATGGTTTTCTTAGCTGGAATAATTGAAAATTTATTATCAATATTGTTATTATTACTGAACTAATAAGAAAATATACTTAAAATTATTTTTATTAATAATTAAGACGATTATTTGCTCGGTACTTAAATTAATATTTTTATCATATTAAAAGAAACGGCAAAGCGATTATTTAAAAGGAAAATAAGAGAACGTTTGATCCATAATACTAGTAACTGGACCAGACTCATTACGAAAGGAATTTAGAAGATAAAAAATTAATAAATACCAAAAAACTGTAACGAGTTCTAATGAATATAAATTGTCACCAACGTAAATTTTCATTTTTTGTTTCTCCTAAACGAAATTCTAAAATCTCCAGAAATTAGTATTCCAATAATAATATTTAAAATATTAAAAAACTATATATTCGACATAACAAAATTTAAAATACCTTGTACCTAATACAAGAGAAAATAACTTGAGTAAAAGTATCGATAATTTTCTGATTATATAAAATCGAATCACGATCGTAAATTGATGAAATGATATTTCAAATGTATAATTTTTCTAGAGTAGTCCCTTCGTATGCAACAAATAAAAATTAATAAATCTTACGATACTATAGTTCAACTACGTACATTTGCACGTTATTGTAGCTTTGGTAGTAGCAGATCCCCACTTGTTCGTAGCTCTGCAAACGTATTCTCCACTATCTCTGGCATAGGTGTACGACATGTCCAACGAAATGAATCCAAAGTCGTTAATCTGGTGTACACGAGATCCGGTAGCGAACGATCTTCCATTATGGAACCAATCGATACGCATGGTAGAATCGCCCACAGGTTCGACTCTGCAATCAAAGTGACTGGATGCTCCTTCCTCTACTTCGATATCCTTCAACTCCACAGTAAATTTAGGAGGATTAGGTGTTTCTTCCTCGGTCAGTATCTCGTCCTTCTTGTACAAAGCCTCTTCCAATTTCTGAATACTCTCTGTTCCAGTCTTAAAGTTGCTTGGCAGTTGAGGCTCCAAGATAATTCCTTGACGTCCACGAACTTGAAGTTTGCATGACACAGTAGCTTCACCGTGACGATTCGTTGCTTTGCATGTATATAAACCAGAGTCTCGTTGGTAGCAATTGGCTACTTCCAAAATCACAAATCCAAAGTCGTGGATGGTTTTGATCCTGGTTCCAGCCAACAGAGGCTTTCCATTGTGGAACCATTCCACTCTCATGCTGGAGTCGTTGATCGGTGTTAATCTGCACTCGAAGTGCGCCAAGGAATTCTCGGTTAGAGTCAAATCGGATGGCGTCGTGATGAATTCCGGTGGTTTTCCGGTATCGTCGTCCGGAGTTGCAATACCAGGCTCGTTTCCAAGACCTTCCAGTTCGGCGATTTTATCTATCGTGCCTTCCATTCCTTTTGGTAGTTGAGATTCGAGAATGATGCTTCGTTTTCCAGTACACTTCATCGTGCATGTAGTTACAGCTTCGCCGTAGTCGTTTGTTGCTCGGCAGCTGTATTCGCCGGAGTCTTCTGGATAGATTGGCGAAATTTCGAGAATCACGAAGCCGAAGTCGCAGAAGGTGCGGAAACGAGTACCGGTCCGCAAAGGTTTTCCGTTCCAGAACCATTCGACCTGCGAAGAAGAAAATTTGATTTTTCTATAAGTTTTATATATTATCATTGGTTAATTAATTTGTATGATACGTGATGAATTCTTTTTATATTCGGAGATCACAAGTTCTTAGAATTGATTTTTCGAATATTTCAGGTTAATGATGAAGGTATATAGCTCTGTAAATAGAGATTCTCACAATCAAACAGTGACTTTATTAATAAAGATTTCAGTGACTAAAAAATTTGTTTGGAATATTAGAAACTCTATAGTTCTTAAAAATCTTAAATTTTGTAACTCCAAAGTGTAAATTTCAGTGTATCGAGTTCTATATATAATATTCAATTTTCAACAAGCAAAATTAACCTTCCAAAATTTAATTTTTTTTTTTGAAAGTGTCAATAATTTGTTATGTATATGTACTACGCTAAATATAGCACGCATTGCTTATGCTATAATCTAATTTGCTATAAATTTTGATGATAATATCGATACATCAAAATTTGTTATCTCGATGTAGTACAACTTTTGTATCTCTTCCAAGACTCTGTAAGTTACAGTAAAATAACAATGCAACAATTACCTTTAATTTTGGATCGTCGGTAGGTGTAAGTCTAGCTTCAAAGTGCGCGCTCTCGCCCTCGCGAAGGCCATCGATGTTGCTCAAAGGTACAGTGAACACAGGTGCCTTTCCTCGTTCCTCCACGATCTTTTCGTCTTTAGTGCGAATCATCGAGTCCTCCAAAGTCTGAATCTTCTCCAATCCACCTTCCATTCCCTTAGGAAGCTGACTTTCCAAAATGAGACTCGATTTCGAATAACATTTCAAGGTCGCCTTAGTCGTGTCTTCTCCATATTTATTGAAAGCTCTGCACTCGTAAACTCCAGAATTCTCTTCGTAACAGTACAATATATCCAAAATGACAATGCCAAAGTCGTGGAAGGTTCTGTATCTGTGTCCATGAGGTAATTTCTTTCCATTGTAATACCACTCGACCTTCAGATCTGGATCATTTACAGGAGTCAGTCTAGCTTCAAAGTGAGCAGATTGTCCTTCAACCAATTTCGTGATGTCAGAAATTTGCGTGATGAACTTAGGTGGCTCTGCAACTGGAGTCGTTGGCGTGGCAGGTTGTTCACCACCATAACTCTCCAGTTCTCTGATTCTAGCCAGAGAATCTGGTTGTAACGAATCAAGATATACTCCGCTCTTTCCAAAGCATTTCAGAGTTGCTTTAGTGTAATCTTCGCCATATTTGTTGCTAGCCTTGCATACGTACTCTCCGGTATCGTGGGCCATCACGCCAGCGATATCCATCACAACAAATCCAAAATCGGATACCATCTTGAATCTGGACGAGTGTCTCAAAGGTTGGCCATTGTGGAACCATTCTACTTTCATATGAGGATCTCCAACTGGAATTAAAGTACACTCGAAGTGAGCAGACTGGCCATCCTTTAGACCTTCCAGCGATTGAATATGAGTTGTAAATTTGGGTTTCTGTCCTTTCGATTTATCCACGCATTCTAATTCCACGCTGATCTCGGCGCGGCCCCATTTGTTGGTAGCCCTGCAAGAGTAGGTGCCAGAGTCCTCTATCTTGGTTCCAAGAACCTCGAGAACCACCATTCCAAAGGCATAGACTGTTCTTATGCGATGGCTGGCGTCCAGGACCTTGCCATTGTAGAACCACTCGACTACCATAGTTTGGTCACTAGTTGGCGTGAGCGAAGCTTCGAAGTGAGCGATTTCTCCTTCGGATAGGTTAGTCAGGTTCTCGAATTGAGACGTGAACACAGGTGGATGACCTTCTTCACTCTCTGGTGGAGCTCCTTCTTGTCGTTTCAGCGATTCTTCGAGGTCCTGGATTGCTTCCAAACCCTCCTTACCTTTGGGATGCTGCGATCTCTCGATGATATTCTCCTTGGTCGTACAGTAGATCGTTGTTGAAGTGAAAGCTTCTCCGGCTTTGTTGTATGCCTTGCAAGTGTAAATTCCAGAATCACGATCATAGACATCTGTCAAGTCCAAAGTGACGAATCCAAAGTCGCTGGTCATCTTAAACCTGGATCCATGTTCCAGAGCTTTTCCATTGAAGTACCACTCGATCTTCAAGTTTGGATCGTCCTTGGGCTCTACCTGACCCTCCAAATGAAGAGGTTCAGACTCGCCCAATTTGAATTCCGGCTGCAAGGGCACTGTCCAGATCGGTTTAGGATATTCTTGTTCTGGTCCAGCGTCTGGCCTCCTATATTTCGACAAATAAGCATCTTCAGCTTCTTTGACTTTCTCCAAGCCAGCCTCTCCTTGAGGATGCTGCGTCTGCAGATAGATGTTTTGTTTGCTGGTGCATTTGAGAGTTCCTGACGTCTGAGCTGATCCCTTCGAATTGGTAGCCTTAACAATGACCACTCCAGAATCTTCCTCGTAAGCATGAGTAATATCCAAAGCTACATAACCAAAGTCATAAGTCGACTTGAATCTTGCTCCAGTTGGAAGAGGTTTACCATTGATGAACCATTCGATCTTCATCGTTGGATCTTTTGATGGCTCAACGTTACATTCAAAGTGCACATTGTCACCTTCTACGCATTCAACGTTGTTCAGATGAGTGATGAACACTGGTTCCTCGTAAATAGGTTCTGGTTGTTCTGTTGAGGTGACATGAGGTTGCTCTAAGGCGTCGATCTTTGGAAGAGCATCGGGATGAAGAGTGTCACCAAGTAACCAATGACGATCGACGATCTTCAAACTGCAAGTAGACACAGCCTCTCCAAGTAGGTTCGTGGCTTTACAAGTGTAAATGGCGGAATCGTCGGGTCTTAAACCATTGATAGATAGTGTAACAAGGCCAAAATCGAAGGTACTACGAAGTCTGGTTCCAGTTTGAAGAGCCACACCGTTTTTGAACCACTCAACGCGAAGATTTGGATCTGCTCTTGGCTCTACTTGAGCTTCCAAGTATATATGTTGACCTTCCACGAGTCTGTCGTGGCTTTCGAGGTGTTTGGTGAAGACTGGAGCCTGTTGAGGCGTCGTGTCGACGAACATTTCCGGTACTTTGTTCATCTCCGCTTCTTTCAGTTGGATCTTCTGCCAAGCATCTGGCTGAAGACTTTCGGCATCGATAGCTGAGCGCGCTTTTACTTTCAGGGAAATCGAGGAAACTGCCTCGCCGGATTTGTTGATGGCTTTGCAAGTGTATACACCGGAATCCTCCGAGATTACTTTCAGGATGTCCAGGGTCACGTAGCCGAAATCGTGGCTCACGTGGAACCGAGATCCTGTTGAAAATGTTAAACATTGTGTGAAGTGAAAATTACGTTATGGTTACAGGTCATTTGATCATGTATCACAGGCGATCGATGGTTTAGATCAGATTTGAGATAGATCTTTATTACAAAACACGAAATGTAGGAAAAGACAAATTAAGAATACTGTATAGAAATGAAAGTGAAATATTTTGAAATTAACTAACTGAATACAAAAGCTTCCAGGTTTGAATTTTGGATGGGGCTTTAAATTTTCTGACTATTGAATTCCTTAATTTCAAAACTATTTAAATCTCTAAATTTTCAAAAATGGAAGAATTAATAATAATAATATGAATAATAATATTTATTGTAGTTATAATGAAATTCGTTAAAATATGTGATTATATTTTAAGAGACCTACCCATTTTTAGTTCGACTCCATTGATATACCACTCGAATCTCAAACTGGCATCGCCAACTGGAACGACTCTGCATTCGTATCTAGCCATCTGGCCTTCCCAAAGTTCCGTGGGTCCAGTCAACAATTGTGTGAAGATAGGTTTATCGAATACCTTCTCCGGTTCTTCAGAACGACTTGGTCCTTTATCAGCTTCAAGTTGGGCAATCTTACGTTGCGCTTCAGGGTGTTGGGTGTCTAATTGAATGCTTGCTTTACCTTAATATGAGAAATAGTAGACGATAATTAACGTAAGTGTCAGCTTTAAAGAAAACATATATTAGCAGAGGTCAAGTATCGATACTAACTCTTGATCTTCATCGAAGCAGTAGTAACTGCTTCACCGAGTGGGTTGGACGCACGGCACATGTACACGCCTTCGTCCTCTTCTCTCACGTGGGAGATGTCCAACGAGACGTAGCCGAAATCATGGACTTTGGTGATTCTTGAACCTGGATAATTCAGAGATAACACGCGTTATTACTCGAATTCCTAAATTTGTCAACTCTGAAACCTTCGAACTTCTAAAACTTCAGTTTCTGAAATTTGGATCCTTCACATTCTCAAATTTCGACCTCTAAAACTCTCAAATTTTCTGATAATCGAACGACGCTCAAATTACTACTCTTCTAAACTTTCTAATTCTGGGATTTTCTATCTAATTTTTAAAATTTCAAATTGCCAAATTTTCCAATACCTAAATTCCCGGATTTCTAAATTTTCCAATACCTAAATTCCCGGATTTCTAAATTTTCCAATACCTAAATTCCCAGATTTCTAAATCTTCCAATACTCCAATTTCCGTACGCTTAAGGCTTTAATTTCCTAAACTTTCGCAAACTTTAAAATCTCCAAATTTCTAAATTTTCGAGTTATTAAATATAAGTAAACAAATGCATACGATTATACTTACTTGTCTCAAGTGGGATTTCATTTCTGAACCATTCAACCTTCAACGTTGGATCTCCTACAGGAATCAATCTGCACTCGAAGTGAGCAGTGTGCCCTTCGGGAATAGCGTCGATATTCTGCAACGGTTGAGTAAAGACTGGTCTTTGCCTAGTTTGTGGTTCTGGTACGTCTGGTCTCTTCCAAGGCTGTTGAGCTTCCAATTCACGAATCTTGTCCATTCCTTCAGGACGTTGCGAGTCCAGAATAATGCTGTCCCTTGGGATAACCCTCAGCTCGATCGAGGATACGCATTGGCCAAGAGCATTGATAGCTCGTACGGAATATTCTCCTGCGTCTTCGGGAACAGCATGGCCGATATCAAGAGCCACATATCCAAAGTCAAAGGTCACGTGGAACCTGGAGGCAGATGGAAGCGGCTTGCCATTGTGGAAGAATTCGATCCTCAAGTTGGCGTCGTGGAGAGGCTCAACTTGGCACTCGAAATGGGCTGTTTGTCCTTCGTACACTTCGGTGGTACCCTAAATAAAATTTTACAATTTAATAAATAAACATTTCGAGTATATAAAAGAACAACGTGAAAATTTGAAATTTTATAATATACGTAACATTGAACGGTTGTGCTTTTATAACAGTATTCGTGTTTTTATAATAATAGTGCAAATGTTTTGGATTCTATGAAAAATGTTTTAACTATTTGATGGAAAATATTCCAAAAATTAAAATTAAAATTTTATAATATACAAGATATTAAACGTTTCTAATTTTATAACAGATAATGATATTGCAAAATTTAATTACGTACTGAGAAACATTGAAAATGTTATATTAGGTATACATAATATTAAATTTTCTGTTTTTAATAACAAATTATAAAATTTACAATTCTATGCTACAGAGAATATTAACAAAATATAAATTTCTATAATTAGGAAAATATTTAGGATTTGTAATTATATAAATTGTTATGAATTCTTTACCCTGAGTTCGGTGACGAATCTTGGTGGTGTCACTGGTGGTTCTTCCACTTCTAAGCGGGCTGGACGTCCTTGAGCCTCGAGTTCACGAATCTTTTCGAGGCCATCTGGATGTTGAGTGTCTAGGAGAATACTGCGGCGAGCTATGGAACAAATTTTATATTAAAAATATTTTTCTCAAAAATACCAATAAATATTTACGAAAATATAAATTACTATTCCGGTTTATCCATCGATTATTCTCTTTTCTATTATCGGCTCAAGGTTTATTTTCTATTCCTTCAAAAGTGACACGTCGACTATAATTACGAACTTTCGGTCTCGTACAAATATTACAAAATTCATCTTTTCTCCTACGATATCTATTGTCTCTAAAATCCATCTCCGATTTTCTTCTCGATTCTAAATAACCTTCATTTTTATCACTACGAATAGTACTCTTAAAACGGTTCCTTTCACATAAACAGTTTTTGTGTATTTTACTAGAATCCATAAATTGTTTGCCTCGTCTGGAGTTCGTGAAAGAAAACGAACTGAATCTAGGTTTCACAGCCGATAGATTTCCTCTTGGAAAATTCGAAGGCGGAGACGATACTCTTTTTCTCTGATAGTGTTCGAACTTGTCAATTTTTTTCAGAGGTTTCCATGGGGGAAAACGAGGAAGGTGGTAACGTTTGTCTTTTGCTAAGAATTCGAGTAATTTCTAGTTAGAAACTGATGTTAGAATCTTCACTTAAATAAAAACAAAATAAAAGAATTAAATAAAAAAAGGTAAGAAATATTCAATTAAATCGCGTTGCATTTGAAATCTATCAATTCTAATTTCTTCCTTCTTATCGTACTCGTTACGAAAGCTTGAATTTTAAATCGGACCACTTACAGCCAACTTTGATGGTGCAAGTGTTGACAGCCTCGCCAGCTAAATTGGTAGCCTTGCACATGTAGGTACCAGAATCTTCGGCATATGTATAAAGAATATCAAGAGCCACATAACCAAAGTCGTGTGTTTTGCGGAAGCGATGTCCTGTTCTCACAGCAACTCCATTTACGAACCTGTATGACAACGTTCAATTCGTCCAAATTAAACACGACGTTTGTATTAATTAGACTTAAACATTGAACATCAGTAGACTGCGGATTTTTATGCAATTTTATATTTTTAATACTATTTTAATACTATCAAATGAAGTGCAATCTACATAATAATTTATTTCTTTCATTCAACGTTATTTAAACAAGCACTTCGCTTGGAGAATACTTTTTATATTATGTGGATTTTGTACATTTTTGCTTTTTTAGATGCTTCAAAAATGCATAAAATTCAGCAGTTTAAATTTAATTAGAGTTGCATTGTACGTTAATGAAATTCAATAAATTCTAATTGATCGATTTCGTTACCATTCTATCTTTAGATTTGGGTCGTTGATGGGTTCGACGCGGCATTCCAAGTGAGCGTGTTCGCCCTCCTTTAGATCCAGGTTGTTCAATGGCGTAAGGAAAACAGGCTTCTGGTGTACAACCTCTTTTTCAATCTCTTTCTTCACTTCTACAGTCTCTAGCTCGCGAATCTTCTGCAAACGCTGAGCGTCTAACGTGTCCAAATACAGGCCTTGTTTCGCTGTTTGAAAGAATAGACAATTCTTTTCAAATGAATTTTTACACAAGTACCGAGCAACTTGTAAATTTTGATATAAGTCGAAAGGTTATAACATTTGTTCCATATTCGAGACAGTCAAATGTCTAGTAATTCCTAAGATTTGCATTTATGGTAACAAAAAGCTATAGAGAAATTCTCTAGATAATATTATTATCTCGATTAATCTCGGAAAATTAAAAGACTACTATCACATAAGCTTTTTAAAGTGTAAAATATTTCTCAATCTTCAAATAATGTTTGCTAGCTTTCTAAATCTATCACATCGCGATATATAAATTTTTCAATTATAAACGCCACTCATTAGTTTGCAAAATTCTCAACAACAGTAAAACATTCTTCCAATTTCTTAAATTTCTTAATCTATAAAATTCTATTCCCAAATATCCTAAACTTCTTAATCCACAAGGTATTAGCCCCCGATATCTTAAATTTGTTAATTTAGAAAATACTATCCCTCGATATCCTAAATTGTTTAATCCGCAAAAGGCTTGTTCCAAATTTCTTTAAACACTTACAGTCAACGCTGATGACGCAAGTGGTGACAGCCTCGCCAACAGCGTTTCTCGCCTTGCACATGTAAGTTCCAGAGTCTTCCGGATAGGCGTAAAGAATATCGAGAGCCACGTAACCAAAGTCATAAGTAGTCTTGAATTTATGTCCTTGAGGAATCGGTCTGCCATCTCTGTACCATTCAACCACCATAGTAGGATCGTTGACAGGCGTTAGAGTCGCCTCGAGATGGGCGCTTTTGCCTTCAGGCAGATGTTCGATGTTCTTCAATGGACGACCGAATTTCGGTTTCTCAGCGATGATCAAGTCCTCTTCGTCTACGCGTTTATAACGCGAGTCGTCTTCTAGGTACTGTATTTTCTTCAGGGCACTTTCGTGTTGAGTTTCGCGAATAATCGAGGAGCGAGCTGCAACGTGGCATTTATGCAATTATCCATTCCCTTTCGTTATATTAATTTCGCTTGGAGGACAGAAGGGTCGAGAATAATCGTAGAGATCGTTCTTTTCTCGTATTTCGTGGACATAGAAACGTACAAGAGGTGTGAACGAGTAAAGAATAAATATAAAACAATGGGTAGAAAACAAGGATGAAACATCGAGAAAAGGGTGGTAATTCACTGTGTGTACAATTTACAAAAGCGGAACTACGTATTTAAGCGACGGAGAACTAGAAGCGTTGGAAAAACAGGGTCTCTAGGTTACACAAGGTGCTTGGTTACATCCACCTGCTGTCCCCGTGCGTGATTTCAACGTGGGCGTTCGTAGAAGTATCGCTCTTTCCATTGTGACTTAATGGTTATTCGTTTTATAAATCACTTTGAAAGTCGGCAATATTTTTCAAGGTTCGAGAAAGCTGTTAAAAATACTTTTAATCAGAGAACAAGTATCTTTAAAACTTTCTGTACACAGAATATGATAATCGTTTACTACGGAATACGATATAATTTTAGCTCGTTTTTAACACCTTCGATACAGTTTCGACATTATCATTATCTATATTCGTGTCAATATTATTACTTTTCATTTTTATTTTTCAACGATTCAACACCTGTTCCATGCACCTTCGAAACAGAAGCAAATAAAAATGATTTCTTCAATATTCCTCACGAAGGATGAGAATCGTATAAATCCTCCTCCACTGAAGCGACAACCCTTAATCGACATCGAATAATTTCTATACGATAACACTAATGTACATTATCGTATATTACCGTACCGATATTAACTTGCAGTAACCGTAAATTAATTTAAGAAATGATCGCGATACTTCCACCCCGCCACCCTCGACTTACACAGCATGGAAAATCCTCGAGGGAGATCCTCGTCTCTGTTTCACCCTCGACTACTTACATTTCACGTCAAGATTAATCGAGCTCTTCGCCGATCCCAGTCTATTGGTGGCCTGGCAGGTATAGGTGCCAGAATCTTCAGCATATACCGTGAGCACGTCCAACGCAGCGAATCCAAAGTCACAAGTCGTTCTGTACCTGTGACCGGTGGATAATGGTTTCCCATTGTGGAACCATTCCACCTTCATAGTTGGATCGGGGTAGGGTTCGATACGACACTCATAGTGTGCGCTTTGTCCCTCGACCAAGCTGGTAGGTCCGTTTAGTTGGACCGTGAACGATGGTTTCTCCTTTACCACGATCTCTTCTTCTTCGCGTCGTTGATACCTGCTGGTGTCCTCCAGCGCCTGGATCTTCGACAACGCGCTCTCGTGCTGCGACTCGAATTGCAGGGCCGCCTTGGCTGTGTTCGGGAATAGGTTTGTCAGTGTGTCGTTGTACACGTGTCGTGAATAGCGGTGACATGTTCGATCGAGGTGAAAATGAGGTATGGATACTTTTAGTGTTTCTTTCTTTTTTTTTTTTCATTTTTTAGGACGATTTTTTTGCGGTTTGCGAAAATTACATTTTCGCTGGATGTTACATCGGGCGATGGATCGTCTTTGGTGTGATGTAGGTTCATGTTTGATTTCGATGGGAGATTAATCCCTTTGCTACTGAGTCTGAATTTGTTTGACTTTGTCTGCGAGTGACCACATCTTTGATGGAATTGTTCGTTTGATCGTTGGTGTACATAATTGACGTTTAACGGAATTATTGATCATTAACGTGGTATAAATTTGTGCCAAGGGAATTAAAGTCGAGGTGCATGAGAATATACTGCACGGAGAAAAATAGATTTCTATTTAGAAAATTTAGAAAATTGCATAGAAACGTAATATGTAGAATGAAACTTGAAATGTATTGGAATGTATGTGGTTGTTAAGAACCACTGTTTATTTATTTATTATAGTAAAGTATAGTTGAAGTGAATTTTCCATAGCAAAAGGATCAACTCTAACTGATCATTGTTCAGTCAGTCATCGTTTCATCTTAATAAAAAATTTCGAGAGATATTAAATATTTGGTATAAAATATGAAGACATAAAATACGGGTCAGTGAAAAAGCAAAGTATTATATTAAAAAATGATTTGTACGTGATCGATACGAAATGTCTACAAAAATTATAATCTTAATGTGTGATGAACGATAATGTATGTGAAATAATTGTTAAGAAAACTCAGCTGCGGCCAAGAATAAAAGATCTTCTTCTGCATTTCTTCGCGAATTTCGTAGTACAAAAAAGTATATTCGTGGAAGCGTCCAAAAAAGTTCTACCAACACTTCACCAAAAAAAAAAAAAAGAAAAAAATAGGAAAAATCGCTACACACAAAAATACAAAAATATCTACGTGTAAGCAGCTGCTTCTACACGTTTTGAAAGCTACATTATAGCTTATGAGAAGCGGTACCGAAATCGAAGCCTCATTTTCAAAATGATTTTCCGTTCTGCGCACAATCTATACTCACACTGGACGAAAAGTGTCGCTGATGTTACAGCCTCTCCAAGATCATTTACTGCACGGCAAGTGTAGGTACCTGAGTCTTCAGGGTTCACGTATTTCATGTTTAGAGCGACGTATCCGAAATCGTGCATCGTTGTCACGCGATTGGCTATTGAAAAGATAGTAATTTATTTTATTTCCGATAGATTTATTGTTTGAGTGAAATTCGGATGTAATTCAAATCGCAATAAAATAAAGCAAAGCAAAAATTAGAAATTTTTAACGAAACTTTTAAGCTATAGAAAAATAAGTAATTATCAATTTAATCTATTGCAGCGTAACTTATTGTAAATTAAAAACTCTAAAAGATCGTTCGAAATTGGAATATACAGAGAAAATTTATTTCGGGATTAATATTCTAAAATTTATTTTGAGATAACACGCAGAAGAATTGTCAACTTAATTCGCTGCAGTTTATTGTGTTTATTGTCGGATTAGAGAATTGAAGTATTTGCCAAAATTACAGTACGCGTGGAAAAATGAATTTTGAAATTATAATACGTTGCAACGTAACTTACAAGCTGCTATCGGAACTCCATTTCGCAGCCACTCGACTTTGAGCTTTGAATCTCCGACAGGTATCACTCGAGCTTCGAAATGAGCCGCTTGATTTTCAGCGACTTTCAAGTCCTTGATCGGCATCGTGAAAACTGGTGCTTGAGTAACAATTTCCTCGGTCGTAGTTTTACGTTGGTATCTCGAGGTATCCTCCAAGTAATGAAGACGTTGAAGTGTCTCTTCATTTTGGCTTTCCGTGTAAATTGACTTTTTCGCTGCGTGGTAAAATAAAAAAAATGAATACCTCAGTTACGAACGTCAGGCAAAAAGTTCGAGTAAAAACAGCACGTTATCAAATCTTTTATTCCATTAACTTCTTGAGAATTATTAACATATATATGACTTATCTGTTTAATTTAAGCATATTTTCAACAAATATACTCAAGCATTATCGCGGATAAATATTCTTGAGTTACATGTGTGTCTTGAGTTATTCTCTACGCGACTAGCTATGTGTTCATGTGCTTCATGACTATTTTATATATTTATCTGATTTTCTGTTTTTCATAAAATCGTCTCATTTTAATAATTAGATCTTCTTTTGAAAATTTATTTTTTAAACTTACTACCGATAGAATTTTCTAAAAAAAAAATCTATCTATATACTGCAAAATTTGTCACGCACTTGACTTATAAATATAAATTTCTCCAAATTCCGTGATTTCTAATTCAAGTTCCATATTTAAATCACCGTCACACAAATACCATAAGATAAATTTCCTAATCTAAATTTTATATACTACTAATGTTTATTAGTAGTTTATTTATTAGTATAAATTAAATACTAAATTTTCTAATCTAATACTATAAATTTTACATCATAATATTATTAAAATACATTTAAACGTCTTTATTTTTTATCATAAAATTATAAAATCGTAAAGAATTATAAAGAAAATACTATAAACTTTACATCATAATATTATTAAAATACATTTAAACTTCCTTACTCTTTTATGATAAAATTATAAAATCGTAAAGAATTATAAAGAAAATACTATAAATTTTACATCATAATATTATTAAAATACATTTAAACTTCTTAATTTTTTTATGATAAAATTATAAAGTCATAAAGAATTCATATCTATTTTATTAATTTCAACGAAGCATTTCAAAATCAAAAGCTAACAAAGAAAGAGAGGGGGACTTACAGTGCACGACTGCAGTTGCAGATGTAATCGCCTCTCCTATGATATTCTTCGCTCGGCAGGTGTAAGTACCAGAGTCTTCAGGATAGGCGTACATGATATCCAAGGCCACGAAACCAAAGCTATTAGTCTCGACGAATCTTGAGCCAGCTTTCACAGGCTTATTATTATGGAACCATTCGACTTTCATCGTTACATCAGACACAGGGATCAACCTGCACTCGAAGTGTGCTCTTTGACCTTCTTTGATCTCCACGTTGTTCAAGGAGGTGGTGAAAATTGGAGCTTGAGTGGTTGTTTCCTCGATATCTTCTCGGCGTTGGTATCTCGATCTATCTTCGAGGTAATGAATTTGTTCCAGGCCAATCTCGTTCTGAGTGTCTGTCAGAACTTGTGCGGTTGATCGACAAGTTAGAGTGCATGACACTTCGTCGCTGCCAACCAAATTCACAGCGCGACACGTGTAGGTACCCGAGTCCTCGGCGATTAGGTCGATTACATCCAGAGCAACGTAGCCAAAATCGTGGATTGGACGGAATCGGTGTCCTAGAATTGAGAAATTACATCTTGAGTTAGAAAAAATAAGAATATAAAAAGAAAAACATCCTTTTTATCGTAGAATTGGAGAGTTCAGAAACTCTTCATTGCAATTGTACTTTTTTGACAAAATAGGATCAAGTGAAGCCTGAAGTAGTTAGATCTGAAATATTAGACTGCAATATTTTTGTTGTAGTGGCGAATGGAAAAATCAATTGAGAGAAAACAAGTAAGAAATCTTTGTGATTGAAAATACAGGTGTCATGATATTATATTAGGTTGTCCAAAAAGTTTCTTTCGTTTTATAAGGAAGTAATAGACGCACAATCTTTTCTGTTTTACATTAGTTTATTGAATTACGCACGAACATAATAATAATAAAATGGATCATACCTAATTCAATAAAATAATATAAAACAGAAATTGTTGTTCGTCTATTATCACCTTGTGAAACGAAAGAAACTTCTCGGACAACCTAGTATGTTTCTCTCAAGGAATAAGAAAATGAAATTTCGAGAAGAAGAAAGAAGGTTAAACCCCGAGTTCTAAAAATCAAAGCACTACGAGTTTATCTAACACCTATTTAATTAACACATTCAATTATAATGTGAAAATCCAATTAGATCTACAACTACATCTAGTTTGGATCTATTGGGTTGGCAACTAAGTTATTGCGGATTTTGTCATTAGGTGGCTTTGACAAAATCCGCAATCACTTAGTTACCAACGCAAATATATGTAATTTGATAGATGCAATAGCTAGTTTCTATCTCAAAATTCTTACGGATCATCAAGCGTTTAGATCATTGATAAACGCAGACTCTTATTTCTATAAAGTCCATCTATAAATCCGAAATCTTAAAGATTCATTGCTTAAAATATTATTAAGAAACTTCATTTACCTATTGTAACCGGACGACCGTTCTTGAACCATTCAACTTTCAAGTTCGAGTCCGTTACAGGTTCCAGTTTGCACTCGAAATGAGCGTGTTGTCCTTCACGAAGATTCTCTTGATTTTTCGGAGCCGTGATGAATCTCGGTTTAACATTGACCACTTCGTCAACCAGTTCCTGTCTCTTGTATCTGGAAGCATCTTCCAAGTATTGTATTCTTTCCAAACCTTCAGGATGTTGAGACTCCAGCAGCAAATCTTTCTTAGCGTGTACTCTCACTGAACAGGAAGTGACGGCTTCTCCCAGTTGATTTCTAGCTTGGCAGGTGTACACGCCTGAATCTTCAGGATAAACGCCCAAGATGTCAAGGGCGACGTAGTCGAATTCGTAAGATGGTCTGAATCTGTGGCCAGTCTTCACTGGTCTGCCATTGACGAACCATTCCACTTTCATGCTGGCATCGCCAACTGGCTGAAGACGACACTCGAGGTGAACGTTGGTCAGCTCCACCGTTTCGATGTTGTGCAAAGGACGAGTGAACTGCGGGGGCTGCATCACTGTCACATCTTCTTGCTGGGTCTTGCGATATCTGTGCGTTGAAACGTCAGTTTATATGACTATCATGACAATAATAAAGGCTTTATATCGTATTATTTATACTTGATATATTGTACTTGGTACTTGATACTCGGTAATTCTGCTTTTGTGAATTTCGAAATTTTATCGTCCACAAACGTAATTACTGTCCAACATCTTAAGAAATGTGCAAGTAATTTCCATGGGTTTACGTATGCCGAAGGAAGTTTTTGGAAGTAATCGTAAATTAGGTTTCGTAAATTAGTTTTCTGAGCCACTCGTGTAATACACATTTTTTAGAATTCAAATCGAAGACCCAATTCGATTGTTCAACGAAAGAAGAATATTTGATATTCTTTTATTAAAAAGTAAGGAATTGTAGAAGCATGTAAGCATTGAAACTAAATGAAATTACTAAATTTAAAGTAAATCTAAAAATTTAGTTTAACTTCTCATAAAAAATATTCGAGTCTAGAAAAGGGAAGAAGTTTGAATTTCCAATTGATTTTCGACCAAATCGCTTTTTGGAAGTCTTCGCATAGATTTTGGTCTTATGATACCCTTAACGCTATCTACACATAATACAAATTTAAATATACCAATACAGATAGACTAAATTATATTTAAACTGTTAGAACGAAAATAAATAAACGCTCGTATATATACTGACGTATCTTCGTCCCATTAAAAGAGAACGTTAAATTCGCCAAAAATATCTACATATTTTTAGCGCTCGTAAAAGCAAAAATTCCATACCTCATTTTATAATTCTACTATAAATTCCATTAAATATTACAAACCTCGATGAATCTTCCAGCATTTGAATCTGTTCGAGCGATTGCTCGTGTTGAGTTTCGGTAACAACATCGGACTTTCCGATTACTCTGACGCAGGCTGAGGTATGTGCAGTGCCAAGATGATTGGTAGCTCTGACGGTATATTCGCCAGAGTCGAGGATAGTCGAATGCACGATGTCCAAAGCGACGAAACCAAAATCGTAGTAAGTTCTAAATCTGGAGCCAACGGTAACTGGACGACCATTTTGGAACCATTCGACTCTCATCGTTGGATCGCCCATGGGTTCTAAACGGCATTCCAAATGAATGTTCTTGCCCTCGCTCACTGGTTTAGGGTCGCTCAATGGCTGCACGAATATTGGCTTTGATTTTGAAATTTCCTCGATGTGATATTGAGGCTCGACGAATTTCGATTCTTCGAGACGCTGAGTCTTCTCGTAGGAAGTGCGATGCATACTGCTGGTATCGACGCTTGAGCGTGCTATTATTAAAAAAATAAGATTATATTAGAATATATATTCGATACTATATAGTTTTGCTATATATTGTATTTAATATTCTATACTTTTGCTATATATACTATATCTAATATTCTACGATACTATTGTATAAATCTACGACTGATATTATAAAATTTAATTTTAAGTACTATAAAGTAATTCCCTGATTCAATTGTTTTCCGAAATTCAAGATAAAAGTTGTTGCAAATTCGAGATTGCGATAGAACTATTTTATTATCTTCGATCTATTTCGTGAAATGTATTGGATCGTCTAGACGCGCGAAGAAAGAACAAAATTGTCTATAAGAATAAATTGTTCAGAGATAGTTTATTTAAAAAAATAAAATAAAATAATAGATAATTATATAATACACTTGGAAAGAAGACTTCAAAGATTCTAAATATAACTAAGCATAACTAAACCGAAGATACTATTTCATCAAAGAATTGAAAAATCTCATTAAGACACAACTAGAACGAATATACGCGTCCATTTTATCGTAAATGTATGAATATTTATAAACACGCTGCAGAACGACGATTTTTAACATTTATCTACATTGACCTGCTTACTGTTTCTCACGATACACCTATGTATAACGAAATTTCAAAAACTTACTCTCCACGATCATCGTGGCGGACAATTTAGCTTCTCCAAGAGCATTTCTAGCGACCACAGTGTAAGTACCAGCGTCCTCGGGTCTAACCTGAAGAATATCTATAGCCACGTATCCAAAGTCGTGATACGTTTGAATTCTATTTGCAGCAGTGATAGGTTTTCCATTGTGGTACCATTCGATTGTCATAGTTAAATCGCTCTGAGGCTCCACACGAGCCTCGAAATGAGCACGTTGACCTTCAACGATCTTGTTGGTACCCTTCAGGGTGCCCAAAAATCGTGGTGCTTGAGTTACTTGTGTTTCTTCTTGAACCTGTCGCGAATATCTGCTGGAATCTTCCAAAGTTTGAATCTTCTGAAGTCCGGTCGGATGTTGACTGTCATAGATGACATCGTTCTTGCTGATGACGCTCAATTGAGCGGTTGTATGTGCTTCACCGACGCGGTTGTATGCGCGGCAAGTGTATATACCAACATCGTGAATCGTTACGTATTTGATGGTCAATGCCACGTAACCGAAGTTGAAGAATGTCGTGATCCGTGAACCTGAAGGAAAAATTTGCGTTCGTGTGATTGAAATTATCGAAATGTTGGATTTCTTGACACTTGGCATTGGAGAGTTTTGTAATTTGAAAATTCTATATTGAAATTTTGCATGAAAATTCCGAACATATATTTCTAGGGGTTTCAAGGTCTTAGAATTTTGGAATTATAGAATTCTGATACCTTGCGATATCGTAATTTTAGTTCAATTTCTGTTGTAAAATTCTAGAATTCCAGACTTTTGGGATTGAAAATTTTGGGATTATAGAATTCCACGATTTTGTAATTTCTAACTTTCTAATTATTTTTTTTCTTTGAAACGGCACGAATCTTACATTTTAATATTTCAGAACTGCAATATTTTAACCTAAAATTGTCCTAAAATTTGATTGCTTTACCAATTTCAGAATCTTCAATTTTTAGCATCGAAAGATCGTAAGATCTTTAATTTCACAATCTCATAATCTTCACAATTCTGATTGTAATACTCTTAGGATTCTACGATGCTTTTCCACGATTCTATGATCTAAAAATTCCATAACTCCAAATATTATGTATCTAAGTGTAAAAGATTTATTCAATTACAACATGCAGCATATTTTGAGTACGCGATGCAACAGAATACAGAAAAAGATTCTACTTACTTGCTTCTACAGGGCGTCCGTCCTTGAGCCATTCGACTCTCAAATCAGAGTCGCCGACTGGTTCTAGACGTGCTTCGAAATGAGCAAATCCGCCTTCTCGTATGTTGTTTTGATCCTTGATAGGAGATTTGAATTCCGGTGGGCTAGTCGGTTCAGGCTGTTGCTGTACGTATTTCTGGTGCATAGCCTGTTGATAGGCTTCCAATTCCTCGGCAGCCTCGATATACCTTTGTTGCTCGGGGATTCCCAGATCAGTAGTAACGCTCGTGCGTGCTGCAATGATCCAACAACGCGTACAATGTAATTAAATATTCTTTCAAATACTATTATTCAATATATAGAGACGATGTTATTTCACGACATTTACCAAAGACACGAAGAGACGCGGAGCTGACGGCCTCTCCCAAGCGGTTCACAGCTCTGACAGTATAAGAACCGGCATCTTCAGCTCGTAGGTGCAATATATTGAGCGAGACGTACCCGAAGTTGAAGATGGTTGTGATTCTTGAGCCTAGGTATAATTATTATTCGTTAAAATCTTGATCGTTGATAAAATTTGTAAAAAGAAAAAATGCGAGAAATAAAGAAAAGACAGATGAACAGAATTTATGTAAATATTGTTAATAGTTAATTATATTATATTAAATAATGAATTGTTAATTATTAAGAATAACATAGAAATTTTAATATTGTTGATAATTTGGATAAATTGAAAATGTACTACTTACTAGCTGTGATTGGCCTGCCATCCTTGTACCACTCCACTTTCATCGTGGGATCGCTTACAGGTGTCAGTTGCGCTTCAAAATGAGCGTTACGACCTTCCTGTAGCTCTCCTAGATCCTGGAGTGGTCGGATGAAGGCCGGCCGCTGTGAAGAGATCTCCTCCACACTCTCCTGCCTTTGATACTTGCTGTAATCCTCGAGCTGTTGAATATATTGAAGGCTGTCGGGGTGTTGGCTAGCCTGTTCGATTGTTGCGCGTGCTACAATGAGATTTTTTTATTATTTAACATTGTCACAATTTTCTGATCTTGAGAGAACTTTGGAAGCTTCCGGATCGTGAGAACAGAGAGATAGGAAATTTAAGTAAGTAACGAGAACTCACGTGTCACGCTGAGGGTAGCTCGAGATTCGGCGACTCCGGTCGAACTCACGACGCGGCATAAATATTCGCCGCTGTCTTGAAGAACTATGCTAATTAAGTCGAGAGAGATGAAGCCAAATCGGAAGATAGAAGTCGCACGGGAACCTAAAATCGATAAATATGACAAAATTGATAAACTGAAAGATTTCAAGTTCGAAGATTCGAGACTTTGGAATTTTAAAAATTTGGAGATTGACAAATTTAAAAGTTTGAAATTCCGAACATACGAAGATTCAACGATTCAAACATTGAAATATTGAACGATCTTTGCAATATTACATTAATATTTCAAGAAAATTACTTACTCGCATCAAGAGCTCGTCCATTGACGTACCACTCTACCCTCATGGTGGGGTCGCCCACCGGTTCGATTCTGGCCTCGAAGTGAATTCGTCCACCCTCGATCTGATGGACGTCCTTCAATGGTATGATAAAACGTGGTGGAGGATAAACTCTATCTTCCTCGGGTGGAGGCAAATATGGCTTGGCGCGTTCCACGTGTCTCAGATAAATCACTTCGGGGCCAGGCGCTGGTCTGTAATCGATTTTATCGTTACCTCCAGTTTTTATAAACGAGATATAAATTTCATTAAAACCCTACCATCTATTTTCCTTTGGTTTGCGTAAAAATAAAATTGTAATATTTTAATATTTCGTTTGATCAAATTTTAATATTGGATTTTCAAATCCAATATCATATAATTATATTATTAAAAATATGTGTTAGAAAATAAACGAATACGATGTTTAAATGGCAATTAACTTTGCACAAATAGAATGGAAACTTACTCTGGTTCGATGACTTTCGTCGGTCGGGGTAAGTTCAGGCGTCTTGGTTCGGGGGCTACTCCTTTCGGTGTTTCCACGAAGAGCCGTGCTCGGGTGGCGGTAGAGCCAGCTACGTTCTGCGCCGTGCACTGGTACCAAGCAGCATCTGACATTTTTGCGTAGGGTATATCTAAAGTTGATGCTCCGCTACCATCCGTTGAAATGCGCACATCCGGTCCAGGTGTTATCGGCACTCCATCCTATGTTAATAGATATCAAGAAAATTTATTTTTATCGCTCCTTCCCATTCTCTCATTTTTATTTTTTTTTTTTTTTCACGTCCATTCGACGTTCGACATTGTTATTCAAAGCATAGCATAAACAATATCTCAAGAAACCTCGCCCATAGATGCAAAAAGGCTGAGTTTCTGGCGAATTTAATTTTCGTTTCATTTCTAAGAATAAGTCAGGATTTTTTAGAATTGTTATTTCAATTTAATCGAACCATCTTTTAAAACCGACGTCGACGAACAATTGTAGTTTTCGAACGAAGAACTTTATCTTTCAGGAAAACCAGTGTGTGTTCATTTTTAAACGCTAATTAACTCACCTTCTGCCAGGTGATACGCGGTACAGGAGTGCCAACTGCACGAGCCATGAAAACAACCGGTTCTCCCTCTTTTACATTCGTCGTTGTGAATCGTTCCACGAATTTTGGCGCGACAACTTGTTCTTTCTCGATCACGTTCAAGTTACACTGGAACGAGGTTTCGCCAGCCTTGTTCCTAGCGACACAGGTCACGACGCCGGCGTCCGCGCGGCTCACGTTCGTGATCATCAATGAATTATTACCAGACTCGTTCACGAGGATCTTGTGGGTCAGGTCGTTGACTACTTGCTGACCGTTTATGTACCATGTCACTTCGGGATACGGACGGCCGGTTACGCGACAGTCAAACCTGAAAGTCACGTGTTATTCTTCCATGTGATTCTTAATTTCCTCATTTTGAGAATTGTCTCTACGTAGAGAAGAATGGTAGGGCGATGTAAAAGTGGAAAGTAGGTAAAGATAGAGTAACATAGAGCAGTATAATGAATACTATCCTATTTTATACAATGCTATATTTTATAACTGGTACTATATTTTATCTACTAATAATAAAATATTGGTCAGCAATCTTTTTTTCTTAATTTATTAGCAAATAATAAAATATTGGTCCAATTGTTAATTAACCAGCGGTAGAAATATTCTTCTGTGTCTTTTTTACGATTTTAAATTTCTATCAGATGGATAACATCTTTTTTGCAACACTAAATGAAAAGAATGAAATTACAAGATAGCATCAATTTTTATGAAGCATATTTTCACGTAAGCTGCAAGATTTTTAAGTTGTCAGAAGACCGAAAGTAATAACAATAACAGACTAAAGGATCTGTTTCGTTCGATGACTCTTTGCGTAGCTTGAAATCTATTCCTCGGTCGAGGCTGCCACTTGCTACTTCAACATAATTAATTGGATCGCAATAATCCTAAGGAACTGTCATAGGACGAGGCTTTTTGATTTACAGTTAAAGCCGTTAAGTGGCATAAAACGTCCTCGAGTCAAGAGGTTCCTTATGGTTATTGCTCCATCAGTTAAAAATTGGGGAAACGTGGGTTTTCCCATTGGGGACCAATGGTAGGGCAATCTTCACCGAGCAAGAGTTTTCCTTTGCAATAGCATCGTCACCGGACTTCTCTGGATCTACGACTCCAGATCAGTCGACATCCCTTGACTGGTTCATCGACTTTAAAACAGTCAACGTCTCTTTACCGGGTTCTCACCCTTCAATCATTCGCCTATTCAACTTATACTAACTAACTATCTTGTTCACAAAGTTGTTGCAAATGTATACTACATTTAAACTGTTAACCAAGCGTTATACTAATTCAATCACCCCTATTATCCCAACCGAAATAGAGGATTGATCTGTTCGTGGCGTCGATTGTGAAATCGTAACGGGAATTTACGACTCCCGTTGACGCGTTTCCTAGCGATCGCGTCACCCCGCGACTGGTCGATAAAACAACAAGTATAGTACGAATATTGAAGACACATATTTTCCTACCACCGTTGTAAGATTTTTAAAATTTCAAAAAATAACTAGTATCTTCCTCAAAATTGAACAATTCGAAAGTATAGGCGAAGCGTACCTGGTCATTTTTCCTTCGGTGGCATCGCGATCGGTGCACGTGCGAACGAAATTCGGCGGCAGTACTTTTCCAGAGTCGGATTCGCCAGTTGTTTCAACTTGCTGAGTTTTGATCGTTTCTCTTGGAGCTTGATAGGCCTGATCCACTTGATCGCTGGATTCAATCGCCAGATATGCAGAGCTGACGGTGCAACCCTGAGGATTTTCCGAGAGCAAAGTGTAATGGCCACTGTCTTCCGGCAGGGCGACTCTGATCCTCAAGGTAGCTTGCTGATTCGAGTGGCTCATTTCCACGCGTTGTGATTCGCGGATCCTCTGACCGTTTTTGAACCAAGTTATCTGAAATAGAAAGTGGAATTGTATAGAAAATTATTTTAGCAAATATATTTAAGCAACATCGTTCTTTATAATTTTCTAAATAGACCGAAGACGTTTATGCAAATTCATATCACGAGAATAAGCGAAGAAATTAATCTTAATTGTTCGATTCTTTAAATGTTATAGTAAAATTATAATAATATCGTAAAACAAAATTATGATTCGAGTGGCTTATTTCCACTCGTTGTGATTCGCGGATCCTCTGATCGTTTTTGAACCAAGTTAACTGAAATAGAAAGTGGAATTGCATAGAAAATTATTTTTAGTAAATATATTTAAGCAACATCGTTCTTTATCATTTTCTAAATAGACCGAAGACGTTTATGCAAATTCATATCACGAGAATAAGCGAAGAAATTAATCTTAATTGTTCGATTCTTTAAATGTTATAGTGAAATTATAATAATATCGTAAAATTAAATTATGATTATTATTTTATTGGAAAGCTAAAGAAAGAAAACCTGAATGAAGACTTGCTATTATAATGAAACGTTCTGTACATTTCTGCACGTTACGTGCATTCCGTATATTTTTGCACATTTGAGTTTGCCATAAATGCATAAACATCCTCTGCTGACTCGTGTCTCTCCATTCTCTTATTTCTTACGATGGTTTAATTTTTCTCTTTGTTCTTCGATTTCATTCGAAATCTATCAAAATGCCTACGTATTTTCGTTTTGTTCTTTAGAAAAATCAAGTCTCCTAAACTAAAATCTTTAGAGAAATATACCAAATCTCAAATATTAAATAAAGACAAATTATAAAACACGAACAAATTAAAAACATCATCAGCTTACTCTTGGTTTCGGATTTCCCGAGATCTTCGCAGTGAAAACGGCATCGGATCCCTCGACAAGCTTCGAGTTTCTGGGCTTCTGCGTGATTTGCGGAGGTGCAACCGGTCCCAGACTACGATCTACCACCGTCGAAATCTGCACGTCGGATTCGCCCACGAAACGACGAGTGATCGACTCTCGAAACTCCGTTTCCCGCAGCAGTCTGTATTCGAAAGTGTCCACCTGCAAATTAGTCATACTATTATCCTTCGTTCAACCATAAATCAAAAAAAAAAATTGCCAAGAGATAAATTTCTTCTGTATGTATATTTGTTTCTTATGCTTATTTTCAGTCGTTCTTATGTTTCTTCGTATATATTATATATATATATATCTATCCTTGAATAAATGGATAAAATAGCAACCTTGAAATCTTCGATGCTGATGGAAGTTCCGTTGACGTAGCTTCGTTTATCGATCGTTTGTTGATAACTACGTTGTTGAACGCTTTGTGTTCCTGTTTGAGTCTTCTGTTCGGTGGACTGGAAGGTCTGAGCATATTCCTTTCGGAAACCCATCTGTTGTTGTTGTGGAGGTCCAAATCCTTCTGGTTGAATGTAAACGGAGCAGATTGCTTCGCCTAAAAAGAAAAAAAAAATATATATATATGGTGCAATAATATTTTAATTTTATTTCTATTTATTCAGTGAATAGTTTCTCAAAGAATATTTTTATATTCATTTATTCACAAAATGAAGAGTTAATGCGTATCACTGGCTAACTCCAAGCGGCATAGAAAATGTTGATATAAATCATGTAATCGTAGAAAGTATTCTTCTTATTCGCGGATAAAAGCAGAACTTATTGGAATGTTTGTTTTTATAGACTTGCACTCGGCATACGTAATGGAAGTTTCAATTATAAAACTCTAATAAACGTTTATGATTGCGATCTACTATATAATCGAGGTAAAACTCTCCTCAGTACGAAATGGCAATTTAATTCTATCCAGTTTTAGTCTACGTATCTATATTTCAAAATAATTTAACAAGCACTCTATTGGAAAAGAGCACGTGAAACTCTTTAATTAGTTGGAACACTGATTTTTTAATACGAGCTATACATCGACTAAAATAAAATTGTACGTTGAAAATATTTGAAAAATAGTCTCACCGTATTGATTTTTAGCACTGCACGTGTATTCGCCCTCGTCCCCAGGACCAATTTGATTAATTTGAAGCGTGACAGCTCCGGTCTTCTCATCGTAAGACATTCGAATTTTCCATGATTCCAACAACGGCGCACCCTTGTGCGTCCAGGATACCGTGGGCTTTGGATTTCCTCGGACACGTCCCTCGAAAATCGCGTTTCCACCCTGCGCGAATCTGGCGTTCTTAAAGATCTGTTCGAAGACCGGCGGCGATGGATCGCCGGGTCTGCCGGTAAATCTGTAAAGAGAATTATGAGAAATATTATTTTAATTTAAATTCCATGTCTATTAATTGTCGTGTAACATTAAATCAAATTCTGGTAAATTCTGGTAAAAATAAATGGAATTTATTTTTATTCCTGGAGACTTCAAACATTTGACTCGAACTATAATTGCGTTATATTAGGTTGTCCGGTAAGTTTCTTTCGTTTTATGAGGAAATAATAGACGCACAAGGTATTTTGTTTTATATTATTTTGTCCAATAACGTACGATCCATTTTGTTCTGTTAAGATAAACATTTCACAGACTTGTTTCACGTTTGTATGAAGGTATACTGTTGTAAAAAACACGAAAGAAAGACACTTTTCGGACAACCAATATAATAGAAATATCGATTGGTATTTAATCTTTAGAATTTCCTTTAAAATTTCGAATATTTTCAAGCTTTTTAGAGCCATAAAGAAATTAGAAAATCCTATAAATCTACCCGAACAATTCAATTTAATCAAAAAGGGATAATTCCAATTTAATTATCCGAATCTTTTACAATTCTTAAAACGATATCAATTGTCAATAATTCTCAAATATCCTAAACGAGATAGTCTGAAGTGACTTCTCAAAGGAAGGAGAAATATTTTTTCAAATAAATGGGAAACTACTCACGTTGGTACCGTGGGCGTCGTCTGCATCACAATCTCCCCTTGAACTATAAGCAACAAAAGAAACAAGATATAAATCCTGCGTACATCTTCACGTAAAAATAAAAGATGAACATAATGTTAACGTTAATTCGATCGATTTTATAAACAGCAGTTTTATTTTCAATTTTCTTTCCTACGTATACGTCATCAAATAATCTCGTCCTCGATCGTTCGAACGAAAGAAAAATGCATTACGAAGCTTTCGCCTAGTTTTTCTCCACGTTGGTCACTTTTATTTCTGTTTATGGGATGCTTGCTACTGGTACATTTCCTCTCGTTCCCCCTAACTGGGCCAGAACGAGCCGAGGAAACGAACCGTTGCGTTGACGCCGTTTTCTTCTCTGTCGCCGTCACGCGCAATGCCGACCGTGCACCTTTTTTACAGACTTATCTACACTGGAACTCGGTGCAATTAAGTCAATTTGCTAATTAAGTACGGGGCCCCGTTGACGCGAAATACTTGTGACCCGTAAGCGTATTTACATTACTTTTGACATTTCGTGTTCAACTTTTCTCAGGCGAATAATTTTTGAAACAATATGAATAATATAACACCCTTATCGTCATGTCTTTTATTTTAAACGATTCGATGTTTCTTCAAATTTGTAATTATGCCACGCGAGATAAATACGAATATTTGTTGAAGTGTTGCCATCGAGTGTAACGGTATTTCTTATGGAATTTTTAGAATCCTCTACAAATCTATCCAGTTACAGTTAAATCAGCTAAACTCGATAAAATTGGATAGAAACGTAATTTTGAAAACCATAGAGATCAATAACTTTAGTCCTCCATAGACAAGACGAAACAATTACTTTCAAGCGTAGTGTCTTTGACTTTTTGAATATCCAGAAAATCTAAAAAAATCTAAATTCTGTTGTACACGTCAATATCTGTATCGTATAACTTGTATATCGTAATATATCCAACTCTTTTAATTCTTTTCAATAAAAAGTAAAAATCCAGAGAGAAAGAAGTCGAGAAAGGAGTCTCGATCTTTTGATGGGAGGTCAAATTTTCTTATTTCTTCGATATAGGAAAACCTACATCGTCTTAAGACAAACAAAGAGAAAAGTAAAAATTGAAAGGAGAGAAATTGAAAATTAAAGTTTTTCAGTCTGTCTATACAGGATTAAATGTACTTAATTCTTCGACGTAATAAAACAATAAAATCTATCGAAGAATATTGTTACGATAAATCGATATGGAAAAAGAATCGTATACAAAAAAATGGTACTATCGAAAGAAATCAACTAGCAGCATAAAATTCGATATTTTCCAACTCCACATCCTACTTTTTCACATAAAAATACTTTATATCCGTGCAACCTAAAATTTCTCTAACGGTTGCCGCTAAAAATCCGTATTTATAACACGAAACCGTTTTGTATACAACCGTCATTATGACACACTGTTAGTTATTCGTTCGCCAATTCCTGGATTAAGTAATTTCATCGTTTCACGAGCTGGAAAGCGTCTGAATCATCGGCAACATCTGCGCCATTTCACCAGCAAACGCGTGAGGAAAAATAAAGGATCGCTTTTCTGACCTCGTAATTTCGTGTGTTCTCTTTTTACTAACCAGCATCGTCCAACTCTCGCGAACTAAAGGACTCTTTCGATCGAAATTACGCGGGCAACGCGTCCGACGATTAAACGGGCGCCAGCTACAGGAAATTAATTGACAGCAGCTAGACGGGAACGCGACGAAAATAAACTTCCGACAACAATCTCGACGACCGCCGCTTAAACCACTTTCGTTATCACGGTTAAAGCACCCGAGTGGATTCTAGAAGCGGTGACGCGATCGTTCAGAAATTCGAACCATGTTTAAGCGAGATGCATCGCGCAATAAATCCAAGAAAGGGGAAGAAGCTTGTGAGAAAGCGTAGAGACGCGAGGTAAATTGTTTTTTTTTTTTCAATATTTTGTTATTATATTTATTACTGCGAGATATCACCACCGTTTGCTGTTCATAGTAGAATTTGTCTTTAGAAATATTCGCTAAGAGTAGTCGTATAGTTGTTCAATTTTTTTTTATACGATGTAATTTAGTTGCAATGTTCTAAATAAAAATACTCTGTCGATTTCGTATCTTTCGTTATTAGGATTAACGTGTAGGATTTTTCATTATGAGGATGTGCAGTGGAACATATGGTATAATGACGTGAGATGGCTGATTTTTTGAAGCTAAGCTGCAATTACAAGATTAACACTAGAACTACCACACCAGTCAAATTGACTGGTTTTACCATTTTATTTTAAAATTTCTACTTTGTGTTATATTTTTTCCGCAATGATGTAATGACTTTCGCAACAACAACTAAAGGAATAATATAATGAATTTTATTTTATTTTTTATGCATTCAAACTGAAAATAATCTTGTATCAAGGCTACTTATACCATTACCAGTCAAAATGCCTGGTACTTGTCAAAGTGTAAAAGGGTCCTGCAATCTGGTTATCGAACCCCAATTAATCAGTTTCCTCGTTTTCTACAACTTGCCACACGTTTTTACAATTTTTACCGTGTATCATTCAATATGATGATATCAGTTATCAGGAAAATTCCGGATCGATCGCTAGATCGCTAGATACTAACACTAGCAATACCACAGTCAAAATGACTGGTTCTACAATTTTATAAATGTGCCAACCCTCATTTGCAGTTGTAAAAACGTACTACATAACATGGAATTGCTTCTGTAAGAAAGTAATAAATTAATAAATATACAAATATTCTATTATTACGTATTTTTTAAAGACCAGTCATTTTCACTGGTTTTGGTAGAAATAGCTTCGTGTTAACTATCGGTAGTTCTGCTGTTGATAACTGTGGATGGAATTGTTTCGATATTTAACAGTTCTTTATCTCCAAGCCAAAATGAGATCTTAATAATAATTAATAACATAATTGGGGTTAAATTCTTCTCATTAATTGACACATTTCAATAACGTTGTAGATACCTTAGAGCGAGAATATACGTTCGGATGAAATGATGTTTGCATTTAACGAACGAGTAACACAGTCTCATTTGGAAGCAGATGACATTTTTGAGCGTTTGATATTGTAATTTGATAAAGATCGACAGACATTACGTGGAAGAAGAGCGTCAGAATGTCAAGGTAAAATAGGGACTTGGAGCACCTGGTATTAAAAAACACGAAAGATAACGAATCCATGTTTGTTTTATCAACTGTAGAGTTCCAAGAGATGACTAATAATCTTTAAAAAACATAGAACCATCGATCGAACAAAGAAACGGCAGACAGTCTGATCAACTCTTTTCGATTTTTTAATTTTATCACTCAGCTACATAATTACGTTTAATGTTTCAGAGGAACAAACTATTTGCTGCTATATATTTATTTGTTGCAAGAAAATACCATAAAGAATTGTATGAAAATTGAAAAATATAATGCTTCTGATCTCCTTATTTTTCTCTACTTTCCAACTTCCGAAGATAATTTTCTTAGCTAATCAATTGGTCGTTCGATCTTTAATTTTATATGTCGAACATTTTGTAATTTGATTCGATAAAAGTATCTATCGAACAGTCTAGCAAGCATTTCAAACCATTTCTATCCATCCACAGATTATTCAGAGATGTTCACTCTTCTTTAACGTAAAATAACAATGGACTACAGATTTAATAATTAAGCCACCTCGATTCTTTCTCTTTAATATCAATCATAGGTCTTATCAAAACCTAGTAGTTGTATTAGGTTTCTTTTAGGTATTTAGTAATTAGGTATTTAGGTTTCTTTCGTTCCATACGGTGATAATGGACGAAGAACAATTTCTGTTTTATATTATTTTATTGAATTAGGTATGATCCATTTCTCTCTGTTCTTCCTACATTCAATATCATCTCAAGATAGGGTCCTATTGTCGTCTAATGAACGAACAAGCACACATCTATTAAAAATTCAAGTTAAGTTACAAACACGGCTTCTCTTAGTCACGAGAAAATGTGACTTCGTAATTTACACCACGCAGAGTATGCAAATCGATCGTCTGGAGACGAAATAAAAATATGCAACCTGAAATCCATCAACGCGTGCGTTTCACAAGGAGCCATTCATAACCTTGCTAGGAGGAGTCATAAGTTCACGTATGCGAAGTACGTTCTCGGTCAAAAGTCTTGAAAGACCAGATTTAACGAAATAATAATCTCAATGTTAATATTAATTTTTAATAACATTTTTATATTCCTCGTTCGGTTACGAGCGACTAAAATCAAATTAATTTTACTAATTTGAATTAACATCGATTAAAATCAAAAGTTTGAATTGATTGGGCTGTTTGATTTGCGGCTATTTAACTTGAATTTATATTTCATGTTTTATGTGATAGAGATCAAGTAATTAATCTCTTCTGGATTAACTATGCTGTAACGATACGATTGAGGATTAATACTAGGTTGTCCGATAAGTTTCTTTCGTTTTATAAGGAAATAATAGACGCACAATGTTTCTTGTTTTATATTAGTTTATTGAATTATGCACGAACATAGTAATAGAAATAGAACGAAATCGATCATACCTAATTCAATAAAATAATATAAAATAGAAATTGTTCTTCATTACCTTATGAAACGAAAGAAACTTTTCGGACAACCTAATACAACTACTAGGTTTTGATAAGGCCTATGATTAATATTATGAATAATATTATTATATGATTTAATATTAGTACTATTAAATATTATTTAAGTATTGTTAAACGCTAAATTTCGTTGTAATCGAATATTTAGATCATATCTATGAGAAATCTGAACGTGCAAAGACGTACGCCAAGATATTAAAAAATCCCATAATATTTAAAAATTCAAACAAATCTCCATGTAGCTTTCACTCTTTTAACCACGTTTATGGCCTTGTTAATATTCATCAGCTCTCGATTCTACCGAAATAATGAACACATCATCAGCCTAACATTTCCTTATCACTGAAAATACCAGGCAAGATAAAATTCCTTCGTATCTCTCCACCAATTATCAAAATTATTGCAAATTGATTCAAGGTACTAACAATCATCTCCAGCTTTATAAACAAAGACGTACATACGTATATGCGTTTAACGCAGATAAAAACGAAGAGACGCTGAAGAGAAGAAAGATCGGTACCATTCTCGTTTGAGACAGAGAAGATGGGGGCGAGAGTGGGACAAAGACAAACGAAAACAGAAAGAAACGCACGAAGAAGCGAGAGAGAGAGAAGGACGTAACGTGGTCGGATAACCGCGGGATCCTATTTTTGCATCCAGATGGGGATCGCGTTACCGTGAGCCATTTTAGGAGCAACTATCTTTGCGCGGCGCCCAGCGCCGCGACGCGTCTCCACCGGCCGGACTACATGCACCTCGACCAATCGCCGTGGACGTTACGCAAAGCCAGTCACTGACCAAAATAAAACAGCTCCAAACGCTGTTATCCCGCCCCTTCTAACCCTCCTTGTCCTTATAGTTGAGCATCTTCCTCTCTTTCTTAGCGGTTGGACAGTCTCTCTGTCTTTGAAAATATTTATAAATGTTTATTGCAAACGACAGTGAAACGTGGGTGGAGTGGAGTTGCTCGAAGAAAAGATTCCTATGGTTTCGATGAATGTTTAACGTGGTGGGATATTCGAGGGTTACTCTTGGTGTTTTTCGTCCATGGTCGATGTAGGTTGATGATGGTGTCATCATTTTCTGCCTGTTCCTCGGTTGACTGATCGATTGTTGGGTCAGGTTATTGTTTACGACCTCGACTGACAGCCGCTGACGTCTCGATCAGCTGATTTCGAGGGGCGATGCTGTTCTTTTGAATGGTAGGAAGAGGCTCGGTTTTTCGCTTAGCTTCGGTTTGCCGAGGTTTCGCTATCGTTGGGCAAGTGACCATGCGCGTTATTCAGATACATAGGTGAAGAGAATGATTTTTTTTAGAAGCTGATCTGCCGAGATTTGAGCATGGTTAGATCGTTATGCAAATTATTTTGTAATATTTTGATGGAGGAAGAGGAATTTTTTGACGGTCCACTTTACATTTTATGTATATTTAACGTAAAATTCATAATTTTGTATATGGATTTCTATGTGTTTCTACGTACTATGTGGGTCATGTTCGATACAAAAAATTGTAAATAGGTGAAAGAGAAGGGTTCTTTGTGACGACTAAACTCTTAAACTGATGTATATATCTATGTATCAAGTTAGTTTCGTCTCTGATTGAAATATATGAAATCGGTGAACGAAAAGGTATTTTTTAAGGGCTGATTCGTTTGATATATATTTAACGCGATATTTTTCGTCTAGCAACTTTTGTGCCCTGATTCGTATTTACGTTGAAACTTAATTTCGTATTTAATTGAAGATATAATAGAAATAGGCGAAGAAAAAGGGTTCTATTTTAAACGTTGATCTTAAATTTGACGTTTGGTCAAAGTATGTACTCCTTTGTAACTACTCGTATGCAGATATCTATGCGCTTTACGCTATTAAGTAGTTATTCTTAGGTAGGTGCGATCTCTTTAAGTTAGGTACAGTTAGGAGGAAGTGACGTGGCTGATTAATTGACATCTGGATGGGCGCTCTAACTTCTAGGCTGCTAATTATACAGATGCTTAATTAAATCAGTAAAATTGGTTTGCACTGTACAAAAACACTTTACAAGATATTGTTTATTATTATTTTGATCTTAACGAGCTAGTTAAAAAACCTAAGCACAAAGAGAATATGTATATGAATGTAAATTATACGGCTGTAATAAAAATGTAGTTCACTCGAGTAAAGGTGTCAGAATATATTTGAATTCATTTTAGAGTCTGTTAGATTAATCTTTAATTAGCAGTATCAAAAGCAAATTTTTAGATAGAAGCTAGAGAGAAATCGAATTTAGAGTATCGTAATAACCATCCGATTTGGTTGCTAATTGTAACCTATTAATATATATATATTTATCTTAACATCATCTGTGACCTAATCTAAAACTCAAGCATAAATAAATCCATGAATTTAACATCGTATATATGTAACGAATAAATCAGTTCATTCAAGCTGGATATCCTACAACTCGTTCAAACTTTTTCTAGATTCTACATTACTCTCATTACGGTATAACTACATACAGTATACTAATCGAAATGAATTTATACAACAATTCAATGCAACCAATATGAAAGAACTTGTATACTGAATATCCATCGATTGTATAAAATCTGAATTCAATCCAAATGTAAATTTTATTTCTCGTTAAAATCTTCTCTGGTACCAAAAACGGTGTAACTACATATAGTATACTAATCGAAATAAATTTATACAACGATCAATGCAACCAATATGAAAGAACTAGTATACTCAATATCCATCGATTGTATAAAATCTGAACTCAATCCAAATGTAAATTTTATTTCTCGTTAAAATCTTCTCTGGTACCAAAAACGGTGTAACTACATACACTATTATACTAATCGAAATGATTTTATACAACAATCAATGCAACCAATATGAAAGAACTCGCATACTGAATATCCATCAATTGTATAAAATCTGAATTCAATCCAAATGTAAATTTTATTTCTCGTTAAAATCTTCTCTGGTACCAAAAACGGTGTAACTACATACACTATACTAATCGAAATGAATTTACACAATAATCAATGCAACCAATATGAAAGAACTCGTATACTGAATATCCATCGATTGTATAAAATCTGAACTCAATCCAAATGTAAATTTTATTTCTCGTTAAAATCTTTCCTGGTATCCAAAACGAATCATGCAAATGACTTCCTTTTTAGTCGAAAGTAGAGGAAGGTTTAATTAGACCCGTTCTCCCGTCTTCGTGAACACGATATAAATAAATCTTGCAAAGTGTATGCAACCAAGCGTTTCGCCATATTTATTAAACAAGCTGCGTCTCATCGATTCGTTAATGGATCGGTAACTGTTGAAAATTAACGATCGGAACGGCTTCGTTTGCAACGTTTCGCTGATTGTAACTTGGCGTTACGCGAAGACCTTAGGTGCCGCTTTATTAATAACGATGATTTAGCATCTCGTCATCAACAGCTGACTTTGTCACGGCTTTCATCGATTACGAATTTCTTAGCATCGTCGAGAGCTTTCCGTATGCAATTTCGTGCGTCCCACGCGCGACCTGTATTCTTTTTAAACATGATACCGCCGTTGGCACTCTTCGAATTCGACTATGCGAGATAGGCAGACGTCTGTGTTGGCATACAACGAGTCAATGTCGAGTGCATTGAAGGAACAATAAAGGAAAGATTATCCGTCCGTTGACATTGCTCTGGGACAGAGTAATTTAGCAAATTTTTAGAAGCCACAATACGCAGTATATCGCGGACATGGCTGTTCCTCGAGGATTATTGATGGTTTTAGCGTTATTGGGGTTAATAATTAAAGCTAATTTTAAATCGTAGCTTTTTAATATACCAGGGCTTTGGCAAATTTTCGCCGAGTGTTAAAATGATCGATTCAAAATTCGTCGCAGGTGATAATTCACGAGAAATTTAGGACAAGTTGAAAAATAAATTTTTATTGCTTAAACGTATTGGAGATGTTCGCAGGATCTCGAAATGGCTGAGCCAGAATTTGTTTTTTACGGACGTTTACGGATGATGGTTAAGGGAAATGAAGCCACGTCTGCTCGTGATTCGAAGATCTTGAAAAAGTCTCGTTACACAATGATTAATGCAAAAATTACAATGCAACATTTTCTTATCTTTATGAAACTTTTTATATACAAACATCTATCTTTTCTGCATCAAAATATGGAAAAATTGTCTGGAATTATCAAAAACTTACTAACATATACACCAATTTATACAACATACTGTTACTAATTTGTAACTAATTTTAGTAAACAAGCAAATCAGCTGAACCCTAGTATCTTCACTATCAAAAACTACAAATGCTCTTCATAATAAATATGTGTTCTTACTCGAATTAGAAAGAATTTTACAAGGACAACGTCAACAACGTTATCTGTTCAGCAACTGCTTCTTCTTATCGGTAATTTCGAACTGTAAATATTTGAACGTTTGTTAAGATCGAGACGTAGATGACAGTCTTTTCGATCTGATACTCGTAAGCTCGTCATCCTCAATCATCCAACAAATCGTATTTACGACGAAAGGTCGAAGAATCGTGATGGCAATCATGCGCCGTTTCACGTCAACACGTTTATAAGCCCAACTAATTGTCTTCGTGCCCTTGCCAAGCGGTAATTGCATCCGTAAAGCTCTCAAGAATCTCTCTTGTTAAACGCTCGAGCATCGTTACGATCGTGAATCAGCCGCAAAGTTATACACGTCCGATATTTTTGGTTTGCAAGTGGAGTTCGAGCTACTTTTCATCGGCCACGAAAATGAGACAGCTGAAACTTATCGACCTTCTGATAAAATTTAGACGGCCGAAAAATTGCTGGACACCAACGAGCGCGAGACGAGTCAACCAGACTTTCGGCGAAATCTGCCAGGACAGCTCGAGCTCGTCGAAAACGAGTCGATGCGACGCGTCTCATTTTCTCGTTACGCAACTTTCATATTTGCCATGCGAATTCCGAACGTTTCGCGTTGTTCGAAAATTATCGTCAGATTTCTTATCGACTGCTCCGCTTAAATTTCGCTACATTCGACGAATTTTTTAATTTAATTCAAGTGATTTTAGAATTACGATTTAGGTATCAACCCTTTGAGTGATTAGCCCTTATAATATGGAATTGCATATGCAGCGAGGATCGTAGTTTTGATTCGATAAAGACAACTTTTGTTACGTGCAAATAGAAATTTTATGCTCTTAGTATCATGGAGAAATATTCTATTTTTATTATTTTATTTTATTTAAATTAAATTGTTTATATCGATATTTAGTTTTTATAAAAGTAACGTATCGTTAGGCATTTTGATACAATGTAAAAAATGGTGGCAAAAATAATAGACAAATACAATGGACGAATTGTGGGCTTAACTTTTCACTTTGCATTTTATCTCAATAGAGATACAGTATGCGAGAAGTGGTATGAGAGATTTTTTGCTGAAATTTTTGGCTTCCTATCAAGACATACGTCATGTACCTAAGTGGACGTAAGAAGCTCGAAATTCAAAAAGAACAGCAATTATTCTATCGGATATTTCAATCCTCAGAAATGGAGGACGCGTTTCATTCATGAAAATATAAAATTACGAACACGGAATATTTTTTAAACCTAATGTTTACGACAAAATTCATTTGGCGCTCGAACGTCAGTTTTTTTATTTCTTTCAATCATTAAAAATAAATTACGTATAAATATCTCGATATTATATTTTGGCACTGTGTTACATCAGAAAATAGTTAAAATTAACTCAGGTATTTTCCAAAGAAAATAATAACAGTATAGATTAGTACTCTATTTATATTCTGAATAATAACGCAAAGAAAATTACCTTCGTTAATATTCCATTATCCAAACGCTATAATTTACCTATTAACAGGTGTACTCGAACAAAACTTTATCGAGGTAATTTCCAATTTTAATTCTTTTCCATATCGTGCGTACATAAATTCATTCGATCAAGTCTATTTAGAAGATTCATTAATGCGAACGTAACCGAATAATAAATGTTTGCCTTTGTATATCGCGGCTTCGTGAAACCATCTTACAGTTAAATAACGCGCTTAACGTTAGTTACGTCTTAAGGAAACCGACGTGTACAAGTCAGCGAATATCGTCGATAGCTATGATTTCTATTAAACGATGAAGGCGCAGTTGGCAAAGGTATTGCGGCGGAACTGTTTCGAACGCCGTAAACCGTACGTATTTAAATTCATAGTCGTGACTATAACCGTGACTCGTGGAAAATTACGTTACTTTCTTTACGGTTGTTCCTCCCGCGTGACCGACGGAAGAAATGCGCAGCCACTTGAAAATTCTTACATCAAACGCGCGCACGCACGTTCCTTCATCTTCCCCTCTACGCGAAACGTTTCTCACAATCGCATTCGAGAAAAAGGTACGTAGGAGTGTTACATGAAATATCGTTCAATTTAGAGATAAAATTTCATGAATGTATAGAATTATGCATGTAGCTTAGTTTAAAGTATACGTCATCTGAAATGATGTTCGTTTCGTATATTACGAGAAGTTCGACGTGCAATGTCTGTCTTGACTTTTGTATTAGAAATTATGTTGTATACGTATATTTATATGTGTGCATGTTTATTATTTTTCGTTTCATAGGCAAGTTCGTTATTTCAGGAATGAAATTACGTTCTGTTTTAATAAAATGTGTAACAGGAAACGTTTAATATAAAATGGTAGAGCTTGGCAAAATGGAATGCAAAGAGATTAAGATTTTTTCCGAGTATACATAATTCATTTGGATAAATAATCTGCGAATTGTAATTTAGAGGAAAAGTGGAATAAATTTTATGGCTTTAGCTCGTATTTAATACGAACGAATTTCAAGTAGCACTTATTTTGAAGCACTCTGTATACGTAAATCTACGATGGAATAAATTTCTGTCGTTTCTTATTAGTCCAAATTTATTATCATCTTCTAAATTATTACTTTTGATTTTTATATGCTTTACGACCTTCGCGATAAATTCCTGATATTCAGAAAATATTTCACGGTATATATGCTACGATGTAATATCTACACTAGTGTATAATTCATAAGTCGTTGGCCACTTATCGTTAGTGTACTTAGACTAGAAATAAACGAACGATGTAGTTGCATAACAACGTTGACACTCGTAGACTGTGTTAAAAGAACAATTAAATTATACTACGTTTTCAACCTATTTTAAATCAACAGATTTCGTTCTTCCGATCGAATCTATCGACCCATTAACCGAACTATTCTCCAACAAGAAATTTCTATGATCATAAAATCAGCAACGAATAGATCGATTTTAATCCTTGCAGATGCATATATCGTATAACTCATGTTCATCGAAGTGGAACAGCAAGCGAAAGAAATAGGAGACTCGCGAATAAAGAGATCCTATTCGAAAAATAAAAAGAGACGTTTAGAGACGTTCTTAACCAATATCGTTAACAACTTGACCTACATACAAAAAAAAAAACAACTATTTCTCGTAACGAGAAAATATACAAAATCTTCTAACACAAAAGAAAATCACACGAACGATATTAAAAGCTTTCCCCAACCAGAGCCATCGATCGCATCGAAACACGAATCTTCAATTTAGAAAGCGACAGTAGCCACGAATCTATTGTTCGAGCGGTACAGGCAAAAGCAAGGTCGAGGATCGTGGGCGTATTCGAAAGAAGTGGGCATTAATGCTTGTATTGCGGTGATTAAACCGACGAAAATATTCCGAGTGCGAGGCGACCAGGCCTTATTTCAGCCAAGTGATTCATGGGGAACGACAAACACGTTCTAAAACCCTTCCTTTATTCTTTTGTCCCTCTGTGCAAAACAAACCTTAATTCCTCCTTCTTTTCCTTTTGCCCCTCGTGTATCTGGCAACTTCTCGATTTTCGCATGGGATCGCGCAATAAACACAAACGTAACAGCAACGCAACGGTATTTTCATCCCCCATATTGGAACGCCTCCAACCTTATGTACCTTGGAACTCGCGTAAATTGCCATTTCACCGAGACGCGTTCCATCAATTATCCGTTGCTTAGAATAACGATCCTCCTTCGAGATTCTCAAGCTGCGTGTAATTTAGATTCGAGAATGTTTCGAAAGAGTTGGAAACGCGAAGGGCAAGTTTCGTACGGTTTCGTATCCTTTGAGGGAAGTTTCGTTGACGTTTTGTTGCCGGCCTGTCAACTCGTTTCCAACAACGTGCGTCAGCGCTCGTATTTGCAGTTCGAGGGTTCAAAGCGAAACTGCTGCACCGTGTTAGGGTTGTTGGAATAATGCGAGCAATATTTTCGTCTTGACAGGAAGTGTACACTACTCGGCAAAAGTTCGGAATCGCTGCGTATTTCGTAGAAACGCGAGTTCCAAGAATTTACGGGAAATCAGCTTAGAGTTGTATGGTCGTGGAAAATCTTTTTAGGAGAAGTTTGTCGAGACGAAGGACATTGCTGTCGATATTCGAGTTAGCAACATAGTTAGCGTGAGATTTGTTATTGACACGGATAGCATCAAAATTTTGGCGCTTTAATGGAAATCTGACGATACTGTGTCGTAACAAGTAAAGTAAATGAAATGGAGAGATTCTGTTTGAGAAATGAGATGTAAAATACGTAACTTAGTTTCTTTTATGGAAGATTGTCAAATGTTGGAAAAAGATATTTCTCTGTGAATTTATAAAATGATTCTCACTGAAATTAAGAGAGAATTGTTTTGTATTATTGTTTATTAATTGTCGTCTTGCAATGTCTCTGCGTCAATGAATGCTCAATGATCATTAGTTTCAAGGTAACGGTTAGTCAAAAGGAGATCTCGTGACAGATGCGGTTATCAGCTTTCCGGCATTTTCTGTTCAACCTTGAAACCTCTGTTATTTGTATTTTCAACGTTCTATTGAACTCAGTTCAAGTAAATATTTCAATATGTTGATCTGGACTGCTATAATCATCTATAATCCAAGAAAATCGCTCGAATGTTAAATATGCAAAATTGATTACGTAACAGTCGGCACATTTGTCTACGATCGACAAACAATTACCACGTTCATCGAAAGATACGTATTCATTTGAGAGTATAGTCATTCAGAGTATTATCGTCAATTTCATCTCTTTGTGAATATAATAGAAATTTCTTCCACCTACTAAATATTATAATAAGTGCCTTATTTTCCATATTTTTCAGGTACATTTTTATATTATCTGGATTTCGTGTCAACAGATCTGTAGTCTATTAACGATACTCCATTATATATATGTTCAGAGATAATTCATTCATACTACATTATTACATTATGATTGAATAACAAGTTCGTTCATATTTCCTACTGTCGTCTAGATTCTGAAAAATGTAATAAAAATTATTTGAAAAATATAAAGATACAGCTGTGCAAATATTTCTTAATAAAAGATATATATGCCGTTCGGAATTTTGAGTTCGAGTTTTTGAGTGAGTTTGTTTTGAGTGGCGGAGAGGCACATTCCCTTCTTTAGAAAATTTCGAATTACATGTCCTCCCAGAGCTGCAAACCTAATGATTCCGAGGTCAGGTAAAAAACCCCGAGAAAGGACCAGCCGAAAGGGACGATGGACAGACGAAACCCAATGGCTGGTAGGAAGAATCAGCTACGTAGGAGGACAGTTCATCATCAGACATCGTACCGTGCGGGTGAAATACTTTACTCTCAACAAGATCTTACCACTGTCGTGCTCATAACATCAAAAGTTACTTCATACAACAAGTGCAAATACAGTGCTAGAATACTTTAACACTCGATCTATTATAAAACTCCTCCACCTTGAGCGTTAAGTCATTCGAGGTACGCGATATCGACCGATGGGTTTGACCTGACCGGTCGCTCTTTAGTGGAGAATTCGCAACATACGCGTTTATGAAATTAGTTACTAAATATTTATTTAACAAAATATGAACTTGTGCGACTCAATTTAGTATATAACATATATAATGGAGTAATATAAATAACGAATTATAATTATGAATATTATCAATAGATTCCAATTTATATTAATATTCTATCGTCAATTATATCCATACTTCAATTAAAATCGCTACTCTAAAAAGCAACAATCTCGTATAAATAATCTCTCAAACGAACACACATCTTTCTAAATACCAAAAGTTGGACTTTTAAAGTTCCCAAAGAAATTCCTAAAGAATGTAAGAATTTTCTCTTTCAACAATCCGATTTTACCCCGATGTTCTAGCTGCTCTCAATTAGTTAAAGATTATCGAGGAGCACGAATCTCGAGGTAACGAGCGCTAGTGAGATGGGTTCCCCGTGGAAAGTGTGTCTGGCCGAATTTAGAAGCCGCATTTTTTCCCTCTGTTCCTCTCTGTTCCTCCGAGGAAGGAAGGAGAGCACAGACGGCACGCAATCCACGGGCCAATGACAGATATGCCAGCGACGAACGAGCCAGAGGGTCAGACTGGCTGCGATTTTGACAGCTGCCGCGGCAGCGTCTTTGGTTTTTACGCGATCCATGGCCACCCTCTTCGGGGAGGGCGACCCTTAACGAGAGGGACGAAACGTTTATGCGACGCGCGTGCAGGAATTTTCGAAACGTTGGCGTCGAACAACGTGGAAAACTTCTATCTTTAGAGCTCGCGCAGGGGCGGTGCTGTCGCTCGAAAATAGAATATTCGTCGAGGGGATATAGCCTCTGCTAAGAAATCCGACGGTTCCTCTGATTTATTTTTCTACTTCCTTTATTTGTTTCGTTCGCACTGGCCGAATAATTCAAAAGTTATTAGAATCTGTCTTTTGGTTTTCAGTTCGTCGATGAAGAGAAAACGCAAAGGAAAGTGGAAAAGTTTAAGAAATAAAAGGAATTTCCTTTGTTTCGTTCGTCTACCAAATGAATAGAGAAGAAGCTTAAAATACGTAGTTAAAAAAGAAAAAAAAGATTGGAAGCAAGAAACTTTTGAAATATTCAAAATTCGAATGCAGATCTTTGGATTTAATTTTCTCTTGTATCTCGATGGAAGTAGAATTCTTTTGTTTTTAGAAAATAGAGTGCTATTGAAGAAGGTATGTCCTAAATTCGATCAACTATCTGTCAATACGCGATCATACACATGCAAATTAGATTCCTGCGAAACTATAGCCTTGTTAAACGAATCGGGAAATTAAAAAATTGTTAACTGTTTAATTTTCGTAATAACGGTATGAACCTGTTCGAATGATTCTAGTCGTTGATTCCACGCGATTTCAAATACTCAAATTCTTTCCACTTCGAGGACGAGCTAAGGAATGAATTCTTTCGACAGGTTTCGAAAGTGGAGCAGATTTCGTGATAATCGTGATCGATAAATCATCACCGAACTGACCTCTCTGCTGACTGGTGATCTGCTGCCGAGTGACCTGTCGTTCGGTCCTCTGTTGCATGTATTGCTGTTGTTGCTGTTGTTGGGTAACAGTTTGCTGCTGCTGCATCATCGTTTGTTGTTGCTGCTGCTGTTGCGGCTGCTGTTGTGACGGTTGTCGCTTCATCTTGGATCAATCGAATTAATCCAAGTCGTTGAGGATCGATTATTTCGGTCGATTCTTCGTGGATCGGTCACAAAAATTTTACGCGAAAGGGCTCGAATAATCTCGCCCCACGCTCTTCTCTCTTCTTTCTTTTTACTCCCGTCAACCGAGTTTAAAATACGAAGAACGTCGTATAAAACTTCCCTCACTGGCCACTCAACAACAACAAAAAAATAAAAATCAGAGAAAACAGGTGAAAATTGAAAACCGAGAAAAAACAGATCCAAGGATAATATGTGTGTGTTATCCTCGTGTCACTCGCGATTACTCGATTCGAAATAATTGATAAATCCTCTTCTATAACGTGTCTCTCTGGTTCGCCGCTAACTAGAAATCGTCTTCTTCTTCTTTAATTATTTAATCCTCGTATTTTCGCTAATGCTTCTAGCTTGCTTCGTAGTATACTTCTTCGTATGTGCTGCCTGAGGCCGCGGCTCACTCCAGTCGGCAGAAGTCAAGTCATCATCAAAAAGTCTTGTCCCCGAGACTCTTTAAACCAAGACGTCGGTCGAATGCGAATTGCCGGCTGATGCCGCTGCGGAAAACGAACACGGCCTTCCACGAGGACGTGGGGCGAACTGGTGGGAGGGGGGAGTTTTAGATCTGTTTAGGGAAAGGGGTGGGGACGTGGAGCGTCTCGACGCAGGCGACGATGCGCGAGAAGAACGAGGACGGAGCGATTGAAATTTTTCACACCCTCGTCACACCGAGAGATTAATCGTACCCTGTAGAAACAGATCCTCCCTTTTCACTTTGCCTTCCTATTTCTTCCTCCTCTTCCTCCCTTTTTTTTATACTTTCTCCCCCTCCTTTCCTTTCTTTGAATGGAAATCATCACCAAAAATAACAGTTATTTTTAAAGTTTTCAAGTCAAATGTCATCGAGACAAAGATAACTTTCGTTTAGATGAAAGACGGTGATTACCAAATCTTACAGATTTTTTGAAGAATGGAATGATCGAGATATATTAATTTTTAAGTAACTAAAAAAAATTGTTCGCCATTGATGATGGTTAACGGAGAGTAAAACATATTTTCATCGCTCGTAATTTCCGTTTTTAAAGATGATCGTTGGTAAAATCGATTAAACTAAAATATCAATTCTCTCGCAATAATTTCTTTTCATTTGCGTTATTCCCTTTTCATTTTCCTTTCTTGTTTCCTAAGAACGTACGGGGTTCGGTAAAAGTTGCGCGTATTAAGAAATTTGAATATTTATGTTCTATATGTCAATAAACGAATAAAAAGTCACATACTGTGGCCGTGAAGGTACTGGTACGTTATTGTATTTATCATAGTTTATTTATATACTGATCAATTAGGTCCAGGTTATATGAAATTTCTATTTTCTATGGAAATAAACTGTAGAATCTGCATCATTGAAAGGTAAGAGCATGTACCAATACTTTTACCAGTGTTTGCTGCAACAATTGAAAAGCTCGGAGGAATAACAACGAAATTTTCAACTCGAAGAAATCGAACAACCTCTGTCCCTGTCGTTTTATTTTTCTCCTCTTTATTTTTATTTATTTCTAATAGAGAAGACAGGGGAAAGAGAAGTAGAAGAAAGAAAATAGTGGCGTTGATGACGAAAATAAAAGAATGTTCAAGACTTCCCTAGAGCCACGAAAAAGGGAAGAGACACGTCACGGACGAATGAATGTTACTCATATCGTTAAGATTACATTTCTCGGATTTTGCCGGACTTTCTGGATTTATTTTTGGGAAACCAGCACTTTTGCCTATGATGCGTAGTATACATTTTTTTTTGGCATGCTCGTTAACATTTTGGTATTAAGCGTGGCAACTTGCAGCGAAAGGATCTCGATATTGAGATGATTTACGATAAATAAAGGATATATGTGTATGTTGTAAAGCTTTCCGGGAAATCTTGGTATCGAAGACAGAGAAATGTTTACGACGTTGGAGAATACGTTCGATGAAATTGGATCGTTTTTAGAAACGTCGTATTGTAAGAATCTACAAGATGCTTTGAAAAGGTTTAATATATCTAAAAAGGATACAGGTTCTGTATCGAAATGGAAGAAGAGACAAAATTCGTAGAGACATATCGTTCACTTGTTGTTAGAATTCAAAGATTCGGAACTCTCTTTCTTCCTTTAATTTGAGAAAATCACGGTTATCAGCTGCAATAAATTTTAGTAGAAAGTTTGTATGTTGTCCTAAAAAGACTTTTACGATTCTTTCTCTCTGGATAAACACGGATCCTGTGTATTATTTGCTCTTCTTATTCATTTTCAGAAACAAATGTACTTTTGTTACCTTTCTCATCGAGTCTTTCCAATCTTTTTTAAAAATCCTGAATGAATTTATAGGAATATTCGCTTACGCAATTATTCGCGTTAGTAATATTTTTTACTTTAGTGCAAAATTGTTTGACAGTGTACTTGATATCGAATGGTGTAGAATTGTTAAAACGATGGCGCAATGTTGCGACATATATAAATTTATACATGCTTTATATATAAAATTTTTGCGTTCGGCATTTACATAATGTGTCTTGTCATGTACGTTTTAACCCATAAACATATCAAATTTACATAATAATTTTGTTAAGAGCAACAGGAAGAATAGGATGTGGAGCAGAGTGAACTTGTCCCACTGAATATCTTGCTCAATATCGAAAATTTATTCATTAAGGACCTAGACTTTCACGTCAGTCGGTGTTTCTAATAGTAAAACCAGTACTATGCTAACAGTATTATGTTGTCCTAGTTACCCGGAACGAACGTCGTTCAAAACCTACGTCTCGAATTGAGAAATTCACGTCTGATGACAGAATAATCCACCAAATTTATGGATCAATTTATCTTCAAGGGAAATTCAACGCTTTTCGCTATAGCGTTCATTATTCACTGAGATTGATTTGGTGATGTAAATATTTTTTAAAAATTCAAAATTATTTTATTCGGATTTTCTACTTATTTGTTATAATCGATATTTATTATTTAACAAAATAGTTTCTATTTTATCATTCTAATAAACTTATAAGTTATACGAGTCTATATGCATCTTTGTAAATTTTAAATTGTAAATATTTAGCAGAGCTGTAAATATTTTGCAAACATTGAAAATATTATCACGAATATGTTATACTTTTACAAATAGACAATAGATATGTTAATTTCTGATGCCTTAAGATCAACTACGACCATACTCGTTACTCTGTTACTATTAATAATCCTTTGCTCCTTGCTATTGATTCATCAATGAATAATACACACTAGGAAAATTTAATACAAATATTACTCCTTGAAATATTAAAAGAAGTGACTCAATTATGACGAATAGTTGTTCACTTATTTTCATAAATAACCCACCGAATTTCATTAAACAGTAAATCGCAATACGATGCAACTACGCCGGCAAATTGATTGTTATATACATAAACAGATATTCATTTACATCGAAACCACAAATTAATTCCACTTTGCGATATCCAACCTATCATATCATCAGTAAACAACTCCATTTTCCAACACCTACTCAAGAAAAGTTAGATCGATCAAACGCCAATTTTTTCTGAATATAATTCCATACTTTTTCAACGAAATTAACCAAAATATCGTTTAAAAATATTAAACCCACGTAGAATTTCTATCCTTTCATTTAAAGGGAAAGATGTTTGTTTAAGTTCACAGTTATCTTCATGGAATTTAAACAAATATCTTTTTATCCAACTTATCTCATAATCACTAAAGGACTTTTCCAATTTTCTAATTTTAATACTACGAAAATTGAGCCAAAATGTCGTTCCCTGTAGAAGTTCAAAATCCAACCATGATTCTGCAATTATTGAACAATTTCTTCCCCAATCTCAAAATTAACCACTAATTTAATTTATTATACGTTATAATTATATGAAATATATTATGTTGAATCGAAATTGAGCCAGAATCTCGTCCCCTGTAGAAGTTCAAAATCCGACCATGATTCTGCAATTATTGAACAATTTCTTCCCCAATCTCAAAATTAACCACTAATTTAATTTATTATACGTTATAATTATATTAAATATATTATATTGAATCAAAATTGAGCCAGTAGAAGTTCAAAATCCAACCATGATTCTGCAATTATTGAACAATTTCTTCCCCAATCTCAAAATTAACCACTATTTTAATTTATTATACATTATAATTATATTAAATATATTATATTGAATTAAAATTGAGCCAGAATCTCGTCCCCTGTAGAAGTTCAAAATCCAACCATGATTCTGCAATTATTGAATAACCTCTTTCCCAATCTCAAAATTAACTACTAATTTAATTTATTATACATTATAATTATATTAAATATATTATATTGAATCAAAATTGAGCCAGAATCTCATCCCCTGTAGAAGTTCAAAATCCAACCGCGATTCTGCAATTATTGAACAATCTCTTTCCCAATCTCAAAATTAACCACTAATTTCATTTATTATGCATTACAATTATATCAAATTAAAACTATAATTATATTAAATATATTATATTGAAACAAAATTAACACTTATCTCTAAGATGAAATTGAAACGGAATTAACAATCTCGATGCAAAACAAGGATGGAAAATTTGACAACCACTCAACAACTCCTTTCCTAAGCTCCAATTAACCAACCCTAGAATCACTAATTACCAAAATTAATCCAACATACATAGAGTAACTAGAAGTAGCTAGTAGAAAAACTAGCGTATTTCTATACGATACGTTGTACTATTCAATAGCACTTGCGTATGACAGCAAAAATACGATACTGTGAAAACGAAATGTAGGACTAGCTAGAAGAACGCATCGTCGGAAAATGCGGATGTGCACAAGTACTTTTTGTAGGCACCGTGTGTACTATTTACTAGAAAACAACCGTTCCTCGTGCAAGGCCATAACCGCAATCCAAGTGAAATTTCGCATTCGAACATTTAAACTGTCATCGTCACTATCAAAACTCTGCTTTACTTAAAAATCTTCCTAAAGCTTGATTCACATCAGCGATCTCGGATTACGTCAAGTCAAGTACCGGTGAAAATCGCTTGCTCGTGATCCAACGAGAGCATTCACAGTAGGTCGATTCCAATGAAAATCTGTTCACCGTGGCGTTGCTTTCTCACTGATCAAAATCAACAGTCGAAAAGGAACACGGTGGACCAGCGTTCAATTGAATTTCTATGAAATTACAGCGAGCTATACGATTTCAGTCACGAAGTATACTTAGTATAGTTGGAGAACGACATTGTCTTTTCTTCGAGCGAACGAATAAAAATGAAAGAGACTACGACAGGATTTTATCGTTTCTCACGATTTAGTGCAAATACCTCGATAAAATCCTAAATTTTAAATCGTCTTCGATTGATCGTCATCTGACCGTATCTTTGATCGCTAACGTGAATCAGGCTTTACTCGATTATTCTCTACCATTCGAGCAAGTCGATGCTCGTCTATTATTCAAATCGATCGAATCCTCTTAACGATTAATTCGAAACGAGAAACCCGTGGCTCAAGCGGAGCCGCAAGTCGACGCGCGGTTCACGCAGCGTTCTCGCGCTCACTGACAGACGCCCACGCATCTACGCACTTCTCACACCCTTGCTCTTGTCTCCCCCCTTCAAACCATTCCCCGTTCGTCTCAGCCCCTTTCTCCGACACGTTCTCCTTCCTCTTCGCTTCTCGTACAGTCGTGCGTGCACTCGTGCAGCCGGCGTGCTCCTCTCTTTCGTCCAGTGCTCGTTTCTCGCATTTTTCTCCGTCTCTCTCTTTCTCTCTCTCTCTCTCTATCTCTGCTTATGTTCTTCGCTTTCCTTCTTCTCTTCGTCCTCTTTTTTCATTTAATTTTCCTGCTCGATCCCCTTTCTCGACGACAGACGATAATGTCACGTCTCGCTCTTTCGAATGGAGCGTTGGCGTGGAGATTTTACGACGACGTGTCGCGCGAGAACGCATAGTCCCAGCTTGAATTTGGAGCAATTGCGCTCGCGATGACAGTTAGGATTTTTTCCTAACGATTAGTTTTTTTTTTTTTTTTGTAAAATTATATTAATATTAGGTTAATAAGAAGTGAATTACGAGTGGAGGGTTTTGGTACGAGAGACTCGGACGTATAACGGTCCGTAGTAATTAATTTTGAAATTAAGTAGTTTCAGTAGTCATTCTCATAGTAACTTCGGTAATTTAGTGTTTCTGTTGTAATTATAGTTTAGCGAATTTGCTCTGACGGATTTTGATGACTGCGATTGAATGACAAGTTGGTTGAGGTATAATCAAGCAAACAGTTAAGAATTTCGACAATTTACTTTGATATCCTTTTAGTTATTATTTAATTATTAAAGCTTTAAAAGTTTGATAAAGATGAAATCTGGATGGTACAATTGAACGAGTTTTCATACGAGAGGTTTGAATGGAATTGTTAATGTAAGTTCAGGAAGGGATAAGTATAATCGACGATGCAGTTAGGCCAATAATAGTGTGGGAGATTGCCCTAATGTTGTCTATTACGTTACGTGCGACCCATTGTTTTCTCAAGTTGTCGGTTGCCTGTGCAGACTTGCTACCAATGAATTAGGCGACAAATGTAAGCACTGTGATCGTCAAAATAAAACTAGCGTGTCTTCTTCTTTGCCAATTTTCCTCGTTTTTTTAAAACGAACTAGTCAAATGAATTTTATTTGTTAATTCAATTGCTCTTAATTCTATTTCCCAAAATCAGTCTCGAAACTCATCAGACTCGTACGTATACCATTTACAAAAATTCTACATTTTTCACAAAATATGCTGCACGGAAACCTACTACTGCAGTTAAACAAACTCGAACAAATGTATCTTTAAAAATGACCAAAGAGTTCAAAACCTCCCAAAATTTTCTTTCGACTTTCTAACCAGAGATTGTTCATTGAAGTTAATTTTCGTATCATCCTACGATCTCGTCGTTCACTTTGCTCCAGCGAAATCTCATCTCATCTTTTTCTATTTGGAAATGTCCTTCTCAAGCGCATTTGTGGTTGACTTTTTCTCGAGTTCGCCGGTACAAATCATCTAGACTCCTACGAACGCCGGCTCGGCCAAGTTTAGCAGTAGACATCCCCCGTTTTCGTGCACGCGCGCCATGAATTCGAGCCTTCTAAAATCGTACGAAGCGGCTGGTCGCGACAATCGACGACGATCGCGCGAAATGCGAACGAGTTCGCTTTCACGTGCGATCGACGGGCCGAAGGACTCGTTCGATAACGAGGCCTCGATAATTTGGCTGTTGAAGCTCTCGTCGATACAGTACAGTCAACGTTGAAAGTACATGCATATTTTTGTACTTCCAAATCAACAGATTTATCGCATGCTACAAATTAAATGTGAAACTATTTTCTATATGCTTTGTAGATAACCAAAAATCTCCCTTTCTTAATCAAACTTTAATTAAATTGAAATTTTACATCTTCAGATAGAAAGCTTCTGAAATTAAATTTAACGAAGCTTCATTTCAATCTTAATTGAATTACAATTTGAAATTTTCTGTATTCGTTATACAGCTGTAATTGAAATTGTTCCTTTTTTGTTACATTTTTTATAATTTTTAATAATTATCTCTTTTACAAAATTTGGAGAAAGTGTATATATAATTTCCTTTACAAAAATGGGCGTGACCCTCGAATCTTTAAAACTACTCCGCTTCTGGAGCAGACAGATTACGTCATGTGATGTAATATTCAAAATCATTTTATTTTCGGTACCAAAAATGTTTATCTAGTTGTTACTATTTTTAAGCTTGGTTCACTTGCCAGTAAAATTTTGCATATTGGGTATTAATTTTGTTGCGGTTAGATCGAAGTATTCCCTTCATTAAAATGGTAAAAGACTCGATACTTTTAACAGTGAAATTAATTGTGTTTAGAATGAAACAAGAGTAGCTTGTTTTCGTTCGACTGATTCTATTTCACGCTGATTCTCCATGGATGAGATCCAGAAACGTGGAAACAGACCCCTTTGCCTGTTGTCTCTTCGTTAAGCATCGATTATGTTTAATTGAATCCCTTTATTTCATCTTTCTATTTAAACGGCATATCGATACCTCTCTGTATACAAAACTCAACGATATAAATTGGTTACTTAGTTTTCTGAACTTTTAGGACGCAAATTGCAAAAAAAAAAAAAAAAGAAGATAATCAGATTATGCATCTACTAATCGCAGTTTTACAATGACTTGAACATGTAATCAGCTTTAATTACAAAATACGATTGAAACATTGGTTATAATTACTATAATTTGAAATTAACTACGACAATTGGAATTTAACATCGATATCCAAGCGGATATTTTTTATAATTTTCACACACACTATAACGTACAGGTTCGTTATCATATTTCAAGGCAACTAAAATTCCATCCCGAGCATATTTTGATCATACTGTTATCGTTATCTTAAGCATAAAAGCGAACAAAAATCAACTTCCACGAAATTTGCTCAGAACCTTAGCCAAACAACAGACCTTAGTCGAATTCTTGCAAAAGCATCGATGCAAACACGTATACCATATGTATACTATAAACGACTATAATTAAAATAGTATTGTGCGACGAAAATAAATATACAGCGTATACAAAAAGTATTTGCGCGTATTTTTATTTTCCGATGAGGATTTTCTTAACAGACGCTACATTTCTTTTTCACAGTATCAATTTATCGTATGAAATATTCTTGAACTTAATTAATTGGTATATGAATGCTAGGATAAATGAAAATACACTGACGAAACATGACGAAAAATAAATATACAGCGTATACAAAAAGTATTTGCGCGTATTCTTATTTTCCGATGAGGATTTTCTTGACAGATGCTACATTTCGTTTTCACAGTATCAATTTATCGTATGAAATATTCTTGAACTTAATTAATTGGTATATGAATGCTAGGATAAATGAAAATACACTGACGAAACATGACGAAAAATAAATATACAGCTTCTACAAAAAGTATTTGCACGTATTTTTATTTTCCGATGAGGATTTTCTTAACAGATGCTACATTTCTTTTTCACAGTATCAATTTATCGTATGAAATATTCTTGAACTTAATTAATTGGTATATGAATGCTAGGATAAATGAAAATACACTGACGAAACATGACGAAAAATAAATATACAGCTTCTACAAAAAGTATTTGCACGTATTTTTATTTTCCGATGAGGATTTTCTTAACAGACGCTACATTTCTTTTTCACAGTATCAATTTATCGTATGAAATATTCTTGAACTTAATTAATTGGAATATAAATGCTATGATAAATGCAAATACACTGAAGAAACATGACGAAAAATAAATATACAGCTTCTACAAAAAGTATTTCCACGTATTCTTATTTTCCGATGAGGATTTTCTTGACAGATGCTACATTTCTTTTTCACAGTATCAATTTATCGTATGAAATATTCTTGAACTTAATTAATTGGAATATGAATGCTAGGATAAATGCAAATACACTGAAGAAACATGACGAAAAATAAATATACAGCTTTTACAAAAAGTATTTGCACGTATTTTTATTTTCCGATGAAGATTTTCTTAACAGATGCTACATTTCTTTCTCACGGTATCAATTCATCGTATGAAATATTCTTGAACTTAATTACTTGGTATGTAAATGCTATGATAAATGCAAATACACTGAAGAAACATGACGAAAAATAAGTATACAGCGTCTACAGAAAGTATTTGCGCGTATTTTTATTTTCCGATGAAGATTTTCTTAACAGATGCTACATTTCTTTCTCGCGGTATCAATTCATCGTATGAAATATTCTTGAACTTAATTAATTGGTATATAAATGTTATAATAAATGCAAATACACTGACGAAACATGACGATGTTTCTATTTCACCAAAAATCGACAGTTTCGCCGTACGTACCTTCGCGTTCTTAACAACTAAACATTTTTGGTTAGAAACTTCTTTTTTTATTAAGATCAAGGAATTTCGAATTCCGTCACTCGTTTCGACTTAGATTTGGTAGATCCAAGATTAAACATTAAACAACGAATTTTATAACATCCTCGACGTAACGACCGGCTCGTCGCCCATGGTAAATTACACAATCTTCCTAGTAGAACAGATCGCCACGGACGAATAAGGTCCGTCGAAGGTCAGTCTGTCGAATGTTTCCAACCCGATACTTGTTCTCTTTGCCGCCCTGTGTTCGGCCATAAATTAAAACGCGACAATGAAACGATTTATCGTCGAACGGGTAACGTACGTGCCAGATGAGCCATTAGCTCGGATCGAAGGTTTACGTTGGTCGAAGCAACATCGACGCACATAAATCTGTTTCTTCGTTCGAAACGATATTGCTACTTCTCTAGAATTTCATCTCGATAATATCGTCTGCGGCCAATTTATCTCCTAATTGTTCATTAGTCGCCGCGTTTGCGCGACGAACGCCCGGAAAAATCTTGTCCAACCGTTATAGCGTTTCGCATCCCGAAGAATCGGAGCGAGACAAACGCGTGCAATACGCGTTCAAGACGCGTTTTAACAACGTAATAGTTGGCACAACGTTCACTCAGAATTTTTTAGATTTAGACACGTTTTAGATTAGTAAATTCGATGCTGTTTAAATTATAGTGATAGGATTTATTTAAATCGTTGTTTAAATTATGATTATTTGAATAATTTACTAGTAATTGGATTTGCTAATATCAGTCATGGAATAAATGAGAAACGTAGCTTGATAATTTTCTTTCGTAATATTTCGAGTATGAAAGATGATGTTTCTTCTTCGCTGAGAAAAACAACCAATTAACTAGGCAATGGAATAATTAATTCGGGTATGTGTCTTATCACCAGCTAGAATCACAGGTGACATCTAAATTACGATTATTTGAATAGAATTGAAGAATTCGGATCTGGTGCTATTAGTCGAGGAAGGATAAATTAAAAAAACGCAGATCGACAATTTTCTTTCGTGACGTTCGAACAAGAAAGAGTGACATTACCTTTATCATACTCCCCTGTAAAGGGTGTAGAATTAATTAGCGAACGATCAGAGTATTTGTTTAAATTTCAGTTAATATCTATTAGTCACAGATAACGTTAATCCACGAACAATACTAAAAAATGACGTCCAAAGTAATATTTCTTTTTTTAATTGTTCGACTCTTTTATAAAATATGTCGATAAGAAGGAAGAGTAAAGATGGTGAAAATTAAGAATCTCCAAGAACAAGAAAAAAGATTCATTACTTTAAGTTTAAAAGTTTATGTTTAAAAATATCAAAGAATCGTCGATCGAATCGACGAAAAAGGGACTCGTATCGAAGTAAACATTTCAGAAACGCAGATTGACGATCAATTAGCGGACAGTGGCAGAGGAGACGATCGGATTAACAGTAACCTTTACTTAAACTGACAGTGGAGGCGCGAGTTGTGGGTCAGATGCAGCCGCGCGAGCGTGTAATTCAGACATTATGCTGAGCAAGAATCATGTACAGTGTACAATGCGTTCGGTTTCATGTTACGAGGTGAGAGAAGAACACGCACGCACAACGAAAACGTACGGCGCTGATCTTTTGCAATCGTAACGCGGCAGAATCCGCACTGGCTCGTTTAATTGCCTGAATATTACAAAGTCATTCTTCCTCCGTGTATTTCCTTAAATAAAGTATACAACAGCAGTCAAAAGTTTCTAATTATTTTTTCTATTTACACAGCTGTACTATCCAACAATGAGAGAAAGATGGTAATTGAATAGAATAGAAAAGCTCAAGACGAGTTTCTTAGAATAGTCAGAAATATACTTTGCTACTTTTGCAGAGAATGTAGTAAACCACGAACGAAGCAATAGCTTTAGCGTAAAGTATTATTGTTTCAAATATTAATACTAAAATTATCGTAGCAAAAATGTGCATTTCTTAATTTTTCATAGGAATCCTGTAATTTTAGAATGCTATTTTGACAGATTTGAATGGCTTTTTGAGACTATTTTCTCCTTGAATTATATATATTCTTTCATGCAAGTATCTTTCGTCTTGATTTCTCTGTTACAAATACTTTAGTCGATATGTTACAAATTGGTGCTTTAAAACATACCCAGTGTCTTTTTTTGACCTAGTTGAACGACACACCGAATCTTCTATTGACTTTTCTATTATTTTTAACTAATATCTAATTAATAATAATTCCAATATAAAGTTATGCTACAGACATCAATGATAATCTTCTTTGTCTTCGTGGATTTTTGACTAACTCTAAGTAAAGGCTCTCCTAAGGTAACAGAGTTTTAATTTCATTTAATTTCGTTTAAGTTTTAAGACTTTGGCCAGTAATTAATATTTGTACATGTGGCATGATTCGTCCGAATAACTTTGATATTTCCATTCTTTGTATCTTTACGTGAAGATCGAGTAGACGACTTGGATTCTGTTTCGTTTATTTCTGGCCTTCAGGATATGTAACTCGTTAAGTGTTACATCTAACGCCAGGATGCCAGAAACTGGCAATCAAAATCAGAGATACATTCAAAATATTCGAGGAACGTTATTACCTTGCTTCTAGTTTCCGCTTGTTCTTGAAATTCACGCGTTGATGGATACGAGTATTTTGCTACCAAGTTTCTTAGATACAGATTAACAATATTAGTTAAAATAATAGACATATTTGTCTTTGTACACATTTCACGAGTGTATAACTTCTAATACAAACATAGAAAATATCTGTATCATTCCACAAAATTACATGACCTTTGTCGTTAAAAGTACTGGAGCCAAGTCATCGAAACTATGCAGTACAAGTTGTATTTGCACCGTTGCGCTTAACAAAATTACATAGATAACTTTCATTGCGACCACTCAACCACATACTTCTCCTAACAATGGATTCTTTTATCTCTATGCAGAAACCTATGTTACAGGTCGTTTCAGTTTCTACTGTAGAATTAAATTGATCTGCATTGCAAATGTAGCAAAAACTGAAATTGTAGCTCATAAATTGATCGATAGGAAATAAAGAAATCAGTTTATCGATGTTACATATGAACAGTGCGATTAATCGTATATATTTATGTAGCTGATCGTTAACGAATATATTTGTATCAATCAATCACTCGAAGGAAATATGTACTGTGGAACGAAAATATTTTGTTTCTCAGAATTGCTTTAACGTTAGTTCATACAGTGAATCATATGTATAACAGTTACGTATTCTGATATAAAGCAACTGAAACGCGTGGGTCATGTAACCGATTAAATCAGCCGATCAAAAATGTGACCAGAAATACCTCGAAAAGTACTAAAAATATTTTACAAATGAAAGGACAATTTTTAATTGCACGCAATCGCAATAATCTTCCAGAAGAATCACAATTTTTCTGGAAAGATGGCTGTAAAATTACAGTGTATGCTACGATACTTAAATTTAATTAATATACTGAATTTAAATACTACACGGGGAATGGTATTATTTTAGAAAATGCCACTAAAAGGTAATTTGAGAATACTCAGATTAATGGAAGCGATGATTCATTTACGCAGCATTCAGTTGATATAAAAAAAGAAAGAAATCCAAAGGATAAGAAAATCCACTAAACGGATGAATCATCGAGGAAATTTTAGTATTAGAAAAAATGGAGTTGTGCCATTTGCAACGCGCTTCAAGCAAACTGTACGCGGTAAGAGGAATCAAAACTTCTGAAAAATTCCAAATAATCAAACGAATGAGAACTTGATGTAAGAAATAGCAAATTTCTATCGATTGAATCGCCACGAGGTAAGTCCTTTATTCCAAAGGAGAGCGAGGCAAAGTAAAACAAAGAACGAACGAATAAAAGTAAGAATAAAAAGAAAAAAAAAATAAAAAGCCTAAAGTTCGAAATTCTCAACGATCGACAACACAGGCGATCGCTGGATCTCTCGAAAGATGGGTCACCAGTGAATCACCGCGTTTCGCCAAGGTAGCGCATAGCGACGCGTCTATTTCGGTTCTCGAGGGCCTCTTGGGGGCGAAGTGACTCGAGGGGTGGCCAGTCTATGATTCAACGTCCGCCTCACCACCAAAAACTCGTGTACTCTCCACACATTCTGTCTCCTGTACATGTGGAATCAACGGAGGATACCCACCTGGTCTCGCGTGTATGCACGTCGAATGCTATTTTCGCGGACGACCGCGAGTAATCGTCCGAAGGACCCTGAATGTGGGTTAGCCAATTAGACAAGCCTTTGAAACGCTCCCTTGTCTGCCACGAGCCGATGAATCGAAATTCAACGGTCTACGTTTGTTATACAACGCTTAACCCTCTGCAATCTAGCGGACGATTTTCATACCTTTTTGGTATAAAATATTTTCCGGTACAAATTCACCAACGAAATTTACAATTAGAGACAGAAATAGATGGACAGGTGATGGAAGAGTATATCGAGTTTACTGGAACTCGTACTATCGCTATACGTACAATTAAGTTTCATTTATTGTACAGGGTAGCTCAGCAATCGTGGTACAATTGGTAATACGATGATACTACGTGGAGAAACGGGTGAAAACTGTAGAATAAAATTGGTTCGTAGAAGTTTCGTTCTCGAGAAAATTGAATTTCGACATTTGTCAAATATAACAATTGAACTTGGCTCGTACGAAATAATTTTATTCTACAGTTCCAATTTCTTTTCTTCCACGTAGGATCGTTCTATTATCGACTGTATCGCGATTCTTGGGACAATCTGTATATCCTTACGGTACACGAATTATTTAACAAATAATCGAAATCAAGTTTACAATTTTGCGCAAACGAGCCATATTTAATGGAATTTCATCGATACCTATTTCCACTATTTCTGTCCATTTATTTTTGCCCGCGACTGAATGTCTCGTATAGGTTTGTCACAAAGGGACCTTTCACGCAATGCAAAATACGCGACGCGAGAATGGCGTGGCTCGTAGAAATTAAGGGAATAAGTAGACGCGATTTCGGTGTCGCGGCTGACGGGTTAACGATGGTGGACGTTGTTTGATTGCGAACGTGGGTGCGAGTTTGTTTGAAATTTTCGGTTCTTAGAATTATTAGCGGTTCGTTATTATGATTTTAAGAGGCAGGGAAAAGGAAGGATTACGCGAATACGTATAACTCGGTGAGTGGCTTCGAAAGGGTATTTTTGGACCGCTGAATTCGACTCGCTCTTTTTGCGGCGACGACGAGGTAGATTTTAGCGGCTGGTAATTGGTAGAGCAGAAACTGTGACGATGAGATTGAGCGTAACTGGAGAATTTTGAGAAACAAGGAGGAATATTGGTATACGTAAAATTTCGGATTCTTATTTTATAGCCGTGAGGCTACTAATAGAAAATATCTTAGAGTTTCACGCTGAAGTTAGATAGAGATGCTATTTTTAAGAATCATCTTCTTTAGAAAAGACTTTGAAGTTACCTTCTTAAGAACTGTCCTACTTTTTAAAATCGACGAAAGGCGCATTTTCAAAATCGAAAGTTTGACTTGCAAAGATTCGGAACCGTAAACAGATGACATTCATTTTGCAGATCAGACTATGGAAAGTAAAAATGTTTGTTCTTTTGTTGATCACTAGAAACAGGAAACCTCTTGGTAAAAACCTAATTTCCAGAAACTGTTTCTAAATGGCTGTATATTCTAAACAAGTATCCTATTCTTCTATTAATCAGTAAAATAATATTAGCAATATTTTAGCAACAGCTCAACTTCTAAAGATACAATACTGCAGCCACAAAAAGTACATCCAACTCTTGCCAATCAGATATTGCCGATGTTTCGAATAATAAAAATCAGGAAATATTAAATAAAGACCACACGGGAGAAACAAGATAAATCAGATTCTTGGGATCTTATCGAGACGCGATCTTCAATTTCAACACAGTGTCGATTAATCTTACAGCGACAATATTAGATTTTTATTTGCTTTCTAGATTAAACGCATGTATGTATATATTTGTCACCCTGTTGAACATTTTCAAGAACATCGATAATCGCAAGATTCACGATGCCGTTGGTTTTGTATAACACTTCGTGAATGTATCATCTATTTTTAGAAAGCTAACATCGTAGAACCTGACGAATCTTCTCTCTTTTGTATTGTATTAATGCATCGTTTTTTTAACTACCACAAAAATAGCCTAAATTAGAAAAGTAGCAGCTTAGGAAATTCACCGGAACCACATTATCGCGTTTCGTTTCACATAATCGTCAAATAAAAATGAACGACACTTACCTTTGTCTGGTAGCCTCGGTTTCGACGATGTGTAACGGGAATATTCGCGATCGAAGCAGAAATCATCGTGAAACGAATCGTCCGCCTCGAAATCGGAATACTCGAGTCGTCGCGCTATCACATTTCGTTCTGTTATCTGGTCGCATTCTTCCGCCGTAATTCGTCTCTCGCGATAGCTGCCACCTGGATAACTAAATGAAACAACGTCTCGATTAGTTTCTCCGCGGTATTCGCTATATCGATCGATTCGATCGATCGGATTCTACCTGCGATCCGCGATCAAGTTGCACGCGACAGAGGAATCGTGTCGCGTCGAATGTTGACGATTCATAGGTGTCGTTTTCACGTAGTTTTCTTGCGGTAGAAACAGGTCCCTCAGAGCTACGTACCTGGGCGAACTCTCGATCGCTCTTTCGCTGATGTTTTGGTCCCGATATGTCCCATAGAATGGCGAAGGTACTCCTGAAATTACGTTACAACATTTATTATATCGGGATGCTTACAGAGTTTAATTAACACTAGAACTACCACACCAGTCAAATTGACTGGTTTTACAATTTTATTTTCAAATTCCTACTTTGTTCTCTCGAGTTCTCAACCATAACTAAAAGGATAATATGATGAGTTTTATTTTGTTTTCTATGTATTCAAACTGAAAATAATTTTGTATCCAGGCTACTTATATCAATACCAGTCAAAATGATTGGTGCTTGTTAAAGTGTAAAAGTGTAATGTGTTTATCGAACCCCAATTAACCAGTTTCCCCGTTTTGTATTAGGCGTATTTTTCGTTACTAGGATTAACGTGTAGGATTTTTCATTATGAGGATGTGCAATGGAATATATGGTATAATGACGTGAGATGGCCGATTTTTAAAAGCTAAGCTGCAATTACAAGATTAACGCTAGAGCTACCACACCAGTCAAATTGACTGGTTTTATCATTTTATTTTAAAATTTCTGCTTTGTGTTACATTTTTTTCCGCAATGATGTAATGATTTTCTAAAGGAATAATATAATGAGTTTTATTTTGTTTTTATGTATTCAAATTGAAAATAATTTTGAATCAAAGCTACTTATACCAATACCACTCAAAATGACTGGTACTTGTCAAAGTGTAAAAGCGTAATTTGTTTATCGAACTCCAATTAACCAGCTTCCTCGTTTTGTATTAGGTTGTCCGAAAAGTGTCATTTTTCTACAGACACGTCTTGGCTACTTATACCAATACCAGTCAAAATGATTGGTATTTGTCAAAGTGTAAAAGTGTAATTTGTTTATCAAACCCCAATTAAGCAGCTTCCTCGTTTTGTATTAGGCGTATTTTTCGTTACTAGGATTAACGTGTAGGATTTTCATTATGAGGATGTGCAGTGGAACATATGGTATAATGACCTGAGATGGCTGATTTTTTGAAGCTAAGCTGCAATTACAAGATTAACACTAGAACTACCACACAAGTCAAATTGACTGGTTTTACCATTTTATTTTAAAATTTCTACTTTGTGTTATATTTTTTTCCGCAATGATGTAATGATTTTCTAAAAGAATAATATAATGAGTTTTATTTTGTTTTTATGTATTCAAATTGAAAATAATTTTGTATCAAGGCTACTTATACCACTACCAGTCAAAATGCCTGGTACTTGTCAAAGTGTAAAAGGGTCCTGCATTCTGTTTATCGAACCCCAATTAATGAGTTTCCTCGTTTTCTACAACTCCCCACACGTTTTTACAATTTTTACTGCATATCATTCAATATGACGATATCAGTTATCAGGAAAATTCCGGATCGATCGCTAGATCGCTCGATACTAACACTAGCAATACCACAGTCAAAATGACTGGTTCTACAATTTTATAAATGTGCCAACCCTCATTTGCAGTTGTAAAAACGTACTACAAAACATGGAATTGCTTCTGTATGAAAGTAATAAATCAATAAATATACTAATATTCTATTATTACGTATTTCTTAAAGACCAGTCATTTTGACTGGTTTTGGTAGAAATAGCTTCGTGTTAACCATCGGTAGTTCTAGTGTTAACACGAAGGTGTATTATTATTATAATTATTCATCAAAAGTCGAAGAGTATAAAAATGGACAGAATGCATATAATACGCAGAAATATATAAAATATCTAAAGTAGTATAGTTTATGACATTTAGTAGATGAAACACAATCTATACGTAGGTTCTAGTTTCTTTAGGTTTATCCACAAAGATTAACATTCGCACAAACATCAACAGTCCGCTTATTAAGGGATTACGCGATTTAACAAGTTTTTCATTGTAAATAAATATATATTATTGTTCAAAGAGCTTTTCACGAAATATACCGAAATAATTTTATTATAGTGCTGTTAAAAGGTAAATGTTATATAAAATCCACTCTGAACGCAATAGTACAATTATTTAGGAATTTCCTAAAAACAAAACGAGTATTAAAGTTAAGAAAAGAACAAGTTAAATAACGTTAAACACGTGATTGTACATTATTGAACTTGCATGATCCATAGCAAACAATTACCACAAGCCAGAAGAAAAGCAATAAATATCTGCCAAATACAAAGAAAATTCAGGTCACCTGTCGGTGGCAATACAAAAGGACAACTATAAAAAGAATCTACGACTGGAATGTGTCAAATGGGCCATTAAATTTACCAGCGACTGCGATCAATAACCATATAACAGAATGAGCGAGATAAATGCTTCTCCAAAGCTGTTTAAATGTCAATGTCCTAGTTGATAGGAAGTGTGCCAACGAGCGTTATATCAACGGAATGTAACGTTTTTTTTTTTTTCTAGTAAAAGAAAAAAAAATAAAGCAAACGAACAATCTCCAAAAAGAATTTACTTATCCACTTTTATCGGTTTCGTCGTGTTTATCTCTCGATTCTCTTCATTTGTTTCTAATTACGGATCGAACGAAGGAATGAAAAGAATGCGACGATGCTTCCGCTCGATCAACAAGCTTCTCCGTAAAATTTGGTCGAACCAGGACTATTTCTGGCTACTGTTGCATGCCAAACCTCAGAAGACTTGCAATCTCGTCTTATTACGTCTTGTTGGATTCCGTGCGAAATGATTAAACGAAGGATTGCTTCTGTTTGGTAATTCGAACAATGACTTCCGGTTTAGTTACATCATTCATTTGTCGACTGAAACGATGCTTGGAACAAAGTATTAGGTAGTCCGAAAAGTTTCTATCGTTTTATAAGGAAATAATGGATGCACAAGATTTTCTGTTTTATATTATTTTATCGAATTACGTATGATCCATTTTGTTCTATCGAGATAAAGATTACAACGTTCGACAGATTAGGTTTCATGTTTGTTTAAAAATACGCCGTTGACACGTTGTAAATACGTGTCTGTAAAAGAAAGACACTTTCCGGACAACCTAATAAATTGTACGAACCTGATTTTGGTAAATATTGTTGGAAAGAAGACGTAATAATAGCTTTGCGATTATGCGTTGTTTAAAACCTCGGTACATGATTGTTACATGAAAATCAGAAGATCCAAGTTAATTATATGAAATGTTCCACGCAAGTGAACAGAACTACTTATATCGTTTTGCAACGATAAGAGATAAGCAAAGTTAATTGCAAAATTACGATACATGTATAATGTAATATAATATAATACTGGAGTTAGATACTAAATAAAAAGTAACATTATTTTGGAAAACCTGGTTAAAAAGATTTGAAGAAATATGAATAATAATTCTTATTGAAAATCAATGAATAGCCCATTTTGCGAATATTTGATTTTAAGTAAAACGATCGGTGCTTTTCATCAAAGTCAAATATCGTTTCTCATGAAAAATCTTGGTAAATCGTACTAGAAGTGGCAAAGATTGCGCAATGATTCGTCGAACAGGCGATTTAATATCACGAACGAACGAACAGCTATGACGCGTTTTTTGTAAAAAAAGAAAAGAGAAATAGTACCGAGATCTTTAACAATCGTAACCGCTTGTTTTTCTCTCGTTTATTCTTGGATCGTCGACTCATATTTTCCATCACATTCCGGGATTACCTTACCGTCTATTTTCATACCGCATCATCCAACAGCCTGTTCATCCTGCATACGAACGTTCGCGTATTCGTTTCTTCCAAAAATATTAATTTCCCCCTCGAAAATATATTTATCGTTTCGCCTCATTTTAATTCGCGCGATTTATTGATTTATAGTTTGCTATTATTTTTCTTTTCTCTTAATTTCTGCTCTATTTCTTTTTAATAACGTTCCGATAGAACGATGTTTTTAAATATGTCGACTAACACCTCGAACATATCTGATTTCGATCGGTTCTTTACTTCTTTAGTTTACGAACTCGATAGTGAATATTATTACGCAATGTTTCGCGATAGACTCGTAAATTTCATCATTTTCCAACGTAACAATATCCTGCTTTATATACGTATTACGTATGTATGCGTTACGAAATTCGAAGCAGAGCAGTAGAATAGTGTTTCCAAATTTGCGGACAATGTTACATATAAATATACGTGGACATGTCTAACGCTGCTGACTTTAAAATTAGACGCATTCTCCGAAGAACGGTTCCAGATTAGAAATTCCGTTCAAAAATGAAATTCACCTGTTGCCGCTAGTTCGAAGAAAATTCTCTTTCGAGGAACGAAAATCATTTGTTTTATCTTTCTTCGAGTATGTCCATTTTCGTAAATAATAATTAAGTAAATAATTAAAGAAAATATATTCCATTTCAAGATGATTTAAATATTCTGATTATCAATTGCAAAGGACCTAACTGTCTTTAAGATACAAAAAAATTTCCAAAGTAGTTCAACTATCTTGACTATAAATTACAAACCAATTATCATCATCCTTCCCTTTTTTCCTTTTTTTTTTTTTTTTTTTTTTACTCAAAATACAGTTCACACATTCAAAATTGTCAATTACAAACCAACGCTTTTGTTTAATACTTAATAAAAATGGACGACAAATTTTCTCAAGCAACTTGAGTATTCCGACTATGAATTACAAAACTAGTCATCATTCTTTCATTTTTTTTTTTTTTTGTTTCCTCTGATATTCGATAAAAATACACACAACGATCTCTAAAATAACCTAATTATTCAGGCTGTTAATTATAAACTAATCGTCATCTTCTGCTTTGAAATATCCATTTACCTAAAAACCGTCTCGTTTTCGTTGTCTCGTCGAGGCTGCGTAAAATATTCGCGCCAGGATTTCATTTCACTGGGCCAAATATATACGATGCCGTGATGCGAGTGATTAAAGAAAAGCTCAATTAACAAGCGTACACGGCGTGCAAACATCCGCGCTGGTGTTAGTAACCCCCGAATGCTAACATTCGCTAACAGCGTCGCTGCGCTCTACATATTTCTTTTGCTCTCCGAAAATAAGTGGGTGCCTGAAATACGTATGACTAATCGTGCAACAAGAACAAGGCGGAACAATGCTTTTCGATACGTTATTGCGGCATTGAACGTCCCGTTTATTCGCGACGCTTTATTTTTTCGAACATTCCCCGCCCCTTTCCCTTTTCACAAGAATTTTCTACGTATACCAAGTAAAATAACACGGAAACGGGAATTTACGTGCCGCTAACGTAATCACAAGCTGATTATTTTTCTTATTGCTACTTTTTCGAAATGACGCTCGAATTTATTTGATCCGAAAGTATCAGGTTGTCCGAAATGTTCCTTTCGTTTTATAAGGAAATTATAGACGCACAATGTTTATTGAATTATCCACGAACGTAATAATAGAAATAGAACGAGATGGTTCATACCTAATTCAATAAAATAATATAAAACAGAAATTGTTGATCTATCATCACCTTATGAAACGAAAGAAACTTATCCGACAACCTAATATTTCCCACTATTCGTAGATACAAAGTGTCTGTGCGCGAGTTTTGCGAATTTTTATTGCCAGTTCAGATTTTATTTAATTATATAGATACATCAATTTTATTTTCAATTATCGTTTCATGATTGGATATTTCGGTACTTATGGATTGGTAAGACAGAAGATTGAAAAGTTTAAGAACACTGCTGAGTGATATATGTACTTCGTGGTTGAGCAATAAGCTGGAATGAATTTTCTTTGATTGATTTCAATATCGTGACGGATTGATTTGTTGCTATTTACGATGCGTTTCGTGTAACCAGACAAAATTTATGATCGTGCAGTTTTTGTCAGTATCGATCACTGGCTGACGGTTCAGGAATATTTCTCTAATAAAAATAGCGGAATGATATCAACTATCTTATCGTGTATAATTAACATTTTTCTCAAACAACGATTCAGAAAGTTACTGATTTATTTGCCTATTTAATTATTCTCTATGAAAAGTAGGTTAATTCGATTTTCGTAAATCGATCAGAAGAATACAAGGTGACATTTTTATACGATTGACAGTATGTAATGACTGCGAAGTGTAGAGAAAATCATGAAAGACTAAAAATAAATACAGCTGTGCAAATCTGTATAATCTGTTGCAATATTTTATAACAACGTCTCAATTCTACGGTATAAATACAATATGGTATAATGTAGTAAGAGGATTCTTCTTTCCTTACAAATATAACTGCTATAATTTATAACCGGGCATATTTCTAAAATTTCAAAACATTTTCTTCATCCATCGTCTTGAACAATAATTTACAATTTTTCAATATCAATAGTTTCTCTAATTTTTTCAATTCTATTTCCGATTACATAAATTGGATATAATTAAATCTTGAATAATAATTTCTAATTTTTAAATATATAGTGATAGTGTCAATTTTTTGTTGAATCAAATTTTACAACGTGTTCAATACAATTCCAGCTACATTAATTAAATAAAATTACATTCTGAATAATAATTTTTATTTCCGAAATATCCATCATCTTTCTAATATTTTTTTATTCGTCACGATATTACAACAAATTGTACAAAATATTAAATATAATTTACGGTTGTATAAATTAGATGAAATTAAATTTTGAATAATAATTTCTAATTTCCAAATAACAGTGATTGTGTCAATTTTCTGTTGAATCAAATTTTACAACGCGTCAAATACAATTTTGATTTTACATTCTGAACAATAATTTTTATTTCCCAGATATCCATCATCTTTCTAATATTTTTTTATTCCTCACGATATTACAACAAATTGCCCAAAATATTAAATGTAAGCTACGGTTGTATAAATTAGATGAAATTAAATCCTGAATAATAATTTCTAATTTCCAAATAACAGTGATCGTGTTAATTCTCTGTTGAATCAAATTTTACAACGCGTCAAATACAATTCTGATTTTACATTAAGAGCAATAATTTTTATTTCCCAAATATCCATCATCTTTCTAATATCTTTTTATTCGTCACGATATTACAACAAATTGTCCAAAATATTAAATATAATATACGGTTGTGTAAATTAATTGAAATTAAATTCTAGATCAAATGAATTCGAAACGAACCAACGTGTGTTAATTGCTTCACCGCTTAAAACTATGTCATGCTGATACCCAATTACATTAGCAAAAACACCTACCATTTCGCGTCATAACCATCATCGATGCTCTGTCCCAGCACCGTATCAAAATCGCACCCTTGCCAATAAAGAACAATCAGCCATAGAAACAGAGAAACACAGAAGAGGAAGAGAGGAACAAGGGAATGAGAAAATAATTCGTGACACCATAGTACCCAAGTTTTTTCTTTTTTGTATTGCAGAGGAAGCACACGTTTATTTACACAGTATACCAATAAATTGTTTGCTGCGATGAATGACAGTGTATGATAACAATATATCTATGCGAATCTATTTTACGGTTTCCTGTATTTCGAAACACTCTGAGCAACAAAGCGTTTTAAATAATGCTATATCTCGGACTATAGTTCAAAGAAAATTACGTCTCGATGATCGGAACCTTTTCTATATTATCGGTTCTCGTTTGTTTAATAAATAATTCTGTCGCTTGAGTGTAGTAGCTTGATAAAGTGACTAGTATCTGTTTCGTAGAGAATCACGGTGTTTCACACTTGAAATTGAATTTATTTAAAATCTTAAAACGATATTTCAACAATTGTTAAGTAAATATTCCATTTGCAATTATTTAGGAAACTAACTTTTCATCGCTCTTTCAACATCTATAATTTCGTTTGCTTTTTAAATAATATCGCGTTCATACAAAGTTTAATTTGCTCGATTTCAAATTGTTTTTTTATTTTTTTTTTTTTTATTTAGTAGCCATTTCTTTTAAATTACCGCGATTCTAGTCTATGACAGGGCAGGCGAAAAAGTTTCAAAAAGAAAAAAAAAAAAAAGAAATAGAAAGAAGAAAAACGGAAGAATCTTTATAAATACGTATGCTACATGCTTAATAAGAAGAATAAGATAGGACAAAAGTTGTGGAGAATGAAAGAGGGAGGATAAAGGAAATACAAGGGTAGTAAAGAAGAAAGAAGGGGATAGAATAGAATAGACAGAGAGAAACGACTTACTATTAAAGCGTGTTCAAATTGTTCCACGGCAACAACGACAGAAAATGCATTCGAGGAAGCTCACTACGCGCTGATAAAAGAACAAAAGATAAAAAGGAAGAGTGAAAAGCGTATCCACCAGCGTTCGCGAATTTTTCTTCAACTTCTCACTATTCGTATTTTGACTAGTTCTCCTCGCCCCTGTCGTAAAATCGTTCGTTTTGTTTTTACGTACGTACAAAATGCAAAAAAAGAAAAATGACTCGCACCCTTCCAAGGGCAGAATATTCTTGCTCTAAATACTAATTTATAATTTTCTTCGTGCCCGTTTATTAATAGTTTTTCATTTATAAATAATTTTATTTATCTCATCACGGGCATTATATTTTTCGTATCATTGCGATTTTGAATAATTTCATCTTGTTCGAAACTTGATTGATTTTATCGATAGAAAAATATTCGTTGATTCGTTTGTTCGATGTTCTTTAGAGATGGTAAAGGATCGATTAAGCGAAACGACCGCGAATCATGAAGTTTGGCTGAAGCTAGAGGCTCAATGTTCCACCACCTTTGTATTAGATTACGTTGCGCTTTTCTTTTTTTTTTTTTTTTTATTTTTGCTTAATCCCTTCTCGACCATAATTAAATAGGCGCGTATACTGATCGTCTGTTACCTGGCACCTGCAAGGTGGCGGAAGTTACTGTCGAACCTAAGCTATTCGTTGCAGTGCACGCGTAAGTGCCAGCGTCCTCTGAAAAAGAAAGAAGAGATTTCTTTTATTAGAAGAATCGATATACAATTTTCTAAAATATTTGTAAATCATCCTATTATTAATATCTCGTAACAGAATCAACGTTTCACAATATTTTCCCATTCGAATTTTATTTATTGTATTAATCAATTATCAACGAAATTAAAAGTCCAATATAAGGGAAAAATTTGTTTAATTACAAAGGTAGAACTAAACGTCCAATTAGAAAAAATTCACCAATAATTACGTAGAGAAAACTAGAAAACTTTGCTTTTTACTACTGTTACAGCTTCACAGGGCTATTACACACGATTTTACTGTAACGTAAAATAAAAACGTAATTTTAATTATGATATTAATTGCATACCAGGAAAAGCTCGCACTATGGTCAAACGGCAAACGCCATTACGATAATGAATCTCGTAGCACGATGAATTCTCGACGATCCTGCCATCCTTAGACCAGAGGATGTTCGGTTGTGGTTCAGCCTGAACGATGCACTCGAATCTCGCTGTTTGCCCGCTCACCACCGCGATATCTCTCAGTGGCTAAAATTTTCATCACATAAATCGATCGACTCTTGAACAATAAGAAAACGGTTTGTTTAAACGTTTGTTCGTAAAGAGTGTCTTGTTTAAGTTACCGTGATGAATAGAGGTGCCTTTTTCGGTAGTATTTCTAGATAAGGCTGAATCACTTCTTTACTCGAGGCCACTCCATTAGTAGTTGGCCATGGTGATCCTAGAATAATCAGCTAGATTTAATTAGAGTAATTTAAACACATTTAATCTATAGCTTGGTATGGTAGAAAAGTATATTGATGGTATTTTTAAATTTAAGCGATGGTAGAAGCCAAAAATTGTGTATCAAACGGAAGCGGATAATTCTTTTGAAAGAAAGAAGAGGCAGACATTTTTCGTACGTATAATACTTGCAATGGGAATGCAAGAAGCTGCGGAAGAGATCAAATTGTAGAGCAGAAAACGATAGGAAAACATATCAAACAAACATAAAATGTTTTTAAAGCGAGAGAACACAGTGAACAAGAAGATTGAATAAACTTCGAATTTTTCAGAAACGAGGAAATAGCATGGAGCAAACATGAAAAAAGTGTTGGATTGAAGCAATTCGAAAAAACGTTACGCTCCATTAACATACCAAATGAGGGTGAATATATAAATATTCGACTCTCTCTTTTTTTACAGCAAATGTAAATCAAAGAATAACGACACAGATGGATAATGAAATAATATAAATGTTGAGTTACATGTGAGCCAGAGATTTCACGAAAATTTATTGTATTAATGGTATTTCCTTGCGCTTAAAATATACTGAAACCTACTCCGTTCCCAACATTCGTTATTTAGTTACGAATAATTTAATTGCAATTTACGAGAAATTTCTTTATCCATATAAAATTGACTTTCTTACAACTGTGTCGCTATTCTACGAAAAGTCAACAACGTAAATCGTATTTGCGCCAAATAAATTCCATCGAGCACGAAGCTCTCGAATCGATGTTCTTCTGAAACTTTCGCGAAGCGTCATAAACTACACTCTGTGCCAAACCACGTCAAGTGCAAAATACAGCAAACCCGAAGATACAAATACGTGCGGAGGCAAAGTAAAAAATTGCAGGTACACAAATGACCAAGAAACAAAAGTATCCAAAGCTGAGGGACTGCTAAACAAATGCGATGACAATAGCTCGTTATCGATACAATCGTCGCAGAAGCAGGCGAATACCTGCTGAGTCGACATTGCTGGGTGGTCCTGTAGCGCTACTGTATCTGGGGGAGAGACTTGGTAAGCTTGGGCTCAGGGAAATCGGACTGGGCGTCGTGTGATCCCATCTTGATGGCGATGGCGAACAAGGTATAACGAGACTAGGTGGAGCCATCGTGCTTCCTCCCTCTTGATGCCTCTTTCTCGCGTTCCTGATGTCCTCCGCCTCCGAGAACTCGCTCTCCGACGTTGGTTCCCATTTCACCGTCTTCGACGTGCCAAATTTGCCAGCTGGTTTGCTCTGCCGCGTCGAAGACGCCGTAGAACTGCTTCTCTTCGCGAAACCGTTCTCTTTCCTCGTAGTGAACTCGTGAACGATGGGTACCTCGATGTCGCTGGCTCGTCGTTGGCCTTGGATCGTTCTGTTAGTACTGCTGACTGTTCTTTTGCCTTCCCCGGGAAGCACGATTCCGAACTCGTAGCCAAAGTCGTACTTGAAGTATATCAGCCCGGTGTCTGGGTCGATTTGCTTCGTTCCTGTGTTTTTTTGCGATTTTTGTTGGTTGAAGATATTTCTTTGCGATGGTTTTGTTTTGATATTTTTATAAGTGGCGGTATAAATTGTCGATGTTCGATCAAGTTAAATAGAAGGTGATTTGTAATAATTTTTCTGCCTTTCGAAGATCTTTTCTTTGAGACAGACGAGTATTCGCTGGGATTTCTTTACCGATATTATGATACATCATTTTTCTAACTGTTTGGGAGTTTGTAAAATTATATATCTCTGAATGAAAACGATGTTTTTGAACTTTCTGTGTAATCAAGTAACTGCTGTTACTGTCTCGTGACAGCAGAATATTTCTCGACTTTGGATTTGTAATGGAATGCATTATGAACTATACTATAAAAGTATATTATATAAATATACAGTTATATATACTATATAACTATATTAAGTCGAAACTTGTAATAGTTTTTAAGCAAATGGTTACATGATTTTTAAATATAAGATACAGTACTTAATTGTACACATATTTCAATAGTAGAAGATCCTATCTTCAATGCAATGCAATATGAAATGTATATTATGTCATAGAATTAAACTGCAACAAAGTCTGAAGTTCTAATAATTTCTAAACACATACTTGTTTAGCTTAAAAATATAAAATATAGCAATTAACCATACACGTATTTCAATAACAAAAGATCCTATTTTCAATGCAATGCGATATAAACTATATATTATGTCATAGAATTAAACTGCAACAAAGTGTGAAGTTCTAATAATTTCTAAGCACACGCTTGTTTAGCTCCAAAATATAAAATATAGCAATTAACCATACACGTATTTCAATGATAAACTATATATTATGTCATAGAATTAAACTGCAACAAAGTGTGAAGTTCTAATAATTTCTAAGCACACACTTGTTTAGCTCCAAAATATAAAATTTAACAATTAGCCATACACGTATTTCAATGATAAAAGATACTATTTTCAATGCAATGCAATATAAACTATATATTATGTCATAGAATTAAACTGCAACAAAGTGTGAAGTTATAATAATTTCTAAGTACACACTTGTTTAGCTCCAAAATATAAAATTTAACAATTAGCCATACACGTATGTCAATGAGAAAAGATACTATTTTCAATGTAATGCAATGTAAACTATATATTATGTCATAGAATTAAACTGCAATAAAATCTGAAGTGCTAATAATTTCCAAACACATACTTATTTAGCTTCAAAATATAAAAAAAAAGCAATTAACCATACACGTATTTCAATGATAAACTATATATTATGTCATAGAATTAAACTGCAACAAAGTCTGAAGTTCTAATAATTTCGAGCAAACGCTTGTTTAGTTTCAAAGTATAAAATGTAACAATTAACCATACACGTATGTCAATGAGAAAAGATACTATTTTCAATGGAATTAGCCATAAAATGTACATCTACTATTTATACTATATCGTATAATTGAGTTACTATAGATTCTAAATTACCATGTTCCGAGTGTCGTGACTCCTCTCTGTAAGTTCTGGGCTCGTCGCCATCGCTGGCTCGGCTATCGATCGGATGCTTGAGGATCGGCTTGCCCTGCTTCAGATCCGACTGGATGTCGCTGACGAATTTCTCGGTTTTCGATTTGAAGCTGCTGGTCATGTCGCTCATGTGACGCGACGCGACGTCTGCGGATGTTTCAGATTTTTTTGTGTTACGGGACAACACAGCTCGCCAGCGAAATATTTCTTTATTTTGCTTTACTTTCAGCAAGCTCGCAGAGGAAGATAGACAGTTAGAGTGTAGAGAAGATGATAACCGCGAATTATTTATCAGAATGAAAAGATGGTGAAGATAAGAATTTGAATAGTCGCGATTCTCGAATAAATAGAGAAAGGTGATTAATCTTCAATTGGTATCATCGGATCATAGGTAAGCACGACAATTTTGCTTGCATTACTTTATCTTAATTAATCCTGATTTGCATTCTAGCTTTTATACGATGTTTAGCTTTCTTATTTAATTTCACTGTAAACCTTACAAAATAAATCCTTTTCGCAAAATAAATAATTTCGTACATCTAAACTATTTCAATATTTCGAACTATCAAATAAACTTAACAGGTTGATAACTTTTATCCCGTAAAATATAAAGCACAAAACAATACACCAAAAGTATACGAGCAACTTTTCTTTTCAATCTAAGCTATCGTGGATACCAATAATCCAAGAATCCAAATTGAGGGTTAATAGAATTTGCTTCGCTGCATCCCTTCTTAATAAACGATGTTTGTTAAATTGGCATTCCCTTTTTGAATGGTACAACACTTTAATGTCGCGTCAACTGCAAGGTTATTAGCGACAAAAATCCCCAAACTTGTTAAATATTACAATACAGATATATATACATATAAATATACATATACTACAATACATATACTAGACACGTACTCTGATTAAATCATAGTAACTCGTCAGATATTTCCATAACGATTAACATTATTTTATAAATTTTCATCAAGCATAAATCCTCTTAGAAAATGTTTTATCTACTTCCTTAGTCCTCCCAACGATATAGGCCGCATATAACATTTCCATGAATCTTCACCTATTACCAAAACGAACCCCTGCCAAACGTTAAATACCCAAAGCAACCCCCTGCCGACAAGCATACGCAAGAACAGAGACATCAACGTGATTCTTACGATTGGCTGCCTTCTTCATGTCGCTCCTCGAGATAAAACCAAACTCAGGTGGTGATCCAGGCTTCAGCACATCGTCCTGCCTGGAGCTAACTTCCTTCTGCATTTTCATCTGTGAGTCGATCCTCCTCGTACTACTATCGTCCCTTAGCTGGGTCATCGACGTTTGTCTCTTGATCACAGGTGGCCCAGTGTCAAACTCCAATGGCGAAACCACGTGTTCGTGTCTAACCGGAGCACTCGATGACCTTGGCGCCTTCATCATAGGCGGTTGAACCTTCCTGTACCGTGGTTCCTCCGTGTCACTGTCCGCTGGAGCCCATTTAGGTTTGATCCTCGTATCGATATCGCTCTCGTAATCTGATTCTCTAAATTGACCTTGAACAAACTTCTTTGGAGTCGGTACTTTAAACGTCGACTTGTGTCGTTGATCAGGCGTCGTGTCGAAGCTTCTGAAGTCAGTCGATGATTTCTGGTCGCCAAATTTAATCACTCGACTAGTCTGCTCCACCGTAACGATTCTTCTGCTGTTTTCCGTGGATTCGTCCATTCTGACTGTTTTCTTGGTTTCCGTGCCGATCGCGTTGTGGAAAGGCATACCAGATCGAGCTTCGTAGTAAGTTGGTTGAGGTGGTGCATAGGCGATTTCTGGCGGAGAACCAGGAAGGAGAACCGTCTTCTGCTTGGTCGGAGTGGTTGTTGCGATTCTCTCCTCCTTTCTCTCGAGCTCCTTCTTCGAGATCTCCTCGATCAGCGGCGTTCGAGGCTCCCTGGGTTTGCCTATCGGTAGAAAATAGTTCCCGGGTGACCTCGATCGAGAGACGTCGACGTGGTGAAGAAAGCGGACAGAAGGGTCGCGCGTCGTGACGACGTCGGTTTCACGCGTCGTTGAATCGTTCTCGTTCGTTTAAACGAGTTCTCGATGGATCATCGAGCTTCCTCTATTCGATGGCTTTATCCGATGTTGATTGATTCTTTTGTTTTCTTTTTTTTTTTTGGTTTTTGAATGAATGATTGTGTAAAATCGCGAATAGCGGAGACACGAGCAGTGAAACGAAGTTTCAGTGTTTTGAAACGAGGGTGAAACCAGCGTGAAGAAACAACGAAGAATAGAACAAAGGCGATGGAGACGAAGTAGAAGATGAAGATGGTTAGCCACGAAGATGGGTGGAGAAAGATTCGGAGAAAAAGCGGGTAAACACAAGTACGTACTTCGAGTGGCCGAGAAGAAAAGAGAGAAGCAAGCGAAGCAGGAAGAGAGGAGAACTTATCTTGCGAGGTAAACAACGAGAAGGGAAGAAAGCTTGCCAGGAGGACTACTTGTTGTAAGCTGGAAAAAAGTCGTAAAAGAATGAGAGACCCATCGACACCGGCCAGTCGATTTTGTTCTACTGGCGCTGTTGGAAAGCAATTCTTATTTTCACAATGACATTTCCCTTAACCAACATTTGTACAATGTGACAATACAATGTATATCAAGCTGCATCTACGTGGTATAATAAAACAGTATCATAATAAAATAAATCCTTCTGCAAGTTTTTAGTACGTTTAGATCCTGTTACCAAACTGTATCTTTCGCTATGATTTCATGAAACAATTATCGTAGTACACTTTTTATTATTTATTATTTTATTATTTTATTATTTTAGTTCCCTTTGTTTCAAGTTTCCCAATGACCACCGTCATCAATGCTTTATAATTTTTTATGCCTCTCATTTGGTAAGTGTGCAGACGAATTAGACGGACATAACAAAACAGAAATTACGCATTAGATTTATCTTTGACAAACTGAAAATATTACCCTAAGAACTCAGAAGAAAATGAATTGATAAAAGGAGACAAAGATCCTTTGAATGATATGCGATACAAGAAACGACTTTGATGTTTGTACTAAAGGAGTCTCATATTAAAGTCATATTAAATAGGTCATTATTAATTAAATTCTAAGATAATCGAGTTATGTCATCGAACTACCCTCTATGATGTAGACGCAGCTTTATATTGTATTCATCAGGAGAAACTACTAACGATAATACTATGTACAATTTCTAATAGGCTCGTGTAACGAGCTTCGAATAATACCATGATAGGAAGTTGTCGTTTACATTAGAATTTATAGATACCTGGACCAGCGAGACTTGGTTTTACGGGTCTGAAAGTCTGGTCGTCGCTTTCGTAACCCCGCGGTTTCCAAAGGGGTGGTATTCTGCCATCGTAGTCGCTCTCGTAGTCGCTTTCGCGAAATTCGCTCTTCACGAATTTCGAAGGACTCGGAGAGGGTGGCAGGATCTTCTTTGCTGTTTCCAGCTTCTTCTGCGACTGATCCGTGGTGTAAATTGTTTCCTGGAAAGAAATACAGTCATTTTCGTACGATTATATCAAACACGCAAAGAAAAGAAAAAGAAAGACAATACTTAGCTAATGCTGACAAAAAAGACAAAAACATACAATTAGTCCTCAATAAGTAACATGTTGCATCTTATCCACTATTCTTTCATTTTCATCTTTGTGTCCTATTTTATTTGATGTATACTTCAATATATGGCGCGTGGTATGGCCTTGTATCACAATTGAATGATTTTGGGCGTACTAACTCTGTTATATGGAACCATTTTGTGCAATAAAAATTAATTCGAAGGCATTCCAAACTTGGAAGATTCACTCTGGTGTTATATAAAATATAGAAAACGTGTTTAAAGTTACTTTAAGATTGAAAAACTTACTAGGAACTTTTCACGTCGCAAATTTCGGTCATAGTTTTATATTTGATATATTTTTAGCATTCGTTTAGAGAGAGCTTCGTATTTAATATTCGTTTAATCTGATTTACTAAATCTTTTAACATTTCGTTCTAATATATTTTTTGGTTTAATAATAATCTAATGTAACAATCTAGCAAAATATTTACCAATTGAGGACTACAAAGCAACAAACTGTATGTTCAACTCTCAGACGATAAGTACAAACCTATAACAAACTGGTTAAAAACACATCGCAATTAACACACAATTGTTATCTCAACACAAAAGCTAAAAGAAGACATTTGTTAAGAAGACACGATCGCTTCATTCGATTAAACAAAGAAGAATTTCTTCGATCCAAGCAACTCCGCGCTGTTCATCCTGCTCTCTATACACATCAAGCTAGTGAAAGCACACTTCTCGAACCTTCGTTGAACTGAATCTCGACGGGGACGCGGAGGACGCGTAGCTCTTTTCAACGAACGAGCTACGTTGTTGAACGCTGGCAGGCTGAGTTGTCGGCTGCTTCGAAGGAGCAGGTGACACGAACGATTCCTTTTTCTGTTGCTGCTGTCGGCTATCGTAACTTTTGCTCTCGAAATATTCCGATCGACTTTCCTGATACGAAGTGCGTGACTCCGTGTGAGAGGTCATGGACGACGAAGATTCGTGCTTTCCGAAGCTTTTCTGCATCGATTGAATCGAACTTCTCTGTTGGAACGGCTCGTCGGTATCTGCCATGTATCCACTTTCCTGTTGGAACGTCTTCACTTTGAATTTCGGAGATTCTGGCTTCTTAGCGGGTGGACTTTTCGGCGTTGGACTCTTCGTGGCTGGTTGAACATAGATAGGAGGAGAGCCAGGCTTCAATTCAATCTGTGGTGGAGGCTGAACCACTTGATATTTCTGTTGTTGCTGTTTCATCTCTTTCTCTTGTTTTTTAAAAGTCGTAGTCTTCTTACAAATTTTCTCTTGCTGTTCTTTGGTGATCACGGGTCTAGGTGGACCCACAGTTGCAGGGGGAACCTCGAATTTAGATGGGGGAAGTGGCTCAGGCTCGGTTGACCTTGGCCTAATCGGCTGCTTAGGCACTGGTGGCTGAACTCTTCGATAACGTGGCTCTTCGCTGTCGCTCTCGTATGGCCTCCATTTTGCTTTCATCAAACTATCCATGTCCGATTCGTAATCACTTTCTTGAGTGAAGCTGCTTTTGATAAATTTCGTTGGAGTCGGCGGAGGTGGCACTTTTGGCGTCTTTAGCGTAGATGGAGGAGTAGGTTTAAATGGAAACGGTTCTAGGATCTCTACAGGTGTTTGCGTCTTAGCCGGGATAGGAGGAGGAGTCATTCTAACGTCTTTAGGAGGCAACGCAGGTGGCTCTTCCTTTTTTGGAGCTGGAGGAAAAGTTCTGATTCCTCCAGGGGGAATTTTAGCTGGCTGATGCTCCATCGACACCTCCAAGGACTTTTCTATCTTCTCGATCTTTTTCTCTTTGACCGTTGGCGCCGGAATATATCCGATTTCCGGAGGAGGACCTGGTTCCAGAATAATCTGATCTGTAGCTGGAGGAGTTGGTGTTACATGATACGGTTGGGCCACTGGTTTTTTCGGTGGTCCGACACTTCTGACGAGACTTGGAGCCTTCAGATCATCAGATCCTGTCCATTTCTTTGAATATGTCTCTTCCGTCTTCTCCGATTTCTCTGACTTCTTCGTGTCGAATTCACTAGTGTATTTTTCGTACGAAGACTTCTCTTCCATTTTATTCACCACGTGATCCACTTTGATGGTTTCAGCGTTATAAATGATTGGTTGAATTTTAGGTGGAGACGGAGCTCTTTTCGACATCTTTTCCATCGATTCCTGTTTCGAGCTCCACGAACGCCTCTCTGTAGTGCTGGACGACTCCATACTAGTCTTTCTAATTCCACCGTCGATCTCTTCCACTTCCCTCTTAACCTCCCTTTGCGTACTCTTGAAATCCTCGCTTGGAGTCTGCCATTCCTGTCTGAACTTCGCCTCTTCCTGAGGGGGCCAAGACTTTCTCGTAGAATCAGCATACTTCTTCGCCCAAGATTTCTCCATAGCCAATCCATCGGCCGAAGGTTTAGGCGAAGTGGACCTCAGAATCTCCTGGTGACTCGATGCAGCTGACTGACACCTGTATTCTGACAAATCAGTAGACACGTGTGACCTAGTTTCCACATCAGACGATGATGACCAAGGCCTAGTCGGAGACGTTGCTCTGAACGAAGACACGTAATCCTTCTTCTCGTGAATTTCCTTTCTCACGCACGGTTCTTCGATTACCTCTTTCTTCTCGAGCTCAAACGGAGGAGGTGGCATAGAAAAGGTTGGCGCCACTTTCGGAACTTCGCTAATCTTTGGAGAAGGTGTAGGGAAAATCTTCACACCGCCGATAGGCGCATCTATAGGAGACAGGGTTTTGTCGAAGGATTCTTGGAGCTGTTTAGCCTTGATGGACACGTCAGGGCGTTTTTTTTTTAATTCTTCGGGCTTTGGCATGTAACCAATCTCTGGAGGAGGTTCTGGTACCAATTTAAAACCCTCCATCAATATTTCAGAGCTTTCTGACTTGCTCTCCGTTTTAGTTTCCATTTTGCTTTCCATCTTTGACATAGTTACAGATCCTTGAAGAGAAGATCCCGAAGACATTGTTTCTTCCACGACCGTCTTCTTGGTCTCTGTCGGTGGTTTATAGGGTTCGTATGGGAAGTCGAACAGCTTGTTGTCCACTCCACGAGAAGCTGTACTACCCTGTTCTAATTTAGTGAATATCTCGTGGACTGCTTTCTTCGTAGTTTGGAGCTCCGCAGGCTTTGGCTCTGGTTTCTTCACTTCTTGGAAAGTAGTAGATCTTTCGTAATTTTTTGTTAACTTTCCAACCTTGACTTCGTGACCATCAGCGTCGTCGACTAATTTTATCATCTCTTTCGGACCTTTCGGAGTTGCCTCTGTTTCCTTCGTCATGGACTCGAAGAAACTCAACGCGTCTTTCTTGGCTATCGTCGAAGTTTCGATGTTCTCGTTTTCGATTTTCGTTTTCTCCTCGACCAGTGTAGTTTGTGGTTCGAAGCCCTTCTTCTCTACTTCTTCGCGAATCACTTCTTTTATTACCGTTTTCTCTTCTTTCTTCGGTTCTACCGTGACGCTTGGTGTCTTGTGCTCTAGCTTCATGTGGAACTTTTGCTCGGACTTCGATTGACTTTGGTGAGATTCGACACTGGATGAAAACATTTCCGAACGACTCATACTGGATCCTGGTTCCTCGATCTTTTCTACCGTTCTGGTCGTCTCGGCCATTGACGCCGATGATACGATGGGAGTTGTCTTTAATGGTGGAATTGGTTGAATTTTCGTCGTTGTCACTTGTTCGCTTGTCGATTGTTTGCTAGAGGGAACCTCGCTCTTCTTTTCGTCGGACTAAATACGAATATAGGACTTTATGCTTTCTTTTCTTTGAAGAATTTTTTAATTTAGTATTGTAAGTCTTGTGGATGTTGTTATACTGGATTTTGTTAGTTTGTATCTTTAATATATCGAAGTCGATCCGAAATATATTAGACGATGTACAAAATTAGTTTGAGCGTTTAACCGATAAAGTATGAAAGTCTAATCTGCAAATGTTTTAGTGGAAAATTTCAATGTTAGAATAACTGATTCGGACATTTCTTATTAGAAAATTTTAATGAATTATTTTATGCTGTAAGTTTGATCTTATGTTAAAAGATTTAATTTAGAAGTCATATTAAAATATCGAAATTAATGTTGTTATTGTTAAGGTTGATCTGTGTGATTAATGATCGTAGAAAAAAATAATTACCTGGATAACTTTCTTGTCCTGCACGTTCTCATAGATGACAGTTTTATGGACCTCTACCATGGTGTCTGGTGTTGGCTCGAAGACAGCAAAATCGGCTATACTTTGAGCTTCTCCACCGGCATTTGTTGCTCGAACCATGTATTTTCCAGCGTGCTCTTTTTCAGCTGAAATACATTTTATCATACTTACAATGAATGTCACGAAGAGCAACTTGAAAATAATACTTTTACGAATTGTTGATTAACTAAGTGAATGTTCAACACTCTGTACCTTTATCGATGAGTAGCATGTAACAATTTCCTTGCTGCTTGATCCTCAATTGCGGTGGACGTTCTTTGATAGGAACATCGTCCTTGAACCAAGTAACTGTAGGTTCTGGTGTTCCCGTGATTTCTACTTCCATATTCACACGGTCTCCGCGTTTCACAACCTGAGCTTGCAATCTTCTGCCAAACACCGGTGGGAATATTGTTTCTGAAATTCATCGGAGTCGTGTGAAATTTCATTAAAAATGGGCTCTAAGAATGAAATTAACTCGAAAGAAATAGGAATTAGGAATAAAAGATTAACCGCAAAATTTGTATCAAACCATTCAATCGTAGGAAACTTGCTATTATTCTAAATTCTCTGTTTCAATTTTCGAAATTAATAAAAAGAAACATGTTAATACATAGAATGTTTTAAATCAATAAATAAGATTTCCCTCAATTATCACGTACTTTTCACAACAAGATCGGCAGTGCTACTAGCAGAACCGACTTCGTTGCTCGCCGTGCAAGTGTATCGTCCCGCGTCCTTAACATTTACGTTCTTCAGTTCCAAACGAACGTGATTATGCGCGTACGTGATCGTCATTCCGTCCTTCGTTTTCAATTCCTGTCCATTCTTCGACCAGCTGATAAATGGCTGGGGGAACCCTGTACAAGATTTACGAAGCAATTACAAAGGGTAAACGAACGATGAAATAAAATTAATTTATCGCTAGACTGTGCTGTGAAATACAATTTTGGCAAGAGAACAATCGGATTTTCTACATAATATAAAATATGTTAAGAAGCGTAATAATCTCAAGTTTCGACGAGAGGAAGATATTCTGCATGCCAAAGCAAAGTGTAAAACGTTTTGTTGCAATTCATTCCTACAATATATCATTTTATGTGTCAAAAATTTAATGAGTTTCATTTTGTCATCGATGAATCCTTCCAAATCGTTAAAGACGCACTAATAACAACACGTTACAACGAAAGAAAATCATTCTGCTTGGCAAAATCAATCGATAAACATTTTGTTGTACTTCAAACACAGGATAATAATATTCTGTAAATTAATATCTTGAGAGATGGTATTTATCTTACCATCGATGATTCCTTCGAGGATAATATCAGTACCCTGATCCACGATCATCCCCGTGATTGGCGAAACGAATCTCGGAGCTGTACATTTTCTGCTTGGCTTCGACATTTGTGCGGATTTGACGTCTCGTTTGATTCCTTCCTCGTCTTGTGAAACCACTACGGTTTTCTCTTGACGAATCTCGCCTGGTTGGTCTTGAATAATCTTTTCGTGTTCTTCTACTTTGTAGCACTGTAAAAAAAGAGATCCAATACGATTAATTCCTTTTGTCAAAAAGATTCACGCCTTTGCATCACTATTTTTATTTTATCGTATCCCAAATTCTGCCTTTTGCACGCACATAGTCCAATAATATCTACATATAGAAATTAATAATGAGAAGAACAGAGCTATTTCTTGACCTCTATTTTTTTTTACTATCATCTATCTTTTATTTTTAAATTTTATATACAAAATTCCATTAATCTACGTTAGCTAAGAAAAATGAATTAATTCGTCGTTCTACTTGTCTTAATATTTTGAATTTCACATATCCAAAAATTCACTGCTTTTAAAACAACGACAGATTAGGATTGTAGAGGTTTATGTGTAGAGATTGATGAAACCGTCGATTATATTTAAAATGCTAAATTAGTAAATAGAGATAATGTTCGCAAAGACGCTCGTATTACCCGATTCGCTAAGACAATATATAACTCGTAAAATAGGATCGCTAATTACTCGTTAATTAGATCGCTGATAATTCGTTGATAACTGGTTGATAACTGATCGACAACTGACTGTAACTCATGTGCCGCTGCAGGATTATTTTTATACACATACATTTATCGTATCGTTTTGATTTCGTATTGAATTTGAATTGGTTCGCCCTCGTATTGACTAGAATCAAATATCAATATCCTACCGAATTTCATTTCCAATTAGGAAATTTTCTGACTGATTAAAAACCATCTTTCACCGTGTTGAGTCTGTTCAAACTTCTCTCACTATCAAATTCACGTACTCTTGAAATCATTCACGAGCTTCGGTTTACATTCTTCAACTAGTCTAAAGTATCGATTAAACTGTAGAATTAACAAACCTGCACAACAGGAGGTGCCCCATTCTCCGAGGACGACTGTTCCGTACTATGAATGGTAGTCTTCACGCTAACGCTGCTGGGTTCCTGTCCAGACTTTGTCAAGGTCGAGGACGTCGTCGATGAGATGTACTCTTTCTTCGTGGTCGTGTGTGTGGTGGAAGATTCCGTGATCGTCTGTGACATCTTGGTCAATACTTGACTCTCGCTTCCACCCTCGGTCTTCTCCGAAGAGAAGTGTTTGTCGCTGCTGCTTGCTGCATGCATTTCGTCGGCGGGCAATCTTTCGACTAATTCGAGTACTCTTTTCTCTGCAACCGCCCCCTCAGTCTTCTTCGCTTCCTCCCCTATCCAGCCACCTAATGAGGATGATTAATTTAGATATCAATAGATCGTCGTGTGCTTCTTTTTCTTTTTTTGGCTCTCGGTTAAGATTTGCACGGTTCGTCAGGTCTTTGTAATCCGGAAAAGGAAACCGGGGGTTGGTAAATGAGGATGGAATTTTGTAGTAAGTTTGTTATATCGCTCGCATTACGACGAGATACGTACGACGAGAAAAATAGAACATACGTCATACTTTGTCATGCGATTAATTCGTGGCCTGCTGATATTGAGTTGATTAGAATTTTTATAAAATTAATAAGTGTATTATTGGCTTTTCTAAAGGGTTTCCTTTTCTATTGGAACAAGGTACGAAATACTTGTAATTATGTAATTATGTATATGAAAAAATTTCTTCTTCTTTATATTTTTGCATTTACTGTTGTATTCTTCCATGATTAAGCAGTATAATAACAAACTGCTCTTTTGTAAAAGCTGGATCAAGATACGAGATACTTGTAATTATGTAAAAATATGAAGAAATCTCTTCTCCTTTATATCTTTATATTTACTGGTGTATTCTTCCATAATTAAGCAGTATAATAATAAACTATTTCTGTAAAAGCTGGATCAAGGTACGAAATACTTGTAATTATGTAATTATGTATATGAAAAAATTTCTTCTTCTTTATATTTTTGCATTTACTGTTGTATTCTTCCATGATTAAGCAGTATAATAACAAACTGCTCTTTTGTAAAAGCTGGATCAAGATACGAGATACTTGTAATTATGTAAAAATATGAAGAAATCTCTTCTCCTTTATATTTTTGCATTTACTGTCGTATTTTTCCATGATTAAGCGGTATAATAATAAACTGTTCCTGTAAAAGCTGAGTCAAGGTACGAAATACTTGTAATTATGTAAAAATATGAAGAAATCTCTTCTCCTTTATATTTTTGCATTTACTGTTGTATTTTTCCATGATTAAGCGGTATAATAATAAACTATTTCTGTAAAAGTTGAATCAAGATACAAAATATTTGTAATTATGTAATTATGTAAAAATATAAAAAAATCTCTTCTCCTTTATATCTTTGCATTTACTGTTGTATTTTTCCATGATTAAGCGGTATAATAATATACCGTTACTGTAAAAGCTGTAGAATTTCAGGCCCATTGTATATAGTAACACTGTTATTATTCAGCAAGGCGAAGTTGCGTCACCTGTTACAAAATCACGCAATTCGTGGCAGAAATATTTAAGGTGACAAAGCTTAAGCTTATTGCATCTTTGTTTGCTAAGTTGACTTGGAAAGTGATATTATTATCCGTGATATACAACAATTGTCAAACAACTGTTATACATACAGTATTTTAGATTGGTATTATAATTATCACTATAATATAACTGTGAATACCAGTAAATGTAAATATATTTTAAAAAAGTAACGCATAATGTAATTGTAAACGAGTCCATTACCAATGGCAATTTCAATTTTGATTGAACAAGGAAAAAATACCTTTTGTTCTTAACACTAGAACTACCACACCAATCAAATTGACTGGTTTTGCAATTTTATTTAAAAATTCCTACTTTGTGTTATATTTTTTTCCGCAATGATGTAATGACTTTCGCAACAACAACTAAAGGAATAATATAATGAATTTTATTTTATTTTTTATGTATTCAAACTGAAAATAATTTTCTATCAAGGCTACTTATACCAATACCAGTCAAAATGATTGGTACTTGTCAAAGTGTAAAAAGCTGCTGCAATCTGTTTATCGAACTCCAATTAACCAGTTTCCTTCCCACAAGTTTTCAAAATTTTTACTGCGTCTCATTCAATATGACGCTATCAGTTATCAGGAAAATTCCGGATCGATCGCTAGATCGCTAGATGCTAACACTAGCAATACCACATCAGTCAAAATGACTGGTTCTATAATTTTATAGATGTGCCAATCCTCTTTTAGGGATCATGTTCCCAGATGGATTAATAATACCAAAAATGTACTACATAACATGGAATTGCTTCTGTAAGAAAGTAATAAATCAATGAATATAAAAATATTCTATTATTATTATGTATTTTTTAAAGACCAGTCATTTTGACTGGTTTTGGTGGAAATAGCTTCGTGTTAAATATCGGTAGTTCCAGTGTTAAAAGAAATAGATGTAACATGAATAATATTTCTGGCACTGACCAGTCAAGTTAATTATCACGAATATGACTTTGAACTCTTACATTGTCGTTGTACAGGAAATTAGGTGAACATAATTTAGGCACAAAGTGAACACAAAGCACGAACAAGTTTGAAATATAAGGCAGGTGTCACTACAAGATGCCCCGAATTTCATTCACATTCTCTCATCACACTAAACTCCGGATAACTTGGCATCGAAGGAAGGCACGCATACCAAATATAATTTCACTCGCCAAAATGGAGAACACTTTTAATAAAAATAAATCGTACGCAAAATACTCGCAGTAGGTAAACAAAAACAAAATTCGTGACAAATACTCTACTCTAGTAAATCCTTCGAATTTTATAGCGAAAATAATAATAATCTAAACTACGAAATAATAATTTTATATAATTCAATAAAAATCTACCAATTTTCTAAATCGTTCAATCTCGTTGTCTTATCGAACTATTATACTTTGACGATGGATTCGCATCGATCTATTCTTCGCGAACTCTTGAAACTCTTCAACAGTCAAAAGTGTGATATTAAATTATGAAATATTAATTGGCTTCTATAATAAATAAATAAATATTGAATAAACACTGAATTTCTATATACTTTGCAACGTTGTTTTCTGCTGCTGGAAGGTGGACGTTTACGAAAATTCGTATTTTTGTAAATATAATTTACAAAATGGCACTTAGGCAGAAAAATACTTTATTTGCGAGATATTGCAAAGGATAAATATTTCATATGTTTCATCGTATTATACGTATACTCGTATATATTGATATTTCTCGTAGGTGCATGAAATTCCGCAGGCTATTGATCAAAAATCAAGAGTTTGATCGTCGATCAACATCGATCTGTTCCCTTGAATCACGAATGTATTAATAGCTGGCCAGTTAAATCGATGCCACGCTAGAATCGGATCATCGTATCCGCAATTGGAATCCGCGGGAATGGCGTAACCGTTTTGCAGGAATTCCGCGTTTACTCGACACTCGAAGGCAACCGGAAACGGAACTCGAGGACCGCCGATGTCGTTAAACAATGAAAAAGGAAATTAATCTTGTCGCGAGATCGAGACGAACTAAACCGTATTCTACGTTATTTTAGAAATTTCGCACCTTTCTTTGTTTCGAAAGACAGAACAGAGGTTTAACTGCTAAATAAACAGGAGAAGCTTCAAGGAATTTTAAACGAATTGTACGTTGCACGAGAGTCACGAAAAATAATAGAACGAAAACTCTTTTTGTCTAACAATTTCTATTAAAAGACGACTGCTTTCGAAACGAATGATTTTTTGGTAATTAATTTCTTGGCTCTGTAACATCGAACTATATTTGTCGTATGAATTATGGTTCCAATTTAGGAGAAGTATTAGGTTGTCCGGAAAGTTTCTTTCGTTTCATAAAGTGATGATAGATCAACAATTTCTGTTTTATATTATTTTATTGAATTAGGTAGATCCATTTCGTTCTATTTCTATTATTATGTTCGTGTATAATTCAATAAACATTGTGCGTCTATTATTTCCTTATAAAACGAAAGAAACATTTCGGACAACCTAATAGATTGAATTTTATAACAGAGTTTCGTATAAATTCCAATTCTAGTTTGAATCTTAACTTTCTGGTCTATCAAACTGGGAATTTTACTCGTTGCAAATTATTTAAAATTTATTGATATTTGGCATTCTATGCAATTACAAGTTGTAACAGAGAATATTTAGCACTGATTTAAGTAGTTTACTAAAAAGTTCCAGTTGTTATACTCAATCGATAGAAGTTTCGCATTAATTACAAAAATTTATGCGTGATTCAAAATACATGCAATCTTCTGATAAACATTACGTATACATCTATGGATAAGTGCGTGTAAATTTTCTCTGATGTAAGTAGTTTACTAAAAAATTCTAGTTGTTATACTCAATCGATAGAAGTTTCGTATTAAGTACAAAAATTTATACGTGATTCAAAATACATGCAATCTTCTGATAAACATTACGTATACGTACATCTATGGCTAAGTGCGTATAAATTTTCACTGATTTAATTAGTTTACTAAAAAATTCTAGTTGTTATACTCAATCGATAGAAGTTTCGCATTAATTACAAAAATTTATACGTGATTCAAAATACATGCAATCTTCTGATAAACATTACGTATACGTACAACTATGGATAAGTGAGTATAAATTTTCTCTGATGTAAGTAGTTTACTAAAAAATTCTAGTTGTTATACTCAATCGATAGAAGTTTCGTATTAATTATAAACTTCTATACGTGATTCAAAATAGATGCAATCTTCTGATAAACATTACGTATACATCTATGGATAAGTGCGTGTAAATTTTCTCTGATGTAAGTAGTTTACTAAAAAATTCTAGTTGTTATATTCAATCGATAGAAGTTTCGTATTAATTATAAACTTCTATACGTGATTCAAAATACATGCAATCTTCTGATAAACATTACGTATACGTACATCTATAGTTAAGTGCGCGTAAATTTTATTAATATGCGATTCATATTCTTAAGTTATTTATTAGCTGTATGGTCTCCATTTTGAGATCGTAAAAAAGAATTTAGATAAATTTCACAAACGTAGACCATCATCCTCAAATGAGAATTTGTCTTTAAACAAATACGCAATATATTGAAAATGTATTTTGACGAAATATATGATTAATTAATAGAGATTGAATCGATCGAAAGTGAATAAAAATCCGTTAATTGGTTGAACAGACTCAGTGACGAAACTACAACTACCAAAGGATTCCATTTCATTGTTTCCAATATAACTCGCTCTTCACCTGAAGATCTCATAAACTTCACGTTTCAAGCTAATCAAAAGAAGTTTGTAGGTTGGCGAGAAACCAAGATACGATACGCTCGAACCGAAAATTCATCCCGACCGACATATCTGGATCGCGAGTATTCGGCCCCAGTCGTCCTGAATTCATTCGCAAATCACGAAACATCCGTTCGGATGTTGGCTCCAGTAAAACTACACCGCGGCTGTTATTTACAGAGAATCAAGCTCCTCTTTCCTTTTCTTTTTTTTCTTCATGGGAAGTTGGTTACACGATTTCCGAATTTTATGGTTTGCTGAAAGGCCGTAAAAGTTAACTGTGGACGTTGTATCGTAGTTTCGATGAATTGGAAAGCCCTTCGAACGACTAAGAAAACTGTATGCCCACGATCAACGACGAAAATAGTAACGTTCACCTAGCACCGGGTAAATCGATCATTGGCACGGGATTTATTAAGTCGAGCGTGAGATTTGAAATGATATCGGGAATTATAGTGATCCCTTTTAAAATAGATACAACTGCGAGAAACTGTGTCGTAGCGAATTTCATTTGCAAGTTGCTTTCGGGCTTTCAAATAATTCAGGATGATGGGGACGAATAGAAAAATTTAATGGAATTTTGAGAAGCATCTAGTTAATTCATAGATTTATAACGTACTTCTCGTAGGAATTATTTTACGAAGATGGAATTTTATAAAAGAAGAAATTGCACGAGATATTGAAGATACGTTGTAAGATATCTTTAGAAGATAAATTATTGCTTTAACCCTTTGCACTCGGAATTTTATTTCAATTTCGTCAGCAGCAGCTATCAACGCTTCTAAGTGTTTTGTTTGAAATTTACTTTAACTAAAAAATAAGACAATTTAAATAAATAAAGGAAGAGAGAAATTCACTTAAATATCAGTTTTATTCACACTATTGTTGTATTTTGTAATTTTTAAGTGTATCATATATCTTGAAACAATTTCCAGGATGCAAAAAAAAAAAAAAAAAAAACGGTGGATATGAAAAAATATCGACTGGGACTCGACAAAGGAGCTCCTGAAATAAAAATTGATGTCAAGTCACACTCGACATAAAAGTGCAAAGGGTTAATGTAATAAAAAATATTTACGAATATGTGGGCTGGTCTTGTATAATACGATTTTGAAAAGTAAGAATATCTGTGCAACGTGATCCATCGAAATTTCATTCGAAGATACGATCTACTGTCAGAAATTTTGATTACGATCACATAAATTTTGCCATCATTTCATCATACTGCCATCTGAAGGAAATTTATTTTTATCAAACAGCTGTCTCTTGTGTCACGTTAACCGTAGATACTCGAATCATCTACCACGAAATATGTTAACAACGTGTCAAAACAGTGTTCTGTAACCTCTTCTAATCAGATTCTGCATATTTCAATATCTCGCTAACTATAATTTAATTTACAATTTGCTACTATGACATAGAATGAATGTGCCATATCGTGATGTATGGAATGTCTAATTTTATCGATTTTCTAATCTACTCCTTTTTCGTCAAATATTTTTATTCTGACAGAGAATGTTATATGAAATATAATTTATATTAAAACTTTCTCTCTCTTAGACGACTAATATTTTAACTTCTGTTCATATGAACACGTCTTTCTTAAGATTCAATGAATTTCGTTCAATTCGATAAAAATTAAAATCTCAAACACGCGTGTCTACGCACAAGACCACAATCGAACTGTCGCTTCGCACATAACAATCCTCGAATAATTTATATCAATTAAATTGTATTACTAAAATCCTATTAGAAGACTGCGGAATTTTATGTCTTTGTGATAGGTTCGAGGATGAAAAAATTCACAAAACGATTCGTACAATAAAAATTCACGTAACAGGCCAGAGTATGCAACGGTAGGTATATAAAAATATGTAAAATATCGAGATGGATTAACGATTATAATATTTAGCAAGTGAAACAAGCATCTGATCATACTTCGTGCTTTAGTTACGCTCTCAAAAATACGAATTTGCATAAACATCTATAGTCTACTTATTACTCGTGTTACCTGGAATATAGGTTTCAGAGCGTCGATCGATTTCGTGTCGATTTATGGGTCAGTCGATGGCGTTTCGTGGTGGAATCGAAGAGAGCGACACTAGGTAGGAGCGAGGCTCCCCGAAGAAGACGCGCTCGAATTCCCTGGGTTAGCGACTCTGGACTAGGCTACGTGCCGGGTATTCGTGCCGACAAAAATAACGTGCTTTCTGCGTGTGTGCACCGGCCGAAAGAGAGAAGGAGCGAGGGAGAGCATCTCCTCTGGCCATCGCGACACACGGAACAAGATTGCGAAAATACGGAAATCGCGGAACTGACCTGTCCTCGGGGATGGACCAGCTCGTCCAATTAATAATAGTGAGTTAGTGTCGTTAGTTATCAAACGTTCGAAGGTAAATTGAAACGATCGATGAGCTTTAAGAGGAGGTTTAATTTATCGTAGTTGGAATCTTATAAATGAAACGAAATTTTTGTTATTATGAATTTTTCTCGTTATCTTCCTTTGTGCTTTTTATTATTTTTTTTTTCTTTTTTGGTTTGTTAATGGAATAGTAGATTTAGGTCTACCGTAATTTTGTATCATTCTATTTGTTTTAGTTTATGATTTTTATTCAGTTTGCAATTTTTATTTCATTTGTAATTTTTATTTGGTGTCTGATTTTTAGGGAAACAGATTGTCTTGGAATAATATTAATATCAAATGGTAAAGAATGAAAAGTGAAATGTTTGATGAATCGATTTTCTGGAGGACGAAATGTCGATAGGATCATGAAAAGTGAAAAGCGAAATGTTCTTTTATAATTAAACTTCTTCACTCTAGTCTTTTGTTATAAAATATTTTCGATCGAATGGTGAAGAATGAAAAGTGAAATGTTTGATGAATCGATTGTAAAAAGCGAAATGTTCTTTTATAATTAAACTTCTTCATTCTTGTCTTTTGTTATAAAATATTTTCGATCGCATGGTGAAAAATGAATAGTAAAATGTTGTTTGATGAATCGATTTTCTGGAGGACGAAATGTCGATAGGATCATGAAAAGTGAAAAGCGAAATGTTCTTTTACAATTAGACTTCTTGTCTCGTTCTATTGTTTTTTGATATAAAATATTTTCGATCGAATGGTGAAGAATGAAAAGTGAAATGTTTGATGAATCGATTTTCTGGAGGACAAAATGTCGATAGGATTATAAAAAGTAAAAAGCGAAATGTTCTTCACTCGTTCTATTGTTTTTTAATATAAAATATTTTCGATCGCATGGTGAAAAATGAATAATAAAATGTTGTTTGATGAATCGATTTTCTGGAGAACGAAATGTCGATAGGATCATGAAAAGTAAAAAGCGAAATGTTCTTTTATAATTAAACTTCTTCACTCTTGTCTTTTGTTATAAAATATTTTCGATCGAATGGTGAAGAATGGAAAGTGAAATGTTTGATGAATCGATTTTCTGGAGGATAATATGTCGATAGGATTATAAAAAGTAAAAAGCGAAATGTTCTTCACTCGTTCTATTGTTTTTTAATATAAAATATTTTCGATTGCATGGTGAAAAATGAATAGTAAAATGTTGTTTTTCTGGAGGACGAAATGTCGATAGGATCATGAAAAGTGAAAAGCGAAATGTTCTTTTATAATTAAACTTCTTCACTCTAGTCTTTTGTTATAAAATATTTTCGATCGCATGGTGAAAAATGAATAGTAAAATGTTGTTTGATGAATCGATTTTCTGGAGGACGAAATGTCGATAAGATCATGAAAAGTGAAAAGCGAAATATTCTTTTATAATTATACTTCTTAACTCGTCCTATTGTTTTTTGTTATAAAGTATTGGAAAAAGAATGTTACTCGCCAATGGGTGTGATAATTTCTCTATTGTATTTACATTGTTGAAATAGCGTTGAATTTATGATTATGGTTTCTTTATAACCCTGAATCATACTGAATCATAATGATTTATTTTGGAACTTCGATACGTTACGCGTATAATATTAGTAGTTTGCTGGTTACGTTGTTACTAATTCTGTAACGTCGACTGTTTAGATTTCACGTATGTGATCTTAATCTGTAAGTACAGCTTTCTCAATGTTAAGGGTACAATTTCACCTACCGTTTCTCTTAAATAATCAATAAAAAGAGGAATCAAAAATATACGTACTTGCATAAAACTACAACAATGACCATAACAATCAATGAACATACCAACCACTGCATTAGAAAAGCAACGCACGTATATAGAAGTCTTATTTAACACGTATTACATCACTAATCTGCATACATACAACCAATATACTATAATTACAGTTGTGTGCAAAAGTTCTCTACCAGATAGATCTTTCACTTTACGCTCTTGTAAAAAATATCTAAACGAATTTGAACCAACACTGGGCATAAGGATATGACAAGAGAAAGAAAAATAATTCGAAATAAGTACATACTTCTTTAATATTACTCAGAAAAATTCATACAATGTAATAAATATTTTTCATAAATTTTCTATGTAATAGCATTTAATCTTGCAATTTTATTTAATATTAATCAGAATATCGCGTTTGGAATATAAAGTGAAAGATCTATCTGACCGGAAACCATTGCTTACCGCTGTGAAACAAACACTTCTAGAGATCACATCCACTCTATTATTGACAGTATCACCATAAAACTACTCGTTGAAACTGTTATTCTTCTTTACGTTCGATGATTCACGATTCAAAGAAATTTATCGTTTAATCAAAATTAATAAATACCTGATTTTTGATGGGAAATTTCTATAAAATGCGAAACATACGTTAGAAAATGAGTATTGAAGCGAACGATCGACTAGACGAATGTTTCTACGTGGATCGTAATACAGTGTACAGGTGGGCGTAGAAACGTCAGATTTAATTGCGCGGCATGTGCACCGACCTAATATTAGTCGTGACTCAAAGTGACTTTTCGTCGGTGAAAGAAGAGAAAAGAGTTTGTTTAGTCGCCCTGGTTAAAAATAAGACCCCTCCCTTCTATATTACAGCCGAGTTCGGGGTAATGGATCATGGGATATCGCCTGTTCACGAATATTCCCGTCAAAAAGAGTTTACTCGACGCCAAAACGGAAAGCGATATTTATCGTCGGGATGAATGTTGATAAAAGATTCAAATTACGACCAGCTACTGTCATTTTAATAAAAATAGCTGATTTCACCGTGTTTATGGGGAAATGTAGGGCAGATTTTAAGGAGAAAAAGGAGAGCGGTAGAAAATAAAATAAAATTCAGGAGAAGACAGTATAGAAATTTATAAATAAAGAAATTCCATTGTAAAGGCGACAAAAATCCATAGAAATCACGAATAAACCATTTTTATGTGAAATTATCGTTATGAAAATTGTTAGAATGAAAGTAAAATAAGTTCGAATAAAAATAGGAATATTCGAAAGGACGCGCAAATAGGAAAATCGATAGAGACCGATGAAAAAGTAAGCAACCCTTTCCCAGTACAAAAGTACAATTACGACAAAAGTAAAAGTACCAGGGGGAAGGTAAACAAATACGAAGATTTAATAAGAAGGAGAAGAAAAAATTAAAGATTCAGTAAAATCAACGAAATTGGATAGAAAAAAACAAACAACCCCTTCTTTGTCTATACAAAAAGCACAATTGTAACAGGACCAAAAATAGAAAAATAGAAAGTTAGAAGAATAAAAAACTTTAGAAATACATAAATAAGAAATTTATGTAAAAGCGATGCAAGAGATAAAATTTGATAAAAATAACAACACGTTAATAGAAAAATGAAAGATATTCGAACACGATATTTAAACGAATATCTCGCAGCGAAGGTAAATGAAAATTGCGCGGGCTCGGCGTTGCAACGAAACAACCAAAACTTCAAGACGCTGGCAAACGGGTGGTCGCGTGATTTTTCTCGCGAAAACCAACGAGAACGGACGGTGTCGAATTTCAGAGAGCCCGTTGCTGTCGCAACATCCCGCTGCTACGTATCATGATCTTTTATCCATTCGTATCCTTCGTTCGTTGCGACATCTCGCTTTTCCGGTGATACTGTTCTTCTATGTGGAAGCTATGTATCGGCTACCTGGTGAATGAAGCTGCCATTCGACTTGCATAGACGCGTATTAATAACTCGTGACACCGTTGCCGGTTTCGACGATATTTTGGCTACGCGCGAACTAATTTACTGTAACGCGGTTGGCAATAAAAATCGCGTCGTTTCCGAAAGATCGACATCGCCTAGAATTAACCGCGAATATTCCACGCTGTTCGACGTTGCGGAATTTGTGTTCGTTTAAAATCGAGCCGCGACGAAAACATACGAGAGACGAATATTTTTATTTTCGAAGACTAAATACATTAAGAGCAACGATGTAGTGGTTTGTATCCAATGATGAACGAGTTCATTGATGTTCGCGTGTAAAAAAGTCATAAACGGTAAGATAAATACGAGTACTTGTCTCGTTGTTACTGTAACGAGTACAGAAAATTGTGTGATAAAAGTTTAAGGGAAACTGAAAGATTATAATTTAGGAAGATAGCGTAGAAAATATTTAGCGCAAATAGCAGAATGAAAGAAATTCGACACGATGAAATGATTCAAGATGTAACGATTATAATTTAGGAAAATAGCGTAGAAAGTATTTAGCGCAAATAGCAGAATGAAAGAAATTCGACACGATGAAATGATTCAAGATGTAACGATTATAATTTAGGAAAATAGCGTAGAGAATATTTAGCGCAAATAGCAGAATGAAAGAAATTCGACACGATGAAATGATTCAAGATGTAACGATTACAATTTAGGAAGATAGCGTAGAAAATATTTAGCGCAAATAGCAGAATGAAAGAAATTCGACACGATGAAATGGTTCAAGATGTAACGATTATAATTTAGGAAAATAGCGTAGAGAATATTTAGCGCAAATAGCAGAATGAAAGAAATTCGACACGATGAAATGATTCAAGATGTAACGATTATAATTTAGGAAAATATCGTAGAAAGTATTTAGCGCAAATAGCAGAATGAAAGAAATTCGACACGATGAAATGGTTCAAGATATAAAATATAGCAAGATTGATAATAATTTGATGGATCAAAATGAAAAATTATTCCATTAAAAATTTACCACGTTATACTGGAAAATATTATGTCGATTTAAAAAATGAAGAATGTAAGTGAGGAATAAAGTGTGCAAGTTATAGATGCGTTCAGCAAACGTTGCGTTATAAACATATATATTGTAATATTATAAATACCAGTAGTATAATAGTAGTTACGAATAATAAAATGATACACATTCTTTTCTTTCGTTCCTGACAAGGGATACATTTGTTTAAGAATTGTTAAGGTCAGATTTAATTGCTTACCAATATCTAGACGAGCACTGCAAATCGCCTTGCCAGCAGCGTTCTCCGCCACGCAGGAAATCGTACCAACATGCGTGCTTCCGGTCTCTGGAATCGTCAACACCTGTCGATCACCGCTGACCGACACCAAGAAGTCCTTGCCATGAACAGGACGATCGTTAAATAGCCATTGAATCTGAAAGTCACCATATCAACTCACTTAATTGTATTTTATTTCTCGAGATCTATCGATCTATTGCTTAAAGGTCTCATCCCTTGGAGAAGTTGGAATTATATAATTAAAAGAATAATTATATATTCGTAGCCATAAGACGCCTGATATACGAAAAATATCAATCTGATTGTATCGATCACTATAAAACCACCAATTCCATGCAAAAGATTAAGGTAAATAAAAGTCCCAACCTTGAGCCAAGTTTAAAAAGTTTGTAGAAGAAAAAGAACTTTCTCATCATCCGACAGTAAACGAAGCATCGTTGCGAAGCTACAAACGGGACCACGTACTCGAAATCGATTACATCACAAAATTCTGAGATATAAACTACTCTTGTTTGTGGATGTTCAATCCACGAACGACACAGAAAATTCCACGAAATGTTCGGCGTATTCGAACGAACGAACCAGTTTCTACAGTTCAGAATGCCGATTACGTACGATATCTGATGGATCGTACCAGGAAATTCTATTAATTATACAATCCGTAAGTACACGCGTATAAAATCAATACTAAAATATTACGTATTACTAGCACGCAAAATTCTTTCGATCATTCAGCATACTGAAATAAAGGCAGCTGCGTAATTCGTATTCTCGTCGATTATACATAGAGCGTTGATCGTAAATCAATAGTTTCACAATATTCAAATCGGAAATAATCCGATGGAAAGTTCACGAACGAAACGATATCGATACCTGATCCGCGAGTGTCACTAAAAATTTCGCGGAGAACCTCGCGGCGCGGCTGCACCCGCGAATTTCCACATCAGGTACATTGTTCCCGTTTAAATATAACCCGGAGGCACGAAATTACTCTTGGTCGGCCACCTCCTGACAGGCTGGCCAACTCTGCGCCCCATCTTTTACGCGTCCCTCGACACCTTCGAAAAACGGATCCAAGATACGGCGCCGCGATTCGAGACTCGTCTATTCGCCTGATCTCCTCCCATCGATCAGTAGTCGTGAACATTTCGCAACATTTAGCGCGTTGATGCGAGTTCCACGTGGTTCGAAGGTTGTGACACATTTTTCTTTGTTGATCTAGTTGTCTGAGGCTAAGAGCTGCGCTTTCCGTTAAGTTTAAACTGTGGATTTTTATGTATTTTATATATTTACAGAAAATTTAAGGCTGCAAAATATGAAACAGTATGGGGGCTACTTATTTTCTAACGAAGCGATTTTTGATCAGGTTCTATATATCATCTTTGTAATACCAAATTTTTGTAGTCGTAAAAGATATTGTTAAATGATATGATATTTAATATAGTTGGACCAATTTAAGCGATGTACAGTTGCTATAATAAATACAATGGTGCCATTACCTTTTGTAGCTACTGTATAAAATATTTAAGATATTGTATCATTATAATATTTGATGGGTGAAAGAAAATATGTCTAGGTCCTAGTTTTCTAATTGTGTTCGTAGAAATATAAATTTGCATAGAAATATCGGCGATCTAATTATGATTTTATTCAGACTACGAGAGTCTGATATTTATTTAACGATGTTGAAAATTGTTTTGTGATTTTCTTGTGACAGATGGTTTTCTCTACGGTTGGAAGTTAGCGACGTCAATCGTATAAGATATTTGCAAATTATAGTCAAGTGGGTCCTCGATGATACTATAAACGATATTATAGTAACGATATAGATACAATGATACTAATAGCGAACTGTTTCACCTAACACAGGATCTAGTTTTTAAATATCAGTGTATCTTCTATTTCCTGTTATATTTCTTAGGATTTTCTAGTTCAAGAAGTCTACAATTTTGGTAGAAAGTATTTCAATTGAATGTACGAAGAAACACTGTGGAATTCATAAATGGATAACAACTTTTACGATACTTTGTAGCAGTTGAGAAAGTGGTTCTATCATAAATCCTTCAGTTCTGCATTATAAGGTACGAAGAACTGACAATTATATTGTCAGTTATGTTCATTTTGGAAATATAGAAATTAGAATTATTAATCCAAATACGATATACATAAATAATCATTAATTATTCGAAGATTGTATAATAAGGCATACAATATTCTTTTTCCAAACAATCAAGAATTATTTATATATATATCGTACTTGGCTTAATAATTATAATTTGCATATTTCAAAATTCAAAACAAAAGGTGTATAACTTACTTTCGGAGCTGGTTTCCCAACTACAATACACTCGAATTTCGTAGAAACGCCCTCTGACACTCTTCTGTCTTCAAACTTCTCCTTAAACGTAGGAGCGATCAATTTCTCTTCCATTTGCACGAATTCTTCCTTTCTCCTAAAGTCACCCAACGATCTCACAACCAAACGTGCGAAAGCTTTCGCCTCTCCGTGTGCATTAAACGCTTTGACTACGTAATTCCCTTTATCCTCGGGGATCGTCGAAGAAATCTTCAGAATACTCGTTCCATCTTGCCTCCGCTGGATCTGAATCATCAAAACACAGTAGGATATAAAGTTGGGGATTATTTAAATATTTTATACAGGCAGCAGTAGTTAATTTAACATGGAAGGGCAAACATTAGTGAGAAATACGAGGAAGAAAAATAAATTTGACAGTAGAAAATAACGTTCTTCAAAGAACACGATCGTCGAGCCTTTTTTTAAATTTTGATTATTTGTATGCGCGTATCGCGTACATTACGTGACATTGCGTTTAGCAAATAACTCTTTAAAAACAATTTAACTTTGGTAAGCTGCGCGCCTGATTGTTCTTGGTTCCGAAGAAACCACGTGCGTGTTTCTTCGATATCTCATTGAATTTTATTTTAACAAACACTCACCAGGATACGTTCGTTCTCGGTGATCTCGCCACTGTCAGAGAACCATCTGAGCTCTGGTTTCGGTTCTCCAACTACAGCACACTCAAATGTGGCGGTCTCGCCTTCCGCCACCAGAGAATCCGTCGGAAGTTTCACGAATTTTGGAGGTGAACCCGCGACCAATGTTTCTTCCACTTCTGTTCGTGTCTTGTCCAGTTTTTTCGAAACGGTCACCGCTGCATAAAAGATGTTTGTTATTTTACACGTTGATTATAGTTATTAAGATTTGTTATTTTACACGTTAGGAAAGAGAACGCGTAATTTACAAAAGCTGAAGATTATTTCGGTGATTAAGTTTTTCATTTACATAATCGACAAATGAAATTTGAATTTTGTTTAAGAAGACACGGAATTAATTAACGCACCTATAAATCAGCATCTTTGAATGCTTCTTTGAGAATGATCAAATTATAATTACGGTGCAGCTGTTGTAAATACAATCAGAGAGCATACAAAATTTAGATTCCATAATAAGATACACGAGGAGTTACACTAAAGGTTCTTCTACAAAAATTTATAGCAAATTTCTTGGTGTTAAAAATAATAGCAAAAGATGTGGATTATTAAAATATAAAAATTACGAATTTCATGGTATGTAAGTATTCGATAAAATGTTTCTACGTACAAAAATTTACAGCAAATTTCTTGGTGTTAAAAATAATAGAAAATGTGGATTATTAAAATATAAAAATTACGAATTTCATGGTATGGAAGTATTCGATAAAATGTTTCTACGTACAAAAATTTACAGGAAATTTTTTGGTGTTAAAAATAATAGAAAATGTGGATTATTAAAATATAAAAATTACGAATTTCATGGTATGTAAGTATTCGATAAAATGTTTCTACGTACGTGTCACTGTTAATGTGCACTGACTAGACGCTTCACCGCCAGAATTAATGGCGACTACTTTGTACACACCGGCGTCATCCAAAAAAGCTTCGTGAATGACCAAGGAACATTTGTCACCCTGGAACAACAGCTGGAAATCGGCTGACTCCTTTACAGGTTGATCATCGTGATACCAAATCACCTGTGCCAACAAATTTACAGATTTTCTGTTATAAAAGAAGTTACAGAATTAAATGTTGAAGCTTAGCTAAAATATTCGACTGTATTCGTTTCATCCATCGAACATGAGATAGCTCTACTATCATTTATTCTGACTTTCACAAAACTTTTTCTTTTATAATTACACGCTACATACTTTTGAATTATTTTATAATTAAAAACAGAAGTCTGCCTGTCTTAAAAGAATTAATCGTTAAGAAAGACTTTTCGAGCCAGCCACTATGAATTTACTCAAATAATAAATAATAGAAATTCATAGAAAGAAACGGTCCATGTAGTGCTTAAAAGTATATACTACTTCTAATCTGTTAACTGGGTCTCCCCTCAAGTGAAAATTTTTATCCTCACAAAACTAAAAGTTAACAAAGACGAATCAATTTCTGTAGCAGATTAATTTTGGTTCTTGCAAATGTAAATATAATATTTTTAATGTAAAAGTAGACATGTAAAATATAGGTTCCTAAATAAAGAAATTATTATGTCTAAGAAAATTTATCATTTAATTTAATTGATAAATCTTCCAAACGATCTAATCTGTCATTTCTTCTGAATTTCGTAGAAAGAATACCATGGACTGCCACAGTTGTGATTCTTCGGCCTTCGATCGTGTACCGAATTATTACGTCGCATCTTATTCCGAATATTCTCGTTCGCTTCTTTTTCACGCCTGCCCGGAACGAAACACAACGTACTAATAATACGATTTGCAAGCCGAAGAATCGCGAATATCGTTACATCATCGCGAAAGTTTCAAATCTGAAACAACTTGGAATATACCAATTATCGAGACTACCCTAAATCAACATCGACAAAACTCGTGTTACCTCGCGAGTATTTCTCTGATCTCACAAAACACTCACTTCCGGTTCAGGTTGGCCAACGATCACGCAGTCCAGTCGAACAGACAAACCCTCCTGAACCTTCAGATCCTTCAATGGCATCTGAATCTTCGGGACCACGGGCTCCATGTCGCTGCAAGCGAAGTCAGAATCGCTGGTTTCGTGAGGAAGTCGTCCTTTCACCGAAACGTTGCAAGACACCGTGGCCTCACCGGCGTTGTTCTTAGCGACTACCGTGTAACATCCGGCATCCTTTGCAAACGCCTCCGAGATGATCAGGCTGGTTCGCCCGGCGTCCGTTTGTATCTGAAACGGCGAATCCCGACACCCTGAACGTTCAATTTCAATTCTTCGTTTTCACCGGTCGCTACATTGCTTTATTTCGAATTCGGCGCGTGCACATGCGGCTAAAAATATCGCGACACGGTCGCCTCGCCTCGAATGGGAGACCGTGGAAGAGAGAGAAGACGAGGAAACAATGTTTTGCTTAAAAATTATGTTGTTGCATCCAATAGCATTGCGTTGCTTCTTATGGGAAAACCCATCGTATTTCGATACGTTTAATTTTGGTAGGTTCAGATGCGTGAAAATTAATTGTGCTTTCGAGGGAGCAACTATGGAGAAAGATACGTTGCTTAGTCGCATTTCCATTCGTGTATTAATTATTCTGCTAATTTTGTTGTTAATTCGTGATTGATATTATAGAATCGAATGGTAGGTAATTGTTTTTATTTCACAGAAGATATCTTACGTTTTACAAAAAATTGCCTTTAAAAGGAAGAAAAAGAAACATAATTTCTTAATTTCTTACAAACAATTCTTTGCTTCAATGGTATACAGTATTTCAAATTTTTGAACAGTAATGTACACTAGAAATGTAGAAGGAAAGCCTTTAACTACATTTACAATTTTATGCTATTTTTGAAAAACGTATCTTATCAGAAACTTGTTAAAAGTCGTTTTGGTACCTTTTGGATTTTCTAGAAACTTGAATTTTTTCGATAAAAAGATTGTATATCCTCTACGATACTTTATTTTCTAGCTTTTCATATCCGTTTTCAACTTTCTTCTTGTATATATTTACTGTATTTAGAATAATTTTCACGTTAAGTATAAAACACTGGCGCCTTTTAAATAAACATAAAAATTTACCTTTAAGTTCATAGTTTCTTCGACAGGTCTTCCATCGTGGTACCAAGTCAAAGTAGGCGTTGGATTTCCTTTTGCTTCACATTCGAGCTTCACCCTTTGACCTGCTCTTCCCATGGCATTTGATAACGGAGTAACAAAATATGGTTTTTCCGAAGTAAATTCCACAGCTAAAAATGCACGATGCATAAGATCAATCTTTCGATTGGAACTACATATTTTTTTTTTTTTAAATAAATTAAGAAATTATTAAGTTTCTTACGTTGTATATCGAGAAAAGCGGAAGTGGAGGCTTGACCCAATCGATTTGCGGCTTTGCAAGTATAAGTAGCCTTATCCTCTAAGAAGACTTCTTCGAATTTTAAAACAGCCTCACCGTTATTGTAAGTGATGATGTAATCAGGAGAATTATCGATGTTCACGTCGTTCTTGAACCATTGTACAGTTGGCAGAGGATTACCTTCGACGATGCACTCCATCCGATGAGAAGATCCTTCCACCGCCACGGATGCCACTAATTCTTTCACGAAAACCGGTGGACTCGGTTGCTCTTCCGGTGCTGTTTCTAAAAATTCGACAGTATAGTTATATTCTTAAAAGTTTTACTAAATTTCCATATCGTAAGATATTCAATTAGCCAGTCGTATAAAACATTAAAGTCTAGAAATTAAAAGATTAATTATATTAAAATTGAATTAACCCCTTGAAGGTTCATGCCAAATTTTCTATTCAATTCTATTTCTATATCTTTGTAATTGATAAATAATAACGTTAATATTATAGAAAGGGTAATTTTAATTAGAATTAAATTAAATTTGGAATATTACTATAAATAAGTAATTGACAATATTATGTATTCGGAAATTGTTACATAAATATTAGAAATAACAATAGTCCAACTATTTGCTTTTCTCTTGTTTCTCATATTTATTAACACCTTGGCCCATAGGGATTTGTGCCATAAACGGAACCCACGAGTTTGACTCGTGGTAATTTAAAAATTGCTAGTGATTCATTATCCACTTTGAAATAATAAATTGTTTTTGTTAACTGATCAATTGATCATGATCACGCCCTTAGACGTCTTAAAAACACTATTTGTCCTCAAATGTTGTTTATTATTTCACAATTCCTTTTGTAAGACCCTAAATATACATGCCATAAGAAGTATACATTTTGCGCCAGTTCGGGCACACGGCTGAACGGATGAATGGCACAGCGTGCGACCGAACTTCTTGCTTACTATGGCTCGCGCGATCGACAGATAGCGTGTAGGCCAAGGGGTTAATTTATTAAAATTCTTTTAAATATATTACAAAGTTACCTTTAACAGTCAACGTGGCAGACGTTTCCGCTGACCCAGCGATATTAAAAGCTCTGCAAGTGTATTTTGCAGAATCTTCGGCGAAAGTTTCTTCGATCGTCAAAGTGCAAATACCTTGAACATACGTTGTCAAATAATCAGGGTTATTCAAAATCGAGATTCCATCCTTGTACCAAACAACTTCCGGCGTTGGTTGACCAACGAGGTTGCACTGGAAAGTGAATTTTTCTCCTTCTTGTACAGTGGCATCGTGTAGGGGAACGGTAAATTCTGGAGCCAATGGAGGAACGTTCTCTTTGACCAGTCTTTCTACTGATTTCTCGCGTACTTCTTCGCTGACAATGTTCTTCTGTGGACTTGGTTCGCGTTGAGACGTCTTCTCAATTTCCGTCTAAAATTAAAAAGGAAAACAGCATATACGTATATGTATACGATGCATATATAAAGTGTTAAAAGTGTGAGTTATAATTATATTAAAACAATGAACATAATATATACATGATAACTTTTTAAATTAATTATACATAAATATATCTCATACCAAGTTGTTATCTTTTAATATTCAGATATATTTATCAAATTTATATCAGATATTATGATCGATTTTAATATACAATATTCAGTTGTAAATGTATTTCCGTCTAAAATTAAAGGAAAACAGCATATACATATATGTATACGATACATATATAAAAGTGTAAGTGATAATTATATTAAAAGAATGAATATAATATATATATGATAACTTTTTAAATTAATTATACATAAATATATCTCATACCAAGTTGTTATCTTTTAATATTCAGATATATTTATCAAATTTATATCAGATATTATGATCGATTTTAATATACAATATTCAGTTGTAAATGTATTTCCTTAATATTTCTAAAAGTATTTCATACGTATTCCTAGCATTGCTCTAATTTTACCGAGAAAAATATTTTTAGTAATTCACATGGAACATCAGCAAGAATAGAAAATAAAAATACTCTTAGCTCATTGTTATCGCAGTTATTTCATCTTCAACCGAAATGGAAATGCGATTCATCTGTATTACGTGACTCATGCATCTTGTATATCACGTAACAAATCGAGAATGCATCCTATTTTCCTTCTAGTTTTCTTAGAAAAACATTCACTTATGCATTTTAAAGGTCGTATAGATAATTAAAATTATACCATTAACGAATACAAAAAAAGAAAGATACAAAATATAGAAAAAGACGTAGAACGAGAATATATGTTATACCTTTTGCAAAATATGTATTTCTTTAGTGATAGTTGCCGAAGTGACCATTTCTTTGACGAAACTTTTGTCCGTGCTATCGATCTTCTCTGTTTGCGCTGACACCGAAAACGACGGAGGAGCAGAAACTTTTTCAAACGTCTTTTCCTCTTTCATTTTCTTTGCTTCTATCGTTGCTTTCTCCAATGTCTCGGCTGCTAATTTTTCCGCGATTCTCCTCGCGTTCTCCGCTTCCTCTCTGGCTGCTTCTGCGGCAGCCATTTCCATTTTCGCGGCTTGCAACCTTCTGTCTGCTTCCTGCTTCTCGATCCTTAATTTCTCTTGCAGATCTTCCGCGTTTTTCAAATTTTGAGCCAACGTTCGGAATTCGGACGAGACGACGGCAAAGGAGTCTAACATTTGACGATTTTCCACGATCACTTCGTTGAATTGTGGTAATCTATCTGTACCTACATAACAGCACAAAAGATAGCAATTTTACTATTTTGATATAACGTTACACAAACAAAATAAAACACTGAAACGAATAGAAACTTTGTCCCATTCTGTAATATATCATCTTAGATTTAAACAAATACGAATTTCAAAATCGTGTCAGAATTATTTGCAATAGCAAAATATTTTATACAGATCCATATAAATTTCTATTTTACTACGTCTGTTTAGCTACTTATATTTCCCATTAAATATTTTGTATTTTATACAGAAATTTAAAAAAGAACTTTCGAAGAACGCGCTTCTGTATATTGAACACAGTTTTTCTTACAAATAATTCCTATTTAATAATTTGTGTTATTTATCGTTTATATACACTCAAATACGCATCTTAAATTTTATATATTACATTTCCAATTTACTTTGTTCACTTACCAAACACGATTGTCGATAGTTCCTTCAGCTTCTCGATTCTCCTTTCTTGAATTTCTTCGCCTGGCTTCAAGTAACGATCTATTTCTTGAAGCAAATCCATGGCGTCTTTCGGAGTCCTCACAGCGGTTGCTTTCCTCGCTATCACAACCAACAATTTGCTACCCTCTCTATTCCATTCTTTGGCTTCCTCCAAGAGCGTGAAATACTCTATGCTCAAATTCATTCGCTTCTTCGTTTCTTCGATTTTCCTCTTCAAGTTTCTCCATCTCTCGCGCAAGAAAGAAATATCGTTGACGATTTGAGGCGTTAAAATATTAATCGACTCTTCGGTCGTCTTCACGAACGTCTCGATTCTTTCTTCCAAAATCTACGAACCAGAAACACAGTACACCATTTCAGTATTTTAATCACAAGAGAAATATATTTAAAACGTAAGTAATTTCTCCAAAACTATTATTTCTGTCCTTTGAAATTTCCCAATGTTACTTTTAAATATTATTTTCCTTTGAAAAACTTGCTGTTATTTATAATAATTCCAGTTTAACGCAAGTACCATATTATTTACCATATTCTATTTATCATAAGATTTTCTAGATCAATGTTAAACAATATTCTGAATTATTGTTTACTTACTTAAATATTTCCTATGTCAAGCATTCGATAAAATTTGTAACGCTGTTAGTATCTATTTTAATAGGTTGAATCGTAAAATAAAATTATAAATTTATTATAATTAACAATATAACGTAAGCGATGCGACGAAATGTACTTTTTTATCGTTTATCTAAAAATTTGTTATTCTTACCGTGACAGTCTTTTCGAATTGTACGAACGAGGAAGCAGTAGCTTTAGCTGTCTGAAGGTTCTCACCAATCTTCGAGTCAACCTTCTTCAAATGTTCATTCAAGTCCTGTACTTCTGTTTCAATTCTCTCCAAATCCTCGGAAAAAGTACACGTTCGTCGATATTCTTCAATTTTAGTGATCGTCTGAGACCAAAAGAGTTCAAGGTTTGTCGACAACGAATCTATAGCACGTTTCAATTTCTCAATGTCCTGAACACCAGCCTCGGGCGGTTCCTGTTGCTTAATTCTAGCGATTATGTCTTGAGCCTTCGATCTAATCTGATTTTGTCTGTCAGAAATTGTCCATTTCATCGCGTCGAGCTCGTTGAACAGTGTTTCCACCTCGGACAATTTTTTCAAGGACGCTATACGTTGTGCATGAGCCCTTAACTGCTCGATCTTATGCTCAACCTTGAACAGGATTAGAAAATTAATCGTGAAATTAAAATTTTGACAAGATCACTGGATATATGCAAGTCGAGCCACGTAATTCTGCGGTGTTCTACAGAATAACAATTAACTGTTCGTTATTTTGCTCTTTTATCAAGATAGAATGCCATTTTGAGTTTTGAAAATGTAACGTGTAATGCTTGTTATATTTATGTTGAACTACAATATTTTATATTATGATGGAGCTATATTCAAATATTCAACAGAATGTTGACTCCTGCGTAAAATATTGGATTGGCAATTAAGTAATTGCGGATTTTGTCAATACCACCTAATGACAAAGTCCGCAATCACTTAGTTGCCAACCCAATATTATTGATACTTTACCTCTTCGATATTCTGGAAGATGGAAATCAACGACTCGAGAAGAGTTTCGTAATCTCTGGCAGTCGCATGAAGATTCTCGTGCATATGACGAAGTCTCTTCAGGATCTCGTCGTCGATCTCTACTTCGCCTGATTCAGAATATTTATTACACATTTGCCTTTCATTGTCTTCTAAATTATTATTTTTCTATATATCTTAGAAAAATGGTTATTAGTTTAAAATTACCTTTCTGAGCTAGAGTATTAATTCCATTGATTCTAGCATCCAATTCGTTGACAGCTTTATTCAACTCGGGAAGAATACGATGTTTGGATCCGCTTAAGTCTTGAAGAATGCTTGCTGTTTTAGGAGATTGAGATGTTATCACTGGATATAATTGTTCGCTAAATTTGGAAACCCATTCCATCGTCTACAAGTAGAAACATAGTGTATGAAACTGTAGAAATATAGATTTCGCATGGTGGTAAAAGAAATATGTGAATGGTCAGCTACTTACTCTTGTGCTCTCTTCGATTCTTCGTTGATGCTCGATTCGCTTCTTCCTCAAAATCTCGATCGTCGTTCTCCATTTCTCCCACGATTCTGTTATAGTCAACTGTCTGTTAGCAAATCTCTCTAAGAGAGTCTGCACGCATATGCAGGCTCTCGGTACATCTAGATAAGGGTCATCGATCTGAAAGATACATACTGTTTTTTACAAATGTTCTGAATCGTCAAAATAGAAAAAAAAAGAAAAGAAAATTTGAAGTGCATACAATTGTATCTACTCAATCATTCAATGTTAGTATTCGGAAAAAAAGATATACACGTCGGAGATGAAAGGACATGGGGGCCTTTCTTTTGGAATTTTTGGGAGGACCCCCAATACTTTAGTCTAGACTTTTATCATAACTGTACTTAAACAATGAAACATAGAAGTTGTTTATGTTGAGGTTACTAGATGTATGAACAGAGGAACGCGTGGATAAATTGTAAAATAGAAAATATATTTTAACACGTTGACTGCCACGCGTGTTTTCAAAGAAATCTCCGTCAGGCCAGCAGTACCAAGCGTTCTCTGCTAGGTGCTCCCATCGATATTTTAGTAATACGAATCGCTCAAGTAGTGGTCTCAAGAATGATCTCTCGTTTCGTTTGTTCGCAATATTAAAATCATTAGCTGTTGTTGAATATGATGAAGGAAAGTGTGGTATAGATTATTCGGACCAAATGGTTTCTTTTGATACCATAATTAGAAAAGGAATCAAATGGTATACCCTATGACGAAAGCCCCGAAGCCATCGTCGCTTGTCTACTGTCTATGGTCTGCCTTCGTCCAAGTCTATTGTCTATACGCTGTCGATGGCTTCAGTGCTTGAGAAAATTAAAAAGACAGATGTAGAATTTTCTTAGAAGTATTGACCACTTCAACAGTTTATGATTTAATCCGATCATGTGTGCCCGAGCTTGGGCTCGAAGTGACACAACTGGTCGCTAAACGTAGCTACGTTCACGGGATGGACGTTTTTACATAACAGAGATATGGAGTAGTTGTATAGCTTCTCTTAAAAATATAGTTGACCCGAGGGGTACAGAGAGGTACAGAGAGGAGTATATAAGCGCAGTTCCACTTGGACCGAGAGAGTCAGTTGAGTTCTACTTGTACTGTGGATAAGTAAGTTGAGTTACACTTGAATTGTGGACCAGTAAGTCAAGTTCGACTTAGACTTTGGAAGAGAACGCATTTGCTATCCCGTTGAGCATGGATTCGTTATTGAACCTAAGATCATTGTCATTAGCATCTCGAGTATCCAATCGCCATTAATTATATTTGTAACAGTAAATATCATACATATTGTATAACAATAATGGCTAAAGCAAATGAAGATTCGTTACACGCCCCAAACCCCAATGAGAACTCGACATATATATAGTGTATGCTAAAAGAAAAATTCGCTTCTATCCGTGTACCTTGCGAAAAATCGTTCAAACCTCTGAAAGTACACGGTTGTAAGTTCGTAAAATTTTAAGGAGAAGTCGCGAATTCACCATTTTGATTACTCTCGTGATTCTATTAAGTATTAACAACCTATATAAATTCAATAATAGGAAATTAATGTCATACCTTAATAGCAGCGTCCAGAAACGCTTTGCCAGTGTTAGTCAGGTTCACATAAAGCGGCTGAAGATCTTTCCAACGTCTTCCAAGCTGTTCGATCTTCCTCTCGTCCAAAACATCGGTTTGTCTCTTCAGTTCACTCTCGATCGACTCAATTTCCCTCGTTAGTTCCTCAACCGCCATATGGAATTGCAAATAAAGCGATCCCAGATCGATTCTACTCGCTACCAGCTCTTTCGTCTTCGACCAAGAATTTCTTAACTCCTCCACTTTCGACTGTAGTTCTAATTTCTGCGTTTCTTCCAATCGTTCTCGAATCGGTAAAATTTCGAACTCTAAATGCTCGACTTCGTCGGTCCTTCGTTCGAGATCGTTCAACAGCTGACGATGCAGCCGACAGAAATCCTCCGCCATTGGGACGTCGCTGCCCATGTCTTGGTGACCCTGGAGAAACGCTTCGGGTATGCTCATTAACCACTTTCTCAGCTCGTCGTGCTTGTCTAAGAACGTATTTATGTTCCTCGATATCTCGAGGTTCTCCTTCTCATGAGCTGTGCACCGTTCCATCAAACGGATCTTCCGATTTTCCAGCTCCTCCACCACTCGTTTCACACCCTGAGGAATTGGAAAAGAAGCTTGAAACTCGACTAATTAACAGGCCATGTACTAGGTTGTCCGAAAAGTACTTTTCTTCCTCAAACGTGTTTTTTACAACAGTACAAACCAAGTCTGCGAAATGTTTATCTCGACAGAAGAAATAATATACAACAGAAATAATATAAAACAAAAAAGTTGTGCGTCTATTATTTCCTCATAAAACGAAAGAAACTTTTTGGACAACCTAATAATCGTCCTGATATTATATTGGAGTTAAAGTAAAACTAAAATTTATATCGATCTATTAATATTATTTTCATCGCAGAGTTACAAAATGTATAGGCGTTGAATATTTAATTATTTCGTTATTCGATTTAAATTCAGATAAAATTGAAATTTCATTTCTCGGAAACTGGAAGCACTGTTGTTAATATCTTTTCATAGATGGAATAGGAAAAAGTGCTCTCGAAGTTTTACTTCCCGAGAAAATCCGCTAATCGGAGAAACGCGTAATAATTTCGATATTATTTAAATGAAAGTAAAACTTCAAATTGACAGTTCTCGAAAATTATATATATTTCTAGTAGGTTTATGGCTACGAAAAAGAAGATGCTCTTAGTATCTCGCTCCTTAAACTACTGAATCTTATTAATTAGGAAAATATGTAACAATTTCAAAGGTATTTAAATTAAAGCAGAATTAAAATTTATATTCTTGAAAATTATAATTACTTTTATATTAACATGCTTTTATTTCAAATTTGCGGAAGATATATTCTAAGAGTTACAGCGAAGATTTTAAATAAAACTTCTGAAAATTCTAAAAGGTTCAAATAATAATATCTTGACCGTAATTTTCGCCGAGAAACTTGTTTGTTAAAATTTCTCAGCTCGTCGTGCTTGTCTAAGAACGTGTTTATGATCCTCGATATCTCGAGGTTCTTCTTCTCGCGAGCAAAAATTTAAGTTTGCAAAAATTGTAAATACTCCAGTAAATTGTAAGTACATCTGATTTCAATTCCTTAGAGAATGGAGCTCTCGATGATACGAAGGTGAATACTAGAAATCGTTCATTGAATAGAACGATTTCATTGACTATGCATGCCAACCGGTCTACCACAATTAAGTTGTCGCGATTATTCTCTAAATCTAACCTCAGCTCCTGGCGCTCCTCTTCCTGTGACATCTAGAAGGGCGTATCCTTCCGCCAAAGGTTTCGCGGTGACGTCTTCGATGGTGGCGACGGTCTGAGCATGGAAACGAGCTAATTTCGTCGAATATGGGGGATGCTCCGTCGTCACCAGCTGAATTTCCAACTGATCTAACTTTGTAATTGCCTTCGAAATAAGAATCACAAACTTCGATATCCTCGTTTTCCGCATTGACATTTTTAAATAGAGCAAATTAAAAATTCGAAGCTCGTAATTTACATTTTTTTTTTTTATCTTTAGATAGAAAATTTAGTATAATATTCGATGTATTTATTATTGTTAGAATATTTAGTAATCAATGATACAAAATTAATAAAATTATTTTTAATTTATTATATTTAGATTATTTTTTATGAGAAACGGTAATTAATTAATTTTATTTCATTGCCAGTGAATTGAATATAATGGGAATATCAAGTAGGTCAAATTTAAAAGGTCAATGCTCACCGATCTCGCCGAATCGAAGAAGGCCACCGCTCTATTCAACAACGCCTCGTACTGATCCAAATCGTTGACATAATCAGCCGCGGCGCCAAGGATCGCGTAAGCTTGTTCTGTCGCCTGTTCACCGGCAAAGTGTCCCGATGACACTAATCGTTCGGTTGACTTCGTTATTTTGATCGATCTGTCTTGAAATTCCTATATAAAATATGTCAACCAATTTTTTAATAAAAGTACTTAAACCTAAGTATCCTGTAATAGCACTTTAAGAATCGTCGTTTTATTACTACATCCGCTCATTTCTATTCCAAATGTGCCGAATATCTATCAAGCTTGGATAAATATTAAAAAAGTATGCTGTGAAATGTTAATTTAAAATGTAACAAATATTAAAAAGCGCGCTGTAAAATGTTAATTTAAAATGTCATTTGCAATATCATAGACATTGTTCCTACACATGAAATAGTATAATATAAAATAATAATAAGTTAAATACTCAGTATGTATTATTGGGTTGTCCGAAAAGTTTCATAAGGTGATAATAGATGAACGACAATTTCTGTTTTATATTATTTGATTGAATTATATGATCCATTTCGTTATATTTCTATTATTATGTTCGTGCATAATTCAATAAACTAATATAAAACAAAAAGCATTGAGCGTCTAGTTTTTCCGTATAAAACGAAAGAAACTTTTCGGACAACCTAATAAAACAATGTATAATAGAGATAAATATAATAGTAGTGGGAATTGTAACAAAAATGCTATGAAAAGTTTATTCATTTACAATGTCACAAAAAAGAATTATAGTTCTATATCTCGTTTAGGGTAATATATCCAATAAATATAATATTTGAGGATAAATATAACAAAGAAGATAAGATAAAATAGTCACATAAAAGATATAGTGTATCCTATGTTTAACAGTTAGATAGTTTAGATCAAATAGTTAAAACAATTAGATTTAAGATATAACAATTATGTGGTACCTTAGCCTCAGCTTGTAATTTTTTCAGTTCGAAGAGGAGCAATTCCGCGCTCGATGCGGAATCTCCCAGCTGATCGCAGCTGCTCGACAAAGCAGCGATTCTGTCGTTTAAGATCTCTTCGAGATCACGTAGATCGGTCGCTAACAGAGCTAAAGCCAGGCATTGCTCCAATTGTGTCTTTCTGCTACGAAACGACGCTTCGATCAGCCGTCTCCTGTCATGAAGCTCTTCCAACCATTTCTCGACTTTCAGCACCGCTATAAAAGAATAAACAAAACGATTTCCTCTTATTACATATACCTACCTGTAACATATACCAAAAAAACATTTCCAGAATATTTCCAAAATATCTCAAAAATATTTTTAGATTATAACCCCAGTCTTTGTTCCAGAACTGCAATTATTAGAAAAAGGGATATTTCTAAAATTAAAAATTTGACGAATACCTCAATTGAGTGAAAGATGAACATTTTCAAAATATATGGAGATCTTGGATGGTGTTTCTAGATTTTTTTTTTTTTTTTTGCTTTTAAAACAAAGGTATAGATTATCGTAATATTAACGAGCCTTATCTAAAAAAGGAAGTTTGATGGTTGTAAGATAATTGATTCGATGTTTCAAGGACACGGACACGCATACCGAAACGGAGCGAAAGGAACGCACCACAGTTATGTCATCGATTAAAAGCGAAAGGGAGCGCACGAACAAAACTGTGACATTGAATATAATTAACCGTTTTTCCAAAGAAAACATTAACTATAATCGCTCACCGTGATCAGCTTCCAGTTTAATTCTATCCGGTCTGGAGTCCAAGGAACCTTCGTTCGCGATCTCCTTCAGCCGATCCAGTAGACTCTTTCCCTCTTGCAGCGCGCCCATCAACGCCTCGAGCATGTTCTTTCGAAGATCATGGATTTTCGACAAGAAATTCTTTACCGCCTCGATCTCGATCGGCAGCAACGTGTCGTTGCATGCCATCTCAAGAGCTTTCATACTTTCTCGACATTCCTCCGCTCGACTATAGATCGTCAAAAATAATTGTCATTCTATTAGATTTCATTGCATTCGTATAATTAGGGAAGATTTTATTTTATTTTCCAATAAAATCAGAAGATTTATAAAAAGATGTGTCACCTAAAATAATTGTCATTCTATTAGATTTCATTGCATTCGTATAACAAGGGAAGATTTTACTTTATTTTCCAATAAAATCAGAAGATTTAGAGAAAGATGTGTTGTCCAAAATAATTGTCATTCTATTAAATTTCATTGCATTCGTATAACAAGGGAAGATTTTATTTTATTTTCCAATAAAATCAGAAGATTTAGAAAAAGATGTGTTGTCTAAAATAATTGTCATTCTATTAGATTTCATTACATTCGTATAACAACGGGAGATTTTATTTTATTTTCCAATAAAATCAAAAGATTTAGAAAAAGATGTGTTGTCCAAAATAATTGTCACTCTATTAGATTTCATTGCATTCGTATAACTAGGGGAGATTTTATTTTATTTTCTAATAAAATCAGAAGATTTATAAAAAGATGTGTTGTCTAAAATAATTGTCACTCTATTAGGTTTCATTGTATTCGTATAACAAGGGAAGATTTTATTTTATTTTCTAATAAAATCAGAAGATTTATAAAAAGATGTGTTGTCTAAAATAATTGTCACTCTATTAGGTTTCATTGTATTCGTATAACAAGGGGAGATTTTATTTTATTTTCCAATAAAATCAAAAAATTTAGAAAAAGATGTGTTGTCCAAAATAATTGTCATTCTATTAAATTTCATTGCATTCGTATAACAAGGGAAGATTTTATTTTATTTTCCAATAAAATCAAAAAATTTAGAAAAAGATGTGTTGTTCAAAATAATTGTCATTCTATTAGATTTCATTGCATTCGTATAACTAGGGGAGATTTTATTTTATTTTCCAATAAAATCAAAAGATTTATAAAAAGATGTGTTGTTTAAAATAATTGTCGTTCTATCAGGTTTCATTGCATTCGTATACCAAGGGAAGATTTTATTTTATTTTCCAATAAAATCAGGATATTTATAAAAAGATGTGTTGTCCAAAATAATTGTCATTCTATTAAATTTAATTACATTTATATAAGAAGGGCAGATTTTTAAACAAAATTTAAAGAAAGATTTATAGAACGACTAGAATCAATTTAATTGCCAATAGCACACCAAAAGTATGATATTGACGATCTTCGATCCCCAAAAAATCTTCTGATATTCTACTATTTTTGTTATTTAAAGTCCAGCTGACTATACCAGATTTCCTATGTAAATATATGCGGATTAACTACAACTTGCACAAGACTGATTATTCGTGCATAAACAAGTTCTTGAAGTAGCTAATTTTACGAACCATTGAAACAACACGTTGGAATCGAGGATCTGTTTTCGACGTTCCAAAAGCTCGTTCACGTCGCGCCAAGCTTGACCCAACGTTTCCGCCATCGCGGCGTACACTTCCGCTCTTGGCCTTTGGTTCGAGATCAATTGATCAGCCTGCCGGAGCAATTCCTCTACCGGGCTCTGTTTGCTCTTTTATCAAAGATTCGTTATATTTTATTCGTTACGATCTTTCTGAAATATCTGTTTAGTATTTAATAGTATCGAATCTATATACAATACATCACGATACACTTTAGAAACGAAAAAACAATATATACGTGAAAACCGTATAATTGTAATGTTTTCCAATACACAGTATTTAAATAAGAAATAAGAAATTAAAAAGATACGAGTAATATTTCAAAAGTACAAAATGAGCAGCAAATAAAATATTTTTTTAATATTATACATAAAATATCAGGTTGTCCGTAAAGTGTCTTTCTTTTGCAGACACGTCTTTTACAACGATGCATCTTTATACAAACATGAAACCTAATTTGTCAAACGTTGTGATTTTTATTTTGATAAAACAAAATGGATCGTACGTAATTCGATAAAATAATATAAAACGAAAATGTCGTGCATCCATTATTTCCTTATAAAAGGAAAGAAACTTTTCGGACGACCTAATATATACATCGAATCTCTCTTCATAACTTTTTCTTCTTCCTTATTTTATTATGTTTTCGTAATTTTCTTATCTTCGTAATGTTGGTCACCGTTTAATGTCGATGATAAATAAATGATAAGGGAAATATCGATATACAAAGTGAAGAAAAAATGAATTTTTACTGATCAGATCTATTTTATCTACCTGTAATCGAAGCAAAACTTCGTCGTGTGCATTCGAAAGCTCGGTAGCCTCCTCCACCGTGGCACCGAGCTTCGTTAGTTCTGGTTGAACCTCCAGAACTTTTAATCTCAGCCATTCTCCGCTCTAGATGAAAGACAAACAGAAGGAAAAGAATTTTTATATTCGATAGTTCATTTCAATAATAAAAGACACGTACGTTATATACAGATAAATAATACGTTAGCAATTAAAAATAAATAATTTGTTAGCAATTCACTGTTGTACAGTTCGTATAAGGTAATGATCATACCTCGAGACGCGTAGTACTAAACGAGTCGTCACTACCATTTTAGGAAATCTCACAAGAGATCACCTGAAAACGGGCTAGTCGTCAGATGCATTGGGAAAATGGGAACAAGATTTCATTGAGCTAAGAACGACCTCGTTGAAACTCTACGAGGATCATGCTTTTTGTTTCCAATCGATCGTTTCAGGTTCATATAGTTTCCATTATATTTGATAATTCTAACGATTGATGACAATTTGTATATTGTTAATATACTTATATCGTAGGATGATGATCTATCACACGAAAGAATTGAAATCTTACGTCGTTATTAATATAAAAATTTCAGTGTAATACCTTTTTTAAGGTTTGAAATATATTAAACACAACTAGTGAAGGAATAAAAGAATAGTACTGATATATATATATGTTATTGTTATTATTATTATTATTATATATTATTTATATATGTAAACTCCCTAGAGTTCAAGGGTGATAGAGACTCTCTCTCTGTTTCATGGACAGAGCCACTTTCTTTTGTTTTACGGACAACCATTTTGAGAGACACGCATTTCCCAAACAGACGGACAGGGAGCAATATTAGAGATAGACAAAATCCCAGAGTAAGAATTGTTTAAAACATTGAAGATCGACGGAGAAAAATCGGTAGCTAAGGACGTTGAAAATCGATTCTCGATTTTCAGGTAGACATTGCACAGAACTTGTTATTTATTGTTTACTGTTATAGATTAGTATTAATTGTTGTATTTCATTTAAGTATTTTCACAATAAACTCGATCTTCAGACTTCAGAATCGATCACCTGAATTACCCTATATATGTATGTGGGTGTGCGTGTATTGTATATATATGTTATATAGGATCGTATAGCCTGTATTATCTGTCGTTTGTATTCAAATGTGATGGCGATGAAAAAAATATGACACTGTATATTCGAATGAATTGTATTTAGTTGTACTTATAGTCCTTTTGCTTCGATTTCGCTGTCAACTCACAAAGTTTCATTAATATAGAAATGAAACAAATATATACTGTCTCAAAAAAAAAAATATATATAACAGAAAGCTAAAGTGAGAATGGAGATACAAATTCATCGCGTAATAGTAAACGTTCTGCGCTAAATTAACTTGCGAGAAAGTGCGAAGAGAATCGTAAAACAATTCGCCTGACGTATATCAACAGACCAGAGAATCTTCCTTTTGTTCTCTGAATCTATTTCAAGTCGTTTGCGAGACAAAACGTAAACGAGCATTGAGAAACCATTTCGGCCACGTTTGTTTATACAACAATCTGAAATACCATCGACCCAATTTTTTCGCTGCCAGAGCAAGCCAGCATGCACGGTAAAATCGATCTTCTCTGCTGAATCTCCAAGGATCGTAAATTTCCGCGTGCGATTGTGAAAATAGCCAACAATGTTTGTATGCACGTAAACGCAACGGTGGTTTAACGAAGGAACAGATAATGAAAAGACCGAGCAACGGCGTAATTAACGTTAGAATTTCTAACGACTCTGCGAAGAAGATTAAAATGGAGATATGTATGAAGAGAATCTGCAGATTATCTACATTTCTATGAAATTTTATGTTTTATTTTACATTTTATTTTACTATTTTACATACCAGAAAAATCACAGTAAAAAGTAAGCAAAAACTTTGAATTATTAAAATCTCCAAAAAATGCATCGTTGTAAATGTAACAATTTTTTATGTAAAATTGTAAATTGATCGTGTAGATTGCTTTGATATATAATTCTAAATAGCGTTAGCTCTACAAAAATCGATATAAACACCGATTGGCTATCGAACGTTTTAAAGCTATCTATATCTATCATCTTCCTTATGCCAAAATTATGAAAATTCTCATTTTTGTATAAAGAAGTACACTGAATGTTTATCTTTCCCTTTTGTTCTCTTTTTAACTATTGAATTAGAATGTAATATATATTGTAAATTGTAAAATAATATTGAATTAGAATATAATATAACAAATGTAGGCAGCACATCAACATGTAGATAGATCGTATTATAAACTTGATTTATCATTTCTAAAATTATCTGATTATTTTATATTCGAGCGTGAGTTGCTACTACACAATCCATTAAGTCACATGTATAATGTTGGTATAAGGGGGACGAGATATTTTTGAAAATATTCAAAGGGAAAAGTTAGGCGATAATTCTCGTCTCGTGAAAGAAATTATACGACTTTGTTATCTCAATGACTGAGGTTCTTCGTTCTAACATATATCTGTCCATATGCAAATGGGTCTATTTATGGAAATAGGAGGTACGTTCTATTTTGTTCTGACAAGTGAAAATATGACAGAAGAGCCTATCAGGTTCTTCTTTCTTTGTTTACGATACGAAACTCTAGAAATTTCATAATTAAAATTTTTTAGCTCCTTGGTAGTATCCTGAAACTTTTCTTTAATATTAAAATGGAATGATTCTACTGCTGAAAGTAATATATTTTATTACTCAGATAATAATACTCCCAATGAATTTTCCATAAGAAACACATTAGAAATTTCGAACTTTTTTACATTTTCCTATTTATTTAAATTTCTTTAATCTGCGCAAATCAATTTAAAACCATTCTATGTAACTTTAACAGTAAAATATCTATACAAATGTGCGAATTAAAAATCCCGGTAGTACAAGTCATTAGTAGAGGAGTCATACATCATCAATCAATCAATCAATCAATCAATCAATCAGCATAGGAAATTACGAATTTCAAATCTGTAAATTACATCCCACTAACGTTTCGCCACTTCTGTGCGTCTTTCGAATCGTAATCTTATGAAAATGAGCTATTATAGACCACGTGAGTACTGGCAATCATTCACTTGAGATTAATCACACAGATTTACGTGAACGCGTTACGTACGATCGATCGAACAAACGATCGGTAATCGTAACACTTTCTCGGCACGTCGAACATATATCAACGTATAGAGACAGTTCTAATTCGAAGATGACGCATTGACAAACCAGCTAGAATAAACGATGACATTTCATCGCTGAATGTAAAATTTAGATTTCAAAAAAAAGCTGCCAGTTTGTGATATTGACAAGTAATAGGTGCATTAAAAATAGACAACGAAAAATAAACTTCGAGACTCGTGTTGAACAGAAATTGTTAAAAGCGAAGGAGCGCTGCTACAATTTCGAGCTTCGTTGTCTTAATATCGTAATATCATTCTGTGTTACGATATTGGCAAATATTATGGAGATAAAAGATTATAATTTTGCGAAAATTATATTCCAAAGTTCTGTTTAATGTTGTATCTAAATTGCGTCTTTGCGTTATCGATAGATAATGAGTTTGTGTAAATCTATATTTTAGTAGAACCAATTTTACATTTAATATATGTAAGGCATATGAATATAATTTCAAATTGTACCGTTTCTTTAATTACATTTATAATTACAATATTATATCATTAAAGAATAATTGAGAATATTGTAAAATATGTGACATAACCGAAGGAATAAAATCTAAATGATCTACATGTACGTTAATTTCATCTACTAAATATCACAATGAATATCTTCACGTATTTTATATATTTTTCCACGTCATACGCATTCTATACATTTTTATACTTGCAACTTTCCATTAATTGTACTTCTGTAGTTTAATAATGATCAGCGAAGGAAGTTACGAAACGAAAAGAATTACAGTCGCGCGTTCATGTTGGTCAAAGATGTAATTACTTGAAAATAGGTAACGTTGTGCGTGGAAGAATTACCTGCATTACATATGTATGTTATTTACATAGCTCTATGACTAAAGTTCATCAATGCATGCATATGTTAAAATATGAAAGGAAACTGCCTGTCGTATAGAATACGCAACACTTTTACAAATGTGCATGCACAGCACTTAACCTAAGCAAAATACATATCTTCCTGAAGAAATTACAAACTTAAATAAATATTTACTATTATCCAATTTTTCGTAATATGTCCGGTGAGAATGCGAATAAAAATATAATAAAACGTAAATAAAATATGTATAGTCTGTGAACTAAAACAATTTAAAAACTATTGTACATGCATATAAAAAAGATATATATGTGTTTTATATTTAAAAAAATATATATATACATGGAAAAATGATTAATTTAAAAGTCATTTTAACTTTGATGATGTAAAACTTCATACGAAAAAACAAGGACGACATAGTATTTTTCTGCTTTTATGTTTTCCTTGTCTTTCGTGAGTTTCATGAGTCATAAGTTTTACAAGATTAACGTTGAAATGTCTCTTAAATTAATCAATTAATCAATAAATTAATCAATCCAGATATCTTGATGCTTTTTATAGAGAATTTAAAATTGCATCGAATGGTGTATAAAAAAAGAAACGTATTGTTCCATTTTAAAAGATAAAGGAGATTTTAACTCTTCTTCGAAGCAAAACTTTTTGTAAAGTTCTTAATACCACGATGTGTAGACTGCTGAAAATTGTTTAACATTTGTTCGAAACCTTTTTTTCTTTTTTATCCGGCTATCGGGTGCCTGAAAAATCGTGAAGATTTTTAGACCATCCGGTATATAGATATAAAAAACTGCCACTTGAGCCTCTACAAATGTACAGAAAGTTGTTTATTTCCAGAATATTTTCAACATAAACTATTGTTACTTTATCACAGAAACAATCCTCTATTTCTCCAAAATTTTCAAAATAAACCATTTTTAATTTTATTGAAGTTGTAATTGTAAAGTACGTATTGTTAAAGCTACGTGCTACGTTCAACGATTGAAACGTACATTTCAACAAGGTGTTTCTTCGTGGTGAAGCAATAGAAAATTCCAGCAAATAGAGCCTGGTAGGTACATATCAGCGATCTACACGAGTCTAGGCGCGAAATTTTATTACGCGCAAACGACATTGGTACTCGTTCGGTGGTGACATCATATCACTGTCTGTGCCAGCGGTTTATTTGTAGCGAATCGTCGCCGCGTCACTCTAAATCCTTCGTTTACGCGCGATCGCCGCTCTCTCGGAAGAATTCTAGCCGCGCCGCCCACGTGCAGATCTTTTTCTTGCTCAAGTTCAAGCGTTACATCGTCTTCATCCGTAGGGATTAAGTTTCAAAACGCAGAGATTTTTAAATTTACGAATTTTTTCGTCGTCAATTATATTCATCTTTTCGTTTCGTTGCGATTCGCTGGGTTCGTGAACTTTGAATCAATTACGTGCGTAAGGTTTCCACATTGTTGCATCACGTTTACACATTGCGTTTTACAAAGTGGAAACTGTTTCTGTTAATAGCATTTTTAGCGATCGAAGATTTATGTAATGTCATAGTTCGCAGAATCCTCCTTTTTTTTCTTAACTGAAGAATATATTTCTTAGTTTCGTATCAATACAATTTCGAATCAATAAAATTTAATATCTTATTTTATATACATTTTTTATGTACATCCATTGAATGTTTCGTATCATTCAGATACCAACGATCAAGTAGCAATTTATATGGATTGTTATGGTATCTTTCTTTTTTATTTATTAAATCGGGAAAGTTACTCTGATTTTGGCAATCTCTTTTTATGCGCGAAGACGATGGAAAACTTAATTTCTTCTCATATTTAAATATAACGTGATTTAGTTAAATTAGCATAAAATTATTAATTAAAACGTAGACGTGTCGGATGAGAAAGTACATACATATCCACTCGATTTCTAAAACTTCCCTTTTTTTTTTAAATAAAATTTATTATATTAAGGCGTAATGTTTGTCTCAATATACCGTCCATTACTATTTTGCCCTTCTAAGTTATTTATTTACAGCAATCGCATCACAATTAGATAATTCAAACGCACTATGACGCACCATTTGCGTCGATAGATATGAAAGTGTATAAACTTATGGGAAAAAATTTTGTTAACGAACTCTACTCCTCTCTAATTATACGTCATATCCATATTTCCATTTTAATTATACATAGCAACTTCGATTAGTATAACACGATAGATCACGATTAAACTTAACACAATAATAATCTGTAATTAATTTCAATTAAATACTATGTTGAACAGGATAGTTTAAACAGAAGCAAAAGATAGATCTGTCGATATGCGAAAGGTTTAAACAGTGGAAAAGCAGCGATAGACGTGTTATGCGGTCGAGGACACAGATACAAAAGGATTTACGATAGTGCCTCTTGTACTTATTAACCGACACTAGTAGAACCTCAATTACGTTTACGGTACACGCCCGTAATTATACTTCATCTTTCTCGCCTTGAAATTAGATACAACAATACCGCTAGAAATATTGCGAATCCTATTGTAGAATAATAAAAAGGAAAGATTGAAACCGCACGCGCCGTTAACTTTTAGTCACCATTGTTACTACTTTCTGAATGGACAAAAAGTAATAAATGGAATATTTGATGTGCAAATATGTAAGTTTGCAATTTGTATGGAGAAAGTTCAATATCGGTCACATATGTCTTTTTATCGCGTTAAATGTGAAACGACATTCCATATAGATAATTTCTTATTTGAAGAATTATATTAACTTTTCTTCTGGATTTATCAAGATTTATCTGAATTTATCAAATGATCTATCATTTCGAGTTAATTTCCATAGAAAGAAATTTTTATTTTATTTCGTAACGAAAAAGAATTCTATCATATTGTACAATTTCTTCGTTGATAATATAAATTTTTCATCGATCCTGTTTGAATCAGCTTTCGCGAAATCGAGTTGATCAGTAAAAGCTTACACAACGTATTTACATTTTTCGTCTTTGCAGTAAAAAAACGAACCGTGAGAGCGAAAGGTAAATAATCAAAAATAATTACCAATTTAAATGTTCACGTTATTCTAATTATAAAATAAAAAAAGATCCTCGATCTTTGTTGTGTATAAAAATAAAAAAATTTAGTAGAAAAGAGTTGCATATAAGAAGCTTCCTATTCAGTTACTAGAAATTCCTCGATCTTTGTTGTGTATAAAAATAAAAAAATTCAGCAGAAAAGAGTTGCATATAAAAGCTTCCTATTCAATTACTAGAAATTCCTCGATCTTTGTTGTGTATAAAAATAAAACAATTTAGTAGAAAAGAGTTGCATGTAGAAAACTTCCTATTCAATTACTAGAAATTCCTCGATCTTTGTTGTGTATAAAAATAACAAAATTTAGTAGAAAAGAGTTGCACATAAGAAGCTTCCTATTCAATTACTAGAAATTCCTCGATCTTTGTTGTGTATAAAAATAACAAAATTTAGTAGAAAAGAGTTGCATATAAAAGCTTCCTATTCAATTACTAGAAATTCCTCGATCTTTGTTATGTATAAAAATAACAAAATTTAGTAGAAAAGAGTTGCACATAAGAAGCTTCCTATTCAATTACTAGAAATTCCTCGATCTTTGTTGTGTATAAAAATAAAACAATTTAATAGAAAAAAGTTGCATATAGAAAGCTTCCTATTCAATTACTAGAAATTCCTCGATCTTTGTTGTGTATAAAAATAACAAAATTTAGTAGAAAAGAGTTGCATATAAAAGCTTCCTATTCAATTACTAGAAATTCCTCGATCTTTGTTGTGTATAAAAATAAAACAATTTAGTAGAAAAGAGTTGCATGTAGAAAACTTCCTATTCAATTACTAGAAATTCCTCGATCTTTATTGTGTATAAAAATAAAAATATTGAGCAGAAAAGAATTGCATATAGAAAGCTTCTTATTCAATTACTAGAAATTCCTCGATCTTTGTTGTGTATAAAAATAACAAAATTTAGTAGAAAAAAGTTGCACATAAGAAGCTTCCTATTCAATTACTAGAAATTCCTCGATCTTTGTTGTGTATAAAAATTAAAAAATTGAGCAAAAAAGAGTTGCATATAAAAAGCTTCCTATTCAATTACTAGAAATTCCATAAAACCCAGGAATTTCGATAAGAGGTTGGAATCAGCTTAGAATCCTGTCACCTCCTCAAACTCCATCAAACATTTATCAAAGTAAAGAAAATGAAATTACTCATTACCATATTCGTACCAGCGTTAACTTCAAATTAATAACACGATAAACAGGTGATTCAATATAGATACAGCTGGAAAAGTGATCCCAAATTTTCAGCCGCTGCTAACAACCAAAATTTGAGCTGTCAAAATACAGCCTTACACTTGTCGTATTGTTCGAGCAATTTCGTTCGTCGACAAGATGGATCATTGGCGGCGTGAATAAATCATTGAAGCGGCATTTGTGAAGAAGCAGTCGGAATGAAAGCGACGACGGATTTCCGGAGCGGCCGGGGATGCTTCTAAATCTAAATGCGAGCTCGCGGGCAAAATCGAGAAGAGAGAAAAAGAGAGAGAAGGGGAGAGAGGAAAGAGGGCTTAACCCCTTGTGAAAATGGAGAAAGAGAGAGAGAAAGGTGGCGTAGAAACTAGAGAGATCGGTGGCTGGGTTCGTCGACCCGGCAGTTCGGCCACAGAAAGACGAGATATGCTTCCATTTTCATCTTTGGCAGCTTGCCAAAGTTTCGTCTGGGCCGATCTCATCTCTTACTATACCGCCATCCGTCAACGACGATATTTCTTCCGTCCATTTTTCTTTTTTCCTTTCTTTTTTTTATCGCTCTTTCCTTTATCTCGTCTCTGCGACGAATTTCTAAGGTATACACAAACAACGAATAATTAAAGGGAACTAGAGCGTTTCGAAACGAGGGTGTCAAAGTTAATTTTGTTACAGGAATAGAAATTCACAAGATAAAATCGTATTATATGTTTTATATTTTTAGGTATTGCACACGGATAAAGTGGTATAAAACTGAAAAGTGAAATCATATTATCTATTTCGTACTTTTAATCGGATCGTACTAATAGAAGATTATATTATAATATAATATTGTATGTAATATTATATGAGTATACCGATGGTAATAAAAGGATCTGAGATAGTTGAGGATTTTTATAAATCGAAAAGAAATAGATTAGGATAACAAGACTAATAAAATCATATAGGAAAATTTATAAATAATTCAATGATATTAGGTTGTCCAAAAAGTTTCTTTCGTTTCATACGGTGATAATAGATGAACTACGATTTTATTGAATTAGGTATGATCCATTTTATTATTATTATGTTCGTGCATAATTCAATAAACTAATATAAAACAAAAAACATGGTGCGTCTATTATTTCTTTATAAAACGAAAGAAACATTTCGGACAACCAATGTAACACGGATAACGAAATGACTTGTGAAGAAGTGAAAAATGAAACATTCGAAAGAAAATATCGAATAAAGTAAAATAAGATACGCGAAGGGAACTTAGTACAAATGCATTGGTACAATTTTCCCCAAAAATGAGTTAAATAGAAGAAGACAGTAAATAATACTATTTCACGTTTGAATGCATAGAAACTTCTCTATGAAGATTCAAATTTCATCGTGCAAATTTTTCTTAAATTAAAGGTTGCGATATTTGTATTCATATAAACTAAAATATTTATTACAATTTATTACGCGTAAAAATATATATAATTTTGTAGCTTTTTCACACAAAAAGGACAATAAATTTATTCTGAACGATAGACAAGATACTCGAAAAACAACGAAAAATGGTCATCTTTTATTTCCAAAGTATTCTCCTAAACGGTAAAAAGTTCAAATACTATACAACCTTCAGACAAAACTCAATTAACACTAGATCTACGGAACCCGTCAATTTGACGGATTTCAAACTTCGAAATGAAATAGCGCAAAAACCATAGCACTAACTTTAACCATTTTCTATCGTAAATTAATCGTTTCATCCAAAGAATTTATACACACAATTATTTTTTCCTAGGCTTTCTAATTTTTGAAATTTGTATACAGTATACTTATCTCTACGAAACCCGTCAAATTGATGGGCTAGCTAATTTCATAAACAATCCTTATATGTTTGCTTTGTTCGTAAAAGTTTCAATTATTTACAATAGGATAATTGAATTTGGGCACAGTATTTTTTTATGTGCTCAAAAAATATGATTACCCTACACCGTTAACACTAGAATTACCACACCAATCAAATTGACTGGTTTTACAATTTTATTTTAAAATTTCTACTTTATGTTATATTTTTTTTCGCAATAATGTAATGACTTCCGCAACGATAACTAAAAGAATAATATAATGAATTTTATTTTGTTCTTTATGTATTCAAACTGAAAATAATTTTCTATCAAGGTTACTTATACCAATACCAGTCCAAATGACTGGTACCTGTCAAAGTGTAAAAGGGTGCAATCTGGGTCCTGCAATCTGTTTATCGAACCCCAATTAACCAGTTTCCTCGTTTTCTACAACTTGCCACACGTTTTTACAATTTTTACCGCGTATCATTCAATATGACGATATCAGTTATCAGGAAAATTCCGGATCGATCGCTAGGTCGCTAGATGCTAACACTAGAACTACCACACCAGTTAAAATGACTGGTTCTACAATTTTACAAATGTGTCAATCCTCGTTTAGGGATCATAGTCCCAGATGGATTAACAATACCAAAAATATGCTACACAACATGGAATTGCTTCTATAAGAATGTAATAAATCAATAAATATACAAATATTCTATTATTACGTGTTTTTTAAAGACCAGTCATTTTGGCTGGTTTTGGTTGGTAGAAATAGCTTCGCGTTAACTACCGGTAGTTCTAGTGTTAATATTATTGTTATCATTTCCACGATAATTATAAAAAATAGACTTTTTACTTGTTAATAATTTATTTAAACGCGAAGCCTAATATTGTTCAACTTAGACTAAATTTGAATAAATCGATTTTTTAAAGAAAATCTGTATTTTCGTTCACCCATCAATTTAACGGATACTCGTAGAGATACGTATATAAGTAAACCTAGCGTTAACGAACGTAACGCAAAAATAATTGACGACCAAACGACGTTCGTCTCTGTCAACGAACCCGCGCACTATCGGTTAATCGATTCAACCCGCTAAACGCCCATAATTGCCGATTGCTCAATAACGCCGACCACAGACGCATCCCCCTGGTATAACATCCATCACGGAAGAAGGATTCTCTTAACGCAAGAGACTTAACACGAAACAAATTACTGGAGTCGCGAGGAATAATCCGGGCTATCCTTATCGGCCACCCAAACGATCCTAATCCATCAGCGTGACGACGTTTTCTCAGAACAGAAGAGTGATTCTCGAAGCACCGAACGATCTTTCGAAAGTGATGTCTCGAAAAATCTCGAGTCGATTTTTCCACAACGAAATCCCCGACAATCCGTGAAACGAAGCGAGAATCGTAGAAAACCTATACTTTTTTTCATCTTTGTCGAATCTCGTCGCGTGCACAACGCGGACTGCGATGTTCGAGCGAAATACGTGACGTATACAGTGTGTCCCAGTAATCATGCTGAAGTCAAAAGTATAGTACAGATCATGTGGCGTTTTTTTTTTTTTTTTTTTTTCGAGAAAATCGAGTTTCGCGTTTGTCAAATATATTTAAACTTGACTAACTACCGATTGAATACGACTAAGCGATCGATAGCTGGTTATTCTAAATGCGAAAATAAATCAAAAATGTGGAATAAAATTTGTCGATCTAAGGTGTCGTTTTCAAGAAAATAAAGTCCAAAACGTGTTTGAGAATCTCGTTCATGCGTATGATAAATTTTCACATTTATTTTCCTCGATTAGAGAAAAGAAGAAAGCGTCCTATGAACAAGTTTCATTCCATATTTTCGACTTACTGTCACGTGTACAATAACCTCAGCTCGATTTACTTCTGTTTCGTGGGAAATTAGCCAAGTTCAAGTTTACGCTTTTCGAACTCGATTTTCTCGAAAACGGACCGCGATACGAAAAAATGGTACTTTATATTTTCGATTTCTTTTTACTCATAGAATCTCCTTATTGCTAATTGTATGCACACGAATATGCTGGCACACCCTGTATAGGAGAGAGATCTGAAGAGAGAAACGCAAGGAGAGGAAGCAGTCCTCGACAGACTCCTAGCGCGGACCAAGTCTTCGACAAACCAGCGCAATTTCTCTTAAAGGCGTTGGCACGGCAGCGGACACGACGAGCCGCCCGATCGAGATATCCTGCAAAGATACTATCGCGAAACGAGTTTTAATATCGGTGCATTCGAATCGTGCGAGGAACCTAACGAAAAGAATTCCGCGGCAAACCCGCTGGGAGCCACTTAACGCCGTGAAGTGTCCACTAACTTTGTTTCGTGTCACGTTGCATTTTCATTCTTTTTCCTTTCGTCATTATCAGATACGGACTTTACGTGATACGTAACGTTAGGTAATTAGCAACGAAATTAACATACTTTCGTAATTAAATGGAAACCTCGAATGAGGATCTGAAGCTCATCCAGCGTACTTTGGGGAAAAGCGGTTTTTAATTTACACTGTTCCATGAGTTTTCAACGCCTAACTTGATTCTTGCGTTCGACATTACATCGCCTTCTTGTAAAATATCTGCGATTTGTATCGAAACGATCGACAGCAGTTGTAGAACCATACTTTATTCGATTTTGACGAAAATGTGCCTTATTCGAAGTCTCCAATTTGTCTTCTTTATATCGAAATGAAAAGAAAACGCGAATTTTGTAGCGAAACAAGACAATTTTCCATAGAAAAATTCTCAATGAGGATTAGTTGACTGTACAAAGGAGCGTAGCTCGTTTTCTTTTTCTCGTGTCGTAATTCAAACAGAAGAAGAAAATTATGGTTTGTCATCTTCGGACAGGTATAAGAAAATTTTCTTTCTTTTCTTCCCTTCGACGTTGTTTATGATATTATGTTTTGTCGTTTATAGACACGTGAAAGTTTTTATAACTTGCGTGATTCAAAGATTAATCGTAGACACAGGCCAAGGTTATTCCATAAGAGTTAATGTTGCAATCATGTCTCCTGATCCATCTTACCTTTAATTTATCTTGAGTGAAAAACAAGTAAATGTAATTTATACTTGGAATAGCTCGTAAGATTACGTTACCTGAATTTATACTTCGTAAATCAATCGTGAAACTAGTAATAGCGTTATCAAGTTACTCGTTAGCAGGATGTATTAAATACCAAATTAAAAGACACGAAGATATTTATCTCCAACTGGTACAACTAAATTAAGATGACACACGAAACAAAATAAAATTTTAATTCAAAGATAAAAATCAAAGTGCCTTTATTTTACTGTTAGTACAATAATTATACAACCGATATACGATCTTCGTCCAATCCCAATTTCTTGTTAAAATCAATTAAACGTTATTCAATTTTACATTAATCTCGTACGACACAGCTTTTCCAAGGAAATTTTCCAGCCTGTGGAAACGTTTCATTTCAAGTTTATTAAAGACAGCCCTCTGCTCTTTCTCGCAACACGCTATTCTATGCTTAATGTTATAAAATATTCATTACATTTCCTCGAGTCATGAAATGTATCGCTGCACAGAATAAAGTCGCAACTTGATTAATCGACTCTCACTGAGGATCTAAAGCGGTTAACTGCAATTCTGGACAATTTCTTAATTCCATTACGTAAGTACACGATTAATGTTCCATTCTCAAGAAACAAATAACTCACTTCCACAGAGTTCATTTACTGTACATATTGTATATCCCAAGGCAAATTTAAAATTTCCCATCATTTTTCTCTGTATTTCGATACAGTTGAAACGAAGTTGATCAACGCGGCTGATACCAAGCTATAGCTCGATCGTGAAACTAAAAGGATGATACTTGGAAATGTTGAGGTATTTACGAATTTTCCAAATCTTGGCTTATTAACATCGGCACATAGCAGAAAGTTTCGCAAATCCACCGTCCAATTCAAATTAACAAAATTCCCGTTGCTGCTGTCATTTTCGAAACGATAGAATCCACATGAAAGAAATCGGCAGGCGAACACCTGCATGACCCATTCAACCTTGAACCCGCGAATTTCGCGGTGAGATCGAGCGCGTCGAAACTGTACATACGTTCGCGACGGTGACGCTGATGACAATGAAAACGAATTCCACGGCGAGTAGAGTGAAAGTGAGACCCGCAGCGAGTCTGATTGTACGCGGTCTCGCAAAGTCACGCGTGCAGGCCGCGTATATCGTGCGCGTGTCCCTCGAGAAGAACGATGGGACAGTAACCAGTTAGGCTGGAGCGCAGCCATATTCGGCGGTCAAAAATTAGGACGAGCCTGTTTCTGAGCGCGAGCCTGCGTAATTTCGATTCACGTTCGCGCTCTTTTTTATCGATGCGACTCTTCCGTAATCGCTTGCGCTGGCATTCGATTCACTGTTGCGCGTGACCAAATTGTCCACGCTAATTCGAAACGAAGCGTAAATTGGAATCGATCTTACAAGGAGATTTCTTCTCTCGTCTTTCTATATGTATTTTACACCAGTGACTTTCGGCGTTTTTTTTTTTTTTTCTTCATCGTGCAATATCTTGTAATAAATTAATTGCTGAAATTCTGCGACACACTAGAAATATTTAATGGAAGATACAATGATGGAAGACTTAACACTAGAACTACCGATAGTTAACACGAAGCTATTTCTACCAAAACCAGCCAAAATGAGTGATCTTTAAAAGATACGTAATAATAGAATATTTGTATATTTATTGATTTATTACTTTTTTACAGAAGGAACTCCATGTTATGTAGTACATTTTTGGTATTGTTAATCCATCAACAAGGATTGACACATTTGTAAAATTGTAGAACCAGTCATTTTGACGGTGGTATTGCTATCGTTAGCATCTAGCGATCTAGAGATCGATCCGGAATTTTCCTGATAACTGATATCATCATATTTAATGATATGCAGTAAAAATTTTAAAAACGTGTGGCAAGTTGTATTAGGTCGTCCGAAATGTTTTTTTGGTTTTATAAGGAAATGACGGTTGCACAACATTTTGCATTTTATATTATTTTATCGAATTACGTATGATCCATTTTGTTTTATTAAAATAAAATTCATAACGTTCTACAGATTAGATTTCATGTTTGTATAAAGATGCATCGTTGTAAAGGACGAGTTTGTAAAAGAATGACACTTTTCGGACAACCTAATACAAAACGGGGAAACTAGTTAATTGGGGTTCGATAAACACATTACACTTTTACACTTTAACAAGTACTAATCATTTTGACTGGCATTGGTATAAGTAGCCTTGATACAAAATTAGTTTGAATTTGAATACAGAAAAAACAAAATAAAATTCATCATATTATTCCTTTAATTATCGTTGCGAAAGTCATTACATCATTCCGGAAAAAAATAGGACACGAAGTAGGAATTTTAAAATAAAATTGTAAAACCAGTCAATTTGACTGGTGTGATAGTTCTAGCGTTAATCTTGTAATTGCAGCTTAGCTTTTAAAAATCAGCCATCTCACGTCATTATACCATATATTCCATTGCACATCCTCATAATGAAAAATCCTACACGTTAATCCTAGTATTGGTATAAGTAGCCTTAATACAAAATTAGTTTGAGTTTGAATACGTAGAAAACAAAATAAAACTCATCATATTATTCTTTTAGAGAATCATTACATGACTGTGGAAGAAAATAGGATGTGAAGTAGGGAATTTTAAAATAAAATTATAAAACCAGTCAATTTGACTGGTGTGATAGTTCTAGTGTTAATCTTGTAATTGCAGCTTAGCTTTTAAAAATCAGCCATCTCACGTCATTAAACCATATGTTCCATTGCACATCCCCATAATGAAAAATCCTACACGTTAATCTTAGTATTAGTATAAGTAGCCTTAATACAAAATTAGTTTGAGTTTAAATACAGAAAAAACAAAATAAAACTCATCATATTATTCTTTTAGAAAATCATTACATCACTGCGGGAAAAAATAGGACATGAAGTAAGAATTTTAAAATAAAATTGTAAAACCAGTCAATTTCACTGGTGTGGTAGTTCTAGTGTTAATAAATGACACAAAAATGTTGACTAAATACTCGCTTTGTAGCGAATTATTGCGTGTTTTAAAAATTTTCGCGATACACTCGGTTGAAAATCACTGTTTTACACAGATATGCGCGATGGTAGTGTTCATTAATCATTTTGTCCAGAACTGAGAAAATTTTCCGATAAATACGTTTATTTCTACGCGGGGCTATGCATCGTTCGTTTATCACGCGACGCAATGTTCTCAAACAATACGTATTGCTCTGAAATAACGTCAGAGTATGCGCCAATGTGTTTATTTTTCAAACGACTGATCATCGACGTGCGCGTGATTCTAGCTCAAGTGAAGAATCCTCGGAATAAAAAGCGACCCGGAAATCGAACGAGTCTGCTCGAGGATTTCTGACACAGATAAATCGAATTCCTCGACTCTCCTAAGGTGAGCGGAGAATGATTTTGAACGTAGGGTTCTTTAATTGTCTTCTTGAATTGGTTTGTCCTTGATTGAGTTTAAGCTTGTTCGTCGACCAGAGCAGCTGAAAAATTTTTCTTTGGGTTATTTGGGTTGCTGGTTTTAATCTTGAAACATTTTTTTTTGAAGGGACGATCAAAGTTAAGATGCTGATAAAGCGTCTTAATATCGTCGAAGAATAGGAAAGTTGTGAAACAAATTCTTTATATTAACAACACATGTATAGCAAACTGTACATTTTTCAAAATTTTGTATGTGAATTTACTGCGTGTGAATTTTAAGATATCGAGTTATTGAACTTGTAAATTGAAATTGCAAAAGTATTATTTGCATAAATTGAAACAAATGATTGTTCGATAAGAGATCTTAATAATAAGAGATCTTCAATATGAGATGATCTTAATGCATTCCCAAGGAACCGAGAAGCTATGAAAGATCAATAACTATTAACATATAACGATAACTATTTTTCGAGAATGTGACAACCCTGGCTATCCATTTTTCGAACCAAGTGATCCAAACGACGTTTCCTCGTCGCTAAGAATCCATCCATTAATCTAAATCAAACACACTGAAGGATAAACGAACCTTGAAACAAGAAACCACTACTTGAAGTACCTGGCCAACTTGAAATCGTACGACCATAAACCACAATTCGCGAATACGACGCATCAAGTCTGTGAATCGATGTTGAAACAAAGAAACAGCATTACAGATGTTAAAGATGAAAGCAATAGGCAAAACGTTAAAACTTGTCAATAAACAGTGACCATGAAAAGATGAAAATAATCTTCACCCACTGCACATACGATCTTGCCATCTATTTCGTTCTATTACTACAAAATGAATCCTACATAATTCAATAAAATAATATAAAACGAGAAATATCATGCGTCTGTTATTTGCATACAAAACGAGAGACACTTTTGAAACAAGCTAATGCGATACATCGAACATCGATTTTATACATCTTGTCAACACAAAACAAATTTAAAACTCGAACAACTTGCAACAAAGGAAATCCTCATTCGCAAATGTTCAAAATCCCTGAAAATTTTCATCGAAGGGAAGGAGATCTACAGTGAAATATTATAAATTGAACGTCGACGATCAAGTTAGAAGGGACGAATTAACACTCGAACAACTTGCAACAAAGGAAATCCTCATTCGCAAATGTTCAAAATCCCTGAAAATTTCCATCGAAGGGAAGGAGATCTACAGTGAAATAAATTGAACGTCGACGATTAAGTTAGAAGGGACGAATTAACACTCGAACAACTTGCAACAAAGGAAATCCTCATTCGCAAATGTTCGAAATTACTGAAAATTTCCGTCGGTGGGAAGGAGATCTACAGTGAAATAAATTGAACGTCGACGATCAAGTTAGAAGGGACGAATTAACACTCGAACAACGTGCAACAAAGGAAATCCTCATTCGCAAATATTCAAAATTCCTGAAAATTTCCATCGGAGGGAAGGAGATCTACAGTGAAATAAATTGAACGTCGACGATCAAATTAGAAGGGACGAATTAACACTCGAACAACGTGCAACAAAGGAAATCCTCATTCGCAAATGTTCAAAACCGCTGAAAATTTCCATTGAAGGGAAGGAGATCTACAGTGAAATATTATAAATTGAACGTCGACGATCAAGTTAGAAGGGACGAATTAACATGGAAAAGAGGCAAAGGAGCAACGTTCTCTCAGCAGCACGAGCTTGAAAACCCGCGTTCTATCTGAGACTCGGATCGAAGGCGGTACTTGAAGATGACTGTACCGCCACCATGGGGTCCCGTCTTTGGGCCGTCCACCTTATTTTCCCTTTTTCTTTTTTTCTTCGGTCCCTTCGGAGCCAGGAGTCAGTGTCGTAAGGTCGTAGGTACGATATAGGCAGAGGCGCGGAGGAAGGATCACGCCCGCCGTCTCCTATAATACCGGTTTGTTAGATTACACGAGAACGTACAGCAGATCCATGCCACGGTAGATCCTCTTGGATCGACCAACGCGCGCACTAACCTTTGTGCGTCTGCCTACCTGTCTGTGCGTCCTTTTCGTCCGGCGAATGCGACAACGTGCATCGACGGAATTAACGATGCGATAAAACGAAGCTTCGTGGAAATTCATTGGACACCAGGTTTTATGGAAATAATAAATTTATTCGAAAAACAAATTTACGTGGAACGTTTGCGTTAGATGAACATCGAACAATGTTTACACTGTCTGGAATGAAGTTCTTCATTTTTCTTTTGCGAAGCTTTTATCGCAAAACATCTATGGTTCTAAATAAATCTTTAAAAGATTTGATTGTACGACTGTAAGATGACTGGACAAAAAAAGAAATTAAGCTTTTTGGACGAGATAACTGAAGAATACGAGTAATTCTGAATAGTTTTCATTGGATAAGTAATTTTATTATTCTTATAAGATCTACGCACGATGACTTTTCAATACAACCAAGAGTTATCTTGTTGCCAAAAAATAGCACTAGCATAGCAACGAATATTTTCGATTTACCTTTTAAAGACAAGCAAAAGTTTATCAATTCTAACTAGAAAGTTTGTTTTCACATCAAATTTTTAATCTTTTCATATGGAAAAAATTGTTTTAATTAACAGAATGTGACCTGATAGAAGTTTATTAGAATTAGTTAGCCATAAAAACCGTGTCTTTGAGAAGCAAGTTGGAGATGTTTATCTATTGTTATCCCATAAGTGTTTGCGTTTCGACATTGTTTTAGATTAACGTATTTGACGGAAGGAAGTTGTAAATTAACGCTGATTTGCGTCGAAACAGATACGTCACGATATCAGTTGATAAATGAAGTAACTACAATTACCAGGCTGCTTTTATGACGCTTTATAAGTCATTGTTATGTTATCGTGTTATTAATAGATACGTACAATCCCACTTGTTGCCTCTTCAAAATTACAATAAGCGTATACCTACTTAAACTTCATCTACATGTCGTTTCTCCAATTTAGTTTCGTTCTTACTGTCACATTGATACTGATGCAAAAAATGAGTACAGTGGAAAGATAAATAATTGAATTTGTAAATTCGTTCACTGAAAATTGTTTCATATTTTATTTCAGATATATATGTACGCACACATAACGTTAAATCATGTTAAATAAATAGTAGTCAACCAAATTGTAAATAATGTCAAATTGATACGTATGAAAAAATTGAGTACGGTGGAAAAATAAATAATTGAATTTGTAAATTCGTTCACTGAAAATTGTTCAATATTTTATTTGGGATATATATGTACGCACACATAACGTTAAATCATGTTAAATAAATAGTAGTCAAACAAATTGTAAATAATGTCAAATTGATACGTATGCAAAAAATGAGTACGGTGGAAAAATAAATAATTGAATTTCTAAATTCGTTCATTGAAAATTGTTCAATATTTCATTTGAGATATATATGTACGCATACATAACGTTAAATCATGTCAAATAAATGGTAAATAATGTCAAATTGATACGGCTGCAAAAATTGAATACAGTGGAAAAATAAATAATTGAATTTGTAAATTCGTTCACTGAAAATTGTTTCATATTTTATTTGAGATATATATGTACGCATACATAACGTTAAATCATGTCAAATAAATGGTAAATAATGTCAACTTGATACGGATGCAAAAATTGAGTACATTGGAAAGATAAATAATTGAATTTGTAAATTCGTTCATTGAAAATTCTTCTATATTTTATTTGGGATATATATGTATGCACACATAACGTTAAATCATGTTAAATAAATAGTAGTCAAACAAATTGTAAATAATGTCAAATTGATACGGCTGCAAAAATTGAATACAGTGGAAAAATAAATAATTGAATTTGTAAATTCATTCATTGAAAATTGTTCAATATTTTATTTGAGATATATATGTACGCATACATAACGTTAAATCATGTCAAATAAATGGTAAATAATGTCACATTGATACGGATGCAAAAATTGAGTACATTGGAAAAATAAATAATTGAATTCGTAAATTCGTTCACTGAAAATTGTTCAATATTTTATTTGGGATATATATGTACGCATACATAACGTTAAATCATGTCAAATAAATGGTAAATAATGTCAAATTGATACGTATGAAAAAATTGAGTACGGTGGAAAAATAAATAATTGAATTTGTAAATTCGTTCATTGAAAATTCTTCTATATTTTATTTGAGATATATATGTACGCACACATAACTTTATATGCTTAAACAAGAAGATAGATTAAATTGTATTAAAATTTAGATTATCGCACGTGGATATGAAAAATTGTCTGATACATTCGCATTGTTCAGACTCGACACTACAGATTCTATAATTTTTCTACCAATTTATCACATGATAGATCTTATCTAGTCACTGTGTAACTACAACACATAAATTACAAATATATTAATTATGTGTAATTATAATACATGTAAATAAACGTATAAAAGATATAAATATTCACAAAAAGAAGAAACGATGTACTGTACACGTACAGCTTTGTAAACACATTTATCTCGACGTGTGAAATTGACACAAGAAACAGACAAGGGTTAAACTGCGACCGGCTAATTGCTCTCTAAAATTATCTGGTAATTTGTAAATTACCTAGCGCGTTAATTAACTTCCTCGTGATGTACAGCAGAAACCACGTCTGCATTAGCGATCGTCGTTGAAACAATGAGTCATTATTTCAACGCGAGGGTAACGATTCTGCCTCGAAATGCAAATGTATATCCCGAGAGGCGTGTAATCGATAACGCCGTGATGTAACTGTAACCGGTAATACCGTGATGTAATGGAACGAACCAGTTGTATAGGTGTTATCGTGTGTTTTCGTGATAAGATCGTGTGACGTGTATAAAACATGTAGGCGGAGAAAGGGCGGAGAAAAAGAAATAAAAAGGAAAAAAAAAGGTGGAAAGAAGAAAAGAGGAGGAAAGTCTGTCGTCTGTTACGAGGTGCGTTTGTTAGATAATGCGAATCCTTATCCTGAGAATGAGCGTCGTGAGATAATATCTTCATGAGCCGCGAGGCTGCGAATCATCGCCTCTAAACAAATTGCTAAATTGTTTGACGTTAATTGCGCGTGTCTTAGACAGCCATTGGAAAGTAAGGAAAAATAAGTATTTGCGAGTATTTGCATTACGTGAAATATTCGCCAGTTTGCAATCTCAGACGTTCATGGACGAGTCGAAAATTTAACGTAAACAACGAGAGAGACACTTTTTTCAAAAATTCTTGATATTAATACCGAAGTGTACGATTAATGTTTTAGTTTTCGGTAATCAAATAATTATCTACAGTGCAGTTGATCGATTTGACGTGTGCGAGGTTCATTTATCATACGGATAAATGTAATTAATAACGAATCATTCTATCGTGAAGAAAAATAAGAGAAGATAGAGAGATTGATAAAGAGAAAGTTATTCTCCAGTGGAGATAAAAAACTGACAAGCTAAAATATGTACAATTAATCGTCTCGTCTATTATGCTTATCGAATTTCTCCGTTTCTCATTTCTATTTATTCCTACGATTAATAAAATTTCTTTTCCGGAAAGAAATTTTTATTAAACGATAAATTTAAGCAACCTGCTGACGAATATTCAGCAGATCCTGACAAAACGGAATTTTTGTCATAAATTAACGAATTAATGTCAAGAGAAGTTCCTGTTAGAACATAAAAATATATACGTGGTTTCGATGTAGGATATGTTTCATTTCCAAATATGTAATTGAGAAATTGAAAAAGAAGAAAAAGAATGTTGAAAATAAAAGGTTAAGACGAATGCTTCGGATTACGATATTTACAATAATTTACTATACTGAAATAATGAGACAGATTTTTCTCGAATAGGATCTAGCGATTGGAATTGCCTCTTAAGGATTACATGGAAGAAACCAAATGAAAACCTACGATGACCTTATTCAACGAATCCACGAAAAAAAATGTGTTGGACCGGTTCCAGTTATAGGTCACGCAGAGATAAACCTCACTTTTCTCGAGTCACTAAATCCAACCATATTTTTTCAAGCCTTATCGACGCATATAAATAATCGAAACCGAGATTTCAACATTGTATGTGTATCAGAGTTTAAGACAGACTATATCAAACTGTAGACTACAATCAAGAAAAATTCAATAGAAAATCCTGAACTTGGAGACAACGATACGCGTCATATTTCCTTAAGGAAGAAATGATCATTGTAAAATGATAAATATTGAAAATTCTCGAGAAGATTAAAAAATCCACTACGAAGAATATCAAATATTGGCTGATGTACAGCAGAAACAAATTCACAGAATTTCTCGAACCAAAGAGAAGCGACCAAAGTTCCGACTATAATGAAAATTTACGGCCGTTGAAAGTATTCAAAAAAATTAAGGAATCCATTACACAACAGGGAAAATATTATAATTATACACGTATATAACTATACATTATGTAAATCGATGGGAGGATGCACAAAGTTTGTGTTTCAAGTGGCGACAATTTCATTTTTCTCGATTCTTTTCATTTCCTCGCCGACTCTTCGCACTATCCGTAAAATGCCATATAAAATGCTACAAAGTGAAAAATTGCTATCCATTTCTGACACGTCGATAACTCGCCTCTAGAAAAGTACCTGCGTCTATAAATATCTCGAGCAACAAGTACCGTACAAGATCGTATCCCCCGAGAGAATTACATAATCGCGTGCAACAAGTGCGTTTTCTCCATACGAATCCTTTCGTGTACCTCGCGTTTACGTCTCTGCCATGTACATAGTCATGGTACTCGATCGTTCCACGTCTCGTACAATTATTTTTGGTGGCGTAACGAAGACGAGACGGTTTGGCCCTCGTTGATGGCGGCGCGATTTCTCCAAGGGAAGGAACCCGTTGTAGCGGTTAAATTTATCCTTCGCGGAGTTTCCGAGAGCTCGTTTTGCTCGATGGGATACCTAAAACGCTCACGGTTTCGAGAGGACTCGGAAATAGCTATGGACTCGAGGCGACTCCCGAAATAATCCAACACCATAGATTATGGACGCGTGTGACCGGCTACGCGGCCAGCCACTCAGCTTCTACCTGAATATACGCGATCGACCGGCTTTCGAACGCTTCCTAAAACATATATCAAGACGTTTGCATGCTCCTTTGTCGGCCATGACGCTGATATATGCTGTCTTTCGCGTGATCAACGGTGAAAATGGCGTCTGAACGCGTCGCTGATGGGACTCGATGATTTCTGCTGGCTCTGGTCGCACTTGCGTTACGCCAACCTATTAGGTTGTCGGAAAAGTTTCTTTCGTTTTATGACGATTTTATGAGGTTTTTTTTTATATTATTTTGTCGAATTACGTACGATCCATTTTGTTGAGATTCTGTTGAGATGAGCACCGCGATATTTCACAGACTTGGTTTCACGTTTGTACGAAGGTGCATTGTTGTAGAAAACACGTTAGCGAAAGAAAGACACTTTCCGGACAACCTAATACTTATTATTTCGTATAATTATCGTGGACTTTCTGGCATTTTCAGGGTAAAATCATGAAAATGCTAGGTTCTTGATCCTTCGATTAAAAATAAAACAGTGAAAAATTCGGAATGGGAGGTGTAGGAAATTTTTTCTTGTTATCCATATAGTGTCAGATGCAAAATATGAGTGTAATGTATTTCCAGGATTTTATGAAAAATAAATATCAGTAATTATGTTGTGTATGACGACTCTTAAGACTTTCATCGTATTATATCTGACGCTTTCTCCCAGTCTCTGCTAGGCTTCATTATGAAAGGGTTAAAATTATTCGCTCTTAATCTGGCGATTTTCTGGTACGGCGTTCACAATCCGATTACTGTCAGGATTATTATACAAATAATATTAAAAATAGTATTTATATGGAATATTTTTAGCAATCAAATCATCACACTCGATGGAACTGATCGATTGCTTTCTACTTGGTTCGTATGATAGCTCAAGAAACGATCGATTTAACGTTGAGAGTCGTTCAGCATCTTCGTGATAATCTCACTCGATTATATTTATCATTAGGTTGTCCGGAAAGTTTCTTTCCTTTTATAAGGAAATAATAGACGCACAATGTTTTTTGGTTTATATTAGTTTATTGAATTATGCACGAACGTAATAATAGAAATATAACGAAATGGATCATACGTAATTCAATAAAATAATATAAAACAGAAATTGGTGTTGATCTGTTGTCACCTTATGGAACGAAAGAAACTTTTCGGACAACCTAGTACGTATATCGGTTCTCAAAATTGCTGTATGATTTTCTGTAACTTGATATTGAACGAGGTAATATGGCAATTCAAGTGATTCGAAGTGACTTGAAGAACGATACGCATCGATGGAGATAAGATGTTTCTGAAGAACACTCGAATAGAACACTTAACGGTAACAATCTCAGAACTAAAAGAACAGAGTTAAAATAGATTTTGTGCGTTTAATCGCTTGCACGAGAGATATAGCGATGATGAGATTGGAGGGCGATGTTTGATTCATCAGAGATTCAGATTAATTATCTATTCAAGCGCAAACACAGACTAATTATATGTAATTGCTAAAATTTTGAGGATTAATTGAATAAAATATTTGAAAAATAATTTGTTTAAATAATATTGCATTATTTTGTTTGATTCGTAGATATTTAATACATTCGAACAATTTCAAATTATATTTCGTTATTTGACTAGAGATAAAATAATTATATTATTATATTTATTTATATATCTTTCGTTTAGGTTCTTTCAAATAATTTTTTATTATGTCAATTGTGTTCGATGTGCAAGTTTCTTCACGCGCGTTTATTATTCAAAGATTATTGAAAACCATTTTAAAGATAGACGGTATTATATTGTAAAATCATCTATCGCGAATTGTTTGATATTCGTCGACTAAAACAAAGGATGATCTAACATAAAATAAAATTTCTTTCCACGAATATTTTAAAAATAAAATTTTTAAAATAAATAAAATAAAGGTAATGGATTAATCGAGATACGATTAATCATTTGATATATTATATTTTATTTAGTTATATTTTATTTATAATTTAAACAGAATTTGCCTCGATTTAAAAATTGTACGCGAATTCGACGAATCTGATAATTAAGAAATTAAGAGTTGAGATAAAGAGAACGATAAGATCTCTTACGTACATTTTTCAAAAATGTATAATAGGGAATATAATGATGATGACTCACGTAATGATGATAAATATAACTCAAGTTCTGAATACGTTTCAGTAACTTTCTTCAACCCAATATTACAGAGTATATAATTAACAGTTAATTGCTAACTTCTTTGTGAAAAAAACTCAAACAAAAAGTGTTTAATCCCAAACGTTACACAATCTCAGAAAAAATATGTATATATATAATTACACACCATAACGTCAAAAAAAAAAAAGAACACGTAACTAATTAATACAGTAAAAAAAGCTACATACAGACAAATGTAGCAAAAAGCACATAAAACGTTTTACATAAATCTACATAAAAGCGACCAACAGCCATTCATCGATTTCTTAAATCGAAATTTCTATTCTTAAATTCTATTCTTAAAGAAATCTTAAATTTCTTAAATAACAATTGATCTGCTAACAAGAAAATAATGTCCCATTACATTAGCCATCTGAATTATAAAATATGAAAAATCTTATTAAGAGAACGATTAAAAAATTCTATAAAAATTAGTCCCCTATAATAAAAGACGATTTTACATTATACTATCTAAATTTTAAGATATCCAAAATCATATCTAGAGAATCTAAAAAAGACAATTGATCTACTAACAAGAAAATAATGTCCCATTACATTAGCCATCTGAATTATAAAATATGAAAAATCTTATTAAGAGAACGATTAAAAAATTCTATAAAAATTAGTCCCCTATAATAAAAGACGATTTTACATTATACTATCTAAATTTTAAGATATCCAAAATCATATCTAGAGAATCTAAAAAAGACAATTGATCTACTAACAAGAAAATAATGTCCCATTACATTAGCCATCTGAATTATAAAATATGAAAAATCTTATTAAGAGAACGATTAAAAAATTCTATAAAAATTAGTCCCCTATAATAAAAGACGATTTTACATTATACTATCTAAATTTTAAGATATCCAAAATCATATTTAGAGAATCTAAAAAAGACAAAATCTATAAAAAGACTCCTCCGTATTATTTAAATTTAAAAATATCTATTTAAACCCATCATAGTGCGAAAATCGATTCATAAAAAAAGATCACCGCCTACACAGGCGAGACATTAATACATTAGTCGTCTACGATAAGGTACGATGCCCCTTACTTGAAGTAGAGCGATCACCAGACGCGTTTCACCGCTGTGCACAGCTATGGTGCTTATGGTGGTCGTCGGACTGGTGGTTTGTTGCGGTGCATCCTCGTTGCTCTCCACCATCGTTCGTGATTCCTTCTCACGAGGTACCTCGCTATTCTCCGTCGTTTCCATCGAGTCGTGTCCGTCTACCATTCTCGTAACTCTTCTCTTTCGCGGCAAAACAGAATCGTTCGAGCTATCGGCGTGGATCGATTCAACGATCGTCCCGAATCGTTCGTGTGGTTCTTTTTCTTTACTCGTTACTTCAATCGTACCAAGTGTAAGGTAACGCGTGAAAAACACCTCGAGACTGGATTTGACGTTGGAGCAATGGTAAAATTGTCGCGCGATATGTTTCAACTTGTTTCGTTTTACAGGTATTTCGAATTTTCACGTACAGATGGTTAACAATTGTTAAGCGACGTTCCTGAATAGATTGAAAGATTCGACGTTTTCAAAATATTGAAAAATATTTAAAATTGACCATTTCTATATCTTTCCGAATTTTCAGAGTCTCAAATTTCCAAATCTTTAAGGTTCTTTTTCTTTACTCGTTACTTCAATCGTACCAAGTGTAAGGTAACGCGTGAAAAACACCTCGAGACTGGATTTGACGTTGGAGCAATGGTAAAATTGTCGCGCAATATATTTCAACTTGTTTCGTTTTACACGTACAGATGGTTAACAATTGTTAAGCGATGTTCCTGAATAGATTGAAAGATTCGACGTTTTCAAAATATTGAAAAATATTTAAAATTGACCATTTCCATATCTTTCCGAATTTTCAGAGTCTCAAATTTCCAAATCTTTAAATTTCCACACTTTTAAACCTCCAAATTTGAAATCCTTCAATTTTCAGACCTTCGAATCTTCGAGTGGAAGCTTGGAAATTTGAAACATATCAAGCTCGAATATACCGAGCTTACATCAAATCCAGCTGTAATCATTTTGTACACTACAGTCACAACCACACCGGGTGATGATTTCTACTATCTGGATAAAGATTGTATCGTGAAATCGATTAACACAGATCAGATAAATCAAGTATAACAGCCTCTAAATACTATTTATTTTTCCTATACTCGAATCTTTTCATTACCATAACACGCCTAGGGGTACCAATTGCGAAGGAGCGAAACGAATACGTAATACGTCTCAAGCAAAACGAAATAAAATTACAATTTCTCTGTTTTTAACGAAAGTACTCTCTACATATTACATTACACAAACTAGTTTAACATTTTCCACCCACGAATCGTAGCTGCGACTTTCTACCAGAAGATAGATCAAAGTTCGTGACGCAGGAATTCAAGCATGATTATATTTCAGTGAAAATACGGAATTCGATTGGCCTGTTTCCAACGTTCAAGACACGCAGGAGAAGAAACGAAGGTTTTAATAGCTGTCGTCTATCAACTGGTGAATTAATCCCGACGTTGATCAACGTTCCGCGTTCCTATGAGATGACAACGGCATTATGACGCGGAAATATTTCGGAGCGGGTCAAACTCGACGCCGGTCGCTCCTCGTCTTCCATCTTCCATCGAGATCGCAACGAAGTCAACGCGTCTGTTACGTTCTCCAGTTACCATCGCCGTTTCTACTGATTAACGTTATTTTTGGCGATTCGCCAAACACGCGAATTCTACGGACACCAAGGCGTGCCGAATCGTCGCTTCGAGAACTTCTATTCCTTCCTTCCCTGAGAAAAATTCTCTGAGAGCGATCGGTCCTTTGCGTTTGCGACCGAAATAACGATCAACAGGGAGAGGTGATTGCACTGGAACGTACGTAAAACTTTCATCCACTGTGGCAACATCGAAAAGAAATTTTCGAATGGAAGTTAAGAGGTTCGACGCATAGAAACCATTTTATTGTTCCGTAGATGCTGTTTTAGATTCAAGTTTTTTCAAATTTGTTTTGTCTGGCTTAGTTTCTGGGGAAAGTAATAGAAGTCCATAGAAACACGTAATTGCACTGGAACGTTATAAATATTTTATCTACGGTTGGAGGATAGAAAAGAAGTTTTGAAATAGAAACTAAAGGTCTTGCAGTTCTTTTGCTTTGAAACGATTGCTTGTGCTTGGAAGAAAGATAATGATTCAGAGCTAATTATATTGAAACATCGCGAATGCTCCGTTTACGGATAAAATATCTAAAGAAAGCTTCGAAACGAAATTCAGGTTTTACAAAATTCTTTATTTTACGGTGTAAAAGTTTCATCGAATTATATCTACAGACGAAAGGTGGAAAGAAAATTTTCAAATTGGAAATTATGACTATTGGAAGATTATCTAGCTCGTTTTAAAATCGTTGCTTTTGCTTGGAGTTCCTCAACTACATAGATGCTTCTACTGTAAATTTCGTGTATATATAACTGCAGTTTGACTTCTTGTATAACTGTAAGAGTAGCGTTTTTGTTTGTACAACCATTAGATGTTGAACCCAGTCCAATAAAGCTTATGTTGCGCGAACAATTCCACGAACCAAGATACTTTATTCCGTTATCTATTCAATGAAAGAATTTTAGTATTCAAATCCCTTCCAAAATTTCCACTGAGCAAATTAAAAGATATATTAATTCCATGTATCACGAAGAAACAACGTACAGTGAGATTCCAACTGAAAGATGCATAATATTCAACAGCTTCTTCGAATTCCCACTTATTTGTAATTCTCAATGGAGCAATTAAATCTCAAGAATTTCAATATCCAGTTACTTCGAAAATTTCCAAATTAAAATATACCGTCAAGTTGGTATATAATGAAGAAACGATTTATGGTATATCCAAATTTGATCTACTCGAGAAACATACTATTCAACAAGTTGTTACAATCGACATGATTCGAACTCCACAATGGAAGAATGAAATCTTAAGAACATTGTCATTCAAATTTCCCTGCAAACATTCGACAACCACGTTGAAACACACATCAACTCCATGTACACAAAGAAACTGTAACATCTATATTTAACCGGAATCTACTTAAGCAAGACATACAGTATACCAACTGCTCGAAGATATTGAACCCCGAATTTCTTCAAAAATGTTCAACAATCAAATAAAAAAGAAAACATATATATATGAAATTTATACTACGAAGAAAGTATGTACATCGAATTTCAATCGACTTAAACGAGACATACAAACCACCAGACACTTACAATTAGCATCCGGACGCCACCCGCGATATCTATGCCGATAACAATTCACTCCGCTGCAATCCACTTTCGATTCTGATCTAATACTTAAATATATCCATTACTAATAGCCAACTGATCGAACGCATCGAACAATTCAGCCTCTCAAAAACACTATCATTATACAGGCCAGACAAACACCTTAAAAAAGAAAAGGACCAAATCTAATGGAAACTAGCAGCAACCGGAGAACGCGTCTATTCGCCATGCCTCTAATTGCCGGTGTATAATTAAAACGCACGGATTCGAATTAAAAAGCGTGTGTCTACTATATACACCTTTCGATCGAACGTCAGTGTGTTTATACTTTATAGGTATCTTTGTAAGGTGACGTCACCGACACGGACGAACGAATGGGAGGATAAAACCGGACTGACTGGTGGCGTTCTCCGAACGAGAGGTTCGCCACACCGCGCGACCCACGGGAATCGTGGAGACGATCCCGTGGAAAAAGAGGAGACGAGAAATTAAGCGAGATCGCGTGTACAGTCCGCTGGAATCGGCGTGTTCCACGGTTCACGGATCTCGCGGCCCGGAAGCGTTCTTCCCTTTGTCCGTTGCCCATCCTCGTGAAACAATGCACGCCGGTATTATGGTATTATCGGTGGCATTATGTCAGGCTAATTACGCGTTATCTGTTCGCCGACGATCGCTGCTACTGGAAACCAAGACGTTAACAAGAAAAGGGGAAAACTTTCGTTTAACGTTTCTTCGATATCGTTTTGTCTTTTTTAAATATAATTTAATGAACAACAAATGGAGGATGAGATATAAAGTACATTTATGTATATGTATATATGTATATATAATTCGATGACGGCGCTTTCGAGAGCACGATACTCGTGCTTTCTTTGAGATAACGATAAATGGTAGAGGCGATGTAAATGATTTTGTAAGAGGTTCTTACTCCGTTGGTTTGAACTGTTACTCGCGGCAAGATAGTATTACGATCGGACTATTTCAGTGGCACTTTTCAAGGTAAGAGAGACGAGAGCTGCTCGTGAGCAGCATACTCAAGGACGAGATGAAATCGGGGTCGAGAGAAAAACGTGACAAATTGGACGGGTTTTTGGTCAAAGTTGGCCGAGTGTAACCGGGGATTACGTGTCGCGCATCGGTGAGTCCATTCAAAAGAGTGCCACTTGTTTGCGGAGAAACTTGATACTACGATTCGTGGGGCGAATGATAATTAAATTACGTATTCCCTGAACGAACAACTTTTCTTCTTTGACTATTATCGATCTTTTACTGCAATAGTATTAATCGATTTCATATTCTATTTGATACTCTATTTAATATTCTATTTGATATCTATAAAAGTTCATCTGATTATTAAAAAAATGGAATGTGGGAAACATTCTCGATTAGAGAGATCGAAAGTGAATTTGTAAATGTATCTCGTAAAGATCGTCTTATGCTACGTTATCTAATTAATTATCGGGCAATCACCTAAATCGACCCACGTTCAAGCAATGACAGCCACAACGTAAACCTCAGCAGCAACAACACTCGCGTGACACATGTCACAATGGTGTCACATCACCGGTCGATCGGTCGCAGAAGCCAGTCGACTCAAGACTGACCGATCGTCCCGTTTCGAATGCCGCCCAAGTGGTTTGGCCGCGCATGCGCGTTGTCGAGTGCATCCGAACGCGCCCGAATATTACCGATCGCGCGCGAAACGCGATGAGACGTGCCGATAGCTCGTGACCCGCTACTTTCAAAAGAGTGTCATCGCGATAACAGGAATCGCGGTTCTAATTGCCGATAATTTTTTTTTTTGTTGAAAATGTGACGAGTTTTCTTTACATTCAAGGTACAAAATCCAGTTTTTCTGACTGTTGAGTAACGCTTTATTTACAAACGCGAGCCATGCACACAACGTAAGGATGTTATAACTGTTATGCACACGTTAGACTGAAAATATTTGTTCATATTTTAACTATGCACTAATTTTGATTTTCTTAAGTGGTTAAAGGTGGAGGAGTTAGGTTTTCATTGGGTAATTATTGTTGTATCGTTTGTAATCAGTTCAACCCAGTGTTTCTGTTATTTTATATAGGTAAATTATAAAACGAGTTTTATATACAAGTATTTCAAGATAATTTTTTACTCCAGAGACTAAAATAATCCTGATACTGTATTCTATAAAATTGAAGAAATGTAAGCTTCAGGCGTCTTTGATTGCTTATATAATAATATTTATCACAACACCCTATAAGTTGCATCGAGTACTTAATAAAAAACAAAATATAAATTAAACGTATAAACTATACTTATTTATCGTATTTTTATCACTTATACAGACTACAATAATGATAATTGCAGTTACAATTCTACCCCTATACTAATATATTTCTTCAGAAACAATTATATCAAGTTTACAATTATAAAATAGTTCATTTAACCGGGTTGAACGTACAAAAAGGAATCTAATATATAACATAGAAGCACACAGATCACATAAAAAATCAGCTTGCGTTAGACAGTGGCACACAACGTCGATTCTCATTAACGCTGTTAAGCTCGATCAGATTCTGTTGCATGGAAAAACGATCGTAGCATGCAGCTTCGTGACTGCAATTGCAATTGCAACATCCGTTCCTTCGATCGCCATTCATCGAGGAACTTTCGATCGAACTCACCTTCCTCGCTCTTTCGAGGAAATCTTGCCCTTCGAGATTCTCGTCCTTTTTCGTCGGTGACATCTCAATTCCACTATCTTCGCGATGTCGCGTATATTCCTTCAGGGACAACGAAATATCCTTCGATGTGTCCGCAGGGATTACGCGTGATTCTTGATTGATCTCGCAAATCTTTGCGAATTTGATCACGCGTTCGGCGTCGTCTGTTTTCGTTGACAGTTCGTCTCTACGACTGTACGAATCCGCTGCGAAACAATATGATTTTTTAATGATCGTTTGAAACATTCTTAGTAGAGCTATCGCGGTAAATAGACTTAATTGTATTTTGTATTTTCAATTTGTTCTGTTGGTGGCAGATGTAATTACTTTTTATCAGTTGTTAGTAGACTTCAAGTATCTATGTAAATTGATATCTTTATGTATATAACTAAAGGAATAAGATCTAAACAATTATTTGTTCAATATTATAAATAACCATATTTTAGATATCTTCTATATTTTTATACGCTATTTTTGCACTTTTAAACTTTCTATGAATGCATAAAGATTCATGGTCTAATTATTAAATTCTTATTCTATTCCAACGTAATTTGTAACGCATTGTAACACGAAAATTACTGTCCTATCTTAAACAAATATGCAATACATTATACTATAAAACTATCATTCTGGTGACTCTTTAGATTTAAATAAAAATAATCTCTGTAGATAATGCAATAAATGTTTTTATAAAAAATTAATTTTTCCATAGCGAAGATAGACACCAGAGCAACTAAAATTTCTAAAGACTATTGAAAGAGAAAAGTCTCACATTTGCAACTGGAACCTGTCTCGTGGTGTAATCCATTCGTCTGAACATCCGGAAACACGATTCGTTCGAGATCCTTGATTTCCTTAACATCAACGTTTTCTCGATGATCTTGCGTGGTGTTGGATATCACTTTGTAAGACGCGATACCTAAACGAGTGTCGTGAGACACACGTAAAGTCGTTGTTTCTGTAACTTCTTTTACGATCTTCCCGGATTTCTCCTGAATCGACACAAGATAAAATAACGCATTAAAAAAATCCCGACGTATGCAAATTGAAGGGATTGCTCCAATAAGAAGGTAGCTGTACTTTTCAATAATTTGAGTAAAGCAACAAAAACTAACTCAAAATCAATCAGAATCAGGTCGATTTTTGGAACATGCTATAAATTCATAGTTAATTAATATTCGAGTAATAAACATTTTCAATTTGAATATGATTTTGCCTTTCTCTAGCAATAGATACAATTTACAATTTAATTTAATTTTAGTGTCTCTTGTACTAAGAAATATCATATTCCTAACAGTCATTTATTCCATAATATATATCATATTTATTTTATTAAATATAAACCTATTTTGTAAAATTATCGTGTTTCTCGTATTTCTAATTTTATAAATATTTTCTTTTGTTCGCTACTTTACATATCGGAGGTGCCTTCTTGTTGCCGTAAACCTTCAATTATTCACAGAAACATAAATTAAAAATGTTCTACGTACTTCGACTTTCTTTTCCATTGTCACGACTTTCTCAATTTGTTTCTCTTTGTTCGTCTCACTAGCTTCCGATTGCGGAGTATCCACCGATACGACGACGTTTCTTTCTATTTTCGGCTCTTTCGAAGCTTCCATTTGTTTAAACACAGGAGAAGACGCCGCTGCAGTGGTGGGGATAAATTTAGGTTCCTCGATGTTCCACCTTCGCGAATAAAGAGACGAAAAAGAATCGTTATTACAATCAGATCGTATTATTCATGAATGAATTAATTAATGAGCGTTCTTTTTGTTTATAGACAGTATTTCTTACCAATTATCGTTATTAGACGTTATGGTTGCTGGAGCAGCAAGATCTTCGCATTCTGGAGAAGTAACGAAGGATTCGCTTCTGGAGCGAACTGTCGGAGTAATTGAACGTTCGGTGGCGGTCACGTAGTCTTCTATGTTCGAATCATCGGCTTGACTATCGTCGAATGACTTCTCAATTACGTCCTACAATCGTGATATAAATATCACAAAATGCATTCGACGAGACATTGAATATAAATTTGACTTAATATAGAGATATAGAGACAACTCTATACGATCAGAGAAGAAGAGGATCAAATATTAAATGATTTAAATTAATCGTCCAATTAGTGTCAAACAATTTTTCTAAACTAGAATTGATTCGAGGATTAACATTGTACTCGTGCAATATTTTTCTTTTGTAGTATTTTTTCAGTCAATTTACGTTATTGAATTCTGTTTTTTGACGTTCTGAATATTTCAAACCTTACAATTTTATCAAGCTTCAGAACGTTCAAGTGTCTTTAATAAATAATTTCCTTTTCAAATCATAAACATTCTTCAACGATGAATCTCGAATGATACATTGTTTGTATCTTGATAAAAAATTATGTAAGTGACTTTATTTAATACGTTCAATGATTTTTATACAACTTTTACGTTACTGTTATTAGCACTATCTCCCCCTTTGAATCTCTATTAAATAATTAAACACAAAACACACCATCGTATCCTTTCTCTAACCAACATGTCTTACTTCACTAAACGAACGAATTTATCTTACCTCCGCGACATCTTCCATCTTCACGTCATTCGCTCGGTCCAAATCCACGTCTTTACTTTCCTCCTCTGCTCCGTCTTCTTTCTCAGCAACTTTTTCCTCCGTCTTACCATTCTCCAGCATAGTAGAACCAGCCTTACCATTAACAGTACCCGTGCAAACCGTTCCATTCGCCGATTGTGGTATCGAAGACACCAAGCCAGACATCTTTTCCTTCGAAGAACCAACACTTTCGTTATTCGTCGTCGAGGACAAGATCGTGGACACGCATTTAGGTTGCAGTTGCACCGTAGACACCGAGGAACTGATCAAAGGTGTAGTAATTCCAATTGACGAGGTAGTAACAGCAATGGATCCAGAGATTCCCGTAGAAATCGTTTGAACTTGGCTAGGAGCGCACGTGGACGTGGTGACTGGTACGTTCGACGACGAGAAGAGAGACGAAGTAGAGGACATCGCGGACGACGACATCGGAACTGGTCGAGTCCTGGCTCCAGCCTCGCAAAGTCTCGCGTCCAGCTTCTCGGCGAGTCGCGTTACTTCCGCCAGCCTCGCCGAGATTGCTTCAATCGCTGTCAGGTTACTGCCTTTGCCCGAGGCATCCTCGGCTTCAGACATTCTAGAAAAATAAATTTCTCTCGTTCACTTCCCGCTATTAATAGACATTTTTCTGGACCGTGGTCCGTCGACTTCGTGAATGATGATCGCGTGCCTGATTATCGATCTTGTTATACACGGTGTGACAAAAGACCAGTGGTAACAACTGAGGTCACAGTACGAGTACGTTCGCAGAAGAGTAATTGGGGAAATTTCGAACGTCGAGTTTCCATTTGTCAAATTTCTTGGTGGATGTTGGACAATGAACAGCGGGTTATTCTACGTGCGAAAATAAGTCAAAAGTTGAGGATATTTACAATTCTTCTCATTCGAGATTTCGTATCTGGTTTTTAAGAAAATCGAGTGTGAACATTCGGAGAGTATTAATTTCTGACTGGATATCAATGGACCAACGATAGGAGATTATCCTGTGTATGTGAAGATAAATCGAGAATAAAGAATACATTTTTTCTTTTTGTTTAGAGCTTAAATCTGTTCAAATTCGATTTTCTCGGAAACAAGCCTTCAAGTGAACAAAATTTATATTATGTTTTTAGTTTATCTTTGCGTATAGAATAGCCTCCTGCTCTTCTACTCGTTGCCTCCTGCTCGTATCCAATGAAGAATTAGTCCAGTTCACAGGTACTTGACAAGTCCTCGAACTCCAATCTCTTGAGAATAAACGTTCGTATAAGAAATTCGATACATATTTTCACGTAAAATAACTTCCGAAGCCAGAAAATTTTATTTTCGGTTTCTCCCTTTTCTCACATAAAATAACCTCCTGTATGACTGTACTACGTATTCTGCCATATTTTGCATATATCATAACTTGGTAGTTGTTACGCGTAAATCACTACGTTACGTGATTAACAGACGACGGTTTTTTGTTTTTTTAACAGAGTATTTTGCTTTATTTCCTGTCCTGTTTCTCCTGTTGCGTTTGAAGAAGTTAGAAAGTGGCGGATTAAGATGATAAAGTATCGAGGATTTATCGCAGTTGCTCTTTGCGATATTTATAACTTGCTTTATGAGTGCGTACATGTGCCTTTTGCAGATATATGGGGTGTCTAGTAAGTTTTGTTTGTACGCAATTGAAAAATCATCGGCATTCGCCTTACGTTGAAAAATACACATAATAAAAATATCAAAGGATTAAAAATGAAACTGTCAATCAATTATTATGGTATTTGAATACCAAATATAATTTATATCATATTAAAGAGTACGTTTGCTTCTGGCTGAAAACTAAAGCGATGCTCTTAGCAGCCTTTTAAACAAGAATTTTTAGAACAGATGATCGTTAAACTAGCATTTTACGATCGTGCTTTTTTTTAAACTTCCACCAGCATCACCTGTTCCTCGATATCCTCATTCAGTCAGTGAAATAAAATATCTTTTCCTTTCTATTTCTCAAAAAATGAGCATCTTATTGATATACATATCGTGCACTGCAATATGCATAGTTGCGAGCAATATATGTTTTTGTAGCTGTATTTACGAAATCATCGGTGCTCGAAGCTAAATCGCGTGTCTAACTGTCCATAATAATAGATCCGCAGCAAATGATCGACGCATTTTAATGTATAAGATCGATCTGCATGCATTAACAAAATTAGTCTCGAGAAAACGTCAAATTTCTAAAGAATTACGTAATCGACAGTGACAGCGCCGCGACGAAGCGTCGTGGACCAGATGGTGGCTTCAATGTGGGGCGGAGTTCTAATTTCGGTGAACCAAGAGCCGCTGTATCTGCATAGCGTCACTTTTAAGCGGCATTTTCAATCGTTGCTGCATATATCGAAATTTCAATCGATCTATGGCTACTTTATGTACTCTAAATGGTAGAAACTGTTCTCGGTTTTACCAATATCGTAACATACGTTGTAAGAGACCATAAAGAATCCTGATATATCGATTATCATCATTGGAGAGAGAAAGAAAGTTCTTATCGTCAATTGCATTATAATTAGATCAATGGAGTAAACAAATTTTTGTTCGTAAGTAAATTTGCATTTTCCAAGTTTTTAGTACGTTCACTGTGAATTTTCGATATCTACGATGCCACATACACAGTGGCTACAAAAGTTATTGGCGTACCATTTTACCATAGCATTTACATAGTAATTAATTAGGCGCAAGTGTATCAAGTTTCGTATTATTTAATGGTACTCTCGTATGATTAAAAAAATTTGATACTGTAAAATTGAAATTTATAGAATCTGATTAAAAAACGCTTCTTTGGGGTGCGTGTCGATATCTTCTCTAATCACACAAACTGTAATCACACTAATATTCATAATATCCGATCGAAAATTTCTTGGGAAATCACAAACCAACTAGCCAGTAGAAATTTACGATTCATTTAATCCCACCAATGAATCAAGACAATTAATTAGACGGATTTGTCGGAAGCTGTAAGTTTCACGGTTCGCGAAACTTACTTAACGCGCAAGAATCGATAATTCACGTCTTACGTAAAAATTTCCGAATGAAACGTTTCGTGGGTCCGAAAATAACGGACGGAAATCTTCAGCTCCGATTGATCGAAGTGGTTCCGTCGTCGATCAGATTTTGAAGTTCGTGGACCGCGGCCAACGGGTTCTCCTGGCAATATCAGTTAACGAAAGCTCGTGCACGCGTGCACGAACCAAGAAACGTTGGAGAACGGTGCTACCCTAAACGATAAGAATTTGAAAGAAATAGGTCAACCTGCGAAAAATCAGGAAAGAAAATAAGGAGCTGGTTTGAAACGATATTCGTTTATGTTGGCTCGGTGCCAATCAGCTGCATTTTCCAGAGGCAAAATTCTAGCCACTTTTGCACGAGCTCTAGAAACGAACTTCACGTTTGCGATTTGCAAGCGAATATTAGAAACGGACGGTTCGCGTGAAACAATTTCTTGGCCCTGACCGTCCTCATGTGGGTGAAAATAGGACGTTCGTCTCTACTAGCGCAAACTGTTACGCATACGTCAACACTAGACGCAAGTGACCTATATTTATCGCACTAACACGTGGGTGAAACTCGACGAAGTGCACATTTATTTCGTAGATCGAATAAAATTGCATTGATTATAAAAATCGAAAAAGAAAAACGAAATAAAAAAAAACAATGAACTGGTAAGTTTCTGACCAACCTCATCGTTATATTCATCTCGTCACTTCAACAAGTGTCACATAATTTTCTATGAGACGAATATGTGAAAATAACATTGTATGAGATTTACACGTCGGATAAAAAGGTATTTACGCTGTCTCATCCACTAATACGTGTAACCGAATGAACTGCAAGTACGTACTTCACCGATCAAACAAAACTTCAACGATGTGAAACATAACAAAGAATGGAAGAAGTAAGCAACGAACTAAAAGTTTGTTAACTAATCGCTTCGTTATGCTTGTTTGGTAATTTCAACTGAATACCATTTATTTCTCTTCAAAAAACTTAAGTTACAAGAACGACGTTGACGCAAGATGCAGTTCATATGACAGAAGAAGAATCGTTTTATGTTATTTCGAGGTAATTGTTTCATCGATAAAAGATTCGTAGACTTTATAATGAATAGAACGAGAAAGAGATGCAAAGAGATTTGGATGAAAATGGTACGTGGTTCTAGGAACAATAGGCCGAACGAGAGTAGAGCGCGTTTGTCGTATTTCGAAACTATCGGACTTACATGCAGCAATATCAAGGTGTAGGTATCTGGTCGACGTGCAGCCATGGACTGACACACCGCCTCCGTTAAAAACGGAGGTGCCCGTCGACGTTACCGTACCCTCCTCGCCTCTTATATTACTTCGGTACCAGCCGACTCGATCTTTCTCACAACACCGTCGCATGAACTCGACTTATCTTGCTCTTGCGGTGGACGACCGAGGTGCGCGCGTTTTATTGCACCGAACCCAATTGCACTAGATATAATGGGGAGGAAAAATCCAAGGACACGGTTGGGCGGTCGAGAAAGCTTGGAAATTCGAGCGGGAAATCTTGCCAGAAACGTTTGAAATGTCGATAAAAATTCGTTATACGATTCCTGACGTCCATTCACGATTTACGAACACACATTTCCTGGTTACTTTTGAATCAATTTTACTGAAAATGCTCACTTACCGATTTACGACGTTAACCCATTTTCATAAAAGGGGGACGTTTTAAATGGTTAATTATAGTGAGTCATAAAGAGCTTTGTTACTTTTCATATTTACGAAATAAAGAGAAATTTTACAATAATATCTACGCAGTGCAATTTTTACTTATTTCACACATATTATTATAAAAATGTAGTAAAATATTTTACTAAAAGTATATACGTTTACGATTGATTTAGAGATTCTCCTTTTAGAAAGCTTCGCGATTGTTCCTGGCCAACAATTTCACCACAAATTCTAAGAAGGATCGATTGTACGATGTTTGGTATTTATTCACCGATTTGTTACGTGTTAGTGTTAATCATCGGCATTGACTAGCGCCGAGAATTTCTTTCGAAACATGCATGATCGCGGTCGTACTTGCCGTTGATGACAGAGAGGTTCCTTCAAGCGTGTTCTCAAGAGACGACCCAGCCTCACCATTCGTCCGACCTCGAGGAGAAGCTTTTCTCGATTATTCAGGATGTCTCTTATCTCGGCCTTGGCTCGGGCTTCTGCGGCTAGGTCTTCTGGTCTCAAGGATCGACGAAGCGATGCCACGGTCTTGATCAAGTCGTGTAGCTTCGAACAGTGCTTGAAGAAATACGTTGGAAATTATAGAAGATAGTTTGCAGAATAGGAGGAATAACAGTGCATTTTCTATTTTCCAAATGCAAGAAAAAGAGAGAACGATACGTAGGATTTAGTTCTATCTAAGGAATTTTGTTATAATTTCCAAACAGTCTTTTCTTTTTTCTAATTGGAGATTTTGTCAGTTGTACCATTTTTCTCTTCGGCTCTTCGACTATCAATTGAAAATTGTAAGGAACAAGCTATAGTTAGGGTATACGGTAAAGTTTGAAATTTAAGATTTCACGTTGGAAATTTGATTATTTGTGCATTGTAATGTGCTTGAAATTTTTAAATGACGGTCACCGATCGTACATCTTCGACGCTTCTATGGAAAACAGCGCACACTCTCAGTCTGGTTAGTTGTTCTTGGCCAACGGATCGAAGCTGCTTCCAGGCCTGACGCAGCCTTGAGAACAGAGCCGCGTTACTTTCCAGTGGTAGCCTGCAGGATAATCTTAGTACTTGAGCACCGTTCACTAATTGACAACCATAATCATAAGTCCCCTAGAAATTGAAATATCAAGGTACCATAAAGAATAAAATGATGTCATTCCATTTTTCTCTTACTACTTCACTGTAAAATGTGTATACGCATTTTACTCCACGCTTCTCCTATCATTTTATTCTCAATTATATTCCACACTTTCCTTAGTGATTTCAGCGTCAAGATAATGGATACTATTGGCTTGGCAACTAAGTGATTGCGGAGTTTGTCATTAGGTGGTAATGCATAATAAATTCATTAATATTCATAATGAATTTACTATATTTCATTCATATATATTTCTTTATTTTCATTTCATTACTGTTCACTTAATTCATATATATTTATTTATTTTCATACATTTTCATTATTTTAATTTATTATCATATATATTTAATATTCATAATGAATTTACTATATTTCATTCATATATATTTATTTATTTTCATTTCATTACTATTCATTTAATTCATATATATTTATTTATTTTCATACATTTTCATTATTTTAATTTATTATCATATATATTTAATATTCATAATGAATTTATTGTACATTACCATCTAATGACAAAATCCGCAATCACTTAGTGTGCCAACCCAATACATATAAAATTGTTTTATTCTGCATTTCAACTCTGTGCATTTGTAAACGTCCAACTTCTTGACTACTAGATCATTGTTACAATTTCTATGCGATGAAGGTGATTTATCGAATTATTTCATTTTATTTTCTACATACCTTAGCAGTTTCCTGAAACGATTGATGTTCTTCCTTTTGTGACTGTATTTCGATCGCGTTGCAACCGATTTCCATATGATTTTTTAACAGAACATCATATAAATCGTTCAACCATATTACAGCCTAAAAACTTTCACATATAAATAACGCATAGAAATACTCGACTTAGAAATATTTCATTTCAATGAAATATTATTTAGTGAAATGTTATTCAAATAAAATTGTACAATCACCTGTTTAGCGTCGCTTTCGTAAGTATATATTAAAGCGATCTGTTTTAGAGACAGTTTTTGGAACTCGACACTGTCATTGAAAATGTTTTTCCTAGCGTTCGTTGCATCCAAAATATCTCTGACATTCACTATGTCCTCGCCATAGTCAACGTGTACGTCTCGACCTAGTGCATCCTTCACGGGCATTGACAAAATGTCTGACAATTTTTCACCTTCCTTTACCAACTCGCACTCTAAAGTTTCTACAATAAACGTAGGATCTTGTTCAGCGTAAATTGTAAGGCTTAACGAGAAAACAATAAAGACACTCAAACGAAGAAAAGAAATTTTCAAAACAAAAATAATTTTGTTATTAATTCGAAATTTATGCTACGGATGACAAGAATTTTCTTCATTTCGATAGATTTTTGATGAAAAAATTTTCTAAAGTAACAAGATCGCTAGCTAATATTTTTTTTAATTCTTGGCAACGCGTAATGATTTAAAGCTTTTGTTTGGTATTATATCCTCAATTGCAACGCTTTCGACGAATGACTTGCATCGGATCCTTTCGAAAATCATCCGCTTCTCAATCATATTCTTAATTAATACACACTGTTACAAGTATCTCACGCATAACATACGTTTCCGTGATGATGAACCAATTTTCATATAATATGTACATTAAATTTCTAAGCAAATTTTTTAACACCTCGGCTAACTACCCAATACTTTGTCATAGACATTTGCTAAATAAAAATTATTTACCTAAAATTGCTTGACTCTGTTCCAATTTTAGAAGATTCGCTGCAGCTTGGGAAAAGTCATGAGTTCTATTACCCATTACTAATTTGTCGAACACCTCGCTCGTTTTGTCAAAATACTGAAAAATAGTAGCATCGTAATGCTAACTAAAAAAGAATATTCATTTGAAAATTTCTTCTTCCTTGCTAACGATAAATACCTCAGAAACTAGTCTAAAAAATCTTTGAGAAGTGATTAACACGTTTCGTCGTCTCTCGAGTCTGTTTGCGAAGCTTCTACACACGAAGTCCATGAAATCTCTCTGAGATTTCAAGTCTTCCGATAAACGCGTGCTTGGTAAACTATCGATTTTGTGAAGCAATTCCGCGTATCGTCCGTAAGTTTCCTGAAATTCAAACAAATACAAACTATCTTCTCTAAGAAATTTCCTTCGATATCATTTTACTCTCTTTGTTATTTTAAAGTATTAAAAAGTTTCAATCTTTATACGAGTAATTAGAAAACAAATGTGTAAGTAACAAACTAATAATTAAATAGTTCGTTGAAAGTTTTATTATGAAGAAATATTTATTCGATAATAAAATATTCTATCATTGCTGACTGTAGACATTTTATACGAAAATTATTGCTTTTTATGTTAATATTAATATCTTACCCTGCATTCTAATTCGAGTTCTTCGTGTCGTCTACGAAGTTCCTCCGAGGAGGAGACGTCGAATCCGACTTGACAACAAGAATTCAACATAGCATCCGCTGGTCCCAGGATCCAATCTGTAACACGCGATACGCCCTTCTCGAGGTCACCGATTACCCTGGCTGTGTCCAAATTTCTTTCCATTTCTGACCAGGAGTTTTCGATGTCCAGCTAAAAAATATAAAACATCACACTTGTAAATAATATGAAATTTTACTAATCTTCCTTTTGTTTCGAAGAAGATACGATACCTGTTTCAATTCGATGGAATCGATAAGCTCGTAAATTTTTATCGAGGTGTCCAAAGTGTCCTTCGTAGATTCTCTGCTCATCGAACTGACTAAATTTCTGCCTAAAATTATAAAAATACAGATAATCAACTTTCCGTTCTTATAACATTATGTAATATTCATTTAACACTAATTTCAATTTATTATTGTATAATCCGTTTAAACTTGACATATCTGTGATTTGTTGGATTTCAAAGATTGTTCCAGGTTTGCTTTGAAGAAGAACTGAAATATTCACGATATATCCGAACAGAGTGCAACGTAACGTGTAAAAACACAACTAAAATTTAGAAAATCACAAATGTGTCATCCAATCATCGTGAAAGTTTTCATTATTTTTAACATAACAGAAAGACTCGACAAATCCTTCTTTCGTATTGTGTCTATTCGTTCTATCAAAATATTTAAATTTTCTAGATTCGATTAAATTACAGATACTACGATTTCGAAGTCGCCTTGACTAAAAACCATTGCAGTCGCTTAACAACCAGCATAATACGGTATAAATAACAGTGTATCAATTTTTTTGAATTCCAAAGTCTTACGGGCAATCGCCGTAGGCTTAAAAAATGCGCATCTCTAAGAAGATTCCAATATTATAGCGGGATCTTGTACTAGAAGAGGGAAAGAAGAAGCAGAAATAAAAGTTACACGAGCGTTGCATTGTCAGCGTTTTTACACCCTCGCGCGTTCCCGCGAGCACGCGACTCTGCCGGCTTACTTCTAAAAAAACGTTCTTGCTCGACATCCGGTTAAGCCGGTTTTTCAATTTTTCCGACCAATCCGGCCATATCCGAGTGTCGATCCTCGTGTACAACCGGTTGCTTGATTGTACTACGGATCAGGAAATAGACATTCGAGCGATCGATAACGATGACACGAGAAAACGAGCCGACTGTGACAGATACGCAGTGAAAAACTCGAGATTTCTCTGTATATGGCGGAATGATGGTTTTATTAAAACTTTCGATTATCGGCTTATTCGTTTTTTAATGGTACATTTTTCAATTCTAGTTTCTTCATTTTCTATTCGATCTTATTTCTTTTTCTTCTTTATCGTTACACAGCTTTTGATATTAAAGAAGAACGTGAAAGGATCATGATAACACGAACGACTTTTTGTTTCGATTTCACGTTAGTCTTCTTTCGGGATATTCAAAGTTTGTTTGCTGAAATGAGAATTTTAGAAAAAATTAAAGAAATATTAGGTTGTCCGAAATGTTTCTTTCGTTTTATAAATTATAGACGCACAATGTTTATTGAATTATGCAGGAACGTAATAATAGAAATAGAACGAAATGAATCACACCTAATTCAATCAAATAATATAAAACAGAAATTGTTGTTCGTCTATTGTCATCTTATGGAACGAAAGAAACTTTTCGGACAACCTAATACTAAGATCAACGATACGTCTTTTCAATTTTATATTCCTGCTAACACGAAATTAAAAAATTCGTTGAAACAATGAAATTGCGTTAATTTTTTAAATATATCTTTGCATCAAATGTATCAAAGTAATCGATGTTTCATTACATATACATAAATTAGTACGGTATTCACCTGACTGAAGAACATGTTGCGCGTGAGATGTTAAATCGTTGCTCATCCTCGAGTAGGATTCCAAATCATCGTCCGATTCTGACATCCGAAATCCATCCAAAGTGATCATCAGTCTTTGGTGTAGGTCAGTCATTTTTGTAACGAGATCGGCTGCATCTTTAGTGTAGTCTTCCACTTTCTGCCACATTGAAATCAGTGCAACTTATTGCCATAGAAATTTCGTATGCTTTTAAAAAATTTATTAATCATCTGTTCAACTTTTTCACCCATATACTTTAGAACCAAAGAAGCATTCACAGCTCACTTTACTTAAAAAAAAAAAAAAAAAAAAAGAAGTGAAAGCTGGCACATACACAATTTTCACATAAAGCGGAAAACACGACGCTCTCCAATTATGCGAAAGCTATCATTTTACCGAACTCCCTAAAATTTCCGTTCATTCTCTTTACGTAACTTAATTCAACGCAGAACCAAACAGAAACATTCGACTCATTTCGTTTCTGCAAGGAAGAGAAAATTTGCAACTGCATAATTTTATTGCAAGACGATTAACGCCATAGCGTCCGATTATACGAAACCTATTATTTTTTACGCAACTTTTTTTCCTTTTTTACGCAACTTAATTTAACACGCAACCCTAAATTAGAATGTAACTTACCATTTAATAAAATTCGACCTTTTTAATAACTATTGTTAATAGCGTAAATCAATATGAATACTCTCAGTATGCTACAATATCTGTTAGGTTGTCCGCAAAGTATCTTTCTTTCGCAAACGTGTTTTTTGCAACAGTACACCTTCACACAAACGAGGAATCAAGTCTGTGAAATGTCACGGTATTTATCTCGACAGAACAAAATGGATCGTACGTAATTCGAGAAAATAATATAAAACAAAGAACCCTCTGCGTCTATATCTTTCTCATAAAACGAAAGAAACTTTTCGGACAACCTAATATATCCATATTCGATATGTTGCGATATTACGCTAATATTATCTTGTTTATATTTTACGGTAGCGCTAGCCAGACATTCGTATAAAATATATAAAGAAATAAATGTAGCATGAAATGGCTCTCACAAAGGTATCTCGCGTAGAAAGTTACGTTTCATCGTTTCGATTTAATACGGTTAATGCGGTTTATTTGAGCGCAAATTATAGACGAGAGATGATTACCACGCGTTTCTGGATCCAGTCCGCGTGGTCGTACGGCTTGTTGCCACCCAGTTCGTACGCCAGCTGGGCATAGTCAATGTGAAGCTGGAGCCTCGTCAGGGTGAGATACGTCGGCTGAAACAACAGCGAGCTGAAAATTAATTTGCGACACGCGCCTTCTTACACCCACAATTAACTCGTTGTTACTGGGGCTCTTCACGCACAATGATTCTGACAAACACGCCTGGATATTTCACGCGATGACCGAGCAGGACGATCGTGCATCGAACGACCGGACTTCACATTTAAGGCCAGTGATTAAATAACAAGTAACATTTCGAGCGAAACTAGTTTGTCTGGTGTGGGCTAGTTGGGGGAAAAATTGTGAATTATAAAAACTTTGAGTAAAATTAGAAACATATTTCATTTTGCTGGACTATAAGTATTATCGTTATTATTATTAATATTATTGTTATAATATTATATTCTTATTAATACTACGATATTAGCCTTTCATTTTTTAAATAATTTACGGTATTGTATTTATAGCGTTTGCTGAACCCTGAATTTTTATGCAAATTCGTATTTTTTTTCTTTTTTAGAAAAAATGGAAACTGTATGTAGATTTTGTTTCACTTTATAAATATTGTAGGTAATTGTTTGCAAAGCGGACGATATTGTCCATTTCAATCACCTTGAAAAATATTGTCAAGATCAACGTTTCGAAAAATGTTTACCGTTGCTAGGCTTTAATTTGCCAGATATTCGCAACAAACTTAGTTTTCAACAATTTACGTTACTGTTACGATTTAATTTGGTATACATAGACGTCTGTACTTTTGTACAACTCCATCGACCTCATTTTTGATAATCATTCTCAACTCGCACAGGAAAGAAAAATCAATCGGTTAGGTTTACCTTCCAAGATTCTTCGGCCGTGAGGAAACGAGTTAAAGAATTAAATAACAGAACAGATACAATTCGTATTAAGCTTGTATTATCGTAATTCGACATTGGAAACGCTTCATCAGTGATACCAAAAAAAGCGACTCTTCGATTATCAAAATCTTACCGTCGCCGAAATGGAAACTTTTTGGAATATCTCAGAAAATAAAGCCAAACGACGGTAACACGTATAGGGAAAAGTTGTCCAGAATATTGACCTTGGCAATATTTTTCAAGGTTACTGAAATCGCTGAGGCCGTCCGCTTTGTAAATAATTACCATATTCGTTTTGTACGCTTCTTCATCCTTAAATTTTCCATAAACTCATGAACGTTCTAATACTCTAATCTGACTACTAGGTATCTTTACCGTCATATATGTATTAGTTAAGTTTCTTTCGTTTCACAAGGAAACAATAGATGCACAATACTTTTTGTTTCATATTATTTTGATCCATTACTTTTTTTATCCTACAATTTACATCGTATGATCCATTTTTCATTACGTGCGGTATATTAATACGTGTAATAAAATATAATATAAACATGTGTCGCATCTATTGTTTCCTTCTAAAACGAAAGAAACTTTCCAGACAACCTAATATAGGAACATTCAGACAACCTGAGAGACGATGTCAAACAAATTTATGAGACAGAACGCGCCATCGTTGAAAAGTATCCGGATACTTGTTTGCTCTTAATAAAGGCCATCTTGATGGATTATGGTTTATGACAAGATTACGAGCGTAACACTTGTCGTTATTTGTTATTATTAATTTTGTACCTTTGCCTTTTCTTTGTACTGATTGCATTTATTTTAAGTAAGTAACTAAGATATTTTGTCAAATTGACCGCCCGCGGTACGCAAAGCAGAATACAATTTTCTCTTAGAGAAGAAAAAAGCAAACTAAAAGTAAATATATTGTGTGCATGTTTTAGGAAAAGTCAGAAATTATGAAGCTATATGATAACTGTTGAAAATGACAACGTGAGTTCGCGCTCGCCATCCATACAATACATAGTAACTAGAAGATAATTCTAGATATAATCGATAGATTTAAGATATTCTTTTGTTTTTACTGCTAGTCCATGTAAGAAAGTGCAATGAAATAAATTAATCAGAACGACGTGATAGATTTATCCAAAGAATAAACTAATAGCTATTGCGATCCGGCCTCTAAATACAGAAATAACAACATAAATGTGGTTAAATTTGTTTAGAAGTTCGTAAATGGTCAATTTGACCAGCGCTGGTAGGTTTAGTGTTAATAAAATTTGTCATTGGATTAGAAAATTGTAAATAACGGTAGTCAGTTTACCACAATTTCAATCTTTATGATTCTGATGGCTATGCGCGGTAGAATATCGTGAAGCAAAAAGTATAATCTTTAAGGATCAATGTAACATAACAAACTGATGTTTGAGCGTTGTCCAGAACGTTATATTATATGAATGGGATACTATTAGGTTGTCCGAAAAGTGTTTTTCTTTCACAGACACGTCTTTTACAATGATGCATCTTTATACAAACGTGAAACCTAATCTGTCGAACGTTGTGATCTTTATTTTGGTAGAACAAAATGGATCATACGTAATTCGATAAAATAATATAAAATCTTGTGCATCCACTGTTTCCTTATAAAACGAAAGAAACTTTTCGGACGACCTAACAGATTCGTCCAATCGAGCGTTTAATCGCGATATTATTATTATATTAGGAAGCACTTTAATCGACGGTTTCAAATCGTTGTCCATTCTATGCTTCTATTTCTGACGATTAATTTCTTATCGATGAGCACACTTCGATCAAAGTTACGTGTTACGAAATGATAAAACTATTTGTATCATTATGAAGAAACAACGTACATGAAATACTAGGTAAAGTTAAAATTTCGAATGCAAGTTACCAACCTCTCCTTCTTTGTGGGACTTCGTACAGCTATCCACTCTCTTATCCCAGAAACCGTCTGGGCGCACTACTATCACAGAAGCTGCAGAAGCTCCCAGAAGTATAGTAGATAGCCTAATGCAAGACCTTGCCACGCGCCATGCACCTCTTTGCGCGTCCACTATCAACACCAATCCATTTTTCTTCGTCTCCTCGCTAATCACGAAACATACGTCTCATAATATCTTTTGATCTTTTGGTTATTTTGTCTATGTATACATATCTCTAACAGTTGAAACTGCTAAACTAGAACCTCATTTATTCGGATGAAATTTCAGCTGTTGACAGAATCTACTTATTTGGAAGATGAATTATAGAACAATATATTATATATATTAAAGATGAATATTTGAAGAATCTACTTATTATTAGTTATCTACTTATTTCGTGCAATATGCAAAATTGTAAGTAATGGAAGAAATCGGGTTTGTCATTTATGAATTGTATGGCAAACATATTCATGTAGGTTTTATGGACAATGATTTTTATTAATATTCGAACAACATTGCGTTCGAGAGAATGTTATTGGGCCGCTCGGGAAGTTCGTTTCGATTTTTAAGGAATTTGATCGACGTAAAAAATCTACCGGAAAGTTTCACGTCGAAAAATTTGAGAGGTTCTGGAAGGATGGAATATTCAAGCAGCGAGAAAAACGGAGAAATGTTGTGAAAGAAAATGGCATCTATATAATTCGATAAATGTATATCGAATAGAAATGTAAATCGGAACGAACTTTCCAAGCGATCAAATATTTTCAATTCTCGTCTGTAACGGTTTATAACTGCTATCGATATTACACTACTTTTTTGATATTAGAAACATACTGTTGTTGGTAAAAACATACATTCTATTTGTTACAATTTACACAGTGTTTTGCATAATAAGCGACAAACTACGCGGAGATGAAATTAAAAATCGCGAACAAATTCGGACAACGAGCGAGTCGAAAACCTATACATTTCATATAAATAAAAATTATGTTTCTACTAACTGCAGTGAATGTTTTAATATATTGAAAAGCAGTTCGATAAGATTGCTATAAATAAATATATGAAATAAGAATCTCTGCATGATGTCTGAATATTAACAAGTGTCCTTGTAAATCCAGTTTCCCTGTTTGTCCTTCGACAGGTTCGGATAAATGAAGTTCTATTGTATCTTCAATAAACGTTCACTTTGAATATGCACAATATTTGAACACTAACGATTACCTAAAAATTGACAAGAAATAGGCGATCAGCGTTTCCAACCTGGGCTTCGTGGTCGGTTGAAGTTCTGAGGGAACATTAACCACTATCAAAGGTCTTCCTTCGCGATCACGACCTCCTGGAATGTACGCTAGCTTCGATTCGAGGGCTTCTAAGATATCCACTGCTTGCAGACTCTTCGTGGGCATGGCTGAATATCAAATCCTACTTCATTGTTCAATTACAATTAGATTAACCTAAATTAACAAAATGATACTTCTGTTTGATACCAAATATTGAGACATATCCTGACTTTATGCGAATCATGACAATCGCTCGAAATAACGGACGAGATAATATGAACGACTAATAAACCAGAATTTTGCGACTATGAAGAGTAACAATCTAAAAATTTATAGAAGCTGTTCGCAATAGTTGAAGAAGAGCGTAATGAGTAAAATGGTGGATTTTTATGCAAATTCATATTTTAATGAAAATAATTCGACAAATGAATCCTATGGTGAAGTTTGTTCCGCCTGTTAAATAGTTAGTTTGTTACCTCTGTTCGAACGTTATACAAGTCCATTCACAAATATTGAGACACATTCTGTCTTTATGCAAAGCATGACAATCGCTCGAAATAACGGACGAGATAATATCAGCGAATAATAAAGCAGAATTTTGTGTTTATGAAAAGTAACAATCTAAAAATTTGTAGAAGCTGTTCGCAACAGTTACAATAAGAGCGTGATGAGTAAGATGGTGGATTTTTATGCAAATTCATATTTTAATGAAAATAATTCGACAAATGAGTCCTACGGTGAAGTTTGTTCTGCCTGTTAAATAATTAGTTTGTTACCTCTGTTCGAACGTTATACAAGTCCATTCACAAATATTGAGACACATTCTGTCTTTATGCAAAGCATGACAATCGCTCGAAATAACGGACGAGATAATATGAACGACTAATAAACCAGAATTTTGCGTCTATGAAGAGTAACAACCTAAAAATTTGTAGAAGCTGTTCGCAACAGTTACAATAAGAGCGTGATGAGTAAGACGATGAATTTTTATGCAAATTCATATTTTGATGAAAGTAATTTGACGAATGAGTCCTATGGTGAAGTTTGTTTCGCCTGTTAAATAACTATAACAGGTACTATATTTCGAACACTTTTCAATTTATCATAAACGCACGAGAATCCACAGTCTCCATCGATGGGTTACGAATTAACTGTCGCGCCTGACAGTCCTCTAAAGCTCGTTGAGAACATGTTAAACGAATTAAACAAGAAACCCAGAGAAGTTTATCTGAATGAAAATGTAAAATCAAATAACAAGAAACACGGTAGTCCTAATACATATTTATGAGCCGAGATGTGCATGAAGAGAGAGTTTCCAGACATAGAAACGATCGACTGCGTCTCATAATCTATGGAAAGTGGAGCGTCGTATAGCACGTAACCGGTGTAACGCAAGACGGATCAAGCGGGTGAACGATCGATGTCACGAACAACCGTGCCGAACGATCGACGGAATCGTGTTACTCGCGATCAGGCTCGTTGACTGTGTAAAAAAAAAGAGAAGACAATCTCGTGGTTTGCATACCGCGGTACATTCACCGAGACGTAAGCGTGATTTTATCTCGCGTGGAGTTTTGTTTTCTCGCGGGATTAATAGAGCGTTCCGAGCGAATCGTCTCGTGCAATTTGCATACAGAAAGAAACATAGACTACAGTGAAAGTTGTACGTTCCAGACGTTTTATGTCGCGCCTTCCCTCCAAAACCTTGACCAACAAATTAACATGTACATTCGAGTTAAACGATCAAATGTTCATGAGAAGAATCTTCGATTAAAAGTTCGCAAGTAAAAACTTGTTTCGACTAAGTTTATTAAATCAGTAAGTTTAGTAAATTATGCGTCATAAAGTTTCTGTGAATAGAAGCGTAACTGTTTGCACGAGTAAATGCATTAAACAACAGCTTATCGACGCGAAACAATGAAGGTCTATCTCGGAGCGATTTCAAAACCGGTCACGAGCCACCTTACGAAACCACGATCACAATCTTTGGTATCTACTCTTTGATAAATACGAATTCGAGTCTTTCGCTTGTCTATTTAACATACGCGAAATATTCTATAAGCTCTTTTACAAAATTAATTTTCTTTCTCAAAGAAGTATCTCGTATAAAAATTCCCAACCTTTCGGTTCCTTCGTTTCTACCTGCTGCTTGTACGTTTTTAATATATACGAACACTTGTATAACTATGTTTTAAATTTTCAACCAAAATCCGCATCAAAATTCTCTCATTAAATTCATTTTTTTCTTCGACGAAATAAATCATATGGAAAGTCAGAACATGTTAAATTCCTGATCTCGACTTAATAACTTTTGTACGTTTACTTCATGCAATATCTTCTACGAACCATATTTGAACTCTAATTAAAATTGGAGTTCTGTCACAAAACTCGCTTCCTCCCCCAACCGAATACCCTGCACGAGAAATCCACAAATTTCAACTTTTCAACTTCTTGTACCACGCAACAAACATTCTACCAATACGTTTCAACTGCAATTCAAATTCTTGTTGAGATTGTTTCACAAAACTCGCTTCCTTCCCCGACCAAATACCCCGGTAAAAGAATCCAAGAATTTCAAATTCTCCGTTTCCACTTACCTCTTGCATCGATCACGCACGAAGCATTCTACAAGCACGTTAAAACTTCAATTAAAACTCGTAGGAAATTTCTTTCAAAAGACTCGCTTCCTTCCCAAAGAGTCCAAAGATCTTAAATTCCTCTTCGCGCACAAGTATTCTCACCATCACAAAAAAGCCAACAACTACCCTTGTGTCAAACTTTCGCGCAACATGCCCAAACCCAGCTTCTTAGCTCGTCGCTTCCCGTCACAAAATCGCGTCATTTCCAAACGAGTCGAAAAATGTGTCGCCCTTTAGAATCGTCTTTGACTCACAGAATCGACGCATAGTCGAGACTATAGCGCGTTAACGGTAAGCACGAGCCAGTAAAGGCGTTAGCAGCTGTTGCACGAGTCCTCGTGTTCCAGCTGCAGGTGCACGTGGTTGGAAACGGTCGTCCCCCGGGCGGAATCGGAGGCGGAAATGCGTAGAGCGTAACGCGGTCGATTCGCGGCGAAAAGAAAAACTGTCGCGCGCTTTCGCGTGCACACACGTGTAGTCACGTGTCCACGTAAAAAGCCGCACTCGCGATAGATAAGAGAGACGCAGAGAGCGGAGCTGCAGCTGCGACGGAGGCTGCAGGGAAACCGAAAGCCATCTCGCTGCTCCATTCAGGTACAACGGTACTCTGGCACCGATTAACCGTCTTCCCCTTCTCCTTTCTCTTCCTCGTGCTCTTCCGTCTCCTTTTCCCGCCTTCGCGACCTCTTTCTCCGAGAAGTCGCGTCCTCTTTTGTATTCCCGCGTGAACGTGCCGCGAAAATGCCGACCGTAGCTGAAAAAATGGCCAGTGCCTGGCAAATTCTGCGTACGAGGACGAGAGCGGATTTTTAATTAGACGAGCCATCTGATAGGACGGGACAGAAGTTAGGGTGCTTGCGATGGAGAATGTGTTAGGACGAGGATGGAGTTGTTTTGGTCTGACTTGGCGAAGGTCGATCGGAAATTTTCTTCCTTCGACTGGATGTAAAGGCGATTTCTCGTTTTGCTTTGTTTCACTCGGTTTGACAGAGATCGATATCGAGAGCGAGTCTTCCTTCGACCGAGTACCAACGTAATTTCTACCTTTGTTCGGTGAATCTGGAATTTTGTTCTTCTGACTCGGTACAAAGACAATCTTTGGCTTGGTTTGACGGAGATTGACATTGAGATTCTTTCTTTTGATCCAGTACGAAGATAATTTTTGGCTCGGTTTGATGGTAGTTGATGTCGAGTTTCGTTCTTATGACTAAATAATTTTTAGTCATTTTTGGGAATGTCTGGTTCGACTTGGTGAACATTGACGTTGAGTTTTGTTCTTCTGACCAGATACGAAAGCGGTTTTTGATTTACTTTCGTCATTTAATTCTTTTTAGTTGTATTTCCTGTTAGTTTCCAAGTATTACATAACGAGGTATTTATGCTAAAAAGTTGGAGAAAACTAATCTCGTGTATAAATTAAAAATAATTTAATGCGGAATAAGCAGATGGGACAACAATAAAAAAAATTATACACATAAAGTAAACTTGTCAAAATCGACTTTTTAATCAGTTCTCGTGGATGTAGATGCTAAATTATGCGTTGTTCTTTCACACAGCTTGCTTTTGTTAATAACAAGAATTTCTTAAAAAGTTTCTTCTGCGTTCCTCCTTTCTTTCCTTCATTTTTTCTTTTTTTTTTTTTTTTTTTTTTTTTTTAAGCCACAAGAATTCGCAGAAGGTATATTTCCAAAAAGACAGAAATCGCAAACAATGAAGTCACCGACGCGACGTTCAAGCTACAATATGTTTCTCGTGGCTCTGGCGAAAAATATTTCTTTACAGCATGATTTATAGGTGCGATTGACCTCTTCTGCTAAAGTCACGCACGCTGCTAAAATATTTCAACCCGGGGCACAATCGTGAATGGCTCAGGACCTATTGTGTACTTGGTGAAACTTACCTGAGAACAAAGCCATACAACGTTTACCATTTTTACTAATTATCCATCATTACAAATATTCAACGCGTTAATTAATTACGGGAATAAATATTTTTATCCGCGTCAATAATTATCTTAGAAAAATGCTATAAAAATACAATACTATTTTTATTATTTGAGAAATAAATCTTAAGTCTTTATAAATTAAAAGATAACAATAAATAATGTAAGAGATCTTTTAACGATCACTGAAAGAAATTAGGATCGTCTTCTTTTTTATGTCATCATCGTTGACCAGTACAGGATGTCAAATGGTCCCACTTGGAGGTATACAAGATGACTACGAAGGACGATGGAATCGTGTTCCCGTGTCCAGCACGAAACCTCAAATTCTTTCATCATTCGTGTAAATTGATACCTAACTATGTGGTAACACACTGAAAACACAATATATTTTACACATATAAACCTTGATCTTCTCCCTTCTTTCTATTCTCACAATGACAAATTTTCCACTTACTAAAACTTTTCTCCTCTTTCTAAAGATCGATTATATATTCAATTTTTATAAGACTTTCGCGTGTAATTCTTTAAAAATATTGTTTAAAATTAATTACAAATCCACCTTATGTGGTCTAAAGCCTTTCATAAAGAGAATAATTACAATTTTATTACTATACTATACTATATACGTACCTACACTAGAGAATGTTTGAACCTGTGAATAAGAAGAGAAATAAAAATTCTAAAAGCACGCTAATAACCATATCTTTGCGTTACCGTACGAGTTAATTAAAACCAGAAACGGAACAGAGAATCTTGTTATACGCGATGCCAGCGATTTGTTCCCTGATTTGGAGCTCTTTAGCAATTAATGCATAATGCAAAAGCATTTTATTTTTCCCGATGGCATGCGCGAGCGGCAAGGTCAGTGACCGGCGTTGACCAAACAGCGTGAAAAGCAAGGTGTGCCTTCGTAAATATAAGCGTATGATACATTCCAGTGGGAGTATGGGAGAAAAAAAAAAGACAAAGGGAGATATCGACTCGTTGGAAGCGAGCACAGTGCGTAAGAATGTCGGGCAGTGACGTCACGAACGCGTGCACTTCTTTGCGTCACCGGAAATGCGTGTTTGCAAACGCTAGGAGAACAGTTTCTAATAAAAAAATGAGCTTATGGATGCTCCTTATGAATTTTAAAATTTTCCACAGAGAAAGATATAGTTAGAGCTTAATTTTCATAACATTTCAATATATAACGTTATTATAAGAGCCTTTGAACGAGAAGTTGTGTCGATTATTCAACTCCACCTTTTATTAATTTTCTAATCTCATTACGTAAGTGAAACAATAAATATTCAGTTCTCAAGCGACGAATGATTTGCTCCCATAAGTTCACTCGTCGCAACGAGGTAACATAAACGATGGTAAATTCTATGGTATTTAAAAAACAGTATTTGTAACATCACCACTTTTCTATAGTTGTGAATTTATGGAGGTGATCTGTGTGGCTTTCGAATGCCTCGTATGTTATAAAATCATTGAAACTGTGAATAATGATGAAGTAGAAATTCTACAAGCCCAAAATTTATAATGTATTCTCGTTATAATAACGCGGAATAATTATCGTCAAAATTATCTCGAAAAGTAACTCGAACTTGAAAGGAACAGCATCGACCTATTTGTCAGATTTGATTTCTTTTGTCACTAGAATTACTCACGAATATAATATAATAGAAAATTTGTACCAAAGAAATTAGAACAAAGGGTATACTTTAAGAAAATACGTAATGCATAGACGAACTAACTTAACCCAGACGTTCAACGAACCTCAGGCGAAATATTAAAGCTCAGAAAAATTTCTATAAAATCTTCGTCCTCAAATTTCCAAAATATCGTTCAAATCAAAAACTTCGCCTCGTATGTTATAAAATCATTGAAACTGTGAATAATGATAAAATAGAAATTCTACAAGCCCTAAATTTATAATGTATTTTCGTTATAATAACGCGGAATAATTATCGTCAAAATTATCTCGAAAAGTAACTCGAACTTGAAAGGAACAGCATCGACCTATTTGTCAGATTTGATTTCTTTTGTCACTAGAATTACTCACGAATATAATATAATAGAAAATTTGTACCAAAGAAATTAGAACAAAGGGTATACTTTAAGAAAATACGTAATGCATAGACGAACTAACCTAACCCAGACGTTCGACGAACCTCGGGCGAAATATTAAAGCTCAGAAAAATTTCTATAAAATCATCGTCTTCAAATTTCCAAAATATCGTTCAAATTACCCCCAAAAACACGTATAAAAGTCGTAAATCCTGAAAGAAACGCGTTGCGTATCTATATTTCCACAAAAATTACAAATTGGTCATTTCAAACACTCTGACGATTGTACTCTTAACTCCCGCGTTCCCAGGAGGTGTCAGCAACGTCCGGTCATGTTCACCGAGGAGACACGTTATATAACTCGGCAACAATCGAAACAGCCGATTTCAATCACCGTAGCTACAGAGTCAGCCGTTAAACAGCGAAGCTGTGGCTGTTTTCATAGGATTTCGAGGGATTTCGGGCGAAAACAAAGAGGCCAGACACAGTGGGACAAAGATAGCTCGAGGAGGAAGCCCGAAGAGGCTGGCGTCGCCACGGTCGTCGGCCACGAAGAGGTCCGGCAGTGCTGCACCGAGCCTCGTGCTATATCGAGCCGAACACGTTCTTCCTCTCTCTCTCTTTCCTTCTTACTCTCTCGCGAGTTCGGTTCAGCCATCGTTCGAAAGACAGTTCGGGGAGACACCTCGAGGGCTTTCCCCACTTTCCTCGACCGATCACCACGGAAACTCTCGGTCGATCGATGAGGATCTTTCGACGCTCGATGGTCCAAGAACCGTCGAAAAACTGGCCAGGAACGGAGTGATCGTCGAGCCGGGCTCGACGTGGAAGAGGAAGAGGAGGAACGATCATGGGCAACACCACCACGAAGAGCCACTACTCCAAAAGTCAACCAGTCTCCGCCACTAGGAGACCACGTTGGGAGGGATCAGGTAGACACATCGCTTCTGTGCAAACGCGTTTACGTTGCTTGAACTGTGCCGTCTGATGCCTCGCGAACCGATCTCGAGGGATGAGATCGTTAGAACGCGTCATTTGGAACAGCGACAACCGATCGCCATCTTGATCGAGACTCGATAGACGAATGAAAGTTTCTAGTTTGCATACGATGCATTTCCACAAATTTTTTTTGTCAATTTTTCGTTCATTTAGTTTAGAGCTTTTCTGCCGTGAATCGGACTTTTCGAATGAAATTATGGAGGGTTCGAGAGATGTTTGAAGGGACGTGAGATATGGTGACTATGGGCTCTGTGCGGTGACACAGAGCTTCCGGTAACGGTGTGGCGAGTGTGACGATGCTCAGTGTGCCTGTCTCTCGATTGGCTTGCTTCGATAGTGGGATGATAGCTAAAATTAGGCTGCTTCTGCCGACAGATCTGTCATGCCCGAGCAACGTTTGAGTGATCGGTAATGGACAAGGAATTAGGCTAATCGGCAAGTTCATTAGGTCAGTGGGATCGTCGATTTTCTACATCACGTTGTTACAGAGGGTGAAATGTTGATCGATATTGGAAATTGTTGATACAATTGGTAGAGTATCGGTGAAATTTTTGCATGATAGTCTACGAGAGACTGTATCTCTGTCAGTGGTAGCTTCTATGGCGGTTTATTCGAAGATCGTGTATTTATTTACTATCAAATCAACCGGTTATCCAAAATTAACTCGTACGCGTTGAGGGCGTTTATTTTAATAGCCGATGGTGGGTCGGTTAGCGATGGGCAGGCAGCGTGGAAGGAACAAATGAAAATACAATCTATCGGATGAAACATATTTTTGCCTACTTTGTATCATGCTTACCAACTATCTGTGAGGAACAGTGAAAATCTACGTAATGTCCCTGTTAATTAATCTCTTAAAGATAATCGCTTTCATTAATACCTTACTTACTAATCTTCTATGACGTATGTTTAATTTTTGTTCGACTCAAATATTATTTTAGAAGATGTATGGAATATTAATACGAATAAACGTTTCTAAGTGGGTAAAATCCTTTGACGAGTAACTAACTTTAACATCTAATAGCTACGTATGTGTACATCATTTTTCTCATAAAAATAAAATCTTTCTTTTTATACGCTTGAGCAATTAATTCTTGGAAAAATATATGTACTCTTCCCAAAAACTAGAAGATTTTAAAGAAATCAGTTTGATTCTCAGCATTTGTAGCATAACGATACGCGTTAATCAAATATTACAAATATTAAAATTTTCTAAACGTTTCAATTTTTTCCAGGGATTATAAAATTCGATCCATAATTTCAACTAAGTCGTTAACAACTTAGCACGATGTTTAACACGGCTGTAAATGATCAATTAAAACGATCAAGTATTTACAATTTCTTTCTTTTCTTCTTCAAACATATGGTAATCGATTGTCACAACATTTAGATAGACACAGAATCGATTGAAAAACGACAGGCACGTTGTAAAAGAGCGCCGAAGACACGTCGAGCCGGTGTCCAACACCACAGACTCGCATAGTTTTTCTCGACCTGAGGACAACGAAGCAGCGGCCCCAAGATTGCCAAACACTTTCAAATTTTATTTTGGGAGCGCCACCTGCGGACCTGTATTAGAGAACGTGTGTTCTACGCATATGCGAGCATCGTTCTGGCACGTGCGAGCTTTCTGTGAACTTATTAACCGAGGAATTCTTTCAAATACCATTATTTAGGCTAATGAATCATTTCCCCAAAATATACCGTAACTCTCATTGTTTTTCACTTGTAATGTAACCAAGTATTATCGAAGTAAGAATAAAAAAAGAAAATAATTCGCAACATATAGATGGACCGATAGCAGGTAGCCATGTTATGTTCAAAATAGCATATTAAGTAAACAAACGTTTTAAAAAAACGTGTTGCCAAATTCCACATGATACGTTCCCAAAGTTTGAAGAAAGATGTAAAAACGAATTTAAAGTATTTGATGAAGTTTTGACAAATAATAACATCGTGCTAGATTTCATAGATTCTTTTAAATATACTCAATGTAGAGGTTATGTAAAAATGGGATAACTTAATGCGTTGTCTTTTTAGAGTTACAAGTTACTCTAACGATTCTGATAGTCGCTAATGATTCTACTAACAATAAATATTAACCAAACTGATCCACGAAAAGTGACGTTATCGAACAAAATTTGCAAATTTCACCCTACCACATTTTCATCCCTCAACGAATCCGCAAAAATAATTGATTATTACTACCAAATATAATTATTCACAAATTATTGATCGCTAAACAAAGATACGTATTTATTCGTATTTTGTTCGAAATAACAGCACATTATCTTTCACTAATTATTTTTAAACTGTAACTGCAATACCCTTAAGAATAGCAAAGGGGACTAACAATAACTCATTAAGAATGTCAAGGAGAACTAATAATATGTTATTAAGAATATAAAAGGAAACTAATAATAAAACTCTAACAATTCTTTTGTTAAGCATCGAATAAATGATATGAAAAAGATACAGAAAGCATTGCTATCCGTGATTTTAGGGCTTCCGGCGCCACCAGGAAAGCCAATTTTGATACCAGGAGCAGACGAATCGCAGCCGGATGTGGTCGCTATACGTTGGGAGAGGTCACCGAGTAACGGTGGCTCGGCCATTGTCGGCTATTTGGTCGAACATCGAAGACTCGGCTCGCAGCATTGGGTACGCAGCACACCAGGGCTTTGTACCTTTCCGGAACTGACCTTGAGCGGCCTCGAACCAGGATGGCGCTACCAATTCAGGGTCAGGGCTCAGAACGCGGTTGGTTTGTCTCGACCCAGCGAGATCTCGGATCCGTTGACTGTGACTTTGCAGAGATCCGCTTCATCCGCGCCTCACTTTGACCTTGAAGTCAAGGACACCACCGTGCTCGAAAACGAGCAGGTAATTCTTTCAATTGAAACTATACCTACCAAAAAGAATCTTTCATTCTTATAATTAAGCAACTAAGTGTGAACGTAATTCAACAAATTTAACGCCGACTTTTATTCCGAGAGAAAGATGATTGAGGTTAGGTTCGTATCTCTCTTTATAGCCATACTGGGTTGTTGATAACATATAGGGACTACAAAAAATATTGGCACACCGTTGTATTTATTGGCATTTCACCTATCAATTAATTAGATCAAAGTATTATATATGAAAATACTCTTGCATACGTGTAAAGTTTTGATATTATAAAAATGAAACGTAGAAACTGATAAAGAAACACTTGCTTGGAAAATAAGAGTATGCACTAGTATTGTACTTTAGTCACTGTAAGTGAAACTTTATCCTTGAATTTATATCCTTCCAATTTCCAATTCTAACGAATAAATTTTGATCATTTAACTCAGAAAGTGATTGTATTGCATAGCAGAGACATTGATAGGTATCCTAAAATTTTGTCAGATCTTTTAAAACTCTAGAACAGTGAGAGATTTAATCTTGAACATAAACGATCTATAATATGCAGGGAAGATATGGCAGGGACGAAGCTACTCACGTACGCTGTATCGTTCAGACCTTGATAGTTCTGACGATAAATTGTTCTTAACGCGATAATATTCTAACTTTTGAGAATAAGTCCTTTAAAGAAAGCTCAAGATACGTAATTGATTGATCGACTGATTTATTTATTTTTGAAAATAGATCATTAATTACAATAATATTAATTCTTCTACGTTGTTTGTTTTTATTTCTAGGCCGAGTTCGTGGTGCGATTTACGGGATCTCCGCTGCCAAAAATCGCATGGTTCAAAGATGGCTTCGAGATTTTCAGTAGCAGGCGAACGAGGATCATCACGGACAGTGGCAGGAGCGTTCTCCTGATTCATCAAACGGCGCTCAACGACGAGGGAGAAATAAAATGCACCGCCACTAACAGAGCTGGTCATGCTAGCACCAAAGCGAGACTAATTTTAGAAGGTTCACAAATCGCTTTCTCTGTTACGATTTAATTAGCAAATCGGTATAAAGTCAAATTTTAAATTATGTTTCTTAAAACTAGCACCACCGAAGATACGACTTCCGCGTCAATACGAAGATGGGCTTCTTTTCGAGCAAGATGAAACAATTAGATTAAAAGTGTCATTAGCTGGAAGACCTGCAGCATCGGTGATTTGGTACCACGACGGTGAAGTGGTTTCAAGCGATGAAAGACACATTTTTGAAACGATGGACGGTGAATCGATCCTGAAGATCCCTGATGCTAAACGAATTGACAGAGGAGAATATACCGTTAAGGCGATAAATAAGCTTGGAGAGGATACGTCGTCGTTTTTAGTAACTGTAACAGGTTATTGTTGTAAATAAATCAATATAGATATATTATTTTGAGTTATTAGAAATAAAATTGGGATTATTTTGCATTGTATTTTAATAAATAAGACAAGTGTTCTCTTTGTAATCGAAATAAGTAAATTATTTCAATTTGGTAGAAATGTAAAGTTGGAATTATGTTTTGTACGAAACTTTTAATGCGAAATAAATTGCCTTCTCGATTTTAGATCGACCCGCAAGACCTGGAAAAGCGACAGTCACGATGACCTTAGGGAGATCGGTTACACTGTCGTGGACAGAACCAGAAGACGACGGTGGTTGCAAAATTGGCACATACATTGTCGAGTACTATAGGGTTGGTGATGAAGAATAATATTGGAATTGTTTTTATAAAGACACAGTTTAGCTTTAATCGGTGATTTGTTCATTTAAAAAATTATTTCATAGGTCGGTTGGGACGTGTGGTTAAAGGCAATCACGAGTAGGCAGACCAAAGCAACGTTGTCCGAGTTGATCGAAGGATCTGAGTATAAATTTCGAGTGAAAGCGGAGAATCCGTATGGTGTGAGCGAGCCCAGCGAGGAGAGCGACGTAATCTTCATTCCAGATATAAAAAGAGGGTGTGTTCGTTTCACAATTAAACGATTAAATAAAGTAAAATTATTTGGTAACATAATACTCACGTTTCTCCCATTTTTTTTTAATTTTATTTTATTTTTTGCAAATATTATCCGAATGCTCTAAATAAAGTACCATTTTTGGAGATGGAATATTCGCGTTTCCTTTATAAAAAAAAAAAGAAAAGTGCAAAGTGAAACAAAGTAAAATTTACATATATATTTCACAATTTCTAGACTTAAATAAGACTTCTGTGTTATTCATTTTAAATAATAAATATTTCTTCGAATGTTCAGCATAATGGCGCCTTCGTTGAGCGGAAAGTCGCAGAGTCATAGAGAAATTAGATCGCGAGAGAAACGAGAAGTCAGTTTCGCAGTGCCTACTCAAAGAACGAGAAGCCTGACAAGAGACGAGGCTCGAAATCGGGACGAAGATGACGACGTACCTTTTGGACCATCTAGTAGATCAGTATCGGCTCAGAGACTCACAGGTCGACCATCCAGAGCCGATAGTAGGGTGAAATTTGCCTTAGACACGGTAGACAATTCGGAACCACCACCTGTTCCTCCGGCAAGATCGAAGGATCATTCCATTTCAAAGGTTGAAAGCCAGGTTGGAAATCACGTGGTTCGTTCGAGTGTTGCTATGGATCTACCAAGCACTGAGGCAAGTGTTTCTTTTTTTTTTTTTTTTTGTTTTATATTGGCTTTAATTCTGATACAATTCTTTAGATTTTATACTTCAATCTTGTTCTCATTTCAGAAATATTAAAATATTCTTTGAAAACCTGTAGCACAAAGCTGGCATGAAAATTGTAAATAGCAATAACAATTCTTTTATATTTTACTGAAGATATTTTATTTAAGACATTTTTCTAACGTTGGAAAAATTGAGTCAGAAATTCTCTGGTACATGTGAGGAATATCGATTGCCATAACTCTAATTGTATTCTTAGATATCTTTGTATAAAACTTTGTGAATTTATTATCTACTTTTAAAAGATATATCTCTGGATCTAACAAATGCATTTTCCCCATTATGTGGAGAAAAATACTTTAAAAAATAAAATGAGGACAGTAAGAAATGAAATTTTTCGTTTCGGAAAAAATCACCGAAATATATTTCTCATATTTTTCTCTGTGATCTCTGTGATATGTATAAATACAGTGATAGTAGATTTTAATATAAATTAATAAAATGCTATTATAATTGGTGTTAAAATATTAATAAATATTTAGTTCTAATATTTCAAACAAATTTTAGTTCGAGAATAAATGGACATTTTTCTTATGTTTAAAACAGAATTTAATTCAGAATAAGGAGCCTTCGTCAGTGCCAATAACTGTTGCCACCGTAACAGTGACACCACCAGAGGTAGAAGAATCTAATAGACGGTTGGCATACAGAGAATCACGATCTCGATCAGTTTCGATGTCCAGAGAACGCAGTATGTCACCGTTGTCTAAAATTCAAGAACAACACGAAGAAGAATTTTCTTTAAGTTACTCACCTCTTCGTTCATCGTTGAGTTTAAATTTTAAGAATCAAGAGGCGATCGTCGACGAGCCACAAATCGTTAAAAGTCACTCGTTAGATGATAAAGCAGCATCACCTACCACTCCTAGGGAGGATGATGATACTGTTATACATGGAAGTTCAGAGTTTATGCTAGTTTTATACCCTCAAGATCAAGATAAGAAACTGAAGGATATTGCTGGAAGACGAAAGAGTTTAGGTGAGATTATAACTGAAAACAGAAATTTATTTCATTTCTATAATAATATAGATAAAATAATGCGAATTTAAATAATGTCTTCAGAAACAATAAAGTTACATTAGGTTCCAATACATTAAATATCAGATTTTTAAGAATTCATACTTCATTCAATTCTAGAGAGAGATTATATATATGAATGTTAAAGAATGTTAATATGCGAAATAGAATATTCTCAAATTCAGAATGACGTCAAATGACACATTTTTAAAGAAAAGAATATCTATTAGAAAAGAAGGGTATAAAAAAAAATAGATACATTAAAATTGTGATATCACTAATTGAACATTTCCAACAATCAGGATGCAAAATATCAATAAAAATTTCATTCTGGAAAAATCAATGATGGGTTTTGCTATATCGCTACTAGGATTTAGAGTAGTAAAATAATTCAGAGTAATTTTTCGATTCACAGAAACGCCGCAAATCACAGGGGACATCATAGAGGACATGGAAGACCTGATACCGCCACCCATGTCTCTCTCCCTCCCAGAACTATTCAGCGTGGAACACCAAGTAGTCGAAACCCTCCGCGAAGCAGTGAGCTCCACAGAACTCCTTCACGAACGTGCCATGGAACGTTTCTATCGTGCAGTGGCAGCCGAAGAAGCTTCCGAAGTAGCCAAAAGAAAAGTGCAAATCGAACGAACAACCGGAGAGCTGGCCGCAACAATGGAAACTAAAGCAGCCACCGAGACAGAAACTGACATCTTCAAACGACGACTATCCAATCCTACTGTCACTCCGCCAATTCTAATGAATTGGCAGTCAAAGAAAAATCGCAGGAGGCTAAGCGAAGGCCTACCAGAAAAAATTAAAAGTCCGTTAAAAATACTAATTCCTAATTTATTGCCAGACGTCGAAGCAATGTCTGATCCCAATATACTTAGCGATTCAGAGAATCCAATTGTCACTTCATGGGGGTTGGACAAGCCAGAAGACACGACCATACCACTGCGCAGGTGGCACGACGCCAACATACCATTGGTCGAAGAGAAACCACCAGAAGAATCGATAACCTGGCAGCCCAGCGCCAATGGAGATACTCCGCGCAACGAGAACATGTTCCCAGACACCTCACAAATAGACAATTTGTCTCCGATATCGAAACAAACCTCACAAGTAGAAGAAAAGACAAAAGAAGAGGAAATAGAAGACGACGAAGAAGAGAGTATCGAAACATCTGAAGAATCATCGGAAGAGGTCAGCACTGCTGACAGTGAAGACTTGAAGCTTCTGAAGACCAGAATCCTTGGCAGGCTGGTATTGGAAGAAGAAGACACGTATCATCCAAGAGGAAGGCCTATTCCACACGTGGAACAGGAACCACCACCAATTCCTCCACACAGGATACCTATTTTAGATGTCACACCACCAACGCCTCCTAAAACAGTTGCTCCTGTATCATCAACTACTGTTGTTCCCAAATCTATACTGAAGAAGCCTAAAGAAGAACCGATTCCACTGAACAGCTTTGGCAGACCGATTCCTCCTGAGAAACCAATTAGAAAATCACTACCTCCGAACGTTCAAGCTGTGAATAGGAACGAAGAAGGACAAGTAAAGGCACCAATCACATCTGAGCCTCTTAAGGTACCTGTCATGTCCGAATCTGACACTGACAGTGTATTATCAGCTGGCGAAGCTGCGAAGAATCGCAGAATCCAGGCAAAGGCAAGGACCACAACACCGGAAGAAGAGGTGGACGAGGAGGATATCGAGGCACGAATGGCGATGGTTAATCACTATACCGAGATCGTCAGGGAACACTCTAATCGGTTTAACTATAGAAGCTCGGAGGAGAGGAGACTTGGAGACAGTATAGCTAGTTCTAGAAGATCTTCGTTTTCCGAGGACCAAGATTTAAATCAGGTAAAGGATCGTGCCGTAATAAGCATGATCTCTGAGAAACTAAATGGAAGACAGGGCGTTAAAGAAATTCAACAGGTTCAACAGACGAAGGAGACGAAGAAAAGTGAAGTTGATAGACAGGAGAAGTCGCAGATTAAAAGAGCTGCTGGTTCTCGAGGAACGACTCCAGCTAGGGACACGAAGCCTGTAAAAGAGAAACGAACGAGTAGACCAAGTTCAAGGAGCCAGTCACCCATATCAAGGTCACGAAACGTGTCCGTAGAAAGAGGAGTTTCTTCGAGGTCCTCCTCCAAGACCAGAGTCAGAGCTCCGTCACAAGATAGAAGACCTCCTTCGAGAACTGGCTCGGAGGAACAACGATTTGTCCGAGAGAGATCTGTCGATGAAGGTCCTCGTCGATCGAGGAAACCTTCTTCGAAGGCATCTTCAAGGTCCAGTTCTAGAGACAGGAATAGAGCTGAAACACCGGTGGAATTGAAGATGGAGCGTTTACAGAAAGCTCTTGAGAGTAAAAAGTATAGGTTTTCCAGACGTGGGTCCAGTGCAAAGAGAGAGTATCCTGAGAAAGCTTGGCGTGAGAGTCGGCTGAACGAGGAACAATTGGCAATGGAGGCTAAGCATAACGTTAGGTCGATGGTGGGATATATAACTGACCTAACTTTATTATTGGCGGCTGTTTATATTTATTTGTTTAAGAAGGAGACTATGGCTATTCCTTTCATCGTGTTGTTGCTCTATAGAAGAGTATCGGAAGAGATTAAGGGAAGAGTGGTGGAAGGATGGTGGTTCAAACGAAAGCAACAATGAGTTGTTTGTATATCTGCGCTTCGCGACAGAAAATTTCCAATAAAATTCGAATGGATTCAGAACCAAAGAAATGATAAAATATGCGATAGAAATTCACGAAAATTTCTATATCTTTGCAATAGAAATTGGAACGAATTTGAAACGAAAGCAACGATAAAATTTGCCATTGAAATACGTAGAAACGTTTACAGTTCGCGATGGGAAATTTAGAATAAGATTCGATTGGATTCGAACCAAAAACAACGATGAAATTTGCAATAGAAATTTGCAGGATTGTTTGATGCAAAAATTCGAATGAATTCCAGTGATGTTCTAGGAAAAATTGTTATATACGCGGAAGGTCAAAGTATCGAAGAGATTCTTAACTCTCGAAAGCGAAAATTGCTGCAAAAAGGTGATCGTAGTCCGAACGATGATTATTCGAAGATCAAATTCCTGACCTTCGATGCGGCGGCATTGCAGCGTGCTGATTTAAGTTTGTAGACTTCGAGATACATCGTGGCAATCTGTCAAGTGCACCTATCGATGGTGCCTTGCTTTTAAGAAGCCAATCGTTGTATTTCATTGAGGAATTATACCAAACGAGTACCAAAGATAATAGTATATTTTAAGAGATTATATTTAACGACAATGGTATATTATTATTGTTATTATTATTTATTCCTATTTATTATGAATATTCTTACTCGCAATAAATGTGTACATAACTGTTGAATTTCAAACCGATTCTTTTCTTTCTTCAATTATCCTATTCCATGTGTTTCTTATTTCAGTTAACTGATATAATTATCGTTTAAGATTCAATTATTTATTACGAATATTGTCGTACATGTATGTGACGTTAATATCTTAAATTCGTACATTTTTCTGTCATTCTTTAAATCTTTCGCATGAGAAATACCAGGAATGATTGGAAACTTATCACATCGAAATATTAATGTACACTCTGTGCTTACCATTCTAATCTAGCGAAAAGATACTTCACATCGAATCATGACCACGACAATTCGCTGCTGGCCAAGAATCTGTCGTTCCTTATCTAATTCTGACACTCTACGTTAAAACAAAAGCAAGCCTTAAAATCATAATTGTGATAACGGAATTACCATTATTTCTATTTAAATCTCATACCTTTAAAATTTGTTATCGAATAGATCAAACAATTACTGACGAAATTGTAAAACTTGTAGAAAGATAAATAATAAATTTATAGATATTTTTTTCGTAAAGGAAGAAATTATAAAATTCACATCCTATATCGTTAGACAATTGATATTCCATGTCCTAAGCCAAACATTTTATGTTCCTTGAAGATAACATTGTACTTCATCGCTAACAATACGCTACCATTTAACAAGCGGATCATTTTATCTTTGTAATCGTCAATCACTCTCTTTGCGATTCATAAATCACTCTTCTTACTGTTATTGCTGATTTACGTTAGCAACAGACACTGTGGTAGCGTCCTACTAATTCGCTTATACGCTACAAACCAACAGTTTAAAGTCACCGCGTGTTGCAGAAAATCCAAGAATTTCGAAAAAATGTCTTGAAAGATTCATTCGTCGAAAATCCATTCAAATAAATGAAATTATTATTTCCAATAATAGTATCGCTCGTGAGCTTTGCACCATTAGAAATACGCAACCGTAGAGTTGTACCGCCTCACTGTTGCAATACTACAACTATGTAGCATCGTTTGTTTGCATCAGGCCTAAATCTACCGAAACGCATATGCAATATATTTATTAGCACGTAATAGCATCGCCACTGTGAAATCACAACAACACCGCATCAACACCGAGTCTAAGGTCTAACGCAGATGAGCGACGACTGCATGTTGCGATCTTCGACATTTCAATTGTCGATATTTTCATTTTCAATATCTAAATCATCAACATTTCGGTCTGTAATTTTTGAATCTCCACCATTCAAACCGTCAATATTTTAATCTTCGATATTTCAGGCGAAACGATAGCCCGTCGTCTACACCAGAAGCGATCTTCGACACTTGAATCTTCAATTTTCCATCCAATCTTATTCTACGCAAACACACGTACACACACACGCACATACACACACCGCAAGAAAACGTCACTAAACAACAAATTTTCCTCAACAAATCGCTCGAAATGAAATTGAAACAGAAAGGAGAACGACGTTAAAGAAAACCAAAGGAGTAATAAAGAAAAAGAAAGGCGAAGACGCAGCAAGATACGGGACAAGTTATTCAAAGATAAAAAAACAGCGATGCGCCGGGTTACATCAGGGATAGATAGGAGGCCAAAGAAAGAGGGGTATAGAGGGGCGTGCCGATGGAAAGGGGAGAAAGGGAGAAAAGAGGCGTTGGGGCCGAACGCGTGTTAAACGGCGCATGTGCGCGTTTCGTTAAAACGACGAAGCCGAGAGTGGCGTGTCGAGACGATTTTAGACCGCAGCAGGGCCTCCTGCCGTCAGATTTCGTGGCGCAGGGTGTGCTGTGCCACAGGTCATCAGAGTGAAGAAGAGGTCGCCGGAGGGAGGAACGGAAGCTTTGGCGGTCGAGGCGCCGGAGCCCGCGACCGGAACAACGTGCAGGTTGCCTCTTTCCTCGAATCGAACGCGACGTGCTGCGTGCTCTCTTCCGCGAGTGATGTCAATGCGAGGAAGAATCGGTTTTCGTATCATCTGACGAGATGACCTTAACAGGTAAGGAGTCTGTGGCCTCTATCCTCGAAACGTGAATCGGTCAGAACCGAAACTGCGAAGGAAACGTTCGATGAGTCGCGCGTGAGAAACGCGCGAGAATCTTTCGAAGTTGTCGAACGTTGCGAGAATCGATGTAGAGTATTTAGAGGAAAAGAAATATAAGAAGTTGCGTCTCGTTTCGTCGTTTGAAAAGTGAATCGGTAAAGATCGGAATCGCGGACGAGATATTGGATGAATCGCGTATTGAAGAAATGTGTGAGAAGATTCAGGATTGTCCGAGATCGCGAGAATCTATACAGAGTATTGAGAAAAGAGTTTACGATTAAAATCGTCTCGGCCGAGTCGTATTTTATTTTTCGAAACGCAAATTTGTACAAGTTGGAACTCGTAAAAATTGGTGAACGGAAAATTCGATGAACGTCGCGTGGCGAACGCGTGAAAAAGTTTGAAGTTGCTGAAGATCTCGAGACAACCCACGTAGAATGGTATTAAAAAGGGATAAAAATGACGTCTCGTCACTATTTTGCGAAATGTGAATGGACAAAAATGGAGATTGTGATGGGAAGATTCGGTGAAACTTACGCGAAGAGCGTGTGAAATGGTTTAAAGTTGTGGACGATCGTGAGGGTGGAGAAATGCGTTCGGATGGGAAGAATCAACAAAGCTTCGATAAACTTCTCGGTTCGTTAAGTTTCGGTAAAAACGTGGATCCTCTTCGATCGATGACGTTCAGTGACGAAATTTGTTTAGATCGCTGGTCGTTGAATCTTTCTGCTGGGTGCCAGGTGGAGGCTCGTTCTCGCGTGAGCAACGTAGACGCGTTTAATATCGTTTGTAGGTTGTTTCGCGATCGCTGTTACATAAAAATCTCGAGACTGGTGGTCCCGACAGAGGCTGGCGGCAGAGCCGGGATTTATGCGTGCCGCGTACTCCAGGGACCGGTAATAACACGCGTTTACGAGAACGAAATCCACGTTAAAAATAAGAATAAAAATCAACTTTAATCGTAGCGTGGAAGAGATCGGACCATGAAATAGTTTGAGAAAATTTTTGTCGTTGTCGTGTTGGGAACGAAACCAAGTGTCGGAGACAGTGTCGCGGCCATGTTTATTTTTTAATGTATTTATTTACCTGTTACGTGGAGTTCGATGGAGACACACGCTAGCGAAATTGCCACTCGCGGTGGAAATTATCAAAGAGACTTGCGAAGATGGATATCGAGAAATAAATTTATCATAGCAAAGATTTGATGTTGAGCCTCGTTTTATTTTCTTAGGCGGTTTCCATCTTGGTTGCTTTCTCCACTCAGGTATCTATATTTACACCACCGGTCAAAAGTATTAGGACACTTATTGATATTTGTACAAATTCAATGCTTTCCACAGTTTTTATGTCATATACATATTTTATTATATAAATTTATTATTTTTCTTTTTGTTGGCATCATATTCGACGTAATCGGTGCAGTAAATTCCTTACGTCAATGTTCTGACAACGTAGATTTTCTTACGTATTTCAACTTTCAAGACTATCGTGCCTTTTGTATTGCAATCGATTGAATTATAACATTGTAACTTTATTCTATGCGGCGATATATTTTCACGATTCGAAAGAATATAATAAATTTTGTATAACGATAAGTGCAAAGTGTTATTTTATGGAAAATTACAGCGAATTAATTTACGCTCTTGGTACCTTTTACGTGCATTATAATCGAAAATACTAAATAAAGTATAACTCATTAGAGTTTTCCAGTAAATGTAAATGATCAACTGTTTCTATACGTATGTCCGGCAATGTAACTGCCATACTTAAACACATAATTAGTCTCTAGGTATAGCGACTTTTTAATATACCAAACAATAAACCGTTTACATTTTTCATCTCTTTGAAGCATACATTTGTAATAAATACGTCTTCGTATTCGCTTCAAATGTAGCCAATATGATCATGATAATTACGTCTAATTACACTGCTCATGATATTTTTCAAGATATTTTATACAATAATATATTAGTAAAAAGTTTCTGTCCTGACCTACTGTATAACGTACACTACTGATTCAGTAGCCATTTTTGATACCACGTGAAAGCAAAAATACCAAGTACCGTTCGCGAATAATAGATTTTCGCCTGCGGTTTAGCGAAATAACGTTATGACGATATCGTGTCACGTGCTTTTCGATTGGAACGCGTCTCGTTCCACAAGCAAACGTTGTCATCCGTTCAAGCTGTATTTTCATAGTCGCGTTAGTAATGGCTCATTATACAATTTCATTATACAATTCGTTGCAGATCAAACGACGAAAGCCAAAGGACCGCCGCGATGGCTGGAGCCGGACCAAGTCCTTCCGGTTCAAGGACGCGTCGGCGAAGACATCGTCGTGGAAGCGAAATTACGGTGGTCCGACGTTTTCGACGAACTACGATTCGAACTGTAAGTTTAATTTCGTGCTCCATAACGTTTGGTATATTTTCTTTCGGTGTCTTCAAACTTTGTAACATAGATATTCTAATTATAAGATTTCGCTAACCTTGTGACGAATTTCGATAGTTTGGTAATAATCAAACATCTTTGGTTCGTTAAGATCAGACTGCAAACGTTTATGCAATTTTGTATTTCGAGAATATAAGTAAAATAAATGGAACTTAAGGTAGAAATTAGTTTCTATTAAATTTTGTCTATTAAACTTCGTAACGAGCACTTTACTTTGGATACTTGAATTCTTTACGACACAATCTCATTTTTGAGATGTTTCCTTTCTCGATGTTTCAGGGAAATTTTTCGCATAACACCAGAATGAAAAATCACGATACAAATCAATAATTCAATTCCTCTTTTGGTTTAAGAAATATTCTAACAATGGAGAAACATAGTTCGGTGGAAAATAATTCAAAGAACGCAGAAGGGTTGCATTTCTTAAAAATTTACAAAAATCATTAGCCTAAATATGATCCTTAATTTTACTATACACAATATATGTATTTATATAATATTATTTACTATCGTTAAAAATTTGTTAATTATATTTTTGGTGTAATTCCATGGGTAATTCCATCGTTTCAATACATTTACGATAGTAAAATTATGTAACAAGGATAACTATAGCGTGAAAATGAAATCGACGGAATAGCTGTTGCGATCGGAAGTTAGAAACGCGGGTTGAAGCAACTGATAACAACTCGAAAGTTCACGACCCCTGAGCGTTGTTTCGTCCCGTGCTATAATGATCGAGCATCGTCGTTTACCCGTTATCGTTCATTCTCGACTATTGGCCCTAATTTCGGGTGGAAACCTTGAAACGTGCCAAGGATCAAACGCAGTTTATTTCGAGCTGTCGCGCACTTAATTTTCGCGGAGGACCAAATTACACCGTCGTCTCGTGTAATTTCGTTGCGCGAGTTTTCGCATATAATTCTCGCGTAAATTTTTCAATGCCAGGGACGTAATTGATCGGACGTAATTTTTCCCAATTTTTCCAAGCGATATCAAAAGAAAGGAGGAAAAATATTTTTCTCCGATATATTCAACTAAGAAAGAAAAACCGAGAATCAAGAAGTACATAATTAATTATAGACAATTTTTCCTCCAATCCTCTCGAATGAAACTAAAAAGAAGAGAATAAAATATGTAGCTAATCGCGGACAATTTTTCTCCAATTTTTCTAAGCGAAGCTTCAGTAAAAAGAGGAAAACATACATACTCGATCATAGTTAATTACTTCGAATCTTTCTATATGTAACTGAAAGACAGGGAAAGAAAATGACACGAGTAATACGTAATTTAATGATTAACACTTGCGAAAGTAAATTCGATAATCTTGAACCAATCCGAGTACCAAAATGAAAAATGTACAGAATTAAAAATATAGAAACGTGTTATTTAAATGAGTGACTAGGTATAAAAATAAATTGTAACTGCAAATAAACACGGACCAAAACCTTCAAATACTCAACATCGATAATTTTCATAATGTACAACAGGATGTAAAAGTTTCGTGTAGTAGCATAATCAATGTCCTTTATCAGTGGCAGTTAGCTTTAGTGAGAATGCTTTTAGTTTCGCTGAATTTCGGGTAGTCTTTTTAGTAATGAGTAATATATCAAGCTGCCTAGGAAGGTGAAAGATTCGGTGCATAACCATCGAACGCTTATTTCGGGAACGCGAAACGTGACCTCATCTAGCCTCGCCGCTTAAATAAGACAAGGGTGACGGATCGATGGTAGTAATTGTTGTCTTTTTCAGGACGATTCGTCATCTGACTCGCTTCACCTGTACTTGCCGAATCCTTCTCCTCATACACATCCGTCGAGACGTTTTATCGAAGAAAAGTTACCATATAACGTACTATTATCAGGCAGTGTATCGCTATACGTGTATTAGTATGGCGACAATGTACAGTAGTATATTTTGTCTATTGTAGGAAAGCTCCTTTTTTTATAGAAATTATTTTCCTCTGAGTGATCGCTACGGTTTCAGAAATAGATTTTCAGCGGAAACCTTGACCTCGATACAGGCTAATTTCTTAACACTATGTAAAGAATAGAAGGGACAAGAACGATACGTGGTACAGGACAAAATCGTATCGATATTACGAATAGGAAATCATGCGTTTAAAATTACTATTTATACTTCTGTAAGACGATCAGAGAACCAGTTAACAAATAAGTCCAAACAATTCTCAACTCACTTAACACGTTCAGAAGACAGTGATTTTAACTTCTCGCTTTATGATTTATTTATTTGTTAACGACACAAGCGAACTATTTCAGCTTTCCGCTTCTACAACATCGTGTCGGATTACGCAATATTGAAACACTGCACATAACGCGTATCTTTAATCATCTTTAATCTAAAGAATCGAAATCAAGCTAACCCGATTGCGAATACGAATCCCAACTTCTATCGACTCAAAACTGTAACTCACGTCGCAAGTATGAATGAATATCGTAAGTCAAACAGCTAAAAACAAAAGGATGTCCCTTGTAAAACAATTTCAAGTGTTTTCCAAAACCATTTCGAGAAAAAATATCACAAGGAAATTGCGCTCCTTTTACTAAGCAACCACCGAAACTTGAAATTCCTTTCGATAGCAAAGAAACGTAGCAGTAACGTTCAACGATCGTTTCTTCTTTCATCGACGAGTTGGCCAGTGACGGTCCCCTGACCATTCAGACGCTACGTCACCACGACGACGGAAGCGTTCCTCTAGCGAGTTACGAAAATTCCGACACGGCTTTGACGTTCTTCTCTTCGACCATCCCCCTTCTACCCCTCGATGCAGGCTAAATTCGACCGAGCTCGAAAATTTTCGCGAAAAGACGAAAGCGGCGCTGCTCCTTGGTTCCGACTCTAGGATGCTGCACGCATCTCGTTGCTTATAGCTTCCTTCGAACTATAGCGGAAGGTGGCGGATGTGGAGGTGGAAAATCGGGCGCGGACGATCTGGCGCTGGCATCTCGCTATCAGTCTTCCGAGGGAGCGTCGCGACGATCGACGAGCGGCTAAAAATCAGCTCGGACCTCTCTTTCCAACTCCCCTCTTTCTCTCTCTCTCTCTCTCTCGCTTCCAATTCGTTTTAGCTTTACACGCATCGACCGCTAATTAGAACAGAGAGGTCTAGAGAAATCAGGATCGATAGCTGACAGATCGCTCGACGATCGCACGCTACCCCCCTCCGCAGAGTTCGACCAACCCTCCTCGAGTACCTTTTTTTTTTAACATAATAATTCCCAAATTTCGACACAACGATCGTGTTATAACAACGGTTGTAACGTTGCATGGTGGTTCACGCGAGCGAGTTTTAACGTCGAACGAAGATACATAATCGAAAGAAGAACAGAGTGAACTACAATATACCAGTGATAAGGAGCAAGTTTCGCGATCCAGCTGGAGCGTATTGTCGGAAGCCGTGGATAGAATGACGATCGGTGTCATCGAGATAGACGAAGTGAAGTCATCGAACAGACGTGTCAGGGTCGTGAGACACGAAGGAACGCTTGTCGGTTTATTTTTGCGCCCCTGTCACCGTGCACACCAGCAATATCACGACAACGATAAATAACGCAACGGCGATGCCAACGTGTGACAGGTCGACGCGATCGGCAATGAAATAAAAATCGATCGGTGACTAAGTATCAATGCGAGTACAGAACCGCAGGACACGGAAGAATCGATGCATCGATTCGGATTTCATCCACCTCTTCGTCCCTTATTTAGCTCTCGTATACGAAGCATGCAACTGTCGCGTTTCGTCTGGGATGGTTGGTTTGACAAATTCGCCAGTGATTATTGGTGGTGACTGTTATTGTTTCGCGAGTGGTGAATCTTGATTTAAGGAGGAAGAGCGTCGAACGAACGTGTGACATGGGGAGCGACTGCTGCAAGTGCGCCAATGGCAACAAACCTGCCATTACGGGATCGTTTAGAAACCGTTCTGGATACCGGTAGGGTTTTGCAATTATTGGTAGCATTCTAGAGCTACAATATAGGATTTAGACTTATTAGCAGACCGTAGTTGTTTATGCAAATTCATATCCTTATGGAGATAAAAATGATATCTAAATTGAGATTTGTAACGTCTAGCAAATATGCCAACGAGTGCTATGTCTTTCATATTTTATATACTTTGTGCATCGTGTATTTTGTACATTCTTACTGGTTAAAATTTACAACGAGCATACGAAGATCCGTAGTTTAGTTACTGGTAGCGAAATTCTTTACGTCCATTTGGTTTCTCGTTTGTTTCGTTTGTTTGTATTAGCAGAATTTAGGATAATGCGATCGAAAAATGTGGAAGTTTACTGGTTAGATAGTTAGATTCTATTCTGTAAGTGGACTCGTATTGACATTATTAACTCTAATTTTTTTTTAGTGAAGTTAATAATGGATGTCTCTAAAAATCACACTATTCTCGAAAAGTTTCCTCGTCATAGCTGCATGTCACAGATTTGGTTCCAATTTCTTGGCAATAAAAATCATTAACAATCTTTGCTACATAAAATCGAAAGTACAAAGCGAAATTAGGTTATAATTATCGTAAAATTAAAGATCCTAATCTGTCGTGATTATCTGGAACTCGAGATACAAATCGAGATATTTTACGTCTTAAATTCTTCCATCGAGTTTCAGTCGTCCATCGTAGGACAATTATTCTCATCATTCAATTCATTCAATTACAAGCTGAATACTATAGAAATATCGAGATGGCTATCGTCGAGTATGCAATCAAAATTAAATGCAAATAGAGTTTCTATTCTATAAAATCCTATTCTTATAAACATCAACGTAAAACGGAAAATTCGACGTTAAATCATATTAGAGAAACTTTGAGTTTCGGTTCGGTTATGCGAATAACGCAAGTCTTAGACGCTACAAACGAAGCTTATTTACACGATACACGAGCTTCTTTCACTCATAAACACTCTAAGTATATACATCGTACGTTTAACTAAATTTTATACCGTTTTTACAAAGTACCTCGTGGTATCTTGAATTTCGACCGCTCTAATAGGAAAATTCTGCGTTCCTATCGTCCGAAGGTATCTAAATAAAAATCGGTTGCACGCTTCCAACGTATTTTCGGCAAACAAATGATCTAGAGCGCCTAAAACTCTTGGCATTGCTCTACTGCCCTATTTTCGTCGTGTTTTTAATCAAGCGTGTATGCACGACAACGACAACTTTGTCGTTCGATCGTCGCGAGATCGCGGCAACTGCGAGTATCGATCGAATTTTTCGCAGGCCGTGTTACAGCGTTCGAATCACTGAAATATCTCGTAACGATCTAGAAATACCGTAACGCGAGAGATCAGTGGTGCAACCACGGCGTGTGACTGACGTAAGGGAATTAGGTACGCTTTGACCACGACGCGATGCTTCGTCTTTTCCATTTTCTTTCCACTTGCGTTTTCTTCTTATCGTTATGTTGTTTCGGCTAATGTTAAATCTCTTGACAGGATTCCAATGTATTTATTTGTCGCGATGTGCACGCAACGATGAGGCTTTTATGGAATTATTAAAAAATTATTTTTACGTGTGAAATTATTAGATTATTTTTCTTTGTCAATGAAGTAAAGTATATCAGAGGTTTTTTTTTTGTTATATAGACTTATCTTGATGGAAGATTGATACGGACTGGAAATTGTTTCCATAATTAAAAGTACATACGAACTTTAGACGTTTATTATATTTGTTTTGAACGTCTATGTTTGTTATCCTACTTAAGTTTAGTGTGAATCTTTATGTTACCTTAGAATTTACATTATAATTACTTGACACAGTTCTGCCCTTGCAAATAATTTATTAGAATTCGGTGTTTCTTCTCTTCTCTTTGGCACCAATGTGTTACATGTTAAATACTTGTCATTCCTAGATAAATAAATAACCTTTCTTCTCGAGAATTCATAGCTGTTTCTGTAAAAGCTCTGAAACAGAAGCTTTGAATAGAAAATTTCTAATGTATCACAGTATCTAGTTACGTTATTTAATATATCAATAGAATAAGAAACTCCTCGTTACAAGATTAAAATAAAGCAAATGTAACAATTGGAACACGCATATTTGGCGTCTATGAGAGAAATTTAAGCAAGTAGGAACCTACAGAGTGTACATGGTATGCAAATATCGTAGTCGCAAGAATATTAAGTTACATAAACAACGTTCTAACTTCTAGTTAAAATAAATCGCTTAACTAAAATTCTCGGCTGACAAACCAATTAAACTACAGGTCTAAACCTACACGCAAACATCAAACAACCACGTTAAATTCTTCCCAATTTCACGAATTGTCCTCCGATCGCATAATACTCCAAAAAGTTCGTGCTATTTTCTGTGAAAATTCCATCGGTTTTCCATTCTATTTGCTTTCACGCGAAGTTCCTGCAGCTTTTGAAACATAAACGACGATAAGATCGATCGATATTGCGGAACGCGTAATCTGTTTCACGGTTAGGCAAAATAGATATTGCGTCATCGAGCTTGAGCGCGCGCGTTTGACCGCGTCGTCGTCGAGGAGGCGCCTATGCACGCTCCCCGAGCTTGCGAAGGGTTGCGCTTTTCAATGTGCGTACACATTGCGCAAACAAAAATTTTTTCACTATGACTAGTGACCACGAATCGAGCGAGCTTGCGAACGATAGCCGATCGTTTCGTTCAGACGATGAAGAAATAAAAGATAGACGAATAGGAGGGTCCGATTGGACTTCGGCCATCGCCCTGACAAGACACACAAATTGGCATTTGGATATTGCAAAACCGACCTCGTTTCGTTAGAAAGTGTTCCTCTACGCTTTCTCGCTGGCAGTCGATTCGTCTGTGTTTTCTTTTAAATCAGAAGTTCAGGGGACAAATGGCACGAGTGACGAAACTTTTAATTTAAGAAAACTCCGAGCAAAGTTCACTTTAGCAAAGAAATCTGAATATCTCGAAGCTTCTAAATGTCGATAATGACACGATACTATACGTAACCATCGTTGAGAAATATGAAAAGTCGATCCTTAAATATTAATTTGTTACATTCCAAACTTTTAATTTGTAAGTCAAAGTTTTGACGAAAACAGGCGACAAATTTGGGAGTTGGAAACATATCTGACGGAAATTACCAGATTTAGAGAAGTGATTCGAATGTAAAAATTTAGGCTGCGTAAATAATATTTTAAAGAATTCGTTCGTTCGAAAAATGTAATGAAAGTTACCATGTTTCTGCCAATTTTTGCTATAAAATGTTCATCCATTTTCATACAAATTTACGCGTACAAACTTCGAACAATTATAGAAAATACAAATAAACTGGAATTTACTCTTTCGGCGTTACAACAAACCTTATTTGTTATCATATCAAACTATTTTTGTTCATGCTATATAAATGAAGCCACTAGTCATGCATGATCGTAAAAATTGTAAAAATTCGAACAGTTTAAGTTTCTAATTCTGACCTTCTACATAATTATAACATAGCGTCTAATGTCTCGTTAGTTTTTCTTCGAGCAACCAAAATTAGTATCCCACGTAATGGTCAAATAGAGATTGATGCAAGTCGTGAATGCCGAAATTGTGCAAGACGAGGAAGCTGGGAATGTTGGAATGTTCGCATAGGGTGTGAATTCGTTTCCGCCAGTCTGTTGTTTCAATGTACGCGATTCGTTCCAAAGATATTTATAGAACGCCCACGTATACCGAGAAGTCGTAACTCACTCGCGTTATCTGCGTACCTGTCTGTGATGATTCTGTGAATGATTGGATAATTGTAGAAAAGAAGAGACAATGGTTATCAGATGATCGAGTTTAATCGTAAGACATCTAAAGATTTACGATTGGTAGAAAATAGAGACGAAGAACAATGACAATGAATAGTATCGTAACGAAGAAAGACTAACTGAATTAAAATATGAACTTTTGCTACTTTTTTATATCTGTCCCTGTGTATTACTACGTTTTCAAACGTTTGAACAATTTTCTAAAGTAACAGAACTCTGTTAGAAGAATTGTGATAATTAGACATTTTTTTTAAATTTCCGATTAAAGCGCGTTAGAATAGAAATCGAATAAACGAGCTTATAACGTTGCACATGAAATACAAATTGAACAAGTGAACATATACAGGGTGGACCGCGCAGTTGGGTCGGGCTATAGCTTCGATTTCGTTGAAGATAGCGATAAATCGTAGAGAGCACAATGGAATGACATGATAAGACCCATGTTCCTAGATATTCGTTGTTTAGCAACAAAATCGAAACTACAGCTCAATCCACTTACATGGTTCATCCTGTATATCTATGGATAAAATGCGTGAATCGCGATAAATGCTTTGGATCAGCTATCAATATATTTATTTTCTGATAATATTTATCTTTAACCAAATATCAAAACTACCGATAAAATTATTGAATGGTTGTACAAAAAATAAAATCAATATACGTTACTATTATAAAATAGTATTCTACCAAATTAATGTATATTAATTAATGTAAATTTCCATAAATATCTTACTTATTATATTTATCTATTATATTAATTTATATTATATATTATATTATTTTATGTACGTTAAATGGCAAAATTCCAATTTTACTGTAGGCTACGCGGAGATGTACCGATACCATCCGATCGATATAGAGTACAAATGAGAGGCAACGTCGTCCAGTTGACTCTGAAGCAATCGCAAAAGGACGACACAGGACACTATGCTCTGGTGGCTACGAGAGTTGGTCAAGGATTCGACAAAGGATCTTCCAAGAAGATTCACCTCAGCATCGATGAAGCTTCGGAAGAGGGTGATCCACCAGTCTTCTTACGAAGATTGACAGATCTTGCAGTTAAAGTTGGCACCAGGACCAGATTCCTCGTGGAAATCCGGAGTTCGACCACACCGCAGGTAATCATTTACATCGCTATATTGTGCTGATCACTCAACTCTTAACTACTATGATGAAATAGTAAAGTATATAGAATTAAGTAAATTGACGAATATTATGACAGTTAATATTACGTATTATCTACTTGAGATTGAAACAATGACAGTTCCTAGATCTTCGTGCCCAGTTGGATTAATATTATCGGTGAAATTTTACAAGTTATAAATATTATTAATCTCTTTGTAAATCAGTCAACAACCTGGTAATAGAACAAATATAGTTATACAAGTGAATTTTCCCACCTGTAAATTATCCAATGATCCTAATAAGGATGTAAATAAAAATGGAAGTAAAACTGATAATGCAAAGTTAACCATCATCGTGATTTCTTTATCTGTCCACAATGAATCCACTTCCGCGAAAACAAATTAAAGAACAAATTATCGATAAAGTGGAAAATAATCTTATAATTTTCTAACAGACACATTGAACAATACCACACGATGATATTCAATTTTTATAAAATATCATGTTGTACCTATTCTTCTCTGACAATATTACCTAAGACATTCGCATTGTTGAAAATTGTCTCTTCCATCAGATTCACCATATTTTAATCGTTCTAAACAATTTACCAAAGAAACACGGGTCAACAATGAGCACCGGTAATCTCGCGGTAAACTTGTTAAACAAGGAAAGAATTTTACCACACGTTCAATACCAAAAATCAGAAGATCGATCGGCGAATTGAAATTCGAATAAAGAAGAAGCCTGGTACGTTCCAAAATTGGTAGGCAAAATTGGTAGACAAAATTGGTAGGCGAAGGAATCCGTGCCAACGTCGGTGATTAACCCGGAAGGGTTGAGTCGAAATCAACCGGTGACTTATTGCGACGGGTTTCTGTTGGTTCTTCTATGGCCGACAGCGGACGAAGCGGGAAACGCGCGCTAAAAGGGAGCCAGCCGAGGTCCATGACCCCAGATTCAGAGACGAAAGGTAGAAAACGAAGATCGTTACGCGGTCCTGTGCGTCGTATTACGACTATTATTACGCGCGCGCGTATACTATGGCCTGAAACTATGCCCGCAGATCGGCTAAATCTGCGTGCGTTCTGACTGCTCCTCGCGAGCCCGTAAACTTTCGAATGCTCGTTTTTCGCGCGGCGATTCTCTCTGACCGGGTTGCGTAACGCTCGAGGGAAGAGAATTTGCCACGAAACGGTCCCGGCGGAATTTCTCGTTGAAATTGCGAGGGCAATTTTGAAATAATTGATGTGATCTTTGAGATTAAAACCGAGACGAATAACTTTCAAATGTGGAATTTTGGTGCTGGCTAGTGTCAGAAGTAAAGTTTGTTATAAATAATAATTATTAAAATGTTGATTATCGAATAGGTTGAATACGAATTATATGTTTGTGTGATTTGTGACTATTAAGAATTGACTATCCATCTGCTGAACAGGTCCGAAAGAAAAATCGGACTTTACTTTCTCCTATCATTCGAGATTTCATTTATCTTTCAAATGAATTTTCATAGAATTAGAGATCAGAACCGCGATAAAATGAAAATGTAGGTTAATAAAAGAATAGATAGGTGAAATAAATCGATGCTGGTATTAGCGGTACCAGCGGTCAGTTAGGCTTGTTATAAATGTTACAAAGACTATCAAGAATTTCTATTCCTCTAGAATCATTAATCTGCTACATACACATGTCAGAACCATTAATACTGCGTTTAAACTTTTCAAAAGTATTCCGAATTTACAAACTCGTTTCTGTTAATTTTCTAGCTTTAATGATATTTCATAACTAAAGAATAGTACAAACTCCAGAATAAAAACAACCTTTTAGATCCAAGGATATAACTCTCTTAAGATTAACTTCTAAGTTGAATTTTTATGTTTTCCTATAAAGCCAAAGCAACATTTTAATATATTCAATATTTCTACAATTATGAAAGTGACGAACAATACGGGTTCAGCTTCAAAATGAAATAAACAAACAGTATGCTAGCGTGTACAACTTAAACTTGCTTTCTCATAAAAGATAAAAAAAAGTCACTTATTGCCTTCTTCTTCTCTAACCTTCATATTTTAAATTGAAGTATAAAATACAATCGATTACAATCTCCTCTATGCTGTCATAAATAAAATATACGCTACCATAAATAAAATATTGATTACGGACAACTAAGTAGAATATTAATTATAGAGGTTTACGTAGAGGACTAATTGCAGAGGATTAACTATAGTATTGATTATAAAGGATGAAATAGAGTAGCGATTGCGAAGTATTAAGTAGACCGAATCTTCCTGTCGTTCGTTTTCTCCGAAAGCACGTATCGTTTGATTTGTTGTTGGCGTCAGCAGGCTTGTCGCGGCTTAAATCTCTCAACGAATCGTTGTTGTTGAATTCCAGATCACTTGGCACAGAAATGCCGAGCCGGTCCACGCGGGTTCAAGATTCTCTTTCGTCCACGAGGGAAATTTCTATTGCGTGGATGTAGCACCTGTCACGGTCGAGGACGAAGGACACTGGACCTGCATGGCGGAAAATCGAGGCGGACGATCATCCTGCACCTCCCGTCTTACCGTAATCGGTAAGAACACGTGTTTCTGTTGAAGTCTGAATTCGATAAAATTACGCGAGTGTCCTGGGACTCCGGAATTTCCGGAACTCCGATTCGTCGCGGCTGTCTTCTAGACAAAAATAGATACGAGCCGTACGTGGTCAGCGTTTTGGGATTCGGACCGAGAAATAGTGAATTTCGATCGAAGGTGCTAGGAAATTCTTCGAATGACCGTAACTTTGAATATTTATTGTTTTTCCTTTAACGTTTTTAAATCAAATAAGAAGAAATATGTTTGAAGCTGCGGTCTTTTTGCTTTGTAGCTTTCTTTAATTCAATTTAATGATGTATCGTTAATAGAGAGTTAGTAATAATTTGTTAATTTAAGGTAATGGTTCCTTTTCTAACAGAAAATTTGTCTTCTAAATAGATTTTTTGCATAATAAACAATAATTACATAATTACTACAGGAAAAGAATATTCCGAGTAACTATGTATAATAAACATAGAAAATGATCTTTCTTTATCTTATTCAGTTTATTAAATCAAACTTATGTTGATTATTAACATTATTAAATATCATAATTTTTCTTGGAATCTTTTCTTCCGGACAAAAATTCCTCTTAAACGTATTCGTTTCATACCCTAAATACGATCTTTGATGAATGTACTCCTTTCTGTATAGTGTGTGCGAACTTCGATCGTGTGGACTATTCACTTTCTTTTTATAATTAATTCTCTCTTTCGATGTGTTTTCATTTTTTAATCTACAGTTCCAAAAGCGTACAAAAGGCCAGAATTCGTCGAGGAGCTTCGAGCTCTTCTTACAGAGACAGGTACGGTGTCCTTGGAGTGTAAAGTAGTCGGTGTACCTACGCCGGTGCTAAGATGGTTCAAGGACGACAAAGAAATCAAGGCTGGTGATGTCTTCGCTTTAACTGCCAACCTCGATGACCCAACCTCCCTTGGCATTTATACTTGCGAGGCAGTAAACTGCATGGGAATTGCTTATTCTTCTTCAAAAGTAAGCGAGCTTAAACAATATTGTAACGTTATATTACATTTTCTTATATTATATTACATACGCGTATATTGTTATTACTATATTATATTTAAAAGTTTACGCTTTTCCCATTAATTGCCCCCGTTTTCAGAAAAGAATTTTCACGACATTCGAGCATAAACACGAAGTATATTTTTTTAGGTACATGTGGTTGGGAAAGGCAGTAGGGAAGGTTCTTTGAAGCCAGCAGATTCCTTAACACCGTCCGGTCCTCTTCCTACTTTCACGAAAATTCTGCAGGACGAATGTTGCAGGATTGGGGACACTCTCCGGCTTTCTTGCCAAGGTATATCTTTCGCAATTCCTTTTTCTTTTATTTGTTTTTTTTTTTCTATCAATCTTATCCAGTTATGGCGATTTTTTCATATTCAAATTATTACATTTCATTTTTCCATTTTCTGCTAGTTTTTAAGGATCGTAAAATACACACATACTCGTACTCTGTGCAAACCTTTTCTTTTCTTATTAAATAAACGATGCGATTAATCGTTGAAGCGATTCAATTTATTACGATGAAACAGTTCAAGTACCACCATGGCCGAAAGCAATTACGTGGTACAACAAAGAAGGACGCATCGAGCCGAGCGAGAAATACCACGTTATGGAAGATGGCCTTGGTGGATACTTTATAGAGGTAAGCCCTGTGGAAGCCATGGACGAGGGTGAGTGGAAGTGCGTCGCCACGAGCGCTGAAGATATGAAACAGTTTACTACTTGCTACGTTGCAATGTCCAGTAAGTGGAAAACTAACGCTTTCTTCACTCGATGCATTCAAGTTAATTTGATTAAAATTTGCTAATTTTCTTATTATAACTAAAAATTTAATTAGAATTAAAATTATAAATAAAACTACTTGAATTTTCATTAGACAATTTTGAGAATCAATTAATTCAATCGTATTATTGGATTGGCAACTAAGTTAGCCACTTAAGTTAGCACTTAGTTGCCAACCCAACATAACAGAATAAGAAAATGAAGATTTCTGAAACTTTTTAAATCTTCAAATTGTTCAAAGGTAGGTTCGTTGTTAGTTGATATTTAAATTGAGATTAATTTTTTACTCGTCAAGTTCCAAAGAACTACAGGAAACCCCGCTTCATGGAAAGCTTGAAAGCTGTCCTGACAGAAGAAGGTCTGGTGTCCTTTGAGTGCAAAGTCGTAGGATTCCCCACGCCATTGCTGAGGTGGTTCAAAGACGGCCAGGAACTAAAACCAGGAGATGTTTATCAATTAACCGGGACCAACTCCTTAGGTATCGATCGTACAATCTGAACATCCAAATACGTCTTTCAAATATTTGATTTCTTATCGACATATAATCGTTTCATTAATGTTCGTAGGATCCTATTGTTGCATCGCAAGAAATTGTATGGGGGAAGCAAAAAGTACAGCCGAATTAACGATCGAAGATATACAAAATCAATTAAACGAAGAAGAACGCCTGCAACTTTTAAGCACAAATCAGCCGCCCATTTTCATCAAAGGTCTTAGAAGTTGCGAAGCGAGAATTAACGAAGATTTCCGATTTACGGTGCAAGGTAATTGCATGCGAAACTTAATTTATTATCTTAATCTTCGACTTAGAAGATACTATTACGAATGAAGCATACTATTACGTTATTACGCCACAATTTTCTTAAAAGCATCAAGGTAATTGCCAAAAATCATTTTACCGTCAATTCTATATGACTTTCCAAATTTCTTGCACATTTCAATACTTGCATAATCAGAGCTGTGAAAAGCAAGATTGTCATAGATAACAAATTTCACGTTACGAGTAAAAGCATTACTAAACCTACATATTAGGTTGTCCGGAAAGTGTCTTCCTTTCGCAAACGTGTATTTTACCACAATGTACCTTCACACAAACGTGAAAGCAAGTCTGTGAAATGTCGCGGTGTTTTCCTCAACAGAACAAAATGGATCGTACGTAATTCGATAAAATAATACAAAAGAAAAAACGTTGTGCGTCTATTATTTCCTCATAAAACGAAAGAAACTTTTCGGACAACCTAATACGTGATATTTATATCGAAAACTAAACTTCTTAAAAGTATCAAAAAAAAAAATCTTCCTATGCTAATATCATCTTGTCGTAAATTCTGTATGACTTTCAACCTTTTAAACGTTTCGGTACACGATCATAGATAAAAGACGGGACTGTCATCGATAGAGAATTTCAAGTTACAAATAACATTGGTCTGTGTAAATTTCGCAGTCAGTATTTCGCCCGAGCCAAGCCTAGCTTGGTACAGGGACGACCAGCCAGTGGAGGAGAACGAGAAATACCAGGTTGCCAAGGAAAATCTTGGCACTTGCCATCTCGACGTACAAAAGCTCGAGTTTCTCGATCAAGTGAGTAGTAACTGTTTACAAAAATAAGAAGAAAATTTGCAACGTTAACGGACTAAATGGATAAATAATAATCGTTTCCAATGTAACGATTTAGGCCGAATGGAAGTGTGTAGCTTCCAACGATCACGGTCAAAGCGTCACTTCCTGTTTTCTCAAATTAATCATTCCCAAGCACTACAAGAAACCCAAGTTTCTTGAGAGTTTGCGCGCCATATTATCGGAAGAAGGCGCGGTAAATTTAGAGTGCAAAGTGATCGGTGTGCCTCAACCGATTCTGAAATGGTACAAGGATGGCGTCGAGTTAAAGCCAGGAGATATTCACAGGATCATCTCTGGACAAGATGGCACCTGTTGTTTGGGCACTTACACCTGCGAAGCGACAAATTGCATGGGAACTGTCAGCAGTTCAGCGTCCCTTCTTGGCTTCGAAGGTATCCTAATTATTGTAATTAAGAGACGTGTAAACGGTATAATGTGTACGTGGAATTGTCGAGATTGTTGAGGTTATTAGACGTGTGAACAGAGGAACGCGTGGATAAATTGTAAAATAGAAAATATATTTTAACACGTTGACTGCCACGCGTGTTTTCAAAGAAATCTCCGTCAGGCCACGCGTGCAGCAGTACCAACCAAGCGTTCTCTGCTAGGTGCTCCCATCGATATTTTAGTAATACGAATCGCTCAAGTGATGGTCTCAAGAATGATCTCTCGTTTCGTTTGTTCGCAATATTAAAATCACTAGCTGTTGTTGAATATGATGAAAGGAAAGTGTGGTATAGATTATTCGGACCAAATGGTTTCTTTTGATACCATAATTACGAAAGGAATCAAATAATGGTATACCCTATGACTGAAAGTCCTGAAGCCATCGTCGCCTGTCTACTGTTTATGGCCTGCCTCTGTTCCAGTCTTTTGTCTATACGCTGTCGATGGCTTCAGTGCTTGAGAAAACTAAAAAGACCAGATGTAGAGAGTTTTCTTAGAAGTGGTGACCACTTCAACAGAGATACAACAGATGTGAGGTGTAATAGTTGTGTAGTTATGGTAGTCTCCTTCTTATAGTTGCCTGGCTGGTTTTTAGTTGTGGGTGATAGCGCGCTACTGCTAGTGTGTAGAGTGAGACAGGTTTTGCTGCGGGTCATCGGGTGTCGCTGCTAGAGTGTACTAACTATTGTATTTTCTTCTAATCATTGATACCGCGGAAGAAAAATCGAACTCCGGTCGCCGGGATTTGAACCCGAGTCGCGAACGTTCGTAACCTAAGGCGCTAACCACTGCGCCGCCATCGTCCGACACTAGTTGGTGTCGAATGGTGGTATTTGCTGTCGAGTACCGCCACAGATGCTTTAGAAAAATTTACTGTATACGACAAATTTCTATTATTAATAGAAAGAGCGAATATCATATTGCTAGAAATATTTCAGTTTCATAATAGTTTATAAAATTGTAGGATCTAAACGAAAATGAAATGTTTGCATTGACACGCAGTTAGGCAACGCTATAAATAATTTTAGAGTATTTTTAACGACAGAAAACTTTTTACGAGTATCAAAAATTCACTAAATATGTTGCAAATCCAGCAAATATATGTTTCATAGATAAACTCCCGGTTCAAAAAGAAGCGAAAGAACCGCTGTCGCCAAACGGTCACGAACTCGCTAGGAACTTGTCACTTTCAACGATTCACGAAGAAAGAACGTCCCAGTTATACGATACACCACAAACCGATCATTCCGTCACGTTGGACGATCGAGGAGAAGTATCCTTCAGTTTCGATGGTAAAGAGGTTTCCGTTAGCTTATACGAAACACCTGATCTCACTGAGGAAGAAGCTCTTCAGATCGTTGAGATGTACGCTGATCAATTATCTGAACACGTAACAGGTAAACTTCTATGCTGTGTGAAGTTTAATCCTCAATTATTTTATTACTACCATGATATAACAAAAGATATAGGACATACCTAGAGGAAGAAAGTAGACTTTTATTCATTATAAAAATAATTAAGCATATTACTTCATTTGTATGTTATTTTATGATTGTTTTATTATACGATGCTTTGTGACTCTGTTTTATTTTTCTATTTTTCATTGAATATTAGCTGCAATACTTTTCCCTTTTTATCTTCCGAAGTGCAAACTGTAATTCGCCTAAACAAATATCGCAAACCAAGGAGTGCGCAAAATTTCGCAAAATTTCGCAAAATTCATTACAGAGACTTTGTCTATCGGAATTAAATGAAATAAAGTGAATATTACGCTTGTTGTATTATTATATCCAATTATGTTTGACATTAAGTTTAAACAATTAGCAAACCAAATAGAGTATGTTACATATTTATTTATGAATTATATAACGCCTATTTAACGTTTTTCGAAACTTTTGCGTCTTTTAAATTCTCATGAAAACCGATAAGAAAGCTAACAATAAACTAATGATAAAAGAGGCTAACAAGAACTAATGATAAAAGATCAGCAAGATGAAATCTTCAAAACTAACAAAATTATAATCTTCAAGACTGTATTCCCTATATTTTATAGAGCACAACGTGATCGAACTGCCGCCAATGCGATTCGTTAAGGAGTCTTCGAATTCCGGAAACCTCTTAATGGAAGCAGTGGTAATCGACGTGTCTCCAGATTACTTCGTCAGCGCGGAAGATGGCGATGACCTTCGTACAGAAGCCGACTTCGAGGACGTGTCCATCATGGACGACGTAACTCGTGTCTTTTCCTCACCGGATCAAGACTCTCGCAGTTCTTTAAAACGATCTGCCAGGTATAGTCTGGAAGAGGATGACAAACCACCGACGAGACCTCCGAGAAAAAAATCGAGCTCCTCGTCCAAAAGTGAAAAGAGCGAGAAGAGCCACAAAATGGAATCAGAAAGCTTTCACAGCGCTCAAAAAGACGAACCGTTTTCACCAGTGTCTCCAATGTCACCGGTTTCCTCGTTGAAGCAAGATGACAGCGACACTTTCGCCGATGCACTGTCTTCAGCGAGACTTTCCATCTCAGAGAATCAAGTTCAAAGATTATACGAAGACGGACGAGAAAGGAAACGCAGTCTGAGTGCAGAGAAAACAGCTGGCTCGAGCATAGACGATGGAATAGGCGGAGATTCTTCCTTCGATTCCGTCACTGGTGCTCCAAAGAAGAAGAAACACCGAAAGAAGAAGCATAAAAGAGAGAAAGGTAGTTCGGAAGAGTCGTCCATTGGCAGCGAAATCGATGGAAAACGAAGAAAAAGTGGGTCAGCAGGTGTTGGCACCGAAATGCTTCAACGTATAGAGTCTATAAACAAGACCGAAGAACCTTACGTAGAAGACGTGGCTGATAAATCTAGCGAGAAGAAACAGGCGACCAGCGAATCTGACAAGTCATTATCGAAAAGTAATAAGGAGAGATTGTTGGACAATATGAAGAGGCTCAAAGAACCTGTTTTTATTGTTAGAGACACTTTAGTGAGCATCGACAATCTGGAAACTAAATTGAACGCTGGTAGCGAAGAAGAGTGTAAGATGATCGTGACGAATAACATTATCAAACCTATTCAAAACTTATGCGAAGAAGTGTCTTCTATAGAGTCAAAGGCATTGAAGAACGCGGGTGATAGATCTTTGAATCAAACCATTCGAATTTCTTTATTGGAAGCTATCGGTGGTCCGACAGAAGAGCTTCTTCGTGGAATGGAATTAATAGAACGTCAGGAAAACGTGAAAAGTCGTAAGATGGATTTAATTGCGATTTTGGAAAGCCTGACAGACCCAGTGGATGAGATTCTTATGGGAATCACGAAGCTCGAACATGAGCTAACTGGACGAGCAAAGGGCGAGAGACCGATTGCTTTGATCAGGATGATTTCTGCAGTTTCTAAGCTCGATGAAAATGTCAGGAATGTTTTAACCGTGGATAAACGAGCTACAAGATTGGTAGCAAGCTTAGAGGATATTCTCAATACTTTAGACTTCTTTTTGAACGACGTTTCTGTGGATCCAACTAAAGGAACGATAGAAACTGTGGATACGGTAGTGGTTGAATCTCTTTCGAAGTCTATAGAAGACATGGCGCGAGCTCTCAGTCGGTTTTCCGCCATCGAAGCAAAAGCAGACGGTGCTTCGAAAATTGCAGAAGAACTTATCCATCCAACGCGCGAATTAAAAGCAAAATTAGATACGTTAAAGTCTGCCTTGGAGACTTACGAAACGAGGGGCATCTTATCCGAGCATCGAACGAAATTGATCGAGTCTCTTCAGGAATCCGCTGAACAAACAATCGTTGAAATTCAAAGAGTAAAAGACAAGAAGCCAATGGAAGATCAGAAAAGGATAGTCGAAGAGCCTAAGCAAGATATTCTAAAGGAAGTGAGATTGAGCCTTCAGGAAACGTTGAAAACGTACGAAAACATAGCTGATACTCTGGATCCTCGGCTCTGCTCCATTTTCGACCGAATTGACGAGATGTACAGAAGACTAAGGACACCACAAAGACGAGAAATTGGCCTGGAATCTCTAACAAATCTGGAAGGTCCTTTGTATTCTCTTCAGTGCGCTCTGACCACGATTTCCACCGCAGAGAACTCTGAAACGATATCTAAACTCCTGGAACCCGCCATTTCTCAGTTGAAATCAACAATAACTAATTTGAACGAGAATTCTTTGCAATCTATATTGGAAATGGTTAATAATATCGAGCGAATTATTTGTAAAACGGACAACGAATTGGAAGAAAGTACATCTTCGAAATCGATACAGGAACAGCCTCACAATTTGACAGACAGAGTCCTGGATCCTTTAATAGATGTTCAAGCAGCTTTAAGCAGTGCTCTACAGAATATAGAAGACGTCGAACCTGTTACAAATGGAGCAGCTAGTTCTCAAAAATTAGCTTCTTCTGAAATAGCTGTTTGTCTCGTAGAGCTCAGACAATATGTATCTGACGCAGTTCATACAGCGATGACATTGAGAGAAGATGAAACGATAAATAGCTTGATAGATCTGAAGGAACCATTGCTGGATCTTCAAACGGCTCTTGTTTCCAAAGGAAGAACTTTCCAGGAGCTTCCAGTGATTCGTAAAATGTCGATTCCAGTAGAAAAACTGAAGATCGTTGTATCGAAAGCATTAAAACACTCTACGTCACAAGAAGATATCAATTCTATAAAAGATCTTTGGAAAATGATAGAAGAGATTGAAACTCAGTTACCAAAGACAATATCTCAGTTAGTGGAAGCTGAAGAAGCGACAAAACATATTTTGGACAGTTTGAACGTCGATCAGAATCTCAGTAATGTTCACTTTGCTTTGTCTTCGGCGTTAGAAAGACAAGAAAAGAGCTATCCTAATTATACCTCGTGTCTAACAATATCTGTAGAAGATCTAAGGCAGAATATTGGATCTTCAGCGGTAGCGATTGCTAATTTAAAGAATCCAGTAGACGAGCAGATTGTAGAACAGGTTTCTTTACTAAAAGAATGTCTGTTGAGTCTGCAGAGATCTTTATTGACCCAAGAACATGAACCTGAAGAGGAGCAAATCTTAAAAGATTTAATAAGTCCAATCGAGAAATTGAAGAGACTGGTACAAACTATGGTAAACACCGACGCAAGAACAGACGTAATTCTCCCAGTTTTGGAATTGCTCGAAGAAATAGAGAAAGACACGCCATTAATTGCAAGGGAGGCGTCAAAAAAGAAAGCTAAAAGAGAAGCAGAAAAATTAATCCCGAAAAAGGAAGAACCAAAGAAACAGAAAGTTCAGTCGTTTGGTTTAGCAGATAGGATCTCTCGATCCTTATATCCTATGAAACATTGGTTATCAAATACATCTGAAGAAAGCACGAAGGACGAGGAAGAATCTGCTTTAAGTTCAACCGTCGACGAATTGAAGAAAGACGTAAACAGAATTGCTATTGAAACATCGTATTCTGAACCTCCAAGCGACGAAGATTTGATAGAAGCTTTGGCAGATCTTCGTGAACCTTTAACAAGATTGCGAAATGCTATATCGATGTACCACGAACCAGCAGATTTGTCAACTTTGGAAGAATTGGGCAGACCAATGAAGTATCTCCTGCAGACTATCATGGACATTCTTAAAGACCACGCTGGAGAAGAAACACTTCGACCTATAGTGGATATCGTGGAAGAAATTGAAAATCAAATACCTATTTCTATCAAAGAGGCTCTTTACAGGAAAGAATTGAAAGAAATGGTACAATCAATGACACAAGAGAAGATGGTGGAAGCAACGACGTCTCAAGAAACCATTCAAGAAGAGTCCATTCCTCAGGAGACTATTCTTCCAGGAAGAGAAGAAATTACAGCACACGCCTCTCAAGAAACTATTCCTGAAGCAACTCTAATGGAAAGCACTGCGAAATTGCTTGAAACACAGTTTACTGAATCGATAGCTGAACAGACTGCGATCGAAGAAAGTTCTCAAAGAACAGAACAGTTAATTACAACGATAGAAGAATTACCAAAGGAAAAGAAAGATACGAAGAAAGCGAAGAAAGAAGAAGAAGCAACGAGTTTGGTTGTCTCTTTGTCTAAAACGCTGGAGAATGTTCAGATAGATATAACAGGGATTTTGGAAGATTTTGAAGAACCTACGGCTGGCACTACTATTGTTCCAGTTTCTATATTAGCTAATTCTGTGGAAGAACTTATGAAGACGATTTCTGAGATGAGAATGACAACTGGAACCTATGGAACATCGGTTAATTCTTACGAAGAAATAGTTAGTCAGACTGTATCTGTGCTAAAGAACCTTCTCCAACCTTTGAACAATCTTCAGAAAGTTCTTCAGCAGTCACATCAGCATGGTGCCCAAGAACTATTAATCTTGAACCATTTAATTCATCCTTTGAACGTGATCGAATCTGAAGTGATCAATAGTGCAATCGAGAAGCTTGATCAAAATTCTGATCTGAAGAAAAATTGTGAACCTATTTTGAATCTTCTTAGAGATATCAAAGATACGGTACCAATCGTTGTGAAAGATATTCATTCTAGGCAAGAGCTTCTTGGATCTCTTCGTGAGATTTCGAAACCTTTAGAAAATATCGAGGAACAAATGAAAATTCTTGAAGCTCAAGCTGAAGTTACTCTGGAGACAGATGTAGCCAGAATTCTGGTGAAGCCTTTGGATTATTTATTAAACATAGTAAATGTAACTTCGCAAGAGCTTGAGCTCTTAGATCAGCGAAGAGAAATAATTGTTGAATTTCGAACTCTTGTTGAACCTTTAGTGGAATTTTTGAGCAGTCTTTCGGTCGTTCAGAGTAGCAGAAAAAGTTTAGTTTCAGAATCAGCTTTGTTAGACGAAAGACGAAGCGTTATTTCAAAGGCAGTCGAAGGTTTACAAAGACAAACTTCAACCATTTTAGAAAGAATTTCTAATTTAGAAGGAGCCACACTTTTTGAAGGTGCATTGAGTTCACTGAAGAATGCTACTGTCTCTGTTCAACAACAAATTGGTGGAACCGATTATTCAAGAAGATCTAGCAGCGAATTTACTCTTCAATATAATCTGTCGAGTTCGTTTAATCATTTGAAGAACACAATTGCAGTTTTGGATAAGAATGTGGATAAATCTGTTCATGAAGTGATTTCGAAGTCGCTGGAAGCTTTACAGAAGCAAATTATGTTATCAGAAACACATTTCATGCAAACGTTCACTGAGCAAGCGGTAGATGAAGAAGCTATCGTTGAAGGATTTTTGTATCCGACTAATCAACTTAAGTCAGCTTTGAATGTATTAAAGGAAAAAATTAATCAAAAATCGATATCCTCTGTTTCCGTCCAGACTGTGACTCTTCTTCAGGCTCTGGCTAATTCTACGACAGAGTTGGCTTCCTCTTTGTCTCTTCATCGGGTCAGGTTAATAAGAGAAAGAGCATCTGAAGATTCTTCGCTTGTCGAAACCTTGTCTGCTATGGTGGATGTTTTGGAGAGTGTGAACGATTCTATAAGAGAAATTGAAATGGTGGCGAATGTAGAGAAAATTATGACAGAAGAGAAAGAAGAGAATATTTCGCCTGATGTCCCCATTACTATTACACAGATTGAAACTATTGTGGATGAGATTATTGAAGTTTCAAGGGAAGAAGTGGAAAGTGTGTTAACTATTGAAAAAATACCACCTCAAGAAGAAAGATTGAAGATAGAGGAAATAAAATCTGAAGAGAAAATTCAGGAGCTTCGAGAACAGAAAACAGGAAAAGTTAAAGGTACGGAACTAATGAAAGAAGAAAAAGTTGATACCTTCGAAGCAATGAAAGAGGAAACAACAGAAGCGCGTGAAACAACTGAAGCGGAAAAGAACAAAGTTTTCCAAGTAATGGGAAAAGAAAAAGTAGAAACCCTTGAAGGAGTAACGGAAGGAAAAGTCGAACCTCTTGGAGATACAATAATGGAGAAAGCAAAAGCTCTTGAACAAACTGAAGAGGAAAAGATCAAAATCCAAGTGATAGGAAAAGAAAAAGTAGAAACCCTTCAAGGAGTAAAAGAAGGAAAAGTCGAAGTTCTTGGAGGGACAACAGAGGAAAAAGCTCAAGCTCTTGAAGTAACTGAAGCGGAAAAGACCGAAGTTCTCCAAGTAATGGGAAAAGAAAAAGTAGAAACCTTTGAAGGGATGACAGAAGAAAAGGTGGAACTTCTTGAAGGAACAACAGAAGAGAAAGCTCAAGCTCTCGAAGTAACTGAAGCGGAGAAGATTAAAGTTCTCCAAGAAATGGGAAAAGAAAAAGTTGAAACCCTTGAAGAAGTGACAGATGGAAAAGTCGAACTTCTTGAGGGAACAACAGAAGAGAAAGCTAAAGCTCTTGAAATAACTGAAGAAGAAAAGATCAAAGTCCAAATAATGGGAAAGGAAAAAGTTGAAATCTTTGAAGGGGTGACAGAAGAAAAAGTCGATCATCTAGAGGGGACAATAGAAGAGAAAGCACAAGCTCTTGAAGTAACTGAAGCGGAGAAAATTAAAGTTCTCCAAGTAATGGGAAAAGAAAAAGTTGAAACCCTTGAAGGAGCGACAGAAGGAAAAGTTGAATTTCTTGAGGGAACATCAAAAGAGAAAGCTAAAGCTCTTGAAGTAACTGAAGAGGAAAAGATCAAAGTCCAAGTAATGGGAAAAGAAAAAGTTGAAACCCTTGAAGGAGCGACAGAAGAAAAAGTCGAACTTCTTGAGGGGACAACAGAAGAGAAAGCTCAAGCTCTCGAAGTAACTGAAGCGGAGAAGATTAAAGTTCTCCAAGTAATGGGAAAAGAAAAAGTTGAAACCCTTGAAGGAGCGACAGAAGGAAAAGTCGAACTTCTTGAGGGAACAGCAGAAGAGAAAGCTCAAGCTCTCGAAGTAACTGAAAAGGAAAAGATCAAAGTCCAAGTAATGGGAAAAGAAAAAGTTGAAACCCTTGAAGGAGCGACAGAAGGAAAAGTCGAACTTCTTGAGGGAACAACAGAAGAGAAAGCTCAAGCTCTGGAAGTAACTGAAGCGGAGAAGATTAAAGTTCTCCAAGTAATGGGAAAAGAAAAAGTTGAAACCCTTGAAGGAGCGACAGAAGGAAAAGTCGAACTTCTTGAGGGAACAGCAGAAGAGAAAGCTCAAGCTCTCGAAGTAACTGAAAAGGAAAAGATCAAAGTCCAAGTAATGGGAAAAGAAAAAGTTGAAATCCTTGAAGGAGCGACAGAAGGAAAAGTCGAACTTCTTGAGGGAACAACAGAAGAGAAAGCTCAAGCTCTGGAAGTAACTGAAGAGGAAAAGATCAGAGTCCAAGTAATGGGAAAAGAAAAAGTTGAAACCCTTGAAGGAGTAACAGAAGGAAAAGCTGAACTTATTGATGGGACTAGAGAAGAAAAAGCTCAAGCTCTTGAAGTAACTGAGGCGGAGAAGATTAAAGTTCTCCAAGTAATGGGAAAAGAAAAAGTTGAATCCTTTGAAGGAGCGACAGAAGGAAAAGTCGAACTTCTTGAGGGAACAACAGAAGAGAAAGCTCAAGCTCTCGAAGTAACTGAAGAGGAAAAGATCAAAGTCCAAGTAATGGGAAAAGAAAAAGTTGAAACCCTTGAAGGAGCGACAGAAGGAAAAGTCGAACTTCTTGAGGGAACAACAGAAGAGAAAGCTCAAGCTCTCGAAGTAACTGAAGAGGAAAAGATCAAAGTCCAAGTAATGGGAAAAGAAAAAGTTGAAACCCTTGAAGGAGCGACAGAAGGAAAAGTCGAACTTCTTGAAGGAACAACAGAAGAGAAAGCTCATGCTCTCGAAGTAACTGAAGAGGAAAAGATCAAAGTCCAAGTAATGGCAAAAGAAAAAGTAGAAACCCTTGAAGGAGTAACAGAAGGAAAAGCTGAACTTATTGATGGGACTAGAGAAGAAAAAGCTCAAGCTCTTGAAGTAACTGAGACAGAGAAGTTTAAAGTTCTCCAAGTAATGGGAAAAGAAAAAGTTGAATCCTTTGAAGGGGTGACAGAAGAAAAAGTCGAACTTCTTGAGGGAACAACAGAAGAGAAAGCTCAAGCTCTGGAAGTAACTGAAGAGGAAAAGATCAAAGTCCAAATAATGGGAATAGAAAAAGTTGAAACCCTTGAAGGGGTGACAGAAGAAAAGGTCGAACTTCTTGAGGGGACAACAGAAGAGAAAGCTCAAGCTCTTGAAGTAACTGAAGCGCAAGAGATCAAAGTTCTCCAAGTAGTGGGAAAAGAAAAAGTTGAAATCCTTGAAGGAGTGACAGAAGGAAAAGTCGAACTTCTTGAGGGGAAAACAGAGGAGAAAGCTAAAGCTCGTGAAGTAACTGAAGAGGAAAGGATCAATGTCCAAATAATGGGAATAGAAAAAGTTGAAACCGTTGAAGGGGTGACAGAAGAAAAGGTCGAACTTCTTGAGGGGACAACAGAAGAGAAAGCTCAAGCTCTTGAAGTAACTGAAGCGGAAAAGATCAAAGTTCTCCAAGTAATGGGAAAAGAAAAAGTTGAAATCCTTGAAGGAGTGACAGTAGAAAAAATCGAACTTCTTGAGAGGACAACAGAAAAGGAAGCTAAAGCTGTTGAAGTAACTGAAGGGGAAAAAGTCGGCACTCTCCAAATAATAGGAACGGAAATACTTGAATCTCCTGAATTGGTAGAAGAGGAAGTTGAAGTTTTAAAAGAGATGAAAGAGGAAGCAGTTATGGCTCTTGAAGCAGCGGCTGTATCTCCTGAATTAGTACAAGAGAGAAAAGTTGAGAGTATTGAAGTAATGAAAGTCGGAAAAGTCGAATCGGTTGAAGGAATGGAAGAAGAAAAAGCTGGAGATCTCGAGATAACGAAAGGAGGAGAATCAGTAGCAATATACCAATCAACAGAAGAATTGTCGAATGCAGAGGAAAGGGTTGGAGTGTTATCCGAAGAGACAAAAGAAGGTACTGGCCAAATAATATTTGATACGACAAAGAAACTATCAATAAAAGAAGAAAAAGTCGAAACTCTGCCTCAAATGACGGAAGAAATGCCAAAAGCTGTGGCAAAAGTAGAAGCTCCGCTTGGCGAAGCCGAAAAGTTGGTAGAAGAAGAAAAAGTGGAAATTTTAACAGGTGAAGTAGCACTGCCGATTAAAACTGTGGACGAAAAAACAATGTCTGAAAAAGTGGCTGTAACAGAAAAATTAAAGGGAGCATCTGGTGTTGAAGAATCTGTGGAAGAAATAGTCGCACAAACGATAGAAGCAGAACAAAAAAAAAGCAGGACCGAAACAGCAGTCGAAAGAATGGAGGAAGGAAAAATTGAAAAAGAAGAAGTGGTAAGTCAAGAAATAAAAATAGAAGAATCTAAAAAATCAGAAGAATTAAAACAAAAGCATGATGCTAAAGAGCAAGTGTTTGAAAAAGTAGAGGAAACACTAAAAACAGAAAGAGTCGTAGAAGAATCATCAGAGAAAACAAAAGAGGAAACAAGAGAATCAGCATTTAAAGAATCGAACGAAACAGAAAGACAAAGAGAGATAATGGAAGCTTTAGAACAAATAGAAGACTTAGCAAAAGCAGAGGAAAAGGCAGAGGAGGAAAGAAAACAGGCAAAAATTAATCTGATACAAAAGACAGGCTCGCTGATCGATGCTCTACAACAACCTTTCAAAGAACTAACCAATCTCGTGTCTGTAGCTCTAGACGAACCTCTTTCCTCAAGATCGGAAGAAGAGAAACGAAGAATTCGAGAATTAACAGCCCTCATACAAATCCTTTACGACTTAAAAGCAACCAGCGCATCGATTCAAAACACATTATCTTCCTCTTCAATCTCAGAACTTAAAACGCAATTTGTTCGTCTGTTGGAATCTTTAATAAACGTAGATCAAGCCACAGAAAAGATTCTTCTTTTGACTCAAAAAGATTTAGCACCAGCTCTGAAAGAAAACGTAATGGTATCCTTGCAAATACTTTCAGAACCTCTAAAATCTCTTCAACGTGAACTCTCTTCTATCCAAGGGGCAACTTCTCAGCTTCCTACAGATTGTATTCCACTACGTGGAAACGCAGAAAATGTAAACGAAGCGATTTCTGAACTCGTAAAGGTCATTCAACAGACTGCTGAAACGAAGAGTATGAAAGTGGTCGAAGAAATCAAAGTGATGGCGAAAACGAAAGAAGAAAATTTGGATATCGAGGAAACCACAGCGAAACCTCTTCAAGAACTGATAGAAGTCCTCATGGTCTCTCAAGAACAAGTGAAGCCAGAGGATGCCTCGCCACTTGCTTCTGCTCCGCTTTCGATAGAATCAGCTGAATTAATCAAACAGCAAAAATTAGAAGCAGATATCGCGAAGAAGATAGTCAGTCCAATACAAAATCTTCGTGAAGCTATTGCAAAGATCGAGGAAGAGAAATTGGAAGAAACTGAACAATTAGATTTGCCTACGAAGACAGCTGCAATTATCTTGAGTACTATTATTTATCCTTTGGAAAAATTGAAACAATCTTTGGATATCTCTTCTCAGCAACAAACTGTAGAACATGAAGAAATTACGGAACAAACACAATCAAACGTTCCATTTTTGCAATCGCTACCAGTAGCCAATATTCTAGAAGAACTGAAGAGATCCATCGCCACAATTCAAGAAGAAATGATCTTCGAAACGAATGAGGAAATAAACAAATCAGAGGACAAGACGTTAATTGTAAAAGAAATAAACAAATCGTTAGAAAATCTCAAATTTTCAATCGGTGCGGTACAAGAAATAGTAACTTCTGGAACTGAAAGTGCAGGAACATTTTCCAATATTGAAGAGATACCGGCAGTCGAAACATTCATTGGATCGGTGAATAAATTAGGAGAAAAATGTACAGCGATTGTCAGTTCACCTCCAGTAAAGATAGAATCTCCAGAAAAAATTCGAAAAGAAGAATTGGAGCAAGTTTTAGAAATGATGAGTCAGCCTATTCAACTCTTGCGTGAAACAGCTTCTGAAGTTGAAGAACAGAAGACTGATGAGGTACGAGCTTTAGACGAAACAAGCAGAAACGTAGTAGAAGCTTTGAAACCTCTGGTGCATCCTTTAGAAGAATTGGAACAATTATTATGCACAGCAATTCAACAAATTCATCCATCGAAAGATGAAAAGACTGAAGAAATAAAGAGTACTACTCTACCTACGGAGCAATTGAAGGTTAGTCCTGTATTGGAAGAACTGCAGAAATCAATTGTTATGGTAGAAGAACAGATAGCTGTACAACCGAAAAAACTTGATGTGTCCACTACAAAAGTGGAAGCTTCTGTTGCTGAATTGATAGAAAGTCCATTAAAAACTCTCAAATCTGCTGTGACAGCCATTCAAACTCTTGAGGTAGAAGAAACCAAAGAACTAACCAGTGAAGAGAAAACAACAGCCCTGAAAACACTTGCCAAGTGTGTAGAAAAGATAGCAAAAGTGTCTTCGGTGATTTCTAGTCAACAGAAAGTTGAAATTAGTATTTTGCAACAGCCACAAGTTGTTAAAATAGATATACAAGAATTTGGACAGCAAGCTCTCGATAATATAGCAAGTCCAATTCAAATTTTACGTGAGACCATTTCCAAATTTGACGAACAACAGACGCAAAAGACTGAAACTTTAATTATGCCAGAAACGAAAGAAATCGCTGGTGTTTTACATACCTTGGTCGAACCTTTGGAACAATTAGAAAAGTCTTTGTCAGTGGCTGTTCAAGAGACAAGCATCGTTAAAGAAGAATCTACATCAGATTTGGAGGATGTCCAATCCTCTATGAAGTTGAATGTTGGGCCTGTTTTAGAGCAGTTAGAAAAGTCTATTGCTGTAATTCAAGAACAAGTTTCTTTGGAACCTACTAAAGAAGAATCGAAAGATAAATTGGTAGGTTCTGTCGCGAAGACTATAGAAGAACCCTTGGAACAATTGAAATCTTCAGTAGCAGCTATTAAGGAGATAATATTGGAGACTGAACAAACGGTTAATTTATCAGACGTGGACAAAGCTTCAATCCTAAAATCGTTCGCAAAATCTGTGGAAGAAATCGGTGAGAAATGTTTAGCAGTAATTTCCCAGCAACAGGTTGGCATACAACTAGTCCCCCAAAAAATAAAAGAATCTCAAGTGGAGATACTAGACATGGCTGTCAGTCCTCTTCAACTACTTAGGGAAACTATTACCAAAATCGAAGAAGAAAACTTGCAACAGGTGGAAGCTCTCGATTCTTCTAAAATGGCTGCATCAGAAAGTGCTTTGAAGATTCTGGTAGAACCACTACAAAGATTAGAAACTTCGCTATCTTCCACTGTTCAACAGGCAATCTCGATGGAACTCAACAAAATTGAAGAAATATCTCAAGCAGCTCCACCTTTACAAAAACTGGATATTCAACCTATCGTGGAAGAACTTCAGAAATGCGTAGCATCGGTACAAGAACAAGTAAAATTGCAAACAGTGGCAGAGCACTCCATTGAGGAGGCTTCTATCATGCAAGCCACAGAAAAATCGCTGAAAGACTTGAATTCTTCTCTCGCGATCATTCAGAGTGTGATATCCACTGAACCAGGCGTAGAAGAAACACTGTCGGAGACAGAGAAGGTGACAGCGCTGCAACACTTCGCCAAATCGGTGCAAGAACTAGAGGAATGCTTGGCTATGGTCAGTCAGCACCAAGTGGACGCGAAAGAGACAGTGATCGAGTCGATGGAAGCTGAAAAACTGGAGACACCAGTTCTCGAGACGATTATCGTGCCGATTCACACGCTGCGCGAGACTATTATGAAGATACAGGAAGAGAGCACTGAAGAAATTGGCACGTTAGAATTGCAAAAAGGGAATGTGCAAACGTTAACTCCTTTGATGCATCCTTTACAACAGTTAGAAAGATCTTTGGTGAACGTGGTTCAACAAGCAAGTGACCAGAAACTTGAATCCGTGGAACAAATTCAGAAAGAAACTCCACAGACTGTTGTCCTTCGACCAATTTTCCAAGAATTAAAAGAAAGCATAGTTAATATTCAAGAACAGTTAGCTACGAGCCTTGAAGAATCTTCAAAATTGGAGATTGTGAAGGATATAAATGAAGCACTTGAAGAACTAGAAACAGCTACTATTGCTGTTCAACAAGTAATCACGCTTTCTTCGGAAGAGACTGAAGAAATAAAAACTCAGAAGAAATCTGCCTTGGAAGCTTTTGCTAAATCGATAGAGCAGTTAGAAGAAAGATGTTCAGCAGTGATAAGTCAGAAGAAAGTGGAAAAGAAGTTGGAAGAAGCTGAGAAACAAAAAGCAAGGATGGTGGATGTTGAAGTTCTTCAGAAGATAAGTAATACGGTTCATGTTGTACGCGAGTCGCTTTCTCACATTGAAGAAGAGAAAATGCAGCAGGTAGAAGAATTAAAAATACCTAAAGAGGAAACTAATGTGAAATTAAATGTTCTTATAGAACCATTGAATATATTGGAACAAGCTTTACAAACTGCATTACTGGAAGGTAAAGTGCTAGAAGAAGAGACCACAAAGGAGTTGAAGAAAAGCGAAATTCCTGTTGATAAATTGAATTTGCAACCTGTATTGGAAGAATTACAGAAATCTATAATTACTATTCAACAGCAAACGAGCGAAACCGCGTCAATTTCAGGAGAAGTTAGTGAAGTTAGTATGATGCTAGCAGCAAAGAAGTCTTTAGAACAGATGAAATTGTCTGTGGCAGCTGTTCAGGAAATAACAATTGCTCAGCAAGATCAAACAAAAGAATTGAGGACAGGTGAAGAAAAGTCTCGATTGGAAGCTTTTGCACGATCGATAGAAGAAACTGGAGAAAAACTGTTAGCTGCAGTCAAACAACACGAAGTGAAGAAATCTGAAGAAGTTCCGGCGAAGAACAAAGTGGTCGAAGATTTTGTAAAAACTGTCATTGAGCCTATTAACGAGCTACAAACTACAATTTTGAATATAGACAAAGAAAGTGAATTATTGGGGAAGAAGAAAGAACAAGAAGTTGTACTCTTCTTGAGCATGGTGCAACCATTGCACAAACTCGAAGAATCGTTCTTATTAGCCATGCAGCAAGAAGCAGTAACAAAATACGAAACTGTCAAAGAAATTTCTCAAGCAATTCCAGCTTTACAAGAGTTACCAGTTAAATTGACATTAGAAGAACTTAACAAGAACGTGGCAGAAATTCAGAAGCAACTGGTTTTTGCCAAGGAAACTTTAAGTTTAACAGGAGACGCTGAAGACTTTGCTGTAATAAAAAATCTAGAAAGATCATTAAGTGATTTAAGAACGTCCGTAGCTGTGGTGCAACAGTTGACAACGATAGAAAAACCTGGCGAACAAATTCTAAACGTCGAAAACGCGTCTGCGATGCAAGCATTTGGAAAAGCTGTGGAAGAGTTCAGAAAACAATGTTCCGTGGCTATCTCAAAACCAAAAGTGATTGCTACAATTATAGGAACGACTCAATTAGAGACACCACAGAAACTTGAAGCTCAAGTTTCAGAAACAGTTACTGTTCCTGCCAAGTTATTACAAGAATCCATTTCGACTATAGCAGAGATTAAGCTTCAAGAAGCTGAAATATTGGAAACATCGGATACGAAGAAACCTATGACGATATTAACCGAACTTGTCCCACCGTTGCAACGATTAGAACAATGTTTCGTTGCTGCAATTCAAGGAGAACATGTGATAGAGCACGATGCGAAGAGTTTAGAAACTGATAAAGTATCATTTGAAAAGACAACTTTAAACCCAATACTCGAAGAGTTCCAGAAATCAATCGCAGTGATTGAAGAGCATATGATGGTAGAAGAGGGCATGCAAATTATGTCAGAGGCTGAAAATGCTTCTCAATTGAAAACAATGGCACAGACGTTGACAGACTTAAAAACTTCTGTAGCTGCTATTCAACAATCCGTTGAATTTGCACCAGAATTTTCAAAAGAATTCTCCAAAACTGAGAGTGTCGCGGCATTTGAAACATTTGCAAAGACTCTTCACGATCTAGTAGAACGTACGGCTACAATCGATCAACAACAGATAGTTATCGAACCAGCAGCAGATACTATATCAGAAGAAGCCTCATCTTTGAAGACTTGGGCGGATGTTGTCGAAGAAGCAAATGTTCAAGTCACAGAACCGATGATTGTGGATCAAGGTACCGTAGAATCGCCTTCAGAAATGGCTCTTTCAATTTCTGAAGAAGAAACACAAACTCTGAAGAGCTTGGCTAAGCCGCTCAGTGAATTGAAAGAGTGTTTGGCGATAATTGTCGAAGAAAGAAAATCAATGGACGCGAATGAGATTGCTCTGACATTATCAGAAAAAGAAGACATTTCTTTATTGAAGGCTATGGCACAGCCTTTGTTAGAATTAAAGAATGTAGCTGTGTCTGTTATTAACGAGCAAACAGCCATTGAATCTACGAAAGAGAAATCTTTTGATAGTGAGGAAAAGCCAGAAACCACATTAAATCCATTAATTGAACCTTTAGAAGAACTTTGCAATTCGATTGCATTAATCGAAGATCGTATGTTGGTTGAATCTGTGGAAGATCGACCAGCTGATGAGGTGTCTTTGTTATCTGCTTTAGCTGAGCCCTTGATAACTCTGCACCGAAGCATTTCTGTACTTGAAGAACGAGTGATGTCTCCTGAAGTGGAACCAATGCCAGAAGAATCGAGTCATTGGATCACAGAATGTTTGGCAGTTCCTTTGCAAGAAATAGAAAGATCTATTGCTGAGATTCGAGAGTGCGTTGTGATGGAACCTGAGCCTGGACTTGCTGAAGAGATATCGAGGGTCGATACACCAGACTGGTCTGTCATTGAGAAATTGGTGCAACCGGTGGAAGTTATAAAATCGACAATCATTGAAATGGAAGAAAATATTATTAAAAATATGAAAGCAGAGAAGGAAAGTGAATACGAGATAGTGAAGACATTGGTTCAACCATTAGCTGACGTGCAAGAAAGCTTCCTAGTGCTGAAAAATAAGACTGATATGAGTATAGAGGAAGAAGAAGCTAGTATCGATGCTATTGTGGATTCGTTATCTAATCTTGAGAAGAGTATATCGTTTATCGAAGAACAAGCTGCTGAAAAATTACAATTAGCCTCAAATATAACAGAAACTATAATTGGATTCTTGGCTGAACCTCTGTTGCAACTGAAAGAGAAGATTATGACAGTGGAGGAATCTTCGACTGTATATCTTGAAAACTTGGAGAAACCATTGAAAGGATTACAAGCTGCTTTGGAAGCTGTCCTGTCTGATCAACGTGAGGAGGTGCAAAAGCAGAAGAAAGAGAGTGCTATTTCTATGGAAGAAGCTACGAGAATATCGACGAAGTTGATTCATTCTATTAAAGAAGTAAACGATTCTATTGAGTCGATTGATGATAAGATAGAAAGTTACAAAGGTTTGCTAGGTTTAGAGATTCAGATCGAGAAGGAAGCTTTGAATATGTTGGCTAAGCCGCTTGAACAACTTAAGCAGGGAATTCAAAGTGTTTTAGATAAACAAGAGATTGGAGAAGGGCCGATGGAATCATTGAAAATGCTTCGCAAGGCAATTGCGATTGTTAGAGAGCAATCTGCTGATAAACCTATAGCTGAACCATCACATTTAGAAATTACGGAAATTTATGGCGTGTTAAAAACCTTGAACATAAGTTTGTATGAGCTGGAAGATTCTACCAAGAAGGTTGAAGCATTGTGGAAGGATAGTTTAAGCGGAGAAGGGCTTGTGGAGCTCGAAACGCCTATTTTGAATTTGATGAATGATATAAACGTGCTTCGAGATAAATTGTTGAATGTACAGGTGGTGTGGGAGAAGGATAAAGAGAAAAAGAAAAGTAAGAAGGAAGAAAAAGAAGAAATTGAAGAAGAAATGAAAATAGTGGACGAGGACGAGGATGAACGAAAGAAGGAAGAGGAAATTGACAAGCAGAAACATAAGGAGGAAGAAAGTAAACGGGAGGAAGAAAAACAGTTGAGAGAAGAGGAGGAAAAGAAGAAAAAGGAAGAAACTGAGAAACTGAAGCAAGAGGAAGAGGAACGTAAGAAAAAGAAAGAAGCTGAAAAACTGAAGCAGGAGGAAGAGAAACGTAAGAAAGAGGAAGAATCTGAGAAACTGAAGCAGGAGGAAGAGGAACGTAAGAAGAAAGAAGAAGCTGAGATATTGAAACAAAAAGAGGAGGAACGCAAGCAGAAAGAAGTTGAGAAATTACAAGAAGAGGAACGTAAAAAACAAGAAGCAGAGAAATTAAAACTTGATGAGGAGCATAAAAGGCAGGAAGAAGCTGAAAAATTGAAACAAGAGGAAGAGCTAAAGAAGAAACGAGAAGAAGAAGAACGTGAAAGGAAAGAAGAGGAAGAAAGACTGCAGCAGGAAGAAGAACATAGAAAGAAGGAAGAACAGGAAAGATTAATACGCGAGGAAGATGGCCGTAGGAAAAGAGAAGAGGAAGAAAAATTGAAACAAGAAGAAGAGGGTCGTAAAAAGAAAGAGGAAGCTGAGCAAGAGAAAATAAAACGAGAAGAAAAAGAGCACAAGAAACAAGAAGCTGAAAACCTACGTCGCGAAGAAGAGGAACGTAAAAAGAAAGAAGAGGCTGAAAAACTAAAGCAAGCGGAAGAGCGTAAAACGAAAGAAGAGGCTGAGAAATTAAAGGAAGAAGAGGAACGTAGAAAGAAAGAGGAAGCTGAGAAACTAAAACAAGAGGAAGAGCGTAAAAAGAAAGAAGAGACTGAGAAACTAAAGCAAGAAGAGGAACGTAAAAAGAAAGAAGAGGCTGAAAAACTAAAACAAGAAGAGGAACGTAAAAAGAAAGAGGAAGCTGAGAAACTAAAGCAAGAAGAGGAACGTAAAAAGAAAGAAGAGGCTGAAAAACTAAAACAAGAAGAGGAACGTAAAAAGAAAGAGGAAGCTGAGAAACTAAAACAAGAGGAAGAGCGCAAAAAGAAAGAAGAGGCTGAAAAACTAAAACAAGAAGAAGAGCGCAAAAAGAAAGAAGAGGCTGAGAAATTAAAGCAAGAAGAGGAACGTAAAAAAAAAGAAGAGGCTGAGAAATTAAAGCAAGAAGAGGAACGTAAAAAGAAAGAAGAGGCTGAAAAACTAAAACAAGAGGAAGAGCGTAAAAAGAAAGAAGAGGCTGAAAAATTAAAGCAAGAAGAGGAGCGTAAAAAGAAAGAAGAGGCTGAAAAACTAAAACAAGAGGAAGAGCGCAAAAAGAAAGAAGAAGCTGAGAAACTAAAACAAGAGGAAGAGCGTAAAAAGAAAGAAGAGGCTGAAAAACTAAAACAAGAGGAAGAGCGCAAAAAGAAAGAAGAAGCTGAGAAACTAAAACAAGAGGAAGAGCGTAAAAAGAAAGAAGAGGCTGAAAAACTGAAACAAGAGGAAGAGCGCAAAAAGAAAGAAGAGGCTGAGAAATTAAAGCAAGAAGAGGAACGTAAAAAGAAAGAAGAGGCTGAGAAACTAAAACAAGAGGAAGAGCGTAAAAAGAAAGAAAAGGCTGAGAAATTAAAGCAAGAAGAGGAACGCAAAAAGAAAGAAGAGGCTGAGAAACTAAAACAAGAGGAAGAGCGCAAAAAGAAAGAAGAGGCTGAGAAATTAAAGCAAGAAGAGGAACGTAAAAGGAAAGAAGAGGCTGAGAAACTAAAACAAGAGGAAGAGCGTAAAAAAAAAGAAGAGGCTGAAAAATTAAAGCAAGAAGAAGAACGTAAAAAGAAAGAAGAGGCTGAGAAACTAAAACAAGAGGAAGAGCGTAAAAAGAAAGAAGGGGCTGAAAAATTAAAGCAAGAAGAAGAACGTAAAAAGAAAGAAGAGGCTGAGAAACTAAAACAAGAGGAAGAGCGTAAAAAGAAAGAAGAGGCTGAAAAACTAAAACAAGAGGAAGAGCGTAAAAAGAAAGAAGAAGCGCAAAAATTAAAAGAGGAAAAGAAGCGTAAAAAGAAGGCAGAAACTGAAAAACTAAAACAAGATGAACAACGTAAGAAACAAGAGGCTGAGCAATTAAAACAGGAGGAGGACGAACATAAGAATAAAGAAGCAGATGAGAAATTAAAACAAGAACAAGCACGTAACGAACAGGAAGAAACTAAAAAATTAAAACAGGATGCAGATCGTAAAATAGAAGAAGCTGAGAAATTAAAACAGGAGGAAGAGCATAAGAAGAAAGAAGAAGTTGAAAAATTAAAGGAGGGGGAAGTGCATAAGGAAAAGGAAGGAGCACAAAAATTGAAAGAGGACAAGAAACGTAAAAAGAAAGAAGAAACTAAGACGTTAAATCAGGAGGCGGAACGTAAGAAGGAGGAAGAAGCTGAAAAATTAAAACAAGAAGAAGAGCGTAAGAAACAAGAAGCTGAGAAATTAAAACAAGAGGAAGATCTTAAGAAGGAGGACGAAGAAAAACGTAGGAAAGTAGAACAAGCTGAAAAGTTAAGACGGGAAAAAGAACAGCAGGAGAAAGAGGAGACTGAAAGAAAGAAACAAGAGGAAGAAGCACGTAGAAAGAAAGAAGAAGAAGAAAAGATTGAATCGCAGGCATTGGAACAAAAAGAAGAAAAGTTACGTAAAAGGATAGAAAAACGAAGATCACAACAGGCGGAAGATGAGCGCAAGGAACGGGAAGAAACAGAAAAACGGAAGAAGGAGCAGGAGCAGAGAAAACGCGAAAGGGAAGAGCGTGCGAAGAAAGAGGAAGAGGAAAGGCTGAAACATGAAGAAGAGGAGCGCAAAAGAAAGGAGGAAAGGGCGATATTGAAAAAGGAAGAAGAAGAACGCAGGAAAGCTGAAAAAGCAGAAAGATTAAAGAAAGAACTGGAACGAGAAGACCAGAGACGAGAAGAAATCAGGCGTCGAAGAGAAGAACAAGAAAAACAAATAAGACAGGAAGCCGAGAAAGTTAGGAAAGCTGAAGAGGAACGGTTAAGAAAAGAAGACGAAACTCGCGAACGTAGAAGAAGAGAACGTGAACAAAGAAGACAGGAGGAGGAAGCGAAATTACGCAGGGAAGAAGAAGAAAGACTTCAAAGAGAAGAAGAACGCAGGAGAAAGAGGAAAGAAGCTGAAAGACAATGGAACGAAGATAAAGAATCTATGAGGAGGAGGGAAACTGAACGTTTGGAAAGAAAAAGAGCCGAAGAGCGTCAGAATAGAGAAGAATCTGAACGTTTGAGGCGGGAAGATGAAGAAAGGAGATGCAGAAGGGAAACAGAAAGGCAATTAAGAAGAGAAGAAGCAGCGCGAGAAATGAAGGAAGAAGAAGAACGCGTAAGAAGACGACAGGAAGAAGAAGCATCCAGGCTTCGTAGACGAAGACAAGAACAACTAAGAGACGATACTTGGACCAAAATAAGACAAAGCGAATCGGATCAATTATTTAGAAAAATGGCGGATGACGCGCTTCGAATTGGAAGAATGAAAGCTGGTTCTTCTGACGTGGAATTTTGGCGGGACAGACGAGACAAATCTTATCGATACGACTCTGGTTTCGATTCGGGGCTCTCTAGCACTTCTAGATCGTACAGCTGGAGAGATTCTCTGACATCTTTGACAAGGAAGAGAATCGATGATTTTCTTGATTATAAACTGAGGGATACTCCGATCGATAGATACTATTATGATACTGGGACGTACTACAGAAGAAGAAGAAAAAGGGACGATCAAATTACTCGAACAAGATCTATTAGTTTGTTGAAGTACGATGACTATTCGACGGGTGATAGTGACACGACTATTACAGCTGCTACTGTTAGCAAACCACCGAGATACACTAGTAGAACAAAGACTAGTTCACGAATTGATTTGGACGATCGTGGTTCGAATTTGTCTATATATTTGCCACCTATCAAGGACGAGGTAAGAATATAGTAAAACGCATGTTCTTATATCTTCGTAAGCTATCAAACGTATTCCATTATATTCCAAATACCAACAAAATAAAAAACTGAAATTCTAAAAGAAATAATATATTTTTTAAAGCACTATTTTTAAAAGTTACATATATAAAATGATTTCTTACGCAGCTTACACCGCGTGACAAGGGAAAGAAGCCATCGTTCTGCACAAGATTGACGAATAGAACCGTAGGAGTTGGTATGAGGACGAGATTAACCTGCACCGTACTTGGACACCCAGAACCAAGAGTTTACTGGACAAAAGACGGCGAGAAGCTTGACATAACTACGAACAAATATAAAACTCGATTCGATAATGGTATGGCTTATTTTGAATTGCACGAAGCACATCCTGAAGATTCCGGATTGTATACCTGTGTTGCCGAAAATATTCACGGAATCGCGACCACCGAATCCACATTAAAAGTTTATCCCGATTTCCAACCAGCATTGTCACCCCCCACTTTTACAAGATCTATCAAAGGTATGTATCTAAAAGTAATCTAACTACTAAATATTTGTGGAATAAACGAAAAGTGAAGAAACGAGAAGATAAAGCATAGTATTAGACAAAAATATTGTGTTCTCTAATGTTGCAAGGTTATACGTTGTGTATAACACGATTAAAAATAATCGAATCGCCCTTGTGTTAAAAAAAATTGCATGAATTTTTGGAATTTTGAAACGCTAAATGTTGGAAACCCTAATTTTCTATGATACTTGTAGAATCTTTACACTTCGAACCACAAACTTCTTATTTTTAGTTGATTTCATTTTGGGTCGTAAAACCCCGAAAAGGTTTGGAAATCTTAATAGTATTAAAATATTATGTCGATATTCTTGTATTTAAAGATATAAATCTATTTTTAAACATATCTATTAATCTCTCTTAAGGTTTGAAACCTTCGCGATGGTTGGGTAATATAATTGTGGTTTCTCGAGTTTCGATCGTGTTTTATTAGTATAACGGAACAAAGTGCAACGCACTAATATGTAAAAACACGATTGAAACCCAAAGTACTACAAATATATAATAATATTTTATTTTCTAACATATTATTGATATTGCAATAAAATTATCATGACGCAGACACTTATCGACCATCTGACAATGAGCTGATCCTGGAATGTCGAGTTCGTGGCCATCCAATACCGATCATCTCCTGGTTGAAAGACGGTTGCATTCTTCAAGGCGATCGATTCAGACAATGTTACTTAGACGATGGTATCTACCGGTTGGAAATTGCTGCACCCAATTCGACGGACAGCGGTCGATATACCTGCAGAGCAATGAACGATCTACGAACCGAAGAGATATCGCATGTCGTTCAATTCAACGGTAATCTTTGAAATTTTAGTTAACAAAATATCTCTTCCAAGTATCACATTCGGATTAATTTGTATATTTTGAAGAACGGGAACGACGAATCGTGGGCAAACACGAGAAATCGTTCGACGACTACTTCAACATCGAAACTTACAAGAGACCGCGATTTTCTAGCTATTTGAGCGATTACAGCGTTCCCAAAGGCGGTACTATTGCCTTGCAAGTGGAAGTCAAAGGTATTAAACATTTAATCAATGAATATTTACGTTATGACATGTACATAGTTGTTCGCTGCAGATTTCAAATTCATCTCACTCGATCAATTCCATTCTTTGTAAATTTTTAACTTCATTAGAATACATTCTGAAACGTGTTAATTTTCGATTTTCAAGAAACAAAGGACCTAATTCCATGAGTTTATTTACAGCAGGAAGATAGCATAAATAATAAAAAAATACCAAGCATTAATAAATTACTTGGAAAAATAATAGTAAATTTAAGGAAAATAATATTAATAACATTATCGCTTTTCTTCATTTCCTACAGATTCAAAGATCGGTTCATAGAGTTAATCAATGTGATTCCTAAATGGTTGACATATACTAGTGACGTAAAAAATACTACAAGTTCTAAATTAAAAAATTCTTTCTTCCCTTGAAACTGACACATGTCAAAAATAATTGGAGAAACGAATTGAACGAACAAATCTTAATATATTTGTATTATTTAAAATTGAATAATTTCTAACAAAATGCCTACGATTAACGATAAATGCAGGTGTTCCGGCACCGGAGGTAAGATGGTTCCGCGGCGAAAGACGAGAGCCGGTCTCGATCCCGAAAGCGAAGACGTTCATAGAATCTGGTGTTCACACGTTGGTTTTACCGGAAGTCACTGAATCAGAAAGGGGCACGTACATTTGCAGAGCTATTAACGCTTATGGCCACGTAGACAGTATCGCTACTGTAGATGTAATATCACCTAGCACCATGGATGGTGAAAAGCCAGCTATGTTCGTTTCGAGACCCTCGGAAAAATCGATTACAGTTACTGCTGGAGAGGACGTCAGTGTTTCCTTTAGGTTCTCTGGAGTCCCTAAACCTCGTGGTAAGATTCGCTATTTAACACTAAAAATACCACAGCAGTCAAAATTCTACAATTTCTAAATTCTACAATTTTATAAATGTGTCAACCCTCATGGGATCATGGTCCCAGGTGGATTAATAATACCAAAAATGTGCTACATAACATGAAATTGCTTCTGTAAGAAAGTAATAAATCAATAAATATACAAATATTCTATTATTACGTATTTTTTAAAGACCAGTCACTTTCACTGGTTTTGGTAGAAATTGCTTCGTGTTAACTATCGGTAGTTCTAGTGTTGAATGAACAGTTAGTGTATACTAACTTAGTTAGTAATAATAGAAGTGAAGTATAATTTAATTATACTTTATTTTCTTAGTAAAATTACAAGAATTAAAATATTATGATCTTTATTCATTCGCTATTTCACAGTTACGTGGATGAAGGGATTGAAAGACATCACGGACGGTCCTCGATCTTACAAAGAAACAATCGACGATTACGTGAGACTAACACTGAAGAGAGTGGTACCTTCGGACGAAGGCACGTACTGCATTTTGCTTAAGAACAGATACGGTTGTGACAGAAGTTTCTTTTCGATCAAGGTAAATTTTCATATATATGTCCGACATATACACAATTGAAATGTACTTTCATTAATCACTTTATTAATTGTCATTTAGGTAAAACAACGGGCAAGATCTCTGACGCCTGACTGGAGCACTTTGAGCAGTCGTACCGAGACCGGAAGTTGCATTGGTCTGTCCAGCGAGAGTCGCGACGAAGATCTGCCCTACGTGAAAAGTAAGAGCATATATTTCGATTTAAAGATAAGGAAAGAGAAGGGAGATTGTATTTTAACAAATAAGGTAACTAGCTACTATTAGTTGGCTACTTAATTTAATTCGAAGAAATTGTTATTAATTGTGGCTTCCGAATATTTTGGAAAGATATATTCGAACATTTTGCCAGCAGCTGCAACCAGTCTCGTGAAAGGTTGACTAATACTAACAATGACTAATTCTAAAACTACCGACTAGAAAAAAGCATAAAACCTGTAGCAAAGAAGCCAAGATGAAAGATACATAAAAAATAAGCCTTTATTTATAAACGCATATACTTTATTAAAAATCATGCGAATTTTGAAAGATGTATTATTTGCAAATGAATAAAATTTCGATGGAAAATTACGTTATATCTTTACAATTTTGGCTGTGTTTTAGTAATAATAATGATTATAAGGATTATCAGTGTGTCATTCGGTTGCTGATAATATCTTCTTCCAGAAGAATATGGATTGTATTCAAAAGTTTCAATGTTATTGCTGATTGCGCGATTTTATATGAAATTACGAACGCTTTGAATTTCAATAGAGATTTTCACAAGCATCTCCTTTTTGGAATCATAAATGGAAGGCATGCGTTTCATCCGGGATGTATCGAAAATGTCATGCATTACTAATTACGTTATAACACGTATAATCAAGTGATTATAATTAGAAGTTCAGCGACAGTGACTGTAGTTTCACTCGTACACTTGGCCCAGGTTTTAGTGGACATAGTCCAAATGAACTAGAGTCGGACTATAGTTTCCCCTGAAATGACGTCAATATTTAGGGTGATCATTTGTCGAGCATCCACAAACAAAAGGTAGAAAATCTGTTGATCCTATTTTCGCAGGTCTTTTAACGAGATACCGAATTCTATTTTGGTTTTGAATAATTTGGTGCGTTTTTCTGACGTAGCGGAAGATAAGGAACAATTTATCGTACTTTTAATTCGCTGAAAGATTTTTATTCCAAAATTCATATTGAGAATGTTAACACGTTAATTAATGTAATATTAATACGAAATACAATTTATAATAATCGTTTTGTAATCTATACACATCAATTAAGTATTGGAATTAGTTTCTTAATCGACAAAGTAACAATATCGGAAGCACAAAATGAAAAATTACAAAATGAAAAAATATTTTTATCCTAATATCGAAAATCTCTTGGAATACGAATAAATCGCATAAATAGTTATCATTAAATTTTTCAACGTCAGATACCAACAATGCAGGTTACAAAACAGACGATGAAACAAATTTCAATCAGATCGCCGTAAACCTTCGTATAAAATTATAAACATTTCCGATTCACGAATGGTTGATCTCGATGCTGGAACAGGGCCAAGTGTGACAGTTCCTTGACCAAACCTTCAAAATATAATAGCACGCTATACTATATATAAACGAAACAAATGTAATATATCACATGCACAATTAAACGAAAAGAAACTCGGATGGCATGATTAAATGCGTACACTGAGCACAGAGAAGAAAACTACCGCCGCGACACGTTGGAAGGGAATCATGATTCTCAAATTAGAATCAAAGGTCCCGACGTTTATCGCAAATTAATTTCAAATATCTCGATGGTCTAAAATTGCACAATAAATATACTATATCTATCTAAATATTTGTAACGTTACTTAAATGTTTTATATGAAATGTAATGGTTAAACTGTTTGATGAATTTTTTAATCATAATGTGCGTACTTCCTACAAACGCCAGAAAACGTGCAAAAATAAACATAGCAAATTGTGGGAACAGCTGATTCCTACAAAGTAGGCCGTTCAATAAATAAACATCCTAGATCGTATTACGGAATTTATAATATTAGATACAACGCTCTGAAAAATCTCTTTCCTAAAAATTGAAGCGCTTAACAACGTCGGAAAAATTGTGAAAGTTCAACAGGATGAAAAGAGTAAATGAATAGTTGCAAACGTAAGTTACTCTATCCTAACAATCGCATGGAAATTATATTGCACGTGGTAAAAGTCGTGAAATGATCAACAACGAGTAAATATCAATTGCACTTTTCTTCAAAAAAAAAGAAAAAAATGAAGAAAAAGGAAGAAACATTAGAATCGTATTATCGTCTGATAAGAGAATAACAATTATTTTGGACTTTAAACATTCAAGCATAGAGAAATTGCAAAAAACTAATCGTAAAATTACAAAGAAAAGTATTACGAATAAAAATTACAAATAAATACTATTGTAACGATTACTTAATGATCGTTTCACAATTATTGACACTATGATAATACACACAAAACGCAGTCAACTATAATACAGGATAATATAATATAACATATTGACAAGTTGCTGACTTCAAACTGTTATCCAATATGGTAGAAGACAAACAGCTGTTGATCTAAATCATCGTCAATGTCATCTCCTAGCTGACTATACAATTGCCAACAAATCAATGTAACAGCAAAACATCAACGATATTATCGTCAGGACGTAACAAAACGAAACAAATTAACGAGAAATTACGAAAGAAAGGGGATGCTGTTACGATTTATGAACGATCGGCCGAAATAAGTGACACAATTCCAACGAAATATATAACGATCGTGTAACGACAAGCAAACGCGTGACATCACCTACAACACCTACGACACCTGTACTTACCTAAGCTCTGGTGGAAACACCTCTCTCGTGTTGAGTTATTTTCGTTTGCCTTGCTTATTCGCCTCCCTCCAACATCCTCGTATATCCACAAATTCAAAATTCAGTCGGCGTCGGGACGCGAGTCATCTCGTATGCCCTACTTTTTTTACGAGCCTTGAAGTCACCAGAAAAAAATAAAAAAACCTTGACATTTTTTTAATTTCTTCCTTGAAACGCTACTCGCCAAAGTAACAATTTCGCGAAAGTTCGTATAAGGAATAATTTTATCGAATCATAGCTTTTGTATTTCTCGATGATGATTCAAAATCGATTCGTGAGCAATATCATTAATCGAGAGAAGGAGAATGTGATTTTTATCGCTGAAAAACTGTAATGAAACGTGAGGTGAAATTAAAACGAGGATGAAGCCTCACGATCATGGAATCGTCGTGAACGACGATGAAGACACGACGATTTCTCGTCTGAGACGATCGTGGTCTGATAAGGACTGCTTGATCATCGATTTTTTGGAATATTTGTATGGACATAGAGGTCAGCTGGATTTGTGTAAAATTACCTGAAACCTGTAACTGTGAAAAGTGTGCTGCAGAATAATTTAATGTTGTTGACACTCAAAAGTTTAGAGCATGTCATAAATTCAAAAGAAATAATAACTTTCTCGAGTAAAAATGAATAATTCCTTTACAATAATACCATTGTATATTATTGAAACTGTAACATATAATTAATTATATTAGAAATGACATTTATCGTTATAATATTCTTATTTGTCAGAAAAATGTACGAAAAAATGTATTTCGTTTAGAAAGCGAGGAGTGCTCCAAACTTGTTATATTTGTATGAAAATTTTATGAAAATTGAGAGGTAGATGGACCAAAGAGTGAGAGTAAATTGTTTCCTTTAGATGTTCCAGGACCAATTACGAGCGAACCGGTGGTGGTTGACGGAGGAAAGAACTGGTTGTCTTTGAGTTGGGGAAAAGCAGAAAGGAGAGGACCAGCGCCTGTCATCGCATACAAAGTCGACGCTTGGTTGCTGGGCAGTGACGGTGGTGCACGATGGGTCGAGGTATCGTCGATATTATTTATCGTTCTTTTAATATCAGGTCTTGAGAAGTCAAGCAGTAAATGCTAAAAAAAAAGAATTAAATTACAATGTTAAAAACTAAAGTTTAAGAAACCGTTAACACTATTTGAAGATCAGCTGATAGAATCTAGGTGAAGTTTAGAGTTCATTTTCGAAAATTGTGCAACATTGAACACGATGAACTTCTTGACAGTTGGAGATCTGATACTTATAGACTACGATGAATCTTTGCGTAGTAACATAAATCTTTTCTCTGTTACAATCTGCCACTCTTTAAGGAATCTATATAGTAAGAAATACCTCTGTTACTTTAACTTGTAGCCAAACCATACTAACAAATCTTGATCATAAGTTTCTTTTATTCCTGCAGTCTCGTACGTCCCTGGTCTTAATTTGACACATTGTGATACATGTAAAAACACGGTATTTCGTAGAAATTTCCCTTGCAATTAATGAAAAAGCGGATTAAATGTATTTTTCTTTTACGTGGAAAATTTGATCATAGATTTCCAAAGTTTTATAGTACTTTTAATAAAATACGTATCTTATTGCTTGAAAGCACACGGTTTGCTATATAAGGCGTTAACTTTGTCCATAATTTCCTCAAATTGAAAATTTTGTCACTTGTATCGGTTTTCCTCGTTAATGAACTGCATGGACAATCTCACATCCGAATGAATCGAAATTTCATTTCTTTATCTTCAATTCTGTTTCGCGACCAATTTTCTTATTTCATCAAATCAAATTGAGAAACGAGATTAAATTGATTTCACTATCAGCTGGGTATGACACCAATCAACGCGTTCGACGCGTTCAATCTGAAACCCGGCGGCGAGTACAAGTTCCAAGTAACGCCAAGGAACCGTTATGGATGGGGCGAGTCCGTCACTATGACGAATTCCGTCAAAGTCAGCGAAATCGTCGATCTTCCGGAGTTCACGAAGATTTTGCCAGGTCAGCTGAAAGTGCTCGAGGGGGCCACAGTCAAATTGGAATGCGAGGCAAGTGCGCTATTATTAGTCAATCGTTCGTTTCCTGCTTTTATTCTGGTCTATTTACTATTAAATTCAATACACGTACTCGATGCATGTTTACGATCAAATAGAAACCTCGAAAAAGGATGTAGAGCACATTCGAGTACCATAGAGGCTAAATTGACCAACTCCGCTTTTATTAATTTTCAATTTCATTGCATAAGTACGTTATTAATGACTAATTCTCGAAAAACAAATTATCTACTTGCACGAGTTCATTTATTTCGAGAAGATCACATTCCACAATTAATTTAAAAGAAATAGCATTTATTTGCAACATCATTTTTCCTTCTTTTTAATTTATAGAGTTGACCAACGCGGCTTTTGAGCGGCTCAATTAACAGATCTTGAGAAAAAGCGGAGTTTTAATTATTTTGTTTCATAAGTTTCAAATATCTAACGTGCTTCTTGCGTTCAATATTACATCGCCTTCCGACGAAATATCTGCAACTTGTGTGCATTAAAACGAATTACAGAAACGAATTAGAATCCTACTATATCGTCGATTCAACTTTCATCAAAATTTGCTACAGATCCTCATTCGAGGTTTCCATACTATTTGTCAGAATCTTGCGAGAGATTTATGAATCTGTGTAAAATTTTATAGATACGGGCTGATTCGAAGGTGGACATAAAATGGTACCACGAATCGATGGAGATCGATCCCAACGGTGACCCTAGATTGTCGATTTATCACAGTGCAACCAGGTGTTGTTTGACGATTGAAAATGTTCAGGAAATCGACAGTGGCAGATACGTTTGCGAGGCGGGTAATTCGATTGGAAAGGTTTCATCGTTTGCTAGGGTACTCGTTGTTAATGATCCGAAGATCATTGAGGCTGATGAGAAACTTAGATCGAGGTATGAGTAATCGATATGAAATCAATGTCTAAATTAACAGAAAATTTACGTAACAGTTAATTGTAAATATTATAACAATACTATGGAATTTTGTTTATTCATTTATGAGGAATTTCAAGCATTATACAAATATGTAGGAAAATGATGTATAAAAATATGTCACATATCCATAGCAAAATATTTATTGAGACAGGTTCTATTTACAAAGCGAAACCTATTTAAGTTTCATATTCTATTGGATTCTCTATATTTCTATAATTTTCTTTCTATTTCTATCGTGAGTGTTAACAAACTATAAATTTGCATAAACCTTAGCGGTCTATTTATCACTCTTTCGCAATATTATAATTAGATTTTCTAATTTCAATAAGCGAAGATGGGAAATCGCAATGAGGAAATTTCATTTAGAATCAGCGAATGATAACCGATTATCGATTTTTATCTAATATTACGTAACACTGTGCACATATGTAAATTTTCGATCTTGTTTCTTTATATTTCTCTAATCTCTGTTGGAATAATTCTAAATAATTTAAATAATTTTAATTATTAAAATGAAACTTTCGCGTTGAAACGCAGAGGCTTGGGAGACGAAACGGAAGACAGACCACCGCAATTCACAATGAGAATTCGTGATAGAAGAGTTCAAGCATCTTTTCCAGTTAGACTCACGTGTCAAGTAACAGGATATCCGGCTCCAGAAGTCACATGGTATAAGGATGCCGAAGAGATTCGACAAGATGGTAAATATCCTTTGCCAGTGTTTTTCTAGTTCGTAATATTTTCAACAGATTAAAAGTATTCCTACTTTCTCGAAGAACGTCACGTATTCTGGAACAATGATTCGAACTTCCACACCCTGGAGATTATTCACTCCATGTTGGAAGATTCCGGCTGTTACATGGTTATGGCAAAGAACGCGAGTGGTTCGGTGTCCTGCCGATGTATCCTGGTAGTAGACAAAGGAATTCGCGCTTACATTGCTCCAGAATTCCTGTGTGGCCTTGACGCTGTTTATACCGTGAAACTAGGCGGAGATTTGCGGATGACAGCTCAAATAGAAGCTTATCCCAGTGTTGGCATCGTATGGTAAATATCCACTTAGCAATCAAGATATCGACAAAATTTTCACGGTTTAATAATACTATAAAAATGACAAAAGAGTAATTTCCATAATAATAGTAAAATAATAAGCTTGAGAAGCAGTTGATCAAGGACGAGATATCTGGCGACGTAATTTGATTTATGTAACTCTAGATAAAGCAGATACTCGTCTGATTTTTTTTCTTTTTTCTCTCTAATTTTAATGTTGCTTCAACATCGAGGATCATTGGCAACATCGTCTAAAATTATAATCGTTTCATAATATCTAAGATTCAATATCGTTTTGTACAAAAGAGAAATAAAACACAGTTATTTTAATCCTTGTACATTCGAGACGACGATATATCTCAATTCGAATACATTTTTATCTGAATCTGTGGACAAGATATCTTGTTAGATTAATGAAAGAACACGGGAAATATTTGAAGCGTAAATGATATTCTTGGATATTAATGGATGAGACTTTAAATCAATAAAATAATTGATCGAAATATCGAAATATGTCATCGACACGTATCGATGCCGAAGATTGAATCTTAAAACTGAATCATCCGTCTAGGCATCGCGACGGAATTCGTTTACGTCCAAGCAGAAGAGCAGTAATGACCTTGAACCACGATGGTACCGTCGAGCTGTGCTTGGCCAAGGTCACTCAAAGGGATGCTGGCGTTTATTGTTGTACAGCTACAAACGAGGTTGGCTTTGCCGAGACTTCAACGAGAGTATCCATTATTGGCACTGAAACGCAAGATGACGAGATGTCCGTTGAAGGAGTGCCAACTGTAACGATCGTGTCCACGCCAGACATACCGTAAGTTCTGTATAACAATCAGTCGAATGAAGATCATTTTACATTTACATAACTGAATTAATTGTATTTGCTCTTGATAAAAATTTGTAGATACTCGAAGGAACCTCTTTTCGTCACAAAACCACTGTCTACCGAGGCGATTGAAGGCGACAATGTTATTATATCCTGCGAGGTGGTGGGTGATCCGAAACCGGAAGTGATGTGGCTGCGCGATTTTCTCAGGGTAAGATTTTTTATTCAGTTTTTTAAATCTTACATAATTTTTATATTTAAAATAAATAATTTTGTTCAAACAATCTGGATACTGTTCGTATGCTTATCTCTGATTTTAAAATCACAGTAAACAACTATTATTAGATTGCGGATGTTTATGATTTTAAAGATGCAGAAATATATAAGATGCATATGAGAGACATTTAATTTACAAATGTAAATAATCTACACGAAGGAAATTCAACGATGTAAGGAATTTGCATTTCTTAAATGAAACTTTATATCAAAGACTTGGATGGAACTTAATTTAAAAGATGAAACGAAAAAGTAAGCTTACTTACTTTAATAGACGAAACAAATCTTTGTTTAGATTACGAGTGCTTTAATCTGTTATAAATGATACATTTTTGTAAACATCCGTACTCTAATAGTTATAGCTTCAATCCCCATGTTTGGAAGCTCTTCTCACCCCTGGTTGGTAGGTACAATCATCGGTAGAAAAGAAATGCGTATGAAATAGTATTTCTTCCTATACCATCTCCCATATAAATATCGTTCAAATTTACATATCGAGTATATACCGATTCCATAACGATCGAGAAAAGTGATAAATGACAAGCAGCGATAAAAACGTGGAAAAAGGTTTTACGAAGCACGTTCGCCACGTGACCAGCATGAAACTTAACTCTGCGCTTTCGAACAAATCAATGACTCAACTTTCCTTCGGTCTTTACCATTTATCATCCTTCGTCACCAGTAGCCCCCAATCTTCTTAAACAATGTCGATCAAAAATTGAAAGAAAAATCGTAAAAATCCAGGCTCGAGTCGATCTTTCGTACAGATCGATTCGTATCAGATAGACATCTACGGATCGGCGGGTGGTTGATCGAACGGACAGGGAACGATGGAGAAAAAGAAAGAGAGAAACGTTGTGCAATTGGTGAAATGACGTGTCCCTAATGCCGAGTTGATCCATGATGTGGGTCAAGGTGATTGCGAAAAAGAAATGACAACGTAACATACCGCATTATGCCCATAAATGGGCCAAGCATTATATGCGTCGGGGAAACGGCATTGATATCAGACGGCTCTTTAAAAGGTAATAGTAAGTTACGTGAGGTTAGACACCCGGCTTCGGGAGAAAGAGAGAAATTTATTGCTCAATCGCGTGGAAGGTCCCAATGACAATGGGAATCGTCCAGGTCCCAGGGAATCCTGTTACTGCGGTCAGTGCAGTCTGATCACTGAACGGATGAAACTACTTCGAACTACACTGGCGTTCACGAGTGCTGAGACACCTGTTACACAGCGGAGTGAAAATCATGGCGCAGTGGAAAACATTAGTCAAGATTTTGAGTTGAGAATTTGAATTTGACGCATATTTCAATTTTTGAACGTATCATACATTTAGTTTCGTAGTTGATCGAAGTTTAGTTTCATAATTAAGTGAAAATTTCCTCGATACTTTTTCATGACTTGGAAAAAAATAATGAATTTTTTGCAACGATAGATGCAAAATACTATTTTATAGAACATAACAGTAGATTCACTTAGGTTACTATGATTCTCAATATAGTTTTATGCGAAATGTGATTAATTGGGATTTTCAAGAAAACGATTAATTGATCGAAATTTTGTTTTCGCGCAAAATTAAGTTTGAGATACGCACAGAAACAATTTGTTGAAACTATTTATTGCAATTTTTATAATAAATTAATAATATTGTGTTACCCGTCCCCTCGCCTATCGTAGTTTAATCACCAATGGCCCAAAATTCCATTGAAAAGTTTAAGATGAATTAAATGGAAAATTTCGAGAATCTGAATTATGAAGTCATTCACACAGCAATCGTATGAATATCAAAACAATGATCGAAAAAATGCGACAGATATAGAAGACGCGGAAAAAAATTAATTTTATCGTATCAAGTCGATAAAACTCGTATGAATTAAAATAAATGTTTCAATAATTTCATAATGTATTTTTACTTTTTTTTTTCTTCTTTAACTTTAAGTTATGCAAGTGTCCTAATACTTGTGAACAGTGTTGTACTTTGCATAGTCGTCTACTTCATGTTAATAATGCTATCTGAAAAGCTAAATCAAATTTTATTGTACTACTATTGACAAAGGGAAAAAATGGCCCAATTCGATGTAATAAACGTTTACTGGATTGATAGAAGTGATACGAAAGATTTGATGAAAGAATATGTTACTGTTGTTATTTCTGTATTTAGAGGTAGGATCACAATAGCTATTATTTTATTCTTTGGATAAATCTATCACACCATTTTGAGCCGAAAAATCTTCATTGCACTTTTTTACATGGACTACGGATAAAAACAAAAGAATATCTTAAACCTATGAATTGAATCTGTCGATTATATCTAGAACTATCTTCTAGTTATTATTTATTGTAACTAGCGCATCTGCATATGGATGGCGAGCGCGAACTCACGTTATCATTTTCAACAGTTACTGCAAGCTACTGTCAGTTATATTCCATTCACGTGTTCATACGAGTTTCGTACGAACTCTTCCGAGTTTATTCTGGCGATAGCACGCGCGAAACTACGGTCAACGAATGCTAATTAATAATAATTTTAAACACGTTGACGTCATTCTAGCGCTGAATCGTCATCGTCACTGTCTGACGCTAAGCATTCCTTAGAAACAAAATGAAAAATGACCGGAAGATCTTGTGCTAATAATGAGATTTTTTAATTAAGTACCATACCTATGTCCTTTGAATGTTCAATTACTTAACTCTCACGTTATAAATATTATATATACATATATGTGTGTGTGATTATTATTTGTATAATATATAATGTGTTTACATTGAAAGGGGCACGAAAATAATAATAGATAAATAATACGAAAAATGTATTTGTCAACAAGTAAAAGCATAAGTTGCTAATATGTAGTCAAAAAGGAAACCGGAAGTGATTGGTAACCGGAAAAAACAGGCGTATATGGTATCCGCGTGACAAAGGGATATCTGCATTATCGAAAAGCGTAGAGAGAAGAGGCTCCCCACTTATCCTGACGAAGCCGACTTTCTTCGTCGATGGATCGGTAGTGCAATAGCACAAGGCGGCAAAACAGTCGTCGCGTGTCTTTGGCGAACGAATAGCCACTCGTCCTCCTACAATTCCTCTGGATCGTAGCTTCTAAGATCGATAAGTGACATGGATATTTTTTATTTCGATTATTTTGAGTACTCGTTGAAAATCTCCTCGCTAAGAAAGTGGCATTTATCTTTCGGACGCTAATTCTTCGTATCGCTGACTCCTTTATTTCGGATTTGGATATATTCGATGTGGAAATTCAGAACGTAAGCAGAAACTCATCTTTTATACTTTTTATAATATTCTTGTATTTTTTGTAGCGTTATCTATTAAAATCTTTCCGCTGGGTTTTTCTAACACTTCTTGAAAGCTCGAAGAATTAGAAAAATTACTTGTAAGAATCAGTATGTGCATGAATTTACTGTCGTATAAATGCATTCTTTTTAGAGCTGAGATATAAAAAATTCTTTCAAGAAATTTACGTCATTTTAGAATATTTTTAGTGATCAATAATCGAACCTATGTATATTTTTTTATAGTAATTTCATAAAGCTTCGTTTTGAATCTTCGTACTAAATTTCAAGTTGCGTAGTGAATGTAGTGCTTGATAAGAATTAGCTTCTCTTTCTAAAATGCGATTCACATTTGTCAATTTTACTGTCGCGTTTCTACTTTTTGAAATATGATCAATTTTCTTCAGTACTTGACACCCAATTTACATAAATCTGTCAAGTCGTTTTTACGTAGTTTCCATCTAATACCTTTGTTTTCTTTTCTACTTGAGACCGCATAAATCCATGAAACCATTCATATAAATATTCGCACCTTCTTTACAAATGTTATTAGATTTTTTTCTTTACTTGACACCTATTTTGCATAAATTTGTCATATTTAGTATCTAATAGCTAAACTGCAGACACTTATACATTTATGGGAATATATCGTCATCATTATATAATACCCTCATGGGAATATTATTGAAATATATATAATAACATATCAAATATATAAATATATAAAACATCGAAAGAATAAAACAAACTTTTATTTAAATCTCACTTCTTTAAAAACAAAAGTTGAATACTCGTAAAGGTATAAATTTACACAAATATCTACACTATACTAATATTAACACACAATATCTATGAAGATATTCTTCTCTGGTAATAATATTACTCTTATACTTCCTCCATTCGACGTCTAATTCCCATAAATCTGTCTTACTTGATATCATTTTCTCATCTAATGATAATACCTACAGTTCTTATTTTTATCGATAAAACTATCGTTCGAACCACAACCAATTTATTGAAATATCATCGAGGATCTAATCGGGTTGTAAGATCTCAAAGCCGTGATCTCCGTGACGTGAGTCATCCATCGATCTCAGCGGAGCTCGTTAGGACATTCATCGAACTGGTCGACGCTTAAGCGCGAATGTCAGCGCCTGTTCGCCGTAATGTTGGCCGAGTCCGAGTTTCCTCTCTCGTTCTTTCGTCCCGTCGTCGATCGGAGGGACGCGACGCGTCGCGACTGCGAATGTGCACCGCCAAATACGTCCAAGTTTGTTTTCAGTGCAGCTGCAGCTGCTAAATGGGGATAAACGAGTCGCGATTTCGCGATAGGGATCGATGCTCGTTGATCAAAAAGTTCTGGATACCGTGAGAGATTATGTTTTCAACGTCACGATTCCTCTTTCCTTTATCGGATGAATATATTAGATATACAAATATATTTAGTAAATGATATCTAATAATATTTTTAGTTGCTAAATATATATATGAATATTGACATCACAGGGGATATAACATAAGTGCAAACAACTTCTGGAGGTTCGTTCAAAATGATTACATTGATTTTAATAAAAAAAAGTATGAATTAAGTATATTGTTAAGAAAGTTACGAATAATATCCCGTGAAGAATATTAATTTTCTGTCTAAGATTTATCAAAAATGTCTGTTTATTTTTATCAGCTATTCAGTGAAAAATTCATTTTAATAAAAACATGGTCGAGAATTGATTTTTGTTTAAGTGTAGAAGAATGTAAAAATAGTGATTTGTTAATTCTTCGTTCGAGTTTAATTAAAATTCTTACCATGAATTTTAATGAAAACATCAATTTATTACTTAAACATATACTAGAAAACATTGAAAATAATACTCTAGGAAAATATTATCTCTATGCGTGGATGATTAAAAATTCTTCCACGAATTTCTAATATTAACAATACAGTTTTTTAAATATATTATTTATGTATATCTTAGAACAGCCTAGAAATAATACTCTATTAATCCATAAAACAGAAATATTCTCGGAAACTCGGAAAGTTTCTGCTCTCTATATGTCCACCAGCAAACAGATTTCTTGTATGTCGACAATCTGTTTTACACGCGTAAATATAGATCTATATAAGATGACATTGCAAGAAGTCCTTGCAGTAGCCGGCTCTGCTTCGGTTTATGGCGCCTCTCTTCCGTAACGGGAAGTGTCGTCCGCATAAATTTCATCGTAGGCGAACCGCGACAGGTGAAAGACAGATGGGTCTCAGAAGGTCCATTATGTCACGATTCGAGTTCGAGCATTAGAAATACTGAAAACTTCATTTCGTGATGACAACTATAAATCAAAGTGCTATAAATCAAAGTCAGTTTCGGTGTTCAGCACGTGACAAAATTTTTTACAAACATCGAAACCCGTAATATGTATTTCGAACATGACATATGACAGGGGTCATATTGAACGGAACTAAATCAGAACTGGACAAATAAAATTTATTAACGACAGAGAGAAGTATTCCGAGGAATATTAGAGATGTCAATTCCGGAACAATTAAATGTAACTTAAAGCGCGTTGAAACGCTGGATGTTCAGATTGGTTCGGTCGAAAAAGGAAACAATCGAGCCTTTCTTTCTCAACGACCTTAATTTTCGAGGGTTTAAAAAGGGCGTGTCTGGCGAAGAGACGCGCAATTAGTAATGAAAAAACGGTAATATGCGTTGGCACTCGTGTCATACGAGCAACGAGATCAGTCTCGAACGATCTGTTCAACTTTCGCTCCCTATATGGACTAGAGCCCCGACGAAGACGTTTCCCATCTTACTTTTATCAACTGCCCTTCCTTCTCTTTCTACCTGACTTTGCCTCTATGTATCTAGAACATTTTTTTCAACTGGATTTTAACCCCGGATTCGTCAAGCTGTTAAATTTATGAAGAATTTCTGTTACCGAAAAAGAGACACAACGCCATAAGAAATATTAAAAAGCTTTGCAAATGCAGCAAAAGATTTATAAAACAGAAGATTATGTAGAGAAACAATGAAAATAATAATTTCTTTCTCAGAAACCACAGAAAGAATAAAATGTAAAAGTATTGCAAGTTTTCCAAACACGTAGCGAAATGCTTACAAATTTGTTGATTTTGTAAACAATCGATAAAAATAATGGGTAAATGATGGTTTAGCATTCGATCACAAGGGGTGACCTCAATGTGGGCGTAAATGACGGAAATGTCGGTATTCAGGTCGAGGATGTACTTCGAGATCACCTCTCATTAACAGGGTAAAGTTCTTTTGGACTTAAAACTTCGTGGCGTTTCTCTTTTCTTCTTCTATGGCTCTTCCAGCACGAGTTTGCGTTGGATATTTATACACGCACTCAGATTACGTGTTATCGAAGTCAGCAATAAAAATTGCGTTTAGTAGCGTGAGATTCCAGAGTGCGTGTGGATAAGAGCAACGAATACATATTCAAGTTCTTGGTGGCGCTATTGAAATGCACTCGAACGTAAAGAAAATACCAGAACGTCGTTTAGTCATCTAATACGTTTACTGTAAACGTTGCTTTATTTGTGAAGAAGAAATTAATATTTTTACACAGACTGATGAATTTGTGATTCGTTCTGAACCTGCTGAAGAAATACATAATATACACGGTTCATACAACTTGAGTTTCTATCCTATCTATGATCTCCATCTATGATTCAAATAAGAGCAGTTCGTGTTCAGATAAGTAGATTCAGTCGGCAACAATCAGACACTGAACTTTCGCTCCATTAAATGGGACTCTACTGTATTTCAAATTCCATGTTCTACATTCTCCAGCGAATCACTAAATTATTCAGACTTAATCGAGAATGTAAGAAAAATTTGTGGAATATTTAGAACTTTTCAATCCCACGTAACAAGGACCTTTTAATATTTTTCATTTAGAAATGCACGGTTAATCTTTTAGGATTTTGTTACTTGAAAATCTCAACTATATAGAAAGTTCTTTATGTTATCTTATTACTTCATACATTTTTGCCAAATTCTCAATTGTATCAATAATATCGTGAGCCACTCTCTGTTTCCAACTTCTTCAACGTTTCTCAATTTATATTTTATTTCCAATTTTCATTCTTTTACAGCCTGATTACTACAGGGACGCAGCCCACTTCCGGCTGGTCGGCGAAGGACCTCAGTATCGGCTGGAGATACCGTACGCGAAACTCGACTTTACGGGAACGTATTCCGTAATAGCGCGGAACTGCCATGGGGAGGCCAAAGCCGTGATTTCTTTGCAGATCTACGCGAAAGGTAATGTTTAGCATTCGAAAGAAGCATGGACGATTTGCTTAGACGAAAGGATAATACGTGTATCGTGCTTTCAGGTCAAGGCAAAGAGGAGAAAATGAAGAAATCAGGGGTCACACACGGGTAAGTGGTACATATCCAGATTACTACGTAGATAAATCCTGTTACATGACGCGACACGTGGCCAGCTCCACCACGTTTTATGAAACAACGGCTAATATTGACTAATATCTCGATCGTATTTACTAAATGACGCTTGTGAATTTTGATTGGCAGAAAGGTGCTGACTTTGCCGATAGTTACGAGGGAGCTGCGAGATCTGAGATGTTGCGACGGCGATGCTGTTACCCTTGAATGCAAAGTACACGCTACTCCCGAGGCGCCATTGGTGCGTTGGGAACGTGGAGGAAAGGTAAATATTAATTGTTAACTAAGAAACATTTTCATATGTGGTTATGAAATTCACTGAATGGTATAATGTGAAACGAAAATTAAACTCTATAATACATACATATAAATGTAGTATAATATAATCTAATAGTTAAATATTCATATACATCCGTATTTTTATGGATACTTTTATGCAATTCAAGAGATATAATCTAAATAGAAATTTATGTTATCGTGTGAATTTGAAATTCATATAATTTTACTTTAGAGATACATTTTGTATGTTTTCATATATTACACTATACACTCTGTACATTTTTGAATATTTGAATTTCCCATAATTGCATAAACATTTACAGTCTAATAATAACATTCCATATACCACATTATGCCATTATACATATAAGAGATTAGAGATATTCTATGTATCATTATTTCATTCTATACGAATTTAGAAATATTCCATATATTCCATATATTGTTATTCCTTGTGTTAAAATTATATAGCCCATCCGGGATATTGTATTATATATGTGTTAATATCCCATTATACTGTATGAACTAATACTATAATAATAATAATATTAAAATACATACATACAGAAAAATAAAGAAACTGCGAGTTCGCATAAGATTGTATCGTCTCTGTAATGATAATTCTCACCTGCTTGTAATATGCATATTCAGATTCTACAAATGGGTGGCGATTTCTCCGCTGACTTTGATGGAGAAACCGCGCGTCTGTGCATCCAGCACGTTTATCCGGAAGACGAGGGCGAATATACATGCGTGGCATATAACGACCTTGGAAAAGCATTCACGTCAGCCTGCCTAATAGTGGATGGTAATTTCGTGTTTAATTCATGATCGTTTAATAAGGCAATATGGAAACGTCAAGTGATACAAATACGTGAAACCTTCGGTTTAAGTGTTATTCAATTACCACTGTATCTGCAAAGTAAATCGTGTCTCGAGTGCAGCCAGATTCTGATTTTATTGAAGTTTCTCGCGATAAGAAACATGTTTGCTACCTACGTTCTTGAAATACGTGTCAGAAATATGGAAAGCTGCCTGTTTGTAAGTCATTTTGTTTAAATACGTTTTAGTGCCCGAAGGGAAAGAGAATGTTTTGAGCCAAAGATTGACGAGGCCCGCAGGACTTCTATCGGCCGGATCGACGCCGAGATCGACGCCACGCTCGACACCGATCAGGAGTTTGTCTCCTGCAGTTTCCCGTAAGCGTAAAAAGAATAGATCGTGTGAAACAATAATAATAAATTACTAATGTAACAAAACAATAAACTTTCGGAAAGATTTAACTCGTAATTGGTAAAATGAAGTCTGTCGGACTCCTGCAATTTTTATTTCCATGATAACTTGTAATCGAGTGCTGTACACACAAGTACGTATTAACGGTATAATTTAACTAAAATAATTAAATAAAGATAATTTAAACAAAGTAGTAACTATAATCCCGTAATACTAACATTTTTTTATTTTTTTATGTATCCATCTTTGTCCTTTCAGTTATTTATTCTCATCGAAGCAATTACGAGTTAATTTAATTTCCATAAATATATTTGACCTAATAACAAAATTTACGTTGACTCACTCAAACGGTGGTGATCAAACTCTTGAGTTGAATGTTGGAAAAAAAAAGGTTTACGTCGCTTGTACCGACCAACTGTTTAAATTGAAAGAAAAATGTGACAAAATGGAACAATTACAGATGGTCGAGAATTAAGGTCTCCGCAGCTTCTTCCACGAAGTAGGTCGATGTCAAGACGGCCAAAGATCAGTCCACCGAAATTTTACGCAGTTCCGCACAATCGCGTGGTCGAGGAGGGGGAAACCGTGCGATTCCAATGTGCTGTAGTTGGCCACCCGTCACCATGGGTGAAATGGGACAAAAATGGCATAATTGTCACGCCGACTGCTAGAATTTCGATAAAGGAAAGAGACGACGTAAAGATATTGGAAATCGTCGAAGTGACCCAAGAAGACGCAGGACTGTACAGAGTGATCGTGGAGAATGATTATGGTCGTATCGAAGCCAGTGCCCGCCTGGAAATAATTAGTATGTAAATTGAGATTATATTTTATCGTATTCTTTAAATTACGGTAAACTTGCTGATGTGACATTATCAGATAAATTGGCAATTCTCTATTCAAATACATCGCAACTACATAGTCACGTAATTATGATGTGTATACGTTAATTTAAGTTACGAGAAAAATGGGCATTTCCTTTTTACACAAACATTCGAAAAACTGAATAGGATTACCTGTTATTTCATTCTTACAATTTTGATAATTTGTTCAAAAAGATCGTCAATTACTTGGGTCGGTTGCCAGAACAATCAGAACTAGGAGCGCATCGCCTAGAACGTACCCATCTTTTAGCCGAAGCCTCTTAGACACAACTAGCAGAATAAATGGAAGATTGTACCTCGATTGCGGTATTAGAGGAACGCCTAGTCTAACACCAACGTGGTTCAGGTAAAACAAAGAAAGTTCCCTTCTAAAACATTATTACATAATCATTTTTGTGAAAGACTTCCAATACACAATTATGTCTGAACAATTGCCATTTCTTTACGCGTACAGACTTTTTCAGATTTTTCTGTGATTTATCTATTTCTGATTCGTTTAGATTTAGAGATGCATTTTAGTTTTTCACGCGTGTTTCGTGTAACAAATAACGTAGTCATAAATCTCGGAGTGTCTAAATGGTCATGCGACAATGGCCGAACATCTAACGATTTCTGCATCAAGCTCGAATTCTGTAGAACTTTTTACAGAATTTATTACACTTTACCTATGTAGAATAAGACTTCCTTTATTCCTATTTCAAGGATAAATCGCGTCGACGGTGACGAAGAGAGGAAGCTTTAAAAAGTTTCATAGTTCATAGCATAGTTCGTAGCATAGTTCCCATGTTGCGTTTACGTATCTAATTTGTAATCACAATTTATTCAAAGCATAAAGTATCAAAGGATCAAATTTCCAGAAATGGACGCCCGTTGGAACGATCGATTCGAGTAAAAAGGTACTTCGACGGGACAACTGCGAAAGTCGAAATTTTGAAAGTGAAAGCGAGCGACGCGGGTGAGTACACCTGCGTGGCAACGAACGTCCTTGGTTCTACAAAGAATTCTTGTCAGGTAAATAATCTTAGACATATGCTAACCACGTGGCATAGACATATGCTTCTGAATTCTATTCGTTTCTCAACGCGACATTACCTTCTTGTAATGGGTAATAATTATTTTCGTAATTGCTTCTTCGATAACAGGTGACCGTTCTTGATTCTCATAATCCGTCTACGTGCGACAAAGATCCACCGAAATTCTTACAGTCTCTTCCAGAAGAATCGATCGTCATGGAAGGTCACTGTTACGAACTACAGACGAGACTTGCGGGTATAGTAAACATAAAAATAATGTTAGCTCGACGAACAATATAAGTTGGCACTTATCGTAAACTATTGTATAATTTTTGGTGCTTTCCATCTTTTGTTACGAGCGTCTCTTGAAGCCAAACTAAACAACTCCATCTTTTTGTAAATTTCTTTTCATTTCTTGACTGTACGTGATTAACGCTCAATTTCTCAAAAAAGGAATTATTTGTTTCTATAAGTTTATTTATCGCTAGGAGATATCGTAAATATTCGCAAACTTCAAACTAAATTATTATCGTGAGTTTTCTCTATTTCTCAATTTATGAAGTCGATCAGTGCGACTTCTGAGTAACTACATCTCCCGTGAATTCTTTCGACTTTTAAAGGATGAAATCAATTGCGTCAATTAATATAAATGGTTGATTATATAATTCAACGAACATTAAATCATGTTTTTCAGGTACACCGCCTTTTTCGGTGACTTGGTTAAAGGACGGTCGTGAGATACCTGACAACGATTACCATAAATACGTCATATATGGTGACGGTGGCGTCGCACTAAGATTGTCCAATGTTTGTCCACAAGATGCTGGCGAGTATACTTGTCTCGTTCGCAATAATTTCGGAGAGGTGTCTAGCAACGGCCTGTTTGCCGTTCAAGGTACATTTTCATCAATAAAATTTATTTTTAGAAAAATTTTAATCTTCCACACTTACAGACAAGGTACCTTGTCTATAAGACTAAGACTTTGAATTTTTGTCCAAATTTATATTTTTGAAAAAATATTTAAAAAGGTAAAACCTCGTTTGGAAAGTGTTTTACCTATAAAGTATACAAAGCACTATACTTTGGATGTTTTACATATTTTTTCATATTCTGCGTAGTCTACATAATTTTGCACTTTCAAATTTCCTATAAACAGATAAAATGATGTGATGTAATTCATGCAATACTTTAGACCCATGTCTCGTTCATTAGTCTTTTCATATTTAACATTTGATACCTCTTTGATACTTTTCTATACGTTTCTTTTAAAATCTGACCTATGTAACAACTTATAATTTCGATACGAAGGTGTTAAAAAATATTCTACTTTGTGCACAAGATTACAAAGGTATTCCGAAATTGGCACCGCAGTTCACGAAAACACCTGTGTCGGTCATTACACCGAAAGGTGAGACTGCCTGTTTCTGTGCTCGGGTGCAATGTGGAAAACCCATGGAAATCACGTGGACGATCAATGGGAAGGACATCAGAGAAAATTCAAGGTGCAAGGTGCGTCAATTCGTCTAATTTAAGAAACTTCGTTTATCAGTTTTGTAATTTGTTAATTTCATTCGCTATTCATTTCTCATTTATAATATCATATTTCTGGTTTTCTATTTAGGTTGAAAGAGACGATAACGTTAGCATTCTTAGGATACACGATGTACAGCCGCGAGATATCGGTGAGATTCGATGCATCGCATCCGTGACTGGTAAAGGACCGTCGATTAGTTGCACAGCAGAACTACGATTGCAGCGAACGGTACAGAATTTCGAAGAATCGAGACGTCACGATACGCTGGAAATTAACAAGGAAAAACCACCAAAAGCTGTTAATTGTAGCCGTAACAATTCTCTGCGAAAGACGAGAAGAGACGTTCTCACTTCCCCTCGAAATCAATTACACGAGTCTCCTATGCGAATCAGATCATCCTCGTTGCCTCTTAGATCTACTTCAAGTCCTAAACAACTGTCTCCTGCACCCGCGAGGAAGAATATTCTTCAAAGTCCGTTACTCGATACCAGGAAAACACTGGCGACCAACAAAACGAATAAAAGGAAAGTTCGCGGCTCGAAAAAGTTGGAACGTAAAGTTACTCAACAAGTGCGCTACAAATCGAGTGAACACAGGATTTCGTCGTCTTCAGACGAGGAACAAACAAAAGATATTTGTAAAGAAAAATCTTCTGAAGTATCGAACGAAAAGATATCAAAATTAGTTGAAAACAAAGAAGAATGTATAACGAGTTCAACAGAGGTTTCTGATCCGTGTAAGACTGGTAACAATGCGAAACAAATTCAGGATAACTATAATAAACACGATAATACACCTATAATATGCATGGAAAGCGCTCTGCAAGAGTTGGAGGAGGATTCGATTGTAAGGAAGGAAGAAATCGTAACGAAGGAGGAGGAGAAAGTTACTATTAGGTCGGAGGAATTTGTGGCTGCCAGTATTGTAAAGGTACCAGCTGACGTCACGGTTTTCCGAGGAAACAGAGTAGTCCTCAGGGTCACGTATCGAGGTCATCCGGAACCAGTCGTCAAGTGGCTTCGAGCAGTGAGTATCATTTATATCTTCCATCAGATTCTCCCGTCAAAACGTCAAACTTTGTTTAATGTAATTCGAGAACAAAATACAAGAAGTTTTTTGTCCTCCGTGTGATTAAAGACGCTACTGTTACGAGACAAGAGAATCTTTGTTCGCGCGATATCGCTCGTCAATTAAATGAAATCAGTATATTGTGACTCCCGGAACGAAGTATTTGGACATTATTGCGAAAGAATTTGAACAGCCAGTTATAAAGATCTTTCATGAATGTATCGAGTGGGGAATATACGAAAAATTTTGAAATTTTATTGGCATTGGAATGAAATACGACTGAGGTATATTGGTCAAGTTTGAACGAAATCCGAAGATATTACCTAAAAGTTACAAAATTATAAATGTATATTCACAGAACTAGCAAAAGCATATAAACTATCGATGATGTTATATTTTTATCGATATTATATTAATAAATTTCAATGTATTTAACGAGATAATCTTGATTATATGTTAATTATATGGTCAGAGGCAAATATTCTACGAAATTTATGTTGAATATATAATCATGTGTATACGATAAACATAATTATGATAGTCTTATCTCATTATTAGATTTCAGACACACGGCGTTTTCATACATTGACGGGAATATTATTAAATGTGTAAGAAATGCGCATACAATGAAAAAATACACGATACATTTAAAACAAAGTATTTGTTACGACTTTAAGAAGATAACAAAATTTCTATTTAGTCTTTGTTCCTTTACTTGTGCGTAAGAGTTTGAATTTCCGCAACTGATTACAATAAAGTTTCGCTATATCTACGGAAATTTTCTGTAGTAGACATCCAAATACTTGCATGAGTCACTGTATATTCAAAACACGATACTAATATCAAGCTCAAATGTACCTTAACAAGGTCTAATTGTACGTTAATAAAAATTGCATGTTCAATGCCATATTTAACTTCGTGTAATCATGTACAATCGCTTGCGGTTATGTAGATATAGTAACTTACGAATTCATATATAGTAATGTCATAGTTATATACATGCATTCCCATGCATCGTTTATAAGCACCTATCAGTCAGTTGTAATCGTCCATCTCTGGTCGCGTTCAATCAACCTTTTAATCGAGAATTTTGATTAAAGGGTCGAGAGTTGACTGCAAACAAAAAGACTGCTATTACCTACGGCGGTGGAGTGTCTTGCTTAATATCGGACGACGTGACCGCCGATAATGCCGGGAAATACGAAGTGTCCGTGGAAAATAAACTGGGAAAGGACCGACGGTGTTTCAGCGTTGCTGTTGAAGGTACGTACATGACAAAGATCAATAACCTATTAATCGGTTTTTGTCGCAAACGCTTATCGACCGATAGCCTATTAATCGGCTTTTTGTTATCGACAATCTTTTTCATTATTTGAGTAGTAATTTGTTGTTTAATACTAAGATACCTTGCTCGGTTGCGTCAGTTGCATCAGTTGCGTTGCCTTGTAAGTTCCCACAGTTTTATGCCAATTTGAAAAACTTACCGTTTGCGATGAACGAAAAGAATGGTATTGGAGAGTCTAAACCGAAACAGAGCCGGCGCCAGGGAGAATCTGCACCTGAGCTGCCGATCGGACGTGTGTATGCTGTTGAACCGCTAGCTGGCAGTAAAGTGTTAAAAAAGTGTTGTTACCTATGTACAAACGATGAGATATAAGCTATTGTAAAAAAATTATGTTGGCATTACGTAAATGTAACCTCAAATAGAGATGGAACACTTGTTCAAATTACGTACATAGACAAGAGCCACAAACACTAGAAGACGATTTGTATTTACAAAGCTTTGAAGCGAGCGGTGTTACATCACTCGTTTAAATTCCCGATATCTTATACTGCAATAAACGCCCGTTAATATGTGTGCGCGTAGCATAAAAGTAACTATACAACAATACGAATCAGTGTTTTCGTTTGCGAACTCTATGAAACTAAGAATAGTCTATGCTATCAGCAGCACTAGTAAGAGTAAGAAACCCTACCTGTCCACTAGATAGAAGGAAATAGAAACTTCTTTGGAGTGAGTGCATTAAGCGGAAACGTTTTTACCGACGCGATCAAACTGCTGCAGAATATCGTTAATTAATACGTGAAAGTATGTGACTCAGTGAGACAAAAATTTAGAAAATTTGTCGAAGCATGAGAAATCATAGAAATCTTCGATTGAATTAATTGAATTATACTAAAATAGTTGTCTCGACTAATTTCACATTTGCCTCTTGCGAAAGTGTTAAAAATTCGTAGAGGTTTAAGCAGACAAGTAATCCTAGAACCACTGCACAGAATCAACTATTTCCACTGATTTCCGAACCTATTACATTTCTTGGAAATATATACGAATACAGAAAGAGAAGGCGAGAAATCTTAAGAAATTTCGATTAAATTTAATTAATTATCTCCATCAATTTCCAAGCTTACCATGTTTCATAGACATGAAAGAGGCAAATAATTCTCTGACCTTTTTTATTTTTCACTAATTTAGAAGACTATAGCGTTCATTAGAAAACACGCAAAATCGATAGAAGTAAAGAAGACGAGAAGTCGTAAGAACTTTCGACCGAATTAAATCAACGATTTCGATTAATTTCTATCGCATTTCCTGGTGTCTTCAAACGCAATTTAGAACGAAACATCCATTGTTCCACGTGCGTAAGCGCGTGTCACACGGTCCAGTTCCGCTTCTTATGTACAAGGCAGACGACAGTCTCACGTGACGTGTCGCGCAATAATTCCTTCTTCCCTCGTTTCTTCTTCCATCCCCACCATTTGCTTCGTCTACTCTTCCTCTTTCCTTGAGATCACGATGAAACGAACCAGTGCTGAAAAAGTGTGTGCGCGTCATGGCAGCGTTGTGCAAGACTAGAGTTGTGTAGAATACTTCGCGACGCCGAGAACATAAAGAAATTTTTCACGTCACACTTTCGCCGAATATTTTAATTAAACAATTTCCGAAATTCATTAACAGTGTCTTCTTTGTCGAGTGATCGCAAGGAAAAGGACGACACTCGAAGAGCAATGGGTAATGGCGAATTATTTACTACTGATTGTCAACTTAGTGAACGTATTGCAAAATGTTGTATGAAATTGTCATAATAAACGAGTGTCAGTGCATGTAGCGTAAAGACGACACTTTAAAGCGTGCAACTTTGTTGTAAAGTTCTTTCATAAATCTTGTGAAAACGAATAATTTATGTTTTGCGAAGTACAATATATGTAGATACACAGACTGATGACTTTTTAGTTTCAAGACATTTTGATTCCATATGATTGTTAATGAGACCCGTTCGAAGAAAAACAGTTTAAGTGGTTCTTGTTTATAATTTCGAATGGTCTGTTGAACATAACGCCCTTGAAACATTCTTTGACGGCGAATGAGTTTGAAAAAACTAACCGACTTAAGAAAAATGATACACAGGCGACACGTGTTCTGATTGTCAGTTACTTTCAACAAACCGTTATACCGAAGGCTCTACCTACAAGTTTCTAATATTTAAAGTAAAAATTATAAAATATAAAACTAAGTACTGACACTATACAATATAGGTACTATACAATAGGTGTATACAGTAACGGATAAACAAAAGTTTGAAACGGATATATAATGGATTTTAATAACTTTTTTTCTACAAATTTTTCACTATATTCGTAATAGTCATTTATTTTCTGACACGGATTATATTTATTCATTGCTTTTATTAAATGTAAGTCCATTTTGTAAAATTATATACTGTTTCTTAAATATTTCATAAACATTACAAACATTTATATCATAACCCGTAACTTATGGACGACAGTGTACATCCATTGTCTACTAAAACAAAATACTACAATTTCACAAAAAATTGTAAAGGTTCGTAAATCTTTTTCACAGGTCCGCCAGACCCGCCAGCAAGCGTTCCAAACATATGCTGTTCTACAGGGGCAACGATCATTAATTGGCGATCGTCTCCCTACGACGGTGGTTGCACGGTTACCGGTTATACCGTGGAAATGAACCGTGCCGGTGAAAACACTTGGATGACGATCGCAGAATCCTGTCTTTCGTTGAGTCTCACGCTACCGGCTGTTGGAACAGACACCGTGATACCTGGTGAAAGATATCGTTTTCGCGTAAGAGCTGAAAACATACATGGGGTTAGCGAACCTGGAGAGGAATCTGAATTTGTTCGAATTCCGAAACAAGGGGAAACGTGTTTGCAAGACGACGAAGACGGTAAATATGTAATTATAAAAGATGATAGTACATATACAGTGGAGGAGAAAAATAAATAGGCAGATATGATGAAGCAGACAGGAAGTTGGTATTATGGAAGATTAATAAAACTACACAATACTAAGTTTTATTTATTATATCCTTATAGTACACAGATTATTTAGTAAATAATTCAAATGAATACTTACATGTTTATGTAAAGAAGCTGCAATTAAGGCAACTTCGTTGATACTTATTTCCACTACCTGTCCACTTATCTTTATCTTATCTTATATCTCTGCAAACTTATTGCAGTTCACAAGTTATTAAATTTCAATTTATTTCAATTTCAAAATTAATTCAATTATTTCAATTTCAAAATTAATTCAATTATTTCAATTTCAAAATTAATTCAATTATTTCAATTTCAAAAATAATTCAATTATTTCAATTTCAAAATTAATTCAATTATTTCAAATTCAAAATTAATTGAATTATTTCAATTTCAAAATTAATTCAATTATTTCAATTTCAAAATTAATTCAATTATTTCAAATTCAAAATTAATTCAATTATTTCAATTTCAAAATTAATTCAATTATTTCAAATTCAAAATTAATTCAATTATTTCAAATTCAAAATTAATTCAATTATTTCAATTTCAAAATTAATTCAATTATTTCAAATTCAAAATTAATTCAATTATTTCAAATTCAAAATTAATTCAATTATTTCAAATTCAAAATTAATTCAATTATTTCAATTTCAAAATTAATTCAATTATTTCAAATTCAAAATTAATTCAATTATTTCAAATTCAAAATTAATTCAATTATTTCAATTTCAAATTATATCAATTTCAAAAAATCGCAATCACAATCAAAACCCTTTGACACATGAAATGTTTGTTATTTTAACGAAATCTCTATGAAAAGATTGAGACGAAAAATCACGCACATCAATAACGATTATTTTACTTTTTCCTCGAGCTTATGAAATTTGACAATGATAAAGAAATACGAGTGAGCTGAGAAACGATTCAAAGTATACAGCAGCATTTCAAGTATTATGTATTTTGTATGTAACGAAGAAAATCAACGAAACATTTGACATTTCCAGATTTCAAGCCACCGTTCGAAGCTCGAATAGTGGAAATGGAAGATGGACAATTGTTTAATCATCGATACGAAATATTGGAGGAATTGGGCAAAGGTCGATACGGAACTGTACGGAGGGTGGTGGAGAAATCTTCAGGTACGAGCTTCGCGGCAAAATTTGTCAGGACCATCAAAACGAAGGATCGAGAGCAAGTTCGAGAGGAAATTAGAATCATGAACATGCTGCGACATCCGAAACTCCTCCTTTTGGCGGCTGCTTTCGAGAGTCCTCGAGAAATCATGATGGTTACGGAGTAGTAAGCTTCCATATTAAAATAAAAAATATATATTTATCCGTTTATAGAAACGTTAAAAAATAGTTTGATTCGTAAAACGTTATATTCCTTAGTATTTCTGGTGGCGAACTTTTCGAGAGAGTTGTTGCTGACGATTTTACCCTGACCGAAAGAGACAGTATACTGTTCATGAAACAAATTTGCGAGGGTGTCGAATATATGCATCAGAATAAAGTGGTGCACTTGGACCTAAAGGTAAGGAAAGGTGTCGTTTGTTTAGTTGAAACCTTGGACATTGATATAGATTTTACTGTTCTAAAATTATTTAAAAATTATTACTATATTACCGAAAATTATATTAATTACATTAAGTATAAGTAATTTAATAATTACGCTATCCCACAGAATTAAAGAATCGCTAAATTTTGAGGGAAAAATTGTCAATGTTTGAACTGCTGTAACATAAATTATTATTCAACTTATGCTAAAATTATTTTATTAATTTTCTTTATTTAATACAAATGAATTTCTTGCAGCCGGAGAACATAATGTGTCGAACACGAACTTCTCATCAAATAAAACTCATCGATTTTGGCTTAGCACAGACACTCAAACCAGACACACCGATCAGAGTCCTTTTCGGCACACCAGAATTCATTCCGCCAGAAATAATAAGTTACGAACCGATCGGTACCGAATCGGACATGTGGAGCGTCGGTGTGATCTGTTACGTTCTGTAAGCGATTAAAATACTTAATTGCACTCTTTACAAGTTTATTATATAATTAACAACGTCGTAAATGCTCAGCTTAACCGGTTTATCACCATTCATGGGCGACAATGATGCCGAGACCTTCGCCAACATTACTCGAGCTGACTACGACCTCGAAGATGAGGCCTTCGATGCGATTTCCAACGACGCTAAGGACTTCATCAGCAGCCTGCTTGTCAAACGAAAGGAGTACGCGTTTGATAAATATACTAGCTATAGCCTTTACACTGTGCAATTAGGTTTTTCAATTGGCGAGAAATACCAACTTCGCGTTAGAGAAAAGATAAATTTTTCAATATTCATTTGTTTCTATACTCCCCTAAACTAATTTTTCTACACAACTTGGGCATACTGGTCGTTGCATATAATGTTACAACAAAGGAGAATATGTAAATTTTTGGAAACAAGCTACAAGTAAATTATAAAACCAAATTCGACAATGATTTACGATTGAATCTACCGTGCAAATGTATAGATACTACGGTGTAAAGGTTGAAAATTATTCCTATGTTGCTTACGTTAGAATATTACAAGTGGAAATTACGAATGGAAACTTTGAACAAGACACTGAAATGCATTTAACATATTTTAGGAAAAAACAGTTTTTAAGTTACGCCTTAAGCTTTTACGTCCATAAATTTCAAACATCTGACGTGCTTCTTGTATTCGATATTATTTACATCGCCTTCTAACGAAAGCAATTTGTGTGTACTAAAACGATCGACAAGGATTGTAGAATCATATTTTACTACTGACTCGACTGTGACCAAAATGTTCTATAAATTCTTAATCGAGGTTTCTATGTAATTAATTTATTATGTTTATAGATCGCGAATGTCGGCGAGACAATGTTTGGAACATGCTTGGATGGCGCAACACGCGGAAGCCATGAGTAGGATAGCTTTGCCGACAGAAAAGCTGAAGAAATTCATAGTACGAAGAAAGTGGCAGGTAAGAATTAATAACTCCATACTCGTTACTTTACGTATTTTTCACATCGTCCTGTGATAGATTGCAATGTTTTGAGCTTGTTTAAAAACGATAAGTAATTTATGATTTACGGTAAGTAATTTGATACTAATATCTGAAACAACTGTTGCAAATTATCCCGAGTAAAACAGTATTGTATCTTTTCAAAGAGCAAAAAGGAATATAGTTTTTTCTTTTAAACCATGAAATTGACGTATCGAGAAATTCTTTCACGCTCAGTTGATACACTCATAACAAAAACGTTCCCTGTCAAATTCTTCGACTTTTCAGATAACGATACATTCCAGTAGTCGAGAAAGGAATCCACAACGTGGTCGAATTAATATTACACAGATTGATTAATGTCTTGACCTATCGTCGAATGAAAGCTAACAAATTCAATAAAAACAACACTTGTTATGAGATCCATAAATTTATGATTACGATTCAGCGATACATTTACAGCAATTGTGTCATATGATTAATGTCTTGCTAGAAAAAAGAAAAACGCAAGTTTATCAAACCGAAATGAAAGATACTAGAGTATCCTTTTGCTCCCCTGGAGGAAGACAAACCTGGACGAGGATCGGTTTTGTTATGAGCAATTCGATCAATTCATTTAATTATGCGATTCTTTCTTATTCGAAAAAAAATTATTTTGTTCTTATCAAAACTAATCAGGAAAATTCGATGCCGTAGTTGCCACTAATCTAAGCATGGATTTGATCGTGTTGCGTGTGTGTGCGCTTCTGTTTGTTACGATAGAAAACAGGAAATGCCATTCGTGCACTGGGAAGGATGGCGATACTTTCAGCGAACAGCAGACGAAGTCCAACAGCGACCGCAGAATCCTCACCAACCTCGGATCCCTCGAATCCCATTGAATCGCCACGAACGATCGATTTTGACGTTTCATCGAACGTACAAAAATCACATGACATTGACGACGAGATAGGAAAGAACAACGAGAGCACGAGCGAGTTAGATACTCGAGAAAGGAGTCTGTATTCGTTCTGTTATAAGACAAAGATGAACATCTCGCCAGAGGAAACGTTAGACTCGTCTCTAAAGGAAGAAACACGCGTATCGTCGGACCTTGACGAGTCGACATTGAAAAATGAACCGACGACGGATCACGCGGGATCGTGTTCTCAGGGAAATGGATCCGGAGGGACCCGAGAAACTGATACAGCCGAGGAAACTGAGGGCCAGAACGAAGTTCAGTCCGAGGAACTGCTTCCTATGGAGAGAATCGAAGAGGAAACCGAAATCGTGACGCGATGTCAGGTCGAGGAGCGTACCTTGATAACCGAAGAAATTTCGATTTTGACGAGTGTAACCGTGGAAGGAAAAAGTTTGATCGACTTCAATGACAAATCGGAATCTTATCAGGATTTACTTTGGGATGAGGTTACTACAAAATCAACGATCAATGATGAGATTAATTCTCCGGAATTAATGACTTCAGAATGCAAACAAGACTCGACCTGGAACGTCGAAGAAAAGACGGTCAGTGAGGATACAGTCCTGGAAACAGACAAGGAATTGAAGCAGAAGACGGACCGAGAATCGAGTGTAAACTCGCAGAAGTCGCGTCGGGTTTTCAGAGGTGATTCGCGAGATTCTGGCATAGGAGATTGTATTTCCAACTTATCCGCGTCTTCGCAACAAGTGAACGAACTGGGTATTTCGTCGATTAAGGAAGAAGAGGCGGACAACGAAAATAATAGCGACAATCTCAAAAACGTGTTACAAAAGGTGGAACAATTTGAAAGTCGTAGGACGTCGCTCGAGGAAATCAGCGAAATGTCAGACGTAGGAAACATTGAAATTTCGGACCCAAAGAAACATACCAAAGGAAGTATCGAGGTAGCTACACCGAGTGGTGTGACTAAAGCTTCGCGTGAAATTAATCGACAGCATGAAGGTGTGTTCAATAAATAATTTTCGTTCTCCTCTTTTTTAACTAATCGAATTCTAACGAGTAACAAGTATTTTTCGATAAATGATTTTGCTACAACATTTCTGAATTGATATGTTTTTAGTGCCCGACGAAATTGAGGACCCAAGGCTACTAATCGGAAGAATTCGTAGCAAGTTCGTTCCGACCGGAAACGTGAGTCGTACCGCCAAATTATTCGAGAAAGAGGCAGCAGAATCTAAATCACCGACGAACGTACCGCAAGTGTCGCAACGTACAAATCCTGTGGTCACTATGACGTCAGGAAAACCACACAACGAGAGGATACAAAAAGCTTTCGCCTTTTGGAATAAATAAACCGTGAACGAGTGCATATGAGTCATCATCGATATCACTCGAAGAACAATCGGTATTTTTCGATAAATTGACGAATATTTTAAAGATCGTTTGACTGAAACTCTATGTGGTATTACACTTAAAAGTGTTATTTTCGTGTTTTAAAAGAGTCACGGATGAATAGAATTATTAATAATATATAAGTTGTTTTTTAAACATTGAAACGTGCGTTGTGTTATTACACAAACAATAATTTAATCATACACCAAACCTCGTTAATAATTACGAAAATGAAAAAAAAAAAAGAAAGGGTAAAAACTGGAACTTTATTGACGCGATAGTGATGAGTTGAAGTTTAGTCTAAAACAATTCTAATCGCAAGAAAAGAAAAACATATTTATTTATTTAACGACAAGTTTCTTATCAGTCCCACGTAGCCCGAGATGAATATTTATAGCGTAGGTACAACATATTTACAATTTATTTCATTGCCATTCTTTATCTCTTCTTCTTCATCGAAATTGCACTGAAAAACAGTTCGGCGCATTGAAATCACGAATAAGACTTGATCTTTGACATTTACATTTTCTGTTGTGTAGATATCTACGATGATTTCGAGAGTTTGGATTTCGAGATACTCGCAAATTTATTGCAAACGAGAAAGAAAGATTCGTTTGCATGGTCGATGCGTGTAAATAGCTGTCAGTAACATTTTACAAGCGTAGAAAATATGTAATGTATTTATTACTTCCTTTGCACCCTTTGCTTTCTTACAAGCGTAAGAAAGTGATTACATGTATTATTATAAATTACATGTGAATAAAAAGAAATAAAACTTCTCCCAAAATTAATTATCGTCCCACACACAAAAAAAAAAAAAAAAGATTGATGTAGTCTACTTAGAGGATAAAAGATGTGGCGAAACAGGCAGCAACTGTAACTCGTCGCCAATTTTCAAATAACACAGATCTTCCCTCGTTGCAGGCTTCCAAGTGACGTTGACAAACTCGTCCTTCACTGAGGTAGGATTCCTATATTAAACATATACGATATATAAATCCTAAAATTCAGATTTACGCTTCTTAAAATCACGTTGAAAATTTACCCAGTTCTAGCAAAATTGGTCCACATTCTAGTCATTCTTTCCAACGTAACCCTGTCCTTCGTACCAACTGTTGGTGGATCAGGATTGTCTGCTTTACATTTAGGTAAGTATAGCAAATACGTGACATCGTCGGTATGAGACGCTCCTGTAGTATAAGAGCAAATATCGTGTTTGATAGTTGTGTACATAATCTGATAATTATGTGGTAATGGATCTAAAAATTAAAGTTACCAGAAATCTGTCGTGTTACTAGGAGATCCGTCGGGGTTTTCTCATTGCCAACGTACGAAAATACACAAAGATAACTAGGCGCGGTCGTTCTTTTCACCCGATCCTCTAGCAACAATATCGCGGGAATGCCGAAATTAATAAGACTGAGTAATTCTGAAAATTCGGTTAAGTTTTCTACGCTGATCGGTTTTCCATCGAAATATTGATCGTTTACCAACTCGAACAATTTTTTTATTTCGGCATCCCCTAATTTCTTCAATGATCCCAAATTTTTCACGTGACTATAGAGATACTGGTTGAAAGCACTTATTAATTTTTCGCTCTTATCTGAGAAACACGAAAATCGCACAGTGTGATTATTCGTGCAATAAACAGTTATCTTTAATATCTTCCTCTTTTTTCTTTTAACTTTTCACTATACCCACCTTTTATGATCATCAAATATTCGTGTTCCGTGTAACTGATTATCACAGGCACATCTGCTTCTTTCGTAATTAATTGTTCTATCGGTTCTGGCAAAACAGGATTCTCCGCCACCTCGTCACTGTTGGGTCTAAAAGGTAGGACATCGGCCTTCTCTCTCTACAATACAAAATGACGAGTTCAAATTCTTCGTTTGTTCCAGTCTCCGATGTTTGATTATAATTAATGAAGTTGATTAATTAATTAATTAATGTTAAAAGAAAACTTGTTGCCTCCGGAGATAAAAGTGTAATTTGGGCTTTTACGATGTCCTTGGCGGGCACTGTTCGTAGAAATTCGAAAACTTCGACAGGATCATTAGAATCTTTGCCAAGAACCGAGGCAAGTTTAAAACCGCCTTCAGAACCATTCTCAATCTCAGAATTTGCCCAAGGGCACGTCAATGTACCACTCTGCAAAATCGCTCTGTGAAAGAGTCCTAAAAATCAACATAGAACTAACGAAATTAACAAATCTTTTGGGAACCTCAATATATCTTGACAAATCACAAAGATATAATTTAATTTTATCAAGAACGTAGTCGAAAATAGGTTCTACCTTTCGCGCGTGGCGATACGAGTAAGGAATGTACTAAAGTTGCTCCAGCGCTAACTCCAAAAATCGTAACATTATTGGAATCTCCGCCAAAGTTGCCAATATTTTCCTTCACCCACTCTAAAGCTATGATCAAATCTTTCAAGCCTAGATTTCCTGGCGCGATTCGGTGACCCAAATTTAAGAATCCTTGAAATTTAAAAAACTGGATAATTCTAGAGCTTTTCTGTTTATTCGTAAAGTACAAATTTTGTTTCTAAATTCCATGCACAATCTCTTTTTTCATATTTTCCGAATGTACGCATATATGATGTCGACAGAAGTGGGCATGGTTTTACCGTAAAACTGAACCAAAACTAACCGAATGCGCCAAGCCTGTAGTTAGCTGACACAACTACAACATCTTTAGCGAGTAGATAATCAGGCCTTGACTCGTAGAAACTCGAATTTCCTACTATGAATGCCCCTCCATGTATCCAGAACATAACTGGCTTCGATTGATCGAGAGAATTCGTGTAAACATTCAAATAAAGACAATCTTCGTTGCCAATAACATCGAAAGGCGGATTTTCTTCCAACTGTGGGCACACGTATTGCGTGTCTTTGGATGTATCCTTGATGCCAGTCCATGGTGCAGGTGGTTGAGGATCCTATTTTTGTAAGAAAAAAATGAAGGACATTTGGAAAATAAATACAACATTACATGACGCACTACTTTAACTATCTGTGCAAATCACTCGTATTAATCAGATTCTATTAAACGGTACTTTAAACTTGCTGTAACGTTAGGTAATTTCTTCGAGTTGTTTCCAATGGTAAATAATTATTCCGAATAGTTTGAACAAGATGTAATAAAATAAATTTAATTCCACAATTTTTCCATTTCGCTTAAACGATATAATTATGGGAATTGAGTTCATATTCGAATGCTGAGAATCATGAAATAGGAATAGTAGGACACCACGATACCGTTTTTAACATAGACGACTCCAAAAAGATTGAAGTTCCAACTCCGCTATCACATATTTCTTACAATTCTTACACATTACGATTACTACACGATGATGTTTGACATGACGTGATAAATAATACAAATAAATCAAGAACAAGTACCGGAAACGTACCTTAAATCTAAGATTTCCGATAGGAGGAGCGGCAAAAGGTATCCCTCTGAAAGCGATATATGATAATCCTAGGGCACTTTTCAATACTGCGCCTTTCAATTTCCCTTCCTTCACAGTTACTAACGGATTGCTCATTGTTCACAAAGTTCTTGCCAACTTGATACTGCCATACCATTTTGCGTAGAAAACCGTGTATGCTCATAGCGATATGAATTCTATTCAATTGTCACTGTCACATCCATTAGTATTATCAGACAGTTCGTTAAAGGTATATATATATATATCAAACAACAATAATCTACGTTACAAAACTTATAAATATGTAGTCTAAATATTATGTAGTCTTCGTGTCTAGATATACAGAATACATTATTATTATTAACAGTACTACGTACTATTACGATTACTATTCATAAGTAAATCGCTAAAGAATATATATAGTCTGGAATATGTATAGTATGAATAGTATGGAATATAAAATTAATTTTTTGGCAAACACTAAAATATGAGTAAGATAGTCGTTCGTTCATGTTGGCGATTGTTAAACAAATGTTAGAGCATAGGAAGTCCTTGGGACCTGCTATCCCACGACGCAGTACCGCAAAGGATAAGGACGTATGGCACCCTCGAGTATTTTGCCCCCAACTTCTTAGAACCGAAGGTGACTTAAGTCAGACAATCGCTGCAAGCGTTCGAGGCTTCGCGTTTGCTTATATTTGTGCGAAACATTGCTCGTATCATGGATGATTAACAAAAACCGTGTGCGCAGGCATAAAACATGAAGCAAATAGCAACTTCTGTTTTCCTTTTCCTTATCTTCCATACGATAAGTTTTACGAACTAAAAGTTAAAATATCTACTAAACTATTAGTTTGTCGACGTAAGTGAGTTAATAATTTTCTATAGAGAATCTCGAGTTGCATCGATTAACGTTCTTAAAAAATATATGATTTTATTTAAAAAACAAATGACATGACTAGTAACTGAAACTAAAAACTAGTGACACCAAAATATACCTGTCTCTCCGAATTCAACTTTTATCCGAAAAACTTGCCGATATAATTAACAGCATTGAAAATGTTTCAGCTTAAAATCTCAAGTAACTCGCCCTGTATACTTTGCGGTCATTTTATCAGATATTTTTCTGAAAACTATCGCCTGACAATGACATTAGCTTTAGCATAACGTTTGATTTAGAAATAATCGAGGATTTACAAATTCCTCGGAAACAACTGATAAGTAACGCAATACCAGGAAATATATCGCGTTCAAAGCAATTGTTCTCACGATATTATATGTATAGATATATCTGTAAATGTAATACAGTAAAATCTCATTAACTCGAACCTCTGTAATTCGAAAACGTGTATAAGACAAAATTTTTGTTCATTCCCTTCCGCTTCGCTGTAAAAGCTTCTGCAAATCTATATATAATATAAAGATAGAAGAATATAGAAATATAATCTCCCTCTAATTCGAATCATTTCCTGCGCCTCTAGATGCGTTGTTTTGCCTCTGTAACTCGGATTCAGAGAAGCTCGACCTCTTCGAGTCGAGGTTCACCCACATAAGTTACGGTTTTATCATCGCTACGTCTGGAACTCGAAGTATCGTGTCACCATATGTCTCCTATGCAAACTGAATGTTTTTCGTCAGCCAAATAAAAAGCAAATTACGCGCCTTCGAATGTGTGTAAACCGAAAAATATAATCCACGTAAGTGGCCTCTGTAAGTCGAGTTTTCGTTCGTCAAGAACCTCACTTACTCGAAAACATCGATAAATCAAAACCTCCATAACTGGAAAATTTAAATTTTTCCCGTGAGATTCGAGTTACCAAGATTTTACAGTATTTATAATTGTCATATCGTCGACATTACGCTATCGTCGATTTGAAATTTATTGACTACCTTTCTGCCAACTTTATCGTTCGTACAAAAAGATTGTCATATTTAACATAGTCAAACATCTGGTGGTTTGTAGCGATCGATAAGCTGTGGATTGATAGTGGATGTTAAAGGAAAAAAGTAAACATGATAATGATTCATTTTTATGGCACACCTTGATTGTAACTGAGCCCCGATCAGCGATTGATGGGTGGTATAGTGTTTAATTCAGTTATCAACCAGCGGGCTGGTTTGAAGTTTAGTATATAAAAGTCTGAATCAAGATATCTGAGAAAAAATTGCTAGTCGACATCTAATACGCGATAAATGCGTTTAAGATACTTGTCGGAGTTAGGTGATATATCAAGTCCCTTACGCTTTGTGAACTGTGACATACCGATACCGGCTGCGACAAGTGTAAGTTGAGCTCTGCAACTTTGAAACAGGTAACGTTTATTTAACAATTCTTATTTATTTAACTTTGTTTTATATTTAATATTTATGTAGCGTCGTGTGTGAGAGTAGATAAAAGTTCTATTTTACTGTGTTAGTTTTTACTAGTAAGTTAGTAGTAAATTTTATCGTGAAATATATACTCACATTTGAACATTTCTTTCATTCAGAAATCTTGTCTATTTTTAATACTTTTCACAGTGCGCTATTCATTTTATGCGGTTTAGCATTATTTTTTATTTCAGTTTTACAGCGAGCAAGTAAAGACGCCGTCTGTCGCTATTTGTCTTACATACACACCTGTGTCAATTTAAAGGTAAAACTATATTCGAAGTATAAACGTGACGTTTAACGTTAGATTTATTCAAACTCCCCTTTGAAAGAATTCTTTCGCACATTTTATTTTCATAATTATAGCTGGTACTTGTACGACGATACGTGTGATTTTTAAATCTGTTAAAATCGATAACAAATGAATTAATCAATTTTAAAACATTAAGCTCTCCGTTATTTGCATTTCCATCGATGAAATTTCTATCATTAATAGTTAACGAAAACTGCTTATTATCAGATGTTGAAGGCGCTGTTCCTGATTGCTTTTATGGCGTATGCCGCTGCGAACGCGAACAACACGACCGATAGTAAGTATCAAATACATAATTACTGATAAAACTAACGATCAATAAATTTCTGTTTAAACCTCGTTATCAGTATCGTTAAATAATTCCGTAATCCTAAATACATTCTGTTCTATCGAATTGCAATAATAAACAGCTTAAGTTATAGTAATAACGATAATCCTTTTCCGACATTCAGAGAAAATCGTTTGCTACTATGGTAGCTGGTCAGCATATCGTCCAGGACTTGGAAGATTCGAACCAACCGATATAGATCCCACTCTATGCACTCACATAATCTATACTTTCATTGGTATCTCCGCGGATGGTAACATCAGAATATTGGATAAGTGGATGGATCTACCAAACGGTAGAGATGGTTATGGAAAATTCACCAGACTTCGTCAACTGAATCCAGAACTGAAAGCTTTGATAGCGATAGGTGGTTGGAACGAAGGTTCCACCAAGTATTCCAAGGTTTTCGCGAATCCTATAAAACGTATGCGATTCATCCGGAGCGTGATTAGATTTCTGCAGATGTACGATTTCGACGGTTTCGACGTCGATTGGGAATATCCGAACCAACGTGGCGGCAATCCAGACGACGTACAAAACTATGTCACGTTGTTGAAGGAGATGAGAGAAGAATTCGATAAATACGATTACATTCTCAGCGTGGCGGTCGGTGCTACCGAAAACTCAGCTTCTAAATCTTATAATATTTCACAAATGGCGCAATATCCTCACTTGATTAATTTGATGGCGTACGACTTGAATGGACCGTGGAACGATTTCACAGCGATTAACGCTCCTCTATATCCATCCTCTCAGGAATCTGGGAAACAAGCTAAGCTCAACATGGTAAAATTGCATTCTCGGTTGTCTTCAACTTTTATTCGAGAAATATTCGATATATCGATTCTGATGTATGCGAACATTTACGTTTTAGCACCGGTCTGTTGAATATTGGCTTGAACATGGTGCACCAGCTGACAAGCTCGTTGTTGGTATTCCTGCTTACGGTAGATCCTTCACCTTGGCCGAGTCCTCGAAGAATGGCATAGGTTCTAAAACCATTGGTCCTGGAAAAGCTGGTCCGTACACGCGAGAAGGTGGTATGCTTGGTTACAACGAAATCTGCGAATATATTCAACGGGGATGGACGGTGCAACGCGAACCTGAACAACGTGTACCTTACGCTTTCAAGGGCAACCAATGGGTTGGATACGATGATACTATGTGAGTATTCGCTGTTATGAGAACGTAAAAAGAGAGATAAAAGATGTAGAAATAAGAATGTCAAGTAATATGTCTACGTTGCTAGATCTATTGAAGAGAAGGCCAAGTACGTCATATCTAAGGGACTTGGTGGTATGATGATGTGGAGCATCGAAACCGATGACTTCAATGGTGTATGTGGTGATAAGTATCCGCTTCTACGCACCATAAATATGGTGTTGAAAGGATATATTCCAATTTCTGTTCCTTCGCGTGGACGAAACTAAACCACCAACACTATCATCATGGGATTCTGCATGCACGCAGGAAGACTATGTTCGAGATCCAAAAGATTGTTCAATATTTTACTATTATCGACACGTACGCAACAAATATCTGGTAAATACATTTCATTGCATTTCTGAAATTGTATTTGATAAAACGTTCAGTGGTTGCAATTATAGATATGAGATGTAATGTTCCTGGTTGTTAGATCGATACGAAGATATAAAATAAGATATGCGTTACATTAAACGAGATAATGTATTTTGTAACGAAACGTAATATTTTTAAATACAGTTCTAAACATACTGTAATAAATGATTATTTCAAAAAACGACTATAAATGATTATAAAATAAAACTAATATCAGCTGTCATCATTACCAGTTATTATCATTATCATTGTCATTTATCATAGCTACATCGTCATGGCGTGTATTTCCTCTGACAAAATTATATTAACATATACGTATACATATACAATTCTTTCATGAGCAATAACATCATATAGAATTGGAGAATAAAGTCGAGAATTAGGAGAACATGAATATTCTTCTTGCGTACAAACTTGAGCCAAAATAATAATTATGAAACTCATTTAATAATAACCGATCGATCTCGAGCCGTTTGTGTAGTACACTTAAAAGCAAAAGGCACTTGTAGTTTGAATTCGATTGGAATAGGAATTGACGTTCCTTGGAATTGCTTCAACCTCGAGTATCGCGACATAAATTACAACAATCCATTTTGTTACTCGCCAAAGTAAGTATGTATTCGATAATACGTCGATTCCATCGAATTTCAAGAATATCTATCTAACAACGTTGTGTTTCGTGACAGAAATGCAGCTTTCCAATTTTCTCAACATTTTCCTGCGATACTCTCCTATTCCGAAAAGGATTATTTGTGAATATCAAAATAGTAGTACTGTTACCTCGTATTCACTAAAATAAGAATGTCTTCATTTCAATAACATTATGTTAATTATTGTTATGCATTCTTCTTGTGTAGGAAGAGTTTTCTGGAGTTGATACTAAAGTAAAAGTAAAATGTGGTGGTCATGTAGCACAAATTTATGGTACGCGCCAAGCTATTTTTAAGGCTTTTATGGCATATTGTCAGAAATGTAAGTATCGATGAAAAATTTAATAGTAGACACACATATGTATATAAATACATTATTATTATTATTTACATGAAATATTTCTTTGTAGGTATTAACGTAACAAATAAATAGAAAGTAAGAGATATGGCCGTACACTTCTAGTTGCTGATCTAAGAGGGTGTGAACCATAAAAATTTGGTGGTCCCGGTGTCAATTTTTGATGGCGGATTCCTTTCGAGTCATTAGAAAGCGTCGATAGCCCGGCAATCTGTTTCGTGTGAAACCTGAATTTTCACTTCTTGTTTCTTTCTTTTTTTAAAGAAGATATTCTTTCTCTGGTGAAAAATTGCCGCTATAAAATGTGGAGTTTGCCGATAGACGAAGCGAGTGTAGAGGAATTTTATCTTGTTGTATGGTGAAATTGTGCAATGGGTGCCATTTTATAACTCTTAACTGTACTTCTGTTTTATCGCTATGGTCTAAGGGAGAATTGTAGAAACATAATAAAAGGAAAAGGAAGAGAAATTCAATCGAAGAAAACAGTTCAATAGAAGAAATAAATTCAATACAAGAAACAAATTCAGTGAAAGAGACAAATTCAGTGGAAGAAAGCTTAATAAAATGCTATAAAATATGTATAATTATTCCCTGATTGGTAAGGTTTAAACATTATTTCGTAATATTAGCTCCTTTCTTTTGTTCACTTCCTTTATTTCTCTCATTCTTTTGAACCTTAAGCATATTACATATTTAAGATGCTATGAAGTATTCAAATATGTAACGTTTATATGCAAGTTTCAGTGTAAAAGGAGAATAGTTCTTTATATTTCGCTCCAAGTCAGATAAGTATCATTGTACAGAATCGGCTCACAATGGACTTAACATATGTATCTATCTTACGATTAATTAAAACTAAAACGCACGCATCCCACGGTGTCCCACGATGTCCCACGTTGACCTCGCAGGGAGGTGTCAGCCCAGTCTAGATCATCCAAAATTCTCTTCGGTGTCTTTTGGTGATCTAAACTGGACTGTGTTAGCGTAGTTCTTAGCTTGGTATCGCTCTCCAAAGATTAATCAACTGATTTGAGAATAATGTTAATATCGAACAATGTAAAGATTAATTTTTGAAAAACGATACCAATTACCAGGTCCCATCACGAGGAGGTGACTACGCACGAGACCCGCCCATGAGTTATTTAACATTATGCATCGGCCTAGACATTCAACCTATTAGCAAAAATGTCCAGTTCTGACTCTACTTGATCATGGGCCTGCGTAAAGAGATAGTTATTTCGTAGCGAAACACCTATCTCCTACGCAGCAGTTCCACGAATCTTTACAAACGTAAAACAAAGCTTGCACAACGCAATATCTATCTCCCACACAACGCAACATATATCACACACAACGATTACATCGATCAGTACTAACATCGTACAATAATTCGCAGCCCTATCGGCAACATTCCGTATCAAAGATACATTTGTCCAACTTGGAACGAAAGAACCCGAACAGTCAGACGATGAAAGAAAAACCGCGGCGAGCCTGGAAGGAACGAAATCGCGATCTCTCGAAAGAACTAACAAACCTACGTGACGTACCCCCGTGCACCAGATAACCCTAAGGTTCAGCGGAAAGTCCAAGCATTGACCTTCGCTCGATTCCTGTCACGTCGTTTGAAACTTATCACGGTCGATGGCACTTACCGATAATACCAATGTCCAGCAAATGGGCCTGCAATTCAGCACACTCCAACTGAACATGTGGACACCGGGAAGGGGCCGCTGAACAGGATTACAAAGGCAAAGCCCCAACTGAACAGTGGGGCCCACCCCCGCGGGGCCGAACAGGATTACGGAGGACGTTAAATGCAGGTCCCTGTCCGAGTACCGAAGTACCAATCGGACAGGATTGCAGACGTGCGACTCAAGCGTCAACACATTCACTGGTATCACCAGCGCGATGACAACTCCCGCGATTCGAGACAAACGACGAGCAGTCGTCGAGTAGTCACCAAGACAGAGGTGTCCTTGGGGCGACTTACGAATCCAAAGAGTTGTCCAATGCACGTTGACCCGCACGTACCCGGAATACGCGCGAGCGAGTACGCCACGCGACAGTTTGAAAGAACTGAGCGACCGTGAACCGATAAATCGTGGGAACAATTTTTCCAGTGTGATAAGATTTCTATTTTTCGTTCCAAGATGGACAAGTATCTTTGTACAGAATGAGCTTACAATGCACATAACATAGGTGTCTATGTTATGATTAATTAAGGCTAAAACGCACGCATCCCACGGTGTCCCGCGATGTCCAACGATATCCAACGGCGTCCAACGATGCTCAACGGTGTCCAACGATGTCCAACGATGTCCAACGGCGTCCAACGGCGTCCAACGGCGTCCAACGGCGTCCAACGGCGTCCAACGGTGTCCAACGGCGTCCAACGGCGTCCAACGGCGTCCAACGGCGTCCAACGGTGTCCCACGTTGCAGCCCAGTGTAGATTATCCAAAATTCTTTTGGCGGCTTTTGGAGATCCACACTGGACCAATGATGTCCCACGGTGTCCCACGTTGCAGTCCAGTGTAGATCACCCAAAATTCTTTTGGCGGCTTTTGGAGATCCACACTGGACCAACGGTATCCCACGGTATCCAACGATGTCCCGCGGCGTCCAACGGCGTCCAACGATGTCTCGCGGCGTCCAACGATGTCCAACGTTGTCCAACGGTGTCCAACGGTGCAGTCCAGTGTAGATCATCCAAAATTCTTTTCGCGGCATTTGGAGATCCACACTGGACCAACGATATCCCACGGTGTCCCACGTTGCAGTCCAGTGTAGATCACCCAAAATTCTTTTGGCGGCTTTTGGAGATCCACACTGGACCAACGGTATCCCACGGTGTCCAACGATGTCCCGCGGTGTGCAACGATGTCCCGCGGCGTCCAACGATGTCCAACGGTGTCCAACGGTGTCCAACGGTGCATTCCAGTGTAGATCATCCAAAATTCTTTTCGCGGCATTTGGAAATCCATACTGGACCAATGATGTCCCACGGTGTCCCACGTTGCAGTCCAGTGTAGATCACCCAAAATTCTTTTGGCGGCTTTTGGAGATCCACACTGGACCAACGGTATCCCACGGTGTCCAACGATGTCCCGCGGCGTCCAACGGCGTCCAACGATGTCCCGCGGCGTCCAACGATGTCCAACGTTGTCCAACGGTGTCCAACGGTGCAGTCCAGTGTAGATCATCCAAAATTCTTTTCGCGGCATTTGGAGATCCACACTGGACCAACGATATCCCACGGTGTCCCACGTTGCAGTCCAGTGTAGATCACCCAAAATTCTTTTGGCGGCTTTTGGAGATCCACACTGGACCAACGGTATCCCACGGTGTCCAACGATGTCCCGCGGTGTGCAGCGATGTACCGCGGCGTCCAACGGCGTCCAACGATGTCCCGTGGCGTCCAACGGCATCCAACGATGTCCCGCGGCGTCCAACGGCGTCCAACGATGTCCAACGGTGTCCAACGGTGTCCAACGGTGTCCAACGGTGTCCAACGGTGTCCAACGGTGCATTTCAGTGTAGATCATCCAAAATTCTTTTCGCGGCATTTGGAGATCCACAGTGGACCAACGGTATCCCACGGTGTCCAACGATGTCCCGCGGTGTGCAACGATGTCCCGCGGCGTCCAACGATGTCCAACGATGTCCAACGATGTTCGGCTGTGTCCAACGATGTTCGGCTGTGTCCAACGATGTCCCGCGGTGTTCAATGATGTCCCACGGCGTTCAACGATGTCCAACGATGTCCAACGGTGCAGTCCAATTTAAATTATCCAATATTCTCTTCATGGCTTTCAGTGATTTGCAGTATTTTCAGTAATAAACGTAGTCATAAGGGGCGCATCAATAAGGGGCGCTGAAAAAGAAACAAAGCAGTAGCCAGAAGGGCTACTAAAATTCGATCGTCTTCCACTCTATATAAACCCGATCAACAAACCGTGAGTGGAACGGAATATTCTTGTTTCGCAACGCTAATTTACCATTAATATTTCTGAAGCAGAAAATTTTCAAAATAAAACGCGACGAGTGCTTCGTTATATCTGCAATATAAATAAATCTATTATTAAAAAAAAAAAAAAAAATTCTGAAAATTCCCGAAATTTGATACGCAACGCTAATAAATATAAATCTATGCACTCGTATTTAAGCAATACGCAACACTAATAGCGAGAGATCGAAGTGCAACCACTTAAGAGGTTGCTGATGGACGATCACACTTGTACAGTTCTTGTAGCTGTACGTGTGATCCAGGAACATATCCGACAAATGCAGTCGGAGGATTTGGGCAGTTTGTAAACGCAACTCTACTTAAGAAAACGCGATCATTCCTTATCGCAACGCTAAAAGGAAAAATAAATAGAACTCATAGTGAATTTAATGAAAATTACTATTTACTATATGAAAAAGCTACTTCAAATATTCTGATATTGCAACTTGCAATTGAAAACTAACATTTTTATAATCTAATTCTAAACAATAGAAAATAGGATAAATTCTGATACGTATAGTTCTATAAGAAATTCTAAATATGCATAATAAAATTTGCAACAGACAATCGCGATATCGTAATTCGCAACTCTAAAGCAAACGCGATTATCATTTCATCGCAACTCTAATTCAAACCGTAATCATTTTCTCGCCACACTAATAAAAAGCCGCGATGTTATTTCGCAACTCTAACACAACCCGTAATTAATTTGTCGCGACACTAATAAGAAAAATCGCGATTTGCCCAATGGGACGATGGACCGATATATACATCGGTCAAAAAGCAAAGACTACTACTACTACTGCTACTACTACTACTACTACAAATACTAAAAGCGAGCATAGTGACAAAGTAGTAACAATAATGACTTCCCATGCCCTGGATGACCCAGAGGATGGGGAGCCATTAGTAGTTGCCCTCTTGAGTGGCAGTTTGCCGGGCCTCTTCGGCTTATAGCCTCTTCGTTCTTCGGGCGCAATGCCCGCTGAAACTTATATCTAAGCTCGAGACTTCTAAATCGCAAACAAAAAAAAAAACTTATAAAATAAAAATATAAACCGCGGAAGCTGATTGGAGTGCGCATGGATTGACCAACGATCACAGCGGTGATTGTTGCCCACTCGCATGTGCGTGCTCGAGCAATAAACGTTCGTTTCGAGCCCACTCGCGACCGCGACCGCGAAATTCGAAAAATCGAAAGGCAAAACCAGAGACGAGAGCATGCTCTACTCGTGCCAGTTTTACCGTCGATTTTTCAAATTAGATTTCCAGAAACAGGTTGGTCACACGAAAACGCGCCTACCCGACCAGAGACTGTGCCAACCTGCCCGGCCCTACCTACTTATAATTAACAGACACACCAGAAAATATACTACCTATCCTACCTAGCGCTATATTTAAAAAATGGCAAAACGGGCACACCAACACACTCGCTCCACGGTTCTCACGCAAACGCTCGGGCGCAAAGGTCCTACACTAGAGAGGACGTCCCGGGACGCCTCCGACACCCGAGCTTAGCAAACAACATGCATACTCTAAGGTACGTACCTTTTTCCTGAAATCGACTGACGAAGGCTAGTGACCATTGCGTAAAACGTGATAAAACACGTCTGGGGAAATTGTATCGTTTAAGTAAATGTAAGTAACTTGGAATTATAATTGCAATTGATAGCAATATCAAGAGCGTGATTACACTTAATCGCGTGGATGATATTATCACAAATTGTGATTGTATCAAAGCGTAAATTGAATCGATATATGTCTCGACATTTTGAATATTTTTAATATTTGTAACAAATGGGAAAAAGCGACGCAATTCCACAGCCTAACAACGCACATACACAATGTGGAAAATACGTCGTGCACGATACACTAACGCATCGTCAGTCGCTGAGAAATTATTACATTACTTAATTGTAGATCATCGTGCCCAATGTCTTTCTCCCATTCAAGTAGCACCTGGGCACGTGAATGAGATCCTGACAATGGGCACGGAAAGGGTTAAACCTGAAAATCCTCATCTAAAAAGATGATTAGTTTGTGTAATTTTTATTTAACGGACTAACGTTCTTTGATTTTATATTTTACTACCTCGTTTCTGACTGACTCTACTTTGTTAATTTAATGGTAACTAAGTAACTCTACTATATTAATTTAATAAATCAGAACAAAATTTTAATATTGCAAAAAAGGTAGCGTTGATCGAAAAATACTGAAACTCGATCAAATGGAATAATTAACTCTAAATATATTACTAAGAAAAAAATAATCTCAGGCGATCTCTTTATCAAAGCACATACTCGAAAATGCACAAGCAATGTTCAAAATTATTGCTTTGATTCAGAAATCTGCCTGTCGCGAAGTGTCTTCTTGCACGTAAAATTTCACACATTCTTGTACGGGAAAAATGAATTTTAACTCATTTTTTAAATTCTAGCCGAAATGAAATAAACGAACGTGACTTAATATTGTCACCATCAATTCATTGCTTAAGATCGAGTATATGTATGTCATACAGGTATATTCGTGTAGATATTTGGCATTTGCAAATATTCATACGGAATATTAACATGCATATTTATAAATAACACGAATATATTCTCAAGTGCATATGTTTAACCTAATTATTAAAAAACCAATTATCATAATCGCGCTGTGCAAGAAGACCTATCCTAAACTAATAAATTTGAAAAAATGAGTGTTACTACTCACGGGTATAAAAAATACCCGCGGTCACTATGCTCGCAAAAAATTCTACGTAATACAACCAGTCACCCGTGCCGATTCGGACCTTTCGTCCTACGACATGATTGAGTGACCGGAGGAACAGAAATGCATGCGACTCACCGTTCGAAGCGGAGAAACAGAGGACGTACCATGGATGTTGCGCCACCCCAGCGAATATCGTCAGGAAGACTAACATCAGGCAGGAACCGTTGAAGGTGCAATGGTGGAAGTGGAGGGTCCGAAAAATCTACTACAGAATAGAACACAATGAGTGATCGTTTGAAAAATTGGAGATAATGATAAATGGAAGTTGTATCTTTAGTAATGATAGAGATTGAAATTCTAAAAAACCGTAATATGTATGTAGCAAAATGAAACTCTGATATAAAAGTTTGAAATGAAAAAATTGAGAATTCGGTGATTTTCATTGCACGTCAGAGACAATGATATTGTAATCGAATGTTAACACTTTAACACTTTATTCCAATTAAAAAGAAACATTTATAGCTTTTTAAATTATCGATCATTTTTAATTTCTAATTAACATTAATTCAAATGAAATACAAAGCAGTGAACAAATTGAAATACGATATATAAAACTACTTACATTCTTGAGCTTCTGGAGAGGCTTTATCCTCTTGAGAGATGCACTGACTCTAATACCGGAAACGAATGTTGAAAAGTAGACTGTTAAAATTAAGACTACGTTTCCGCGTACTATAATGAAAATTATCGTGATTTTAAAATATTGAAAAGAAACTATCGCGTAGCAAACACTGACTCTACAAACCGCATTGCACGCGGTCACAAATATTCCCTGCAAATAAAGTTGTTTAAGAGAGGGGTTGGGGGTGGGGAGTGGAAAAGAAGCGAAACGTCGTTTCGACAATTTTATTCTTTTTCCTACCTAACGTTTATTTAGAAAATACTGCTATTTTTTTACACTTAAAAATTATTATTAGGAAATTGGAACAAGTTTGAAAAATATTATTTAGTTGAAAATTGTGAGATATTTCTCGATAGCAAACAAATGTTTACGAATACCGTGAATGCAATACAATCGTTTGCAACAATTATACTATTCGTTATTAGAATGCGAAAATGTTATAAATTACTGGCTTCAATTTTATAAATTAATGGCTTAATTGTTCTAAATTAATGGCTTAAATGTTATATATTAATGACTTAAATGTTGTTGATTAACAGTTTAAATGCTATAAATTAATAGTTTAAATGTTGTTGATTAATAGTTTAAATATTGTTGATTAATAGTTTAAATATTGTTGATTAATAGTTTAAATGTTGTTGACTAGTAGTTTAAATATTGTTGATTAATAGTACAAATGTTGTTGATTAGTAGTTTAGATGTTGTTAATTAATGGCTTAAATGTTATGAATTAATGGCTTAAATGCTATAAATTAATAGTTTAAATGCTATAAATTAATAGTTTAAATGTTGTTGATTAATAGTTTAAATGTTGTTGATTAATAGTTTAAATGTTGTTGATTAATAGTTTAAATGTTGTTGACTACTAGTTTAAATGTTGTTGATTAGTAGTTTAAATGTTGTTAATTAGTAGTTTAAATGTTATAAATTAATGGCTTAAATGTTATGAATTAATGGCTTAAGTGTTATAAAATAATAGTTTAAATGTTGTTGATTAATAGTTTAAATGTTGTTGTTTAGTAGTTTAAATATTATTGATTGATAGTTTAAATGTTGTTGATTAGTAGCTTAAATGATGTTGATTAATAGTTTAAATGTTGTTAATTAATAATTTACATGTTATATATTAATGGTTTTAATATTATAAAGCAATTGTTTAAATGTTGTTGATTAATAGTTTAAATGTTATAAATCAATGGTATAAATGTTATAAATTAATGGCTTAAATATTATAAAGTAATAGTTTAAATGTTGTTGATTAATAGTTTCAGTGTTATAAGGCAATAGTTTAAACGTTATAAGTTGTTATTGTAATTTGTAAAAACTATTCTTCGATCTTTACGATACGAGAGACCATACGCAAATGAACCTGCGCGCGAGTTTCGCGTTCCTTATATACCTGATGGCATGTACTTGCCAAGGTGTCTGAAGGTGCATCGAACGTTAACGGTTTGCTGTTGTTGTAAAAGGCAGTTTTTCCATTATAACACGATCAAATTTAATAATTTCTGAATTTTTACTGTAAATTGACGCCTTCAACAATTTAATAAATTAATGGCTTAAATGTTATAAAGTAATAGCTTAAATGTTGTCAATTAATAATTTAAACGTTATAAATTAATGGCTTAAATATTATAAAGCAATAGTTTAAATGTTGTTGATTAATAGTTGTGTTATAAGGTAATAGTTTAAATGTAATAAATTGTTAATGTAATTTGTAAAAGCTGTTCTTCGATTAATTTTTTAATTTCTATTGTAAGTTGACGCTTTTAACAATTTATTCCAGTAACCATTTTTACAATTATGATAATTTTTACAAGCTAAAATTAAATTCTCATTTCTGTGATACTAGTTTTTGATTTAGAACTGTGTTAATTTATATTGAATGCCAGTTTACGATGAAAAGTATAATTATAGTTAATATAATAGGTATAATTATAACTGCTAGTATAATTGTTAAAAATTAATGGAGTAATTGTTTTAGATTAATAATAAATTGTTATAAATGAATAACGTATTTATTAGAAATAATGAGGGGTGACAAAGAAAAAGAACAATATGACTTAATAGTCATTTAAGAAATATGAATACATGTAATTATGGGTAATAGAAATACATGAAAATTATACAATACATTATATAATAAATTTGCTCGCTATACATGAATACAATATATTATATAAATATAGAAATAATTTTCAGACGAACATTGTTTCTATAAGTACAATTATATAAAAAATATAATTCAATCGCTGTTACGACCGTTCGCGGAGAGACGCGATCGCAAAGAAAACGCGTCAGCGAGAGGCGTAAATTCTCGCTACGATTCGGATAATCGACGCCGCGAATTAGTCGTTTCCCTGTTTCGGTTAGGACAAAAGAGGTGGTTCAATGAGTTAACACTGTGTTAACAGGGTTAATATAATATGTATATTTTTAACAATTATGAAAATATTAACACTAAACAAATAAATGGTTTAACGATGAATACGATTGATATCTCGATGAATTCAATGAACTGAGCGATTTTTAATGATTTCGTTACGTCGTTTGCACTTTCAGATGAGACTTTCAGATCAGACTGATCGCCCTACGATCATTTCTTTCTCTTCTTGGAGACGATCCCCACTACGTTCGGATCACGCTATCGTTCGCGCCATGATCATGCATACCATCTTTCTTGTGTGTAGAAAATAACGGGCCGAAATCGAAGCTTCTAGAGCTCGGCGGTTGATGACAAGTATGCGCTCGCCCGCTACATTGTATAGATTTCGCCGATCCTGTAAGACGGTTAAGAACACGGCCTATAGCGAGCCTCGTGGCGTAACAACCGCTTTAATGAAGACATCGAGATGATCTAACACCCAGATAGATTAATTGAGACTGCATTTTTTATTATGTTTTAATACATTCATCTGAGAATGAAAATATTTTTTGATAATTTGTCGTCGTTCATTAAAACAAAAAACAATTGATGAGACCTATTTAGAGGATAAAAGGTGTGGCGGAAGAGACAGCAACTGTAATTCGTCATCAATGTTTAAATAACAAAGCTCCTTCGTCGTTGCAGGCTTCCAATCGACGTTGACAAACTCATCTTTAACTGAGGTAGGATCCCTATATTAAACATTAAACATATACGATATATAAATTCTAACATTCAGATTCATGCTTTTTAAAATCACGTTGAAAATTTACCCAGTTCTGGCAAAATTAGTCCACATTCTAGTCATTCGTTCTAACGTAATCCTGTCCTTCGTACCAACTGTTGGTGGATCAGGATTGTCAGTTTTACATCTGGGTAAATATAATAAATACGCGATGTCGTCTACGTGAGACGCTCCTAGAGTGTAAGAGTAAATAGCGTATTTGATAGTTGCGTACATAATCTGACAATTATACAAACAAATATGCGATAATAAATTTAAAAAATACAGTTACCAGAAAATAGTCGTGTTACTAGGAGATCCGTTGGGGCTTTTTCATTGCCAATGTACGAAAATGTACAGAAATAATTAGGCGCGGTTGTTCTTTTTACTCGATCCTCTAACAGCATCATCGCGGGAATGCCGAAATTAATAAGAGTAAGCAATTTTGAATATTCGCTTATGTTTTCTTCGCTAATCGGTTTTCCACCGAAATATTGATTTTTCACCAGCTCCAACAATTTTTCCATTTCTGCATCCTCTATCGTCTTCAACAATCTCAAAAGTTTTATATGGTTATACAGATACCGATTAAGGGAATCTATTGATTTTTCGCTTTTATCTGAGAAACACAAAAATCGTATAATATCGATGCATGAACAGGAAACAATACTTTTCTTTCTTCGAGTTTTAACCGAACCCACCTTTCAAGAACATAATATATTCGTGAGCGGTGTAACTAATTATCACAGGCACATCTGCTTCTTTTGCAATTAATTGTTCGATCGGTTTAGGTAAAACAGGATTCTCCGCCATTTCGTCATAATCGAGTCCAAAGGCAAGCATATGAGTCCTCCTTTTTTCCTACAAGACGAAATAAAGAATTCTGTTTATTTCAATCTACGATATTCGATTATAATTATGAAGTACGTTAAAAGAAAACTTGCTTCCTCCGAAAATAACAGAGAGGCTTGAGCCTTCGCGATGTCCTCAGCGGGCACCGTTCGTAAAAATTCGACAACTTCGACAGGATCATTAGAATCCTTTCCAAGAAGTGAAGCGAGTTGAAAACCACGTTTAGGACGACTTTCAGCGCCTTGGCTTGCCCAAGGGCATATCAACGTTCCACTGTGCAAAATCGCCTTGTGGAACAGTCCTAAAATCAGTATCGAACCAAAGAGATTAACACGAGTATTTTGGAAACTCCAATATATCTCGGCATATCATAACAATATGATTTAATTTTATCAAGAACGTAGTCGAAAACAGGTTTTACCTTTCGCGCGTGGCGATGCGAGTAAGGAATGTACTAAAGTTGCTCCAGCGCTAACTCCAAAAATCGTAACATTATTGGAATCTCCGCCAAAGTTGCCAATATTTTCCTTCACCCACTCTAAAGCTATGATCAAATCTTTCAAGCCTAGATTTCCTGGCGCGATTCGGTGACCCAAATTTAAGAATCCTTGAAATTTAAAAAACTGGATAATTCTAGAGCTTTTCTGTTTATTCGTAAAGTACAAATTTTGTTTCTAAATTGCATGCACAATCTCTTTTTTCATATTTTCCGAATGTACGCATATATGATGTCGACAGAAGTGGGCATGGTTTTACCGTAAAACTGAACCAAAACTAACCGAATGCGCCAAGCCTGTAGTTAGCTGACACAACTACAACATCTTTAGCGAGTAAATAATCAGGCCTTGACTCGTAGAAACTCGAATTTCCTACTATGAATGCCCCTCCGTGTATCCAGAACATGACTGGTTTCGACTGATTAAGAGAATTTGTATAAACATTCAAGTAAAGGCAATCCTCGTTGCCAATAACATCGAAAGGCGGAAGCTCATTCAATTGCGTACAAATGTATTTTTTGGCTTTCGATGTATCCTTGACACCAGTCCATGGTGCAGGCGGTTGAGGATCCTATTTTCGCAAAAAAGTTAAGATTCCTTTATAATAAATGAATATAACCTACGTAACGCATTACATTCGGTGCACTTCTTCTATTAATTGTCTTTCATTAATGGGTAATAGGAAGTTATTTCGAATTGTTTAAGTTAAAATAATTGGAACTCTGCAATTTTGCAATATCATGGTTGATATGATATTTAAAATGTCGTAATAAAGTAAACGCACGATAAGGACAATTGTCGGAAATGTACCTTAAATCTAAGATTTCCGATAGGAGGAGCAGCAAAAGGTATCCCTCTGAAGCCGATATATGATAATCCTAGGGCACTTTTCAGTACCGCGCCTTCCAATTTACCTTGTTTTACATGCACTATCGGTTTATCCATTGTTAACCAAAGTCTAGACAACTTGATACTGCCACTTCTTTCTACATTCAGAATCAGAGTATTTAGAGCGAATCGACCTTGTATTCTTATCATGGCAAACAGTATTATCAGACAGTTCGTTAAAGATTTAAATGTCTGCTATCAAAAGTTGCACCTTAACACGTTCGTCACCACGTCACAACGTTGCACGTCTTTCGAGTCAATTAAATATACGATATTATATATAGCATATGCAACAAGAAAATATTAAAAACACATTATACCATACTTTTTGTTAATTTACATTCAGGATAATATATTACACTATTCTATATCGAATGGTATTCGTTAAAACATTTCAAACGCATTTACAATGATTTTGGGTATTTCGAACAATAGTTGTATACTCCGTTATCACTACTCCCCTCGCTTTAAAATATATTTTCACGCAGTTTACTGAATATTTTGAGGATGAAAAAACCAACGATGTACGTGTAACAAGTATGCTTCTCGATTAATTAGAGGATCTGAGGTATCTGCTATGAGATCCTTCGCAATTATTTAACTAGAAAGTTTGGACTTCGAATTTGGGACTCGCCGAATCATACTGCGTGACGAACATGTTAAAGTATATCTGATCAGTACTTATCATGATATTAATTACAAATTGACTAAAATATTATCCACAGATAGCGGTACTTATCAAAATTGTTGCATATTTAAAACTTTTGCCAATGTTTCAGCATTTAGCGTACCAGCTAAATGGGTTCCGTCCGCGAGCATAAAATATAACAGGTATGCGAATATAACTTTTTTCTTTCTCTTCACCGTACCGACGATAAATTGGGAAAGAGACTTATTATTGAGTTTAATTATTTACTTCAACAAATACATCGTATTTGAAATATAAGAAAATATATTGTAAATATCTTTAGTCGCTATTGTTGAGGAAATAGTGGGTTAGTATGATCCTACAAGTTCCTACAAGTTCCTACAAGTTCCTACAAGTTAGGTTAGTGCGACTTCTAACGACGCTCTTTTGCCTTAGACGTCGACCAGGCGTTAATTACCTCTGTGTATCCAGTGTGTTCACACGTTTGTACGTTGTGACGAAATATATAATGTACGAATCTAATCCCAAAACACTAAATACTACACCTTATTGATTAACAGCTGTTTACGTATTACAGAGTTTTATTTATCTTCTTTTTAAGATACAATATGTTAGAGGTTATACGATCTAATTTGTGATATTGATGCAACGTATGCTGGCCATATTCAGAGTGACATGACAGAAAAAGTAATAGCCACATCAATTATTAATTATAATTAACATTCCGTGCACCAGAATGTATCAACAGAATTAACGATATTATAAAATCGATCATATTATATATGTATAAAAAGACAAGTTAATATCTATTTAGAAAATGTGAATATGATTATAGACGATAGGAATAAATGAAAATTGTATAAATAACAGACAACAATAAACTTGCTCACTATATATGAACGAATATTGTGGAAGATTTTCGTAGGCACATTATTCCTTTAAATACGATTGTATAAAAAATATAATTTAGTTATTTTAATAAAAGCAGATCAATTGAGGCTGCATTTCCTAATGTAATTAGTAAGTGCAATTTGATTACGTTTAATTAGGTTTCTTTGGGAATGAAAATGGTTTTTAATTAACGATATAAGAAAAATTATATCAAAAGTTATCTAGTAAATAGTAAAAAGTTATTTAAAAAATCGGTCCATATATTCCTTATTCTGACATTTTCAGATCTTTTCTAAATTTTACTACGAATTTTTCGAAGAGCCATGTTGCCACTTCACAGATTCTGATGCTCTTAAATCCTTTTATCAAGGTCACCATTTTAAATCAATTTTACGTATGCATACAACCGGTGGTCTATGCGGTATGCATACAACATATATGGTGCAAAACATACTTTGTGTGTAACTCGTAAAGTGAAATCGACCACCCTATATATGTATATATGAGAAAAGATTGTTTAGAATGGTGATCTGACAATATACTTCAAGAGCATAGATACCGGCGAGGATACAACTATTCGGGAACTTTTCGAAGAATTCAGTATGTTTCATCAAATATAAATTAATATGTATTTTTTATCATTTAATTATCGTACAAATTTTGCCCAAAAGATTTCTAGCTTAAAATAGTTAATAAAGATTATCTTTCATCAACCAACTTCGATTATCTCTATTAAAATCTATCGAGAAGAAAACAATAACGAATAACTCATATAAATGACACTTCGTTTAACGAGTGTCCATTTCTGAAACTATTTACCAGTTTATCAAAAATATTCGAAGATGTTTCTGCTAAATTGTGTTCATTGCGAAAAGCGTCGAAAAATAATAATAAAAATAATAATAGATTTACTGGTAAAGAATGTATTCGATAGAAAACAATTTGTATCTAAAAGATTTGGCAGTAGTGACATTCTTACAAGACCGCCGGTTTTACAACTGTATAATAATAATAATAATAAAATGCATTGCTTGAAATTGCCAAAAATCAATTAGCACATTACTTACTTCGATCAATTCTATAAATGGTCCTTATAATTTTTTTGTTCTATATGCTGATACCGATTAGCAGGTACAGTTTTTCGAAACATTTCGTCAAGCGTAACTATGTGCTTCTTCGCAATTCAAATGAAAATCGCTCTTTTTGCTTCGATTTACTTTATCACAAATCCAAACGAATCATTAAGTAAACTAATATGCAACAATCTTTGATTAATCGCATTCGCAATGAAACACATGTTTGGACGAAAGCCACGATCCTTACAATGGACAGAAAAATCATATCAAAAATTAGCGTTTCATTTTATCGAGTATAGGAACGACCATATCAAAAGACGGACGTTTCCCTGGATCTTCGTTCATACAAATTCTAATAAGCTTAGCAAGATGCGGTGAAATTCCTGGAGGTATACTAACACGTAAATCCTCTAGTGCAATCTACAACAAATATACAAAAAATGAATATAATCACTAAATTACCGACTTATGTTAAATGAACGATGTACAAATCTTAACGAACTTTCATGCCACATTCCATCGGCGAAAGATCTGCAAACGGAACTTCTCTTGTCGCAAGTTCCCATAACAGGACGGCAAAACTCCACATATCACTGGCCTCGAGATTTATATCCGCCGGACGTTTACTTAATGCTTCCGGAGACATCCACGCTGGTTCGTAGATTCGACCCACCTCTTGAAATGAAAATTTCGAATCCGCCATGTTCACGCGAGCTGTTAAATCTTCATCAATCTATACGAATATCGAATATATTCATTACCAAAATTCTTACATAATAATATTATATCATTATAAAGACGAATGAAAATACCATAATATGTTTACTATTAAGGTGAAATCTACATCTATTTTGCCTTTCGAGCCCATGAAGAAATGCCATGGCTCTCGCGACATCGAGGGCAAGTCTAAGTGCACGAGCAGTGTCGACAACGACGCCTGTACCTCCATGTAAAAGCCTATGCAAACTCCCACGTGCCATATATTGCGAGACAGTTGCCAATTGCGGTGGTTGATTGACGCAACCAAGTACAGGTAGTACATTGGGATGTGAAAAAATTCTTAATTTTGGGAATTCTTCGTTAAAATCTCTTGAAATTCGAGCCGTACACTCACGTATATTCAAAATTTTTGCCACAATGTCGTTGTTTTGCCAACGTCCACGCCATGTTTCACCGCTTGGCGTACTAGCTAAATGAGTATGCAGGGAAAGATCTGCCATGTTTATTCCTTTGTGCCTTGACAGCGTTGCATCGCCTAAATGATATAACTAGATATTAGTAATTAACAGTTACCAATTAGAATTCTTAAGTATAATAGAATACGTATAATACAATGTTACTCACGACTTCTAGTTTTCAAACCTAGCCAGCTTTGATCTTTAAACTGAATCTTTTTCAAGTCTTGTCCATATTCTACAGCTAAATCTAAAAAATCAATTTGGCAATACAATAGTTTATATATTACAAATCTGCAAACAATGTATCATATATCAATAACTCCTTATCAATTATTAAGTACCGTGCAATCTTTTGGCCAAATGGCCTCGAGCTTTATCCAACGGAGTATCACCGTCCTTGTTTGCAATTGATACCAAAGCACCGGCAGTTACCAATTCCTCGGCAACTGCTTGATCGCCCCAAAAGCACGCATAATGAAGGGCAGTGTTACCATGCTCATTTGTGACATTGACATCTGCTCGATTCCTAAGTAACTATAAAAATAAATTGCATTAAATTCTTAAAAATAAAGAAACATGATTATTTTTATTTCTGTACTCGACTCTCCAACATCGATTGTTCCTTTATGTTACAAAATTTTTCAATATGCGAGTATATTCCTATCGCATCATTTTAACGTACAATCAATCATATTTGGCTTACCAATTGAACTATTTCTTTGTGCCCATGGGCAGAAGCAAGATGAAGAGGAGTATCATCACCTCTGTTAGTTGCATTGATACGTGCTCCTCTGCTAACTAACAACTCGGCCAATTTCAAATGTCCCTCTTTGCAGCACCAATGGAGTGGACTGAACCCATGATCATCGCTATACATAGAACATGAAATCATAAATGAGATCAGACTAATATTACAGTTTAATATAATTAAATCAATAAGAAATATAAAAACGGATACAATGGGATGATAACAAGGATTAGAAAAAAACAGTATATATTTTTTAAATTACTATTATTACAATTAAAAAGACCGAGCCAGATAAAAAACTTTAAACAACAACAACAAAAAAAAAACATTCGAAAGACCGGTATTAAAGAAAACAGAGACCAATAAAGGTTATAAAAAAGAATAATAAAAAAACGAGAACAGGAGACGGTGCTTCTCGGAAAATGGAATTTTCCTATATTTACCCTTGATTCATGTCATGTTCGGTGTCATCTAGCCAAACACGTACTTGCATGGCATTTCCTTCACGACACCATTGAAATATATCTTCCATTTTTTTCACTCACAAATAAAATAAAAAAATTGTAAAAATATTATAACGGAAGGAGTGGCAGTGCTTCGTGCTTCAAAACACCGTAGTCGTCATATACTAAATATAACCATAATTCCACACACAAGCAACACTGACATAAAAACTACACATTACTTCGTTGTACTTGATAGACGGATTAGTAACGAGATTCGAAATCTGCGGTGTACATCAGTTTACAAAATAACACACAATGTTGAATATAATGATTTTATTGCATTGCAATAAGTATAATCGAACATCTGACCATATATGACGCGTGGTGTTGTGTACAGTGTACTCCCCCAACCACGAGATGATTACTTCATACTAGTTCATATTATTAGAGAAGACACTCTCTCGAAGAGAGTTAGAGGCTAGAAACTATATAGAATAGTAACTCTATCTACATGTACCAATAAAATCGAAAATGAAAAAGATTTGCTATGTTGTAACCTCAGTTGGTATCTACGATCAACAGAGTTGCACAGTAATACGTCAGATGGCGCGTTGCAATTATTTGAATACTTACATTCTTATGAATTGATAAAAAGATTATAATTTTCCGTTATTTTCTGTATTTCATGTATCCAGATACAAGACTAAAGCGCTATAAAGGAGAAATAAATTTTGTTTAGGTTATATATTAAATTATATTTCATTCAAAATATTAATAAATCATAAATTACGTTATTTCGTTATATAATATACTATTCCGATATTTTAACCATATAACGCTAAATAATTTATCTGGTTCTTCCAACGTTTCTACGTATTTAATTACGGTACTTTATACGTTTCAATATCTCTTCTGCATATTTTTACTTCGAGCGTCGTTTATTTTACTTCGTCGCAAAGGAACGTTCAGATACGAGAAAGATTTATAATGAATATTTTATAGAGTTTTTCAAACGTAATTAACATATTTTTCTCTTAAGAAATAATAAGCAATACATATTTTGTATCATTCAGACGAAGCTTATTAAACAACTAATTTAATAATAATGCACGATAATATCGCACGATGCTTTCTTTTCTTTTCTTTTCTTTTTGCCTCCATCCTCGATATAACACGATGAATCTGAACCCCACCGGAAGAACTTAATTACACAAAGTCAGGAATAAAAGAAATCCATAAAGAAATCCTCTTATCTCTCTTTCATTTCCCTTCTGTTTCTATATCATCCCCAATACTTTTCCAAGGATGGCTCTTGTACTTACCTTTGGATTACCTTTCCCTTCGTGTACAACGGTAATTACACGATCTCCACGCGAATCGATTCTCTGCTGTTCAGGTGGAACTTAAAGCGATATGTATTTTCTAAGGAACGTCATCCGAAATCATAACTCCTCCAAGGTGGACAGTTAACACGCATTCAGCCGATGATTTTTCTCTGTAACAGTCGATGATCTTATTGGTCACCAGCCAGGCAGGCCTCCGGTACGTGATATTGTGGCAATCTTATTTGAATTGTTAATACGTTGTTAATACGCGGAGAAAAAATCGCGACACGCCAATGGGTGTGCACAATTCACGTAACCGCGAGTCGATAATTACCGAAGGTGTGATCTCCACCTGTTTTCTTGCATTCAATTATTCTTTTCTATACCACTGGTATTACAATTTTTATAATAATCAAAAGTAATCGAAACCAGAACGTTCATCAGCGAATCTCTCGATAGCAAAGCGACGCTTCAATTTTCATATCGTATTAAATAAATACTCGCGTAATATTATAATATACCGATACGTTTAAATTAAATGCAGATATGTTCAAATATGCATAATGTTGTTGTTCGCCCTTGGTACGTACATACTTGAAGCACTTCTTTTTTTTTTTCTTTTTTTTCATTAGGAAAAAAAGTACGATAACTGCAGCACATTGCTATTCGATCTTGTCGTGTTTGCGATCTCAGACAAGCGTGTGCATTTGGAAAATTCACACGTGTATAAAAATATGTTAAACAGCTCGATTAATTTCATTGGTCAAACTGAACCGGCGAATAATCTTCATGAATGCATCGTATACTTTGGAATAACTGAACTCGCGTAGCTCGTAAGAGCTTGGAAAGTAGGTTGGCCACGTGACCAGAAAATAATTCGACATCTTAGGAAAAAGTTGACAAAGAACGAGGGAAATTTTTTCCGGAAAAATTCTCAAGACATCGAGCTACGTTACGCCGTTTAAGAATGAGAGAAGGAAACACGTGAAAGCAATTAAGATTGACACGGTACGTTGTTATTCGTATCTTTCCCTTTTCCAGTTTCCCTTTTATCGTGCGATATTAAATGGCACCTGTTGTCGATTCCGTTTGACTAATCAAATTCAACCTTGTCTCTCTATTAAAGTGATATTGTCATTGAACGGTGCACTTTCGTTGTTCTCTAGTGTATCGTAGGAATATGTAATGCGAATGTGTTGGTTCGTCACGCCTCTAAACATAGGATGAAATCGAGGATAATAAATTACTAGCACGTGAGAGAACTTCACTGGCAAGAACGACGGGTTTATGATGGATATCGTTAAAACCATATCCCTGTTTTATGTGGACCGGTGATTTAGGAGGAGAAACAGTGGCGCGTAACGTAAAAGTGCTTAGCGATTAACGATCCATATATAAATTGTAACTATTTCACTGATGATTCAGCGAATTAACGTTCGAAATTAACAGCGTTATTATTATCGCTATGTATATGAAATGAGAGTTGAATTAATCAGATTGTTAGATAAAACGATTTCGCAGGAACGAGCGAGACAATTGCAGAGAATCGCCGAAATGGCCGATAAGAAAACGCATAAGAATTGGCGGAACGTGACGAAATAAATGTTACGTATCGGCATTGTGGAAGCTAGATAGAAGTCTTAGCCTTGCATCGTAGGTGTGGTCTTGTGCAGCGTAATATTTACGTTGTTTACGAGTCGTTGTAATATGAATATTATCGGCTGATCCACGTACATTACGAGTAATAATCCGAAAATAACACGCGGTGCCGTTCAACTCGAGCGTATTACGCGCAAAGTGTTTCTTTATTTTTTCTTCCTTTCTCTTGCTTCTCTCTTTGTGTAAGCTGTATACGATGACTAAAATGATAAGAGAACGAGAAGGAAGAATCGATCTTATCTAAACAACTTTCAAACGATATCGTAAAGATTTGGCGAAAAGAAGGACGCTGTATGGCGCAATGATACTGCCCTTGTTCTAGATCGTTTCTTTGAACAGTCTGCACTCAACCTCGGGCAAAAGTGGAGGCCATACATCGATAGAGGGGGAAAAGTATTGTCTACAATGTTGAAACTCGGAGCAATTATTCGTATAGCTGTAATTGAGATGTATAGACGAAACATCGAAACGTTTCAACGTTAAATACGAATGTTATATGGATTCTTTAAACGCTAATTGAATACAAGGACAGGCGTTATGGTTGTCGATGAAGTGGCCAATTCGAACATGAACGTTATCCCGTGCGCATTGCGAGCCTTGATATAATAATTAATAATTGATTAAGTTGTCTTATTTATCATAGGAATTTAGGTATACAGATCCTCCCACAGGGGAGCGTACAGGGATAGTTTTAATATACGTTGAAAACGCCGAGGCCGATAATTATGTAAAATAGGGAACGATCATGCAGCATAGAGAAACGTGTATTTAGAAGTGGATTAATCACCGAGACACATGATAATAAATTGTCAATAAAATCGTATAATTTATTACTTAACGAGGTTTACCAACTCATTCAGATCACGTTGTTTACGAAGTTACGGCGTCCAGATCAACGTTTAATTTCTTTTCTTACGAAAGTTATTCTGTAAAATATATGTAACAGAACTATCCGTTGTTTTAAATATTTCAATCGTATTATGTATAACCCTTTGCTAACGTTTGAGGGAGAGAGAGAGATTGTCTCGTTTTATCTATGACAATAATATTATTATTAATAATAATAATAATATCGTGCGCAAGAAAAGAAAAATAGAGTTTACACCCGTTTAATACTATTGCGTGGAGATTGCAATTAACTGGAAGATCTAATGATTTAATTCGTTCGACGTGTACGACGGAAAGTGCTCCTGTACCTTGAAACGCGTGACAAGAGGTACGCAAATTAACTGCTGAGATACGATCTTAATTCGCCTGTCTATACACCATTCCTTCGTGATATATGAATAGCTAAACAACTGTTCAAAGTTGGAATAATTAATCGTATCGTTTCCACATTCTTATAATAACCTTCATTCTTATAAACAAATTTCGTAATTTTTCTAATACCGTTTATGATGTCATTTTGTTCCATTCATCGAAGTCGCCGCATACAAGATAAATCTACAAATTGTTAAACGAGTCTATTATCGGATAAAATCAAAGATGAATCGTTTACCGATGATATCCCACACTAATCATTGTCATTTCTCTTATTGTTTTACCTTTCCCATCTACGCGCGCGTGTCGAACGATTATGCAAGGATCCGAGCGTGGCTTTGTTCCATGTAACTCGAAAGCCCGAGGAATAATTAAGACGTTCAATGATTCATCGACGTTGATGGATCAACTCGAACATTTTGCTTTCTCTTCATAACGAGTTGTATTAGTGCGTTTCAGAGAGAAACCCGGCCGATCACCGCGATAATAATTAGAGGAAGGAAGCCGATTTACCCTGAACGAAATCGGAAATAGAATGCAGTAATACTCGCGTAAGGAACAAAAAAATAGGAATGCAAGTTGAAACGCTACGATAGGGATAAAAAGATGTTGGAAATTTGAAATACCGAGCACTTTGAAAATGAAATTTTTAAACGAAAAGTAAAGAATTTGCACGTTCGAAAATTCGGATATTCGAGAAGGTGGGAGGTTTGAAAATACGAAAAGTAAAAAATCTGGTAATGGAGGATCTGAATGTTCTAAAATTCAGGAATATTAATTAAAATAAACATATATATATATCGAGGATACGTTTACGTTATCGAGAGATAGTCCTGACGTGAACGTAGATATACGGAGCGCAAGTCAAGGACTCTTTGTTCCTAGAAAGCCTGCATTTTTGTTCTTTGTAATGCAGAATAACAGGCATCTTAACATTTTTTTGTTACGTATAATAACTCTTTAAAGAACTTTATTGAGACAAGGACAGGCCGAAAGAAGTTATTACATATTAGTACTTTGTTACTACATTTATCATACTTCATTAGTTAACGTAAGTTTCCTATATCCACTTTCTTCATTTTTGTAATGTAGAAACAACGAATTTGCATACTAATTTCTATTTTAACAATTTTGGTATTCCTGTCGTGTTATATTAATTTTTCAGCAGTAATTAAAATGCATATACTATGTACATATGCGTATGAATCGTGACGGTAACGATGGAAAAATAGTTGAAGGAATTAATTAAACGTAACTTGTAGCAGGCTGTTCAGATTCTTGTAGCAGTTATGCGAATTAAATGAACCAAGATTTCATACCTCGCTTAATGCATATACGCAGCTGTTTAATGGCTACAAAATGCCAATATTATATATAATACGTACGTAGATATACGTATAGTCCTTTCAATTTCAATATAGCAAGGCACGCCTTTAAAATATTTCGCGCAATAAAAATTTCATCACGACACTTTTGAAAGATATTTTCTGGAAATTATTTTAGATCGCGTCGTGTTATTGATACAACGTTGATCAACGATTTTTATTTAGGATATCTTTCTATCAAGGACTAGGACAATCACGAAAATCCTGAACGCGATCATGATCTCTGATCACCACACTACGATGAACATCCTGTATAATAAGATTAAGATTTATGGAATAAGATAAGTAGATTTAAATGTAATAAAAATTTCTCGTTCATTGTGCGCTAAACAAAACCGATCGAATGTGAAATCATTTCATGACATTCACTGCTGGCTTTTGAATAACGCGGTGATACCAGTCGTACCGTTCTTGTCTCTAATTTCCTTCATTACGCATATGTATTATCGTATTAATTCTATTTCGATAAAAGTTTGTTCATTTTTCAACGTGTAAAAGGGAAATCCGGCGTTTTTCGATACGCACCATGATGAAAATTTATGGCGCGTTATCTGATACTGAATCGTAAACACGATCCAAGCGAAATTGGCCAACAACAATAATTTTTAGACGGAGAAACTCGTTGTTTGACTTCAACCTCGACCTCAGGTTCAACTAAAAGAACAATGGGTATTTTCACGTAATTTGCCTCGACCAGGCAAAGGCGAATTTCACGATTTCCTTTATCGTTTCACTTTTTCTTTTTTTTTTTTTTTTTAGAAGCAAATACTGTTGTCTTGTACAATAAACTGGATTTATCGATATATTAGCGCAAGAAAAAGATAGGATTTGATACCCTAAATCGTCCATTATTTTGTTTGAGATTTTGTTTGTTCGTTACTCGATACGAACAAATTCTTTAAAAATATGACTTACTTGGTCTCGCTGTTAAATAAAATTACTTTTCGCCAAAATAAAAATTATGAAATAAGGGTAATTAGAATAGTTCAATTGGCTCGTTATTTCAAGTTCTTAGTTCTTACTCTACTTCAAATAAAATTTTCCTGAGCCAAATTCTAACGACACAGTTCTTCCCAGTTTCTTAGTATCCTCTTTTTCTAAACTTGGCTTTCCTCGTTTTTTCTTATTTGATGTCATAATTCTGCCTCTTTCCTCCTTGAACATAAGTTGTAAATGCAACTCTATATATCAGTATGCTATACATGGCAATCTTCGCGACGAAGTCCATGGTACAAGTAAAGCTTAAGATACGTATATAAATAACCATAAAACAAACGAGCTATGCAGTTCATCTATCATTTTTACCATACTGGTTATGCGAAACTTTAACGAATCGAAGAAACCGGCAATTACGTTCCGTTTTATGTTAGTTGGAATCGTGTATCAGACACCATTTGCACGATTCAGCATCCTTGTGTAACGTTGATCGGGACGAAGTTGTGAGAAAAAAATCGCGTGACTTCTTGCAACTTTAAATTCCAGAAATGTTTCCCAGTTGAGGTATCAGTGATTGTCGATTGCGTAACAACGTCGATTATCGTAATTAGTAACTGATTTCTTGTCGTTAACGATCATTCGAACGTTCATTACGATACGCCGAGAATTTCTCATGCTGCTACATTGCACGAGATTAAGAATAAAACATACCGATTTTTGCGCAATCAGAATGTCTGTACTTCGTTAAATAGTATGCAAATTTGCCCATATATTTATGTTTTCTTCGATTAATGAATCTACATTATGGAATCATTTATGATTGACAATATAGTTGCAAGCGTATGTAATTAAGTACGTGCAGTTGAGCATCAGTCGATTAATTCTCGAAAGTTTTCCAACTAAAAGATTTTCCATTACAAATACCGATTATTAATCGTTAGTTCTTAATAATAAAAAAAAAGCATTGAGAAATAATAAACGATAAATAGTTGATATTATCGTTAGATAAAAATACCAAACATCGATCGTGATTTTCCAGTTTTTGATTGAAATTGAACGAGGTTTTAGTTGCTGTATAACGAACGCTGTTAACGATGAAGGTAATCATACGATCAATCGACGAATACAGGTATTCCATAATATTTATCGATTTGACATTGACTTTTCTTATTTCTTCGTTATATCGTTATTTGTTGGACGGTATCGAATAATCCAATAACTTAACGTACACTAGCTTGTCGGTGATATAGACGGTGAACGAAAGAATAAGATGTTGCTGTATCTGGCTGTAGCGTTGCTATCTTCTATAGTTGAGATTGCAAATTATTATGTCGGACAGTATTGTTACTGTAAAAAGTTGCGTCAACACAACGGTGAGTGTGTGTTACTAATTCCTTCGATATCCATCATCGATAATTGAATTCGAATTTTTCATACGCGTCGTATCAATTATTGGCAAACGACGTCGTTAATTAATCGTAAGTTTTAATCGCAACACAAAAAGTTATATCTGTGAACAATTAATCACGAGATTAACAGCAGCAAGAAGAAGAAGCAGATTAAACGGAACGCGATATCGAGCTTCGTTAAAGTTACTGATACGATCTATGAGCATAATCTATTTATTGTCCGAAAAATGAAATTGATCGATCGAAAAAAGTATTTTTGACAGTGAACTTGGTCGTGATACGATCTTTCGTTTATGTTATCGAAGAGTAAAGCACGTAGAAAAATCGTTGAAACGATTAATCAGGCATAATCGATCATCGGACTGTAGATATTTATGCAAATTGTAGAAATGTGACGAAGCTGACAAATGAAAAAGATGAAATGATCGAAAGAAATGAGAGTTTGATTATATTCTACGCATATATGTTTGCATATTACGTGTATTCTGTGCATTTTTACAATTAAAAATTTCATTAATTCGAAGGATATAAAACCGTGGTCGAATTTTTTTAGACGAGAGCGAACTTACCGACGACAACGAATCAACTATAGTTCGTATTAAGGTGCCATATTCAGAACGAAACTGTTGCTCGGATAAAATCTCTTCCAATGTGTCAGATAAAAAAGCGAGTTCTACAAATTTGGACAAAACTAAGGAAATAAAACTTGTGCAAGAGGCTAGACCGGTTTTCTCGCAAGAAACGCGGACTGTTTCTGCAAAGTTACCTCACAATGGACGCAGGTAATAACCGTGTTTATTTATCAATTTGGAAACACTTACATTCTGGTAATGATAGTATCGGTGATTTTTAATCGACGAGCCAAACATCTTTAGCAGTGAATTAACCTGTTAACCGAGAAAGACAAATTAACTTGTCAGATGAATTGGCAATCTGTTAGACGTAATAATCACTTTATTAAAAAAAAAAAACTACTTATCTTTTTACACGTTTTCTTTCCGTTCAAAATTACGTCGTATTCATATTTCCAAGGAATAACTGAAATTGATCTTTATTCGCTTCAAATTTTACGATTAACTGGATGTTGAAAATGACAACGTGAGTTCATGCTTGCCATCCATATGCAGATGCGCTAGTTGCAATAAATAGTAACTAGAAGATAGTTCTAGTTATAATCGATAGGTTTAAGATGTTCTTTTGTTTTTTTATCCCTAGTCCATGTAAGAAAGTGCAATAAAGGTTTTTCGGCTCAGAACGGTTTGATAGATTTATTCAAACAATAAAATAATAGCTATTGCGATCCTACCTCTGAATACAGAAATAACAACACTGTATTGTGATTAAATTCCTTCCATAATCCTCCATAACACTATTACCAACTATGAACTATCGAATATATCTATATATATCTAAATACATTATACTATAGGGAAATTATTGTAATCGAAATGGTACAGCGAATATCGATACTTTACACGTAATTATCTTTCTTTATCCGGCTAAAGGACGATATTAATTTTATAAAGATCAAAAAAAGCACTTGTTTATTTTCTGCGCTAGTTAGAAAACCGAAGAGTCTGGAACTGTTTGTTCTTTGCAGAAAGAAAAATCGTTAGCAATCACAAAGATAAGAAATGTCACTAGTTCCGATACTAAATGAAGTTCCATCGAGTGGAACGCAAATTGAGAATTATCGAGTGTGACAAAATGTTCCAGAACAGCGATCTGGGCGCCTGCGTTGAAAAATCAACTAGATAATATCACAAATTCTTCCTCGGAGTTATGTAGAAATACGACAATAGTGCAAGCTCAGATAGAAGCACGTCCTATGAATATTACGACGGACGACACTGCCGAATCTCTCCGAGACGATTACGCTAATTCTTCGCAACATTCATCCAGACGCAGTTATTTAACCGATAAAAGAACCAAGAAGTTAAAATGGGAGACGCAAATTTGTTCGAGGTTGGCACGCGAACATTTCAGTATTTGCCATAATTCTTATTTTCTTTTCAATCGAATGTCGTCGGATATTCTACTTATAAATCAAAGACTCTGCCGGGTTGTCGGAAAATTCGTAGTGTTTCTAATAATTTTATAAATAATCCTGATAGGTTTATTCTATTACATTTATATCACGTATTTAATTATCGTGTAGATGTTACACGTTATAAAACATTGCGTACACGTACGTAGCTTTCAGCGTTATGAATTTAATAAGATTTGAAGAGAATTATTTATTATATTCTTTTGTAAAATACTGGCATTTGTCGATAGAAGCAGTATTATTTTTAAAGATTTTGCATTTACACGAATAATAAATAATCTTTGCAAAATATCTTTACGAATTGAATATTCCAGAAACCTGCGGAACTATTCAAAAAATCCATTGTTAAAAGATGCGCTTCTTTTTTTGAAGCAGCGATTATAAAGTTATGCGATAAATAGTAAACAGCATTATAAGAAAAGCATTGTAAAAAATATTGATTACTATGATAGAATATTTTCAGATTTTTCGAAGATCTCGCTACGAATTTTTCGACGAATCCAATATGTCGGTATTTTTGTCATTCGATTATCGTAGAAATTTTGTGCAAAAAATTTCCAGATTGAGACAATTAAGAGTCAAAGACTTAAAAACGAATGAGAGTCGCCAGGAGTTTAGAAACCAAAAGCTAGATATCCCTACTCGAACTTCCAATAATTTATCGCCAATTCAACACTCGATGACGCTGCGCAAGGATCGATCTGCCAGCGTATTCACCTCAACGAGGATCAGTGTCAGCGGTTCGAACTTGAGACCGACGGATGACGAAGCCATGGCGAAAAATGGTAATAAAATGGAAGAGTACAATGGGGTTTCGAAGAAATTCCAGAACGACCATCCATCGATCGTCAATCTGAACGAAAAATCAATTTGCAATCTGGCCATCAATGATATAACGATGAATCAATCTCAATTGTCAGAGATATTCGAAAGTACAAGTATGTCAACGTCTGTTCTAACAACCACAGAGGCATTGATTATTACTCTTAAATTTTATCGGCAAGGAAACAATAACGGAATGCCTGGTAAAAAAGACACTTCGTTTTGCGAGTTTCCATTCCCGAGATTATTTGCCAGTTTGTCACGGATGTACGAAGATTTTTCTGCTAAATTATTCTCATCGCAGGAAGCATTGAAAAATTCTGTACCTTCTATACGAGTCTCTGATTACTCGAAAACAGATACTAATTTTTGGAACGAAACCATGTACATGGAGCTTCCTAAGGTTCGAAAGAAACTTACAGATAACGAATCGGTATACGATAGAAGATAACGTCGATATACGAGAAGAACGTCGAGTATAATATTCTGTTATAACGGAATAATATAAATAACACAAATTATTTAACAAAATAATTTCTTTTCTCGTTCTGGAAACAAGAATCTCAGCTAGGATTCTTAGTACAAATAATAATTCGTTATATAAATAATAATAGTAATGAATCGTTATCTTCTACCTTTTATATATTTATATTTATGTTATTTAATTCTTGACGATTGTTTGTCGTCGTTAATTATTGATATAAATTAATTATATACATATATCTAAGTAGTATGCGTTATATATATTGTACATATCGATGTGATCGTTATTACAATTGTTTTTCATGGTAAATTAGCGATTGTAAATTAATTAAGTTTCTTGGTAAAAAAAACCTCTTATAGTTCCACCCCGAAATATAACGTTCTAATTATACATGATCTTGTAACTTGTACAACTGGATAATAATAAAATGCATTGCATGAAATTACCGACGTACTTCGTAGTATCAAGAATTGATTAGCATTTCATTCATTTTGATCAATTCTATAAACGTTCTTCATTCTTCTATCTTATGTGCTGACACTGATTACCAGCTACACGTTGCTTCTTCGCAATTCAAACGAGAATCGCCCTTTTTGCTTCGATTTGCTTTATCGTGGACCCAAGCGAAGCGTTACGTAAAGCAATTTGCGATAGTCTTCGATTAATCATGTTCGGAAGGAGACGCGTGTTTCAACGAAAGTCACGATTCCTGCACAGTGCACTGCACATCCTTGCACACTGATTTGCAAATTGAATAATTGGACGAATCTATTCTTTCTACGTAAATCATTTAATCGGGAGAAAATTATTATCCGAAAACTTGATGATCAAAAGATATTTGTTAGAAACAGATGATAATAATATAAAAAGTAATTTGTTTAATTTGATCCTGCAGAATAGATGGAGCAATTTTATTATAGCAAAACGTGTCTATTTTAAGAATAGCCTTCAACGAATACAGTTAATTTTCATTGGAACATTATCTTCTCAATTCCTTAAAGGCAATTTTTGGCATTTATTTTGGAAATCTTCTCCGTCAAGGCTGAATTCTTAAGATCGACTTTTCGCCAAAATTTCTATGTAAGTATTTGTCCATCACAGTGGTCAGTTTACGTCAAAAGTATATGATCAGAACAGTGTACGATTGCGCAATGAAACACACCGCGCATCCTTTGTCGTCGTTTCCTCATTGAATCATCCAGAGACACGCAGCTTAATTAATCGAGACGAGAACATATTGCAGGTATTCCCACCGTTGGGTAACTGCAGGCGTTTTTCTTCAGCGATAATAGCATTCTTCTTTTCAATTTGTGGCATCCTCGTTTTCTTACATTGCCACTGGCATAGGGACTAGAAATTTAGTGCTTTTATAAATCCATTCGCTATCTTGATCAACCGGCAGCCAACTCGTATTTCTATTCACGGCGTGCATCGACACGATCAGATAAAATGAGAGACAACGGACGATCGAAAAACGAATTCCTTTTCGCACGGTAAAATTCTTCACTCGCCAAACGTTAACAATGCTCAACTCAACTAATTAAACCTGCCCGATAGGAATCGAAGAAAAATGAAACAAATCGTGTTTTGATTTTTCTGATGCGCGATTTCTTCTTCCTCTTTTCTTCTCTTGTTTGTTTCGTTCTTAATCACTCGATCGGATATTTCCAGTGGTTTTCCTCTGTTTCTGTTCTCCAGCGATTGCAACCAGCCTTCGTTATAATCGTTTACTCGAATCAATCTTATCAATATTCAAGAATAAATCGTCTGACACACCTCCTGGTTATACAACCAATAACTCCCCCTGCAATAAAGTTGCAAATAAAACAACTATTGTAATATCGCATGCAAATAAACCAGAGCCAATGAAACTTCTACGTTAAACATATCTTTGTATTAAATCGCGTTGTATAATTGAACATCTAACTGATAATTCATTTAAATTACGCGATCATGCGGAAGCTATTGTGTCTGCTTTTTACGCGGCGTGACTTTTGTATCGCGTTCGCGCCTCTACTTGATGATGGATGATCTATATCTCAAATAATAAATCGTCCTTAACAAACTCTGTATCCTTCGTTAATTAATCGCCATTGACGAGTGAACGTGTGTGTCACAGGACGTTGGGAAGAGGGACGTAGGATTTCAGTTTATGATTAGGAGACGCGTCGTTAAAAGATCGATACGACCTTGACCAATTAATCCGGAATTTAGTTTTAGAAATCTGTCATGGGATTAGGTGATGGAGGAGATGTAAATAAATACAAGCGACCACGAGTATACGCGTCAGAAGCACCGATGTGAAGTTTCTGTTTGACGCGTATACTCGTCAAACGCAGGCAACTGGTCAGATCGACGAACAATTGCGCGTTTCGATCACGTCTTTTCACGAATAATGATCTTTGTTGGTTGTATCAATCCTCGGACGATCAACTAAGTACTATAGTGTTATAACTAACTTGCAATCAACTCGTTTAATTCATTATCTCCAGAAATAGAATTACGAATTCGATGGATCATCGATGTCTATTGTTCGTTCGATATAAATCTTCGATCCTTTTCGAATACCACGCGGTAATTATCACGGTGGAATGTGTTAGAACATAGAAATGCTGTGAATAGACTGCGAATGTTTACGCAAATCGAAGGAATGGAATCTAAGTGAATACGTGCTTACTAAATATTCGAAATATTTTAACAACCAATAGCGTATATTTCGCATATGTTACATATCTTTGCATATACTGTACATTTTAATATCTCAAAAAAAGCGTAATTGTGTAAGTGTAATTGTAACAAAGTTCGAAAACGTGTGGTTTTACGCATTGGTTTACACGTTTTGTTAGAAACGATTGAACTGAAGTAATCGTAATAAAAATGGCTAAATCTTTGTGTTTATCACTCTACAAGAAAACCAAGCAACTATACAACTGAGATTATTTTATTTAATCAATTTTAATTTTAATTAATTACTTTTTATTTAATTAATTTTAATTAATCAAATCACCAAGTTGTGGAATTATTCTTATTCCTTTTTATTGATCATAGATATATGTGTGTAGATCGTTTTTAATAATTCGATTTATTCCACCATGTTATGAATTCTAATTGCTAAATCACGTTATTATCTAATAAGGTGGAAAATTTGACAGAGATCGTTCTTGTTAGAAGCCTGTCGATCGTTTCCTCCGACAAATTTCGACTATTTTATCGACAGATTTATCGATAGGTTTCCATTCGCTATTGCAAAAGAGCAATATATTATGATAAGTAAGGCAACCATTATATTTCTGCTACTTCCGAGGAGTGTTCCCAAGGACACAGTTAACGAACCTCGTTATTTGAAGTTTTTTTTTCTTCCTGATTTTGTAACTGTACGCTTCGATAGTGTTTCCTGTTCCCGATAAAATGGCATATCTATCTATCTGCTAAGTTAGATCATAGTATAACTATACGAAAGACCCTATAGCAAACTCATTGTGATATAAATAACCATGATAGACGATTGGGATCTTTTTACGAGTCGATTAAGACCAGTTTCGTGGGAACCAGTTACGGATAGTCCCGCCAAATAGCCGCACATCCGAAACTGGCTTGTAGAACGTTTCCTTATGCGCGAGCTTGATTCATCATTGTCGATTAATTGAAAACGAATCGTTTCACAAACCTGATTTTACGCTTTTGCCCTCTTTCGACCATTCTCGACCCAACTGTATTTTTCTAACGCAAAAAGAAAAGAAGATGCTTGGAGCTTGAAGAAAATATAAATAAATTTTTATTCGAACGCATGCTTTCATCCTGCAATCTTGCCTTGTGCATCTTAAAACGTTACAGATCCTTTTTGTTCGGTAAAATAAAGTATCATGAATTTTTCATTCTTTCGCAGGAAACATGTATATATGTATTTGGATCATAAAAGTATAAGAGGATAGATCAGTTGGAAATAGAACCCTGATGATAATTCGTCTGATAATTCTCATTGAACCTGCCGATTAGTAAGAAGTGAAGCGTTGCGTAACTGATTTATTTTCCTTTAACAATCGATAAGACACAATGACTGCTCATTATCGCGATATTTTCTCTTTCTTTCCTTTCCTCGGTTGACGCACGTGATCGCAAGACAATCTGGTCATGGATCTAAACAGACTTGTCCTGCAGCTGCGCGATCCCCTTGCAGACCTTGGATTTCCTTATCCTGATTAGACGTTTGATCTTCCATATACGGAGTATTATACGTACTTTGTCTATGTATCAGGAAGAATCGTTCTTCGATCATTTAATTGATCCACGTGTAAATTACCGTCACGGATCATCCATTTGATGAGAAATCTTTTCGTTCGAGGAAAGTTTCAATCGTGTACCGAGTTACGATCGTGAAGATAACAAGGTATAATCATCGATGTGATATTCCGTGATTAATAGAATTTGTATTAAAAATACTTTTCCTATAATATATTTTTTATAGTCCGTAACGCTAAATTTCATGCTCGCATGCAAATTATTTATGTATTACGAGAATCTTTATTTCACAAGTGACATTTAAGAACGACAGATTATCGATGAGTTATCAAAGACACGATTATTTATCGTTTTAATAAATCGAAGGTTTCTTTGACAATTTATTTAGCTTCTTCGAAGGATAATTATCTTTGATCCTTCAGTTGTACCTATGTAATATATATTTTTAATTTGTAAACGTATTTTGAAACGATTGAGAAAAATAATATAAATAGATACATGTGTGACACCCAGTCTTGCTTCAAAACTGACATAAATATATTTAGTTTCCCAAAAGGATACAAAAAGTATCTTTCAACGTAATAATAAATTATTTTTCTGATTGAATTTATTAACGAGATTATCTTTTATAAAACAGCATCGGCCGTCTTGTCATATTTATGATCTTACTGAAACCTATGAGATTTCTTATGGCGACAGCTTGAAAAACATGTTCCTCGAGTTATGAAATTATGACACCAACGATGAAATATGCACATATATCACTTAACGTGTAATAAAATATATATTTACGTTATTATAGCAAATCAAGTCTCAGGGGACAGGTAAATAGAGATATCAATGTAAAATTATAATACACAATTGACAATTTAATTATTTGAAAACGTATGATCCAACAAATGGGCATAAATACTTTTTATCTCTGTTATTTTATAATGTTATCTTCTTACAAATATTTTTTACATAATTCCATTAGTGGTAAATAAAACTGGTATGATATGACTCTATGAATTTATAAGAGATCGTTATTCTAGCTCTACTCGTTACCAAATATCGGATATATTTATACATTTTTTCTGTGTTTCAAATTGGGATTTTGCAATATCAATTATCAGCATGAATTCGATTTAATCTAAATACAACGAGAATCAGTAATGTAGGCTCGATTAATTATTATTAATACATAGCGTATAATCTATTGGTTCCACTTTTGTCAGTGTGTCGTTGGTAGATTCTCAGTAATCGTAAGCAATAAAATATTGTAATTACAATTGTAATAAAATATCTCGATCCAACAATGATAACAGAGTTTATACAATTATATAATTTCGTAACAATTTATAGGGATCGATTGTTATTCAGGTTTACGCTTAAAGAAACTAAACCATTCGTCTCGTTGTTATCAGCATGTCGTGTTACCTAGAAGGATTCATATGTAGGAAAAATGTTCTTATACTTTACGACTTAACCACTTCCTCTACGTATTAATGGTCGACTAATTTAAACGTTCCTTCGAGGCATTTCTTCGTATTAAAAAATATTGCACCTGGTTCTGCAATATTGCGTTACAGTGCCACGGATTTTTATCTCAGTAAGTTTATTTCGTAAGTAACCTTCAGTCGAAAATTATAAATAATTCATTTTCAGATAATTACGCTATTTCTACATACGATATCTTACGCTTCAATGGAATTTTCATTTATTTTTTTCATTGACACAGACTTCTAATCTCTCGAATTAGTCGATATTTTATTATATTTATTAAATCATTACGCTACAAACATTAATCTATTTTATTTAATCACGTTGAATACATTTCGTCTACTTAGGTCTCTCACGATCGAATCGTTTGCTCTCAAATCCTCGAGATTATAAAATTCTCCACTTCTTTAAGGTAATCGAATGAAAGTTCAATAAATCAGGCGTAACAAGTAAAAAGTCGATACTCTTTCATCGTATCGTTTAATACTGCTGAAGATATTGAAGATTTTTGGAATTTCAAAAATTCCTTACTATATAGATTATGATAATAAAATAAAAATTCAGAGCCAAGGCTCAAAGGCTAGTAATCCGTAATCAAGGATTAAAGTGTTCTCATTTTATCAGAAAATTTCCCAAACTCGTCACGTCGTGGAACGTTTTTAATTTTTGATCCTTGAAGAGTCCATTGCCTCGACAAGGCACGTACCTGGAAGAAGCAATGAAGATCTTCGGGGGTTGCTACGTTGGAACGGTTAACCTTGACAGGTTTGTAAAGGCAGTTTTTTTTTTTTGTTGCACCATTTCTCGGTAGAAAAGCGAGTATCATTACCTCCATTAAACATTCCATACGTACGATTCGTCGAATACATGTTCTGTACGAGTGCGCGGCAATTATATCAAAATCCGAGGGATACGCGGAAAGAACAATTACAGAAATTGGATTCACCTGTTTCGTGTGGTGAATGTTATAAACCGTCTGCGATACGTACGACGACTAATCGAGCTTCTTGGAATTGGTTACAATTTCTTACGATTCAGCTGTTTTATTCGTTTCATAATCATCTATTTGCGTTGAGCGTGTTATATGAATATTTTATTTGCGACAACATCTTTAATAGGGCGTTACACAATATCGATAATAACATGATTGCTTTTGATGGTAATCGACGCTATAATTATAAAAATACTGGTCGAACCAAACAGCATATCGAAATAATCAATCTGGAACTTCTTCATCAAAATTTCATAGATTCACAGCTGTGCAATCATACGAGGTTTACATGAATTTTTAACAAATATTAGTCTTTTCTTCCCGTGTTCATTTCTTTTGCAAAAATTCTAGTAATATAAAGTATACACTCTACTAAATTACGGATTTTGTCTTTGGGTGGCAATTACTTAGTTGCCAACCCGATATACAGACTGCTAAAATGTATTTTGATGTTTGGAAATTTCTATATTGGAATGTAATGTTACCCATAATCTTCTAAAATTAAGGGTAAAATTAAAATTAAAGATTTTCTAAAAATAAAATTAAATTTAAAGGTTTTCTCGCTTCTATCGCCTCTTCTTCTAACATACTCAAATAAGAAGTCTATAAGACTATCAAATAAGAACTAAATGATTGCGGATTTTGTCTTTGGGTGGCAATTACTTAGTTGCCAACCCGATATACAGACTGCTAAAATGTATTTTCATGTTTGGAAATTTCTATATTGGAATGTAATGTTACCCATAATCTTCTAAAATTCAGGGTAAAATTAAAATTAAAGATTTTCTAAAAATAAAATTAAATTTAAAGGTTTTCTCGCTTCTATCGCCTCTTCTTCTAACATACTCAAATAAAAGACTATAAGACTATCAAATAAGAACTAAGTGATTGCGGATTTTGTCTTTGGGTGGCAATTACTTAGTTGCCAACCCGATATACAGACTGCTAAAATGTATTTTGATGTTTGGAAACTTCTATATTGGAATGTAATGTTACCCATAATATTCTAAAATTAAGGGTAAACTTAAAATTAAAGATTTTCTAAAAATAAAATTAAATTTAAAGGTTTTCAAGCTTCTATAGTCTCTTCTTCTAACATACTCAAATAAGAAGACTATAAGACTATCAAATAAGAACTAAGTGATTGCGGATTTTGTCTTTGGGTGGCAATTACTTAGTTGCCAACCCGATATACAGGTTGCTAAAATGTATTTTGATGTTTGGAAACTTAAAGATTAAAGATTTTCTAAAAATAAAATTAGATTTAAAGGTTTTCTCGCTTCTATCGCCTCTTCTTCTAACATACTCAAATAAGAAGACTATAAGACTATCAAATAAGAACTAAGTGATTGCGGATTTTGTCATTGGGTGGCAATCACTTAGTTGCCAACCCGATATACAGACTGCTAAAATGTATTTTGATGTTTGGAAACTTCTATATTGGAATGTAATGTTACCCATAATCTTCTAAAATTAAGGGTAAAATTAAAATTAAAGATTTTCTAAAAATAAAATTAAATTTAAAGGTTTTCTCGCTTCTATCGCCTTTTCTTCTAACATACTCAAATAAGAAGACACTGCAATGTACTAACTTCTTAAGTGTACGAGGAAAAGATTTTAATCATCGAGAAATATCGTCTCCACGAATTCGAATTACACGGTGTGATGTCGGGAACGGGGAAAGACCGCGACTCGACAACCGGTCGACCTACTGCCGTAGGATTTCCCCGTGAGAGGTTATTGACAGATACGAACGAAGAGCAGTCGAAAAGGAGTCGTCCTTAAGAAAGTGCAATAACTCGAAACGACAGGTTTTATCGAAGAATCATGTTACATATCTTTTTCCTTGTAATTCTCGTTGGAAACGTTGTTATTGATTAGCGATTTGATTTTTTCCTTTCAGCTATTTTTCATTCCGTAGTTGTCTCTAATTAAATTTTACATTTAAATCGATTGTTGATATTACGTCGTAGTGGTATTTAATTACGGCATATTTTTTATTCTCGATTACGGTTAAAAATATACCTAAGCGATCGATCGAACACAGTTGATCACGCTTGTCCTTGAATCATAATGTCGTTACATTTTTTCTATCTAAAATCAATCTATGAATTTTTCTATGAAACAACGAATTCGTTTCGTGAATACGTCTCTCCCCTTTCGTCTAAATAACGCAATAATTAATAAAATAACTCGTTGACTTTTATGCAACCTCAGGCTATTCCAAACAGAATCGAAGAAACGAAGCTTACTTAGAAATTTGTTTTCCTGAAACCACACACCATCCAGCAACCTGTTTTCCGACGTGGAAACATCCCATTGACGAATCATTTTAATTGGTCGTGCAGTTACTGGAATACCAACGACGAGCTAAAATACCGAATTGCTTTTGTTCCATTTGTTGTTTATTCAAAGTAGGTCGTCGTCTATTAATAAAATTATTGACGAGATTACATAGTGTACGTAGATGTGTGCAATTTCGATCTCTAATTTGCGTACTGACTTTCAACATGTTGTCAGGCGTTATTGCTTTACAGAACATTTCCGTATTTGATATGTAATTTCCGGTGTCACTAGATAGTTACGCTGGCAACTAATAAAATTCTAAACGTTCGAATAGCGATAGACCCGCTTATCAGATCCTATGCATTGACAGCTTAGACACTGACAAAACATTTCAACTGCTATTCGATCGAGTTAAACCAACCGTGCTGCAACGCTTAACGATCACATACATTCTAAATAATTACAATAATTAACGATTAATTTGCATCCCCCGCTGTCTCAGGTTTCACTCGAGATCCACGCAAGGTCGCCAAGCACACGTAGAACGCGTGTCTCGTTATATCACAATCCTGATACGCGAGTAAACACACCTTACACATAGAATGGAACTTTCTTGTATTTTATTCTACGTTTGTCCTACAGCGACTCGTTCACCAAAATAATTTTCTTTTCTTTCAACCCTTACAGCTGAACATTATGGTTTAACTGTGGACCCACGTGAATTTCGCTTTAGTATCATTGTCCTGTGATCGAAGCCATGTTATTTATAGTTATTACGAGTAGTAACTTTCCTATCTTTTGCATAATATCGAACGATAATTAGAAAAACCTACTTGCATTTTACTCTGTTCGTTCTTGAATTGAAAACGTGCACCGAAACTCTATCCACGAAACGAAGCCGACGTATTTCTCTGATAGATTTTAAGAGTAAACTCCGCTGCATCGTTTGGTTCATTTTCTATGAAATCATATTTTTCCGTTATTAAAGAATTTCTTAAATCTAACGCACAATTACGAAAGAATCAAACGTGAAATAAGAAAACGACTGATTTCTCGTTTTAGAATTAATTAATTAGAAAAATCGACTTGCATTTGTTTGACTCTGCTCGTTCTTGAATTAAAAACGTGCACCGAAACTCTGTCCACGAAACGAAGCCGACGTATTTCTCTGATAGATTTTAAGAGTAAACTCCGCTGCATCGTTTGGTTCATTTTCTATGAAATCATATTTTTCCGTTATTAAAGAATTTCTTAAATCTAACGCACAATTACGAAAGAATCAAACGTGAAATAAGAAAACGACTGATTTCTCGTTTTAGAATTAATTAATTAGAAAAATCTACTTGCATTTGTTTGACTCTGCTCGTTCTCGAATTAAAAACGTGCACCGAAACTCTGTCCACGAAACGAAGCCGACGTATTTCTCTGATAGATTTTAAGAGTAAACTCCGCTGCATCGTTTGGTTCATTTTCTATGGAATCATATTCTTCTGTTATTAAAGAATTCGCACAATTACGAAAGAATCAAACGTGAAATAAGAAAACGACTGATTTCTAGTTCAGTTACATGCTAAAGAGTTTCTTAAAGCATTAAAATTCTTTTCCTCTGTTATCGATCGCTTCTATTCAAGTTCTTTCGAAATTCTTATTTTTATCGGATAAATTTCTTCGAGAAACGATCGTACAGTTATCGCTAAAATCGTAACAGACAATTAGACGTTTAAAAGCTTACTACGATTCGCTAACGACAGTAATAGAAAACGTGGCGCAGTTGTTCGATCTCTTTGTCTTCGAATCAAGGATTAAAATATCCACATGCGATATTTGTACGCCTTTTACCACCGGGTTTTCACTGCTAACAAAAAGTAATCGCAATACCGATCAACATATTAGTCACCGATTTTAACATCGCTCCTACTAATGTATTCCCTATTTCGCAACAATTTCACGGTACAATGTGCCCACCGTTTTTCTTACGTTCTATATAAAATCTAGATTTCTGTATCGCGTCTGATTGCAAGAACATATATCTCGTCGATCGTGAAACAAACCGGAAAAGACGATTCCAGATACCAGCAAGACAATTCTAGTCATGCGGCGTCTTTCTTTTCTTCTTCCGTATCTTCTTCGTCTCGTAGTTGTAGTTTTCTTCTCACCCTTTATCTTCGATTTAACATTGCGTTCACTCGTATTACTTGGCGAATAATTAAGCACAATTATAGTACAACTTTCTTAACAAGACTCATGAATTTTGAATGTTCCATCAATAAGCTTCCTGTGTGGAAAATAAGAATATAGAAAAAGTGGCAAGGTTCTTGTTCAATTTAAATGGATATCGTTCACATGACGTCTTATACGCTGAATTGTATTACAGATATACGTAAATTTGTAAAATTCGACAGAATCACAAGATTCTTATTCGGAAGTTTGATCGATAAAATATGGTTCGTTATCCGGAAACTGGAAATACGGGAAAAATCGAAGAATTGTTGTTCGATTAAATAATATATTTTTCAAACGTCGTAGTATATGTTACGTTATAATACGATGGAATCAACCTAGTGACTGTTGATTTCGTAACATCGTGACATGAACGAAGACAGTCGGTTTCCGTCGGGATGTCACCGCGAGTCAGAAATCTCGATTATGGTTGCTTATCCAGAATAAGTGGTTCGTGAATCGCTAGAAGATCCCTATGAAATATGTCGAGTCTTAACCGAGGTACGTCGGCCATAAAATTCCGAGGTATTCCAAGAGCTTAACTCGCCGAGGGTAGAATTATCGTCGAATCATGGAAACGTTTCGAGAAGATTTTCCGCCAAGTAGATACGAAGAAAAATTCCTCGCACGACCTTTATCTTCATTTGTAATTTTCATTTCCCTGTTCACATCTATTTATTTAATCGACGTCTCGCTCTAACTATTCCATTTACACACATGGAACGAAACTTGGACGAAAGATACATTGTTTCGTTGAACGAAGATACAAAATCTTTTCTTCCTTCTAAATTCATAATCTTTCGCGATTTTATGTTAAAAAGAAACTCTAATTCATTTCATTCATTTCGATATGAAATATTAGGTTGTCCGAAAAGTGTCTTTCTTTTCCAGACACGTCTTTTTACGATGCATCTTTATACAACATTCAACCTAATCTGTCGAACGTTGTGATCTTTATTTTGATAGAACAAAGTGGAACATACGTAATTCGATAAAATAATATAAAACGGAAAATGTCGTGCATCCATTATTTCCTTACAAAAGGAAAGAAACCTTTCGGACGACCTAATATATTCCTTCGTGTGTAACAAATTTAACAAATTTGAATATAATAATATTCACAATATATGTATATATTATAATAAATACCATAATACCACAATATAACAATAGAAATCGATGGAGCCAAGAATTCAATTTAAATAATTATAGCGCATATGGTATATAGTATAATATATAGGACATGGTAACACAAATACGACTATCACTTCCAGAAATATGAAAATTCATCCAAAGTATCAGTTTTGAAGGAATCTCTTATCGAATATAAAACGTTGTTCGGTGTGCAAAGGGTTAAATTCACAGTAGAAATTCCAAAGTCACGCCGATCTCGCGAGCATTTCACGATTCACTATCGATCGCGACTCGAGAAAACGATCACGCTTCGTTGCTCGTTGATTAATCGGACGCGAGACAATGACAGGTTAAAACTAGGATGAGCGTTCCTTGAACTCGTTGAATCGCCTGTCACAACCTCCGGCAGACTAAACACGTGGTAAAAACAGCCGATCAGAAGTTCGACCGGCATTACGAAAAACCGATCGAAGTTACGTAAGAAAATGACAGTGTCGGTAGAACGTGCAGAAGATCCTTTCTCTTCTCTTTTTTTTTTTTCTTTTTGCCACGCCAACGCGATACCATTTTTTGTTTGTCTCTGTCGTTAAAATGTACAGATACATACGTTCGATCGAGATCTGGTTCCGGTGAGATGACAATCTATGGCGAGAATCGAAGGTGAAACGATGTATTTCCGGGGCCTGGTGTGACCTAAAAAGCGACTGTCGAAATTCCCCGTTTCAATGACATTGGAAGAAGAGAAAGAACTTGCTTGAGAGAGCGCGGTGGTTTCAGGAAGTCGCGAATCGACAGGGTAAACGGTGGACTCAAGGTCAAGTGGCGGAAACAAATCGACGGATGAGTGGTCGTGGGCATTGGTCGTCGATGAAATATCTAAGAATGATTATACATCGTTTTGCACGAGTCAGATTTTTTAATCGTTCTTTAACCTCCTCAGGGACAAATTCGATACGATCGAAAAGAAGGTAACTGTTTTCACCTGATATTATACGATGTTACGCCACGAGGCTTTCTATAGGCCGTATTCCTAACGTAATAAAGATCATCTTATAGGACCGGCGAAATCCATACAACGTAGCGACGAGCGCATATTTGTTATCAAGCGCCAAGCTTTAGAAGCTTCGATTTCGGCCCGTTATTTTCTACGCACAAGAAAGGTGGCATGCATGAGCATGGTGCGAACGGTGGCGTGATCCGAGCGTGATGGGAGTCGTCTCCCAGAAGACAAAAAAACGATCGAAGGGCAATTAGTCCCTTTCGAGGAGTCAAGCAGCAAACATTGCGAATTCATCGAGATATCTATAATACATCAATCGTATTCATCGTTAAACCATTTGTAGCATTCTTGTTATTATTTTCATAATTGTTAAAGATATAAATTATATTAACCCTGTTAATACAGTGTTAATTTCATTGAACCATTTCTGTTGCCTTAACCGAAACAGGGGAAAGACCAATTCGCGGCGTCGATAAACCGTATCGTAGCGAGCATTTACGCCTCTCGCTGACGCGTTTTCCTCGCGATCGCGTCTCTCCGCGAACGGTCGTAACATACGATAATTTTGATAGTATTTCATATTACCGCATAACGGAATAACGTTAAAATATGAAATGCATATGGAAACGAGATAATAATACTTCCAAGATTCTCAGAAGAGTAACGTGTACGTAACGAAATTTACGAACAATGAACAAAGTGCAAAGAACTATCTTCGAACATCGTAACGCGTCACTTCGTTAATGAATTGAACAATTCTAGAGAATGGACTGTTTTCCATAATACGGATGCTATATTTTATTTTTATATCTTTTGGAATCGTGGAAATGATTCTATCTATAGAATACATTTACATATATATTTCGGAGATACGTTGTCAGTCGGGGCGTATAACGAATCTTCTTGTAAATTGGCCATCGTTGTTGTATACTGTTATTAAAGGTTAACAGGTGATAGCGGTGATCGAATAATCGAGATGTCGATGACGATGAATTTAGATTCGATAACGAATACACGGTCAACGGGATGACAATTGCGATTTGGAACTGGACTAGTCGAACTTCTTCGATCGAGCCCCAGTCCAAGTGGAACTGCCTTTATATACTCCCCTCTGTATCCTTCAGGTCAATCTTTGTTTTTAAGGAAAGTTATTTAATTATTTTATACCTCTGTTAGGTACACGTCCCTCCCGTGACCGTGGCTACGTTCAGTGACCCGTTATGTCACTTCGAGCCCAAGCCCACTGTCATAAATCCCAGGCAATCACAATTGACTTAACTCATAAATAGCTATTTCTCAGTTTTATTGTTTAAGTACGGCTATAATAAAAAATCTGGATTAAAGTATCGGGGACTTTCGCAAACATTCGAAAAGAAAGGCTCGTATGTCCTTTCATCTCCGACATATATATATTTTTGACACTAACCTTTATAGCTGTAGAATGTGTGTCACGTTCCAGGTAGATGTCTTTTCTTGTACTAATTAATTCAGGTATCGGGAAATCTGCGAATAATCTTGCTGAATATTTCGAGCTTGGTCGAAACTAGTTGGTTAAGTTTCTAAAAATAACTGGAACGCGTATCGAGTCTCAACATATTGTAAATGCTTGTACATAGTGTAATTTCATTAACGGTCCATCGACAGCTGTTACACAGACTTGATAACAGGTTTGATAAAAAAAAACTACGTGCGATATAAAACATAACAGATAATTGGCGTTTTAATTACGCCCAGTTTCACGGTGCAAAAGCGTAAAAGCATTGACATTACGCGCACCATAGAAACGCGTAGGTCTCGTAGCCAGAGTTGTTTTCGAACGTCCCACGCGTCGATGTGCAGGATCGTCGCGATGGCGAGCTCTCGTAATTATTAAAAACCTCTCGGTGGCCTGATAGAGTGGCCTTCGTGCCACTGGCACGCTCATTGTTGGCCCGTCAATCTCACAGCAATTTCCCGCGTTCTGGAACCGAGCTCGACTTCGATTGTACACGCAGTATCGACCGTGAAGATGTTTCTAAACCAACCCTTCCAAAAAGTACGAAGAGAAGAAAAGTAAAAAAAAAAAAACAATGGGAAAAAATGGAAGAAAGAAACAGAAGTGGAGGATTTGATGTTTATAAACATGTTGATGATTAATTGAACCGGGGTCAGAGGTCGAGGGACGTTTTAATCTTTTCTACCTTTCTCTAGAACAATAATTATATTTATAATATTTACACTGTAGCATCATATTCGTAATTAAAGAGCTTCCTGAAAGAAAATCTATTTATACCTGTGATAAATGGACATTATTTATTTTTTTTCTAGTCAAATAGTTGAATTACATTTTTAATGAGATTTTTATGTAGTTCGTAAGCAGAAAAAGAGTAAACTCTTTTGAGAGCTATGAATAATTAATATGATTAATATTAAGAAAAGAAAAATTTCAATCTCAATTTGCAAGTTTCATCGTTCTTCTCGTTTTAGGAAGTTCCTCAATTCCGAAATCCAACTGTGTAAAATTCGAATAAAAAATTAAATACGAAATTGTACCGTCGTTTTCGAAAGAAGCGAGTCGATAGATTCTCGAGCGAATTGAAACGGTGAAACAACAGCTGTACAAGGTGCGAAGTGCTAGAAACACATCGGCGTGAAAAACACCCGGAATGAATCAACTGAGATTCGTGAGATCACAGATATCTAAATATAGCGCGATGAAAAAGGCGATGCAAATGTCGTCCGCGTACAGCAGCGAGATTTACTTACTACATTTACTCGGTTGTTGACTCGCGACAACATTTTCCTTTACGCAAGAATTACAAAGAAACCAATACGACGACCTTCCGCAAAGCGAAATCACCGTGTTACACAAACACATTCTCCCGTCTTGGATGTGGTTTTCCCGGTGAAACGAATTAATTAGAATCTTACCATTGCGCTATCAAAATTCTGAGGATCGCGTTTATGTAAAACGCGTGATACGTAATTTTGAAACCCGATTCGTTGATCGTTTCTGAGAAGCAAAGAAAAAATAGAAGAAAATGTAGTTTCTTTAAAAATATTATAAAACTGAACAAAATTGTTGTTGTAAAACAAAAATTAGAAATGTAGCGCAACTTGTGTCGTCGCGCAGCTGCTGGAGATCGCGTTTGTAATCGATCGTAATCGGTTCGTAATGGAATCTCAGGACGATACAAATATTTAACAAAATATACGATGTATTGTTTGTGTTTAATCTTTTTCGATAATTAAGGATCGTTTTCGACTAAATTCCCTTCTTCTTCTATCCGATCCTATCGTCCAGGTGTCTTCGGATTTGTACGCTTCTTCCTGAATTCATAAAATTTAGAAAAAATATCCGATCGTATAGTTAATCTTACGACAGTCGGTATTTCAAATTCCAAAATGTATGAATATGAGATTAATTAAAAGCGTGTTGAATTTAAAAATTGAAAAATAAAAAAAGACTCGTGTTTCTCTCGTTTTATCTGCAAACGTAAAAGAAAAACAGTCATTAACCTACGTAATTTTCCGCTACGATTTCACATTGAAAGTTTCTTTTTCTCGGAAAAGCGCGGGACTTAATGATAAAAAATTGGATCAAAAAACATCGAGGCCGTGGTAGGCTTAACAAAACACAACGAAACGTAAAAATTCTTCATCTTCTTTGAACGATTTTCTTATTTACTCGTATTCTTCCGTCTCGGCAGATTCAAGGTACACCGAACAGGATACAGATAGATCTGTTATTGCGTTACATCGATCTATACCCGATGGCGTACAAAGAACAGCAAAAAGGAACAAATCGAACGGATTAGAAGAGAATCGATGGAAACAAAGTCTAAGCGGAACCCTGTCGTAGCAGCGAAACGAATTCTTCGTTATAGACACCCCTCCTGCGGTGACGCAGGATCGCAAAACGATCTACCAGTCGCTGGATAATTGGTCCTTGAGTTTGGTTCCGGGCGAGGTCGAATTGCTTTCTGTTTCGCGGCGTTAATCGCCCCGCCCGGACGTGAGTAATCGTTCAGCAATCGGTGCATGTGTTACACGGTAGTCGACTGGCCACCATACAACCATCGATGTCTATTCCACGGATGAAAAGAGAGAGGTAGAGGCATTGAACTCACCCAGACCTCATTCCATGAAAAAGTTTCGTTTCTTTTGTGGAAAACCCCACGGGTAACCCGTTGCGATGCTTCGTTTCACGCGATCATTTCGTCCCGTAGTTTTCAGTCTCCTCCTCTCTTCCTTTCCTTTTTTCTTCTCTTCCGCCTGTTTCCTTTTTGCTCGATCGATTCTTTGGGTTAATAAAAAAAAAAAGATGGAATCTAAGCATAAAGAATTGCGTTTTAGATTAAACGTTATAATAATCACTATGCTTTGAATATAATTATATAATTTCGCGTATTATATGTATTTTATGCCTCTTTGTACCATCTTACCTTTTTGCTCGATCGATTCTTTGGGTTAATTTCTAGGGATTAGTTAAAAAGAAAAATGGAATCTAAGCGTAGAGAATTGTGTTTTAGAGTAAACGTTGTAATGATAACTATGCTTTGAATATAATTATATAATTTCACGTATTATATGTATTCTATGCGTCTTTGTACCATCTTACCTCTTTGCTCGATCGATTCTTTGGGTTAATTTCTAGGGATTAGTTAAAAAGAAAAATGGAATCTAAGCGTAAAGAATTGCGTTTTAGAGTAAACGTTGTAATGATCACTATGCTTTGAATATAATTATATAATTTCACGTATTATATGTATTCTATCTATCTTTGCACCACCTTACCTTTTTGCTCGATCGATTCTTTGGGTTAATTTCTAGGGATTAGTTAAAAAGAAAAATGGAATCTAAGCGTAGAGAATTGTGTTTTAGATTAAACGTTATAATAATCACTATGCTTTGAATATAATTATATAATTTCGCGTATTATATGTATTTTATGCGTCTTTGTACCACCTTACCTTTTTGCTCGATCAATTCTTTGGATTAATTTCTAACGATTAGTTAAAAAAAAAAAGAATCTAAGCGTAAAGAATTGCGTTTTAGAGTAAACGTTGTAATGATAACTATGCTTTGAATATAATTATATAATTTCGCGTGTTATACGTATTCTATGCGTCTTTGCACCACCAAATTTTCCACGAAAGTATAAAACGTCGCAATCTATCGTTGCTTGTCGCGCTTCTTGTCAATTAAAAAAATTGTTTCACGAATTATATATCGTAGTGGATGTAGTTTTCATATATTGCATATTTTTTAATATTACGTGTATTGTATAGGTTCTTGCAGTTTCAGTTTTTCTCGTAAATGGACAAAAATTCACAGTCTACCGATGACATCGCGCTACTAGTTAATTAACATGTTTCCTAAACACCATCGACGATTAGTTCCACGATCGAGTTTGATCTTTTATTTTCATCCTTCCTTCTAAGATCCAAACGAAATGGAACAGCATGCGTGACCGATGGGGCACGCGCGCGATGTCACGAATTCCCGACCTTGCGACTGAAACCTAGTAGAATTCCACGCGGAATGCAGTAGCAGTGATAACATTTCTGGTTCGCGTACGCGAGGGGCGAGGAACTCGTTGCGATTTTTCTGCGGTTCCGCTTCGATTCGATTCCCGTCGACGCCGGGTTTCTTTGTGCGATCGTAAAAACAACTCCTCTCTCTTTTCATTGGCATAGTTATCGATCGATCATCTGGTCGTTATTACGCATAAATACGTTATATATTATATTATGAACATAAATTGTAATTGAAACAGTTTATCCGCCACCGTGTCGACGCGTCGATATTAGCATCGAAGTGTCGTACTTTGCTCGATAATCGCGAACCGCTGATAACGATTTATAAAACGTCCAATATCGATCGTTTAAATATCAAACGACGTTATCGTTATGCAGCGGTTAGCTTTACTCGTACGCGGCCGAGATTCGCGAATGCATGTTTAATACCAGCCACTTATGAATCCCGCCGGCTTACACACCCTCGATAATGAATATTAATATGCCAGGCATTAACTAGCAACGTTAAGTATGCCTAACGGATATTACTTGCGGACGAATACCAACAGATGCGTAATAAAAGATTTTATCCGATTAAAAGCGGTCGATTAAGAAACAAGCCGTTACCCACCACGAGTCTTGAAATCGTTTGGTGGCTGGAAACGCAGGCGTTCGCCGATATGTTTCGCATTGTTTCGTACTTTGTGACGTACAGGTTCGTGCAAATGTCTCGATGAATTTTTTTACGAACGAACATAAAGACACACCGAAGTTGTTTCCAATACTACTCCAATGTTACTTCTTAAGAAACACGATTACATTACTTGTTATTATCATTCTTATTGTTTTATCGTTATTCGTATTATTCTTCCTAACTCTGTTATATGCAACTGCATTAATAAAAACTTGACGATACGATTTTTTTGTCTTTCGGTATGCACATCTTTCCTGGCCTGTTCTATTTTCTTCGAAGCTTCAATTCCTTTCTCGTCTTCTCCTACAGTTTTCGCAATTGCTTCTGTACCCTTATTTTTGTTCGCATTCCGCTATGACATATTTTAGATTCCTCCTCTCCATCTTCGCATATCCTACGTACATGTCTTTTCCTCCATTCCTTTGCAGCGTTGATTACCTTTCATACTTTTCCCATATCTGTACCTCGCTAATAAATTTCTGTGCTTGTACTTCGCGTTGCCTTTCAAGTACCTCGGTAACTGCTCCGTTCGAAACGCTGGACTCGAAAGACGTAGCGGCAAAGATTATTTGCCAGCGGAATGATAAGTTGACAAAGAACATTTGCCACCAAATAAAAGGGCCGATAAAGGTAATTTGCGCGTAAGATAAAGCGTGGCAAGAATCCCTTGCTGATATATGCGACATTTATTACGAAGTGGACTATATACAAACTGGGTGTAGGTGGTGTGAACGTTTCTGAATTGAAAACGGGTTATAAAGCAACTAGCGAAAAACTGATGATGCACGCTAATTCTAAACTATGCGAGATGAGAGTCGTTGGTAGGGGAGTAACACGTGGATTGGTTTTTCTATACATTTTGATCTTACAAGGATGGTGATCAGTTTAATACGATTGGTAAAACTTCCTCAGCAAGTGACCATCTCCGCGTTACCGATACCCGAGGGTACGATGCGACCCGTGAAGGCCTGCACGAGAACTCCGTATAGAAGTTAAAGAGGACGAAAGCCCCAGATAGCTGCCACTGACGGAATAAATTTTTTTATGGTTTCATAAGCTTATTGGTACTAGGAAAGTCAGAATTTCTTAGCCTTATAAATGTAAACCCTTACCAGTATATAAATGTATAGAGATATAAACGTTTAAAAGTTTAAACGAATAAAAGGATAAAAACATGAATCGCCAACATGGGATCAGCATAAGAAGAAATTCTGACTTGGTGTATAAAATTTTGTATGTAATAAAACGTGCAGGATATCTGTGCGTAACACGAGAATTAATAAAAAAATCTCGATGGAAACTGAAATTAGAAGAATTACAAAGAAGTAGACAAGCATAAAGATTTCTATGCATCATAATATTGACGATATTTATGAAATATGTGATTCCTAATATGTGATGAATTACTATTTCTTTAGCCTTACTAAACGTTTAAAACTGTAAATGAATAAAAGGATAAAAACATGAATCGCCAACATGGGATCAGCATAAGAAGAAATTCTGACTTGGTGTATAAAATTTTGTATATAACAAAACGTGCAGGATATCTGTGCATAACACGAGAATTAATAAAAAAATCTCGATGGAAACTGAAATTAGAAGAATTACAAAGAAGTAGACAAGCATAAATATTTCTATGTAACATCATATTGACGACATTTATGAAATATGTGATTCCTAATATATCATGAATTATTATTTCTTTAGCCTTACTAAACGTTTAAAACTGTAAAGGAATAAAAGGATAAAAACATAAATCGCGAACATGGGATCAGCATAGGAAGAAATTCTGACTTTGTATATAAAATTTTGTATATAATAAAACGTGCAGGATATGTGTGCATAACACGAGAATTAATAAAAAAATCTCGATGGAAACTGAAATTAGAAGAATTACAAAGAAGTAGACAAGCATAAAGATTTCTATGTAACATCATATTGACGATATTTATGAAATATGTGATTCCTAATATGTGATGAATTACTATTTCTTTAGCCTTACTAAACGTTTAAAACTGTAAATGAATAAAAGGATAAAAACATGAATCGCCAACATGGGATCAGCATAGGAAGAAATTCTGACTTGGTGCATAAAATTTTGTATGTAATAAAACGTGCAGGATATTTGTACGTAACACGAGAATTAATAAAAAATTTTGATGGAAACTGAAATTAGAAGAATTACAAAGAAGTAGACAAGCATAAAGATTTCTATGTAACATCATATTGACGATATTTATGAAATATGTGATTCCTAATATGTGGTAAATTACTATTATGAGATCGCCATTAAAGAGCTAAAGCTTTCTGCACAGAACTGTATGTACGCGTGCCTCTTATCGAAAGTAATTTACAGGGGATAGGATAGTGCACGTATACCCTTCGAAGTAAAGTGGCGAACGTGTCGACTTACCGCATTAGCACGCTTTTCGCACGTGCGATTTAAATCCAGACATCGTGCGTATATCACGGCTCGATGCGAGTGCATAATTACGCGTCCACGTCAAAGTCGTAGGTTGTTGTTCGTCGTAAGAATAATCGGCCATTTGGCAAACGGGAATCACCGGTCCGTGTTGTTCCAAGTATTTCAACCTTTGATTCGATTGCGTCACGCGTTTACGTATTATGCCTACTAGAAAAGTTTTCCCTGAAACTCGATTTTTCTATGTCTCCTAGAATCGAGCGAAAGAAATCTGCCACTTATACGTGAAAAGAAAGCGTCGTTAAAATGTCACTGAACGTTGCGTTCGACTATTTGCCTATCTGATGTGCTGGAACACTCTTAAACTTAAAGATCGCAACGACGGATTTCGTTGTTCCTGAGTAAATTATCGATGGATCTTATGAACGAGACAGGCTTGACAAACGGTACTCCGATTAATTACATAACCAGGCGTGGAAATTAAGAGTTGGATACCAAATGGACGAGTTTATTGCCGGCTTAATTACCATAACCGTGCCCCCGTGTTGCGTTTACAGTTCCGACGCGTTCAAGGCTCGCTTCTAGACGATCGATTTGCATTAGGAAACTAATTATCCGGATATTGTATAAGTTATTGCTTGCGTTGGATGATTATGCTACTAATAATACGATTGTAATCTCGTATCGTGTAAAGTGTGTACGGTTTAAGTGTATTAGTCGACTACAATTAGCGGTTGAAAAATATCAGAACGAACGCAGAGCGGAACTAGTTATCGACAAGCAAATAAATTGTATCTTGTGTTAAATCTTACGTATCCTTGAGCTTTTCTTGTATCGACGAAAAAAAGGTTGTTTACGGAGTATCTTAGAAACTCTGCAGGATACGCGTACATTCGTATAAATTTTCATTTCGTTTCGATCGCTCGGTACAACTGCACTACTCGATGTTTTGTATTTAAATATCTTTTTCATCTGATCAGTTTCAGCAAACATACTGTCAAACCTTCTATTTTACGATACCATTGAAGCGATAAAAAAACTAATAAGTTAACACGTTCGCCTCCACATGCGTGACGCTTTGAGATTAGTTTAGATTTAATTTTAGGTTGCATAATAAGCAACTATGTGTAACAGAGATGCTTCGTTAAAATAGACATAACGCAATAAAATATATTACGTGACAAAAGTAGAAGAAATAAAACACGATGGGTGGCGTGCTTTTGAGAAACCAATTTACTTAAAAGGAAAGAGAAATTGATATATTCGTTAAAGATCTCCGAATTATAAAACTAGATAATATTGCTGAAATGTACAGAAACTCGTTTGGAATCTGAAAGAAATCGATCGAATCTGGAGGAATTAAATATTTCGAGAATCTGGAGATCCTCTATCGTTAATTATCTTGTAACTGATTACATCTAGATAACATTTTTAACACGCGTACATACCAAAGATTTCGTGAGAGAAAGTTATTAGGAAAGAAGGATCGTATTGGATCGTTAGATAGGAACGTAAACCCCTAAATTATCGACTTTGCCTCGTCTGTTTCTTGCTAATTTCTTTCTAAAATCGGAAATACGCGACACGCGTTGCAATTTATCCGACCATTTCCCCTTCGTTTTTCCTACCTATGCGACAAGTAGGGCGACCTTAAACGCATTTCCGCGATCCTGCGTGGCAATTAACGTTTGCCGCGAGTTTCGTAGCACAATGGCGAATTTCAAACATCGCTCAACCACCGCACGTTCGAGCCATACTTTTCGAGAAACGCGCAACGAAACGTATCAAACTCTTTACATGCCTGTGACGCTATATATCGATCAAGGTCTCTCGATTGTTTATGCGCGAAAAAAAGACAAAGGAAACTTTTGTACTTTCCTTGGAAGCAATCAGTGCGTTGCGTTTATATTTTACAAAAACACATCAATCGATGGTAATCCCGAACGTCGTAATAAATCACACTGTAACAAAAAAACGAAAAAAAAAAAAAAAAAAAATGTTAGTCAGGTATTACGGGGAAGAATTTTATCCTCGCGAAACTATGCCATTTAATTGCAACGTGTTTCCTCTTAGGATGCCCTGTTAGAGTCCCCTTATTTTTTGTTTTCCCGCCTATAAGGAAAGTCTGTGGTAAAAAGATTCGAGCAACGATGGACGTCACTGATACGATGATAGGTGTCGAAGATAAGGAAAATAACGGAGAACCGGGCCTTGTTACTTCGCTTTAATAGGAAACAGGATCATTGCGACAGCGATACGATGACTGTTGCTGCGCAAACGAGGCAGATTATATATTTGAATATACGTGTATACGTGTATATGAGAATATGTTCGCGGCGGGAAATTGTAGTCGCCAGATACGCCTGAACTTTTCGACGTGTTATTTATTTAACCGTGTTCACAAATGCCCGAGACTAATTGAAAATTGTCGGAATTACCTGGAAATGTTTAGAACACGGGAGGAATAGTCGTTAGGAACTATAACCAGAATTATTAGCATCGGGACGTTTCCATACAAGTTGGCGAGTGACCACATGGAAATTTTTACAATCGTCCGTATGGAAACGGAGTAGTAGAAGGTCTTACATACACCGTATTCGCTAATGGTACTTTTCAAGCTTCATTTACTTTGTAAATCATTAATATGTACGTTAAGTAAGACATTACGAGTTGAATTTTATTTGAAAAGATATTTTAAAAATGGCCATCGCGCGTGTTTTACTCGTTACGTATGGACAGCTCGAGGATACTGACATATAATAAAATACGTATATGTATTATCTTATGTTAATAATCATCGTACGACTGTGAATGGCACAATTCTTGCGTTGAAACGTCACATAAACGTACATGTGACATATTGGTGTTAGGCGCGCCGTAAATATTTTTATCTAAGAATTTTCTACCATCTATCCCAGATTCCTAATATTGAAACGTCTCGAATAATAAATATCTCGATAGTATGCGCGTTGTATTTCGTAAAGTCATAAGGTACGCGTAATAAGTGAAAACACCTAAGTAATTAACATTTCTCGTTGAGAATCGTTTGCCACGATTCTCTCGTTGTTTCGTTATTCTTCGTTCAAACATGTCGATACTCTGTACATTTTGACATAGGTGACACGTTCTTGTTAACGAATCTCTTCATTCACGAGGAACGTCGCTCGTCTCGCTCGTATTTTTACGCAGATTTTTATATTCCATTGAACATTCCAGGCAAGATTCGTGCAACGAAGAGAAACTGAATATTAAGAGTAACGTTACCAAGTTCGATGTTAATTCTTACGATAATTTCTTAACAGTGCTTTATCAGAATTGAAATACGCGTGAAACGATAGGAGGACCGCTGCTATAAACGTTCTATTGCATCGGCAAACGAATAGAAAGCGAAGAGATTATAATAAGGTATACTTCATAACTCGACACGTTGTATAAACTTAACAAATTCACGTTCGTATGATACTGCGATAAGAACACGAGAAGCGGCTATCAAAATCAGAATATAACGTAAACGATTCTGCAATTGCTTTGAGCGGTATATACCTGTTGAGAGAACACGAATTACACCCGTAAGCCAGAACTTTCTTAACAGGATCTTTCGGATTTTGGACCTCGTACTTTAATAAACTCGAGAAATTGTAGGAAAGTGATAAGATGTCGCGAGCAGCAGGTTACTTTGTTACGTTAGGCACTTTGCAAAATTTTCAAAGGGAAAATAATTTACGATCCATCGTGCCATCTCGATGCTATAAATAAATTTATAAATAGAAGGAAGTCGTATTCTTCTTAAACTGAGAAAACGTAAAACGAAGTCGATCGATTCGTTGTTCGAGAGGTTGAATTGTGCGAGACTTTCAAATCTCAAACGTAGAGGAGCATTGTTCGTTGAATATTGCTCCGTCTACCGGGATCGTGGAATACCTCGTTTACGCGTTCTCCTCCCATTGACGCAAGATTTATCTAATGGAAAAGGAAAAAGAGAGAAAAAAAAGACGGCGTTAGAAAAATGAAAAAATAGGTATGCGCGTATGTACGAATGCAGACCGGTTTATGGGACTCGGTAATTCGAGAACCGCTGGATTACGCGTCTTGTTGCCCTGACGCAGAGCAAGTGCCACTCCGTTTCCGTGCTCTTAGAGCGGCCTTGATGCATGAAAGTAAGATCTCGTCTCATTTAGAACACCACGACGATAGAATCAAGGCGCGTATGATCGCCGTATACGTATGCACGGTATCGTTGAGATCTATGCAATTTTATATTCTTAATGATCCTATTACTATATAATGTATGGATCTTTAACGTTAGATAAGAAGAAGGCCGCTCGGAAACTTCCGGCTTGTCGTTTTTCTAAAATCTGAAATCGATTCAAAACGAAAACAGAGAGTACAAAATCCTAGCAACTTCGTTGCACGATTTACATTGATAGGCGCAAGTTTATAATTCAGATAAGCAACTTATGATGTTGAATGTTTTGGTTTGCGGTTAGCGATATGGAAGAGAACGTGTGACAACTGTCAAGTTTCGATCACGGCACTTCCCTGCTGGTTTCACCGAGAATCGGAATTCCCAGAATCACGTCACCGTGGAACAGGTGTCTAACGTAATGCAACGATACGATACTGTTGGATCGACGATCCGGATCGAGCGTGATTAACGTGTCGGCATAGTAAATCGATCGTGTGTATTGATCGAACGACGCGTCGGTGTGACTCGCGCACGACCGTCCACTACGGAGGAAATCCAGACAACTGGTCCTCTCTATCTTTCTCTTTCTGTTCTACTCTTTCAACCAGCGGACAAGATCTCTTCGCTTACGGGGAATCCATGGCGTGAATGGAACGAACCACCGTAGAGAATTCGCGACTGGGAGTTCCCAAATACTTGAATCTCTAATGACTCGTGACGTGTCAATGACGTCGATCGCGCCGGTCACACGGAAACGACCGTGAAAAATTTCCTGTTTCTTTCGAAGAAATGACATTTCGCAGAGAATATCCCAGCGCGTGCTATTTATAAAGTTGCTTTACAGAGATTACTTTCGCGTTAATAACCACGTTGATAGCACCGTTAATAACATCCATACAGGCTAATTATCTATCCGATTATTCAGCAATTACACATCGTTTACAACAAAATCTTTATGCTATATCAGGTGTTTGAAAAATAAACGAGAAACATCGCAATCTTATTTCTCGTGACTCACACGAACAAGAAACTTGTCTCGAGTTCTTTCTACGCGACGTACGAGGTAATTTAGCTACCAAAGAACCATAGGTCGTTCCGTCGAACACGAGTAGAGTGAATTGTGTAAAAAGCCTCCGATGATTTGGCGATCGATGATTAACGATAGCAGAGAAAACGTTGTAGAGAAAAAATTACACAATCGTCGCGGAATTAAATTGCGATGGATTGACAACAGAACGTGTCTTAGGGGTTAGCTTTGATAGGAAAGAACGAAGAGGAAGGGGAATGACGGTCGAACCACTTCGTGGTGTTCGAAAAGCTGGTCTGCGCGATCGGTGGAAGCGGCGATGCTGGCAATGCGAGGACGCGGTGGTGGTGGCGGCGGCGGTGCTAGACCACCCGAAACGAGGGGTGGGGTGGGGGCACCCCTGACCCCGGCATTAGCCGGCGGTGAAGGGAGGCAACGTTTATATGCGGCAGCAATCCGCCCCGTAGGCGCATTCGCTCGTACGCTTCATCGAAAGCGGACTAAGACGAGAGAAACCCGTTGTTTTAACGTCACAGCGTCGCCGCCGTTGTTGTTGTCGTCGTTGCCGTCGAGTCAAATCAGACGAATCGAATCGAACCGAAGCCAAAAGGGAGAAGAAGTCGCAAGAGGCAAAAAAAGAAAAGAAAGAACAGAGAAGTTCGAGAGAAGTCTCTTGCATCCAGAGAAGTTGCAGTGCGAAGCGGTAGCCAGTTAGCCGAGTTACTTAGCTCTTTTTGGAAAAGAATAAGCCATCGAGAAGAAGATTTCTTCGGTGGTCCGTGATTGCCTGTACGAAAAAATAAATCTTTGTTATCCCGGTGGTCCATCGACTTCGTTCGATCAGACGGCAGTGAAAAGCTCCAGGCGTCGAATAGCCGATCTTTGGGCTTGAAGAGTTTTCATTACGAAGAACGACACGGCGAATATGATGGCTGTCGCAGCAGCGCAGAAGAACCGTGAAATGTTCGCTATCAAGAAGTCTTACAGTATCGAGGTGAGTAGTTTAATATTTAGAGTTTTAGATTGTACTAGAGAATGGAAACCGATCGTGATGATTTTGATTGTATAGGCGAAATTGGCACGCGAAATTAAACATTTTAAAATACGGTTAAAAAATTGTCAAGACGAATGATTATGTCGGGGTAAACGCCGAGTCGAGTGTTAAACGGAGTCGAATAGGATCGCGGGAAAGCGCGGGAACTTTGCCGCACGTTTAAACTACCACGATTCTCGCGCGTTGTACCGTAATTGCTAGTGCTCCGTTCTGCGTTCAATCGTTTCGTTTCTCCTGTTTCTTACAGTTAATGCAACGCACGACGAGTTTCCATAGACGATCCCTCGCTATCTCCGCGAACTTGTCTTTTTGTAAATTTCGTCGTTCTTTCGTTTTATTTCGACGAAACTCGTAAAAATTGAAACGAAACGTCTTCTAACGCGCAAGAAACGCGTACATCATTTAGCGATTCGAGATGTTCGGAACTTTCTTACGGAAGAATCCTCTTTCATCTTTGCCTACGTGACTTTCATGATAAACGTCCGGTATATTTCGTAACAGATAAAAAAATAAACGAAAACCTCTTTGTTCGTGTAAGCGCGTGCATACACACACGTATACGAACGCGACGCTCTTCGGCCGACCAAACAGCGCGAGTGAAATTCTCAAACTGGAAACGAAAAGGAGGCCCAAAAGTCTAGAGAAAGTACACGTGATCGATTACCGCGATGATCGAGCGGTATCGATGATCTGCTTATTCAAAATTCGTTGCATTCTATTGTATTCGGAGAGCCGGAAGATCGTTATCGTTGCTATCATCATTTCCTACGAGCCGAACCTTCCGACGCGAGACGAAACTATTACGATACACTGACTCATCGTCGTCGCAGATCAATCGCGGAAGTTTCAAATTAAGAATCACGCTGAGAGAGGGAAGAGGGGAAGACGTTGAAACAGGTGAAAACGACGTAAGATCAGAAATCGACGAGAGTCACGAACAGCCGGTGTGCTTCGATCTTTCACTTTTCCATAGACCCGCCGATGAAACAAATACATACACGCGTGCATACGCTTTTCCCCTCGATCATTCAGTTTCCATGGAAGAATTTTATACGCGTGGTATCATTTACATTTATCCGTAAAAGTTACAGTGGCGACAGAAATTATCTATACGTCGTTCTATTTGTTACACCATTTACACATTGATCGACCAAGTTCAAGCGTATGAAGTCGCTTCGTGTATCGTTCTACAGTACTTTCACGTGACCATAAAAATTTCATAGAATAAAAATTTATTTGCGAGATAACGCTTCGTTGGAAAAGAAGGATATGTACAGACACTTTTTGTAACCGCCGTATATCGTATAAGCAATCGTTTCTCGATTGTGTTGCATATTAAATCGTTTCAACGAGACGATAAATCGTGTTGCACCGGTTCTATAATTACGACTTCGACTGTCGCGGTTCTTTAGCGAACGCGTAATTCCGTCGATTCCGCTTCGGAACGTCGTCAGGAAATCGCGTGCTCGCAAACTTCGATCCTACGTATCCTGGCGTTCGGTAATGGCGCGTTACATTAGAAGAGTCGCGCAATAACGACTTTCGATCGGAGCCTCTTCTCGAGGCCGTGATTCTTTTTTCCATTCATAACAGTTACGGGAGCTCCGCCTCGGAACAGGTCATCCGAGAATTAGAATCACAAGGACGCGTCCCTGTGCGTTTTCTTCGCGCGCTTTTTTCTTTTTTCGAATCGCACGGTAACAAGGCTTAATTGGCATGCCGACAAGGTCTGCGGCAAACTTTTTCATTCATACGTGTGCTTCATCATCAAGACATCTGCCGTCAATTGTGATTTATTAGTTGCACGCACTGTCTTGCTCTAACGTTGCGTTCTGTTTGCGCAATCCTTCGGCTTTCGCATATTTTTCTTCCTTTTCGAAGGCTCGAATCCTCCAAGTCCATCGTTTCATCGTTTAATTCGACGCTTCATCGATCAGCTATTCTTTGTTCATCGTAAATAGAAAAATTCACCACGTGGAAGTATATTCGAGTCACGTTCGAGCTATATCGATCAACTACGAATCGAACCTTCATTTTCCATTTACTTTGCTATTCGCGATATTTCGTTTCTATGCTTGCTGTAAAATAGCAATTAGAAATTAAAATAGCGAATGAAAAATAGCAATCTCGTACTAAAGTAACAATATCGAATCGTTACGTGTTCCGAGTTTTCCTGTTTCCAAGTAGCTTAACAATCGCCAATGAGTAACGCGTTGAGTAAACTAATAAAATGATGGATTTCATAGCGTCAAACGTCGAGGAAGACAAGGAAAGCGTGGAAAAATAAATTACGAAAAAATGCAGTGGATCGGTTTAACTTCCGAGAAGCTGGTTTAGCGATCGTCGAACTATCGGGAATGAAAAACTGAACTTTTTAATCGACGTGAAATTCCTCGGTTCCGAATTTCACCAGCAAAGACACACAGTTGGTCCCGTGTTTGACTCGTGAGCATTAATCCCTTACTTTCTCCGTGTAACTTTACGAGCTTGAACGTTTCTGCGCTAACCCGTGTCGATATACGAACACGCAGTTAGGCAAACAGTTGGGCCCACTATCTGACGAAATTTTGGAAATCATGGTATCATGCATTTTCGTTATACAAGGATTTCACAAAGGTTTCGAAATCCTAACGGCATAAGAAACTTACGTTTTACTGGCGAATTGCATCTGTTGGTATACAATGAAACGTTGCATACGTAAGCATATTTACGTATGCACCGTTGACGACAATGGGAAATAGCCACGACGACTCTGACTCACTCAAACGGAACTCTCGCACACGCCGGATCTAGTTACCAGATTGGATCCAGAATCCGCTATTCGCGCGCTCGTTCGATCATTATCGATCGTGTTCGCGTCATTCTAACGGAGGGGTGAAAAATGACACGGCCTTCGTTGCGTTTCCTATTAAAACATTTCCAATGGCTATTTCATCGCCTATTACGTAGTCTCTTCGAGCTATAGCTTATTCATTTTTCGCTATTGTTCATCTTTTTATAGACCGTAACGAATATTCAGAAATTAATCGATCGGCTGCTAAATGCTAATCGTGTACTCTAATGAAAAGAAGAAAAAAAAAAAAGAAGAAAATGGAAATGTTCAAAAAATATAGTGGATCGGTTTGGCATTATCTTTCGAGCTGTTTAAATTTAACTCCTGTTTCTTACGTCGATTTGATACGTTGCGACGTATGTAAAGTAAAAAAGCATTTCTTCATCTTCCAACAGTGAGAATAATATTCCGCTGGAACGTACACATTCGTTCATAAAAATTTCATTATTTCTCATTCTTTGTAAATGAATTTAACGCATCCCTCGTTCGCATCGATTTCTCACATCGTCGATCGTTCGATCCGATTAATCTCGGTGGATTAATTAAATCGGTCAATTACGCGCATTAGCTAACAAGCTAGCTGTTGATCGACGCGCATACCGATCGGTTTATTACAAAATCCCGTAATTAGTCATGTACACCCTCGATGAGTGACAGAAAAGTTAGCCGACCGCGCGGCAACATCGTATAATTGTATCGCGTTGCAAAATCGATCGACCTCGGCTCCCGCATGATAATTACGAATATGTCATATAAATATGAGAACGAAGTGATTGTAAGTCCAATGGTTACCGAGAGTTGCGGAGAGGCCCTGAACGCTGTTTTAAACTCCGTTATTCGCCTTTGGAGGCTCGCCACGCGTGCGACAACGCCTCTAATCGCTCATCGACGACATCGACGATCAATCGAGATACGTTTACGTACATACACACGTACACACACGTGTAACAGACAGCGTGTATTAATGCCCGCTCGTCCATCTATTACTATGCTAATCGTTCTATTTAAATGTCTTGTTTTGCCCATTTCAATCATCCAGTCCGATTCCTGCTTGAAAAAAAAAAATCATGCTAATGCGTCAAATGAATTATGCATATTGATCGCGTAACAATCCGTGGTGGTTGTCGTCCTGTAACGTTTTTCCATGTTCTTTTTTTCTTTTTTCTCCTTTTCGATTCATTTTTTACGCAATCGAAAATCTGTCTGTCCCAACGATATTTACAGGAATCTCTGCCTCTTGTTTATGTGATCGATTCAATGTGAAAACGAGTGCCTCCCTTTCTAAAAGGTCGCAATTGCCCGTTCAGAGAATTTCTTTGCTAAACCCTCGATCATTCATCCTCTTGATTATCACTCGAAATAGCCGTGACTTTATCGAAATGAATATAATTTCGAATTTGCACGGTCGGCCAACGTCGAAGAACTCGTTTCGTTGTTTAGCCGGTAACTACATTTCTATAATGCATAATAGGTGTTACGTGGACGAGTCCGTGTAAAGTAACTAATAGCGCTAAGCTGGTATGAAATGGCGAAATAATGATCGACCTTGGATGCATTTGTTATGCATCATTACGCGGCTGTATCGACAAAAAACGCCAGTACTATGCGAATATCTCAATCAATCGCGAAACTCGTCGTTGGTTTCGCTTGAAACGCCGACTGAGTTTCTTGATTCGATCGACGTGCCATAAACTTCTTCCGAGATTTAGAATTAATTTAAATTAGAGAATATCATGGCAAGCGAATAATAATACAAATAACGATACAAATAAAATAAGATCGCGGAATATTCGATCTATTACTCGATTTTCCACTGCTTGGCTTAATCGTGCGATTTTACCTCGTTCGTTTACTTCGTTCTTTTCTTCTCTTGTCAAATCCACTTACAGGATACGCTGTACGCGTGAAAGAAAAAATAATCTATATTAGAAAATGGCTCGAATAGAACTGCACGAAGTAATATGAGTCACGATCGGGATAATTAACCACGTGGCACTGATTGAACGCAAGTGCTGACTTTACCTGACCGGTAAACGATCATATTGGTCAAAGTCGGTCGCATTTTTTTCATTAAACCAAACGAGACAATATTTTTAAATCGGTTAATCATCGCGTGACGCATTTGTCCGATAGAGTCATCGGTCATTTATCCGATCCATCGTCGAAGTACTTGGCCCAGTTCGCGCGATGTGTTGGTAAGGGATTACTACACGTTTTCTGTAAACCGTGCCAACCGCTTTGTACGCTTGAAAAATAAAACTGGGTGCCACCTTGCGTGTGCCATTCGTGAAAAACGGTCGTTCTGAATTTGAATGACGCTGTTGCATCGGGCTTTGCAACGTCTAAGAATTTCTAACGAGCTTCTCCATCGGTCAATTCTCAATATTCCATTAAATCTCGTTAAATTGTCTTTTTATCCTTCTTCTCTTTCTCTAGCAAAGTTTTACCAACTCTTTGTAGTACTGACAAAGAATTCTCTTTTCCAACTTCCCTTCGCCTGTAACAATAAGAAAATCGAATCGCAAGGATTAGTCGACGCGCGAATCCTCTTTGAGGCCGCGAAACGCTTTGTGTCCTCTGTCCCAGGATTCGATCCCTCCTCTAATTTCCGATCCTTCAACGGCAGCCGGATGACCGCTGTGGGCGCTAATTTCCGCGTTCTCGAGAATCTTTATCAAAATTACCAACCGTGCTATCCGCTCTTTGAACGTCAGGTAAACTTTGATTCGTCGCGAACAGACAGTTGGAGCATCGAGATTTCACTTACCGATAGGATATCCGCCGTTTAAAAATGTAATTTAATCGCGACGCGTAGGATATCCGCGTAAATTCATACTCTTTTTTAATAGAATTGAAGAACTGGAACCTAAAGAGAGATTTCACTAATGAAATATTACGACGAATGTCGTACTTTGGATACTTGCTACATTTTTCCACTTTGTGCATTTTTGTATCTTTAACGTATTGTACGCTAAATTAATTTAACACTCGTCGATTTAGAATTGCTCATTTAAGAAGCTAGAGATTGTCATGGTACATATCGTAAAGTAATTATTGTTTATTATTTTTATTTCAAATTTTTGGAACTCATCGTCAATGGTCTTTACTTATATTACTTAATAATAATTGTTCGTCCTTTGTGAGTTTTTAAATTATTCAAATCATCAAATTATCGATTCTCTACGATGTGACGCACGGCTCGCTCTCGTATATATGTACAGTATGCAATTAGTTGCAATTAATTGTCGTGATACATATCGTAAAATAATTATTGTTTATTATTTTTATTTCAAATTTTTGGAACTCATCGTCAATGGTCTTTACTTATATTACTTAATGATAATTGTTCGTCCTTTGTGAGTTTTTAAATTATTCAAATTATCAAATTATCGATTCTCTGCGATGTGACGCTCGCTCTCGTATATATGTACAGTATGCAATTAGTTAAATTTTCTATAAATGCACATATGTAATGTACGCTCCATGCCATGACACGTTGTAAAATACTCTTGATTAAATATTGAAATATCGTTTTGTTTATTTAGAACGGTTATCCAGCGAGACGGCGATCTCTCGTGGACGATGCTCGCTTCGAAACTTTGGTTGTCAAGCAAACGAAGCAGAGCGTTCTCGAAGAAGCGCGTCAACGAGCAAATGGTAAGTAACAGTCTGTCAGTTTTAACATAATTTTTGTGCATCTTAAGCAAACGAGCATGACGTTTCTCTAAATTTTTCTATTCAACGTTTCGTGTTGTTCGATGTTGCATTGCGTAATCGATGTTAAGACTATTTTCCGAATAGCTTTTTTTTACTTCGTATTGCGGCGAATATTTTTGATGTTACTGGGTTTCAACTTGTTTCGTAATAGTATCGGTGTTGCACGATAATTTTATTTGCTGTTGAACTCGATAGGCGAAGAGACTATCTGCCCAGATACGGAACGTTACGCTTCGTCGAGCGACGATGAACAGGTGGAAACACTGGCTTGTGCTGCTAAGGACGGAGGTTTGTATTTATGAACATTTTTACGAATGTCCTCTGGACGAGCGAACATTTCGATGCTTCGAGTTTCCCTCTTATCGTCGAATTTGTTCCAACACAATTACGAAGTATCGATAGATGTGGCATGTTGCATGAGCACGCAATTATTTCTGACTTGCAGAAGCCAAAGCCGAGGTTTCGTCGGACAGCGATATTGGCAAACCAGAGGATTACGACAATGGTAAGTGTATGCAACATGGTTTTCATCAGATCGCAGATAAAGGACTTTTATTAACGCGTCAAGGATACTTCTTACGAAATTAACTCTGAAACGCACTCTGAAACGTAATTAGAGCTTGGGAAAATTTTATTCCAGACAAAAATAAAACATAAGAATCTAAAATAACGATTCGTTTCAATTACTTAGTAAATTTCTCTCGTAGAGTACGAGTAATCGGACGAATCGTTTGACCCATACTACGAGTAATTGAAATATAATAATTCCAAATAGTCTGGTACTTAATATAAATAAATGTAATAAGAAAAAATATGCCATGCAAAGATCGAAGCATATCGTCCGCTTCATAAGGAATCGCAAAGACTGGTAAAATTCTGGAAGATGCGATCGTTATTAGGGTGCACGAAGCGAATAGGGTAAATGGGGAGTGAAGCAGCTTCTATTGTAAATGGCATGTACCTGACCAAAGAGAGTTGAACCAAGCGCTTTCCGACACTTGGCTGAATTACGGGGGCGACCTTTTTCCGCCTTTTCCCGACCATTTCTCCGGCGTTTCCGCTTTTCCTCACCCTCTCATCACTTTTTCGAATCCGCTTTGTGCATTTAGAATCGTATTAGCCGGGGACCCCTTTCTCCCGTTTCTGAAACGCCTCCGTGCGTCCACGATAAATGTATAACAGAGTTATTTCTTTTTTACCGTCTCCATCTTTGCTCGGCCGAGTCCCGGCACGTTCGTGGGCGACAATAAGAGCTACTTTATTCTGTCCCTATTCCCCATCTCCCCAGCTGCACCGTAACCCATATAAAAGTGGGAGACATTTCGCGGAAATGGACTTTGAATTGCCCGATTATTACACAGTCCAGAGGAAATCACTTAGCGCCTCGAAATATCGCGTAAGAACCTCGGAGGAAGAACATTCAGTCTGAAATTTGATAACGTGAAAGCTCTCTTACTTACTTCGACGTATGCCTTTAGTTTCGAGAATTTTATTTCCAAGGAAGAAACGTCTGCCTTTCTTACGGTTTTTTTGCCCTCGAATTTGATAAAAATGTTCAGCTCTCCTACTCGGTTAAGTGTTTCTACGACCCTAGGAATTCTGTTTGATGCGAGCGATTTATGTTTTTACTTAGACGTTGGATTAACGGAAGAGGAAGTGGTACTCGCGAAGACGATAGCGGAATGTCCCGAAAGCGAGCACACGGTGCAAAAGGCAGCGCTTGTTTTGCGTTTGAGAGAAGGCATAGGCTCCTTGGCTAGAATCCTCAAGACGATCGAGAATTTCAAGGGAACGGTGACCCACGTTGAGACACGACCATCGAAGAAGGAAGGACTCCAATTCGATGTTCTCGTGAAGATCGACATGACCAGGCAGTGTTTGCTGCAATTAATCAGGAACCTTCGTCAGAGTTCCGCGTTGGACGGCGTTACTCTGCTCGGCGATAATTCCGTCAGCATCAAAGATCCCTGGTTCCCGAGACACGCGTCCGAACTCGACAACTGTAACCACTTGATGACCAAATACGAACCTGATCTCGACATGAACCATCCTGGATTCGCCGACAAGGAGTATCGTGCTCGCAGGAAGGTCATTGCGGAGATCGCTTTCGCGTACAAGTATGGTGACCCTATACCTAACATTCCTTATACCGAAACGGAGAACGAGACCTGGTCGCGTGTGTTCAACACGATCGTCGATCTGGTACCGAAACACGCTTGCGTGGAATATCGAAGAACCTTCAGGAAGCTGCAAGAGGAAAAGATCTTCGAATCTCATCGCATACCTCAGCTGCAGGAAGTCAGCGAATTCTTGAAGAAGAACACTGGATTCACTTTGAGACCTGCCGCTGGATTGCTCACGGCTAGAGACTTTTTGTCCAGCCTTGCGTTCAGAGTCTTCCAGAGCACTCAATACATTCGTCATATCAAGACTCCTTACCACACCCCGGAACCGTAAGTATCTTTCTTCAGGATTTTTACACGTATCATATCTTCCCGAGCTTGTATCGTCAATTTTTTTTGAAGCATTTTAAGGGACGAGTTTGTTTGTACGTTTGTCTCGCTGTACTTTTTCTCCTTGTCTTATTCTCAATTTTGGTTTTCGCATTTTTAAGTTCATATTAGGAAGATTTTTTTCATACTAAAGTACGCGAGAGCAATCGATACTGCGTTATGACGAGAGCGACATCCTGTTACACAGGGAACGATGATAATAGAATTACCGTACCTCTCTAAGCTCGTAATGGAGCTCTAATTGGCTTTTAACGACGCGATGGCGTTGATAACTTAGTTTCACAGTTGCGAACTTGTTTCTCCACTGAAACGGTTCCCGCGTTCGTTATAATTTTCGATTTCCGTCGAAGTATATCGTGTGTGCATTGTCGTAAGAGAAATTTCAATCGACCACGTTTCACTCCGTCCGTTCGACTATTTTTCCCGAAATCTTCGCACAAATTTCAAAAATATTCTTTTCTCTCGTCCGTCTCCTTATTTTCATCCCCGTAGCGCATTCTCCATAATTGTAATATCGTAGAGTTCGTGCATCGTTCATAGATACCTCTCACAGATACATCGACTCTACTTGAGCGTGAAATTTTAAATAATGAGATTATGCATCGTAATTAGTCGAGAGATGAAAGCCTATCCTCCATTTAGTTGCGCGAGAACTTTCACCGCCGTACTTTGTCCTCGTTCTCTTCCTCGCTCATCGGTACTCGGTTAATTACCTTCGACATGAATAAGCGAAATGAAAGCAATAACGTCACCGATATCGTCAAGACGTCTAATTGGAACGATTTTGTTAATTCTCCTTTAATTTGCAGAGATTGCATCCACGAGCTTTTGGGTCATATGCCGTTGCTAGCCGATCCAAGCTTCGCTCAATTCTCTCAGGAAATCGGACTCGCCTCGCTTGGAGCCTCTGACGAAGAGATTGAAAAATTATCCACGATTTACTGGTTCACCGTTGAATTTGGTCTTTGCAAGGAAGGTTCCGAGGTGAAAGCTTACGGCGCTGGTCTTCTGTCCGCTTACGGAGAACTTCTTCACGCATTGAGCGACAAATGCGAGCACAGATCCTTCGATCCAAAGACCACCGCCGTTCAGAAGTATCAAGATCAAGAATACCAACCGATCTATTACGTGGCGGAAAGCTTCGAGGACGCCAAAGAGAAATTCCGTCGTTGGGTAAGTGTCGATCGATGCTAGAGACTTGAACGCGTGGTAGTAGCGCGTATCTCAGCTATATATTGTATATATATATATATATATATACGTATTAGAGCGTTGGTTTCGTGCGGAATGTCGTAAATGGTGTTACCATTTTTATTGATTAAATATAAATTCTTTCGCAAGCGACTTTGAAACTTGGATTTGACGTTATAAATTAGAGAAACAATTTTTTATCACGGTGATTCACGAACTATAACCTTTGATATCTTCGTTTTAGGTGTCCACCATGAGCCGACCCTTCGAAGTGAGGTACGATCCGCACACGCAACGCGTCGAAGTGTTGGACAGCGTGGATAGGTTGGAAAATATGGTGTCTCAGCTGAACACGGAAATGACCCATCTCACGAACGCTATCAACAAGCTGAAGAAATCCTTCGCGTAAAGACCAAGGGGTCTATGCCCGTGTAACAGGATACGACTATTTCGCGAATCATCGAGCTTCTCTCAATCCTTCACTGTCTGTTTTTTTCTTTTCTTCTCTTTTTTTTTTTTTTTTTTTTTTTTTGAAAAAGTCGCAGCATTTTAGTCAGTTCGAAATTTGCTCGTTTACGTTGCGAATCCTATTCTCGTTATTGAGAATCGTTTCAAGCGGAATGTACATAAAAGTGTCGTAATTTCTCTTTGTCTTTTTTCTTTTCGTTTCTATTGGAAGGACGTCGAGATCTCATTGACCTGGTGGTCTACGTCACGTCATTCGCATCATTATTCGTCGTTTGCATTAAATCGTTCTCACTCTATGTATAAAGTCGTCCATCCGCGTAGTTGAATACACGTGCGCGTATCCAGGTCGTTCGAAGCGTGGACTCGGTATTTATGCACTCGTCGATCAAACGGATCACTCGTGTCTTACGTAACGCGAGTGTTCGATAATCTTGTCGCGCTTCTCGTCTTATTTATCGAATTCGCGTTCTACGTCGTTCACGGGCCTATCGTTCTTACAAAAAAGTATTATTAGCGGATCTCTGTGTTTGTCAAAAACGGACCGAATTTGATACGCTTTGAACGTTCCACGCGTACATATTTCGTTATACGTTATTCCTTATTTCGTTCCGATACACGTATTGTATTGTGCTGTATTGTATTGTATTGTATTTTACTCTACCGTATTACAAATTATTATTATTATTATTAATTATTATATTAGTCGTAGAGTATTGCGTTGTCGCGTTTGAATTTGCTTCCTTCATCGCGACAGTACGTGATCAACGTGTCGTCGTCACTTGGATCAACTTTATTTCGAGACGACCAGTATTATAAAGCAACGTAGATTCTTTATTTTAGATAGAGTTATTAACGAACATGTACCGCATCTTGGGAAATATGCCTGTTCTCTACCGGTAAACAATAATCCTTCGTATCAGATCGTATATATTTAACGCGAAACCTTCGTTAATACAATACGTTCAAGGATTTCCTTTATTTTTCCAGTCGGATTATAGGTTTCGAGAACAGAAAAATGAGAGAATAGCATGATTTCTCGAGAAACTAGTTACTATTCACGAACACAACTTCAATAACGAAGTCACGGATCAGTGTTGCATTAGAGACGCACTATGTAGCGTGTAGTGCGAGCACTTGCTTGCGCACCTTGCACAGTTTCCCGTCGCTAACTCGTACCAAATACTTTTCCGCGTTCGTATCGATGCGCACGTCACTCTCGCGCTTGCTAAGCTGTAGAAAACTATTGGCGTGTCCGCTAGATTTCCTTTGTATTATATTGTAAAGTATTCAGAGCATAATAAAAGTATTAAATACGAATCTAAGAAATTATTTTCGTTCACGAATTCCGGATAATCGTTACATATTATCGATTTACTGTTATTTTCTTCTTCGACAGTATCGTTCCTTCTATTCTGATCCTTTCTCACTTATCATTTTTTAAAAGATAACAGAAAAGATAAAACGCGAGAAACTGCAGGAATTCCGCGTGCATTTCCACTTATTTAAGACAAAATTAGAACTCGTTCGACGATCGTTATCTCGCGAAGAGTTAAATCATCGCTTGTCTTGTTACGTGCTGGTATGTCACTTTTGGTTTGCCTCGTTGCGTCGCATGACGCATCGATCAGTTGTACTATACCGTAGCATATCTCAGCCCTTAATGTAATTTTCAGATCAACAACATAGTACGAGTTTGCTTTACCGATAATACGACGCATCAAGCGTATTTGCTTCTCGCTAATGTAACTTTACTTCGATTTTCTTTTCATTCGATCGAAGCCATCGGAAGATAAGTCTCTCGTATAAGTTTCTTGGATCATAAGTTTTACACGGAGTTACACGAGGAAAGAAAGGAGAAAATTACGCTGAATAACCAACGTGTTGATATTATACGCTTTAATTCGATGTAAAAGTTACTTACGTTTCTATGTGTCTGTTATAGCCGTGCCAATTCTACTTACAACGCTCTTTGGTCTCGAAAATATCGCTTGGTATTTAAATACAGTATTTTTTTCTTTTTTTTTTTGTCGTTATTCACACGATCGAAGTGAAATTCGCTTCCTGACAATTCGCCTGGAGGCGAACGTCGCGTCAAAGAGGCTCGTTGCCATCTTCCGTCGTGACTTTGTTCTTTCTGAAAAATCATGGCGATGATTCCCACGTAAATCGAAGATCGGGTATCGGCCAACGAACGGCGAACCGGCAGTCCGGTTTTTAGAGATGAAACTGTTGGCGGTGCTTGGCGCGCTCGTGATACAGTGCGCCGCGACAAAATCATGGAACAGCGACAGTAAGTGAAAGCGTTTGGTTCGATGATCGAAGTCACTTTCTTCTTTGCCCGTCAGATTATTCAGAGGAGACGTTCTTCGTGTTTGCCTGGATCGGTTACCTGAAACGTTTCTCTCTGATTGTGCTGATGCTGTCTGGTGTAGTTCTCTACTATATCCCGGAATCGCGACCACGTAAGTAAGAAAACAAGTTTAAGGTGAAACGGAAGCTAGATGAAAGATTTATTTCCAGAAGCTCGACGATAATTTTATCTGTTCCGATAAATCACTGTCACGCAGAATTCTAACGTGAAATCAGACGTTTATTTGTAAAGAGCGGTGGTTTTCGTTTAACGAATTGCACGCGAGATAGACGAGAATCGTATTTAGCGAATACGACAAAAAGCCGCTGTGCGAGAAATTATACGAAATATTACAGTTAACGAATTACTCGCGTCAAGACTACATTTTTTAGCAACAGAAAGATCAATCACATCTTTCGATTGATAGAATCGTGTACATATTTTTAGTCGTACGCGTTATACCGGATTTGAGAACAAATCCAACGATACGTATGTGCGTAGATATAGTAATGCCAGGAGTGTTTTAAAATTTGGAGCCCACGTATACGTAAACATTTACTTTGAAGTTTTACGACTTTTTAGTAGATTTAAAAATTGTCAAAATATTTATATTTCAGACGCGCGCCGAATCTGCTACGCGTTGATCGATCTCACAGCGAATGGTTTGAAATCCGCTCTGAGTGCCCGGCAGAGTGAGTTCTTGTACGAGAAAATGAAACCCAAGTGCCAACGCGGCCGATACGAGCCATCGTCGGTCATAGAAAAGTATCTTTCGCAAGAAATTCAAGATGACGACGAGACTTTCGAACGACTTCAAAGAAATTACGCTAAGAAGTCGAAAATCTTCATCGACGCGGACGATGTATTAGGGTTAGTATATATGTATATAGAATTATTTTCCATCGTTTTACAAAACGAAAAAAAGTAATTACAAAGATATCTTTCACCAGAAAATAAATTCCTGACGATATGTTTATTCTAAATATGTTGCTAAATACGTTATAGAAGCAAGGAAAAGAAAAAAGGCAGCAAACCGTACAAAGACAATCGACTATCGCGTCAACGTCTTCGTAACGTGATTAAACACGAGCCATCTATGGAAATTACAAAACCTGTCTATTTTTACTCCGACAAGATGAACGATGGCCAAAAGTACCTGAAAACAAACGTGTCTGGTTCGAAACACTCTAACGGGTCAGCAATGGAGAACTACGCTCTTCTAATCAGGCAAGAGTTATAATAAATCAGCTCGAGCTTAACGATATAACGTGTCACAAAATTCTTTTATTTAATAATAAATTTATTCGTTACAGCGGCAGTCCACAGCAACTGGCAATGTTCGATGAAAAATACGAAAAGGATGACATGGTGATCGTTGAAGATCCTTACGTGAGAGTGGATTACAGGGAATGTGGTACATCCACCGATAAACTATCGTCGAAAGCGGAAGCTTCGAGTTCGGAACAAGAGGGACCTACCAGAGATTATAACGAGCAGGTAATAGACTTGGTAATATAAAACACTTAGAAATTTCGCGTTTCTACGGAAGACGTAACGGACTGACAAATTTTCATAAATATAGGAAGTAGAAACGTACGTGAAGGAAGTTGAACTTAATTCGACGTCGGAAGGCAATGGTTCACGGTACTCTGTTGATAAATCGTTGCATCGAACAAGCCAATATCAGTGCGGCGGTGAGTGTTGCGGGAGCAATGGGTGCTCCATATCGTCGGCAAACTTGAGTAACAGAGCAAACGTTACGTCCAACTCGTCGGTTGATGCAAAGAATGCTTTAAAGTAAATGTCACACTGTACAACGTGACAAATGTTAATGAGAATATCGTAATTCCATAAAGCGTCGTTTAAGATCGTCTCGAAGCATGGTGACTGCGAAACTACAGAAAAAGATTGAAGACAGCACGGAACACTTGTATACGGTCGATTATACGAACTATAATTACGTAGGTGATCGTCCTATGAGGCAAATTAATTCGAATAATAGTCGCAAAGTAGATTTTCGCAAAGAACGCATAAATGGCTACGAAGTAGGTACACAAGTAATCGATCAATTCGGATCCTACCTATAAGTATATATTTGCAGTATTTTGAGAACATTTTCTATTCTACTATTATTAATTTTGTAATTTGTTTGCGTTTGTCAGAAACACGAAGAAAATGGACGCTCGCGTGAAAATATACCAAACGCTCGGAGAAAAAAGCCTAGAAACGAATCGACACATTTCTGTTCTAACGACGGTGTTTACCTCACCGATCGAGGAGGGGAAGCGGACGATGAAAATTCTCAACACGGAGAACGAGTGACTAGGAAGCACGATCTCGATGAGAAACCTCAAAGAGAAAATCCTTTGTGCGAAAAATGTTCGGACGACTCCGAAGTCTTCGATTACTACAATGACATTTACATGGAACCAAACTTAAATAGTAGGTTCGAGTACTCTTCTCTTGAGTTATTACGACTCAGAAATATAAGTTACTTGACCTTTACGCTGCGAAATTGCCGTATAAACTTCTATCTCTTCTTTCGAGATACGTGTACACGTATATCAATTTCAGAACAGAAAAGAATTTTCCAATTCCTTTTTATCGAATCGACCTTTTGCATTTTTATATGACTAGCTTATATCGTCAATTATCCTGGTAAAAGAGAATAAATTTTTAGAGAACGTGAATTAAAATCGAATTCGACGATAAATCACATTTATATCAGCGTGTGAATATGATCGAATATCGCGGCATAAAAGCTACAAATGGAAAAAGAGATAGTAAGAATAGACGATATAAAGGTATTCCGCGATGAATATATTCGGCCAACCAAATTATTTTAATGATTCAGATGAATTTAAGCCAGCTCTGCTACGAGCGGTAAACTGGATCTTCGGCGGTTGTCCGGAAGCTACGAGAAGAGCGGCTTTGGAGCGCGACAAGGTCGGAAAGGAAGAGAGCCAAGGGTTAACCGACGAGTGGCTCCTCTAGCCAAGGACGTTAAACCTGTCGCCGTGTGAAACTCAGACCGTCGGCAAAACCGATACTCTGCCGCATCGAATATTCGCAATCTCGTTAATAAGCGCATCGCGATCGCTCGATTTACGAACGATCGTGGAAATATGGTTTCTTCGTCGTGAAACTGCAATAAATTCGAAATATCGTTTCTTCGTTTATTTGTCTTATCTGGAACAGACGCGAAGTGCATAGCGTATGCTCGAAATAATAACCGAACGATCGTTCTGTTCCACGAACTCGCCGATTTACAAACACAGATTTTCGTTCGATTCCCACGACGCATCCGGAAGTGGTCGGTCGTGAAAATATCTCGTCGACTCATTTTACGAGACTGACCGTGGCACGTTCGTTAAGTCAATATTTATCACGATGCAGCGCCAATTGGTAAGCGAATCGTCGAACGTACAGAAAGCGGGCGAGTTTTTGAAACGCAAAACTTGCCGTTGGTGCGCGCTCTGGCTGCTGCCGGAAGTGGATATCGGCGCGTATATACGTGGCTTAAGAGCAATAAAGGAGGCCCGGACTCGCGAGCCGCTAAAAGAGAATGGGGAGAGACAGTCGTGCGGAGACCAAGAAGCGCGTCGGATCACGCAACGGAACCGCGAAATTGTCAGGAAGCACGTGACTCGCTCGATATATGTACGTACAACGATACATTCGATCGAACGTTCCGTTTTTCTTGTCGTTTCGAGAACGCGTGGATTTTCCAATATCGATCCCTTCCGCCCTGTTTCGCGCGATTAACCGTACCTCTGCTCCCTTCGCAACATCGTCTACGAAAAGGAAACTTCCAACGACTCGGATAGTAGGGGCGAAAGTATCGTCGTGAGTTCACGTGCACGCTCCGCTCCTTTTTCCCTTCCGTTTAATACAAGAGCTCCAAGAGGGTCCGCGATGTCTGCCTGTCGTACGAGTTGATAGAAAGTGCGGCGAGGAATGCTGAAGGAACGGTACATCGGTGTGTTCTAGGCGACTGGTAAGTAAGTATGCGATGAAATAAAAATAACGCGGAGTTTTTAATAGTACGAGTTATTGGAAGACGCGTGCAATACGATCGACCGATATCTTCGTTTTTCATATGAAAATTATGTCCCTCTGCGTAATTCAAAAAAGAGAAAAAAGAAGAAAAGAACGATCGAGGAGCTCGGAGATAAAATTGGTAAAATTTGATGAAATTTCTAACTTGAAGAAACCGTGTACAATATTAAACTTCAATACGAGAAGCTCCGTATATTTCCAAATATCGAAAAATCTCACTGTTATCGTGAAACAACGCTGGTGCCATTTTCCTTTTCAACAAGCACGCATCTTATTTATATCGTAGTTTCTCGTATCCGTTTCATCTCTGGAAAGACGTATCCCGATTACTTTTCCACTGAGCTCGTCAATTATAAAAGGAAACATACGATAATTTATAAATATATACACGAGTAAGAAATCTAAATATAAATTGTCTTAATCTTAATGCATGATAAAACGTTTATCGGTCGTTCAAGCGCATGATACGTGACCAAAACACGGTCATGTCCGAGCCAGCGAACTGGTTGATCCGTAACGAGACTTACGTGCCGCGGTGGTACATTGTTAGACGCCGGAGTAAATTCCTTGAATTCCACGGGACATGTGCGAACTGTTCTATTAATGTACCCATCGTGTCTTCCCTTCTCTTTCCAGACGACGACGGCCGTACACGCACCTCGATTCCCGCTCTTTCCATCGCGTTCGTTTCTCCTTTCTTCCATCGCATCCCTCTTCCTCTTCTTTCACCCGTGGCCGACGGAACAGGAGAGCACGGCGTATTTAAACTTTCGTTCGAAGGGGAACACGAGGCGAATGCCTCGGCCGATCGTCGCAGACGGTGCCGTTTTGATTTCGATGAAAGAGACACGGGACACCCGGTAAATGGAACCGCGTGTACTATATCCGAGAACGTCCACCGGAGTCTTAAGATTGGAATGTACAAATTAGTGATGGGTAAACGAGAGTAAACAGTAATTTCGTCCCGGAAACAACAAAACTATCCTCGAATTTCTTCTCCGTATCTATCTTCGCGATTAAATTTGTTTATTTGTTGATACCGAACTGATATTATTAACCGTTCGTACGCGAATTTACAAACTAAGGACTGCGTGTTTTCCTTGGCACACGGAATCCTCGTATACGGACTCACCTGTGCCGGTATTCGAGTATCTTATATGAAATTCAAAGGTGTTATCGACATGGAAACCAGCCAAGGAAAGATGTAATCGTGACAAATTTTTGCTTGGTCGCTGGCCACGCACACGCGATCTCGCGTCACGGAAACGCGCCCTGTCCGTTCCGCTCGTCCGCGACGCTTCTTCTGTCTTGCAATCACGCGCTACATGGTTTTGTTACACTTTGTGCAGTGACAAATGCGCGGAGTATGACGTCAAATGCGATTAGAGGTATTCGGAGGAAGAAGAGTTCGCTATGCGAGGTAAAGGTGGCCGTGATTGGAGCGCCTGGAGTTGGAAAAAGCGGTGGGTACAACGCCTTATCACTAAACTGCGGATATTCCTACAGATTCATATTTTTATAAACGCGATCAAAGGAACGAAATTTAAGCAGAAATTTGTTTCAACTACTGGAAATTATAATAAAAGCGATACTTTGAATATCTCACATATTTTTGCGTATTACGCGCATTCTAGCAATCTCAAATTTCTCACGAATGCATAAAAATGCATGGTTTACTTATTGTTCTACGTTCGTACTACATTCAGAAATATTCGCGCCGAGATCCGGCATTGTCTTCTGCTTGAGATCGAGACATGGTCTACAACAATCGTCGTTATTTATACCAATAGATGTTTTGATACATTTGAATACGTTTTGCTATACCAGATGCCAAGTTTCGCTGGGATAGTTATGTAAAATCCGCTTTTACTTTTAGCACTGTTACTTCGTTTTCATCGGCTGGCGTGTTAGAATTCGACCGCTTTCCTCGCATTTTCACTCGACTCGCTTTCAACGCGGGCACGCTAACACACGCGGTAGCGCTTAATTTTGCTATAATGGTAACGGGCGTGACATTAACCGTAATCCTTTGCATACAGCAGGAGCGCAATTAGAAAGCGTTATATTAAATAGATCGTAAGGATGTCCCACGAAAAGAGCTGTTTCTCCACATTTTCGTGTGATGCATTTATACTATTGTTACGTTGATTGTCTTCCCTTCACATTTTGCCTTACAATCCCGAATCACACTTATGGCATGAATTATCGATTAAATTCAATGAAAGCAAGATTTACTATCGTATCGAACATCAATTTTAACTCTGATCCTACAGACTTACAAGACTGTAAATTACTAGATACGGACGTTCAGGTCTGAATGTCTTTGAGAAAAATTTGTTTTTATCGATTATTAATGTAGATTAACGTAGAGACATATATTTTCTGATATTTTTGTAAATGTTACGCAACGCACTAAAACACGAAGCCAATTTATTTCTTAATTAGTTAATAATTTGTAACGTCAAGTACGAGTGGGTTAAAACAGAGAATAATCAACCAATGTAGAAACGTATTAGTTTGACTGTTTTATACTTGTTAATAGAAATAGATCTGTCTTCGCGAGATAAAGTAATTATCCGCTAGGAATGAAATTATTCCGACTAATATTCGCATAAAAACGATCGCTGAAAAGTATCTCAAGTACGATTGATTCAAGTACAAGTGCATGCGTCGCATATATCCACACGATAGGTGTGTTTGTGTGCGTATGATAAACGTGGTTGGGACCCTGAAAGGAGCCAACCGCGTGTATTTTTGGTAATGGCACGTGTAAAGCATAGGTGAGTACATAATTGGTTGGGCCCCAGCAACTGTACATTTCAAACTGACCGCAAACCACGCTCGCGTCCTATTTATAAAGTTTTATTTCAAAATTTCCTTGAATCGCGTTTTATAAACGATTAAACCGCCCTGTCAATTCCTCGCGAATAAACGAGAGACCAATGGTTTGTATATCTCGAAACAACGACGATACTGTTTTCCCATACGATGTATACTTTCCATCGTATATACGTATTTTTAACTCGGCAAATAATTGCTCGGTTCGTTGAAAGACAGGGAACAAAGGCGATTCGCATAACGGAGTTGATCCGTGCAGAAAATTGGCACGAATAACCGACGAACTTTTAATGATCCACATGAGGGAAAGCGCCGAAACGATGTTGGTCTAAGGACTCGAACGTAAATACACGGATCGGCAATAAATTTGTTTTCCACGAAATATTCAGGTGGTCCTGTCAATCATGAAATAAAGCACACCGCAGAGTCTTCGGTGAACGTTCAGGAACGTCAGTCTGCGGTCAGTTTTGCTATTTTAGCTACCTTTAAAACTCGAGTGTTTTGTATGAAAAAACCAACGTTTCGGTTTTCACACTTTTCACGAATCAATGTTTCACCTCTGTAAATAAAAATTCCTCGCAACTCTTTCAAAAATTGATAAATCCATTCGATTGCTGGCCAGCCGACTCCAATTCGACCGCATTGTCTCAAGTTTGCTCGAAGGAAACTTGTTCGCGGCGCTTATAAAGCAGGTCACTTTTCATTGAACTTAAGACGAAACACACCATGGTGACGTTTAACGCGTGTACAAGGTTTTGTGGCGCCGTGGCAGGTTCGAGTTCGAGGTAAAAATAGTGTGGTGTGCCTCGAAGCGGGTCACTAGGCTGTAGCTCTCGTTTCTCTCGATTGAATCACGATATGTCGGAACGCGTGCATCGTATGGAGCAAGATCGCGTACGTTCTCACAATATCAGGTGGAAAATGATTTCGACCGATCCAAAGTGGAGGGAAGGTGGAGGGAACTGGAGGTTCGAATTCGGTTGTCTGCATTTCCTGTAAATCAAATATAAAATCAATAACCGAATATGGCGTACTATATTCTTCTTTTACAAACAAATTAATTGTTTCTTACGATTACTATACATTTAGAACAATTCTTATATATCGAATAGCAAAGGAATCGATGTAAATAGAACGTACGATTAAAGAAAGCATAGGTTGACAACTTTCTAACAAGCGTGTGCATGGAATTTGTATTAATGACATTTGTATTGATTTGTATTGATGACGATCTAATAAGTGTCACGCTCGTGGATAAGCACGATAATAAACAAAAGTTATACAGATGCTAATAGAAACAGAATCGAACGCGACTACTACTGTGTGTTTTAACAAATAATTACACAGAGTGATTCACGATCATTTCTAGATTACGTAGAACAATAACGTTTCAACAACGTTTCAACAACGTGTATTGTTCTTAAATTCCAGCATTGACAGTGCGGTTTCTAACAAGGAGATACATCGGGGAATATGATCACCAGTCGGGTAAGGAACATCTCGATTTACGAACTCGTGGCCAATAAGATGCGGTTACTCGATGCGGTATAAATTACGATGAAATGTGAATAGAGTGGACAATAGACCGATGAATTTTTTTGAAAAATTGCCAACAACCGGCGTGGCACCTCAGGGACCGCCTATACTCTCCCTGCGCGTATCTCGGTCCGCGTCTGATCTAAATTTATCGAAAACGAATTTGACACTAGACAGGACTGGTACTAATGCGAGGTTGATACTCGAACAAAACTTGTTTTTTTGTACAAATACAGAGACGCGGACAGGATGAGCAAGCAGCTTCTCTGCGAGCACGTGTTCCCTGCGAGATCTAAAACTAGACTGGGCTGGAAAGATCTACTTAACGGTCGCGATAGCTACCTGATCTTTCTGTTGCAACGCGTTCTCGTGATGAAAATTTATTACACAATTTTTCCGTTGCCGCATCGAGGATGCTGATCGTTTCGAATCGTCTAACAAATATCGACAACTTATGGTTCACATTAAAACAATCTTCTGATCGTTCTTTTCATTCTTGTCTCTTCTTCTTCTTTTTTTTTCAGAAAACAGATATAAACACGAAGTGTTGGTCGACGGTGAACCGATCCTTTTCGAAATTTTGGACACCTGCCCGAAGGTAACGTATCTATCGATGATCGTAAAGATCTATGTACATTTGCCGAGACGATTTCATTCATGGTCGAAAGCAAATCAAATTCTTTCATGCTTCCATTGCGTTCTATCCCGGCGTTACAGAGCGAAGATGAATTACCTTCCACGGAAACTGTACAGTGGGCGGATGGATTACTTTTAGTCTATTCGATAACCGACAGGGGTTCTTTCAATTTCGTGAGAAAGGCGAAGGAAACGCTGGCGGTGGTTGATCCCGAAGCCACGATGCCCCTCGCTTTGGTCGGAAACAAAGCCGACATGGTTCATTTGCGGCAAGTTAGCACCGAAGAGGGAGAAATACTTGCGAAAGATTTTGAATGTTGGTTCAGTGAAGTGTCTGCCGCGGAACAGGTATGCTTCTAATCTTATTATTAGTTAGAAACAATGTTTCGTACGTAAATTTTATTACGGAAACGTAATATGGTTTCTTAGGTCACACAAGTTGCTGAATCTTTCCATGAACTGTGTCGAGAAGTTCTGGCAGCTAGAAGAAGGAATAAGCAATCTTTACTGGACAGAATGCTTGGTAGCAAAGCGACGCGTGCTTATTCACGAGGTAAAAGTGACTCGGCGCTTCCAAAAGATTAATACACGTGTTAAACCAGTTCATACCTACTTATATACTTATATATATTATATATTTATATATATATCGTTTTATAAAATTTATATATATGTAAATTTTATAAAAGAAATGTTTAAAAAAAAATTTATAATACAATCTTACGAATCAAAACTGAATGATACGTAGCTTAACTATATATGTGTACTTGTTATTGAAAGTTTAATTACCAAAGATTTATGTAACATCGTGTAATGTTTTTATGATATCGTATATATATATATATTATGTAAATCATATACGATACGTAAAGTTTAGAAGTTTCATATTACAATTTTGTCAACATGTAATGTAAGCACAGTTTTTTAATATACTCTCGTGTTTTTTAATGGAAGAATTTATAGTTTTAATATCAATTAATGTATGTGAAAATTTGACGCAAGATATAAATATTTGAATCAAAATTTCACGTCCTATCTTGCTATAACATACATATGAAAATTGTATCTGTTCACTTTGCGAGGCTGATTACAAATGTAACCTACATGAGAATAGATTAGATAGATATCGAAACATGTAATATATATAATTGATCTATATTTATTTTGTACTTACAATGAAATTATGACAATAAATATTTCTTATTTATTATATCACTGTGATATGTAACACTAACATGTTAACTCCAAAATAGACAATTTCTCTTACATAATGATCGTAAAAAATTATCATAATAAAACATTCTTATCTCTCTTTTAACACTTAGGTCATAGATTTAGTTTCTATACAAAATTTGAGGATCATTTCGTACTTATTTCGTATCATCGTACGTTTCTAAGACATCTGCTAAATGTTCGTTATCTCTTGGTTTTTTGAACTGTTTTCTCTTGCTAACAGGTTTCTTTCGTTTAATCGGTGCTGGTTTCTTGGGTCCATGATCTTGCATAGATCGTATTCCTTGTTTTTCTAAGTATTCATCGATTTTCTGATCATCCATTGCGTCGACTGCGACAGCCCTCCACAACTTTTGAAATTCATCGTCTATTGGGAACTGCGCTGTTTTATCATTATAAAATACAATTTTTTTCTTGTCCAAGGGTCTTGTTATAAATAATATCTCATTTTGTAAACTCTGAAATTATTAAGTTCCTATTAAAATTACCGACAAAACTGGTATACTGTAATCAATTATATTGGTATCATCGCAGTTCTACCTATATCTATACCTTTAAATGTTTATCACAGTGTGGCAGACTTTCTTGTATATCTTCTAATAATATTCCGCCAAGACCTTTTAAATCTTGTTGTTTTAATAACCTCAGTAAAGATTTTTTATCTTTAATTTTATACATAGCTTTGAATACAAATCTACCATCCGAAGTTACTTCTATCTTTGGGTTTTTGACGAGAGCTTCTGTTTGAAGCCATTGTTTTACCTAATGCAAGAATAGCATTATATCTTTATATTTTCGCGAACTTTATATTTTCACAAATTGCACAATGCATTATTAAACTTACCTTGGATCCAACATCTAATTGATTCGTTTCATCCAAGATTTCTTCTAACGTTAAAGGATGATCATCTCCTTCTTGATGCCTAGCTTTCATATGTTTTACTATTTTGGCTAACACACCAAATTTATATTGCGTACTGCCAGACATGGTTTTGTAGTTAACCATGTCTAGTTTGGGTCCGCTAGACACGGAGGATAGTTTTGGCTTTTTTTTGAACGAATCATCTCGCGTGATATCTTTCTCCTGTTCCTTCTTCCTTTTCTCCACTCTATAAGAACAAAATTTATTGCCTACGATATTGAATCAAACAAACAACAATATTCTATCAAATTGTATATAGGTCATGTTTGAAATTTGTATCTATCTTTTTAAAATCTTTTATCGTAATTTGTAATATTTTGCAATCTGATTCGAATAATTCGTACATTCAAATTATTGCGTGAGCTTTACGACAAAATTTACGTACGGAACATTTTAAATTCAATATTTGCTTTAAACATAACATATACTTTCTACAAAATTTGAGGTTAGAAAAGAAAATTGACAGATAATACTCACGATGGTGTTGTAAGAGCTCTTTTCTTAAAGAGCTCTCGCTCTCTGAGCAATGCTGGATCCATTGTATTATAAAATTTCAATTGCACAAATGTTAAAATGTCAAATCTCGACTTACTTTACGAACTGTCACTTGTCTCATGCTAAACGCATAAGAAGCCATTCAGCCATCTTGTTACTCGTTCCATGTCTATAGCTTGAAATGAAACTATACTGCGCATGCACGTATTTGCTTTCGATAAATCGCTCCATAATTTCGATTACTCGATAATTTGGTTTCAATAGTTCAAATATCGAAATATGGCCGCACGAATAAAATAAAATGTCACGGTGAAATGTGCGTGTGATCTGAAAAGTGAACAAAATAAACGAATATATTGGGGGGTCACCGGGCAAGTTTGTTCCAATTTACATTTCGATTCGATATACATTTACTGAACTATGTATTAGGTGCCATATCCACAACTTTTCTCCATCTTTCACGCAACTTGAATATTTAATCCTTTCAGAACCTCTCAGGTTTTTCGGTAAAAAAGACTTTTCAGTATGATCTTTCGTGTCGACGAAATTCCTTAAAAAACGGAACGAATTTTCCAGGTAACCCAATATATATAGATAAATTATGTGAATACAGTGAATTTAAGTAAACTTATCAGCTCGCGGGGTTCCGAATTATTCAGTTTCGATAATAATTTCGATGAATATGATACGTATCCTCGTTCTTCTACCGTCTTCTTGAATTTTACTCACGCCATTTTCGTCTTTATCGAGACCTAACCGAACCGTCTACAATTCGTATATCAAATTCGACATCGATCGTCACAGTGAATTATGATTTTACGATTTTTTTGCAAGTATGAACGTTTTACGTGCTATAAAGTGGACATAATTCGCCAAAGTATTTCCACGCTCTTTGACGCCTGCGACGTTTTGCGAGCGACACAGCCGGCTTCCTTCATTTTGCACTTTACGAACGTCCCGTCAAAGGGGCAAAGTAACCGCTGCTTTAAGAGCAGTTCCTTCCACGAGCTTAAAAAGAGCCGACAGAAAGAACATATTGTTCTCATTGCGAAAGGTACTAACTTTTATATGGAGCAAAAATCGATGTTTTCCTTTGTCACGTAACACCGTGTTATCTTTACGCTTGATATTTGAATCTTATAAAATATATCCCGTATAAAATCTTTTATAATATATTCTATATAAAATATTCGATTCTTGTAGAGCCGCTATAATATATATATTTATTCAGATTTCATCCCGTTAGATGCGTAACAAATTTCCCGCCAATTTTATAACCGCCATGTTTACATAAACCTGACGTAAAATTATCAGCAACATCGAACAGCCAGCCCTTATTTTTTTTTTTTTTTTTTTGTAAAAGCGTAATTTGCATTCGTACAAAGACAGTAAAACTATTCCAAAAACTATCGCAATCTAGTGCAGCGTAAACATTTCGCGGGCGTGGTGCAAGAAATCACAGTTAGTCTGTGGCGTGGCTGGATCGTAGCAATTGCGCGCAAACATCGTGATCGTGAACAGCGGCGGAGAGGGGGGATAGCTGGTAGGAGTGGTAGCAAAACAATTCGTTCGGTAACATAAACATCATTCCGAGCAGATTCGTAGCGTGTCACGATGTTTACATTCGATAACCCGCTCCATAACTTGTTATCACTTTCGCAGGAACGTTTGCCGTATTCCGTGTGTGTCCGCACGTTCCATCTTTTTTATTCGGTTCGTATGTACCGACGGAGCAACGTTGGCTCCTGCGCATCGGTATTCGCGATAGAAAGTAACAGGAAATGCCGTACGTAGGGAACGCGCGCGGTGCGCTAGGGTCGTAACATGCGCGTTAAGCGTGCGCTCCCGGTTCTCGCAGACGAGCGATAGAGAAGGAGGGAAAAAGTGGTTACGTGAGTGAGAGGGTGAAAAGAGGGCGCGAGGCAGAGAGGGTGTAGAACGGGGTTGGTTGGTGGAGATGGCACTGAGACCGGGATCTGTAGCAGGAGGAGAGTAGCCGAGGCCATAGGAGGGAAGAAAGAGAGAGAAGACGAGGAGCGAAGGGTAGGGAAGAGAAGGGCGGTAGGGCTGGTTAAATGACGACTGGTCGTAGGCGCGGGGTGACGCGGGGGGACACGAGAGCGTGGAAGAGAGGGATGCTGGGGCGGTTCAAGCGAGATCGAGTTCACGCCAAGTGGAGTACGGCAGTTTGTGTCAGACCACGGAGCACGGAAGATGCTCCCGGTTGTTTACGGAACGGGTGGACCACCCTCGTCGCGGCGACGACGCCGCGCCACGATTTTTCTCGGTGTCGTGTCTTCTGCGCTTGGAAACACCAGGAACGTCGCGAGTTCTTCTTCGATCATCAGGCCGGCTTCTACTGCCACCATCATGACCACCGCTTTGGGCCTTTTAATGATCCTGCTGCCAGCAGCGTATCCGGACAAGATCTCCATCGGTGAGTGTAGCTATCGAGTGTTGTTCTCTATCGAATTGTCCGAGTATTTCGTGCATATGAAACACGCGTACGGTCGTCGTACGATCAACGACAGAGGCACGTTGCGCGACATCGCTGGTCGAACGTTGTGCAACTGCTCCAACGGTTATGGAGGGTTGTTGCACTCGAGTCGACCCGTACGTGTCTATTCAACGCTAGCTGGAAGTAAATACTCCGCGTTCTTGATGTGCAGTTGCTACGGTCCGCGTGAAAGCTTTTGCACATGATTCTCTTTGACGACGTGAGAGGAGGTGAAAGGGGGAAGCGAGCGATGGTCGTGTAAATAACGTGTTTTTCATGCGATGAAAACGAACGATCGTCGTCGTTCCCAGAATCTCCGTTGCTTCGAGTTTCGATACGTTCGTTCGTTGGATAAATTAGTATGTTCGTTTTTCTGTTTTTACGAAAATAAGCGCAATCGCAGCGAAGTAAACAATCCAGGTAGAGTTCGAGACGGAACCTCGTAGTTTTGTTGTTGTCCCCCGGCTTACATGCTATTTCTAGAAACAGTAAATAAAAATCAGTGGCGTTATGGCGGTTTGTCGTGATTATCAAAACATTCACCGTCGAGTCTTTTCGGTTGAATTCGTAACGAAGGGAAATACGTTCCATTTGAAATGTTCATAAATCGCATGTACGAACGTTCTAGTCGTGACGACGTGCTTGTTATGCTTTATCACGTAGAATTATATTGTTATATCCACACGTACGATTGTTCGGAAAACAATAATGAAAAGAACGAATAATAAATTATGAAACGTATTAAATTTGCATTACATGCCCTTTTGTTAAGTAGCTACATACATACGAAGTATTATTTCATCGCATGCTTTCAATTAAACATCGATTTCAGTAATACAAAGCAAAATTATTACTAATATAAATTTTACGATTTACGCTATTACTATTTTTTTTCCATTACGATACAATTGGTATCTGCCTCTGTGTTTACGAGGGAATAGATTCGAGTAAACCATCTGATAGCGAAATCATGAAATGCAAACCCGTGATAGAATTGTACCGATTGATCAATCCATCATTGGTTACGTTTCTGGTTGAAATAACCACGATTAAAAAAATATACGCTGTTTATCTCAAAATCATTGGCTGAACAAAATACTGAAAAGTTTCAAAACACTGAGCACGTTTCTCGAAACCTGCGGCGTTTATCCGATGTCATAACAGGCAAACAATTTGTTTCTTTAATTTCCTACGAACGAACATCATCGTGAATCTGTATATATTGAAATTCAATTATCAAATAGTATACGTACACACGTATCTACATAAATCGTTTCGGTACCACCAATTAAAATAATTTTCTCGAAATCGGAATCTTTACGTCAAAGTTTCGACTTAATTAAGCCGAGTTTAAAGTTATTTCATATAACGCCACAGCAACCCTAATATTAACTCTGCCACCGAATGACGCCATCGTACATATAGACGCTTGGGAACGTAAGTTTGAACGACACGTTTGTGAGCACACAAAGTGCGCGTAATTAAACAAGGAAGCGGGGAATACGTTAAAAAATATTCGCAATTGGAAATAGGGAGAAACATGATAAATCACATTTTTCGTTTTTACAGTAGAACTGTAGAGTAATAGTATGACGCTTAACGTGTCAATTAATTCGATATTATCGATACTGTGTTTTTATTTTCTAGATTAAATATATATGCTTGTCGTTTACTTGAACGCCTGAAGAATATTTATTATTTATTATTATTATGAAATTATATTGTTCATTTTATGGAAAATTTCGTAGATTTAACAGTTAGTTTTAAGAGACGTGCATTTGTGGATTTATCGGGTTACCCCTCTTTTTAATTTTTATATTGTCAGTGATAGTTTCAAATATCCACCGTATTAACACTTTATCGATGAAACGTTTATCGCGAACAATGAAAATTTAATGAAGCATTAACGTCAATCACACGTCATATTTTGTTTCCGTTACTTTTATGCATCTTTAATAATGCAATATGTTTTTATCATAAACATTAGTCGGAGATTTCTTTTCTGTCGACCAAGCACATCGGTTACGTGTTCATTTATTTCGCAGTTTAAAATTAAATCGAGATTAATCTTAAAGCGTCACACATGTGTGGTGCTGGTCAAGCGTACGCGTTAAAGAGGCTTTGGTTATTATTCCTACATTATTAATTAAACATTATTCAAATTACATATTACTTGAAATCCTTATGTCTTCGCAATATTCCATTATTAAAGCGTTAAAATTAGCCAAGTGCCAATATCGAAATCAGAATATCAAAAAGATCAAAATACGCGTCAACCAGACTCAAACTATACAAACTATTTCTCATCTATGATCTTCAATTCTTATCTAGAGAGTATCCTCTCAAAAAGTCTCATTCCCCACAGAACTTCTCGGAAACGTTCCTTTGTCTGTACCTTACTCTACTTACTCTACGTACTCTCTTACCCCTCTTCCTTCTTAATGCCAATAATTTCCCGGTGGGATTGAAAAATCGGTCATCAATGTCTCGCTGGACGGAGAAGCGTGATATTCGGTTAAAAGCCTGCTAGATTACCGTCAATGCGCATCTCAGCTGCGTAACGCTAGAAGTTGTGGGAAATGACTATGGAGAGAAGGAAAGCGTCGCGGCCGCGGGTGAAAACGCCGTGGGCAAGGGTAAGACGGAGAAGAAGCGAGCGAGATGTCTCGCGCGAGGGTGGAAAGGGAACGGAGAAAGTGGACGCGAGAGTGAGACGAACAAATAGAGAAACAGTGGTTGATGTAAGAGGGCGCCGAGCAAGGGGAGGAAAGAATGCGCGAGAGACAGAGAACGAGGCGGAGGAAGAGAGGAACGTTGAGCGAAGAGTGAATGATGAATGCCTATAGAAATGGCGGTGTCTTTCTTCCACTCGTGTAGGTATGTAGGTAGAGAACTACCGGCTAAGTCGACGAAAAGACGAGGAGGAGGTCGTGGCACGAGAGGCGGTGGTGACGTTGGAGGAGGATGAGGATAGTTGGAAGGTTCGTTGCCTTGCCAAGTTATACAGCGCACGGCGGCTTTCTTTGCTACTCGAAGGGCGCTCTCTACCACTTCACCACCACTCGCTCTGTATATTTTTACGGAATTATGCGAAAGACCGCGGCGAAAATATATCAACGGAACGCGTCATCGGTACTTGACCTCGCTTATGATACCCGTCCTCGCCTCTCGTCCACCCCGATTCACCCGAGTCGCTCGTTGCAGGGAGTTTTAAGAGAGTTTTCAGCCGATTCCTGGTCGACGTCACGTCGCGCGTACATTACGTATTCCGATATAAATCGCTGGATTAAAATACACTTGCGGTGGATTGTTGTCCACTCGGTCGCGCCACGCGTACTTCCGCGGTACGCTGTTTCTTCCAGTTTATCGAAATACTTGGTATATTTGCTGAAAGAGACATATAAGAGTCGTAATTTCTGAAGAAATTCAATCGAGTATGTTGAATCTTAAGATGCAAAAGTTGGTGATTGAAATGTACAATGTAAGATAGTCGTCAATGGAAATAATTAGATTTCTTTATGACAAACGTGATTTTCAAGTTTTATGCTGTACAAAATTTCTGTAAATGTAGATAATTATATTTACGATCTGTACGATTTAACGATAATATGAAAATTATGTAATAGGACCTGGTTTCGAGTTCTTTGCGTATCTCCTGCTATATGTTCCAATTTATTATTTTAATTCTCGAAACACGTATATTTAAACATCTCCAAATTTGATTCGTTATATTTGTTCCATCAACATTACCTCCTTCTTCTTTCGTGTAATAATTATAATTTCATTAATCGCACGGCGTTCTAATTATTAAGTAGCGCACGTTGCGTACACGTTGCGTACACGTTGTCATCGCGTTACACACAGTGTCTTTATAAACAAAATTGTTTGCTGGGGATCATTAGCGTCCTCCGGTATACTTTAAAATTCAGGGGAACGAGTTCGGTCGTCAAGGGAAAGCTTGACGCGTCGGAGGTTCGTTTTCACCTCGTGTAGAGTGCACTGTGGCGGAATCGCGGTCAAGGTTCAACGTATAGAAGAGTAGACTTTTTAAGCAGTTGAACTTAATTGCGAATTTTACTTACATCGTGTACGATGCTTTTACGCTGATGAACAAAGAAGACGCGAAAAAATTCCATTACACTCACTTTTCGTGGCAACCACCTCAGCTTTTTATCTTCCATACAACTTAAAAATTTTCAGTTACAAACCTATTTCGTTATCTTAACGTTCCGAGCTCGTCCAATTAGCGCCAGCTTTTTTCAACAAAACTTTCCAATGAAATTAGTCGAAATTTTAACATTAAATCCTTCGTAAAACGCACGCTTTGTGAGATTTGTATTTTATTTGAAGAATATAGTATGAACCTTCTTCGTACTTGTTTTGTCTATCCACTAAAGACGCTTATAGGACGGACAAAGGAATCATATAGCCGTATTTTCCCATTGTACGCAAAGATCCATACTACATCAATTTGTTCGTACAAAGTAGGTACTATGAATACAAACACGACAATAATCCTAGCAAACATCATCCATAAAGCATTAAAAATCAACGAATTCCTTTTGACATTTCATTTACTTTGATCTTTAACATTTGATTTCCATATTATACATATATATGGTACAAAGGTTACGGATGTAACACATAAATTACATTTTCTCTTTTGTATGCTAATATATATATTTTAAAACTCTGTATGTTGTTACCCAATTCCACGTCAGAACTATCTTCGCATTTAACTTTAGCATTAAATATATATTTTCGTCACCCTCCTGAATGCTTTAACGATATTAATAACGTCAAATACGCAGTCTAATATCGGTTAAATTAAATTCACGTGGTAACTAAACTAATATTATTCCTTTCTTATAAAAACATCGTACACTTATCACCAGTATCATTTTCAACAAGTTTATATCTTCAAATTTATCAGGTTGTTCCTTTCTTCCGCTGTATCATATTCGAATAGTTCTTCTTAGCCATCAAGCGACATAAAAGTGTCATAATAATACACGTAAAATTAACAAAGATGGATTTATCATATTTTCCCGTGATCTTCATATAGTACAATATAGTACAGTTTTGTGCAAGGTACAAGTGCACGTTGTCTTCGATTCAAATCGATCTGCTTGATGAATGCAAGGAACTCGCGCTGTACTTCGCAATAAACGCGAATTTCAGTCAGCATTAAACGAAAATTCCAAAAATTCAGCACCGAAGTAGTTGCGAGACACTGGCGTGAATTATATAGCGGTTCCTTCTCGAATCTCCGTGTCGACAAAATGGAATTAGAATGGCTATGGGGTGGCCGGGCGAAGTCTTTTGATTCGATGAGAACAGAAAATTTCTGTCTTCCAGCTGTGTGCATGCTGGCAACGTCTGGCAAGTAGCATCTCGAACGACGCGAGCAAAGGTAGGATGCCTTTGTAGAGGAAGGTAGCGGTACCTACCACTCAAGCGACCTACCGTCCGACTAATGCGATTAATAGCACGCCCGCTATCAGACAAGAGAGACAGGGCGATGTGCTCGTAGCTTCTGTATCGTCGTGTTCATCATTGAAGAATTTCCCTCTCGCTGCTAGAACGCGCACGTTCCGACGAAATCGAATTTTACCGCGTTTCCCGGGCATTGGCTGGCGAAATGAGTGCTCGATCGAGGTGTCTGTGGAAAAAAGTATTTTGCTGCTACTTCGTCACGGTAACTCTATGCATATGTATATACCGTTATGGATTATTTTCGAGCGGCGAGATTCACCTGTGGAATGGAAGAATTTTTAACGTAATCCTTAATGAATCCTTGATGTACGCGTCTCTTCCGAGATAACTACGTATCGAAAAAAAATGATCGATTTTAGAATTGGTTTTCGACTATATCGTTTGTGTTTATAATGCTTTGATTTACGTTTTAGCGAAAGAAAATGCTACTTTTTATAAAGGTGAAAAGTATCATTTTTAATCGATGTAAAAATATTACAATATAGGCTGTGTATGATGAATTTTAAATCATTGAACAAAATATTTCAACATTGCCACTTAGAAATACTAACTTACTCTAGAAAATCTTTCAAATTATTATTCCTTACGTATTAATTTCTATAACGAAAAAGTAGGAATCGTGTAAGGTATATGTATATTTATATGTACGTATCTACTACTTTAATATACTTTGCTAACTTTCCGACTCTTAAAATAAATAAATCACTGGTAGAAATATATCCATGATGTGTCACGAATTCTTCAAGCTAAGGTTAAGATCTTTTTGTATATTGCTACCGAAGCTTTTCTCAAAAAGTTGCGAACGAAACTTATATTCACCAGACGATTTCTGTTGTTTCGATTCACCAGACGAGTTCTAGCGGTACAAGTACCATAGACGCGATTCGATCCCATACTGTTTATGAATCGGTACGGCGTTGTGCCTGACCTTTCCTCGCGAATTATACTAATTCGCGCACAGAGTAATCCGTACAAAAGGTTGGCATTCTGAACGGCGAATGTCTCGGGTACCGATAGCGTCCGAATGCCAATTTATTATTCACATAATCGGGCGCAATCGGACCGCGTTATTCGGCGGCCGTGTAATGCGAGACTGGCTCGGCTGTGTTTCTATAATTGATGCATTGGCTCCTCTATTAGAATGACAAAACCGCCGGCTCGTGTATGGCCATCGACGCATATTCTACCATGCTTGAACACGACGGCCAACCACGCGAGATATCTCTCTAAAGCGTGCTTTACAATATCGTCTGTATTCCTGCGAAGTTACTCGCCATTAAAGCCACCGATCTGGAGAAATCCGCCATCCAAGTTCACGGAATTACCTACAATTCGCGAGACACGTCTTTTTAATAAGATTCATTAATTGCTTCATTGAGATTAGGTTTATTGCGGTCATTGAAATTGTTTACAATTTCGTTCAGTCAGTTACACTGCTACGACATTTGTAAATTAATAATAAAATTAATTGGATGTGTGCGACGAGACTGGATCGAGTGCAAGTGTGTATTTTATGAAATTGAAAGAAGGTTAAGCAATTATCATTTTTCCGAAGATAAAACAAAATTAGATGGGAGATTAGATTGCTTTGGAATATGTGGGTGTAGGTTCAAAGGCGAACTCAGTACACAGAAATAAGAAGAGACATAATTTTACTCTTGTAGATTTACACCTAAAGTCTTCGATTTGCAACATATCAACAGACAATTTAAATCATATATAATATCGAAAGGACTGAAACAACAGCGAATTCAAATAATATTTGCCAACTTTGGTAACAAGCTATTAATTAAAAACATTTATCAATACAAAGCTTAATATTTCAATCGTACGTTTCTTTGAATTTTCCTCTTATATTTATATTTTATCTGAAATTAACGTTACGCGTTCAAATTACGCGTAATATCTTCTATGAAAACAGGGGGAAATGTTAATGAGAGCATTCAGATGTGTACTATCTCTTGTAACACCTCAACGACCATTTACAACGTATCAACAGGAATTCCGAGCGTCGCTACACTACAAAGCTTATTCCAGATACGACCAACTTATTCCCGCCATCCATGAAACCTGCTCTTGTCCTCGTGCAAGAGTATACCAGCTTTTTCGCTTGTACCATGTAATCTTCTATCTCGTATCTTTGATCAAACACACTCTACGATATACATATATCAAGTAGACATCATTGATAAATTTCGTGTTATAAAATGTAACTTGTCCCCCGTTTCGTTGAGTAACAACTCGAAGAAGAGCGAACGTTAACGTATCTGTATGCAGAAGAGCGAAATATTTATGTGAGAGCATTTTAAACGTGTTTCGACGTTCCGCAGTGTCGTTTCTGCTGTGTGATCGTCAGTGTCAATGGAACGTATATCTGTATCGGAAAATAATGTTACCCTACCATTGCACACGAGCTTTGCCGTATCGCGGAGGCGGAATACACCTGCCATTACGAGCAACGTAGCAATAGTACGTAGAAGCATCAGACACGACCAAGAGTAATCCGATATTACCGAGCCGCTTTTCCACATAGAGATGGGTATGTCTTCGGTGGAAAGCATCCTGAGGGTTTTCAGCCGATGTCGTCTTGCTGTTACGAAAGATACGTTCAGTGACGTAGCTATACGATAGGTCATACATACGTCTTGTCTCACGGTCACCGTTGTCTCGCAAAGTGGTATTACATTTTTTCTATCCATTTTCCGGCATAGCATACCTTTCGAGAGAGACGAAAAATTATTCTTCAATTTGATCCAGTGACGTAGTTGCGACGAATATTTTTTGGAAAACGTCCATTGTTCGACTTGGTAATTCAAGTTACCGTTCGCATTCGTTGTTCGTTGTTACGTCGCACGAATTCTTTAATGGCCTTGCAGCCACTAACGACGCGAGGTCGTTTTGTTAATTGAGACGACGAACAATTCGACAATCGACTATTTTATATTTCCACGTGACCTGTCAAAACTCAAGACGAACGTTCGCGAAGGTGGAAGCGGTTTAAAAAATTTAAGGAAGGAGGCAGGAGGCAGAAAGATGATGGAAACAAATGGAGGGTAATTTCTTGATTTATTGAGGTGACTAGGTAGTAAATCTTTAGACGAAGCTCGAGCTGCTTCGTAGTTTTTATGTAAACTCATAGTCTTGCGATATGTTCAATATATATTGCGTATAAGGAGATTGCAAGAAAGAAGAACAATTAGAATTAAGAATACAGATGAGAACGATGAAATTGAAATAGAATTCTAACGAAAGGGGTGGAATCGAAGGGTAATTGGAATGTCCAAATGAGAGCATGTTTATCCATCGACGTTTGGTTTGCGAGATGACTTTTACATTATGCAATCCGGACATCAAAGCAATCGGAATGTTACACGACCGATGATTACGCCTGGCATTAATCGAATAGGATTCTCAGTAGGCAAAGTGGCATGTACGTCGTCACTGTTTCCACATTAATTCGACTAGGGAATAACGTTATCTTCGACACTGGCTCGCACACCATCCGCCGATATGTGTTTGTTTAACGCGTCGTTGCTCCAGCTGTATTTCTGACGCGTTACATTGAAACCGTGTGACTCGCAATTCTGCATAAAATACCCGTGTAACGTCGAATTAACGTTGCCCCGTTTCCTTACAACGTAAGAGCAACGCGAAGAAAGATGAAAAGAATTCAGAATTTTTCTATCTTGGATATTTATCTCGCGAAAGAGATACTTCGCTTTGATGTTTTCACCGAGAACAGCGCGGGTCGTTACGAAACTCAAGCACGCAGTTACGCGACTCTCCGAAAAAGAAACTGTTTTTAGTCGCCTTTGCGGCTGCGATGTGTACGCCCGCGAAAAATTTTTACTCGAGATAAGCGTGTCGTCGTACGAGAAAAAGGCGAACCGGGGGAAACAGCTAAAAAGATACAAGATAGAGAGAGAGAGAGACAGATTTGCAGGGTGTTAAAAAAAAAGAAAGGTCTGCGACCTTAAGGTCTTATAATATCCACTGAAAAAAAATAAAAATAAAAAGCGTGTAGTCAATGTAAATCACATGATACTTTGTACGTAAAATCATTCTTATTTAAGAGCATTCGACGTTGTAAATGAGTTTTACTTTTATTCTTTTGGCTAAGTACTATAAGTTCGTTAGACATTCTTTTTTTTTAATTCTTAATTATTAATGTATATTAATAAAAGAATATCCATATAATTCTTTCGTGTACGGTACAAGCGTCATCTCGCGCTCAAGTCGATCTACTTGATGAGCGCAAGCAACTCGCGCTGTATTTAACGATACAGACGAATCAGAGGGAGCATTGAACGAAAATCCGCAGGGTTCACGAAGCTGAATAATTCAACGCTACTCTCGAGACACTAGTTGAATTATATAGCGATTCCTTCTCCAATCTTCACGTAGTCTGCCTTCTTTTTAACACTTTACATGTATGTATATGAAATTCACGAGTCGAAGTAAGAGGGTGTTCTTAGAAAATGATGCTTTAAGATCGTGCGATAACATCGTGTATCGACTGTCTGCGGAGCAGAGACAGGCTGGCTGCTACGAGGCAATGAAAAAAACGTGACGAAGGGGTGAATACTGAAGTAGAGAAACGGCGAATAGACGGACATAACGAGACACGGGGAGATAGATAAGTAGATAGACGTGTCGCAGCGAGGAAAGACGGAGAAGATAGCGAAATGGAGGAGGATGGTATAGGTGTAACTATATGAAGAAGAGATGGAAAGGGATAGAGATAGATATAAGACACGTTCGAGTCTTCCGAGGCAGAGACGGTGATTCTAAGAACGAAAGAGTAACGAAAAGAAATTGGAGAAGGGCTGAACAGGGATAGATATAGGGAGATAGAAGAGACGAAGTTAGAGTAGGATACAAGCAGAGAGATCGATGCTTGACTTCGTCGAGCTCGGATACTCTCCTCTCTATTCGACTTCCACAGCCAGCAGCTACGCCGTACAGCCATTTGCCAGCTTCTTCTTGGCCTGGAGATCCGGGACGGTTATTAAAACCTGCGTGGCTGAGCCGTTCGGTAACTGCCGCTGAGAACTTTTCCTTACTTTCGATTCTTTGGAATTTAATTAAAGTCGGGATAAGAAACGCAACCGGTCGGCTTCCGTCCGAAAGATCTTCCGATTTTTATACCAACATCCATTAAAAGATGTATCCGCGTTGGGCGCGCGATGAATCCTAAATAATATATAATAAGGTTTTGTTTGACGCGGATTAAAAGTTTCATAATTATAGGCCAGGTTAATCTTACGTTATTTTAGATTCTTCTGACTTTTTAATGATATATGATGTTTCGCCTCTTCTCTTTTTTGCGAAAATGAGGGATCTTTATATCTCGAAGGAATTAAAAAGAAAACGGGAAGAATGGAAAGAGGGTAAAAAGAGAAGGAAGGAAATGATCTACTTTTGCTCCTATTGATTCCAGAGTTCTGCAAATAAGACTTAATATCTTCTTTAACATAAGATTATTTCCACTATCTCACTGCAAATCTATTTCGCCAGAAATTTTACAGTAATAAGATACGTAAGTTGTCCAACGCAATTATAAATAGTAATACAATAAACATAATACGTTACAACGTTGGATATATTTTACATGTACAAAATTAATACGATAATAACGTTCTCCAAGAACGACGCGAGCAAATTTATTATTCATTCTAATAGCATTTGACGTAGGTATGATAACAGTGACCACAGGCAGGTAAGAATATCATCGGTATTCACCGCGTTTCGCATCGAACAACTTCTCGAAACTTAAGAAAATCCAACGTCCCAGTTGTAATTCTTCGCTTTGGTGACTCTGTTACGAGTTACCTCGTGGGTTCACAGAACGATCAGAATCCCACTTGGCAGACCGCTGCGGTTTAAGAACTTGACAGGGGTGTGCCGTCTAGCCTACTTCTATAGTGTAGCCTTGCGTGGTTCACCCTCTTCTTCGGTTCGCGATATTCCTATTTATATGTCGGGACACGCAAAGAACCTTCTTATACGCGTTCCCTTCCCTCGAGTATTCGAGTCGTCAAAGAATACAAGTTGACTTTGCAGCTTTTTCCACTCTTCCTTTATCCATAGCCGACCGTTCGATCTGACTTTTTGTCGCGAAACCCTCAAAAGGTGTAGCTTTTTAATATTAAACGCAGAGATTATGTAAAACTTGAAACATCTCTGTTCTTATATTCACCAGTCTTAGATTCAACGAGCAACGGTTTAGATGAGGTTTAGGAAATTCAGTTGGTATCGTGACTTTTGTTGGGAAATCGTGAACGAGGTGAAACTGGAATAGTGTCCATTCGGCGACCTTTACTCTAGCGAAGATTATGTAAGATAATGGATGTCGTGGAGAGTAAATTCCATGGATGGCTCGAACTCGCCACCAAGAGATATTTCCTACGGTATTTTATCGCCCACTGTGCGTGATACGATGGCCCATTAATCCTGTTCTTGTTCGTCATTTTATCTCCGACGGTCCCTGTACGAATGTCCTCAGAGCCGGAAAGATGATAACAGGATCGTAGAAATAGTTTGTTACGTCGCACTGTTACAAAGCGACGTGTAGGTAGCTGTATTAAGAGAAAATGGAATAGAATAGAGAAACATAGAGGCTCGTAGATCGTAGAACGTTTAATATTCCGTAGTCTTAATATACCGTCTTAGGACGATAAAATTCATTGTGTATGATTTTGAACAATTTCGTTCGCGATTGATGCAAAATTGTAGAATTATTTACGTGTTTTTACGATTGCCTATAAAGGCGTCTTTTTGTCTATGAAAAGCTCCCATTTCTTATTTATTCGCCACCTTCACCTCCGAGCTTTCGTACAAAGGGAATTTCTATTCCAAGTTTACGAAGTAAATTTGGCATTTCGATTAAATTGAATAACTATTTCCTTACATGATCGTGGGAATACAAATTTGATATGACTAACTTTCCAGTGGTAAGGATAAATTTGTAGAAAAACAGAGTCTGAGGTTAGGAAGAAGGAAGAGCGCATCACCACTGAAGATTTTAATTATGTCGCTTACATTACGCTCGAGTTAATGGATTGGTTTTCTTGAACGACAATGTGTCTGTAAATGTTTACGTAGTTTATTTGGAGCAAATGAAAGAGAATATGCAACAAGAGAAAGAATAAGTATACGAATATTAGAATCTATTAGATCCTTCGATATTGTTCATCGAATGGTATGAGATGTAGAATTTTGTATCTCTTCCATAAATAGTTTCGTTTTACACTGCCTTTGAAATTTATATCTTTAATACGGTAACTTACAGGTCTACTCAACATCAAAATGAAAATTCGTCTACTATAGATGAATTTAATGGCGAAGACATTTAGCGCGAATTCTCTAGCAAGACAAAATTTCAGTATTTCCATTAAATTGTAATTCTAGTCACTTTTCTGATAATGTAGATGATTCAATGTAAGGTACATAGGTTAAAAGGAACGCTAGGACGAGGACGAGGAACAAGGATGGCAAGAAAGGTTTGGGTAGGAGATGTAGAGAAAATAAAGCGATAATTATAGGGAGACGTGGGTCCGGGAGAACGATTTTGCGTACGCGCTTACACGAATGCATGCGGGCTGTTTCGTGTTTCATGTTGTACGCTTCATGTTTTACGTATGTAATGGGAGGGTAACTCGCAAGTTACAGTCCCAAAGTTGACTCTGGTTTTGCCTTTAACGCCGGATTAGTGCGGCATCGCTGAGACTCATGGTGGCGTTTAATCATTTTCACTGCACACGGAATGTTGCGAATCGTGGAAATGTTGGGGATGTAGGGTAGCTGGTGACGAGAAAGCGATTCAGTATGAGAATGCAAAAGGGCGCCGAAGCTTTATCCGGCTTTTCTTTTGTACCACATGAAAATTTCATGCATTCGTTGTGTCTGCAGCCGAATTTTAACATCGTACAGCCTACCTTTTTTCTCTTTCTTCGTTCTTTCATTTTTTGCTTTCGTTACGTCGTGTTGTCCCCATTTCGAAAACGTTAACGTGCACTGTCGTTCGTAAACGTCTGAACACTTTGGTCGATTCGTAGAAACAATATAAGAATGTTATTAAAATGTAGGAATTGATAAATTAATAAATATCTGCTATTGTCTGTACCTATGCAATACGATATTGATACGTAATATGTATTCATATAATACCATATAGCGTATCTCATGGAATCAACAAATATTATTAATGCACGTCGCCTGAAATTTAAATTGTTCAATTACAATAGTGTTACTAATATATTGAAATTAAACAGTAAATTCGTTGAAGTACGTTAACCGGTTTGAAATATTATTAGAACTAGTCACGATAGTCTTTCCATCAATTTGGAAGATCTTCTCTATCCTATCAATGGTTTAATAACTAAACGAGAAGTATGATAGATGAACAACAATTTCTGTTTTATATTATTTTATTGAATTAGGTATGATCAATTTCGTTCTATTTCTATTATTATGTTCGTGCATAATTCATTAAACTAATATAAAGCAAAAAACATTGTGCGTCTATTATTTCCTTATAAAACGAAAGAAACATTTCGGACAGCCTAATAAATTCCTTGAGTAATAAGACTCATTTTTTGTAAATTTACCAATAAATTACACTCTATCAAAAAAAGCAAGTGTCTAGATATACCCGCGATTAAAAATATTACGATAAAAAATAATTGTCAACAGTCCATTTAAGTTGAACATAAAAGAAGTTATATATGTCAATGTCAATGTGAATGGTTCATACAAAGTTTATATGTGTATTATACATTGAAGTTTTCTTAAAAGTAGGTGTTCTAAGGCTTTTGAGTGGAAATGTACTTCTGAACGATAGCATAGATTTGCCTTACTTTGAAAAAAAGATACAAAAAAGAGTGGATTGCAAATAGAAAAGATTAATGGATCTCAAGCTGGGATAGCCATTTCTATTTATACACATGCAAGATTTGGCGTTTAACTCGTACAAAGGCAAAAACCCGCTAACCGAACTCCGATTTCACGTTTGACGCTGGATTAGGGTGGCTTTGCGACTTGGCGTTTAATCATTTTCATTGCTCTCGCTGCTATTCAAAGAACGAAACGGAGCCACGATAAGAGGCAAAAGAGGTCGAGGCAGAATTTACTTTTAGACTTGACGCTGCTAAGTTGCATGCGAGAAAAACGAGAAAGCGCTAAACCGAATTTTAACGATCCACTGAAAAGTATTTTCTACGTGCGTGCATTTAGATAGCTTCGCAAGTGAAATAGTTTCTTCGTAGATTATTGAAAATTTTAATTAGAAAATCCTGCTCGTTTTGTTTATCACTGAGATTCCAGGAATATAGAAGAGAAGCATCTGTTTCGCTTTCTATTATACGTCACAGGGAGGCAGTTTTTAAATTCAGTACGGTGCCAATCAATTCTATGTTATTAAAATTGACATTTTTTCTTAGTTTTAGAACTAAATTTGTGTTTTTACAGTCTTTAAAATTTTCGAAATATTTGTCGTCGTAATATCAAAGTACTATTCGTCTTAATAATCGAAGATTGCAGAGGAAAAACGCGATAAATCGTATTTGCTCGTATTTTAGAGCAAAGAAGAATTTTCAAATTTGATACGTTTTTAATCATTTTGAACGTTTAAGAAATATCAGTGTTATCAATTACGAAGACTAGAATTATTACAATATTCGTTTCTTACAAAACATTACGGGTCTGATGCTTACTCAAACGATTTATATCTTCGAACCTATTACGTTATTCCTTTCTTCAATTATTTCATATCAAAACACTTACGCAAACAAATCAAAGAATTAGCAAGGATCAACTGTTCATATTCTGTGCCACGTGATCTTTGTCAAATTATGCCTTTGATCGTCAATTAATCGGTTACTTTTAAGAATTACATCTGTGGACCACCTTTTCATTTCACCGTATTAAAATCTGTCTCTTGAGGTATAAAGCGCAAAGTGACATTAAAAAACAACAAAGATACACCTCTCATAGCTTTCTCTTGCGATATCCAGTTATTTTACTTTTCTTCTTCCAACTCATTTACGTTTTCTTTTGCAAAGCGTCGTCTATTCCACAATTCGAAACCAGAGACAATTATTCTTGGAAAGTGGATCACCGGTATACGGTCGAGTGCACAATCGTGAGCGTTTATCAGATACGGTAATGCGAAGAAATTTCGACGATTATCCAAGTCGCTGTTCGAATAATGCGAATTCATACGCGTAGTTTGCCTTATGAATCGCGAAGTAGGCCGTGTTATATTCAAAACGGGATGGGAATAACGGCGCTGCAGCCGAGCCAAGAACTGTTTTGGAATCTGTATCGAAGCAGGGCGCGTGGAAAATCGAGGCGAAGTGGAAAGAGTCGAAGTAACGTGGAAGTAGGTTCGAACGCGAGAAGGTGGCCAACTGATCGTGCCATGGAAAGGGGTACCGTGGATCCGGGAATTGTTTTGTATCGTACTAAAACCTGGGAAAGTTTCCCGTTGGCATGCATGTATGCTCCCGTTGAAAAGGGTGGAAGGCGGAAAAATCGTAAAAAGAAAAAGGACGAAACGGTGGAAGGATGTGGAAAGTATCGAGAACGGGAAGGAACGTGGGCGCCAGTTCTCGACAAATTATATTGCCGAGCTTGTTTTTGCTTTTCAAATGTTACGAGGAACGTGTTCGACAACGTTTTACCGTAAAAATGTGTCGCGGTATAAAACTTCTTGAATCGGCCGAATAATAGTGGCAAGCAGACGAGAAAAAGGATTCAACGACGTTAATCTTTGGAAGTTAGCGAAGAGAATTAGTGCTATGATAAATGTGTAGCGGCACACGAGCTGGAGGACAATTCGAGCCACGCTGTTGTTTTGCCTCGGTGTACCAAGTCTTTTAACGACCAGTATCGAGCAATCTACGGTTGACTCTGCATTTATAATTATTTTAAAATATATTTGACGATTTTAACATCGAATAATCTCGTCATTTAAACTACCACACGACCAAACATCCTCCAAAAATGTTGCTACACGCACAATCTTCTTCTTCTTCCTTTCATTTTAAAAATCGAAGTTGGACAAACGCAGCTGAATATTTTTACATTTTTCTGCTGGGAAGATTAGGCAGTCACTCGTGTGGTTTTAAATTCGAATCGTTTTCTGAGAAACAACGTAGGACATTCAAATCTTTATACTTAGTTTCAGGGTCGCTAACTACTAGGTTAGGGCCAGGGTTAGGGTGTTAGGTTAACGAAGTTACCTTGGAATGTGATTGCGTCTGTTGACAATTTGCAACAAGTCCTATCAATACTACTCGTACATATTCGCTAAATATTCTTATTATAAAACAGCCATTATTACTATACATTTCAATAGACTATTTCAACAGAAGATTATTTACTAATTACTCGTTTTACCCGAAGAAATTCCGCTATAATTAATTTAAATGAAACGAATCAGTTTTCAAACGTGGAAACAGTAGGATTACGGAATGTGATAAACGGTGTTTACGAATTGAAGAACATTGCCGACGTAAAAGGCAGGTTAGAGCGATTTCGTGGGTAAAACGAGGGAAAGAGAAAGGGGAGAACGGAGCGACGACAAATCCGAATGTTTATTTGGTCCAGAAATTTTCAGTCACGAGTCACAATGAATATTTTAATGACTTCCTGTGGATGCTCGCGCCTCGCAGCTAGTTGTAAAGTCGGCATCCGTGGAGTGGCATTGCGACTGTATGGAGGATGAGCCAGGGAGGGTTGGAAAGGAGCTGAGAAGAACAGACTGCAGCAGAAGGGAAGTTCTCGGTCTCTCCTTTCCTTGGAAATTATAATCGCGCCACTTACCGTGGCACGGCTCGTCCGTTGCTACGTTTCTCTCTTCCTCCCGTCTCGACTACCCTTAGCCTTCTCTCACTCTCACCCCTTTGCTTTACAGAACGTTGATTTCATTTTACGGTAATTGTGTTTACGGAACGACACGCGAGTTACAAGCCTTTGTAACTCCGTGCAATCGTCAAACTTTAGTTGCCTTCTTCAATGGATGCTGCAGATGGTTCTCCTTTTCAACAAGATCGAATCGTTTTCATCTCTTCACATTTTTGTTCCATCATTTGATTTGTTTCGATTGGAAGGGATGGTCATTCGCGCGATGCGTCGTGTTGGTATTTGTACGATAGTTGAAGATTGGTAAAACGGGTTACGAGAATAGGATGATCAAGCGTGCGTACAAGATGTATAAAAATTGTATGTTACGACTGTCGTATTCAAATTTTACGCTGTGTCGTTAGAAGAAATTTTTAAGTTAAGGGTAGTTTTATGTCTACTTTTTAAAATAAATCTGCAGCGGGAAAATTAACGTTATGTGCGTTTCTTTTCTTTCGTGATATTCCTTTAAAGAAACGTGAACATTGCGCAACTATATGGATATAGAATATAGTTACATAGATCAATGTCTTCTCACTTTTTATCCCAGTTATCTTACGCCTGGATGGATATCTATGCCAATGAACGAGCTACTTACTATTTCGTTATTGAACGAAGGATAAATGTCGTTTCTTATTTGACGTTTCGCTTTGACTTTTTATTAACGAAAGAGACATGCATCTCTCATTTTCTAAAGGAAACGATTTCGAGAGACGAGTAGAAATTTATTTCTGTGAAATGAAAGACGCACGTTCCGAACGGTTGTCGTGCTCTCCCCCCTCCCTCTCGGTGTATTAAAAATGCTTTTAAAGCGAAAAACAGTAAAGTGCGTTATAAATTACTTTTCAAGCGTGAAAGAGTAGCTTTTACGTGAGAACATAGAAGTTCGTACTCGCTCTCGCATATTTCTATCCGACGATGTATAAATGCGTGACTCCCGTAATTTCAAATTCTTTCGACCGATAACTCATATTATATAGCGTAGATCAACGATGCCGGAAGCTACGGCTAAAGATAAGTAAATGCAACGATTCGTATTTTACTGAGAATCTTTAATTAATAAATCATACTATCGGCTTCAGATTTGAAATCAGTGTTATTATGAAATTATAAAATCGATCGTACTCCACGGTATTTTTGTTTCTCTTTTCTCTTTCAATTTTTTAATACGTTGAACGAAGATTCCCCTTCGTATACTATTTTCACGTAGGGGATTTAAATCTGATTTCCTCTGACAGAACGAAGCTTTATCGAAATTAGTATGAAAATCCACGTTACGTTTTAATTAACCTGAAAATGAAATATTTCTCAGATTCTTCTGAAACACCCTCCCTTTGTATACATCTGGTAGTATGCTCCGCACGGTATCGTTTAAGGATCGTAGCAAAATTCTCCAGATAGATGATCTGTTACCCTAGCGTCGCGACGCCTCGTTCAGGGCTTTCCAGTTATATTGAAAACGTCTGTCGTCTGAAGCAAAGTAAATCTAATCTCGATTCAGCTACCATAAAAGCTAGTGCGACATCTCATTTTACGATACGCTGGCTACATACGTTATATTCCACGTATGAGGTATGCATTTACACGGCCAGGCCCAGTTCCACTGTAAGATATATATTAAGCGGTCGGCTTATGGGTGTAGTAATATTCCATCCCCCGTGCTACCCACACGGCAAATCCTTAATCGAGTACTTCGACGATGCTGCATCGTCGCGATGTTAAGCCGGGACCGGAAATTTCGATCTATTTCGTTTTATGAATGACGCTCGTGAAATGGAAATTTCATCGTCTACCTTTCTTATCCGTGGCAAACGGACATATATAGAATGATTAATTAAAATGGGAGATTAAAAGAATTCCGTGTCGTCGATAAATGCTTGTTAGAGTGCAGGTTTATCGTTGAACAGTAGATCCAGGATGTGCGTTATTAAATCTATATAGGAGCATATTTAATTATCCATAGAGGAATGGAAAATTAGAATATTGAAAGCAAAAGTACAGAAAATATTCGAATTAAAGTAATCGTTGAGGATTTCTTTGGATGAAATAAATCTCTAGTTAGACTTTATTTCTCTAGTAATATTCGTAAAGGATAATCCGCTAATCAGTTTGAAAGAAAGATCGAGGTATAAATTAAGAAAGACTAAGAATTTTAATAAAATTGCAAAGTTAAGAAACGGTGGAAATAAGAAGAATCGATAAAAAAATGAAATACATCAACGGCAAAGAAAAACGAAAGAAATAATTTTTCGTGCCTCCAGTTTATTCCGAAAAATTCTATTACACAAGATCGTCTATGCTCTAGGTTTAGGACATATTTTCCGTACCGTGTTGGTTAATTATCGTAGAAAACCCGATATCACAACTCGATATCGTGGCTTTGCAGATATTAAATTCCTTTCGTGCATATTTCATCAGTTACGCAACGAGCTTGTTATACGTACACCATTACCTTGCGTCTGTTCACTTCGATTCCATGTAATCAACTTTCTAATAAGACTCGCGGCGTTGTGTGATCGATCGCGACCCACGGCAAATTTAAGACAGATTTTTTTGTTTACAACAAGTTGCTTGTTACGAGAACTTTGTGATTAGATATATCGTGCCGTGCAGACCTTCATCAAGATGCGACAAGGTAGCTAGTCTGCGACATTATTGAATGATAATTTCTGATCACTCCCTTGGGAGAAATGTCTCTTGGCATCCTTGGTAACCATACAGCCCGACCTCGAAACAACGTCAACATCCATTATGCCATGTATTCTCTCGGTTTCGTACGCGTTCTACTGTGCACACTGCACACACTTAAATCTTTGGCGCATAGTTATGGTTTTGCACGCGAAATCGAATATATACGTTCTGTATTCCGTATCTCTTCCAACGATAACTGTAATTTCATTTTTGCTACGGTATTTCACGAACAATCGATTTGCATTTCTCTCTCTTTCTGTCCGTTCTATCAATGTTAATATCGATATGCTACAATGGGATATTGTACGCTCCATTACTTTTTGTTTCACCTATTTTTTTATAGTACTTCTCTTAGTATCTTTTTGTTATTTATGTATATTTCCTGGTAATCTTCTTCTAGTGGAACATCGAGATTATTTAATAACAGACCCGAGTAACAGATCTTCTTTATTATTTCAAACTTCTATTTATTTGCATGGCAGGGATAGATTCAGTTTTCTTGCGATTGGTATAACGCTAACAATTAACTATTCTGACGATAAAGAGTAGACATGATATTGTAGAGTTAGGTCGTGGTTCCTCTAACGTTGCTACGTTTCTCGAATTTTTACGTCCTAATTTAAAAGTAGATTCGATTTAGTATTAAAACCGTATGCTTAATCTTGCTACTTTCAAATTGTTATATCCCGATTTCACTGTTGTTCCGCCAAACGAAAGAATTTTTAACGTTTCGAGGAAAACGTTAACGTAAAATTGGAACGAAAAATCACGCGTGTCAGTAAGGATCGTTTCATAATTTCTTTATATTTAGGAAATCTTTTAGCGATTAGGGAACGTTACTCGAGCAGAAGAAAAGACACAGCACGGTTAAAAACAGTTAGAGAGCATCGATTTGCATTTTCCGTATTCGCTATCGTTCTTTATGCTTGCTCTTCGGAAATGTATTTTCCGGTACAATTGCTGAAAGAGCTCGGCTCTTATTAGCATATAAACGAAAGGTATAGAGCCGTGCAGGGGGTTAAACATTGAACGGGTATACGTAGATGGTGCATGTACGTCGTTACTCCGAAATCTATCTGTAATGGCACCCCTGGCACGGAAATGACTCGAACGTGATATTATCGGTGATAATAGCCGGTGTTAGCGCGTTCAAAAATTAATATCCTGGTGAATTCACTAGCGTGCGCTCGTTACTGGAAAGTGAATGTAATCAACCGACCGACATAACGCAATTATCGTTCTGAGTCTTTATCATCTGATTAAAACTAGCTGCGCTGTTCTATGCAACGTTTATCTAATATCAAATTAATCGCCGTACATCGATTCCCTTAAAATAACCAATAAAGCGTGCCGATCGGTCACAAAACGAAGGATGTATCGTATTTATTAATTACTTTTCGATAAATTCCTGCTACTCCTTGTTTCGTGTTAATTCTCTGATGTTAAAACCGTCAGAATTATCAGGAAGGTAGACGTATGTGTATTATTTATTATATTATTTAACGTACGAGTAGATTCGTATGGTTTTATATCGGAGATATAGAAGAAGCTTGAGAAAAAGAAAATATGCGGCGTAATTCGACATCAGCGTTATTCGATTTTCGACGTATTCCATGACAGAAAAATTTCAGGTACGCGATAAAAAGGGATTTTTACGCCTTTCTGTTAAATTCAGCCATTGTACGAGTATAATATCGGTATTAGTTTTTTTTCTAGCGTTCACATTGTAATTATATTAAAATTGTTCATTGGAATTTGTATAAATTTCAAAATTAAATATAATATACACGAGGTTATGCACAATTTGCACAATCGTTATCTGTGCTTCTTTTGTACCCTTTTAAACTGAATCATCAATGATGTGGCGTACGATTAAAAAATTTGTTCTTCGTTTCTATGTGCGCAATATTAGAATAAAAATTCGGAACGAATATATAAACCATATCGTTATGTGGTAACTAAAAATAGATAGCAAACTTTTAACGCGTTTACTTTCTTTTTTTTTCTTTTTTTGTCCCACTGACGAAAGTTGGTATTTCAGAGGATGATGCTTTTGACGAAGAACAGGGTGTCGATAAAATTTTCCAGCCCTATAGAATACTTTACCTTCGACAACCTGTGTATCAACCAGCTTTCGATCGAATATATCGAACTTGCGCTTTATCGAGCTTCCACGTTCCCTTCTGAGAATACAGATTTTGGAATGTGTGTTCGAGGAAAGTTCTTAAGAAAATACATTCCGAGCAATCGGTATCGGAGTACGAAGTCTGGTTCGAACTTTCACGACCACTCCACCTTAGTCGACCGACTAAGCAATCTTCTTGAAACTCTTCCTGGTACCTCGAGAGAAACTCCTCCGCTTACAAAAGCTAAGAACACGTATGCATCTCTTGATCATATCATTCGATCAGCGAACGCTAATGAAGTAGCACGAAACTACGTATCAATAATCCCGTTTCGATATTTTAAGACCTAAAAATGAATGTGTAATGAATTGTAAGCTACTGTATATACATATATTATTTTAGACTTTTGTTTAAAATGTATGATTTAAAATTTGCAATTTTGTATTTGTATCTTTACCTCCTTTTAAAGTTAATTACTTTTTCAAACTTATTTAGAAGTTTATCTATCTTATATCTGTGTCTTAATATTAGTCTAATAAATTTTGAATTTTCGAAGATCAAGAGAATCTTTCGAGATTTAAAAGGAATATGCAGAGCCTAGTTCGTAACTCGGTAAGCTATCCATAAAATAATCATTTTAAACGATAACCTAATGACTATGCAGGTGTCTCGTTTGTAGTTTAATACATTGTTTCTTGGACAAAGATGCTTGGTAGTAATTAAAATTTTATTAAAAACATTTAGGGAAGTACTTTAGGAATATTTTTGAAATAGAAACGAAATTGTTAGAAAAGAATTACGTACAAAACCATAATGAACGCAAGAGTTAAATAACGAAGTTAATTACATATTTCAAGTTTCGTACATTACGTAATAATGAAATAATTTAATTCGAAGAATAATTTCTCGAAGTTCACCTTCTCGTACGTTACTTTTATATTTTCTTGATATTAGTTCAAATCTATATTTAATACTTTAATATTTCATACTGAAGAAACTTACTATTTTCGTAAATAGTGAAAAATTCCGATTTCCACGGTACAGTAAGAATATTTTCATTATCTCGTTAATATTCTCAATATTTTCATCATTTTCTATTGTGTTATACCTCTTTATACAGGGTCGCAATATTTTGCAACCTTTGTTCCAATAAATCGGATTAAATGTTAATAACCCATCGCTTTTATTTACCGATGGAATTTGTTTGTAAAAGAAAAGGAAGGAAGGAAACAGTACAATACGTTCGAACGTCGAATAGAATTCTCTTTGTCTTTGTCATTATTTTTCTTATTTCTGAAGTTACTGTTTCAGTGTTGATTCAATACCACTCGATAAGACAACCACGACCGTAGATTGAAATAATAAATAAAAGTCGGCCAAGTAAAGCTTCGATTGTTTCATACATGTTGTTTCACGATCAAACTTAATGCGCCAAGTAGTCAAAGATAAACATCCTACGAATGGAAGTTGAATCTGCTACTGACCTACTTAATTAATTGCTCAACCGGATCGAATCTCGGAAAATATTTATCCTGGTGTTGATCAGAAGCAAAAGACTCCGGGCATTCAAAACAAGAAAGTAGAATTAAAGTTCGCCAAGTTGTTTATGCTTTCACGACTCTTCCAGGAGACACGGTTCTACACTTTGAAGTACGTTTTCATTTCCATGAAGATTTTTAACTCTCTTTAATTTCTTTGTTTAAAATCCACCGTCGCGACGAGTATATTTTCAGAAATCCTTTAAATATCTCAAGAAGAAAGATACTTGTTCGCATTGCGATTTCTAAAATATTGCTATCGCTATTACTGTGCACCTGATTCTTCTTTTCTTAACTTTTAAATGCTGATGGTTTTACTCCATGCGAATTTCGTTTTAATATTAATGTTTCGTAACGATATCATCGCTATGTTATTACTCCTGATCACCGCAAACGATGACTTTCCTATTCTACGTACGATACTGAATAATATCGAATAGTGAAACATTTAATTTCGCTTCTTTAACTTTATTGATTTTGTAATTAAAACAAAACTATTCTGCGTTGAACTTCCACGCATGTAGCCTTAATTGATTAACGTTAGAACTACCGTAGGTTAAAATGTAAAACTTGTATGAAATAAATTAAAATGAAAGGTATGTAACAAAATACATAATACAAGAAAGAAAAAGCACAAGTCTTTAATTTCACCAAGAATCCAAATTCGCAAAAAACGCGTCATTGTAAATCTATAAAATTTCAATGAAAAGTCGTTTCGGCTACTTTAGTAGCTCCAATTTGAAATTTAGGAGGATTTATTCTGTTCCTCGTAGAACGTTTAGATTGGTTTCCATGCAACGTCGAGTTGACAAATAGGAAAAAATTTCGTGAATACCAAAAGATCGTTAAGAGAGAATATGGAGATGAGAAGAATGGAATGAGGACGAAGGGAGGGCGGAAGGATGCAGATGACGTGAGGCCGTAGCTCTGCGAATTATAATTAAACTTAATTACGTAGCTCCGGTAGTTACCTAGAAATGCACGTGAGATTTTAAAGCAGAAATTACTCGATGTTCCTGTGAAAACTCTCGTCGCTCCGTCTTATCTCGAGCGATTCCAACGTCGACTGCCTACAAATTAAAGATAAACCGGTTCTTCTTTTGAATTTTTCTGTTTTATTGCTCGCCACACAAAAGTTTCATGTCGTTTGATTCGTTCGCGTCTTCGTAACCGTGTCGCGTTGTTTGAAAGAGGAGCGAGGTATGGCGTATCTCTTTTACGGTATGATACAATACAAAGAGAAACAAAAGCTACAAGGCTTGGTCGTAATAATTAGCGACCATAGAAAATTAATGTAGCGTGGAATGCGAGAGAATGGTAAACTTTCGAGTACTCTGAAACAACGGCATCCCGCGTTATGGCAACATACAGCCAGCAACTCGTTGTCGTTACTGATCATTAATAAGGACGACCAGTCTTGCTTCTTATGTTCCCTCCTATAAACATGTGACAGGTATGCCTGGCATCGACTTACGAATTAATCCTTTAATGTCTTGTCGTTACGTCCCGCGATCGTTTATCACGCCAGACAAAAGGTAAATTCGAAGCAACCAATTTCTCGGATAGCCGCGCATCGACGAATATCAGTTTTATGATTCAATTGTGCTACGTTCTTCCAGATATTTTTCTACCCAAATCATAGTACGTAGCTACCAGTTATCTTTCTATCGTTAAAAAGCTTTTTAAATTTTAAGATTTCTTTCTAGTGTAAATTTCATATTAAATATTCTCTTAATCACGGATTTATTTCATTTCTTGCAAATATAAATACGATGCAATTCGCTTGAGATTAAAATAGAAGGATACAACGAAAGGCGAAGGATCCATAAACAGAGAAGTTAAGATATCCAGGACATGGAAGATCCAAGTGACGAATTGACAGGTTAAGAATCTCTTTATTATAGTCTGTATATCCCTATATTGTTTTAAATATTCAAAGACTACAACAAGATTAAGTTCATATAGAATAAGTGAATACAGTGCAAAGATACTAACGTACCTATGTATTTGGCAATTTTATAATAAAATTATAATTAATATTTAGTTAATACTTAGTTAGTGGGTCAGAGAACCGGACATCCTTTCAAACGAGCGTATGTACCACGACGTCTAATTACGAGGATGGCTGTCATTCGAATCTCAGGTTATTTCAGTCCCTGACTAGAGAGGATGAAAGTAATTACCTGCCGTGCGAACGATTAATTAAGTAGCTGCCGGTGGATGCGCGAATTGTAGATGGCCAGGGTAAATTGGAGGACCGTTGACGTGTCCCGTTATGTACAGCCCAGTATGTACAGCGGATATTCAGACCGTGCAGCATCGTCACGGCACGATAAAACACTTCATGACGTTCCGACCGGAAAATTTCACGATGAAAATTAATTTTGAATTCTGGCCAGGTCCGATCGTGAACACACAGTATCGATCGACGCCTCGCCTGATTTTTCCATCGTCCAACTCTGAAACGTCAAATGTGATATTACTTCTCGCTAAAAGAAACATAGAAAAAAGAAACTTAAGAAAAAAAAAGAAAAAGAAAGTAAAAGTGCGAATAAAAAATATATCTCTGTGGTCCAGGATGGAAATACAATGGTCTAATAAGCGTAAGAGGCAACCAGAGGGAATACCAGGGGTACGAGTATTAAAAAATTCGTGTTAATTACGACTGTGTAAATGAAGAAGCCGGTGGTAATTACATGTTTGAAGAACGGGTCGCTTTGATACAGTCGCGTCCCGCTGTTGAATTTCTCAAAGAACATTCGCGTCGCCACCGCGACGCTTTATTACAGACCACCTTGGAAATTGTGCGTTCACGTGTGCGTGTATTTGACATAGATATGCAGGTACACGCACACTCTTCATATGCATTCGTCCGAACTGGAAGCTCGTCCACGTTGATGACACTACCGACAACGGGTTAATGTAATCATTCCTGAGTGTGCCAACGGTATACGTGTCACGGCATGCAGCTGCACCTGGTCTTCTCTCTCTCTCTCTCTCTCTCTCTCTCTGCTTTCTCTGTGATCAACGTCGTCTTCTCCTTGCGCACACGATCGCAAGAGCAAAAGAGGAAAAGCGGAAGGAGGCGTGCGCTCGAAGGTGTAGCATCGTTGAAGTGGATACGTACGTACTTATGTGGGCATACGATCGTAGCTACGTGACTGACCTCATAACTACCATTGCTACTGGATACGCGTAGAGGACGAGTATCGCTGGATCAATAATAAAGCGTGTTGCTAAAGGATGTAACAACAATCCGCCTCCGTGGGATCTTCTTGAACGAGGCAACTTCGCGTACTCATTCAACGCGTTACGCGATCTCACGCCGTGCAATTCTCCTTCGCTTCCTTACAGTCGTTCGAATTTATCTTGGAATCGTTCGTTTAGTGCACTCTGCTATTCTTACGTGGTGAATCGTTGATCAGGCAGGAAGGAAAAGGATAATCAGGGAAGGAAGAACCTTTTATCGAAAGATTCTTAATCCTTAGTCTTTGGCTGATCTTTTTCCTGAGTAGAAATGTCAGCGTCGATTACTTGTTATTTTACAATAGTACGTTTAAACCACAGCGTGGAAATATCGTGATTTATATTCAGTAATTTAGTCTGCAGTTTAAACGCGTTCAACTGTTTGGAGTTTAATTTGGAATTAAAGACGAAGCTTGAACATTGAATCTTGATAGAAATACGAAATTCTCTTCGTCGTATCTTATCTTTAACTTGTACACGATACAATAAAACGAAGGAACGTATGGATTATTTCCTGATCGCTAAGATTCCTTAAATTTCCGCTACCAGATACAAGAAATACGTATCTTTAGCTTATCATAAGCGATAAATTTCAATAACCACGTTGTGTATAACAATTGTCACGGTCTGACGTTTGTATGAGGTTGTCAGAAAAGTGTCTTTCTTTTCCAGACACGTCTTTTATAAAGACGCATCTTTATACAAACATGAAAGCTAGTCTGTCGAACGTTGTGATCTTTATTTTGATAGAACAAGACGGAAAATATTGTGCGTCTATTATTTCCTTATAAAACGAAAGTAACTTTTCTGACGGCTTAATAGTATGCAGTTTGTACGACATATACGCGTATATACTACTACATTCGTCACACTGTGAAAAGGATAATCTACTTCGCAAGTACGACTAAATATAATAAAACAAGAAGTTGACAGAATTAACTGAAACTGCTTTACCAACCAGAATATTAAAAAAAAGAGACACTTTAGCTAAGTGTTCTGTTAAAATCTATGTTTTCCAAGCTTGAGCAGTATTGTCTCCCAGGGAAACGGTGAATTCTGTAGCGAAAGGGGGCGGTTATTCAATGCATGGCAGTCCTCGCGATAAACGACACAGCTAGGAAAAACGTTCGCATTGTTGATGTGGATAATTATTGCGGACATGATTAAACGCGAGAATAACTTAGCGCGCAAGTGTGCACGACGGCGGAAATGCCGCAGTTTGCACAGTAAATTGCACGATTTCGATATCTCGCGTTGGCGAGAGCAACCGGAGAATTAGTTGCGGAGATTCCAACGAAACCGTTTGTATATGCTTTGACCAAACTTGCCCGGTGGAATTTCACAATCTCGGGGATTGATCGATGTTTCGCCGCCAGTAAATTTCCACTATATTTCTCGCTTTTTACAATCTTTGTAAAATGAGCTACAACATGATCTAATCTACGTAATTAGAATAATTTAAACGGAGATGGATCGTTAACTCGATATTTTGTACACTAAACGTGCAATATGTCGGTATTATTTTATAGAATGTTCCAATCGAACGTGTATACGAGCTTCGCGTTGTATTTATATACAATTTTAACAAAAATCAGGATTTTCACTGCAGGTCCTTTTTTCGCATAATCGAGTGAATGTTATTAGTGAGATTTTACGAGCCACAAATTGCAAGTTATCGGTATTAATTGGTTTTATTATACAACAATAATAAGTTTCGTTGTAAACAAAGATTTACAAGTGTATTTGTACAAATTTGTAAAATCGTAAAACTATAAAGAGCCGTGTAACGAACGTTCATAACTCACGTTAGTCACGTGTAGATCGTAGACTGACAAATATTTAACAAATTAGTTAGGTAGTTACCTAGGTAGTTGGTAAATTGTCATACAAAATTTTATTAATTCTACAAATATCATGAACGTATATTTTGGAAATAATATTTCGCTACAATTCTCAAGAATTATATCCAGTTCTCTCAAAATATTCAGGTTTGAAACGTTTTTAAAAATGAGAACCATCGCGCTTGGAATCACCCTGCGTTCTCTCCATTGTCAAATGATAAAATGATCTTTGCCTCTTGCACGAATTTAATTATATATCGCACGAAACTCTGAAAACTACCAACGCGTTAGAGGATGAAATTCATCGGAGAGAAGGGCTTGGTCATCGCAATGCGCAACGAGAATAGTCGAGGTCAAACTTAATTGTAGTTAACGATCACAGATTAGTGTTTGGTCCCAAGGTAGCTACTAGATTATTATTAACGTGATGCTAGATACACATAATTGCCAGTGTAGTTCCAACTGCAATTGCAACTACTAATTTTGCTTGGAGGTGGATGATCTTGACGGAACATGTGTCTTAAGTCATCGCTAATGCAACGTTATGCTGTTACTGGTAAGGTTAACAACACTACCTAATATATCTATATACAGCAAATTCTTCATCAGTCGAAGTCTCCGTATCGTGTTAAACTTCGCGACGTATCTATATAATACAATCTTGAGGTCTATCTTCAACTATATCGACTGTAACCTCTCTATTTCTTCATCGACTATAATACACTCGTAGTATACCATTTGTCAATTCTTTATCGGATAAAACGGTATGAAGCGAACTAGATATAGTTAACAACTTCGATAACCAAAATCTATTTTTTTTTCTATCAGAGATATTTTCTTTAACTTACCGTCAAATCAAAGAGAATTATTTATTTATTTTTCTGAACATTAATCACAATCAGATATGAAAATATCAATTTCACGTTTATTCGTGGATGGCTATACGATTAATAATCAACGTTTCGGAAACAAACGACCTATTTTTATGAATTCATTTGTTACACGGAGCGATAAATGGTATAAATAACTGAGAATTTTAAGATGAACTTTATCATATAACGTTTATAATCCTCGTGTTTCTCTGTATTTTAATTTGAAGTTGATTAGTAGCTTTCAAAACGATCTTAATGCCAGTACGATGCCAGTTCTTCTACAGAATTAAATTTTATCACTGAAAGCTCTCAACAACGTGTTATCGTAATAAAAGCTTAACATCTAGGCGAATCATTCGTTGTGCAAACACACGGAAAATGATACATAAGTATTCCGTATTTGCCGAAAGCGCATGAAACATTCTACGAGAGAGAAAATTGCATCCTTGGCGCATAAATATCCCTCATATAAACTATCTACATATGTACGTATATTCGGTTGCGACAGTATATGCTCTAGCTCGCAAGTATTAGGTTGTCCGAAAAGTGTCTTTCTTTTCCAGACACGTCTTTTACAACGACGCATCTTTATACAAACATGAAACCTAATCTGTCGAACGTTGTAACCTTTTTCTTGATAGAACAAAATGGATCATACGTAATTCGATAAAATAATATAAAACGAAAAATGTTGTGCATCCTCTATTTCCTTATAAAACGAAAGAAACTTTTCGGACGACCTAATATTAAACGCAAGAATGAAGAACCTTGTAACCTTTATCTTGGTAGAACAAAATGGATCATACGTAATTCGATAAAATAATATAAAACGAAAAATGTTGTGCATCCTCTATTTCCTTATAAAACGAAAGAAACTTTTCGGACGACCTAATATTAAACCCAAGAATGAAGAACCGTGGAACGTTGTACCATTCCCGTCCTTATAGATTTCTCGATTTTTCCCATACGCGACAGACGGCACAGATAATCGGCTGCTCGACACCAGTTGCATTCGGCAGAGCTAATACAGAGGCGGATAGCGTTAAACTTCCCGTTGACAGAAACGCGTCTGAAATCTTGTCGCGTGAAACGTATCGCGGCTTGTAGAACGAGCGTGTCACGGGTAAACGTGTCTCGAGTCACTGGCAGCCAAGTATCGTGTATCACGGCATGCCGCATAGGGTGAAACCTCTACGCGCAGGATGATAACGCTGACTATTATTAATCTACGTAGGACCGCGCGGTAATCAATTACCCTATCTTATGCCGCCTCTACGTGTAACCAGGGCTCCCGGGCTTTCTCTTGCCCCGCAAAATGGTAACGCCGGCAAGTCTGTGGAACAATCTACCTATATACTAACGAGTTTCCAGGCGGACGTCGTGTATATCGGGAGTTAAGTTATCGGAGCATGGTTGTGCACAGGCCTGCCGTGTCCGTGTGTGGCCACCCCTTAAGTACATACAGGTGCCGTTTACCGTTGCGCCACGTAGCTTCTGTAGTTCCATCTATGAATTCACGTACTCGCAATTCCTACACGGATATATATCTATATATGTGTATATACGCGCGTATCTGAAACACGAATGCACAACCGAAGAACATCATTAAACCGTTCATACCGGAACAATAATACCTTCTGAACGTGGTATAAGACTGCTTCTACGTGGCTGGTCCAGCGCTCTACTTGTGTACCTTAGATCGATGTATTAGGTTATCCGAAAAATGTCTTTCTTTCGCAAACGTGTTTTTTATAACAATGCACTTTCCTACAAACTCAGTCTGTGAAATGTCTCGGTGCTTATCTGAACAGAACAAAATGGATCGCACGTAATTGGACAAAATAATATAAAACAAAAAAACGTTGTGCGTCTATTATTTTCTCATAAAACGAAAGAAACTTTTCGGACAATCTAATAATAGATGATACGGACAGAAGTTGTATTTATGCGTGTTAATCTATCTACGAGTGGCTACACTGGAATACAATGGTACAATGTAAGAGGAGCAGCACGACGTTCATAAATTTTGCAAATTGTTCAACTTATCGAAGATGGATCGAAAAATTTCATCGTAGAAAATTTCTATAGAAATTTAAGGTAACTTTAAGGTAATTTAATTTAAGATAATAACGTGTTCCACTTTCTTCGAACGTCCAAGGGTTGTTACCCGATAGATCGTTTAAGCAGGGATTCCACAATTCCTCTATAGATTCTGGAAATTGTCAAGCTTGTTGAAAATCTACTTAAGTGCCTCGTGATAAAGACAAAGGATAGGTCGAAACCAGGAGACCGGTTCCTCGAATCGCGGATATAGGTAAACGATCGGGCTTTCGACGAAAGCAGAGGCGATCCGGCTAATCGGTGCGGACGTAAACGACTCCCGTTATCTCTCTCTCAATGCTTATCGATTTAGCGAATCGCACAAGCGGAATCCGTTTTGGATGACGCTATTTGTCAACAGCAAATGAGTCGATTACATGTGGCTGCCAGACATATATATATCTCCCTGTAACTGATATTTAATTAGAAACCGATCGTCGTTACTAAAATCGTCATCCTGCAACCCTATGCGATCAAACGAAGAAATATTTTTAGAAAATCGAACGTTACATAATACGCAACGCTTGACCCATCGTCGAATGTCTGTCGAACTACTCTACAAAACGAGAAAATTTCAGCTGGTTTCCTATCGTTTCTCGCATCACAAGATGAAAAAAACACGTATATATATATATATATTTCTCTTTTCTTTTTTTGCCGCGAATTTATTTTTCGACCCGAAGAATGCCGCTGTCGGGAATAATAGATTATACCGTACAAAATTCTCGTGGCCACGAAGGCATGCGCGTTCGCGGCCAACAGATGCAGACGAGCATGCCAGAAAAAAAGCTGTAACAATGAGTGCCATTTTGGCGTGCTTCGTGGCGTTTAGCGCCGTGTAAAAATGTTTGTTGATGCGTTTTGAACCTGTCGTTTACAGCGACACATTCCCGCCGGTGGGTGAAAATTTTTAGACAGTTGGGGATTATAAATGGAAATGTTCTTGCGTTATTTTTATCGTCCTATCTTCGTACTAGATGCTCGTTTTGTTCGCTATGATTAATTAGTAGCTGCGATGGGCCAACGTTTGTTTCGTCGAAATGAACTGGTTCGCGTTTACTGAAAAAAGAGAAAAATATGGCTGCGATATGTCCTTTTTTCTTTATATTTTGTCGAGGATGATTCGTATTAAATTTACGTTTGATCCTACGGAAAGTCGAGGATAAGCCGCCTGTGGAATCGAGATGGCGATGCGCGAAGGGTGAAAACGGGGTAAGATGAATATTCCATGCTAAATCCGTGGTAGAATCACTGCAAAGAAATCCAAAGTCGAGTCGGGCAAAAGAGACGAAAATCGTAGTAACCCTTACTCGACCAGGATTTACTGCTTCTCTGGAAATTCTGGCGATGGTTAACGTTCGTTCGAAAACGCCAACCTGTCCTTTCTATAACTTGTAATCGTCGTACGTGGAAAATAATTCGACGATAGATTTTTATCGAACGTAAACGGCTTACGAATTTTTAAACGTGCACATTTATGATATATAAAAATATTTAGCATAGAAAGTTGCTACGTACTGAGTCATTTAACGCTCTATGCTTAAAGTCCATTGATTTCTATAATACAATTAAAATACTAATTTCACCATAAATGATCGTAGTATGTTCGCGTTTCACCAACGAAGAAAGAGTATGCATCTCGAACAATCTTTCAAAGCACGAGCTTGAGATGTAACTTTGAAATTGGATATCGACGAAACAAGGTTTCTTAAAGAACTTTCTCATTTTGTTGTTTGTTCTTTGTTAAGTTTGGAGCGCAGGGCTACAAATAAAACGGGGAAGAGGGAAAAATATATAATTAAAAGTAAAAAGAAAGCGAGGAACGGGGATGGCTTCATATTTTTTTCAACCGAGAAATTTCGCGGTTTCGTTTCTTTTGTAGATAATTTTAGGTCATGGAACGAGTCGGTATGCAAAGTCAGGCCAGTGACGATGCATCAGCCTACTTCCGCTCGAGTAAATACAACGTTAATTAACGCCGCGTCTGCTCGCATCTTCCTTTGCAAACCTTGCTGCACGGACTTACGACATAGTAAACGGACGTAATTCAAATGATTGTCTTACGAATGACTCGGTGAACGACTCGGAGCCACTAACTATCAAGACAGTGCATTCTTCCTCTAGGTCTCCGCTTGGAAATTAAATTTTGATTTCTCGCTCGACAAGCTTTCAACCGTTACATTATGCAGCATGTTAAAAACTTTGACGATATTCACATGATTCTAGACATCAAACAACGAAGGAAGTTCATGTACAAAAATGTCGTTTCAGTCTTATTTCTGAAGTTGTAAACAATTTATGGCTTGGAATATTAGAGATACGAATTGCTTGTCATAGGTCAATGAATCAGCAGACGAATCTTTCTCTGTTTCTCTTACGCTTCGTGTTTCTCACTCTGACCAAACAAACGACGATAGAATTTAATCTCGTTTATTTGTCTCAGAGTGAGAAATATCAGTTGTAAGTTGTAAAACATGTAATTGCAATAAGAAGAAAAATTTGTCAGTCGATTCACTGAGTTATCAGTGTACTTCTAACATAAAACTAGCTGGTTAAAAATGATATTTCCGATTTTATATATATATAAAATTACATCATATAAGCGTTATTCAGTGTTCGACACCCTCTCTATATATACTCGTGCTCTCCCTTTTCAAAGATGTTTTCTCAATCTTCCACGGTGGAAATTTCGTCACGATCAAGATATAAGAGAAACGTTCTTCGTGGAACGTAGAAATATTTAAAAAATTCAATGATCGCATCTGACCACCTAGGAGCAGTTTCAGTTTTTATGGCAAAAGGTGGACGTGTATACGTGATCCACATCTTCTTCGATCATAAAATGTGATTTCCAGAATCCGATGGTAAATAACATTTTTAAAGCCGATGCTGGAGTGTGTGCCTTCTCCTCTCTTTCTCTACTTATTCATGAGTTTTTCACTTATTCAGGAAGCGAGGGTCCGAGAAGAACGAAATTCTGGCGGCAGCGTCGGTCATACATCCACGATCGATGCGAGCGTAATATAAATCAAAAAACTAAACGGAGCTTGTATTTCAGATTTTTCTCGCGACGTACTCTCGAATACACCGTAATAGGAAAAATCGTTCACGTCGTCGTACGAGCGACGAAATATCAAAAAAAGATGAAATCTTTGGACGGTTCGAGCGAAAGTAGAGAAAAATCTTACATTGTATACTTTCTTTGGACGTTTCGAAACCGCGAAACCTTTTCGAATAGTTTTCACAACTTTTCTTTTCTTTCGCTATACGTATGTATAAGAGTCACGCGTCGTTTCGTTTACTTTCGTGTCGGAGTCGAAAAGTTGTGTAACGTCGTCTGGTTTAATGCTCTTTAGGTTTCGAAAGGAAAGGTTGTTTCTGATCGGCCGTCAACGCTTTCCGTCCTGTGTTTTTATCCTGGCTCGCTGTCAAGTTAATACGGATCGAAAAGTACGAAGAATGTTTTAGCAAATTTCATGTTGCAGTTAGTCGTGCAAACTTCTTGAACTTTAATCTGTTTTTACGTGTCTCGCCAACTATGCACTACGTTGCGCTGCTTCAACTTTTCCCTTTCCAAGCGACGACGCTCGCTATAGTTTTTTGCTATTAAATAGTTGCTAAGTTAAAAATGTTCTTATTTAGTTTCTCTCTTATCGTATAATTGTATAAGAAGTTTCATATCGGTTTTAAGCCAATGACTCTTTGCCGAGTAAAAGTAACGTAACTCGTGGCATGAAACGAAAATGGGAATTTCTCTAGGCATAAAATAACTAGGACTTTGTCTTTATCCTTGAATATACTGAAAAGAATACCAAATGTATATTTATTAATCGCAAACATACGAATTGTTGAGAATTTCGGATCCTAATAGCCGAGATAATGGTATACGAACACTAAATTTACACTTGGAATTTATATTAGAATAGTTATATATTTATTCGATAAATGACCCCAAAGATATTCATCGATACACACTTGCACGCGTCTCAGCACTTTCTTCCATATCCGACTGTTAACCGACTGAACAGTTTACATTCATTTGTTTTTGAGACGCTGCACACACACATGCTTCTACACACTGATGTTCACATACAAGTAGTACTTTTTTTCTTTTTTTTTTTTTTTTTTTTCGTGGAGGAAATCCGCACGGACACCAGCCGCTTCTGAGGGGAAAAGCGGCATGGTAGTGTCGGACTCCAACCGACTAAAACCTTCACGATGACCGTCCCTCTTGCGATCGAGGGGTGTCCGGGAACCGCTGGGGCGATACACCGGGCCCACATACAAGTAGTACTATTACGCATCTAACCTAATCTAGCATATAAAATTATACATATCTGAATACTAATAAATCGCGAAAGTGGATAAATAACAAAGAATACCTACGAAGGCGTAAATTTCATGGTACTGTTATCGTTCGTTCTTCTTTCTGAAGCAAGTTTTATCCGATCTAAATTTAAATATAAATTGTTTCTGTAACCTCCAACCGCACAACGGTGATCGTTTGCTAAAACATTTTTTGTACAGTATAGAAAGAAGACATTGAAAGTTAGAAATATCACGTTCGATACGAAAGTTACGCTAATTTTAAAAATACCGGTGCTACGTCGTATTCCAACCGTATCTTCGCCTGATTAAACAACGTACTACCGAAACATTTTCTGAAATTGTAATTAAAGTTAGAAAAGATTTTAATTTATGAAACAGAAAACATAATTACTGTTTAGAATACTGAAACTCATCGTGAACAATGATAATATTGCCGCGGTGTCAGCTGCTGGCAGATGTGCACGAGAACGTTACACGTTCGACACGGGGCATTAAATATACGGTTTGCATAGAGAACCGCGTAAAATCAACAACTAGTGGCAATTGCTTTAAAGTACCTTAAAGTTCAGCATGGTTTAACTCGATTTCTCAAACGCAACGGTTACTTTTTCATCTGAACGGTTGTTAATTAACTAATTTGTTCGTATTAAACTTTGTTTAACATCCGCTTTTCGCCTTTAGCCACATTCTCTTTATCTTTAATTTCATAATTTTCTGAATAGATTTTCGTATTTGCCAACACGAACATATTATAGTATGTGATATTCGAGCAGAATGTCACGAAAATTTATACGGTAATTATGTTGAACGCAATGTCGTTAATTATCAATTTTAAACGATACTCCGGTTATCGTTACCTCGTTGTTAAAGGACAGCAAATATGTTATTTATTTTTGTTGATGGAGATCGCTTTAGATAAATTTCATTTGAACCTGGTGAGTGTTAATCCAATTTTATTCTGTTCAAATATTCATTTCCTAACAGATTTATCAACTGATTCTTTTTTCGAAATAAAACATTTCGATATAATCTCTTAACATACTTGCGGAACGATACGACCAGGAAAGTAGAAGTAAATTTTGTCGGAAAACTGATTTGAAATAGGAAATACGTTGAGCTAGAGAATATTAATTATTCAACCATTTAACGATACATACAATTTTCTTTCTACAGCTTAGCTAACAGACTTCAGCTTTTGACAGACTTTCGCAAACTATTATGCATGTGTATTATTTACTATCGTGCATCTTCTTGCCTGTTGATTTTTCTAGTAGGCCACTTTAACGATCGTTACTTGCTCATTCTACTATGACATACCGCCCCATGCAAAACTTCGAAACGTTACATGTGATTTGTACCTAGAAACGTACAAAATTAAAGTTGAAACTGATCATTGATACAAATATTATTGTATGGAACTGTAACTGATTTGTAACAGGCTCGTGAGACGCCGTTAGAGGAGAGGGTTGTCACATTTTCTTCGAATCATGACATTGAACCGTATTAAATAAAATCGTCTTCATATTCAAAATTTATTTTCGTAGATAGCCGACAATTGGAAATATTTTCGATATAACTGCTCTAATAAACCAACGATATTAGTCGCGAACGTCTTTAACTCGACTATGGATCAGCCATAAGAGGTCTATGCGAATAGAAAGATCTTTAAAATATTTTCATTAAAGTATTCCGTAACCGAGTCGTCGTTAACACTGACATAGTTGATACAGTAGCAAAGTTTGCGACAAAAGAATGGCGACGACGACAACCACGACGACAACGACGACGACCTCCTTCCCCTGTGCAGGCCATTGCCTCTGTTTGCCATCACCTTATCACTGACTTTCTTGGAAGAAGAGTGCTCACCGCTCTCCCCTCTCCTATGTATACTCTCATCGGATATGTCGCGCTCCTGGATAACGGGACACCGATATAACTTAAAGCCAGACACCCCCTTCGAAAAGACGAATGCCAAGCCGTCGACTGGTCTTTTGCCCGGATTAAGGAGCTCCTTTCCTTTTCTTTCTTTCTCTTTTTCTCCCCGTTAGACTTTCACAGTCGACGACTGCCCGCACGGTGTCTCGGGGCATCGCTCGTAAACAAAGCCAGGATAAATTGACATCTCTCCATCCCGTCCTATTTACCACCCTATTCGTCGGTTTTCTCTTACCACTTTATTTCGAGTTGGTTCGACAGTCTAGAGGCCCTCTTACCGTTGCGGTAGCTTTCGCGGAGGGGATACGTCGAATAATCCGGCCAAGTCTAATGTTCGAACATCAAACTCGACTCTGGACTTTGGCCACGTTATCGACTGGCCAGTTAAACTCGGTTATCCATTATGCGATTCGACCTGTCACCAGAGACAATGGGAATCAGTTTATTGTGCGAGGATCGAATATTCCGTTAATTGTAATAACTAGGAATGTAGAACGTTCGTTCTACGTTCGAATTATCTGTCATCTGTTTCTACCTTGAAGACCACAGCGAAGTGACGAGAGTCGTACTTTTTGTTTTCACATAAAGGCCACACGGGAGAAGATAGGACAATTTAATTGTTTTATTCACTTTCTCATTTTTACATAACTCTATTCGTTAGAAGAAATATTTTAATACGTTTTTAGAACGTTGCTTGTTTGTTGAATGGTTAGTTTTTGTGAAATCACCGGATTGTTAGAATTTTGTCGTGTTAATTTAACTTGATTGATATTAGTCTGCAAATGAAGAGATACGTTTGACGAACGAATTGAATTCTCGTTTTATAAAAGACAGGAAACGTGACTCACCGTATGATCAGAATTACCTGTCTATTAAATTTGTAATAAAAAATATTGATTTCTCTGTTCTTTCGAAAACCATCTCAAAAGTATTGTTTATCGTATTCTAGGTATTAACTATGCCGTTAAATTTTTTTTCAAATTCATGGATCTGTCGCTGAAATACTTATTTTTGTACCGTGTAGGTTGTTTCTCCTTTTAGGTATGCCATATCGAGCCACGTCGTTTCAACCATTAGATGATATTAAAATAAAAGAGTCAACAAAATTATACTTCTCGTATCTTTCTCCTGTAATCGTTATCCGTGGACGTTTCCATGTGATTGTTATTGCTTAGAGAATAAAAAAAGAGAACGTTTACGACTGAAAGTTTTTGACGAGAGTCGGTTGGCGATAATATTATTCAGAGCCCTTCAAACGTGTATCTTAGATACGGACGACGAAATGTTTAACAGTTTCCTTGGTGGAAAGTTAAAAGAAAAGAAACGAGCGGTGGAAATGCGTTCCCTTTGTTCTCTTTTGCATTCTTGGTACTTCCTTCTAGCGTACAGCCACTTGCGAAGAGCTTATTTAAAAGAGAAAGATAGCGAAACACAATGAAGGATAACGCATTGTCCACCGACGGGGTAGTTAAAACTTGTCTCATAATTACTCTCATTTAGCACCATCTACCTCCGGCTCCAGCCACTCTTAGCTTTCTTTCGCCGTTGTCGAGCACCAACTTACTAACGCTTCTGTTTATTATTTATTTGCACGTCATATTGCGTTATAATTGAATTATGTAATTAATTATTCTTTCGTGTGATACGTTCATCTATCTGCTCGCTAATCACTCATTTGCGAGATTTCATTCTCTCTCTGTACAATATGCGGTACGTAAATATATATACTTTTATATAGTATATATTATAATTTCATGATTTTTGACTTCAATCCACGCCATAATACTTTAGACGTGGTTCCTGTGACTCTGGATGATCTACGCAAAGATCTGGATCTTGGGATAAAAGAATTCCTGAATTCAGAGGGACTTTCCTGAGATTTTAGATTCTGTAAATACAAATATTGCATCGAGTAATACATTCGTTCGTCCTCTACCAGTGTGCAAGTTTCGAAAAAATGTGAAAATGTGGCTGCCTGGATTTTTCGATACAAGATAAATACGTGTGTATGTACGGAGAAATGAAACAAGTTACTCTCTGATTAGATAGGTTTTATTACACTCATCTAACAACGTGCGAACGAACTTGTGATTCAACTTGATACCAATTATGCGAACGTGAAAGTACTAGTTATGTCCTATTAAAAAAAAAAAAAAAAAATGTACACCCAAAGTAAAATGTAAAATTTGAAACAACAATGGGGCGACTTCGCTCTAATACTTGGCTCTAATAAAATCTTGAATTAATGAAATCTCTAAGCTCTAATGAAATCTTGAATACTCGTATAGAGTCCTGAGAGGCAAACAAGAACTTGCGATCATTGAACATGTGTTCAGATCATACAGAGTCACGGCGTCAAAGCTCGTTCAGCATTGTGGATCTTACTACGGTACATAGAGGTAGTAACAGCTGATATTGTATCAACTGAGGATGGCAATACACAAGTCAGGATCGTTCGTAGGACCCAAGTTATACACCCGAGGGATCTGGTCACAGTTAACATAAATACGGCAAAGTAAGTCGTCAGATCTCTCTTAGATACGAGAGACCAACGCTCAAACTTGGATTTAGATAGATCGAAGTTTGTTTCTGAAGTAAAACGTCTTCAGATAGCTAATATTTGCATTCGAAGGATCTAAAACCTTAGAAAACTCCGAGGTATCTAGAGTTCAGAAATTTTGTTATTCCAACTTTCAGACTCTTGTATTTAGAGTTGTATTCAGAGTTACAGAAATCATGTGTAAAGTATTATAACGTGAAATCAGATCTGAGGCACCATTTTTGGATTCAGTCTCAAGAATCACCTATGGTATGATCTTCCGTGGTTCAAATGGCTCACAATCTTTAGACTTTTATTATATAATTTCATATTTTATTTCATGTTGATCAGTGTTGCACGATTCCAGAGTGGCCACAGTCAGGATCGATCGCTCTCCTCATCATAGAATTCTATATGATTCGATTTGTAAACATTCCTAAGTAATAACAAAGATTTGTGTAATGTATCTTCGTGATTATGTAAGAAAGATCCTATCAATGCATTCTTTGGAAATGAAAATCAATCTATCGTGCTACTATATCCCATCCATATGTACATCCAATCAGAATTCAAACTGCTCGGATCTTTCGACTCAAAACCAGGATCCTTCGATACTGAAGTAACGTGAATCCTCAGCCCCTGGCGATCAAAGTTTATTTAGTTGGAAATCCAGTTTCAATCAAATATTCAATTTGAAAAACGAAAGGTTCGCCACCAAAACGTAACCGAGTAAATACAAACAGAAGGCGTCGGCGAAAGAGAAATTCACTCAGCGGCAAGACTGTTATACGCTGCATACCAGACTTGTCTTCTTTTTCGTTTGATACGTTTCTGAGCCTCAAATATACCGTGAAAAAATATCAGTTTTCCGTAAAGTAACCAGATTGCCGGATTTACAAACGATTGTATTCGGTGAATTCCGAAATAGAATTTACGAGAAGAGTCGCCCGACGTTTTAGCTGGATAGTATTTAATACAGGAAATATTTAACACAAAAAGAGAGAGATAAGTTGCTTCACTGTGACGTGAACAGATTAAGCGACGTCGCGGCTGAATTACTCGTAAAATGAATCTCTCTGGCGGGTACCGGAGGCACGGGGGTGGTAAATAAAGTTTAGCAGCTAGCCGGTTTGACGCTGGTACGACGTTTATTCCGAAACTATTAAAGCCGAAGTTCAAACCAACTGGTTTGCGCAGCTGGTTATTGGACAGATGGCGGTATTATAATATGTGCTCGGAAATTGCTGCAAATATTGCAGCATCACATCCGAAAATTGTTAATTAATTTCCGAGAATGCTAATTGAAAGTACTATAAATAGACATCAGTAGAAGCAAGCATTATTAAACGCGTAACACATTTAGCGAATATTCATTTACTGATCCATACGTTATTACATATATGTCGGGTTATCATTAGGGTTAGGGGCGAGTAATGAATCTTCCTTTGGATTAGACATTGTTGTTGTGCAACAGCGAAGATATTTACTAGTACAATTATGATTATGACAGAATTTGGCAAGTAACCGTGGTAATTAGATACTCGGGATGTGAATGACAATGATCTTAGACTCAATAACGAATCCACGGTCAACGGGATGACGAATGCGATTTCTTCCACAGTCTAAGTCGAACTCAACTCACTGATCCACGATTCGGGTGTGACTCAACGTACCTGTCCACGGTTCAAGTAAAACTTATCTAACTGAATGTTAGTCCAAGTGGAAATGCCCTTATATACTCCTCTCCGTACCTCTCTATAACCCTCGGGTCAATCTTTGTTTTTAAGGAGAGCTATTTAATTACTCCATACCTCTGTTAGGTACACGTCCCTCCCGTGACGTTCAGCGACTCGTTATGTCACTTCGAGCCTAAGCCCACTATCATTAATCTCATTAGATTAGATCATAAACAACTATTTCTCAGTTTTATTATTTAAGTACAGCTATAATACAAAGTTTGGACTAAAGTATTGGGGACCTTCTCAAAGATTCCAAAAGAAAGGCCCCAATGTCCTTTCATCTCCGACATATGTATATATTATTCGCAGATCAAGCAGGACCTACATTTTCTTGGACCATTGAAATTACCGAATATAACGACCAGAGTTTTACTTGTGAAGACTTCAAAAGGAAAGATTTAGGCAACAGGAATTAGTACACGTAAGATATTAAAGTGCAAAGACTTCGTATGTAATCTAATTGTTGAAATTAGAAGAAATGTGAAACATAATAAGTTGAATTTTTGTATTTCAGTAATATAAAATGGAACTAGCTTAAACATCGTTAATCTATTTCTATGCTTTATTTTATAACGTAGATCGTTTTCTTATATCTTTTTAAACAAGCACTTACGAGCCTATGTTTATATGAAATAATTTTCTTCCTATAGGGTTGGCAACTAAGTGATTGCGGATTTTGTCATTAGGTGGTAATGGCAAAATCCAAGCCAATAGTTCTGGAATATGATAGTATTTACGGAAAAAGACTATGTATAGAGATTGGTCATTTGAAATTGTGGCTCGCTATAGTATCTTGTTCGTTCCTTGAATTTTCCATGTCGAAAGAAAAAGAACGACAGACGAGTTTCTTCTAAATCAACGTCGATCTAAGCTCATCTCAATTTAGTAAGTGTGCCATTGTCGCCTTATCAGGTTCACGCTGCGGAACCAATTTTATCGACGACAAAGTAACAATTTACTCCTGCTGGCAATGTTCCTGGTACCGTGGTAGACTTCCGATGACCAGGTCAGCTAGTAAACGCTTCCGTTATCAACCCGGGTTTACGTGTCATAAGTTAAACGACCAGTCCCTTGGAAATTTGCTTTCCACGGTATTTGAATTCTGAGATATAACTGATCAACGTCAATATTGATTATAACCATATTTTGGTAACGAATAATATAGGAAAAATATATGTCTCGAATAAATCTTGCATTCGAAATGAAAAATTGAATAAGTTCTGATTAAAGAGATTCCCGTCGTATTTTTATATACATTTATTTATATAAATGTTGCTGTATATATGTATACATATGTATGATATTTTACACAACATTTTATACTTGTGTATTTTTCCGTTCTTTTTAATTTCCAAATTTTTTATAGAATATTAATATCCAGTCGATTCGCTAGAAAACAGACATACCTATGTATATTAAAATGTAAAATATGACTCTATTCATTTTGTAGAATATCATTATAGAATAGATACTGTAAAATATGATAGATAAGAATATCGTTATTTCATCGAATAAAATTATATTATTTAATAAGACGAGCATGCAGCACAATTCAAAAATTATTCCAGCTCTTGCTTTAATAACATACAATGTATATAAACAATACTTTTCTTTTCCTAACAGAGATCGTTGCCTAGCACAGATTGTTTCCTAAATTCTGAAGAATGAAACATTCGCTCGTCACCGATTCATCGAACGAATAATGTCCTTTTATTTTAAACTTACTTCTAAAGTATTTTTTAAACTCTTAGAAACTTACTTCCTCAAAATTTCATTTTTCCCAGTCATTGTCATTCTCGTAGCAAACTGCGATATGTATATAAAAATTCGAGAAAGAATTTGGGAAAGAAGGACGAAAAAATAGACAGCTGCGACGTTGATGATAACTGATGCGCGCAGAAGAGCAACGATAATTTATATTTCACCTCATCAACAGCTTTCTGATAAAGCCAACATCCCGGCTGTACGTCCTTCTCCATTCCATCGTTCGTTTGCGATTTTTGGTTAGCGTGCACCGGTACGCGGAATTTCCTGCCGTGTACTTTTCAATGAATACACGCACCTCTATATTCGAAAGATATGCATGTGGATGTATAGTATAGGAATATAGTAGGGGCGCCAGGCCCGCGGCGCTGCGAAATAGAAAATTGGCCCATCCATTTCTCGTAACACTTTTCCTGCCAAGCGGGATTGCCTGAACCACGTTGAATAAATGCATGTATCTCGAAGGCATACCGTATTTCAGGCTGCTTCTTCGGGATGTACGTATTCTTCTTCGGTAGCCACGTATAGAAAGGATCGAGAAACAATGAATCAGACCCATAAGACCAAGACATCATCGATATGTATTCTTTCGTTTAATTATTCTTTCAGAGCTTTCGGTTCGTTGGTCGAATGTATGGTGTAATAGGTACGATTAAATTTAACATAATGAAGGAAGAATTTCACTGGAAGAGGAAAATCGATCATTTTTTTATCGTTGGATCGAGAGAAACGCGAGCGTTGATTCTTACGAGATGGATATTTTTTTTAAAGGAGATCGTGGTAATACAATAGTATCTCAGTAGGTTTAGTTAGCCTACTAAGTTAGGAAAACTCATTAGTTTCAAAAGGATTGACACTCGCATTTTTGTTCAACTAATCATGGAAAACTGATAAATTCTTTTCGTCAGTGAAATTGTTTGTGTTCATAGTAGAGAGAAAAGTGCAACGTAGAAGGTAAAATACTAAACGTAGAGAGCATAGTTCTTGTTTAATTAAACATTAATATGATAAGTATATAAAAAAATTAATGCAAAATACTCATTCTAATAGGTCGACGAGAATGAAACGTATCTTTATTTATTTATGTAGGTTCTATTTTTTCAATCGCGCGTGAAAGTATGAATTTGCATGAACGTCTGCAGCTTGGCTTACTTATTAGCTATTTGTCTGTTCGAAGTTATGTTGTTTAAACCTAAACGACTTGAAGTTAACGAACTTAACTAATCCAAGCACAAACTTAAAATTAAGCAATTTGACTAATCTGAACGACGAGGTGCTTTAGGATCTCTAACCAGAAGATTAATTATCTCTCTGTCTCTATTTCTCTCTGACACTCAGTTTATTGAGCTATTTGTGATCGATCGGTACATGGCGATAAGTTTCTTCGCTGTTTTCGAAGTTCGGTTATTTGGATATCGCGTTGCAAATTTATCATTCTTTATTCATTAATCACTCGGTGGTATTGTCAGGTCGATGTTGCTCGCCAGGCAAATGGAACGTCGATTATCCGGACAAGTTGACCGATAACTTGACCTAGTAACATTGATAATAATCGTATCTGTTCCATAATTCCGGCAGTAATTGTTCTTATATCTGCAGTATTAGAATTTCATGTTACGGTATGTAGACGATTAGGAATTAGGGAATCGATGTCAGGATGATCGATGTCCGAATAACCCACGTTCCATTACCATATCTGTATAGCCGAAGACGATACGATACGTGCAAGTTAGATCAATTTCTAATCATTTCTACCCTATACGTCAAAATATTGTGTGAATGTGATTATAACGATTGAATCATTAACAAGCTACAGTGAAACTCTAACTATAAGAGTGATATAGAGATCGAAATCCAGTCGTTGAAAACACTAAATTTTGACAGATGACTGATCGAGTAGACACAGCTAACTGGAGTTGATACACTGTACACATCAAACGACATATTTTGTTAAACACGTTGAATGCTGTGAAAGACATTGGTCACCGGCATCAGATTGGCGTCAGTGACGCCATATGCACCAGCAATGCTGGAATTAAATCATGTATCTAAAGTAAAGAAACTTCATATTTTTGAAATTTCGAATAGTTTTATTTAAATACCCAAAAAATGTTATTCTTGTACCAAGGTGTACGTACCTACAATGTACATACAGTAGCGTGTGAAATATGTTAATTTTTTTTCGGTTAGGCTGAGTATGCTTTTGCCTTTGATCGAAACAGGTTTATTAAACGTCGTACCGTATCATCGAGATGCGATATTTCAATACGCGTTAACACTGTGACTGCCACGCCGAAATCACACGTTTCGCTCAGGTCGCCACGGGAGTATTTTTATTATTCAAAGCATATAATTCTTGTGGGCCCAATGGACCGTTCATCTTATTGGCGGTCACGGGTGACCACCGTGGCGCCTTGTTAATAGTTAATAGCTACATATTATTGTTAAGGTATAGAGAGGATTTGAAAAAACAAATAGTTTAAATTTTATTTACAAATTATTCAGCTCTACATGTACGTTACTCTGACGGACTCGACAACCTACTCGCTTGCTTGTTTGTTTTCTTCTGATGATTCTAATCGCTTTTAACAGCTTTTAGTAATTTCTAACCGCTTTTAATCGCTTTTGTCTCAACTGAGACCTGGACGTCCTTCAACGCTCACATACACTTTCACACGTACAGTATAAATGTACCATATATTTAACAATTATAACAAGGCTTCGTTTATTTCAACGAACCATTCGCATTTGTTATTTCGTCTTAAGCAAAACGTCCAGAACACATTGTTGAGACGTGTAGAAGATATTAGTAAACAGTATTTGCTCATTCTATATACAATAGTAAGGTACGTGCACACTTCTAACTTCAATTATATGATTATAAAGCAGCTTTTGCGATTATTTTCTAAGGTGTGTTTATAATAATATTCGTAAATTACCCTTCAAAAATGTGGATCCAAACACAGTGCACCGTTAGGTCCAAGATTTGTTCTCATTTTTTCTTTTATTGATGTTCTAATAGAAATATTCTATCGTTCAATGGGGCACTTTTTATTTCAAAGTATCTTCTATTTATCGGGTATATTCAAAATTCCCTAACTGTCAATTTTCACTCAATTTTTACAATTGTAAGAAGTTCAAGCGCTCCGGTCATCGATGACCACCGTGGCGTCACAGGAGAAACCGTGGCCGGTCGTATATGACCAACGTGGCAGTCAAAGTGTTAACCCACTGAGGGGTTTCTCAACGAGTTAGTCTGAAAGTTACCTCAAATATCTATCGTTGCTTGAATTCGAAAAATGTCTGACTAGCATGTACTCTTACTACTCGTGTCTCTGGTGGAACTTTCCTATTCCTTCGCCGGTTCGTGATAAGAAACAGAGAGCCTTGTCCAACATTCGAGTTGTATGCGATAGAGAAGTGTTACAGGACACCGAGTTTGCAACTGTTTGCAAACATCTTGGTTGCGTTCGTTCGTGGAAAATCGGAGGAAGAAGTAAGAAAGTCGGTTCCGGACGCAGGAGAAAGTTTCTCTCATTATTCGAGACTCAACAAAATCCTCATTCTTGCAGTATTCGCCTATACATTGAACATGGTATAGATGAGTCAGACAAACTACTATTTCATAATGTCGTTAGCACGAAAACGTGTGGTAATCTCCTCGCTTCGGTTCGTCAGTTTAATCGATTTTACGTCTTACGAAATTTGTTCATTAACACAATTCTCTGAACTCTGTCTCTAATAGTTTCTCAGCTATTCCGGAATATATGCGCGCGTTCTCCAACTGTGACGACTGTTTTCATTCTGTACATGAGAATAATTGACGAGAGAAAAAGGTCAAATATTTTTTATATAAAACCACTTTGCCCAAAAATTTCACAATCCACAATTAACACCTTTGTTACAAATAATGCAGTCGATACGTATTTTTTAGATTATTGTATCGAATTGTTGTTTGAGCGTGAAACGCGAACCGAAAAACACGAAATTTTGATAAAATATTTACAGAATACACTTACAGAATAATGATACGATACAATAATAATTCACGTGTAAAGTTTCAGAATGTTAAATTATCCGTTAGCACCGTAGAAAATGAAAATCGAGTGCACGGAAACTGTATTAACAGTTGCAAAGTCATCCCTGATAGTACAGTTTATTAAATGATATTTTTCAAATATTTCATTCGATAACACTTTTGCATTACAAACCAATTTAACCTGTTAACGTTCGTCATAGATGTGGTACAATTAATATCCCCTGAGAATGTATTTCAGGGGATGGCGATTTATAGATGAAAGCTTTCAACGTTGCTCGTTTCTACCATGCAATTGTTTCCAATTGGTTGTAAATATATCTGACAACATTGATTTTATGTATTGCGTCGTTGCTACGGTAATGCTGATTTTTCGCAGTTTCTTGTTGAACGAAAATGGTAGAAACGCTTTGAAAATAAGCAAAATTACGGTTTACAGCGACCGTTATTCTCCAGCAAGAATAATCAGCGAATTTGTGAAATTGTCAATACGTGCGACACTTGAAATTATACCAATGTAACCCAAGTACTTTGCAAAAGGCTTTCGAGTTTGTAACGCGTTTGTAACCTATTGTCGAATAATAATGATATTCGACCAAGTTTAATGGCTTTGTTACGGCCGATTATATATCGACTTGCCAATTTTACTCGACAACCGCGATTACTCAAATTATCACGTTCGACACATCGAATACCATATAATCGATATACGATTTAACGACGTAAAAACGACAAAAAAGCAAATAAAGGGAGTAAGAAATGGTCAGATCTCGGGTAACTTGTTCGACAAAAATACTCACGTAATATACATTATACACATATACACATGATACACATAACATATATTACGTAGAAATTTTTAAACAAACCATCATTCTGTAGACTTTAAGGAATTGTAAAAGCGTAATTATAGGAAATTTGACGAAAAACCAGTGAAAGTGAAAAGAGTGCACAGAGCAAAAAATGGGAAATCCATAACTTCAAATGATCGTAAGTTTGTAACAGATGCGTGGGACGTAGAAATTCAAGCGCTGTTTTGTAAATAAAAGTGGTTATTTAAATTATACGTAAAAGATAGCTTACGAAAATATTATTTTACGATCCTGGAATATATATACTTTTATAGTCCTGGAATATTTATTCGTTAAGCATTTTGTCATTACATCTGCGATAAATAATATGTACTTTTATAATTTGTTGAGAGGTGTAAAAATAGTGTCTCGAAAATGCTTTTGACGCTACCCAAAATTTCATCATTCTGTACCATCTTGCGTTATAGAAACGAAAATATCTTCAAACAAGAAAATCGCGATGTAATGGAAACGAACCACAGAATCGGACGACCCGGTTAATTTCCCATAACGCGGTATCAGCTCGAGTTTCTGATGGGTTGCGCATTATTCGGGTGCGATATACATTTGAAAATGTAGTATATCGCCGATGATGGATTCCGCGGCTTGATCAAGGGGCGACCAGGTAAATGCATATTTAATATGCCGGTGTCGAATGGATGCCTGGTCGAATAATTATTTTCTGCACGGAGCTGACTGACGTTTACCCGGTCAAATTACCGTTATTTGCGGCCGTACAGAGGTGAGGCCGATGAAATGTAGTAACCTGGACGAAAATTAGGTGATTTTAAGCGTGCCAGAACGGAGTCACGTTTGATGTATTGCATACACAACGAATTGTCAGTCGTATCAAAGGACGCAATTCGAAACCAAAATCACCAATTTCTGTGCAATTGTATCGACGTCCATTAAACTCGCAACAACGTGTCATGTTGCAAACCTACAACGACTCACCAAAGTATTTGGAAACTTAGCATACAAAACTTTTATGTATATATATTTTGTATATATAATATATTGTATATAAATGATTGTATGAATTATATAAAATATTTAGAAATATCGTTGATACTATAATCAGACACGATCGTCAAGATTAATATCGTTAACGTTTGAAAATCACAGGGCAAGAACGTAATAAATCACATTCTTCATATTTTATAGAGGAGCAATTATAAAATTTAATATATTGTAGAATTTTATATTACCAATTTTTCTTCTTTTCATTTCAGTTTGATATTAAATGTACGTACATATATGTCATTTTCTCGAACATTTCAAAGATATTAATTGTCATAGCGATATGCCCATTGATTTGTTAAACTTGGTAGATTTCAGTTGCTCTTGAAAGGCATGTATCTTTCGATTTACTGCACTTTTGCTTTCCAACTGCGCAAATGTACTAAAATACTTCCTTCTAGCTTCTTGAAGTAGCGTCGAAATTAGAAAATCGACAGAATGAAACGTGGATATAACGTGCTTTTTCCCTGCCTGGTGCTTGCTTCAAATCAATCTCAAGATGCATATAGAGTTTGTGTAACGATATCGTTGTGTTGAGCATTCTGTATGTAAAGCTATCTATTCCGGACATATATTTGATAAAAAATCAGTGTACAAAGTCGGCTTAAACACACGATAAGCGTTTGATAAATAGTCTCGTTGAGATACATACTCGAGCTTAATACTTTGTAATTTTTACGTACATTTGCAGATTTGTTTCAAACTTTAGGAACATAATCACGATAGTCGTGTCTCGTTACAGTGCCAATGACATTTCAGAATGTTTCGTATAACGTACATACTATATTCGTAAAAAGTTGGCGCAGAATTAAAAGTTCGTACGAATACTTTGCTGAGCTATATTGCATGTACATATCGTACCATGACATAAACCATGAGGTAAAGTCGAAACGAAAAAGGGTAAAAAGGATATGCAGCGAACGGGAAACAAAAACTTTCAACGAAGGCTCCATATATTTGTCTGCATGGAACTTTTAAAAGCTTTACCATTCGAGAGGTTGAAAGCCATTATCGACCAATACGTTATCGACACGAAAGTATAATCGGTCGATCGGAAAACTGACCCGGACTAGGCTGTAACGTGGTACTTCTTAATTCCAAATCCTTTCTCTCTTTTACTTTTCTCCTTCTTTTCTCCTCCATTTTCGTCCGTGCATCGTAGGTAGCTTCGTCGATCTTTTTCTTCCTTCTTTGTTTCTCTTTCTTTCTCGCTGGGTTCCGCTCTTATACACGCATCTAGCGTTCATCTATCGAGCGCAACCAGCACGAAAAGGCCGCTACTGGAGAACTTCTGTTCGACGAACCGGTAGCCCGTCGAGTAAAGTAGAGTGCTCGGCCACGAATTTAAGTTCGATGTTCTTCGCGGAATGCTTTCCTTCTTTCCAGATGGACTGAGAGTCTGTTGTCTTGCTACTCCTACGTTTAAGCCGTCGTTACTGTTCGCTTCGTTTAAAGCTTCCGGAAAAATTGGATATCGTATAGGACGGTTTACTTCGATAAGAACGTTGCATTCTATTCAGCAAGCGAATAATAACAGGTGTTTTGTGAAACTCTCTCTTTCTTTTTTTTTTTTTTTTCGAGGATTTTCTGATAGAATGAAGTGCTATTGATCCTACGCGTCAGCTTTTGTACGGAGGAAGGTTTGAAAGGAGACGCGCGGACATCGTTAATCCGTTCGATTTCGGTTCGTTGATATCATGCATTGTTAAAATATCGGAAACAATCGGACGATTTCATATGCCACAGCTACTCGTCACTCCGTGTATTTTCTGTTTGCCTTCATAATCGTACAAAGTTTTCGAGTGGCGATCAAAGAGGAATTTAAGTCGACCTCATGAAACGCCACTCGAATTGGTAAATGGTTAATTTACAATTGACATAACGCACAACAGCGGCTCCGTGTATTCTGAACGTCTTTCTTTTTTTCTTTTTTGTGTTTTGAAAAGTTGTTTCGACAGCCAGCCAAACGACCAACAGGGCTCGCCGCTGTTGGCCCGTTTCAAAGGAAGCGAGAAATTTCTTTTTCGTTTTCTTGTAATCGCACGGTTGCTCAGTCGGTGAATTTTTACGCTGAATTTATTGCATAGCCGACTTGGACAAGTACGATCGAACAGGTAAAAAAAGCTCGTTCGCGAGCGCGGAATAATGAATTTTCAGAGGTTTGCCTACGGGTTTTGCGCGTTTCCACGAGTGGCTACTTCTCCAATGGTATAACCGATGAAAATTCATAATCGAGCAACGATCTCGCAAACGCGATACATTCGAGTTATTCTGGAAACTTGCTATTCCGTAAATAACGCGCCACTCGAGCGATCTATTCTCGGTAGATGTTACGATTTCTAATTGGATCATTAGAGCATTTAGTGGCTCTCGCCAAACGAACCGGTCATTGCGGTAGGAAAATAAACGGAAACGAGGATAGCCGCGTTTTATATCGTTTTGGCCGAATTTCATGGCGGTACCCGACTCACGTAGAACGTATCAGGAAGCTTTATGCACGACGTACGGTTCGATGAGAATGAAATAAAACGGAACGTTTATGCTTAAGTATAAAACAGCAATTCTACTCTTCCGGGCGCGAGCGTGATTCGTTTTCTTAAACGCGAACAAGATAAAAGCAATGCCACTGTATCGTTCAACCCTGCAGCTATTTCTACAGTCGATTTGATTCGAAACGAAAATTGGATACCTATTTAACGCTGAAACTACCGACCAGGAACGAATGGCTAAATATATTGTATTTTGTAAATGTTTCTGATTAAACTGCTACAGTGAAAATAAATAGATACACGTGACTATATTTTTGTCTTAATATGGGTGAAGTATATTCCAAGTAACTACGAGGATTAAGACAATCTACATTTCATTATTTGGATAAGTTTGAAGTTTCTAACGCTAAGAGCGTTTTAATTACCACGCTAAATACCTTTGTATTGACTTTTATTACTATTGCGTTGGCAACTAAGTGATTGCGGATTTTGTCATTAGGTGGTATTGACAAAATCTGCAATCACTTAGTTACCAACCTAATATTATGCGTGATAGATGGTGAATGCAAAAATAAGTGTAATCTTATTTAAGGCACGACGATAAATGCTTGTTATTGCATTACTGCTTTTAATTCTCAAATGCATAATGTTAACGCGCTTACGTTTTCTAATGTCGAAGACATAAGTAAAATAGTGGACTGTCTACGCATAAGCAATTTTTTGTTTTATAATCCTCACGTGTTATAATTCTCAGAATCAGAATTATTCGTAGCTGTGACCATCTTCTTTTATTACAAAACTGTCCATGCAATCGATTTATCGTTTTTATACAATAATTAGCTTTTAATTTTGTTGAGAATTTTGGATCTTAATAACCGAAATAATAGTATAGGAACACTAAATTTACACTTAGAATTTATATTAGAATAATTATATATTTATTTGATAAACGATTTCAAAGATATTCATCGATACGCACTTGCACGCGTCTCAAGCTGTTAACCGACCGAACAGTTTACATTCCTTTGTTTTCGAGACGCCGCGCACACATACTTCCACACGCTGATATTCACATACAAGTATTACTACTACGCATCTAATCTAGTCTATGAATTTATTTCTATGTTCTATACACGTTGTAGTTGCATAAATTTATTACATTATTATCATGTATTGTTATACTGTTTTATTTACGTAACTTGACAATTCCGACATAACGTTTATTCGGATAGTAATGAGGTTTAAAGAACAAGGAAGGAAGAATTCTATCGAACGAAACACGCAAAGATCGGAAGATCGAAAAAAATAGTGAGTTTTCTGGCGTAGTAACGCGAGGTACTTACATTTTCCCTGAAGTGCCAAGAAGTGTTAATTTGTATACCGAACCCACGAAACTGTCTTCTCTAGCAGCTTCGTCGCTAGTATATCTTCGTTGTTACCCTCGCGTGTAAGCTCGCCGTTCTTTCTACGCATTTATGATTCAGCCATATATTATTGCGCTATTATCGATTATGGGAAAGGAAGAAAGAAAAATGGAAAAACGAGAATTACTTCCAGAGAAAACGATGTTTTCGTGAAACCTTCTTCGTGCTTTCGTTCAGTTTATCCGTTCATTCCATTCGCTGCTTCTTATATCATGTACGCGCAGAGTCACGTTGTCAGCCCTGGTAATTTGAATCGGAGAAATTTCGAGATTCAGCTGGTCATTGGATTATTTCCTCGCTCCATTGCGAACCGGAGGGAAACTGCATCGATTCGTTAAATAATTCCTCGCTATGGGGACAATTAATTTCGAGACACCGAGAAGCCCGGAGCTCGTCGCTTTGTTTTGTTCGCTCGAACGGAACGGAAAGGAACGACAATTGGAATGCTTTCTTTAAGGAAGTAGAAACAATTCCATCTTTTCTCTTCTACCTCCTGCGTTTGTCTCTTTTTTCTCCTTTCTTTAAATAACGACGCTGGCAACTGGCAAAGAATTCATTGTAGAATTGGAGCGAAAACATTGTAAAGGCATAAAATATATTTTAGGGAAGATGTCCTCTCGATTCTTAACGTGGTTAGGTGAATTCTCGTGTTATTTTCGGTCATTGTTTTTATCGACGACTTATCAGGAACGTGTTATCTATCACAGAATTTCATAATTCACACACAAACACAAAATTAACAATATCAACACATTTTACTTGCAATTTTTTTCGTTCAATTTGTATTACTAAATTATACTTCTAACATCACCGTTACGAAAGAGAATTCGGAAATTTTTCTCTGAATTTTATTCATCGCCAACACTATTTTACCTATTTCTTACAATTCCATGGAATTTGAAAAGATTTAAGTATGTGCAGCTCTGTAATATAAACCATTTGGTCTAATGTCAGGTACCTTATGTGTATTATACTTGACCGCGCGTTCATGTTACACGTTGCAAGTTTGACCGATGTCCGAACACGAGTTCTTCCAACACGGATACAGGAACAAAAATAGATGTCGCGGAAAATACAGTTGATCGGTCGCGACCTGATAAGTCGGACGAGTGTACCGTGTCCGATAATATCCATATTGAATTGAATAGGCTCGTCGGTACGTGGCGAATACAGTTCTGACGCGTGACAGTGAACAGTGAATCCCTTTGGCGTAATTGAATGATAGCCAGTGAATGATATTAATGCACGAAGATTGGCACCAGAACACATTGGAATGGTCGTGGATCTGCGGCGTGGTTCGGTGGCTTTCACAAAGCGTCCGCTCGTAATCCAGCATCCGGATTTCTCGGAAAGGGTAGAGAGTATATCATACGTACGGCGGACCAGAGAGAATTATACACGGAACTCGACGTAGACGATTCGTCATTACATCTCTACAGTCGAATACCGGCCGATGATAGATGCTCGTCTCTGCACGAAGACAGTAGCCCGTGTCAGCGAACGAATTAACCGAAGTCGGTATGCGGAGCTTGCATGCAAGATTTCGAACGTGAGCTATGGCTCGCCTGTTCGAATTACACGTTTGATGGATCACTTTCATTTCCTTCGCGAACCTCGTCGATATTAGTTCTTTCGTTACACGGGCATAAAATTCTGTACGATTTATCTATGTTCCAGCGAAGAATATTATGAAACTTTTTATCAATATATTATATATTATGCGTAATACAAAAGATTTTGCGATTTCGCCAGTACCGTAACGAGAGACGACAATTGTGGTTATATTGGTCAAATTTGAAACGAATCTGAGAATGTATATAGAAGTTACGAGATGTTATCGCGAGCATATGAGCCTTGTGAAAACCACCAAACTGTTTCAACTATCAACTGTCCACTATATTAACGAATCACAATATTTAACGAGATCGTCTTTAGTATTCATTGTATTAGATTGTCGGAAAAGTGTTTTTCTTTCGCAAACGTGTTTTTTACAACAGTGCACCTTCGTATAAACGTGAAAGCAAGTCTGCGAAATGCCGCGGCGCTTATCTCGACAGAACAAAATGGATCGTACGTAATTCGACAAAATAATATAAAAGAAAAAACGTTGTGCGTCTATTGTTTCCTCATAAGGCGAAGGAAACTTTTCGGACAATCTAATATGTTTAAGACATCTACCGATGCTCTATATAAATTAATCTTTTACCAAGCGTACTTGTATAATCTTCCACTCTGGTTTTGATTCCAGATACATTGTCTGAAACTTTAAAATCCTTCCTTTCCTCGCAATTTCGAGAGCTTTTTAACGGCTCGCGCCCTTTCTTCCATTACGTCCTCAACGCGCTATTTCCCAGAAGGGAAATAGCGTGATTTCGCTGTAGGAGTGGACCAGAGTTTGAATAATTCTATGAAAAATTTTCCTGGATTTGTCTGATCACGGGAATTATTGGACGTTCATCGTCGTAATATTGTCACTTAAAACTAAGAGGTTTACTTACGACATTGTAATTCGCTATTGAGACGTATAAAATTGAAAGTACAAAGATACGTATACTATGGAAAAATCGCAGAAATACTCTTCAAGCTACGTATCGTTTAAATACTGACACGCAGATGACAAAAGCACCGAATGTGAACTGTAAAAAGTAACTATCGTCACTGACCATGTCGTAAACCTTTAACATTTAACTCGTAGAAATGCAGCATTGTTAGAATCTCTACGCAAGTACTTTAGGTTTCGATGAAATCAAACGATTAAGATCTCTGTTCGTAATCCAACAGAATCTAATTTTAATCCTATAACTGTGGCCATCGAGAATCGTTGCAGCGTATTGTCCTTCAGCGTTAAATCATCACGGTATTTAGCCAAATCCGTCGTTCTATTCCTTCAGCGAGACTAATACCACAGCACTACGTGCGCGCGTCCCATGGCATTTACGAACAGTTTAATAAGATCGGTTAGCCGCGTGGCCAAACGTGTTTCCGCACACGATACAAATTCCAGGCTGCACGTGGGATTAGAACTGATCCATCTACAGTCCGACTTAATGGTACGTGTGATTACGGGAGTATCCTGTCGGCTGATAGCTACTACCGGCAGACAGTTGCTCGCACCCACTGGTCCCGTGTATTCGATAATTGTCACCGGTAGTTTCGATGATCGGTGCCAATTATCGCGTATACGCGCTTGCAATACTGTTGGCGCGCCAACTTCGATCTCGATCGGACGAAATCGAGATTCGAGCGAGTATGATTCGAATCCGCGTCAACGACCAGCAGCGAAAAATAACTGTAGTAAAGTAAACGTTTCCATGTTGCGAGGGACGTAGCTAACTTGTTTCGATGCATAGAGGGATCGATAGAGCAATCTGCTTGATGCAGTTTGATGCTCGCGTAGATGCGTTCTCGCGTGGCCATCGAATCGACTCGATCCTGGCTTTTCGATGAAAAAAAAAAAAAAAAAAAAAAACGCCTGAACGTTCCGGAATCAACGATCGCGCACCAATGGCGGACCGTTGTTGATGACGAGCAGAAAGGTTTGGACGGGTACTGGCGTTCTTGATAGCGAAACAATTACACAGAACGCGTTTTAGTTTCGTTCGACTGTTTGGCTTTCCACGCGCATCCATATGGCTCGTTAACTCCGCTAATAGGAAAAATGCAATTTCTTCTATGTTTATCTTATTACGTTTAATCTAGTTCTCGGCGGAGATTATGGTATCCAGAGTTGCGGAAGATAGGTGGATCTAGTTGAAATCTTTGTTAGACAAAAATAGTATCGATCCTATTAAGACATTTTCCGTTGCTGAAATATGCCTACCGTTCTTCGGAGGCGGCGTACTTTCTGCGAATAAAAATTATTTGAACAGACCATTAGCCGTTTCGTTTGTCTTCCAAAATTCTATCGAAACACATAAAATTAAAAAATACAACGACTGGGTCAACAGCGATATTTGAATAGACGCAACGTGTGCGTCAGTAGCACTTACCGTGTTTATACCACCGCAAGTGCTTTCACTCGTACTTGTATATAGGTGCATCGATTTACTGAATCGTTCAAATTGTGCAAATTGTCATTATAGCGTTATCGAATAACGTTTGCCACATTATATTATACACGTAACATTATACACGTAAACTTATTGAAATTCAATCGTTCTATTCGATAGAATCAACCTGTAACGCACAATTAGCTTTTGCATGATACGACCAGTGAACAATATGTCAATAAACAAGTTTCATCGATTTCTGTGAATATCGAGGGAAATAGGATACGCAGAAAATACGGCAACATCTCTCAAAGCTTTACGAAAAGTAACGGTAGGAGGAAATGATTCTGATTAATGAGCGTACACGTATGTACGTATCATAATATATACATGAAACCGATTTTTGATCATACACGATGAATACGTATCATAACATTGACGGATACGCGCACGGTACTTGACCGCGTTCGAATTGGTATTGATTTTAATAGCACGTCGATGGTCTGCATGCAAATGAACCGATACGAGGCATTTGGTCTCACAGATGTGTAAGGAGCGAATATTAATGTGTGTGCTATTGGTCTATGGTATCGGTGGTCATTGAATGCTAGGTAAATATTATCAACACGAAAGGACGAGGACGGAGGTTATCTTCGTACAATTTTTTAAATTAGCCCAAGTGCTATCTTTTGTTACGTACAAATTTAACTGTAATTTATACCGTCCAGTAAAATTATACTATCTTTTAACGCTAGAATTATTAAATTTATCAAAGCTTTTTTTTTGCTTGCAATTATTAAGAACATCCGCACAGCGGTTCACAGAAGTAGTCTTCAAATTTATTTTTTAAATTCCCAAGAACCTTGAACGATTGAAATTTTTTATTCATTTTTGATTTTACTCATACTCTTATCTCTATTTAAAATATACATTGCATTAACTAAGCTTATTCCATATAGAAGGTACATTTTATTTATGTTGTATTGCATATACTGTATGAAATAACAGAGATTAATTCAACGAATTTTGAGATTTTCTCAAAATTCAATAAAAGCTTTCTTCTCCTTGCAACTATTAAGAACATCCGCACAGCGGTTCACAGAAGTAGCCTTCAAATTTATTTTTTAAATTCCCAAGAACCTTGAACGATTGAAATTTTTTATTCATTTTTGATTTTACTCATATTCTTATCTCTATTTAAAATATACATTGCATTAACTAAGCTTATTCCATATAGAAGGTACATTTTATTTATGTTGTATTGCATATACTGTATGAAATAACAGAGATTAATTCAACGAATTTTGAGATTTTCTCAAAATTCAATAAAAGCTTTCTTCTCCTTGCAACTATTAAGAACATCCGCACAGCGGTTCACAGAAGTAGCCTTCAAATTTATTTTTTAAATTCCCAAGAACCTTGAACGATTGAAATTTTTTATTCATTTTTGATTTTACTCATATTCTTATCTCTATTTAAAATATACATTGCATTAACTAAGCTTATTCCATATAGAAGGTACATTTTATTTATGTTGTATTGCATATACTGTATGGAATAACAAAGATTAATTCGACGTACATTATCATTGATAAGAATTTTCAGATTTATATCGTACAAAAATATCGATTGTCTAAAGTCTTGAAAAATTAACGCTATTCACGCAATTACCGTTAACTCTTATCGAGTTTGAAATATAATTATACACATCATACCCACCTCGTTCTCAGCATATAATTTTAATCATAATTGTCGCTTATACACGGTATACTTAGACCAATATTAGGAACTAATTATTCTAGCGTTAATGTCACCGTGACACGGTAGAATTTGTCGTAAGGTAAGTGAAATTCCAGCTTTTACGGTAGCAACGCTTAGTTTCACTATGATATTCAACGTTTCTGCTTTACTGTCTTACGCGTATATTAACGTATGAGTGGAATGCATCTGTGAATGCATTCTATTTACCGGATATTCCGCGCGCTACGTATAACATGGTATATGGTCAGATCGTGTGCTCGATATTGTGCTGCTGATGCTTGAAATGCAAGGAAGACGTTGCAGAGGGTTGGTGTCAGGTATCAACTGTGTTTGTCCACGACATTGTTCAAAGTGCTTACGATTCTGACTAACGCGTTCCCTTTCTTCTCGGTTTTTCCACGTCCGTGTAAATTTTTCCAGACCAACATCAAAAATCGATACTATCGACCAGACCTTATCAGTTTGTTCTAAATACTCTTCATCTCGTTTCATTCTTGTTCTTCGTAGATAATTAATATTCTATGTAATATTTCTGATATTAATCGTTAGACCGTAAACCTTTTTAAACGTGGGACTTTCATGTCCGATGTATCTTTTGGTAGATAATATTTGTTAAAAAAATCCAGAAAGATTCGTATAAAATCTTCAAACATTCTAAATTAACGTTATCATGAAATCTTTGTCAAATAAGTCTTTTTAGCCGGGGGAAAAATGGTTTTCCACCTATTACCTTGCGAGAAATTCAAGCCGGTCGAAATATCCCGGGCATGAAATACCCATCTTTACAATTCAAACTTTAGTTATAATTGGATGGACTAGGTCATCTTTATTTTAACCTTTTATTTCCCGCAAATGAAATTGTTTTGAAGATGGATTAATGACTAAATTTTCTCGATGTATCTTACGAGTATTATTAAGCAACAAATATTATATAAACATATAATCTTCGAGCCTCGTTAACAAATTATAATATAAAAATGAAATGAAAATAAATGCTTCGATCTGCAACATCGTTGTATATCAAAGAAGAAAGATATACCAAACAAGCGTTGATACAATGTGGCAACAATACGTTTCTCCGAATCTTTCACAAACGTTGTAGAACTATGATTTTTGCAAGACGTTCGTCGCATACTCCTCTTACTATGTCGCACATCGTGCTACTTGATCCGAACGCAATTTCCAACTTCGTTACCTTCCAAATAATCCACGCTGAACCTGAATTTCAATTCTTCTTCTTCTTTCGCCCATCCGTGTACTCTTCTCTTTCTTTCTTCCCTCCACAGCGTACAAGCGCTCCCAGCCGAACCGGAAAAAAATCTGGAATTGTTGTTTTGAAGTTCAGCGTACAAATCCCATCTCCGCCGATGCTCTTTTTCATAGAACGCGTGTATAGAATATTTGAGAGAGACACAAGGAACAGCAGGAACAGAAAAAGAGAGACAGACTCTTTCGTTGTACTTGTGGTTCTCGTGTAGAAATTTCGTTCCATACCTTTCGACTGTGCGTCCGGTTACCGATGCGTAGCGCGAACGTGTACGGTGTATGTCACTACAATCGCACGATACACGCACAGCCTGTGCGTGAATCGACTTTGGTCGCAACGCGTTCTCGGTGTACCGCTCACCGCCCGACAACCACGCAAACGTGGAAAATAGTTTCCAGGAATCCAGTGCACCCGTTGTCCTGGTCATGTACTCTCTTATATCCAGAATTCGCTGTATTCTATAATACGTCTGCGCACAAATTCGTCTAATTTTTTCTTTTTCCGCCGCTTCCATACCTCTCTTTCCGGTCGACGAGGCGCGCGGCTCGTTGAAATAGGTTAATTATGAAAATCGTGAAAGCTCCTCCCTCCTTTCTCTCTCTCTCTCTCTCTCTTTCCTTCTTCCCTTCCACCCCTTAGTCACAGCCTCTGCCGCTTCGCAAAAACGTGGAATTTCAAATTTTTGTTCCGCCGTCTGTTTCTTCTCTTTTCGATCCTTTGAAAGCCAAAGGATGGGCAGGGGAGACGTAACGTTTTCTTGCGCGTTTGCGTTTTACAGTCGTTACAAGTTTTGACGTCAATGCGCTTAATGTAACCCGCATTGTTCCACGGACTGTGCCGGGAAGATTCTGTTCCTCCAACGTTTGCCGCATAATCGTACATACCTACGTATGTACACGTTATGCCCACGTGTGCTTAGAGGCTTTAAACGCGCGTGCGCCTCCTACCCTGCGTCGTATTGTGGTTGTATCGTGTTCTCGGTGGACCGCTTGGCACCTGGATGGTATGCAGACACGGAAAATAGTTACCGCGTATTCGTTGGCGCTGGCCATTCTTTACAGCATGTTCTGGGTGCCCCGCGTTAATGCTTCGAACGAATGAAGGAATTTATAGTAAAAGGGAAAGATCATTTTTATGTATATTAGGGTTGACTCGTCTGAAGTAGCTTCGTAAATTGAACGAAAATTATGTGTTAATTGAACGAAATTTTAGATTCTATTTATATTACATTTGCGATTGCGATGTTTTTTTTATAAGTTTGTCTTATAATATATCGTTGTGAAGTAGGTTTTACTTAAGCTTCGTTCAACGTAGTCGAGTTACTTGAATTATAACGATTCATATCATTCGTTACAAATTCACACGATATCAAGTTAAACATGTTGTTTTGTGTAAATACGAATTACACATAGCTTTGTAAATTCATTCTATTCGTAAAGGAATAAAAGCCTATAGGTTGCGCGTAGCCGAAAATATTGATTAATCAAGTAGTTCAAGTAGTATTCGATCGCTAAAAAGCGTGCTGGAAAGAAAATAAAGCTTCCAGATGCTTAATTATGGGAAATATCAGCTCGTTACACACGTGTATTTCGTGAATTTTCCAACTTAATTTTCTCAAAAATGGAACCTTAAACCAAAACGCTTAGTTGTACATTTTCAACCTGATTCTGCGCATGGAGTAATCTTTCGTCGATTGACTATTCTTGTCTAGTTGAGATTAGGCAAATTCACGCGTACATGACTATCGAACTCCAATTCCTAAAAGGTAACCTCCGATGTAATTTTTCTATCCTGGACTTTTATTATAAAATTTTATTTTAAACCACAGAATTTTCTTGATTTCTATTTCACGAATTCAGCTACGTATTCTATAGCTTTTAGAACTACCGTTTATTTAATTCTTATTTTTATAAACATTACATTCTTCCTGTGCATAAATCATGTCCTTCTTAAATTCGAAAGAGCGTGATAATCCCATTATATCATCGATTAATTAAAATTAAATTGCAATAAAGCTCAAACCAAAACACACGACCTTTCTTACATCCTATTCAAAGCCGAATCAGCCATAAAACGAACTTACTGCAAATTCACGTTGGTCCTTCGTACGATCGTGGCTTTCGAGTGTCTGTACTAAGCAAATTAATGTCTGACCAACGAGTACCGTTGGAAACGATCAGCGGTTTCACGCGATGTGATCGTTACGCAATCCGCGTATTATTTCCGGGATATCGGGAATTTGCTGTACTCGATGCTGAACATGTCACGTCTCTTCTTGTCATGAAAACGTTGATAGTTTCTTCGATCTGATTCTGTGGTATAAACGTCACGGTGTGACTCGTTCGTTTACTTTGGTCTGACTACTTTGGTCGCAGAAACATATTAGGTCGTCCGAAAAGTTTCTTTCGTTTTATAAGGAAATAATGGATGCACGACATTTTCCGTTTCATATTATTTTATCGAATTACGTATGATCTATTTTGTTCTATCAAGATAAAGATTACAACGTTCTACAGATTAGGTCGAATGTTTGTATAAAGATGCATCGTTGTAAAAGACGTGTCCGGAAACTTTTGGACACTTTTCGGACAAACTAATATCTAAATACGTACAAGTATTCTCTTAAATTCTGTTCATAATCGCTCATAAATATTAAGATTACGTATAAAATAAAATATAACGCGATAATTAATTGAAATTGCCAAGTAATTAATTGGCCGCAATTTTATACTTGAAAAGGGTAAGAATCTAAAATACCTGGTAAAAGGTATTTTAAATATCTCGAAATACAAAGAATTATGAAAACTATCCACCTTCTTTTTCTGAAAGATTCCTAATACGTGTGAAAGAGGTGCACATTTAAAATAAACACGATTAAAGGGAAAGGAATCGGCACAGAACCACATTTTTGGGTCAAGATACGTCGACCTTCGAGCGATTCCTATGGCGATCACCTAAATCCACTAACCAAGAGCTTTCCTAATTTCCAGTCAAGGCCATTGCAGAAATTCCCCTTTCCATTTATCGGCATTGTTCGTGGTAGAAATCAACAGCCGTTTCCCTGAATTTTTCGCGGTATAAATCGTTGCTGCGGAAAGCCAATATTATTCGGTGAAATTATAAAGAAGCATTGATTAAATAATCGATCGACTGAGAGTGGAGGCAGAAGGGGAGGTTTATAAATCACGCGACACTGAATTCGCAACGATTGAATTAATAACAATCCGCATTGCATTATCCACGCTACGCCTGTTAACGAGAACGTCTACGCGGTTTATTTGCAAAAACGAATTCCCACTCGCAATTACGTGATTTCTTAGTGCGCTTTGATTATCGCAGCGTACGAGTTCCCAAGCTACAAATATCATAAATGTTTCACAACATCTTTATCGTTGATACCACGTAATAACAGAGGGAAGTTTCACTTCAAATTTACGTACGATATCTCTCACGGTATCGTCTTTACTTCCGCCTCTTTCTCTCTCTACTCTCTCTCTCTCTCATTCTCTATTTTTCTACATTTTTCTTTCCGCTACGTTTTCCAATATCGCGTATCGAACGACAAGAATTCCTTTTAGTCGTTGTAAAATCGAAACGATGGCGCACACGTTCGAGGAACTCGAGCGCTCTTTTCATTTATTTACGTCCTTTTTGTCTCGTGCGCCGCTCCAGGGAAGCTCTAATCGAAACTATTTGCTCATTCCCCGCCTACAATGTCGTACCGTGTTTAAAACTGCACGAGCTTAGAATTTCTAGCAACTGGATTCCCAAGTTTCTCCAATTTCAATTACGAAATAATTCTTTAGCTACGTTATCGAACCATAGTACATAGAACTGCGGTTATACATCGCGGTTTTGTCGTTTCTGTGCCTGTAACTTCAGAATTTGTGTTATACCATACACTTCAATCAGGCTTCTTTTATCTGGCAATGGCGATCGACGTAAGCTCGCGCGACCATGGCGTTGCATCTAATATAAAGCAATAAAATGTTCGTCATAGACGCGTATGTATGTCATAAAAAAGGAGACGCGTGTTGGATAAATCGATAAGCTGCTGTTGCGGAAACGGGTTTCCTCTGGTAGCCGATGTCGTTGGAAATTCGTTCGAATGTCTGCTCCTTTATAGTTTACTTTTATGTCAATAACAAACACAGACTTCGTAACAACGTGTAATTTATGTATTTGTAAAGAATATAATGTAATAGATAATAATGTTAATAGATACTAGGATACATACTGGCCTCGTATAAAATAGTAAAATATAGTAGATTATGAGGAAAACAATTTTCTATTCGTATAATATGCATGACTTTAACAGTTCCAATAATTTCTCAGCGATTACACGGGTTTATCTAATTTTTCGTAACGATTGCACTGAACACGGCTGTACTTACGTATTCACGAATTTCCATGTTCGTTTCAGATAGCCCGGATTAAATAGCTTTCCATATTTACCGCGACATTACGAGGATAAAATTACCAATTACCGTGGGATTATTCGGTGGTGTGTTATCGATAGAAAATTAGTTTGCTCTTTCGCGGAGGTGGTAACGATTGCGTCGCCGATGACGACGCAACAAGGAGTCAAGGAAACGCTTATCGCCGAAACGGTGACGCGTGCAACAATGACGACGCGTGCAACTATGCCGGCGCGTTACGATCGATCCCTCGGACTCAAGCTGAGTTGGGATAACGAAAAGTAGCAAGGAGGGGAAGGTTGCAGGATTTTCTGAATTTCCGCGGCATTTTCTCGCATTTCCTTGAAGCGTCAGCGAAGCTTTTCCTGCGCCAGCAGGTTTTCAGTCCGCGGAGCGAGCTCCATACAGGGATTCGGGTCAGCCACAGCCCAGCCGTACTATCGGTCTTTTGCTCTCTCTCTCTCTCTCTCTCTCTCTCTTTCTTTCTCTCTCTCTCTTTCTTTCTCTCTTTCGGTTCTTCCTCTCTTTGGCCGCGTTCCTTGTCTGTCTTGCTAATATTTGAACACAATTAATCCGAGCTTATGGCCGCTTGCTTTGCTCCATCCGCATTCGTTCATCCACTACATTGAAAGCACGGCTTATTACTGCAGATTTCATTCTCTAGCCCTTTTATTTTTCCTTTTTGACTTTTTGTTTCGATTTGAACAACTTCGACTGAAACCGCGTTGTTAGACACAATTTTTTGGTTGAAAATATTTAAAGAATACGATAAGTCGAGCTTCTTACAGGGTTCAGTAGGTTATCGATCAATCTTATGTTACTAAGATTGTCCTTTTATTTGGTTTTGGAGTTTAACATATATCTTTCCGTAATTTTTACAAAACTTTATCAACTTATCAACTGTTTTTAAGATGTTTATATCTTTCGACTTAACAGATTATTCGCACTCTCGACTATGTCACATTGAAATACTATCTTTTAGTCACTAAATGACATCGAAATCAGAAACTTAACAAAGATACATCTGTCATATTGTTCTGTCGCCATCCTCGACGAGAAATATCTCGTGCTGATTCGTCGACTGCTATATTGTGGTTGTTACGTTCGATGAAAAGATGACGTGCACGGTGGTTGGTAATTACATCGCGCTAAGTTATTGAATGTGTAACAAGTTTATTCATAGAAAGCTGCGATTAATTATGAAAGTCCATTAAATTCTATCATTCGCTGAGGGCGGTAGCCCATAGGTTGAAAGCGAATTGATGAATTCCAAATGAAATGAAAATCCTCTTCTTGGATTTAGCGATCGATGAATGCTGTTTCAGCAACGAAAATCAAAAAGTGTATTTCTTTCGTATTGAAGCCAAAGGATCGAATTAATTAATAAATCATACATTGAACGCGCGGTGATCGATAATGGAAATTTCGTTGAATGTCCATTTCCAGTACCGCTCATTTGAATATCGAGAATATTCTTCGAAGTTTGCTTAATTTCTCTAAGAGAATCGATACTATTTACCGAGTTTCACGTCGTCCTTTTCGATAACATAAAATCAAACAAGACATTGTAAGATTTCTCCGATTTTTATGACAGTACTCTTGAATGTATGTTAAATTAAATTAATGCAAATGCAAACTTTCAATACTTCGTTATGTCTTTACTAAAAATAAACGATTATATACATATTTATTTTAATCAATTTTATATACAATAAACATCGTTGATTAAGGAAATGAAAATTTCTCATTAAAGACCGTTTAGAGTGAGTTTATTTAAAAATATCGTCATAACTTGGCTTACTTTTGTAGATGCTAACATCTCATCGCGTATCCATTAAACCAAAAAATATTGTGTTGGCAACTAAGTGATTGCGGATTTTGTCATTAGGTGATATTGACAAAATCCGCAATCACTTAGTTGCCAACCCAATACAATTAATATTTATTAAAATAAATATATGTCAGGGTAACGTTGGAAGTCGGGGCGTGTAATGAATCTTCTTGTGAGTTGGCCATCGTGGTAACATCTCACCGTGTATCTATCTAACCAGAAAATATTGTGTTGGCAACTAAGTGATTGCGGATTTTGTCAATACCACCTAATGACAAAATCCGCAATCACATAGTTGCCAACCCAATACAATCAGTATTTATCAACACGTAAGTTCTTACTTCTGATTCTCTGATTAAATCGCATCCTATTGATGATCACGGGAGAAGAACACTAAAGGTACGTTTTTCTTCATCACTTTAATACCACTTCAGTACTGAAAGAAAATGTTTTAATATAAAATAGCTAAAAGATCCTATCAAACCTAGAGATATGAAGCGTCGAAGAAGCCACAGATACAGCTATTAAGATGAACGATATTTTGATACGTATTATGACAAGCAATATTTCCAAAGTTATGAAGAGAATGAAGAGAGGCATGTTTAAGTACATGTCAATCATTACAGATACATGTTACAAAATCAAAGGAAAGAACAATTTTATTAATGTTGAGGTTATTAGATGTATGAACAAAGGAACGCGCGGATAAATTGTAAAGTAGAAAATATATTTTAATACAGAAGTGTAAGTACAAGTAGGAATATAATTTGAGCTGATCCAGATCCGCACGCTAGCAGTGTTACCCTATGACTGAAAGTCCTGAAGTCATCGTCGCCTGTCTACTGTTTATGGTCTGCCTTTTGTCTATACGCTGTCGATGGCTTCGGTGCTTGAGAAAACTAAAAAGACCAGATGTAGAGTTTTCTTAAAAGTGGTGACCACTTCAACAATTAATATAGAATTAACTGATGTAAGTGCACTGAAATTTAAAACTGCTGCTCTCTGAAAAATAAAAAATCTCACATACCATACCCTTCACCTGTAATCTTCAAATAACCAAGTGTCCAAATATTTATAAGCAACAAAGTAGACATATTATTCGCGCGTTATAAACAACCGAGATTCTTTAATCACTTTCTCAATTTATTCCGACGGAAATCGAAACGTTTACCAAATTTCCGAGTCATCTTGGTGGCGGATACGGAAAATTCGCGAGAAACGGTGGATTCGTCGGCCGTTTTTCAACGCGAACGAAGTCGAGACGAAGCCATTGTCCGGTCGGCGGTGCGCATCCAGCCGAATCGGCGTTACCGAAAATATTTGAATGTGAATATAGCGTGGATGCATATCGCGATTCCGAAAATATAATTCAGAAACCATTTCAACAATGGGAAGGGTGCTGGTACCCGGCCGTTTTATCTGTTATGTAAATCGATGCAAAATAGTGGCGGTGTGCCGTGGTCTGACGCAGATGTGTACGCGGACTAGCCAGTCGTATGCCATTATGCTCGACATCTCGCAGCCTTTCGAGTTAAGATACGTATATCATTTTTGGTTTAACAGATCGGTTTGTTTGTAGCCGTTCCGTAGCTGTAACGAACTATCGTGTCGATTTTATGATTTCAATATTTCTAAAAGTATCAAATGTCCTTGCGTGCAGATGTAACAGCGAGTTCGAAGAGCGTCTGTACGTTGACAATACGAGTCCAAGTATTAGGTTGTCCGAAAAGTTTCTTTCGTTTTACGAGGAACGTTTTTTGTTTTATATTATTCTTGTCCAATTACGTTCCATCCATTTTGTTCTGTCGAAATAAACGTCATTTCACAGACTTGGTTTCACGTTTGTATGAAAGTGCACTGTTGTAAAAAACACGTTTGCTAAAGAAAGACACTTTTCGGACAACCTAATATAAAGTTTAACATAATCGAAAGGTATTTTTATGGGACTCGAAAGAAAAGAAAGATTACGCACCCATATAACATTATATTACGCAAAACCTAACGTAATTCTATATTATGTAACGCTCATAATTACAACCATAAACATTTGTTTTTTTTTTTGTTTCACTTTTCTTTTATATAATCATTAAGTGATTCGTACCAACATTTTGATATTAAGAAACGTAGCTACAGTATACTGTTTCATGTTTTTAAAAGTAATACACAGAAGTAATATGACAATGAGAAGATTAATAAAAATATAGAATATATCTGTATTATCTATATAGAGTAGAATTTTATGTGTATCGGTTGTATATAATGAATAATTATATCGACAAACATAGAACGTTTGTAAGAATCATTAGAGTAAATAGATAATCCTTGAAGACAATTTACGGAAGAGAAGAATTAAGAAGATTTATTTCTTCGCACTTTAATGAATAATTTAGTTGTAGAATTTAAGATTTAACACGCTTCACGATGCAGCATTTGAATCAGAATTCGGGACAAAGATAAAAACATGCATATAATATGAATGCCTGTATAGGTTTTCCTGAAACTTGATATCAGGGGATTCGAGGCGAAGAAAAGTCTGTTTATCAAGTCTGTGCTACTATTTTCCCTATTTCCCAGTACAGTTGAAATACCTTGAATATTTATTTCTTTGTTTAACCACACACGATGACGTGCAAGTAAATAACGCCGATACCGGGAACAATGTTTCCATTTTTTTGTAAGTGTAATGCAAAAATTATTTATCCTTCCTTCCGTTTCGTTAGATAGTGCGCTGACATTTACCAAAGAACAGAGTTTAACTCTAAATATTTTCTTGGAAGAAGCGTGGTCGGAAATCCGCCCATGAACCAAGTCGCGGTCACAAATGGATTTCACTAAAAAGAACAACGAGTGTAACAGTTTGTAGCAGAAAAAGATTACATAGCAACGTAATACAACACCTTGTTGGCACAGAGCGATCAAAATTACAGTATGGTTTGAATAGCTTTTTTGAAATTTCTTCCTGAAGACAGAAAGGAATCTTTAAATTGGACATTAAACTTAAACATATCCTTGCCCAAATTCTCCACGTTTAACCTATGAAAGACACTGTTTAACAAGAATTAACAAATAAAAATGTACAATGAATAACTGAATTAATTTTCAAGCGATTAGGGTTTGACGTACGATCGATTTCTATAAAAACACATTTATATTGCTTACTTACAGACTAATGACATCATCGAATAACAAGATCAGAATCGAACAATAATTATTTCGATTTTTATTTATTTCGATTTTTATTTATTCCGATTTTTATTTATTCCGATTTCCACAGCACGCTGCACAGTGAGTTCGTTACGAAGATCGTCAAATATGCTCGTTTTCATCCAAGCGGCTGTATCTAACTTGGAACTGTACCTCAACTTGTTTTCCTTCCTACCTCACCCGATACAGACGCGATTTTACGAACGACGACCAGCTCGTTGGGAATATCGTATTTACCGATGCTACGGTATCCCGTTAAAGAGAAAATGCGAAACTACTTTGACAATACGTAATAACATCGAGGGGGAAACAATGGCTGCCTTTATAGCGAAACGTATCGATGGCGGATAATGCAACACTCGACAGTATTTAGAATTTAACAAACGCCATTCGATCGATCCAGCTTCTCGATATTTAACCTGGTAATTTGAACAAATAACGGTCTACGTTCGCTTGTCGGCATTGTGCTCGAACGTTTTAATGTGTCGCATAATAGAGGGTTGATTTATTCGCGGTTCTGGTCGTGCAGCAAAAGTAAATCTTTAAAAATAGCTCTCGTTTCGTTCGTCGTTCGCAAGTGTTTCGTGATGAATATAGCTACAGGTGTCATGGTCCTCGATGAATTGTCAAGTCTGTTTTTGTTTCAATTGTTTATTTAACAGATCGGTTAACTCTGCAAAACGAAAGAGTAGAGAAACTCGACGAAGTCGTATAATATAAATAAGCGTCAATTAGGTGCTTCGCCAAGTAAAATTTCAAAACGTGAACCACTTGGCTCTGTAAAAACGACTGGCATCAAACTTTTATTGATTCTGCAATTACTAGAAACATGTAACTGCTTTCGATTCTACTTTTATTGAGACATAAATATGGTTACATGTACTTTGTTATTTTCTTCATATCGCTTTAATTCTAAATAAACATGTACAATATATTTACGTATATATTAAAATTGTATAGTGTTAATTGGATAATATAACGTGTAGCGATATGTAGCGACATACAGCGATGTTTTCCAGCAGATTTGGAACATCACATTAGAGTATTATTTGAAATCCCCAAATCTATATACACATTTTCATTTAATATGATAATATAATAGATAGTAACATGTACATAATTTCGATGGACGTAACGATGGGTCGATCATGACTAGTGATATTTTCTATTACATTTACAATATTATATTAGGATATTACTCGAAACTCTCGAATGTCTCTACCGATTTAATACGACAATACGGATTTAATCGTAATATGATTCGATTGACCACGACTATAATAATTCCCATTACATTTGAAACATTAATTAACAATCCTCGAGTCTTTCATTTAATACACTTCTCATTTAATGCAGTGATATAACAGAACGTAATACAAAGTATGGGTACCTATAAATAATAAATTTATTGCAACTTTGGTCGTATGTCCTATAATATTTGAAATATCATATCGAGGCTACCTGTTTATCGTCATTTATATTTAATGTTAGGTTGTCCGAAAAGTTTCTTTCGTTTTATAAAATGATAATAGATGAACAACAATTTCTGTTTTATATTATTTTATCGAATTAGGTATCCACTTCGTTATATTTCTATTATTATGCTCGTGCATAATTCGATAAACTAATATAAAACAGAAAACATTGTGCGTCTATTATTTGCTTATAAAACGAAAGAAACTTTTCGGACGACCTAATATCTTCGTTTTGAAATTTTCTAAATAAGAAACAGTTAAGCGTGACCGAATAACGAAGAAATTGAGATACAAAAGATAAAAGCTCCATTATATGCGACGCACGAAATAACTGTTAATAGCAAAGTAGGTGTCTCGATGGTAGACGTTCGATGGCGTCTACCGTTTCTACGACTGCCCATACTTTTTCGTTTCCCCATCTTCTGCTCGAAAATCGTAGCGAACAAACGAGAGCAACCTGGGGGCTGTGGCAATCAGGAAGGTTTTTCTACGATCTCGTTGATTCTCCTTTTCTTCCCTCCTACTTCTTCCTGCATTAGCTATTTCCTTTCTTTTCTTGCAGCAGCTGCAACCACGCAATCGTACAGTCCCGCACCTCCTTGTCCCATCGCTATCTGATGGCCCGTGCTAAATCGCCCATTACCCAATTGCCATGGTGTATGTACCGTACATATGTAGATACGCGTATGTAGTACTTCCACACACGTGATTTCAGATTGTGTGGGTGTACCAGATACGCTGAGGCGTTCGAATCTGCACGCTTCGATCTTTTCTATATTTTTCCCTTTTTGTTGTTATCGTCTGTATACTAGGTACGCGTGCCTTAGATTAAATTGAGATTCGTCTATATATAGAGCGACCAATTTTAATCCATCGACTACCAATTCTTCAGTTTTTAAATCATTATTCTTCTATAGATTTTCTATGATGTTCGATGAATCTAATAAAAATTCGTGCATAATAGGCTGGCTCACGTTTAATTGGATTCTGCGTATATAATATTAATTTACTTATTAATTACTAGTTTCTTTCTCCGCGAATTTATTATATAATGCTGTAGATTTTTAACAATAAATTTAAATATAGTAGTAGTATAGTAGTATTTAGTTGTCAGTTATAGATTTATTTTGAGATCATCGTATGAAATTTATACAAATTGTATTCTACGTAATATCTGTCTATCTCGAAAATAAGAATCGCTGTACACACGTAATTTTTTTTTTGTAAAACATACAGAATTGATATTCTTAGATTTTTTGGCAAGCATACTGAATTGAATTTCTTGAATTTCTTATGGAAAGCATACTGAATTAAGAAAGTTCGATAGAAGAGAAGTTGGAAACGTTATTAGAATTTCATGTGGATGCATGGAAAGTTGGTTGGCGGAGATGTTAAGCTTCCTTTAAGATGGTCTTATTATTTTAAATAGAATCTATATTTTCCTTTTTAATGCGAGGGGAGGTAGAGGCGAAACGGGTCTAACCGTGCTTTACATATTTTATTGAGAATTTCGAAATACGTTACATTCGTTTCATATTCTGACGCATCACACAGAATATTACGTTTTCTAGTTGATAGAAATTTTTCAAGTAACTTACATACATATCATACTTCACAATTGAACGCACTTGTATTCTTCTCTTCAAGAAATTATTAAAAAATATACAAATAATTTCAAAATCTCGAAATTGTTTCTATATCGATTTTTCTTTCGTGAAACATCAACAACTCTTTCAATTTTCAATCTCATTCGATCCTTATACGTTCAATCCCAGTTACACGCGAATGAGTCAATAATTATTCGAAATTTATTTCTAAAATTTATCAGTGCACTGTCGTATGAAAGGATAATATTCCAGCAAGTGCTTGCAGTTCTTCGTATGATACGATTCAAAACGTAACACGGTGTATGTGTTTTTTCTTTTTTTTTTATAACGTTTATTGTCCAAGAAGATGTGTATTACATATGTATATTATTGCAATGTTAATAAACAATGAATTTCGGTTGTGGGGTGGTCTAGGCAAAAGTACCGATACGTGACGGTACGACATAGCCATATAATATTATGTGTGTCGGAATTACATTTTTTTTTAGCGTTATAATTTATAATTGGATTTAAGTCGCTGTAGAGCGGTGCTTATATACTATATTGTTTCTTTCTTCCCGTCTCTGTCCTGAAAACCTGGTGGCAAAAATAGGGCAGTTCGGTAAACACGGCGTATGTGTACGATACACGGAATGACTTTTGCCTTTCGCTCTTTTCACCTTTCTTTCTACGTCTTCTCCTCTTCCTACCTTGCTTTGAGCCTCTTTCAGTCTTCGTCACGCTATGGTGTTCGCGACGTCGCGACGTGGACGTTCCACCGGTTCGACCGTATCGCTCGGTTTATACCACGATGTCGTAAATTAAACTCTTTTTCTCTTTCCTCTGCCTTTTCTACAATCCCCGCTGTTTCTTGGCCGTTTTCACGGAAAAGTAGTTGTTCGATTGTGGTATGACATGGTTTTCGGATTACACACACGTCGCGTCGAACTCGTTTCGTTGGGAAAATCACGTAATCCATAAACCATGCACCTTTCTTCCTAATTAATTCTTAAGCTCTTCGTTTCATTACGATACGAACTAATCGAGTAGCAGAATCTCAGTAATTTCACGTCGGATATTTACGCCACTATTCATGAAAATATTAATTACAGTATTTAACGCACGTAGTGATCATTCTGGTGGCCGCGAATTTCCTACATATTTTTCTGCCAACTTAGATTAACCAATAGGTACACGTTAATATCGTTAGAAAATTACAGACAAACGGGTAGAAATGAATTAGAATTTAATTACAAGAACTGAGAAAGCATCCGATGATGGTAAAAATCCTTGCCCAATCCATCGACTAGAAATCAATTTTCATATTCGTTCTAACGAATATATTTAAAAATCCAGAGAATTGGTATAATGTACGAACATATATAAAATATTCGAAGTAGAATATTCGTCATAATTTTTTGCAGACAAAATAAATTACTAGGTACAACTCATTTCTTTCAACCCAGTTCTATTCATAAAAATATGAAATCGCATTAAACTTCACAGTCTAGTTATATCAAACATTTTTGTTACATGTTGGACTCTCTTTCATGCTTGAAACAGGTATACCATACTGAAAAATGTTAAACGTATATTAATACGAAGTATAGTGGTGAAAATACGCGAGTGTTCGGGAAAGCGATAATTTATTTGAAAATTTTCACGCGTTCGACAGTTTGTTATCCTAAATTATGGTCACTGCGAGTCAAAATGTGGGAACAACGTTTTTTGCGAAAGTGGATGATATTTTCTTGCTGGACGATGGATTATTTCCGCGACGTTCTTACGTTACTCGATCTCCATCGGGACGAAGTGTTCATTTCCAATCAAGTTATCACTGAGTAAATATTTGATGCCGTGTGTGTGGTGCACGATATTGTACTCTTGCACATTGTTCGGTGAACCGTCTGGGACTACGCTTGATTACAATGGCCCTTGGTTGTATTGGCTGTCGAAACTTTGATCGATCGTTACTTCGATGGATTTTGCGTTTCTCGGGTAATGGAGTTGCATTTCGAATGGACAGACGTACTTGAACATCGACTAGAATTATTGCGACCAAGTAACTACTTGTTCCAAAAATTCCAAAGCGTAACGCTGGCGCGCTGCATAGAGGGTTAATCCCGACGACGGAATTTCCTATGTCGATTGAATAGAGAAGAAAATGAAACGAAAAGGAAAAGTTAGGAAGAAAAGTAGAAAGGAGAAGTAAACGAGAGGAAGAGAAACAGAAAGGAAGAAAACAGATGGGAGAAAAGAAGTTACGAGGTTACAAAAATATAGTGCCATTTAGAAAGATAGATATAACATAAGAATTAACAACCACCAAAACCCACAGTTACTCAATTACTTTACACGACGGATCAGATCCGAAGGGCTAAAAAGACATTACTCTCTAGATTTAAACATTAGATTCAGCTAGAATCAAACATACGATAATCACTTATTATTCACGTTATAGTAATTGATTGTAAACTACTTCCAAATAAAAGAAAATTTAGGAAGATAAGGAAATCTTGTTTACATTAATTAGAATATTAATTATTATAATTATGAATTATTATAGAACAGTTTTTGGCCAACTTTCCCATCTATTTTTCTTAATCCGTCCTATTTCTATATACGTATTTGGCTACTGCATTTTCATTTTGTATAATTTTGGTATAATTTGACCGAAAATAGTAAATACGCGTTTAAATGCTATCGCATAGGCACAGTTCAAAACGCGTACCGTTCGTTTGAAAACTTTTCTCCAGATATTTATTACCGTCGATCAATTTATACGGCCGCCTTTCTGCCGTGATACGCAGCGACGAGAAAATTTTTGTCAGCCAGCAATCGGACAGAATACAGCAGCAGCGGCGGTGGTGGTGCTGGAAACTGTATATTACTTTGAACGAACCTCGCCGTTATTAGTCTCGATGACAAATCGCTGTTTACCGGCTACTTCTACGCGAACCGTACATACGCTCATCCTTCTCAGCTATCGCTCCGATACAGAAAACGAGGCAACACGCTCATCATTTTCTCGCGAGTTTTCGTTTCTCGTCGAACGTCGTTGCTATAACGCGGTAGCGCCGATGTGGGTATACGGAAGAAATATGAGATCGTAGGAGGAATTCTTTTTGGCAATAATCTCGGTGAAAACTGTCCAAATATCTACCTCGCGCGTGACGCAAATCGATATAGTTCTATACCAAGATGTTCTTGTTTAAGCCAACTAGAATTAGGTCGTCCGAAAAGTTTCTTTCGTTTTATAAGGAAATAATGAACGCACGACATTTTTCGTTTTTATTGAGATATGTATAATTTTGTGTGTTAGACTAAATTAGCCGCGTAGTAGAGACACACGTATGTGAATATGAGTATGTGGAAGTATGTGTGTGCGCAGCGTCTCGAAGAGCAGATGAATGTAACTGTTCCGTTGGCAGTTTGGTATGGAAGATTTCTTTTCTTTTTTATTTGGTAGACTATCTACAATCAATTCTCATACAGAATTTTAAGTAAATTATTTTGCCGTGGTACTGTAACTTGGATTATAAGAGTTTATAGTATGTTTGATTCTAGTTGAATCTAATGCTTCAATCTAAAGGGTATTGTCTTTTTAGTCTGCGGATCTGATCCGTCGTGTCAAGTAATTGGGTAACTAATGGGTTTTGGTGGTTGTTAACTCGTTTCTGAACTTGGATATTTCTTCTTTGACTGTGGGTATCTTAAGGTCGCGATGTATCGTTTCCTTGGTAACATACCAAGATGCATCTATTAAGGATCTTAGAGAGAATTTCTATGTTGGAATTACTCGCTGTTCTCCATAGTTGGATTCAAACAGGTTTTAATATGGCTTTATATGGCATTATTTTACTCTGCATGTTTAAGTTGGAGCGTCTGCCAACGAGCCAGTAGAATTTTTTTAGTTTTGTTTTCAGTTCTTTGGATTTATCTACGATGTTGGTATGGAAGATGGTGAGACAAAGAAAGTGCCGAGTTCGTTTATTAAATAAATCTAAAACTATTTTAATATGAATTCTAAATGTAATCTTAGTGTTCCTTTACTTTTATTTCGGCAATTAAGATCCACAATTCTCAACAGTTTTATATTATTTTATCGAATTACGTATGATCCATTTTGTTCTATCAAGATAAATATTACTACTTTTGACAAATTAGATTGAATGTTTGTATAAAGATGTGTCGTTGTAAAAGACGTGTCTGGAGAAGAAATACTTTTCGGACAACCTAATATTATTAGTAGAATTTCACGAGTTATAAGTTTATCGAATACCTTCTGCACTGTGTACTAATTATGTTACTAATTAAACTAATATTATTAGTGAAATTTTTACAACTAACGGATTTTTATCGGACAAATTATCGATATCGGTAAGTTTCATTGTTTAAGAGTAATGATTGGTAAGAAAACAATGGAATTTCATATTTCAACACAAAACGAAAAATTACGAGATTGTAAAAATGAAGTTTATAGATAACTTACAACCTGTAATTTTTAATTTGCTAATATTAATTGGCAAATTATTGCGCGAGAAGACCTCCAAGTAAAATCCGCGAACGAACTTGTGAAAATATGTAACTTGATTAAACATTCGATTTTATTAATTTACTGATCGTGTAGCACTGATGTAACGAATTTACGAAACAGGCAGAAAGTGGAATTGATCAATTTCGCTTTGCTTCTGAAGGACTCGTATATCGCTGTATAGAAGCATTCAAAGGTTTCCTCGTAAAGCAAGGAGAGAATACCTCGAGGAATGTTAATAACGTGGAGTCTACGTTAACGAAGAAGCCAGCAGTAGCGTAGTGGATCATTCAGAGGACGCACGAAATGAAATTAATTATAATTCTTTCCCGTTTAATTAGATTCGTAACTGGCGAAACGACGTAACTGTACAATTTCCTTCTGCTCTGTTTCGATAATTCGAAAATTGCCATTGCGCGTCGTCGATGTAATAGCAAAATTGCAACCAGATAGCGGAAAAATATAATGAAGTGGCTCGATTACGAAGCGTTCTTCGTCGATTTTGGCTTTCGAAGAAGACGAGAATGAAAGATATCCGGCGAGCAGATCAAAGAGCTGCGAGGTGCAAAACGTAATATTCAGCATTCCGAAAAGTTTTCAGTTGATTAAAGCCAGTTAAAGTCCCGGACCCGGTTTTAAAAGGCCGTTGGAAGTTGCACCGACCCCGGTTATATCTAGGTAAAGAGTGGTTGGCAAACTCTTCGCAAACACCACGACCCGCTCCCGGCGTTATTCGGGTCGAATTTAATATTCGCTCATTATTCAAAATTAGCCTGACTTCCCTCGAGTCTCGCTGCTGTTCTACCAGCTAGTCGTTGGATGCTGAAAATCATGATTGTTAGAGATCCCTCGGGATGGTTCGAAGATGGGATGAAAGGAAAGGAAGAAAAGAAACGATAGGGGTGAAATTAGCAAATCGATACGAGATATCGAAAATTGTCGTAAGTCGATCGATTTGTTGGAAACTGTATATTGGGTTGGCAACTAAGTGATTGCGGATTTTGTTAATACCACCTAATGACAAAATTCGCAATCACTTAGTTGCCAACCCAATAGTTTCATAGATTTTAACGTTGTTGGTAAGTTCATTTTGCAAATTGTTATAGATCGATTCACTCGGAGTTATTGCGTTTCACAGATTTTATCCTAGCTTGGATTCATCGTTAGTCGATCGTAAGACGAATCGATCGATTCGTTTGAAATTCTTGCGAGACTTTGGAAATTGTTTGGATTTGATGCAGTTCGTGGATTTTATCGTAGTTGAGACATCGAAAATTGTTGTTAGGTGATCGTAAGACGAGTCGATTGATTTCTTGAATTTTATTGTAAGAGTAAAAGCAGTAAATCGATATCAGTAAATGGCAATTTCCAATTATCATAAACCTATGGATTCGTTTGAATTTATTGTGATTTATGCGTTGGATCGTAGTTAAGGTTTGTCATAAGTAACGCGATTTGTTAGTGTGAAAGTTTACCTCGGATATTACATGAACGCGAAGATGACTCGTTTGGCAACTATAACGTAATCGCTTTACAATGTACGTCGTGTTTATTAATATGTGCTTGCAAATATGTAATAAATAAAACGACAAGCGGAATAGTAGCTGCAAGGCATTATTTAAAGTGTGATCTATTTACACAGTTTATTCAAAATCATTTACACAGTTGCACCTTGCACGTGCAATTTTCTCGAAAGCTTTTCATTCGTGTTATATAAACGTAAGTAATTTTCTCTGCGACTAAATAGATTCTCTAAGGTAATTGAAAGCCAAGGATATGGACACCGAGTTAGGAGACACTTTAAACTAACTTAATTATTCAACCTTCATTTGACAGGCTGAAATACTGTGTCTACGTAAGGTTAGATTTTACCTTAATCAAAGAACCAGGAAGATAGACACATTTCTTGATTTACTTGTATCGTGGCAGACAAACTTACAAAAACTTTCTCTACACACGGGATCTAGAAATTCATCTGCGAATATAAGTTGAGAATAAAATAAAAATAAAATTTTGATAGAAATTTTTATTTAACGTGAGTGTCGCGAATGATTTAAGAGCGTTAGAAATATATATCAAGATTATAGATACACGCGACTGAATGTTTCTTCAGAATTTTGTAATTCGAATAAATTCAGTGCAGATTGGATATATATACTCTAAATGAGCGAATCAACAGAGTTTGAGATATATTCTCGCTTGGCTACAATTCAGATGGACGTACCCTGAATTGAGTGAAAAATACTCTCATACAAGATACACGTACAAGTAACGAATGCGTTGAATCGTTTGAATAATCATACAGATATAATCGGTAGTTGTTAAATATTCATTTTCGAGTAGTACCGAAAACGAGAATTTTCCATCATTGAATCGCTTTATCTTCCATATTATCGAGTTATAATATTTATATCAAACTCTACGTATACCGATCTTATTTTAACATATTTAGTTGTAATCTTCCACAATCCTATGTTTGCATAAATAATACCTAGTATCGAATCTGTAAAACTAATTTCTACGATATTTCGATACTACGTGATGTACGTCGTCCCAAAATTGACCAATAAAAATCTCGCAAGAGTCCAACACTCGTAATAAAGCTTTCATAAATCAAATGAAAATTCATTTTCTTTGCGTAGCGAACGTGAACGTGTAAAAAGAATAGAACAAAGTAGGTTATCACGGGGAAAGAACGGAAAATGGTAGAAAAGGTAGAGATTCCGTGAATATACATATAGTTAGCCCTGATCGGGGCATTAGCATGCGCGGTGGCCGTTTTAGCCGATGATACGGTGGTATAGCCGGGCGTATCGTCCGATTATTTGCCAGGGGGTGCATACCCTGCCACGCTGAGTGCGGTTGATATTGCCTATGCGGAAAACGTGCCCTCGGGGAAGGGATACAGCGAAGTTAATACGATCGCCATACGAAGTACTATGCTGGAGAACGACGGAGCTCGCTTTCGTGCTTGCACCTCGATGCTTCAGCTACGTTAAACAGAACTGCAGTGCGACGCGACGAGGTTAAAATGAAACATCGATACTATTGTATAAAATCTGTCTTTCTAGTTAATCAGAAAGACGTATTTAAATATAGTGAATTCATAAATTATAAATTAGAACGAGATGAAGATTAACGTCAATTCGCTTGACTCTAAATGAAGAGTAAATCTTGTACGTTGCTTGGAAATGCCTCGACTCGTTATGTATTGTTGTTTCAAATGCTGTCCTTAATCTTTGAAACTGAAGATATTTCCGTAAATATCTGAGTATTTTATAGATTAAAATGAATTACGATGTAGCATGTAGAAGACAAATATAGCAAGGATTCTACAGATAACAAGTATGTGTGGTATTTTAACAAATAAATACTCGATATTGGAGGATGTATGTGTGCTGCGTCGTGAAACACTCGATCTAAAACTTCCATACGCTACGAGTCCTTCGTTCTGATTCCGAGTCTTCTTCCACGAGAACGTGAGATGTACGAGGTTGTTATTTCCGATAGAACGCTGATTAATGCGAAATTAGTTCATTTCCTAACGATTCTCACGAACGATTGACTGCTTTCGGGAAGGACTGCTATCGAAACGATATATCGTCTCAAGGAAAACTCACGCTACGACACGTGCTTTGCTACCGAGAAGCAGAAAAATCTCCGAATTCTCTTCGAAATCTCCGAAGGCCTTCCGATACTAAACGAACATAAACTAAATAACGCGAAGCTTACATTAGAATCTTACCTACGCAAACATATCCACACGAGAAATAATTGCGTTCCTAGGCTGCGAGAAGATACAGCGAACGTAAAAGAGACCAGCAAAGAAGACGACAGATATCCCATTATATTTCATATCGGTTGGAAAAGGCAGAGTATGGAAGCGAAGACGCGAGATTGCGGCAGAATCTAGCGAAATCGCATTCTGCTGCGACCGTATCGCGACTCGAGGGAGAAAAAGCCGTGGAAGCTATAGGTGGATGGAGAAGCAGAGGACTTCTCGGCTCGGCACGTCACGGCTACTTAGGGATTAATCCGGTATCGCTGATATCTCAGCTGGAAGCTTGCGAAGGGCAGGTCAGAACCATAGAGAAGGACGATAAAAAAGAGGAGAGAGGGAGAAAAAGAGAGGAAAGAAAGAAGCGGCGATGAAATTACTTGGAGGTTCGTGGCTGAGAGGTTATGACGCAGAGTCATGGACGGGCGAGGGAGAAAATTTTATCGGCGGTCAATCGGCTATATGGGATTATCCTGCGCGGTGATGTGTGGGAGTATGTGTACACAGTGAACCGTAATCCAGTTGGGGTCGGCAGGATAGTTTGCCGATACACCCTCCTCTGGTATATATGTGTATGCGTTCGTCGTTTCTACGTAGGTCGCGTCTCTCAGTTTGGCCGCGTATAGTTGACAGGGCCAACAATGCGGAGTACAACCTGGCCGCAGCGTAAATCGCCTAAAATCCTTTCGGTCTTCCTGCTCCCACACCATTGTCTCCCTAATTCCGATGATTGTTCCGTTGGAATGGCCGTCTTGTGATTAATCGAACGCGCAAGCATCTCCGCGCTGTCATTTGCACGATACATCGATTCGGTCATCGTAACGTTATTTTTGTAACAGTTGGACAGTTTGGTTTGATATGGTGAGAATTTAGATTTGCCGATAGGAGTTTTACATATTATTCGTATAAGATAATAACTGTACTTGATGACGATACGAATTTGCGATAATTTTTAATATAGGGCGTGCTAATTCTTTTAAACGACTCTCTCAATTCTTCAATGATTTGCACAAAAGTCTCTTCAACTCTCTGAATAATATTCTCTTGGAAGGTTTCACGCACTGGTTACAGAAAGTGTTTGCACACCATTGTGTTTATTATAACCGCCGGTGTATATATATTTATATGCCTATATATATATTTGTCGGATTAACATTAGAGTTAGGGGCGTGTGCCTGGTGTGTCGCCACAGCGGTTCCCGAGCATCCCTTGATCGCAAGAGGGACGGTCATCGTGGAGGTTTTAGTCGGTATGAATCCGGCACTACCCGGCGCCCTTTCCCCGGAGGGCGCGGGATGCCTATGAAGGTCTCTTCCACGAAAAAAAGAAAAAAAAGGGGCGTGTAATGAACCTTTTTTTGGATTAGACGTTGTTATGCAAGAGCGAAGATATTTACTAGTACAATTATGATTGTAACAGAATTTGCCAAGTAACCGTGGCAATTAGATACTCGGAATGTGAATGGCAATGATCTTAGACTCGATAACGAATCCACGGTCAATGGGATGACGAATGCGATTTCTTTCACAGTCTAAGTCGAACTCAACTCGCTGATCCACGATTCGGGTGTGACTCAACGTACTTGTCCACGGTACAAGTAAAACTTATCTAACTGAATCTCAGTCCAAGTGGAATTGCCCCTATATACTCCTCTCCGTACCTCTCTGGATCCGTCGGGTCAATCTTTGTTTTTAAGGAGAGTTATTTAATTACTCCATACCTCTGTTAGGTACACGTCCCTCCCGTGACCGTGGCTACGTTCAGCGACCCGTTATGGCACTTCGAGCCCAAGCCCACTGTCATTAATCTCGGGCACCCATACTCAGATTAAATCATAAACGACTATTTCTCAGTTTTATTATTTAAATACAGCTATAATAAAAAGACTGGACTAAAGTATCGGGGACCTTTCCAAACATTCCGAAAGAAAGGCCCCGATGTCCTTTCATCTCCGACATATTTATATTATAATATTTATAATGCCGATTAATTAAGTTCGATAGTATATTGCGTTTCGAGTCATTTAGCGGTACTCTTGATACGATTACAAAAATTTTATACTGTACAATTGAAACGTAGAACGAAAGGTAGGGAAATATCTTTTATTCTTCAAATTCTTCAAATCGCCTGTCACTTGGTATTGGTATAAGCACAGCATGATATTACGTTTGTACCACTAGCGTAAATATTCGCTCTACTCTTAGCCACGTGTCATTCGCGCGAATTCTCTCTTCCGCGATATCAAAGACAATGAAGCGAAATCTGAATACCTATTGAAAGAGCAATGTTACAGCGAAACAGACAGTTGTATGGAAACTTGTATACGCCGGGGTAGCAACTAGATTCCTTGAATTATTCCTAATTCAGGTTTTCGCTGTATTTCAACGTTTGCAGATCTTGTAACTTCATTAAACCGATACAGGAAATTGGCTGAGCCGGCGAATTTTTGATCACTGCATAAACAACGTATAATCCCATCGCTGTTTCATCGTTACAGGATTTTCCAGAGGATTTTCGTTAACAAATGCTCTGTTCCTCTGCTACGAGTATTCATCGGCCGCTAATTCATTCGATCGTATCGCTTCGCAACGAACAAAGAGGTGCATCGTATTAATGAAGCGGCGTCCACCGTGCTTACAATATCGACGTAGCTCGTATATTCGCGCATTATCATTTTGCATTGTAATTTCGGAAATCGGATCGCGTTCCTTTTCGCCTGACTTGCTTTTCTAATGGAAACGCTTTTTCTGGCGCTGTGAAGATTCTCCAAGTCGACATCCCCTGGGGTATCATTAACGTTACTTCCCGTAAGCCAAGTCCACAAAGAGGGTTGCGTTATATTCGTCACAATTTAGGTCTTTCATCGCACAGATGTTCCTTCAGACGGAGAATCATTCGATCCCCTCGGATATACGTCTGATTATTTTCTTTCTGCACCTCGAAGATAGATCCAGGTTCGTTCTCTTCCTTTTCTCTTGCGAGGGAACGCCGTCTATCGTTTTAACGATTTCGTTCCTGTTGGAAGTCGCTGAATTCTGGCGCGAGCCACCTGGCCACCAAAGCGCGATAAATACGAAGACAAAGGTTTCGCGCGATCCACCTGCGGAAGTGCTTTGATCGACACTGGAAATGTAGAACGTGGATGAAACCGCGAGCGTGTTCAACGCGAATGTGTAACGATCCTGTAAGTCGCACACACGTAGTAGCGCGCACGTTAATTCGTGATAAGTCGTGGGATTGTTACGCGTGATCGTTTCACGATTTTTGAAAAATTGTGGACTTGTAGCGACACACGAGTCAACGGAAGATTTGAATCGCCAGAGATTCGTATTATCGTGCCTTGAAGTACCAACGTTGTTTTCATTTGCTAGGTTCAAAGGTAAACGATCTGCGGACAAAATATTATCGTCATTATTTGTAATGGTCAACCGGAGTTACATTTGAACTTCTTGTTGAGAATTGTGGATCTTTACACTTGGGATTCATATTAAAATAGTTTTAGATTTATTTAATAAAAGATTTTCAGGATCTTCGTCGATATACATTTGCACGCGTCTCGGCATTTTTTGTCCACCATCTTCCATACTACACTGCCAACGGAACAGTTACATTCATTTGTTTTTCGAGACGCCGCGCACACACATACTTCCACACACTCATATTCACATACGTGTGTCACTACGCGGCCAATCTAGTCTAGCACACAAAATTATACATATCTCAATACTTCTTGTAATAACATCGGTCGATACAAATAGACGAACGTGCTCTCTAGAACAATGATCATAGCAAGTCATACAGTGGACTAGCGAGCGTAGAGTTGAACAGTAGCATTGAGCGAGCGACGATTACGACCGGCATACACTATCTCAGTACTTGTACTTAAAGTAATTTTAATATACACTGATTATTACAATTGTAGCGGCACTCGACAGTAAACTTTCCAATGGTTTCTGTCCCGTGGCTCGCTACACAAAGACCCTATTCTTCCGATAAGATGATTGCCAGATGTCGATACATCCTCACAGAATATTTTCAGCTAGCCTAAGGACCCGCTATAAATCTTAGGATTTATTTAGCTAAGGTTCTCCAAAGGGACAAATAGTCTTCCTCTTTACAATCCCTAAATCTACTTCTACTTCTCTCACGTACGAAGCTTCCCGCTAGCAACTTCCTCCCAAGGGTAGTTAGCCTCCTTCTTCAACCACCAACATAGAAATGAATCAATTAACAGCAACGTCCATTTCCCTCACTTTCCGAACCAAGACTTTCATCAAAGAATCCGATGATCTCGCATCCTTAGACATCCCCCGTCATAAATTTCCTCTGTAGCATCATCGTGACGGAGAGTCGGTCGTTAGACGCCTGTCCGAATCGATAGTTCGTAGTTAGCAGTAATGATTGATCCGTTTCTCGACATCTTACGCAATCATCGTCCGAATTTGTATCGTACATCGAAACGCATCGATCTGAGTTCGAACTTGTAATCGCGAGCCGCGGACCGCTAATAGTAATCGCGAGTCTTACGCGTAGTGTACACATAGAGTATATGTTAATAAATATATGTCGGGGTAACGTTGGAAGTCGGGGCGTGTAATGAATCTTCTTGTGAGTTGGCCATCCTGCTAACATCTCACCGTGTATCTATCAAACCAGAAAATATTGGGTTGGCAACTAAGTGATTGCGGATTTTGTCAATACCACCTAATGACAAAATCCGCAATCACATAGTTGCCAACCCAATACAATCAGTATTTATCAACACGTAAGTTCTTACTTCTGATTCTCTGATTAAATCGCATCCTATTGATGATCACGGGAGAAGAACACTAAAGGTACGTTTTTCTTCATCACTTTAATACCACTTCAGTACTGAAAGAAAATGTTTTAATATAAAATAGCTAAAAGATCCTATCAAATCTAGAGATATGAAGCGTCGAAGAAGCCACAGATACAGCTATTAAGATGAACGATATTTTGATACGTACTCTGACAAGCAATATTTCCAAAGTTATGAAGAGAATGAAGAGAGACATGTTTAAGTACATGTCAATCATTACAGATACATGTTACAAAATCAAAGGAAAGAACAATTTTATTAATGTTGAGGTTATTAGATGTATGAACAAAGGAACGCGCGGATAAATTGTAAAGTAGAAAATATATTTTAATACAGAAGTGTAAGTACAAGTAGGAATATAATTTGAGCTGGTCCAGATCCGCACGCTAGCAGTGTTACCCTATGACTGAAAGCTCTGAAGTCATCGTCGCCTATCTACTGTTTATGGTTTGCCTTCCTCCCAATCTTTTGTCTATACGCTGTCGATGGCTTCGGTGCTTGAGAAAACTAAAAAGACCAGATGTAGAGTTTTCTTAAAACATCTTTAATAAATCAACGCGTATAATAAACCACCTGAGACTTGATGAAAGATAATTATGGGTGATGCACGTTGGAAATACTAAAAATTTACGCGAGATTAATTCACTTCTTTCGCAGGAGCAGCGCAATGTCATTCGCGCACCGCTTTGAACGAGATACTTGACGTGTTTAATTTTTAATATATAAATTTCGATATTACATTCTTTCGTGAAAGAGAAGAATGCAAACAATTTTAGTTCGAAATTTATAACATGCGCTACAGTTAGCATCCATTAGGTAATTTCTCTTCATTTACGTACTTGCAAGACGAAAGTGATTTTTACAAAATACTTGGCGTCTGAATGAAAAGCGACGCGCGCGAGGTACCTTCTTCGAAGCGTTGCCTGAACGACGTTGCTTAACGAAATATCTCGTCCGTAGAGGCGCCCTTTAAATGCATCTTTTGCCAAGAAAAATTCCAGTTTCTCTTGGAAATAGTCTGTAAAATCGAAGCTGGCAACGAAGAAGTGACTTCCGCTACAGAGGTAGAGAAACGACAAAAAGACTTCGCAAGTTTATCGATTCGACGAGCTCTTTCCATCCGATCGGTGAACGTACGAAATTTCCTTTCATCGTGTTTAATAAAGACCCTATTTTGATTGGTCGCTGTATATAAGAACAGCTATACAGTATCATCATGCATCGGCCGTCCGAACGACAGTTTGATTAATGAGCGGCAAAACTCGGTTCGATGCGGCTTTTAATTAAATCCCATGAAAGAGATCGTTCACTTTGCCGCTTACTTTATCAGGATCGATAAGACTGATTTAGAACAAGGCAAGGGCATAGAAGCAAGCGAAGCAAGGAAGAAAAAGGGGACGAAAAGTTAGCTCGACGATGGTTGGGGAACGCGACGAAAGCTCGTGTAGACGCGAGAACAGAGCGAGCTTCGGCGTGGCGGTTGCAAAATTTGATCCAGCGCTCGTCATCCTGAAAACATAATCAAACTTCATGGATAAGGGATCGCGGCTTGGGACCAGCGTTCTTTATTTTTGCCCTCGAGCGATTTCTTTCTACGCGAACACTCTTTCATCTTCTACTTTACTCGCTCATCCTTGCTCGCAACGTGGACGAGAATGGCGCGTGTCCACTTGCTCTTCTTCTTCTACCACCAGGCGTAAATTGGGACGTAAAAGATGAGATCGACGCTTGATAACGTCATCTCGCGATAGAGAAACTTTTTATTTGTCTCCCTGTGTTTCTCGCCCTCGTTAGCGACCTTAACTCATCTTGCCCCAAATTCTTTCTACTTGATAATTTCGTTTTATACACCTCCTTGTCCTTGAGGGACACGAGATATTTGTTGAGATGGAAGCAATGAAATATTTATAGGAACATGGTAGTAAAATTCATGCGTTTTTGACCGTAGAGAAGTGCGAAATCTTTGTAGCGAATGTTTCTAACGATATTGATGTTGAGATAAATGTCAGGTTGGTATGATCACTAGTTTCTACATGCAGAGTTGGTATGACTACTTGCGATTCTCTTCTGTTTTTCCTCGTTCGCCACGTTTTTTTAATCTGAGTATCCGGTGTATGAAATGGCTGTACAAGGTGGTGAAATAGAGACACACAAAACTAATCTGTGTGAATCAATTAAATATCAAACCCCAAACATATTTAATAACAATTGATTTGTCGGGTCTTGTTCACTTTACAAACTCATTGCTAGTTAGCAAGAGCCATATTTGTTATTTATCTTCGAAGCGAAAGAAAATTTGATAGATTTTCCGAACGTCTATATTTCGCGCAATGTCTGCAACGTTAGAATGATCGAAGCAGTCAAAATGACCAACTCAAAATTTTGCCTAGAAATTTTCCATTATATTTCATGCGTTAAGCTCCTTTTTCTTTTTTAGTTGAGTTTCTTAGCCGCATCAGGTTCTGCACCAAAAATTGTCCACGTTCTAGCGATCAGCCATCTATTGTATATTTTCTATAAACGTACATTATATCATCATATTTTACACATATCGCTGCGAACTCTAAAAAATTACGACGTACTATTTGTTTTGTATTGCCATTTTGCGAATTGATTTATTATTCGTCTCACAGCGAAATGAAGTGGCTGACGTTTTGTGCTCGAACATTGGTAAACTATTTCAAGTAGAATATTGCCATGTTGACACGGACAGAAAAATCATATTTATTTACTCGGCACAGAGAGGCAGCTTTATTTTTCCGACTTTCTTTCGCAAGCAGAAATTGAATCGCGAAAAACAGCATCAAGTCTTGCCACTGTTACGCGATAATAGTGGATCCCCCTTGTTTCTCTTCAGCGCAACGCTGTCGTTCGCGTCGTTTCCAGCGTGATGGAAAAACTCTTTCTTTTTCGTTCGTTGACGTTTTCTCTTTTCTTTCTTCTCTTTTACCTCCCTCCATCCCTTTTCTTCCCTTTTTTGTTGTATTCTGGGATGACCTATATTCGCGCAAAGGTCTGAGTAGGTTTAACGGAACGCTTTCGGGTTGGGCTGGAACAAGCCAGGTGTAGCGAGCGGGATTTCTCGCCACAAATGGATGTAAATTGCGGAAATGAAAAAGCGATCGCACGTGAAGCTCCGGCTAAAGTATCGAACCAACGCTCCTTCTCTCTTGCGACATCTTCGCTACCTTAACGTGTCTCGATAACGAACCATTTTAAGCGAAATCGCGAGAAATTACCCTGTCGTCATTTTTCATAATCCCTGATATCTTTGAACTGCGTCATAAACTCGATGGAAAGTTAACGAGGTAAAAAGGAAGTAACAAGAAAATTGAAAATCCCGACCTATTCGAGTATCGTGAAATTTTTGTCAAAAGACTCACTCGTCTTGAAAGTTGATAAATTGAAAGAAGAGAAGAAGGGGCAAAGAAAATTGAAAATTTCGATGTATTTGAACGTAGCGAAATTTCGGTCTGATGCGTTTGGAATTTTTCCTACGCTTTCGAATACCTACATCGTGACGTTCTCTGACGCAGTTGATGATTCCAGAGAAGTTCAACGACCGTGCTACAGTTCCCGCGAGAGTACCGAACACGATGTATTATTCTCGAGTGTCATATTCGAATCGTATACAGCGCTTCGTTTTTCCAACCAAACCACGTGTATAGGAAAAACGTCGACGAGGTCGCGTCGTTTGTTCTTTGTGTGATAACACACGGTGATGTTCCCTGTCATAAAGGACGACTTTTGACGAGTCACCGGAAAGGATCAGCCACGTGGATGGTTCAGACCGAAGGATCAACTTTATTGGCCTGGAGAACCGCGATTTATTCGGGTTACCCGTGGATCTATTCACTCGGTCAAACCAGCTAAGGATCTTCGATACACAAAAGATTCGCTTCCCTATTTCGTACCCGTTGCATTTCATGCTTATTCGACCGCGAACTATTGTTCGATCGTGTCCTAGAGAGGGTGGATCGTATACCTATGGCGAAGGACTATCGTTCTCTTTTATTCGGTGGATCGACGATTCGTCCTCCAGAAAAACGATTGGCGAATTAAATCTGAAGATAGAATACCATACGATACCGGAGAAACCGTATACCTCCGATCGACTTTAACGTCACCTTTTGTACATTCGTCTTCCATGTTCTTCGATATACAGCCGGCCATAAAACTTTACACATATCCATCGAATTTAGTCTATTCGACTTATCGAGAGAAATTGAAAACGCAGTTTGTTATTAAGTTATGTATATTTATGCATTAGTATGATATCATTTATATATATATATATTGTACCTGATTATACGTCGATAATATGATTTTAGATTTTCTCGATATTCGATATATTTTCAAAGGGAATTTAAGAAATATGAATATTTAGGATGTACAAAAGCTTCGAGATAGAATTACAACTCTATTTATTGCAGCGAAATTTTATTTAATGATTAATCGAACTCCTGTCGATTGAATTCACTTATCTGGACATGGATATCTATTATGCGAATGAAAAATAATAGGAAGGGATTGATTTCATTGTACGAACTATTTATCCTCGACGAATGCAGATAAATGAAATTCTATTGTATAATTCTATCGTATCAGAAATAATGAAACCGTTTATCAATTTTATCAATATCAAGAAAAAAAAATTGATTATATTGATGTATGTGAGAAACCTATAACATATTACGTATTATGTACATAATAAAATAATAAATAAAAGTGTGTATACACTTTCGTGGCATGTTTTTTCTTTTCAACAAACGTGCGATAAATCCCTTTCTTTGTTTAAAAATACGAGTTTAAGATACAATTAATGCGAGATTCGGTATCATAAAGTTTCTGGAACTAACGTGTTTCAAATTTAAATTGTAAACTTTTGTCACTGACTGTAGTTCAGCAACCTCTGATCGAGCATTGCCCGTATGAACAATAAAAGTATCACGCGTACTGGACATATATCACGCAGCGATGGAGATTCATAAATTGGTCAAAAAACTTTCATTGATGCATTGATTATCGACAGGTAGCATTACGATTGATTTAAACTGGAAAAATATTGCAGAATCCAAATCAAATTATATTTATACATTGGAAAATATTTATCCTATTAATCCCCAATGTTCTTTATTTCGCAACCTATAGATTTTCCAGACAAATAGAACAACAACGAAGATAAAAGATTCGAGGCTTTCACGGCCTGGATCATCGACGCTCAACGCTGTCGTACACAACTGGTCGAGGCTTTCGGATAGAAGCCGTGTCCAAAAAGCATTTCTTTCCGACGTTTCGCTAGCATTGCGGCATTGCACTGGGTATGTTTTTAGATCTCGAAGGATATAGCCGGAATGCTGGCGAAGCGTCGGAAAGAAATTCCTTTTCGACACGGAGTTTACCCGAATGCCTCGAACGGTAATACAACAGTATTAAGAGCGAATAGTAAAAATGAAGGAATTTCCTGCGGTCTTTAACAAATTTATAATAACGCAATCAGACACCAAACGATAGAATTTCAATAAAATTTACAAAATATTACAGTAATTGTTATATCTGTAGCGGCACTCGATGGCTTACTACACAATGACTCTATCCTGATGACGGTGTCACGTCGGAGACACACGAAATCGGATAGATCGCCGGTAATCTCCTCGCGTCGCAGTTAGGACGTTTCACGAATAAGGTGAAGAAATTGAACTTCGTATATGATAATGGAATTTATTATATAAATCCAACAGAGTGGCGGTTCAAAGTATTCCAACAGAATAATGTATCGAGCGCTAATTTAGGAGGGTTTTTATATTGAGGTTTTAGTCCCTTTGGACGGGTTATCATCGGGTGTGCATCAGAGGCGGCTATTTCGTTACTGTCTGGTTATTATTTCGATAGCAAGTGGTATGCAGGATGTTTCGTCTACCTGATTACTGAGCGGTTGGTCTTTTTGAGCGTGTGACAACGACAGCGCAGTGGTTAGCGTAGTTGGTTACGAACGTTCAAGACCCAGGTTCGGACCGCGGCACTCATAGTCCTACTTTCCACGATTCCTGGAAGAGAACAAAGAAGCGGTCTTGGATGGTTGGAAGAAAATCATATACAGCAGCAGTACCTATCACGACCTATCTACACACCTCATATCTCATTGACGTCGAACTATACACCGTAGTATCTCTTCAGTTCAGTCCTCTTTAATATTCGCTCTTATACGACATAAAAAGAATATTGTGGTTATCAATTTGAGAAAATGCATGGTTTCTGCATTGCGTAAAAACCATGCTAAATTAGAAGAATACAAGCGTTCGTACTGCGTAGAAAAAGCGCGAGCTTTGGCTTTTTCTCAATTTGCCAGAAATATACTCGAGTCGTACACCCTGTACAGCTTAACGATCATTCTTTCGAAGCGATCGTGCACCTCCTCCGATAGGTAGTTGATAGCTCTAAAAATACGCGTTATTAGTAACAGGGTTGAAAGTTCGCAAAGCTTGATTACCCGTGTAGGTTTCTTTCATCCGTTTGAAAGAGCTCGTCAACCGGAAACTCAAAGGTGATGTGGCGAAACACGCCTTTTCTGAAGCAAGGGCAAACGAAAAACGAGAGAAGAAGCCGTCGTCGCGTTTCTTTTTCTTCGCCCGACGCGACTAGTTTTGCGGTGACTTTCGGCAACAACGGCGTTCGTGGAAGTGTCAGCTGGAGATACATGGATCGTTCTCAACGTACACGTCGTTTCATGGATACGTCACGATTCGCCGATGAACACAGGCCGTCCATTTTCATAAAAGTTGACGAGGAATGGTTGTTTTTACGCGTCGGGACGTGCCAGAGTTTCCGGTCTCGCGACCACGTTCGTCTTCATCTTTGCCCGTTCATAAGATCCGCGAAAACTCCCGATTACGATCTGCTTCCGCGCGACTGCTTCTCGTGCCATGCTGTGTAACTATCTTCGGTTTTATGGTTTCACGCGATGCGCTTTTGGATAGTCGAACTGAAAGGCCACTTTAGGGATGATCGTTCTCTTTCATGACATATTGTAGACGTTTCTGACAAATGGCTGACACCCTTTACACGTTTCCTGTGTTGTCAATTATTCGAAGATTATAGAACTTGAAAAATCGAACATTTTTCTAAGTCATAGATTTATGGACGTTGTTCCAATTGTTCTGCTTTCCATCGATATTGTTGGGTTCTAAGAGGTTAAACAAAATTTCGTAAAAACTTTCATAAATTTATTATATATCGCTTCTGCTGCTCTTATTTCGGTTGATATTATATCACACACGAGCACAATAATTTGGCTTATATTGGATTCGCGTCACGTTAGGCTAGGGTACGATGTTTCGTTTTAATTTCAATTTATATTTTACACGAAGATGGAAAATGTCGTTGATGACACCTATCGCGTAGAGCACAGAATATAAACTAAAACGAGGTGCTATGGAGTTAAATGACATAATTCCAGCCACTGCAAATCGTATATGATTTGAAGGTACACTAATAGAGAGTTAAATGCGACTCACAAATAGTTGCACGTATAAATTTGCGGTATTAAACACGTTACAATTTGTTAATTCAATTAGCATATTGTACGATAGTATATTCGTTCGAATACGTTGGACATATTTGAAACTGAAACTAAGTGGAAAATATATTGCCAAGGATAGAATGTACGAAACTCTGAACGAATTAGCGTTACATAAATTAAATTTTACTTCAAATAATATTACTACAAGAATTTAGCTTATACTCTGTTATACGTGTGAAAACGTGCGTGCAAGTAATTGCGGTGAGGTTTTAAAGTAATGCGTTCATAATTGCGGTAAAGTTTTACAATAAGTATTGAAATTTGCGAAAATGTACAGCGGTAGGTTGGTCGAGCAATGTTAACCAAGAAAATTTACTTCTTGTGTTTCGTTGGAGGTGTGTCTGGCTGCGAATGAATTTAAGCCACGAGAACGTTTCTCAACTGAAAGCATTTTCACCCGTTGTACTCGCTCGCTAACGCTTTTCCGGATTCTTGATTTTTCGCTCGGTCAGTGGTTCACCATTAAGCAGTTGCTTTTCATCGCGCGACACTTCACGCGTAACTTTAGTTTAACTTGTGCCTGCGTTTACATTGCTAGAGGCAAAGGATGCGGAACGGAATAACAAGTCTCGGGTAATCGATCCACGGAACCGGTTTCTCCTCTTCAACTCGCGGCTCTAACTCTAAGAAACTAATTAAAGAACGAAATTGCATGCTTTTTTTTCTTAAGAAGTTGGTAAAAGAATCTCGAAAACGCTAATTTTATTAATCTGTTACTGCTCGTTGTAGATAAGAAGCTTCCTCGCAAACAATTTGTTTCCCAAACTTTGCATCTTCTCACAAATTTTTCCACTTTTAAATTAATCACGGAGATCCATCGTAAGTAGATGAAGCGGATATTTATGCGAATTAATATTTTTATAAACGTCAAATGCAACGTAAACGGAAACTTTCAAGTAACGAGTACTCTGTTTTACATATTTCATACATTTTTCCATTCTAACGTGCGTTCTACGCATTTTTATACTTTTAAATTCTCCATAAGTGCATAAAAATCCGCAGTATAATCAAAGGAATTTGAGAAGGAAGAAGCGAATTATCGCGACCAAGGAAATTTTACTCCCAAGAGTCTTGGCGCGTTGATTTTAAAATCGGAATCGACAAAGTACCATCGTAAGCTTTATTTCCACACCGATGTAGCGCGTCGCGTATCGCGCATAAAAATTCTCGGCTAACGTACGATGTAAACGAGCCTTTATGTCTGTCTTTGATAAAACGGCGACGCTTAGCGAATTGCAAAGTACGTAGATACGAAGCCGTCGAGGGCGGCAGCACGCCAACTCCTTAAACAAACATAAGCTTTTAAGCGTGAGCTCGCTTAAACTTGGCGCAACGGAGTTTTGGCCCAGTTAGGACCCTGGCCGGGACTTGCAAATTACGGCTACGGAACGCAACGTACGTTCGAAATGGACCGACGAAACGTTCCCTCTCTTTCCTTCAACCCTTCAACTCTCCGTCTCTTCCCTTCGCGCTACCCTCTCCGATTCCATTTCTGTCCCTTCTGCTTCGTGGCCGACGCTCTGTCACTTTACAGCGCCACCAGGTATACGTTGAGTACACGGACAAGACTTTAGTCCTATCGCACACAGTAACTGGCTAAGCTAAGGCATTGTACACTTGTAATCTTGATACTATGGTTGATGATTACCGAATAGCCTTTAGAACTGTCATGACGTCGCACTTGACGAATTACGCGACACGGACCATCGGTTTTTAATCGCAATTATTGATAGCTAACGTCTTGCGTTCCAGGTTCCTGACTTTGTACTCTCGCTTGGAAGATAATCGTGGTGGGTATTTGTGGTTAATTCCTGATACGCAATGTCATTTTGATTTCTTGGAATTGCTTTTTTTCTCTTTTTTTTAAGACTAGTTGAGAAGATTAGTAGAGCTACAATTATATTATACAGAAAAAAGAAGATATCTTTACCGTGCATTCCCTCGAATCGGTTGTTAAATGTATAATGGAAACGTTAAAAAGTTCGTACATTCGTGAAGGAGTGGGAATTCAGGAAAAATTATCGGATTCGATAAAACGGGTATAAATTATTCCCGTTAAAAGCGAAGTCATAAAACAGGAAAAGAAAGGAAACGTTTTGTTGTACACATACCCACTAAAATCGAGTAGTAAATTTATTTCTCTCTGATATTTGCCCGTTTCTTACGTCTGCGACATACATATAACTCATAACTCTCAACATTTATTTCTCTCTTGAAAGAAAAGGAAATCACATTTTCTAAACCCTAAAATATTACCAACAAGGTGAAATGAAAATACGTACTATTAATAGCAATATTTTCATGTAAACTCAATAACTATTTTTTAAGGAAGAAAAATAATTATTTTATAAAATTAGATGGTAGATGGGTGCTTAGATAATTTTCTTTTTGTTGTTATTTCTGTATTCAGAGATAGGATCACGATAACTATTATTTTATTCTTTGGATAAATCTACCACATCGTTTTGAACCGAAAAACCCTTATTGCACTTTCTTACATGGACTAGGGATAAAAAACAAAAGAACATCTTAAACCTATCGATTAAATCTATCGATTGTATCTAGAACTGTCTTCTAATTACTATTTACCATTTGCATATGGATGGCGAGCACAAACTCACGTTGTCATTTTCAATACTTTTTTTTATTCTAATTTGTTGAAGCAATTACTTCATCTTTACTTTTGTATATCCGTGACCTGAAGACCGCTGTTACGAAGAGAATAGAATTTAGTAAAACAGAAAATTCGAGATAAGGAGAGGTCCATATTATCGCGCCCTTGAATGTAAATTATGTTTTGGATTACAAGATCTAGAAACAAAAGAGCTATAAGTAGATTCCTATCGCTGTTTCTCGTAGTCTTCAACTAAAACCACAAGGTTAACTTTTTGGTAATGTTCTTCATTATAAACATATGAACGTGCTTCCTATCATTGCTTCTTCTATCGTATTGTAACACTATAAGAGAGAGGATCTGAATCAGCAAAAATTATATTTATTTCAATATATTTTTCTATTACAAATTCATCCACTCGTTCTTCTATCAGTCAACCTCGACATTATTTCAATAGCAACCTATAAACGTTTTACAAACTAGTAAGAAGAACCAAAGAAAGCAAGTGAATAACGTGGACATCATCTTCGCGGTGGATACTTTCACAAGGGGATGAACTATGGTTGATGTACGAGTATTTAATGATATCGACTGCAATGCGGAAGAAGACTAGGGAGTGCAGGATAGTGTAAACGACGAATCTTCGATGGTGGTCCTTCCCGGGTCGATTTCAATGGCAGTTTTATGGCGAATCAGATAAAAGCCACGACCCTACTTCTTGGGAGTTGCCACCATGGCGAATACGTTTGACGACTAGCCGCTTGTGATCGTTTTTGCCGTTTCTTCAACGACCGATTCCACCGAATCGCTTTATCCTCGTGTCGATTTAAAGAACGCGTTATTCTTCAACTCTTTTGATCCACGATCTTCTCGCAAGTTACACTTGAATTTTTTTCGACAGATTTTTTATCCACTTTGGAAGTATTATCTAATTTTGAAAGAAATATTTTCTTTCCAAAGGTACTATTTTCTTCTACTCGTAGAATTGTCTCTTTGGAATTCGCGATTGGAAGAATAAAAAATACCGAGAAAAGTAAATTACATTCTGTTATTTATTATTTTGACCAAAATTTATACATTTTTCTATTTGTCGTAGCTGGTCGACTCGATGGTAGGAGACACGTAGAAATATCTGAAATTTTGGTACAAATAGTGGATCGGTCTAATGCATTCCAACGGTGACTATCGATCGAAACGGATGTTAGGGGTGAACGTCGACACGAGCGATACGACTCTTTAACGACAGTAACCCGAGGGCTCGTGTCGGAGTCTGAAAACTCTCTGGGGGATCATTAGAATACCACGTAATCGCGTGTGTCTATCACCTTCTGTGAGAATCGATGACCATACGAATGGAACGTAAATCGGACGTTGAAAGGGCGTCGAACGAAATCCAAGGAACAAAAGAATTGGAAAAGAATATCTGTTGGAAACTTCATAACTTGGACTTTATAAATTAACTTTATAAATTGGACTTTATAAATTAACTTTATAAGTTACAAAACTTTATCAAACTTTGTAAATAGAAAGATTTCGATGCTTTCTGTCAATGTTTATGCAATTTCTTATTTTTATAAACGCAAGTAAAGAAATAAGATTTGAATCGTTCGAATTTTTTACAGCAGTGGAGCTTTCAAATTCAATAGGTCGTCGATCAAAACTCCATGTCATCGCAATTGTCTTTTCTATTCGATTTTGAAAGCTAAACGTGCGTCTGTACAAACTCTTTATAATTTAAAAAATGTTTCTTATCAACAATGAAAATATTAACACGTTGCTTCTTAATAATTATACTTTTGGTTTTTCTAGGAGATTTCCTTAATCTATTAACTACTTTTAATAAATTTACATCTTTGGATCGAAGGTTCTTTCCATCTTCAACTATATCGTATTATGTTTCTTTTTGATCATAAAACGATTAATTTGTTAACAACGAAAATCTACGTATGAAAGTTCGTTCCTGCGACCCTCGTGTCACGTACATTCTCTACATTTTTGCACACTTAGCTTCCATAAACGCAAAAGCATTAATTATTACGATAATCATTTACAAATGCAAGATTCAAGCTTCTCCAATTTAATAACGACGTAGCACAATCGTTCTTCTTCGGTATATTACATTAAACGTGCGTTTCCATATCGCAATGTTCTTGGAGATAAATTCCCGTAAAAGCCAAGTATGACCAAGGGAAAAGAAAAAAGAAAAAGGAGCGTGTCAGGAAGAGATATGAAACGTCGTCTTGACACGACGCCCATGCCGGAAGCCGTAGAACTAGGAGGGTGACGCGATCATAAAATCATATCGTAAATTTCGAAGTAAAAGAAAGGCGTAACGACGCCCGACAATAAAGTATCGTTTCGGGGTGTCGTGCCTTGCATGCACGATGTCTATCGCGATAAAATGTCGGTGCTACCCTTTTAATGGGGCGTGTCGCTACCGAGAGAAAATCTGGTATTACCGGTCGACGCACTTATACTCCTTTGTTGACACAGCATACCCTCGGATCGTTCTAGCCGGTGACTTAAAGTTGCAGCATAAATTTCCGTGGAAAAAGACTCGAGCGTGGCGATAATGGTGGTGCGCGATGACGGCGTGACAATAACACGGCTGTTATTGAGCAAACTATCGCGATCGAAGCGTTTCTCGGAGCTGGAAGAATCGCACCGGCTCACGCAACTCTCTGATATATGGTTTTTCGACGTAAGGTTGGATTTATTTGGTCCCTTAAGTACCACGTTTATTACCTGTACTGGTGGCAGGAGGTCCGCAGTTAGCGGAAGAAAATAAAGTAAAGCGCGAGCAGTTTCTCCTTTTAACGATGCGAGTCCTAGCTACCGTTGAATGCCTAAAATTTTTACGGCTTATGGTCGTAAGATATACTCTTGGCCGACGTTTACGAGCAGCCCTATCGATACTAATGCGACGGATTTCGCGTATTCTTGGACCACGACTTGTTAGAACGTCTACGGTGTTCGTGGTCGTTTGGGTGATAAGTTTCTGTTGTCGCACGATAAATCCGATAAAATGGTTTGAAAACGTTAGAACGTTGCCACTGGCGAATCCTCGCGAAGGTGATGCCACTTCTGATCCGTGCGTTTCGCGAGGCTATCGTTTTGATAATCCCGTGCAAGCAAAAGAAATGTGCCCTTCCTCCTTTAACGTTTGACAGCGACGACGATACAATAAACGCCGAAACTGTATTCACCGATCACGAGTAGCTCAACTATTCTACCATAAACCTTGACTACATCTAGGTTTATGGTAGATTTAATTGCTGCTAAGCTATTCTGAAGCTCATAGGTGTAAACTATCGATAAACGTGCAACATTATTACCCGATGAAACTCGGTAAATAGTTGACGCTCGGCACATTTATCGCGACGTCCTTCTTACACTATATTTACAGCAGATACGTGATCTGACGAATGAAACATCTCAAGATCGAAATATGTACCTACATACACGCTCGTGAGGATCTATGCGTGTATAGTCTGACGTATTCGTTAGAACGATAGTTGATCGGAACACGCGTCCGCTGTAAGCATAACCTTAGCAGCCCTCAATATGGACGATAAACGAGCATGTAATTTCCATAGGTTATTTATGAATCAATAGGAATACTTGACGCACCAAGTATGAAATTCTTCGGAGGATGCCCGACGGCAGTCAATATTGCCTCTCTGGAAGTCGAAGGCATCTGCGGCGGCACTAGGTAGGTTTGAAGTTTCTCGGACCGGCATGGCAGCGGCAACGATTTACGAGGTCTCTGGGGTACCGACTATCTTTCCAGGAAGTAATACCTTTTTCTTGGTGCGAATACCAGATACCAGATACCAGATCCCGGATCCCGGTATATTTTCCATGCTTCTTCCGTCGTTCTATGTACCTCTACTCGCAGTTTCTCGGAGGTCTACTGACCCAAGAGGTACGAACGAACCAATCTTTCGGTACGGCGGATCCCCATAAATTCTTTCACGCAGATTCTCGCCGGAACACGCTACGAAATCATGGATTACGATGTCGGGCGTAACGCTTTCGCTTCCAACCATCCTCTTCTCGTTCCAACGTCCCTTTTCCGCCCGCCCCCACTGACGTTTCAGCCCTGCCGAACGCCCGCGCCTCACTCCTCCACTATTGATTTCCATTCTCATTCGACGCCATTTAATACGTCCGAACAAAGAAGCCTCGACATCCGTCGATCGCATTTATTTCAAACGGTGCCCGATTTCATCTAATTCATTGTCCCGTCCCAAGTTCCCAAGGCCCTAGCTTCCATCGATATAAACCAAACAGCTTTCTGTCTCTGCGCGTTAATCCCATCGTCCGCGGAACCCAACTTTATCGACGAACACCCTCGCCCCGTCTCGCGGACTCTATTTTCTTGCGCCGATCCGGCCGAGTTCAAAGATTTTTTAACTTTCCCTTCAATCGACGCACGCTTTAACCCGCTCCAATTTTTCAACTCACTAGCCTTCTTTCTCTCTTTCTACATTTCCCTAGAAACATTTTTGTAGATGTTGAGGTTATTAGATGCGTGAAAAAGGAACGCGTGGATAAATTGTAAGATAGAAAATATATTTTAATACAGAGGTGTAAATACAAGAAGGAATATAATTTGAGCTGGTCCAGATCCGCGCGCTACCAGTGTTACCCTCCGACTGAAAGCCCTGAAGCCATCGTCGCCTGTCTACTGTTTATGGTCTGCCTTTTGTCTATACGCTGTCGATGGCTTCGGTGCTTGAGAAAACTAAAACGACCAGATGTAGAGTTTTCTTAGAGGTGGTGACCACTTCAACAGTAGACGTTATACATTTTCAAATTTCGCAGAAATACACAAAAACCCTCAGTCTATCTCAAACGTGAGTTTCGATAAAATAGTTGATCGGTTGTTTAACTTTCCTTGTAGCACGCACGACTAATAAATATTAACTTCGTTTTAAACACATCTACATCGAGCGTCTCTATAACATCCATTCGCGTCTACCCTAAACGTGCAAAGATGTGAAAAATGTGTCTCGTAGCTTACGGAGGGCAGTTCGTAGCTTATGCCGAGAAAACGTCACAAGACGATTGCAGCAACGCATCTAGATATCCATCGCGCGGGAATTGTCCGCCAATTGCCAAGAAAAAAATTGCAACCGTCGTGTACATACATAGGTCGTAAATAGCGGAGGCATCGCGTTACTTCCGCCACGTGTACACGTAAACCAAGACTGGCTTTTCAGCTTTCGGACATCTGTTCCGAGCTATACTGGCACGGTTCACTAATAGTTTTCGTTTCGACGATATTACCTACGAGCCAACATTGCCGAGATAAGAAGTTTATCCAACGCGACATTGAAGTTGGCTCTGCGAGACACTGTGCAAGGACACGATTCGTCAGAGAAACGAAGGAAATGACGCGAAGTAGACGCGGAAGGCAAGAAAAGAGAAAGAAAGAGGTCGAGGTCAAGATGGGAAAGAGAAGAGGCTGTCGGTAGACGAAAGAGGATATAGAGAGGAGAAAGCACGACAATGGCAAGACGACTAAACTCAATTACAAAAGTTAGAGGCTCGCAACTCTTCAAGTTTCTTTTCTCCTCTTTCAACCTATCTATCCCTTTCTTGCGCTACGAGTCCTTTTCCAGTCGCGCTCGCGTCCATGTTGCGCTTCGAACCTCGGCCTCTTTCTCTCTTCCAACGCAATTGCGTTTCATCTCTTTTCATCCTTCGGTCTGGTCCTTTGCACGTCGGTTTGCGTGCCTCCGCCACATCGTGCGTCTTTAATATGCAAGACGCGAACCGTAGACAATATGAGAGAGAAACGGCGTGCTTTCGACGTAGCGATGGAATGGTCGCGAGTTCCGCTGGGGATCGTTTCTGCGAGACGAATAAGGACGAGGCAGAAATGACAGGAACGAAAGGGGCGACGAGAAGACGAATGGAAAATGAAAGGAACAGCCGCGAGTGGAGGTGATCGTAGTGTGTACGAAACGGAGATGACAGTTGCATGCGTTTTCGGATAATGTATTTCCGGTGGATCTCGTTGTAGACGATTATTCGAAATGGCAAAATTTCTCGGTGAAAATTTCGTGGCTTCCATACAGCTTTCCCCGTATTTCATAGAGTTTCGTGAGATTTTGTCGTTACAAACTGGTCTTGTTTACGCGATACGTATAAATTATAATTATGTAGATTGTGATTTAATGTTAAAGTTTCAAAGTTTTGTTACTAAATGAAAGAATGTAAGGTCTTAGTTGAAAATACAATTTCTCGCGTCAATTTTGATTCTTCCAACTACTGGAAGTTATGCCCGTCGTATCTCTCCGTTTCTATCTCGTTGTCGCGTTATTTCCAATTTTAACTTTCGCCCTATACCGTGTGGATCAGCGAGAGACGTTATGCTTTTCGCTTTAAATGGAGGAGGACGGTCGAAAAACTTGGACATTTCAGAAACTGGTAATTTTCCAACAGGGATGAAATTTTACAATCTATTCGACATTTATTCCCAGGAGTTTCGTAATCGTCTTTTATATCGCGTTTACATCGCCCGATGGTTCCACATGGGCCCAGCTGTAAAAGAGAATTCAGATGGGAAATATGATAAAATATTTTGCACGGTTCCCTTGGCCTGTTTGCGTCGCAAAAGGGACAATATAGAAGAAGCGTGCGAGAGGGTCAAATGAGAGAAGAGGGTGAAAAGGATACGAGATAGAAATGGCTGCAGGTTTGTCATGTCCGGTGTGGAGATGACAGTTCCGTTCGTCTTAAAGTTTGTTGTCTTTTCTGTGTGCCAAGGGGTGGAATCGCTACGTGACGAAACTACGTTATACCGTCCCTTGTCGCGGTGGCGTTCGAAGGAAATGAGTTTCCCTCGAAGGAAACTTTCACGAAAAGCGGGCTGCGCGTGTCTGCGGCCCGCGTGATTCGGTAATATCATTATCTTTATCACGGATAAAGGAAACATTACCGTCGATCATCGTAGCCTCCTTCTATAAGTCGTAAGATCGCGCAGCGTGTTCGTTCGTTCGTTTTAGTCTTGAAAATTGTCCGCACGTTTGAACATCTGGAACCCCGAAATCTCAAAACAAGCTCCGACTGTTTGCCCTTGCGGAACATCACCCTACGGGTAAAGATTTGCGGGTTGATTCAGTTATCGCGCGAAATTGAACGACTCCGTTTGGGTCGACCCTTTGCCACTAGCGAAATGATAGAGTGGCGTGAAACGTTCGTGCCGATGATCGGATGAAATTGTCTTCCGGCTGGAGTATTTTGTTTCTGTATAAGAGGAAGTAAAGATGTTGATTTGTAAGTTACCTTCTTTCTAAAGCGTACAGTTGATAGCTAAATTTCTATCTCGTCGGATTTTATCTCTTACGCGATACGAAAGTGACAACGAAGCTGGAAATTGTTCGCTATTTTTTCGTAGAATTTCATCCGGTTGTGATAACGCGAAGTATATCTAATTGCACGTGTTACAACACGAATGTCTTTTAAATAAAGTAAGATAGTGAAAAGCTTCCATTGCTATAACATATAATATGAAATATTTGTATATTTTTGCACGAAAATGTTTCTAAAAAGTTCACTTGTTAACATCTTTTTGAAACTCGTATATGTATATGTATAACGTATCTATAACGTAGTTAGATTATTATATTTCCTTTCATATATTCCACATGGTCGTGATATTAAAAACGTTTCTGTAAGTAAGGAAAATGAAGAGAATTTTTGAAGACATCGATATTTTCGTAATCAATGATTGTAAACTTGTTGTTCAAACGTCGTAGAAAAAATTTATCAAAATCGTGATAATTCCTCGACCGTTTGACATAGTTCCATGTCCGATCGTAAAACACGATAACGAAATGGCACATCACTGATCAAAATTCACAATATCGCCGATATTCCGTGTATTGCCTATAAATATCGTGTATCGAGAAGATTGGAAATGTCGACTGACTTTTCACGCCTCCCAGGAGACAGGGAGAAACTATTGCCTTTTATACTTTTTCATTTAATTTTTGTTTACCCGACTCGAGCTACAGTCGAAATCAATCCGAAAGATCACACGCGTCTGGAACGTGCAAATCGAATCTCAAACCGCAAGACGAAAACCAGCGAGTAGTTCGTAAACGGAAATGCGATTAATTTTCGTTCGAGGAGGATGTTAAGCCTCGTTCAGATTAACCAAGTTGCCGGAATTCAAGTGACTCGAATTCGATCAACTTGGAACGTCGTACTTAACGCGAACCTGTTATTTAATTGGCTTCAAATATTTATCGAAGTTTCTACGCTCCCTTCCATTAAGTAAATTACTCGACTTCTAGTCGCCTAAATTCATGTAATACGACAGAGTCGCGGATTTTTATGCAAATTTATATTTTTAAGAACATAACTAAAGAAATAGAAGTTACAGAGTGATTCGTTTTATTAATTATAAATACAAACGCCTACTGTACTTTATACATTTTATATACTTTTGTATATTATATGCGTTTTGTGCACTTTGATATCTTTGAATTTTCCATCTACGCATAAACGTTCGCGGTTTGGATATGGTTAACCTAAACGAAACTTTACGATCGCCTATCGACTTTGTATATTGCACATCGGACGGTGGCATTTAAATTTCCCTTATTAATTTAGAGTATCGTCCACGCGTGTGTAAACGAATTTCAAATCGGATAAAATAAGAATAGCGATGACTATCGAGCGGCTATTCATTGACACGTTCTCTGTTTTTGTGTGTCCTATAAAATTCTATCTACAACTCTGTTATACGTTATGCTTCTATTAAAAGAACTTTACTGTGTTCTATTTGCTATTCTATTAAATTCTGTTTGAAAACTCCGTCGGATTCTACGTGCTGAGGGTTTCTAAAACCTCGTGTACCATCTTCCATCACGCATTCAGCGCGTTATAGTTCTGCAAGGGAAACAAAAACCTTCTGCTATGGGGATGAACAGTTTAATCAATCGTCTACAGGATTCCATGAGATTCAGATCTGATCACAGAGATCATTAGGCAATTGTTCATTGTGTGCACGATTCTCAAGAAATTACGATTAATCTTAATCCTTCGGACGAAAAAAAATTCTTGCATAATTCGTTTAGGTATAATATGGTATAATATTAGAAGACCTGGTCTTTCTATTTTATAGTACCTTTTTACGAACTACTCGCATTACGGAAATACGATACAGGCGAAAATATTAGATCGTCGGAAAAGTTTCTTTCGTTTTACGAGGAAATAATAGACGCACAACGTTTTCTGTTTTATATTATTTTGTCGAATTACGTACGATCCATTTTATTCTGTTGAGTAAACACCGCGACATTTCACTGACTTGCTTTCACGTTTGTACGAAGGTGCACTGTTATAAAAACACGTTTTCGAAAGAAAGATACTTTTCGGACAATCCAATACAAAAGATAAAATGTACGCTGCGTAAAATCCCGTAATTAATTCATCCTCAAATTAGCTGACATTTGAGCGTTAGCGTCCGAATAGTGAAAAACCTAGATTCCAATTCTAAAAGAGAAAAATCACCTATAAGCGTGTCGTAAATCTTTCCTCGACCCGAAGCTGCGACAAAGCATTCGTCTTTATTTTTCACTCGGCTCGGAATCTTTTTCGAGATAAAATTCGAATTATTCAGAGCAAGTGTGAGAAAAACATAAACGTCGGTGCAAGCGAGGAGAGAGGAAACTGCTCGTAAGCTACGTTGGCCGTCGAGTTTCGTGAATGTCGAGGGGTAATTTGATCTAGTTGAAACGCTCTAACGTCGCCCCGAAACGCATCTACTTAGAGGCGAGATGGTTCTGGTTGTCGTACAAAGTGGTGGACACGCACGTTGCTTAGTGCTTCTCGTGGTTGTCTGCAGCATGAAGACGAGCACTACTGCGACGCGGTTAATTGCTACGTGGAGGAGGGAAAGCGACGAATGGCGACGATATAGTTCTAGTACGCGAGCCACTGTACTCTTGGGAACGCAAACGACAGACGGTTAAACGCGCCACGAACCTGCTGTGGTATTAAAATGGAAAAATTATCGCGATAATCGTTCGTCAAATATGTCTTCCTCTTCAACTTCGATCATCGTTTCGATCGTGATGACGGGATACGTGTGTTATATCGATTATTTCTATCTTTGTCTCACTTGAATATTTTTAGCCTGTGTTATTTTCCATGCTGATAATTCCAATGATAAATGGAAAGCTGGAAGTTGCTGTTAATCTTGATTTCTCACGTAGGCTGCGATATTTTTTTTACAAGATTCTTATCCTATTTTATACATCCTTTTATCTTCTCTTGTCAAATATACTGCTCGAAACGATTCGGAAATTGCTATTGCGAATAGACTTATTGCACTCAAGCAAGTAAATAGAAGTTAAGTGTATGGTATTCTTAACTCCCTATAGGCAAACATATTACTGTTCACGCTGCATATGTGCCTTTTTTTAAAGTTTATAAATAGAGTTTTGAAGAATCTGAGAACGTTCTATAATATATATCAATGTCCTTGCCACGTTACAAAAACAAAAGATTGTTCAATCAAAAGATTGAAAATCTTCCGACAGAAACAAGTCCTGTAGACTCTGTAGATATTCGCAGGATATCATAATGAATATTGACTTTATGAGAATCGTTGAAAAAGATACGCATAAAATTAATTGAGAATATAATTAAACAGAATTGTCTACATCCAACCACTAACCATTTGATATATTGGGTTGGCAATACGTTCAAATAGACAGTAGCAAGTGGATTTGCCCGGCGCAGTCTTATCGTCGCGAATATTTCCATTCTCTCCACCTGCAGATTTAATAAGACAGCGAACTTTCTCTATTATCCTGCAATTTCCTGTATAATTTTTCCAAAGTTCCGCGCCGCTAATCGAAAATAATTTTCACGCTGTATCACCCTTCCGTAATACTTAATTCTCAAGGTGCAAATCAATCGCCTGTTACATCCCTTTCTTCGACTTTCTCTCAATCGTACTTTCCAAATTCCTTTCGTAATTATTCAAATGACGACGTTATCAGTTACTCGGTTCATCGTCTGGTCGATGATTGCTCTTAAACGAAATAGCCTACATAGAGATAGATGAACATAAACGCGTTTGTACCTTTGTGTCGTGAGCTTGTCCATACGGGACGACGTTTTTAATCGCGCGACGAACGGTGAGGTGGAAGCCTGAAAACCGGTCAAAGTGAATTTGCATTAATAGCTCGCACCGTCCATTAGCCTGCTAACTGAATTTTTGTTTCATTCTCCGAGCGGCGCGCGCGCGCGACGAACCGTCGTTTAACGAAGTCACAAAGCGAACAATGTTACGGACAGCCTCGCTTAATGGTTGATCAAGATTATATTTCACTATTACGTCGATTAATTACCGACACTAATATTCAATGATATACGTATACAATTTCGTGACGCGAATTACTCGCTGCTCTTTGATTCCATTAACAACTTAAATACATATTTACGTTTTCGAGCAAATGGTATTTCATTATGAGACCCGTGAAATATTTACCGTGTAGGGGACATAATTTGCCCTTTGATTTATTACACGGCGTTGAAAGTTTCGCGATGGATCGAACGACCCTTTGCAAGTCACGTGCTCGTAAGAGGGTGCGCGCTATTTAGGGACGCGCTTCCTTTACGAAACATTAAACGCAAACGCTCGGATTCACAAATTCTAAAGCTAATTGTGTTACACGTATAATGGGTAATTTTAATAGAGTGCAGCTTCGTTCGTATGAACGTAATTTGTTTTATTTATTTCTATTATTTTAATCATTTTAATTATTTGTATTTTTACAAATACAGTAGTTACGTGTATGGAATTCTTAAATGCTTATAGGCAAACATATTACTGTTTACGCTGTACATGTGCCTTTTTTACAGTTTATAAGTAGAGTTTTAAACAATCTGAGAACGTTCAATAATATATATCAATGTCCTTGCCACGTTACAAAAACAAAAGATTGTTAAACCAAAAGATTGACAATTTTCCGACAGAAGAGAAAATCCAAAGGCAAAGACTGAAAACCCAGCGTGAAATTTCTGCTTATGACGCGTTAACAATGATTTTTTGATGATTGCCATCAAAAAACGTTGTTTTGTCAACGTGTTCAAAGCACCTGATCTATATTGTTTTCTTATTGTTTGGACTTCCACCTTTAATTTAGTAAAAAAAATTATATCTATTAGTTATTTAGTTTCGTTTTTGTCCCAATTTAAAAATGGTAAAACAACACTTAGTTGCTAACCCATAGTTATTTATAACTGGTCCATGTAATTTACCCTCGTATTTTGCACTTTTCATGGTTACTTCGATAAAAGACTCTCACAAAAATAAATATTGTTTAAACGCAAACTCAGAATCATGAAAAGTATTTCGATCAGCTAACGATCCCAGGTAAGAAATGGAACGATATTTAGCGCTTTCAAAGTAAACTGAAAACTCAATCTGTTTAACCTGCGAATTAAGTAGTTGATCTTTGAATTGGCGATCGGTAGATGCGCCGCTTCTTCTCCTTCGCTTTCATTTAGTTCAATGTAAAAAAGAAGGAAAGGAATGCCAGTGGTGGAGAAAAGTTGGCAAAGGTGTCGTGACAATTCGCGTGCAGAGTGTCCGGTTGCAAAACTTTTCTCGATGTTGGCCGTCGGCCTTCATGCAGCTCATCGAGAAGCTCGAAGCATTGTCACCTCGACTTTGCTCTTCGTTCTCTTTTTTCAGATATTTTACACGGACACGTCGACTATCGTTGTCAATGCTTCCTCCCTTTACGAAAGAAGCTTCTTAATTACCTCGATTCGACTTTCTCGCAACTCATTCGTCCGCTATTCCATTAATTAAAGTTCCTGCCCATTCTATTACGCGAAGCTTTGTTTCACATAATCTGTTATAATCTGTACGAACAATGATAGCTCCTCGATTCGTGGTTTAATCTAGAAAACCATGTCATAGATCCTGGCGTGCTTCAGAAGCGTAGTGAATTTTGTCTGTATTGTACGAATTTATGCATTAAAAAATGTATTAAGGTATCAGCGCTTGGAATAGATAGAATTGATATTTATTAACATTTATTGGATTTATTATTTATGGAATATTTATTAGCATAAGCCAGGAATTCAAATTTTTGGAATCACAAGTAGACAAACAGTATCTCAGCAGAGATTTATTTCTCTTACCAAATATTGCTATAACGAATATTCTACTTTGAATATTTTATATATTTTAGCATATTACGTAAATTCCGTGAATCTTTGCAGCTTCAAATTTCCCATAAAAATATCCATAGTCCAATAATTATCAATTGAAACTTCTTCAGATTTAATTCAGCAAATTTTCCTATTAAAAATTCAATTTCGTTTCTCCCCAGCTTCAACTAACAAAAATTTCCGCCGTTATCAAAATCGCAATTGTATCTTAGAAGAATTAGAATAAAATTCTTGGAATTCGTTAACATTGCAGAGTGTGGTTGTCGCAGCGTTTTATACGGCTACGTATTCTTCAAAGAAACGCTCGAAAGGTATAAAATAAGGGACTTCCTCTCGCAATCGTCATCAAAGTGGCGCGTATCTTTCTTAAAGACTCCCTTAAAACAATAATGTCGCGGCGAAAGCTCACAAACTGAAAGAACTGAAGTGGTAGCGGATAGGGAATAAAACCAGTCGGCACGTCGTTTAGCTTCGTTCTTATAGTCTATGGATCCGATGTGCAGTCGAGTCGAACAGCTAATTCGAAACGTGAGACGACTGGGAATGTCGAAGCGATGTCGATTCCTCACGCGGCCATGCGAAAGAAAAGGCGTTTCGAGGGTAAAATAAAGAACGTTCTTTTGGCGGGGACTAAAATATACCAACCACTTCTGAACGCTATTCTCGTGAAAGGGGGAATTAAACAACGGTGATATATTTCCTCGATGAGTCATTCGTATTTTGGATCAAGCGACTGGTTATCGTTCGACGTTGTTCGTATAAAATGTTGATTGTCTTTCAAGAAATCATTTACAGTTACCTGTTTCCTCGGTGCGATAAAGCTGGAAATTTTATATGCGAAGTAGAAACTTGTTCCGATGCATAAAGTGTATTTGTTCCTTTCTCTTTGTATCGTGTCGCTTAATTTGCAATTTGAAATTTGGATAAGATTCTGGCAGAATAAATTAAATAAAACTGTGGCAGAGACACAGAAGAAAAGAAACGATCGTTCATTGGTCGGTATTTTGTTAATTCCTTCGTGTAATGAAATTGTTAAACCTTCTTCTCAGTCCAAACAATTGCATCGTGTACAGTGTACATCATTTGTTCTAATATATTGCTATTCGTAACATACTTCCTACATTTATAATACGAATAAATTAGTATAATTACAGAACGAATTACGCTTACAACTATTAAATAAAGTCAGCTGAAGCAAACGTGTCTCGACAAACGTTTTATTTAAAATTAGAAACTACTGGTGCTATGTGAGTTTTACAGATATTTGCTATGACTCATTATTTACTTTCCGTGAAAAAAATTGATCAAAGATACACATTCAGACATTTCTCCTTTACTTTCGATGTGTTTCTATTGAACACAATTTATTCCTAGTATAGTACGTATATTCAAAGAATTGGTCAACGTTTAGATTGAAAGTGCTATCCTACTTTTGGAAGTACGCATATATCTGGTACTCTCGTGACGCCAGGAAATGAACTTCGCCAGAGAATACAGTCTGTTGATACAAAGCAGCGTTCCGTGTGATTCCTTGCATGCTGGATTTGTTGACTTTCGACCGAGAATAATTTTACCTCTACTGGCTGGACGATGAATAGCGACTGCGTATTTTTAGCATCGGAAAGAAAATACGCGTTCCTCTGACATGCGTCTAGGGAGAGAATCAAACTTTCACGGCAGGAGGATTTTGTATCGAGCAGTGGAAAGCTTGTTTTGTCGGTTAATTGCTTTTCTATGACGATGGAATTCTCTCCAGATCATCCTTCATATCACTTTATCAACTAACTCGATGAAGACGTTAGTCATTGTCATAATATCCGTCTAAGTGTAGATATTGAATGGAGATTTTCTGTTTAATGCAAATTTAATGAACGAAATATGTTTAAAATTTGAAATTTGTTAGAAAATATAATAATTTCAATTATGATACTAATTGCTTTTTAGTCGAATGCTTCCATAATCGTGGGATTAACGATCAACGAGGACAAGCTAATTAGTAGATCGAGTTTATTCGATTTAAATGTAAAAATAATATTACCTGACTCTAACAGAAACGATGCAATTCGCTAAAAGACAAAATAAATACGAATATCGTACAAGTAATGAATTAACTCGTTTTTCCATTTACGTTCCCATAAATCAAGCTACTTCGATATTTTACTTTCTTGAAAACATAATATTACCAAGAAATCAAACATTCTAAAAGTCAGTCGAAAGGTACACAGTGCCAGTTTATTGGCCACGTCGTCATCTGTGTAAGAGTCGTTGAACGTAGCTCGCCGAGTTAAGAATGTGAACCAGCTACAGCAATATTACACCAAGTGTGCAGTTTCTTCGGCTGACCGAGGTGGCTGGTAAATCTTAAAAGCGGTAGCAGCTGAATGTTCGCGATTGCGAGAACGCTGAAACCATACTTCATCCAGCAACTAAATAACCAAGTAAGCTACACTACGTCCTTTGTGTCTACGTATACGAGTGAAACGTTGTCCTTACTCTCGATGCATTGTTTTTCCTTCACGCGTCGACGTTTACGCGGTAATTCTACGTACGACGGAGAAGTCACTTGATTATTGAAGTTGGAGGAACAGATGGGAATAATGAGATCGGAGAGGAATCCGAAGGAAACGAAAGGGAATTGGCGAGGAATGTGCAAATGGAAGGATGTTTATTCATCGATGTTTGCTCTGCAAGGTGGTGCCTCTTGAGATCAGCACTCGTGGATGGCACGAGCTTCGTCTATGGCGATCGTGTTATGTTACTGTACAGCTGCAACGAATCAAGTACTTATCGATTTTATACAATCATCTATCGAGTTTACTACGTAACATTATACCGTTAATAATAAGGAAAATAACGTTAACGTATTCTTATATTATATTTGCATTCTTCTCAATCAGTTTTCATTGTCAGATTTTATTTTTTGACATTATGTCCGTGAAAGCAAACTCCATGGGTTTGATTAATGTTTTCTTTGTTGCTATTTTTCAATTTTATAAAACTCAAAAAAAAAATCGAAGTATCTAGAAAATATTGCCTACTTCTCGATGACTTAAGCAAAATATTGAAGAAAATATAAAAGAATAGTCATCGATACGCATAAATTTTTCTTCGAGACTTGTGTCAAAGTTGTTCTTAGAGTAACAAAGGTCTCTGCTTGTTGAAACAATAAAATGATCAATACATAAAGCTTTGAAAACTACAATAGAGTCAATCCTTGCTATGTTTTTCTAATTTTTTAACATCATTATTTTAAACGCAATCATCGTAAAAAGTATAGTACTAAGTGTAGCAATTGAAAATCTCTAAATGATCTTCCAACGATTTTGTGATCTTCGTTCAACGATCCCATTCGAATCTCTCGAACGAAATGGGTTATCGCTTTTTCTACAGCAAATCCTGGAGGTTTTGATTCAGCCTCTATCTCTAAACAGCGCTACAACAGGACAAAATCCGTTTCTCTCATAATAACCTGGTAATTTGCTCATTATTCCACGCACATACGTTCGTCGAACAAGGAGAGAAGAAAAACGAGCTCGTACGTGAATGAGGAACGATCGAGTCGAGAACCTCGCATCGCATTTAAAGTTCGCGTTCCTCGAAATATCGCGAGCAAGACGGAGAAACCTGTTTTTCATGAACGAATGCTTTGAACAGATGACGATGGCGAGGTGATCCCGACATTTTTGTCTTTATATTGTTCTTCGTCGCAACCGAAGCATCGCTCTCAACGTCATAAATTTCAATTTTATTTAGACTTATTAGATTTCTGTTGGATGTGCAGCCGCACAAAGATGGAATTATCTTAGAAACACACGGTATAGGCCACAAAATTTAGAGCATTCGTGGATACGAGCGAAGGCAAGTAAATTGAATCGTTAGTCATCGTTAGACTAGGTTTTTATATGGGAAAATATATAAAATATCTAAGATATATTACCTCCTATAATATTTTTTGAGTGAAATAAATTCCTGACTGGGTCCTACTCTTTTAGTGGTGTCCATAAAAATATGAATTTGCATAAATACCCGCAGTCGAGCTACTATAGCGTTATTTTCTTCTGAGACTGTCTGCGATTGTCCACGAGTTTTCGTAGACCTACGGAGAGGCCATTTTTGTTGATATAAAATGTGAGAAAATTTCATTGCGAAAATGCATTTCACGTAAAGAATATTGAAAACTGCTTTGTCGTTGATTTATGTGTTAAGAAACAATTATATTGTTATGCCATGTTACATGTATATATCTTATTTAAATACAAATTGCCTTTCTACAAAGTGTACGAGGACTGTACATACTTCGCGACTTACAAAGACAATTACAATTGCGTGTGTATTAACTCGATTGGAGATTACAATTGATTGTTTTCCCTACCAGAAATTTAACGTCAAAGTTAAACGTTTTTGATTAAACGACACGCTGATTGACAATGTCCTTTCATTGTATCCTTGGCACGTCTTGAGTTACGTGGAACGAAGGCGTACTCATGTTTGCGTAAATTGAGTAAGATGTAGCAACGGGTCGGAATTTCCCTCCAGCTCAACTTTGACCATTCTAACGTTACAAGTAAATACACTCGTGGGAAACTCTTGCTTTACAGCACTCTTGTCGTTGAGTATAGTAAACGGCGAAATCTACGTAAAACATTTAATTTCTCTTTTGAAAATGTTTACGATATTTGCAGAATACTTGATAACTCCGTTATGGACAAATACAGCGAAAGTATTTGAACAGTTAGCGTAGAAAACTTTTATACACGCGTGTTACATAAAACAGTTTGAAATTTCTTTAGTATTGTAATAAAACAGATTTGTCCTGACTGTATTAGTAAAATTTGTAAACAGTATGTAGAAATGAAAATATATGTAGAAGCTACAAAATATTTACCGCAATCGTATATTTAGTAAAAAATTAATACGCAGCATAAATGACTATCTAAAGCATTTAATAACTGTTAAATATGGTCCTATTGAATGTCGAGGCTCATTAATATACCGAATAATTGGTTGTTTAAATATTTTCGTAATCTCTACGAAATACATATGTGTATTGAATATGTTGTAGTGTCTACGTATCCTTTCACATTTGTTTCAAGTTTTGTCGATATAATCACGATAGTTGAATCTCTCTGCAGTGTCAATAAAATTTCTAAATGTTTCGTACGGTACACATAACGTGTTGCACATACTACAGTAAAGATTCGTGTACCTAAATATTCGTGTACCTCACAACACGCATAATATACTCGTAAAACGTTTTCATTAAAATATTAAATGTTCGAATACTTTCATCAGCAACTGTAGAAGCTATTCTTAAAAAGTAGCACTTCTGTCCGACGATATCGTAAATTGTACGGTCGATACTTGTACGACGATGCCAGTTAGGATCACTCGATTCTTCGAGAAAAGTCGTCGCATCCCATCTGTCTCGTGGTCACGCGTCTAACCTTAATATCGTAAGATTTAACCAGCGCGTAAGAACTAGAAGAATAAAGAAGAACTCGAAGGCGTCATGTATGCAGAATACGAGACGATGCCACGCGCGTAAAAAACGAGCTTCGCTTCGGTTGGTCGACGTCGTGACTCTCGCCGGTCTCGTTAAGGTCGTGGAAGAGCATCAGAATGATAAAGCGCGCGACCTTCCAGCGTCTATTCGACGATTTCCACGGAATTCCACCTCGTGCAATCCGGCACGCGTAATTTCCACGCGGTCACGGAAAATGTTCGCCTGTTTTTCACCGCGTTTATTTGGTCGTAAATATTCAAGCCCGTTCCCTCTTTCAACCTATGCATACAGCATATTCCAGAAAGTTGGAACCAATCTTCAGGAACATGTAATATTTATCGAAATAAGCGAAAAAGTCTGAATAAACGTGGGTCCAAATATCATTAGTTTCAGAATTACAAGACGTTTTCATTTACATAATACGAACAGCTTTGACTATAACGTAAGAGATTTTGCTTTCCTGAATGCAGACACCGAACCAACAACGCGTGCTGTGTCACATATCAACGACTAAGACAGACTGGTATATCGAAGGGTGGAATTTTTGAGACTGTAGAAAGATAAAGTCAGTTTGTACATTAAATTAAGAAGAAGAGAAGAAGAGGAGAAGAAACTATTTTGCAAGGAATTTACACATACTGTCGAAGAATGGCAGTTCAGGAAGGTACTGTTATCCATGTCACCGAATCGAGAATTGTACATGATCGATCGTTGTCTCTTCATCATATTATCCGTTTACAGGCCAACATAGCTAACATGATTTTCTGAAATTTTAGTGTCAAAACACTCGTGGTTCGTGCTTAACCGATTTGGCAAATGAGTAATTTGGATAATTCTATTTTCTAAACGACTAATACCTACTTTGAATACTTCAACGAACACGTCTTACAACATCGTAATTAATGATATTTGGACTCACGTTTGTTAAGACTTCTTTGATTCTTTTCACGAGTATACTACGTACCCTTCAAGTTTGACACCCTGTACACCCTAGAACAGCCTGTATAACTCGTAATATACATATTGAAGGAGGGAAGGCTCGACAACGGCATAAGCGTCGGAACACAAGGTCGTTGACGTTGGTATTTTAGCCGCATTTCGGGTCCTGTGCAAGAAGAGTAAGACTATCGGTACCGGGCAAAAGGTTTTTCTAGCGCCTCATGGTTCCAGAATAATCGTCGAAACAAGAACTATTCGATGTATACGCGTCCGTGCGGCGAAGTTGGTGAAAGCGGCGGAGAGACCTCGAGGAGAAACACACAGTGGCAATTCCATAGGGCAGTTACCCTGGTCAGTATGGCATTGTCCGGCCGGTAGCCGCAATGCGACGTGTACCCCGCCTCCCTTCCACCGGTTTGCCGGCGTTTCTCTCTGTCGAAGTGGAAGTTTTCGGCCGGGTCGGTTGGTTGTTAGCGAAGTAACAAAACCCGCTAGGAATTCCACCGGTCTTCCTTTAACCCAAACCTTTCTGTGTCGTCTTGAGGCTATCGTTCTTTCTTCTCGTTTGTACATCGGTTTTCACTCCTGTTTTCTGAGTTTGGTATTTTCCTCTTTTCCCTTTTCTTTTTTTCCTTCTGACAATCCAGACCTAATAGGCTATCACTGGAATACGATGGTTGGAAGAAACGAGGTTTATGAAAATATGGAACTTCAAAATCGAAATTGTATTCAGTAGAAAAAAAAAAGGATATAGGTTTAGAAAGGTATAGGTTGCATATTAAAACGCACACGAGTTTATTCTACGAATATTAATTGGCTATGAATTTATAGTAGGCCGCAAAAAGTGATATGATTTTGATCGATTCTGAGCTGGTTTTCGTTGATTTACTTGTACCATTGGAAAATGGGGGTGCTTCCCTGTCGCAGCGATCCCGTCAATTATCGGCACGCTGATTTCATTCGTGTTTACAAACTTACTCTTCGCACGCGTGTGCTTGTACATCTAGTGGCTACGAGGCTTCGCCAAATGGACGATAATCACAGCGAAAGGAAAGAACGAAACGTGGAAACCGGGAAATAATTAATAGAGGAGAGTGAAACAAAACGGCCAATACCGTGAGACGCTCGTATTATTCGCGATGAATAGAGAACCCATACTGCAGCGATTTGGAAATATGCAAGCGGTTACGAGTGACAAAGAAGGGCGATGAAAAGGAGGAGAAACGCGGACGGGTTCCAATCAGGCGCGACAATGTGGCCGACGCGTGCGACGCGGCAAGATTCTCAATTCGTCAGAGCTGCAACGGTGTAAATGACACACGGTCGCGTACGTGTGCATGCGTGAAACGGCGTTACGTTTCAATTTTGCCGCGATGATGGATTCCTCGCGCGCCGACCGTCAGAAAGAAAAGAGTTTTGATTGGAAGCAGACGCGGCCAAGTCGCGCTCAAAGAATGCCTTTTGTTCGTTTTCGACATTGCCGGACAAATCCCCCGGAGATTTTTCCCAGCCCCCCCTTTCCTTCTTCATGTCCGTGCACTTTGCCTGGAAATTGCACAGCTGAACGAACGAACGGGATTACCATTGATATCGGTGCATATAGCGTCGAAAGGAGACTCACGACGGGGATGTCTGACGGCGTAGATCCCACCAGGATAAGAGGCTAAATGCCAGGAGACTTTTTGGTCCCGAAATCCCCCGTATACCCTGGTCTCAATAAGCGTCGTTCTCGACAGCGTGTCTCGAAACCGCGCGAGAAGAAAAACGATCCGTGGCAGGCGAGATGAAAGTCGGTTCGATTGAATCGTTGAGAGGAATGCCTGCATCGATAGCCCCCAATACCGCAACTCTCTCTCTTTCTCTCTCTCTCTCTCTCGCTCTTTCTGTATTCTTTGTGCTCGACGCTGAAGATCCGCCAGCCAGCTTTTATTCTTTCGACCTTTCATCTCTCGAGATCGCCTCTTCTTGCCCATCAATATTTATCAATTATCCGCACCTCGATGGTGTCTCGAGCCAGGCTAACCATCGAATTGCAATTACTTCATCGAATTTCAAATGTTATCGACTCGAACGAGATTTCGGTTCTACGGAAGATTCTTCACTCGTTGAAGATTATGTTTGTATCGCGAGCAGAGCGAGGAATTGGCTGGATAATGTCTTTAGCATCGTCGAAGGATGCAGCGTTAGGTCATCGATGGTATATGAGACGGACGTCTATGTAGGTTCATATTTTTGAGAATATAATTAAAAAAGTGGAAATTATTTTACTTTTCAAGTACTATAGAAAGCGCTATAGTACGCGTATTTTGTGCAATTTTACACTCTCGAATTTCCTACAAATTCGTTATAATAATGTTGCTATTGTTATACGATCATATAACGTAATATAGTAGGTACGCGTGCGTTACAATATATTATGATCGTACGTGATGCTCGTTATTCGTTGTATTTGTACTTTGTAATATTATACAGTTATATACAGTGATATGTATATACAACTTTGTGCTGGAAATTCCTGTAAATTATCTGGATGAATGATATTTATTCTCTGTATTGTTTATACTCGACATATATGTACATATATAGCATGAAAATAATTGAACAAATGATGATACGTAGCACGAATGAAATATGTAAACAACGTTAAGGTCTGGATAGTGAATAAATTCATAGTTAATTCATGGTTACGTCAATAAAGAATATGCTTCTCGATCTCGTCTTCGTATCTCATTTATTTTCTTTAACCCGTAATACGAGATGAAAATTACAAGAGAGAAACACGATAAGCTCATTTTTCTTAATTTTCTGATTTTAACGTCGCTTTACGATCAAAGAGAAGAGGTTTGTTATGGCATAATAGAAAGTGTCTGTCAAGTCTACAGGGGTATGTTTTTTAAAAATAGCAGATAAGTTGATGAAAGTTTATGAAAAATAAAAAGATATAATTATTAATACAAGCAATATTATTTATAGCGATATTTCAATATCTTCAGTATCCTAATATTACGGTAAACAATATTTTGAAAATTTTGAAAGGCACAAAGGTATAACAGTTTCGACATTAACAGAAAACCTCGTGTATGCTATCTTTATGACAGCATAAAAAAAGATTGACTGTTACACCATGACCAATTATTATACCATATGATCTATCACATTCATACTCCTTCCACTAGCCAGCTCTTCAGTTTTCCACGATACGTTCCTAAACGCAACAGCGTAAAAATTTTTCTGCAAAATTCAAGTTGTTTGACTCCCGGTGTACGAAAAAAAATGCACACGTCAGAAGTAACAAGGTTGAGACGAATGTCGGTCCAATCGAATTCTCTCGAGGAAACACATCATCCGGCCCGATACGTCGTTCCATGGCGGCCGCTGTTTTTCCCACAACAACATGAAAGCCACCTTACGCGCTTCCCTACCTTCTGTTCTTTTTCATCTGCACCGGCATCTTTTCTTTCTCGACTTTGCCCACCTCTTATGCCTCCAACCATCAACCCCTTGCTTCCTCTCTTTCATCCTTTCTTCCGTCTGCACTCGCTGTCGTCCCAAGTTCTTACCCCCTCTAGGTCTTGTTTTATTTCTTTCTTTCTTCCGGTTTCAGTTCTTTTTTTGTCTCCATGGTATCCGGCCACCGACCGACATAAAACTTCATAAAGAGAGAGACGCCCTCGGGGGACTGTTCGCGCTCTAACAAATATTTTCAGATTGTAACTAGAGTCAGTCGCCACGGTTGCACGGCAGGACACGTTATTAAAATTTACACAGGTGCAATATGGGGCTTATCAAGTGCAACTGGGAAAAACACAACGTCGCCAAATACTCGTCGTTTAATCTTCTTCCTCTCTTTTCCCTTTGGTTTTTCTTTCTTTTCTTATTGCTCAGGATTGCAGTCCTTTGCGACGAATCGCTATGAGAATTGTTGTTTTCTTTACCTTTGTAGTTGGTGGTAGAATAGGCCTGGGCAGGATAGACATCCGTTCGCTTGCCACTGCAAACTCCAGCGTTCCTTTGCCATTATTTCTGACAGGAAGCGTCGAAATTGTGAGTAGCTTCGAGAGAAGCGAGATTCTTGAGTGGAGGAATAGGAAAAGAAGATGAAAGGAAAGGTGTCTGCAGTGGTAGAGTTTGTAGAGAATTTTTAGGTGTGAATTGTCTCGTATTTGTATCGTAGGATCAATGAATAAATTTGCGGTTATGTATTTTATTTGCTTTATTACCACTATACTTTTACGACTATTCTACCGAGACGCAGAATGTTTATGGTTACTCTGATGCTTCATAATTATTTTTCTTTGCTTTCATACTCTTTAAACATTTTATATACATGACATACAATTTTGTTATGTGTCACTACGCACCTAAATCTCTAGTTAGCAAGATCAATTCTAATCTCCAGGTGTGTTCTTAAAATCACGTACTCACACTAGCAAACGATATGCCGATAATCTTAAGCACTCATCACGTGGATACATGTAACACTCTTTACCCACTGTGTCTACAAGTCATTTTTTCCGGTAAAACGTATACAACACTATACTTCCTGAAAGAACAAGCAAATTTTAAACGTCATACAAGATTATTTATGCTTGTGTTATAATTAATGACAAACAGAAAATTCTTGCTTCTGGAACTTCACATACCGGTCATATTTAACTTACACTTATCACACGTTAAAACATTCTAAGGAATTTAATATTATCCAATGCTTTGAAATTCTATCCAATTGAGTTTACTCATATATTTACGATAAATTTCTTCGCTTTCAAGCTGTACTATTTTTTTCACGCATTTAAGAGTTCGGTGTCTTAATAAGTAAATTTAGAATTCAATATGTGTCAGTTACATCGTCGAAGCTGTCTTCCTATTTCGTTTCGCAATTAAATGTCTGCTTTGACGAGTATTTTTCATATCTAAAAATATCAGTTGTTTTTCGACTTATCCAAACGCATTTTTTTCACGCATTTACGAAAACCTATCCTCTTGCTACATTTTCAAAGGATCCTTCCAAGGATTACGAGCACCGTGTGGCCGAACAACGCCATTACGAAGCTTCGGTGTATTCCACGCGAGAATAGGAAGTTATTTTCGAAAGTTGCAGCCTCCGTTCCCTTTAGGTGCAGGTATTCGGTCCAGGGAATCGTTTCCAAGTGGCTTTAATTTTGTACGTGGTGCTTGTATCCGCGGGCTCGATGTCGCATTGAGTTTCGTTGTTGGCGCGAAAAACGTAAATGCCATGTTTAACGGAAACGCTAGTAAGAGTGTAAAAAAATGCTTTCTTTGTCGTCAAATACACTTTACTTTTGGAACGGTGCTTGCGCTAGCCGTTTTTTCGTACCATGGAACAATAAAGCAGCGACGCAGCGTAAAACCATGCGCAGCCAGTAAACAGAAAGAAACACAAACGAAAGGAACCGTGGAGAATGGCGACGTTGCGGGAAATCTTGGAGGGTTTATCCTGCGGGCTTCCGGCGGCTGTTTCGGCGTTTCTTCACGGTAGCCGTCGTAAGCGAGAGAATAGTGTTTATGGCAACTGCTGCGACGGTTATTTCGCGAAAAAAGAATCATGAAAGAGTTTACCTTCGAGTCTTTTGAACGTTTTGGAAAATGTAGCCGACGAAAACATTGATTTTCTGTTTAAAAAATAGTTAATATTATGTTATATTAATGTTAATATTAATGACGTTTCTATTGTGCGTGATGGACGAATATGAATGATGAAATACATTATTATTATGAAATGGTATTATTTGTTCTTTCTATTTAATTAGATTTTAGAAACGCAGTTTCCGTTTCAAATATATTACTTTTACCGTAATTTTCTCTTAACGGAAGAATAAAGAAATTGATAGAAAGAAAATGAACGAATGAATCGTAGTTACAGTAGGGTATTTCTAAAATATATCCACTTAATCCGTGTCTAATTGCAATTTATTAAAACTATTTATAGCTGTGTGAGAAGTATTTTTCATACATATTCAATTCCAACAAATACTTCTTCTATGATTTGGATTGAGTGATTTGAAAGCGAGCAATATACGAAAAACAAATCTTTTTTATAACCACTTTTTCGGAATCTTTAAATGTCGCCTATATTTTCCTGTTTGAAAGCATACACGTTTAGTTACTGTACCTTGTAGCGAGCGTTAAAACGCATTCAATCATGTCCAGAGTTTGGCCACTTTTTTGGTATCTTTTTTTTTTTTTTTTTTTTTTTTCTCGTACGTGGAGAAATCCTCATGGACACTCGCTGTTGCACGCAACAGCAGAGTAGTGTCGGACTCCTACCGACTAAAACTCCACGGTGGTCGTCCCGACGATTGGTGGAAGCGTCCTCGGGCTCTTTTTTACAATTGCTACCAGGAGAGTCGCTCCTCGTCGTCTTCTCCCAGCTGTTTATTGGGGGGGCATCCCGGTCTATGTTGGGTCGCTAGGGGGGGACCACACCCCCTAACGCCTCGTTCCTAGTTTGACGCTGCTAGGGCGGCGACAGTGCCGCGTCCCTGTGGCGTATTGAGTTTCTTTGGCGCGATGATCTCGCAGGATCGCGCGTTCTCTTCCGATCTCTCTCCGCTCGCTCCTTCGCCAGCATCACTTGCTCGCAGTAGGTGCGGACGGCGTTGAACTCCTGATGGCCCCTGAGCATGGCCTTGACGATCGCTTCTGGGGCTAATCTCTCGCCGATGTCGAGCCGTAGGACGCGGCGCGGTTCTGCCCACGCTGGGCACTTTTTTGGTATCTAACGTGATATCAAGCTCATAAGTCAAGTATGATTGAATGCATTTTAACACCGCTGCGAAGAGCAATGACAAGATAAATATATAGTTTCCAATAAAAAAGATACCGATAATTCGGAAAAATATTAGCTTTCCCGAAAAGTTTCTTTCGTTTTACAAGGAAATAATAGACGCACAATGTTTTTTGTTTTATATTAGTTTATTGAATTATGCACGAACATAATGATAGAAATATAACGAAATGGATCATACTTAATTAAATAAAATAATATAAAACAGAAATTGTTGTTCATCTATTATGACTTTAGAAAACGAAAGAAACTTTCCGGACAATCTACTGTCTTAAAATAAATACTAAAAAGTAATTGAAGCTTCATTTTCTAAGTTATACACAATTACGTCATAAACTGTGTCAAATGGAGAAAATGCTCAAATACGTACTAAGCTTCCAACAAAGCGTTGTACCATAGAATGGTAACGGTAATGATAATAATTGTTCAATATCGTAACGTCATACCGGCTGACTTGATATTACTATGCATCATTTGTATTCAGCGATATTCAGCTTGAAGAATTATACCTGAAATCGGAATTCAAACCAAGCTTCGTTAAGGAGTATTATTTAACAAATATAACTTAATTTTTATCGAATCGGAACTATGCTCGGAAAAAGGATCAGCATTTTTCCACAGATTACTCAGAAATCTCTACTTTTATCCGAAACCTCATCCGAAAACTATCAATCAGAGTAGCGACAGAAATATATCAAAACATTTTAAACGTTAAAAAGTAAAAGCTACAAAAAGACCGCGAACGACCAACGAAAAAATGTTCAATCGGTTGAACAAATCTTAGTCTCGTCCAAAATGTCGTCCAAAATTCTCCACGAGAATAATGGAAAAAAAAAAGAATATTAGATATCTTAAACCGTAAAAGCAAAGGAACAATTACAGGAATCATTACGTATAAATTATAAACTAAACCAAATCTTCTAACGAGAAAGGAAAAGGTATTTAACCAACGGACACGCAACACTGGAAAAAGCGATAGCCAGAGGGCGTTTAGAAAGGAACAGGGACATTTTCGCAACGACGATCGGTCCCTCGGCACAGAAAATATTAAAGACGTCGAAAAAAGAAAATCGCGCTCCGCGAACGGGAAATTTGCGCTCGCTCGTGTAAACGTTTTCGTCGTGAACACTCAGACAAGTTTGGTCAGCCGTGAAACGGACCAGCCTCCATCGGTAGTCCCGCTTTTCTTTGTAACTTTCGAAACAGTTCCCTCGTAAGCCGACAACTTTATCGCTCCCTCGTTCTAGTCGGCCGTCCTTGAGCCAGCGAACATAAAGAGCGGAGTCGTGCGTTACGCGTTTAAGGGTGGCAAAGGTCGTCGCGGGGGAAAGAATAAACGACTGAGCTACACACGGCAGGGTCGCTCGTATAGCCGACGGCTATAAAAATATAAGCACGGCCACCTAAAGCCAAGGACGACAGGAATATGCTTTTAGCTACCTTTTTGTCCGCAAGGTGAAACTTCTTCTATGCTTCACGCTCGTTCGAACGATCGTCTCCCCGAACGACATAACTCGTCTCTCCTGTTCCGTTTTCATCGTTCGATTTAGTTGCGTGTTGTTCGACGGGGTAAGCGTGTTTTCATTTTATTTACCGCTTGATTTGCTACGTGTTAGATCGTGGATAGGTTGATCAGCGTCGAAGGATATCTACTTTTGGATCAACCAGATCCAACGTGGCTTCAGGGACGTTGTCAGGGACGACGGGGGAAAATAACCGGGGAAATTAGGGTCGCATTCCATTTGCGTTCGTACAAGAAATCCTTGGTTTTATCGTGCAATTGGTCGATCGTTACAACGTTACACGGTCGTGTAAAACGTTCGTACGGCCGCTCTAGGGTGAAATATGAATATCACGGAGACAGGTAGCGAGTCCAGCAAATCGCGGGCCGTAGAATTCGCGCGAGGGAATTTTATGTCAGCTACAGATCACCGGATTGTCCGTGACGACGACGACGATGACACGGCGACGACAATGTAGCTTTATGACATGGCTCGGCGACACGAACGCGCCGGTGGAAGAGCCACCGAAATGTAGAAAAATGTACCTGGCTTACGCAGCCAGCCAACAGCCGGAAGCTTTTGAATTATCCGCTATTTTCTGTCTGCGTGTATGCATTATGAAAACGTTCGTCTTGTTTCTCGCTTTGAGATCTCGCGATAAATTCTTCATTCGTCGAGGCTGTGGGGTTACGTCGAGGAGTAGGGGAAAAGAACAGGGATGGGGAAAAAGGGACGAAAAGAAAAAAAAAATCGTCGCAGAGAGATTCGCGAAAGGGAAGACAACCCGACCCGAGTCGTAGAAGTTAGGGGATGGATTTCAAGAGCGTTGTAAAAATAAATAAACGCCATTGTATTTTTACGCGTGACACGCTCGTATCGTCGTGACCATAACTCCGTCAATGTATTCCCTTGTTGCAGACCTCTATCCTCTGAATCGTCGTCCTTTCATCTTTACATCGTACACCCGTTTCCGTTTTACGGGTTTTATTGGCTTTCCATTCACCTGCACTTCAGAAGAGGATCCCTCGTTTTCCTTGTGCTCCGATTCGCCTCGTTACGCGATAGAAGCGCATCGTCGTCGAGGCGCTCCTTCTTCCGGCTCTTTCCACGGCGGCTTCGCGTTATTGTCCTTAATCGTATCCGAGACTTGCGACGCGAAACAACCTCACAGAGCTAACCAGCGCTGCGACCAGCAGCCCATTATCGTCGCGTGAACGCGTCTTCGTCGCGATTTTACTGCTAGCGAAATCATGAAAACGAGCTAGTCATGCTCGTTCGTTTTTCTTTTTTTTTTTTTCTTTTTTTTCGTTCGTTGGTAACCCATTTCCTGGCCCAGAAGCCCGATTCAATTCGCCTCACTCGTTGCGCAATTACAATCAACGTAATGGCGTTCCTCCCGGTTCACCTTGTTTCGTCTTTCCACTTGGCCCGTTCTTTTTTGCCATGCGATCGCATTATTGCCCTGATTGCCGACCTCTGATTGTACACGTCGGGGGTACATTACGACTGGGTGAAAATTAAACATTAAAAATGCTGTTCAATCGTAGATAGCGTTTATTGGTGAACGCTGGCTGATTCGATTTTGTTATCTTTGCTCGAAGTCAACGGCATGATGCGAATTGACATTGGGCTTGTGTGAGAAGATGTCGAAGACTCTGATCTTGCTGTTTCATGGCTCCTACAATCTTAAGGTTCTCGAGCATAGTAACTCACTGGCTACAGACTTCTGTTGCACAGTTTGTATAATTTTATTGATTTTTATAAGGGACGACGATCAGAGCTGGTTTATGGTTTGTGAAATTTTCAAGTTGTATCTGATTTGTCCTATCGGCAAAGATACTATCACTCAAGAGAATTTATTACAATTTGATAACTTGAAATTTGCGATTTGGAAACTGTCGCTACTGATGTTAGTTATATCGTGTGTGATAGTCGGAAGCTTCAGAATTATCCACTCATTTCCATCGTTCTTAGAATTATTAGAAATCCAACCACTAAACTTTCACTCACACGCGCTTCAATTTTACTAAATATCGATCTTTTTCTTTCATCCACACTGTGTCTATTAAATTTAGAATAATCTGCCTCGTCGCTTGTTAGCTGAATCATCGCAACGATACGTCTACGTAGGACGACACTATACGTAATCATATTTTATTTATAATCAAACTCGTAACAATGGAACTCATCGACTAATCGCTTTTAATAACACGGACGGATAAGCTCTCGTTGACTAGATGAAATTTATTTATATCTAGCTTTAACCAAACTATACCTGAAGATGTAATTAATTTTTCAGAATATGTATATCGCGCTTGATTCAGAAATGCGATCCATTAACAAAATCGGCCGTTTCCCCTGCGAACTGGCACGGTCGGTCTCGACCAACGAGAACACGATTTCCGTGGACGTGGAATAACGTGTTGGCGAGGGAGATCGTATTTTCGACAGTGGATTACCCTTTCGAGGGGCTGCGTATTCGCTGGCGCACGCCCGACATCCGTACTATGAGTGTCTTAGCCGTGATCGCTCCATTTCCGGCTCCATCAGCGACGCCGATTCCGCTTGCCGCCGCTGTCTCGTTCATTGCTAATCCCCACCCCGCCATTAATAACAAGAACGAGACAAGATGGCCCGTTGGAACGACAGGACGAAACGCTAGCGGAAGGGAAACGCTTTTTCATTTGTTTGGCCTATCGTGAATACACCTCCGTTTCCGTTTGACGGCCGCGTAGCAATTTGTTTTGAATGTTGCAAGAATTGTTAGGCGAAGTACTTCATGCATTTTTTTTTTTTTTTTTTTTTTTGAAGTAAATATAGTGCTCCGAAATATAGTACATATAAATTTTTGTGGCCTTTCATATAAGAGTTCGGTGTTTTAATAAATAAATTTAGAATTCAACATGTGTCAGTTACGTCGTCGAAACTGTCTTCCTATTTCGCTTCGCAATTAAATGTCTGCTTTGACGAGCATTTTTCATATCTGCAAATATCAGTTGTTCTTCGATTTATCCAAACGTTAGTTGTACTCTTAATTTTTTATAGAACTTCTTAGATTTTTATTCGTTTTTAAAGAGATCGTTTCAACTGTATGTTATATCGGAACACTTCCTTTTAGTCAGTAAATAACATAGAAATCAAGAAACGAGTTAAAATGAATATATAATCGAGTTTTCTTCTGTGGCCGTCGTGATATATATTCTTGTATATATAGGCTCGTGTAATTGTAGAAATTGGAGCTTTTTATATTAGAATGTTACGAACATATGCTGTTAGTGACAGCTTAAAATACATATTGAAACACTGAACATTATAAAGTGATTATGGAAGCCGTGTTTAATTTTAACTGGAAATTTGTTGAATTATATTCGTTCAAACTTCATATTGATCGGTGCAATTTATTAAAATATTTAATAACCGGCAGTGGAAAGAGATACATTTACATACATAAAATCATCAAACTGTAATTAATCCATAACATTTACATAAGGATCGTATATTATTTAATTTACAAGAATAATAATATACCTCTACAAGTATTACACGTACAAAGGAACTTTTAACATTTTTCCCTGAATTAAACTAAAAGGAGAGCGCAAAAAAGTTTCGCTATTATGGCCATAACTTTAAAGCTAAATTAATTACAAAATAGAACAATGAATCTTTGAGTTACAAGATAAAGTAACCCGTGAGGAAATGAATGTTCGCGTCGTAAACGAACGAGAACGGGGATTCAGTATAATTGAAGGGGAAAGGGGGATCAGTAACGTTCATTCGTGCCGGTTCTCGCATTTTTTAACGCCTTCGTTCTCAATTATATCTGACGCGTCTCATCCTCGACAGTTTCCGAGATTACGCTCTTTTCTCTTTCTCTTCCTCTCTGTCTGCCTCTTTAGCCTCTTCTTACTCCTCCGTCCTTTCTCTATTCCTTTCAGAGTGTACGGCCGTGCTTGCTCCTCCCCGGAATTAATTTATTACGGCGCGCGGCTGGAACGTGCACCGGTGATGCTAACTCTGTTAATGGGTAACAATGTTTGCGGAACGCGCGTGGACAAAGAGAAAGAAAGAGAATAGGAAACGAGGGTACGGGTCGAACGAGTTTTTTTTTACCCCAACTGACCCAATTAATTCGCCGAGAGTCGGTGCTGTTCGACCGCGGCAAATGCGTAAAAACTCAAAAATGTTCGCAGCTTGGCGAAGCGTATCTGTCGAGGTATAGAATTGCTTTGCTTCAATCAGGTTGCTTATTCTTTCCTCTTCCAATTTTTCTCTGTGGTTCCTCGTGAAACAATTTCGTGTATGCTAAGGTATGGTTATTTCAGCCATTGTATTATCTCGAAATTCAATTTTGAACTTCTCACGGAATAATCAAATTTCTTGTACGCACGTATGAATATTATCAGATACAATTGCTTTTTGATATAATAAATATTTTATCATTTGTATATACATATACGTATCTATATCTTCAGGTTTTTGTTTTAAACATTGCCAATGTATATCACGACAGTGGAGTCTGATAGAAATGTTAATGAAATTTCACAATGTTTCGTACAACGTACATAATATGTTGGTAAAATGTTTTTACGAATATTGGACACGAGCAACTGTACGCGATTTGTTTCACTGTTTATCATGTCACTGTGAACCGGATAAATAGTCTGTTTTCAAGCGAACGCCAAAAAATTGTTCACGGCCAAGTTTCTTGGCTTCATCCAGATATCCTATAGCCGCAGATGACTTTGTCAAACTCCGTTTCCCATTCTGTAGCTTCTCTCGCAAATCACGCGGCCATTTAGATAGCATCTTCGTTCTCATCGACGCGATATGAATTCCCGTTTTATGGTGAGTTCGCAAAAACCGAGTTCCGAGAGAGTAATCGCATGCAAATTGACTTTGAAAGCTGGCACACGCTGCAAAGATTAAGGTTCGCGCGACTACACAGCATTTACTATAACTCAAGATCAAATACTTTCGATGCGTACGAGGATATTCGTCAAACAGCGCATGTTGCGTCTTTTCGTATACATTTTGCGCGCCAGTGTACGCGAATTCGAGGTCGTTTACGCGGCAAAATTGCGGAATATTTTGCGGTGAATCACCGTACGGTTACTCGTCGCTGTTAGAAAGTACCATAAGAATAGGGGTTTAATAAGCGAATGGGTAGGTTGCCACGGGGCTCTGTATGAAATTTAATTAAGCAAACGCAACGTGGTTCTATATTACAGCAGTATTACAGCAGGGAGGCCGGGGAACGGTGGGATTTTTAATATCAAATGCTACGAGAACGTTTTATCGAGCGCGAAACTAAGAAAACTCGTGAGGGACATAATCGTAAAAGAAAGAGGAGCTTCCCTAGGAAGGTATCGAGGTCGTTCTATGGAAATCCTCTCGTGCTTTCTTCTCTGCTGGCTAACGATAAAAAAATATCAAGATGTGCCCCTCTAGGACACGTACGTACACATGGTGTAACACGATCACCACAAGAATCGTCCGGACTTCCGTCCATAGTTTTGAGAGGGATGAAAATCGTGACGTACAGTTCGTTCGAGTTTGCCGGTAATTCGAATCAAACCAATCGACCAGAAAACAGAGAAACGTGGGAAACGTGGATAAGTGAGAGCACGGAAGGGGTTGAAAGAGCTCGCGAGAGAGAGAGAGAGAGAAAGAGAGAGCGAGGAGAGAGACAGACGGTTGGTCCGAGGGGTGGAAATTTCAACGTCGTCACTGGTTTTATGTCATTCCCGCCATTCGGCGGCTTCCATTTCCAGCCTGGGCTACTAGAGCTCGTAATTCAAACACGACCCAGGAACGAACGTCGTCGTCGTCGTCGTCGACTTCCTCTCCCACATTCTCATCCCCTTTGGCTCGTAACTCACGCCGACTTGCTCCCTCTTTGGCGTCCGGTCTTCCTACAGACCTGTTCCCCCGACTCTTTCCTCGTCCCCCGACTCAATCCCACAGCAAACCGATAAATTCGATATTTGTTTCAACTTACGCCGCATTTCGTCGAACCTCACGCTCCTCTCCCCCTCCCCCCTCCCCCCTCCGCCCCTCCACGCCTGTGGACGTCCAGCGTGCCGACGTTCGGTTTCTGTTTTTCCCTAGGTCCTTGCTTGCTAGCTCACAACTCGAAGAAAATTGTTTTCCGTACAGGCAACGGAATTGGGCACGCCACACACGGCTCGCGTCAGACGCATGCCCCTTCCCGATGATGGACGCCTGCCATTACTCATTGAACGTATAAACGTAGATATATATGGTTCATATAATGCCCGGCTGTGCCGGAATTAAACGGTCGAGCTGCGTCAATACGTTCACGGCTGTAAGAAAAAATGCGTTGCCGAGAGAAAGAGGAAGAGAAGCTGGAAAAGGAGGACGAGAGACGATCGATGGCCTTTGTGTCGGATCGAGACGTGAGACGAGTATTGAGTTTGTTGGGTGATTAGTAGACTAATAGCTGGATGTCGATTGGAAAGATACTGCAAAGTGGCCTGATGGAGAGTAATTAAGGAATCGATGTTGAATAAGGGTGTCGGTATACACGAACCATACGCTTTACTTTGCAGTCGCGTTAATACAATATTTTGCTTTAGAAAAGTGTATTTTTTATATGATCCAGCTTATACGACATGCAATTTTTTGTCATGTTTTTCTGCTTTTTTGTGTCTAAGAGAAATAGATATTACGGATACTAAGCTTGTATCGACTCTTCAAATCCATACGAATCAGTTTTGAATCGTAATAAGCGTAAGAGCGTTACAAGAGCGTGTAAGTAGAAGCGGTTCGCGTATAGTCAGACACATTTCTTTCTCAATACAACGCGTACGTTATTTGCTTCCAACATTATGTGTTCTAAATGTACATTAATGGAAGATTATTCGTATCAATATTTACGTTAAAAAATCTTTTGTTTAATCGTGTACTATTATAGTTTTCTTGGAACTTTTCAAAGTAACATTTTGTGGATCTTCTCCTTTGAAAGAATCATATACACATATCTTCCGTTTCGATATTTTCGTTATTTCACGACATTTATGAGATCAGTGAAACAGTCGACATATACAATTTACTATTTATAATCAAATACTCTCATTAGCTCTTAACTTAAATTTTTTACCATCAGTGAGATTTTAAGAATCCTTGTGAAAGTAGCACATATTCCATTTTTTCTCAATCTGTTTGCTATCTAATTAACATTTCTAAGATCGGTGAAACGTAGAGCGTACGTAGTTGGTGAAATATTACACAACAGAGCGGGAACAGTTCTTTGATTATGATTTTGCGAGCGTGCGTATCGCGAATGCAGAGAATTCAGCCGGCTTGAAGGAGAAAAAAAAAAGTATCTTGCGTGGCATCCGCCTCTCTGTGTGCACGTACGCGGCCTGTGCACAGGTCTAGAATGGAATTATTTGTTGGTTATTCACGTCGAGTGGAGGACGAATGGTTTTGACGTGAAAAACGAGAGAGCTTTTCTACTCTTCCCGCGACGCGTGACCGTGGTATTTTTAACGGGCGTAACGTGATATTTGTCGCGCTTAGACCTTTGCCTTCGTAAACTTTCCGTTTTCATTTCGATATTCTTTATAAATTCGCGTATTCCACACTTGAAATATTTCTTAGAAATATTTCTATCGTATTTATATTAAGACATTTATCGTATAACGCTATGGCATATGGGATATAAATATATTTACAATCGAATGTTAGCTATTAAGCATTTTCCAAAGTACTCATCCTTATGAAGTAGGTAAAAGTAACGGTATCAATGTAGATCGAAACATCAGCTTTTATCGCGGTAATAAAACTTTTTATTATTGCTTCCTGCCAGTGGATATACCATGAAACTTTATTCCAAGGACCGCATCAGTCTTGTCTAAAACCCGTCTCTTTATGGATGGGTAGCTCTTTTCACGTGAAACTGGCGCTAAAAAGAATTATTTCTTGAAATACTTCCAACTGTCTAAAAATGCAGGCTTCACGCTTTAATATCCTCTTGTAGCTTTTAATGTTTATCAAACTGCTGTTGAATTATTTATTATGAAATATTATTTATTATTATTATGTTCTAAAGTCACCGTGTCACATATTATTATATTATATCAATAAATGTCAGCCATAAAATGGGAGATAGTAACAATGTTAATTACCGTAAGGTCTTTGACAATATACGCTCTGCTTGACATTGTTCTTCGTACACTGTGTGAGCCAACCATCAAACTGGTATACTATATGACTTCTCATCAAGGCGTGCTTGCTCATTTCGCTAGAATGAACTTAAGCTCGATACGAGTTTCTAACAAAATTCTGTTTTGAACGTTTAATTATAAAATAGAGGAAAAGTCAAAAATGTATCGAATAATTCTCAAACAAATTTCTATATCGTCAATTGTTACTATTGCAAATGTCAGAAAGATATTTTGTTATCAAACAAATCAATTCAATATACGTACATCAGAATAAATGAATTAGTATTCCACAGATGATTAGTTTAGTTTCTCAATGGCTTATTTGAACTCCTCAATGTCTTTTATTCTCAGGTACACAGACACGTAATTAGTATTCGAGTTCTGAAAGATCAAACTTCTTCCCATAAGTTTGTTCATTATCTAAAGATAGCACAAGTAGTCATTATAAATTACAAGATAAAAGATCGTACGATATTTTCGCCTGTTGTTCACTAATTTATAAAACTAATCAATATCGCTGTTTAGTAATGCATACTACGATGACACATATAAAGTCGCTATAGACACATTAAATGAAAATCCGATAATTACGAGCAATTGCTCCGAAGTAACTGTAGTTAACAAGAATCTGTTTAGCTGTGAGCACGCGATTAACTGTATCCGTCTTCCAACCTGTCTTATACTTCATCCTCTCCTTTCGTGCTATTATAGGGCGTAGCTCTTATTGCATGAGCTTCTAAATGCTTCTAGCAACGCCCTGTTTCCAGACGTGCCTTCGCAATTCCGTTTCTGCTTGATGTTCCTGTCAAACGATAGGTAGGTACAAATCTTGCCAATATCCTCGGCTCATTCGCTTAAGCAGTCGATATGGTAGTGGCTAATTAACTCTGGGATGTGCGGTATCGCGATATGCCGCGAATTTGTCTGCAATTTGCCAGATGCCTCGTACGTGGCAAGTATGAAGATTAATGATACGATTATTGGACGGGAGAAGCTTTGATCTTCGAATTCCACGTAGATTGTATGTTACTGTGTTTTTAGCAAATATCAAAGATATTCAAGATTTTACCTTTTAGCCGCGCCATGTCCTCGTCAGAAACTTCTATCGATAATTTCTTCGCGGAATTTGAAATTAGAAAAATAAAAAATTAGAAAGTAGTTCTAGAAAATTAATATCAGTTTCGGTTGTTGCAAATGGATATACGATATGATTTATTTTTAACAAAAGCAGAGAATTAATTTCTTTCCTTTTCGAGTACAGTAAAGCTATATTTATCGGTATACCATCGGTATGAAATCAATGAGGTTTTAATCAGTAGATTATTAGTACATCAGTACACAAATTAACCGAGCTTCTGTCGATTCCATTTATTTATGTGTACGTGAATTCCAATTATTTCAACGAAAAATCAGTAAACTCCTATTATATAGATTGTAAATTAATTATCTCCATTGCAATGTTTATATATCCCTTTTAATCGTTTAAAAACTCGCTTCGAGTTCGATAATAAAAGAATTTAATGCGAAATCGTAGCACCATAAATTTCCTTATTTATGTTGCAAATAAATCTTCGTGTTATCCGATTTCACACATGTCGATGTCCCAAGTCCTTGATTGTTAAATAGGTCGTAGGTTAGGGTGATCACGGGTATACGCACAGTAGGAAGCGATAATATTGTCCGTACATGATCTCGTGCTAGTAATTAGGTGCACGCGGTCTCGATACAGGCTTGGTTCGGCTGTTGTTTAGCGAGAGTCGTGATGTTATCCCTTCGATAGCATTGAACGGCCAAACTGAAGATCAGGTTCGTTCCCTTCAGCTTGCTACATACTCATCGAACGATACGTAACCGCCAGATGTTGCCAATATCCTTGGATCGCTTGCTGGAACAGCAAACATAGTAGCTAACTGGTTCGAGGCTACGGCTCGTGGAAGCTGCAAAGGAGCAGAGAACCAAGTTTCTCAGGCGTAACCTCGTAGTAGTCGAGAGATTTGCCGTGTGTACTGGTCGTAACCACCGCTGAATCGTTGTACAAAGGAGAAGTTCAACCGAAGTATACAGAAATTTTCTTAAAACCGTGAACATTCCTCCTTCCTTTCGTTCTCCTATAGTTGTCACGCTTGATTTTTATATAGCTATGTTGCAGTCTTCGATTATGTGGCAACTATCGCTAGCTGTTTGGCTGTATTCGAACGAATACAATACAAAAGAGTAATATCGTATATATTTGGTTGTAACATAAAATCAAGAGAAAATACGTGGAATATTAAAATCCGACTCTCGAAAACAGCAGAGAAATCTCGTTCGAGTCATAAACGTGGCGTAACTTTAATTATTCTTAACAACGGTATAACGAGTTCCCTTCTGTTGTCGTAAAAATTAACGAAAGTAATTAACAACCGATTTAATCTGAACAATAATCCAGATATCGAGAAGTTTCATCGAATTTCGTTTGTAACTACGAATGGCTCGATGTTTTCACGATAACGATCGTCGATAATCGATAACCTATAGCTGTGAACAACGGTGACTTTATCTTTGGCTCGGCGTTCTTGTCGTCCTTGTGCGGCTGGATGCTACGTATAGCTCATCGGCCATGAAACGAGCTGCGCGTATCGGGGATGTATTTATACGTCGTGTCGATCGTGCACTACGTTGAAGCTTCTTCTTTCGCGAGAACGATCGCACGACAGGGAATAATCCCTGTGTACGTACATCGTGTAACACGTTGGTCGTGTTCTGTAGTCGCCTGCTTCACAGCCAACGACAATATTTTGCTCGATACGCGAACGTGTGTCTAACAATTTCCCAGTTGTTATCGTACTTCGTTAAAAGCTATCCATTAAGGAATTATTATTGAACGTAGATCAAGTTCCATTTTTAGTTCCATTCGGTTCTGTTCTTTAAAATCGAGTTCGAATTTCTAGTAGTAAAACCTATCGTAGATCGGACATTCTATCGTTAATCATCTACAGTAGTCAAGTATTTTGTATTAAATATAATTTTAAACTATGTATGGTTTGTCGATAGTTGATCTTAACCTTGTTCTTTATTTTCAAATTTTTCAAAATTTTCAAAACATCAAACGATTAAAGAATTTCTAACACGGTTAATTTTCTCTCTCTAAAATTAATTTGAAATTAATACCTTCCATCGTTGTAATCGTTAGAACAATTTTTACAGTTTTAATTTTTCGTTACCGCTACAACTACAGTTATAATCGATATAGTTTGAAAAATCATCCGGTTTGTTTGAAACTCTTCTTCACTGTTCGTTCGGTACTTGTAACTAAGTTATAATTTCTCTTGACTGATGCACACAGCATACGAGATCTCTCGTACGTAGCCTCTTACAGTACTATACGAAATACATTTTGTAAATTTACAAATTCCATCGTGCCATCAAGTACGCAATTAATATTTCATTCTCGAGAAGCAGATAACTTACTTCAACAAGTTCGTTTATCCGAACAAGTTGACGCAAGTAACGCTAACTTGCAAGATCAATTTCAAAAAACTAATATTTGCAATACCATTATTTTTCTCTACTTTCCAACTAACAAACTCGATCGGCGTATCATCTGAACGACTCGTATGTAGCGCGAACGTTTTTGAAATACCATTGAAAGGCACGTTATCCCATCCCATACTCCGCGAGAACAACGAAGGAACTATTAACGCTGCGACATTGTATTCGCCCACGACAAAGCATCGTAGATAGCATTTCGAACGCTAATAGACTGCTTCTCTATAGCAAAGTCTGCGAGGCATCGCCTACATCCTACAAAGACGAAACGCTCCAACGAAATTATTATTTATCCGAGAACGTTTCGCTAAATCGAGAGAAGACAGATGAACACATAGCTGACGAATGTTTGGCCGATCGGATCGACAAAATCGATGACAATTTTTGAAAAGAGCGTGTTCTACGTAACGTGGCGTTCGGCTTCTTCCCCTCGACGCGACTCCATGAAACATCGAGGCAGCGTCGTGGCGTGGAGTTCAGCGTACCCATCCGATATGGGTATCGAGTAGGCTGCCAGAGTTGTACCGTAGTATCTTCGCAATCAGTAATTCGATACGCCAGAAAATCGTGTTCCGACGTCATCGTCGATCGAGCTTCACCGTTGCCCAATCTTCTTCTCCCTGGCCAAGATTTGATTTTTCGATTTTCGTTCATCCTCTCGCCTCTCTTCTCCCCTTCGCTACTATCCTTCGACTTTCTTCTTTCACCGGCTCTTCCTTTTCCCTTCTTCCTTTTCCTGGCTCATCTCTGATCATGGTAGCTCGGTCGTCCAGGCCGTAATGGGCGTACCTTCGCTTCCTGGTCGAGAGTAAGTCAGAAAAGAGAGGAAAGTTGCACAGGTTCGTCGGTTCTACCTTCCCTTCTTTCTCCCAACCTGTCTTTTCTTTTTTCCTCCTTTCAATTGGTCCAAGTTTTCGGACGAAACGACTTATTCCAGTCGATCCAATCTGTTCTATTCTACTTTCCCCCGTGTAACCGCGCCGTTGAGAATCCTTTGTCATGGACGCTCGACGTTGGATCTCTCGGTCGGATGCTGGACGGAATGCGATTTCTAGCCAGCCGTTTCCTTTTCGGTTTAATCGATCGATCTCTGCCTCGATGAATCCAAGCTGGTAATTAAGTCTTTGGAATTTTTTTCCAACGGGAAATTTCACCCTTCTTAAGTAAAAGATCGAAGCCGACGCGAAGTTCGTAATATGGAACAAAAGTTTTATAGGGTTTTTCCGTGGTCTATTTTAACTACCTCTGGAATTCTACTTTTCCATCCTGACGATTCTTCTATCGAATCGTCCAATTGAATTTACGAGTCGATATAACGAGTCCAAACTAACCTACGTCAACGATATTCAAGCAAATAGCGCTTGACATAATTCTGCTTGATTTAGTAGAGGAAGCTTCGGAAGCCGAACTGATCAACTTCATTTTTTGTTGTTAGACGATTAATGTTCCATTTTCAAGAAACAGTGTCCTACTTCCAAAAACTCATTCATCGCAAAAAAATGACAGAGATGAAGAGATGTTTGTAATTGTCATTCTTCTGTGCATCGTAATTTATGTGTCTTCTATTTATTACACTGTTTGCTATATTTATATTATTATTATATTATCGTAAGATCAGCACAGCTTGGCTCAGTTTTTTTTTAATTATTTAATTTGTACTTTACAATTTGTCCAGCTGGACATTTGGTAAATTTTTCAAACTCAATTGCTAAATATCATATGGATGGCTACTCCCAGAGGGATACCATCTTCGAGTTTGACTATTTTATTTTTTTAGCGAGGTCAGTGGGGTGTTTTCTTCTTAGTCTTCTTTCTATGAGAGTTTTGCTCGCTTCAGCAGCCAGCTGATTTGGATGTGTTGCCGTTCTTTCCTTGTATTTTTCTACCGATTTCTTCTTTGACCATTGGTACTTTTAAGTCTTTGCGTATATCCTCGTTTCTGACATTCCATGGAGCGTAGACTATTGTTCTCAGTATCTTCGATCGTAGCGACTCTAGTTTATTTATGCGGCTCATGGCTGCTGTTCCCCATAGCGGTATTCCGTACGTTCAAATTGGTTTTATTATCGTTTTGTAGATTTTTAGTTTATTTCCTATGCTGAGTTGAGAGTTTCGGCTTGTTAGCCAGTACATCTGTCTTCTTTTTATCCGTATTTTGTCCATAATTGATTTAGTATGTTGTTTCCATGTAAGTTGCGTGTCTAAGTGGAGTCCTAGGTATTTAACTTATTTGTTTCATGCGCGTGCCATTCAATTGCATATTTGGTGGTTTCCGTTTCCTTAGTGTAAATGTAACATGTTGCATTTACTGGTCTTTGCTTCTATTCGTTTGTCTTGTAACCATTTTTCTATTTTTGTAATGTACTCTTGTAGTAATGTGACTGCTTTTTCTGGATTAGTGTGCCTGACTAGTACAGCCATGTCGTCCGCGAATGTGACTCGTATTTTTAAATCGTACGTTACTGTTGAAGTGATCACCGCTTCTAAGAAAACTCTACATCTGGTCTTTTAGTTTTCTCAAGCACCGAAGCCATCGACAGCGTATAGACAAAAGACTGGGACGAAGGCAGACCATAAACAGTAGACAGGCGACGATGGCTTCGGGGCTTTCAGTCATAGGGTAACACTGCTAGCGCGCGGATCCGGACCAGCTCAAATTATATTCCTTTTTTGTATTTACACTTCTGTATTAAAATAAATTTTCCACCGTACAATTTATCCACGCGTTCCTTTGTTCACACATCTAATTACCTCAAGAGTTACGACAGAAAAAGGACAGAAATGGAACTTTCGATAATAAAATTCGTAGAATATACGACTTATTTTTCTTATTTATATCGCTGTAGAAAATCGAATAAGGTCGAATCGTCCATGAAGGACCTAATTGGTCGGGTGATTCGGTTCAATCGTGATCTTGGTACGTACCTATTTCAACCTTCCTTTTACGATCCGCTGCCGATCTTAAAATCTTTCGACCGCCCTACCTAATGGACGTTTCATCTTTTCCACGACAGTCGGAACGAAGGAAGGGGAGAATAACTTCTTCCACTGTTCCCTCTTCTTGGCCATTATTCCTTTACCATTGGACAATGTCGTGGAATCGGGCCGACTTATTCCGCTCGATCCGTTCTATATAACCGCGTGTCGTTCCATCGTTGCTCGACCGTCCATCAAGGATCTCGTTTACCGGACCAGAAGAACACGTCAACCAAGATTGGATGAAGTCGTTAGCTAGAGCCTTGTTCATAAGAGTTGGCACACTTATCTCAAAACGAGATAAACTTGACAAATCATTAGAAACTTGGAACTTTTGTCTATTATTATGTGGCTCGTCTCTTTACGAATATATCGTGTGTGTTATACAAAACATTTGAAATTTTCGTTAGCGTTGCGATAAGATTCTATTTACTATCGTGATTAATTTGGTGAAGTTTGAAAACGTATTAATGAGATCAGTTAAGTGATAAAAGAAAATGCTTTATCGAAGAGTTATAAGGGTTCAAAGATTTCCGGGAAAGTTCTTCGGACTTGTTATACGGAATTGCAGACAGAAACAGACGCATTTAGTACAATAGTATCACTACGACAGAAGCTTAAAATCTTGAAATCTCGAGCATTTCTTCAAACTGCCAAAACTACTAATGCAAATGTTTGAACGCTTGCAACTCCTCGATGAGACATTCTGGAAGGTGAATTTATATGAAAATTTGTCATCTCATTGACACGTAGAGACCGTAATCGCAGAGACCACAAAAGTATTTACATAATCAATTGTTCATTACGTTAATAAATCCAATATTCTGCGCGCTCTACTTTAATCCAACCCCATGTCTTAACATTCCTTCTACTTAAACCTCGTCCCTGCCTTCCTCTTCTTTGTTCAAAAATTAGGTGATCTTCGATAAATTCAGAGGGAGGTCAAGGCAACTGAAGGCAAGATATTCTCGTAAATAATTTCCATAAACTTTCGCCGCGTATTTTTTATCATCACGAACGCATCGTACGAATACAAAAGCTACCATTTAATTAATAACAATCTTTTTGACCAATTAATCTGAATTGATTATTTCAACCAAGCCAGTAAACGTCGCAATTGTTCTGAACAGAGATGTATATCGTGCGATTCAATATCGCGGTGGCTAGGAGGATTTATATCAGGGGAAAATTGCGTTAGCAACAGCTGGCTCGCCGTATATACCTGGCTCTTAACGGCCACGAGATCCCGTTACGGTGTAAGACGTGTTAATAAAGCGACGGGGTCTCAAACGCCACGCGAACCCATCTTGTTCGGTAACGTTAACCGTCTTTCCTAGCTTACCTCGGTTTTCCTATCGACTATTTCGCCAGCGAGCAAGGCGAAACCTCCGGGGATCATTCGAGTGCCAAATTTTCTTTCGACGTGGAAACACGAGCGTTGCACGTTGCATCGATGGTTATCGAGTTGGAGCGTGGTTGAGGGCGATGGTGGTTGTTTGTTTGGCTGACGGTGCTCGGGGAAAATTTTGACGTTAACGCACCAGGGGAAATGGGCGGTCCGGTGGAAATGATAAAGTAGTTTGGTGAAATAATATTTGCTCGTGTAAGGATACACGGCTTCTTTAACGGTTTGTACATATTGATTTTGTGCAAGCATTCGCGCATTGTGTTTTTTAAAAGTTTCTCCATACAGTTTTGTAGGTATATAATCTAAATAATCTACTAATAATATACGTATACAACTATAATGATCTGTCTTCCTTTGATAGTAATATTAATAATAAAAATAATAATGTAGGATGCTCGGAATCGAGTAAAAAGTGTATTTTCTAAATGAAACGGAGTATCGAAAAACAGCATGTATCTTGAAAAATTAGCCCAAAAAAGTTTTATCCCAAAACGAATTTATATTATCGGAAAGCGCCTCGTATAACACGAATAATGTCTTCTTCGTAAAATATTGTTCAATAAAGTAGTATATTAGGTATAGTAATATAAGTAAAGCATAATGAAATATATGTAATTAGATGTTAGTTTTCCATAATTGTAACAACTCAACAAACATATTTTCAAGATTTATTGGTTTCGTAAAAAAGTCATACTCAATTCAAAAATCCATCTACCTATCGATAATAAGTTGTATTATATATTTCATAAAATATACTTTATTTCAATGCTTTCTTCCACAAACAAATCACTTTTCTCCTATCATAGGAGCGTTCAAAACCCCTTGTTGCAATAACCTATAATAGAGACTCAGATTAAGGCTGGAGAAAGAAACCAGCTCGAATTTGCAACCTTATCTACTCATAATCCACGTCCCCTTTCTATTCATGAGCATATCGTATAAACAGGATATCCAAAGAGCCTTTTAACCATGTTTTCAAAAGGGGGCTGAATAGGAGCAGGACGAACACAACTTTGGTAATACCCTGATCGTCTCTGGCCAAACATATCTTGCCAAAGATAGAGTGGACTCTGGTTAATCTTGAGCTTTATTTGCTCTATGATCTGATTTTGATTCACCCAGTATGACGCTGTTATTATTATAGCGTGTTTATTTTCGCACCTTCCGAAGGGTAGGCAGATAGGGGTATAAAGTTTCAACATCGGAATAAAAATATAATTAGACATATTCAAGTATAAGTATAATAATTAATTATAATTAATAATGTGGGAAAGTATAGTGTTAGTAGGTTTGCTAACTGTATAATTTGTTTCAATATCGTTGACGTCAACACGAAATTAAGTATGTCAGTCTATATGCACGCAGTCATTATTCGTCACTCACTCCTCTCGTTACAACGGTTCCAACGCTCCTTTTTCACGCTGACCACCCTCCTCGACGACGTTGACGACACTAACTTCTCAACTAACGACTGCCTGTTAATTCGTCTTTTTCCCTTAAGCATTCCTTTGTCTTCTCTCATAGCCCCACCATGTACGTGTTCCGCAAGCGTCCACGGTCATGGTCACTATTGAGATATGCATAATTTTGTGTGCTGGACTATATTGAACGCGTAGTAGGGATGCATGTATGTGAATATGAGTGTGTGGAAGTATGCGTGTGCGCGGTATCTCGAAAACAAAGGAATGTAAACTGTTCAGTTAACAGTCTGATATGGAAGAAGGTGAGACAAAGAAGGTGCTGAGACGCGTGTAAATGTGTATCGACGAATATCCTTGAAATCGTTTATCAAATAAATCTATAACTATTTTAATATAAATTCTAAATGTAAACTTAGTGTTCCTTTACCATTATTTCGACAGTTAAGATTAAAAATTATCAAAAGTCACATATCACACATAGTCACTATTGGAGCTTCCAGACACTTTTAGCCTGTCGACATTTAGGTTTTCTCGCAACACAACGCAATCATAGGTCATCTCGCCACCCGATATTTCTTAGGCAATCTGTCCACGATAGTATGATAATATTTTTTTTATTATTATTTAATTTGCACTTTACAATTTGTCCAGTTGGGCATTTGGTAAATTTTTCTAACTTAATTGCTAAATAATATTTGGATGGCTACCCCCAGAGACCATCTTCTATTTTATTTCCTATTTGACTATTTTATTTCCTTAGTGAGATCAGTGGGGTGTTTTCTTTTTAGTCTTCTTTCTTTTAGTGTTGCCGTTCTTTTCTTGTATTTTTCTGCGAACCTGTCGATACTACGTTAATGATCAGACATTCTACGCCACAAGGTGAAAAACAAGGAAATGCAACTCGATATAGCTCATCGTAATTCAACATAACGCGAGATAATGTAACGATTACCTGAGAGAAAATTTTTCTCGAGAAAATTTGATTTGAGATAAAGGTAACGCATAACGATTTAAAAATAGTTAATCATTTTAGCTAATTTATTAATTTTAGTTTAGAAGTAACACAAGGAACTTCAATTTATTTTATATCAAAATTTAAGGTTTGAAACTTTAAACGGTCGTGTGCTCTTCTTTCACACTGATATCGAACACTCGGTCACCAACGCGCGTTTCTAGTATTTGAAACTCAGTCGCTCGCAATAAATAATCGTGCAAATTGTCCGTTTTCGCAACAGAATTTTAAATATTGACAGGCTGTACGTTTCCTTCGCGATATTTCCTCGTAGTATACCTATCCCTCTTTCATCCGGAATTTCCACAGGTTTCAGTCGCATCGCGGAGAACACGCAAGCTCATCCGGGAGAAGGAAGAAAAATTAGAAACGAGATAACAAACGCGTCGTAGAGAATAAAATTTATCTAGGACCGATATAACCGTCTAATTTCTCAACCGCGCTCTTTTTTCAGATTTCATAATAAGAGTTACGATTTCAATATTCCGGGAATACGGTTTTCACGGACTCGCGGCCAGATCCGCGCTAGCAGACACCGTACAAAAAGATTCGAATTTATGGAAATCGCATCGAGAGCAAACGAGAGAAGAAAAAGAGAACAAAAACGAGACGGCGGTTGCTGCCACCATCGTAGACGCTTCTGTATTTACGGGCATCGACGAGCGAATTCCCCGCGAATCGTTTCCAACCTCGCTTACAAATTCTCGATCCGTTAGAATCGTCGATTCTTACGTGACGGTTTCGCGAAAATTCAAGAATTCAATGTCAGCTATCTTATCGTTTATCGGCGATTAATCTACTAAAGCGAAGTAGACGTACAAACGAAGAAAGAATCGTGGGAAGACGAGACGGAGAAACGAGGCAGATAACCCTGGCCTTTGTGGAAAGAAACATGTTACAGAGAAAGAGAAAAGCGAAGAAAAGAGGGCAAGGTTTATCCCAACGGCAATATTTCTATTCCATCGGTGTCCTGTTAGAAGCTCGAGATTTTCACTCTCCCTTTTATTCCTGTTATTTCATATCACTCGCGCCCATCCACGTTTCTCTTTTCAACCTGAGATAGGACTGACATAATTTTCCGAGATAGGACCTTCTCCTGGCCCGAAGTCCCGCTTCCATCGTCCCCTGTCTTCCTCTCCAGAATCTTCCCTTCTTTCTCTACCATTCTCAACCTCACGGACCGTTCCAACCTCTTTTTTCTTTCCGCCCTCTTCCCCGACCATCCGTCCGCCACCCTCTTTCGCCTGGTGAAAGCAAAAGGGTCGCGTAAGTCACTCGATTCGAGGATCAACGTTCTTTCTTTCCATCTTTTATCTCCTTCTCTCCTTTTTGTTCGTTCGTTCGTTCGTTCTTCTTCCACATTTTTTTTATCTCCACCTCCGTTCTCTTCTTCCTTTTCCACCCTTTCCATCCTTCCTTCCTTTCCACCTTTCCTTTCTGTTCGGCTGCCATCACGATGGCACGGGTCAGATGATGTACGCCTTTGCGAGTTCATTATATCGTATTTGATAATCGTCGTCGTCGTCGTTGTCGTCGTCGGTGAAACAGGCCTCATTATTCCTTCATCGTGGCGCACTTTGTCATGGCCCGTGCGCAACGATTATTAAGAACGCGTTTATCGAGCCGGTGCGGTGGTTTCATGGCTGCGCCATGATATGATAATCACCCGCGTTCTTTCGCCTTTAACGACGTGGATCTGCGGTTGTTAATGGACCCTCGTATTGACTTGTTGATCGGGTTGTTGATATTGATCGTGTTTACCAGATGTCTGATCAAAGCCGACCGTATTTACTGCGAAGGGTTCTTGCGACGATTTAATTTGATGCGTTTTGTTTTAACGTTAAATGTTAACCCTTCCATGTGATTTTTCTATATGTGGGTCACTTGGAAGCTAGATTCATCAATGTTATTTTCTAAAAATCTCCATTAGTGTAATAATTAGTGTTTGCTGTTTGAATAATCAAATAATTAATCTCGATAGAATCGATCGGCTCAGTTTATGTATAATTTGCGATAAAACATTTTGAAATTATTAATTTATGTGTTGTAACATCAGAAAAAAACTATTTGAAAAATTTGTATTTCGAAAATAGTTCGTTCTATGAACGAATACATAAGTAAATTACGAAGTAATTATCGTAGAAATATAAAATGGTATAATACTTAGAAAAATTTGAAGGCATTATATTTTTATATATATAATGTAATTCACGCACCGCTTCTCTTAATAATCTTCTGCTGATTACAAGGTAAATTTTCTTGAAAATCCTGCAGAATTTAGAAAGTTTCTTTTAGAAAGGGTTTCCTCGAAGCACTTATTGAAATTGGGTAAATCCGCAATGACCATTGAAGAGGAACATTTTATACTTATATTTTTAAAACATGTAGGAATGTTTTTTTTTGACAATATTTTTTATCGACTAATACCAGCTTTCTCTTTAACTACGTTTGATATCCAGTTAGAAGCTGTATTTACAGTAGTGCATGATAAATGATTCTCTTCAAACTTCAAACATAATATGTGTAACATAAATCCTGAAAACGCTACGAACTTTTCGAATAATCCAGCACTTATTGACAAAGCCATGAATTTGCTCCATCGCCATCAATATTTAAAATTAACACGTTGTTTGCTATCGTAGTGACAGTGACCATGTTGCTGGTCACCGATGGCCCACGTTTTCAAATTTCAAACATATAATGTGCAACATAAAACCTAAAAACGCTACAGACTTTTTGAATAATCCAGCGCTTATTGACGAAGCCATGAACTTGCTCCTTCGCCATCAATATTTAAAATTAACACGTTGTCTGCTATCGTAGTGACAGTGACCACGTTATTAAATCATTTGGAATGATCTGAAATGAGACAAATTTCACAGAGCAAATAATTTTCAGCAACCTGAATATTTTGAGTAACATTGTCAGTAAAAAAGTAAACAACTGCGATATAATATTTTGCAAAAGTTTAATGTTATGGTACGTTTCACTCCATTTCAAAATATATATATATATATATATATATATATATATATATATATATATACAAAGTATAAATATACAATTCGCAATAGCAAATAACGTGTTAACAATCTAGCACGTACCATCGTAATATCAGCACCTGATCGCGTTTCCTGTGTATCGTGGCCGCAGCTAACGTTCATTAAATTAAAGAAACCTGTTTCGGTAATCAATCGGGGAAAACAGGATACTAATTACCCACGGAAGAAGCAACCAAACAGCGATTAATTATCCCGGCGATTTAAATAATCGATGCACAAACAGCTACATGGCGAAATTACCTGATTCGTTACGCAATCGTTTAATTATCTCGATAAAAGCCGTTTTCGTAGCGCGAATTACATTGAAACTGGCGATCGCCAGGAACTTGGTCAAGCGTTTCCATGGAATGAAAGCGAGCTTGTATACCTCAACGTAATTTCGCTAAATTTACGTTCCGAACTAACCTCCTGTCGTTCAAGAACCTATTGAATAATGAAACGTTTCTTTCTCCTTGCGAAACACGCGCGAGAACCGGCTTTGTCGCCAGAATCACAGATCGACGATGCCTGCAACAGACGAACAGGCACGTTTGCGACGTTAAGTCACCTCTCCTGGTTGCCAACGGTGACAATCGACAGTAAAATTCCACGGAGAAACTTCCTCGGCTGTGCATATGTTCTCGATCGAACTACGACAGAGGAAACTCCAGTGTCATTCTTCCTTCCTTCGTTTTTCTACATCTGTCGGATTGAGGTTGGTTGTGACATGGTTTGTTAGATGTCTACTGGTTAAGACATAATCTTTTGGAAATGCACGTACGTTGTGACTAGACGGTTCTTGTAAACGTTTCGTATAGCGGTTCTTCGTCATCGAGAATCTCTGTTTCCTTGTTCAATTTCTTCTAGTTTCTTCTGTATTTCTCTTACAAATTTTCTGCATGCGCTTCTACAGAAATATTCAATGAACTTTGTATACGTATGATCCTAAATAAAATATGTTTCAGTCGATCGATCGAAGGTAGTACGTATATCGACTATGACAAATATTAGGAAAAAATATGAAATATTGAGAATACTATACCGAATGAACGAAGTCTGAAACTCGGTAAAATGCTATACACGAAAGCTTATTATTAGAAACCTCGAAATCGTCATAAATATTTATCTTGTTAACAGAAAGAGATTGACTCGTAATGTATATGACAATTTTTATTCGTAATAATCTGCTAGATACAAACGATTCGCTAGATACTCGGTGTACAACAGTTAAAAAAAATGTTGCCAGATATCCTTATTCTCCAACGAAGCGTTTCTTTATCAGATTCTACGATTCATATTTGAGGTATCAAATTGTTGTACCAAAATGAAAATACTAACAAACGCTACGAAATTTAATGTACTTGATCGTAATTAACTAACACCTAAACACTACAATATATATAATAACATTCCAATAGCTTTTGCAACCGTTGTACGTTTCCATTTCGACGCTGGAAACGCCGCAGGCACGTCGCGCAAATTCGCAGCGTCAGAGCAGTTAGATTTTAAAGTGTAATATTCAATTCCACCGCTGTAAATCCGCGACTTCGCCTTCTACTTTCATCTTCCGCGTTCCACCTTTTCTTTCCCATCTTTCCTCGGACCTTAACTCTTGGTAAGAACCGGGCGAGCTGACTTTTATCGGAAAGTGATATCGCTTGAGCCGCAGGCAGCGCGTTTTGAGGATGGAAAAAAGTAAGCCGCGGCGAGGGTGGAGGGACAGGGTCGGCTGAAAGTAGCTTAAAGAGAGTAGAAATACGCGGAACCGGCGAAGCGCGATGTTACTTCTGACGAACGAGAGAAAAGAAGAAGGAAGAGTATAAAGAAAGTGGAAGAAGCAGAAGAAAAAACGGGTAGAGGGGAGATGTTTGAAAAATACTTGATCGGTTTGGGACTACGCGGAGAACCTTTTAGAGCGAGGAAACCGATCGGCGTCACCCATCGGGACAGTTCCCCTTCTTGAAGAAGCCGGTGCTCGTCCTTGAGTCTTCGACGTCGCCTCCAACTCCTCCGTCTTCGTTGCTTCCATCCCATCCCTCTGGTTTCCGCTCGTATTTTCGAGCGTCGAGCGGCGTCGATCAGCCGTAGACCGTGGCGCTGAGTGAGACGCGATTGTGCTGCCCAGCCACTGAATTCACCGACATGGAAAAGCCATTCTTCCGTGAAAAGAACCGAACTCGTTTTACGTGGCCGCGGACCTCCATAGCGTAATCCACCGTGTACCCGCATCCCAACACCAACACTTCGTGTGCTTCTTTGCCAGTGCCCGCACTTGCCGCTCCTGCTTTCTCTTTTGCTTTACTGCTGCAACGAGGACGAGACACTTTTCTCTTAAAGTTCGTCGATAATTGACAAGTATCGGAACAAGGTTGTTTAGTTAAGTGCGTTTTGTAATTCTATGTATTTTTATTCTACCACTTTATGATATTCTTCCGTGCGTATATATTTTGGTATCGGCATAATGCCATTGTATCGAAGCCAAGCGTTGAAATATTTTTAGGAGAACGCGAAGCTTCCATATGAGACACACAGAAGGTAATCTGATCAACCGCGCTGAGAAGTTCGTAGGAAATACAACTAGAACTTAGAAACTAAATGACTAATACGAAAAAAGTGCGTCGGTTTTACTGTAGCCAATAACGCCACGAAAAGAAATTGCAATTTCTTCTTCCTGTACGAAGAAGTCGAATTTGCCGCTTAAACGTCTGTTAACTCTCTCCACGAACTAACACTATTATTAACGTTTTACTTCCGTAACAATCGATAAATAGAAACGCACGAAGCAAGAATCGCATCGGCGAAACTTTCCTAATAAATTCACTGTACATTCCGGTACAATCGTCAGAAGCATCGAGCACCGAAGCTCGATGTGCTCCAGAAATTCCGTCAGAATTTTACAGCTCAGTGCACGAGAATGCTTCGCGAATTAATTCCATTGTAGAATATAAAAGCTCAAAAAGATGGTCGATTTTTTACGCTGATTTTACTCCCTGTTGTCCACCATCAAAGATTCTTTTCTTGTTGCATCGATCTTCCTTCAAGGGCATCTTCTTTCGGTTAAGAACCGTAAGCATTCGCGAGTACATGCGCTCTTGGAAGTCGAAGGCCGTGCTCAAGTATCGAAACGGCAAAGACCGGCGAGCAATAAAGCCTTCTTTACCTCACAGGCTATCTTCCGTTATTACAGAATGCTTTACGAACCCTCGAGACATTCTCATCTGCGGATTTCACAGAGTTCGAGGGCGAGGAACGTTGAAATGCGACGTCCACGTGGTTTCGTTCGTATCAATTACGCGAGCACGTGTGTATTCCCATGAATCTCTATTGCTGGCGATTTGTCGAGTTAATGGATCGATATATTCTCCTAGCTCGCTGCCGTGTGATCGGTGTAGCTTCCTTTTAACGACCGTTTGATACGATGTCTGAATGTCGCGCGATTTGTTTCGTCATATTCCTTCCTACAGTGATAGAAGATTCTTCGGAAGCTTGCAACGTGATGAAATTTGGAGAAAATTCAAATTTGTCGAACAATTGGGATTCTTGATCTTCTGTCGTATTATTACTCAAGATTTTGATGAAAGTCTCCTAATATACACGTGGATCATGCATTTATGCATAATTGTTATACAGTTACTATAATACACAAGCTTATATAATTCATTCCTTATGTACTTAATCTAACAATAGGATTTAGATATTGGAACATTTCGGATATTATTTTACTTATACTTTTAAATGTAAAATTACTTGTTGCTGCATAGCTACATTTTGAATAGAGGTTTCTATATCGTAGTCAAAAGATTAATACAATCCAGGATATTGAGGTGCGCTACGAAACCTCTGCATTTAAATCGCTACAGAAAAGCATAATTTAAAATGTTAATTTCTTCGGGCATGAATATGCTGAAATTGAAAGGATATAATAGAAAATAATTATTTTTTATTCCCCAAGAAAAACAATGAAAAGAAGAAGAATCGATCATCTTTTCAGAAGGATGATAGACATATTTATATTAAAAAAAGAATTAAAGACACTGTTGAGAATTGTGGATCTTAACCTCTTAACCTACGATTTACGTTCGAGAATTTTGGGCCGAAAATGTAAACAAGCTCGCGCAGCTTTCGCACGACTTGTGTAGTACGATGATCGGGTCAATCGCAAACATCACGGGCATCGCTTGAGGTACGACGGTCGCGATTTGTAATCATCTACCACGGGCTATGCGTGCAATACTCACGCCTGGCTCGATCGTCGTACTATGCCCGTAGTTGTAGGTTAAGGGGTTAATTGCCGAAGTAAAAGTAAAGGAACACTGAGATTGCACTTAGAATTCATATTAAAATAGTTTTAGATTTATTTAACAAATGATTTATGATTTTTGTCTTACCATCTCCTATACAACACTGTCAACGAAACAGTTACATTCACCTGTTTTTTGAGACGCCGCGCACACACATACTTCCACACGCTCATATTCATATACGTGTGTCACTACTACGCGGTCAATATAGTCTAGCACACAAAATTATACATATCTCAATAGATATATATATATATATGTCGGAGATGAAGGGACATCGGGGCATTTCTTTTGGAATTTTTGGAAAGATCCCCAACTGTACTTAAATAATAAAACTTAGATGTAGTTGTTATGATTCAATCCGATTATGTTTGCATGAGATTCGTGACAGTGGGTTTGGACTCGAGGTGGCACAATTGGTCACAGGATTGACGTTTTTACAGAACAGAGAAGTGCCAATATTATGAGACACACGTTCAATCAAACCCCAGGCAGGAGCAATGTCGCCGCTACGCGGGTCTGCCTAGCAACGGCGGCTGGAATTTTGTTGGCACCCCCTGCCAATATAGAACAAAACGAACGCGATCGTAAGGAGAGGAAAGCTTTCATCAGTCTTTTATTCTTGCGATCACCTTCGAGAGTTTTCACATCGTTTTTGTGTGCAGTATATACCGAGCGTCACAGCGAACGTTACTTTGTGCTTCAAAATATATTCTACGTTTAAGAAAGAGCTACCCAGTTGACCGTGGATTCGTTATCGAACCTAAGAACATTGTCATTAACATCTCGAGTGTCTAATCGCCACGGTTATTTGTCAAACTTTGTAAAAATCATACTTATACCAGTAAATATAATCTCTATTGTACAACAGCGATGGCTAGTCCGAATGAAGATTCGTTACACGCCCCTAAATCTAACTATAACCCGACATATATATGTCATTGGAGTTAGGGGTGTATAATGAATCTTCACGTGAATTGGCCATCGTTATTATGTACTATAGATGATACTTATTGATACAAATGTGATTATTACAGAGTTTAGCAAGTAATAGTGGCAATTAGATACTCGAAATGTGAATGGCAATGATCTTAGACTCGATAACGAATCCACGGTCAACGGGATGACGAATGCGGTTTCTTCCACAGTCTAAGTCGAACTCAACTTACTGATCGACGATTCGGATGTGACTCAACGTACTTGTCCACGGTGCAAGTAGAACCTCAGTCCAAGTGGAACTGCCCTTATATACTCCTCTCCGTACTTCTCTGTATCCCTCGGGTCAATCTTTGTTTTTAAGCAGAATTATTTAATTATTCCATACCTCTGTTAGGTACGCGTCCCTCCCGTGACCGTAGCTACGTTCAGCGACCCGTTATGTCACTTCGAGCCCAAGCTCACTGTCATAAATCTCGGGCAAACATAATTGGATTAAATCATAAACAGTTATTTCTCAGTTTTATTAATTAAGTACGGCTATAATAAAAAGTCTGGAGTAAAGTATCGGGGACCTTGCCAAACATTCCAAAAGAAAGGCCCCGATGTCCTTTCATCTCCGACATCTAAATAGTATATTCTTCACGAAGTTAAATAAATTACAAGAACAACTACACTTTAATTCCCCATTATACATCGTACTCTGGTTCCTCTTTTTCCGTATCGATTGCAAGGTTGAATGCAAAGTTGGAATGTTTCGTTTATTCCTTTTGTCGCGTCTCAAAAGAAGCAAGTATTTCAGAGTTTACGAGTTTACCGAGAGCAGTGTATTCACTGGAGGTTATTTATCTTGTTCGGGATACGTCTGAAGCTAAAAATCAACGGGATAAGGAATTCTACTTTCGAAGTGGAAGTTTAAAGCAACCCCCATAACCCGTATAATTAATTCAACCGAAGAAAACCGACAAACGAAACTCCATTGGTTGGAAAGGAATCCCACCGAAGAGAATGCACCTCAATAAACGCCTAATTGCGTGAAACTTTCGCATAATACACTCTCGACACTCAAGTTCTCTATTTAACGTTTCACGAGATTGTTTATCGTGTTTCACGCGATCCCCCAACATATATTCGTGGCTTTTAATCAGCGAAAACAATAGTAACCTGTCGTGCAAATAGCCATCGGCTATTTTAAATATTACCAAGGACAAATAGACAGATTGTATTGTGGCGAACGAATCTGTTGATCCGCATACATAGATATTTGCTAGCAGCGAAGGAATATGGTAATTAGGCGTGAAACTAGCTGGAATTCGGAATTTCATCATGGAAATTCCTCCACGTCGTTCTGTTGCGTGTTCCGCACTGTTACCAGCTTTGGAAGTCTTCGTTCGAGTAATTAAATAGCTTAATTCGATACGACAGTCCCAACTGTAATAAATTTGTCGAAATATTCCACTTATTCGTTTACAAAATGATTCTGCGAATATAAAATTGTGATATAACAATAGTACATCGATAATTACGCGGAAATGACGATAATTAAATTTGTATTTATCATGTTCGCTATTTTTCATTGGTAACATTTATGGCGGAGATGAGATTTTATCGAGAACCAATCGTGTCAAAATCATTTCATCGAAATGGTTGTATCAAAATCATTATCAATTTTGTAAAAAGAAAAAAAGAAGAAAACAGAGGGAAATGTCTAAAGAGCTGAAAGAACGTTCGTGACTGCGTGTTTGAAATTATCGCGCGGAAGAAGAATAACAAAAATGACGCATATGACTATCTTTCGGTAGAAAAAAGAAGAAAAAAGAATAGAAAAAAAGAGAGTATGTAGCGTGTATGCAAGGCTAAATGACTGAGAAGAATGCTTGCCTTGGTTAATTACTTAAAAAGTCAGAACTAGAGTGGAATGTTGAAAATACAGTGTTGAGCCAGAGTTTTTAATTGTGTAGTATACAATGCTATTCTGTAGATTAAAATGTCTACTTTATTCCATAATCCTATAGAGTAGGCTCGGTATACATCTGGTATATTATATTGTTTCTCATACATTTTCACTAAGTTTTAATCAACAGAGATCGTATCATTCGCTCGTTGTAAACATGACTCTGACAAGCATACATTATGATAAATACGTATAGTGACTACATAAAATGTTCTGTTTATTACAACATTTATTAAAACATCGTGTTTATTATAGCACTTACATGCTATGTGCTTAGTAAGGTCACAAGTATATTAAATCTCGTATAATTTAATAGTACTCTCATATGACTAAAAAAAAATTTATACTTCAAAAGCGAACTCTAAAACCCGATAAAAAAAATATTACTGATATTTTAACGATATTTTCCACAGTTATCGTACACGCAAGTTCCACAAGTAGGAACCTAATTACAACTCAAAGTTCCCATTAAAAATCTAACAAATGCCTCATCTTCACGATGGACCCATAATTTCCAACAGATAATCCGAGTGCGCTCTTCGGTTTAACACATAAAACAACTGGGCAAGTGTTGCGCAAAAGGACGATGAGGGGTGCGGGAGAGAACGTTGGCAAGGGTTGCAGGAGGAAGACGTCGACCAGACTCGTCGAGGCGTATACAAAATTCATAATCTCACGGCGTTATAATGTTTGCCAGGATAGTGGGCGGTATAGAAAGTCCTAGTATGCATAAAGTGCGGTGATGGGGCGGTATACGAGCAGACCAAGCGGTAGGACGGGTTGATGCTGGCTGTGGGAAGGGAAATATTATGACTCGAAGCAGCAGGAGGCTGTAATGGATAGCCATGAGCGGCACTCGGCCCACCGAGCTGCATTCCCACTTTATAAATCACCACCTGTACTTACCTACTGAAAAATCGGCCGAAATGGCCCCGGCTACGCCGCCGCGGGAATAATCGGGCCCGACTGGCGAATTTTTTCGCAACATCATCCTTTCTTCTTTCCGTTCCAGCCGCCGTTCTATCCGGAACGCGATAATGGCGTAACAGGGCGAAAGGGAAACTTTTGTTCAATGAGCTTTCTTTTGGTAATGGTTTTCGGCTGGCGGCGTTCCCTTGCGAGGGATTAGGGAAAATGAAGCAGCGATTTTTGGTATTTCATTCGGGAGTATGCCGGCACTCGGTTATTTCTTACAGAACATAATCTAGTTACGAAATTATAAATGAAGAGATCCAACAAGATTTCGTTCTTTATTAGAAAATGTTGTGTCACGATGAGATTCATCTTTGGAAGCTAGAGCTGTTTCGGAGATCATTCCCGAAAAGATTGGTTGTCAAGGTATAGACGAGATAAAGGGAATTATTTCAAATTAATAGATTATAATTAATTCTACCAATTGTACAGCTATTTAATTCTAATATATCGTTGACAAATGTTAAGTAAACGATTTATACTTCATATTGTATGGATATATCTGTTGATTTTACGAAAGGATAGCGCGTACCGTTTCTGATATGCAATTTGTGTACTAATTCATATATTCCGTTAATATTCATGTATCGCCACTACAAATTGACCCAAGTGGTCATTTACGAGCAGCAGTGTATCGCGCGTAAAAGAGATTTTTGGTATTTCATTCGGGAGTATACCGGCACTCGGTTATTTCTTACAGAACATAATCTAGTTACGAAATTATAAATGAAGAGATCCAACAAGATTTCGTTCTTTATTAGGAAATGTTGTGTCACGATGAGATTCATCTTTGGAAGCTAGAGCTGTTTCGGAGATCATTCCCGGCAAGATTGGTTGTCAAGGTATAGACGAGATAAAGGGAATTATTTCAAATTAATAGATTATAATTAATTCTACCAATTGTACGGCTATTTAATTGTAATATATCGTTGACAAATGTTAAGTAAACGATTTATACTTCATATTGTATGGATATATCTGTTGATTCTACGAAAGGAAAGCGCGTACCGTTTCTGATATGCACTTTGTTCACTAATTCATATATACTAATTCATATATTCCGGTAATATTCGTGTATCGCCACTACAAATTGACCCAAGTGGTCATTTACGAGCAGCAATGTATCGCGGGTAAAAGAGAATCTTCGTGGAAAATGAGGAAATAATACACATTACTTACCTCGAAAGTTTCAAAGTCTGGCGAGAGATGCGTTCAGAATTTAAATAGCCAAGGCGATGAAATTCATTATGCAAATAAAAAGCCCACTTGTTTAAATTTCATGTGGAGATGTTTCCTTTTATCTTTTCTTCGTTTCTTCTTTTTTACGTAGAAGTTACATTCCTGGTGCGTTAGTGCTGTAAATCCAAACTCGGAAGTACATGCAAATGTAGGAAAGTTACACGCGCGCTTGCGTGATAAATCATTGTTAAAGTAGAGTATTTCCTTTTTTCTTCTGAGCCTCTATGCTCCTACATAAACAATCATAAATCATAGCCGTAAATGTAGTGACTAGTAAAAAGATGTCAGGTCATTACTTAAAAAGACACTTTGGCGATTTGTCATAATCGTTGAAAGACGGAGAACCATTAATAACCGGTTGAAAATTTATTCATAAACCTCGCGTGTATGCTAACAGATGCTTAATCTTTATAACTAATTTCCAACGAGAGCGATAACGCGGCCGAATAAACAGGAAATTCGCGGACAAATTCGGATATAACTATAAGCCGTAGAACTAAACGTTCGGTTCGAGCGTTTTCAATGGCGTCTATCGCGCGGTCCGATGCCGAAAACAAGCTTCCGGACGTAACTATTGGGAAATATTCCTTGGAGGAAGGCGATAGTGGCGCCGTGAAAAATACAAGCAGCGTGCACTTCAATCGCGCGTTCAGCCAGTTCAAGAAAATTTATGACTTGTTCGAGCACGCCAATAGAGTTCTACAACGAGGCAGTATATCAAACAGTTTGATAGGGTACATCAGTCTCGACGAGCACGCTCATGAGAGCCACCACCACTGATTCTTGATCGAACTTGTAGACGACCTGTTCCGAACTCATAGCTTTCCGGTCAACTGTCTACCAGGAATAGATGGATCGTCGTCAAACCACCTACCACTCTGGAATATAAATTCTGATCGTTGCCTTACCGTAGACACGCTTCGACCTAATACAATTCGATCGAAGTTATCCGTTTTTTTCTTTTTTCATTTTCCTTTCGTGGCTCGTTCGTTCTTCAAACGATGTTTACGGGGACTTAGGGCGAGAGAAAAATCGACGTGATATTACGATTTGACGTTACGATTCGTTTCTCGGATTTCTCACGAATATCTTTCGATATATCGTTGCTTGATTTCGTCTCTGTTCTCGACGTGAATTTACGTTACGTCTCGTGATACCTTTTACACCATTGTCCTTAATATAAAAAAGAATATAGATTTACTTTGTTTTTATTATCAAATTGTATGGTAATTGGCTTTCATATGGAATCGTGTGATAAATTAAGACGATTAATATCGTTTATATCGTATTAGGTTGTCCGAAAAGTGTCTTTCTTTTACAGATACGTCTTTTACAACGATGCATCTTTATACAAACATGAAACCTAATCTGTCGAACGTTGTGATCTTTATTTTTATAGAACAAAACGGATCGTACGTAATTCGATAAAATAATATAAAACGGAAAATGTTGTGCGTCCATTATTTCCTTATAAAACGAAAGAAACTTTTCGGATGACCTAATACATTGTTTGCAGTTGTAAGTGCGTATTTCATGTAAAAATTATTTAATCGACCGAAGAAGTTGTTCGAATAATTGCGAAGTATAGAGTGTAGCAATTTCTCCACTTCGAGTACTTCGATATGTGTAAAAATCAGAATGTCGAGAATACTTCAGAGTCAACGCCTTTCGCGGAATATTTTATTCAAAATTCATGACCCTTTTTGAATCGAGATTAAGTGGCAAACTGTGGAATGTGAAATTTGTCTGAGAACTGACAAATTTCCCAACGCCATATAATTACAATATTTATTTCTTCGCAGAGAAGGTATCGATGGAAACAAACCAAAGGAAAGCAAAAAGAAAAGGATATATAAATAACAACTGGACGATAATTAGAAAAAGAGGCACAGCGAATAACAAATGTGCTATCATAAAACTCAATTTAAATTTCTAATTCGTCTTTTTTCATATCATTATCAGACACTGTAATATTACCGTGATAATATTCTTGCGAATATTTTTCGCACAAATGCAAATACTCGCTATAACCAGTCACCTAATATAAAAATTTTACAAATCCTAAATATCTATATAGTGAAATATTTGCGACATTTGTAAATAATAGACCTTACGTAATTTTACGAATAAAAATATTACTCTACTGAATATTACACGTTCAAATTTTGTGCCATAATTTTCGATACTCTTTTGATTGATTCTATAATAGCAATTCTTCGGAAGCAAAATGTTCAGCCGAACCATAAGAATTTATCGCCACCAGGGTATTTGGTTAAAAGCGAGTTTCGTAGGTGGTAAATGCGACGTGAAATGCGTTAACATGGAAGTTGGACTAATTCCTGGTGGCGGAACGTCGTTGAAGCGAGAAACGTCCAGCCAGGAGATTCAGGGACAATATAGAAAGAAACAGAAGGAACGTTATAGCAAGAATCGAATCGAGCACTTTTAACGGAGTCTCTACTCGTTCGAGTTCCCCTGTCCACTCGTAAATCTTTGAACAAAAGAGAGAAAAGACAGGATCTTCCGTCCGCTGGAACCATTGCCATTATTCGAAAGAGCTTTTAAGGCAACCTGCCGTTTACATGATTAAGAATGTTCCTGCTTGGTCGCCTCTTACTTAGCGAGGACTTTCTTCCCCAGCTTACGATGTTTAATCTCCTTTGCCGAAAGATAATTCCTCGCGTGTTACGTTCGCCACTTTGACTTGCGTGCGCTTAACGCTCCGCGATGACCCGCTTTGCTTTAGTCAAGAGAAAACCACGCTTCTTGACCGAGAAATCTTTTCGTCCGATCTTTCTTCGTTTTTACGAAGATTGAAGTTCAAGTCACGCTTAATACGAAAAATCCGCTTATTTTTAATTTAATTAGAATTAAATTCAGTATTTTAGAGTAACGAAATCATAGTGCAAGAAGAAATTCATGTTTTCATAAATTCAAAGAAATGGAACCTAGATAGAGATTTCTTTAATCCGCTAAATATTATAAGAAAGAGAAAGAGAGAGAGGGGCGAGAGAAGATTTGAATCTATTTTACATATTTGTGTATTATAGAATATATGAATATAGTATGGAATATATATAATACATATTTTTTAACATTCTGTGAATTTTTACATCTTTAAGTTCTTCACGAATATATAAATATCTACGATCTAGCGATTATACCTTGAAATTGATCGATTAGCAAATTATGTGTAAAGTTTCTATTTAACGTGGCACAAATTGTTGAAATTGAAATAAGAGAAGCAGAAGTTAATTACGATTTACCAGGATACGAATACTATTATACCACTATGAATTCAGGAGAATTATAAATGAACAATTACATCGTAAAGTATCTTTACCATCTTACTTAAACGCTTCTTAAGTTCTATCGAGCACGTAATTCTATTGGAAAGTACGTCACGTGTGAATTGAATGTCATGAAAAATTCGGCTAAAATTTGTATAGTCTACTCTTCGGTAATTCATCTTGTACACATTATACATAATAGAAATCCAATCGGAAGACACCGTGTTAAGTCATCAATTTGTAAAACGTGCCTCTCGTACCTAAAAAGTTTCTTAATAACTTCGTGAACTATTCGCTGAAAAACGAAACGAAAGTTTTGCAAGTAGATGAAGTTTTGTTGTTTAAAGTTAACAGTAACAGTAGCTCTATATGCAAACATTTCACGTACCGTAATACACCGCAACTTGTTATTCCATAATATGCCAACATGACTGTGCTAGCCTGATAGTTTACGAAAGTTATGTCTCGACAAAATTACCAGCGACCCGTCCATATGGTAATTAGGAGCGAATTGGCAGTGATTTGAAGGAAAGTAAAGGAAAAGTTGAGCTGGAACTTTGCGTGCGTGAAGTCTGTTATCTAATTATACGATAAAGGGTAGGTAGACTTATCTCGATACGATATAGTGATTGAACGACGCCTTCGCGCGATAATTTGTCGAGCAACAAGAGAAGTTGAACGACTGGTTGCTGGTAGACGGACGAGGAATTGCTTGGTATTACCCTAAATTGCAGGGAAGTATAAATGCTCGCTCGTAAACGCGACGAAGTCGAGATTAAGCAATATATTGTGCGTGATTGAAGTCGCCTGCATGTTGGAGAATGTGAAACTCGAAAGTTCGAGATTGATCAATTTGCGTACGAAGCGCTGATTCTCTCGGAGAATCGCGATGCAGCAGGGATAGGTTGCATATTAGTTTCGAAATTAAATATTCGCCATTGAAACGGAATTAAATATGCAAGTAACAGTTTCTTCGTTTCAGGATCAATGAATGTTACGATAGAATATTTGTAAGAGAGTCAATAATTTAAAAAAGATACGATAAAAATTCTAGAAAATAAGAGAAAATATATCGTTGAGAAATATTTACGTTTTTCTAATATACGTTTCATAGAGAACTGCGTTATTTATGAAAGGGTACAAAGATACAGAATTCTTATCGATAATTACAGAATGAACAGTATTGGAGAATCTTCTATATATGAATCCTGATCTGAACATTAATTAAGACCTGTTTACACTGACGAGTAATCAAACCTTACTCGAAAGAAAGTATGATTACATGTCCATCTCAATCATCTAGAATGTGCAATAACATACTTTATAATACTCAACTTTATAAATAGTCGAATAGAGATACACGTATATCAAGTCTTGTAAATCGAAAAGTTTCACATATTGTAAATGTAAATAAAATTCTTGCGTTCCACTCGCTTTAGAATTCCATCTAATAAGATCTGCCTTTCGCAAACAAAATCACGTTCGTCCTCTTTCTAAACATTTCCCCGATCCTATCAAATAAATCGAAACAGTCGAGAGACTGCGACGAAACCGTTCATTAAATCGTTTAATTGAATTATAACCAAGGAAAAAGCTTGTGGCAAACGAAAGGACAAGCCAGTGTCAGTTGATTTTCGAAGAAACGGATCAGCGGCTCGGATCTTCCTCTTCCTCTTCTTCTTCCTCTTCTTCGCCAGTTTTCTTCCAAGGAAAAAGCTTTCGAAAATTATTCAGCCGTTCGTCTTCGAGTTTCTCCTGGTGGCTTTCGAGGGTGGCGAGGATCACCCGGTATTAACATAAAGTAGATTCAATATCTGCGGGCAAGAACTTAATTTAAATCCTTGGAACGTCTTAAGGGATACAATATCGGATCCAACGGGCGACAAGACGTCTCGCGGATAGTCTTCGTGCGGTCGCCAGTCAGTAGACTTCTCGAACGATATTGAGCACGGATTTAAATCGAGTTTGCTCGTTAGGTCATTGTCCTCGGATTGGATTTGTCATGGAACCGACTCGCTGATTAGCCAGGGTGTCGGGCAAAAGAGATTGCGCCGTTAACCTTATGAATCTCTGGCTCTCTCTGGTGTCCTTCGACTCCCCTGACGAATCGATTATCGCAAACGCGATAGACATAGAATTGTGTGACGTGCTGAACGCGCGGTAGTTTATTCCCTTGACACTCGTTAAACGAAGTGGAGAAATGTTCGGAGAATTTTTAAGTCGTTTAGGATATTTACGATGAAATTATACATGGTGTGTGCGTTTAACTACCTTGAAAAATATGCACAGTTGTGTTTGGACACACGGGAAAAGGAAAATGTTTCAGGGGAATGTTGCATATATTTGTGAGAAATTTATTGATGCAGAAATGTATGGAAATATTTGTTACGGTATCCGATGTACATAAACAAACATGTATTATTATGTTCTTTATCTTTGTACAAGCTCGAAAATGTCACAAGTTTGTCGAATGTATAGGAAAGTCATAATCATATTTTAAAATAAAAATCTATATTTTACATCGGATATTTTTGTAATTGATATCGAAACGTTTACCTATCGCCGTAGTTTGGGTTATATATTTTTTGCTCGTATATACAGGATGTTTCACTCTGTTTTCTATCGACTACATATAGCAAAACATGGTTTTCTATAAAAGAGAATAGAACGAAAATAATAGCGCTGTATCTGAGCGGGCATTCTAAATATTTCAGAGTAGTACTTATACCGAAATTTGTAAATATTCCATAAATCAAGGGATTGTGGAATTCTGTAATACCTTACAAAACATAATACCTGAGAAAACATATCTGTAATCCCTTCGTTCAAATTTCCGTAGCTCTAGTCATGTACGTGTACCTATATCCAGATGCGCACAACATCCTGACTTCCGATCCTCTCGCAAAAGCTATCGATCAGCTGCAACTCTGTATCCTGTCGCGCTCCACTTTGTCAAAAATCTACTCTACTAAATTAAATACAAACATCTGCTTTTCTAAATGTCAGTACTATATTCTAAAAAAAAAATTATGAAAACGTCGTTTAACAGTTACGCGAGTTTCATCGTAAAATATATGGCGAAAAATTTCTCTAACCGATAGATATCTGTTACGTAAAACTGACCAAAGTTCTATGCGTTTTTTTTTTTTTTTCTCGGAATGCGGTAGCTTTGTAACATTTAGCAAGGTCCGAGATACGGAATTCGGCGCACGAAACACAGCGAATCAAAAGCCTGACGTATTGCCCGGCGAGACGAACGAATTTCGCTGCATGAAACGACCACTAATTTCCACTATCGCGTCGAATATTAAACCACTTCCCTGGAACTGTTTCTATTCGACGCAACGTATTGCGTTTTATTTAAACATTTCGCGTAATTTCTACGTACCGTTGAAATCCCAGGGAAATTTTCCACCGGGTTGAACACTATTTGGACACTATATTCACCGCTCGTACTCGTACTTTCATGTTTAACGAGAAATCCTGTGTATACTCGTTTGCGAACACGCTTCGCGTGCTCGCGAACACACCGCCATAAACTCCATATCGACGCGATCGACGCCTGTGCGGACACCATAATAAAAGATAACGAATAAAGTTAATGGAAAACGCTGAAGCGAATCGCAGTAACCGAAACATAACGACATTGTCGATCGGTTCGGCGTCGTTCAGCTTGTAACGGCTATTATTCGAAATTTCCTCCATTTCGCTCTCTCCAGCATCGATAATTTCAAGCTTCGCCGATCAAACCTTCAGCCGTGGCCTCCCTTTTCCTTCAACGACGTCGATTCATCTGAATCCCCATCGGTTCCTAGATTACTTAAACGTTACGTGTTTTGTATCAAAAGTCACGCTGTCCCTTTGTAATCGCTAGCTGAAGCGTTTGCTAGCTTGTGGCACGAATACCACATCGGTGCAGACGTTCGTATTCGAAATCCTCGTTGTTAAGCACATCGTCGATTTATCGTCGTTTCGCCATTTTTCTCTCAGATGGTTCGATTTAATTTAGTTATGCAATTAGATCGAATTTAATTTGGAGTTAGGTAAATTTCTTTGAAATAGACGCACGCAGGTGACTCTGATTAAGAACAGAGAGAACAGTGGAGAATACAGTGCTTCGCTATTTTGTTTCTCTGAACGTTTCGTCGACAGAGGCTATTAAATATGTAAATATTATGTAAATGAAAAGTTTGGAATCATTTTAACGAATATAAATTCGGAGAATTTAATAAAATCTGAGTAAATTCTTCGATCAAAGATCTGTCTATCAAAGTAAAGAAAATTAACATTTTTATTCGTAGCATTAATTTCAAATCTAAAATCTTCTAATAATAACATTGACAGGAAATTGTATATAGATACAATTAAAAGAATGATTGCAAATTTTCTACTGGTAATGCTTTCATGACGTGAACGTGAAACATACATCCGAATTAATTCATACAGACCCGAATTCTCATGGGATGTTTTTCAAAATAATATCGTTTGCCCTTCATTTCTGATTTCAATTAAATATATTGATCCCATCATTTATGACCAAACAATGGCCATCGTCATCCGCCAGCAATTACCATCCCAAAGAATATTAAACAATATAAATACTATTAAATAAAGTCATGTAACGAAATTATTTGCTCGTCATTGTTTTGGAGGATGATAGATGTATTTTCAAACGTTACTTCCAATTGCAATATAAATAAAAATCAATGAAAAATTTAGAATATCAACAGAAATCTTATAATATAAACGTGACTGACTTAAAATTTTTATGACATCAAGTACCACGATAGCGTTACTGCTATTGCTCTATGAACATTATGCTTCTTGCGACGATCACTGATTGGCCAACATCGTTAAACACTTCTCAACGTCGAAAATCGACATTGATCGTCGACATTGCGGCGTGCTAGAAAGGTTTCAAGGCACAAAAAGCTAATACAAAGAGAGGAGCAAACGAGCCTCGACGCTAACGAAATCAAGAGACGAGCGAGAAAGAAAGGGACACGCTATGAGTTCGTCGAATTTTACGAATTCCTGGTGGATAGGGAAGGTCGGTTGATTCGGTCGGAACGGTCTAGGACAAAGCAACGACCAAGCACGATTTGTAAGAACGCGACGGAAGAACGCGGACAAAAAGGGGAGCTAAAATAAATTACAGGGCGAACAAACGATTAAGCACGTGTACGAAGGGAAGAAGAGGTGGAAGGCAAAGAAGGAAGAGAGACAGGATCAAACTTGCAAATGTTCGTCGAAGGAAAACCTCGAAACTGACAATGTGTCTGACTCTCTGAAGGAGAAATTCTGAATATACTGGAATACTTTGAACTGGTAACAAATGAGCGAAAAAATTGGTCGTTCGACGTCGGCGGATAGGAGAGGAACGACGTTTGGAAACGACGCGAGTACGAGGAAGAGAAGGACAAACAGAGACTGGGGGATGCAAGAAGCGTAAAAGCGGCGGTTCCAGGCGAATACCGATGTCGGCGAGAGGTGCAACGCCGAAAAACGAGGTTCGCGGCCGAAAGAAAAATATGAAGGACGCGCGAAGAGGAAAAGGAGAAAAGGAATGACACGCGGCTGGAAAATTGGGAAGCGTGGAAGGAAGAAGGTTGAAGAAGGTTGAAAGAACAAGGTGGCTCGACAGGGGAGAAAAGGGGAATCGATGTGAGTGTGAGTGCATGGTGGGGAGGCTGGGCACCAATCAATAGACGCGCGGCGGCGCCCCACCTGTCAACGCTCCCTGAGATAAACACGGCCACCCAGATTGGTATTTAAAGGTGCTACTGTACTCGATACATACTTTTCACCTATTAGTTTCTAGAAATTTTCAGCGAAACGACATCTATAAACTCGTGAACCTGTCAATTTTTGTTCCGAATATACAGGGTTGGTCGTTATTAAGGGGGTTGATCGTTGGTTCGATTGCTTTATCGTGGATTCGCCTGTGTTTGATTTAGGATAAGTCGAAGGTGAATATGATGTGGGAAATGTTATTATACGAGGGATGAATAGAAGAGGAGTTGAAGGGGTTACTTTAGGGTATGGTTACTTTAAGGAGGATTGAAAGGGTAAAGTTGGAGAGGGTGAACTCGGGCTTAAGTTAAGCGCACTGGAAACCTTCGGTCTTAACCTCTGTGATTCGAATTTTTAATTCTTTGTATTTTAATGCTTCCAACTTGCAATTCTGATTTGAACTCTTTTGGCAACGTACACTGCTTCTAGAATATCTCACGATATCTCTTACTTTTAATAGAACATTAATTTTTTACGTAGACCGTAAACTTTGAATTATATGGATTTGTCAATAAACTTGTTAATGTATTAACTGGATTCCTTGTCATACAAAGTTTCATGTTCAAACATATTTCTTTATACATTTTAACGATCACTTAACATTCTCCACTATTGAAGCTTATATATAACAATAATGAGCCTAAAATTTTTGAGTGGCTGTGTGTACGGAAGAGGAAATCAATTTTTACGGTTATTCGAGATACCAATATTTATCATATTTTCTTCTATTGTTCTTGGATTTCATGAGAAAAATTGGCAAATCCGATATGTTATCGCGTATCAATCATACACGAACGAATTTAGAATGAAAACCAATAAAGATTGTGATTTCATTTTCAATATTAAAATGTAATTCATTCCAAGTCTCCTGTAACCAGTGGATACATGTAACATAATTTTTGACATTTCTAATAGTTCAAAAAACAAACGATGAAAAATATTTGATGAACTCTGTTTACTATTATTTGACGACAATGATCGAACAAAGGTTGTCACAGCTTTTCACATTGACAAAATCTGAAACACATTGGATCATGAATGGTTGATTGCCTGTGCGCAACTTTATGGTCGCGGTTCATCAAACTTTTGGCAATTACATTATTAGAATCTTGTTTCACGAACAAGCACAAACGTCTTAGATATTAAACAATGCTTACGCCTCTGCTTGTATAAATTTCATCGCTCACATACATGTGTGTTACGCCGGCAAGTAGATGTACTTGCAAAACTTTCTATTTTCTAACTTTGTAATCTATCACTCTTTTTTCATTAATCTTTCAGTAATCTTTAACCATAAGTAAATAGTTATTAACTATTTGATATCGTATTACAAACAATGAACCTGTTGATGGAGTATGGGAGTCATAATATACGGATAAAATTGCCATACGGAAACTCTAAGCATTGAATTACGATGAAATTAAGTAAAAATAAAATGACTATGCGAAAATATTAGTTATTATATAAAAATAATCTGAATAATAAAGTAAAATGTTGATAAGAAAATTTGTTATTGGAAAATACTCTAGTTAAAGTATAATTGAGGATCAATAATGAAAGAAAATTCTTTGTTTCATTATTAAAACATTTAAAAGATTGAAATTTTATATGCTAAATATTTCTTAAATTATGTTTTACAATTTTGTAGAGAATCGAACTAGAAGGAAATTTCAAGCAACGTACCAGTTGATAAAATATGGAAAACTTAATAAAAAAATTAAATTTTCACTGACACTGGATACTGAAAAATAATTTAATTAATTAGAAACGATACTGTGTAAAAATGTTAGTCACTGAAAAACAAGCAATTTAAAATATAATTTAGAAACAGCAATAAGCTTAACGTTCTTTATTTAGTTACTATAAAAATTAAGAAGATAGATGTTGTAATAAATATTTCTTAAAATCATGTCTCTAGTTTTCTCTCTGTTAATATAAAATTAAGTCTCTAATTTTCTAGAAAACCTAATTTTAACAAAATTGCAAGAATGTTGTACAATACATATAAATGATAGAGATGCATTCGCGTTATCTTTCGATCGGCTACGTTTAGTAACCTCCGGCTGAATAATAATCTCGTTTCTTCTGATATGGTTTTACAAAGTTCCCCGAAGCGGCGTATCTGAAAAGGCAGAAACAGCGGTGCTCCGATAAGAGAACAGAGAGAAGCGTGTCGCGTTGATATCGCAAGTAGAAAAGACGGACGAGCAAGCAAGAAGTTCTTTCATTCTGTTCGCCTGCGTACCTTCGCACAAAGAAAGTAAGGAACGCTTTCTTTGCAACCTTGTTCTTACGATTTCCACATTGCCACGAAATATTCAAGTTCTTTCGCCGCTAGGAACAAAAACAAGGCGGAGATTGTTGCGAACACCTGTTGAAAGTATAATCGACCTTGTTTCTATGTTGATTTGAAACAATTTGCTACGCTAGATCTTCAAAAAATCGATATGTTGTTGCTTTTTTCGTGTCATCTCGCTTGACTGCTCAATTAGAACACCACATAATGCTTGTTTAGTTTCAGAACAGGAGTTCCAGTAACCTTCGATGTACCGCACTGAAAATAACGTTTCTGCAAGAGTTGAAAAGCCTGACCCTGATTGCTGCGATAATTAGTTCAGAAAATTTGAAAATGATTTCTTCTAAAAAATATTGAAAAATAAGAGCAGAATTCTGGAAGAAATTATCACATTTCTATTTGAAGATTTTTATCTCTATTTAATGTTTTTATCGTATTTAAAATATATCAAATATGAAATATGAAACATTAAAAAAGAACGAAAGAAAAAGAAATGCTTTACTCCCATATAAAGACCAAGCCACGTAGAATGAAATGCATCAGTCATTTATAAGTTTAGTTTTCAGGAGGGGAAATCAGATAGCATAAGATAGAGATAGTTCACTGAATGTTCGAATATGCCAATTTATCATAAAGCCATAAATTACCAAAATCATAGCTACCTTGACCTTCTTAAACTTCAGACACGTGTATATCTAGGTTCAAACATCTCGACGTCCGCTTCTCTCCTAAAATCTATCGATCAGGTACATCTGTATATCACGTGGACTCTCGTCTCGTCAAGAAACATCCGCTATACTAAATATCGTGTTGTAGAGAAGTATCGAAGCATCGTTTAACATTTATGAAAATTTCGTCACGATATATGAAAAGTAAGCAGAAAAATTAATCTTCGAACAAACGTATGTGTAAAACAGCATTTTTATTAAATATATCTATGTATTTTGAAAATTTGAAAATTCTGAAAATACACGATGTCTTATATCGTAATAGAAATGAGATTCGAGTAATTCAAGCTTTTAGTTTACAATGGACCACGTACACTGACACAAGCATCAAGATACCTGTTTTCTACATTCATTGGAAGAATCAAATAAATTTTATCTTAATTGGTATCTTGTACCGTGAGACACGTATAATGCAAAAACGAAATATCAGAGTTATAGAAAATTTAAATAATTAAATAATAATTAGAAAATTATTTAACATGATAAAATAAATAGTGAAAGATAAAAGCATTCGATTAAACGTCAGTACGTGCTCTACTACGTATGCAACGTAGCTCCTTAATTTTCGCGCTACTATTGTAAATAGAAACTTGAAACGAAATAAATAAAGATATTTGTAAGGTATACGAGAAAGGAATAGAATTTTCGAATATTCGGTGCTTCGAGTATTCCTTCGGCGTGGAACAGCATTTGTTGGCTGATTTAATGGAGCTCGTGAGATTCGTTTCACGGTGATACGCGATTCTTTAAGGATTCGCCGGATTTGCAACGACAAGAAGAAATTGCGTAAAGTAGAAATAGCGTTGGTAGCGGAGGCGCGCCGCGGCGCGAAAGAAACGCGAGAAAGGTGAAATAAGAAAAATCCGTGAAACGATATTACGTAAGGTTACGGCGTGCACGATGGCGCAGGGAGAGAGCATGCGAGAAGTTCTCTCATTTCGCGATGGAGAGGAGAAGCACTCGGAAAAAAGTCAAATTCAGCGTGGCGACTTTGAAAGTCGTAAAGAAAATCATTCCAATGTAACGTCTCGTTGCTTATGTTTGTTCACCAAGCTGGGAAAAACACACACGCTGCGTTTCTTTGGTTTGGCAAAATTTGTCCAAACTCTTTTTCTCTGTCTAAAAGTTGGAAAGAATATTCTGCCGGGCTTTATGTAGCCGCCTTTGATGAACATAACGTTCGTTTAACCGTACACGGTATCGAAAAAATAAGAGAGCAGAAAAAATACTGGGGAAACTTGTTTAACTTTTGTTTACCGAAAAATCAATGCCTGTCGTGACAAATCGCTTGGAAGCTCGATGTTTGCCAACTGAAACGACCGGATATCATCGACCCACGATAATCGGGACGCGATGCTCGTTGAGGAATCTGCATTTTTTATCTTTTAAGCAAACTATAACGAAAATAAAGATAGACGAGAGAGTTGAGTAAGATAGGATTCCTTCAGTCAGCAGGATATTTGAGCCAAGTTAAAAGTAGTTCGGTTGTGAACAATTTTTGTGCCATTTACATTTGAAAATAAACTATTCGGCTTGTTATTAGTAGCGTGATATGAAGAGTGAAATATATCGAGTACATACGTCGACAGCGTGACAGCCATAATTTTTTACGAGCGTATAACTTCTACTCATCGAAAAGTAAAAAGTTGATGCGATTAACGTTATTATTCTCAGTTACAATTATCATGATTCAGTAGCGCGTGTATATTACTTTACTTTTTCTATTTTATTTGATTAATTCTGGCATACTTTGTCGTTGACTCAAATAACGCCACACATACAGGGTTATTCATATCATTCTCACGTTTTTGATATTATTCTTTCCAAACTTAAGATCAATGGCGTCTCATAACATACAACAAGTTTGATTATTCCATGGAAAGTTCAAAATTGAATTTTAAAATATCGAAGCTTGGATCGCTCGAATAAATTTGCTTCACCATGCCCCTACATAAGTGAAATCGTTAAACTTATCTATTATCTTATTAAGAGATATTTTAATCAGTGATCGAAGGGAATATCGATTGTATAGATAGTTTGGGATAAACCGTTGGACAGGCGGTAGCATTAATATCGGTACGTATTACCGACTATTAACGGCAAATGGATCGACGTAATTACACGAGGGTCGTGGACCGGCAGTGGCTGAACAGACGTTGGGTCCTACCACTGTACCATATGTTAGCCACTAGCAAACGAAATTCTATGCTATCATATATCCGATACAGGTTACCACTGTCGGATTATTATACCGTATTTCATCAATAAACTGGATAATCGAATTTTCTGTGAACCTAAAAGATGATACCACACACACCTTTTCTAAACATTTTCACTTTATTCATAGACGCGAAATTAAGGGTAGTTTTTTTAGTGGAATACATTGTTACATTACATTTTAATAAATGTAAATTTATTTATAACATCATTGTTGGATATTTGTATTTGAATATTAATAACGATTCTTATAAGAAAATTAACGATGATAATTAATCGTATAGATTTCGGTTTTGTTAGCAGGATCTAATAGACATCTTTCTTCGATAAACGAGTAAAAAATATGCATTGGAAATCCTACAATTCTGCGTTATATCGTTCTTTTCCCCTATAAATTCTCAGTTCAGCTTATCAAACATGTATGTATTGGTTAATCTATAGAAATTCTCGACCTGTTGAAATATTAGGTTGTCCGGAAAGTTTCTTTCGTTTCATAAGGAAATAATAGACGCACAATGTTTTTTGTTTTATATTAGTTTATTGAATTACGCACGAACATAATAATAGAAATATAACGAAGTGGATCGTATTTAATTCAATAAAATAATATAAAACAGAAATTGTTGTTCATTTATTATTACCTTATGAAAGGAAAGAAACTTTTCGGACAACCTAATAATACTTAGAATACGATATAATCGTAAAAAACAAGTCATTAAGAGACAAGAGAAATTTTATTTACAAATTTTATTACAGTTTTATTAAAATGCGCCACACTTGATGCTGCGATGTGTATATATGATATGTATGCTATATTCTTAAGAAAATTGTTGTGTACTTTTTTAAATGGTTACAGAGCAACATCAAGTGCGTGCATGCATCCTTTTATAAATATTATATATTTACATCAATTGTGTCGTTAGTTGATAAAGTAACTAAAGTAATCGATACATGTGTTTTCTGATTGCAGGTGCAATCTTCGAGCAAGGCACCGACGAAGTTCAGTCAGCCTTCAAATTTGCGATGTTCAACCATAACCAGAATACCACGACTCGGAAGTTTGAGTTGCAAGCTTTCGTAGACGTAATTAATACCGCAGATGCTTACAAACTGTCTCGCCTTAGTAAGTATGAACTTCATATATCGGTCAAATTGATGGATAACGTTCGTCGATAATTTTGTATTTAAGAGTCACACTGATTCAAGGCTTTTTTTTTATCCATCAACAAACTAGAGAAACAACCATATTCGTATATTCTTCGTATAAAAATCAATTACTTTTGACAAAAATAAACAATCAGAAAATTATAGCCTGCTGAAATATGTTTATCAACGATGTTGCATTTATTTGTACACAAAAATCGAAAACTACTGTACCTTTCTGCTATAAAGAATCTACATCACAAAAAAGAAAACGAGACTTTTAACCATAAATAAGTTTTAATAAGTTTTAATCATAAATAAGTTAGTAGTGGCTTTGAAGTACAGAATTATGCATATTTGTCCGAATATTAAATATATAATACTTCGTTCCTTGCTAGAAAAATTCTACCATCATCGACATATATCTCTAATAGGAAACTTGGTTTCTAAACTTTATAATTCGATTGATAGTTAAAGAACGGGAAAGTAACAGAAACTTATATACGATGACCAAACTAGAATTATGTTGCTGCGAATCGCGTAACTTCTCTTTCCTTTTCAAACAAGAATTATTATCTAACTTCTTTAGAAACTACCTTTGAGTTCGGAGAAAGACTGTTCGATAGATCTTAATAACACAATTTCTAACAAAATCGTAGTAAAACACCAAAAACTCGTACGTTTTACTGGCAAACATTTATTTGGCTATAACAGGCCGAGTATCGAAAAGTAGAGCACGTTGTGGAATATCAGGAATCGATGTCATTTTGTTCGCGATATCTCTGGCGTATCAGAAATGTCGAATGATCAACACAATACTCAGACTCGTACGTGCCGGAAACGCGGCATCACGCTTGCTATTGAATTCGGCGTTGGTGGAAATCGTTGGTAGTGTGTGGTCCACGAAGTAACGTTTCGATGTCACGGCGGAGATACTAATCTCGTTCCTTCATCGAGACATCCCTATTTCTCGTCTTTGGAAGTCATGCACGTACGACACGGGGTTACATGTCCTTTCTTATCGCGTCGATCGTGAACAGGAAGCTTCCACGTGGATATTACATCCCCGATGCTTTTGATAACACGCATCGATACGCCACACAACAGATTGGCGCGTGAGGCGAAAGATATTCCGTATAACGTTGTATCATTTTTTTAAAGAATTTAATTACAGTTTTCGAATATTCTACAACTTTTATATAAAGTAATTACTTTTAATTAGATGGATGGAGTTTCATTGGTTGATCGAATGTTAAAAGAAAACCGTAAATAATTTGATTAACTAGTAGAGCAAATCGCTTTGCAATTACTTTTGGGATATGACTTTTGCGAAATTAACAAATTGATTGCTTTTAAGGAGAATGAATTTGCAGGGATATAGTAATTATATTTTTCAGTGTAAAAAGTCGATTTCTTTTTTTTTCTAGTTTATTCTCGCGCATGATTGCCAACCAGAAATTTGTTAAACGGTTTAAATAGTCCATTGATCACTTTATTAACGCGTAATTGTTATATGTATACAATATTGCAGATATGAATTCGCAATCAGATAAGAATCCGTTACAGAGATTTTCTATATGGAAAAACCAAATCGCAGATTTTGATTAATCAATGTCAATCACCCTTGGCTTCATTAATTAATCGATTAATTAATTCTAATTATTATTATCCTATCACATAATTATCTTCATAATTTCATTTGAGTTATTTATATTTTCTGTTAATTAACTCGTAGTAATTTGATTAATAAGATCAGTAATTTGCGATAAATTCAGTCATTAAAAACAATAGGCAGTCTAAAATCGATAGGAGAGATTGAAACTAACTAGCAATCATCTTTCGGCTATGATAAAATGGTAGGGGCAGCCGATATCCAAGCTGATCGTCCTAGTGCGAAATTGATTTGGAGCGTGGCGACGCCGTCGTCCCCGCCGATTCTACACAGACTCATTGTCCACTTTGTCCTGGAACGTGTAGATTTGAAACGCGAACGAGCTGGCCGGCCATCCGCAGGATCGTTTGATGCTCTCTAACCCGGGGGTGTCGGCCAATCGAGCCGCGTTGGAATTGCCTTTGAAGCTGATCGGCTTCGTTCTAAACCGTAAACGAATGGCCACCTGGGTACCAAAGATATCGGTGTCTTGTCATCGATGAAACCCTTATAAGTGTGTCCCTATAACGGCAAAAGGAACAGTGGCGTTCCAATTGTAACGTTAACGGCTTTTCATAATTCGCTTTCACCAAATTTCAATTACGTCCCTAATAGATCTGTTTGCAACGTATCGATGTAACCATTATGGTATGCGTGTATGGTAGGTTGTAGCATATGAAATGTCCGTTTGAATGGTTCAGCTTTCCATCTAGATTATAATTAGTGGTACATTGTTTATCTGCGGTATGGTTTACATAAACGTGCAATGTCGATTTATGCTTTATGTTTTATGAATTGTTTGTTTAAAATAGAGTTGACAGTTCTTTGGTATACTTTTTGCAATGAATTTACATTTCCTACTTTTCTCTCCTGCGTTTTCTTATGACTTTCATTAAACTCATTGTCAGTCATACTAAATTTGTAAAAATTTATTTGGAAAATAGTAAATGTAGAAATGAAAACTAGGAGTAAGCTTGAGAAGGTTTATACATTTAAATCAGATTGCGAACATTGTATCTCGTGGTAAAAGCGTGACAATTTTGTCAGTGATCATCTAGCGCTTTGATCGATAAATTTTATATTTATACGTAGTATGTTGTATATTTTAATGAGAAACAAAAACATATTCTTGTTTTAATTGAAGAAAATATTCCATTTATAATTCCATACTTAATATCATATACTTACTTATTATCTCTGTCTCTTTCTATATATAATATATACATGTGTATAATAACAGACATGTTTGTACTGCGTGGTGGATAGTTTTACTACCTTTCTCGAAAGTGTTTTAGTAATTTATTGTTTTAATCGCATAATACAGTGTAGCGAAAGATAAGTACGTAGTCGTATGGTTCTCTGAGGGTAGGTGGATATTAAAACGAAATAGTTTTATGTACTTCAGTTGCTACTACTCTCACGAGTTAAATTGCTTCCATTTTATTTCTAGCATCATAGAAACTGTTGGTACTCTAATATTATGCATATATGAATCGTGTAACTCGTATATCAAAAGCATACAGACAAGATTGCTTTGCATTATGATATATGCGAGTATTAAAATACTGGAAACCTACGTATCTCATAAATTGTCATCGTAAGTGAAACTGTTAATCGTTTTAGAAACAAATGTCGTTCGATCTATTGGACGAAAATTTGTTGCGAATTACCGATAATAAAAATGCATATTTTCAAGACAATTTACTAAAGTTCGAATGAATTTTACCAAAAACAAACGTATATTGTTTAGTCAGGTGACAATCTGTCACGCTATAATGTTGCACATACACAATATGGACCGTAATAAGATTTAAATTCATACCATTCGAACAAAAGAAGAAAACATTTCATATAACGAACTCTGTTAGATCGATTCATCGAATAATAATTTACATTCTTCTTCTACTTCACCTTACGCTTCTTTTTCTCAAATATGTTGCTCCTTCTTTATCCTACATATGCAAATTCCATCTCTCCTATCTCAGTTTCACGATCATCCTACTTTTCGTCATCCACTAGCATTTCTGTCAAACTTGATGAAATATTCGAGGCACAGGGGCAGCATATCGGAACAGAGATTCGGTAATAGAATTCGTGGACAGTTAGCGGTGGCTTGGCCCCGAAGTAGCGAATATTTGGGCCAAGTCCAAGGGTCAGGCCGACCGTGCACCGCGTTACGGTACTTAGGAAAGCTCTGCTAATTGTATTAATGCTAGTTGGTTCGCCCGGATCAAGACCCCGTTGTTATAATCCCACGGTAAGCCATGTTGCTCTCCTGCCATATCTATCGTCGAGATGCGATCCATTTAAATGTTTGCATTCACTGAATCATCGCCCGAACGATTTCCTTGGGGTTGACCAATGCGAAATGCATTTCTTCGTTTGAAAGTCTTGAAAGGACTGTTGTATTTATTGAAAATCTAAGAAAAATGTGATAATTATTAAAAGATGTTCTGTTATATTTATATTACACTTACAAGCCAGTGAAAAATATTGTGTTACATTGCGTAGCGTATTTGAATAGAAAAGTATGAATAATTTTATTAATAAACACGTGTAGTTCAAAGTTTGTAATTTATACGAAATATTAGAAATTCATTCGCATCAAAATTAAGAAAATTATCGAGTTGTGACAGATTTCATGTGTTTTTATTTTACAGTTACTGGAATCATTCGATTGCTTTTGGTATAATTTACTTTTAATTTTAATTTCCTTATCTTCCTATTTTTCATTTTATCGTCAAAATCTAGATGAATTTTAGAGTTCATCTGGATACTCGTTAATTTGAATATTTTTCATTGTAAAGAACTGCAATAGGAAATATTAATTACCAAACGGTGATGGTATTTAAGGTAATACCTTTCATTCAAGGTAAACGCAGAGGCTAATTTGCTTTAATCCTATGTGTTACACGTAAGGTAGTAGTTTGTAAATGAAGCAATTTTCGTAATTTTAATTACTTTTATTAAATCTCTCAGGTAATCGTTGAGAGTTAGTTCAATTTTGCGCGATGCTGAATTTTATATGTCAGACATGTTCAAAGTTTGATTACTGAAGATTTCGCCACGAAAAATTTTAGATTAAAGGAGACGAACTTAAATGAAGATTTCATTTAGTTAACGTAACACGAGCTAATAGCGTTCGATATTTTTCTTTCGAACGTTTCAACATTGCACGAAATAGAAACGACCTGTCTTTTTTTTATAATTCAAACGTCGTATTTTCTAATTGAAGACTTTACATTTTTGGAAACACCAATTCTTTCTGAATGAACAGTATATCAACAAAATAAAACAAATATCAGTTTCTCATCGTTTTCATATAATACCAGGATGACATACATGTTGTCGTCGCGTTTCCTAGGGATTTGGATGTAATGTACTAAGAAAACAACAAACTTGTGTGTTGTTCTAAATAGCTCTCGAAATACAATTCCATCGCAATTTTGGAAAATATAAATGATAAATGAACGACTGCATGAAACAATTGTACAAGTTAAAATTGCATATACAAATTATTACATCGTGTAGTTTTGGGTGATTATAAATGACCATCTTAAATTACGTACTATCTATGCATTACTTTTTACACTTTCACCAGAAATTCTCACCGAATCCTGTAAACAATTCTAAAGAAGAAATCACACAGAGAAAATAGTCGGTGCGTTTTATTGCTTATAAGCAGACTGCGAATGTTTATGCAAATTTACAGCTTTACAAATATATCTAGAAGAATGGAATCAAACTCAAAACTTATCTCATCCTGTAAATATTATAACGAAAACTTTATTTTGGATATTTTGTATATTTCTGCACGCTGTATCCACTATATACATTTCCGTGTCTCTAAATTTCTTGTAAATGCATAAACATCCAGAGTCTAGTTGTAATTAATTCTAAAGCCAGTTCGACTCGTACTTTTCCTCCGGTGAATACTACTTTATCTCTTTCGGTGGCGCACGTACGTTATAAAGCAAATTTCCCCGCGGCACGGCGGCATGAGAAAAAATTATGCTGAACGGAAGACAACGACTGGACATAAGTCCTCATTTCCGTTACTCGCGTCTCGTCCAACAAAACGTATTACGATAATGCGTTTTCCGTTATTGCGTGATCCCACGAACAGCATTTCGCATTATACAAATTCGTCTGAAGAATACCGATTTTCGTGAACAATTGAACGCGTTCGTATTGAATATTTAATATGGATAAATATTGTTGAAGTGTGTGGATCCGCTTAATTATAAAAAAAATTTCATTGGAAGCATAAACTAACCCATTGTTTCTTCATCCGCAACCTAAAATCGTATAATAAATGAAAGTTTTCTCGATGAACGTAATTCTTTATTCCTCAAGTCTGTAATTTCGCATGTACTTGTTATTGGCTCAAGCAAATTAATTTGCAGGAATTCGCTTACTTTTATTGGAACTTGTTTAAAATTGTATATCACGAAACTGGTGCGGTAATTTTCAAATTGCGAAGATACATTTAACGAAAGATAGTTTACGAAGGTAATTATTTGAAGGCTACTATCGTCAGCTAAACGAGAAACACATGAAATCAATTGCAATCGATTTTGCGACATGATTTGAGAAAATATTGTCGTTTCTATGAAACTGTCTCTGGCAAAATAATTTTTGATCGTAGATTTCCGTACATTCCAGTAAACAAAAATAATGCCAGATATAAATACATTTGCTCGACGGTCATTGGTTCCTTATTTCGTAGATGCGATCGTGTTTTCAGTACATTCACAACAGTAGAACTGTTGTGCGTATCTATCAATTTCCTCAACTATCGTTGTATGTTATTATGTCAAAAAAAAAAAAAAAAAAAAAAAAAAAAAAAAAAAAAAAAAAAAAAAAATATATATATATATATCGATAACCGTACAAAATTCTCTTTGCACGCCTGAATTTCCCAGAAAATAGCATTTTCGTCTCTTTGTACGAAAAATCAATTAAAACGTATTTCCATTTTTCTGGCAGGTGACAATGGCTTATCATTCTGTTCAAATTCAATGTAATACAAACGTGGAAGTTTCATTCTATGCGTAATCAATATTCTTTCGCATTATTTTCCGCAAAAGTTTGACATAATATATTGCTATCAGTATCTTTTACATCGGATAGCAGCTCGCTGCGTGATAAAAATCTTGCTGGTTTTCGTAACGCCATTTAGGTAGAAATAATAAACTACCATTTATGTTCTATTTTCTATAATAAAATCATCAGTAACACGTTACATTGTCTGATAAATGTCTGATTTACTGAACTTAAGGATACATACCACTCGTGTAATGTACTGTGAGAAAAATAAAACGAAAAAGGGGCAATGTAACTTAGGAAATATACGCTTGCACGTCGAAACACCACGATACAACCAACATGGTTACTCTGACGTACGCGTGTCCGTCAAGCCGGCTTGAAGGGTTAACCACCTTTGATTTATCTGCAAGAGTCGTGAATAAATTCAGGAAGGTTAAAATTATTTCATCAACAGAGTTTTAAAAATTATTAGATCTATTAGAATCTTTCTATTTTTCCTTTTTATTTTTCTAGTTTTCCGAGGAAGTTGCCAAAGATAAAGTCATTACAAGCAGCAACAGATATTAGTTGAAAGACTATTTCACCTTTTACATTCTCGTTCAAACATTAGAAGATTATATACAACAAAATATACGTAATAAACTTTATTGATAAATCGGTACAAAAAGATATCGAGGAAGCATAGACAATCCGAAAAATCATATTACGGAACAATAGAATACAATGGTTTCTTTCTATTTCTACTGGTAACTTCATCAACGTACGATTATTGGATTGTAAATATAAATGCACGATCACACAAGATTTCAAGAGAAAAATGTTCCACGTGCAAAATCGACTTTCACCAACAATTTCACTAAACTGGCTATTAATTATTCTCCATATTCTTAATTATCAAATTCTACACATATCCACGTAAACTAAAAAGTAATTATTATTTATTATTCCTATATATGCATATATTATATTAAAAACCATAATCGCCTTATATTAAAAACCTTTAACTCAGAATCGAATACGAAAGCATTCGGTAAACTTAATAAAATTCTACCATCGAGTACGTACAATAAAGCGGTCGATCGGTCAGAAATCCTCCCTCTGTTAATATTTCTCTCGAATCGTTTTTACTACTCAAAAATCTTGCGAGGTATATGGCGGTAAGGAGTAAAAAGTCACAGACACGGTTCAGTCGTTTGCACGAGTCAGACGATGAACGAGGGCCAAGGGAATCTTTCCACCGAAAAATCACATTCGTGAGCTCGAATACAGCCGAAGGATCGGCACGAGGGCAAGGAAGAGAGAAAGGAAGGAAAAAAGAGGCGATAGACGGAGAAAGAGCAGCAGAACGTAGCATGCTCGTCTTAGCGGAACGTAATAGCCATCTATCAACTTTCGGTGCATATCGTATAATATCCTGCAGGATCCTTTGGTTGGGGGTTACCCCGCGGCTAGGGGTGGATGTAGAGTAGAGGTATGTATATAGGGTGCACAGACTTGCCAGCCAGCCAGCCAACCAGCCAGGAGCGGTATAAATCTGCCGTGGGGCTCCCAAGAGTATTTCCCGCCTTTTTTTCCTATATAGGGTGTCTTACACCATAACTCGAGTTCTTCGATATCTCCTTTATTTTGAACTCTATTGGAAAATACTTAAGACGTAAACCGCTTTTAAGTTAAATTTCGAAGGAATCCCCCACTGTTTATGATTTATTCATTACAATTACTTTTTTTTTCTTTTTTTTTTTTAAGATTGACATTTCTCCAAGAATTTTAAATACGACGATCTTTATCTTCCAATTTATTCGAGATTATTATATCGTTATATGCGATTCAAACTGGTTCGTTCGCATAATTATTATACTCTACGAGTATCTATATTTCTCAGCTTTTCAATATCATGGATACCTTTTATGCAGCATACGTTTGTTTTCTTGTTGTATCTTATTCCGATTAAAATACAAGTTTAAAATGCTTTTAGGCGAAGAGTTATAATACATCTATGAGATGACTATGAATGTTACGAAGGTGATTAAATTTCAATTCTTTTGACAATTAAATTTTCTTTTTATTTCACTATATTATATTATAGATTTTAAATTAAGCAACTTAAGCTTTAATTAGTCTTTGTAAACACGTGTAATATGTTCATAAACGTAACTCGGTACACACATTTAACGGTGGCAACGTAACGTTCCGGAAGACATGATGAATCGACCAATTAGAGCTTGCACTGTTATGCCAATAATAATTTCAGAAACAGCGCAGTTCGTAAGTACTCGTTTTAGATAATGTATCCTCGATGAATGCTATTTTCAGCATTTATGAACATAGGCAATAGAAAGTTCATACAGCATCCTGCCACTGTATTGGAATTTGATCAGTAGCCTTTCGATATTCAAGGCCACGCTTGAATACATTTTAATACGTGTCACATGCAGTAGAAAAACCGATACGTGAAACGCCAATGAACTTTGCACTTGAATCATTGGCCTGTATTGTGCGCCTAAAAATATATCCTATACATAGATAATTATATTAAAACGATGTAGTAAATATAAACAGGCGTATACAATTATGTCTCAATCTTAATGAGAAAAACAATATTGATTTTGTCCAAAATATCTACAGACGCTAAAACGAATTTTCTAATTCCCGTTATTTTATTAAGCTTGTTAGTTCTATGAATTCTTTAAAAAATTTGTTAGTGGAAATTCATTCCTGACGAAAAAGATATATTTCTAGGAAGCTTAGTTGTATTACAAAATTCATTGCGAGAAATTTGGTAGTATCGCGAGATTCATTCTTTTATTAGAATCATACCTTATAAATTTTCCAACACTATTAAAGGCTAACGAAATATTCGAGCGTTTGACTTTTGTCGAGACACCCTATGTACACTTCCGTCGTTTCTCATCCGTTTCTCTCTAGCCATTCCCTTCTATTCTTGCGCGCACTTCGTCCTCTTCTCCGCACTTTTACACTTTCTCTCTATTTCTTACCTTCTTTCTCTCTTTCTTTCTTTCATTCTTTCTCGTTGTCGCGCTTCTGGCCGCGTACTATCGCCAGACGCGAGACGAATCTCGAGCTTCAATTCCCGCGCGATTTATCTCGGAGCAGACATTGGTCTACTGTCACCGCAACCGAGACGTTCGGTACAACAGCGAGCAACCACGCAGACAATACACCTCTTTGCCAGGCATCTTTCCCAGAACACGCGACCGTAGGATTATGACTTTTAGGTCTGGGAACAGCTGCTGACGTTTCTGCGTGGTTTGGGCAGATTTACTTGGCAGAAGATAGCGCGATGAGTGACGCTCACAGCGGAATTGTTGATTCTACTATGTTCAGGACTTTTGGTTACTTCTTGGGTTTCGCTAACTTCGTTCGCTAATTTAGTTAGATCGCTTGAAATTTTCTTGAGATATTTTATAAATCATCTGTTGCTCGGCGCTTCCCTTAACGTTACACACATATGCGTACTTCATACTTTTTACTTTACATTTTATACATATGTCGGGTTTTTGGAAGGGTCCATTGGAAGTCGGAAAATGATAGTTATCGAAGCGAAGGTATTACAACGGTTAACAAGTGATATCGGTGAGTGAATAATCGATTAACGGTTAACGGGATGACGATTGCGATTTGGAACTCGACGTACGTGTTCACTGGACTAGTCGAACTTATCTGACTGAATTTTAGTCTAAGCGGAACTGCCCTCATATACTACTCTCCGTACCTCTCTGTAACCCTCGAGTCAATCTTTGTTTTTAAGGAGAGCTATTTAATTATTCCATACCTCTGTTAGGTACGCGTTCCTCCCGTGACCGTGGTTACGTTCAGCACCCCGTTATGTCACTTTGGGCCCAAGCTCACTGTCATTAATCTCGGGCATCCGTACTCAGATTAAATCATAAACAACTATTTCTCAGTTTTATTATTTAAATACGGCTATAATAAAAAGTCTGGATTAAAGTATTGGGGACCTTTCCAAACATTCCGAAAGAAAGGCCCTGATGTCCTTTCATCTTTACTTTACATTTATATGTACACATTGTAAAATATATTTACAATATGTATTGCTATAATAGTATTTCTCTTCCTTGAATAATAAAAGATAATTTTCCACTTATTTGACATAATATATGCGTAAAATATCAGAGTTAGTGAAGTGAATTTTTGCATGTGGTTCTACTTGAATAATCAGGGACTGTAGGTTCATCATTAAGTGAGCTATATAACATATGTTATTCTGAATACACAAGGGATACGAAAACACGTGGGTATAAATGATGAGTACAAACTGCGGTCATAAGAGGAACGAGAAAGGTTGCTTTAAATATTTGTTCTGTTTGTCCTCGTTTCCAAATTGAGAAACAGATTTGTATTTTAATAATTTTCCCTACAAACTGTGCTCTCGTAAATGACTTTGCTTGTACTTTAATGCGCGATCTCATTGTCTATGCACATTTTCAGAATATTGTACGAAGCTTGGTAGATGTAGTACGTACCTAAGATCGAGTTTGAGTGGAGTTTCTTAGTAATTGCCAACCAAACAGAATTCGAATGTTATTTAATTTTAATTTATATTTTATCGTTTATCATAGAAACCATCGGTGACACTTGTCATGTAAGACATAAGATACAAATATCAATTATCTTAAATACTCTAACTTCTAATTTAATCCTAGCTCCAGTTCTAATACCAATTTATGGCTAGAACAAAATTGATCGACCACATTTGGAGAAAATCGAAATTTACATCGATATATTAGGTTGTCCGAAAAGTTTCTTTCGTTTTATGAGGAAATAATAGACGCACAACGTTTTTTGTTTTATATTATTTTATCGAATTACGTACAGTCCATTTTGTTATGTCGAGATAAATATCACGACATTTCACAGATTTAGTTTTACGTTTGTGCGAAGGTGCACTGTTGTAAAAAACACGTTTGCGAAAGAAAGACACTTTTCGGACAACGTAATAGTCTTTACACGAAACAAAATGACATACATACACACCATTAAGAACAAAAACGTAGTATACAAATAATTTTATATTTTTCTCATCCTGAAACAACACTATTCTATTTTATTCTATTTATATTACTCTAGACCTAGCGGTTATTCTAACTCTTCTAATAATTATGTCTTTAACACCATACATACATACACACCATTAAGAACAAAAACGTAGTATACAAATAATTATATATTTTTCTCATCCTGAAACAACACTATTCTATTTTATTCTATTTATATTATTCTAGACCTAACGGTTATTCTAACTCTTCTAATAATTATGTCTTTCAATTTTCACGCGTATGTATAGATATGTAAATCAGACACGAAAAACGCAAGAAGCAAAGCGTCCTCGTTGGCAGTGTGTGCCGTCGCTGCCCTCAGTCTGTCATAACTCATAACAAATGTACGTCGCCGATAGTTGACAGCCAGTTTTCGAAAGTCGGAAAGTTGGCCAATTCCGATACGGTATTAAATTCTTTTCTCAGCGAGACATTTTCCATTAGTGTTGAGTCCCGCGGCACCGAGGGGCAACTATCATTTAATATTTGTTCCGAGCGAGTTGAAAGGGTTGCGAGGGTTGGAATTCGGTCGTTGTCACGCCGGGTCGGAGAAACGTTATTTGTTCGGAGCGTGGTAGCGAAGCTTCTGGTTAGCCGGGATCGTGTCATTTCCGATTGTCGTTTCTCACGAAAAGGACCGTTAACTGGTTAAAACAGCCAAAGTTATGCAACGTGGATTATACGAAAGTACCGCCGATGGCAGTCCAATTTTTGCTCCTAATTGACTCACAGTTTCGTTCCTTTTCGCCTCGAAAAATTAAAGTTGTTGCGTTATACCGTCGACGTGAGCGGAACTTTTAATACGAATACATTGGAAGCATAATTAAGGACCTGGTTAAATGGTTAAAAGAAATGGTGTAAAGATGAGACAGAAGGTTAAACGCGAACTAAATGTCGTTAGGATAAAACGCAGGAGGTGAGTTAATTACTTTGTTCGGATGGAGTATTGTAGTTTAATAATAATATGGAAATGACGTTACTGTTTGTAACAGTGTAAAACTGGAATAGTCATCGGAGACACTGCATTCCTCATTATATACGTACGGATGCTTTTGAATTGTTCGATGATTGCAAATTAGCCAGCATAAGACAACATTATTCAGCAATTTGTTCCTCATTAAATAGAAATTGAACGGCAGATAGGTATATTTTGTTCAATTTCTTGCTAATTGGCGATCGATCGAATAAATAAAATCCTTTTACAATCGCTCGATGAGATTATCTAATTATTGAAATATAGTAGACAGTTATAGTTACGTGGATAGATAGATGAAATCCCTATAACGTTACTGCTACATTTTATGGTAATACGCTGGCTTTATTGCACATAAAACGGTGTTCAAGATTAAATAGAATAATAATCGTGAAAATTATAAGGAATTACGAAGGACGAAGTACGAGGCTTTCAGGCAAATCGTATTCTTTTAAAAGAAATATACCAATATTTCAGAAACATTGTAGCACCAACAGGGATTAAATGACACGCTGATAGGACGTATCTAGCTTGCACATCAAATTTACATAACTTTAATACCAATTGTGATCTCCTATACGTAATATTATACGAAAGAATCTTTTTCATATAAGTTTCATATATTTGATGATATTTCAGATAAAATAGTATACATTTTGAATAAATTTTTCGAGGAACTTTAAAACATACAGGAAGACTAAATTTTCTACAGGCTTTTAATAAAATAAAACGTCAATTATTATTTCTCCCCAGTTCACCAAGTATTCCCGTTTCGTACAAACGATCCTTCCTTCGAAACTCATTATGAAGACTGCGCATAAACTGGAAAAGAAAAAAATACAGAAAATAATAAATGAGAGTAGAGGGGAAAAAAGAGGAAGAGGTTGGGATTACGCAAATCTCTAGCAGGAATCGGCCAACGAACGAACCCTCGACCGCGGAATCCACGCTGATTGCGTGTCAGGCGTAAAACCGCGCGTACAGTCTCGTCAGCTGATTAGCCCAGCCTCGATTTAAAACTTTCCAATTAAGTCGCGAAACAGCGAGGCCGTTCGAAAAGTTCGTTCGCCGACTAGAAAAAGACTATCGTCCCTCCCGACGTGAAATCTCACCTGCCCTCTTCCCTCAGGAGGATTACTTCCGATCGTTTGTACCTCTGGCTCGTTCGCGTTTCTTCGAGATTGCCCGGCGACCGACCAGCCAGCGTCGTCGATTAATTCTCCATCGAGTGGACTCGATAAATTCCGGACGCGTTCCAGCCACCTCGGTTAGTTACTCTGCTCTCAGTTACGATCACTCGTTACGTTTAGCGGCTCGTATTTTCCGAGAGCATCCAGCTACCATCGGAATACGGACCGAGAATTTTTCATCTGACGATCACGTCACGGTGCACTTCTGAATTCATTCCGCGATCTCGCGCGAAACAAGCAAAATTTCTACGTTAAGGCTAGATCTATTTGTGTATGTTACGCGTCATTCAACGGTCTTAGGATAGTTGCTATATCTTTTTTATTTGGGAGAATTTTACAATCAATTCTCATTGAGAATTATAAATAAATTATTCTGACGTGGTACTACAGCTTGGATGATAAGTGTTTATCGTATGTTTGATTCTAGAGTTGCTATATTTAGATCAAAATTGAACGGATTTAAGTAATCGTAAAAACATAGAATGCGTGTGTATGTAATATCATTTAATTTGGGAATTTATATGACAAGGCGACAAAGCTGATGTATTACCGATTTTCTGACAAAATTCATGTAATTTAAAGTTTATTATTTACATCGATTCGCTTCGAGCGCCGCTTATAGGCGGCGACCACGCGACGAATCCTAAATCTGGCACTCCATATATCTGGCATTCAAATGATGCATATACAAATGCTATCAATAATATATTTTTTCGTTATCGGCAGAACGTTTTCTGTTGATTTTGTTGACATATTGGATTAGTTACTTCTTAAAGTTACTCATTGTTGGAACAACATCAAAACGTTTCACGTAATATATTTCAAACACTCAAACGATCGTATACTAAAAAATCTATTAAATCCATTGATAGTGAAACGATATTTCATATACGGTTTTTACAAGAATTATTGTTATTTAATACTTAGGAAAACGTATAAACAACAACCATGAACACTGTGCGTATTTCTGGCGCGCGTTTTCGTTCAGTGACAGTACTTCGGAGGACTCGATTGCCGAAGCGAAAGGGTTGAAAGTAAAAGATGCCCTACGATATCTTAGGAATGAGCCTTAATAAAATCTTCAATAAGGTCTGCAATAAAATGTGTTACGCCACGAGGCTCGTTATAGGCCGTGTTCCTAATTCAGTGTCGCGGACGGATCGTCCTCTAGGACAGACGTAATATACACAATGTAGCGGCAAGGACATATTTGTCATCAAACATCGAGTCCTAGAAAGGTCGATTGCGATCCGTTATTTTGTCTGCAAAAAGAAGGCGGCCTACGTGATCATAGGCGCAAACGATGACGTGACCTGAGCTTAGTGGGGGTCGTCTCCCAGCAAAACAAAGAAATGATCGACAGGCGAAAAGTCTCTACTGAACAGTCTCATACAAGAAATCGCAACTAACAGTCTCATTTTTAAGAAATCGCATCTGAAGGTCTCTGAGTTATTAAATTCATCGAGATATTAACCGCATTCATTATTAAACTATTTATTTGTTTATTGTTCATATTTTCATAATTCTTGAAAATATACAGTTATATTAACCCTGTTAACACAGTGTTAATTCATTGAACCACCTCTGTTGTCCTAACTGAAACAGGGGAACGACTAATTCGCGGCGTCGATTATCCGAATCGTAGCGAGAATTTACGCCTCTCGTTGACGCATTTCCTTGCGATCGCGTCTCTCCGCGAACGGTCGTAACAAAATGTTTAGAATTTGGTCTAATTAATTTCCTTTAGAACAGACGCGGTTAATAAGTATAAATTTCATTTTGCAATTGTAACATCTACTTTGTCTGTCTAGGAATACTCTCTCGAGTTATATGTGGTATTGCAGGTAATTCAGATTGAAGGAATATAATGGAAATGAATAGGTATACACGTGTGATAATATATTTCTGATTCAACAAAAGATAACATTAATATTATCGAAAGCACTTGAATATTTGTAGTAAAATAAAAAATCTGTAGCCTGTCAATTTTACGCGTTTTACTGATTAATTTGAAAATTCGTTGAAGTATGTAAACAACCCAATTACATTCTTCGAGTCATTAACGATCTAATCGTGTTCTTCTATCGTAAGAAATATATCTTCAGCTTATGAAAAGTATAAGCCACACAATTATTAAGTTGCTTTGGTAAAACCGTTGATTACTTGTTACTTTGTAATTACGATGTATCGAAATTGTGTACTTGGCCAACACTATAGCAGAGCAAGAAGTTCTATGTTTATGGTATTTTAAGAGCAGCACAGGAGAAAATATAATTTATAAGTTAAACGAATAGAAATATACGAGGAAGTACTTTTTATTTGACCGATATCTTTGTTTCAAACTTAGTTCGACCTCGATGAAAGTTCACGAAGGTATCTTTTATCGGTCACCTGATGGTTTTCCACCGAGAGGCGTCGTCTTCCTCGGTTACTTACACTTGACTACAACGAACTTCACTTCGAGTCTATAAAGGTTTCAACTCTCCCACTGGAATCATCATCTTTCTCGCGCCCTTTTCCTCGCAACAATTTGTTATTTATACGGAAAATGTTTTTAGCGTGATCATTTATTTAGAACTAGCTAAGCTTCCGATGGCTTTAACGCATATCGTGTAACGATATCGACTAAGGAAGAGAAAGTAAACTTTTAGACAAGGAAATTTATTATCTATTTTCTATTGTTTGTCTTCTTTAACTGTTCGTGGGATTATTATTTATGTTGTAATTTTTTAAGATAGTTCACTTATTTAAAATTCGTCGTATTCGTTACATCTAACGTTTGCTATAAACTGATGACTCATGAGGATATATTTAGTCTAGGTAGATTGTAAAAATAAGGAAGATTTTGTGACGCAAGGTAAGATAAAGATCAAAAACCGCAAAACTACGTTAAAAGTTTTATTTTCGAGGAAAATCAATCGCGTCAATACAAATTATTCTCGATATCCATCTTATTTTAACCATAGAATCTCCTTCGTCTTATTTCTTCCACGATCTTCAGTATACGCTATACATTTAATTACTTTGCTACTTCTTCGCTCTATTATTGAAATACTTCTCAGTATATGCAAATCGAAATTTGTCCACTTAACCGAGAAATCCACTCCGTGTCTCTGGAAGCTCCCCAAACTTCCAGGAACACAGTCCAACAAGGGCAATAATCAAAAGCCAATCACTCTGGCAAAATCGTAAATGAGACCTGAAAAAAGTGGAGCCGAGAAAAAAATAGGGAAAAAAAGATAGCAACTAGATCAAAGGAGAAAATCTGCGAATAATTGGATCGTTTGAAAGCACGCTCTTTGATCGTCGTATGCACGTTGAATAGCTGAATCGCGTTGGGTATTCACGTTCGTATATCCGATCGATACGTTCCTCTGGAAAATATCGATGACTTTATCGTGAAAAAATAGAGAACGAGCGAGTGAGAGAGAGAGAGAGAGAGAGAGAGGAGTCGCGTCGACGGAAATCCGATATGTTCGATGACGCGTAGGGTGGGTAGGTCGTCGTTCTTCGCGGATTTTCTCGTCAAAAAGAGTCGAGAGACGATCAGACGGGACTTGCTGACACCGGGAAACATCGTCTTGGTCGGAGATTAGCAAGAGGGCGAAACGTGCGAGTAACGACACCCACGAGACGACACCAGGCATCCGTGGAACGATCTCGTCGTCGTTGGAGGGGCACGCCTCTAAGTAATAAGAAATCGATAAGAGCCATGGATTGGATGCAGAAGGAAGGGAAAATCGGTCCCGAGTATCTTATCGAAACTTGACGGATGAACGGTCATTATTTCGTGGATGTGTTAGCGGAGCATAACCAGCCTCGATAACAAAATTCTTTAACAGGATACAGCTTCGAGGTAGACAGCGTAGAGAGTTCGATATTAAGGATGAATTATTTCGATAAATCCGATCGATGATTTTGCACGGGAATTGTTCAATAAAGAAGTTCGAAGAGTAAGAGAAGAGTGCATGTGGTTTAAAGATAGCGTCTAGAGGTCCTCGAGACGGCTATCTTGTAGAAAAGCTCGACAATGGGTCCACTTGAAGGCAAGTTTTACGTATTTCCGCAGACGTTTTCTGAATGCAAATCAGCCAAGTTTGCCAGACGCAGTAATAAACTATTTAAGAAAGTTTGTTGCCGGAGAACGTTCAAACTATTGGTCTTCCTAATATTATTTTGATGATCAGTAAGTATAAGAACTTGATAATTATGATACTAATATTGAATTACGAAAATTTTACAGATATTTATCGTCTGGCGTGAGATACGGTTACAGTTAGGTTTTCAACAAACATTTTTTCCTCAGAAACTTCCTAGGAGATAGGTGTAGCTTTTTCATTAAATTAAGCACGTTTTCAAAAGATACAATCAACATTACCGTGAATAAATGTAGACACTTTTCCCTTAGAAACTTCGCGCGAGGTACGTTTAGTTTTTTCATTAAATTAAACGTGTTTTCAAAAGGTACAATCAACATTACCGTGAATAAATGTTGACCGAATGTACCAATTTCTCTCGCGAATAACCATAGCTTGTAACGCGTTTATTGGAAAACTCACACAAGTTTTACTTTATTTAGCATTTTGCAATACAGAATTATATAATGCAAGCGAAATAACGGATTTGTAATAACAAGATGAAAAGTTAAAAGGATTGGAAACCGTTCGATTTCTATCAAATACGAATTTTGTTCAGACACGTCGGATGTTCTAATATTTAATATACGCGCACCCTGTATAATATATTTTTCTCAAGGAAATAACAAATAATTCTATTTTTTGAGCCTGAGAAATTCATCTCCGAACGGAGATTACGAGTCGATGATTCGACAAATAACGAAGTTTTCGATGATTCGTCATAATTATGACCAACAAAGACGCAAGCCACTGGCTACTGGTAAATCTTAAGTTTCCAAATGCGTCCCTCGAGACAATCCATCTTGGTCGGCACTCGCAGCAAAGTACGAAATGATTAATTTCGAAATCGAACTGGTTAAATCTGACTTCGTCGAGCGACTTTGTACAGGTAACCAACGTCGAAGTTGGATTTTCGATCGGGTGCTTTGTAAATCGAATCGAAAAGGGACAAAAGAAATAAGGGGAATGGAAAAAAAGGGAGGAAGTTCTCGCTTTTAAGGTATACCGTATTCTTTTTTTCTTCTTTCTCGATGAACTTTCTTAATTCGGGCTCGGTTCAATGGACTAATTAATATTGATGATTAAAAAGTGCCCTCGCGGGTGATCAATTTTCATCGGTATTAATATTCGTCGTTTCGAACGGAACCAAAGCCCCCGGGCTTCGCTTTCTTCGCTCTTTGGCTTTAAGCGCGTCCTCGAATGTCGCTTAATTAAAATGGAACGTGAATTTTGATTAGACTTTGAGAGGGAAGGGACGCGATCACGATGACGTATAGCCGTGCGTGTTTCTTATCGGGCATTCGTGTTTTGTTTTAACTTTTTACTCGATTGGAATTCGTTAAATATTAGCGAGACGTATAGCTGAGGTATTAAGAAAGATTATTCACGGTGTATCGATAATTTACCGATACATTTTGTGATATCGAAAGTTGACTAAAAGAAAATAAAGATGTAGTAACAGTCATTAAGTTATACATTATAGATTCGATAAAGAAGAGGAAGAAATAAAACGTAACACTCTAGTAAACCATTAATATTCTTCTGTTTGCTTTTGCTTGAGTTTTATGCGACCGATGTATTAATATCGTTTAATATATCATTCCACTGGCGAATAATTTGTCATCCCCTGGAAGAAAAAGGAATCGATGAACGAATTTCTACGGGGGGAGAGACCGCGTGAATAGCGTGACAAACAAGACGCGATACTCTTCAACGAAAAGGGGATTTCCAGCATTAACCGGGGTTATTAAGTCTTGCTTCTTTGTTGCACTCGACGTTCAGTTAGTCAGGGGAAACCAGTAAAGTAACCGGTGTAATTCACTCCGTTTGATTTATTCGGGCCGATTTATCTCGTTTGCATATTTTTTGCTTTAGCCGAACGGTTCTGCGTTAAATCACGCGGCGATATCGCGCAGGAACTAACAACGCCCGAAGCGAATCCTTGAAAATCACGGCTCTCCACGCTAAAAAGTTTCGTTTAATATACTGATGTATTAATGCACCGAATATTAATGCATAGAAAGTTCAATACAAAAATAGATTCACGATGAAGAAGCAATTGATTGTAACTGACTGTTTGAAAAACGACTAATCAGTATATTTCAATGACACGAATTTATAATCTCTAACGTATATATTTTACGATTAGGAAACATTTTATAAATATTAATAATTGCAAATCTAGCAATTTTATTATGTTGAAAATGACAACGTGAGTTCGTGCTCGCCATCCATAGTTACGCGCTAACTAGAAGATTGTTGTAGATACAATCGATAGATTTAACCGATAGGTTTAAGATGTTCTTTTGTTTGTATCCCTAGTCCATGTAAGAATGGGCAATAAAGGTTTCTGGGCTCAGAACGGTGTGATAGATTTATCAAAAGAATAAAATAATAGTTATCGTAATCCTACCTCTGAATATAGAAATAACAACATATTATGTACGGATATTAGATTAATTATTTCCAAATTTAACGCGATCGAAGAGTTAATAAAGTAGAAGTATAGCACGGCTCACAACTTTGTAGAAAATACGCGATTTTTATTAGCATACACGAAACCGTGTAAAAATATCATAAAACATCGATAACTTTAACGGAATACATATGTTTGAAAAAATAGTTAGAAATGAACTACCGCTTTTAGTAAACCATACACTGTTTTTGACACAATATCTGAACGATGTACTATAGATAAAACAGTGATAAAAATATTTTAGCGTAAAATGTCGGTGACAATAGCAATTTAACTAACGCAACGAGTTTCACTGAAGGCCTTTGCTCCAATTCTTTACTGGCAACACAGGCTCTGACTTTTAACACTGACGCTTAACTCTGACACTTAACTCTGACACTCGACTCGAAACTAGTTCTTGTTTCAACTCTTGACTAACTAGCACACGCATTTTTGAGGACCATTTAAGTCTACACGCGCCCATTCTCTCTTCTGTTGATTCTCTTGTCCTCTGATTAGACGACAAAATCCATCCCATGAACTCGACATACTTTTACTAACAAATCATCAAACTAGCTGAATTATTATGAATATGAAATTATGTATATGATACATTATATCTTCATATAACGACTAGTTTCTATAATAATTTTATTATTAAATAATGCTTTACTGTTAAATATTTTATTCCTGTATTTTATTCCTAAATTGTGCATTTTGACATCTATTGGGTTTACACATATTTTCACAATTTCATATTCATAATAATTCGGCTAGTTTGATGATTTGTCAGTAAAAGTATGTCGAGCTTATGGAATGGATTTTGACGTCTAATCAGAAGACAAGAGAATCAACAGAAGAGAGAATGAGCGCGTGTGGACTTAAATGGTCCTCAAAAACGCGTGTGCCGGTTAGTCAAGAGTTGAAACAAGAACTAGCTTCGAATCGAGTGACAGAGTTAAGTGTCAGAGTTAAGCGTCAGTGTTAAAAGTACCAATAACAAAATCCGCAATCACTTAGTTGCCAACGCGATAGAATGTCTTGTTCCATCGGTATATTTGTACAACGATACGAAACCTTGCATAGTAAATCCTGGAAAGTATCGAATCTAAGAGATTTCACATCGCACATCACAAACGTCGCAAGTTTTTCCGTTCAATGTGCCTATCTATTATTAAAAGATTCTCAGACTCGTGCATCCGAAACCTGAGATAGCGCTGTAGCTTTCATTCGTACAATAATCCAAACACTCGGTACAAGCATCCTTTCATTCGCTTTTCCAACATTGTAAAATTTCGAATCTAAACCAAGTACATACACAGGAATTATTTGTACCGATGTGCAACAGTATGAAACTTTGTACTGCGAGTCTTTAAAAGTGTTGATCTAAGAATTGAAAGTTACCAAGATCTTGGTATTACGGAACGTCGTAAGTTTTTTCATTCACTGCGCCCGTTATTCAAAAGTTTTCGTTCATATAATAATCTCAAGTACTTTGTATCCATCTCAAATACCCTTTTGTTCTTCTAACACGCTACAGTCTAGAACAAACATAATAGGTACCTGAAATGAAGTGCCCTGAAAGGAACGCGAGCTCGATCGGTTATTTCTTATAGACCTAACGTAGTCATAAAAATAAGTTCTGGCCAATAGTGTCACATACACAAATAAAACAGTAGACTTAACGATGCGCGACGATAAACGGTAGATAGCAATACCACTTCGATTTTCTGTCGCCCGTGACATATTTTTTCAGATCCGTGGCACTTACGCACTCGTCATTCTATACATATGTAGTGGATTCTTAGAGGATTGGTAAATAGGTAACGAGAACTTGCTGTTGCAACCCGTCAAATATATTTGAAATAATTAAATAAATATAAATAAATAACGTCGTGAGAGACTCGTACAAACGTATTCGCTAGACATTGTATAATCGCTCGCAGATAACTCGTAGATGCTGATAGATACTGGGTATATACTGAACTCTTTTCGGTTGCGTCCGTTCATTTATACTGGTCGCGGGAAAGTCGGAAAATTCAAATTTGTCTTTGTTCGACGGTTGCACGTAGCGGCGATATTGTTTTTCCCGGAGTTTATTTATTCTTATATTACGTGTATCCTAACGATCTTGATGCTCCGAGGCAAAACAACATGATTTGTGTTCTCCTCTGATCATGTGCTGCTACACATATATATATCACACTGGTCCAAATATGTACCTTTCGCTGGTCCGTCAAAATTCTGTCACTGTCACAGAACGAATCTCGATGTCGTTGGTTTATAACCGATTCCCAGTTAATCGTGGGATCGGAAGAATTTGCAATTTATAGCTAATCGCTAATAATAACGCAAGTCGGCAAGGGCCTAGCGTCGGATAACCGATTTATGATTATAACGCGGCGAGAAAGTTAACGAGAAAAGCGGACCACCCGTTGGTCGCTACGTTGCAAACTCGTTTGTTAAACTTAAAATTGATCCCTTGGTCGTTCGACTAGCGGGGCGTGGGCCGAGGGGGCGACCGAGAGAGATGACTGAGAGAAGAAGAGAGAGAGAGAAAGAGGAGAGCGTTACATTAATTACAACGCGATCCCTGCGACAGCCGGAAGAGGATTTTCAGAGCGGGTTTCTCGACGCTAGAATTAAAGGGCACTTTGCCTGGAAACGCGGCGCCTTTGCACGAAACTTTAAATTTCTGTCGACGTCTTCGCCTTTGAAAGCGGGGCAGAATGTCAGCCGGACCGTTGCTTGAAAGATCAACCGTGAGTCAAAGAGGATCCTTCAAGCAGCTGTTAATTCGTTAATTCTCGTTTACGTGCTCGACGATACAAAAGGGGAATACGGCATCAACATCGCTGCTTGGTGTTAGTTGCATATACATATATGTATGTACAGGATGAAACGAGAAAGAAACGAATTGTATAGTTTAGGTATGTGTATACATGTAATATGAGTTGAGAGGAGCAAACTATCGTAGACTCTGGAATTAATAGACTTAGTAGACTAAGGAATTTCAAAAGATATAACGACAGTTTGTTTTCCAACGACGCTGCTACGCAGATATTCGTAGCGTTTCTTGTATTGTTTTCACGGGTGGGAAGTGGAAGAACACTATTTGAATGCTTGGATTCGAAAAGATTCATTGTAAAATTGTATGGAAATTGTTTGACCATATCGTAAACATTGCAAAATTTAATTGATTTCATAATTACATGTGTCTTTTCCGTACTGTCACTTCACCTCCAATCGTGTAAAGATATTTAAGTAAATGTGTAGATTAAAGCGTTAAAGTTCTGAAGTTCTCTGTACATTGATTTGCACTAAGCTCTCTTTCGACTACAACAATATAAGACTATATAGAAATATAACAATTTTATGTGAAAATGAATCATTAGATGGTGTTTCGGTAATAACTTGGTTTCAACAATGAAATATAAAAAATATTTTTTACATGATCAGCATGGAATATCATGCGACAGAAATGAACATTTATTTGAGCTTTTCTTTTCTTATAACAGTTATCCTATGTATTTATTTTCAATTTAAATGTAATAATTTCACGAGATGTTGACTTAAAATATTTCTTGTTTACATGGAATTATTCCAATGCATTCTGTATTTTGTGTAAACAAGCAAATATAATTGAAGAGATGCGAAAGGTATCTTTTTCACGATTAATTTACACAGCTATATTAATAAGATCTTTTTTCGTTTATTTTAACGTAAACTACTGTTTACCATATTATCTCGAGTAAAATATATTTTGGTGGAGTATTCGACATTTGAAAATGCCAGAATATATTTAGTCTGAAATTCTTCAAAATTCGATCTAAAAAACCTTCTATCCGATTCGTCGATACCGCGATACCATTGTGCTTGCTGATCGCGCGATTTCCATTCAATTCGTCCCGATTATCGCCGATATTTACGAACTTTTAGTTTCATGTAGCTTATGGCAGTAAGTGTGAAAACTCGTGATCGACGACTGTTTCAAATTGTGGTTACACAAGCTGCGTTTCTTTTTTGTCAGAACAACAGCCAAAGATTGTTTCGATTATGATTCTTTGTCGCTTATATGCCTGTTAATTAATGCAACACATTCGAGAAGAACAAAGCAGTTGACAATCAGTGTACCTTTTCATTTGTTCAAGGTTACAATGAAATAAGGCAGTAACTACAGTACTATAAAAAAATCCTATTGTCAGGTCATTTACTATAACGATCTCATAACAGTAATTAGTCATATTCTTAGAAAATATTTTTATATAGTTATATATACAAAAAACTAATCTGCTCTTTAGATATTCTTTTTACGATACTTGTAATTTGTAATTTTTAATGTTTTCTGTTGATTGACACATTGTTTCGAAATATTGCAATGAATAAAATTGTAAACGAAGTGTCATGAAACAAATATATAGAACAATATAAAATACGAGTAAATATATTTATAATTATATTCACGCGAAAGAAACATTTCGCTTTCTCAGGTGGTCTAATATTTTTAAATAATACTTTACAATGATATGATTGCAGGAAATAAAAGTAGAACTCTTTTTATGGAAATTAAAAATGTTTCTTAAACCACGTATCGTGGCATATTAGACTATATCTATTGCTCGATGTTCGTTTACGTTGATTACAATTACGCGACGAAATAACGTGACACAAATTATTATCAAAGTTTCTTTATTTCGTACACCTCATTTTCATATTTATGCGTATACGAGTTGAAATTTTATATTTAATGATTAACTTGTTTCTCCTTGAAAATGAAAGTTTATGTTTCAAAAGCTCGAGATAGTAATCTCATACCTTTTGTTTATGTTATAGTTTTGTGTGTTCCGTCTTTTAATTAATTTCTCGCCGCTCATAACGTTGTATAATTATGTTTTAAAAACGTATACGCAGAGAAAATTAAAGTAGCACACTTTTAACCGCTTATCGCAAAACAAAAAGCGCAAAAAGAGTGGGAGAAAGAATTCACAAAACAAACGTAAGAAAAACGATCACGTTTCTTATGTTTTAATTAATCTTTTCTAGCACGCGGTAATTCCACTCTCAAAAACACGCGTGCATGAAGATTAAACTGACGGCTGACCGGCATAATTCGAGCAAAAACTTTTTTTTTCGCAACGATTTAATTAAAGTTCCCTCTGTTCAACGCTAGATAAGCATATACATGTATATCGCATTAAATTCGTTCTTACGCGTTATTTCGATAGAACAATTTAACCATTTCTGCAAATTTAAGCATTTCCCGGAGTTTCCCCCGAAACATCGCCAACTTTCATATCGGTAACTTTTGTTTCAAAGGAACTATAGGCTGCGTTTTAACCGCAACGTAGTCGCGAAATTCCATCGACACGCAATCCGTAAACAGAGAGAGGCGGAATCATTACCTTAACATTGCCGAGCATCCCCTAACTTTCGTCTATCAGCCCCTAGATATTAGTTATATTATTCAAACTTATCTGCGTTCAGATATATACATATACATATAATAAATGTATATACACAGCATATATGGCGAAAGTATTCGAACACTTGTAGATACCTTTTATGAATATATTACGCGTATTATGCGAAACATTTTGAAATTTTATTACAGTTATTATAACAGCCGACTATCGTTATTAAATATATATCAAGCGAGGGCTTGAAACAAATCTGAAAATATACTATGTAGAAATTACGAAGTATTTAATACAAGTATTAAATTTCATAGAAGTCTCAAAAATATTTATGTAAGTTACTCGTTATATCAATTAACCTGAATATTTAGTGGGGCCATATTTAATACCTGTTATGTGTTTAAAATAGCTATTCATGTTGTAATTATCGTGACAGATTTTTTTATTAAATATAAATAATTTTTTTACTAGTTATATGCCTTCAATATATATCTTATAATTTCTACATACGTTTTCAGATTGGTTTCACATTTTAAATATAGTGTTCGGAATTTTGAGTGGCTGTCCGTTTATGGCACGGACAGGCCCATTCCCTTCTTTAGGAGATTCCGAATTACATGTCGAAGGGCACGATGGACGGACGAAACCCAACGGCTGGTAGGGAGAATTAGCAACGTATGACAGATCATCAGACATCGTAGGAGTGAAATACTCCACTCCCAACAAGATCTTACCACCGCCGTGCATAATATCACACTTTACGTTATACAACAAGTGCAAATACAATGCTAGACTACTCTAACACTCGATCTACTAAACCTCTTCCACTTTGAACGTTAAGTCATTAGAGGTACGCGAAATCGACCGAACGGTTTGACCTGACCAGTTGCTCTTTAGTCGATAATTCGCAACATATAGTCATGATGACAGTCGTGTCTCGTTACAGTATCGATGAAATTTCAAAATGTTTCATATAGCACATACAATATGGACATAAAAGTTTTTTTATAGAAAGTGTTCAAGTACCTTCACAGGTGTATACGGTATACGTACATATATAGATGGGTTCGTATTCGATTTACGAACGATTCGAATATTATGCTCAGTCCTCCACTTCCCTGACGAAAATATTTTCATTTTATATGTTACAGTACAGCTTTTTCCCCCGTTAAACTCGTTTATTTTAAAGTTCGTGCACGTGTTCGATAGAATACGTTCTGGAAGCACATAACGTTATTCGATTACTTCTTTCTGACTTTATGGCGCTCCTGCTATATACACAGGCGTACAAAAGTCTTGCTATAAAAGGGCCATTTTTATTAGAACAAAATTTAGTGCGTTCTGTACTAAGAAGAGTAAATGCTGTTTTATTATATTGCTTTATATATTATGAAATGATATGTTATGTTATGTTTAAATAAAAATGCCCCTTTTATTATATGTATAATGAATTTTGTGGATAATTGTACGCACCAGAGATAGATGAGTTTCAGGGGACATTTCGTAATTCTGCTTTTCCTGTGTCGATCCTTAACTTTTATAAATAGCAAAGGCAAGTATAAAATTAACGAGAGATTAAATATTCTAGTCGCTAATATTCACTAATCTTTTTATCCGTCCATTATTTTAATATGACACATTATGACAAACTCGAAACATCATTATTCTCTACAAGTCAGCTCATCCTTTGCGAGCAATATAATCTCGAATAAAACGTTTGCAAATGTGATTATTAATTTCTTTATCATTATGCCAATTTAACATCAAGGAAAAATGAAATTTGGAAAAGAAGAGTTGGATAACGATTAATAAACATAAATATACAATGTGACTATTTAAAGGTATTATTTTACAATCATTTATAACCCGTTCTCTTAATTCTATCAATTATCTCCTAATTTGCGTTACTTGAGAACATAGCAGACATTCTTGGCGTTGGAAATGTAAAAAATGTTCATGTTGCTGCCATCAATAATCTGTAATCCAAACGTCCAACTAACAGGAAGCTAGCAAAACCAAAAAAAAAACTGTCTGCAAAACACGATACTGTTCACCGCTCAGCAAAAAATCTACCGATTAATACATCTTTCCAAACAATAATCCTCCAGTCCGTTTCAAATCCCAGAGAAACGTCGCTCGATTTACCAGCCTCCTTCCAACAGCCACGACCCAACCACCGACACAAATCCCTTTCATTTTACCCTTCGACCTTCGAGCCAATCACCCAATCGTAACCACCCAACTAATCAAACCCAAAGAGTCGCTCACCCTTCTGCCTACGAACTCGTGTTTCCGACATCGATCTCAAGTAAAACGTGACACGCGTACCTACGCACGATCTTCGAATTGACACGTTGATCTACAACCTACGCTGTATCATATACCAAAGGTATATTACAGGAATTACTATATTAAATGTATTAAACAGCCTACTGAGGAGACGATTTTTTATTCATTTTGGTAAATTTATTTATCTTATCCGACCGGAAAAGAGTAAAACGTGGTTAATTCTCAAATGTACGTATTTTGTTCTTTTCTTTTTTTCTTTTTTTGTAATATTTAGCTGTACCTTCCCGAAAACGTGGTCAGATTTTTCCAATCTTTCTATCTCGACACTTAAATATATAACTTCCTGTAGGTGTGTGTGTACATGTCCGACGACGGTGACACAGCACTGCGTTTGCTTTCCGCCTAATCAGCTTTAGGTAACTTGTTCACGAGAGAGATGTTGGTTGATGAATGATACGTACCAACGACAAGCCATTCTTCTCCGAACGATGAGAAGATTTCGAATTGTCTTCAACTGTTGGGGCAAAATTTACGAAAGATATACACGCTGATTGGTTTTCACCAAGCGCAAGAAAATGACCGAGACTCGCTCGCTGAGCATTACTCGCTGCACATTCGTGCGCTCGAAGCGCGGGAGATCCGACGAGCGTGAGGCTCTGAATTTAATTAGGCGAGGGTCACGGAAATTCTTTCGGATGGCACTCGGTCGATCGGACCGTTACAAGTAGCTAAATTACCCTTCGGTGTTAACATCGTTTACGATGCGTTCGATTATTAAGAACACAACGGACAGGGAGAATCAGAGTACCAGTAAAGTTCTAAGTACTAGAGCTTCGACTCAAAAGTTGCCTCTTAACTGTGAAAGGGTGCGTTGTAAAATTACTCGCGAAAATTATCATTTTCTCTTTCCTTCGGACGAAACATCTTCCTTTTACGAGAAGAGGAATTATCAACGTTTAAACAACGTTTAAACGTTGTTGAGTTCTATATATCCACTGGTGTATTTAAATAACGTTCATCGGTACGTATCATACAAACAAATACAGAAACACAAACTTCCAGCCGCGAACGACGTCGAAATGACGTTCTATTTATTCTGTTAATTTCGACTAGTCAAGCTGCTTGTAATTTGTAGGTTGATAAATACAAATATTTCCCTTTTCTCCATTCATTTTCATCTTCTTTTATATTACGTTAAAAGTTTCCTAATGTACAAGGTATAAATCCCGTCCACGATTTTACACAGAAAAATATGAAAATCGCCCGTGACTGGAAGGTTAAGGAAGCCCAGAATTGAGTAATAGAAAATCATCAAAATTATACCTTTTGTCACTCGGACAACCATCCTGAAACAGTGTGCGTTCTTTTATTCCAATGCTTCACGCGCTTCTTCTTCATCTGCCGTTCCCTTCCTTCACTTTCCACTTCGCAGCTCTGGCTAGCCTTTTTACAGCTAGTCGTTAGGAACCGGACCACAAATGTCTCCGCATGAATTCTAATGTCCGACCCTTACTTCATTGCCCCCGCTACCAGTGTTCCAGCAACGGTAATCCCGGCCAGTTTTCCTTGGCGAGGGGGGAAGGGGTTCAAACCAACCATTGCCTGCCTTCCTCCAACCCTCGAGTCGTCGTCGTTCACGTCGTCCGTGGAATTTACGCAGGACCACGAAGCGCGAATTCCACGGAAGTCGTGTGAGACCAGAAAAGCGTTTTGCCCTGCATTTTCATAAGACGCCGTCGACCGGTTGTTAAGGCTAATTGTCCTTCTAATCTACGTTCTCGCTGCTGTACGCTAACGAGACGCCGGCAATTAGCGAGCTGTTCGATGCACCGATGCGTGGGCGTTCGACTGTGTTTCTTCTGCGCCAGAACCTCTCGACGAGACCATTTTACATTTCGCTTTTAAGACTTTTTCTTTGGTGGCAAGATTGCATTGGAGTATTGGAATATCGGTGCGTGTATAGTTAAAAATATAGGTATAGTTGGAAATTAGATCATGTACTTAAATAGGGTACGTTACAAAATAACGTTGTTAAATAGTTGAATATTTTTTGTTCATTTTAGAAATTGCGATGTACAAGTTTTAATAGTTTGAACGAGATATAAACGAAATATAAACTCTCAGAAATTAGATCAATTAATTGCATCTTGTGATTTTCCCAAGGTACACGAGATTGGCGTTGAAGTTCTGTAAAGAAAAAAAAAAAAGTTGCATAGTTCTATAAATTTATTTATCTCAAGTAAACGATACATAGTACCGTAAATTCCAAGGCGAATTTTGAAAAGGAGACAGTGAAAACGACAGATGATGAATTTCTTATTTTACATAAGAACGTAAATTGCAAAATTTTAGTAACATTGGCAGTCACTTTTCGAACGATTATAACGTGAAAATCATAAAATCACGTCGAAATAACGCGTTTTATAGAAAAGCCGAGTTTCCAGTGACTGAAAATGGTCTTGAAAACCAAGTATAAACCGAAGCAAGAGCTTCTGCAGTCTTTCTTTAAGATAATCTTCGTACCCGATGCTCATCTTCTCGTTTCTTATTTCCTTTTGCCTGTGTAAATGTCATAATTCAAAATTTAATCAACGTAACGCAGTCGAGAAACGAGAGTTTACCTATTACGAATGAGATATTCTATTCCAAAGAATTCGTCCGGAACGTTCGCGAAATGGAATGACGGATAGTACATTTGTACAAAAAAATAAAAAAATAAATGTTACAAAAAAAGGGGGGGGGAGGAAAATAGAGGAAAAGAACGGTATGGCGCTATTTACGCGCAGGATAAACAGCCGTTCGTCGTCGAGTCTGTTCGATAATTCCGTTTGACGAGCCAGGCGACTCGTTTTTTAACGAACCTGCGAACGACTCGTCGATAAAAATGACAGAACTTTATCAGAACACCGCGCGGCCATACTGTCGCTGGCTCGATAACGCGGCTCCGTTCCTGTTGCGCGATTTATGTCGGACTCGTTATCGGCCCGTGCGGATCGCGCATTTTGCGTCGTGAAAAATTGGAAAAAATTATTTCTGTCCGCTCTTCGATGAGAAGCTAAGCGGCCCATACGTCATGATATCTGCCGTATCGGTTTTCATACAATTGCGCTCCGATGTTTCGCGATCCATCGATGAATTACTTAGCAGCATCATTTGAGATTGATAACAAGAAGAACATACTTTACAGAGAAAAAAGAAATTTTAAAATCGAGCAATTGAAGATAGATGAATTTGTCCAGTTTTTGGAGAATATTAGAAAGAGAACAAGATTTTGGATGTTTTAATATGAAAACAATTTTAATTACTTTAGAAAAAGGGTAATCGAGTATGTAGGATTTTGCGTGAAAGTAGAAATGAAAAATCATAAGGGATGTACTTTAATTGCTACTGTCCTTCGCGAGAAAAAGAAATAGGAGTATTGTATTTTTATTGTATTCATATTTTTATGGGCATTAAAAAAGCGCATCGAGATTTGCTTCATACTAAGTATTGTAACAAGTATTATAGTTTGGATATTTTATATATTTTTACATATTACGTATCTGTCTTTAAAATTCTCATAAATGCTAGAAGATCGGGTTGGTTTGATTGTTATTAGATATTATTAAAATATATGTATATGTCGGAGATGAAAGGACATCGGGGCCTTTCTTTTGGAATGTTTGGCAAGGTCCCCAATACTTTAGTCCAGACTTTTTATTACAGATGTATTTAAGTAATAAAACTCAGAAATAGTTGTTTATGATTTAATCTGAGTATGGGTGCCAGAGATTTATGACAGTGGGCTTGGGCTCAAAGTGACGTATCGGGTCGCTGAACGTCGCCACGGTCACGGGAGGGACGCGTACCTAACAGAGGTGTGGAATAATTAAATAGCTCTCCTTGAAAACAAAGATTGACCCGAGGGTTACAGAGAGCTACGGAGAGGAGCATATAAGGGCAGTTCCACTTGGACTGAGATTCAGTCAGATAAGTTTTACTTGTACTGTGGGCAAGTACGTTGAGTCACACCCGAATCGTGGATCAGCGAGTTGAGTTCGACTTAGACTGTGAAAGAAATCGCATTCGTCGTCCCGTTGACCGTGGATTTGTTATCGAATCTAAGATCATTGCCATTCACATCCCGAGTATCTAATTGCCACGGTTACTTGTCAAATTCTGTCATAATCATAATTGTACTAGTAAATATCTTCGCTCTTGCATAACAACAATGTCTAATCCAAAGAAAGATTCGTTACACGTCCTAACCCTAATGATAACCCGACATATATATAACTGTTACCACGTTAATCGACATTTGAATCTCTGTGCATAGAATACCATTTCCTTCGATTGACATTATTCCAAATTAGTACGAACGTTTAAAATTATTTAATGGTGTAGCATTATAATTGAAGTTTTCGTATGTTTTGTTTTTCATAAATCAGGATTTTGATTTATACCATGTAATCGGTGCATTTATCTCTAGGAACTGCGGGGAAATAGCACGACAAGCAGAACAAATTACGCTGTTATCTTTTAATCAGATGATTCTGCTACGATACGAAAGACACATTCTTTAGGTTGCAAGAAAATTATTTTCATGGCTTTACTATATTCGTATGAACTACCGCACAAAATTACGATTTTGAGATTACCAGATAAAAGTACGCAAAGTGAATGGAGCACACAAAGAGCTCGTTTATTTCTCTTACCTGCAATTGTCAATCGATCACTTTTCCCTTGTCACTTTCGTCTTTTCCAATGAAGACGAATGTTTGCTTGAACGCAGCGAAAGTCACATATTAACGCTATCCACTAAAATCACTAAATTGAAACTACCAACAAAAACAAGGGAAATATAAAAATTTCTTTCGCTCAAAAAGGAATTCTATTCTCGCTATTAATATTATACAATCATCTTATAAATAATACAGTTTATCCGAGAGTTGAGAATTCTTACTGAAAGGATAATGATCAAATTTGTACAGAAAATATTTTCTACTCTAACAAATAACAAAACGACAAATAATTGCAGAACTAAGGAACAACATATCGCTGATTATTTATTTCCATCCGATGCACATAGATACGAATCGTACAAAGCCCAGTCTTTATGAAATAATCTAATAAACCAGATATAAAAAATACAGAAACAACGATTAATCATAAAAACGACATCGAGAGAAAATACGTCACTAAATGTTTATTTTCACGTAATATATATACGTTTCGTAATAAACCAGGCATGAAATACTTCTCCTCAAGGTCATCTTTATTTATTCCAAAGTCTTGACAGATCTGTACATATAACTCTGTATAGAAATTAAGTGACACGATTCCCTGTGAATAGGAATAACCGTCCAAGTTGCATGTCTATCCTGTCGACGAAAAGTTTTCGTTGAAATTTGGTCTTTCCGCGATGGAAAAGCGGCTACGTCCAAGTTTCGAACCGTACGGTCGAAGGGTCGTCGTTGACGCGCTTAGAAATGCGTTTCCAAGATAAACCTACTGGCGACACACCCACCTCTCGTTTGTTCACTCGTAAAGTTGCTCGCAAGACGTAGGAATATTCCGGATCCTGATGCGCCGAAAATTTTCCAACCCTTTTACCGGATAAAAGATATTGAAAAAGCTGAAAGTTCGAAGAACTCTGTCAAATCCATGAAAAGTTGCAGCTTCCTTGCTTCCACCACAACGTTTCTTTCGCGCGTTTTGTTTCCGTTTCCATTGTGCTTTGTGCCGAACAAGCAAGTTTCTTCTCCCCCGCTAACCTTTTGCTTGTTCGTTTACGCCCCTTTTCAGGCATTCATGTATGTCGACCGCTTTGTGGTCTTACTTTTTGTATGTCCATTGCCAGTTGCTCGTTCGATTGTTGGTTTTTCACCGTGTTTTATTAATTCCGTCGTTCCTCGTTGTCGATTTCTCTTCTGTCAACCTGTTGAGTATTTGCGTGCATGTTACGCGTCAAACTTTTGCCGAGTAAACGCCAAGTAGTTGTTTACTTTATATTTTATTTGACTCAAATAATCGTAAAGCGAATTATATTGCGAATAGAAAGTGGATTTTTGCACAACAAATGTATTAAATGTCTTTAGTTTAGCGAAACTATCAGAGTTGTAAATTTAGTTCCGTTTCGAACGCATATGCAATATTGAACTGCGTACAACGTCCTTGTAAATTGCAAATAACTTTCGCTTATTAAAACTGTCAATATTTGTCGATTTTAATATATCGCACGGAATCATTATTTTCTTCGATTGCCATGATATTTGGTAAAAACCATTAAAATCTGTGTTAAAGATAATTTAACATAGAAATTAAATTACAGTGAAAGTCAGTTTCAACGGGTTTTCATTAAACGACTAAAAACTTTAAATGAAATTCTAACATTTTGCTGGAGACTATCAAAAACGAATTTGAAATTTTCTTGTACAATATTTGGCAATCTAATCTGGCTCTGTAGATTGTAGATGGCAACCACTCTGGATTATTAAATTCAAATAGCATGAATCCCTGAGCTCCAACAGCTAACCCAAGCAAAGAAAAACCTCTCTCTCTCTCTCCTGTTTACTATTTGCTCTTTGTATTTCTCTTTGTCAGCCTCTCTCTCTCTAACAATTTCCAAGGCAATAAATAAATAGACATATAAATCTACAAATAGATCGCAGATAATTCAATAAAAATTCCATCGCAGAACTTTGAATTTAATTAATTTACAGCTCAGAATCTAATAGTTATTTTGTACAAATGATATATGTATATTAGAATTAAACAAAGATATGAATTAAAATTGAAAGTATTAATTACTTAATTTATCTAAATATTATTTGTAAAAATGTTCTCTCGAACAGAATATAGAAAGATGAATCGGCCACCAAATTTACAATATATTACGTAACACATGCACCAGGTTTCGAGTCGTTCATTTCAGTTGCTCGTGAGTTATGATATTCTTACACTTGCCAAACGAACACGCGTGTACATTACATGCAAGCAAGGCTTATGTACATCCCGACCATTAGGTTATTGCTACACTACAATTTCAACCCTATTCGCGTTCTCCCTACGACGACGCGACGTCTCGTAATTCACGAACCACCTACCAACCCCGAATTCGCTATTCCGCCATCGCCCTCCCCTTTCTTGCTGTTTCATGGCTGTTTTACGACGTTTCATGGAGTTAAAAATGGCTTAGAAATCTGTGCTCCATTCCAGTTTCTGTAGTTTCTATCTTGTTCGATTTTTAACGACGATTTTCTCCAGATTGTGCAGTACTGTGCAAAAGTTCTCTGTCAAGCAGACATCGTTTGTTTTTATAAACGAATACAAACGTACTTACTCGATGCTACTCTAAATTTATCTTCACTTCACAAAGAGTATTTGATTCGTAACTATCTTAAAGTATATAGATTAATAGAAACGATTATTATTTTGTAAACTATCTCGAGATCAATTTTGCAGATCTTGTCAAATAATTTCTCAATAAACCCTTCTCCTACTGTAATTTGTCTTTTTAACGTTTTGAACCATTTATTTTCATTTTTGATTCCGTTTTGTCGCACGACTCATTTTACGTGTAATTTATCAGCATTAATGAATCAGTAGGAAATCAAGAAAATCTTAATTTAATCGAAGACTCTATTTATCAAAGTGTTTCGAGAAAATGAAGCAAACGAAGCTGTAATCCAGTAATACTATGAAAAGAATATTCAAAGATTCGTTTCTATGTTACATCATACGGAAATATTTCTCATTAAATGCCATTATGAGATCACTATTGCAAATGAACGAAGACTTTTGCACGGCGCTGAGTACACAGAATTGAAAACGCCATACCGTTTGCCATTTGCAACTCCTCATTTTATTTTCGCTTTGTTAAAACAAGTCGAAGGCAAAGGTATATATATACTCGTTTCCGTCTTTTTTCGTAATTGTTTCTTAAACCGTTTGAAAGCAACTGGCGACTTAAAAACCCAATCTTTAAAGAATCAAGGGAACAGAATCAGCTTTGTCCATAAAATGTATCGCAATAAGCATGACAATCACTCGGAAATTACAAGGGATACATTCAAATCACCAACAAACACCGCCCACTCATAAAATTACCTTAAGAGCCGTTTCTTGTCAGATTTCAGTAGAAATAGAAGCGAATCCAGTTCTCAGAACTGCGAGCAACGATTCAGACAAATTCCCCTCGTTTTTCTCCTCGTCCCTCTCTTTTCTCCCCTGTCCCGTACCTGCTGCGGCAAACACATTAAAGCTACCACCGGTACGAGATGAAATTCTGTTTCGTGGACACAACAAAGAAAAAAAGAATCACGTACATATGTATCCGCGTGGAAGGGAGGTAAATATGAAATAGAAACGAGTAGTGGTATTTTTCGAGGACGAAAATGCCAAAAGGCTAATATAAAAGAGTAATTGGATTTTGTTAAATATCTCCGTAATTGCGATACTTGAGACCGTTACGATTTAATATGGTTGAAAATATTCCCATGGTTCGTCGTTGGAAAAATCTGTCAGAAAGATAGTAATATGGGATATGCATTTTGATTTTTGATCTAACAAATCTCAGATTATAGATTTATAATGGAAATCACGTGGATTTAGAAAACAAGAGAGAAACGAACTAGGGAGTTTTATGCGTGAAATGTGCCGTATAAAATGTTGCGGACTTTGTGCATGTCACGAATTTTTTCAGTTGCATTTCAAAGCAAGGTAATAAAATAGAAAGAACAGCTTATTGATTTGAGGATGTAATATGGTTGAAAATGTTCCCATGGTTCGTCGTGGGAAAAATCTGCCAGAAAGATAGTAATATGGGATATCCAGTTTGATCTAACAAATATATATTTTTTATTTATAAGATTTATAATGGGAAGATTTATAAGATTATAGATTTATAATGGGAATCTCGTGGATTTAGAAAACAAGAGAGAAACGAATTAGGGAGTTTTATGCGTGAAATGTGCTGTATAAAATGTTGCGGACTTTGTGCATGTTACGAATTTTTTCAGTTGCATTTCAAAGCAAGGTAATAAAACAGAAAAAACAGCTTATTGATTTGAGGCTGTAATATGGTTGAAAATATTCCCATGGTTCGTCGTAGAAAAAATCTGCCAGAAAGATAGTAATATGGGATATGCATTTTGATTTTTGATCTAGCAAATCTCAGATTATAGATTTATAATGGGAATCTCGTGGATTTAGAAAACAAGAGAGAAACGAAGGGAGTTTTATGCGTGAAATGTGCCGTATAAAATGTTGCGGATTTTGTGCAAGTTATTAATTTTTTCAGTTGCATTTCAAAGCAAGATAATAAAATAGAAAGAACGGTTTATCCACTTACTCTACGATAATCACATGTATAATCAGAGAAAATAAATATCTTAATTACGATACGTATATTTCTTTAACATTTTCAAAAACTGATATTCTTTCACTTTGACAATTTTAAATAGCCTTTACGTTGACATAAATTTCATTCTTGGCATCTCAAAGGCAATTGGATTACCTCTTGTTATTTTTTAATACATTTTTATAATCTATACAATTGTAGAAAATAGTCCACATTACAGTCACGTCTCGTGATTCAAATCTATTGCTACCAACGCAGCATTTTACTTTTCAATATTTTATCATATTCGAAAGACAGAATTTATCGTACGTTTTATGAAACGCAGGTTTCGCAACGGTATATTGTCGTCGATATTCTGAAATTGTAGTTACAAGAGAACGTTTCATGGTTTCTAGTTTTTTGAAAATCAGAAGGTAAACCATCGTAAATCAATATTGAAGGGAAACATGATATTGCGTAAATAACAGAATTGTTATGAAAATAAACAGCTATTATTGCGAGATCCTGTGAAACTTACAAATAATTTACAAAATAATAAATATCGTTGTTGTGTAGCTACGTAATTCAAAATCGTGGCGTTCCATATTGCTACCCTATCCGATATTACTATCACCTTGTCTATTTATCAGATTCCAATCGTATCACATCGATTACAAAGGAATTAATCGAAAATACTCGTTGTCTTTTCCCTGTAATGACAAATTACTGGATGAACGCGCCTGTAAACATAATGCACCGCGATCGATGAAACGATCATAATCCGAAATATTCTCCGATAATAATAATCCTGAAATTTAACAGAACAAATCCCGCCATTGGAAATAGGGAGATGGAAGGGGAAAATTTACGGTCCTGGCAACGATGGCTCAATATTTCGTTTATCCGTAATCGTTGCTGGACGACCGGTTTTTATCGATTTCGTTTACCATCGCGCAAAATGGCCGTTATATTTACGTTTTGTAATTCACTGTGGTTCATTCGACGTGGTAAAATTGGCACGGCAACCATCCTCGATATTTCATACAATCCGCGCTAATTCTTTATTTCATTTCATTCCTTGTTTTATGACCCTTTTTTTGTGTTGTAACGCTCTTTTTACACGTAATAATTCGAGCGTTCGACATCTTTCCAAGCAATGATTGTTTTATGAACGCGATTAATTGATTGGAATAATTTCTAGGGTACAATAACTCGAGTATGTAATTTTTATGCTGAAAATGGCTTACTAAAGTCTAAGGTATATATCGTTGAAGTATTGAAAGGTATTAATAAAGTTGATTAAAGTTTTGTTTTCGTAATTTGTATAAAGCACAGGTGAGTATAGTGTATAGTGTAGAGACAATTAGAGACAATTAAAGAAAACGAGTCAGATGTCCAGGTGAGCAGATGTTTATTTAGTTTAGTATTCACTTACATTACATTTTTACATTAGTTTACACTACATATAATTTGTATAGTAGAATTGTATGAAATAAATTGCTGTTTATATCGTTAATTTACTTCCTACATAGAAAATATGATATAGGCATTCCATGAGAGAGATGAAACAATTGAAAGTTGTGATGATCTTTTTATTATCTATGTAATTATTCTATGTTCATTATTTAATTAGCAAACAATTCGTCAACAAGCATACTTTTCGTATCTTCAATAGACAATCTGAGTCGTTTATGTGGACGATTAATAAGATTCCATTTGTATTACAGCGATCGATCAAGGAGAATCTAAAAAAGCTTCCCATATATTAGGAGAAAAAGAAAAAAAAAAAGAAAAAAAAAAGATACAAATTTACTTACTTCCGAAAATACTAACGTCGTGGGCAACCTGGGTCGTTTACGTTCTGGAACAAATTTCGATTTGCACCAAATTCACGATGTTCCACTGACCAGTCTCCCCTCCCCCGTTTCCCCCAAAGAAATCCAAAAATGAAATTTCACTTCTCTTCTCTGACTCAGGTTCGGAAAACTGAACACCGTACTTTATTCCAACATTTTTTTTTATTATTTAATTTGTACTTTACAATCTGTCCAGCTGGACATTTGATAAATTTTTCTAACTAATATTCCAACATGAACAGTTATAAATGACACATTTCGAATAACACGACGATAATAATTAACCATACTCAGGGAGATAACTCATGAGATGCGTATATTCCTTAGAATTCAAAAGCCACTGTACCAAATAATAAAAATAAATAAAATTTAATTAATGATAATTATATGACAATTATAGCGATATACGTCAATATATTGTATCATATCATATTATAGATATCATTATACATAGCTATATTATATTATATAAATTCAGCTCCTAAAATTCCCATTCGTAGAGGAAGAATCAAGCGATTAAAAACTAGCGATCGACAAACGAGAGTCTCGTCTTGGAATCGAGGTCAACGCGAATATATTGAATAAGAGTCTCGACTAATCCGGCCTGAAAATAATCGTTTGTTATCGGCGTTAAGGTCAGTGGTACGTGGGTGGGTGGCCGCTAATCAGGCTATGCTATAGAGAGGACGACGAACCAGTGAGAAGAAACGTGGGTGGTGAAAGAAATAGAGCGAGAAACGTTGGGTTTAAGGGGGTGAGAAAGAGGAAGACAGAATTGACCACGCGTGAAATAGAGGAACAAAGATAAGGGAAAAGGAGAAGACAGAGAGAAAGAGATAGAAACGTAGAGATGGAGAGGTGTGAGGTTGGTCCTCCCAATAGGATTAACCCTCGTCCCGTTAATCCTTTTATTGGGGCGGCAAATCCTGCGACAGGTCACGAAAGAGGGTGTCTGCTAGACCCGGATTCGCGGCTGGATATCCAGCACGATAGAGACTGGGACACGAACCGAAGTATATCGAAATCGTTATCAGGCTCGATGGTCTAACGATTCCGATAACGGTCTAATAAAGGATCTACGTATGTCGAAAGGGTGGCGAAAATTTCGGATCTAGTCGTATAAGACTATTTAGCTGGATCGTTTGGTGATAATTCGAGTAATTGCCTGGATTCGTTCGATTCTATTTTGTCTTGGATGGTGTTTAACGGAGAAGCCAATAAGGAATAGGTTGGTAACGATTACGTTAAAATAGAAAAGGGAAGAGTATGGGACGTAGGAGTTTTATCGAGCTCGCGTTTCAAAGAATAGAATAGCGCGTGATCTGAGTTTGCTAAGGCGTGAACAGATGCGTTTTTTATTGTTTCTAATTGGAAATAAGTAACGCACATATTCTGGGAATAATATTATCTATGCAAAGATGATAGGCAAATTCTATAAGAAAGATTGAAAACAATTCAATATTGTATTAGGTTTGTTGCATTAGGAAAAGTTTCTTTCGTTCTATAAGGAAATAATAGATGCGCGACAGTTTCCGTTTTATATTATTTTATCGAATTACGTATGATCCATTTTATTTTACCAAAATAAACATTACAACGTTCGATAGATTAGGTTTCATGTTTGTATAAAGATGCATCGTTGTAAAAGACGTGTCTGTAAAAGAAAGACACTTTTCGGACAAACTAATATATCACAGACATACTAATATTATATATCTTATATTAATTATTGCAAGTTTTATTGCAAACTATCAAGTGCTCTTTAATAGGAAAAAGTATATCGCTGTTGTAAGTGATAATTGTCTTAAAATATTTACATAACGTAAACAATAAAAATCGTACAATATATAAGGAAAAGCGAAAGAAAATCATATCTGTATATGCGTATGTAGAAGAAGTATTATCCAAACATTTTCTTAGAAATTTGTAATAATGACAGCAAAATAATTCTTCCAAAATCAAACGATTAAGCCCGATGTAGTCGATCAATCTGGCTTTCGTGTGGCTCACATTTGCAAGTCAAATGCTGTCATGCATAACTATCAAAATAAGAGGGTAATGTAGCATAGAATGGACCACCATTTCAGGCCACTAAAATACCAGGAAATATCGATTGCATCGTACGCATTGTCACGAAAGAAATGTCACAGGACCCGCAGCCGGTTAAAGGCTTTCCTTATCAAGCCCAGTGACCGTTCGAAAATTCAGCCGTACGGATCGAAGAATAAAGCAATTTCGTTTAAATTCGCGCCAAGCTTTTTCACCTCCGACTAGCCGCATCGTTGCCAGCTTGGACATGAATATACATATATATATAGATTGCATGTACATTCTTGGTCAAAAGTTCGGTGCACTCATTGCTTTTTAGATGAAACAGACTTTTTCGTACATTTTTTTCGAAAATAAGGATATAATGTGATTATAACCTTTATTTTTAAATATAATTGATTATAACTTTAATTCCTTATCTGATTTCTTAATTGATTATAACTATAAATTCCTTGTAATATAATAACGCGTTCTACTCGTCAGACGTTGAATTTACAGCATAAAATTGATGTTTTAAAAAATAATTTATATCTTGTCTCATCGTCGAATGCGAATGAACTGGTCCTATAAAAATCTTTTTCATAATCTGCACAATTTCATGATTTGATTCGATATAATTCTTCCACGATATATAGCGTCTCGCTAAGGTATTTGAATATTTAACACAGGAAATTTTTGCGTATATATTGCACGTATTATATGAACAGTTTTGAAATTTTATTAACAATGCATTCAGACACGGCTGTCATAGTTATACCAGTAAAATTTCAAACCAATCTGAAAATATATATCCGACTTACAGGAATAATTAGTATACGGGATAAATAATCACCCAGTAGACACATATTATATAGTAAGTATTAAAAACAATCCCACTAAATATCGAAGCTTATTAATATATCGGATAATGAACTATTTATATACATTCGTGTACTTTGTCAAATATATAATATTTCATATATTTCATTTTCATACTTGTTTCAAACTCTACCAATATAAGCATGACAGTCTCGTCACAAAGCCAACGAAATTTCAAAAAAGTTTCGCATAAAGTACATAAAATGTATATATATGTCGGAGATACATTGTCAGTCGGGACGTATAACGAATCTTCTTGTAGTTGGCCATCGTTGTTGTATACCAGATGATACTTATCGAAGCGAATGTATTACAAAGTTTAACAGGTGATAGCGGTGATCGAATAATCGAGATGTCGATGACGATGAATTTAGGTTCCATAACGAATACACGGTCAACGGGATGACAATTGCGATTTGGAACTCGACGTACGTGTTCACTGGACTAGTCGAACTTCTCCGATTGAGACCCAGTCCAAGTGGAACTGCCTTTATTATATACTCCTCTCTGTATCCTTCAGGTCAATCTTTGTTTTTAAGGAAAGTTATTTAATTATTTTATACCTCTGTTAGGTACACGTCCCTCCCGTGACCGTGGCTGCGTTCAGTGACCCATTATGTCACTTCGAGCCCAAGCCCACTATCATAAATCCCGGGCAATCATAATTGACTTAACTCATAAACAGCTATTTCTCAGTTTTATTGTTTATGTACGGCTATAATAAAAAGTCTGGATTAAAGTATCGGGGACTTTCCCAAACATTCCAAAAGAAAGGCCCCGATGTCCTTTCATCTCCGACATATATATATATATATAATAAAAATATTCTATAACTCTTTTACGCGTTGAAGTACTTTCATGAGTCAGTGTACACTATAACAGTGCAACAAACTGTACGTACTTACATCCATACGCAGGTAGCCAGAACGAAACGACGAACATGCATTAGCGAGTATCGGAAACGGAAACGGGAACGACGGAAGCCTAAAACGCGATAAATAGGGATGGATAGAATACATCTACTTGGGTCAATCGTCGACTTAAGTATTTAGTTGTATACCACTCGTACTGCCGTATGTACGAAGACGAAGGATAAGCTCGTTGGATGGCGATCAAAAGGAAGGGCATCGATCTCCATTTAAATGCGGACCCATGCTCCAAGTCAGGACGTGCCAGCTACCGATCAAACGACAAATTTTAGGCGGCCTTTGATGTCTGGCTGCGCGGCTGATTAAGTTGGACCCTTGCACGGTCAGATTCTTCGAGACGTGGCCAAATTGTCGAGACAGCGAGGGAGACGAAAGGAAGTGCGAAAAAGCGACGGAAGAGATAGGAAAGAAAAAATGATGGTAGGAAATGATTGAAGGGAGAAAGATAAGGGACGAGAAGGGTTCTACGTTTTGTGTTTAAGAAAAAGGTTTATTTGTCGAGGATGTTCTGAAGATTTCTTTAATTTATCGTATTATCCAATTTCTTAAAAAATCAGATTTTCTAGCGACGATTTCGTGCTTTGTATTTAAGAAGAAGATTTATTGATTCGGGATCGTTTGAAGACTTTTTTAATTTATTGTGTTAGCAAATCTTTTTGAGAATTTCATCTTCTGGTGCTTATCCTATCTTTCATATTTGAGAAGGAAATTTAAAGATCTTTTTAATTTATTGTAGGTATTAATTTCTTTGAAAATTTGATCTTTAAGTTTCTGTGTTTTGTATTTAAGAAGGTTTGATTCATCGAGTATCGTATTGGTCGTGTTGATATTTCGATGTTCTATATTTTTTACATTAGAAAATATTGATGAAAATTGTTAAATTTTGGAATCGTGTATTTAATTTAAAAAAAAGGGATTGTTATCGTGATATGTTAGCATTGATATGATTTGTATAAAAGAATGCATAAATTACTTTTAGTCTGAGATCGTTGAACAAGAAAAGACGTGCAAAATTGCATTAGATGCAAAGAAGTGAAACTCCTTTTTTACCCTCTTAAAGGCAATATCAAGTGTACTATTTATTGCGGTTAATTCTGTCGCTGTCGCGTAATTCAACAAGCGCAGTGATCGCAACAGTTATTCTGCATAATTTATTCGATTCCCGGCTATTCCTTTTATTCGCTGGCAGACTGTTCAAGCACGAACGAGACATCTCAAAATAAACTTCGGTTCGATGAACGAACCTTGAGAAGAGTATCTACGTAAAGTCGTTTCTTTAAATTATCAATGACGCGACAATCGTTTTACCTGGTATTCCGGAAACGATACACAATGTTAAAGTCGAACGAAAGTATTATCAAGATTAAGGGCTATAAAGGTTATTAACAATCTACAAAATGTATTAAACAATAGAAAAGAAACAAACTTGAAAGTAGAAGAGATAAAAATTGTTAAAAATGTTCATATTTTAAAACCAATTCAAAGCCCAAAAATCGGATTAAAAGTTTATTATCGAAACGTCGACGTGACATTCACAGATTTTGACTCAAATGCTTCGATACGAAAATTTTCGTACAAAAAATTCCAAAATGTTCCGAAAATAAACGTTCGATAAACCAACGCCATCACCGCAAACCTAAAAAAGCTTCGATCAATCCGTCTGCGTACAATCGTTTCTGCATACAATCAATTTTCCTTGCGATCAAATGCAGCAGCTCTCGCACGAACGAACTTACAAATCCAATCGTTTCGTCGGGTATTGAAAGAAACCGAATCCTGGCACCCTTCACGAGCTCAGGAAAGAAAGCAAGTAAGAAAGAAAATAAGATAAAAAGGTGAAGAAAACTCATGAGACAACATCGGTGACGAGAAACGACTAATGGCGGGAGGGTAGTAAAGGCCTGCGGGAAAAAAGGGACGCGAACGTGGTTCGGCCTAACAAATAGAAAAGCAAAGAAACGGCCGTTCTTATCGTAACCGATAGGATCTCCAAATACGTCCCCGACCGAATCGTTTGTCTCGAGCAAACGACGACACCTATGAAACCCCGATTTTCCTATTTCTCTTGTAATTAATCTTCTTTCGTGATCTTCGTAATCGGGCGTGTGATCGTGTGTGTTGGCCGTTTACGCGAAACGATAAGTCTCTCTGAAGACTTTGACGCAGGGGGTGTTTCCAATATTTAGAAGGAACAAATTACTCGCGTCAGAATTTAAGCGTAAGTTCGTTAGGATTTTTTTTTTTTTATGGTTGATATTACGTGTTGAGAATTTTCTTCGATTCAATATGACTACGATTATGGGAACTAGCTGTGTTTTGGATAATCGAATTTTTCCATAAGACTACATTCTATAAGAAAAATTATAATCTTTTACGTATTATATATATTACATACATATGTTTTAATTACCTTTATTCTGTCAATCTTCCTGAGTTGCTAAATTGCATATATTTTTTAAAGTTATTAGTTCCTCGATGGTACTTTCTTGCTTCATTTTCTTCATACGATCCGATGACTATTCTGATGTTGTGTGTGATGTGTGGAGATATGGTCTTTTTCAAAGTTCCACACTGGTTTCTTTTTATTATGTATTTCGATGTATTTTACGTAGAAATATGTGTGGTTATTGTATGAAATTTCATTGCATAAAACCAATCCGATTAAATTCATTATAACCATCTTACATCACTGAACGAATATTCGTAAAATAATAGAACTTTACATATTTACATTGATTAATAAAAAATTATTTCTTTATCCTCGTGTATGTGTGCGTTTTTTAATACAGCAAGCTTCTGATCCGTTAATTTGAACGTAAACATGATCTACGATATCGTGGTATTGCTACACGCTCCGGTAATTAATCTAACTTTTTCAAACTCCGAAACAACGTCCCCGGTGCTCGAGTAACAAACATTTGAAGTTGGAGCACCTGTTTACCAGCGTTGACGCCGGATTTTCCTGAAACTTTCCTGCTCGAGTATATACTCGAGGCTTTCTCTTCTCTCCATTCGTCTCTTTTTTAGTGTTTGCAACGCGAAATTCGAGTCAATAAATCAAACCTCTTGATAGCTGATTAAATCGTGAAAAACATCGATTTTTTTTTTCTTACAAAACCGAACTAACGTTTGCGACTGAACTACCAAACATTCGAAACGTGTATAACGTTTAAAATTATTTTGTATGACTGTGAAGCTGCTGTTAATTACCTATAAATATTAATTACCTAAAAATTCTGAAGCATGAATAGATGTATGTATGAACAAATATGATCTTTTTCGTAAATTTCAACAATTCTTAAGTGTGTTCCCCTCTCCAAACTGTTTACCTCTTATTTTCGTAGCTTTTAATTGGGATTTTATAAAATCTCGACTTTTCTTAAATTATTTCCCTGTATTTCGTACGGTATGTTACTATCAAAATTATACAAAAAGGCAAATTCAATATAACAAGCATTAACATTTAAAAACGTAAGAAACTACAATAATTAATTTATGATTAACAATACCAAAGGAAGAAGCAAACGTTCCAAAGCACATGTTAATAAGAGGAATATAGAAAACACTTTCATTTGGAAAACATTTCGTACAGTCTGTTACTATGAAAATTATACAAAAAAGGCAAATTCAATATAACAGCTAGAATTAATCATTAACATTTAAAAACGTATGAAACTACAATAATTAATTTACGATTAACAATATCAAAGGAAGAAGCGAACGTTCCAAAGCACATTTTAAAGGGAGGAATTTAGAAAACACTTTCATTTAGAAAACATTTCGTACAGTTTGTTACTATGAAAATTATACAAAAAAGGCAAATTCAATATAACAGCTAGAATTAATCATTAACATTTAAAAACGTATGAAACTATAATAATTAATTTACGATTAACAATATCAAAGGAAGAAGCGAACGTTCCAAAGCACATTTTAAAGGGAAGAATTTAGAAAACACTTTCATTTGGAAAACATTTCATACAGTCTGTTACTATGAAAATTATACAAAAAAGGCAAATTCAATATAACAAGCATTAACATTTAAAAATGTAGGAAACTACAATAATTAATTTACGATTAACAATACCAGAGGAAAAAGCAAACGTTCCAAAGCACATTTTGAAGGGAGGAATTTAGAAAACACTTTCATTTCGAAAACACTTTTATTTAGAAAACATTTCGTACAGTTTGTTACTATCAAAATTATACAAAAAAGGCAAATTCAATATAACAAGCATTAACATTTAAAAACGTAGGAAACTACAATAATTAATTTACAATTAAGAATACCAGAGGAAAAAGCAAACGTTCCAAAGCACATTTTGAAGGGAATAATTTAAAAAACAGTAAGGTAAAAGCAGATATTTCTGGGTAAGATGAAATTTAATGGAAGATAACAATAAAAAGATGACGATAATAGAATTAGATCTCTATGGACAATACACATTTTAATAAAGTAACTCGATGCAACGTCCAACATAGTTATAGAGAATTACGAAGCCACAACCGGACAACGTTTGGTGTTTGTTAATGGCGTCGCTGACATTTCAATTACACGATAAAGCAACGAAAGCTTTTGTCGTTTACTTGCAAGTTAACGTTCATGAACGTTATAAAAGGTCGCGCAGCCATCGTCATCATAGTCTCTATGAAAAAGTATTTTAACAAGTACGGAGGAAAAAATATGAGGAAAGTAAAAAATGGGAAACAAAAAAAAAGGGAAGAGGAAACGTTTGTAAACTTAACTACACGGAGAATATTCATGAAATGTAACCGAGTTGGAAGAAACATAGCGGGCTATTTCAAATTTTAATCAGACCCAGTGCACGCAAAATAAATGTCGATAAACTGCATTTAGACTTCTATTCCTTCGAACGAAACTCGCTCGAACTTGCTTCGAAAATTCTCACAGAACTTTCAGCTTATTTTTTTAGCTTGCTATGATGTGGAATATCGAAAAGAAAAAGTTTCGTGACAAATACATAATTTAATCGATTAACCTTTAACCACTTCTAAATCAGGTTCGTAATTTCCAAAACTGATAAAATTCATTTATTACAAGTGGTATGTTCGCTTATCGTTTATTAACTATAAACTACAAAGACAAGATCTGTGATATTGTATTGTAATCTGTAGAAAATCTGTAAAAATCTGTAGAAAAGTTTACGAACATTTTAGTAGCCCGCCGATTTTATTCCACAAAGAGAAAAAGAAGAAAGGAATTCTATGTAACAGACATCTTGAGGAGACGAAGATTCTCGATCTAAGTCTCGGTTCTCGATCTAAGGTGGTTCGTTCGAGAACACATCTTCTCGCGAGCCAGGTGCTCAACATCTCCGTTTCGTCGTTTTGCCATCGGAAAGCTGTCAGACACAGGCAGTTTCTTATCGTGCCGGTGATCTTCCATAAAACAAGTCGGAAAAGGGCGGATGTTCGCCGCCCGTTTTCTCCCCTATTGCCAGCTTCCGTTGGCAATCGAAGAGCTCCTTTTTTCCTCGCCTGTTCTCTTTCCTTTTCCCGATGGTTTCGCGGTTTGTTAAAAATGATCGCGATACGAGACAAATACGAGGGTGAAAACTTCTCGCGTCATCCGCGAGAGATTTCATCCCGCCTTTCTTTTTTTTTTTTTTCGCGTCGTGCTAACTTTTCCGATCAAAGTGCAGATAAAGCGTGTCGAGGAAAAAGAAAATCTCACGGCGCTGTTATCTCCCGGGAAAACAGGCTGAAAATCAAAAAGGGTTGCGAGAGAACGTTAAGGCGAGCAATCTGGCGCTCTCGAAATTGTACAACACGCGGTATTGTTCTTCGCTGAAGTTTAATTGTGCAACTTGTTACGCGCGTTGCACGCCGGGCTTGTGCAATTTTTATTACTGTACGAAAACACGTTTCATAAATACACTGATACGTTCATTGCGCTGTTCCAAGAATAATAACTAACGTTCTATTTGACGAGTTATCGTAATGTTTTAATTATGCGTACTCGATTCCGATTGGTAGAATGTTAAATATTTAAATCGAAGTTTTGATTCGACTGTCGAGTTGGAAATTAAACGTTTTCAATTCGATCGACGTCAAAAGCGCTACTGAAACTGCATCGAATGTTCCATTATTTTTATTGTATCATTTATGAGGTACATAATAGAGATCGTTGTACCATTACCAGCAATTTAGATACTTGTTCCTTCTTTATAAAATGTAGTGTGTGTGTTAGTTAGTGTAATTAAATTACAATATAACAGAACTAAATTATAATTACGTTTGTTTCTGATGATTGTCTAGAGTATCGGTAAATTCAATTTAATTAGAAATATTATTTCACCTCGATACTTTCATTGAAAGTTAAATCGAACATATAAAAACTTACATTTTCTTAAGAATCGAACGAGTATCTCACCCCACAGACTAAGACACGTTTCTTCTATAAAATTTAGCAAAAGAAATATATATATATTTACACATCATGCGTCGTTTACTAGAAGCTAAATTGAATATATTGAATATACATAGATACACATAGTAAAGTGAGATCATTTGAATCACTTAATCTCCAACATCTTAAAATTCTACTTTCAACTTCGTACAAAATAGTCAAATATTATGAGACACCATTAGTCTTTGATACAATAACGAAAGAATGAGAAAATATCGTGTACTTTACTTATAGCAAGAAAAGTGACGAAACCCGAGAAAATAACTGAAATTTTATTATTGTTTGTTATTTAGTAAAAGTGTGACAGAGTTATTTGAATCAGCGAGAAGTTAGTAGACGTAAATAAGCGACACAACGACTTTCAAAAATAACATAATATACACATGCTATTGAATAATAATTAAAAATTGTCCATAACCGAAGGAACAACAACACGAGGATCGTCGATAGTTTTATGACACCAACTTTCGAAGACAAGAGACAATTTTCTTAATCGAGACATTAACACGGTTTCTCTTAACCATGATGACAGTGCTTATAATTTTCTATGTCCATCGTGTGTCGATATCCGAACCTGTCATAAACGCGATTACTTACGCGAAGGATAATTTAACTTATTATGACGGATCGATCTGTCGATATCACCAGGAGGAATTTCCACGACCATTACCTAAGCATATGAAGTCTCGTGTTAGTCCACGTGTTGTTTGCCCGCTTCCCGCCAAGGGATGCTCGCGTCTCGAGTGCACGGAAATGCGCTAGTAACATCTAACGAGTAGACTGATTATGACTCTCATGCACATTTTTGGACTTTCGTGTGGACCTTGACAACTCTCGATCGAGTCGAGCAGGACAGAGAAAAGTCAAAGTCGATTTAGCTATCGTACCAAATTCGCCGACCGCCACCCCTATATGACGGGTTATTTGTATTTTATTTGAGAATCGTCTCAAGAAGCAATCCTTTAGCGCTTCTGTCTCTTTACTCCAACCATCGATCCACGAGTTTCTCGAAGCTTCGCAACATAGTTTCGGTGGCGCATTTTTTTGCGGATAGTTGATCGTTTCGCGCTTATTCCACTTGTTTGAATCAGCCACCCGATATTAGTTTAACGAGCGACAAACGCGGTGCATCGAGTGATCGAACGCGGAATTTGACAAATTGCAAGACAAACTGCTTGACTCGAATATCCTTCTTATTCTAATAACCCTAGCTTAATCTAATTCTTAAATTTATCAAACCAAGTATGTGGGCCGCGATAAAACCTGCAATTTTGTCAAAGTCAGTACCTATTTCTCGTCACATTTCTGTGACGCAAGGTTGTTCGAGATGATAGGTATATGTATTCGATCCTTGTTGATAGAATGACCATCATCAATCACCAGCGCGTTGCCAAGTAGAAACAGACGCAACACCACAGACTCTCTCTTTCCCTCTTTCTCTCTCCTCCGTCACTTTTTTTCTTTTCTTGCTGTCGACCGAAAAGTCTAGGCGTCCATGACGATGAATTCTCCTGAATCTTGGCGCTAATACGATTCCGCTCGCGTCTCAGCATGCTCGATCAAGCGACGAAGATGAAAGGGTTGAAAGTGGAAGTCTCACTTTGTGGAAAATCTCAAAAGAAGATCGACCAAAAAAAAAAAAGAAAAAGAAGCAAAAAGAAAAACGAAGAAAAGAGACAGAGAGAAAAAGAGATATAGGGTCCGCCAGGGAAACTGGACGGTTCTCGGGAAATTCCATTGCGTTATTACGCGTCTTGTGCGCCACATATAGCGGAGAAAGAATAATGGCTGTTTCCTGCGCCGACTTCCAGCCCTTGCTCGAAATGAAAAATCCAGGGACACGTCGGCGGTTCCGGGCATGCGCAGGAAATGAAGCAGCGAGCTTGATCTCCCGATTTTTTTCGCAATAATATCCAAGTCAAGATAAATATCGCGACTCGGATCCTTAATCCCTGTTTGCGAGAGAAGTTGGCCCTTGCACGTTTTTCTTTTTTTTTTTATTTAGCCAAACCCGCGACCCGATGAAGTTAAAATCGAGAAAGGGAATTCTCGTAGAAACGATCTCTTAGGCTTGCGGCAGGAGTTTGCCTTGCTATTACCGTCTTTGATTTAAGAGATGTTGGATGATTTGCGAATATCAAAGTTTCCTGGAAACACTTTTCTTTTTTGCACGTGTATGAGTAGATAGAAAGTGCGGATTTATTTATTTTGATGTACGACGTTGTTAGGAGCGTAAGTTTGGCTAGCTGAGCAAATAAGGATATATTTTTAATTGTGATGATTAATGCTGATCGACCATAATTATTATCTACCTTCAGTTTCGTTAATTGTCTACTCATATTAATTTTCCAGTGACTCCAATAACTTCATTTTTAGTTTATTTATAAATACTAATATGAATTCCTTTTTAATTGTTCTATAAGGATTGAGAGGGAATATGAAATGTCTTTCCTACCGCATTAATTGATATCGATGTACAACGATTCTTAGAAATTAGTCGTGCCTTTATACGAATAAAAATACGTATTTTTTATTCTAACATTTAGATAATAAGAAAAATTGTTCGGAAACAACTTTTTGACGCGATTTAAAAAAATCCTACAACGTATGATTTAACTATAAGTAGACTCTTCCCTATTTATAATTTTACTTTTCTTTGTCAAATTTGTCATCTTTTTCGGCGATAAATTCTCTCAGATACTTTCCAAAGTATTTCGATTCTTACCTGTGTCTTTCGAATAAATTCCATAAAGATCGCAAGAAATAACAACAAGAGTGCAATATTTGGCGAATCAGACAATTACAGATGAACATTCCAGCTGAAATTCAACATTTCTTGCATAGATGAGGTTCTAAATTGTCTTACCGACAGAAAGAAATTCAAAGTCGACATCCAATTAAGAACAATTATTATCTTCCAACTATTTCGTTACTTGATAGATATATTGGGTTGCCAACTAAGTGATTGCGGATTTTGTCATTACCACTTAATGACCTATTAAGAATACCTATTAAGAAGACTAGAAATTTCACGCGCAATCCAATATCTACGCTAATATAGTTAATCTCCTTTGTATCCAATAGTCATAAAAAATAATATTTCAACTGTAAATTGTTAACTCCTCCGCGGAGATTCCTCTCTAAACTGCATTTCCCTTGGATGTCTGTGCTTCTCCTAGCCCGGAAGCGCGTGTTCGCCTTCCGCCACAGGAGTGGCTGCGGAATTCTGAAAACATAATACACCTACACGATCACGTCGAGCTGATATTCACTTTGGATCTCGTATATAACCGTTCATCGGTGAATTCTAGAAATCTGGCGGCCGAGCTACTGCAGTAACTTTGCTCGAGGCCGAGATAATCGGTAAATCGAGGAAACTTTCTCTATTGTGCGGCGGTAAGTTCGCGGCGAGGAAGGGATCCCAGGAAACAGAGGCCCTGATAATTCTGATAAGAACGCCGTGTACAGGTGTCTGTATGTATGTGTACGTGTATGCACGTACGTATGTATGCGCACGTAGACCGTAGAGACGGCTGTTAAAGGACAAGTAGGAACACGCGTGATAGGACGAGTTAGCAACTTAAATGGCCCGTGAACCGTAGTTGGAATTACTTGTTGTCTAGTTGCTAAATATAATACGAGGGGACAATTCCAGATACGCGTCTATACTTGACGCTAAATTACGGTTTCGAGTGTCTTAGAAGACGGGAGTAGAACGCGCAACCAGCATCGCGTCGCTGCCGCCATCGCATTGTCGCGAATAATATTCGTTGAATTGAAGATCTAGTTGCGTTTACAGAACCCTCTGGGCGAGGAAAGTTGGTGAGTTTTAGCCAAGATCTTGTATTTTATTGAATGTGAAAATACCTTGCTTTTGTTGAATTCTGTGTGTGGAACTTACAATAGCGATTACTAGACTGATAAAATTTACGAAAATTCATATTTTTATAAATATAAATAAAAAATGTTTTATATATAATTACGAAATTATTTCACGAAAGTTTCTCGTTTAACAAATCCAATACCAATCTCATACCATTAACACACCTAATATCAAAGCATAGTCAATAACCATTTCAAACATCAAACATTCATCAAGTTTTATTTGCCTTCTATTAAAGTAAACTTGGAAGAACTTACGTTTCGTTCGAATTTTAATTCACTCAATCTCCTCTGAAAACGTTTTCCATTCACAAACACGCTTTAATTTCCATACATAATTAGTGCTACCTCTTTCAACTTATTAATTATAAAATCTCTCATTTGATGAAAGAGAAATGGAAGAACGCGGTCAAATTCGTACGACTCCGTCGTACATCGAAAAAGACTTCCACTAACTTCTAACGTTTCATTAACCCATTTCCACATACATGTCGCGTGCGTGATCAAGCTCGTTAGTACAGTCCCGTCAAGTGGGAATCGTGTTTTTTTCCTCTCATTTCCTTTTTTTTTTCTTTTTTTTTTTTTTTTGTCATCAAGTAGTTCCGCGAGAATCATCCGACTTTCTTCGTTCCGGGCCACTCGAGATCTCGCGGAGGGAGTTTGGTTACATTACGGACCGGGATGTTTGAAACTTTTCGAGTGAAAAATAATTCCTGCAATATTCGAGTCTTCCAGAAGAATTTCCTCGACGACGAGTAGCGAACCGTTCCCGTTGACGGCCCCTGCGAGTTACGTCCCGACTTCTGGAAACTTTTTCGCGCGGGAATACCACGCGGGAATAGGGGTCAGACGGGGAAGAAAAGCTTCTTGAAATAATTAATAAGTACACTCGACGCTTCTATGACACGTGCAACTTCTTTGTTAACGGCTGAACCGAACGCTTACGAATGTATTCTCGAAAGAAAATTCTAGATAAATTTCCACCTTTAGCTGTGGCTATAGAATATTTATAATAAGAAATGGCTGTTTCTTGAATTTTTCGTTCTGATTCCGAGAAATAAATCTGGAATTATTCTATCTGAAAGAGAGGAATATTTAATAAAATGATTCTTAACATAGAACATATTCGTATTATTTCTCGACGGTTTCTTATAATCCTTTAATTATACCAGTTAAAAATATATATTTTTGGTAAATGCTACAAGGTTCGGCCAGAGATATTTACACACAAATAAAATATTAATATGTCGTTCTATTTACAAAAAATAAGGCAACAAATTTTTGTTCCTCCAGCAGTACATTCAAAATTCATTGTATTCCAAACGATTGTTCTCCTGTTCTATTTTATTGAAAAATGAAACGCATTTCAGATTTATAATTTTAAAGAAAGCAGCATGTAACAGTTATCACAAGGACCTTGTATAACTATAAGGAATTTTAAATAGTACATTTAATTTTAATGTTAAATGTACAAGAAAAAAGAAGGGGATACTAGTTCTTTAAATTTACTTTTCACATGGTCCATGGGACATTCAATGGCAAGATGTCCCAGTAGAAATCTTCCTGTTCGTTAAAATGTAAACTATCAAAGCTACATACTAAAACACTGTAGTATCGTAGTTTCAAAGTAGAATCGTAAAAGTGAAAGTACAGGACAGGGAAAAGGAACGAGGTCTATCGGCAAAACCCTCAGTAACGTAGGAAAGCCGCCATCGCATTTACCATATTTGGGCTTGGGTGAATGATGGGCTGCGTTGGTATATAAAATAGCGCGAATGGACGGTTATAGGTAGAGAAGGTGAAAGGGAATTTTTCTTCAATATAAAAGAGAGTTGTAAGTCGCCAAAGTTGTCGTACGTACTTCGGTACGTAATATTTGTCATCATATATGAATTTTCTATTTTTTAAATATTTCGTATAATTTATTCAGTAAATATATCAAACGATATGTATATCGTTCTGTATTAACTGCGATATAGCACGATTATTTTTTTTATTTTTTTTTTTTTAAAGAATTGTCATAAAAAAAATTCAAATGAAAAAAAAGTCTATTAAAAATTTATTCTGCCCGTAAGATTGTTTTTCATGAATCTACAACATCCTTCCAAACATGCGTTTTAATTACAATAGGAAATTGTACTTCCAACGATAATCCGCTAATATTTATTACAATCAAGTTACTGATTTAATTTTAGTAACCACTGTATCATAATATCGTACACCTTTCAATTTTTCTTTCCTTCCTCCCACTAGACTTCTTCCCTCTAGACTGTTTCCCTCGTTTCACTCCATCGCTTCCCATTATATAGATATACGATTTCAAAGTGCGTTCTCCCATTAACAAACAAATAAACAAATTCTAAAATCTATTTCTTTAATTGAGAAACACAGATCTCCTTACTCAGAACTAAAGTGCGGATATTCATGGAAATTCATATCTTTATGAATATAATTTAGGAAATGGAACCTAGAGAGGAACTTGTTTCAGCTACTAAATATCCATAATAAATACCGTACTTCGAATATTTCATATATTTTTTGCCTATTATGCGTATTCCGTGCATTTCTGAACCTCCAAATTTCTCACAAACGCATAATACTATTACTCGTGACGTTTTTCCTCTGAGCCCTCTCATTTATCACTAGCACTAGTAACCAGCCTGCGGATATTTATGCAAATTCATACTTTTATTGTAGTAATTACAGAAGTGGAATTTGGGCAGAGATTTATTTCATCCGCTAGATAATATAACGTGTACGTACTTTATTTTAAATATTCTATAGAATTTTACATGCATTTTCCTTAGTTTTGAATTTTTCATGAATGCATGAAAAATCCACAATCTATTAACACGTAATGAACCCACTATTATCTGTCATCCGTATTCCACGATATCGTTAAAGAAACGCGAATCATTTAGAAAATCTATTTCTTCCGAGGACATGGCGAATATTCTCGTTTATCGACGTCAATTTGTTAGACGAAAGACGCGTTACAGCCCGAAGCGAAGGGTGTGCATCGTGCGGTTGGCTGGTGGGTGAGGGTGTCATCTGCACGGATGGCAACACCTCCGTGTGTGCATAGGATGGAAACTTCGCTGGCATCATTAGTCTGTCCGAGGTCGGCAAGCAAGCGTAATCTATATAATAATAGACGTTAACTTGTTCGAACCAATACGAAGAGTCGATAATACCATGACCATCTGCTGCCTACTTTATCGCGAAACCCTTCTGCATACTTGTCGCAACTTTGGAATATGTATTTCGTAGGTTGGAAGGGAGAAACAGGTGTTCTTCGGTTATATGGTTGCTCGTATAATCGATGTTGTTTATTACGGGTGAGGGAAGGATACAGAAAGTTATGTTTCACGGCCACGTGAGACCATACTAAACAACTCCATCGAAGCTGGTCATTAGTAATTTTTGGAAAATTATATAGATCAATCGTGTACTCTGGTTATGGTGAAATGCAGAAATTTTTATAAAACGAAGTCGGTAGGTGTTGATTAGAAATTGTCCATTTGCTTGTGAAGAAAAATACATTTCATGTCGTATACGACAATGAGCTAATACTGGAAGTTGTTTCAGATTTTACGATTTTACGAATCGAACATGTTTTTTTTTTTTTTATTCATATGGAAAATAATTAGTTCTGGCTTCTACAAATTTTGTAATTCTCATTTCAGCTTCTCGATAAAATTATGAGACACCCAAGTTTCTTCAGATGTAGAGAAATATACTTTATCTTGTTCTACAAGAATTAAGAGTAACGCCATTAAATATTCAATAGCATCTCTATTCGTTCGTTCCTCCTTTTAATTCGATTTTATCAAGTTTTATCAAGATTTTTAATCCTCTTATGTCAAGAGGATCAGGATCGAATTGAAAGTTAATAATCAAATCAATGTCAGTTAGATCAATCTAAGAAGATACAAAGTATCGAAGAAATATAATTTTAAATTCTGTTTGATGGTACTTTAAACCAATACATCGGTAGTTCGATCGCGCGGATCAAATAGGATATTTCCTAACATCTCCGAGTTTCAGAAACTGTGTACGTTGAAGTTTCGTAGGCTACTTAACGTACACAGGACCAAACGATCCGGAAGCGGAACTAGCGAAAACACCGAGCGAATTCGAGTCGGCTAAATACGGCTCGTAAATGTTCCGATAATTCGGGACAGTTGGTGGAACGGTGCGAAATCGTGCAACACGATCGATACACCTGCGGCGAACGAGCCGACACTCGATAAAACGGACAGAAAGGTTTTCGAACTGCAAAACGCGAAAAGGAGAGGCCGCGGTGGCGATATGATATCGAGTAAAGCAACGATTCAAACGTTTGGAGCTTCGCCAACCCGAGTACGCGAACACACCTAGTAAAAGAATCGTCTACACGAGGGAGAAAGAGCGGAAAAAGATATGCTTTGTATAAGATGTGAAGGGAAAAAGAATACTTGTTACTCTTTTGTTGGTGAATTTTTATATTTATATTGACAGACGTTTGGTATGGTACGTAGCTGCGGAAAAATTATGGGAAATTCTGTCATTCGTGAATTTAACTGTTTGTAGGTAAACTGAGTCGTGTATGTTCAAGTTGTAATTTTCAGTTATTCTACGGTTGCAGAAAATTTGATGAACCTATTATTACTAATTAATATCTCTTTTACGTTATACGATCATTTACATTGGTAAACATTTTTTAGTCAAAAAAGAACTTCAGAGAGAGTAAATCAAGGACGAAATTTGTAGGTGAATCGAGATAATGACACGGTGTAGATTGTTCATTGATGGTTAACACGTTTAACATGTTGTATAAACGTTGTATTAACGTACGAGTGAGCCTTCCTTGTGTTTTGTGATCAACACGCCTTTCTTTCTTGTCAAAGTTCAAAGTTGAAAGTTTATGTTAATCGGTATAGGTGTAAAAATAGATCCTTTAAATATAAAATCTGCTTTTGTATTTATAAGAGTTTGATACTCTAAATGGATTTTATCGACGACGTTAAATATAAATAGAAAATACGTGAGGTTTTATGTGTAATTTAGCTTTTCGGCTATTTATCAAGAATAGCGAGGACACCAACGTAGTTAGAAAATTCGCGTTATGTATTTTTGAAGAATATTTTTGAATGTTAGGAATCAAGAAGAAACACAGATCGATTGGAACAGGCGCGAAAGTTCGATGACCAGTGTTTTTAAAAGAAGAAACCCGCTTCCCTCCAATTACCGCGCTCTAGAACCCGTTTTCGTGTCTGCATAATTCATGAGCTTCGAAAGCGGGCCACCGTATAAATCCCAAAATTCCGATAGTTTGCCTCCCACAACGTTATTCGAATTCCATCGAAGAACTTAACGGAAGAAATTCCATCTTGTTTAATGAAAATGAGAAAAGAAAAAGATCGAAGGATAAGAATGTCAATGAGCAAGTCAATTTGCTAGACAATTTCCTTTGTTAGGAATTTCCTATAAGAATGGAAATTGAACCTTTGTTGTGAAATTGAACAATCGACTAAGACAATCTGTTAGATACGTACAATATATTTATAATAAATTTCTTATTTTTTTACGTTTTACTTGTCTCAAAGATAAAGTACGTCATATTTGCATTACAAAAATTAAAATCGATTTAAATTATACTGATGCTGATTAAAGTACGATCGGATGTTCTGACGAACTGTCATTTTGACGAATACGACAGATCAATTAAACATACAGAGTGTCACAAGATATATGGAGATTAATTATAGACGATGAAAACAGTTCACGTACAAAAATATCGTTCGAGACTTACTTTGAAGTTGTAAACAATTTTATTTTACGCTAGAAGTATACTGGTATCGATGAATTAGCCGACGAATCATTCACGCTTCATATCTCTCACTCTGGTAGAATGGACAAAATGCTATTCACGCTCTGTCATTTGCTGAAGTTCGTGAATCTCGGATGAAACTTTCTTCATCATTCTGATGCCTAGCATTAACACTATAAATATTTCCCACATGTTCTGTGACGTCCTACATAAATTCTTATGAATAACTACGTGCATTTCCATCTTCACGTGTTTCATTCGTCACAACATGCACCCGTTGTAACCACAGCATAACAGATTAAAACAAGTATGAAAAGAGCTGCTGAATGTTGAAGTTCAACTATAACGAACCGCAAACACAACAAGAATTTTAACATAAAACAAGGACAAAATATTTCCCTTCGTTCTATTGATACAAAATGACACTCGCGGCGCATCACGCAACTAAAGAATGTAACCATCGAGAACCAAGATGAAAACTGATGAGGTTATTAGATGTATGCGAATACAAAGGAACGCGTGGATAAATTGTAAGGTAGAAAATATATTTTAATACAGAAGTGTAAATACAAGTCGGAATATAATTGAGTTGGACCAGATCCGCACGCTAGCGGTGGTACCTTCTGACTGAAAGCCCTGAAGCCATCGTCGCCTGTCTACAGTTTATGGTTTGCCTTCGTCCCAATCTTCTGTCTATACGCTGTCGATGGCTTCAGTTCTTGAGAAAACTAAAAGACCAGATGTAGAGTTTTCTTAGAAGTGGTGACCACTTGAATAAAAACCATCGCAAGCCGTTAGAGTTTTTCAAAGAACGATATGAAAATGGTACGCAACGGGGAAGCCGATAAACTTATAACTTGCTAAAAAATTAATTCTCGGATCGAACACAATCCTGAAACACCTTTCCTGTAATATTTTTTCTAACCCCGCAATTAGGCCGACGAGGTTCATGCCCTTCTGGGGGACGGCTCCTCATTAACTATTTCGTTGGTATCGTTATTGTGGCCGCGCCACAATTTCGGCAGAATTACACGCAGCCTACTTTATTTTAATTATTCTTTTATGCGGACTGCTACGCGGTACCTTTCGCGGTCGCGCCCGTAGAAAAAGCAAAGAGACGCAAACGACCGTAGATGAGGAGATGTAGGCGAAAGAGGGGAGTCCATGGGAGGGGTATGGGTGAAGAGGGTGGCGAGGTGGTGAGAAGGGGCGGACGGAAGGATAGGAGTACGAGAGAAAGGAAGAAAAACTGGCCGGCGGCGCAGCGACGCCTTTTATTTTTGTTACTCCACGGGCAGCGCCGCGTGTACGCTGCCATTTCCAGCAGAATTCAGAGATCCGCGCGACGCTGTGACCGGCATTTATTGCGGCCACCCCCAAGGGTGCATTTATATTCATAAGCATAATGGGGCATCGTGACGTATACGGTCGCGGCACGCTCGACTCTGTCCCTTCGCTCTTTCATCATTATTAATTCCAGGGGGCCCCGTTGCGTCCCACGAATTCGTCTCTGCTTTCGCCTTCGCCACCTTCGACCTTCCAACCACATCCTATTGATCTCTAACTCGACCAACAGCACACGACCTTTGATAACGACTGCTAGAAAGTCGTCACTATTTTTCATCATTTTTCTATTATTCAATTCTTCACTTCTTTAAGTTTCTATATTCTTACGAATGTTTAATTAGAATATTATTCAGTCGTGAAGATTTTTTAAGTGCAGTAACAGGCGTTAGATGGAAACGATGTAGTTAAAACGAAAGCTACTGTCAAATCGTAAAGTACGTACATTTAGATAAGATTTGTGAGTATCGTAAAATGAATGTACCCCTGGTACAAAACGCAACAAAGTTATTGAAACATTTTACTTTCGCTATTTTTCTACATAACGAATAGTTTAGTTAGACCATTACGTGTCAAGCTCAGAGTGAACTGCTCTGTATAAGGACGATTCTATATGAAAAAATAAATTAATATATTAGTTGAAATACATAGTTAAGCATTAAATAACGTTAGTCTGCGCAACGTCCGCTGTATTTTTCCTACTCAGGCAGCCGTTCTAAAGCACTGCGCGACATTAAGATTCCCGTAGCGAATCCGCATTTTTGCGCCTCTCTATTTACGATTTCACGGCGAACGACTCTCCACCCTGCGGTTTCTTCCCGATCTATTTGCACCTCGTCGCGCCACTTTACCACCCCTCTAGCTTCGCTCTCCGATCTATCCCATGCTTGATTCGTCGTCAGCTGGTGGACTTTGCGTTCATTAGCTTTTCAGCCCCCTACTTCAGTCGTATAACGACGCAGAGGAGAGTCGTTCGCCGCGAGAACCTTCTAATCGATATGCGATGCCGCGTGTTGCATGCAAGTCGTTGCGTCAAGTAAGCGAGAAGGATGCACGACCAAGCCTGCCTAGCAAATGGCCGACCTATTATCGGCTTTGCATACGTACCGACTCCTTTTTTCAAAAACACTGCCCCGAGATGGAGACTGCTCGATTCTGGGCACGTTTTGCTCTTGATAGGGGCGATGTACAGCTACCCCTCCTCGCAGAGATACGAGAACAGACGTGTAGTAACTCGTGTAGATTTGACGAGGTGGAAGTTGAATTTTAACGTGGGTAGTGTGAAAAGACAGATAATTGTTCTTCTCTTTAGTACAAATATTAGTTCCTCTTTGGAACGGGGTACAGCTGAAACATGAAAGGGAACTTGATAAATAGTTGATGAGAAGGTAATATAATTAATAAATAGATAGTGTGAGAGGATCGATCGTAACCGATAATATCAAAGTAATATGACGAGCTAAGAATCATAATGGTGTAAGTAAAATATTTAAATACACAGTTATTCATATGTTTTGCAGTTTTTAGAGGAATTATCCGCTTAATTCGGTAATGAAATAAGTTAGAAGTTTAATATCCTGGCATGGTTTGTTAACTTTAAAGATTATGCGTAGGTTTTTTTACGATGGTAGAAGTAAAACATCGTTTTACGCAAAGTAGCAGTGGCCTGACTTTATATCACTATGACTTTTAGTCCGCGATATGGAGGTTGAGCTAGGATTAAAGAATGGAAATTATTAAAGCTTATAGTGGAGAAAAAAAATGTGTTTTTCTAAGGTACAGAAGTTAGGTACGCAAGGTTATTCACAAAGTTTGACGAGTTTAAATGTTTCTATCTGTGTGTTACAGAGTACATTACAGTATTAATTGGTTATACGGTTTAAAACTAGCTCGCTATTTAGGAAAATTCTCCATTTACGTTATACGAAGGTCTTATTGCTCTTAAATATGTATACATTATGACTCAATCAGCTATTAATTGCTGTCGTTACACATATTCGCAGATTAATCTATCCGACGAACCATTTTCCCTGAATATGTTTCTACATTTAATATCGACAAAAAAATTCAAAAAGAATTCCGATTCCCGAATTAATACAGATTAAAAATAAAAAATGAAGGGAGGAAATTAAAAATTACCAGTTAAGAGATAAAATGAAAAATATGAAATTAAAGATTAAACATGAGAAATTAGCGGCTGGAAATTGAAAATTAAAAATTAAAAATAAAGAACTGAAGATAGATAATTATAAATTAAAGGTAGAGAATTAAAAAATTAGAATATTATAAAGAATTGAAAATAGAAAATTATAAATTACAAATGGAGAATTAATAATTGAAAATTAACAATTGAGTAGAGGTAGAAAATGAAAAATTGAACATTAAAATAACGTTCTACCTCGAATATACTTTTTTACTGTAACTAGCGTGATAGATGAGCAAAATTTTCATGTTAATGAGCTGTTACTCGCGTAATTCAACGCGAGCGCTCGTGAGCGCGTGCATTACGCGCGGCTGTAGGAAAACTCGCGCAGACAGCGAAGCGTTCGATGGAATTCTCTTCGCTTTGTTCGCGACCCGATAATGAAAAACAGAGTTATTGGACTTCTGGCTATGCTTTGACACCTTTGAATGGATATTACACGTTTGCCACTGGGCGAGGCAACGAGAAACGCAGCTTGCGAATGAAATTACGCGTGAAATGCCGACGCGGCTCGTTGAACTTTGTCGCATGATTTTCGTGCAATTCGCTTCGTTTACTCGTTCGTTATTCGGTCTGAGAGAGGGTATACCTAAATGGTGGTGATCATTCTTTCATGATAATTGACAAATTATAGCGTAGCACTTTTCTTTTACTACCGATGAAATTAATACTTTTATGATATTGTTTGGCTAGAATTACGTTGCAACATGTCCTATACATTATCCTGGAACAATCGCATAAGTAGTTATTAAAATTTTACGTCATATAAAATCATGAGAAATTATGCGTAACAATATATCATTTTAATTCTGAGAAATCGTTTAAAGACAATTACAAATAATTTCAAGAAATAATAACACCTAACGATGTTTCTTACAATTACAAAAAGGATTGAAGTTTATAGCTATATCTCTAATTTATGATAATTTTCAATTGCATCACTCTGCTATAATTTACAAATCGTTACTGCGATAATCAAGAAAATACCATTCTATCTGTACGAAGTCTTCCATACATATATATGTATGTAAGAAATCGAGGAACGGAATTTTGTAGTTATTGATCTTAATTTACATTAATTTTGTGTTGCATCATTTTTTAATAATTTCCAAGTCGCTACTGCAGTGGCAAAGAAAATTCCATTGCATTTGTCCAAGCACTTAAACATTAATAATACCTATGTATATAATAGAAATGAAGAAATAGAGATTCATAGTTAGCAGTTTATAAAATAAAATATACGTTTACAGTTATGGTCTGTAATTTATATTAATTTTCAAATTGCATCCCTTTCCGATCATTTCTAAGTGGATACTGGTATGATAAATGAAATTTCAAATTCTTGACGTGAAATAAAAATAGAATTAAAATAAAAAATATTAATTACATTTCTTTTAATCGTTATAAATTAACAATCGATGGATGTAGAAATTTTAACGAATCGCATGTGCGTGTTTGTTGCAGTCTGCAGTCAGTTTAGCAGAGGGGTGTTCTCCATGCTGGGTGCCGTGAGTCCGGATTCATTCGACACCCTCCATTCTTATAGCAACACGTTTCAGATGCCTTTCGTGACGCCCTGGTTTCCCGAGAAGGTAAATAGCTTTCCCAGCCTGGCTAAATAAAAACTTATAATATCGCCGAAGGGAAAAACGCACCGATATTTATTCTTATCTTACCCACCCCTACGTCTCTGCTTATTTTCACTTATCGGCCTTCGACGCTTATTTTTATCGCTTTTCTCGAAGCTCAGCTGCATCGATAAAAAACTAACGCGAGCTTACGTTCAGCAAGTTTTATTAGCGAAAACGTCTTTCTTGCAACGTATAATTTGATCAGGATTTCCGATGAAAATGGAAGCGTCCTTTTTACAAGTAAACAGCGGAGACAGGAGAAATTGATAGATTAAATTCTCAGATTTAAATTACAATCTGGATTAATTGTTTGTTGAACGATTACTTTTTAATCTGTTAAACTGCCTTCGTTAAATTTATCGACTCTTTAATACGAAAGAGAGTTGAAAATATATCGCCAATCCGGAGTATTCTATCCCTATAATGCAAAATATTTCTAACTTATTTAGGAATCAAAATTCTTTTTCCTCGATCATATAGAAATACCTACGTATCAAAAAACCACAGAGAAAAGTTATTTTTTTAATTTTGTCGTTCATGGCTTCCAGACTCAATTAAACAAACAATCGTCCAATTATACAAATTGATCAGTTTATTTTTAGTGAAATGAGCTACAAAAAAAAAAAAAAAAAAAAAAAAAGAAATTAAAAAACGTTCCATCTCAAAAGGCAGAAAATATGATTCATTGATTAATGCAAGGTATTTCTAACTTATTTGGGAATCAAAAATCTTTTTCCTCGATCATATAGAAATACCTACGTATCAAAAAACCACAGAGAATAGTTATTTTTTTAATTTTGTCGTTTATGGCTTCCAGACTCGATTAAACAAACAATCGTCCAATTATACAAATTGATCAGTTTATTTTTAGTGAAATGAGCTACAAAAAAAAAAAAAAAGAAATTAAAAAACGTTCCATCTCAAAAGGCAGAAAATATGATTCACTGATTAATGCAAGGTATTTATAACTTATTTAGGAATCAAAATTCTTTTTCCTCGATCATATAGAAATACCTACGTATCAAAAAACCACAGAGAAAAGTTATTTTTTTAATTTTGTCGTTCATGGCTTCCAGACTCAATTAAACAAACAATCGTCCAATTATACAAATTGATCAGTTTATTTTTAGTGAAATGAGCTACAAAAAAAAAAAAAAAAAAAGAAATTAAAAAACGTTCCATCTCAAAAGGCAGAAAATATGATTCACTGATTAATGCAAGGTATTTCTAACTTATTTGGGAATCAAAATTCTTTTTCCTCGATCATATAGAAATACCTACGTATCAAAAAACCACAGAGAAAAGTTATTTTTTTAATTTTGTCGTTTATGGCTTCCAGACTCGATTAAACAAACAATCGTCCAATTATACAAATTGATCAGTTTATTTTTAGTGAACTGAACTACAAAAAGAAGATTAAGAAAGGATAAAACATTCCATCGCAAAAAACAGAAAACATAATTCACTGATTACCAAAGAACAAACATATGAGACACTACTGTGTCAGAGGAAAACGAAGGATACCTCTCATTTCAAATCACCAACAATCTCAACAACTTAATTCAACTCAATCCGTAATTTAATCGGCCAGTAGAAACTCTCCACCTTCCCAAGCAACCTTGTTAAACTTTTCCGTAACTACCATACGTACATACGTATATTCGTCGTCGGTTGACGCGCGCCATATTCTTAGAAATTGCTGCGGGTTTATCCTCGAAACGGTTATCCAGCAATCAGTCAAACTAATTTTGCTTTTGTTTCTCTTTCCTCTGGTACCTGGCGTAAACAAACATATAAACATTATCGTGTTCGAGGAAATTTGAATGGAAATCGATAGAGATTCATCGTGGTGGTCGATAATTATCAGTTCGCGGACAGAGCTTGCTCGATCGACGTACAACCGCTTTACATACACTTTCCTATACCTACCATAGCTTCATCCATAAATACATAAATATGTATGGAGTGTATACAAACATATTACAATTTGAATTTCGAAATGAATTGGTCCGGTCGAAAATTTATTCGCCACGTCGAATTGCAAACGGTGGGCGCATTTATCGGGTGGCGGCGTGGTAACGCCACTTGCAAAACTGATATCGTACGTCCATATTGGATGAATGGCGACCCCGTATATTCCAGCCAGGATATAAGTGTGCGTTTTTATCCAGCCGTGTTTCGATACGTATGTACGTGCACGGTAAGTACGCATGAGCACGCAACACGATCCGCGCAACGAATGTCCATGTCGTTTAAATGCTAATCGCGTGGTAATGCTAATTCGAAGCCCTCTCTTCTTTTTTCTTCTTCCTATCTATCCTTCCCACACCACATTTCCCTTTCCCTACAGTGGCTGGTCAATTACGGTTCGCGAGGAGGAAACGACCATTTATATAAGAGCAGGTCTTTTACAATTTCTACCGATCCGTGCGGTACAGTGGCTCATGAAAGTATTTGGACATTCGTCATGGAAAACCTTTACGTGTACATTGTGAACGTTACATAAAATATTTCGAAATTTTATTGGCAATGTAATGAGACACGAGTGTCACGATTAAATTGGTAAAATTTGAAACCAATCTGAAATAATGGAATGTAATCTGCGGAATGGAATGGAATGTAATAATGAAATGAAATCTGAGAGTATATATATAAGCTACAAGATGCGAAGATGTAAACGTATAGTTAGTGAAAAATTAGCATGAATAGACAATTATAATAAGTATCAGATATGATCTCACTGAATATCAGGGTTGATTAGTATATAATGGACAATCGGGTATTTAAATACACTTGTAATTTCTGAATTGCAATATAAATCAGAAGCCACGTTGATCAACTCAGGGAATTAAAAAATACAGAGAAATAATGATGTTACAAAACACTATTTTTTAAATCTGTCTTAAAATTTACTATTATTGTAGTTATGTCATTCTCTCGTGATTAATGAACTGACGAAAGTAAATAATTTGTTTCTCGTCAGACAAATATTAATCATGTATTTATGTAATGAAATTAGAAAATTAATGAAAAGTGGAGTCGATTAATTTACACCTTTTGACAGGTTCATATAGAGTATACTTGTACCAAGTACCTTATATATAGACTTTCAGATTTGCTTCAAACTTTATCAACATAAACGCGACAATGGAGTCTCATAACGATGCCAATGAAAATTCAAAATGTTTCACATAATACGCATGATACATTCATAAAAGGTATCTACTGGTGTTCCAATACTTCCGTGAACATTTGTACAATGCTAGTTTCTCCTGGTATCTTACAGAATGCAATGTGTTCCTTGTTATTATATTTCTTCCTTCTTTTTCTGTCTCTTCGTAAGGGATTATTCTGTTACAGCAGATATTGGATGACGGAAAGTTGCTTCTGTAGTTAGCTCAGGAAACTTTAATGGCTAGCTATGGTCATTTTTACCAAGAGAAATCCCAAAGTGTTACACTGATTTTTTTATGAGACTTCGTGACATGGTAGAGCTTGAAAAACTGAAACTAATGGCACACGGTTTTTGACAGCGGATTTTTTAATATTTTATAAGATACATACGAGTAGATGACGGTTTCATAGCTGTTCCATCGGATGAAGTTTCATTAAAAAATCATCTTGGAACCTCTCTTTGTCCATTGTGGGACGGCTTACGAAAAAAAGACTTTATGTTACTAAATCTCATAAAAACCTACACCATTTGTTACGTTTTTAAGTCACTTATGATTTTTAATGGTTAAAAGTCATTGTGTAGTTTGAAATGTATCCTTCCAAGAAGTAGCAGATTCAGAGATATCTGGATACACGCGTGTTTTTGACAAAATGTATTTTAATTTACAAAATTACAGATGAAACGTACTGTCACGATTTTTATCTTCATAATTATCAGAGCAATGTACAACTAAATTAAATGGATTTCTAAAAACTAATATTTAATGATGAAACTAATTAATTTGCAATTTTCAAACTTATTACGATTACAACATTTCTTAATTGTCAATTTTGTAAATTTTTAAATTAAAAGCCAGATAAAAAAAGGTTCTTCTAGCTTAACAGTAAGACTTTCGATATTGATGGAAGCAGTAATATTTAAATACTAAATGTATATAGTAAGTAGTAGAACATATTTCTAAATTAAAAGAAAACTCGCCTTATTAAAATCTAATATAATTTAAACTCATAGTGTAACCCCTGTCCATAAAGAGATAGTAAGTTCCAATTCTCTTCATTAATTCCCGATCAGCTATAATCTTCGTTTCCTTTCAAATACTTCAAATACTATTCTACAAATTAATATTACTACAAATCGACTTAACATAAACTGTCCAGATATTTACGAATATTCGTACGTGAAAAAGTTCCTTCTTTCTGAATGCAAAAAAAAGCACGAACGTTCCCAAACGAAAACGTAATTCGCTTAAATCAGCTGGTTACTTCGCAAGGGAGAAAGAAAGCTAGCGAAACGGTCCAATATTACGTAGCAAGGAGCTTTGAAACTGACCAACATTCGCGCCACGGTACGGCATCGTAAATATTTACGGTTACATTTGCACTGGCGGCGTTTCCGTCCTCGTCGTGCTCGCTCGGAAAAACGGCGCCGTTCAACAGTTCACCACGCGTTCTCGCAGTTTTCGGTTTTGTTCGTTCCCCGACCGAATAAAATCTGAAAGTCGAAAGCGTATACGTGAGTGTCCGCCCTACGTGTTTCAGGTTCTGACACCGTCCTCAGGTCTCTTGGATTTCGCCATAAGCATGCGTCCGGATTATCATCGCGCTATCATCGACACGGTGCGATATTATGGCTGGAAGAAAATCATCTACCTCTACGACTCCCACGATGGTAAGTCGCCGACCTTTCTCATGCATTTCTCATTTTACAACGTGCCCCTATAGGCCACACAGAGATCTTGCTCCCTGCGTTGTATACGGATGTTTCTATTTTTATTTCACGCGCTAAAGATCCGGTCCCCGGTGACCGTGGTTCGGTCGATATAGCGAAAAATCGACAACGTTCGTTGGTCTAACGTTTGCATCGTAATCGCAGAATGGTAATGGACACGCTGGGAAACGAGAATTTCTTGATTCTTCGTCAGACGTGTTTAAATCTGCCGAGTTTTTCGGATTATCGTTAACAAATTTCTTAAGGCCGAGGAAAAGATGAAACGTGATTTCGCCTCTTGAGCACATGCTGAAGTTTTTCTTGAAGCGCTGGAAATATTTTTATTTGTTAAAAGTAAGAGAATCAGATGGGTTGAATGGTGGGGGTGGATTATGTTGTGTGTTAGTTGTGCGTGTTTGGTTCGAGTTTGAAGACTTAGACTTGTACTAAGTGGAATAGTATCAAATAGTATCACGTGTTTGTAAGTTTGATTAAGCTGACCGTGTTTCTTGTTACGTAGTACTCTTTTAATTTCTGTTATCAATTGGGTGTTGATAATATTTGACATATAATTTGTATTCACAATTTAAACGAGCATCGACGAAGTAAATAATAAATAAACTACGTATGTTTACTTCATTCATCTATATTGATGTGCATAGGACATGTGATATTGCAAAAGTATACAGAATATTCAAAAGTACAAAAGTACGTGTTGCAATATGCAACTACAAGAGATGAAACAAATATTTAATTAAGTTTCGTTCCTTAGGGTTTTTTCTACAAGTATAAATTTATATAAATATCCGCAGTATTTTTCTGGTTTCAACCATTGGACACTCTAAAGATCCGAGTCTTCAAAGGAAGCGCAAAGGAAAGCAGAAATATGGAAGTTCGAGCACTTCTGAATTTAAATATTCTGAAGGATATCCCCACGCGGCTTGAATTAAAATATTTTAAATGATGTTTTGAAATTTTCGAAACGTCGTAGGGCAGCGAAAAAATCATAATAAATTAAAGAGGTTTGGATAAGTTTCTTTGAAGTTTCTGAATGTATATATTCGCACATATATGTATATGTACATAATTTAAAGTTAAATCAGGATGAACAAATAAATTTGTTAAATCCGTTTTTATGCAGTTTAAGTGAAAATGAATTTTTGTTACTTTTGTTAGACATTATTTTGCTATAAGTTTTGCTACACGTAAATTCTAAAATAACGTATTTGGGAACATAGGAAATCACAAGAAATTTCAAGAACGTTCCAAACAAAATAATTCGACATTTCCTATTTCATGTAAATCGAAGGTTCCTTCACAGAATTTAAAATTACGATTTATTCATAGAAAGAGAGTTACAATTTCCATGTATAATCACTACACTGTATGTGAGAAAAATAACGGAAGGTTAATCTTTTCCTCGTTTAGTACGTTTCTTATCCTTATATCTCTAATGCCAAACGAATAAGTCACGAATAAATTTGACAAAAACTGAAATGTTTATTACTACCGTGAATATCGGATGGCCAGGGCCGATCTTCAACGCTTACACGAAAAGGAAATGCATTTGCATGCTTAACTACGACACTGTGTTAATTTTAATTTCATACCGACACGGTCTAGTAGTTCGTAAAAATGAAATTTTTCATCTCCATCGTGATTCCGTATGCAAACGAAAATGTGGGCGACATTGAGTCTCGACGAGCGTGCTAGAAACCATGACACAGTATAATCTATGATATTTTTCACCGTTTATGCGACCTGATATTCTCGCAAGGAGTACGCCTGTATAAATATCGAGCCGATATAAAAATTCTCCAATGACATTGAGCTCTAATTATTTCAGTATTCAAAGTGAAAACGTTTAATGGGAACCTTGCGATGCTATTTTCATCAAGGATACCAATCCCTCCAATGATCACGCGCGTGATTGATAATAATTGCTACTTACAACGTTCGCGTACTATTTTATTAGCCGTTAAAATGAAATTGTATAAGATAAATTAAATAATTGCAAGTGATTAATTTTCATAATGCTATCAATGCTCAAAAAATGATATGTATGAGATCAGTCTCTAGATAATATACATATATGACTCTAAAAATGAAAAAAAACAAAGATTATCCTATCTATTGAATTATTTATTGTTTTCTAGTCTAATGTCTCAATCATCTGATAATTGTCAGATTCCTTTACAAAAAAAAAAAAAAAAAAAAAAAAAAATGTAGAACTCGACACAGAATATTCTATTTCGATTTTAATGTGCTCTATTGTGTTGTATTGCTTGAAACAAATGAAAATTATTATTCGTATGAAACATAGAAAATGGAGTAGATGTAATAATCTCCAATTATCGTATTACATCGAGCATTGTTACAATAAAGCGGAAAACACTTTTCAATTTAAATTTATTATTATCGATTATTTCTGTATCACTGCACTAGCGTTTGTAGTCTTTCAAATTGCTAATTATCAATTCCGATTGATTCGAACTACGATCTAAAAGACAACGTTACTTATGGAATTAGTTAATAGTTTACTGCAGTTTAATTTTTTTCAAAGTCACTTTAATATTCTTCCTGCACGATCCATAAAACAATCACTTTAGACAGAACGCGAGACGTGCAATTATTCGACAAGGAAATTGTAAAATCGCGAAATGTAAAAACAATCGCAGTTGTACCAACGCCGGTTGCCACGCTATGCTTGAAATGCAATTGTGTTGCACGAGATTTGTGTCTGTAGGTTCGAAGAAATAATTTGGCCTCGAAGGTCGAATCAGGTGAATACCTACGCGCATTCAAGGCGACGTTTTTCCTCTTACTTTCGCCATTTGCGTAAGCCGCTGATACCGCGATTTTGTTACGGCGTAATTCCTCTATAATGATCATATCTCTCTATCAACATATACATCAACCTCTATACTGACGATTACACGTATTTTCAACGATGTAGTTAAAAGTTTCGCGAATTCCCGATGTACACGATATTTGCGTCAATGTACGGAGTTACGACGTTCAAAGGTTCGAAAATTTCTCTCCGCATATGGCAGTAAATAAGTAGGATAATTGTTTAATAAATTCACATTTATTAATGCCGAAGGATTGCAACAAATGCTAAAGCATTGCTATTGAAATAATAATAAAATACTTGATACAGTATTCGGATGTATTTAAGCCACTGTGTCAAATATTAATAATTACTGTAATCATTATAATTAATAAAAATACTCACTGTAATTTATAACATTAACATATTATTGGAAATTTATCTGCATTTTATGTTTTACATATCGCATATATTACAAATTACGTATTCGCTTTATTAATAATATTAATAAGAAATTAAATCAGTTACATCGATCGGGAAGGAGTACTTTTATAATACATTTCGATTCTTTATGATTTACAATGTGAAAATTGTGTGTACTTTTCACCAATAATGGGGAAATAAATTATTTAAATACCAATTATACCGCTCGATTACCACTAATAAATCAACAGGCAAATCTTCCATGTTTCCTCACTGATTATTACATCTCCTCGACGAGTTCCTAACCCGATTACCTTCAAATGATGGCAATCGCGTGTAATCACTAGATTTGCCTTTAAATCTTATACAACCGGCGCGACGCTTCGTCCAATACTCTTTATTACTTCTATTCATGCTTGATTCCAGATAATACGAATGATGGAGCGCGTCCTATCATCATCTCGATTTAAACTGTCAACATTCGTTCGGCCAACGTGTAATTATTCTTAATGCCACCTATATGTTCTTAAATTTGCCATATTTGCATGAATTATCACATATATAAGATGAATAAAAAAAAGATAAATTAATTGTTTTCTATAGAGTTCTTGAGGACATCTATTCCAATTTTCTTTTAAATTAAAGAGTGCAGCAAGGGAAATAGTTTTGAATATTTTTAACAGCGAATAAATAATTTTCAACCTAAAACACGGTTACAATTATGTCTTTCCCATGATTTTCTTGAAAAAGACAGATTTAGTTATAACACCGTAATTGCAGAGAATAAAAAAAAGAACGTATCACGTAAATGTTATTAACCCTTGATGTACAAATTATTTAATCGTCAGTTGTCTGCTTTTTTCTGCCTATTACATGAAAAATAATTTCAAATAAATTACACGAGTATGATATGCAGGTAATTTACTAATTACGTATAATAGAATCTTGTCAGAATTATTTACGAACGAAATGAAACTTACGTTGCTGAACGATGAAACTTTCAGCACGTGTATAACTGACACGAATCTACGAACCGTACTGTTTAAATTTTCGTTACAAGCTTAGATTTCAATTATTTCCAAAAACGATCTTTACTGTTTTCTTCTTGCGACCAGTCTCGATTTTTCCAAATCTTTTTCACACAACACCTAATAAACTAATCCTTTTAACTGCTCAAAAAAATTCAATTTTAAGAAAGTTATTTTGTTTTAAAGGATATTGGAATATTAACGTAGCCGTTTATATATGAACAAATTCACGTGTCTATAATTGAATGGTTTAAGATGAAACGGACGATCTCGAGGAAGGAATCACCACGAAAGCGCTCTAATCCTTGCAGGCGATCGAAACGTTAACTCTCGTGAAGGGGGCGAGAATTTAATTACTTAATGAAGCTAGCGGAACGGTCGTTCAACCGAAACTATTAATCACTAACTGCCTGCCTCGTGACCATTCCGTGCCTTACCGGTTTCCGTTTCGTTATAACTCGGTCACGCGCCCGTTGTGCTAAATTATTTAGGATTCCCAGCAATTGCTCTTCTTCCACCATCGAACGATAAGAACGGCCATCGCGCAAACCCCACAGGGGTTTAATTACCGAATGCAAATGTAAATATACTTTAGGGACCATCGCGTGGCCTTTGTACGCAATGGTTTCTCTCTCTGTCTCTGTCTCTGTCTCTGTCTCTGTCTCTGTCTCTGTCTCTGTCTCTGTCTCTGTCTCTGTCTCTGTCTCTGTCTCTGTCTCTGTCTCTGTCTCTGTCTCTGTCTCTGTCTCTGTCTCTGTCTCTGTCTCTGTCTCTGTCTCTGTCTCTGTCTCTGTCTCTGTCTCTGTCTCTGTCTCTGTCTCTGTCTCTGTTTCTGTCTCTCTGTCTGTTCGTATGGCGGACGTCCTTTACAGTTCGCCCTTTACCCTCGATTTCAGGTTGCACAACGTTGTACGATGCGATCTTACCCTGTTAGTGCTACAATGTTAACAGAAAGAGGTAACAGCAGGAAATTGTACACGTGAATTGGGAAGCTTTAGCCTAGATTTATTGCTCCTTTATGCGTCTAGTGCAACGTTTTTTTTCCAACTATCTGTTTACCGAGTGATAGGTTTGGATTAACGATTTGGGATATGTAAATGTTGTAAATTAGGGGCGGGTTAACCGTTTGCGATTCTACGTCTAATTGCGGTATAATTCTGCGAATTTGTTAATATAATGTAGTTGGCATAGTTTTTACAAAATAATGATAATAGTTATTAACTGTGTACATTAGGAAGAGAATTTTATTGTGTTTATTAAATTAGGTCTATAGTGACATCTTCGAAATGCATTATAATTTTCTTCTTAAAATATATATATTATTTATAATATAGTGGATATATAGTGGATATATGACTTATGGATATGGTATTTTTTCAATCTGTGTATATAAAATATGTATATGTATTTGTTTGAGTTATAACTTAATTTTGAGTATAAGAGGAGACTGTAAAATGTAAAAAAGTAAGTTTATTGCTCGAGACAATGTTTAGTATTTTAATCTGTTATTGAAGAAATAATATTCGATTTAATTTCTTGTAATTTTACGCCTTAATTAAACATCGACAAAGAAAATTACGAGTTTTGCAATCGCAATTGCTACCAACAAAACACATTATACATTATGCAGTATAATAATTAAAAATGGACACACGTATATTCTCAGTTTACCTTTTTAACAAAAGTATCTAATTATTTATGTTATTTCGTAAAATATGAAAATACAGCTTAATTATGAACAACTTTCAAAAACAAGTTAATGAGTACGACCTACTCGGAATAAAATATCAAATTTAACTGAGATTACCAATTGTTTATGCAATATCGTTGAAATTTCAGTTTCAGATGTTTAACGGTTTTATTAGCATAGATTATTGCGAATCGTTACATTCTCGCATGCAGTTAACAGCTTTCAGAAATGTTCCCATTTCGTATTTTTTCCATTCAAATGAGATACTAATATGCATATATCTAAGTACATGCAATGCAACAATCGATAAATCGATCTAATCGAGTGTTTAATAATATCCACAATCTCAATTACGACAAGCTTGCTCAATCAAACTGATTTACACGTTTATTTTATTCCGTGCAAACTTGTGACTTATTGCTATCACAGATATGTGACTCTAGCACGTCGTACACTAATATTGATCAATTGTTTAAAATATTCCACGCTTATTAGATAATAACATAAAATTGGATAAAACATTTCGATAAATCATTTACATTTAACGCAAACCAGAAAGGTTTAAAAATAAATTCCTTATCGCAAAATTTCTAATTAGCTCGTAGAATTTCTTACAATTTCTTTTCCTTATTTCTTTTCCTTATAATTTCTAGGTCCTTAAGAGATTCTTTCAAGGATGAAGTCTATTCCTTGTAACTCGCAACTAAACAAATTTTGAATAAACAAAATCTTTCCTTCAAAATTCTCATCTGGTCCAAACAAATCTTTTTCGCAGAATTCTCAATTCGCGCAAAATACGTTTATTAATTTATCACAGAGGAATTCCTCCGGACATATCTATCAACATTCATCTCCACTACAACCACGACTCGATTTATATAAATTTCTTTACAGCTATCGCAATTGTCAAACATACCACTTAGATGCCCATTCACCTTGCCAAAGCAATAGAACCACATCTCAAAGGCTGTCTCAAAATGTTTGGAAATGCATTTCTGCTTGGTCAGTTTGCCGTCGCGAGTTTCGCTTTTTCTTATTGGAACCGTCTTCTGACTAGGCGAGGTTCCCATTCCTTTTCGCGTTGACAGGTATCATCCTTGTATCACCAAATTTTTTAAAGGTTACGATACCGTTGCAAGTCTTTGCCTCTTCGACCCAAAGATCTCATCGTAGTTGTCGATTCAAAAAATCCCAAACATTTCCTTGTAATTCGGTTATTGAAAAAACGTCGTAAATTTCTCATTTCTTCTGGTTTCGGCAAGTTTCGAACGTTTGCTAATTTACGAAACTCGTTTCTGTCGTGGTCTAACCGTCAGGAATTGGTGCGTCCAAGGCCATCGAGTTAGAGAACCCTTGGTTACGCTCGGTCCGCTTTTTCTCTTCGCTTTGTTCAAGACGAAGGAACGTGTTTGGAAAGGATCAGAAAGAGTACAAACAGCGTTCGCGATCCATGTAAAAATACTTCGTGCTCCGTGTGTTGTACAAATTTCGTAAACTGATAGCCTGACATTTTTATTTCGCCCGACGTTGATCTGTCGGGATTAAACAGTGAGTTTAAATATCTGTTGGACTGATTATTTCGACAGAGTCGTTCAGATCGATATCAATACGGTTTTTCATCATCCGTGAACAGAAGAGAAGTGTGCATTTCCATCGAACGAAACGGAGAAACACGGAGGAACACGTGTTTCGTATTTGCCACAGCAAATACGCGATTCGAATAAAAGTTTATTTTTCCTACTGCTTCATTGTACCATTCCGGTATAATTACATGCGAAATTTGTGTAAATATTTTTTTTCCTGAATGCAGAAGCGCGTTAGATAATAGCCGGAAATGAATGATGTGCATTTTGATTCGATCATAATGGGAATATTAATTCAATTAAAATAACAGCGAGACTGGCCAGTTGTTTGACTATCATATCGTTCGAAATACGTAGTAGAAGCGCAACGGAAACGAGAGGAAATCAATCAACACGGGGAAAACATGTAACAACGATTCCCACATTCGATGTTCGTATTTTCCATTTTATATCGATAGTGAAATTGCACGTGTGTTCGACCTTTAATAATTTTTGCTCGAACGGAATCGTTTGTTTAACAATGCCTCGATGTTTTTAATGAAAACGTGCGAGAGCGTGCGTTCAATTGGATCAATTAGAAACATCGTTATGCGTAACGTCGTGCGAGATTCGAATGGATCGGATATTATCGAATTTCTTCCTTTAGAGCGTTTTATTGCGGTTCAATAAATTTGGGGAAATGAATTGTCGTATGAGGTTTATGTTTGGAATAATCCTATACAGGGACAGTAAGCCTCAAAATCTCTGGGTATCTGGTTAATTGGCTGTAGCATTGAATCAATAGCGTAAAAGCTGGTTCAATAATTTTATATCGTTCCTTTTTGCTTGTTATTAGCCATTTTCTTCGTTAATACGAGTTACATTTATTGTAAATATATGTAGAGCAAGCGAAATAAACATATACATTATATTACGTGTTATAGTACATCGCTGGCTATAGTTGTTAAATATTCATTCGTATATATTTACGTATATATTATATTTTTCTATAAATTCATTCAACAATTTTTTAACGATCCTGCAATCACTCTGCAACAACTCATTGACGATTCTATCACTTGCTAAAGATTCACTGACGATTCTCTTACGTTTCTTTGGTATCTGTCTCACGACATTCCACGATGATTCTACGATAACTGTTTGATGATACACATCATACCGATGTCACATATTACACAATTTTTTCTACTGCAATCTCAAATATTTTACACGCGTCGTCATAAGCCTAAATCTCCACGCTATTCACGCGTATTCATGAAAATCGCTATTTCGTTTTCTTTCACCCACTGTCGATGTTCAAGCACTCGTCGTTCGACGATTCGCTGCATCCGCAGATCATTCCACGCAACTTCTATACAATTACAAACTTCTTCATATCGGATTACCGGATATACATGTGTGAAATTCCAAGTATTAATTCCGAGATCTCAACTTTCAATGTTCAATAGGCTAATTATAATTACAAAGGTGTTTGTGTTCAGAATAAACAAACGAATGCAAGAATTCTCAGGGAATTCCCGATTTCCAGTAATCGGTTTTTATCTCTATTTCCACGCGATCGGCACCCGCATTACTCGCAATTAAACTCACAGGAGGAAGAACGATGCAGGCCAAGTCCATGGAACTGACCGCGGGGCTCTCGGGTGGAGAACGACTTTTCTTTTAAATCAACCAACGAGGAAAATCCTCGTGAAACCGCGAACTTGATGGTTTACCTCGTTTCCTTCTTTCTCGTTGCGCTCTTCAATCCTGATCGATTTCAACTTTTGCCGTGATCGACTCACATTCAGAAAAGACGATTTCTTAACCCATTAAGGATCAAGTGATACAATAACACGCGTAAACTCAACGTTATAATTAGATTACAATTAAACAAATTTTAGATTTTAAACTTTCTCGATACCTGTCAGATGACGTATTTCGTGTTTTTCTGAATTTCGATTACTTTTATTCTGACGTTCCTTCAGGGCAGGAAATTTCAGGTTCAAAGCGTAACGTCAAAAACATAATCGAAACAGGAGAAATCACAAACGTATCAACGTAAATAGAGTATGTTATTGTTTCGTCAAGTTAATGAAAAACGTATTATAAAAATCGATACGTTGCAAGAGACAAGACAGACAAAAACGATCTTCACATTTCAATCTTCTCTATTAATTAGCCGCGACGCATATCCAAAATGTCAAGTTTAAGTATACCTTTTACGTTTATGTTGTGGGAAAGAACAGGAAAATAATTAGCCGCGTTGGAGCGTGTCGTCACAGTTTATAAAAGCGGACGAGAGTGGGATTGGAACAAAATCGAGCCGTGAGTTTTACGTGTCTAGGCGTCTACGTATCGTTGTCGAGTTCAGTTTCCTCCTTCGTCGTCTTCGAGAATGAGATCGACGCTGACTCGCGTCGACGGCGTTCGATCGCATCTCAAGATTCGCGCGCGTGTCGATCGCGTGCTTCCACCTTTTTGACGGAAGAAATCATTGAGCCATTGGGAACAAGAAGGTGCAAGACTGGCAACAAGTGAAGAAGAACATTTTTTTTATTCAATTTTCTTTCCATTTGTATTTATTAGAAACGGTCGAGTTTTTTTGAAAAAAATTGTGCGCGACAATCGAAACTTCAGAATCTCAAGTGAAAGGAAGTTTATGGAAAAGGAGAAACTTTGCTTGGAATCATCAGACTTTCTAAGAAAAAGTGTCCTGAGTGACCTTGGATTTAGCCACATTTTAACAGGGTAACTTGATTTCTACAACGTTTCGATGCGGTTTATAAATATCGTACGAATAGGACGTTGGTAATTAACCGCGAGATGTCTTATTTACGTAGTGTTGTAACAAATAGACAGAGTATATGTACAATCTAATGACTTCACTTAATTGAGATCGTTGGATTACAGGTGAATCACAACAGTTTGTGTTATATTCATTAATATTAGAATACTTCATTTTAATTTTAATTTCTATCGTATCCTGTAATACGTATTCTGCGTTTCACGTGATATGGCCTACAATATACACAACGATATAGACTACGATTATAATAACAATAATAGATATAATAGTATAAACTACAAATTCAAATTAATTGGTATAAGCTGCACTTAATATAAACTACAAATTAATATTAATCGATCTAATTCCAATGTAATCGAAATTGTTGTGATCACTGATAATCTAACGAACCAAGTTCAAGGTTGAATGGTTCCATTGCAAGTTGTCAGACAAACAAAAAATGTTCCACATGAACAATCTTTCGAGTATATTAAAAAAATTGACGATTCGGTTCAATAAAAGCGTGTGCTATTGCTTTGACGATATATGTATAATATTGCAAGTACATATATAGAGTCTCTGTTTACACAATCACGCCACAGGGTGATCGGTAATTAAATATCTGTTTTATGAAACTATTTATAAATTATATAAACGTTATAGTGTACCTATATTGAATGTATTATAAAATACGGATACAGAAAAAGTGTTTTGCGTGCAGGCGTAATTGGAAAGTATCCAAAGGAGCATTTATCCCACTTAACCTTGAATCTTGATAATTCTCATTACGACTTTAACCTGTTTCACTGGTTTCCCTCAGTTACTATTGAGATTGTATATCACGTAACTTGATCTCACTAACCACTTTCATAATCTTATATGAATCATTGTCTTTATAATGGTAAAACTATTCGACGTATTGTTATTTTTAATTCCTGTGTTCTAAAGGTAACAATTATCCGATTAACCAGAATCCTTTGTTTCTCTTGATAGCAAAAGAATGTCTACAGATCATGTTTTGTTTCCAATTTCGCGCAATACATTTTTATTATAAACAGTAAATGTCTGAAAACTTCTATTTTTTATTAACCAAATGCTTGTTAATTTTAATGATATTATTTGATCCTATCGTAGACAATTTATACAATGAAGTAAAATTCGAATTTTTAACCATGGGGCTTCTAGCAAATAACATTTCTAGCAAAAATAATTCAGAAGCTTCAAAAGGATAAAATCGATCTAGTAGTCTGTTCACAAAGGTCGGTAGTGTTGTTACAATAGTAAAAGCTCAATTAGCGGTACGCGTGCTTACCCATTGCATAAATGACAGATAATGTTATCGAGTAATTCATCGAGCCATAAACACCTGGGTTACGGTCTTAACAAACAAAGACCTTCGATTTTCTCAGTCTTATTCTGTGCTAGAAAACTTAACAAGGTCGATATTACTTGCTTTTAATTACATAATGGAACTGTGATAAAAATTAGTTACAATTTTTCTCTATGCGGGTTTACTAACACTTCATGCAATTATCACCATGTGTCACTGCCTGTACATATGCACAGTGACGAAATAGGTAATACCGTAAGAATTCATATGTCGCAGTTGCCTCTTGCGCTAATTTAATGGCTGTTGATAATTTTCTAACATTCCACAGGAAAATAGTTAACCTTTAACGTAAGCTTCGAATGAAATAGTTAGGCTATGAGTGTTTTCATTGGAATGATATATAAAGGATTCGAGTAACAAACATCGACTACCTAATGCAGTTAAATATACAATGTGCTAAATATAAAATACGTTATACGGGAAAGTAAGGTATAACGGAGCAGATGAATAAAATTGAACGTCAATGTTTCTCTTAGATAAGAGATACGAACGAATTGTTGTCGTATGACATGAGACTGAACGTCCTCGCAATAGTTCGTGATCGACCATCGACCAGTGCACACGTTATTTCTTAACTGACAGACTTGGGCAAATTTTTGGTGTGGAAATTTCGATTTTGTGTTGGTTTCTCTATCATCTTTTAAAGCTTGCATTTTGAAAATTTAGAACAATAAGTACAACATTGAATTCTATAGTCCTTACGTTGTATTTTGACGTTTTATCTGCTTCTTTATATCATGTTGAAGTGTAAATATTAAATGTTTATTAAGTTCCCTCGTCTGAGACAAAAGGGAACATTTTGGTAGTAAGTGAGATAAGTGAGGTACAACGTCTATACATATATCTATAGGAGAGATTAGAAATGTTTCCTGGCAATTATTATTCTTTCTTGCAAAATTAGTAGATCGTGAAATAAAATTGTAATTGGTGTCCTAGTTTCCCAGAAAATTGACACGATTCATGGAATGTCAAGGGTGGGCCCATGAGGCTTGCACCGGCGCTGAGTAAGAAGATGACGTATTTATTTGTGATATTTGCTCATGAAATAACAAAACTAAAACATATCTTTATATATATATATTGACATATATTATATAAATAAATAATTTTGAATTCATAAGAATAAAGATTTTGCAATTTTAAATCTACCACTTGAACGAAGCGAATATTTCTAGACTTTCCTAAATCTTATTTTCTTTCTTTAATAATCTAAAGCCTACTTGAAGCTCCTATTGAAACCCTATGCTTTTATCGTCTTTCGATTTGTTATTATTACAATCCAAAGTTATCTAAACGTCCCATTATGTCCCACTTGCCTGTATATTTTTTTTCAAAAGTCAAAAAAGAAAACATTTGTTTATTTTTATAAAATAAATCTAGGAAAATAGATCTAGGAAATGTCCCAAACATTGCACAAATGATAGTGTAACGCAAGATTTTATTCAAGATTAATTTTTCAAGAATAATAAAATTCAAAGAAATAAATGCTATAAAGACTTTTACGTACAGAATCAGTAAAATATATTCTGTGTGCAGGGAAATTCGATGACTTTGAATGTTTGAAAAGTAAAAAGTTGAGGACAATAAATACTCGAAAAATTGTGCACTAACTTACATGGCACACCAGTGTAGCGTTATTGCTCGTCGTACCATCGACATAAGTAATTTATCCTATCGATAAAATTAGATTTCAACAATCGAGGAGGATACAAATGTGTTACGTGACAACACAGAAATCGTGAACGTTCCATTATCGAAATCATTGAGTTTCACCTATTGTTTTAAGTCGAGTGATTTTACGAAATCGACAATCGTAAAAAGGAGCTAATGAAATACCAAGATAAAATGGTAGATGCTTCGACATCGAATAAAAGACAACGACTATGGTTGTCAGCAATCTTATCATCGGTAATCGGACTTCGTTATTTACACCGCTGCGAATCAGCGTTTTTGTTATCGACGAAATCCAACTTGTCGCGATCACTCTCGATCGACGAGTTATCGTTACACTGATCACAGTAACGTAATTGGAACCGCGAATCCCGGTTACATTTAACTAATTGCGATTTCGTGATTACTCGTCACAATACCGCGAAACGGTAACCGCGTTGCTTTCATCTTTGTCGTTAATTCTCTGTGGTTTTCCAATCAATCATTGCACATTTTTTCGCGTAATGTAGGTTAAACAACGTGTTTCTTTCTGGTAACTTAATTCGATTATTAAACCTTGCGATAAAGACCTCATTTAGTTATTATTATTATTGGCGACAGTATCCTTATGGTTTTGTTGTTCTTTGTATTAAAAATAGCTTTCGGAGAAGTATATTTCTTAATTAAGATGCCTTTAACCTTGTCTTAGAATTTATCTTGTTGAATAAATTCGACTGTTCCAAAGAAACCTCATCTTCTTTATTCCTTTAGCAATTTTCACTTTAGGAATCTTCTATTATCTTTTTTTTTTTATTAGAACTACCTTTAAGGATATATATCTTGTTTAAAATGCCTTCAATCTTATTTTTAAATTGTTACGAAATTTAATACTTTGTAAAATTCTGTGTCTATTATAATTAAATTTACGTAAAATCAGTGATATTAAATTACAAGAGCTGAAGGTCGTTGAATATATCATAGAAGAGAATCTCTCGTAACATAATCCACCATACAGGTAATAAAGGAATGGTCGTAAATATCACGGTGATCATGTTTTCCAGAATTGAACCGCGCTTTTACACGCGACGAACTCCGCGAAAATCCACGTAACGAATGAACGAATAACGAAGGTAATTTAAGGTTTGCATACCGTATCAAATTTCCCCATGTATCCATACCATACTCAACGGAAAGTTTGCTTCCATAACAAGATACACGTAGGTTTCATGTACGTGGAAACAATTTACTTGGAACGTTCGGAAAATGGAACATGATATTTTAAATAAATCGTCGACGAAGTTTCTTACCATATTTCATAACCATAATAGGTATATATCATAAACTAGTAGATACATCAGATTTTTCCTCTTGTAGTAATAATATTTCATTCCATTTATAGCTTCGCCCATAACTCATCCAATGCTTGTTAACTTTAAAGGAAAATATTCATTAAGATAAATTCCTAATATGATTTTAGAAATAGTATAATTTAGAATTCTAGAAAAGTATAATATAATTCAATTTTTAGAACGGTATAATTTAGTTTCCCTTATAATGCAAAAATTTAATAAGCTTCATTTTCGTTTCGTAAATATACCATTGATTTATTCCTTATGGGTGTACGCGTAATTTTAATCCACTTGATGCACAATTCTTCTTCTAATTTAGTGATAGGGTATAATAAAATTTGTTAATAATAAAGCTAAAAAAGAAACACGAAAAAGGTTACAAAATTTCGTTTGCTCAAGCTTTCACAGAAAATTTTCTTCTTCTAATCATAAAGCTATCCAAGATACCCAATATACATGGTATTAATTAATTAAAAATAACAAATAAAATATTTGAGTGTGTATTATAGTCATCGATACAATTGTTAGTTATTTTGAAAAATTATGATTCAAATTCATACATCTACATGTATTTTAGCAATCTAAGGACGCGATAGATCTATGTACCTACGAGAACAAAACAATTTTAACGTACATATATGTAGGCTGCAATTTTGGAATTGGATTCAGCGATAATTTTTTGAATTAATCAAAAATAATGTTCAATAAGAGAACTTAAATTAAAGGTAGACAAATATGAATAGACTTTGTACGTTGTATCCATTTCCGATTTTTTTCTTCGATTCCAACATACATGTTGTGGTATGCAATACATAGTAGTGTGTTATAGATTGCAAAATACGAAAAGAACTCTCAAACACTTCATTCGTCATGTAGACAAGCATATGTTTCATTCGCAAAACGCCTGATCAAAACAGTTGAGACTCGACTGACTTATAGCATCGAATTTCCAACGCTTATGGTTTATGGTTTTCAACGGCGATGAAAAGCGAAAGGGAAGACAGACTCGAGAGAGTTCGTTGTTGGTGAAACGTGCGAATGAAAATTACTCGGGACCGACAACGAAAACGCAAGATACATCCGAGGCTCGGATGCAACTTCGTTTTCGATTGCCCGATTTATTAATCGACAGCCGTACACTTTTCTACGCGCGAAGAACACCAGATAACTCTGGATAATAATTCGCGCATTCGTCTGCGCTGAATTTTCTTTCGTACGCTAAATATTCGCCGTTGGAAAAACAGCGTCGTAAATTATATAGGAGCTACGATGACGGTAGAAACTTCCTCGGAAAAATACAATCTTTCAGGATTGCATTTTTCCAGCGGGAAATAGAGACGGAGATTCCAGCTGGCAGGAAAAAAAAGGTATAGGTTATTTTGTGAAATGCGGAGGATAAAATGCGGATTATTTGTGCTTATGCGAATCGTTCCTAAAATATCGAGATTAATCTGCAACACTGCAACTGTTGTAACTGTTAACTCGGTATATTCGCTTCCTCTTATTTTAGTATCAAGTATTGTATCGTATAGATGTTTGAACAAATTTTTCGAGAGAAGATAACTATATAAATGCAATATAAATATAAATATATTCTGTACATTTATACTATACACAGAGTGAGAATCAAAGTATAAAAATGTGATTTGTATAATATTGATTTACCTGTTCTTACTTCTGTCTTTTTGACTACTAATTTGTATTCCTACATACTTTATATCTGTTCAATCGATTCTTTTATATCTTCATATCTCTCCAATGCTACTGTGTGAACAAATGTGTCAAAGAAATAGTTGTATAAATATAATAAATTGTACATTCTGTGCATACGATTATTATGCTATACTTATACAATGAGAAAAAGTGAGTATACATCTTATGAAAATGAAGTTCCTATGATATGAATTTACTTACAGACTCTTACCTATCTTCTTTCCTATTAATTTCTATTACTACTTACTTTATACTTTGAATACTAATGAATTTTTAATTTACGTAACATATGTATACAATTTTGTTGTGTGTGTATATAAAATCTCGTTGAAAAATATTTTTGCTATTCACATTTTTGACTCTCGCTATATCTCTGTATGTATAATTGCATGTATAATTGATTCCGGTTCTTCTGGAGCGTCTGGCCTTTTGAAGTTACAAGTAAATGGAAGAAATCTGTTATATGTAAATAGTTGGAAAAGAGAGAGAGGACGCAGAGAGCATTTAATTATTCCTATTTTATACGAACAAGAGTAGAAACCAATTTTCGTGTAACTTTTTTATACATACACATAAATGAATATACACTATTAGCAATGTCGACAGCAATTACAATGATAAAAGACACTCGATTATCCTATTTGAAGAAGAATTCAAATTTAAACGCATCTCGATTAAAGAAAATGATTGCATACTTTAATTACAGGTTCATAAATCGTAAAGATGGGATTTTTCCCACAAATATACATACATATTACCTATGTGTAAATAATCTGAAGGAATAGATTGTATTTACTGAATATAAACATTCGTAAGGTAGAAAGAATTCATGTAGAATTGTTTAATTCTTTTAGAACTCTTAGAAAAAGTTAATAGTAAATCTTACTGAAATAAATTAAACACGCGATGTTTACAAATAATAAATTTTCATATTTTGAAAACTCTATTACAGTTTATGTAACAGCGAAGGATAAATACTATAACAAGATTCTTGGAAAACACCGTCTAGATCATCTGCTCAAACTCACATTGCTAACAGTTTCCATTATGCAACAGCAGGAAGATACGTTATCCGTATTACGAATCGGTATAATTATATCCGTTTTCTATAAAAATTGCGTAACGATGACGCGTCAATGCGCTTATTATCATAATTAGATTTTTTTTTCGTGCGCCCTTTGTTCAGTTGTAAGCAAGAAACGCGCCGTAGGTCCAATTAAATATCGGTCCTTTATCATAATCCTCTGAATTTTCACATTTCCTCGGAAATCGTTAAAAATAAAACGAAATAAAAAGTGTAAGTTATCAGTTCCAAGTTGATACGATTTTGTAAAATTCTTCGACCCATAGTAATTAATAAACTGTGCGTTATTATGCAGCTTCATATTTTTATTAATATTAAGAACAAATATGGAATCTTGCCAGTAATTCGTTTTACCTGATAAATATTATAATAATCTTATTCCGATATTTTACTTTTAAAAAGTTTATTGATAACCAGAATATGTTCTGAAAAATAAGTAGATTATTGTTCTTCCGTACACAATGAAAGTACAGTAATCCCTTCACCATGGAAATTCACAGATAAGTGAACGACGCTCGGACGCGGCGGCGCGCCATAATTATCGCAATTATGATTTAATTGTGCGACAATGATAATGGACAGAATTCACGTGACAATAATAACAGACGGAATAATAGAATAAACAACGACGAGACTGCGTTATTAAGCAAAAGAAATGACAAATGGACAGATCCAAGATTTATATCGGAGAAAATGTTTGTGAACGTACGAGCAAAAGCGTAATAAAGTCTCCTTTTCGGCCAAGTAATTGAAATACAATGTCGAAATGAATCCAGAATATTATTCAGAATATCGAACGCGCCTGAAACACGAGGAGTCGACGATGATATTGATAATATGTAATATAATAAAATGATTGTATTATTGACCAATGATGAATGTTAGTGATATTGTTTAATATATTTAAAAAATAATCAACTAGTTAATTATTAGAAATAAATGTATACAACAATACAATAATAATATTCCACACACTATAGTGTCTGAATATTAAGAACCAACATTAGGAATAAATCAATAGACAAAAGAAATAAACTTCATGCGCAACAATTGCTTCTATATTCGAAAATTGTACATATATATCTAATATGAATTACTATAGCTTTTTGATTTACATCTTACGTTTAAATCGGTGTTACACATAATACGCGTAATCACATAATCTAAAAGTACGTGTCAACTCGGATTTACGCCGTAGGCGCTGAACGTATTAAACGACTCAACTCATTTAGTTTTCATCCCTTGATAACAGATGTACCATAACGTCGGTCATAAAGCTCCAGTCTACAACGTAACGGAGTTTCAAAACGCGCCTAGCGTGCGGGCATAAGTGAATTTTATGCGAATTTTGTGTGCAACTGTGGTCGAACCGTCGAGGTAAATGAAAAAATTACAGGATAAAAACTGTTTGCGATATGACAGCACGATTTTCTTCTTCATTATATTACCGCATTTACAAAAGCGATAAATTATCGACGTACATACTTGTACGTACTACGATAATCGGTTTGACGATAATCGTCGCTGACACAGTGTGTAAAGATAATGTTGTATAAAGTCACGTGGCACGTAATGATCGTGTTGTATGCAAGAACGTCAGCTTGAGAGAGAAGCTCGTCTTTATTGCATGCTTTCGTCGCATAACGGCTTCCGAGATGAGATTAAATAACGCAGTTATATCAAGTTATTTGAAGTCGTAAACGCATAATACAGTTATCTCGAAGTTACATTGACGAGATGAACATAAATCCTGACGAATGTCAACGCGTTAAACATCGTGGAGTACTATTCGAGTTTGTGATAATGCTGCTACTATTACGTATCATCCAACATCATGTGGATTAAGTGTTTTAAGTATGAATCATTATTAGACTTGAACACAAATAATATTTGATTAGAGTTAACAAGTATGTATAAATCTTTCTATATTGGCAACTACGTGTCAAATGTTTGATGTCTCAAAATTCTTCTAAATCGCATCGAATAATTATTGTTCACAGTTTCATTCCTTTCGACAATATTACAATGATAGAATTTTTATTCTTTTAAAAAATGTGACTTCTTTCGTTCTTACAGGTTTTACAAATTACTTCTTGCACTATTTGGAATATTCATCGCTCGCAAATATTATTTACAGACTTTAATCTATCTTTAAATAATGCAACTCTGTATCGTACATATCGCGTCTATTACACCGAGACTAATTCCCTCACAAATTAATTCTCGTATTATTTCGACCACTCATCGTTCACAAACATTGTACAGAAGCATTCATTCATTTTTACAGTACATATTATCGTTACTATAGCAAATAATCGATTATATTGAAACTTAGAAATTCTTATTTTGCGTTAATCACGCCAAAGCTCGTTATTCTTCCAAATATATCCCTAAAAGAACACAATTTCTCTCGTTCCCTTCTTGTCCGAATTACGTCCCTTCTTAATTGAATCGAGACGATAATGACTAATTGAATTAACACGGTAAAAGTACGTAAATGAAAAGTAAACCGAGAAAATAAGCAGCAGCGGTGATAAATTCGAGTCGTGAAGGATTTAGGGTGAAAACCGCGTTTCCCGTGTCCTAATGGCACGTCGGCCATAAAGCGTCGACTCGTAACAGAGGATCGAAGGTTACAAAGCGAAAACAACTGGCTCGAAACGGGGGAGGACAAGCGTGCAAAGCCGTTTCCATGCTCGCAAGCGCGACCTTATTGCAGCCCTGGCTACGGGATACGTATCACGGGATCCTGTTAGTATCTTAGTTGGCTTTATTTCCGTTATCTCTGCGCCAAGCTAAACCGGAATCGCCGCGCTGTTCCGACACGTACTACCTGTTTACGACTGTTCACCGCGTTCCACGGAGGACCAAGATTTCCTCGTATGACGGAACTTGGCCGGATCAACCGTTTAAAAACGATTTCGAATTGAATAGTATTGGTCGAAGTTGTAGAAAATATAGAAAGGAAAGGAATCTTTTGGCAACAAATTTTAACATTGTCACGTTAATGCGATTTGGATCGCTACATGATTTGTTGTGTAAAAGCTTAATCTTTCTGCGGAATTCTATTTCCTTTTTCTTTAAATATTATTATATTTTTTTAACACCTCGACATGCGTCTATTTTGTGATATCTTGCGATAATTATTTTGCAAATTATACGCTATTATAATCGCTAATGACGCTAATGAGATCAACTCGTGTGAAAGTGTTATGATATCGAAATGGTAGATAACGTCGATCGTTTTCATTTTAGGGCTGAATATTCTCAAATTTCTAAGCCACTGAATATTCTACAAGCATAAATTCGAAGAACTTAATATGAAAATAATTTTTGAGAAGCAATTTAACTTTGAATCTGAAGTGTAATTGCTTTCGTAATCTTTTTGAAACTAACCTTGTTAAAGTTCGATCGCTACAGTAACCTTAATTATTTAAAATCTTTTCGTATCCTGCTTGAAAAAATTGAAAACTAATATAATATTGGAAAAACTAATATAATAATCGAATGACTCTATCTTTCTCTATCTATGGATTAACCGAGTATGCTCACTTATTCTTGCTTTTCAACATAAAATTGCTGGCATAGTGGGATTCTATAAGGACATATTTTTCTACAAGACTTCTGGTCCTGAAACTATCATCAATCCCTTAGGAATGCTCGAGATCATTTTCCGCCCCCAATTACACTCATTGTTTGAATCATAATGAAACCCATTTTCTTATCTAAATATCTCAAATATTTAAATATTTGCCCGCTAAGAGAGATATTGAATTCTTTATTAGAGTTCTTATAGTAACAATAATATTATAATAATTCAGGAGTCTATAGAAACGAATATAGCTTTTCGCAAGCTTGAAATTTTTACTGATAACTTACTATTACGATATCGACTCGTAAGCGCGGATTTAAAGAAATTGATTTAATCAAAGATTTTAACTAATCTCTATCCTAACAAAATTAATTCGAAAAGTTTCACAGCATATTTACTTCGCAAACACCAATGAAACAGACTCCACAACTCACGCACGTGTATCTACTCCAATAATTCTCTCGTTCTTCAACTTTCAAACCGTCCGACTATAAAATCTGAAGGCTCAATGACAACCATGGAGCGTGGAATATTACGACAGATGTTTATTGGAATCGTTTGTAAGTAGTACTTGATCAAAAATCAAACCGGCATCGTAAATTATTGACCTGAATAGGAGAATCGATTGAAAAAAGAAGCGGCTGAATATTTTCAAATTATTCATCGTCGCATAGGCAACCTTCTGATCATCGATAGTGGATTGAATGAAGGATGGAGCACTCCTATTATACCAAAATTCGACCAGGACGATCCTGTGAAAGTGTCCAGCGACAAAGTGGTTTGGATAGTGAATTTGATGTACGTCGGTGTTGGTCTCGGCTCAGTCGTGCCGTTTCTTTTGATGGACAGGATCGGTCGCAAAGGAACGCTACTGTTCGCCACGATACCAAAGATTGCCAGCTGGATTTTAATCGGTTTGGCAGCTACTGTTCCACAGCTTTACTTCGGTAGAATACTTGCTGGCATTGGATGTGGAATAACGTACGCTGTGATGCCTATGTACTTGGGCGAAGTTAGCAGCAAAAAGACTCGTGGACCGTTAGGTAGTACTAATTTTTATTTTTTTATCTTTTACTTATATGGTATGAGATTGTTACAGACGTAATAGTCGAATTTTTATCGAAATGTTCGACGTCTATAATTTCATTGAAAATCGCACGAATCATGGTATAATCTTAATTCAAGCTAGTCTATGTTTATGACAGAAAATGTTGATTCATTACTTGGACAATCTTCTATTTTGTAACTTCAACAAACCTGCAAACACCTGTTATATCGCATTCGTCTGGTTTCAAGCGTTGAAACGAAACGTTATGATATATTTAACTATTAAATTGTGAAAAAGTTTAGAAATTTCTGAAATCGGTCATTTCATGTGTATCTTGCAACCTACTTTGTTTTCTGATTATTGATTAACTATTCTTTCACTAAGTTGTTGAGTATAAAATGTCGCAATGTCAATATCGAATCTTGATTAAATTAAAGTATGACTTTTAATAACGTTACGTTAAAACAATCTACCATTACTATGAAAAAGTTACATCAGAAAACAGTATATAACAAATATAATAATATTATCAGTAATATTCAACGAAAGATCTGAACTGTACGTCATAAATATTTTACGGTGAATTACATCTTTCTTAACATTATTTCCAATGAAATTATAGACTATATTCTATAATATATATTTTTATTTTTATCACATTCAATTCACTCTTTATCCTTTTGGTTTGATGTTTAGGTACATCGTTATGAAATTTCAAAACTTCTTTTCAATGTATAATGTATTGAAGTTTACATAGAACTTTAATATATTAGCATAAGCAAACTTTGAACAACAAGATTAATTGGTCTCACGTTATTAAGGGCCGTGTTATACAAATATTATTACACAAGCATTACTATAGCAATAATATACATGTATTACGTAATGACTATTTGTTATTAACAATACAAAATTCTGTTTTCGGTTCTGTACTATCCGTTAACCTTACCAATAACGCTAAATATTCCCAAGAATAGCGAAAAAAGAGAATTTCATAGAACCTTTAAAAACATCGCGTTATGATCGCTTGTACAGAATTCTTATACCATTGATTAAACCAAAAAGAGAGCAATCTTTTATACTATTAATCAAAAATTTTCCCTCCCAAAGAACTATTATTCCTGTTCCTAAAATCTAAACCTAAAGCCAACAATGTAACCACGATTAATCTCCGAAATCCCTTAACACTGCCCGAATCCCATAAAATAAACCGTTCTCTTAGATGATCCGAAAGATAAGCAAACTTGTCGTCTAGGTACTCTGATGGCTGTGCTTCTAAACACGGGGATGATGCTAGCGTACGCGATCGGCTTATGGGTGTCTCGTTTCACGATGTCCATGATCTCGGTCTCGATACCCTTAATATTCCTCTTGACGTTTGTCTGGTTACCGGAAAGCTCCGTGTTCCTCACGAAGAAGAACAAACTAATATCCGCGGAGAGGACGTTGAAATGGGCATTAGGAAAGGACGACGTCATGGAGGAACTGGAAGAAATCAAACGGATCGTGGCGACCGAGGATCACAACCCCGATAGAACGTTGCGAAGATCGTTGCAGGAGATGTTCACTAGGCGTGAGAATCGTCGTGCATTTCGTATCGCTGTGATTGTCATGAGCGCGTTGACGTTAACGGGGGCGGCTCCTTTGCTCGCTTATCAATCGTTCATATTCGAGGAAGCTGGCTTCGAGGTCGCAACGAACGTTAGCATCGTGATCACTGGATGTGCAATTGTATTAGCTGGGAGCGTGTGCGTGTTGTTGGTGAGGATGGCCGGCAAGAGATTGCTGTTGCTGATCTCGACGCCCATCTGTGTGGTGTCCTTGACGATGATGGGAATCTTCTTCGGGCTCCTGACGAGCGACCACGACGTCTCCAAGCTACGATGGATACCCAGCGTGTTCCTTGTGATTTATGTGCTTGGGTACGGACTCGCGTTGAACCCGATCCCGCTGGCCTACGTAGGCGAGATCTTTCACATAGATGTGAAGGTACCCGCCGCGATATTCTGCTCAGTCTATTACGCCATCGCTACCACTACCATGGTAAAATTCTATCAGGTAGGTATTTGAGAGATATGGTAATCATCATTGCTTAATCATTGAAACGGTGATCAGGTGATGGATTTTTGATTCAATTTGGATAAAGACTTTGGGTTGTCTTGAGAATAAAATTGTTCGGTATTAATCGAACATGATGGCGTTTCACTTCAATTGAATGTTTTCTTGGAAATAGAACCGCAATGCTTTTTCTTATTCATTAACGGAGTGTAGGATTTCACGTATAAACGTTTAAATTAAGGAAAAAAGAAGCGAGAAGAAATGATTAGAAGGTTTACACGATTTTAAAATATATTTGGTAACGATCAAAGAAATAGCTATTTTAAGATTATTAACATTTTTTACAAAACCGGCATCTATTTTGCAATGTAGAATATCAGATTCAGTTCTTGAAACCATATAAACTTTTAATTACTTTTTCCTATCTTCGATAATTGGAAAAGTAACGTAGATGTTCAATTTCGACGAGATACACTGTATAATTGCACATATGAAATATCATTCTTTTCTCTCTCTCTTTTTTTTTTACAATGGAATAGAAATATTTTTATTTTGCGATTGTTTTGCAATTCTCATTTTTCTTTTTTCCTTTTTGCGAATAGGACGAGAATATCTTTGTTAGTTACGAATGGAAGAAGATATTGGTGTAGATTAAATATTATCCTTTCATTTTTATTTTTATCTCTATTTTCGCGGTAGAAGCGCCTTTTTATCACCATGGAACGTAAATTTATATGCAAACGAAACATTAACCAGCTTCTTTATTTTTATTTTACCGGTTCTTTTTATTAGCGTATGACAGAAACTTGAATGCAAACTAAATATTATCCTCGTTTAGTTTTATATTCCCGAGGTTCCCGAGATATGTAATTGGGAAAAATCCCATATCAGTAGCTATTTGTTCCGAATAGTAATCGGTTTTTACACTTTCGGTCTTTCAAACACAATAGCAAAATTGAAACGTTTATCGAGCGAGAGATACCGTTGGTCATAGAAATATTCGACTACGTTATATATTGAATATATTGTACGTAAAAATTATTTATTCGAAAAAATATTAATTATAAATCTATCATTAATAAGTATTTATTACTTTGCAGTAATGATATAATTTTTTTCAAAAGAAAATATGTGTTAAATACGTGAACGCTTATACGTACCTAGTACAAATACGAAACACGTGAACGATATTTCTGTATCGAACCATAATTCCGCAATCTAAAAACATGCGTTTCGTAACGCATCGATGGAACGCAAAAACGACGAAGAATTTATAAAATATTTTTCGAACGACTTTTTCTTCCTTCGTTATTGCATACCAGAGAAGATCATCGTCGTGTATCCGCATAACTTACGTGCACGTAATAGACTCGCGCAAACTCGAATAATTATTTCGCCTTATTCGTAGGTGCTGCAAGAATCGTACGGGACGTACATGCCGATATTGGTATTCGCTGTGATTACTTTACTTATATGGTTACTAATTTATCGATACGTGCCAGAGACCGAAGGGAAGACCTTGGAGGAAATACAAATAGAATTACGAAGAAAATATTGACAATTTCTATTGACTCGATTCAGCGTTGTAAATTATTTAATAAAAGATATATGACACTCTTAAATGAAAGTAGTGGATACTTCGTTTTCCTCACTTTATAGCATTACTTTGTTGAACTATGAGTTTGATATACGTATATACGATATAACGTAGAATAGATGTTAGAGTTTCCCTGTAACATGAAAAGTCTAATATTAAATCGAGTCGAGATTTGAATATTTAAAGGACATTATTAGTTCATCTGGAGATGTTCTAACTTTAATCAGAGTTTCAACAATGTTCGATGTATAATAATCTCGTCTTTGAAACTTGTGAATTAACATGCAATGGCAACGTATTGTTGGATTAGAGAGCTAGTTTTCTACTAATTAAAATCTTCCCGCATTATATCCAACTATACGTCTAATTCACTACAGAAGCAAGTTTCGTTATAAATAATGAAATTTATTCCATTAGATCCTCATATTTATTACATTGGATATGTTGACATTGTATATTGCATATTTTATGTATTGGATATATTGTGGATAAATTATATATTGGATACATTGATTATATTGAATGTACTTTCCGATACTCTTCAATACAATTAATAATTGTTTTAGTGAGCACCATTCCAATCTTTATTCATGAAAATTCTACATTTCTATTAATTTATTTTCTCAACATGAAATCTTTGCTATTAAATATTTAAAAACAGCATTATTCCATAAATGCTATATATAATTTGTGACTTCTCACTGCCAATTATATCCAATAAGAATTGTGTACATGCATGTGTGCATGTATCTATATACATTGCAACTAACTTCTTCAAGATACAGTAACACACTGTCACCTGTTCTATACGTTACATCGAAACTACATAAATTTTCAAGTATTTATTACGTGTAACGTCATCGTACAAGTTAATACTCTTAAACTTCGTTTTACTATTTCCAACATTCCTAGTCTTTCTCTTAATTTATGAACAGAATTGATCCCTTTAAAAGTCAATAAAATATCATTTAATCCTTGGAGGAACCTAACTACAGCACTGAAACAACGCGTTATTCCTATTGAAATCTACATTTAAAAATCTTTAACCGCGACAGCTATATAATCCCATAAAACCCGTGGAAGCCAAAAATTCGCCCGGCCAAAAAATCCAAAAAATCCAAGCAACCCGCTATAGATTAAATACCAAGCGTGGTCCAAAAGTATCACGAAGAACGCATAGAATGCAAACCGATTACGTAAACAGCGTGGTGAACGTGATCGTGGAAATTCGCGAGAAGCGGAAAGTGAAAAACGAAGACGAAGGGAGGGAAAAAAAAAGGATGAAGGGGTGGACGGTGATCAATACCGACGTGCTCTTGATTCCCCCGGAATCAGGCACGACGGAGAGGGCAAACTGTAATTTCGACAAATTACACTCGAAACTGCGTCAGACGTTGGGGTGGGTGGAGTGAGAAAGCTTAGAAGAGGACCGTAGGACTTGTTTGATCGCGAAGTTCGCTATCTGCAAAGAGAATCGTTAAGCAGCGATATCACGGACGCCGAGGCGTCCTCGCACGTTTCCCTCTCTTTCTCTTTCCTCTCCTGGCTAAACTATTTGAGTTTCGGTTTAAAAAACGCGCGTGCCGCGTAACCGAACTGTGCTCGAAACGCGGTGCAGCAAGCTTTCTCGTTCCGTGTTTATTTAGAGTGGGCCGCAGAGGATTTGTTTGCGTTCGCCGCGTCATACGAAATTTTCCCGGGTCAGTGTACACACTTTACCACCGGTTTAGCGAACTTTGACAATCTTTTTGCCTTTTTTCCCCTCTCTTTTGTTTTTTTTCATTTTGTAGTTTTTTTCCTTGCTTTTCTGTCCCCCTTTTGTTTTCGTTCCAGGCTTCGCCTGTTGGCTTACAATTAGACTAGCTCGGACAATTCCACCGCGTTGTCAAAGTATCGTAGAATGTTTCGTTGAATGGCGAACGACCACGAAATTGGCCGTAGTTTAGAAACGTTCTTCAAGTTGCCACAGTTGTGAATTTAGTTGAGCTTGAAAGGGTTTGCGGGTTATATTGGTACGCGAAATGTGTTTGCATGGAATGCAGATCTTCTTTTTTTTTTTCTTTTTTCGTAGAAAATTCGCTCGAGATGCTTGGTCGAGTATTACGAAACGCGAAGATTTCTAGCTGCACATTCGTATCAGTATTCACTAATATTTTATTACATCTTATGGTTCCTCTGGTATCTTTTTATACAATTTATTTGAAGAAAAAAGTTACGTCCTTTAAAATAAAAGTTGAGTTATTGTTGTAGTCGTTGGAACGATAATTATTCGAAACAGCGTGAAATCGAAACAGACATCGGAACGAGCAAAAGAAAGAACAAGTGAACGAGTGTACAAGGCGATATTCTGTTGAAACAAAATTTTCTTATTTTGTCGCGTTTACGCGAGACCTGGTGCACGCTGCTTAAGCAGAGTGCAAACAAATACAGTTTGCAGATGTAAATAAAATCGTTTCGGTTCTCACTTGGTCGAAACTATGCAGCGATTCGTACAAAACTGAAATTACTGTAGCGGATATTAAAATCTACGCATTACTCCTCCGGTGAAAATTACCGGCTTACTGTTTATTTTATCTTGAAAGTTACTGCACATCGTAATAGAGCAAATATTTTCATGGAAATGTGAAACCGGGATCAAATAAATTATGCGTAATTATAAGTAATTATATGTAAATTCGTGATAGCAAAAACACTGTTCCGTGCTGTTTAAATATTTCGATGTCTTTCATAATTGAAAAATATTCGTTTTTAAATATTTACAAATAAAAATATAGAACGATACTAATTCTATAATATAATATAGTAGTTTCATAATGTCATAATAGACGTATAACGATCAAAGCATCATTTTCTGTATTATTTTCTCAAATATCTGAAAAGTCCAATATACAACGTTGTCAATTTTATAATATCATAGTGCAGTAGTAAATGTTTAAAAACTAAAAACTATTTTTTCGTGTATTCTACACTAATATTATCTCTTAAAAAATCTAGAAAAATACAGATACATAACGATTTAAATTTTGTAGCACGATAACTCTTTTTCACAACAGTTGTTCTTTTAGGTATTCTTAGGCATTCTTCTATAATACAATACTTTTATAATGCAATAATAAACATCTAACTGTTAAACATTGTTTCTTCGTATATTTTTCATTAATTCAATATCTCCAATGATAAAAAAAAAATTAGTTTTCAAATATCTAAAAATATAAATATGCAAAAACGTTAATCTTATGATATGGTAACTTTCCTCTGCAATTATTCTCTTTTATTTCAATAATGTAACAAAGGAGCTTTGATCTAGAAAAGTGTGAAAAAAACGATACAAAGCAAGTTTATTAAAATTTCGCGTGAAATTCCACTCCTTTCACCACAAAAATTCCGCTTTCGTGTTACTCGCGGCGTTCCTGGCATTGGCCAGCTGGTTCTCCAAAATTCCATCACACCACACGATATTTCTCGCAATCAAAGTCCACACTTCCTCGATCATCGCTTTTCCACGTCCTTTATCTAACGTGATAACAAAGGATCGCTGCGGTATCCTGGTTTTTATAAACTTCAGTGCAAACGATGGGCCGCAGCTTTGGTGCAGGCAATCTGAGCCTCGAAAATATTCAAATATACCGTGCGATGAAACACAAATAACTGTCAGTGAAAGGAAATTCAAAATATAGGTATAAATAACAATTCAAACAATACACTTCGCTTTACAATATGCAGTCTAAACTCTGAAATAACTTAATTTAAGTTTTAATGGATCGATAATGTCTTCTGGTAAGTATTTTCCAGAGAAAATATCAAGGATTATTACATTCAAGTGGATTTCTTATATCTGGAATTATTATTATTCTTCATCCTCTACTATCTATCATTTATCCTCTAATGTTTATTAATTTACTTGCTGAAAAGTTTACTTCGCACAAATCATCGTGTAACAAACATTACAGATAACGCACATGATATATTTCACGTCAGACTACAAAAGTAACAGGAACTTGAAAAAGAATCAGAGTCATATTCAAATTATTTAATGAAACATCGCATCATACGCTATAAAGTTAATGGAAGATGTTATGCATATAAAAATTATTATTAATATTATTACTATTATTATCATCAATAATAAGAAGTAACAGGAGACATCTATTCTATAGACTCCTATAAAAAGGAAAAAACAAATACAAACAGTAGAACGTGAAAATATATTATTTCAAATAAATACAAGAATAGCGTGTATCAATCATTCGTCGTCTCATCGTGTTTATTGACAAATCGCTTTTATGGTCATTAATTTGTCACGTATAAATTCGATAGTTCGTGAAATATTGACACGTAAATTATGACGTGAGTTACTAAATCATGTACGAATAAATTGATACTAAAGAAACAATGTATTTTTACATCAACAACTACAAGAAACGTTAAGCCGTAAAATACGTCGAAATCGAGTGAATATTTCACCAAGTTTACCATTCTTTCTTCAACGACAGGAATATTCGCGGAAGATTAAAGACAATGCCGACTTTTTGGTTTTCATAGTTTTACCGTTTAACCTAAATTTACACGCGACAGTCTGACACGTGTGCTTCTTCCGGATAATCACAATCGTAACAGCGAATTTTACAACATAACGTTCGATGAACATATGGTTGACCATTTCCTGAAACTGTCAATTTCTGGCAAGTCCACTTATGCAGAAGTCACTGCGACACAGTACCAAATCATTTCAAACAGAGAAACACAAGCACTTATGGTGTTAGACTAGCAATGCTGGTTCACTCTGTGCGATTTACCATGTATACGTTGTCAAAGCGTTACTCTACACCGAGCTGTATATGAAACTCATCCTTCTGTGTTCATATGTGTACAACAGATATGTATACGTACATATCATGCGTGCACGTCTTACGTATTCCTGAACACTTATATGTACCTATATAGCCGTTATGCGTTTGTCGTGGCATGTGTTACGTATGCAAGTGCTAATGCGTTTCTGTGCTCGTGAATCGGCCTCACACGTGTTTCGAATACGTGTGTCGGTTAACGTAGGTGCGCGCGAGCTCACGGGATCAAGATTGATAGGGTACAAATCGCAACACGTACGGAGCATCCACTTAGCAGTGCATTATCCCGATGAGAATGTGTACAGGTTGGATCTCTTACCTAATGCAACGGTTGCAATCCTGATAATAGCAACCACTTGTCCACAGAAGGAACAGGCTTGAATCGACTAATCGGCAATTTCGACCATTCCCTGACAAACAATTCTGACTTCAAAAAAAAGAACCATTAAGCAACACTGATATAATTGAAAGTATGCTATCAATACGAACGTAAGATACCAATTGGTTCCTTACTTATTTACTTTTCCGAGTCTGTGTAAAAATATCCAATCTTTTGAAACAGCGTAGCCTGAGAAAAACTGAATCATTAAATATATTGTAGTAGCATAAATTTCACATCTTAAATATCATATACAATTATTAAAGTAATATATTAAAGTAACATAATAGGAGAATGAAGATGTTTTGTAAATATTTGTTGTATTTGGTATATGGTTGTTTTTACGATATAAAGTGGAGTAATCGACGGGTCATGTCAATGATATAATTCTAACGTGGAATAATAAGTAGAACATCGCCACGATATAATATAAAGTGGAATAATAAGTAGAATATATCAACATCTGGCGACAATTCTGTCTTCAAAGAGAACGAAACACCGGCATAATTGAAATTGCTCTATCAATATGAAGCGCGAATATTGTAAAACACGAATTAGTTCCACGAGAAGAAATAAAAATTAATATTTCTTGTAGCGTATGATTAATTTTATGATATAAAGTGGAATAATAAGTAGAAGATGTCAACGATATAATGTAAAACGGAACAAAAAGTAGAGTATGTCAATGATCGGTGGCACTCCGCAAAATCAGTAGAAAGTGACCGCGCTATGTCAGACAATGTCTCTCAGCCGCATGGAGAGTGACCGTGTCATGTCAGACAAAGTAGAAGTAGTCTTGACGCCTGGAATTTACAGAGGAGGAATAGGACCTTGTCGACGATTTTGCGCAGTACCTGAAACACCAATGGCCCAGCCTGGATCAAATATACTCATACCCAAATCCAATTTCGTAAAATTGGTAAATCGTGCATACTCGATGTATTATGTAGGAAGCAGAGGAAAAGTGTACAAAATTATTCTATATATATTAACCATTACGCACAATTTTCCCTTTATTTGCAAGTATTAAATAATTTTCTAATCCATAAAACTGAGAAGTTAGACACTTTATAGTTAATTATTTGCTTTTTAAGGTATTTAAATTATAAAATAAAAAATGCAACGATGTTACAAAGAATATTTTTTTTTTTAATTTACTTGTTTATGGTATATATATTTATCTAAGCAATTTCCTTATGATAAATAAACTTATGAGAGGAAATAATTTGTTTTTTTAATGAAATTGAATACTAATCGTATATCCGTACAGTGAAATTAAGAAATCTTTAAACGCGAAGTTGATCGATTTAGCTCTCACAAGATTCATATTCTACTAGCTTCAGCTCCAGACGAACAATTCTGTATAAAATTTCGCGTAAATTGGTGGAAACAAGTTGTAGGTTAATCGTACTATGAATGAAGATAAATATACCAGGGAAACCCGTATATTTTTGTTTTCTACCGCTTTTGTAAATATCCAGAGTGAAACGGACAAGGGAAGAGAAAACGAATGGAGAGAGGAAAAATAATGCAATTCGAGAGACCTAAAGAGGCATGTTAGCGCTGGAAATCTGTGGTATACAGTTTGAAATCGATTGTTGGTATCTGCACACGATTTCGTGTTCAATGAAAAACGCATTTCGTGTTTATTAAAAAGAGATAATAAAAACTGGTCGGCCGAGAACAAAAGCGTTCGGAAATTTATTTCGTCTGATAAAAGGGATGCCGTTTACAAAGCCATTATATTGTAAAAGTTGGCGAACCTGCGAATATCGCAGATGCTTTTAACCCGATGTTAAAATAATAAAAGTTGTGATTAAATAATTCCTCCTAAAATTTCTTGTTAATCAACCAGCTACATTGTGAAAAATACATGAACAATGATCCTATTACGAAAAATCATAATACTTATTTACTTTTCCGAGTCTGTGTAAAAATAACCAATCTTTTGAAACAGCGTAGCCTGAGAAAAACTGAATCATTAAATATATTGTAGAAGCATAAATTTCACATCTTAAATGTCATATACAATTATTAAAGTAATATATTAAAGTAACATAATATACTCCATACAAGAAATGCAAGAAGCTTTGACGATACAAAAAATTACTCTTTAAAAAGAAAAAAAAAAAAATTAAAAAATTGGAAAATTAAAAATATTCAGTAATCTCCCATATGTCATATATCACATTTTTATTCCTACATAATTAAATGAGGTTAAACGATAAAACGAGAATTCTAAGACAAACGCAATATTCTAATGCATCGTTTTACGTAATTAATTGCATACAATTTTTTCCTTAATATCGTCAAAGAGATGATCGAATATTATAATCCAGCAAGGTGGAAAATAACATCGACGAATTCCTCTTCTTCAGTCGTCTCGACGTGTAAACAGATCGCGCGATCCCATCCATTTCAGCGTGTCGAGCGTGAGCCGGTAATTGCGGTTGATTCATCACTACGATCGTTCTTCATTATCGCCGAAATTGTCCTGGAGAAGTTTAAATGATCCACACCGCTAAACTTCGGCTGCCATAGTGGCACACTGGCTTCGCGAATTTGTCACGTGTGTCGAAAGAAAATTGCATCCATTTGAAGTGATGGGAATCGTATTTGCAGTAAAATATATCGTATTCAAGCGAATGCTACGTATTGGCTGTTAAATGATTTACACGCTCAATTCATTACCGCTACAGGTTATGCTTGTAACTGTTAAACTGCGCATGATTATACAGAATTCATATTTCTATAAATGTAAAAAAAAGTGGATCTCAAACAAAAATTTATTTTAATCATTAAATATTACAGCAGGTGTTTTACTCTGAATGTTTCGTATATTTTCACGTATTATATATGTATATTATGCGCGTTTTTACACTTCCAAATGTATAAACATTCGCAGTTTATTAGTTATTATTTTCTTATTACTTTCAAAATATTTTATCCATTTTAAGCTTTTCAAGGTTTTGAACTTTATTATTTATTGGGTAATCTAATAAATGTAAAGAAAAAATTTCGTCCACGCTAAAGAAAATTTAATGTAAATAAAAATACCCTAATCACACATTGAAATTAGTATTCAAGAGTACCATATTTCGCAAGTATCAATGTTGTTTGAAGTATGATATTTATACTATACATTGTTCTGACAAATGAGTACTTGACATGATATATACCATTATTATTTGATTTATTAAAACAATATTTTTATTGATTCGGTAAATAACCAATAAAGCGGTAATTTGCGTCTCGTTGTTTTAAATTACATTTTTCAACACGTTTCGCGTAACTCTTTATGATTAATATTTGTAACAATTAGCCTTCCAAAAATATATTCAGACTGTGTATTAAAATACGTTTATTTACGAATTCGAAATAATTCGAACGAAAATCCAATCATTTACGTTATTGATATTTTTGTCATAACTTTGTCATAATTTTAATCGTAAAACATTCTGATACCGAAATAAAAATGAAACAGCCTATATATTTCAAAAACGTCGATCCAAAGAATTTCAATTAATATTATATAAAAGAGCCCACGGGAAAAATGGGGAATGTAGATTTTGATGAATTTTGAGTTTAACATTTCCTCGTATGCTCCTGTATGTGCTCTTTATGATTACGACCATGTCGTAGTAGCGTGAATTAAAATTCCTAAAGCTTTACAGCAGTTATAAAAATTGACCTGTACAACGTACTTTTCATTTTTTACAATTTAGTATATTACATATTATTTAAAATTACAGGTAAAAGTAGAAAATCATAGAGAACGAGACGAAGAGTAAAAAGTTTTATTTTTATAAAATATCTACGAGAAAACACGAAATCGTGACATTAGTTGAAAATTAAACTTTTATTTTCTGAAGAATGCTAAAACTTGATTGATATCCTCCCTTTTTCTCGTGGACTAAAAGGTATTAGTTTTAATAGTAAATTGTAATAATAAATTGGATAAATTATTCGGAAACATACAAGTGTGATTTATTCGCAAGTATCGAATGCTGTTGACCGGCAAAATGCTCAACACGATCGCTTTTTCATCCTTTATACCAAGCTGTCGCGTCGGTCGCGGTTTCAGTGGGCGCGATCGTTTCACACGCGGCTCGATAAATCCCGCGGAAATAAAAAGCACAGAAAACCCGAGCGACAAAGCGTTGCTCACGACAAGGGAAACACGTTGATGGCGAATTATTCACTGCGGAAGATCAAACAAAATCTTGCAAGAGCGTCTCACGCTCTTCTGCCTCGTGTCTGCCAGGACAGAAGGTCGTGTCTGTCCCTTTCAGCATCGCGAACAAGGTTCACAAGGTTCGGATGTAAAATCGGTCGGGTTCATGCTTTATAGCTCAAGGGTAACCGTCGTTATCGACGCGACAGGAAGAAAGCGTCATTACGGATATGTTTCTAAAGCAGTGCGTGTATCGAAGGGAGAAATGAAAGAGATTGTGAAACTGTCTAGAGAAATCAAATTTAACACGTTACACGTAGACTGGGGATATTCAAATATGTAAATTTATATTTTTATAAATATCGAAGAAGGAAATGAAAAAGATTGTGAAATTGTCTAGAGCAATCAAATTTGACACGTTACACGTAGACTGGGGATATTCAAATATGTAAATTTATGTTTTTATAGACATAATTAAAGAAAAGGAATTTAAATAGAAAATAAATTCCCTTTATAGGTAGATGTTATAATCAGTAGTTTCTTATCTCGTATATCTTTGACGGATATTCTGGTACATGGAATTTCTTATGAAATATAAACATAATATGACACATAAATATTCGCAGTCTAGTTGTATATTTATATATACAAATTTTTATGAGAGCAGCTTCGAAAAGATGACAAATTCGATATTAAATAAAATTAGAATTAAGTACATTAAAGATAATTTATAGATATACAAAGTTCATTGCGAGGAAACACAGAATAGAATCGCTAAACAATACAACAACAAATAGTATGAAAAATACCATACAATCTTCTTTTGGATTCAAACTTATGGTACACGTAAATTATTGACGATGCGAATTTAATTTTTCACCCAGGTCATTCAATCCTCTGGACGTAACGCAATAATCGAATATTGTGTCGTGTGCAAAATACGAACGAAGTATAAACTAGCGATATAAACAACCAATTCAAAAATGTAAAAAGGTAACTCGAGAATGTCAGCAAGCTTGAATATAAATAAACAATACTAATATAAAAAAGCAAACAAACTGTAATTTACTTAAAGAAAGAAAGACGTAAGATTGAAGTTTTCCTATAAATTCTTAAAACCCACAATAATGGGAAGAAAATCGTATCAAAAGAACATTGAATTGATTTTAGGGTAACGTAGCTTTCAGCCAGCTATGAAATGAAATTGATACGACTTATATAGAGCTCGTAAAATAAGTATAATCCAATCGTCGTCGGTGACCGGTTGAATCGATAAAAAAATAACATTGAAGATCGTTGATGGAACAAACTTTACTCGTTTCGGTGTGTCTGTAATCGTTTATTGCTGGCAACGTTGGCAAAAAGCTGGAGATCCGTAGCGCTCATAAGAGGAAACGACGACTGGATAAAAGAAACAAAGAAAGAGAGAAGGGAAACTGTGTGACGTTGGAACGCGTAGACGCGTACGGGAAAGCGGGAAAAGAAAATGGAAACGGAAAAATACGGGATAGACGCGAATAAGGAAAAGTTCTATCGTGGAAAATGGATTGCAGCAATTACGGCGTGGTATCGAATTTCACTTGTCGGACCGTGAGATAGCAGTGTGCGGCCGTGCATGTCTACGTCCAATGAAATTACCAAGCGATTCTTGCCTGGAAATGGAAAAAAATTGAATATTTCCTCGCCTCCTTCGAGGACCCTGTTCGTTGATTACGTGGGTTCCAGGTCGCGGCTTCTTCGCGGAACGTGACTTTCGAATAAGGGAAAGATGTTGGAGATAATTTAAAAAGAAAAAAAAAAAAAAAAAAGAAAATATATCAGATGTCGACGGTAATAGGATTGAATCTGTATAGAAGATAGAAAGGAAGGGTTCTTCCAGGAAATTGCAGTTTCTAGTAATCTTGTCTGTGTCGAGTATAAGGTACTGTGATTGGACGATCGTGAAGCAGAGTATGGTTAACACTTTCTTTTGTAATAAAAGCTTGGTAGAAACTTTGCGATAAGATAAACATTACTCCAAAGAAGCACAAACATCGTTCTGTTTCTCTCAAGGAATTTTACGATCGCATTGCACAAATGTGGTTGACAGCCATGATAATGTAAAATGAGTTTACTTTCGGAAATTAGATTTTGTTATGGTGCATGGAATACTTGGTAGAAGATATTTTTAATATTACTCTACGATCATCGAAATTTTCATTAAAAATTTCTCATCATTCTGTTTGTTGAAGTTTGTAATCATCTTCTCTGTACGAGGTCCGCTGTACCTGCATCCTTTTTATAAATTGAAAATTGGATGCGTTTCTACAATTCGCTACATTTATATTATACTTAGCCTCCGCGTGGTTCGTACAATACATCTTTATATAAAATAAATCCAATAATAAATATTGATTCTTATTCTTACGTATGCAAAACCGCGAAGACCGATGCAAGTGAAAAGTGATAGTAATAGCCGGACAATCAAAACTTCGAGTATGAAAGATACTTTCGCATTATTCGTTCATAAACTTTCTACAGGTCAGCTGAATATACTTTACTACTTTAAATATTCCATCGATATCCACATAAATTATAGAGAACAGTCAGCGTCAGAAGGGTTAATCATAAGGTAGAAATCATAGAATCTCATCGATAATAGCTGCGGTTATAGACCAATGTGAAAAGCACAGGGTCATGTAAATCGATATTGACGGGACGTCAAACTCTCGGCCAAGTTTCAAGTCGTAAGACTTGATCTGAACGACTCTGGAGACGTAAGTAATACTGACTATCGCCGTGTCGTGAGGTCAGACATCAATGGCTCTGGGGACGTAAGTATTAACATCGTTGAAACTCAATGGCGATGACTCAGGAGAATCAGATACCATTATTGAGGACACGACGTGACGCGAAGTCGTAGGATTCAATATTTATGATCTTTCGAAGTGTAAAACTTCTATCGATTTTACGAGTAGAAAATCAACGGTAATTTACGCACATGTTATGTTTGTTACGGATGCCGAATGGATCTTAAAGTAGAATAAGACCCTCTCAGACCAGTAACATTGATTTAATCAAGCAGCTATGTAATTTCATTTATATCTCTGTTTGATCGATCTTGGATTTATGATGGACTGTGGATTTTTATGAATTTACGCGAAGAGGCAAACACGAACAAAACGCTCGTAATAAGCAAATATATATAGTGTATGTAAAGTACAGTTCTCGTTGTAATATTTAGTAGAGAAAACAATTGTCTATCTATACTATATGTTTTTAATTATTTTCATAAAATTATGAAATTGTATGAATATATTTAGTCTGTAAATCATTCTCAAAAACCTGCTAAATTTCACGCGAAATGTAATTGATTGATAAAAAAAAAAAAAATTGGAAATATCTCGAGAAAAACAATCTTGAAGCTATCCAAAAAATGCCAAAAGATCGTCGTAAAACAAACGGTGCAGATCATTTAATATAATTCTGATTCTATAAAAATGTATTATATTTTAATTTTGTATAAATTTGATTATGAACTTTCCCAACGAGTTAATAATTAATATATCCCCGAATTTGAAAGTAAATTGCGAGATTCTGAAGTCACTCGTGTCAGATTTGCTATCGTAAGAATATTTGATGTCGAATTCCAAGACTCGAGTGTCATGTGGAATGAGACTCGCTAATTAAGGGGCAGTCACACGGAGTTTCAGAACCGACAGAGTCATTGGCAGCAGGCTTTGCAAATGAGAAGCGGCTCGTAACGAATTGCACTGCTTTAATTGGTATCGAGTTTCGGTATTCAATTATTTACGTGGACTCGCTGTGATCTTTAATGAATAGTTTTTATCCTGCAGCTAGCCGCATCGTTGCTGTTCTAACTAAAATTCTTTTCTAAAAAAAAAAAAAAAGAAAAAACATAATCGATATACTATAAATTTGTAACCATTTAAGATATAAAGTACTAAAGAGAAGAAACAAAAGTTATATGAAAAGACATATTTCATAAGAAGAAAAATTTTTATTTTGCGAAAAATCAGTCGTATTTTTAAAAACGAATCGTTGTAAATTTTGTACATTTTTATGGAAACTTATCGATTGAAAGTCCCAGCAAGAAATCGGAATTCTCGTAGAAAAAATCAGTTCAAAATAACAAAAATATTTCCTTCGTTTTGAAAACCTATTTCAACGCTTCGTTTCGATATTCCTTCTCTTAAGAATCTTATCGATTAGGTGGCACAAATCAATGTCCTTTCAGGCTTAGATATAAAACAATGTTGAATCTATCGAGATCAGATTTACTTATCTTCTTGAGCAAAGGTAATCGTCTGTCAGAGAATACGAAGCCGGTAAAAGTCCCCGGAAAGCCATTGGGGAACGAGAAAAGGAGCGAACGAAAAACCTTGGGAATGAAGGAAGAGCAAAATCGAAGACGGCATTAAAGTAATCTTTGAGTGTTGAAACGCTCCGATTGATGTTCGTCAATGTATCTGTACATTACCAGATACTTTCTCGTTTCATTCGAATATAGAAATATGAACGGAAAACTAAAATTAAACAACATGATGTAAAGAATTTGTATAATTCACGGAAATAACAATATTTTTCAATTTCGAAGATAAACACACCGATGAAAACACGTGGCACGTTCCACGTCGCTATATATTAACGTTTCTGTGCAGGATAGAGAATAAAATTGCCAATGTCTGGCTCAATAATTCAAAAACAGCATGGTGCTTTGCAACAAATTTCGCCTGATGCTTGCAATTAGAAAAGTTTATCCCCGTTTTCCAGTGAATCTTTTATCGGCTGGTAATCGTTATCGTTTCGAGCGTTGAAGCGCTTAAAATTGTTGCAAAATATTACTGGAAAATTGAAGTATGTATCGTCGCTGTCGTGTCGACTAGCTTGCATGCGTTGCGTGCACGCACGATCACAAATAAATAATACAACGTATTTCACTCTGACGCGAGACAAATTGTTTCGGGACGAAAATACATTGAGTGCATAAAAATTGATAGAACGGAGGCGAACGCGTGAATAAATATGAAAAGCCAAAAAAACAAAAAGAGGAAACGAAGAAAGATAAATAAATGAAAATAGAATGAAGAGAGGAGAGAGGAAGGAAAAATGATATTTTCAATGCGTATCGTTTCGACGAGAGATTGCTCGCGAACAGAGCGCCGATGCACAGCTAAAAATTGTAAATTACGTTTTTAACTATTTCATGTTTCTGCCGTTTAATATACGCAGCAACAAGAATGCCAGTTGAAATTTATTCTGCTACTCGATCAAACGAACACTGTAGCTAATTTTATTGAAAAATTCATATTGTACATGCAATTTTTTCCGTCACGTTATTTGACATGTTTTGCGAAAAGATTTTTTTTCAAAAAATGATTTCGTTTAATCTGTCTCAATGAAAGGTGTTTACGTCATTCGATAATTCATTTCGAAAGGGGAAAATATTTTTGGCATTAAATTGCTGTTATTGTTCACGATAAATAATCAGAACGGCGACTGTTGAAAGAAGAGCATTCTGTTATAAAATACTTGCAAAGTACACCGAATGAAACGAATACAGAATTATCAAGCGATTCCTGAAAATATATTTTAATAAAATATATGCTTCCAAATAAATATTTGTAACCGAAATATGCATCGATACATTTTTTTGTAATTATATAGATTTATTGATTTCAATTTTATAAACTTCTGATATTTTTGCTATTTTCAAATAAATTCGCCAAGTTTTGTGGAATATTCATACAGAAAAATGGTGCGATATGAAAGAACTAAAATATTATGGGTTCCAGAAAAAACTAGTAGTAAAAAGAACACTTCGAAGCCTTTTGAACGAAATAGTGCGCAGACAAAAACAATTGTTGAATATTTTTTTGCTCTAATTCTTAACAGTGTATTGTAAATTTAACTTCAGTTTCTGCACATGATTTCAAGATTTATCGTTCATTTCTTCCATCAAACATGTGTTAAAATGATCGAAACAAAAATATTTATTGTGTAGCAACCTAGTGGAGTTGATCAAACTGTTCAAAAAAAATTCTACTTATACTATTTCAGTATTATTTATTTATTTTCTAGTAAAAAATATAATTAGGTTCAGCATTAGCGATATTAGAGTATATTTTGTTAAAATGGCTCACTGTCATCATTTACCCGTCACGTGTTCTCCATAGAAATGCGATTATTCTATGTGAATGCTGGAACACAAAATTAATAATTCAAGCAATTTAATAATCGCTGGTGTAGTTCCCCGGAACAAACTCGATTCCCACGAGATACGATCGATTCGTATCTGTCGAGCCATGTATCTGCAGGACCACGTTTTGAATACTCACATACTGGCACAAACACTATTTCGTGTCTGTCTGCTAAAAATTTCTCCGAATTCTGTTACAGTTTTTAACAAAGAGATATAAAAATCAGCTCCGCGTATTCAATCAAGCCAACGTATCTTCTACTCTACCAATTTAGAATGAAATCCATTAAATTTCGAGTTTCGGAAATGTAACGCGATCACGAACTAGATGTTGTAGGTTCCTGGTTAACATAACATTTTTTCTCCAAAAATCTTCTGTAAAAATCCTTTTCTAAATATCATTTTATCGTATAAATGTTTATAAAGTAATATTAAAAACAATTCTCTAAATAGGAGTTCTATTTTGAACTCGTGTTAAAGAATTGAACATATTGAATCTTAAAGCTCCTTAATATTACGAAGATGAAATTTTCTGTTAGTATGAAACAAACGCAATAAGTACAGAATGTAGCGGTAATTATATACGTATGAACGTACATGCTTTCAATATGAATTTCAAGTCACATTTAATTTCTGTGTTATGTTAATATAATTCCTGCGTAATGATTGATTTGATTGGGAAGATAAGGGAAGAATCTTTTGTACCAAAGATTTTGTAAAGGAAGATTGTAATGTCGAAACAAGTTTGTAAAAGATACGACAAAAACCATAGAGAAAGAAAACAGTAGTGGAAACAAGTTGAAAAAGATCTTCAGTTCATATTTTTCGAAATAACTGTTATGGTATTTAAAAAATTCTAAGCTTAAATCAAATTAATTTACTATCTCAAATGGGCAAAATCGCAAATTACAAGATGTCCCCTTTAACATTACGCTACATACTAATATAAAAAGGCACGCGTTCACCAATTTTTTCCGAAACATATAAAAGAGGACACTTGGCTATTGATTAGTGCAAAATGGAAACAGCAGAGCACAAAAGGAAAATAGTCGGCGGGTTCGTATGCCGACGCAGCAAGAAGCTAATGAAAATTCGATCATCCGGCAATAAAGTGAACGGGAGCGTGGCCCGGAACAGGAATCGGGTTCCGTGTACCTTCCGGCTTCGATCGATATCAGGAACAGAGTCCGCAAATCGGCAGAGACGACAAATACCGGTAAGCGAAACAAGAATTTCAATTTGCGTCATGTACGTGGTGAGCATTCCGAGCGACGAAAAATTCCTGGCCTCGGACAAATCCTCTAGAACTGCTACCTGACCGGCTTGGAACACCTACTTCCGGTGTGGACTCGCGCGTCTTATCGTCGAAAATACGCCGGCTATTCCATCGCGTTCCATTTCCACCGTAAGACGCCTTGCAGCCAACTGTTCTCGTAAGTTGCGCGATGATCGAGGGTGTTGCTTCGCCGACGAATTTCACGAATTCGAGCTACGAACGAGTTGTCTCGTTCCTCTGCTTCCGGTTCGCGATTCCATTCGGCCAATATGCTCGATTACGCTCGGTCACGTCTAAATTGCGACGCTACCCGCGCGCAAATTGAACGTGCAACGCGAGCGGCTCAAGAGAACGTTACTTTGGAACATGACAACGTCGTGGATTGATATCTGAAACGTTTACGTCATGGCTGAGTTACGCCAAGTCTGCCACGCACAAGGGTTCGTATGGCTGGAGTCTGGTCCTAGGCTTGTTAAATGTTTAACGGAAAGCTAATGGATAATCCGGCCTGATGGATAATCTTGGCTTTAAGCTACACTTTGTCTTAGCCTAATTTTGGATCCTGACTACTCCAGACATCGTCCTAATGACGAATACAAATTCAGTTTTATTGATAATGAAGTCTGATGTAATGGAAATTTAATATGTTGTTGTAGAAAAAGCTCGGGTTGGATGGTTAGTTTTGTTGGAATTATTTTTGAGGAGATTGCAACTTTTAGCTAGAAACGTATTAGGTTGTCCGAAATGTTTCTTTCGTTTCATAAGGAAATAATTAAACGCACAAAATTTTTTTTATATTAGTTTATTGAATTATGCACGAACGTAATAGTAGAAATATAACGAAATAGATTATATAATTCAATAAAATAATATAAAACAGAAATTGTTGTTCATCCATTATCATCTTATGAAACGAAAGAAACTTTTCGGACAACCTGATACAAACTACACTCAGATACGTTGTACGCGTACGCGTATAAAGGACGTTTGGTCTGTATAAATTAAATTTGATCGACAATGAAATTTAATGCAATGTAAAAGTACGTTATTTGAAGAAAGAGTCGAATTGAATGAATCCAATGATTTATTACGTTAGAATTACGTTTAGGAGAGGAAATTGCAATCGTTAAGTAGAAATAGACGAAGTATACTCAGACGTATCGTACACATACAACGTTGAGGACGTTTAGTCTAAGCAAACTCATATCAAAGAAAATATTTGACCTAAGGCATTATATCAAAGAAAATATTTCATCTAAAGCAACGTTATATCGGAGAATACATTTAGTTTAAGCAACTTGCGCAGAAGAAGACATTTGAGCGAAATTTAAATCTACGATTTCGGTGACAATTCTTATTGCATCAACAATTTCATTTACCTTATTAAATTAAAAGTAATATAGATAGCACAGCCACAGTTCTGTTACGTTCTCGCCTTGATCCTGCTGGATAAAATGTAATTTGAAATATTTTTACATTTTAGAATCAGAGCTGGCTGCTTGGTCGCTGTTGTTATTTCAAGCTTTCCACTAATGAGAAAGACAAAAAATACGACCTAATAAAGGAGACTTTTTAATTTGAAAGCAGAATTTATTATTCATTTTATTTATGAAGTAGAATAACACAGATGCGCATGTTTGGACAACCACGCTTGTTTCGTCCAGTTTAAACCATTTATTTTCTTGAAAGCCAACGCATTTTTTTGAAAATCGCGAAACATTAATTATCCACGAAAATTAATGACGATAAACAAAACGACTGTTGATGATATTTCATCTTAAGAAGAGATTCTTAAGATTTGCAATTTTCAAACTCAAGGTATATGAGATTTTTTTAAATTTAATTGGATTCAATGCGATTTCTTTGTAAAATAGATATCTTTGACATTTGTAAAGTGAGTTTTATTTTACAATAACAATAACTCTCGAATTTCCTCTTAAAATATTATGAAACACGATAGTATGTGTTTCATAATCATCAAACGCATACTATTATGTTTCATAATATTTGAAACGCATACTATGGTGATAAATATACATTTGTAGTAAATATGTATTTTACAGTTTCTGTCTGTATATTTTTTTTTTCAGACTTGTTTCAAATTTTATCGATATAATCGTGATAGTCGAGTGTCATAACTAGACTGCATTTGTATGCATTTATGGAAAATTTAAACGCGCAAAAAAACACAAAATGCACAATGTGCAAAAATAAAAAAAAAAAAGAAAATATTCAAAGCGAACTACTTACGATAAAACCAAATGGATGAAATAAATATTTACGTAGGTTTCAGTTCTTTAGCTGTGTTAAGAAAAATATGAAATTTCATAAAAATCCGCGGTCTACTCGTAACAAACATCAAGATGAAAGTTTGAAATTTCAAGATACATATTACATGTAATATATTCGTAAAATATATATCCTAACGCTTCTAACAGCCTGTGTATTTATACAGAATCTCGATCTAGTGCTTCCACCAAAGCGTAGATATTCCTCCAAGCCGCACACGTTACCCACAATCTGCCCAATTTTACGCCAGAACAACTTTCAAAATTAACGAAATAAAATTCAACGACGAACACACGCAACCTCATAAACAAAAACCAATCTGAAATTTGGAAAACGTTCGACTGGATCAACTAGGCGAGTATAATTTACGAGCAGACCGCGGTTCGCATCTAGAGGTGTTCGACCCCTCGATCGAGCCACATCTTGCTGGCACTGGCCGCACACGGGAGATGTTTATGTCCATTTGAATTCCAATTAATGGCACGTCGAGGACACTTTGGAACGCGTGACATATCGCGGCGCATTGTTCCGTCGCCGGCGTCGCCGAACAGAAATGCTGCTTCGACTCTGACCGTTCGAGGGGTTCCTGTGAGATCGATCGATAAAGAGATAGAGAGAGAAAAGATCGAAGAGAAATGGGGAACGTTGGAGAAACGTGGGATTCCCTTTTCATGAGGTCACAGTGATTCTTTTTTTTTTTTTTCTTTTCCCATTATTTCGCGTTCCCGTGAAAGCACGGGGCTCTTTCATCAAAGCGGCGAGATGCAATATTTTATGGATACCTGGGCTATCGTATGCCGCAACACGCCCGATATTCCGACCCTCCGGCTAACAACTAACTGGCAACTTTTTTAATTACGGTATTTGTTACTTGTCCTGGATTCGAGATCGTATCGCTCACCTACGGTATCGATGATAATCGAAAACTATTGTACGACTGTGAATTTGAAACTAAATAGTGGGTGAATAGTGACCAGATTTCGAAGACTGGTTGAACTCTAATAAATCCGAGTTCGACTATTTCAGTCGGACGATGGTTGGTTAAAAGCTCGTGTGATATTGGTTATAAAAAGGTTACAGGGGAGGAAAACAATAAGTTGCGTTTCTCATTTTTTTTTTTTTTACGGAGAAGCAGTTTGAAAATTGGATATATTTTTAATTCATTCCACGTTACCCAAATTGTCCCTTTTATTGTGGTCGTAAGGCAAAGCATGTATTTTTCCACGCTATAAATTTAAAAATATTGTTTGTCATAATGTCAAACCTACGATCACGCATTACATTTACATATTAGCCAAAATTCACACGGTTAATAAACCACTCTGCCAACGAAGGACTAATTACCGAAATCCAATTAATTTATCGGGAACCTAGAATGAAGTTCCGAAGTACGTTTAGCACATTTTGGAGAGAAAGCGAATTTTAAGTTACGTTGTTCCGCAAGTTTCAAACATCTATTCTTGTTTTCAATAAAGTAATTTCATTACATCCACTTCCGACAAAATATCTGTGTGTACTAAAACCATCGACAGAAATCGTAGAACCATACTCAACTTTAAATCAAAAATGTGCTATAGACTTTCGTTCGAGATTTTCATTCAATTTCAAGATATTTCAACTCCATCGACAAAAATTCCACGTTACCTATCAGCGTTCGAAAAAAGGAAAAAAGAAACGATAAAAAGAGCGGATCAAAATTCACGCTACTTTTACCATTCGTAAAATATCCGGGGACAAAAACGTAGCGCGGAGTATACGAGGACGGGTAAAAGTGTGCCAGGATGAAAAATTTCCGGCGTGGATTCCCGTCGTTGGGCGCCGGTGGAGCGCGTGCTCGCATCAGTCTCGCTTCGTGGCGGACAATTTAAGGCGGGCGATATTAAAAGGATATTAATGTCTGCTAATTAATTCAGCTTTTTTCCGGCGTCGATTCGCGCCACGGCAGTTCCTAACGCTGAAAATCGTCGCGACGCGTTTTCCTGTGATCGTGAAGCACGTGCACGCCAAGCTGAACAGGGAAATGTTGAAAGGAGACAAAGTGTTGGCGCGTATATAGAAGAAATTAGCCGCGACTCTCTGCGCGTTTTCTCCTCGGAAATTCGACGAAACGCGGCGTCGACGAGCGAACAAACCGTGCTGAAGCACTCTTCCTCGCCGAGTGGCACGAGCGACCACCAACTCTTTCGATCGTGGTCACTACGGTAATCGAGCGGAAGAGCCGTAGAGAAAAATTGTCGTCCGGTCGATTTTCCACGAGCATTTTGTTCGGAGAAATTTTATCATAGCGTTTCTATCGCCAGGCGTTCCCCTCTGGCATGGACTCGCATTTAGATTTGCATTTGCACTCGTATTCGCAGGAATCGATGCTTCGTTCTATGACCCTTCCTTGTGAGACGAATTATAATTGTCGTTGCGTTCATTTTCTGACGACGATTAAAAAAGGAAGGATTTTTATTTTTCCGCTTATGACAAAAAATTAGACGTATAAAATCTACAAGCTGCTATTACGCAGGTAGTATTTTAAGCTAATACACGATGAAAAAGAAATGAATTTCGATCTGACGAATTTTTTATGCTCTAACGATAAATTATCATTGTAAGAATGATTTGATATTAATGAGATTATATTGATAAAACTGAGTACTTCAAATATAGTTCTATAGTTTGAATCGCTGATAAACTAACTTTGTGGTTGATACGACGTGAAATAAGTAAATAAAGAAAAAGCTGGTAAGATAAGGTCCATGAAACTATAGGAGTTTTTATTTCTGTAATAATTTGCAAGATAAATGTCCTCTCTGAAACGTTGCACGGTTAGCCAATGTATAATTTAACGATTACCAATATTTGTATAACCGACAATACGAGCTTTTGTTTTCTGAACATTTCTGCGATCTATTGGAATGTAAGATAAATTCGTTCTGTTCTTATACGTATATATATATATTACGTATATTATTACAATATTATACAATATATTATACAATAAATATAAACACAGGCCGAATTTATGATTCAACCACAATTGTACTAATTGGGTTACAGTGTAATTTAATTACACTGTACTTTAATTACATAGTGATACAGTTACATTGTAATTGCTAATTGCTATGATCACGAGTTTAGTTAAAATACAATTTAACTGAATTCAGCTCAGAATTTTGAAGAAGTGAGATAAATGTCTATATTTGTAAATAATATCACGTTCGTCACCGATAGGATTTCTTTCTGTTTAACACCTTTAAATGGTTTTTTGCTCCTCTTATTACATCTTAATTCGTAACTCTGAGTCAGGTACGCGGTAACTTCAATTATGCATCGCATGAGAGATATGAATTATGAATTACAATCTAATGCGATACGACGTAACTGAATTACTTCGTGATTATAATTCAAGGAGTAATCCATTTGCAATTCTGTACAACTCGAGTTACAACCCAATATATTTTGATATCTACATACGTGATAAAATAACCAACATATCAATTACGAGTGAAAGGTGATGTGGCCATGAAATAAATAAGTTGAATATTAGAATAGTATTTGGCTCTGTATGCTTAGAGATTGAAGGGTAAATTTTGCATTTTGTATGATCTGTATAATTATAAATGCAGATGGAGCTCTTGCTACGTTGACTTTTTTTCTTTTTGCAACGATTGGTTAATAATTTGGTTAATTATATAAAATAACCAACATATCAATTACGAGTGAAAGGTGATGTGGCCATCGAATAAATAAGTTGAATATTAGAATAGTATTTGGCTCTGTATGCTTAGAGATTGAAGGGTAAATTTTGCATTTTGTATGATCTGTATAATTATAAATGCAGATGGAGCTCTTGCTACGTTGACTTTTTTTCTTTTTGCAACGATTGGTTAATAATTTGGTTAATTATATAAAATAACCAACATATCAATTACGAGTGAAAGGTGATGTGGCCATCGAATAAATAAGTTGAATATTAGAATAGTATTTGGCTCTGTATGCTTAGAGATTGAAAGGTAAATTTTGCATTTTATATGATCTGTATAATTATAAATGCATGTGGAGCTCCTGCTACGTTGATTTTTTTCTTTTTGCAACGATTGGTTAATAATTTGGTTAATTATATAAAATAACCAACATATCAACTACGAGTGAAAGGTGATGTGGCCATCGAATAAATAAGTTGAATATTAGAATAGTATTTGGCTCTGTATGCTTAGAGATTGAAGGGTAAATTTTGCATTTTGTATGATCTGTACAATTATAAATGCAGATGGAGCTCTTGCTACGTTGATTTTTTTTCTTTTTGCAACGATTGGTTTGCTTTTAATTGCTACGAGTGTTTTTATCGGATGTTTTCCACACGTCATTTGGCTTGCATTTTACATAATGGTGCCAGTAGCAGCGTGGGCGTGACCAAAATCAACGATTCAGCGGTTTCGTTTGTTTTTCGGGCAATCAGCCAGATACCCTGTAATCGATCTTATTAAAGAATCATTAATGAGAATTTTGTCGACAAGTGCCGCGATCGACAACTAATATTTGGGATGGCGATGCATTTTATGGAATATTTCAAGAGATCTGAGTAATGAAGGCTTGAAATAGAATAGATAACTTTTATACGCATATAATTTTCAAATTATTTAACAATGTTACGATACTCAACTATCATTATCATATTGATCAAATTTCAAACTACTATACAGTACGATAAAATTATAACAACTTCACGTTTCATGGGTTCTCCTTTATTTTTAATAACTTTAACTATTTTATTTTGCATATCTTTAATCAGATTTTGTCAGATTTTGTCACTTTCGTATCTCATACCTTTAGAAGAATTGGAAATCTCAAAGAAGCGTTATAGTTACGAGACACAGGCTGCAGTAGAATGAGAAAACGTTTGTGTATAATAAAAAACAACGATACGACACACTATAATAAGAAACAATTGGTACGAGAAATGGATTATAATACTCCTTCAACGATTCTTTTAAATAATACTCTGTCAAATTCATATAAATCACGACTTGATGGTCGGCCAAACGGCGGTCGGAAGTAAAATTAATTTCGCGGGCCAAATGATCCCGGACGACGTATGGGAATATTCTATTTACTTTCATGAGCGACACTAAGCGGCAGACAATACTAGTCGCGTCATGACGGCGTTTAACTCAGGCTTAACAGGGCTTTAACCCTTGCGCCTCCCTTTACCCGTGAGCCCTGAAAATGGTTGGCGCAGATATCCAAGTCGATCCACTGTTTCAATTCATTCGCACGTGACCATTACGTCGTTTCAACCCTCTTCTGTTTGCCCTGCTTTGCCTCCTTCTCGTTGCCCTAACAATGCGACACGGGCTGCCACGTTTCCACGTAAAATTCACCCTTGTCGCCGATCCGCGAACGCGACATCCGGTTATAACTTCCTATGCTGAATTTCGAGCGCGAACGCTGCGTAAAATGACGTAGTTCGTAAACGTTACCAACCTGCCTCGGTCGATCTCAAAATATCACGATCTCGACGATATTAGAGAGGGTGTTTTAGAGTTTTGAGCAAGATACGGGGAGGAATGAATTACAGTTTGTAGTCTATATACAGTTTAGTACTTCATATTACAAGTAAGTTGCGAATGTTTATAGATTTGTGGAAAATTTAACACGTTGACTGCTGGCGTGGTCATCGATGACCGACGTTACCGAATATTTCAGAGTGATTAGAACGAGATAAACCTGATGGATTAAAATTTTTTTAACAACGTGAGAATGACTTGAATATCATTGTCAGATAAAAAGCGCGCAGATGGAATATATCGTTTTGTAAAACTTAAATGTTATCGTACAGTATACTTCGATCTATCGCAGTTCCCATGATTAAATGTAAGTGTAAAATTCATGTGGCACAGTCAGCATGTGTGAAAATGGACAGAGTGTACATGATGTACAAAATTATATAAAACATCCAAAGTATAGCATATGTCGTATTTAATAGACGAAACAAATCTTTCTTTCGATTTCATTCCTCTATTTGTTTTCATTAAAATACGAATTTGAGCAAATATTCCTAGCATTGTTATGAGTATTGAGGTTTAAGACAGATATTATGCTGTAACATATGATATGTGCGATGAATTTGAACGACTCATATTTCATTAATCCTTAATTTTCTTTTCCATGCATGATTTTAATGTCTTAATGTTTACATATATAATATAAATATATCTTTTTTAAATTTTAATGAAATATGAATCGTTAAAATTCGGACAAGTCATCAGTTTTAAGGTAATAGAAATATTTAGCGGAAGAAAAGGTTCAGAAAATTTATATAACGAAGTCACAGTAGAAACATATCGTATACGTCAGACATTTATCCCGCCGCTATTTCCTCATTGTCAGAGTTAAATATTTGCCTCAGAGAATATAAAAAGTATGTAATAATAAAACAACAATTTTTGCTTTATTTCAGTTTGCAAATAGATTGGTATACTTAAACTTTTATAATAAGTAACGTAGAAGATATTTGCTTATTCCGTTTGTATTTATTTTTTAAATATTTAAACGTCGTGTTAATAAATATTGTATTGACCTTTTGAGTGAGTGATTATTTAAAAGACTTTTCTACATTATATTTTTATCTTCTTCCCTTCGTTTTATTTATTTATTCTTATTTCTTGCTCCCCTTCTGGTTTACTTTCCATTGAAATATCATCCATTTTGAATCCTACAAATTAACGTTGAACTTTCCTACATTTTCGTAAGGCTCTCCGAATGCTAAAATGCCTGCAGCAGCTTTTACGGAATATTATCCAAGTTGAAACTCGTAAAAAAGTTACGAGGAATATTTCAATGATTCATAACGTGAAATAACGAAGTTCTAACACTTTTGTTATAATACTTATTAGCATGCAACGCTCATACATTTTTAATATTTTAATTTATAACAATTGCATATGAAACTACCCTAACTTCCAACTTTAAAGTTTATACATATACATTAACGTAGCACTACTATTATTAACGTCTTCATTACCTTGACACCGTCAAAGATAAAAAAGAGTATACTATAAAGTATACTGTTATAAATACAAAAGTGTGCCAATACTTTTAGTAACCACCGTAACGCAGAATTAACGAACGACTTACTGAATTTTAAAACCATTAGGTTGTCCGAAAAGTTTCTTTCGTTTTATGAGGAAACAATAGACGCACAACGTTTTATCTTTAATATTATTACGTATAATCTATTTTGTTCTGTTGAGGAAAACACCACGACATTTCACACGCTTGGTTTCACGTTTGTACGAAGGTGCATTGTTGTAAAATACACGTTTGCGAAAGAAAGACAACCTAATACCACATTTAACCAACAATACTAATATCTGAAGCTATTGTACTATCTTGGACAGATTGTCTAAGAAATATCGGGTGAACCATAAACAATGTTGCGAGAAAGCCTAAGTGACGACAGGCCAAAAGGGTCTGGAAGGTTCGATGAACCGAGCGGCTCATCAATGTGTCGTCGCTGCTTCAGTCGAATAGTTGCGCGAAAAAAAGGTCTATGTGACCATGGCCGCGGATGGTTGCGGAACACGTACGTGGTGGGGCTATGAGAAAAGACAAATGGATGTTTAAGGGAGAAAGACGAATTAACAGTCAGTCGTGAGTTGAGAAGTCAGAGAGTGTGGTCAGCGTTGTCGAGGAAGGTGGTCCGCGTGAAAGAGAGCGTTGGAACCGTGGTGACGAGAGTTGTAAATTAACTATTTAGTTGTCTTAGTTATAGCACATTATTGTATTTAGTTCATGTTTCGACTGTTCGCGGAGAGACGCGATCGAGAGAAAGCACGTCAACGGGAGTCGTAAATTCCCGTTACGATTAGATAATCGACGCCACGAACTGATCGATCCCCTTATTTCTATTACGATAATAGGGGTGGTTTAATTGAGTTTACACTGAATTAACAGCATAGATTAAACTTTATTCAAACCACTTATTGACTAGAGATACACAAATTGACAAAGTACAGTTAAGTTACAGTGTGGAATGCGCGACGTTAGTTAGGTGATGACGGTTCAAAAAATGTGTAACGACTTTGTAAAGAAGATAGTTACGCTGTTGCATATGTACAAGTTAAGTGATTGATTTAAGGGTAGAGACCCGTTACAGGTGTGTGTTGACTATTCTAACGATGAAGAATAAGTGAAGTCTTAGTGACGATGCTGAGTCGGAGGAAAGCTAGTGATGGGTGTCTAGCGCACAGGACCATCGAATTTGTTGATGATAATTTTGGTTAGGAAAGTGAGGACAGTAGATATTGCTTGTAATTGGATACTGAGAAGGTTGGTGGACCAGGAATGGTCCTAGCTGCCGATAGAAAATTGCTAATGGGAAGCATCGTGAGAAAAACTAACTTTCCAGTGTCTTCTCGTAGTAAACAGTAAACTTTAGAAAACGCTTTAGTAAAAAGATCTTTGTTCGGTCTGCAGGACCTTAGCTAGAAAATTCCCGAGATTTGTGGTCGGTCCTTAAGACTATTGAAGGTACGCAATAAGGATGCGTAGACACCTGGATGCCATCTCGCCCGCGGTGAGTGACCTGGTTTGGGTAGAGAGTCGGCCGACGTAACAGCTCACGTTAAACAACTATTGTTTCCTGTTTAATCCATTCTAAATAAATGAAAAAAATCCTACACTACTATATGTGTAAAATTACGCATACGAAAAGTGCAAAATATCTTCCTCTTCCTCTGAAACTATTCTGCTTGTACGTTTTCACTCACCGATCATAGACAACATTCGATGAAGCTTGCCACCCGATTTCGGCGTTCCGTATTTCCTGTCGATCTTGGATCTCGATTCAGAGATTAACGCGGTCGCGCGCCGGATTATTCACCGCAGAGCACGAACCGCGGACATCGATATTTTTTCCCGCAAGAGATCGTTCGCAAGCCGACGACCGCGCGTTCTGATTACAGTTCGTCGTGTTCCAGGCAAGCCCTAATTACTATCCGGTCAGTAATTCGAACCTCCCATTCACCTAAAAGCTCATTGTACGCGCGTTAAAGCGGATACGAAAACTGATTACAGATATACCAGCCTGCTGAGAAATTCTTGCGCGATCGATCGATAGATTTTAGGCCCCGATTCGGAATAGTAGATCGTATCGTTTTCAACGGTGAAAACGACCGGCCAAACCGGAAATAGCTGGGTGACTGGGTTGGGATAAACGCTGTCCCGATTATGATCGTCATGCACGGTTATTCACTGTATGCTGGCGATCGAATATCTGGATTTAGAGTACAGTGAAAATTGGCAGATAGAGTTTCAGGCGAATGACTGGCTTGAATGGTGTCCAATGTGTTCGTAAAAATGGTGATTATTTCGTCGAATAATTTTCCCTTATATTGAAGTTTTACGAATTTTATCTAACTATATAATAGTACTGAGTTGGGTGGAAAAATAAGTGCGTTATAGGATCTGCTTAATGCCTATTTTTCGTAATGATTTGTGCATTAACCGGTTTATACATTGCGAGTCACACGACTGAAGCGATTCATGTCACTTTTTCAATTGAAGTTAGAAGAAAATATGATTGGAAAAAATTAGAGGTTCGAGGAGAACTATATTTTCACGACCACGTTTATTTTGCAAGTGCAATTACTTGCATTATTCTTTTTAATGTAAAAATGTAAGTATGTAAAGTAAAAATGCTTGAACGTAGAATAAAAATTAAATTTTTATAATAAAAATTCTGTAAAAATTAAATTTCTATTCTACAGAAAAAGCATTAAAGTAACATGGTCCAAAATTGATTGATTTAGACGATGCTTCAACTTTTCTTTTGTAAAATAGCGTAACCTGATGCTGAGGAATTGTTTCACATAACCATAAATAATAGAGATACTAAGGTATTCCTATTTAAATGCTCGGCTCTGTATTATACATAAATGACCATAATTAAAGAGGTATAACGAAAACAAGTAACTGTATACGAACATCATCTTATCTTAAAACTTTAATAATGAAGCATAATGAACATCCTAACCAAAATTTACATTGTCCGTTAAGAACAGTACTTAACATCTTACGTCAAATAATCATATTGCAATGTATAATATAAACGTTAAACACGCTTCAGCGCTCGTAAAAAATTCATACGTAAAATTTTCCAGTAAATACGTTACATCGTATTTAATAATTGTTATCTATGAACCATTCAGTGTAATATTTAGTGAAAAATGTTTCGTCGATCAAGTGCTGATAAAAGTCCATATTAATTTTGATAAAAATACCTGCATATTATCAGTAAACAACTTTTAGTCATTTTGCACGATATGCGATTAAAGGAATAAAAACTAACGCGATAAACTTAATTTTACTACTTTTGCATTCATCGAATATATTCACGAAAGAAGAGAGAATGACATTTATAATTTTACAGTATTAATTATCACGAAATGCAATATTAATAATCACTCGGATAAAGCAATGATTCTTCTAAAATCTGAGAGTTGTGATTTTTATAAGTTTGGTGATTTCAGCATTAACCATTGCGGACAGCGATAATTACTCAAGAGACAAAACGCCTGACGCAAAAAAAGTTAATCATTAACCAAAAGCTCAGTTATTCCATCCTCCATGTTTCTCCGACTTCAACCGAGCGTTGATTAAACAGTCTCGCTGATATAAGGCAGGCGACAAAAGCGGAACGTGTTTTTACGCGAGGAAGTTGCAGGCTTTAAAGCGCGTAATAACAGAAGCGGAACAGTAATAAGCTCGGTTGTCCGCGCGCCTGTTGTTTCATGGTGTTCAGATGAACGCCATGCGACACCTGCTGCCTCTGCTCGTCTTTATCGCATGGCAACGGCTTGCCAAGATCGATTATGTCCTCCGTGCGAGATATTTGCGCGAAAACACTTCATACTTTGAGGATAAATTGAGCTCTCTCTCTTTCTCTCAACTAAATAAACTTTTTGATGTACAAAGAGCATTTAGGTGCAAATTGCAGTTAAGTAAATGAATACATTATAGCAAGTATAATGTGTTAGAAAATTCTTTATGCAGATTTTTAGTAGTTATACACGTTATCGGTGGTGGTTATATACTATCGACATTAAAAATAGTTTAAAAATAGTATAATTTTCTAAGGATAATCTGAGACGAAAATAAGCAATATTTCTTTGATAATTTTTATTCTTTATGGTATGTAATTGAGACGATGACGAGTAATAGAAGTTCGATTAAGTTCAATATTGGCATTTTTTGCGTTTAGCGAGTGCTGTTAATAACAAATTTTCGGAAGAAGATAGATGTAGCTAAAAGTCATAAAAATCATTAAGAAAATATCTACAGAATAAAATGTCATTAGGGAATTGTTTACAAGAAGATCGAAGTACACCATCATCAGATTATTTAGAAATAGATTATTTTAAAAAAAATGTCAGAAGAGTATTAAATACAAATGTACAATATCATTGAAAATCTACAAAATAAATTCCCAACATCGAAAAATGAAAAAATTCTTGGAGAACGTTAACACTTTCAGTTTTTTCGTAAGAGCGCGGATATTTTTTTTTTTTTTTTTATAAGTAAACATCCTTGTAATAAAAATATGTTATCCAATAACAAACGAAAGAGAAATGAACAAAGAGAAAATCTGAGATTGAAAAAAAAGAAACATCCTATAGAAGAAAATTTTTTACTTTAAAGTCAGTCCTACGAATTAATTAACAAACTTGTTTCTTCTCATACCTTGAAAGACAAAGTATCTCTGACTCCTCTGAAGCACAAAGTTTAACCACCAATAAAGTCTCAACAATCCGCGCAAAAAGAAAACTTTCTTCGGCAACTTCTTTTCGTCACGAACCTCTTTTCCACTTAGCAATGGCGTTTTTACTATTTTCGCGAAATCACTGGGACGACGATGCGACTCTGTTTGTCTTGGTAAATAGGACACGAAAAATGAATGCAGGAAAAAGCGAGAACATTGTCTTAAGCGAGCCGGCGTGACACGAAGGATTAGATTTATATGTCCCCGTGGTTGGCTTCGTTATGAAACGTATTTTCATTACGTAACTCGCGTATCCGCTTTCTCGTTAAAAAACAGCGCCGGTTCTCAAGGATGACCTTTCTAATCCCGCGCTTCACCGGTGGGAAAAACACGCGAAAGCTTTTTCGTTTTATGTCACCGTTGGTTCTTGTTGGGACGCGAGTAATAATTATTCCTCCGACCAGTTTTTGGTCACCATTTAAACGTTAAATGAAAAGGAAACTTTCGCTTTAATAAGTTCCATAGAGCGCGTCGTTAATTTGCCAAAGAAACTTCGTTGCGTTTTCCTTTCGCAAATTATACATACCAAATAAATCGTACAAATTGGATATATTTTGACAAATCGAAATAAATAATTGTTTGTCGAATATATGCATTTGAATTATAACCGAATAAATGGAGAGCAAGTTTGACTATCAAGAAACTAAATATGAACAGCGTTAAAATAATCTCGAAGTGACAGTAGCAATGGTAAATACAGATCAGACAGAATCTCTTTTCTGTTATTGATCATTGCCAGTATAATAGGACGATGATATCGTAAAATAAAATAGGAAGAAATATATTAATCTAATTTTAAAAAAAAGAAGGTACAGCTAGTTTGATATAAATATTATAAATAAAAACATAACTTCACTCACAATTCTATGCATGATCGCATTATTCGCTTCGACAAGTTGATGTGAATAATTGTTTGTTGAATCTTTGTATTGAAACAGTAATTGGATAGACAGAAGAGAAACTCAACTACCGGGAAACTTGGCGTGAACAGTACCAAGTAAGACGTTCTTATAGAGTGGCAGTGGAAACGATGGATGTTGGTGAGACGGACTTGTCATTTCCGATATTGTGGAAAAACGAGGTTCTAAAATGGTTAACAAGCAAATAAAGTTATAAATAAACGGAACATAAATATTTCATAATGTAATAATTACGAGAATACGAGACAACTTTCATTCTCAATTTCACACAATTACTGTGGCCACTGTACATTTATAATTATCCACAAGTTTTTAAATCTCAAAGGAAGATATGTAGCTTTCTGTGTTTTATTTGACATAATAAATTATTCTGCAGCGGTTATTTTTAACATATAACAAAGATGTATTTAAGAGAAATATTGGAAGACAGAAACGTTGGTATTATCAATATAACGAGTCAGTAGAACAAGTTCTGAATCGACAGACTGCTCTTTAATCGTTTCGATATTTATGTTATTTTTCTGTTAAACGTAATCTCAGTATGATTGTCATTATTTATCAACAACATTCATAATAATATATCCCACACCATGTATACCAAACTCTCCTAAAAAATCCAGATTTAATATCATCCCACATCTAATCAACAATTCAAATCTGTCCACCTTTTCCTCTGAAAACTTGCATTCTCAGTTAGAACCAAAATTTGGTCCCTCGGTACAGAACAAACCGCAATCTGCTTTAAGGCCATGCTCGAGCAGGATTCAACATTGGTCAAGACGAAAACGAAAAGATGTTTAATCTGACGGGAAAATTTGCCAGCGGAGCGGTCCCGCCGTCTATCGCGTTTGTTCTTCGCAGACGATGCGACAACGAGACGCAATGAGACAAAAGTCTCGGGACAAAAATTCTCAAGACCTCTCGCTCGCCTAATATTCCATCCTTAAGACGGCTAGTTGCACCGGCTTCTGGCAAGATTACGAAGAGAATGAGGCATTTTGCGATTGCCCCAGGGACGATTACCAAGACACGGAGCGCTGCTAATCAGTCCTCCACCCTTGTGTTATTACGGCTCATCCGGGATCGTCGAGTCGTTTTCGGGACGCGAGTTTCCTTCAGTGACACAGCCGTTTAATTCGAACCGGGGAATTATCGTACTAGCTTAGCAGTTAATCGGAGCCACGCGGTATTAGCCCATTGAATGGCGCGGTCGTTAGCCTGGCATGTCGATTATCGACACCGTTACTAATGCTATTATTGGCCTCTTACCTCGTCGAGCATCCTCTGGGGGGCGAGTCCTCGCCGCGCAGAGGCGTCGCGCCATGTTTCAATTGAATTCGCGGCCGTCTCGTCAAACACGATGACAGTGCAATCAATAATAATCGTTGCTGCTTAGTAGTTTATATACCAGGGACTGACGTTAGCAAAGTTGAAGCATTTCGAGAAAGATTTGTATTTAGGATTTATTGGGATTTACGATGCTTTAATTTAAGATTCGTTTCAACGAACACGTTGAAAATATGGCCCTGAGTCCGACTCTCTATACGCGTGGTCGTCTCGACGTCTTTGACCAGGAAGAAGGAAGCGTAGGCGGTCGCAGGTAGCTGTTGTTAGTCGGCTAGGGAGAAATGAGAGGGAGTGAATAAAATTGGGCAAATATTTCGGCGATGACTCACTCTCTGTACCTTCAAGCATTCGCATAACTATTAAATAATTACCAGCGCGTACAAAATGTTTCTTAAGATTCTAAATATTTAAGTATAGGTTTTTTAAGAATTTGATGATTTATATTGAAGATTGTTCGAAAACTTTTAACGTTTACGTTTAGATTGTTTAAAATTGTTTTATAGTGTTAAGGATTTTAATGTTGTTAAAGATACGTCAAAAGAGAAAATGTGTTACCGTGGAAAATAATTTAGCGATAGAATTTATACAGATTGTTAGGTGTATCTGTAAATTTGATTGTCTTTTATCACAATGTTGTGTTATGTTGTGACATATTATAAATAGTCTACAACAACCTGAAGAATAAAAAGACGATGTTATAAGAACTGGAAAACCCTAACGATTCTAAGGATTCTCAGGAGTTTCGAACGTTCACACACCTCAAAGAGTATCGTCAGCTTTATCGACCAGTGGAATTCTTAGAACTCGAGAAGTCACTGAACCTCTAAGATTCTTCAGCTGTAGGACACTTGCAACTAGGATGCCTCGAAATGTTGCCGAAGTCTCCCAATTCTTCATAATCTTCGACTTACGATACCAACGGAACCTTCGCACTCTTTAAGATGCTTCAATATCCTTAGATCCTTGAAACTTCCACGACATCCATCGCGGTTTTAAAATTTTCTTGAAATTTTTCTACAAATAATAAATAAGTTTGTTGCGAAGAATGTTAACGACAAACGATGACAAATATACCTGTTGAGCATTTTGGATCTTAATCGCCGATATAAATGTATAGGAACACTTAGATTACACTTAGAATTGATATCAAAATAGTTTCAGATTTATTTGATACGTGATTTACGAGATATTCGTCGATACACATTTGAACGCATCTCTACGCTCTCTTTGTCTCACCATCTTCTTTATCACACTACCGACGAAACAGTTGCATTCTTCTGTCTTACGAGACGCTGTGCACGCACATACTCCTGCACATTCATACTCATATATGTGTATCACTACTACGTGGCTAATCTAACGCAGCACACAAAATTATACATATCTCAATAATACCATTAAAATAAATTAACGCGTAAATAAATATGATCAAAGATTCAAGCGACTCTTACAACAGTTTTTCGACTTATACTCGACTCTAACAAGTCTCGATATTATTCCAATCAATCTGTCGGTTGACCCCAGTTGGCTGTGCAATTTTGTAAAATTAAAAGTATTTATTATAATATCGTAATAAACTATCGCTTAATCCTTAATGGGTGAATTACACGAAACAATGAAAATCTTACAAAACTATTTATAATATCACGAAAGCTTCTTAAATCGAGTTAAAATTCCGACACATAGTCTCGCATCGATTATTTTCGCGGAAGTTGGTGTACAATAGTTTCAGAAGACACTCGTGAAAGATTAAAACTCATTGGGACTTTCCTATCGTTTAATAAATTCGGCACGCGAAGCAAATAGAATATCGATCTTCGGCAACGCGTGCAAACGCGGTGTCGAAGTTTCCCAACGGCGACTATTAACGAGCGAGCAGAAATAGCGGCGGAAACCAATATACGGTGGGAAGTTTACGATAGCCGGCTACCGAACCGGCGAATTCGTCGATCACGAACTCGCGCCAATAAAACAGTTCACGCCACGAACGTTATGATCATCGTTCCACTCGACACGCGTTATTCCACGCGCACACTGCAGTTTCTGTATCTGTTCGCTTTTATTGTTACAACCTACGCGTGGTTTCCGCGACTCCAACCTATTATTCAATCGATAATTCAATTTCCCCTGTTACGGATGCTTTTTATTTTGCTTTAGAAAGCCGCAGACCTATGGTCTATCTATAGCGTTCGAATGCCATGTGTAAAAACTTGTGAAAAGGTTCAAATATTCCAGGAAATTTTATTTTAATTTCATTGTTCCTTCTACTTTTCTTTTTATTTTCTTATTTTATAGTTTAATGAATGTGATTAGTATCGTGACTGATACGATACATAAAATAAGACAATGTAATATTATCGTTTTCAATGCTAAAGAACATAACAGAATATCTGATTTGTTTGAAGGTTGCTATTTCAGTCTGTGTGACCTGAATCTCGTAAAATATTAAATCTAGTTAGCCATCCACATACTCTAATCTGTATGTTCGTGTTAGTGGCTGAATAAGTCAATAATTAGCGTGTATATTCATTTCATAGTGTATATAGAAGTCGATGATGTTAAAATTATAGTATGCGTTCCAATCCTCTCTTCCTTTTAATCGAGTCACAGCTTATTGTTTAAATTATAATTAGTCAATCCTAATCGTGTACTTGACGCTTCAACCAAACATTTGTATCGTGTATTTTGTATATACATATAACTGTAGATATAGGCAACGTTTTCCCTAAATATCATTATACTTTAAACGATTATCAGATCAAAATAATTATTATTGAATAGGGAATTTTTATTTAATTTTCTTTCAAAGAAAATTATTTAGATTATGACAAATCCTATATCAATATATTATACAAGTAAAAAATTAGTAAATATAGTAACTGACAGTGGATCTAAACGAATATAAATTAAATATTTTTTTAGAACAAAATAAATCCTATGCGTTTGGTATGAAATATATAAAAAAGATAGGATGCTGGCGTAAAACTTGGAATATTCTGGAAATCAAACTACAGACCAAGCAATCCGGTTCATTGTGACTGCGAGCAACAAGGTGAACGACCAAACGAGTAAAAAACGAGAGAAAAGTCAACGTCGATATAAGATCGTTTCGCGAGAACGTTCGCGCAGAAAATGTTGTTTCACGAGGACGTTTCGCAAGGAAATTCTGCTTGACGCAAACTTTTAGAGGGGAATTTCTCTTGAACGTAAACCTCTCGCGGAAGGTTCGCTCGCAAGAAATTTCACTCGACGCGAATCTTCGCGGGCAAATTTCGCTGTCCGTAAATCGTCGCGAGAAAATTTCGTTGCTGGTGATCCATCGCGAAGAAAATTCTACTTAACGGTGTTCCTTGATAGAAAATGTCGTTTAGCGTTGTTGTTTAAAAGGAAATTTTACGTAACTTCAGCTTTCATGGAAAAATCCTATTTGCCGTTACTTTTCGTCAGACACTTCTATTCGAAATTATTTTACACGACGAAAATTCTGTTTGACGACAATCTCTGCAAAGTAATTTTATTTATCGCTATCTTCGTTCAAACAATTTTATTAAATTGATTTTTACAAAATTCTTTTTTAAAGATTCAGCTACGGGCGATCCATCACTGAGAACATTCTACTTAGTAGTGTTCCCTGATAGAAAATGTCATTCAACGTTGTTGTTGTTTAAAAGGAAGTTTTACGTGGAAAAATTGTAATTCTCGTAGAAAGATTCTACGTCATTTATATCGTTTACGTGTTCTGTTAAAAATTCTGTTTGAAATTATTTTTTTTATCACAAAAATCCAATCTAATGCTAGTTTATAATAACAAAATTTTATAATCCGCCTTCAAAAATTCTAGTAGATTGATTTTCGTTTCTATATTATTATATGAATTAGTATTATATCTTACTATATAATACAATACATAGTTATGATATATTATTACACAAACTACTATTTTAGTTATTTTCTAGCAAAATAAATTTGTACTACACGACAAACAAGCAAATATCCAATTTTTTTGCGGTCACCTAAAGCAAATAAGTACACAGGTAATATTATTTTTGGTGGAAAAATCCTGCTCAACTCACGCAACTTACCAATCTCACCGAAGAAAATTACACCGGCACAGTGTTGTACACAAAAAAATTCCCCAAAATAAATTTGTACTATACCACAAACAAACAAATATCCAATTTTTTTACGATCAACTAAAACAAATAAGTACACACATAACATTATTTTTGGTGGAGAAATCCCGCTCAACTCACGCAACTTACCAATTTCACCCAAAGAAAATTACACCGGCACAGTGTTGTACGCAAAAAGATTCCCCACTTTCGTAGAAGCATCCTACGAGAAAGATAAACAAACTTCATGCTTACCAGGAAAAATCCTATTTTAACATTATCCTTGGCAACAAATTCTCCGTTTCTCTCACTGTTCATCAGAAATTCCACTTAACTCCATTCTTCGCTAGAAATTCCACTCGACGTCCATATTTCGCCCGAAAATTTACTTAGCTGGAACCGCGCTGTCGCGAGAGAAATTTCTTAGTTCGCGACTCTTCGCCGGTAAACAATTCCTCTCTTTCCCTTTCTCTCTCCTTTTCTGCTTGGAAACACTCGGAGCGAAGATTCACTTGGCGGCAGCCATAGAGGATTTTCGGGCCCGGGGTCGTTGTCTTCCTTAACAAGACGTCCTCTCTCCTTTAAAGCCGAGGCAACGAGGCTTACCGCAGATAGAATCAGGCGGCAGTCGATGCCATGGACCATCGCGCGTCTCTCTGGCTTCGTCGTCTATTTCGACGTTAGTTTCCGGCAGTCACGATGGCATTTCCGTCTCAAAGTACACGCCACGAGAAACCACAGACCTCCCGTATGAGGCGGCAGACAGGATTGTTCGCATACCGAAGCTGACATGCCGTATGCGTTCATCCGTACGGCATCCACGTGGATCGTTGATCGTTGGATTCTCACGCTCGTAGATGCTCTGCGTATATTGGTTTGCAGATAAAAATAAGTGGGCAGGTAATACGAATAGGGTTTCGTTCTATACAGCGACGGACAACAGCAAGTTTGAATGTAAGTGGTACAAGAAATAACATAATTTCATAAAATAGAATTATATTTGATAGGAGCAATGAACAGATACGATATACGCTACAGAATGGCTGACTGTCGACAATATGATAATATTTACACAAATATCACATGTATGTGCCTATATACGCAGATAGATTACTTAGCAAACTTAAACTTTCTTTCGTTCATTGCTGTACGTCTCGTTTACACAAAAATGTAAATATTAATTTCAACTATTTATTAACTAATATATATAAAGATATATAAAGAATAAGACTTAAGAATATAAAACTAGTACAAGTTGTACTATTTCCACTACCTATCCACTTACTTTTATCCTCGACTGTATTATCCTTAACCGATGATCACGTTGTGCGACGATTAAATGGAGCAAAAAGAAATGATGGTGAGTGGAGAAAATTTCTGTCGATCGTATCTGTTCATGCCAATGTTCAGGTAGTATTGGAACTATTCCATTTACATTTCATGCTTCTCATTTTAAAGAAACAAATGACAATAGAATTGCGATGGTCGCGTTTGACAATAATTTGAGAAATACGGAATATGAGTAGGAAAATAGTTTCGCCAGCTAATTCACTGATTTACGCAGCTATTGGCGAATTTCTAATGTAATAAATGTTATCTACAGATCGCATCATTGATCACTTTTTTCTCAATCAAATTCATGATATATTTACAAATCGTAACTATCGTAATTTGTGTCGTTAATGTAATATGATGTCCGAGACAATTTTAATTACTCAATTACCCAATTTAATTTTAATTGCCCAATTAAAACGTTATTACATCATACTTCAGGCAGGAGCTACAGAATTCCAAAATATTTATGTTTTAATTATCTGTTACTAATTAATCGAGAATTTTCTAGAAAATTTAATATGAATTTGTCTTAATACTTAAAACTTGGAATAAGCTAATTAAAAATATTGGGGCGCTCCACTAGTCTCAAGTACGCTAGTTTCGAAATTAATTGAATTACTTAAGGCAGTGTTTATGATCAAAAAATTCTCAGAAAAATAAAGTAATTACACGTAATTAAAAAAAAAATGTATAGGATATCGTGACTTTAATAATGATATGAAGAAAGATACTTCTTTATCGCGATACTCGTGTACGTTCGAGGACGTAATAACGAAAACAAAGCACTGGGATCGAATTATCACATTCGAGTACCTGTGATTATTCAATTACCGACCAACAGCGATCTCGAAGCATCGTACAAATCCTTGGAGACACTTCGCGAGTCAATTCGCAACTGGGAGAACAATAAAACCGGTTGTGCCATTTCGTGGTCCATTAATTCCACTGTTTTGATCGTTGTGTCCCTTCGTTCCTTTTATTTTCTTATTAAACGAATATTTGCATACCGCCCGCTCCATTTCGTTCTTCGTTAAATAAACGCTAGGATAATTTCTTGACAATAAGTAAGCAACGATAGCTCTAATTAACAGCTATTTGTACAGTATCGAATAGAACTTTGAGAATAATTTCAAATGAAATTTTTATATTCGTCTGATCATAATCCTCTTCTCTAATCAACAGCAATTTGTACACTATCGAATAGAACTTTGAGAATAATTTCAAATGAAATTTTTATATTCGTCTGATCATAAACCGAACGAGGAGAATTTAAGTAAGAAAAGTAAAATGTGAGTTCAATTTCTGCGTTGTCCTTGTTTTGTGATTTCCAAATCTCTCGGAAGTTAGCTTTCGAATCTTAAAAAATAGCCAATAATATGCGTTTTAGAAGAGTAGCGAGGAAAGGAAGGAAAAATGAAATATGAAAAAAGGAAACAAGGAAAGTTGGAAAAAGTAGAAAGTGTCAAATAGAAAATAAGGAGAAAATTGGAGAAGGAAAAAGATGAAAAAGAGGGAATGCGAATGTGAAAGAAGTATAAAGTAGAAAACTTTAGAAGAAAAGAAGAAAAAGATAAGATAGAGAGGAAGCAATTCGAAGAAATCCAGCGAGTATTTTCGAACTGAAAACATGGCAGCACATTCTATAACCTATTTCGAAATGAAATTCCACAGATGCTTTGTTTCTTCCACTAATTTATCTATTGCTGCGTCGTTGTTGCTTTGGTCAGACTCGATCGCTTGACAAACGCTTGCTTTTAGCGTAATTTCCTCGGCAACAGACTGCTGATAATGGAACAAGCTATAGAACTGCTGGGGTTTCTGCGAAACATCTAACTAAACAGGTAAAACGGCAAAGACCGCCGACAGAAGACAAAATATATTACTAGATGATAATGTATCCTTAAAAATATTGTACGTTTTAAACGAATTTGATAAGTAAACAGGGAATATATAACAGCATAACTAATACGGAAAAATCTTTTAAATCATTAATGCATTAATGCATAATAGATGAATACACAGGTCAACAAAAAAGAATGTAATAATAACAACATCTAATTAGAGCCTTTTACCACCAATTAACATTGTTAGATAGTTCAATAATAATTAGAAATAAAACTGACCAAAGCCTCGCAATATTTTCTGAAACATCTTATTAATAGACCTTTGGTTTCTTCTTCTGAATTCAATAACATAGGTTTGAAAGATTTTTTGAAAAAGTAAGAATTTCTCAATGGTCATATACATATGTAAGATATGTACATATTGGAAAGTTTATATGTATGTTTTAATGTGCGTGTAAGTATATACATATTTATCATATTGCACAACACAACGACTTAATCTTCTCGTCCCTTTCCTTTTACAATTCTAATTATTTAATTTTCTCAGAACTTGCTCAAGGTTAATTAAAATTTGCCTCACGTATTTATATTACGTATACAGTGGCGGACGAAAGAAAGTTTATAAGACAAGAAATATGAAAAGACACTATAATTTTAATTAACGAAATGAATTTATATTTAATAAAACAATGAAGAAAAATATGTACTACAGAATAGATGACTATCATTAATGTGGTAACAATTTTTTAGCACGAAAGTTGCTAAAATTTATAATGTAACAATTTTAAACTTTCTGTTGTGCTCCGCTGTATATGTTCCATGCCATAAACTCTCTCTCTCTCTCTTTCTCTTTCTCTCCTCCTTTTCCTTTCTCCCGTTTTCTCTTTCTACTAATTTAAATAAATTTTGTAGACATTCCCAGAATCATGTCTCGCGTCGTAACTTCAAACACGTTCGTGAAATGCCTTGGAAATTCGCGCGAGCACACTAACATGAAATTTTCAATTCTACTAATTTGTTGCTGAAAAGCAATTAGTTGGCCGAAATCAGACGAAAGCCATTGAATCGGTCACGTGTCGCCGCATAGACATCATCGGCTTAGTTGCGCGTGTCACTAAAGCCTGCGAACATTCACAATTGACGTCATACGGCTTTCTGTGAACCGTGGTCGACATCCATGTTGACAACGCGTCGTTAATTAGCCACCCTTATAATCATTACACCGATCGATTCGCGTTTCAGAGCGTATTGAACCGCAAAAGGTGATCGTGAATCCCCCACCGCAACCTTCGTGTAATTAATTTCAACGAATTTCGCGCACCGATATCATCATTAGTTGAATGGCAACAATTTTTGCAATTGCCCTGTTGCTGCTACTCCAGCATACTCGAGGTTTTGGAAATTAAGAGATTAGAATCTCGTAAATATTTACAAAATTACCATTTAATTAATGGCGATGTTTGTCAGATTTCTTTGTTAATTAAAAGATTCAAATTTCTAAACTTAAATGACTTACTTATTTACTTATTTAGATCTTTTTAGTTACATCGACTCATTTGAGTCGTTAGCAAGCACGTTACTCTACATAACTCTAAATTTCTTATGTGTAAAATTAAAATCACGTATCGCAAACATACGAAGTTATTCTATGATAGTTTTATCAGATTTATTTGAGATTCTCGCGTGACAAATTAAATAAAAATTGATGTGAGAATTCTCGTGTGACAAATTATATAAAGTCATCGCATAATGCTAATCCGTACATCTTTTCGCAACAAATTACAAAAATTAAATGTCAAAACCATCGTAGTATGCGCAAATTCTGGCCAAAGTATTATTTGGATTACCGTCTCGGCGTGTAAAAAAATGTCCACAAAAATGCTGCTTTTGAAAGTATAAAAAGCAATCCCCGGGAAATCTGTTGGATCGGTTTCCTCTGACCGTACAAACCTAACACCACCTCTTTTGCCTTAATCACCGATCTATGAAACGGTCCATCACGTTCTCCAACGAGCGTACGACGAGATTCCGCGCTGTCCGCGTTCCACACGGAAATAAAACGCGACACTCACGGCTAGGCGGTTCGAAACGCGATCATAAAGGATTAACTACAGAGTCGCGGCTGCTTAATTGCTCGTGAAATGACAGCAACCGCGGAAAACTGAGTCACGTTGCGTGCATCGAATAAAAAATAAAAGTTTATCGGAAATGGTAAACTGATTAGCCTCGAAGAGCAAGCATGCTCGCGTTGTTCTGCAAATGAACGTCGACGCTTCAAACACGCTCCTGCGATCAGCCTAGCTCGGTTGAGTTGACTGGCTAACTCGCACGACAAAGGGTAAGGACATTTGCGAGACGCTGACGCTAGGAAAAACGATCGTATAATTAGTAGGAATAATTTACAATTGAGAACAAAAATCAATGAACAGCTTGTTTATGAGAGAATTTAAATATTAATTTCAATTATTTGCTAAATAATTTACGTATTATAAGGCTATATAGTAAATAAGACTTAAGTATGATACTATTAGGTTGTCCGAAAAGTTTCTTTCGTTTCATAAGGTGATAATAGATGAACAACAATTTCTGTTTTATATTATTTTATTGAATTAGGTGCGATCCATTTCATTCTATTTCTATTATTATGCTCGTGCATAATTCAATAAACCAATATAAACAACATTGCGCGTCTATTATTTCCTTATAAAACGAAAGAAACTTTCCGGACAAACTAATACATGTTCACTTATTTTTGTCCTCGACTGTATATTTGATGTTTGACAGAATTGCATGGGAGGATCGAGTGGTAAAATTAATTTGTTGTATAAAATTAGTAATTTTAACAATATTGATCAAATTATTGAGGATACAACCATTGATATGATTGAGAAATAAACCCAAATTGTATACAAATATTGGTATTATAGTTTCAAATACACTGTAACATTAGACCTAGAGTTTCTAAACACTATCTTTGTCTTGTTATTGTATATTTCAAAAATATTTCAGTAAATACAATTTATTTTTTATTAATATATAATACACTGTATATAATATATTTTAACTTGGAAGAAATATTTTTGCGACATACTATTTATAAACTTCACTGTAATCTTATTTTAATTTCGCTTTACTTCTCTAAAAATACATAAATTTATAGCAATTAAGATTAAAACAAATTTTAAAAAATTTTAAATTTATGAAAAATAACTACAGATGTCCCCGTACAGAGCGAAATATTAAATAGTAGGTAGAAAAAGAAAAGAAATTATTATATCCAAGAGATTGAGTATTGGCAGGTTCAACAGATTAAAAGTCGTATAATATGCAAATATTAAAGTTACTCACTGCTTGAAGAGAGAAGAATGACAGCTGAAAGTCTATAATCCCGTGTACAACATTTTTCGATATCGAGATCGGTTTAATATTCCTCCGGGCTGTTATTAATTGCATTTATTAATTCACTCTTATTAAAAAAAAAAAGCAGAATGTTTAACATGTTTATGGGACATAAAAAGTGCAGCGACCAAACTCCAGTAACCAAATTACCAAATTTGTTGCGCTGCGACTTATGACGGAGTAACTATAATTTCTATGCTTATCGTTGAACGATAATAGTCGCAAGTGAAGCGAAAGTGAACATCGAGATCGCATGATCCGCAGAAACGAGCCGCGTGATTTTCAACGCGGACATTATCGGCGCAAGAAACGGGACAGGAAGAAGCCACCATAGGACGGCGATGTTCACGTTACTCGTTGAAACGCGCCGTTCTTTTATAACGCGCCACCGGGCATACACGTGCACGGCGCTCGTTAACGCGACCATCAGTTTCACGCAGCGCGCTGCAAAAAAGCAGGACGACAACGCAAAACGTGGCCGACTCTCGGCTGTTGACTTTTCCGGGCCCCTCTTTTTCGCTCCCACCACCGATCCACCCCAGCCGGTTGTCCGTTCTTTTATTTCTGATTTTTCAATTTCTATCCCTTTCGCATTACGCTCTCACCCGTATCCGCGGTTACGAACCACTCGATCCTTTCATGGCGAACGATTGTTCCACTTCCCGAAAGCGATTCCCTCAGCAAACAGAAAGACCGTTTAATATCTGCTTCCGCGAAACAGAACGGATGAATGCGAGTGGACTTTTGATTGCAGCTGCGAAAGATTTTCGAAAGATCCTGGGATTCTGGCGAGTCTGCTGGATTCCGCTATGAATTGCAATAGGAATTTGTTCGATATGTATGAAGTAGTATGCTATGATACTGCAAGAATGGGAATTTAGGGCGATTTCTTGCGGGCGGTTGAGTTTTCAGTGTTGAATATACAGTGAAAGTATTTCGACAGTTATTATAGAAGCTTTTTATGTGTATATTGTGTGTATTATATGTATAAAACATATTGAAATTTATATTGGTAGAATATAATTGTAAAACAATGTGGAAATGTATATTGAAGTAAGAGAACATTTACTGCGTACATATATTTAGTAAGAAAATAGTATGAATAGCCATCTCAAACGTACAATATACGTATAATATTTCAGAATCGATTTGAAAAATTATCAATCTATTTATCGTCTTTAAATAAAACGTAAGAAACGCAAATAAAAAAATCTATAACCGTATTTTAAAATATTATCGTTTAAAGCATTGTTGGTGGACATGTAGATATATAAATTGGTTCTTGAACAGATAGAGCTTCCTTAACGTTAAACTTAATGTTCCAACTTAAATATTTCTCATAAGTTTTACAAAAATTCTGTAATCCTACTTACTAGAAATTGTCCAAAGTATCGATAAACGTTCCAGCAGATGATTAAAAAAACCAGGCGATGAAATTTTCGGATGAACGCATCAAACGAATCGCGTCATCTGATTACGAGATTAGAGGTGGTTCCGCTACAATCACCGCGGAACATTTCGGCCTCGACGGGTACCGCAGACCAAACACAGTGTCTGCCAATGAATTACGGCCGATGTGATGCGCAATCGTGCACGCATAATTTTCGGAAAACGCGAATAGTATAATGCATAATGACGAGTGGCGAACCGCGCGAACGACCGACTATAGAGAATTTTCACATTTGCACTGCTGACGATAAATCTCTTGCTTGTTCCAGGACTGCTCAGGCTGCAGCAGATCTACCAGGGCCTGAAACCAGGCAACGAATCGTTTCAAGTAGAAACAGTGAAAAGAATACAAAATATGTCCGAGGCGATCGATTTTTTGCGCAGCTTGGAAGAACTGAATAGGTGAGTTTTCGAATTTCATTTTCGATAAAATTTTGTTGAAATTTAGATGTGTTTGGAGATTGAATAAGTTCGATGTTAAAATATAGAGCATCGAATGTAACGAATGATATTTTAACCGATTTTTGGCCATCGTTAAGGGATTTAACGAATGAATGGTTGCGTACATGAAGCTCGAAAATTAATATTTACGTCGAAATAGAACGCAAAATGTAATAATAAAAATTGTTGGAAATAATAAACGTAGCTTTGCTCTTGGGGCTGATTCATTCTTTGAATAACAAATTATTTCACAATTTTACTCGAAAAACGCTATTTATGTGGCAATGAAAGATTCAATTGCAGGTAAAAACGAAGGTAACGAGGGGAACATATATATCTATGCGTAATAAAACTCGCGAATTTGAATTCCTTCGGAAATAATCATTTTGTTTGGCAAATTTGTCGAAAATAAAAATTTAGTAAATCGTGAAGCATACAGAATTTATAAGAATATTCTATGAATGTAGGATGCTTCGGCCGTTTGCTTACGAAATAGAGTGAAGTATGAAAGAATAGTCAAAATCATTTTATCTACCAAATTAAGAAATTTGATCAAAATTTAATACGCGACAAAAGATATAACACGTGGACATTCTGCAAATCTATGATGCTTGCGATTTTTTGCGATATAGAGGGAAAAAGAATAGGCTCTGTGCAATCGTTGGCGCATTAGTATAGCTTTATTTTTCGAACAGTAAAATCTGGCCGCATTCGGACAGGCTGACGGATCACGCTTTTGTGCGAGTACGAGCGGTCACCGCGTATCTCGGCCGCAATTTACCACTGGCCACGCATTTGCACGGGCCAGGTAATCAACAACCAGCCTGACAATGAGCCCGAATCGAATGAACGTTCCCGTTACCAAAAACAAAACGTAACAATTTCGGATCGTTGCAGGCAAACGGCTCGTTGTACAGCGACTTTATCGTTGGAGGAACGACGCGGCTGGAATTATGTAAATTCATTACGGGTCCACAGGGTTGTTAGAACCTGTTCCGTACTAGAGAAGTCGTGAAATATTTCACGAAATGGGGACGACAACGAATGTTCCTTGTTTAATTGTGATACTCACTTAAATGTGATACTATAAGCGAAATGAAAACGCAAAAGATATTCTATGAATAAATATATATATATATATATATATATATATATATATATATCGTTTAAAAATTGAAAAATTTGCATAGTAAATCCTGTGGAATATAATAAAATCGTTTGGATGCGGTATTTATATGTTTAAACAATTGTGTAAGAAGATTATATTAATAAATCTTTCGAGATACGATAAAATTATTTGGATATGGTATCAAAATATGTATTTCGTTTAAATCGTAATTTATTTTGTTAACATATTAGTAACGTTTCATTAAATCGCATTAAGACATTTCCATATATTTTAACGGATTTGTAGCACTCTATCAAAGTAGATTAAAATATTTTAATATTTATCCAAGATATTATTTGAATTATTTTATTGACAGTTCTCGGGTCTTTAATATCGTTCTCCTTGAAACTTTTAAAGATTACTCAGAGTGCTACCAACGTTACATCAGGACCACTCAAAGTCAATATAGGAAACTCAATTTAGCTGTTATAGCAAGATTAAATAATAAACGTAATAAACGATGTAAACTCTTTACAGATGGAGTAACAAGTACGTGATACTGGATTGTCCTACGGACATGGCGAAAGATATTGTGGTGAGCCACGTGAGGGATGTTGCACTTGGGAAAAGAACGTACCATTATTTATTAAGTGGATTGGTGAGTATTCGCCTTATGATTAAATAATGCGATAAAAGCGATGATCATTTCGAACCATCGTATAATAATGAAAATACATATTTCGCTTCTGCGTTATAATTTATATATAAGTTATAATTTTTAATTTGAAAAGAAATCTTCCAATAACGTAGAAGACTTTACAGTTCAATCAAAACTACTATGACGTCCGCACTTTTATTCGTGGTTTTATCTCACCAATCAGATATATTCTGTATCGACGCGATAGCTCGAGTAATTTCAAATAAACGAACACGCTTCTAGCACACGAATACAAAACCAAGCCTTTTATTTCTATGGACGTCCAAGTAGAAATGCGAAAACACTCGACTGATTGCGAGCTTTGTGTCTTTTATACGATGTTGCAAACACGTTGTTTTCGTAAAATCAGATAATGGACGACCGATGGGAGAGCGAGGTGATCGAGTACGGCGCCATCAACATTACCGGGTTTCGAATCGTGGATGCTACGCGACCCTACGTCAAAGATTTCCTAGCTGGTTGGCATCGTCTCGACCCAGCTACGTCTCAAGGAGCTGGCCGCGAATCCATTTCTGTACGTATAGTACTCGTTCTTTCCTTACGACTATTTCGTATCACCCATACAATCTCAAAGATACAAACCAGAATATCCTTATTTCTAAGGATTATCATACTTCCATTGCACTGTGTTATTAGGTCGTCCGAAAAGTTTCTTTCGTTTTATAAGGAAATAATGGATGCGCAACATTTTCCGTCTTGTAGACGTTCCACAGATTAGGTCTCATGTTTGTATAAAGATGCGTTGTTGTAAAAGACGTGTCTGTAAGAGAAAGACACTTTCCGGACAACCTAATATTTAAAAATTGGAAATTTGTACGTAAACTCGTACATCTGTAAACCTAATTAAACAAATGGAATTTACCATTTAAAGAATATCGAACATCTATGTAATTGACGTTTAAGTGATGGACGTTTCTTGTTCAATAACGATAGATGTATCGTAATCTTATTCGTAAGACCAAAGGCTGGATATTTGAAAGACGACTCTGTACCGAAATTGTATATTTTTCTATTGCATATATTTTTAAAAAGTTGTCTCGTTTCTTGTGGTAAAATAATCTCTCCTTTCTTTGAAAATCAAGTATTATCCCTAGTTTCTAGTACCCCCAATAGCCTTGAACGCTCTCGGTAGTACCTGTCAGGCTGTAGTCGTCTTTCCAAGAGGGAGACGCCTATTCGAGTTCCATATGGGCTGTCGAGTACCATCAAGTACTCCAATTTTCTACCCTAAGCGAACCAGTCTTCTCCGGTTTCCAACTTGTTTTCGGATACTTAGCACGGTCAAGTGGACGCGATTGCACGTAAAAGGGACGTTTCGAGTCGCTTGAAAAGAAAATCAAACTGAAGATCCGAGTAACCTGACTCCTTGTCAGACAAAAGGACCCAGGTCTGAATCAAATTAATGTTGGCGAAGTCTAAAACACTACACACGGCAATTTATACTGCTTTCATCAACCAACAAATTTTGAAGAATTACCGAATAAAATTCGATAGAGAAAACTTAACGAAAGATGCAGAAAGAAAGAGAATAAAACACGTTTAAATTTTTGTCTTTTAGCCATTTGATTGAATTTTGTTGATTCTGTGACTTTTATTATTTAGTGTTATATTATTCGGTGATTGACATCTGAAATGTTTCAATATGACAGGGTTAATCGTAAAAATGATCTGTTAGTTACTTCAAATGTAAAAAACATGGTTGTAATATATATATAAGCTTTTTTATTAAAAAGTTAATAAATATACGGAATTTTTAATATTATGAAAACCAATTTTTGAAATATTCAAGAGGGTGAAAAAATACACATTTAATCTTGAAACCAAATAAAAATACATTTTTGATAATAAATATAGAATTGATTGACAACATATTGAATTAAAAAATTTCTCCTCTATAAAAAAGAATGAAAAAAAAACGTGAATTATATAGCTCCTTCGCGATCTTCCATTGAAAAAAATGTAAGCTAATGTAATTTGAAAAAAATTGCGTCGAATAGTATTACACAAAGCTACAAATAAAGGTAGGGAAAAGTTGAAGTGTCGAACAGAAAATTACATTAAATTACATGAAAAGACGTTAGAGAACGCTTTGAAATATCGTACGGATATTGTACAACATTGAATATCACGTACCTTCGTAGACGATCTAAAATTCACAATAACAGGGAATGGTAGCTATGAATCATTTTTACCTTTCTAGCACTATTGAAGTATGTTACCAAGTCCATTGAAATCATGCAACAATATTTACACAAACCTATCAAACATTTTCAGCACTTTCAGCAATGTTACACAATATCGAAAATCGATAGACACGCCCTTATATGTTTTTTTTCTTTGCAACAATATTGCTAAATGCTCCGTCGATTCGCAATAACATAGCATACGAATGTTAGGGTAGGATACAATTAAGTCAGAAAGACACTTGACCGAAGCTAAGTAATTTGCCTTGTAATTCGACAAATTCGACTATGAACAATTTTTAAGTTTGCAGTTCCGGTCGATTTTCACCCGACGTTTCTGCAACTCGACTTATTCGTTGTGGTATTGCGTTTACTTTAACGCGGTCTCTGGTGATCTGGACTCCATCTAACAGCTGTAGATCCCACGTGTTTCTGACGGTATAAAAATCATTGTTACTTGCTCTGTGTATACGCACTGAGACATTAGAGTACCACGGTCTTAGTGTCGAAAACAGAAGATGCGTTGTTTTATCTAAATTAACGATAAAAAGCCCGCAGGTTGCAAACCATACGAATTGAAATAACAATAAAGAAAGGAATAAATTTTTAAGTAACCTACATTTAAAATACACATAAAAATACATATTCGTATATCGTATATTTACACCGACAGCTCGACAAATATAGTTCTGTAGGAGGATACAATTTCTACTTGTCGAAAGGAGAAATGTTTGTCCAATGTTACTATTTTCACTTATAATTGTCATAATTCAACAACGTGTGTAGGTTACCTTCTTTCTGCAAGTTATTTTGTTATTTAATTTATAGTTTCTATATTATACTTTTTCACTGACTCGAATGACTCAACCATAGAGTTGTTCCCGTTTGTGGTATCTTTCCTTGTTGGACTTAAAGTACGCGATATTTTTTCATGTTTTCGTTGTTATATTAAAGACTAATGATATCTCATAATATACATATATATATAATGAATTTGATTATTCGAGACAAAGTTCAAGATTGAATTTTAAGACGTCGAATCTTGAGTGACTCAAATATCTTATTACTTTATTATACAAATTATTCCAAGATGAGGTAGTGTTACACAACGTAACGATGAATTTCATTCGACCATAACCGTTATCGCAAACCAGTATCAACCCTCGCACGTACATCGTAGAATTTTACTGCGATCTATCAATGAGTCATAATCTCACCGAAACGATCGATGGTTATCACGATCTTGAGTAACGTTGCACTTCCATAGTTTTGGGATAGATTCGATCCATAAGATTGGAATATAATGGTACGCGAGAGCGTTCAAACACTTCGAGAAACTTTTCATCAATATTCTATGTGTATTGTACAAAACTCTTCAAAATTTAATTAACACGAAATTTAATTAGACAAATCAATCGTGAGCATATTGGTAAAAGTTGGAAGAGATCTGAAAATATATCTAGAACAGTACAATAATAAACAAATAAAAGTACAATATTAATAACCTACAATATTTATATTTATGTGCAATTTGTTTAATCGTGTGCATATGAAAGTGAATGTGCATAAAAATCCGCAATCTAGCAATGAGTCGTTACAGAACGCATAAAGTTCGAAAACTTCGTACGACGTACATGTTTTTTTTTATTATTATTATTATTTAATTTGTACTTTACAATTCGTCTAGCTGGACATTTGGTAAATTTTTCTAACTTAATTGCTAAATAACATGTGGATGACTAACCCCAGCGGGATACCATCTTCGAGTTTGAGTATTTTATTTCTTTAGTGAGGTCAATGGAGTGTTTTCTTTATAGTCTTCTTTATATGAGAGTTTTGCTCGCTTCAGTAGCCGGTTTGGATGTGCTGCCGATCTTTCCTTGTATTTTTTGCATACCTGCTGATCTCATCTTTGACCGCTGATATTACGTACATATTACACAAATAAAAATTTTTTATAGTAGATGCTCAAACACTTTCGTGAGCCACTGTAACTTGAAAGACTGTGTGCGACCCAACGCACCGATTATCCTGATCGATCCTCGTGCAATTTCTGCCCACGGTTTCCCAACTTTGGCCACGTGCCCGATGTGTCTCCGTACTCGTGAATCTGCGTACGTCCCGCGAGAACTATAAACGATTTTCTCGGTTCCCAGAGTCAGCTTAACCGCGCCGTCCGGAAACGACCACGAAGAAACTTCCCTCCGTCCTCCGATAATCGTGTCCACGCGATCATTTCAATTATTACGACGATTAACAGAGGACTTGGATTGCCAAATCGAGTCTGGTACGTTTGCTTGTCTCTTGTAACAATGACGAATGGCCCATTGACGAGGATCGATTGGATGTTTTGAAACTGGCCAGGTTTTGCGCTTGATAAAATGGATTTTGAAAGGGAACTCGATGTGACAGGTGGAACTATGAATTGGTAATTTGTTTGATTGCGTATAGAATGGCGGGAATAATTATAGGATTCGAGCAATTTTCAATATGTTTTGTAGACTGGAAAAAATCTTAGAAAGTAATATGATTTAATTGAGAGTCATTTTTCCATGTACATTTTTCCATCTTAAGGAAATTATAAATTATCTATCGTATATCCATTGGAAAGAACTGTGACAAAATAGAAAGTAAGAAAAATTTACCAAATGTCCAGCTGGAGAAATTGTAAAGAACAAATTAAGTAATAAAGAAAAAAAATTTATATTAGTTAGAAAGTTAGAAAAATTTACCAAATGTCCAACTGGACAAATTGTAAAGTACAAATTAAATAATAAAGAAATAAAATTTACAACTAACTGCTAAATAACATATGGATGGTAAAATAAATAATAAATATCCCCAGAGGGATACCATTTTCGAGTTTGACTATTTTATTTCTTTAGTGAAGTCAGTGGGGTGTTTTCTTTTTAGTCTCCTTTCTATGAAAATTTTGCTCGTTTCAGCAGCCAGCTGGTTTGGACGTGTTGCCGTTCTTTCCTTGACTAAATATAAATGTATATAAATTATATGATTATATTAATATAATTATGTATGTACAGTCCTTTAGAGATTCTAAACGATTTGCATGATTCAAACCATTATATTAATACTTTTTAATGTTGTATAAGTTTGATGAGACAAAGAGCAGAAAAATAGAAGCAGTGTTTTAAGAAACTAGTAATTTTTTCATGATATACTGCGAGCATTACAGTTAAGAAAATCGTAAGTCATGAAAAAGGAATTTTATATCGCTTTTAATGCATACATGATAAACTTTTAGTATATCGATGTTGCATGTATATCAGGTTACATTCTGTGAGAAAACTCTCTTTAGATTCACGATACTTACTTCTCGTGCCGCGTTTAAAAGCAAGCTTCATGTATAATTCATACCGCTACTTATAGCGACTGTATCTCTAACTGGAAAAGAAAACAGCCCTATAAAGGTCATTGCAATTACCATGATTTCTTTCTTACTCTAATCACTTTAAAACCGCAAAATGCCCTTCTCAATTTTATTATATATACATACACAAATAACGAACCGTATAATCCAACATTAGATATTATTGAGAATTGTGGATCTTAATCGCCAAAATAAAAGTAAAGGAACACTAAGGTCACACTTAGAATTCATATTAAAATAGTTTTAGATTTATTTAATAAACGATTTCCAGGATCTTCGTCGACGTACATTTGCACGCGTCTCGGCACTCTCTTTGTCTCATCATCTTCTATACCTTTCAAAATAAATGAAAATAAATCCAGTCATATAATCTTCACGCTGCGAAAACAAACCTGCCCACAGATGACCATAAATAATATTCCAATTCCAAACAAAGTGTCAGTCAGATATCTGGGCATAATTCTTGACATAAGAATGACATGGAAACGACATATCGTAGACAAATCCAAACAACTTAAGTCAGAATTACAAAAATTCTACTGGCTCATTGGCAGACGCTCCAACTGAAGCGTGCAGAGTAAAATAATGCTATATATAAAGTCATATTAAAACCTGTTTAGACCTGTGGGATCCCACTATGGGGAACAGCGAGTAATTCCAACATAGAAATTCTTCAACGATTCCAATAAAAAACTCTAAGATCCTTAATAGATGCACCTTGGTATGTTATCAATGAAACGATACATCGCGACCTTAAGATACCTACAGTTGAAGAAGAAATGTCCAAATTCAGTAACAGATATAACATAAGAATTAACAACCACCAAAACCCACTAGTTACTCGATTACTTGACACGACGGATCAGATCCGCAGGCTAAAAAGACATTATCCTTTAGATTTAAGCATCAGATTCAACTAGAATCAAACATACGATAAACACATATTATTCAAGTTAAAGTACCACGCTAAAATAATTTATTTATAATTGTCAATGAGAATTGATTGTAAAATTCTTCCAAATGAAGAACAAAAAAATCTTCTATACCACACTGCCAATGGAATATTCATCTGTTTTTCGAGACGCTGTGCACACATACTTCCATACACTCATATTCACATACGTGTGTCACTACTACGCGGCTAATTTAGTCTAGCACACAAAATTATATATATATCTCAATAGATATATTAAATTTTATAAAATATCTTTCGACAATACAGAAGTGTTTTTATTTTCCAAAACCATATGACGAAACAACGTTAGAAAAACGAATTTCATTTCTGAAATGTTAGACACATCCTATGTTACCCTAAGTTACCTTTTTCTGACCTTAAAACAAAAATGATCGCTGACGACTCCAACACTCATTCTACGATTTTCTTCGCGTTAGGCGCAAGCTGCGCTGATGTACGACGCCGTATTCGTCCTCGTCGAGGCGTTCAACAAGTTTCTGAGAAAAAAGCCGGATAGAAGCAACGTGAGGCGAACAGGGATTCCTGGCGGCAGTCAGATTACCAATGGCACCAGGGCACTGGATTGCAATAACAGTCGGGGCTGGGTGACGCCATTTGAGTATGGCGATAAAATTTCCAAGAATCTCAGAAAAGTAAGTCGACGCTAACTTCTTTCTTCACAAAGCCTAAAAATTGTTTTAAAAATAGATATCATGTAATATAGTGAATCCAACCTTTGTCTTTGGTTTTACAGCTGAGTATAGTTACTAGATAGTTACTATAAAATCACGACACATTTCCAGCCGCAACACAAACATTCCATTACTAATTATATGTTTCGTTCCCTGTTCAAGCATCTATTTCGATTTTCAAGTCTCACCTTCTATTCGCTTTGTGTAAAATAAGTATTTTTCTAGAAGTATTTAATATATTGTACATCATGGCATTCACACAGACAGAACTTATTTTAAACTATCGTTCAGACATCTTAATGCTAGAAAATTCAGTTTGTAATAAGGAAACGTACATTTTATTTAAAAATTGACTTTGTTATCTACAGGTACATACATTGTACCAAACATGTCATGCAACGTTTGGAGAAATACAACAGTCTAAAACGTAAACCATTCAGTTAGAAATTAACACACCGTCTTAATGGGCAAAATTATTGCCACAAGTGCAAGTTATCGTGAAATCTGTTCTACAAAAAAAAAAAAAAAGAAAATAATTCTTCTTTCAGAACTGACTAATTTTCTCACGTATACGAAATCAGATAAAATATAGGAAGCGTACACAAAACTTTTTCCAGGTTGTGATTAATTATTGTACGATTTGCCGAGATGAAGTTGGAACAATTTATAAACCGACCACTCCTGCTATAAGAATTTCGTAATCGTTCAATTTTGGTACCAAATGCACAAACTGGGAATCTATTTATGTTTCATGAATTCTTCATGAACAGCTTTTACGACATGATCGTTTATTCACTACGCGTACATCTAATATTGGCACATATTTCCAACGAACGCGGTATTCACATTAAAAACATGACAAGACTACGCAGCTCTGTCGAAATGATTCATTCGGAAATTCTTGAAGCGCGGACAGAAACGCAGAAATAGTCAATATATTTGAAATACCGGTGGCAACCGAAATTACCAAGGACCCTTGCCGACGTTCCTCTGCCATTGACAGTAATTGGCGGTTATTCTGACTCTAACGGCATTCCTACGTCCACGTCAGATCGTCTCCCTTCGTTCTATATACGTACGTATACAGTTACACCGGAAATGGCGTCCCTATATCTGCAACTCTGCTCCTCTTCATCAATTTGTCGTCTGACAAGATCAAGAAATTCCTCTTAGGCGAAAGAAATTTTTCAGAATTGATAATCATTGATAAAAATTTGCGCGTGGCAGTAGCGTATAATTAATTCCAGAAAAATAAATTTAATTTTCGTAAAGTTTCGTACATGTTAGTTGTGTTTGACTCGAAATCACTTCAATTCAAATAACATGAATTTAAATAAATATCTGATGGAGAATTGATATTTAATATAGCATATATTTTAAAGTTAATTTAGTTTAAGAAATGGAGATATTTCGAAGAATTTTAGCTTCACGTGAAATGTGAAAGGATATTTTAAGTTTAGTAAGTAACTGGTACACACTGATAAAGTGCGTTTGAGTAGCTTGGTTTTAAGTCGTTTGAGGTACGTAAATTCACTAATTTGAACGAAGCTTAGAGAGCTCAAAGAAAGTCCACAAGTGATGTATTTAGGGGAGGAAAAAAAAATAAAGAAATTTGAATTTATTTTGCTTCCATCTCATTTTGTAAATTTTTATGCTATCAGGGATGGAGATACTTTCTGTTGTGTTTTTTAGTGTTTGTCGATTGCTTATTAACTTCTTTGCTCTTCCACTACAATCATCTGTAAAATTCTTATATTTTGTCAACAATTACAACGAACGATAAACAAATATTTTCGAACTTTACTAGATGTTTATGAAACAAGCATACGCTATCGTAATATTCGTAGCTCGGAAGTATAAAAGAGAACTGGGTCATGACATACTAAAATCTTGGTTATATGAAACTATACCTTGACTGAAAAATAGTCAAGTAACTAAATACAATGTATCTCCATTTTAATCGCTTTATATATTATTGACAAAAAACTGAAACATTATTTTTAAAAATATCGATAAAACATAAATAAGATACATCATATCGAAAGGGGGCTACATTTGGTTTTAGTCAACGTAATCTTCGCAAACACGTGCTACTGTGTATTTAAAAACCATAAAAGCAGAGTTGCAAAATTTAACACTCACGCGTGTTTAACTTTCAGGTGGAAATCGAGGGACTAACTGGGGAGATCCGCTTCAACGATGACGGTCGCAGGCACAATTACACTCTTCACGTCGTCGAGATGACGGTCAACAGCGCCATGGTCAAAGTAAATATTTTTTTCACCCAACGAACACGAACCGCGTGCCTCCGCCCCCAGAGACCGAGGCCAAAATGTAATCGGACAGTTTCGAAATTTTACAACGTAAAAAAAAAAAGAGAAAAAAAACATCGAAATTGTCGCGTGGAAAAACTCGACAATACCAATCCCCTTTAATTCCTCGTTTTATGTTGTTTGCTGTTTGACGAAGTCTACGGTCCGATGACTTTGCGCAGCAATGTTGACTATCGGTGACTATCGACCGACATGGACGCGAACATCGCTGTACGAACTTCATAGAGATAGCGACGTGGCTGAAAAGCTATTAACCGTTCACGATTTACCTTTCAAGGTAGCTGAATGGACAGACGAGGCTGGATTCCAGGCCATTGCCGCGAAATACATTCGACTTCGACCACATACCGAAATTGAGAAGAATAAGACCTACATTGTCACTACTATTGTGGTAAGACATTATGTTACAGTGTTTCAAACACCAATGGACACGTAATATTTTCGCTTAAAAGCGGTAAAACAATTTTGATAATTTTTAAGTTTAAAATTTTCACAATGACCAGATGACATATTGGTGATTCTTTGGGTTTCAATCGTATTGTTAGTAGGTTGTGCTTCGTTTAAAGTCGCATTTGCTCAAGCCAGACTCGAAGTGTCTACGAAATATCGGAATAGAGCGTAACATACTAATAACACGACTGAAGCCCAGTAACTCACAAATATGTCATTGTTATGCTTTTACTACAAAAGGGGAAAAAGTCAAAGGATCTGTAAAAAACGTTAAGAAATACGATTTAATTTAATACTCCATACGATAGAAAACGCAGCTAATGCATAAAATGCTAATGTATTGGCAATTTGTAATTCAAAATTGACAATCTATATCAAATATTGAAATTTTATCCTAAGATTTTTGAGCGTGGGTGTAAATTTACATATGTATATGAAATGAAATGGATATAAATTGGATATTGGTTCGATAAATGGAGATCTGTATCGACTAAATTGTCTCACTTATTTATATTATTTTTTAATGACGCAGGAGGAACCGTACATAATGAAGAAGAAATCAGACACTGGAGAGATATTGACTGGCAATGATAGTTACGAGGGCTACTGCAAGGATCTAGCTGACCTTATAGCTAAGAAATTGGGAATATCGTGTAAGTATTTTATTTTCAATGTACATGCTATTACACGTTTTTCAAAGTTGATATCTTTATGTATCTTGTACAAGATAAAAAGTAATTAAACTGAACTAAATTAAATTGCAAGAATGTCTTGCCCTCCTATTTATTCTCTCGAGTTACTGGCAATTGTTACCCGATAATTGAAGCTCATCCAATCGAACTATAAATGCTCGTCCATATGACTATCATTGATATACCAATTTTATGAAGAAAAAGAATAAAATTAAAAAAGAGGATGTTACACAAGAAACTCCTAGTTACCCCGCCCTAGAGGTTCAAGAACCTTCCTCTCGCCCACTATGCATCCAAATTGAAATCGAACACTCAAAAAAATTACCATTACTTTAACAATAATTTCACAACTTGTAAGATATCGATAATAAATTTAATATACATATATACATTAAATTTCCCTTTTCTAGATGAATTACGAATAGTTAAAGACGGTAAATACGGAATGGAAAATCCAGACGTTCCCGGTGGTTGGGACGGCATGGTCGGCGAGCTGATTCGGAAAGTAAGTTTCAAAGAAGTCAATGAATACATTTCATCGCGATCTAGATGCGTTTTTCACAATAATACACTTTGGATGTCGGTGTATTGGGGCGGACTAAACGATTTCGTGTAACTACGCGAAAGATTGTACTATTGATCGAGGTCCAACGAAACGAACGTTCAACGAGCTGTTTTATCTTTGGGCAGAAAGTACGAGGCTCTTCCACCAGATGCCACGAGCTTGCAAGCTCTTTGATCTTGTCTGCTGTATTTCAAGCTACATCTGGTGGACGAACTTCGAAAGAACGAAATGAGAACGCGAGAGCTGTTTATTCGCATTTGACGAAAATGATTCCAAAATGAAACATTTAGTGTATTATTATTATTAAATAGTTATATTAATATACTTTATACTAAATTGTTTAATGATTCTTCAAATAACAAGCATATTGCTTGGACGACGTATTTTATTCTGAAACTGAAAAGTGTTGTAAATTTTACCTTTTGTAATATTCTTTATTGTTATCTTCCTGTTTTATAATGTAAATTGTTTTATTAACAGTTGTACTATATTTTTAGGAAGCAGACATTGCCATTGCTCCGATGACAATCACTTCTGAACGTGAACGAGTGATCGATTTTAGTAAACCTTTCATGTCACTGGGTATTAGTATCATGATCAAGAAGCCCATCAAACAGAAACCTGGAGTGTTCAGCTTCTTGAATCCGCTGAGCAAAGAGATCTGGGTCTGCGTTATCTTCTCCTACATCGGTGTATCCATCGTTCTTTTTATCGTGTCCAGGTAAATGCGATTTTTCCGGAACTGCTCGCTTCTTTCGACGGATACACGGTTAAGTAGATACGGTCGGTATATGGTCAGACATACGGCAATACGTATGTTCCATACGTTTAATGTTTCTTTTATTATGAAGCACGCTTAATACTTTTCAAATTCCATTTAAACATAGTATTTTAATTAACGATAGAGAAGTTTCTCAATATTTTCAATACGATAATTAAATATTTTACAAGTGAATTTCTATGAAATATTGAAAATTTGTAACTTTCTTTCGTTTTATATTGCATCGTGCATTGCGCTTGTATGATAAAGCAATGATAATTCGTGTAATATTTTGTATAAAAATATTTACTATTGCTATAACTACTTCCAAAAAAAATTTTTTTTAATTAAGTAAATAAACGAAATTCAGGGAAAACTACGACAAGTATATATACTAGCAAGGATTATAAATTTTTATTTTCGTTTATACGTATTTTTATATATTCTATCCTCCAATACATTAACACGTATCCCTGCATTGTAAATCAAGGAAAAGGGAAGCTAGGCCTTAGAGCTGGAGAAAGCAGTAATTTATTGTCACAGGAATTCCTGTATTCGTGATTGATCGGCACATTCAATGCCACACACAAATCACACGACATTAGCTTCCTTTAGCCTTTTCCTGTTGATGGCTAATTACACAACAGTTTGTTTATCTCTTCGCCACAGTTACGAACTCTCGACACTTATACGTATATTTATCACGATTCGCCCCTGCTTTTATTTCAATTCTTATCTTGTTATTTATCGTTCCTTATCTCACGTGACTTTCCCAAATACGATTTCAAAGGATCACGAGAATCCGATCGTAATTTCGATGAAAGACGGATAAAACTTAAACAATTGAACGTTTAATTGCCAAGTAGGTGGATCAATCACCTTGGTCAATCATCGTTTTTCTCTTGAGTTCCTAATTAATTAACCAAGAAAAATATAACCAAAGAGACTTCAGATTTTCTTTTGATGATTAAATTTTATCTTCTTTAATAAACGTTTTTCTTAAACCTCAACTCGTATTGTTGGGTCATACGTGACTACTGTAGATTAGCTTAGGTCAGATAATTTTAAGGTATTTTATATTTTGTGTTTTATGTGTTCTATATTTTATATGATAAAGATCACTGGTATCAGTAGTGGGATCATTTATTGTATAAAATAAGAATCCTAATATTAGCTGACCTAACATACGTTATTGGGGTGATCCAGTGATACAGGCAATACCTATGTCACTATAATTTCAATTCACGATTAACCCAAATCTTTAGTCATAAAATTAATTTTCCTTAAAAGAAATTTACAATTTAAATCGAACAAAGCTTTTAAAAGAGCTAAGATTCGAAAGGATTCAAAATTAAGAAATCTTCAAATTAAAACAGCTCACGGAATATCAAATCTATTATTCAATCCATTTGTTCTACATACAGAATATTAAATCCTAATCGTATGTCTTCAAAAACCCAAACGTAATACATAAAGGACTCGTCATTGATTTCACACGTTTTCCACAGATTCTCCCCATACGAGTGGAGAGTACTGACTCTAAGCACCGGTGGGGATCCCACAATGGGTACAAGGAACGATCCCACGCTACAACACCCGCACGGATCGCAAGGATCTCCTCACATTCCAACCTCGAGCATGGCGAACGATTTTAGTATCATCAACAGCCTTTGGTTCGCTTTAGCCGCGTTCATGCAGCAAGGCTGTGACATATCACCCAGGTATTCGTTCATTTCCTCCTCTGCAACGATCATCCTCTGAGCCTCGTGGTAACGTGAATCGCTATCGAGTGCAGGTGCTTTGTAAAAATTAATTACCTTAATCTCGGTCAATTATCAAGCTTTCTTTTTACTTCGCGCTCGAGTTCTCTTATCAGTCAGGTGGTGTTATCCTGGGAGCTTCTAGAACTACTCTTATCTCGAAACGTTGAGTAAAAGCAAGTTGAACATCTTTTATCAGTATCGCGATAGCGATCGAAGCACACGTGGAGAAAGGTTTGAAAAATGTTTGCCTGGTCGTTTAGCGGAACAACGCAATAATAGGAAGCGTTGCGTGTTACGAGGGGAAAGATAGCTGGTTTCTTTCTCGACTAATTATAGCTACTTTCGCCCTGCGTCCTGTTTCCATTTCCGCGGTACAAGCAAACGGGGTGAAGTGCATAAAGTACACGGCGCACACAGAAGAATGGTTGTCTTTTAGTTGGAACAGGTCAACCGCGTTGTCTGCTAATGAGATGAATTGGATAAGATTCTGAAGGTTCGTCGCCCTGAACTCGCTTAAAGTCACCTGGTTAAACACTTCGCGGTTCTTCCTTTGTTTTCGTGAGAACAGGCAGCGCGATTCTTTTAACAGAGATTATTTCTGCGTAATTAACAAGTTCCGATCGAAGATATGATAAATTGTGTAATTGTGATCTAATAGGCGCGCTTATAAACGCCTCACGATGATGTATTGTTTTACTGTACGATTGTAATTAACTGTGTTGAATAATGTATCGAACCTAATACCTAGTTCTCATTTAGACACCGATTAATATAGCGAAAGTATTTCTATAAAAGTGTGTCCTACTAAAAGGAACCTTTCTATTTCATCGGAGACGTGTTCATAATAAACAATAATTATTACTCTAGCATTCTATTTGTTATTTTGCTTACTTTTCAAAATCATTTCATCGAAGCGCGTAAGAATAAAAATGCGATAGCTACGATATCAAAAGTATTACTTATCATTGGAAAATTGCATGGAGGCAACCATATGCGCCAATAGCAGCGATTACGCTAAAGAGGAAAACAGATATTTCATATGTAACGACCTAATACAGGTTTAAGATGTCCTTCAACGCATGATCTCCATCGCCAACCGGTAGCAGATAGCTGAGCGATGATAACCTTTAGGAGGGTGATTTACTAGGTTCGCCACCCGGGGGTTAGATGCAGGGTAATTACTGTTGCAAATTCCTTCGTTTAAATTACAACTGCGTGCCAGGTAAACGGCGATTATAAACCGCGTGGCCAGAATTATCAGAATATAATCGGATTACATTTCGTAGTCTCGTGCCGGGCGTAATTTAGAACGGCTCTCTCGCAATCAGCGCCGTGATTAGGCCTTCTAGGCTATTCGAGGGTGGCTCATTTGAATGAGCGTGCCGTTTCGTAGCCGCGGCTCGAAAATTCCATTAGCGACACGCTTTGCCGCCAACCGAGGCCGTATGTGCTACAGTGCCTATAAAAAGTATTCGAACGTTTACCATAAAATTCTTTTATATGCGTTGTACGAAACTTTTTGAAATTTCATTAGCACGACAACGAAACACGACCATCATGATTATAATAGTAATATTTGAAGCCGATGTAAAAGTTAAGTTACCAGACATTTATCGCAAATATATTTGTAGTGAAAACTAGAACATATAATAAGTGTTAAAGATGATATCATTAAATATCGTGGCTTGCCAATATTGTAAGTAATCAAACGTTCAAATACTTTGCTGATCTTAGCGAAATATGCGCTTTCAATAAATATCTTGTAACTTTTAAATATATCTCCAGATTTGTTTAAAAATTTACCAATATAATCATGATAGCCGTATCGTATGATAATGAGATTTCAAAATATTTTCTGCAATATATACAGAAGAAGTTTCTATGATTTTTCGAATACTTTCGTGAATCACTATACAGTGGCTACAAAAAGTATTTACATACCCTTATTTTCCAATAAGGAGACTTTTTATCAAGTTCAAATGTAAATGAAAGTACTACTAAATCATAGGAAATTTAATAGGGCTGGATTTAATTAATTAGTATGTAGATGTGATAATAACAACAATGATATGCAAATACCTTTTATAGCCATTGTACATATGTATATATGCATGGATGTATGTACGTGTCCGATCCAATTCGACCCTCTTTTTCTCCGCCTTTATATCCTTCTTCCCACGCATGGAACATTGATCAACTGACCTACGATCGCGGATAATACATTTCATGCTGAGCTAAGTTCTCGCCTTCTTTTTGCATAAATGTCCATGCGATTTTACCGCATTTTTACCCAGTTTTCGTGTACCACGAATAATTGACGTGTTTCTTCTGCTCGTAGAACGTGTCGAGATTATGCAGAGTTATGCGGTCATTCTTGGATTACGATCAGATATTTTTTATCGTTTACTAACGATAGAAATATGTATAGATTTTTAAATATTTTTTCAGGAAGTAAATAATGCAGTTTAAGATTAATTTTACTTAAAAGCTCGTTAAAATACGCTGTTACATTTGAACCTTTCAAAGGCAAAATTTATCAAGATTTTTTATAAAGTTATCATTATTCAGGCACGTAATTAGTATTCGGCATCTAAAGGAGAAATCTTATTTTCATAAATTTATTTATCATAAAGAGATGGCATAAATAATTGTAGGTTCCAAGGAAAATTGAAAGAAACAATATTCGTCGTTCTTCTTTGTATTTTACTTTACAACGTTGTTTCTGTGCGACTAGTATACATATATACACAACATCGAACGTGAGAAGTTCACGATAAAGAACATGTCACTTGCCAAACATTTATGTTATATAATTTTAGTATATTTTAACCTAAACACGAATATAACGAAACTCTTCGAATTGGCATAATCAGGCAATAATTTTAAAGTGCCTCAGAAAATATCGCATAACTTAAAAGAATCTTCCAAACGATGTAATATTATCAAATATCAAATATCAAAAAACTCAGTCGTATCTTTTTCACTAATTTTCTTCAATTGACGACTAAATGAATTTTCATTTATTCGTCTCAACCTACGTAAAATTATCAAACGTGTAATGTATTTTACGGAACACTGAAACATAACAAAACATAATACATTTTCGACATGCGTTGATCCTTCCTAAATCCCTCTAACGGGATATATCGTTCGTTTTAAAACAAACAGGAGGTCGAAATTGCGAAGGATGAAACCGTTCGCGACCGAACGTCTCGTAAATCTTTAGAGGAGCGATCGCGACGTTTTCGCGGGCCGTTTCAGTCGCTTCGGAACTGGGTCTCGATTAATTTCCATTCCACCATGCCAACCCATCGCGAGGTAGCCTCCTTGATTAATGGTTTAAATATTCGCGCAGCGCCCATATGAATTGTAAATTTCGCGGAACCTTCTGTCCCCCGCCTTCGTCGCCTCTCGTTCCGCTTCTTCCGCGATACGACTTGCGATTCCGCCGTGGACACCATGTAAAGCTTCGTTATTAAATATCGTCTCATCTACTAGACGAAAAGTGTAATCACGTTGAAAAGCTGCCCTCGAGAAAGAATAAGAAAGAGAATAAAAGCTACAACTTTCTGGGGATTTTGTTCTTATACTTGGTAAGAAGTTGAGAAAACTAATAAGAAACGAGGTGCAAAACGTTTACTGCTGAGAAATTGTAAGTTTAAATTTGCATCGCTCGAAGGTGAGAATGTGCAATCTGAGAGAGAGAGGATAATAATTATTAATGTTACCTTATTATGTATGATATTACTATGTGTTATAATATGTGCTATTATATATAATATATGCACATTATAAATGCGCTACAATATATAGAGGTGTTTGCTACGTTCTTTAGAAATTATGTCCGAGAGTGATTATTGAGATATTTGATAAGATTGCAACTTAATGCTTGCTTTACAATATGATAATTTTTACCGACGTAGATCACTTGGTTTCTTAGCAGATAAACAATAATCATATGCTCTGGTCTGTAGACTATACATTTCTTTCTTACAATTTCATAATTTTCCAGCAAATATGATAGTCAGATAATTTGTCAAATTAAAGTTCCATTTGTTTTATTACCAAGCTTGTTAAGGTTATACAAAGATAGTCATTAATATTGGTAACTTGTAACTTGTAATATATTAAAGTTTAAATGAACAAGACGACTGACACTGAAACTTTGTACTTTATAATTAGTGGAGGTGGTCGGTTCGACTACTCGATGGCTCATTTGATAGAAGCTCCGTGATTTTGAAATGGAACAAAAAATTCTAGAATTTTTACTAGAATGATAAAGTGAATTTTTCAAGAAAAGACATATTTTATATATCCGTCAACTTTAAATAGACTACTTATAATTTCTTAGTATGTTAATTCTCTTATTTTCAAGTAATTACCAATTAATATTCAGCACTCGTAAAATCACATTTAACAGGTCGATATCAGGACGAATCGTCGGCAGCGTCTGGTGGTTCTTTACCCTGATCCTAATCTCCTCCTACACTGCCAACTTAGCCGCGTTTCTAACCGTCGAGAGGATGGTCGCGCCGATTAACTCGCCGGAAGACCTGGCCTCGCAAACGGAAGTGCAATACGGCACACTATCTCACGGATCTACTTGGGACTTTTTTCGCGTAAGTTCGTCTCAGATTTAACGAAATAAATGCAGTAAAATGTTAGGTTGTAACATAGGATATGTATGATTTTGAAGGGTCTTTAATCATTTTTGCTTCACTGATAATAAATCTAAAAAAACATTCGCTTATACAAAGTATATAAAAGTCAAACAATTTTACTCGGAAAAGCACGGAAGAGAAAGATTTTAATGTTAACCTTTAACATGCCAAGATGGTAATATACGACGATAATAATAGTAGCGAAAGACGTCGATCTTTAATACACTGGAGATTAAAATAATATGTAGTTTTAGAATGACAAAATTATTCGTTAAAAACACAAGGTTTAGGACACTGGCACAAAATTTCATATGTTACGACCTAATATGTTAAAGCTACGTCAAAATAAAATATTATTTTAAATGAGCAATTAAAAAATACATAAACGTAATTAAAACTCCCATTAAAGACTATGTTCCTTTTTCATAGAAATCGCAGATTAATCTCTACAGCAAAATGTGGGAGTTCATGAACTCACGGAAACACGTGTTTGTAAAAACGTACGACGAGGGTATACGACGAGTGAGGACCAGCAAAGGAAAATACGCTCTCCTGATCGAAAGTCCGAAGAACGAGTACATAAACGAGAGGGAACCCTGCGACACAATGAAGGTCGGCAGAAATCTGGATGCCAAAGGCTTTGGAGTAGCAACGCCATTGGGATCTCCTCTCAAGTAAACTTTACTGCTTTATTGTACTGTTTGCTTTTAATTTATCTCATTCCATGTAATTACGTTTGCATCGATGTACCGCTTTCACATCCTTGTTGCTTGAAACTCGCTCTATATTCTTTGATCAATAATTTGTCGACTGTTAGATCTTGTTTTCTCATGTACTCGTGTACATTGCAAGTACAGGCTTGATTCAAAGTATCGTAAAATTGAAACATGTTGGATGATAACATTCATGGAGGTAAAAGAGATTCAAGTATGTCTCTATACGTACCATAGGAATATCTGATATGTTCAGAACTGCGTAGCTATCGTGTGCTGCACGTTAAACTTTTCATTTGAATCACTGAAGTTTTCAGTGTATAAAGACGAGCAGGTAATAGCGTGCAACACTGGTGGTACACGTAGCTTCGATATAAATTACGCAAAAATAAGGTAATATTCGACGTATTAGAAGATTAATAATCTTCCTAGAAAAAGTCAAAAATGAAAATATTAAGTTGTCCGGAAAGTGTCTTTCCTTTATAGACACGTCTTTTACAGCGATGCATCTTTATACAAACATGAAGCCTAATCTGTCGAACGTTGTGATCTTTACTTTGATTGAACAAATGGATCATACGTAATTCGATAAAATAATATAAAACGTAAAATGTTGCGCATCCATTATTTCCTCATAAAACGAAAGAAACTTTTCGGACGACCTAATAAGTATAGGAAATACAGTATGCTGAGAAATATTCCCAATTATAAGTTGTTGTTGTTGTTAACCCGTTGTTAAAGGCACAATATGGGACAGTAGAACGTATCGTGGTAACTTTTACAATTACTGCAACGATAACTGCATTATTATAATCCTTTTGACATCGCTGATCCTATGGTCCAATCTCATCGTAAATGTGGAACTGCATATTTCCTTTTCAAAATTATATTTAATTTATAGTATCAATATTACATTAAGCTATTTTTTAAATTTGAATACGTTAGAATTATTATTCGTTATTAAAAGGAAGATTTGTTTCAAAAGGATTAAACCAGAAATTTCACACGATAATGAGGAATCGACGAAAGCATCATCTCCTCGCTCAGTAGCACAAACAGACGAGATTTAAAGAGCAACGTGCTCGACACGGTAAATACGAAAAGTTTCGAGCCTTCGATAATTCTCGACAAAGCCACTCACGATGCATTCGAGCAAGTGTAACGCACGAATTGAATGGAAGGACCGGTTCGACCTATTTCTTCCATACGAAAGCATAATTAACGAGGTTTTTTAGCGATCAGGAAGAGGCGAAGCATCTGCCCCTCTAACCCGCCCCTTTCGTGGTTCTTTGAAATTCCGTCGCCCCGGGTCTGTGCCTCCCTTTCGAAACACGCCACGTCGTTCCACACAATTAGCATAGAAAAACTCGTACACCCATTTTTCCGTATCATTACCGCTTAAGGGACGAGTCGACCCACTCCGCTCTCTCGTCTCGACTAACCAATTCAATCTCGTCGAGGATTCACCCCCTCGTCCGGGGAACATTCAATTTGTAATTCAACGAATATACGAACATCGATTTTATTACATTTGTTTGCGGCACAATCGGCTTTCTCCCTCTGATATCTTCTATGTATTTTTTCCCTATACGTTTTCTCCTTTTCAGTCATTAATCTACTTTCTGCGGACTTTATCTAAAAAGTTGTTAAATGTCATTTTACAAACTGGCTATAAAACCTTCTTTTGTTCTTTCACGTTGTACATTTTATAAATTAATTTAACATTTTCGCTTACTGACGATACATCGCTTCGATTATTTATAATAAGCAACGTTATTCTCATAAAAAGATATCGGATTTTATACAGCCGTATTTTTTAACAGCGAGTCCGTTAATATACGTATAGTTTACAAATATTAGTAAGCAATTTTTTCCAGTATTTTCTCGCATAATATTGTTGCCGTGAATATGGATGACGGATTGTTTAATCGACCATTCGCGGAGAGACGCGATCGCGAGAATGCACGTCAACGGGAGTCGTAAATTCCCGTTACGATTAGGTAATCGACGCCACGAACTGATCTTGTAAAGATATAGGAGGGATTCGGAAATACAAATAATTTACTTTATTCAGCGCACAACAGTTGCACATATAACTTGTACTGACGACCTCGTAAACCTACTCGCACGCACGCTTGTTGTCAACCGACTCTTCCAGATGCTTCTACCCGACTGCCAATCGTCCTTTGTCCTAACTAAGGCCTGGACGACCTCTGACACTTACACACACATTCACATGTACAGTGTAACTGTATTATCTTCCTAACAGATCTATCCCCTTATTTCTGTTACGATAATAGGGTTGCTTCAATTGAGTTTACACTGAATTAACACGTATAAATTAATATTTATTCCAACAACTTTATATAGAAACTAGTTACGCTGGTGCGTATGTACAAGTTAAATAGATGATTGATCTAAAGGTAGAAACCCGGCGAAGATATGTTGACTATTCTAACGATGAAGAATAAGCGAAGTTCAGTGACGATACCGTGACGGAGGAAAGCTAGTGAGGGGTGTGTCTAGCGCACGGGACCATCGAATTTGTTGATGACAATTTTGGTTAGGAAAGTGAGGTCAGTAGACATTGCTTCTGATTGGATAATAAGAAGGTTGGTGGATTAGGAAGGGTCTCAGCCGCCCTCGATAGAAAATTGCTAATGGGAAGCATCATACGTGAAAAAAACTAACTTTCCCGTGTCTTCCCCTAGTAAACAATAAATGTAAAGAACACTTGAAATAAAAGATGCTTGTTTGGTCTGAAGGATCTTAACTATGAAAATGCCAAGACTCATGGTGGGTCCTTAAGACTATTGAGGGCACGCAGTAAGGATGTGTAGACATCTGGATGTCATCTTGCCCGCGGTGAGTGGCCTGGTTTAGGTAGAGGTCGGCCGACATAACACGGATAATAGAATTAATTTAGGGTATCGATGAGTATAACGATAGAACGAAGAGTTATTCTTAGAAACATATAGGTTGGATCAGCTTGCATGTGCGCGGATTTGTTTGCGTGTGATAAGAATGTGTCGTATGTGCGATGTCTTTAAAAATAATCGAGAGAATCATTCGGGAAGTCAGAGAAACAGCGTTTAAAAAGATCGAATCGTACTGAGTGAAAGTCATCATCGTTATTGTATTATCGTTATTTTACATTTAATAAGTAGAAACCTGGCTACAGTCCAGTATTACTGCAATATCATATTTATTGTATTTTGTGTAATATTATCCTTTTCTAATATTCGACACGTTACAGAGATCCCATAAATTTGGCGGTGCTATCGTTGAAAGAAAACGGAGAATTGACGAAACTGGTGAATCGATGGTGGTACGACAGAACAGAATGCAGGCACGGGGACAAGCAAGACGCTTCTAGAAACGAACTATCTCTCAGCAACGTGGCGGGAATATTCTACATCCTCATCGGTGGTCTGCTTTTAGCCCTGGCCGTCGCGCTGCTAGAATTCTGTTACAAATCACATACGGAAGCTACCAGAGCAAAGGTAACGAGCTGGCACCGCTCCGGAATAAAACTTTCTTCAATACTAATCACAAACTGTGCAACTTACACTTTCGTTCGTAAGTCACGGAGCACTTGCTCGTTTCAAATATAAACTTTAATAAAATCTTCGAAACGTAATATAATTTAGTTCTTCTTATGATACACGCTATTGATAAGCATCAATTTTATTTTCTAGTTACCAGACGGTGGGTACTTCAAATTTTCTAAACAGAAATTTGTTTCATCCGCCAAATATTATAATCAGCTTACTTACTTTGAATATTCTTACTTGGATATAATTCTTACTTTGGATACTTTGGATATAATTACAATATCCACTTACGTAAACGTATCCGAAGTATATCCGTCACTTGCGAACGATAGTGTAAAAACTGTATTCGATGTTTCTCCTTGCAAACAAACGGCTAACAATCAGCGACTGATTTTACTCCATCGCGCGTCATTAAGAAACGAAGAAAGAAAAATTCTGTTTATCGAAACTCACAATTTTCCAGATCCCATTGTCGGACGCGATGAAGGCGAAAGCTCGATTGACGATCGGTGGTGGTCGAGATTTCGACAATGGCCGGGTAAGTAGCCTGACGAATCTACACTTCTAGATCCTTGTTATCGATCGCACGCGTACCACGCGGTTAGAGTAACGAGCTCGTAGAATCGTGTTGGCAACGGACAAGCAAGGAAACGGACTGAAACGTTCCACCAATGTTTCTTCGTTACCCGATGAAATAAAGCTTGAGAAACATATTTGCAACTCGGCGTACTTTACCATCGGGGAAGAAGCTATATATTTTATATTCAGGAACGTTTTCATCCTTTTTCCCCTGTTTCGAACCAACGATCTCGATGTATCGTGTAACATACGTCGGTAACATGGCGGCATCGGGCTGCATTATGCATATCCGTGTAATACAAGAACCTATAATACATATGTATACATAGAAGCATATAATAGAGTACGTTTGGCATGCAGTTAGCAGCGTGTATACGTTCGACGTGTATATTGTGATCGAAAGACGGTCGAGTATCGAGAATTTCAAACAGGGGTGTGGTTCTCGAAGGCTGTTTCGAAGACACGATCGACCCAAGGGCGATAATCGATCGTTGTCGATATGTATATCGTATATAAATAGATACAAGATTATATACATATATATAAAAATAAATATTATATATACATTTATATAGGTAGATATATATATATTATATATATATATATATACATACGTACATGCGTGCGATGTGCGGCTGGCTGGATGTGTTGCGCTCTTTTCTACTCTTTCTCTCTCTCACTCTCTCTCTCTCTTCTTCTTCTTCTTCTTCTTCTGTCTCTCTCTTTGTACTCGATGGATGCAGGAGACGTAATTTTTGCTCGTTTTGCGCGTTTCGTTCTACTTTTGTTTTTGTCTCTAGTGGTACGGACTGCAGAGTTAGACGGAGGATGCATGCGCCTTTCCCGGGACCATATGTGAGTACTCTCTAGCCCTTAATTTAAAATCCCCATCGTACGGTCTACGTCTCTCGTTTGCTGTACCTATCTTCTCTCTCTCCCAAATTTCCTTTCTGCTTCTCGTGTACATCATTTTACATAGCTTTCGTCATTCTCGTTCATTTCGTCCTCTTTCATCCTTATAATAGAGATTTCGATATGAAATTAGTGAATCATCAGCGGTATACTATGTCTGTAAACTTTATTATACTTGATCAAAGTCGTAGATGTTCGATTTTTATTCGAAACTTTTCACAAACACGGCTCACTTTCTCACACTTCCTTACGTCACTTGTTCTCGATCATTCATTTCGAAGCAATTTCTAAGTAGATTACGTTCTTTCGTGTAATATACCGTTTGATAAATTTGTACACTTCTCTATATCGATGCACGATATCATCACAGAAACCGAGCAAATTAAATTCAAATAAGAGGATTATTAACATTCTGAATTGTGTTATTTAAAGCTTAAATCGTTAAATAGTTTGGACAGTGTAAATCGACCATATATTTGCATTTCTCTGCAATTTAAGTACACACAGGCGTCCTTCTACCTCCTGCTTTCGTTCCACGGCTCTTCCTTTACTTTCTACAGCTTTGGTTATCATGAAAACGCTGGCTTATAATCGCGAACTGAGCATGGCTTGTAGCGACGTTTTTAGAGGATCGTGCGAATGAAACGTGACTTGATCGAATGGCATGCAGCTTTGAAAATGCTTGTACGTTGGACTGCGTTTACACTGCTACTATTGCACACACGATGTATTAAAGATGGATCGTAAAGCTGTACATTGAGTTACAAATATTCTAAACCGTCGATAGCAACGTTCACAGATTGCCAATGTCGAATCATATTTTTGGAACGATCGATATTCGATTCTATGCGTTTCAAAAGAAACATTTTATGTTGCATTGAATTTCACGAATTTACGAATATCTGCGTTCGGTTTGACAAAACGAAGAACGCTATATCGTTCCACAAACCTACATCGACAAATTTTTGCCCTTTTGTAGAATTTTTCTCAAACAATATGTGTCAAGCGCGGTTTCTTTTTTTTTTTTTTTTATTCCGTTCCAAGCGCTTTAAACGCTGCAAATGGAATTTTCAGTAGCAGTGTAAACAAACCTTTGAACGGAACTATGCATCGAATGACAACTCACCTTCATAGTGACGTTACTCTCGCGCCAAACGGGCGATAGAATGAATTCTTTCTCTTTCACTTCTCTACTCTTCCGGAGCAAGTACGTTTCACAAAAGGCAGGACGGTAGAACGACGACCGAGAAGAATTTTATGCACCGTTCGCGAAACACGCTTTTTTTTAACGAACGGGATGTCGTTTGTAACATCGCGATTCACGGCACGATTACTTTTTACCACTCTCGCGCAATACACGCGACCACGTAATTCCCACACAAGCCTGGATGGTAATTATCTGCAGACTGTGGATGTTTATGCGGATGAAACGTGTACAACTGTACAAAAAACTGTGTAAGATGTGTGTAAATGTATAATTACGGAATTTCGAAGAGAATCTCAACAGGTAAAATTCGAATAATTCGACAAAGAAGATAATTCGACTTAGCGTTAAATATCCTTGCAGTAAATTCGTTGGTCTTATTCTGGAAACTTGTTTCAGATGAAAAATACAATTCGTTATTTTGAGATTACAAATCGTTTGATGCTTGTAAAAAATACTGTATCTGAGAATTGGAAAATTGTATTATACAATTGTATTCTTTATCTATACGACAGTAACAGTTCTAGGTTTATAAACAGCGTACATGAAAAATATTATAATTCATTCAAGTGTATAACATGCTAACAGTGGCATAGATAATTTGTCCATTTTTCATTCCCGTTGAAAAATAGATATCTCAAAACAGGTTTAAAAACAAAATTGAAATAAGATTAAAGATCCTATAGCATCTATTTGAAGAGGAAATGCAATCTGGTTTTGAGATGTTCGTCTCAGGAAAAAAGACGTACAGCGAAGTCTGAGATAAACTTGTAATTTTTATTACAAACAGAATTTCAGATGTCAACATTGAATCTATTATCCTACCATTATCCTCCCATTGTAAATAACATTATTTTCACAAAGCAAAGTGAATGAGAAATTTCAATCTCCCTCGCACAAACGGTACATGCTGTTATTTGTACTTTTAAATCGAAGCCATGTTTTAATGTATAATATTAATTCTAGCAGAAAGAAATTTAAGATTTCCATTATAAAGCTACGTGGTATCTGTTCGATCTTTCTACTATTTAACGAGATTATTCCGTAGCATGAAACATTAAAGCATGACTTTAACCAAAACGTATTGAGAACTAAATATGTAGTAACACAATGCGTAAAAGTTGTCTAAATGCAAAATTATTGGAAGAACCTGTTAAAAATTATTTTATCAATGTATGGAAGATATATATATATATATTGAAATAAAAGATTAGGATTTTAAAGATCTCCGACAAAATGTTGCTTATGTATATTTTTCAATATATAAAAATCGGTGAAAATAATATCTTAAATTATAAAATTATTCCTCTTAACCGTATATTCATTATAACACCCAATTTCCTGTTCAAGTAAAACTCTCTGACAGCTTAAACCCTCGCCTAATTCAAGTCAATTCACAGTCCCAGCAGCATAAACATCCGCAGTTCACTCACCACGAAGAGCACCGTTCACACGAAAAATCGCCCCTATCCAGCCCCATGTAGAAACCACCGTAGGCCTAACGCGCGAACCATTGGATTTCCAGTACTACGCTCCGGCAAACGCGATTGGCAATACCGAGGGCGACCAGGTACACAGCAATACGCATACCCAGGTGTAAATTACCCGGAGGAGAGCCCAGGCGAGTCGCCCGCCATCTCCCTGCCCACGCCTCCACCGCCGCCGTTGATGGCGGCCTTGCCTCCACCGCCGCCGCCGCCGCCCAGAAGACCGCCACGAAGAAGCGTCACCTTCGCGGAATCGCCGCCGAAGAGCCCGAAAAAGTCGAGGTTCTCGCCTTTCCTGCGTAGGCCGAGCATCACGATGCTAGACGTCGCGGTGCCCTGGACACCGGCTTCGCCGCGCGTCTGGGCTGGTCGTCTCGGCGACTACAAACCCGAATACATCACGTAAAAACGAAAACAAGGAAATAAATCACAGCACGAGCACAGAAGCTCTCCTGTCCCGTGGGCTGGTCATAGATCGTTAAAATTTCGATCGTCCGACAGCCTGGCACAAAGATCCAAAGATCCAATAATCCCGAGCAACGCGTTTGCCGTAAATCGAATCTCCGCGACGCTCGATTTCTCGAGCGCTTCCCTCGATCGTTGTTAGTTCCTTGTTCCAAAGAAGCTCGAAGGAGTTGGAACTTCGAGCGTCGATCACGAGAACGATTCGTCTGTTTGTTCAAGTTCCTCGAATCGTACTGCCACACACACACACACACGTGATTTGAGATCGTCGATGACGTGTACCGAGTCCTTTCGGAATGATTCGTTCTTGCGAACAGGAACTAAACGAGTCCGAGGAATCGCTCGAGAGGAACGCAGAGGAGCCGTGTGTCACGACTGATCGACGAAGATTCTTGGTATCCATATTTGTTTCTGTTAAACGAGACGAATGATGGTTTTGCGACAGGAATCTTCGTGGACAGCCGTGTTTGTACATTGTATATATTACGTTGTAATCGAATCGAACGAGACGAATCAAATGGTGTAGAGAAAAGAAAAGAAGGACAACGCGTACGACCGGCTACCGGCGACGAGAACAGGTCGCGAAATTCGATAGTAGAATTCGATGGTCCTGGGGTGGGTGCATGTGCAACCAGCAACTCGAACTAACACACTCAACTGCCATTTCCGTGAGAGAGCCCTGTATACACGCGAGACACGAACGCGTGCACGTACGTATATGTATACATTATATTTCGCGAGGGAAGATACGCGGGTCGACCGAGGAAACGAAAGAACTTGCTGGAGAAACGATGGAACGCGTAAGAGGAAAATTCTGAAAGAAGTGACTGCGGATGAAATTCTGGCAGACATCGAACGAAGAAGGAGGAAGAAGAATAAAAAGGAAGGAAGAAACTGAAGAAGTTTGAGAAAACTGTATGGGAAAAAAAGAATACAGGTCGACCGCGACGTAACACTACTATTATTATTATCATTATTCTGATTACTATTATCGCGACAGCTAAGTTTTTATTACGGATTACGGTTCGTTACAGATCGTTGTAGACCGGTGCAAACTATTTTGTGGATCTCGCGAGAATGGATAATTCGTTGCGTAAAGAAATAAAGAAAGAAAAGAAACAAAAAAAAGAGAGAAGAGAGGAAGAAAAGAAAAAGAAACAACACTGGAGCCGCGATGCGTTTTTTAACTGACGAGAACGGTGTATAATCACATCGATGCGTGGGTACTGCGTGTGTGATAAATAATATATATATAAATATAAATATATATATATATATACAAATATAAATATAAATATACATACGTATAGACGTTTATCGAGAGATGTGAGATGAAAGCGTACGAGAAAATGTGTCAGAGAATGCGTGATGAAAGCGTATGTGAAGAACATAGGATTAAACGATAATCGTGTAAACGCATTATTAAGTACCTATCACTGCCAGTTCGCGCCGATCCGAGCCGAGAGAGGACGAAGGACAATTTTTCTTTTGTCCATGGACACAGACTTTTTACACACGCCGCCGTTTTCAGGCCCCGTTTTCACACCGCAAAACGAACAGGTTTCCTTGCGTTGTCGGATCGCCGTGATCTGGCTCGAAGAACGACGTTTACGGCCAAGGTTTTTCGTGCCAAAAGACGATATCTCTCCCGATAACGATAACGTCCAGTGCTACGCTGTTACGAAAGAAGAGGCTGGGGTACAAGAAGACCTCTGACGCAAGGTATAAAACAAACCTGAAATATATACATATATCGTTGGTGAAGAATAGAACACGAGAGGAAAATAGAATATATAAAAGGAACGACGCTCTATTAGTGAAAATTTTTGAATCGTTTGGATATTATTTCTTGGAAATATTCAGGGAAAATCAATGTTCTATTTGAAACACGAGTGCTTCTTTTAAATTGAATAAACAGTTTTTGTAATTGGAAATTTTCAAGCAATTTGCTATATAAAACACTGTGTTCGACAGTCTTCTTTCGTTGATACTCTTTTATATTAATACGATAAATTCCACGATTCTAAAGGTGTATCACGAGCGAAAAAGCAAAAACGCGCATGTACATATTTTTTTAAAGGTGATATAGATACCCTTTTAAAATTATGGATATTCCTCTTTTCGAAGCAGGGATTAACAAAATCAAAAAACACTGTTTCCTCGAAAAATACTTCCCAAGACGTTCAAAATATTGCGACTAGCGAGAAAATAATACGCCAGTAGTATAAAGTAAAAATCAAAAGCTCGAGGATGTCCACGTTGAAACGTAAAGTGCAGGCCGCCTGGAGCGTTTTTAAACCGTTTTGATCGATCGAAATCAAAATTAAAAATCAGAATCAAACTGCGTCAAACAAGTGTCGATTGTTACTCGGGTATCATCGTAGCACTGAACTGAACAAAGGGAGAGAGGTCGCGGAGCAAAATTGCATGTTGCGACGTATAAAACTATTTTTCTGGAACGCACTCTAACTACCCCGCCGAGAAACTTCGGTTCACATTTATTTACCGAAACAAACTGCCATAAACCGACGATTATCGAAGAACGAAAGAAGAGAAGAATACTCGTCAATTGTTCGTGAACCTTGGTGACTCTTCGTTTCTTCCACCACGAATTTTTTCTATTTCACGATTCCCCATAGATCCATAAAATGAAAAAAAAAAAAAAAAAGGAAAGAGAAACGAGAATCGAGCCGACAGTCGAGCAAGTTTTATACGTGGCAGCGACGAGATCGATCTACCTATCATATCGCCAGATTTTCTTATTACGACTAATTGTTATCTATCAGCGGTTTAAATAACGATAGATAATGCGTATATCGGGTATTAAGCCGTTAACGTAACGATGGTAACACACGATGAACACGGTGATGCATTTATCGGAGCATCAGAACGGTGCAGAAGAGAAACTCGAGTCATCTTGATCGAAGGCCGCACGTTCTCACGACTTTACCCAGCGTGATCCATTTGATCAATGTACAATTTACAGGACAGGCGTTATATACGTCTTTACAAAGAGGATAAAGTTACGAACGATTCGAGGGAAGTCAGATATTTAAATGGACGTTGGAAATGGAACGAATCCGAATCGCCGGAGTAACTTATTCTCGATAGTAGCATGGCGCCAAATTCAAATATAAACGCGACGGTATTTTTGTTTCCTCCGTCGTTGTGGTCGTTAACGTTTTCATGTTGATGTTCGTCGTCACTTTTTCTATTCCTCGACAAACTCACCGATACGAAGCGGAACGAAAATAAAAATGAACAATGTAACAGTCCCCGTATACCGTCCCGGCGTCGTTACGAAACAACTCACCTGTTTTCACCTGTTCTTCCTGTTCACCTTCTACGCTTTTCTTTTTTTGTACGTGAAATTATCGAAATGAAGAAGAAGAAGATAAAGCTTGAAAAACTTTCAGGATATTCTACGACGGATGGTTGTAAATATTGTTCTCCTCCGAAAAGATCGGCAACGTGGTTTTTCCATCGTATACAGGAATTTCTAATTTTGTAAATAATAAAATGAAAAAGGATAGCCTTTCCAAAAAAAAAATTTCATAGCGACTGGCGTCTTTCAATGTTATGTTTGACGAGAACGGTCGAAACTGACAAAAAACAGAGTTATTTTGGAAGTATTTGCGGAGATTCAGTAGAATAGGTCGACGCATGATCAGACAAGATTTCTATTTCTTTATTCATCCTTCCTTCTCTGTTTATCTCTTTAAATTTGAAATAATTCTTACATAACATCTTACATTGAATGACTGTAAATGCTTCCATATTCACGTAGAATGAATAAGACAATTTTTGTAACTTCTCGTAATTTTTTCGAGTAATAAACATATAATGAATTTTTTGAATTAGTCAGATACGTAGGAAAGTTCGATATCGCTGATCGAAAGCGATAAAAGCGAACATTCGGTGAATAGTATTTATGAAAATCCAGTAGAATATCCCAATATCCGATCAGACTATGCGTTACCAGCTGTAAAAGAAGAAAGCGCGCAAAGAGGCCGGAAAGAATAAAAGCGAAACTCGAAACTCGTTCGAAAAAAAAGAGCAATTACGTAGAAAAAATGTGGAAAGAGATCACGCGACGAAAGTCGAACGAATTACAAAACGAAACATGAGAACGAACAAGCAAAATTATGAGGGAAAAATAAAGAGAAATAAGAAATAAAATAGCGTCTTCCAGTTTGCGCTTTCGCCGATCGCTGCATAAGAATTACGCTTGTACCTTCGATTCGAGTATCCTTCGTCATCTCCCGTACCATTCCGTGGCATGATACGATCGATTCCCTTGTAAACCGTTGTATACCAATCAAATTTGTCACAATACAGGATCGTTTATTTAAATGTAACCTGCTATGTGATTCGATCCGACCCCTACCCAATTGCGTCACAGGTAAGTGAATCATTAATTGGTAATTTATATTTCAATCTGTACGCGAAATTGTCTCCTTTATTACGAACAAAATTACAAACACGAAAATATAAAAATAATTGAAAACGGGACAAAACGTAGAAAAGAAAGAATTGATTGAAAGTTGTGAATATAATCTGAAAAATTGGACAGTTTGGAAAATAAAGATTTTCCCGGGATAGGAATTTATTTTTTACGCGATTGGCCGCGGTTTATGAAGCAGCTAAATATTCGGTTATTGCAAATTGCCCGACCGCAGTGCGGAAGCGCGCACAATGATATATGAAGAGAGTTGTCAGAAATCCTCGCGTACTTTTGCACTTTTGTATCTAAAGATAGATACACTGCACCACCATTGGATGTCGTATAAACCGTGCGCCATGCGAAATTTCGACGAGCAAAACGTGAATAGAAAGTTGCCTACGAACGTGGCGTTGAAAGTATATAACGTTATAAAAAGTAACGACCAAGCGGAACAACGGGGTATACCGGACAAATTAACATATAATGAATAATAAAGTGGTAGAAAATCTGCTTTTACGGTAAGTACAAAGTAAAAACCGTTTTACCGGACGATAAAGAAATATTCTCCATTAGACTAAGTACGAAAATTGAGGTAAATTGCTGTTTAGTTACGCGATAAAAAAAAAGAGGAAAGGCCTTCCAAGGGGAAATATTTACGTCCAATGCTCTTTTCGGAATAGTAGGCGTTACTTTTTTAACGAACGACGTTTGTTCGATGTAGTTTTCAGCTTTCAGAGCTTCTTTCTTTCTCCCCCTCCCTTTTTTTTTTACTATCTCGAGGCTAGAAAGGTCTCTCTTGTATTAAATAACAGGATGTTCCTTTAAAGTTGGATCTGTTGCGATTCAGGCAACGTACAAAGCGGTATTCAGCGGAAAAGAGTAGAACGAGACTTTAAAAATTGTATCTTGAGGCGAAATACGTAAACAGAATGGCAGACGCGAAGAAACAAGGGCAAGTATATAAATATTTCTACGACGCGGTGTAAGTGTTACGCTTCACCCTTTAACTCGACTCGGTAATTATTTTTAAAGGGGAAACGTCGATACGCGGTGTCGTTACCAAGCTTTCTTCTAAAAATAATCAAATTCCGCAAGCTCCCATCGTTTCCAGCCTCTCATTTCTTCGCAAAGAAACATTCTCCGTAAAACGTTCAAGACGTTTTGCTTTCATCTCTCCTCACTAAATAGTCGACGTCTGTCTTGAATAACGTCTAAAGAATAACACACATCTGCTATTTTATCGTCAGACGGTTCTATTCGTTTTTAATATCCTTCATATACAGAGCATCGAGGATGAATTTGTTGAATCTAGATCGCGTCTAAAAGAACAAAGATAACAGAAGAATCTGTAAACGCAGTAACAATCAACGAAGGAGCATGTACAGTCCGTCTGTAAATCATTAATTACCTAAAATCTGTACACAAACACCGTGATCGAGGCAAAGTAAACAGCAGCCACATCTCTCGATCATCTCCTATCATACCCAATTCCACGAACGTACCACGTTAATTTAGCTAATGCAGACTAATACGACCGATACAGTCAAAAGCAACCAATCTGCTGTGTACGGAGCGTCGCTGAAGAGCTATTTGCGTCAAAGTCTGGCAGAAGGAGCGTTAGAACACAAACACAAGATGCCGCTTTTCTCTCTCTCTCTCCCTCCCTCTCTGTTTCTCTCTCATTTTCTCTCTCGCTTTCCTTTTACCACCGAAACCGAAACATCAGATAGTAGAACACGTGACAAGTAGATCAGATACGAAATAACGATGAGACGGAGGTAAAAGGAACATTTCTCGAAAGAACGTTCGAAATCGAGATCACGCGAGACCGCGGCCACGTGCGGCGTACTAATTTCACCTATCGGACTTGGATTTACCTGTAACGTTGGATGACCATCGCGAGACTCGTGCTCGTAAAGGTTCTTCCCCGCTGTGTCGTCTGTTCCGCGGCGCATTTGCATTCGAATTATTTCAGCCAAATGGCAGGTGATCGATGGATCCCGCTGTCCTTTCCTTTCCCTCCCGCTCGTGTTCTCCGCCGCTATCCATGGCGAGCGGAGCTGAATTCGAACGACTCGCTTCTGCCTCATTCACATGCTAACGACGAAGCGGCACCGCGATCGATGCGGGCCAATCACGGGACGAGACGCGCCGCTCCAGATGTATTATATACACCAACTATGATGAGCTTGTCGATAAACATTAATCATGATAATTTAAACGAACTTCCTACGGAAGCGGGAGAACGCGTATCGATCGCGACTCGTCTACCTGGTGAAAACGCGGCGGCCAAGCCAGCCGAGCTGCCGGGGCTTGAATTTAAATCGGTCGAATTTTTACGGGCACCTAGCGCGTTGGAATTCGGAAGTGGGGCTGCGGAGGAACGAGTTTATCGCGCTGGTATGTAGCAAGAGTGGTTTGAGGTAGACGCCGGTTGGAATGACCCGATCATTCTCACCTTACATTTCACGGTTTGTAGAAACGATTGTGTTACGGTTAGATCGCGTATGCTTATGGGAATTTATATTTTTGTAAATATTAAGTTGAGAAACAAGTTTATGGGTGTTTGCTTAGAACGTCGAGTCTTATTATAAGATTTATGCAATCAAGAGGTAACTTGTCTATCTTACTTTTTTTCTTTAATATATATCCGTCATCGAAAGATTCAAACAAATGTACTTTTATAGTCTTCAGAGAATTTCCATAATATTCTTCGAAATGTGTACATCAGCTAAAGACGAGCGACTTTATTATTTAAATCAGTGCAATAAAAGAAATGAAATTAGATAAGCAAAAAAGTTTTTCGTGTGTCAAATTTTCGAACGATAGTTTTGTGCGTTCGGTGAATTCTGTGCATCCTTGCGTATATCTCAGTTTGCTAGAAATTCATAAACATCCGTAGTTTAGTCAAAGTATTCAGATAATGGTTTGACCGAAGATCTTTATACAACTCCATACTTTCGCGAATATAATTAAATAAATAGAATTCAAGCAGCGAATTGTTTCATCCATTAGATATTATGAAATTCGGATATTTAAGCGTGTTTGTGCATTCTGTGCATTTCTGCACTTATAAATTTCCCACGAGTGCATAAACAGTTACAGTAGTTGATGTTCAAATTATGTTGGATTTAGGATCGTTGGTATCGTATGAAGGTAATGAGAAGTCCGAAGGAAAGGAATTGTAGGATGATAACGATGCTTACTTCTGTGAATAAGATATAATAAGAGAGTTCTTTTGTGCCATAGTCCTTTAGTTATACTAAATAACAATAATCCTATTTCCTTTCAAAATATGGTCTTCCGTATCCAGGTATTTTATCGGGTCAAATATTATTATTTCTATTCTGTTCTATATGAAGGATTCTCCCTCGCACTCTATTTTAGGAATTTATATTCTTGTTCTAGTCTATTTCTATTTTATCTTTCAATCTTGTTGCTTTGAAATATACAACGTTTCTTTCCAATTCTATCGAATGACAAGAACACTGAAGTTACGAAATATTTATCATCCAATACATATATATATAATAAAATATTTATCAAATCGCGGACCAAGAGAGTAGCTTTAGATAAACCTAGACGATCGCGAAAAGACAAAAATCGAACTCGATGGACGTATATGGAATTGAATGGAAAGGGCAAGAACGTTACGCAGCAAATTTAGAAGATCCGCCTATCGAGCTGACACGATCATCTAGAATTATCGCGCCGGTTTATCGATAGTCTGGCCGTTCAAGATGAATCGTTCTTCCTCTTATCTACATCTCAATAGAGCCACGTCGTAAAATCTACGGCATGTCCCGCAATAGCACCATAAACAAAATTCTTTCTCCGCGTCCAACTGTCCAGTTACAAACGGATCTTCTTCTTCTTCTTCTTCTTCTTCGTTCTCAGATACAACTTTGCAACAAGTACGTACCTCGCTAGAAAGGAAAAGTAATTCTACAAAAGATTTGGTTGTCAGCGTCTGAGCGAAGAGTCACGCGTGACCTCGTGAAACGATCTCATGCAACGAGTTTCTATCGGCAAGCAGCGATCCCGTGGAGGCCTAGAACGAGGAAGAGGATGCGGGAGACGAGCAACCCGGGCCTTTCTTTAGTTGTGTCTGTTGATCGGGCGTCGTTCGAGCCGCCGCCTCCCGCGGTCGACGCCGGCGCAGACCGCTTGTTTATATCGTTGCCTCGTCAGAGGGAAACACGCTGCTGAGGCTACGTGAAACGAACGGAGATGGTACGACAGCAAGAGAGCGCGAAACTGGAGAATAACGAAGAGCGACGGAGTGGAAGAGAGACTGTGACGCAGCAGAAGCCGCGAGAATAACGAAGAGAATACGGTACGAGGGTGACAAGGACGCAGAAGCGGGTTGATCGAGTGCAACGGAGAAAGGGAAGAAACGAAGAGTCGAGAATTCTACGCGGGGAATAGTAGATTCGCAGGCAGGAGGGAGAAAGAGGGAAAGAGAAACGCGAAGAGGAGATCCCTGGTGGGGAATGGAATGGATGCTAAATATAGACAGGGTTGCCAGGTTGCAGAAACAGCCGCCGCCCCTTTGAGTACTGGGACGGGTTAGTTCAGCCCGAAGGGGTAACGTGGAGAATCGTGGGTCGCGGAGGGCGGAGGAGGGTGCAGAAGGGCGGCAAGGTCGCGTCATTGATCGAGGGTGGAAGGGGTGGCGGTATGACGCTCCTAGTGACGTCATAGCTCTCTACAACCCCCTCGAACTACCCGCAGGCGCCCTCTCTTTCACCAGCTCTCCGCGCCAGGCCCGTTTGTTGCCTCGCCCTGATACACCTTATTCTCCTACCCTCTTCCCCCAATCCTCCTTTCAGCCCCTCGTGTCCTCTCTCCACCGAACTCTATCGGTGGCCTATACCCACCCATCCCATCCGGCCACCCTCTCCCGCCGCATCATCTTCGCTTTGCTTCGCTTTGACTCGCGCTTTTTTTGGTACGCTTTACTTAGCGCGCTACGTCGTTGTTCGACGCGTTGCTCTCTTTTTTTCCCGACGCCCTTACTAAATTTCCCCTTCGCGATGTCCCCGGTCTTCTGCCACCACCTCGCCGCGCCACCGTAGGGCGAGGATAATTTCGGCCGAATATGGAGCACCTCGAACGAACAGAGGGTGCCTTCGCGGGAATCATACCGCGGCGGTCGCCCCCAAGATCGATTAATCTCCATTACAAACTGTTCTAACTGCGTGCCACGGTTTTGTCGTCGATTCTAATTACCCCTCGTTAGCGGGCGCGCCCCGCTCCCTCCTTCAGCGGCGTTCTTTTCGCGACAGGAAAAAACATCGGGGAGAATCGATGATTCAGTTGATACCGTAAGTGAATAGAGGCGACGCTCGGGTCGACGATTCAGAACCCCTGACTCGTAGATCCAACAGGAACAAGAAGGGACTCTTCAACCGTTGGGAACCGTTCATACAGTGACACAAAGAAAAAGGGAGCGAAGCAAAAACCATAGTACAAGGACGAGTGCTCTCGAGCAGAGCCCGATATGTTTCTCCGGGAGAAAAAATATTCTCTTCGGTATCATCGACAGCGGCGGTGGCACGGTGAATGGGGAAACGTTGCGATAAAAAAACCATGCTCGAGTAGCTGGCGGTAAAACGCAGAGACACGGAGAAGAGGCGCGGATGAATTCTTGTCAGGAGAGAGGAGAGAACAGAGAGGGGCAGGGCAAGAGTGGATAGCGTGGGGACCGAATAAAAAGTACGGAGAGCGTGTTAGTCGTGATCCGACAAGCCGTGCGTGTTCTGCAGCTTTTCGGCCGACAGTTTGGATCCCAGCAGACCCGCGCCAGCTCTCCCGTTCCTAGGCATGACGGGTATAAATTATGCCGCTGGCCTATTTACATGGCTGCCATCCTGGCCAACTCGACCCGGTCGCTCTTCATAGCAGAGATACCTACTTACGTACATACGTACGTGTGTGGTCCTCTGCATTCGGCTCGCTCGATCGTCGTGAGTGAAGGAGGGAAGGGGGAGGGGGTTAAAACCGATTCACGGCCAACCAGAAAAATTCTGGAAACCGCGCGACAGGATGGACGTCCTACTAAAAGCGAAGAACGTGGTCACGCCGCGGCTGCCTGACAACCGTGCTTCCACCTGTGCAACGTGAAACTTTATTTCGGCTAAGATACGAGGTGCGATGGTCGTGGTCGAAGACGATCAAAAATTGGCTCGAGACGAATTCTGCTAACTCGTGGTTTTCTGTATTTTCTTATAATTCGCGAACAATAGTAGTAGGAAGATTAAGAAGTGGCGGAAGATAAAGTAGTAGAAGTAATAAAAACGGAGTAATTTAAGAATTCGAAAAGGAATGACGACTAACAAAATTTCCATAGTAATTCTATGAACAGTATAGTAATTCATCTGGTAATTCTTAATATTTGAATTCCGTTAAGAAAATGTTCCTTCCTAATTCTTGAGATATTGTAAGTATGTTAGAGAGATATAAATATTCATACAGAGTATAGAACCGTATGTGTGTGATATAGATTACTATAATGCATAATCATTTTTATGTTTTAAATATCGTCCTGTCTAGTAAGTAGATCGCGAAAGATTGAAGATTTGAATTGACCAATTTGAATTAACGAAGTTTATGTTAGAACGCAAGCTGCCAGCCGAACATAATATCTTCTTAATATATGATGAATTCTGTTTAAAACAGTACAAGATTATTTTGGTGCAACGTGATTAATTTGATAAATGAATATAATTTAAACGTCATGTTCCTTGAACTCGTATATCACATTCTATAGGATCGTATATGAATATCGTGAAACGATTAGCTGTAGTGTATAGAAACTTTTTACAAAAATAGTATTATTTTGTTTGCCGTTGATCAGATATTCCTACAATATACGTTTGCTTAAAATAAAAAAATAATATGATTTTCTCAGAATCATACAAATCGTATGAACACCGTGTAAACATTAACGAGACGTCAAAATAAAATTTCACGTACTCGTACTCATATAATAGATTATATGCAAACGAGCTTTTTCCCTTATCCCATATCAACATATATGCAAGAAAAGTGTGTAGATCATAAATTCTCTGGTCTCAGAGGGTGAGCAAAAAGATCTTATGAATTTTTAACAATAAGTGACAGTGATATGTGCTCCGAGCTTTTGAGCGTCGGTAAACAGAAAGAAACGCGCGAAAACAAAGTAGCTCCGAAAATAAAAATCGATTCTCGTTGAACTCAAGAAGACGCGAACAGATTACTACACGTGCAACCGAAACAAATCACAGAAAAGTAGAGTAAAACAAATCTTGTCGTTACTTTTGTTTCATCAACGTTTTATCAACATTTGAGAGCTATTTTATTGATTTCTATTGTATTTATAAAGCTACTATAATTATGTCGTCAATCGTATTTAATTAAAGAAATTACCTTTGCAATCGCGTTATCGTTATCGCGTTACTTTAACGAAAATCCGTTTCATAAAAAGTCAATAGCTTACGTGAGATACATTTTAGAAAAGGTCAACAAATTAACTTTAAAAGACGAGAGATCCACCATCTTCTCTTATTTCTTAGTCAGAATTACTCACGCTCATTTCCATGAAACTTCCTCTTTCGTCAACTCTGGTATTAAAATATTACCAGGTGAACACTGGAAAAGCGAGCGACGCTCAAAAAGGGACAATTTCGCTGAACGGCGAACGTCACTTGCCGGTGCAGTTATCTCGTTGAGGAAGGAGCCATGGCCGAGAAAGGGAAGAGGAATGAAAGAAAAACAGGTAAGGATAGAGTGAAAAAATTGGTGAAAACAGGGAAGAACGTTCGGATGGCGTTTAACAGCCCCAAGGCGCGACGATTTTTTTCAAAATATTTGCTTTCAATTCTGAAGGATCGGGGCACCGTATGCAATTTGCGATTTTCAAGCGCCTGTCCCGCGAGCTTTAGTTTCAAACGAGAAAAGAAAGGACGTGGACGATGAAAGAAACGACGAAGAAGGACAGAGGAAACGGCGAAGAGAGAAAGGACGGTGGGAAAGAAAAGAGAGAGAAAAGGGGGCGAGGAAACGCGAAAGAAAAGCGAGAAAAATAGACGGAGGCGGGATGTATCCGCGCATTCCATTTTCCGTGTCTTTCTTTTCTGCCTCTGCGCCAGCCAGACAAAGGTCCTTCCGGAACTCGCAGCCAGGTATTCTCCGGACCAATTAGAAACGGGGTGTCAAATGGAAACTTCGAATGAATAACCACTTTCCTCGGGGATGAGGAAGAATTATATTCTCGCCTCGTATCGAAAACGAAACTGTGTTGCGATAAATACGTCGGTCGACTGATCGCATTGTAATCGTTAATCGTCTCGATTGAACGACTGGGACGATTCTTCCGTTCTGGGGTTCAAAAGGGGAAAAAAACAACAGAAGTATCGAGAGACGAACGCCGTGAAAGAGAGACAATCGACTTTTCGTGCAAAAGCAAAATGATCCGCGAAACTGGGTTACGAGACACGTAGATCCTATTTCCTGGCGTGTCCCATTGTGAGCAGCAAAAACTGGCAAGAAAATGCTGCCACTTCGATCTTCCACTTCTCTAACGATACTTTGAATCGTTCGCGCCCAGCGTCTTCTTATTCGCGTGCTTCCGATCTCCGGCTCGTTAAATATAGTCCACGATCGCCCAAACGGAGCGACTATTTCTCTGCGGGTGAACAATGGCCGCGACATGATTGATCGATCGACAAAAGAAAATTTCGAGAAAATTTTAACGCGGAACAAGCAGAGAGAGAATTTGAAATTTTTGGTTATTCTTCTTCGAGTTAACACAGGAAATTGAATATCGACGTTCGTTTATACGTTGCACATGTTATACGAGTCTTGGTGAATTTAAATAGTTTCATTGAGAACGTAGAAGAAAAAAAGCAAGAAATTATTGCACGGAAAATCGAAGTGCAGTCAGCTGCTTTAATTACGAGGCATTCCAAAAATTATTCTCATTTCTCGTTCAGCATGTATAAAATCACGTTTCTTCCTTGAATTCACTGACTTCGCCTACACAATTCATCTGAAATAGAAAACCCGAACCTACGCGATCTTTTATTCCAGACACTTGTTATTCGCACCCACGCTTTCGCCGAACATTCACCCCTACGGGAAACAAAAGTTGCTGCTACATTATAAGCTGTATTCGATATATAAGCTGAAAATTCGAACGAATATAAAACAGAGGCAATGTTCAAGACATAACCTGCTGTATTTTATTTGGAACCGGACCAAAGCATACATAAAATAACTAATAAAAATAGTCAATAACGAAACAATTTCACACGATCGAACAATTAATCGTAACAGTCGAGTCCCATTACAGTACCAATAAAAGTGCAAAATTTTCTGTATAACATACATAGCGCAATTCTATAAAAGATGTCTACGAATTTTCGAATACTTTCTATTTACCATAAATTTGCAGGTCCTTTTTTTAGAAAACTTGTCGATTCTATCGCCAAATTTTACCAAGAAAATCGTCTATTGTAATAGAAATAATAAACGAACCACGACCTGAATCGCATCAAAGCGATTAAGGTGAAAAATAAAGTTTACAACGTTTCGTGCAGACGTCCGAAATTGGATCGATGAGAACGCCGTCTTAAATGGTCGCTAAAATATGTAAATTGATAAACGGGCCGCTTTAAATTTGTCAAATCGTGTTTCCTCGGCATTCGATTGGCCGGAAACCGATCCTGGATCGTTAGGACCAGTTCCCGGGGACGGAGATATGGTTGGCTTGATCACTGCCACTTGGCTCAATGAATTAATTACAGTTAATTGGCAATTACCACCTTGCACCGCCTCGCGACCCTGATAGGTTGGCGCAGTGACGCTGCGGAGGAAAATATATTTTCTTCGTAATGCGATCCTGCGCCCCGGTGTTCCGCGTTTTCTGGCCCCGAATTGATTTAATAAACGCTTAACATCATCCTCCCCTCGCTCTTCTATCGCCCTGTCGCTCTCTTTTTCTCCCTCAATTTATTGGATTGACAAGTTATTAATTCGACAACGAGTAAACCGTGCCGAAGTTATTTCTGTAACAAGCTTTATTTATAATTACTTTTATCGATATGATCGCTTAATATAAAGTTTTATCGATAGAGATGACGATGAGAGACTAGTTACCCGAGAGGAAATGAAAATCCTGTGTGTACGGGGTGAATGGCGTAATTTACCATAGTTCTCGTTGTTAGCAGCGAAGTGATACTACTTTTCCACTTTTCCACTTTTTCACTTTTTTATTTTCTTTCTTCGATGTTGTTTTTTATCGCTCGATACCGGACACAAGCGGCTCCACAAAGGCCAATTGAACTGATTTTTTAATTAGAGCGATATCTTTCGAGATCTATGCAATTTCCACGACACAATTTTCAATTTAACCGCCAGCACTCGAGGCGACGCGTCAGTTGAAAAAAAAAGTAGGAACTCGAAAATATTAATTTGATAATATTTCCTTAATTAAGTGGAACCAATTAACTTTCGTTTAGGATGGCTTTCCTCATTCTCGTGACGTCTGGTTATATCAAGCACGGACCATTAAACAAAACATTTAAATGGGGAAGAAAAATAAATTTCGAAACCAGGTTGAAAACAATTCTCAGAACAAACTATCGTGTGTCAAAAAAGAAAAAGAAGGAAAAAGATAAGACAAAATGAAAATTACAGGAAACCGAAGAAATATACACTTATTTTATTATCCAACGAGATGTATGAAACAAATTATTAAAAATTTACTTTGGAGAAATTATCGTTGAGAAAGGATATTGAAATTGCGACCTATTATGACCAAAGATATTTTTTAATCTACCGATCCAGCAGGTATGATGTAGTAAAAAAACGAACAGTCACTCACTGTAAATCAATCATGTTACCCAAGTCACCCATTACAATTATGGTAGAACTTCGTTTATGAATGAAATATGAATTTGTTGAGAGATAATTTACACAATTCCAGTTCATATAAAAGGAACTTACGTTCAAATAAGTATTAAAGACGAAAATTCGACTTAAGTAAACAGTGTTGGTATAAACGGAATTATACTGTATTTTTTTTTTTATATTACATTAGACTATTCATATCTTTATTAACAAATTTAAAAAATGCAACCTAAATAGAGATTTGTTTCGCGTACTAAATATTTATTAATAACGTGTGTTTTATTTTATTTTGTATTCTTCTTGTGTATTTCTTTCCAAACGTTCTACTCATTACGACTCACTTCTGCATAAAGTCAGTTTAACTTTAATCGTTTTACAATCGATAATTTAGCATTCTACACTCTACGTAACATTTTCTTTTCATTACCACAAAATAGATTTGTTCGTCAATAAATGATTAAACCCAACAAATTAGATCCAATAAACCTAGTCATTCTCTTCCTAAAAATACTCGACGAAGAAAAGTCATCTCTAAACAATTCCAAATGTATCAAAACAATTCCAAATGTCTCAAAAACGAAAAGCTCTCGGTGTCGAGATCGGAACGAGCCCGAGTCGACGATAAAACGATTTCACGGGGCTATGAAAAGTTGGGAAGAAGATGTAAAAAGGTAACCGCGAGGAGAGAGAGAGAGAAAGGGATAGGAGTAAAAGAGAGGATTCGAAAGGTGAGTAGACGAGATACTCATTAAGAAACACCTGCGACGGGACATATTCAAAGGGCGATGGTTTGTCACGTCATTAGGCCGCAGCCTAATTTACTTTTTCCCGCGTTTCGTTTCACTTGCCTTTCCTCGTCGGCGTCGTGCCGGCCTGGACGCGAATCTAAATTAAATCCGTCGCTGAAAAGCATGCCTGTATACATAAGGATCCCGACACTCGAGGACACATGAATGAAGAGAAGGACCAGCTCGCGCGTTTTCGCATTCACCGTCACGCGGCCACGTGTACGTGTGCGGAGGTCGCGCGCGCGACGCCACGTAACGTCGCCGATTCAGCGACGCCAAGGAGGCATGAATAAGCGGTATTATACTTACGAAGGTAACACGTTCGCTGTGCGTTAACGCCTCGACGGAAAAGTCGTCACGAGCCGCCTGACGATGTAACGAACGCTCGTGATACCCACGTGGGCACCTGCTCGCTGTGACCACGTCCATTTCCGTTTCCGTTTATTCGCCGATGAAGCTTTACCGGTCGTTTGTCGCTTTCTCTTTGTAGTCGAAGAATTTTTACGTTTCATGAAATCCATTGGGAACTAGAAGAAAGAAAATAGAAAATCTAGAGATTATCCTGTAACCGATGGTGCAATCAGAAACGGATGGATTTACGTGAAAACTGGGATTGAAAATATAGAATAACATTTTCTGATACGAGACAGTGTTTATGAAAAAATCAAATTTAAATATCTGATTTCACTGCGCCCGGATTTTGCACATGGACTGAGATTATATAAAATATGTGGTGTATTTTAAAGAAATTGTCATCGCAAAATTGTGTTCGTAAAAATGTTGGTCGATACGAAGAGCACAATTAGGAGTTGAACAAAATGGAAAACATTTTTAATCGTTCTAAAGTGATGAATTTTATCTTGCGTGAGTATAAGTACTATTCTATTGAATATTTCCCATTGCTCAGCGTGATAAGTACAAACTTAGACACGAGATAAGTAGACATAGATAAGTGTATACTAGGCAAATACTTAAAATCAATTCGCTAGAAAATATATCCTTGTATCAACTAATATAAAATCGTATGTTTGAATTAATTTCAAGTCGTGTAGGTTAAGTAATTGTATGATCAAGCAGCAAGATGTAAGTTCTAAGTAGTACAAGTATAGCGATGTCGGACGATACTGCTTTAAGTAGCTCGAATCTATCAGTATCAGACGATGTATACGACTTACAACTCCTAATGATTTATAAATGCTTTAATTGTTAAGTAGCATGGGTCAAACAATTGAAAAGTTATTGAGAGCAATTTCGATTTTAAGTAGGTAGTATAAATCTACCAATGCAACGTGCAATTATATAACAAGCTTGTCCTATTCTCTTTGTAGGATTAAACGCAATTTCCAATTTTCTGATTATCTTCTACGAAACGATACTCCCCATAATTAACATAACACGATATTATCATACCTTAACCATCTTCTATACATTTCCAAAAACTATACATCGCTACCACTTTCTCGTTGCGCGCTATATCCTTTCCATGTGTAACAACGTATCCGACCGTCAGGATTAGAGTCAACACGATCTAAAGCAGCTTATCAACGTGATTAACGCAAAACCGAGAGTGAGAGAGGCTTTGGGAATCGAGGGTGATCGTTAATTAATAGGCTTGTGAAATTCAGCAGCGATCTTACGAGCTGCTTGCCAATGACCGAACAGAACGAAGGAACGAACGTCGCCAGAGAAATTAATCAAACATTAAACCCCATAAATTTAGCGAGCCCTCCATCGCATATTAAATACGATAAAGTCCGTTGGTGGCTAAGCTATCCAGGCGGTTGTAACGTGGTTAATTAATGTACCCGGTAAAGTCGACGCGTCGAAATGAACACACGTAACCGATGTGCTCGCAATTAACAGAATTATGCTTGCCGGTGTCTGATACTCCATTAACAGAATCGATCAATCGTAATGGCGGTGAAGTGGCCCGCTCCAAGGCCATCTTATCCCATGTTAGGAGCTCACAAGGGTTAAGCACCGGAATTATGGTGGCGGCGATAATTAACCGTGAGGTTTCGAGGTACCAGCTATCGAGTATTAATTAATTATACGCACGCCCGGCCCCCATTTTCATTACATCGATATGTCGATTGTATATTCGCCTAAATTCTCGGAAATACATCCCGAATAGTCGTTAGATATCCGAGGTAAGTCGATTTCACGGTGAAGAACGTATACCGTACGAGGAATTTCGGAGATGATCGTGGCGGAAGCGTGGGCGACCAGGTTTATTCGAACCGATGAGCGTTTCTTATGCGTTTTGATTAAAAGCATTGGGTTGCTAAACCGATATCTGTCAGACGCCTAATACTTTAAACTGGCTGATGCTTGATATTTGACCTCATCTAATTTATATTCAACTAGTTACAATCTACAGCTGTGCATAATTTGATTACAGCGATTTCAGTTTTCCTATGCAAACTACAGGAGCACAATTTACAAATGAAAATAAAAACGATATTATACATGCATAAAATCTTACTATAAAGTTATAAATAAATATTTACCTTTTTCTTATTTTTATTTATACGATGCTTCTGTAGTTTGAGCAGAAAATTCAAAATAACCTGTATTGTCATTATTTTGTATCCAACGATTTCTCTATACTGGTACATTTCTTTCTCGAATATGTTTTGTATCCTACAAGTGACAGGAATAAGATAAATAGATCTTGTGGACAGCTCTTGTATTTTTCGGTTTATATAACAAAACAATGTTTTCTTTCGTTCCTTTTCAGCTTACAATACATGACATTATTCCCCAAAATAATTTCCATTTATTCAAAAATATTCTCCTAATATCTGTTCAAATTATATACATATCGGATTATCATTAGGGTTAGGAGCGTGTAACGAATCTTTCTTCGGATTAGACATTGTTGTTATGCAAGAACGAAGATATTTACTAGTACAATTATGATTACAACAGAATTTGACAAGTAACCGTGGTAATTAGATACTCGGGATGTGAATGGCAATGATCTTAGACTCGATAACGAACCCACGGTCAACGGGATGACGAATGCGATTTCTTCCACAGTCTAAGTCGAACTCAACTCGCTGATCCACGATTCGGGTGTGACTCAACGTACTTGTTCACGGTACAAGTAGAACTTATCTGACTGAATCTCAGTCCAAGTGGAACTGCCCTTATATACTCCTCTCCGTAGCTCTCTGTAACCCCCGGGTCAATCTTTGTTTTTAAGGAGAGCTATTTAATTATTCCATACCTCTGTTAGGTACACGTCCCTCCCGTGACCGTGGCTACGTTCAGCGACCCGTTACGTCGCTTCAAGCCCAAGCCCACTGTCATTAATCTCGGGCACCCATACTCAGATTAAATCATAAACAACTATTCCTCAGTTTTATTATTTAAATACAGCTATAATAAAAAGTCTGGACGAAAGTATTGGGGACCTTGCCAAACATTCCAAAATAAAGGCCCCGATGTCCTTTCATCTCCGACATATATGTATGCATTTTGTAAAATTCGATCGCTTCTTTTATAAAGAGTCACGTTAAATAATTTTGTAAAAGCATTCCTAATATGCTCTATGTTGTGTTTAAGATTCGTTCGACTTAAATAATGCAGTGCATCCTGCTACATGGATAAAAGATCAATCTCGGTGAGAATATACGCTGAAATGATTTCTAGTTGCGCGCGTGAAGTTGTCGGAAAGATAGATACGCGATGTAAACACGCACTGTGTACATAAACTGTAATGAAATTTAAGGGAGCTCTGTATGATGTGTAACGAGATTTTGGGGGTGCAGCGCAACCGAAGTGAAGCTACTAGATCAGCGAGTTATTATTGCATTAGATGAAGAGTTGATGTTGGTACGCAAACTTGCATAGTAGCTGTTTTAGCTGAAAGTTTGTTGCTCTTGAAATCGTTTATTAAATTTACAATCGAGGATTTAACTGCCAACTAAATATGAAAAACGATTATCGATAGAAATGAAATTATCAGGAAATTAATCAGAAATTCATAAAAGATAAAATAATATAACGATGTAATGTTCAACGAACGTAAAATAATATTATAATGTAATATCCGACGACGATCAAGGCAAAGTACAGGTCAGAGCAAGAGAAATGTCTAGATATTACGTACACGACCACACGCTTCTTAATATTCCTATTTGGTGACGGCTATTAGGCGAGTAAATAATCGTGCGAACTCTCGCGTTTCCATTTCTCTCGTGCTACGCGAAATTGTGCGGTAAAATGGCATCGTTCCAGCTCATTGCGTTGAGTTATACGTCGTTGGATCGAAGATACGAGTCCTTACGAAGTGTTACAAAATTAAATAATCATACGGAGCTGATATGTGACGAACGTTCCGTAAAGATATGGAATTTTAACGTTTTCTATAAATATTACAAACAACGAAACACGATACGATATCATCGAATGTCTTAAAAATACCATAAACGAAAATTTATAGCAACTTGATACAGAGAAAGCAAACTAACGAGAAATAATTGAATGGTTCGCCAAGAACCTCCGTAAGTTGCACCAAAGAGTTTAATTTAACAACGACCGCAGTTCTAACGGATTGTTAGAATTGTTAAGGCGAAAAGGTTTCGCTTCTGTCACCGTCTCAAGGACTTTCGAGATTATCATCAGCGTTCTTTGCTGGAACACGGAAAAGCATAACCGTAACGAATCAAAAGGCATAAATCAGTAATGTTCCTTTTCATTCGACAAACCTGAGTCGCGTGTAGACGACGACGATTTTCCACGCAAACCCCCCAGAAGGATATGCGTCAACCGTTAACGAAGTTTTAATTAATTTTACGTCAGAAGGCTTTTTCTGCTTTAGCTCTTCAAAACAGAAGAACGGTGTATGTGCAATGACGGGTCAAGGCTTAAGAAACTTTCTTTATTTTTCCTGGCGAGAGAAAAGATCAAACTTCCTAGAGACGCCAAGCTAAGGATACTTCAAACATTCCTCCGTCAATTGTTTCAACTTTCGGATAATCGAAAACTTCGAAACGCCGTTCGAAAGGTGTAAACATAAATGAGCAGAAGATGACAGGAACTGATAAAATTTCTTAGTAAGTAAAATATAACGCGCAAGAATAAACCATAATCTGCATAATAATAGGCGACGCGATGTATACTACTCGTATTACGGAATACGCGTTCTTTAAACATGCATGCATGTTTGAGTGCACGCGAGTATAAATTAAAATAATTAGCCATGAAACAGACGGATACATAAATGCACATAGCACGTACAGAATGTAGGGAAATGACTCATACGAATAATACGAAAATCTACATTAGCACGATTACGTTAACGCGAACTTCTAAAATTGTCGTGACAACATCCGAGTCGGACCTCGCTAGGTAAAACTTAGATTCGTTGAATTTTATTAGAACTTGAACCGTGTTGATATCACTCCGTTAGTGTCAACACGAAGAATTTATGACTTGGATGAAATTTCGGATCTGAATGGATTTATTTTGAAATTATCATGCCGAATTAATAAGACACCAGAATCATGAAACCCAAGTAACGACATATTACAAATCTTAAAACTCGAATATCGGTGTTCTAAAATTGGAGGTTCGTGCCATGATACATTAATGCCATGGGACTCAAATAACGAGATAATGGAGTCATGGGACTCTAAGACGCTACGTTAGAGTCGTTAGAGCAAGATGGTGGCACAATAGAGGCAAGGGACCTATATAATAAAATACTGGAATTATGGAACTTTGATGACATTCTGGATTTAGGATTGACTAGCAGGTTCCACGTCCTCTTAGAAATACTTTTATGTACTTGCTACTATTCACTAGTTATGAAAATTACATTCTTGTTGAAGCACATAGCAGGAACGCTTTCTATTTTAATTTGCCTGTTTTATTATTCAAAGGAGATCTTACTATATCAATTTTATAAAATAGATGACATGTTTCGTTGAACATTTAATCTTCACAAAACATAATTTTTACTAAAACCATTCAATTTTACACAGTATCACTACTGTACAACATTTTTACTATCTTGACATTAGGCAAATAGTGTGCAGACATGTTGGTGTACGAACAAATTTGAAAATGTACACATAAAAGTTACAGAATATTTATTATCACTTTACAAAGATCTATTGTCATTATTATATCTCTACAGAGACGATTATTCATATTGTAGAGGATACTTTTGTGACTTTTACGAAATGTACGTACTCTATAAATGTCTTCTAACTTTTACGTATATCCTCAGATTTATCTCTGACTTTAACAACATAATCCTGATAATCCCATTAGACAGCTAATAAAGTTTCCAAATGTTTTACATAACTAAGTAGTATATCTACATACATCATGTTATATTATATTATATTACAGATATATTATGTTTTCTAACTTTTACGTATATCTTCAGATTTGTCTCTTTAACAACATAATCCTGATAATCCCATTAGACAGCTAATAAAATTTCAAAATGTTTTACATAACTAAGTAGTATATCTACATATATTACATTACATTTTATTAATATCATATATTATATTACAGATATATTATGTTTTCTAACTTTTACGTATATCTTCAGATTTGTCTCTGACTTTAACAACATAATCCTAATAATCCCATTAGACAGCTAATAAAGTTTCAAAATGTTTTACATAACTAAGTAGTATATCTACATATATTATATTATATTACATTACATTTTATTAATATAATATATTATTATACAGATATATTATGTTTTCTAACTTTTACGTATATCTTCAGATTTGTCTCTGACTTTAACAACATAATCCTAATAATCCCATTAGACAGCTATTAAAGTTTCAAAATGTTTTGCATAACAAAGTAATATATCTACATACATTATATTATATTACATTACATTTTATTATCATTATATATTATATTACAGATATATTATTATTATATCCATAAAATGTCTGCCATAATTCTACATTGATGTTTCGATCTCACGAAAAGATTATATTTGTTACTCCTATCTACCCCTATCGTCGTAGTAGCTGAAATCTTGTATAATGTTAGGAATAGGATCTTGAATCTTTGGATACCGTGGTAATACGCAAACCTGCGTATACGTCGAACAAAACCCCAAAGTTTCGATTGACTCTAGAAAGTCGCCTGCAGCTATGAGATCGAACTAAACCGCTGTTGCCTAGATTCGAAAGGGTGGCCGAGGGGGATAAATGAGAAGGAAGGAAAACGCGGAGGAAGCTTAAATCAATTCGGTGCATTCGCGCTGGAATACCCAGCAGGTATATTATGTACCTATTATCGGGAAAGCCAATCCACCGAATATCGTGGGCTTCGCGTATGGTGCAGGAAGCTCGATTTCCCCAATCGAGTACCAGTTAGTTAACTGCGTCCCTTCTATGTCTCAGCTTGCGTTTGTAAACCTGATCAACCGGAGGATATTGTGAGCTGAATTCTCAGTTTACTTTCGTTCGCCAGATATTTGATTGGATCCTTGATCCAGTTACAATAAAAGTATCCAAACTTTTGTTGAAGTAAAAGAGCACAGACGTTTCAATTATAGTTGAATATTTGGAATTCCATCGTTGGAATGTTGTTATATATTTTGTACGAGTATAGTAGGTAAACGAGGAATGAACGAAAGAGAAAACATTTCAGCAGTCACAGTCTGAACTGTGAAGTCGAATATTAGTTCATCGTATAATTAACGTGGATTTTCTAAGAGTCGAATTTTAAACAGCGGAATTAATCACGATAGAAAGAAGAAAATTTAGTTGGTTAATGATTAATTACCGATATGCACATTATTTATATAGATATTTATTTCTCTTACAGTTAAAACTCACACTCTGATGTATCGAGTTTAATATCAATAAATTTATTCTTGATAATTTAAAATTTAAAAATAATTTATATAAGTTTAACGAAGAATTAAAGTCATTATAAATAAAAAGATTGTCTATTAAATCTTTTATTTGATTGTTTCTAAAATCACGAATAACATCAAATTAGTAATAAATTGTAACTGGTTATAACTAACATTGCCGGTACAGATCTTTAATAAAATTATTTTTCTCTACTCGTATCTAATTTTAACGGATTTCACGCTTTCAGGCTAACATTTGCATTTAACGTATATGCATATAAATATATATAGAAAAACCCGTCATACATATGAAATAACCTGATGGGACACAAGAACCCAAGAAAATATCGGACGGAAAATAAACTTTGAAACGTAGCTTGGAAAACGAGGGAAATCCAAGCGCACGAGGTGAGGAAAATCTCATCTGGTTGAAAAATCCTCACATGTGTGTCGAGCGTTGCGATTTCGACGACGTCGCAGGAGATTCGATAACCGATTCAGAGTCGAGATGAGGGGACGCGAGCCACGATTGCCATAAAAGTGAACGACGAGTATCACGCTTGTGATACAGAATCGCGACGCGACGAAGGGGAAACGCAGCAGAGACGTAGGAAAACAGACGGTCCTATCGAAAAATCCCGGAGTGGCTCGTTGACGAGAGCGGCGGAAAGTAGTCGCAGGTCGGCGCCACGTTGCACCGGCTGAATAATAAATACCAGGAGCGGGCACTGCGACCCCGAGAGTGGTCACAGATGCGCTAGGCTTAGGATGCACTTTACTGCAGTGCAGTGTCGCCGCGTTCCACGGCCATGTACGCCGCGTCCTCCTATATAATGCAACGTATGTGCCGTAAACCTGCTCCTAAGTATCCTCCGCGGCGCTACCTTTTCCTCGTGACGAGGCCGTTTCGATTCGACTCGTGTCGTACATCTTTCCGAGTATTTTCGCGGTTCTGTCTGAGGTTCGTAATCTCACCTTTACCGCAAATGCGTCAATTTTGCTCGTGAATGACGATAGTGCTTGCTTTGTAGATTGTCAGCATTCGAACTCGCCCTGTAGCAATAGTTGGTGCAGTGGTACCGAAACCTTTTTCGTGCCCTTAGTGTATCAGAATTTTTTCATAGCGCATGAAATCAGAAGGTAGTTCTACTTAATAATTGTAGTAGGTAGTTGGTTAAATTAAAGAAACGAACGATTCACGTATGTGAAATTGGGAAATCGTTTATGTAAAAAGTTTTAAGTAAGTAGAATGGCTGACGAAAGTATCTGAACATTCTTCATAAAAGATTGTCATGTTCATATTATGCACGTTCAAAATATAAACTATTTTGAAGTTTCATTGACACTGTGACGAGCCACGACACTGTTATATTGGTCGAATCTGAAATCAATCCGAAAATGTTCATAGAAAGCGCAAGATATTTAAATTGAGGATGAGTGAAAATGTATATTTCTATGTCGTGGAGATTGCTTTGGAATAGAATTGAGGTCGAAAGTTTCCCGTTGGTCCAAAGATTGAAATTCTCCGAGATTGTTATATCAAAAGCTAGATAACCGGCAGGATACGTGAGAAATATTTGCCTGAGAGAAGAAGAACAAAACTTAATTATGAATATTGAAGTGGAATCAGACTAATAGCTTTTCGATTAAAAAATTGCGGTAACGAGCGGTTGAAGTTTAATTTCCTACGGAGTCCAAGAAAAATAGTTTGTTGTTAAAAGTTCAGAGGCAAAAATATCGAAGAATTGTGCCGGCGGTAAATTTAGAATGAGTTCTACTACATAGACAGAGTTAGATCGATTCCGGTATGGTATCTTGGATAATCTGAAAAGTTTCTTGGATTCGGAGTCTCTTAAACTGGAAAACTTATCCGAGTCGACACAGGGAAAGTTCTACTGATTACCTGCTGATTAGACGCAAACTTGAGAATTTCATTCGCGTTGCATGCAATTTAGTAACAATCATCGATAACACAAGACACACGACGCGTTGTTACAATCGTCGAATGTTAGTTGTCATTTTTCGAAACAATTAGCCCTACATGGATAACTAATTTCTTCGTCAGGTACTTCATAAAGAAATGCCGATCTTCTTCTTCGTACAGTTTACCTCTGGCAAATCGATTAAACCAATCATAATCCCCCAGCAGTCATATTGAACACAGATTTCCCGTGATTCTACTTGCACAGCAGAAAAGAGAGCAAACAATCCGAAGAAAAGCCATAAAGTGTAATAGCTTCGTTACGACACGTTCCTGGTGACACACCCATGCCACACCACTCCCATTTCTAATAAAACAGCGATTTTCCAAACGAGAATGGTGTTAATTAACACGCGATTAACAATTTCTTTTTCAAGGGAAATAAATATTTCCCCAGCGATTCAACTCCAAGTGAAACAATTATATTTTCACGTACAAGTGTCTGGATACCTTGATCGATTTCTTTGTAACAATGTACGAATTCAACAAAATGTACCAATAAACGATTAAAAGAAATACTAGGTTTTTATTGAACGAACAGATTATAAATACAAGTCGTCCGTTAAAAAATGTATGGATTTAAATATGGTTATTTGAATTTAAGACAACTACATATCTTCCTACGAGTTAAAACAAGCCTTCTTTATTTGATTTATAATTTAGGAATGAAATAATCTGAAGATAAAGTGTTACACAAATAATAAAATAATTCCAATGATGAAACAATTTTATGTCAGAAATTATGGACACCAATTTTACTATTATACATCAGCGCTTAAATATTAATTTTACCATGTCACAATATCCTACTGTATCTAATATACCTTTTATTCTACTACTCTGCTACACTACGCTGTAACAATTGTTTTACCCGTAATTTCATAATCGATAATAATAAGTTCGACTCTCTGAAAAATAATTAACTATCGACATATTTCTGAACGGTAATATAAATATTTCATTAGCGAGGGATGATAGCAGTATTAAACAAATTTCTAGTACCTTGGTCTCCCTTTGCGTCTACCTTATACATAATTTTATCATCAATAACGATAAACTACGCCGTGTAAAAAAAATAATGAAATATCCAGATATTTCGAAACGGTACTGTGAATATTTCATTAGCAAGAAACGATATTAATATTAACAAATTCTTAATACTTTGATCTTCCTTATACGTCTACCTTACTTACACATCATTTTATAACCAATAATAATACATTACATTCTATCCAAAATGATTAAATATCCACATATTTCTGAACGGTACTGTAAATATTTAACTAGCAAAAAATTCTATTTAATATTAAAAAATTTCTATTTCTTTGAAATCTATCCTACAGTCTACAAATATCTTTTTCAGTGTAATAAAAGCTTCGCCTCTTAACTTAACCGCTGTAGGCCATCGGTAGCTTACGGTAGTACGAAACGTGTTAGTCGTCGGTGGAGGATTTTAACCAACAATTAAGCAAATCCCTGCGACTCTCTCGTAGCACACTCTGGCGTCGCGGCATTTTCTTTTCAAGCAACAACCAAAAGTTGAGTACGAGCAAACGCGACGGCAGAAGAAAAAAAGAGAAGAAAGTGGCATGCACAACACCATGAGGGAGGTGTGCCAAAGCGGAAAGGGCGGCGCGCGGGGTTCAAGAGAACTCCAACGGCTTGGGACGAGGAACGCCAATGAAATAACGTAACTGAGTACGTACGTGCGACGGATAGAAGTCAAATGGAAAATGAGAGTCACGCGATGCCACGTCGCACTGCACCACGCAGCGGTTAGGCGCGTACGTTTCTTACGTGTGTGTACACTGTGCACGTGCTCGTCAATCCGTTGCTATTTCTTCGCATACCACCGCAAGGGATAACAGGACTCGACGCTCAGCGATTATATTCACGTCGAAACTACTCGGAATTTATGCAAATTCGACAAACAAATTTTTAGGTATCTTTGAGCAATTATTTATGACTGATATCATTGGCGAATTATATATCGTAAGTTATATACTTCTCTGGTACAATTTTACGATTCGAAATTAAATTGCAGATCAATTTCAAAGTCAAATAGAATATTCAACAGCCCTTATAATTTGTAAAATTTGCTCCTAAAACTTTATTTATTTCATTAACAAACTTGCCAGTAAGTGAATTTCTTAGTACCGAGAACTTGTAACTTGTGCAATACTGTTATCTCAATTATTCAAAAAGGTTTTGGTATCCGTAGTACTGATAAATTTCTACGGTTTTCAACGATAAATTTCAACAACTTCTTGAATCTTATAATGTAACAGATTTAAAAGATAGGAAAAAATGTATAGAAAGAAGGGGAATTTAACTTTTCGAGGTCTTACAGAAGGGAATTTCTTCTTAAGTTTTAGTTCCGGAGGATATTTTATGTATAAAAAATAATTAGGGTAATGATACAGTCCATAATAGTGCAGGGAATTATACATATGTGCCTGCGTATAAAAGATAATAATTAGGGTAATGATTCAGTTCATAATAATACAAGGTGTATTCACTATTTTAAACTGGCAATATTTCACGGAATTAAAATATTAATTCTAAATAAGCAACCTATCTCTGATAGATGAAGAAGATTGAATTTTGTTTTTGACTTTTGAATCGAATTTAGATATCTTTTCGAATCCCCAACTATGTGCACAATGTACTCTTCCGTTTGACAGAACGTTCATTAACTTTAATAAAACTTTTATACCTGTTGTATATGATGAGTTTGAACTATGTCAATTTCTTAATCAAATTCTTAATGTACCAATATCGTATAAAAAGTCATTTTTTTAATTTTTTCAACGATTGGACTTACAAAAATATATAGCAACTAACTTAACACCTATGTACTTGTCACGAAATTGAAACACCATTAGAACACTATTTCTACAATCTTTAAACAAATTTAAAATACCTTACGAGATACTTTCGAATCATTCTAAATAAACAATTGTCATAATACTGATACTGTACTAAATTCTTACGAATTTCAGTAGTTTAATTTTTTCTTACTCTCACTTGACCCTATCGAGTTGCAATTTTGATACGAAATAATACTTAGAAAAGAATCGAACAGAAAGCGGATGAATTAATTGAAGTTGAAATATCACTTCACGTTCTCGTGTCTTGCCTCAGTCTCTTAAAATTCTCCTTGCGTCAGGTTTGCAATTTTATCGTGGCAGCGATAGTATTTTCGTCTACAACAGCCACGTACCAATCAAGGATAAGGTCTACATTCGTATAATATTTTTTACGCCAGATTACCCCCTAAACAACCTCTCGAAGTTTTATACACTCGCTGGGAAACACCGTGCGTAATTCAGGTTTTTGACAGTTCGTGAGCTCGAAAAAAAAAAAAAAATATACGGTTGCTTTTATTTGGAACGAGCCAAGTCTTCACAATAACAAAAGGTAGTTACATGGATGTTTTGATATCACATAGACCGAGGTGAACGATGAACTCGCGCGAACCGGATAGTTTTTATTGCCGCCTCGTTCCGACCGTAGCAATAAAGATAAATAAAATAAATTCAAGCGTGCGATTATTATTCGAGCAAGTCGGCTTTTTTTCCCGTCGCGATGAGAAATTGCTAAACCCCCCTTTTCCCCGGCCGCCATGAGTAGCGCACATTTTATCGCGGTATCAGGTTAAATCGTACAATTGCCTGAGTATTAAATTAAAGGAGGAAAGAAAGAGAAAGAGAACGTGATGGACGAACAAAACGATCACGAAATATCGCGATTTCGCAATGAACGATCAAACATAGCGCTCAATTTACATACCGAATTTATATAAACCGAAACGTCTCTGAAATATCGTACGCAACGTCACGATCGTACGATTAACGTAACAACGAATAACGGGACAGCTAAATTTGACTTTCCCTATCGAACAGTAACAATCTATAATATATATATATGTGACAATTTATACGTGTATCGAAAGATATACGCGAATGATTCCATCCCCGTCAGCTCTGTGCCAAGCGAAATACGCAAGACGACGTAACGCGCTAATACCTTGATTAAATCCCATTGAAGGTATAGAATGTAACGTGTCCCGCGAAGGCGGAATTTCACCGTACAGAATTTAGTTGCCTGCCGGTTACAATACGCGGGGCGGTTGTTCGTGTACGTACACGGCCGCAAGGTAATCCGATGGCATTTTCGTGGAAGCTAACTTCGCGACAGGTAAGAAGCTTAAAACGCTCTCTCTAGCCCTCTGTGCAAAGCGTCGCGACACGAGCAACACGAATACGTTTTGACGAGTTTCGTGCACGGATATCACGCGATAAGCATCGTCGAATCGCTGTCGGCTGCAGCTAAAAGTAGATCTACCCGGTCGTCTACAGTATCGAACGATAGAAGAAAAAGAAGCAAAAAGAAGATCCTTAAAGTGGAAGACCGGGCTTGATCGGTCTGAGTAATTGTCTTCCTTCGATCGATCCATCGATCGAGCATTCGTTATCGCATTTCTCTCTATTTAATTATCGTTCGACCAACGGCTTCCTTCTCTCCACTCTCGCGCAACTTACCTCTAATAATGATCACTTACCAATACTTTCCATTTAATGCCCGCAATTACCGAGCTTCCATGCGATTCCTCTCTCTCTCTCTCTCTCTCTTTCTCTCTCATCCTTTCCTCCTTCTATCACTTCGAACGATTACATACCACATACAGAGCGCATTTCATGAATTTTCGATACGTTAATTACGCATGTTGCTGCACTGGCCTATTAAGGTCAGATTTCGACAATAAATTTTAGCAACCCCCTTTCCAAACTTCTTTTAGTATGTGTCAGAGACTCTCGAACGCCGCCGGTTGCTGATCGACCAGTTCAGTTCGCTTAGCGATCGCTGAAACGGTTAAGATCGTTCGAGCAAACGAAGGTCGAATGGTTGAAGACGAAATGCAGGAGAGGGGGGACAGAAGAGAAGGAGAAAAGGGGGTGAGAGGGACGCGAAACGAAAGGTAGATGCGGGACAAGGGGGTGGGTTACCTTATCGGACGAGCCGCCGAGCCGTGAAATCGATAGCTCGATACTTTGCGCCGTCGCGCGCGGCCTCGTTCCGGCGTGAAATCCTTCTAACGAGTTTCCGCGTTTTCTGAAGCCACCCCAGCACTCATGCCCTACCCTTCTCGCCGGTCCTCCGCGATCTATCACTAACCACCTTCGATACTTTTTCGAGCAATCCATTTCTCCGACTTCTCTGAACGGCACTACGTTCCTTTTCGCAGCTTCTCGGGTGAGTCCTTGCACCATCCGCGCCGTACTTCTCGTGCTTTGCGCTACTTCCGTGTTGAACAACGTATCTGATTCGTACCGAGGTAGTAAATCTAAAGGAGAAGTTGCAATTGTACGATGGTTTTTCCAGGTAAGAGTTAATTCTTAGGATTAAATATTTATCGCACGGGTGGTAAGCGAGATGCGTTTCTATTGTTGTTGCGTTATCGAAAGAAAATCAATTTTTATATTTTCCTATTCGTGAATTCAATACGGTTAAAGAACTTCCAAGGTAAAACGCAAAGGTATCAATATTTCAAACGTTAGGATGGAGAAATCAACGACTAGGGATACTACGTCTTACTTATTGCACAGTTATACTACTGAAAGCGCTGCATAGGTATACATTGCTGTACAGAATGTCTTAACAAGCGTGGTGATTCCTCGTATAAATTTGAATTGAAAGCGTAGAATAACGTTTTTGGATATCATATCGAACTCCATTTGCGAGAAAAACAATTTTGAAGGCCTATCCGGTACACGTGTACTGGCTGTAAGTTTTCAGTTTACAAAGCTACTCGACGTATTTATAAACATGGATAACGTCATGATCATTATTACACTATCGATTCGTACAAACCATCCCATGCTTTTGTATTTGACTAAAATAATCTCATAAATAGGGACAAGACTATTACTCTAAAAAATTTATTTCACTATGGTTAATAGTTAAACAAGATAACTAGTATTTATTATAACTGATGCAAACGATGTCTCGATCAAGCTTTACGTCCACCGCTGCTTCTGTGTGTATTTTCGTACTGTTAAATATATCGAAACTCTACTTCAACTTCATTCGTTAAATATTCTGAAACCCGTGCGGTAGCGCGGAAATTACTTTCAAATATTCGAAATACTTTATCGGATATCTAATCGTTTGCGCTAACATCTACCCAATAATCTGCACAGTTTGATTTGCCGAATGAAAGTAGAAGAGTAAACCATCTGAACGGCCACGAGTTAAACTTTCCACCTTGCAATTATTTTCCATGAGTTCAGCATCGTAAAGCTCGTTAGCGAGCGTTTTTCCCTGCTGCAAGCTCGATTTCTTAATTGAGCTTTGAGAAAAAGGTCGGAAATTGCTATCTGGTTTTCAATTTCCTGTTATCAACTTCCTTCTCCTGTCGGACTCTATCCCCTCTCGCTTAACCAAGAGACGGAGGAATGAATTATACGCGATAATCGAGCAAAATCTCGATTGTCTAGAGAATTGCAAGTATCCATTTCCGATAGTTACATCGAGGAGGACTTTGAAGTGGCGCGGCAAGAAGCACGCTACCTGTCGAGCGAGCACTTGTCGATAAGGAATCGCGATAAGACGACCGATAAGCTGGCGCCAATTGCGACTGGACGTTTCGTGAATCCCACAACCCCTTGCAGAAGCACGCATTACAACTCCGAATGGAAACCAGATTCCCAACGGTAACGAGGAGAGTGCTACCTTTTCTCGAAGAAAATTCCTGCCGCAAGTATCAATGGTTACGCTTGTTCAAAAGGACGTTTACGACAAGCACTTGCGATAAAGTATCGTTCGAGCAGAAAGACAGAGTAGAGAAAAAACTAAATACAAGTACGGGCCATATGGACTTGGAAATTTTTAAGTTTACCAAAAAACACTTTATAAATGCAAAAGACAGTTTTTATGCTTGTTGAGGTTATTTGATGTGTGAACAAAGGAACGCGTGGATAAATTGTAAGGTCGAAAATATATTTTAATACAGAAGTGTAAGTACAAGTAGGAATAAAATTTGACCTGGTCCAAATCCGCACGCTACCAGTGTTACCCTATGACTGAAAGCCCTGAAACCATCGTCGCCTATCTACTGTTTATGGTCTGCCTTCTTTTGTCTATACGCTGTCGATGGCTTCAGTGCTTGAGAAAATTAAAAAGACCAGATGTAGAGTTTTCTTAGAAGTGGTGACCACTTCAACGATGCTAGACATTGCGAAGTATAAATTAGCCTTTTGTTTGTTTCGGTGCATTATGTCTTCTCCACAAAAGCAAAAGAAAATATGTACATTTGTCGTTAGTAAATGATAAAAAGAACACTTTTTTACACAAAAGATACTCAGGTCCGATAGGGTTAGAGGACAGGTTTACTACTCTTTTAGAAATACCGATATTTACATATCCATAGAGTTAAATATCATATCCGAAATGATTATTATTGTAATATTATTAGAATATAAGATTGACAACAAAGGGACATCGTTTTATTCTAATATTAAGATTGGAATTACCTAACATTGATTTAGGCGACGAAGTCTTGCTGAGGTAATAGATTCGTTAGATCGTGCACCCTAACTTGAGGCTTAGCGTTAGGAAATCTCAATAGGATACGGCACGATAGTGCCTTGCAGTATCCCTCAAAGTACAGATAAAGTTACACCGCGATTCAATCCCAACGTGCAAAGTGATTCTAAATGCAAAAGAAAAAAAGCCAAACCTAATCGAAATAATTCGAGAAATTAATCTAAACCAAATTCACGTGAGAAGAAGAGGCAAGGAATAAATTGCATGAGACTGCACTGATCAAGTCTGTAAAATCGAACTTACGATAACCGAGATCCTGCAAATCTTAGTGGACTCTAATCAAGCCCTATAACCTTAAGCTGACTTCAGGGAAACCCATTGATCCCAAGATGACGTTAACCGGACCTTACTCCGCTAGAATTGCTCTAGACATCGAACGACCCACAAGTTAGAGACCGTTGCAACTCTATCGCGAGTGAAATTTTCAAGACTCGAGTCCTTCGAGACTGTTCAAGATTTTCGTTCTCATTGAATATTTGCGACGCCGCTTCAGGGATCCTTTCGGACTAAAATCGTTCGAATCTAACTTCTCCAGTTTAAAATTATACCAACAGAGTGGATTGAGTTTGTGGTGATCCTGCTCGATCCCTTGAGTCTCGAATGGTTTTAGCCAAAACTGTTGGTTCCGTGATAACACTAACTCTATTAAACGAGTTATAGCTAGAGATAATCGAAACCGACGATATTAGGATTATAACAGTCGACTCTTATATTAATGTAAATACTAATCATATACTTAAACGATACATGTACTCAAATAGTAGTTTAAATGAAAGTTCGCTGCTAATGAAACTTGGTTCACTGGTATTCGCTTAAATTCCAATAGAATTTCACCTAAATTCAAACGACCCAGCTTCGCCGCGCCTCGCTAACTCATTGTCAGCGCCCCGAGCTTAGTATAACATAAAGCTATTGGCGAAAACAATGAATAGATATAGCGAGATTGGACGAGATATATCGTAACTTTTTTGTTCGCTCTCGCTAGATTTATCGTGTGTGCTTGTCCAGGGTCTTAGAAATATTCCGAGAACAAAATCGTTATATGATATAAATAAAAATTGCTTTACAAATATTAGCATAAGGAACTTAGTGTAGCGCACTACCAAAGCGATTGACAAAGACAATAGTTATAACGAGAATAGGCGAGAAATAATTGCGTCTTTCTAGTCTGTTCTGATTATGTAAATTTATTCATTTTTCTTGTCCAGGAACTTAGGAGTATTCCTGGAACAAAATCGCTGCCTGTATCGTAAAAATTACACTGCAAGCCCCCCGCGAATCATTGGAATTTAAACGAGTACTGTTACACATACATATGGCGAGCTAAAAATTGCGGCAGTATAAATCAAGATTTTGAGAATTTGAATTTAATCACATGTTTCTCAATCCTTGCAAGTATCGTCCTTGTAGTTGTATAATTAATGAATTTATAAATTAACTCCTCCAATTTTACTCACTTCTAATAACTTATAATTTTCCTCGTGATACGTTTTCACGGCTTGAGAACATATAACAAACTTCATACAATAATAAACGTATTTTACGCAAGATAACAATAAACTGACTTAAGCTGTGATCGATGATTCTCCATCGGTCATATGTATATAGCCAATTGTACGACCCCGAACTGAATCGAAACAACTCAATGTGGCTGATATCTGAAGTTTCAAAATCATGAAAACCACCATTAAAGATGCTTAAATCAGGTATCCAATATCAACGAGTCCGCCAGTACTGAAACGCAATACCAGCAAGCTTCGAGTTGTGAAACTCGAGAGGCGAGACCTCGGAGTCGCGAGACCGATTTCCCGATAACTTCTATTGTAGTCGTTAATACCGGCTACTTGCAATTTGTAAGATAACCTCGGTAAACGTATCTCGTTACCATCAGCGAAAAGAAACAATCGCCGTTCCTCGATCCTCGTTGAGTTCACGAGTAACACATTTCCCTGGCCTGCCGAACGAAATTTTCCCGGCCACCCTCTGGTATTTAGGGTGCGCGCCGCGTTAACTTTAATCGCATTCGACGCCGCGACTCGAGGTCAATTCCGGTGGAGGGTAAACCGTGCAAATAACAGGAAGTTAGTTAGTGGCCGTGCGGCTTTCGAGCGGCCTTCGAGCAGCCGCACTATAAACGCGAGCATAAATACGTCCGGATGTATCCGATGCGAGTTAGAGTCCGGCAATAGATCCACGAGATGCAACAGCAACAACAATCCGGCTCTGTTCGTGTCCATGTAACGTATACCTAACGCGTATGTAACGTGATATAGTGCTTGCTATATACGGGGTGCCTGGTAACTGGTGATACAACTAAGGTAGGGGTGATTCCTCGCGAAAGGATGGATGGAAAACGTAGAATAATTATTTCTGCATGTGAGACTTGGTTGTCGAGAAAAAGCGTTTGGGAAATCTATTCGACACGCGTATGCTTATTCCAAGTTTCAATTTAATACGCTTCTATTTCTGTATTTTTTTATTTGTTTCTTATCGTTGCTTATTATTTATTATACTTTCTACCAATGTAGCTTTTCTGTTGTATTTGATTTGGATGATTTCGTAAATAAATATGTATTTTTAAAACGAACTTAAAACATTTTTTAAATAAAAACTATTGAACATATCAAACACGATATTGCACACAAGTGTGTCTCTTAAGTTATTCAACCCTTGTAGCATACTACTATTTGTATCTCTTAATTCTTCTAAAATAAAAACAGTCTTTACTTTTAATTCTTCGACACACCTGTTATGCATAAAATATATCTCTGATTTGATAAAACGTCGTTAATAGAAGTTCGTCGCGTCGAAACAGAGTACACGTGTACCGAGTAGATTCCTTAAATCGTCTTTCTTGAACGGGAAGCCTCATAAGCAAAACCTTTATCCTACGTTTTCGACTGTTTGGTCACCCTGTATGGGCACGTGTATGTGTACGTACATACACCTACGTAGAATATGGTCGATGATAGCGTTGATGCACCCTTAGCTCTTTCATCCTTTTTTCCGCCTCGTTGTTGTACCGACTCGGAAGAAGGAAAACGGAAGGAGGGGAAGACGGACAGAGTGGAAGAAAGAACACAGAGAAAAGGAAGGAGAGGGGAAGGAGAGAAAAGCAGAAAGTTGGCTGGATGCCAAGCCTGTTGAGCGCCACGCCCTGGGGAAAGAAAAGCAAACGAAAAGGGGATGGGCTCGGAGGCTGGAAAATCATCGCTGCGATTCGAGCCAGGTGCCGATCGGCCGACCGTCCGACCGACCGCTATATAGATATATACTCGCTCGACCAGGCCTTGTCGTTGCCTGTTGCATTCTCTGTGCCGAATACTTCCGCTCTAGGCGCGTCCAGAGGCTTTCCTTAGCATGTAGATGTAGCCGGATACTCGTCTTTCCTCCGATAAAACGCCAGCCAGTTTTCCGCGTTTTCTCTGCCGCGAGTTTAGCGCGCCCGGCAAATTAGGATGTAACCTGGCGCCTGTGCGGCCATTAAATGCCAGTCAGGAAAGAATAAAGCGGTGTAAACACTGTTTTCTTCTCCTTTTTTTCTCGTTTGTTTTTCTTCCTACTTGTTCTATCCTTCTTTTTCTTCTTTTTTACTGTTTTTTGGACATACACGCGTTACGTTACATTATCGTCGTAATGTACGAGTTTCAACGAGGGAAGGGAAGGAGGCGGCGGACTTTATTCGTTGTTTAAAGCGTGGAACGTAACACGAGCGTTATTATCGTAAAGTGTGTTTTTTAAGTGAGATAATTTGGAAAGAAGCTTCGAGATGCTGCTGGTTTACGGAGAAGAATACTAGCAACGGTGGCGTTAGTTTAATGCAGAGTTTGTCGCGGCTGAATTTTTCATCCTATACAACGTCCCCTCTTTCTCTTCCGCGTTTATTCGTTTTCCTTTCAAAGGTACGCGAACAGGAAGGGACCAAGAAAGAAAGAAGAATCGCGTTGCCGCCTTATTCGCTCGCTGTCCCTTTAAAAATAAAGTTCCCAACGATTGTACGCAAAGTAACCGAGTTGCAAATTTCAAACATCAAGGTGAATTAGCGACTCGATGGTGCATTCTAATTTCTCTATCCTTCTTAAGGTGGCATTAATTCTTAAGTAGTCCCATGACTGTAGTAAATACTGATGGTAGTTGCCAGCAATAAATACTGCATAAAACACAAGTTCGTAAGCTTCCCACTAGGAGGATTCATTTAATCTCTCTGTAACTGTTTAATACTTAAACAATCATCCCGGGGGAGCGTGTGCCGAGGATTAACCAGAAAAAGTCGTTCGAAATTGCGACAGAGTAAATTATTTTCAATTTTAACGAAGGAAGTGAAAGATAAATACAGCGGTAATGAATGACTCGATTAACATATTGTCATTTGCAGTTTCTTTCGGTCGGCTTTTATCATTAAATACTGTTGTTTAACGTCATAGTTGTGAAAGAAAATTCCAGCAGCTCGCTTGAAAATGGAGAGAAAGAGAGAGGCTATGTTTTTTAAACCAAAGAAATTTTTTTTATTTTTCTGAATTTTATAGATTACTATCCTACTACGGTTTCCGTATCTATCTTGATAAAACACATTATTCATATTTCTCAACAATATTGATTTCTCACAACTTTTGCGCATTAATTCGCCGTTTGATCCTCGATAGGTCAACATGCTTGACAAACGCATTTATTCTGAAAAATTGATCGTTCCAAATATGTTGTAGAACGAATACGAATGTGTTATCTACTCATTTATCGGTTGTTTGCATAATGGATAATAGAACGACGACAAGGTCTGCACCTACACAGGTAGAATCTAGATAGGATCTCGACTACGTCTGACTGCCACCGATTTTATCCAACCTCGTGTTCGCGGTAAACGATAAGACTTCCGGTCATTACAAGGATTTTGCTATCCAGGAAAACGCGAACACAGCCGAACTTCTCTTCCTCGAGTAGACAGCAACCACCGTCTTTCGAGCGAGCAACCCTCGTGCATGGTGGCTGTAATAACAATTTATCGCGGGAAATAATCACGAACCGCGTCGGGTGAAACAAATGAAACCGCGTGGATTAGGAAATCGCAAAAAGGAAACGCTACGTCGCGCGTCCCGCGAAATATCGCGCTCCTTTTCTACACGGCCCTGAAAATTTATTATATGTTCGCGTTTCTGCAACGTATTACTCATTTCACGGCTCATAAGCGTCAGGGAGTCATAAACTGGCGAGTATCGATTGAAAAACTTGAAAAATTTCTGGCGGCAGAACGTTTCGTAAATAGAAAGAAAGGAATATAGAATAAATATAGAGGATAATAAATATCGGGGAATAAAGTGGAAGGTAAATAAATCGAGACAAAGGAGCACAGAAGCGAAAGGAAACACAGATGAAATAACACGGTGCGAAGATGTAAAATAAAAGACAAGTGCAGGAAACGCAGTGTAAAATGTAAAAATACGGTTTTTGTTGAATTTTTTGTTAAATAGAACGGATGGAGAATAAATTTAATTGAAACCATTCTTGATGTTAGACACTCGACGTTGAATTATTTCTATGGTTTCAATAAAGCGCTTTAATTAGTGATTCACGATTATTCCGGTGCCTTCGCGGAGTTAAATTGGACAATCTTATTTATGAGGAACACGGATTCCTGGAGAACCAGAGACGCCTCGAAACGCCGGTGAACCGTGTCGCGTGATATTACGAAGTCAAGTTAGGGACCATGAAACGAAGGATAGCAATTGTACATGAACGATCTAGCTATCGGTGGGACGATACCGAACCCAGATCCGAGTCAAAATGACAGATACGTTTCAAAGTTTGTTGTGGATTCGGAATTTCGGACGAAACGAGAAGGGACAAACCATCGAGGCGATCGCGTTTCGATTTGAACTAGCGGCATCGATAAGCAAGGCACGATAGTCGAAAATTGAGGAAATCGATAAGGAACTCTGATTGTTCCGATGCGAATTGAAATTCGACGATATTCGTTTCAACGAAAATTTATTACGGAGATTCTCTTAACTGTAAAATCCTTGTGGTGCTGTTAATTGAAAGAAGGTAAGAAAAGGAAGATCGATGAGAGAAAAGGAAAAGAAAAGAAATGCGTTTCATCGTGAGTCTATCAAAGGTCTTGCCAATAAGAGGCTTAGAGTCCAGAATAGTAGAGTATACCACTACTGCTCATAATTATTCAAACAACATCGATAGTCGATGCACATTTCTTGAATAATTTAAATTTAATACGCGTGCAATCTCTAATCGATAATACAATAAAACAATTTTTATTACTCCAATAAGAAACTGTATGTGTTAAGAAAATTAAGGAATCTTTACCTGGATTTTGTGGCAGAAACGAAGCAAATGATACAAAGTGTGTCGAAGAATTACGAATGCTACCAGACGTATGAAAAAAAAATAATTGGACAAGATGTTTTACTACATATTTTTCTAGCGACGAGCGAGGACCAGCGTCTTAAAGATTATACAAATGAGCAAAAATAAATTTAGATTCAATTACGACAGTTCCAAAGAAAAAGGCAGAAAGGGTGTTATACAAGAAACAGACGGCGCCGCAAATCACGGTAATCATCCTTACAAACTCGACGCCTTACCCAACCGCAGTTACGAGTATAGAAAAACTGCTTAACGAACCAAAAATACTCGGTGTCAAACGCTAGCCTACAATAAACCCCAAACCAAACCACCGCTCGAGCCGAAAAAATCCCATGCAAATACCAACAATCCTCGCCTCTGTGTAATCGACCCAACCCTCCCTCTAAAAAAAAAAAAAAAAAAAAAAAAAAAAAAAATAGCAGAATGATACAGGAATGGTATCAATCCCATGAAAAACTCAAAGACTTAATCTCGTTCGAAAATACACTTCAATCTATTGTACTAACAATAAAACAACTAAGTCCTTCTTTGCTTTCCTTAAGCTCGCATCTTTCCTAAAGCACTCAGAACAAAACGAAGAGGAAAGAAAGGAAGTAAACCCAAGGGGATGATGAAGCATAAGGCCACCATTACGATGGATGTGTGTTGCGAAGAATGAAATATCTGCAGACCGAAATACGTATACTCGTGAGAATCTATATACACTGCCGGCTTTAAGTATCACGACATCTACCGGTTAGATTTACTGGAAAACTCTAACAAAGTTTCACTTTGCTTGATATTATACGTTATAGGACACACGTGTTTCGACTGAAACAACTGATTTATAATAAAATAACGGGAGAATGAAAATTGAAGAGAGCGATGTATAGCGGTGAATTTATGCTAAATATCGATGGATATCTCAATGTGTACTTATGGTCGACAGTGTACATATTTGTTTGCTCTGATTCCTATCATACGGAACGTGCTATAATCAAGTTCTAAGAGGAGTATATTAGCGAAGAACGCATCGGCCAGCTAGAAGACTTCCGCGTACGGCCAATTCAACTTGGTCTCCGTGGTCGGTGTATCATTTCGGGCCGGTGCGGTCCGTAGAGAGAAGCGAGCGGAGTCGAGCCGAGGCGGGACGAGACGAGCAACGCTGGCGTGTACGGCGACGAGGAGAGAGCGCGCCTCGTTCCGGCGCGCAACGTTGGCCAAGATCAATAGACGGGCCACGAGCCATCATCCCAGGCGACAGAGAACCCGCTGGTTTTGATCTCTCGCGCAAGCGCCCCCCGTCCGCGTCGTTCCTCCGCGTCGGCTGCCGCTCCGTTAATAACGGCCACGCTACCGGCTATAATGATAACGTCATCAGAGAAATTCGACCAGGGCCAGGAATTCTGCGTGCATATGTACGTACTGTTCACGCTCGGTCACGCACATTCGCCAAAACGTCGCTAATACGAAAGGGGCGGTTTGCTTGGACGAGAGGCTGGATCGTAGATCTCGAGGCTGGGGTTTGCAGGGGGAGAAGGACGGTTGGCCAAATCCAGAGGGTTTACTGATACGTTCGATCGGTCGCGTTAATTTGATTTAGTAATTCGGTTTGTTTGGGAGGCACACGGATGATTTGGGACGAGCGTGTGTACGCGGTGTGCCGGATGGTGTTCGGTGATTTAAGGGGCTCAGGTTGAAGGAGGAGCAATCGTGGCAAGAAATACGAGAGGCGTTTTTTGCTTCGGGGGTATTTCACTTTCTAGGGCGAGAATCAAGGAGATAATTATTAAGAAACATTTACGGGGGCTACAAATGTGCCACGTAGTTTTATTTTCCAATTAAATTCTATGCATTTCATTTTGTACAATGTGACATTTTTATAGTTACGTGAATGTTCTATTAAACCATAGGAAATTTAATATACTTGAACTTAATTAATTCGTATGTAAATGCTGTTATAGGCGCAATGTTGTGCTAACACGTTTCATTGTTCCTGTAACTCCAATTTCTCTTTCTATTTTGATCGAGTTATTTACGTTATTGAATTTGTCAAAGGGTAGTCTACGTTGGTAACAAATTTTTCCACGAATATTTCAAAGCAACGGAAATGAATATAATTATAAAATCAATAGTATTGTAAAATTTAAAAACGATCGTAAAGCGTGTTAATTCTCTTTGAACAAATACGTGGTCTAAGTGACCAAAGATATCCTCGGCATGCTATTTATTTCGTCATCGTATTTTTCAAACAAAAGTATAGATTATGCCCCAAATAAATCAACATTTCGAGTTCTGAGAAACTAGCGGACGATATAAAAGATAAAAGTAAACGAAACGTTCTGGCCACGAATTAATTATTTCGTGAGAATTCCGACGTTGTGTGTGTGTTTTAGAGTGACGGTTGGAACGACGTGGTTATAATCGAAACAACTGTACCCCAGCTGGGCCATTAGAGGGGATGAAAATAACGCGTGAGTCTGACCACTGACCTATGCTACTTACGAGGGATTCTCTCTCTCTCTCTCTCTCCCTTTTTCTCTCTATCCTCGATACCCTAAGGCCAGGGCTAGAGGCAAATGCTCTTAATATGTGCCAATTTATTTCGGTTCTGTCGTTAACCTCGTGACAATTTTGGACGTGTGACGAAAGTTTAATTTATGCCACCGGCAACTGCACGGACATATGAATATTATCGTAACCAAAATGGGCGAACGTGACGTTTCGTTGATATTAACACGAAACGGAGATAAATATCGAACACTGCTTAATGTGCCTTGAAACGTTTCTCGGTATAACAACCCACGATACGATTACATCGAAACACGTACTTTTTACACGTGTACAAGTACGAAAAGAGATAGATCCAGTCGTAATGTCGCGAGTTGTTCCAGATCGCGAATGAAATCACACTCCGTATGTATAAATAACATTGTTAGAAGACAAATGCGCCGGTCAGAAGATACGTATCGAGAGTAAGCAAAATTATTCTGTTTTCGAGTATGCAGAGACAACGTAAACCGCCGCTTGCGTAAATTCCCTTATCCTCTAGCATGAAAATATCCAAGAAATACATTGTGCGAAGCATTAACCTTAGCCATATTGTACCGACGTAAATCATCGTCGATTACGACTAAATAATCGATAAAAACGAAACCGTAGGAAACACAAGTAGACAAAACGAGACGAAGCAAAGCGCAAAGATTCGCCGTAAAACGCTGAAAGACAAGCTCGACGCGTTTATAACACGCAAAATTACACGCGTTTGCTCGTGACGCGTGAAAATCTCAGCTCGACAACGTAGATACGAAAGACAGGGGTGGAAATCGGAGAAGCAGACAGGCAAATAGAGAAGCAGACAAACCTGTAGAGGAAAAGACAGAAAGGGCGTGAAAGTAGTACTTGCACGTGTCGCTTTGTGATGAATGCCGAAGCGGAATTCACGAGTGCGGGTGTAAGACGAAGGTTCGAGGAAAGAACATGCTCCGCGCTTTCGTGCACCCGCCACCACAAATACAACGACACGTACAATATACACGTCCGTATTGACGAACACGTCGACTCGACGATCGTTTCTAGATCGAAAATAATTTTGTCCTAATCCTTACACTTTTCATACGATCGATTAACTTTAGAATCGCGATGGTAACGTCGATGTTGTACGCGAACAAAGAACATGTACGAGTTTCACGACTCGTCGTGACTACCTCCAATTTACTCGAGATGCACGATCGTCTAAGACGCAGCAGCCCCTCTTCTTTTAATTAAACGTTAGTCTCTTAATTAGAGGCGGTATTTTATATTTGATACTCCGTGTTTCATTCCGTCCCGCTTGTTACGAGCACTGGTCGACAAAAGGGACGACGTCGCGCAGTCCGCACCGCTAATTAGAAATCTTTGTCCATAATTTTTGTCTGCGATTAAGGTAATCGTCCGGGACAACGAGGTCAACGACGAAGACAGTATCAGCTCGGCCCGCCATACAACGGTACGATCGCGTCGAATGACTCCACAATGAGGCGTCTCGCCACGAAACGCCGCGTCCTTAATTAAAACAACAGCGCGTCCACGCTCCATTCTGGCTTTCTTTCGGCAATTTTCTCTCGTCAAATCAATTTTCCGCAATTAACGAGCATCTTCTCGACCACCTTTTCTATACCTTTAAACAGAGACACGCATATAGACGCTGCTCGTGAAGATTGCAAAGAAAAGAAAAAGAAAAGAAGAGATACTTGGTATACACGTGTTCGCGAGGAACACGCGTCGCGTTAAGCCTCGACACAGTTGGTCCGTTGAGGCTCGCTGTACAGGTTCAATTTTAAATGGAACGCTCTGGAGGTTGGACGGCGTACACGCTGGATGCGGTTATTAACGCGGATAGAGGCTGCTGTTCTCCCTTTTAATTAGCTGGCATCCCCGTGGACGCGTTAAGAAGGAAATAACGTGCTGGACGTGGCCTGTCGGCCGACAGGAGCAGACGCTCCTGTCAAACGTGTCCGAATGAGAATGTAGAGCGCGGGGTAGAGGGGTGATCGATCGTGTGTCTCTGGAGCTTTACATTTCGATACCGTTTCTATCCGTCCGGCCCCGATAAGCACCGGAGCGGATCTTTATTTCGAATAAAATCCAATTTTCCAAACTGCTGGAATAAAGAAATTTATCGAGCCGCGTCCTCTCGACGCCGTCCTCAAATATTTTTCTATCGTTCGACGACAGACGCTGGTCGGAATCCTTCGGTGCAGAGAACCGCGCCGTTTCGTCCTTTTTCCGCTTCCTTCCATCCCCTTCTCTCTACTCGTGAGATCAAATAGAGGAAGAATCTTAACCAACGTCGAACGAAATCTCTCTCTTCTTCCCTTTCTTCTACTTCTTTTTCCTCCTCCTCCTCCTCCTCCTCCTTTTCTTTTTTCCTCTCTTCTATCGAGTTTTAAATGTACACCCGGAAACGAAGCTGCCACGAAAGAAAGATCCGATCGGTCGGGGGTGAGGAAGGCGAGTCCTACGAATTCGATGAATCGAGGAATTTACCGAGACCCCGCCGGGACACTCGAGGATTATTTTCATCCCCGGAAATTCGACTGCCGCTCTGCAAGCTCCTTTTCTTCCTTCTTCTTTTCCTCGTCGTTTGCCTCTACCTTCCCAACATCCGTACCCACCATCTCCTTCATCTTTCTTTTTTTTCTACCCTTACACGCTCCTAGTTTCTGCCAAAGCTTCTCCTTCACGACGATCGCAATTATATTCCGAGTCGACCCGCCACGGGTAAATATGTACCGAGACGCGAGCGCGACGAGATACAAAAGCGTTTCCCCTGCTATAATCCGCGTTTATGAAAGAGAAACAAAACGCTGAAGGAAATTAAAGTAGACTTCGGTGAACGGCGAACGGTGGCAGTGAGACGGCGGCTAGCGAAAGGGGTGGGAAAGAACGTTCAATCAGGTGGCTGAAATTAGACCGAGCGCTTCTTAGAAAATACCAAAATAGCGTGGCTAACCGAGTGACTCGAAGTAGACAACGACCGACCATATCGATGACGTACAGAAATGTGAGCAAGAGAGCCGGCTGATGCAGGGGAAAAATATTCTTTGTACGTATTAAGCGGTTCAAGCGACTCGTGATAGAAGCTTTTCAGACCCGCGGACTCGCATCCATGCGAAATAAAATCGCCGCCGACTCGTAATAACTCGCCGTGGCCAATATACACCGGAGAAGGTCGACGATCGTTCGAGACCACCCAAAGATACTTTCGAATATTCTCTCGTTCTCTATTCAACCCGTTGATCAACCTCTTGACCGATTCGTTTCACCGGAACATCCCACGGTATCGGTTTCGAAATGACCACTTGCTCCCGGCGTGATTCGATCGAATGGAAAACTCGATTATACGCGTGTCAAACGCAATATTTGTAACGCAACACGTGTGGTGCTTCGCATGATATTTCGTCAATTCTGTCCGTGTGTTCGTAACAATACGATCGTAATCGTAACAATAGCGGCTTTCGAGTAAAAATTGACCAACGGTCTGCCGAAGTTTCGCTGACCGAATTCATTAAACGCGCGAAAGTAACAGAAAGAGGTAACCAGACCGATGGAAACAGAGAGACGAATGGAAAGAAGGATAGAGGAAGAGCCCTTGAAAAGGTATTCCAGTTTCGAGGATCGTGGCAGGGATCGATCCCGTCGATATGCAACGAAGATTCGACAATGGGTTCTCGAGTTACCGCGAAATGCCACCGTTAAACCGTCGAACGAACTTTTGCGCGAGCAATAGTTCGAGAACCGTAATATCGACTCTGTTCCCCTCTGTCTCTGTCCTCGTTCGGACAACCAACGCTCACCCTCTGACCTCTCTCTCATTCGCGGCTCACTTCCTGCACATTCAGCCGTGCGAATGCACCGGGCGAAACCTTGCGCTCGGTTAATTCGCGAACACTACCGATACCAAGCACCCTTCCTGTTAAAATCGCAACTGAAATTCTTGTTTCGGTGTCCACATCGTGTATGTCGTTATCGTGTATGCTGGTATACTCCTTTGTAATCAATGGCAAGCACGGAAAAGTGTCCCTCAAAGCTCGAACGCTCTCTGTCGAGGCTCCTACATACATATAGTTGTGCTTAACCTGATAGATTGCTAACTACGCTTGGTGGTGGTTCGTTTACTTTCATGGCCGTAGTAGACGACTCATTTGATGCTACCTTACGCTCCGCGACACGACGTAATGGAAAATAAAATACAATTTTGATGGATCGAATAATTTAATATGCGGAGAATCTTCGGTTTTTTTCCTTTCTTTTTTTTTTTTTTTTTTTTTTTTTTTGGAACATGTAACGTCGAAAACGAATCTCTCGTTTTACTCAAATTCTTGTTTATTGTGGTTAGAATATTGATATGACTTGAGGATAAAAAAGTAAATGGAAGGCGACGAAAACGATGAGTTAATCTTCTAGGAAAAAATCGATCGTAACTCTTTAGATTTCGAAATTCACGTGTTTCGTCGCGACAAGGCTTCCGCGCCCTTATTTCTACATTTTTATGAACTGTGTATACCGGGCACGAGACATCGAAAACCAATGCCATACTAACATCACCCTAAAATTCAGACTACGTTACAGGCCACGCGTTCGCGGTGTATTCAGACATTCCTATACGAAATCTTAAGGCAGCATCGTGTGTCGCATCCCGTTTTCAGCAGTAGCACGCTCTGCGGTAGAAGGAGGCCAATAAAACTTGCCCCGTATACCGCCTCGTTTTATCCTCGCCATTCTATTGTACGCAAGGAACAAAACCAGAGCTACATCAACGATATCCTTTTGAAATCGAAAAATATATTCGAAAAAAAAGCTGCGATGAATAACACGGTGCGCTTTTAAACCTTCGATTGGGGGAGCAAACAAAAATTAGCGACTCGGCGCTATTCGATAATCGAGACAGGGTCAGAAATCATCGATAAAGAAATCCCACGAAGAACGCACATTGTGTGTATATCTCGACATAGGAAATAAAATAAAAAATGGGAAAAAAGATAGAGGAAGAAAAATTGGAAAAGCGGAAAAAGCTTTCGACGAATCGGGCACCCACAAAGACGGGCTTTCACGAGCAATTGCATCGAAAGGTTTCGAACGGGATACCTGACGGTTTGCGTGGTCGGTTTGAGTACGCAGGTGTGCACGCGCAGACGCGCGTTTGCACTGCGTATTCAATGTTTGTCCCGCAAGCACAGAAAGAAGGAAAAAGAGTGCTTTCGATTCAGAATCACGCGGTCGGAAAGAATGTGCATCTGGTCGGCCTGCGACGATTCCAATTACTCTGCTTCACTAGCCAGCACGCAAGAGAGGCGCGGATTTTCTTACGCGAACGTGTGGACGTGCATACGTACATACGTTCTTTCCCTTTTGTCGTCCTGTGTATTTCGTCTTTGTGACGTAAACCGGTGTTTAACGATACACGCGCTGAATGAACCTCGGCCAGCCACGTTCTCTGTACAGGCAACCGGCAGCTATGCAAAGTTCAGAATTAAACACGGAACAACTTCCTTTGTTGGAACGAAAGATTCTCAGATACTGGTATATAATAGACGTAAATTTTAGATACAGTTGGAAAAAGAATGTTCCTTATCTTTCCATATCGTTGATACAAGTGGTTAAGAATCCATAAATTCGGGTGAAATAGGAAATTACAAGAAGGAATAATCGGTAAGCGTCTTGAACGGATCTGGCCAGGCGCAAAAGGGACGACTAATTTATAAGAGTCGATAATTTCGGTTTGTACTAAAAGAATAAAAATTGTCCATACCCTAGAAAGAGAACGACAAAGTAAACATTTATCGCGTAGGAATAGGTATAACTAAAACATTCCACGAATCTCGAAAGCGAGCGAAACTGTATAGAATCGAGTCAGTAGTTCAAGACCGCGGGCTAAACGTCCGATTCTCGACAACCGAGGAAAGAAAGAAGAAGAATCGAGGGGGACGAAAGGAAACGAAAGGAAATAAAGAATTATTCTGGTTGTCGTCCATTACGAAGCCTTGAAACAGCGAATCAAAGAAAACCACGGGTAAATTCCAACGAGAGGAAAATACGCTCGCAGGAAAGAAGCTTGGAGTGAAATAGACAGTCAGGAAAGTAGTCGACGGAGGTGAAAAGCATCCTTGGTGGTTTCGAAGCAGCCAGATACGGGAGGACTAATCAGGGACGAAAGAGCAAGGCAAGGTAAGCAGGCGAAGAAGCAGGCAGGCAGGTAAGGCAGGCAGGCAGGCGAAGCAGGTAGGCAAAGCAAGCAGGCAGGCAGGCGAAACAGGCAGTCAGGCAGAGATAGGCAGGGAAGCAGGCAGGAAGAGAGGAAGGAAGAGCGCTTGCGCGCTGGTACGGCCGGGCTAGACGCGAGAGCCGCCACTCCCGAGCGCGTAGCGGTGTAGCGCGGGTGCTGACCGAGTGTCCCCGTGAGAAGAGCGAGAGAGAGTGCGAGAGCGAGCGAGCGAGCGAGAGTGCGAGAGCGAACGAGAGCGAGGAGAGTGGAGAAGAGAGAAGAATGTCCATCGTGGAAGGAAGGATCCCTAGGAAGCGGAGCCTGCGGCAGGACATCTTCTACGATCAGGCGGCTCCGTGCTTGTAGGACGAAAAGAACGGAAGAGAGGGTTCTCTTCGAAGAGGATCTCGCCGCTATCTCCCTCCTCCGCCACACAAGCCCCTTGATCGTTCCCTGTTCCCCAGATAACGTTGGTCCTCGTCCTTCTTTCCCAGGTGAACGAAAACGGAGGAACGAGAGGCTCGTCTCGTCTCGCCGACAAAATTGAACGAGAAGGTGTAAGCCGTCAGAGGAGAGAACGCTCGCGGAAGTAGAAAGCAGTGCGTTTGGAAGGAAAGCTCGCTCCGGAGCATCGCGCGATTTAGTGAACAGAGGAAAGCATCGTGCTCGTGAAACCTGCGTCGCAGGGTTGGAAATAGAAGGCGTGTTAATAATATCGTGGAAATCGACCCGGGGACTATGTATGCGTTAAATCGGTGAGCCACAAAGATAACGAACGCTGGTGTGACACGGGTACACGATAATCGCACGTACTCTGCGAAGCTTCGAAACGAAAAGAGAACGATACAGATCGAGGGAAAGAAAAAGAGAGAGGAAAGTTGTTATATACGTTGGAGAAAGTAGGAAAGGAAAGCTCTCGTTGTGATCTAGTGGCGAGTGACGGAGAGGAGAGAGACTACTACTCTCCGCGCGAGAGCTCGAGGAGCACCGGTCTCTCGAGGCTCGGTCGCGAGCAAGAGATCGTGTGAGGTGATTGGATTTCGAGCTGCGATACACAGTGTTTCCGAGGAAACGTCGAACGCGAGTGTCAGTGAAGCCAAGACATCTGGGTGAAATTCAAGTAGTAGCTGACTTTACTAAGCAGACCGGGCTGAACCGTGAATAAAGAGGAAAAAGTACAAGGAAAACGGAGAGAGCGAAAAGCGGACGAAGAGAGCAAGACGGAGGTAGGAGGGCGGGGCGGGTGGGTGGGAGGTAGGGTGGGAGGAGGAGGAAGGAGGGAGGGTGAGACGCGGACGGCACGCAGAGAGGCGCCGGGTCAACGCGCCAGGTAACAACGCCTCAGGACATCCGCTGACGTCCTCGTCGACGTCCTTGCCGTTGTCCTCGTCGTCGTCGTGAACGGCAACGCGCCGTGCTTCTCCTCGAACGTGGACATCCCGTCTTGTTCCACGGATAATACGATGTCCTTCCACGCCGCCTCCTGGAGCTTCGCCCTCCTCGCGGCCACGGTCGCGTTGCTGCCCGCCACGCATCGTGCTCCGTTCGCGCAAGCCGCGTAAGTACAATTTCTTCCCTGTCTTTTTACTCGTCGCTCGATGTATCGCGTTTCCGTTTCCTTCGAGGCTAATCCGATTTTATCGTAAACGGCACGTTCGCGAAGCAAGTAATCGTCGAATCGCCTAAAAAAGAAAGATTCTTTCTAGTCGATCCGCTGATTTTACCATCCAACGTGATTCTATTTCTAACAGCGACGCGTCTCGTTGCTAGAACGAGACAGCCAAATAGAACGTGCAATCGCGTAAAACCGGTAAATGCACCGGTATCCGTGCGTAATCTGAAAACCCGGACGTGATGTCAGGCCACCAAAAGTGGAGACGCGTAATTTGCGAGGGTAGAAACGTAGCCGAGCACGTCTAAATCGATAGACGCTGAAACTGTTGGCGGACTTGCCGCGTGTATGCGAAGGTCTCTTTGAACTTTACGCTGTGTTCCGCTCGAAGTTGATGTACACCCACCTCCGCGGTGAGACAGTCACGCGCTCACATTAGGCGAACTCACGAACTCGAGTCTCCGACAAACTCTCCGAGAATAATTCTCTCTCTTGTCGTGACCTCGAACGGACGCCGAGTCGAAGTTAATCGACGAAGCCTAATGTGCCTAGAATACCACACGCTGGCAATCGATAGACTTGCAGCTGATTCTACGGCGCGAGCTAGGTGCAAGGATTTAATTAATGATCCATAATCCTATATCTCGATTACGTGTTTCGCCTGCGGTGAGCCGTGCATGCACATCCATCGAGGCACGCGAAATTGGTCGATAAACGGCTATAATGGGCACGATAGAAGGGCGAGAAAAACAATCACCTCGTTTGAGTTACGCGCGCGTTCCGTTGCGATCGCATTTTCGACCATCTGATTCTATACATACGATTTCAAGTCCACGTGCGAGCCTGTATACGCGAAACATCTATCTTTGACACGGTACCGTCGACAATACGGAGCTGCGAGGTTGTACAGTGTACAGCCTTCTCCGGTGTCTGGATGTACGTTCGTGATTGCATGTAAATGAGCGGAAACATGCAGGCTACGTTGCATGCCCAGACATACGACACACCAGCCGGGCGCACACGCTCTTTCAATGATCACAATGACGCCACCCCTCGTGACTTCAAGACGCCTTGTCGTCGTCTCGCGCTTTAATAGTCGCGACGCGTTCGCTGTTACGTCAAAAAATTCATTTGTCGAGCAATTATTGCGTCGTCCATTACGAAGCCTTGAAACAGCGTTATTCTCTCCCGATCGTTCGTCTCCTATGTATCTTTCCTAAAGTTCATCTTTCGACTTTCTGTGTCTCTCTCTCTCTCTCTCTCTCTCTGATTCGACATTTATTTGCCTATACTACTTCAACGATTCTACCACGACTCGTAATTCATAAAAAGCCAACAAAGTAATTTTACAAATCACAAACACACGATTAAATAACTTGTTACTCGATAATTATCAGAAACTGATAATATCGAAAACAAAATTGCTAAATTTATATGGTGTAACGCTAGGAAGAGAACGAGAGAGAGGGGATTGTATAGGATCAAAGGTCTCGCAAAGGCAAACATGCTGGCTTTATAACGTTTAATAACCGAATGGAATATACATTTGGTTAATAAATACACGATCGTGTGTGTGCGACGCAGGAAGGTTTAGTCGGTACACAGCCAGTGTCTCGAGAGTGACAGCAGCACCGTGAGAACAATGGCGAAGCTGAAATTAGTTGTACCGGCTCATCCCTTCTCGCATTAACGCGCGATCCAGTTGCCTCGTATATGTGTAATCCGCAAACGTTTCTGTAACCCGAGCGCCTGATATCGAGCGCTATTTTCCGACAATGTTTAACACGTTTACTTATCAACCGCCGCTCCAGTGACAGCTTAATCGATTACAATAATAGAGATAGTTTTCAAAATGCACCATCATCGATAGTGACGCGGTGTTTTACAGCGAGGTCACTTTTTTCTCAATTTTCCCTCGGTGAAAGGTATTGTTCATAAATTGTTGTTACGAATAAAGAATGTAGGTTATAAGTCTGAAATCTCAAGAGATAAAAGAGAATAAAAAAGATGTGATTAATCGACTCGATGTCGTTTGATAGAAGAGGCAAATTAATTTTACCGTAGAATAACAGTAACACTATCAATAAAGAACGAACGCTGCTATGAACAGTAACACTGAATCAAGCATTCTAGTTATATAATACGCATTACAAAGGAGCGAGTTAACATTCAAGCGGAAACGTTATCTAATACTTTGTATAATTTTTGATTTACGAGACTTTATCCGATTCCGGAATTGAATCCAAAGGATCCGTGATACAAACATTACGTCAGAGAGAAAAATTACAGAACGGAAAAAGGTCAGACAGATGGGAAACGATACCCTTTGAAGAAACGTCGAAATTTCTCAAGAAGAAAACTAAAGCCTCGAAGGGAACGACATGGCTTTATCCAACGAAACGGCGCTCATCTAATTACGTTGCAATCCTATTTCCATCGTGTATACGTAACGCATCGAACTGTTTACAGAAAATCGTATCAACAAAATCCTCGTTCAATCCGAAATGATATTAACCTTAGCGAGGAAGGCGGTCCGTGGGCCGCTCGCAACAATTTTGGCCGAGACTACGATCTAATCCAGGAAGAGGATGGGAAGAGGGTAGTTAGGTATAGTCGAAGGGATTATCAATATTTACGCTCTTCCAGCAAGCTCACAGCTCGGGTCGTTCCACCTGTTTTCTCCTCGAGGGCCGTACCTCTCTGTAGCCTCCTCCAAACCCCTAAGAGTACCAACCGCGGACGTTCTGTAGTGTGGTATCGGTGATCGCAGTAGAGCTCTCGAGCAAGAGGGTGCTCCCGACGTGGCAGAGCTCCAAATCCTCCTACGTTGCCACCCTCTCGCACCGCTGTCGTTACCACCACTCTCTTCGACCCACCGCCAACCGATTCCTGGTCCACCGACACATATCAACCCTCTTTTTCTTATCAAGAGGAACGTTCCTTTTCTTTCTATCTTCCTTGCTTCGTTTCCTCCACATCGATGATTCTATTTTTATCCGGCTACAGCTCACACCCCCGTATCTTATTTTCCCCTTTTTCGGTCACCCGGACCAAGCTCGACCCGGAATCGTACTCTTGCCACCATCTTCATTGACGTTTTCTTCTTCTCTTTCTTGGTCCAAGCCCAGCTTCGTGAGTATGCCGGTCGTAGATCCATGAGGGCGGACAGCCACCGTTCTTCCATAGGCGAGTAGTACGTCCCCGATTTCATGATTGAAACGGGTCTGAAATGGGTTCCACGTACACAAGGAATATGAAACAACGTTTCTTCCAGCGGCACGGGGCTTCGGGCTAAACGGACGTTCGTTTTCTCTCTCTCCCTCTCTCTCTTTCTCTCTCTTCCTCTATCTATCTATCTATCTATCTATCTATCTCTATATTTCAGTCCTCTTTCTCTTTGACATTTGAGGTCGCTGTTTTGAGTGTTTTCCTTCGCGTTTTCTTTTCATCCGAACGAAATCTACTACATTCGTGTAAAAAATTTATGATCATGGAATATACATATACGTCTAGACGTATATAAATCCAGTAACGTTGCTTTAATTTAAAAAATTGTGTAAAAATCGATGTAACAGTGAGAGGAAGAATATAAACGATGGTTAAATTGAACGCTCGAGAAGACGAAAGATTCTCGTGAAACGAGCTAGCATCCGTAAAGACCACGGTTGCTCCGAATGGTCGCGACAAAGCGGGACTCCAGAGCGGAGAAGTGTCGAAGAAAGATCAGAAGGTCTGTGATCTTGGAGCACCGCTCGCGACGTATAATGACGATGTCGTTAACCGCGGCGCGTCATCTTTCCTCTGGACGGTTCCGTGAAAGCGAATCTCGTGGGCGGAAGGGCGCGTGCTGCAGGACTAACAGGAATTGAAAACGCTACGGATACTCGTGCGGTCGCGAATGGTCGTGTTTTTGCCGTGAAAGCCGGCAGAATCGTCTACCACGGAAACGAGAGAAAACGTGCCAAGTCATTCGGCTTGGTCTGACCCACTTTTCGCGGAAGCGTAAAACGCGCGCACTTTGCGACGACGATCCGACGAAACTGATTCTCCTTTCTCCCCCTGTGCTTCTATATAGTTACACAGCTGCCTCGCGTTTTTTTTTTCTCTCCTTCCACTATTCCTCCCTTCTTCCCTCCTTTTTTATCTCTGTTCCCCTCTTTTCTCTTCCCTTTTTTTTTTTTTTTTTTTTTTTGTAGACACAATGAATGACGGTTGAAGAGCATAACTCCTGAAAAGAAATCCCAATTTCGTGGCGCGGGTTCCCAAGCCCGGCCTCTGCGCGAAGCCTCGCAAGCCTCGACTTTGTAATTCTGCGATACTTCCTGGACTCGGCGAACCACGTACTTGTAAATTGCTTAAGCTATTTGCTACAGACATTCTTTGAAATACTTTTTTACAGTTTCGTTAGATAGTAGATACAGACATTTCTCTTATTTCTTTTCTAACTTTAAACTGTTCAGAAGCCACACTGATCAAGCCCTACAAATTCAAGTCGTAAAAGAGTAATAGCGTTAGAAATATTATTTATTAAGATTTTCCTTGAAATTTTCGATTATCTATGGCACTGTGTTGTGTTGAGTATTCTTATGCTCCAATGCAGTAATTGCAGAGTTTATCATTTATTCAGCTGTGAGATAAATGTATTAAGTTGCAGCATATGAAATGTGCGAATTTCGTCTTCACTAATTTTTCTAGACGATACGTGTAACGCTTATAAGAATCGTAGAAAAGAAAAGACAATGCCAAACTCCAAAATAATGTACAAGACGTATACAAAAATATTTATTGAAAACAGAGAAACTTTACAAAATTTATTTAAGAAAATCGGATATTTCATATCTACAGCCTAATAATATCGTTCAGGTATTCCATTATTGTTCGTACTGTCAGTTATATTCCACAATATTCTTTGAATTAATGGTACCTTTTTCGTCATAAAATAACGACAATTAGCACGCTGTTGAGATTGAGAATGTTAACAAACAGTATAGGTAAGTTTAACGGTTCGAGTTCTCTCTCACGCCTTTTGAGCAGCTGCTTAGCTATGCACATCAAGATGTAATTAGAAGTACGGATAATTATTCGCGAGTTCAAACAATTATACGTAGCAACTTACAAGGAGTAAATTTACTAGTCGACATTCACAAAGAAAATGTTTAGCGAGCGTAAGGTATCTTCGCTTAAACAAAGATGAGGAAAAGTAGCGAGTTGTGTTTTTAAAGCTCTCGAAATGTACACGTCGCAGTAAAAATAAAGATGAAAGACAAAGAGAGCAGGCATTGTCAAACCGTTGATTAAAAATTCGCATAATTACGCGTGGCAATAAAACAATGGCAAACAGAAATCGAAGCAGTACGCAGGCTATTTTCGAGCGTATGCAGTCTCTAGCCAACAACTGAAAATCAGTGGGCTGCTGTTAATTATCAACGACACTAATGGATACGATTCGATTGCGATATTGCAACTCGCGGGAAATCCGCGCAAATTTGATAATTCACGTGGGATAACACGGCCGCGTCATGTAGACCGACCAATAGCTGTCGCTTTTAAAACATTTAAAACGCGGTGTGCAAACGCGTTTAAATCTCGCCGACTAATTGACTAGACGATTACCCGTTAATCGTTCTGTTTGAAATAACTGAAACGCGGCCCAGTGTATATATATCGAGCGCGAGACCTAGGACCAAATTAATGAACCGTAATAACTTCACGGTATTCTATCGACGCCATCGAACGCAAAATATCGACCACCTGGATAAGAGCCGAACTTGAAAAGAGAAACAAATCAAAGCACCGAAGGAACAAAGTTTCTAGTAACGCGACGATTAATATCGAATGAGAATAGAAACACACGGGAGAGAAAGTTGGCGCGAAGAGGGAACATTGTGGGGGGTGAGAAGAACTGACCGGACGACAAACGAATGCATATTTAATAGTAAACGATTATTAATGCGCGCTTACGAGAGATGATTGATGAAACTATACACACAGCCGCCTGGGGTTGGGCTTTTAATGATTTCCGGCCGTCATACACGAGCCGCGATTATCGTGAAATTTCCGTTTGGCTTGATGCGATAATGCTTTTCATGGAAGGGGCGAGGGAAAAGAACTCGGAAGAATCGCTACAAAAAAAAAATGGACAAAACATGCAAACAGGAACGATAGAGATGGAATGGGGCGGGATGAAAACAATGGAAACACTTGCAAATATTGCGACCGACCTTCGTATTGTGCAAGAACCGTTTGAAGAATTAATTAGAAGCGACCAAACGACACTCGTGTACGTCGGTGAAAAGCCGAGTTGCTGAATGCGCCGTTTACAATGCGCGTTATTAACCCTCCGACTTCATTTATTTAGACTCTGTTAATTATGGTTATAAAACAATAGCGGTGAACGCGAGGGTAACGCGCAACTCGCTTATTATTACCCCGCTTACGGATTACGCTCACAGGTATCCGTTACATTTTGCTGACTGAATAGCTGCTACTTTTTATCGATAACCAACGTTTCTCGGCTTCGAATTAATACATAATGCTTGTCGAGGTAGACGATTCTTAACCTGGATATTCCCTTTATTCGTATACGAACCAAAGGATATCTGTAATATTATAATGCAAATACGACGGAGATAAAAATTCACGGTTAGAACACCAGGGAGCAAGGTAACACCGTTCGAGATTTAACCGACGTGGAAAAAAACATGAGAATTCAGGATCCAGATCAATGAACGAACCTTCCTAGTTACGTGGAAATCAAATATTCTTCAGTGACTGCAATATCCGGCGTACTGCGGTTCAATCGAATCCGAGCTAGGTCTGACTACGCGTTGGCCTATACCACTGCCGCCGCAAATTACATATTCCACGAGGCGAGGATCTCCAGGAAATCATCGCTAGAGATCGATGCTAATCATTCCATCCGCCATCCGATTCGAACATAACGTCTTTCCAGCTTTACTTAATTATTCAATAGTTCCTAGTCCTCATCCTTCTAACTTAATGAGGTTTCGTATTCATTTCCAGCGAGCCTATCATTCTACCAGCTCTCAACAGGATCGTTGGTACTTGTGGCAATCGTGGAAATTAAGGATAATCAAGTGAATTTCGTTTCTGCGTACACTCGTTCAATTTGCAATCACCTTTTCGTTCAATATATTATTATTAATACGTTGTATGTTATTACCGCGAACCTTTGAACAAAGTTTGTCGTTCCACTTTATCTTTCTGAACTGCCATCGACGAAGTATCAATATACGAAGTACCTAGACAAAAACAAAACTTTCTCATTGTCAGTTAGCAAGTTGTCGCCTCGACTGATCAATTAGCAAAATTATAAGGAATTTTTCAATAACTTTCGTGAATTTCAATAACTAACGTGAATCTCATAGTCGGTGGACTACAGAGTTTTTGCAAATTCGTGTTTCTATGAACACGTCTAAAGAAATACAATTTAAATGGAAATTTGTTTCACTAAATATTATAACATACGATAGAGCTCCGTTTATATAAAATTGTCGAGGAATAAGTAATAATTTGTATAGAAATAATTTGTATTGTTCGTGTAATTGCAGTTCGCTTATTCGGATTTTTATCTATAATTTCTTGTTCATGTAGGTATTACGGTAAAAGTTCACGTTCAGATAGGTAGCTTCGACCAGCAGGAGGAGATCGTTTAATCAGGCATTTACTAAAATTTCGTTCACATAGATATAGTTCATATACGCGAAGATCTGCTACAAATTATTTCAGATATTCTGTATATCTTTACATACGACGATTACAGAGAAAATATTTGACAAGTATAATTCTGTTGATTTCCTGAGCTTCGTGTTATCTAGTAGTTAAAAGATTATATTTTAATATAACACAGTGGAAAATGAGAACAATCTATTGGACCCAAAGATTGGTCGTTTTGGCGATAGATAAATTCATAAAGTTTTGCAAAATATCTAACAAAGTACCCATTAGGTTGTCCGAAAAGTTACTTTCGTTTCATAAGATGATAATAGATGAACAATGTCTATTTTATATTATTTTATTGAATCAGGTATCACCTATTTCGTTGTATTTCTATTATTGTGTTCGTGCATAATTCAATAAACTAATATAAAACAAAAAACATTGTGCGTCTATTATTTCCTTATAAAACGAAATAAACTTTTCGGACAACCTAATAATATCCAAGATGAAGTAATCTATACTTTAAAAATCGATATTTCTTGCGTATGATTTTCCAAAAGAACTGAATAAGCAAATCGAATAGAATTGGTATTATCTGGTAATACGTGATTGGATTTAAAATTACTATGAAAAAAGAAAATATCGTTAAAGGTAAAAGATGAGAATTATGACATTTCCCTGTGATCTTCATACTCGGTAAGTTTCATAAACGTACGAACATCCGTGGTCTAATTACCGGCAAACGAAATCTCAAACGAAATCTATCCTCTTGATGTACCAATAACAAAATCTCCCGCCCTAATCTTCGCAAGTACTCCCACTTCGCTTCTAAAACTTTCGCCTCGCACTCTGTTCTTTCTAAAACTTCCGGCCATCGTACACTGATCTCCCTTAGGAACTCTCTCGCGTCTGCAGCAAAGCGTATACAGTGGGTGTACCGGCTGCATGTTGTGTCTCTAATACACGAGAACACGCTCTCGAAACCTTAACTTTCGAGACACGAGACCGCCCCTCGTTCTTGAAAAACTCTCTCTCGCCACGAGAAGTCGACACGATCGACTTTACCGCAGCGCGAATTATATAAAAACCGCGAAACGTATCGGTCAGAGTTGTTAACAGCCGAGTTAAGTACAAGGTACAATGGAGGGTCGAGTGGTCACGCGATTCAAAGACTTTCCCGACCGCTTCTGAATTTTCGTTTCGCGACCCTCGAGCTCGTAAATTCGTGCACAACGCCGGGTGTCACGATTAATATGCGGTCGTTCTCTCCCGCAAGCAAACCAGCAACCATGTCGTGACGATGTCCATACTTTTCGTATTATTTTCAAGTTAATGCGGTGGTTCTGCGGCATATACAGGTCGAGAAATTAGTAGAACTGTTTAACAGTCACCCTGGAAGTCTCGATCTTTGCTTACTCGCGATTCAGTCGCGAACTGGAAACGACACGCAGTTTGTTACAGTTTCTAAGTAATTGCAACGCAATGTCGAGACACGGTGTTATAGCTATGCTCGATGAAAATATTCTAACGCAGAATTCTACGTTTCCCTTTTATGTTAATTGGAATCGTTTCCTTGAGTCGAGAGAATAATGCATATATTTTAATACGTTTAATCTCAGTCATCGTTAGAGAGCAAAGTGTAAGGATATAAATTTAAAGTAAGCTTTTAAGTTTAACTTTTAATAACAAAATTTTTCTCTTCGTTTATCCCAAACTGTTTATGCTCTTTTAACGCGTCCATTGTCGGTCACATTTTCATTATCTATTTTATATGAGAAACTCACTGGAAATGGATCTTTTTTGCAAAAAAACGAGATAAGCAGGGGATAAAGTAATCGCGTGCAAAGTTTGTCTACAGAATTTTCCTATGAATTTTCAAGGTTTTAACACGTGTAACAAAGTGTTTTAATATTTCGAAACATACAAAACTTCAGCCACGATCTTTTCTCAAATTAAAATAAATTGTGCCACCTTTCTCCGCACGCCTCGTATATTAACTAATAATTTTCATACAAAATCTGTTTTCTCCATCGAAAAACTTAACATACGTCCTTCGCGCGAATTATTCTACAAACTTTTTTCTCCAACTTTCATAATTTTTCATTTGCATTCCGCATACGAATCGGTACGAAACCCGTATCGCGAAATTATGCATCAACCAGTATCCCTAACGTATGTAGTAAACGCGTTAAATCAAAACAACTCGGCTATTTAAAACTTCATCGTCAACTAACTATACTCTAAATCAAAGCCAGTAGCATTATCAACCCCTGAAAACGAGCTTCTTATGACGCGATGTTCACGGCAGCGAAAATCGCTCGGAAACAACGACGTCTGGCTGCAGATAAGTACGTTCGTCGCAGACGGAACGAGTGCATACGGTGCATTCGTTCCTGGCGGACGCAGAGAGACGACACGGGGTCGAGAAAGAGGAAAGAAGAGGGGAAGAAAGGAACAGAGAGTCGGCATGAAGTGAAACGTTGGTCGCGGGCTGCTGGCCGCGACGAGGGTGGGGTTGGCGGTCGCAGGAGGTCGAAGGGGGTTGACGGAGGTTGTGGGTGGTCGGAGGCGAACGGGGGTTCCTCGCGTGCAGCCTTGACATGGGCCAGGAAATCAATGGGACCTCCAACACCAACGCAAACTCGGTCAGTCGAGCCGTGCACACGGCCCATGCCTATAATTCGCAGTCGCACGCGGGAATGTTCGGTATCGTCGACGAACGATCGATCGTCGGATCCAATCGAGAAACGCCTCTTTTCGTACGGTCCGTTTTCCCCGCTTTTATTTCCCGATTAGAAACCTCGGTAGAGGGGTAAAAAGCATAGGAAGGGAAAGAGGAGGACAGGAAGGGAGAGAGAGAGAGAGAGAGAGAGAGAGGATGGAAGGCGATGCGAAGTGCCGACACTGCTTCTAACGTCGCTGCCGAAGATCGTGACCTCGATGAAACGTTCATTATTCGGTACACGCCAGTCGATTATCGAGAACGCCGGATGCGCGCCGTTTCTTTGCTCGGCGAACCTAGCGAGGGATAGGTCGAGTCGTTGTCTCACTCGATGTCGAGTGAGGACGCGAGTTTTTCGATCGTGGTGATCAGCGTTGATGATGAATATGATTAGGTTGGGTGATATGGTTGGGGAGAAAATGAAAAAGCGATGATGATGGAACGAAGAAAGATCGACAGAGGGAAAGTATCGAACGTTGGGAACAAATAGTTAAAAAAAAAAAAAGAGGTAGTAGGGTGTATGAACGATAGCTGTTTGAAAAATGATATTACAAATTGAATGGAATGAAACTTGACCACCGTTTGGAACGTTCAAAGTGGACGTATAAGGTGGATACAGTTTAAAGAATGACGCTAGATGTAGTGTTTGTAATTTGATTCTATCGACCAGCCTGAAGATTGAATTTCTTGTTGTGAAAGGGTAGGAGGGAGAAAAAACTGGTTAACGTAGTTATCGTAGAAAGGTAAGCTGTAATAGATCGATTCGCGAGCACACCTCGCGGTCGAGATCTCGATACAATGTCCATTGCAACGTCTGTCCCGATGACGACAGCGATACCGATAGCTGGGAAATGAAACGACGCGACGTTTCGAAGGAAACGTCAAACGGTTGAATAAGGACACACCGATCAGAAATGGAAACAGCGGCAACTTTCTTCAGACTTTCGAAATCTATTATCGACCTTCTGACTTCGCGTAATCTCTATATTTTCATTCGTCAACGATATTATTCCATAATCACGGTGTAATAGACGTATACAACCTTCGACAATTTTTATTCGTTATTCTCTTACGAAACTTTTTTCGTGCTATTGCGAATTTATTCTTAAATTAAATACATAAACTCCTTATCTACCGATAATTTTTTTAATTTCTTCAAACGTTATCCGAATATTTTCATACACATAGAATAATTATTTTCACGAGGTATATAGAGAATAAAATTATTGCGTAGAATGACCTACTCTTCTTGGTACTCTACGTTACGATTGTTCCGTGTAGTCAATCGAGTCGATCATGGCTTACGTGTATTATTCGATTAGTATGCTAATTTACTGCATCGATAGGATATTTTATTAATCATAGATTTGATGAAGAGCTGCCTAAACCGCATCGCGAACCATTTCACAGAAAATAAAAGGTAATCGAAGTCAGTTTCCAACGTAATCCGTAACCAAAGCTATAGATATATCCGTGTAGAAGAACCTTGACGAGAGCGCGGCCAGGGCTGCCAATCAATGGCGAGGACATCACCCTCGGCGACTAACATCTACGTCCTTGATCGTCCGTTCGCCGCCACTGCTAAAATGGCTATTCTTCTAAGCAATTGCAACACCGAGGACAAGCAACTTTTAAACCTTATCTATCGTACACTTCGAGTTCCATTACATTTTATACATTTCCACGTTTAATGAAATATCACTCAATTTTGTCAATCTTACATCAAAATTGTTTTTTATACCAAAATTTATTATCCATAAATCAAACTATACTTTCATTTTCGCACAGCTAATGTTACCACAATGTTCGCTTAATTGATGTTAATTGAGTTCACTCGTAAAATCAGGGCACCACACTGTAATTCTTAGCATCGTGTAAATCGTGGAACGATTTTTACCTATAACATAGCTATTTTGTTCTAAAAATATACTCGAGTTCCTTGATAAGTAAAAGAATAGATCTAACAAGAACGAATGAGAAAGCCAGTGCTTCTCTCTGGCCGTAGCCATTCACCGTTTTTGTCAATAGATTAAAGTTACACCGAGAGCGAGACATTTCGTGTCGAGCCATTTGAATTTATATTAAACCACTCTGTTGGAATTTAAACGAGCCACTACCGCGCTTCCCAGCCATAAAATGGTCCGTGACTAAATTTTGGAAATATTAAAGACTCCTAAAAACATCGTTAATGATTATCAACCGTTGTCTACTCGTCTCGGTCGCGATAATCCTTCCAAAAAGAAAAAAAGCTAATTATTTCAGTGAAACGCGCTAAGGGATCGGAGACGAAAAAGGATTAATCACGATGAAAAACATTAGAGTTCCAAAAAAAACGGCGTTCACCGACTAAAAAGTGCCAGAACTATGCTTCTTTTTCTTTTTCTTTTTTTTTCAATTCAGCATAGCAATAGGATCAGAAGCAGCAGGGCATATGTACGCGATTGAGCGTGTGCGTGTACCGGAGCATTCGGCCAGCGTAATGTGTGCGCCTGAGTACGAGTGTAATAAAAGAGCTTTCTGGGTCGCATTAAGGTAATGCTTCCATGGCGCGGCTAGGCGCGAGCGAGTCCCAGCTTGAAAGTTAGGCGAAATGGTGGAACAACGAGAGCCGTCGTACTTTTTGGCGGTATCAAAAGGGCAAGTCGCGCGATTTGTGTCTCCTTGGCGCCACCTTTCCATTTACTTCGCCTGAAAATACTCCAAGCAACGAAGAAACAACACTACGAACTGTTCGTATGTGCACTGGGAGTATTTGAATACTTATCATAAAATACTCGTACGTCCATGTCGTACATATTATATAAAACTAAATTTCAGACTAAATTTTCAAACTAAAATTTCATCAGCACTGTAATGCGACAGGTCTGTCGTTATATTGATAAAATTTTAAATTCATTTTAAAAATGTATATAGAGATTGCAAGATATTAATCGTAAACATATATTTAGCAAAAAAAAAAATCAGTAAGCAGCATGAATAGCCATTTTAAGCGCATCGCAAGTGTTAAACACGGTCCCACTGAATATTAAGGTTCATTAATGTAACGAATAATTGATTGTTTAAATACTTTTGTGATCTTTGCGACCATATATACTTGCATTAAATATTGTAATTTCTATATACATTTTCCGATTTATCGCAAGTTTTACCGACACGATCCTGACATTCGAGTTTCGCGACAGCGTTAATAAAATTTCAAAATGTTTCATACAGCATAAATAATATATATTCGTAAAAGGTATCCATAAATGCTTTCGCGATCCTGTGTATATACAGATTCTATGTATGTACAGACTGTACGAAATAAAGAAATACAGGAATAGTCCCATAAATTCGTTGCCGATAATGTTTGTCTTGGTGATTGTTTGAAAGATCGAGGTTGATGTTTCCGTTCGTGCAATCGTTTGTATTTGAAAATAGATGGAATCTGTCTGAAAAGATGGATACGTTTAGCGAAAAAGAATTTCTCAAGCTGACCCGTTAATTAATCGGAAGCCGATGACGCGGCTGATAAATTATGATCTGCTTATCGATCGATCGTCCTCCAGCGCAGCCGGTATTGTCTCTTGCTTTTTTCCACTTGGTTTTTCTTTACCGTTTCCTGGACGGACTGCATTCAACCCTGAGACACCTGATCACTGGAACACGCTATAAATATAATAATGAATCGAACGGTGCAACTGGAAGCGTCATTGACTAGACACACGATACTCGACAGCGGCACGGCTAACTTCGCGAAATCGATTACGTCTATGTCAGGGTCACTCGTTCCCTTGCCTATGGAACGCGCTCTACGACTTTTTTCCAACTACGAAACCGTCGCTGTTAACGAAATAACAATGTATTCTACACCTGACGTTTCTCGTTCTTCGTCCCTCGTGGCTCGATCGACAAGACGCACTCGCGGAACACGAGTTTCCATTCAACGAGACCTCGCCGTCCTATGAAATTTCATTCACGCCGTTCATATCTTGATTCTAACTACGCCAACCTTTCGTTTCACAAAGAACGAACACGATCTTTTACCGTGATGATCTTCTCTTGTAAAAAGAAAAAAAAGTCGAAATTTTCCCGAAAAACCGGCGGTTCCAGCGCGATAATTAAGCGCCGGTGAAAAAACCGTCCGCGTTTCGAGTAATTTTTTGTCGCCGTCTGACCGAAAAAAGCACCAGCCTGCTGCGAGCTAAAGAACATCCTGTCGAATAAATTGGAGACAGAAGAAGAAAGGGAAAGGGGAGAGCACGAGAGGCCCTCCTTTTCGGCCGAGCATTACCGAGACGGTTGGTCTGACGGTGGTCGAAGCAATCCCCTAATTGGATAAAACTCAACGGCAACCCGGTAACTGGTAATTTCCCTGCAGCAACGTAATTACTGGCCCGTATTTACGCAGAGGGCTGCGCGCGGACCAAGGCGGCGCGGCGGTGGCGGCGGCTGCGCTCGCGCTCACCGCTTCTCTGCTGTATAGCCAGGTGGAAAAAAAAGGCAAGAACACATACGGAAAGAGAAAGAGGGAGAGGGAGAGCAAGAAAGAGAGAAAGAGAAAGAGAAAGAGGGAGGACGCGCGCGCGGCAACGGCAAACCCTTGCACAGAGTGTATAAAAAGCCATCGCAATCTCGTGGTATAGTGGCACGCTAATGGGGCACTGATATAATTAACTGCTATACCTACGCTCTTATCGAGCCCTAGCAACGTTGCTGCCGTCGCCACCGCCGCTGCATACCTTGAATAAAAATAGCACTAATCCGATATATAACGGGTAACGCTTTGATATCGGTGCACCCCCTCTTCCCCCTCCTTTCTACCTTTAAGACCGTGCAACTTACACACACGCGACCACGTCATTTTCTTCGACTTCCCTTCTCCAACGTCTTGCGTCAATGCGCAACCTGTGCTTTTCCGTTTCGCCTTCCTTCTCTTTCGAGCAACGTTTCCCGCGTCGGGATCGAACGGTCATGGCGAAAGGGAAAAACGAGGGAAACGGTTTGTTTTGGCGTCGCGTTCCGCCGATCGGACGACCAGAGGACGCACGAGCGAAACCTTGAAACACGCGGAATGGAACGGCCCGATGAAAGCACGCGAACGCGACTGAAACGACATTGCAACACGTTAAAGCGATTGATTTTTATATACACGTGTAGATACGTATGGATGGATACGCGTAGATCGAACGCGAATACAAAATGTTACACGTACATTTGCGAAGATTCGAAAGATATAGAATTTCGAATAAGACCAGGGACGACGAGAGTCCCAGAGGCGTGATGCTCGACGACAGCGAATTGAAAGAATTCAGGGCGTCGTCGGAGTGATTACGGGTTTAACGGTGGAACTTAAATCCGTACAGCCCTCGAGAGAGAAACCTGTAACCTTAAAGATAAACCGAGCCTTTGGCCCAGACCTTTGAGACCTCATTATGAAACGCAAAATGGATTTTAGACTCGATGACCCACTTGTCCGCGGAACCTCATTTAAGAATACCGTCGTGCTCGTTTTAGAAGCTTTCCGATCTATTGTGCGACTGAAACGTATGAAAAATTGTGAAATGCCGGATGATCGTGTTTACGCGATCGAAACGACGAATTTTAGCCAAAAAGGAAGATCGACTTTCCGAAATAGACCATCCATAAAATTCAATCGCAAATGAAATTTAATGTCACGTTATTTAATCCATTGACTGTCGCGTGGGCCGTTTGGTTGCGGCTAATTTTCAGCTGTACACTGGCAGCTACTTCGAAAATGTCCCCGTTTAATTGGAGCGCACTGTTTTCGGCCGACTGGGAAGCAATGTTCATTATAAACGAACACGAGAACGACCCGTTAACAACCAGTGGGGTTGAGGGTGAAAAGAGGAGGGTGGTATATCGTGTCTTGCAAATTACACGAATAAACAGCCGTCAAAATTGATGTTCATTATAATGAGCAATGTGACCGAAGACATCAATTGCGTTTAACGATCGGGCAATCGCTAAACTTGGCGAATTAACCGTTAATTAAAATACCGTGTTGCCGAGTACGCGTTTCCAAGTTCTACATATACTTTTGCTGCGGCTCTATGCGAGTATTCTCGCGCGTTTTCACGCACAAATTAACCCATGATTGGCGCGATATAATCAAAACTAACCGCATTATTGCATCGAAATATCGTACGATAATACGTAGCCTTCTATAATTTCGATACAAACTCGTCCAAATTTGCAGTATATACAGGGTCCCAGAACTGCAAATCAATCGGGCAACAAATGATAGGAAATTATGAAAAGAGACATTTTTCCTAATTTCAGATTATTTCCGGTAACTATGCTCCAAAAATATAGATTCTATAGTTTTGGATAAGAAATTTCATATTGTTTGTCGTTAACCTTTCAATGCGAATTTTTAAAACTTCATTGCAAAAAGTAAAATTGAATATGTGGACGACTGCGAACAGTTTCCACTGAACTGAAGAAAAGGCAAATCGAGATTGTACACTTACTGTACAAAAAAAATTCCACCATCTTCTGCACGAGCAATCTGCATATTCCTAATACATCCGAGATAATATTACATTCTTTTATCTCTATCTTGCTATAACTGAATAATCTTTGAATATTTAATTTCCTCGATTATATAAAAACCCTGTTTCCCTTTTGAAACAATAAAAAAATGCTTTCAGTAGATTTAAAATAAAGTAAACGCGTATTTAACCCACTTGTTTAATCGTCGTACGAATCAGATATATCTCATCTCATCGACTTCAAGTCGAAATTAAGCGAATCCGCGTGAATTGTAACGTGCTTGCTTACACAGCGTTCGCCTGATCGGTTGCCCTTCGACCCGATGCTTTCCTTCGATTGGCCGCGTTACATTTCGCCACGAGATTGCGTATACCATCGAATCGACTGGTGCACCTTGAATAGAAACGGCAAGGCACCGGCACGCAGACCTTACTCTTCTTATCTGCTATTGTGGCCGCCTTATCGCGCGCACGTGAACGTTTCATTGTAAATTTTCCTTTCGACCCGCGAACTGTGCTTTAATTAACACGCAACATCGGCCGCGCGCAGCCCATTCTAAGGACATAGCGATTCCGAATACGCCTCTTACTTCCTGGATATCCGAATACAGTAGAAAATCATCTATAAAGCGGGAGATAGAGTGATTGCTAAAAGTATTTGTAAATATTCTCATTTTCCATTGTGTTACGTCAGCCGATTCTCTACCTAGACCAGGCCACACATCGCGGGCAAGATGGCAACATTCCTCTCCATGTCTTCACATCCTTACTGCGTACCCTCAATAGTCTCAAGTACCTTCCATAAATCTCAGGAATTTTCTAGTTAAGGTCCTTCAGACCGAACAAATATTCTTTCACTGAATTGCTTTCTAAAGTTTATTGTCTACTACGGGAAGATACGGAAAAGTTGGTTTTTCTCATATTTGGCATCTTCCGTTAGCGGCTTTCTCTTGAGGGCGGCTAAGACCCTTCCTAGTCCAACAACCGTCTTATTATACCATCCGAAGCAATGTCTATTGCCCTCACTTTCCTAGCCAAAATTGTCAACAACAAATCCGATGGTTCCGTGCGCTAGACACACCCATCCGTAGCTTTCCTCCGCCACAGCATTGTCACCGAACTTCACTGATTTTCCATCTTTCGAACGGTCAACACCTTTGACCGGGTTCCCAACCTTAGATCAGTCACCTACTTAACTTATACATACGCACCAGCGTAATTATCTTCATTACAAAGTTGTTGGAATAAACTATAACTTATAACTTGTTATATCAGTGTCATATTCAATTTAACTACCTCTATTATCCTAACCGAAATTGGGGATCGATCATTTCGCGGCGTCGATTGTCTAATCGTAACGGGAATTTACGACTGCCGTTGACGTGCTTCTTCGCGATCGCCTCTCTGCGAGTGAACGAAACACATTGAAATGTTCTTTCATCAGACTTCGCATTTCATTTTCATGATATTAATTCTTGTAACCACGTGAAAGTACCACTAAATGATACGAAACTTCATGCACTTGAACTTGATTAATTAGTCTGTAAATGCTGCAATAGATACAACGTTGGTGCCAATACTTTTTGCAAGTGCTATACGTTTCACCTTATACGAATTTAGTGTTCGTGCACTCACTTGTACTGTGTTTATTTTCTGGTCCTGTTAAATCAGCTTCAAATTGAAGATTGGTGTTTCTTCAGTACGCTATGTCACATATACAGTCGCTACAGAAAATATTTGCGCACCATTGTATTTATTATACCATCTGTGTATTAATTATTTGCATCCAATTGCATTAAATCTTCCAAAAATTTGACGTGGAGGCAAAATCAAAGTAGAACCTCGTGAAAAACGCTTCGTTGAAAAACAAGGCTATATATAAATACTTTTGGGGTCACTGTATAAAATCTCGAATATAGTAAAACTCCGAAACTTGTCGGAGCAGAAGCAGCTTATATGTATAATTAGAGTTCATAATATAGTACGTACATAATAGCTCACCAATTTTCCTCGTTACCTATTATTTTTCTTCCGTACATGTAATAAGAAGTCGCGTGCAGATAAGTGAATCCAAACAGCAAAAGTTCTGCTAATCGAGTATTAACGAAAATTTCGCTCCAATAAGTGGAGTTTAGATAGACGAAGTTCTACTGTATCGAAATAGTAAGAACTTATCGAGTACTCGGGGTCTCAGTGGAGTGGATATCCAAGTACTCGAAATATCTTCAGATTCCAGCGATAAACGAAAGCATTTAATACGATAAAAAAAGCGTTATAAAAATCGAATAAACGTTTTCGACGATTCTCGATGAACGAGGTATGGAAGCAGATGTGTATATGACGAAACGCGGAGAGTTAGATGCGTCGGATAATTCGAAAGTTTCGGCCATTAAATTACCAACTTCACGAAACTCGGATGAAATCTGTGTCCGGCCGAAGCTCGTTCTCCTCGAGTTTTGCGTAACGCTGTTAATTCCTCGTCTAGTCTCGTTGGATAGCCGAGCTTCGTGTCGGACACGTCCTGGATTAATCCGGGAATCGGTAGTTTTTGCACGTTGCCGCTGAGATGGCCCCGAGAGTATTCGCGAAATCCTGTATTCGTGTGCGTCGCGAATTAACCATTCGCTGTAGGTTTCGTTCTTGAAGATATATATATATATTAATATTATTATTATGTCTTTTAAACACCTCATTAGGGTCGACGTATGTGGCAAAGGAAAGCAATTCGTACGAAAATAAATACGCTAAACAAAAAATAAAAATACGATATCAGATCGTGGAGAAAACCAGAAAATTAAATTACATATATATATATTATTATTCTTATTTGTTCCACGATTTGATATCTTATTTTTATTTTTTGTTTAGCGTATTTATTTTCGTACGAATTGCTTCCCTTTGCCACATACGTCGACCCTAATGGGATGTTTAAAAGACATGTTGGTGATCCGAATACGTTTTTAATCTCTTTGTAAGAATTGTGAATAAATAACGCAAGAATTAAGGGATGTAATCACAAGCAACTCAGACGCTCATTACGATATAAATCGTTCGTTAAAATGATAAAACAACATCCAATTTTTCGAGAATACTTTGTCGACATTTCTGTTCACGGGTTAAGGGAATAGATTTTAACGCGTATGCGAAGTCCTATTCTAGCCAGTTACAAAGGAAGGCAATCGCTGTTAAACAATAAATTTCTGGGAATTTGCCATAAAATTTTACAGCTACATTCTCTACATTTCGTCTAAAGATAGTAAATATAATACTAGTTGTTTTAGCTTACTTCTTGCAATCGATCAAAATACAAAGTTTTCATAACAATTTAGCTGGTTTTATATACTTTCGCAGTTATTTAAACAGTGCATGCCTTATAGAGCAAAAATAATAAATAACGTTTAAACAGGTTTTTGCATGTTTTCAGTTCCGCATTAAATTATATATACATGTATGATCATTTTCACGATGAAATTTCGTTCGTTCGAGTTAATTAAGAGAAGCGACAATCCTTGACGTTTCGACTTGGGATAGAACGATGCGATCGTTGAAAAATAATATGGAAGTATATGGAAGTAATAACGGAAAAAATTGTCATTAATCCGCGCTAATTGACAGCGACGATAATTCGAACGAAAATCCGCACGAACATGTTGAAATTCGTTTCTACATGTGAGACGGAACTTATGATCCTGCAGAACTGTCATACTATATCTGCACTAAAATTTGCACGATAACGCTTCATACATTACGCGAATAACTACAAACAGCAAGTCGATACGATCGTGCTGTGTCAACATACTTTGCACTTCTGTGTTACTGTTGATCGATCTAAATATTTAATGTCCCTAATGTTCCCTCCTATGAATAATCTTCCCGAGTAATCAATTACGACCAATGAAAGATACCTATTTATATAACTATCTCCAACGTGTAAGTTATTCAAACTCATGGATTAAAAAGTTTAAACAATTTGAAGAAATATGAGGTTAAAAGTAGAGAACAGTTATACGTTTATGTGCTAATTCTTGGCTAAAATTGCATGGAATTAATTTGTTACAATTAAAGCATAGTGTGAAATTATTGTACAAAATGTAATTTACTTTTCTTGAATCTTAAGCGAAGTTTAAGAATAATCAATAAGAAATAAGTCACCAGTGATCGGAGAAATCATAAATCGTTATACTGCAGAAATCGAAAGAGCAAAGGATTGCAGAATTGATCATAGTATCACAAAGTGTTTCACGACCTTTGCATTCACTAATACAGTTACTAAGTAGAATTTAAGTACTTGAAAATTTAAGTAAGACAAGTTATCTAATTGGTTAAAACAAAATATCGAGACTACCAAATGTCTACCAAAACAACCCCTAAAAATGAGGAATCATCCTTTCACTGAAAACCAACCTAAATACTTGCAGGATACGAAAATAATTCTAAATCTAAAATTCTAAACCAAACGGTACATCTATCCATAAATAAACTTTTATGAAAAAATTCCCGACAACTAAACGAACGCTTCCCAAAGAAAAAGACAAAACAAAACTAAATCTTTCCAAAATATAAAAATAACTATGTTCTCTTGCTAATCAATCGAAACAAAAATTCGTATCTGTTTCATTTAAACCTGCGTCAAAAACTCCGTTGAAAATAAACAAAAATCCTAACAAAAACGAATCCAAATTCTCCAGGGCACAAGAACAAATCCAAATCGTTCGCGGTCATACAACCATCACAAAATAAATGTCGTCCATAAAAAAAAAAATCCATCAAATATCGTTGGAAAATTGCTAAACACTAACGAGCAACGGCCAGGGTAAGAGAGAAGTAAAATCCGGGCCGGTAACTAAAAGCCATTTTCATCGACTGTCCGAGGCTTGTGTAACGCGGTTAATTCCTCATCCACGTCAGCTAACCGGAGAACGAGTTCGCGCGGACGGCAGCTAGGAACAGTGAAATCAAAGTAATCCGGCAGCCGGTCGCTTCTGCACGTTGGAGAGGATCCATTCTGTCTCTTTCCCCTTTCTCACTCTCTCTCTCTCTCTTTTTCTCTTTCTCTTTCTCTCCTGCTCTATCCCGACACATCGACGAACAACAACCGATGCATACAGTGGTCCGTGTTGGTTAGCCGTTGTAGACGGAAGCACGAGGTGCGCGATTACATCGGCGGCAGCATTATCGGAAAGTGCATTACCAGCCGCGTCGATCGCAATTCCTATGCGCGATTTCCAGCGGCCGCCAGTTCGGCCGACGCTCCTTGATCGATGCTCAACGATTGGACGAGGATTACCAAGCAGCCGATTATAAAGGCAAAACTCAGGATTTCGCCTGTAATTACTCGTACCCAGCCGATTTTGCCTACCGGTAAAACGAGACCGAATTTTGAGCAACGTTTTCCATCGGTGACGACGATAGGGTTAATTTGCCGCTATTTCAGAATTTCGATATTAACCATTTAACACTAATACCGTCGAGACAGTCGAAAAAATGAATAGGATCATCTTAATAAAAATTATATAGTTCTGGCAATCGGCGAAAATATGCAGGTATTTTTTTTTTTTTTTTTGTAATATTAACGTTTACTTTTATCGGGAAAATATCGCGGTTACATAGAGCGGCTATGAAAAGCGTTTGCATAGCATTGCGTTTGTTATAAATTTACGTGGTAATTAATCAAATCTTATATTATAGTAAATTAAATTTCGTATCATTTAACAGTGCTTTCATACGAATATACAGATTCGACGCTGTGGAATTGAAACGTAGAATCTGATAAAGAAGCGCTTCATTAAAATAGGGAATAGAGAAATAAGGGCATGTGCGCATAGCTTTTGTAACCACGGTATATAATCTATTAACTTTTGTCACGAATAATATTAATATCTTAGAGATAGAAATTTCTCATATTTACACGAATACATACTGTACTCGTAATATAGGTACGTGATATATTTGTTGGAAGAGGAGGGAAACTTTAATCAAGATGTAATTATCAAAGCGAGTGAATAGACCGGAAGAGATTCGTATAGTATGCCCATTTTAAGGTATATGACACGAAAAGTACGTCAGGAGAAGGTAATCTTCGAGGATAGAAAGTAGCGAACGTATTGTTTATTAATGTGGACCTTAATTTCGAGAAAAGGAAGATCCTGGTTAAAGCGAAATTATCCGGTACAATGAATAAGAAAAAGATTCTTCTCCGGTCTAAATTATGACTTTGAAAGAAGATAAATTGAAAGATAACTTGATAACTTGAACATACGTACCTTACGAGCTAGAAGATTGTTATAAATGCGAACGAAAGATAAGGAACAAGTATATATTACGAGAAATAATTTAGAATTCTATTTTAGAATCATGGTTATGCGTGCGTGCGTGAATTTAGTTGATGTATGAAATAATAAAAGGATAATAGCGAACAGATGGTGGGAAAGAGTTATGGTATTGTAATATTCATAGCGACAGAATGAAACACGGTACTTTAATATGCAAGGAAGAAGAATGAGTATGTCCGCGTATCTGATGAAAAAGAATTAATTTCATTCTAGATATATGCGCGTAAGACAATATTCAGACAAGAATCGCCATTCTACAATGGACAGGAATCATCCAAAATTGAATCACCTTGACATAATGGAATTGTAAATTAAAGTATCAACTAGTGATACTGATTAATGCAGTAACATAGAGCCGATTACAGTATTCCGTCCCTTTTAATATAAACGAGCTAAGGCTAAATGTACTTCGTGCAACCCTCGCTGAAATTTTCGGCTATAATCTTCGCGATCGATCAATCGTCTGTCAATTTACTTACTCAAACGATTAAACGTATGTACAACGTACATACTGCTAGATGATTTTATGATTTCGCTGTATTTTTTCTACCTACCAGCGTTTGTTATATCCTTAAAAAATATGAGACAATTTACATAAACATCGTCTACATACGTACGACGATCGATCGTGAACTAGGATTTACGATTAATACTTTAACGTTACATTACGACGATGTTTGACGAAAATTAATCAAGATGTTATTTTTACATCTTTTATTTAATATTATCCGATTTACATATCGAACATTTGAAATACCTATGTATCGTATTTACATATTCCAACGCGATTGTTTCGCATAGAACGTCAATTGATGTACGCGTTCATTAAAGTGTTCATAAAAAGCGTTCTTTCATGTGTGCGTTATTGAAAATTAATCGACTTGTCAGGAGAGATGAGAAGAGAGGCATCGATCGTCAGACTTTACGAAATAATGGATAAAACTGCGTATTTTTCACGATTCTAATTAACCTTAATAAATCTAATAAATCTTCTTTCAGTCCTTGCAAATACTAGAATGTTTGAAACGACTCTAAAAAAGCGCCTCTTGATTGAATACCTACGACAGACAGTGTTCACACACACTGTCATCGGTGGCCATTCTCTGGAATTCTGTTCCAAGTCGGCCTATACGACTACCTAACTACTGTCGACGTTTTTGGGGATTCCCTTCCAGCTCTAACTACTTCCGCCAACAACAGCCATCCCGAATTAGTGGTAGGAAATAATCTATCACTCTGCGGGTTTCACGTCGGCAATAGCTTCTTATGGTACACTCTACCGTGATGAAATTGAGACTTGTATAAAAACAGGGAAGCAATCTTACCGCAGAAGGGATAGTGGGAGTTGTAGCAAGATGGAACACCAACCCTCTGAAGAAAGAAGAATTCCGACGATAAAGCGGACATGACAAGGGCATCGGGAAAGAAATTCCAACAATTTTTACTGCTGAAATTATGTTTCATTATGCTGTTTTTATAGCGACGAAGAAACATTAGAAAAGGAAAATAAAGGGGAGAAAATACTGGCAATGAAAATAATAAGCGACACCATAAAGAAGAAAAAAAGTAGAGAAAATCAGAACACGTGGGAAAGTAAAGGTTTTACAGAAAAAGGTGCGAAAAAAAGTATTTCAGGGTGTAAAATAAGCTTCTACAAGTTTCTAGAACGTCTTGGAATTCTAGTGGCACATATTCCAGGAATAAAAAAAAATTTATGTGCCACTATGGAAATGTTACGTGATACACACGAATTATACACCGCCGTTAGTGTTATACGCTATAACCTAAAGGGATCAACGTTAAAGACCGAATGGACATAGACTGACAATATTCCTATGACGAAATTAAGACCGCATGATAGCCCTGTCGATGTGTAATATAACGAATGGAAGATAGCTGAATAGAGAAGGAATAGGCAAAAGCGAATCTAAAGTGGCCGTTATCGTGAACGCAGATCTTCATTGCGTGTTAGAACAACCATATAGGTAAGCTGCTGGCAATTGCAGGGCTATGCTTATCGGAAGTGGCCTGATACACACCGCTTTGCCTTTTCTTCTCTACACTTGACCTGCCCTATCGGGAACGACAGAAATAAATTACAAACGTTTCCATGTCACTATAGAACGAAGCTTTCGCGCTACTTCGCGATCAAGTCGTTTTATAATTCTCTTTTGTTACTTCTTCGAGTATTTCCTTGCGTTAACTCCTTCAAAATTGAAATTTTTTTTAGACTATAGGAAAATATCCTCTTTTGTCAATTTTCAACGATTTCTTTTGCACGAAGATCATAACGCACTAAAATTAGAAATAGTTTTAACGAATGCAAATATACAGTAACACCTCGATTATCAGAGTACCGATTAACAGAGCGGATCGATTATCGGAACATCGATTAGCGAAAAATTTGCAGATGGTCCTCTACAAGAAAAATTAGAAAACGAGAATAGAAAGTGAAAAAAATTATCACAATTTTTATCCAACAGTTTTTGTTTCTCTTCGCAAAATGATATTTATAAAATAATTTGAAACAAATGGCCATTCCTCGTATGAAAAGGCAATTGTGTCACGATTGGTTCGGATAATCAAAGTTGTAACGTATTCATCATTTATGCAATCGATTTAATTGACGATCGCTTACCTATCTCGTGTATTATTAAACTGTATTTAACTGATAATTTGTCTGAATTAAATAGCGCACAATATCGAGTACGAACAAATTAACGACGTTTGAATATTTTAACAAAACGTAATAAGAACAATGACATTCTTTCCAGTCTGATATCGTATGAAAAAGAATGAAACTAATTTGAGAAGAAACGATGGAAGTTTGGCTGTTCGTCCAGCGCGTGAAAACGAAGGCAAGGCTGAACGATCGTTCGAGTCGATTTCATTTTGTACATCCTGGCACGAACGCGGGTAGCTTCGCGTTTCCAGGAGCCGAACTCGTGATTGGCAGATCGAAGTAAGCCGCGTTCATGTCAGGGGAAACACGATAAAGCGTAACTTTATGACAAGGTCTTGGTACGCCATTCGCGTGGAACTGCAGTTCGCAAATCGTTCGAACTTTGTAAGACGGGTTTCGACGACGCGACGCTGCGAACGAACACTGTGCATCGATGCATCGGGGGCTGTGGTTGTGTAGCCGTGTTCCACAAATAACCGAGAAACGCTCGTTAATTAATATTCATTCACGCGGGCGAAGAAACAACGTGTGTATTAGTTAATTAAGTATTACACGGAACGACCGTGTTCTGTTCGTGGAAACACGCGGCTAGCTGCGATATAACAGAAACTTGGAAATTCTCTAACAGATCATTATACGCAATATTTTAGGATTATATACTATATCGTTGTACGGAATATTTTTAAGACTACGAAAACTACGCTGAAAAATCGAATCGTTCCCTGACAATACGATATTGTTCGTAATTGTTTTATTACCTTCGTAATCGACGTATGATTTATCGTTAAATTGCAGATTTTAAAAATATTCACGTGACATATAAAAATGTATGAAATATTTAAAATGAAACGCTGACGTTTCTTATACAATTTAATATTATTAATGGCATACGTAAATCAATTAATCATTCTCTTTTAGAAAAGAACTTGTTAATTCTTTCTAATTCAACGATATTTTTAGCTGGTGAATTGCTATGCGAGAAAACCTTGGCTGTAATACGCAGAGGGTGTTTATGGTACTTAGCAGTACAAATCTTCGGCTTTAGTTTGTTCGATCGTACACATAAAAATACGAATTTGCATAAAAATTCACAGTCCAATTACCAGCGTAACAACGTAGCAACAAAAACTGCTAAAGTTGCCATCAAAGAACGATCGTAGGAAATGAAAAACTTGGAAACGATATTATCGACAGAGAAAATCAGAGAAAACGGAGCGAAGGGGAAAAATGATAGCGTGCCACAGCTGCATTTCTTCGGGCAAAAACCGAAGCCGAAATGAAAAATGTTATTTGCCAAGATTACAGTAGCACGTATATACGATGCATAATCCCGCGTCGGGTCGAAATCGCGCAATTTCTCCTTTCTAGCTATGCAGCCACTTATTAGAGGCCCTCGGATGATTTGCATGCTGCAAGAGAGGCGCAGTCCCGATTTACTGCTTATTGCTTATCGATCGCGAGCTCACGCTTTACCAATTCCCGTCAAAATCATCGTGATTTCGCGTGCACGCTCTATTTTACGAAGACCCATACGTCATTATCGTCGATAACAGTTGTCCGCCTTTATCCTGCTTCTTCTAAGCCCGGCCGCGCATCTCCAACACCATTAAATCACGCTATAATTACAACTACGAACCGATCGACCAGACTTATCGTTGGTCGGCACCCTGGTTCTCACGGCCGTTGATAAAATTCTGCTCGCCGTGTGTTTAGAATTTACAGCTTTGCTTGCAGATGCTCCGCCAGATAACTAACTGATTAATGCCTGTCGAACAAACTTTTAAACAACCGCGATTCCTGATATTTCAAGGCGAAGATATTTCAAAAATACGACCAGTTCTTTCAAAAGTCGAGTATTTCCCTCGAGATAAACTAAATTCCTCGGTGTATCGAGCGTTACGAATTATTATCACGAAAGATTTACAAACAGTCAGTCGTTGATAATAACATTATTCCTTACTTCGTGTTTCCAAACACACAAATCACTGATCGTTATTTTTAAGACACAGATGTGGTAAGTAAAAATACCTACCATATCTAAATAAAATTTTTCTTCGTCTCTTTCCTATCGTTCGTAGAATAAAGAAATCAGAAGGAAGTGATCCAGACGTCAGACGATAACTCAAAGACGAATGCTACAAACGAAGCCATCAAAAACGTGACACAAGTTCCGCGATATTTCGCTCAACCATATATCGTCTGAGCTACTCATAAATCTACGTCGCAACACAATTACAAAACGAACCTAACGTTCTCCACCCTTGTTGACTACATCAAGCCCGTTATGTCTGTAAATTACAGACTAGAAACAGAACTGCAACGGCGAAAATGATCAAGAAGCATCGAGGCATGCAACGATGCCTGTCATCGTAAAAAGGAAAAAGCATTTTAAGGTTTCCAAGCGTGAAACGATACAACCTGGATTTATAGCGTTTCATCTAGCTTCCTTGGAGCAGCGTGAAACGCGTAAACGACTGTATAAACTCGGTCGACCGGCATTTCTAACGTAAGAAACGGGCGGCTGGCTAATCTAGCCGGTTATAGTCTCCAAGCTGTGAACGGGGCTGGACTTTAATAACGGAGCTACGCCCTGCTGGCTACGAGGGACCAGTGTAAGACGTAAGAATAACGGCTCGTTGCATTCGACTGGCATGTCCATTAGATAATGGTAAACGCCCTGCAGCGTGCTCGTTGCACCCACCATCGTTGTTGCGTCGAGTCGCGACCCGACGTTGGTTAGTCGACACTCGAACGATCTTTCTTGTCCGCGTCGTTATCGCTGTGAACGCCCGGAACGTACATCTTTCGCGTTCGTCTCACGCAGGTGAAATTGACTTCGATTTAAACAGGTAGTTTTATAGGAATCAGCGAAATTATGGCCCACTATCTAAGAATCGTCGCTTCATAGAAGCGTAGGCGTAGTCTATTACACGTGGCGATACGTCTATGCCGGCGTTCAGTCTACGAAACGTACAGTAAAGCAAAATACATTTTGTGTTATCGTTAAAATGTCGAGAGATAAGGAAGACGCTCTCGTTCTGTATCGCTACATTTCTTTATAGCTGCAACGTATGTCTTGCTACTGGCGATGTTAATGCCAATTGTTGCGACGAAAACGATTCGTTGCTGCTTCGGGAACAGGGAAATGTTTTGGAAATAAAGTGCCTGTTATTTGCTAGACAAAACGTATCTCTATTTAGATTCTATTCCATTAGTTACGTTTATAGAAATATGAAATTGCAAGACACTGTCGCATTTTTATATTTAAATCACCGTAAATTGATCAGAAGCGTAAACTGAACTATGTAGAAAGATTTTGCCCGCTATAGGCGTGAAAAATATTGAATTAAGAGAATCTAAGGCAGGATCATTGAATTCGAGATATTTGCGTGATTGGTAACAAAAACGTTCGCCAGGTGTCATTTCCAAACAGCTCCAGAGAAAAGGAACGGAACAGATTGTTGAATCTTCGCGAAAACGATAATTACCCTTTCCGCTCTACGTAAAGCAAACGAACTTTGCGGCGAGCAAAGACGGAAAAGCAAACCGGTCCACTGTTCCCGCCACATCGAAGCGTCGATCATCAAAGATTGTTTCATCGAACCGACATTGCTGGTCGCTCCGCGTCTTCAGTATCATCGATCTTGGTTAATTATACGAGCCATAGAAGCGACCTTTAATAGCTTCAACACGTACACTGCATATGACACAGATCCGAGTACTTTTATGTTATTTGTATTTTCCTCCCCTCCCCTAGTTACAATATCCAAATCTACCATTTCGAAATTGAACGAAACAGAAGTTTTATCATTTTCTATGTGGCATCTTCCTTTTTTTTTCTTTGTTTGCGATTGTTGAGAGTTGTGGATCTTAATCGCCGAAATAAAAGTAAGGGAACACTAGGTTACACTTAGAATTCATATTAAAATAGTTTTAGATTTATTTAATTATTTTCTATGTGCCATCTTCGTTTTTCTTTGTTCGCGATTGTTGAGAATTGTGGATCTTAATCGCCGAAATAAAAGTAAGGGAACACTAAGGTTACACTTAGAATTCATATTAAAATAGTTTTAGATTTATTTAATTATTTTCTATGTGCCATCTTCGTTTTTCTTTGTTCGCGATTGTTGAGAATTGTGGATCTTAATCGCCGAAATAAAAGTAAGGGAACACTAGGTTACACTTAGAATTCATATTAAAATAGTTTTAGATTTATTTAATTATTTTCTATGTGCCATCTTCGTTTTTCTTTGTTCGCGATTGTTGAGAATTGTGGATCTTAATCGCCGAAATAAAAGTAAGGGAACACTAAGGTTACACTTAGAATTCATATTAAAATAGTTTTAGATTTATTTAATTATTTTCTATGTGCCATCTTCGTTTTTCTTTGTTCGCGATTGTTGAGAATTGTGGATCTTAATCGCCGAAATAAAAGTAAGGGAACACTAAGTTTACACTTAGAATTCATATTAAGATAGACGCTACTTAGATAACGAAAATTGGATCAGTTACAGACATGTTTATAAACCGATTCGCACGGCGGGATACATCCTATGACCAACGTAACTCTCCAACATAGTAATTCGCGTTTAACGCAGAAAAACGACTAAGTTCATCGTCGAGCGACACGTACGCCGTCCCCGCAGGGGGTAGCTATGCATTTTTAAAGCTGCCCTGAGAAATACATAGTAGCCGTTCCTTGGCCCACCGTCTAATAGCCGTCTTTAAACGAGTCGACCTGGCTGAGAAACGATGCAGGGAAGGTTTCAGAAGAGAGGTGGAAGTCGTGTACAAGTTCCGATTCCGACGTTCGTACGGTCTAGGCCAAGGGATGCTTATCTAAATTCCCAGGCACATCGCGTGCTCCTCGGATAAGCCGACCACGAATCGTAATAAGGACAACGAGAATTTACTTGCAGCGAAATACGAGACGGCGCCGTCGACTCGGCCGAGAAACTTTTATGAGAAAACCTACCCCCGATGGTCCCTACGCCCCCGCCGCCCCCCCCCCCACCACTACGATATAGAAGAGTTATTCCTTGAAATTCGTCCGGCGACTTTCTTCGCGCGTTCTCGATCCCCGCAGATCCTTTCTCGTTGGCCTCTAGCTTCGACGTAACGGAATTTCCACCCCTTTCACGATGTTCCAAGAGAAATTTAATTTCAAGGGATATTCCGATAAATATCGAAACGGAGAAAGCTTTTGTACGATGATAAAAGTATCAACACACGATTGAATCGAAAATCGACGGGAATACAGAATTCAGAGGGCATAAAGGGACAAGAGAGATTAACAAAAGAAAACTTTGCGCATAGAACGAAGAAAAGGACGAAGGAACGCGCTGAGGGGAAACTATGACAATTATGTGTCTACCGAAAATGGTTCAACCATAAGGGAGACTTTTTTTCTCTGTCGTATTCCGCGGACAATGCGAGTTTTTTAAGCAGCAGCCGTAACGATGATCATAGCAATAACACGACCATGTTCTTTGCTGTTTTGAACGAAAAACTTCTTATCTACGAGAGTTCTTGGGAACATCGCGTGTCCCACAGATAAGCCGACCATGGAGTTGCAATAAAGACAATGAGAAGTTAGTTGCCGACGAACCGGCCCGGCCCCGCGTGTCGTTGTCGTCGTGGCCGTCGTTCTTGTTGTTGTAGTCATTGTCGACGACCGTTGTATCTTCGATCTTGGTTAATCGTTCGCGTTCGTGATCGTGAAACGCGTCACGGCTAAAAAGGCCAACGAGTAGCAATAAGGACAACAAGAACAGCGTCTTTGTTGTCTCGCTGCGTATCTACGATCTCTCTTATTCATGTGGACTGGCGCAGTCTCGTTATTTACGTCCATCACTGCGAACACGGCCACGGTCAAGAGTGCGACGAATGGCGATAAACAGCCGGCTGTCATCCCCATTGACGAGCTTGTAATCACGTATGATTTCGATTTCCAGCCAACTCGTTCGTTCAGGTATAAAAGTTGCTATCCGTTTCGTTCGTTTCGTCAACAACAAAGAGAATCGATAATAAATAGAGAAACTTTGCAATTTACAATCGTATCTCGAATAGAAAGAAACAAAGAAGAGTTTCGGAAAGTAAAAGAAAAATAGCAAATTAAAAGAAGATGTAACGTGTGTAAGATAGAATGGCGCAACCAAGTCTGAGAGTGTAGGATTAGCGCAAATCCCGTAAAAACAGAACGACGTATCGTGCAAGAGGGGGAAAGGACAAGTACACCGACCGACACGACTCAAACGCGTCCCGTTTTCCGCGATCTTAATTTTACGTTTGATAGCATGCGCGCGCGTTTATCACGCGCCAAACCAGCGTCCCGTGGATTCCACCGTAAAACACGTAAGTCGGTCGACCCGTATGCGCGTGATCGTATCTGGAACCATGATCCTGAAACGATCCAACGTGAAAGACGTTGCCAACGTCGCTGTTACGGTGTAAGCAGGCCAGAGACTCTCGAGACTTCGAGTCGAGATTTTCGACTCGCGCTCGTCGTCTAAAACGCTCATGCCAAACAAGGAGAATAAAATAAACGAAGCGCGCGCGGGGGTAAGATTGAACGGAGAGAAAGAGAAAGGCGCAGTATTCCTCGTTGAATAATATATGCGCTTGCCAAGAGGCTGCAGGATAAATGTAGTCGTATTTGCACAACAATTTCCAGCGTGTAGCTCTTGTACCGTCGGTCCGTTTGCCGAGGGAGGAGGTCGACGTTTAATGAGCCGTGTCTCACCCTCGCCCTCACCCTCGCCCTCGTTCTCATTCTGGTCCTCGTCTTCGTTACATCGCGGCAATCGTTTGACGTATACAACCCCGTCGTTCGTCCTTCTATGCGGACGAGCAGGACCGTTAGTATGGCTGGACACAACCGACGAATTCACGCGAAACAAAATTGAGATCGAGCGATCGTCCAACGTCGAGAGATTTGTTGCAAGGGGATGCTCCGGGATTTTTTCGCCCTGGCTTTTTCTAACGGATGCTATCCTCGTGGTTTTACGCAGTATAAAACGGGATTCTTGTAGCAAAGAACGTTCCTAATTTCGCTGACATACGAGTTAGCTTCGTAGAAGTGGTTTCTGGTTTAAATGTAGAAGAAGATTTCGAGAAAGGAGTGGCACGGCAGAGATTTCAATGGCTTAATGAGCGAAGATTCTTTGGAAATGATAGTAGGGTTGTTAGATAATTCTTGCGGATTCTTCGTTAAAAACAGCGTTTCACGATGAAAAAAATTGCTGAAGTACGACTCGCTATATGTATTTCAATAATTAAAAAACTTGTTTGGTGTTGTTAGAGCGATGCTTCCACTTTCCTAACAAGAAACCCAAGAATATCCCTGCGGCAAACCCAATACCTAAATGAGATTCTTGAGACTTTCACGGGCCAGGTGTTTGCAATTGAATCTATTAGAAGCTTCCGGATCTAAACCGTGCCCTTTAGGGAAATAATCCCGAGGCTCCGTTGCGGCTGGCTTTATCAGAGATCTTAAGATTCGCGGATATTCTGAGAAGAAACAACTTAGAAACTCGTGATAATTTCGTTTGCAAATTTTTCCCGAATTCTTCTTACAATCTTTTCTCTCCGATTATCGTATTTACAAAACTATACATTTTGAAGTGAAAGAATTTTAAAGAATTAATTCTTAAAGTGCTGGAAATTCGAACTCAAGTGATTGTTGACCTTTAAACTGGGGCGTTGGATTCGATGATCTATAACGGAAATTAAAAATACAGAAAACATCTGCAGTACAAACATATTCACTCGTGAACTTTTTAGAAATCCTCGTAGAATCCTTCTTTAAATTTCTTCAATTATTTACAAATATACAAACTTTAAAACGAACGAATTTTTACTTCTTTTATATTCAGAAAATGCTTGAAATGTTAATCGAACAAGCGTTCGTTTACGTTTCAATGCGCAAGTCGAAACGGACGTTCGATTCAACTAAACGTAATATTAATCGTAATATAGGCGAAACTAAAAATTCGGAAAATATATCCAATACCACTACATTTTTACGGATCTCTCTAGGACATTTGTCTTAAATCTATATCTATAGAATATCAAAATTTCAAATAAGAGATTCGGTAAAAACTTGCTTAAAGCGCTCGAAATGTAGCTTCAAGCGTTCATTAACACTGCAACACGTAACTCGAGGCAGATGTTCGATTCCATGAACTATAACATCAAGCACAGCACCGGCTGAACATTCTGAAAGTATCATCGAACGAGTTAAAGAAACGCCACGACGGCAAAATCCGTTTCGAAAGCTCTTTCTCGCCTTTTCTCCGTCGATGTTCCGCCCATATTTACAAACCAAACACACGAACTTTCGCGCGGAAAGCACGTTTCAAATGTTTTCCTCCGTTGAAACGTTCCGTCTTTCAGTGAAAACGATGGCGCACAACGGGACGCCGCTGGAAAATGTTATTTTTTCGGGTTAATTTGAAGTCAAACGATAATGGCCGAGGATAAAAAGAGGGGATGAAACGAGAACAGAGGCAAGACTGATAGCGACTTAAGCGCCGCCAGGGTCGCTCGTCTAATAGGGCTTCTTCGTCTTTCTTATCGTCCGTCGACGCCCGCAACAGTGTCGCTTACCTAAATACCGGACGTGGTTGCCTCGAAAGCGACGACGCTCTCTCATACTGCGATGGTCCTCTCCTTAAGCCGCCCTGAAACAAGAAACACGGATGAAAGGAAGATCAACCGAGCGCTACTTACCGTTCGCTTCAGCCCATAAACAATCACACAAGACACAGACAAATTTAGACGCATGCGAAACAAATAGATTAAGTTTTTCATTGATCCAGAACTGAAAGCCTCTCTCGCTGTCGTCCGATTTCTCTTCTGTCGCGAACGCCCACGCGCCAATGCCACGATTTCTTCGCTCACAAACGATAAACGTCGAGTGGATCAAGGAATTTTCCTTGATCCGTTTTCTTTGTCGCGTTTCGCTACGTCTTTCAAAGTAACGGAAGCACACACCTCCGGTTGCATTTAAATTACTCGAATTCACGTTCTTTAATTACAGACTACCTTGACATCGTCGCTTCGAAACGAGATAAGAAGAGAGGACAATGAATAGGCGAAAAATTTCACGAGCCGCGTGAATCCGTTTAAAAAACAGGCTTGCTCGTCGGGCCATGTTAAAATTTCTCTAATTCGTTATGCAGCGAGGCTTTTGTCGAAACGCGCAAACACAGCCTATGGGTTGGGAAACTTTCCACCGACGTCCGCGCCCGCTTTTCCAAACTTTTACGTTGTTTCACGGTGAAATCACGATTCGTCGAGAATCAGTGATCTCTGGCTGGGCGAAAAGAGAATAGGCTGCAAGAGGGACGAAGGGAAGAGAACGGACACGAAAAAAGAAAAAAGAAATAGCCGAGGGAGGAGCGCGGGAAATTAACGCACACGGCCGTTGAAGGCAGCGCGTGTGTCTATCCTTGTAACGATGTGCCTGTATTTATGCGCGTGCAAAGTTGGCCAGGGGATGCCTTCGCATCGTGCACGCGGCTGTTTTCGCAAGCTTGAACCAAATACGTACACAGCCAAGGGGTTAACCGAGCGCGTATCCCCTGCTATCGTCATAACCCACATAGAGGGCGTCACACCGACGGGGTAGAGAAAAGGGAGCGAGGGCGAGAGGGGCGGCTGGTGACGTCAAATTCGCGCACACAGTCTCACACAGATGCGTCGATAAGCTTTGCTGGATGCTGCATTCCCCTTGCCTCTTTTCACCCTCACCCCCCTTTTTCTATCCTAACTACCGAACTATGACGTAAACCGTTTTGCGAACGGTTTTCCATTTATCTTCGCTCTCTTAATTTCCTCCGGAAAAATCGAAAGCCGCGCTCGGCCCCGAACTCGGGCTGCACCGTAACATCCCCTCCTCACCCTCCTCCTCCCCCCACCCCTTGGGTGTAATACATTTCTGCGTCAAAGTGTCAACTCGACGTTGGATTCGCGCTGAAAACGCGGCCGGATTTTCGAACCGGGTTCGAGCATCTGTTTCGTTGTACCGTTAATTCGACGAAGCCGAGATACGGGGCTTGAATTCGTAATCGCACATCGCTGTTTCGTAGTTGAATAGGTGGGGATAGAGAGATTTATTCGTTGAAAACGTGACGTAGCGTGAAAATTTGTTGTAACAAATTGAAATATATACACGTAGCTCACCGATGTGAAGATAAATCGTTCCTAGAACACGGTATCCCTAACTCGATTTTAGTTGGTTACGATTTAGAGAGCACAGAGCGTATCATATTCGTATAACTCTGGATTAACCCTCTCAACCGTTCATCTGCAATTCAGGATTATCCTAATGTATTCAAACGGGAAGCACAAATGACGGGTACCGACGGAAAGGCAGTTGAAAATGGTCGGAATAAACGTATTACTACGTGCATTAATTATACTTCCGTGCGATGTTGAACGAGAGAGGTGTATTATACACCTTACGCGGAACCGGTTCACATTCGGCGTTTAATTACCGCGGGATCCAATCTTGGTTGGCCGACAACGGGAGTAATTCACCGGGCGCCTTTATTAAAACGAATAACGCCGAATGTGTACAGGAAGTGATGCGTTCCAGGGGAACAGTAACCGTTTTAATTGAATTTTAAAACGGCCACGGAACCGCTTTGGCGATATTCCAAACAGCTTTCTACATCTCCGACTTTCGGCCAATTGTCTTCCGTTCGATTAAAAATCAACGGAAATAGCCGAGAGTATTGTTGAACGCATCGTTTAACAGGAAACAATGCTCCACTCTCTTATGGAGTCTTTGGAAACGTTAAAAACGGTCACGTCATCGAACGCGAAGATTTTACGTACAACGAAATGTAGACGAAGATTTCGAATCGTTTCGAGCAATTCTCGAGGAAATCTGTGGCTCTTGAAATCTTACGATTAGCGAAATCTTGTTAAAACAAGCTCGATGCTTTTAACAAAAGTTTCGAAAATTCAAATATTCGTTCTATAGGAAGTTTAATACATCGTGATCATTTATCTCTTATATATTTATTTGCTCCTTAAAATTAGTCACGATGCTTTTTACGCTACTTCGAAACCATTGGAGGATTACCTTTTTTTATGCCGGGGCTCATAAATACGTGGTAAACGAGGTAACACCGTATTAAATATAGTAACCGGTGAAAAATACATCTTTGTTTTAACCACCGCTCGCTCCAGTCACTTTTTTAAGCCACCTTAGTGTCTTAATAACGACATCCTACGTTTCTATGGAAAAACAAAACTTTCCATCGCGAACGCTTAAATCCATAAAGACAGCGTTAGTATCAAATATCCTTCGATACGATGAATTTTAGTAACTCTTAAAATCGCCGAACGTTAAACCTTAAACTCGCCAGCCATAACTGAACAGGGAAACATCTACTCGCTTTACGAAGAGTAGATTAACAACAAGTAAAGATAAGAAGAACATTCTCAATACTTCCAAACTATCTTCCTCTGTTTATTAAATACAAAATTTTTCGCCGTCCGTGTGTGATAAAAAAAATTATTTACAAATTAAAATTACGAATTCTAGAAGCCTCTAAATTTACCAAAAATTAAACTCGTCGTCTGCAACTAAACAAAAAAAGGTCTTTTGCAAACAAATTACGGATAAGCGAAAAGGTAAGGAAAAAAGAGGGATTCTTAAAACTCTGGAACCATCATTTACACATTTTTTAACGCACAAAAAACGTTTTCCTTTGACGCACGCGGTTAATCCGTCGTACATGATCGATCCCTCGTGAACGTTATGTGAGATTTTCGCGCACCGATGCCGTCGAAAGCGACGAAGGATGAAAGGATTGGCGAGCACGAAAAGAGGTAGGAGGACACCATGCTCATTTCGACAGTGACAAATGGATTTAACGATGGATGACGCGTTCCAACGTTAAATGTATCCGGACGTGTTCAAATCCGACTGCTTGTATCGGCAACCGGCTCCATTTCGAATTTTTTCGCAGGCTGTTTTTTTCTCTCTCTCTCTCTCTCTCTCTCTCTCTCTCTTCGCTATCTGCACGACCATCCGTGAACACGTTTTTCCGATCCCATTACGCGCGTTATTTATTACCGGTCGCCGCGTGAAAATAGCACCGCACGACGTCAATGAAAGCGTCGTCTGATAATTATGTGGCAACGGGGAGAGGCAGAGGCAGCGGGACAGAACAGGGGGTTGATGGGGAGACCAGCCGCGGACGTTGAGAAACGACTAACGTGTGTATACGCATAACAGCGGGGGAATATTTCGATTTATTCCATCGCTGGAAAATCATGAATATCTATGAGGATGTTGCGTAAAAAACAGTTTGCCAGAAACAGTCTAGATTTAAAAATTATTATCTGTGCAGCTGTGGTAAACAGAGTTCTCGATGTTGTTGATAAAACAGTGAAGTAGATAACATTTTTAGGTAAAAGCGTACTGAATTTGTACATAGAACGCGGTATGAATTTGTTGCCACGATGTTCGTGTTGGTACCAGCAATTGAACAAGAAAGTGTTTCAGACGAATATTCATCGCGCAGTGGGTGAAGTATCTTTCGCGTAAAGAGAATCTTTGCAAATATCTTTTCTCCTAAACAACACCCGTCTTCCAATTTTTAAACGGCATTGTATATCTTTTTGTATTCTTAAACTGCAATTGAATCGAATTCGAACGTATGAGCAGAAAAATGTGCAGTGTCATTTAGGAAATTTTTCATGGAAAACAGATACTTTCGAACGTAGTTCGCTTTTAAGACGTTTTCATATACAACAATCCTATCAACTTTGTATAAGAAATTATCCATAAAAAACCACACTATAATCGTTGTTACTTGCAATGGTAAAATAAACATGACGCAAGACACTAGAGAAAGGGCCGACATTCGAAATACGTCGTTTCAACAATTTCTCGAGTCCCGCTAAAAATACAGAACATTTCCGTCGGTTCTCGTAAAACCTAGCAAACAGCCGCAGCAATGAATTCGCTAAGAGCTTGTAAATAAAACACGCGCTCAGCCAATGCTTCTACCGCGCGCTACACCCTCGTCCCTTTTTGCGCCATGCTCGCTGCCAGGAATATTAACCGACGGGCAAAAGATAGAAATTTAATCAGCACTCGCGTTCATTAGCATGAGGTAACGGCGAACTAATTCTGACTCGTACAACCGGACAGAGAAATATGGGGGGCAAACTGAGAGAGAAGGGCGACGGTGGGAAATTTGTTGGCGGAGCGGCGATAAAAAGCGCACACGCGACACTGGCCGGAAGGATGCGTCCGCGCACTTACCGGCTTCCTGGCTGTGGTCGAGCGTGTAAATCGGTGCCGAAATTAGCGTAAATCACACTGCAAAGCGTTTTCGTTCGCGCACACACGCCTCTTCTCTCGGTTATGTACAGCGTCCGGTGACCAGAATATAACCCGGTTTTTCGTTCGTGCCCACGTCGGCTCGCTTATCATGAATAATTCATAACCGATACCCGGTGACGTTGGCTGTTTGGCAAAGGAATAAAGAGAAGGGACGACGATGGTCGGAGAGGATGGGAAAAGGGGAGAGTGGAAAGAATTGGTGGAGACGAGAACAACGGAGAACCGGAGAATCCTAGGCGAGACGATGATCGATAGCTAGAAGGACCAACAGACGACGTCTTGTAGCCGATAACTTCTTAATTGCGAGAAGAGATCTTGACAAAGGCCGCGGGGCTTCGCCCGTGCAGCAACACTTGCGCAACTTGTAGGTGTTGCCGAAACTTGCAACGACAATTGTTCGGCGTTCTACCACGGTGATGTAATTGAACAGGCGGATAAACAAAGACCATTGATTAAAATACAGCGAGGATTATTCGAGTCGCAGGAACTTCAACAACTTAAAATTCAATCTTGAACTTTCCACGAAGTAATCAAATTTGTTGTATATGAGGAAAGTTCAGAAGCCACAATCGAAAAGTACAGGAACGCGATAATGTTACGAACACTGCTTTTTACATTTATCTTGGCATTCGCTGGTATTTATGTGTACTTCTTGCAATAAATCAACTTATAGGAGCGAAGCATTTTTTCTCTCTTGACAAATGAAAGTTAATCGTGTACTTTTCTGATGAAATTGGAGAATTAACAGTAAGAGGAGTTTCCGAAAGGTAACGTAATAAAGAAAGAATGAGAAAATATCGTGTACTGTAGGTCCAACCAAAGACGATATGAAAACCGAGAAAATGATTCCTAATAATCATATGATAAGATTATTTACACCAAATCTAATGAAACAAATAACAAAAGAATGTCCGGAAATAAAGTAATATATACGCGATACCGAAGTATGACAATTACACGATGACAATATTAACTGATAATGAGAATATTAACATTCAACAAACAATTTTCTTTTAACGAGTAAAAGCCGAACTGTCCAATGTAAGTGCACGATATATCTCACTATTTATCGCGCCATTAACAACAGGTCAAATAATCTGTTTTTAAATATAAGTCGCCTAAAACTCGTTCGCAATGGAATTTAATAAATTACAAGGTAAGAGACTTGGCTCCGTTCAAATGTCTTCCGACTCAAATAACCCTATTTTATTGTACGTCGACAAAGTGAAAATGGGAAACACTTGTCTTCCATCTTCAAGCAGAGTATTTCAAGAAAATAAAAAAGGTACTTGTATTTAAGTAATAAGAAAATAAAAAAGCATGGTATATGTCCTGTAAGACGCATGGATCGTTAAAGCGGAATCGTTTTATCGAGATACGCGCGGCGTGGTCGAGAAAATGGATTGCGCAGAAATTCCCCCCTCAAAAATTATGGTATTAAACAGAAGTTAAAGGAGGGTATCGCGAGGCGAACGTACGAAAGAAATCGGCCACGAGAGGCTGTGCATTTTACTGTCTTGGACAATAAAGCTGGTTGTACCAGGCCGAGCACAAATCAAATCGAGAAGAGGTATGAGGGGATTTCGTAGAACGATCTAGTAGAAAGAAACTGTTGGATACACTGCTAGCCACGTATGCTATATGTTTTGCGGCCACTCTTGATCTCCCTCCTTTTTCATCCTGTTTCTTGGCAAGCAAAGGGAAACCCGGAAGGAACAACGAATGGAAGATAAAGCTGTCGCAACGTGCAAGTTCTGGAAAAGTATTCCACGAATAAAAGAAAAACGTAAGTTAACGCAAGAGATTCGAAACCGAAGAAAAAGAAAGCAAAATGAGAACGACTGCAACCAGACGGAAAACGAAATAAGAAATAGCGCGACTAGTCGGGAGTACACGAAAAGAAAAAAGGGCACTGCGTTTGAGAAGGGAAAAACATTGAAACTGAAAGCCCGACATTTTTTCGATATTTAAAAAACCACAATTCGATGCATAGCTTTACTTCCAAGCGAAACCACCTACGCACTTGGAAGGGACATGATTGCGAAACCGCGATATCCGGTAGATACCATTTTAAGCTGATAGGGCATGACTGGTACAACCACGAAATCATGAAACTCGAATAACGCTACCCGGAACTCGAGAATTCCTCCGGAATTACTGGAATTATTGCAGCTGAAGTTATTTCGAACCTAATAGATCGGGATAGGATCTGCGTTAGCTTCAACTTGCCAGACCCAGCTAGGATCATACTGAATTCATAGAACCTGATTAGAATTACCGCGGCCCTTGAAAACCTCGCATCGGATCCCGTTCGATTGAATTGGTATTGAATCAAATCAGATAGAGTTCAAATCACTCTCGAGATGACGGATCTAGCTGGGATCATCCTAAATACGGCATATACAATTGATACTATACTAGTCCAGATTGAGATGATTCTGGATTCGTTACCTGTCGTTACGTGGTTAGATTCATCACAGATCGGCCTAACATCGCGATTCATTAGATCGCGATCATTGGATTCTGGTGAGTTTGCATAGATTCTACGCGTCCAAGTTTGTTGAATTTGAATCGTCATGATTCTCAGATCCTAATTGAGTTGGATCGAAATATGCAATCACGAGCTCAACAAATTTAAGTTCTTACCAAGTAACAATATTATTACAATGTATTAACAGGCACCGTGAACGAATACATTTCATAGTTAGTCTGACTATCTTACGTCGATTTCTAATTCGTCGATTTACTCGTTTCGTTACCGAGCTTGTTACTAATAATAATTATGAAACACTATTACTTTATCGACACTAGCAACGAAATGACTAACGACTAATGTCCAAAAGTCACGTGAATTTTGATTCCTATTTCTAAGATTTCAGACCTTGCTTTGAGGTGAGCCAAGATGATAAAAATGGGCGATATAAAGACATTCGTTGGTAGCTTTGTCACTCCATTTCATCGAAAACGGAAACGAATGATATTCAATCATAACTTCCCCTGCTTTCACCTAAGACATATAACGATTTCGTTCTTATAACTTCTCTATCTGTTTCCCGTGGCATTTCTGTTATGTGGCTACGACGCATTTGGAACCTACGACGTGTACACAGGCGCTATCCACGCGCAGATGCTCTGACACCCGCCGACAGTATCATACCTTGCAAAATGTCAGATCATCGACTAACCTCGCCGTTCACGGTCCGACGCCTCCTAGATTGACATTGACACGGGTAACTTTCTTATTTGAACTTCTTTCTCCTTTTTTTACAAGAAAAATTATTAACGTGGTGAACGAAATACTCGAGTAAGTGCCGTATGTAGTATATTAAATGCATACAGACACGTGGCTTTGAAAATTGGAAATTAATAAATTAGTATCTAGAACTAAACCTACAGTGTCTATTGAAATTGTAATACTATGTCTGTGTATAAATCACTGAAATTCTTCTTGCGAAAGTTTAATTATAACACTGACTTGGTGCGATACATGTGAAAAATGACAGGACCTTTATATCATTTCCGACATCATTGAGATCTACTACAACATAGAGTTTCGTTCCAAATGAAAGTACACATCCCATTTAAGAAATTATCATTAACTTGTATTTTTTTCAAATTTGCGCCACTTATTGCGTTATTTATATATAATGTCGTTTGTATAACAAACCTTTGGTCTTAGAAACTCTTCGTCTCAACGATACGACAAGAATATCTTCAAACGATTCAGGATGCATCGATAACACAAACGCGCGAAACAGCTGAAGTAAACGCCAAGACGCTCGCGATAAATGAGCGCGAGTAATTGTTCAAAAAAACGAGGGACGTTGGCGGCAAGGAAAAGATGGGCGACCGAGTGACATTTCTGAAGGGAGTTCGCAAAAGGCTGTTTGCCAGGCCTGTACGCGTTTCATGCGCGGCAAGGAACACGCTTTGGTCTCCCCGGATGAGACCAGTCGCTCATCCCGACGGAGGTCTTTCCGAATATTTCAAGCGATCGAAAATGTCATCCGCCGAGGACACTCTGCCCTTTTCCTGTCTCCGCTAACAACGAGAGACTGCGGATCGCTCGAGTCGAAATTGATTAAAGGGACCTGTAGGCGGTGTCTCCTCTGAAGCGAAAACGCCGTAGGAAAAAAGAGCCTGCCTAGGCTGAAAACCATCCGTCAAAGACTCGCCGGTTAAAATTTAAATAAATTCGTACCGCTCCTTCGCCATGCGCATCAGTGAAATACCTGCGCCACGACTACGTTTTATATAAAGAGAAACTTCCCGGCGGCGCGCAGGCGAATTAATCACACGTGACTCCGCGCCGCGAACTCCGTAGCGCATTTAATCCGCCGGAATTTACCGTGCTTCGAAGTTTACGGCACTTTGGCACTTTCTGTGCAATTAACGTCGCCTCCAGCGTACTGTTTCTCCACCGGCGATATTTCTTCCCTCTTTTCTTTTTTTATTTCCTTTTCTTTTCCTTCCTTTCCCTATAACTCCGATACTAACGAGAGGAAATTACGCGTAATTTCGATCCTTTTAAACGTCTGGCGACGATGAACAACGATTATATACGTGCATTATGAGAACCCACAATCCTTTCGCCAGATACGATCCCCAAACGATTATAACGTATTTGTATTCTCTGCGCGCGAGGTGTTCATTAGTAGGGACGCAACAACGCTCTGATGAGAGTACCGAAATTATACCATCTCCCGGTAATTTAATATAAATGAATCGAGGCTTTCCCCGTGTGTTATCCAGCGAAACAAGAGGCTACCAGCACTCTGACGCAGAATGTGTATCTACACGTTCGTAACAGCGTCGGCGATATTCGCACCCTTGTTCTAAGAGCGGGTATCTGCGTCTAATCGATACGCCTAACCTCTGACCTATTATCGCAGACCGCTAGTAAGTTCTTCGTAGATATCGTTGCGCAAGATTTAGTTCACAGCGGCTTCTGGGAGTTGTTCGATAAATCGTCCAGCTCCCCTTCCTCTAGGTACATACGTACGGTCAAAGGCACTTCCGCTCGGTGCACTCGTCAGCCAGCTCTTTTAAAAATAGTAGAACGCCAACCGGCACGCGGCGTTCCACCCAGATCTCTCTCTCTCTCTCTTTCCCCTCTTTCTCTCTCACGCCATGATGTAGAAAATGGTTACCATTCTGTTGTTTGATCGAAAAATCTCGCATATAGAATGTCAGGGGAAATGATGCATCGAGGACACTTTTATACGATAGTCGGATATTCCGTCGATGGATCGTCAGCGTTGTCACGCACGGGCTAAGCCAAAACATGAAAAGAACATCCTAATACCCTGGAACGATTTTCATGAAATTTACTCAACGCGTACGATCGAAGAAACGTTATTGGAGTTGACGAGCTTGCATGCCGATGGAAATATTTAAGAACGTTGAAATATAATTTTGGAGGACGCGAATAGTGCGTAAGAATGGAAAATGTAGATAGAAGTGTGGAAAGGGAAATTCGGAAATTTGGAAAGAACCTACGGAGTTTTTTTGAAGTTTTAGCAGGTTCGAAAGTCTGAGAGAATTCGAGGGTTTTAAAGGTTTCAAGAGATTACCATAACTCTGGCCATCCTGACAAGTTGATCCCAGTGGTTTCAGAGGATATTACAAGCATTGACGAATTCAGAACTATCGAGAGATTTTGGAAACACTGAAAACATTCAGTTCTGAGAATTTCACGCAATTTAGATAATTCTGTTTCATGAACTTTCGATGTTCTGTAGTTTCTAAAAGATAAAAGCATCTTACGAATATGCTACAGTCCAGGGGTTTCAAAGATTCGTCGTGTGTCAAGGGCTGAAAAATTGTAAAATTCGAGAAATCTCCGAACGAGAAATTCCAAAGATATGTAAAATCTTCTAAATCTTCTCGAATCCCTAGGACTTGGCTATCTCGAAAACCGCAAGTGTAATTGAAGTACTATTTCCTAAACTGTTAAAAGCAATGGAACTCAGTGATACGTTTAGAACCGCTGGAACTCCTGTATTCCTTAGAGACATCGAGGATCTCTAAAACGCTAGAATGCCTCGTGAAACTTCCGGAATCGTCAGAACTCTCGAAACTTCCAAAATTCCCTCAATCGTCGAATCAATCAAAGTCCTTCGACTCTCATTCTCAGCCGCTCCTTTAAACTTTCTACACTTACAGTCGATATGTCACCGATACTTATCAATATATCGCTTATCCAAACCGCTTATCCAGTAAATGATAATAACGTCTTTATGCGATGAAACGAATCAAAACTAACTATATAAAATTCGCGAGATTAATTCGCTATTAACATTGGAACTATACGTGATTAAACTGTAACTTTGATATTAAAGAAACGGTATGAAAAGTACATGGAAGGATACATAATACAAATCAAAGAACAAATCTTTGTTCATGTACGTACTTTACAAAAGTTCATTCGATAATAATCAATGCTTGTTACTACCGTGACACGTCTATAAAATTTCTATGAAAGATTACCGATCAGTGATTTTGTCTACTCTTATAGTTCTAACGTTAAAGATCAAACGGTGGAGTAATATGTAAAAATTGCATTGGTAAAATATTATTGAAAAACGTAGATATATATAAAATAATAAATACCTTACAGAATCCTGACACATAAGTTGCAGATTCAAAAGGAAATAAATAATACAAGAAGAAGTTTCCATGATCTAAAAAGGAATAGTTTATCATTCAGAATCCATAATCTACGTTTCCATAACGATACAGTCAAAAACAATACTTTCAATGGAACAAGAATTGAAACTGAAATGTCGCGTTGACGCAACGTTGGTTCTTAGTAGATTAACAGATAAAAGACTATAAGACGATATATTAGGTCGTCCAAAAAGCTTCTTTCGTTTTATAAGAAAATAATGGAAATAACGTTTTATATTATTTTATCGAATTACGTATGATCCATTTTGTTCTATCAAAATAAAGATCACAACGTTCGACAGATTAGATTTCATGTTCGTATAAAGATGCGTCGTTGTAAAAGAAAGACACTTTTCGGACAACCTAATAAGGTGTAGCACAGACGTAGAATGTCAAATTCTAGAGGCACTCTATCTACAAATACGGTAACTACGCAAACTGCAATCGGGAGCAAGGCATCGATTAACAGTGAAAGGAAGGTCGCTCGAATTTCCACGATACCACCGAACTGATCTGTGATAATTGAAGCCCGCGCAAAGCCTCGGTACCGCCCACTATTGTCGCATCAGTAAGATAACATTATCACGCGTACGGTCATTTATTCCATCGCGTATCTCGATCGAGCTACCTTTCACACCTCGGCAAAGATCACGACTACATAGCAAAACGGCTAAAACGATATCGTTTCAGCCGCCGTTGAACGATCTTTATCAAATGATCGAACCAAACGTCTAATTACGGACTTCGATCCCCAACGATACTAAAATATTTTTTGTAAGAATAGCGTAAGTTTCCCTTTCTTCTCCTTTCTTCTTTTTTTTTTTTTTTTTTTGTTTGTTTTTTCTTTCTTTTTTTCCTTTAAAGTGGAGTATCTTCGACGGAATTCATTGATTCGAAACCGATTGATTGGCTCATCGAACCCATATCTGCTGACCCGTTAAGTCAAACCCAGACATTCTGCATTTTACGTGTCTAAGCTAACGTATAAGTTCCATCGTGCACGACTACGTTACACAAACCGTTACAATGTCTCTTCACTCGGAGGAAATCTCTGGGAAACGTAAGATAAGAGGGGAACGATAAATTACCCGCTATTGGAGAAACCTCGGATATTAAAAAGCTATTAAGCGTTGGATATTAAAGAGGTATCTGTTTTCTGTCTTTCTTTTTTGTATGCCTTTGAAAATAATTATTGGAAGAAAATGGAAGTACCGTACGGCAGAAATTTAATCGCCGGAATTAAAATTGAATTGAATTTCTTTCTCGTATTAATTAGGTTAGTATGTAAGAGCGTAATGTAACATTTAATGGATATCGTGAATTTTAAAAGGATTAAGAATACCAATGTCCTTTAACCTTCTTCTTTCAATATTATAAAAGTAGGAAAGAAAAGTAGGACAATGTACGAGTACGCGTATGGATCACGTCATCGAACAAAGTACAGAGCAGAGAGAATATTTCATTGACAAACTGCGTTTTGCGCATCGACTCTGAAATATAATTATCTCTTGCCGTTTCGCGTCATTGGCCATTTAAACGCGTTAGCCGCTTGTAAGCGTCAAAAGCATATTTTTCGTTTAACCGGGCAAGCGCGGTTGATCCACGAGAATCAGCCACCAACACGCTCGTTTCTTTGACACACAATTCTGTTTAACGTTATATACAGATGCGGTTGGCGGACTAAACAGTTGCTTGTTGATGCATAAAAATTCGAGCGTTTATAAGAGAAAAGCAGCAAAAAAAAAAAAAGGAAAGAAAAGAAGGAACAGGGGGGGGGGAAGTAACAAAAAATAAACAACTCGAGCTACTCGGAACGCTCGTTCCACCGTGTCCAAGGAAGAAAGAGATACGAAAGAAAAAAAGAAGTTGCTGTCCTAAATTTATAGTCGCATCGCTCTTTCATAATTAAAACGCAGTACGCGCGGAAAGTACGCGTACAGAGGGCTCTAAAATTCTTTTTTAAACTTCACCATAGCGGATGAAACTTTAATATCCTCAACGTGGCTTAAACATCAGACTTTGTACCCATTCCCCTTCTGTATCGTAACTCGCGGCACGTCAGTCATATTAAAAGTATTCGCCGGCCTGTGTTGTATACGCTGGTCTCGTGCCACCAGTTTCATACCGCTCCAGAACTACTTTACTGGTGTGCCGGTGGCGCAAGTTTTCTCAAAATCGTTATCCTCTTTATATTGCAGAACCGGCGGTGGCAGTATGCTGAATGACGTCAACATCTCCGCGATATTGGACTCGTTCTCCGTCAGTTACGATAAAAGAGTAAGGCCGAACTACGGAGGTGAGTAGAGGATACGACGTCTTTTTTTTTCTCTCCTGCCTATCGATAGTCTGATCATTCGACCACTCTCTGTGGTAGCGTCGATATATCGTGCGCAAAACCGCAATCACTGGAACGACAACCGACGCGACTAACGCTGCCGCCAGACTAATTATCGTTGCCCCGACTAACGAACCTAACAACCATCCATAGAGAAATCAGGTTTTGCCTACGATGTTCGATTACTTTCGCATATACCTGCTTAATCGTCGCATTTCTGATAGTCGTTGCACGGACTGGGCGTACCGAGAGTTTGTTCCGCAGCGAACAAAGTATCGGCATTGAAAATTAATATATTACGCGTCTCTCTTACTATACAAAAAGAACGTTCGAAAGTTCGAACGAGAAGCTCGATGCTTTCAAGACGCGATGAATTACGAAACTTGCGCTTGGTTCGCTGCGAACATCGAACGAAGATTGCAACGTGTGCTTGGATCCAAATGGAATGAAATTCGCGATGAAAGTGGCTAGATAGCAGTGCTGAAACGTGGCTTTCATAACGAACCATACGAACACGCAAATGTCGCGAAGGGAGAGGGGAAAAACGAGCGGCGAAAGAATAAAGTTGAAATCGATCAAGATCGAGAATCGGCCCTCGAGAAATAAGAGAAGCACGATTTTAACGATTGAAACGTGAGCGCGCGCGAACCAACCAACTCCGTGAAAACGCCGTGATAACGAACGAACACCACCCGGAGACGTTGATCGGTACGTGACAAAGGGATAAAAGCACGGCGATAACACGGAAGGGATAGAGAAACGCTTGGGGGAAATATTTTTGACGCCGTTTACTCTTTCATCGCGGACGATACAGAAAAGAATATTCCGGACAATGGGGAGCAACCTCTCGTGGGCGTGTACTTTGACCGTGTGGTGAAAAATCTCAGTTAGATACGAATACGAAAGGATGAAAAATTCTCCATTCGTGGTTCGCTTTCTCTACGTCAGTCATTTATTGACCCACTGATAAACAATTTCGAGCAAGCTACTTGTGATAAGCGTGATATTTCTCAGAGAGATTAATGATACATTTTATTCAAAAAGAATCGCAGGTGTATTTTATATATCGATGAATTAGAATTCGATCGAATCATCTCGTTTCCACGGAATTTTGATGACTACGTACATAGAATTATAAAATGGAATATTATCAGGAATAGTATCAGGAACTAATCATACGGTTATAGATTAGTTTTATTCCATCCGTGAACAATGCTTTCGCCTTTCTAAATATCGAAATGATCGTATGAAGACTATCGTTCCAAAATCTCACTTTAAACATTACATACTAATATTCATGGTAGCTACATCGTGCTTTCTTATCGTTTAAACATCTTTTAAGAGATGGAAAAATGTGAAAAAACTGCTACTAACCCGCGAACTTTATCGTTTCAATTTCATGTTAAGGCTTCTTCCCAAACATTAAATGTCTTTCCGTTTGTTAAAAAAAAGAGCGAAATTACGATAGAAAATTCGAAAAGAACGGGATCAAATTAATTGAGTAACGAAAAGATTAACAAGCGAAGAAAAATACGTGTCAATCGACTTGCCGTGAACGTAAATCGTTCTAGAAGAAAGTTACTCGGTTTGGTAAACCCATCGCCGGGACAGGGGATGCCAGCTGGCGTCCAAGAAACCGATAGGTGAAATTTGTTTACGTTGGAAGTGAATGGAATCGGTGGCGTTCGAGCCCCATAAACCGAATCCGCCGTTTTCAATTCCCGCGATAAAGTCGAATTTTCGGCCAACTCCATAGAGGCAGGGCGGGGCTGGAGCGCTTCGATAAAACTTGGATCGATGCTGGGACGCGGCACGGGTTGCCACGGGTTACCGTTAACGGCATCTCTCTACTCCAGCCACGTTCCGCCACACAGTTCTTCACCTTCGATTACAATTTCAACATTCATTCCGTCAGTCGGCCGTCATCTCTCTGTCACTATATACCGCTGCGGTCCGTTCTCGAATTTCCGCTTCGGTCTCGCGATCCTCCTCGTGGTAATCCCGTCACCACGTGTCATACTGAGAAATATGTGAAAACTTTCCATACATATATAAACGAAGATGATTTATTGCGCGATTCTATAGATAATTCATTAAATCCGAATCTTAGATTAGACAAGTTGAGATTCTATTAGAATTCGAAATGAGATATCAATCAGCGTTCGAGACAGTCACTCAAGAATAGCTGATCGATCTCCGATCGATTAGATCGAAAATAAGAGAACTTCTTGTTAGATATTGAAGCGAATCGTGATTCGATCGGTATGCGGATCAGCCGAACAATTAACACTCGAGTTAGTTAGGCAATCGCTGGTCAACCGAAATCGCTTCAACCGAGAAGCAATTAGTTCCCACGTAGAATTAAGGCCTCTAGCAATTATTCACGGTTATCTCGAATGGTTTAAACGTTGTTTGCTAAACAAGCCAGTAAAATATAGCTGTGTCCAACCGAGTTACTTTTGTCATATTTCGATCATAACGTAAGATATTTCAAACTTGACAATCGAATTTAAAAACTTCACAGATACCTCGTTTGTTTTGCACGTTGCTTGTCAAACGGACCAACAAAACAGAGGCGAGTCACGCAAATCACGTTCACGATGTTTCGAGAATATCGCAGAGTATTTGAAAGCAGAGAATTGAATTTAGAGTCCGCGTCGTCGTACGAGGAAGAGACAAAGAAAAAAGGTCTTGGCGGCGAAATCGCGACTAACGAGATCGTCGAAGGGAATTCTGGTGGAAAATTTCGTTACGGTTTAACCCGCGAACGTGTCCGAAGCAGGGGAAAACAGTAAACAGCAACACGCTTTATTTATTCGCCACTACTTCGGAACGTGTGCATTCATTTTCATTCCTGGGCTGATCCTGTGCTGGGACAGTTCCAGGAGCGACTCCTGACGCTGGCCGCGAGCCACGGTGACCCACGGAGGCATGCCACAATTGCGGTTTCTTGCTCTTTTCCCGCGGGAGACAATGCCGGAGAATTGCAGACTCCGAAAAGTGTGCCGACCGCGCGAATTACTCCGTGAAACAGCTCCCTATCGGTTCTCTTGTTTTGCCTCGAGACGATCGATTTTCTTGGGCTACTTTTAGAACCCGCGCACAGGCCCCCTTCGAGATCCCCGATTCTCCCGTTGAATATTCGACGAATGTATTCCCAGTAAATTACCCAAGGGAACAGGAAGAAGAGAAAGAAATATAAAAATGCGACAAACGTCGCAGATTGATCTGTGCGCGGAGCCAAATGGCAAACACGCGTTGTAAATAAGAGACCGATCGCGGAATTTCATTCGAGGCTCGTCTCGTTCGCTTTTTCTCGTCGTGGCTCGCTTCGATATTTCGCGTCCGATAGAATGCATTACATTCACGCGTTTCGAATTTATCGCTGCTCTGGCAAAAATGCCTATAAATCCCGAAGAGAATTTTCAATAGCCCCCTTATTTTTAGCGCGTTCGCCAAAGCCCGTGGTCGTCTCGAACCGTATCGGTTTCCCGCGGTCGAGCCGAGCCGAATCGTCGATCTCTGCGCGGCTGGATGGAAGCGGCTCGAGCCTTCCAGACAGTCTGGATTTACTGGGTCCATGGAATACGAGGTTTTAACATTTAAAATTTAAATGGCTACGGCTTTTTCTCGGACATTACGGACGGGAAAACGGAATATCTTGCATCCAGCATGGAATAAATAGGCATCCCTGTGGCTGTTTTCGAGTAACAGGCCTTCATTCGATATTCTCCCTAGCACGGTTAAATTTCCAGCATACGATTCTCTTTCATTCCGGTCAAAGTTTACGTAAAAATGACAAAACACGTGACGAGGAAACGCGATGTGTGGATATACGTTTGCGTCTTTTTCTTTTTTCGTTCTTTTTGCTTGGCTTTCTCGAACGTCGCTACGAGGCTCGCGTATATTAGCGAGCAAACAATTCGATCGATGAGTGGCTACGTAATTCAATATAGTTCAAGGACTCTGGTGCAACGATGCGCCCTTGGGTGTTCGTTAAACCGCTGATCGATGGAGGGCGTAAAGATTCGTTGTTAGCTGTAACAATGTTGCGACGCGAGTGTCTTCGACGAAACGGTGTATCGGCTGCGGGAATACTCGGTTTCAAAGAGACTTAATAAGGGTAGGATATTGAGACGTCGAGAGGCTGATACCGAATACTGACGATTTAGGGGCGATAACGAATACAGATAGGTAATAAGATAGGCCACGATAGGATATATACTATCAAAGATAGCAATATCGTACTCTAAAGTAAATTCTCTGTTGTTTGAAAAAGGACCGACAGTGGAGAAACTCTTAAAGGCGTAGGGAGAACTAGATCTCATTGCCAAGTGGAAACAATTTCGAAAATAAATCTTGAGACTCGCGTAGAAAAGGAAGAAATACATTTTTACGCTAAGACGAGATCTTTTACTAATATTTGCTAGATAAATTTGTTTGTTGCTAGAATAAAATTAAAGTAAAAAGTGTATCCAGGGAATGGAAGAATTAATTTTTACGCTATCCTGGTAGCTATCATTTGTTGATAGAGTAAAATTATTCGGAGAAATGCAAAGAAATTATCCTTCCTGTGAAGAAAACGTCGCGTATTCAAATATAATTGTAAAAGAGTTCCAGATAATAAAATAAAGCAAAGCGTGTAGAACGGTGAGGTTGATATTTTTCGTTGGAAATTCGTTTCCACCGATGTCTGTCGTGTTTGCATTTTTTCCATCTGTCTCTTGTTTTTTTTTTTTTCTTTTTTTTAAACACGTTCTCATGGGCGATTGGCTTGGAAGGGTAAGCCATACCAACGCATTTCAATTAACCTGATACCACGTACGTTCGTTGCGTTTTGCAACGTGTACGCCGACCCGTCATTGTGAAATATGTGTCCCATATGGGACGTTCGCTGGCTATAGGGTTTTAAAAACATCCCAGAAATGGAAATGAAGATATATCGAAGCAGCGCACGATGCCGCTGGCAGAGCCGTTGTTTACGAGTCAACTTTATCGCGAAAATGCCTGCCCTCGTGTTTCTCTCCCTTGGCCAACCTTCCCGTCTCTTATTTTTCACTCCGTTCCCTCAAACTTTTCCAACAACCACCGTCTTCCACAGTCCTAATGAAATTCTTACGTTCTCTTCGTAAAATCACTCGATGCTCAGACTCCAACTTACACATCTGCGATAATACTCGAACAATTTCGTTCATTTCGATATTTGGATACTAAATATACGTATATAATATTAAATTATTACCTCCGCGTTAAACTGTCAAAGTTTGAATCGAATCTCGCGAATTTCTCCACAAAGTTTACCCCGTAAACTGTAACGTGGAACGAGAATGATATCGACAAACGCGTAGAAAGAATATTTAATGTTTTCGGAAAGTTTTAGCTGGGGCGATTTTTAAACGCAAGGAGAGAAAGAATCGGTTGGATTGCTAAAAAAAAGATCTTATGTTTGTAAGAGGACAGAGCTAACAATCGAGCCGTTCAATCAATAGGTTCTTTCTCTTTGAAAGCCACTGTTCCGGCCATAAAAGACATGGAAATTCGATCAACGTTTCAGCACCGCGTCCAGAGTATCAACGAAGCTCTAAAGAGATAACCAAGCACACGTATCGAGAAACGATGATCCTGGTGGTCCTCTAATCGAGAGTAATTACCACTTTCAGCGATCCATCCGACGTAGCGATACCACTCAATACCCATGACATTCCACACTCACAGTAAAAAAAATTATTCACGAAATGAAACGAAAAAAAAAAAAAAGAAAAAGCCAAAAAAAAAGTATACCATACATACATACGTATTTAGATACTGTAACGAGAATGATAAGAATAATAACTTAACAATCAGTGAACAAAAAAAAAAAAGCCATAGTCACCCCATCGTGTAACTTGTCCGCGGCCGGAAACGGTCGACTCAGTCTGACTAACCTTCGATTTCAGGTCCTCCTGTCGAGGTGGGCGTCACCATGTACGTCTTGAGTATCAGCTCGCTATCCGAAGTGAAAATGGTACTATACCTCTAGGTCTTACTCAGTCATTAACGCTGAAAATCGATTACTAATCATTTCGATCGTTCGATTAAAACATCCCCCACCCCATTTGCCCGAGCAACCACTTCTCTTTTTAGTGCCCGTGTATTTGAAACGACGATTGCCGTCAATCGTTACAGCCACGATCTTTCATGTACATATACCGACACACGATGCACAGATACACGAAACGAATAAACACCCACGTATATGAATACGAACACACAGCCACACAATAAAAGGAATTGCTCTTTGAAACGTAACACGAAACAACGGACATACGAATGCACACTCGCAAACACTTACATTGGATGCATGCACGCGCACAGGAATGCATAGATTCTCCCTGAAACTCTCAGTCTTTCGTTTCCTTGTCGCTGGCATAACGTTCACCAAAAGGTTCGACCATACTCTCTGCTCGCATCTTTCTTTTACGTGTTCGTGAAACCTGGAAATACTTCGATGATTCGAAACGGCCCGGGATATTCCAGCGAATATCGAAAGACGCGCTTCGAAGTTTTAAATACAATTTTCCGGATTGCTTCTCCGATTGGAAATCGCCCTATCGTGCAATAACGTCGTAGCCGTGATCGATCAAGCTGCGAGACGTGCAAGAGATAATCGATTAATTGCAGTCCGACCAGAGGAAATTCGTAGGTTTAATCTGGTTCTATCGCAGAGAGAAAAGGAGGAGTCGAGTCCCCGAGGTCTCGGATAGGGCGAACCATCCGTCGCCCATTCGTTCGCTCAACCGCTCGCTCGTTCGTACGTGTCGAAGGCCGATTGGCGCTCTGTCGATGAAATTAGTTCGGTTGCCGTGCACAGAACCGCATCGCCTCGAGCTGTGTGCTCCTTTGATCTACTCTACGTTTTGTGAGAACGCCTGGAACCGTCGCGACAATCGTGTAACACGATTACGATCAGACGATCGCTGTTTAAGCGCGTCTTCCAACCGGCTCGATATCCAATTCCTTGACACGATGCATCGAAACGCCAATCGACGCTAAGAAATTCTAATTACAAACCTCGAGGTCGTTTTATTTAATTTGCATCGGCACGAAAGTTCTCGTTTGTACGATGTATAGAACGATAGGTGAATCGATTTCTACGAAAAAATTAAAATTAACTTTCCGTTTCTTTTATCGAAATAAATATCTTCGCTTCAAAATGGGATTTTTTCTTGCATATTTTTTTATTAGGTTTGCCAAGCAGAACCTGGCAGATAGTTGTTAAGCTTACGTTCGTCCTTCTTTTTTTTTTTTTTTTACCGTTATTTACTTTCCCGAATTTTTTCTTTCCTTTTTTTTTTTTTTTTTTTTTTTATTCATTTGTTCCATACACCGAGACGCGTGTTGATTTTATCATACTGAGAAACTAAAATACATAACGGCAGAATTGTTGCGTTTTCCCCAGTTTGCAAACAATCGAGTATCATTCTCGTTCGTCCGGTTCGAATTGCAGTAGCAGAGTAAACAAGGTACGATACAAATTTAACTAGCTTTTCATGTTTAAACAATCGAGCCATATTCTGATTTTTACGATTAATGCAAACAAGTAGAACCCAAGCAGAATAATGTACGCGATAAATAGAATCAAGTAGTAGAGATAAACGATTCGAACTACGACCATGGCTTACCACCGCAACTTCGTTAATGACGAGGCGAACCTAACCTTTCTTTATGGTCAAGAGGTGTGATCAGCTTGATACTATGCATTAAGTCAGCCTGGTTACCATAGTAGCGACTCGTGTTAATGTTAGAATAATTGTGCGCGTGCATGGAACACGCCGACACACACGAAACACACGAAACACTCTCGTGGCAAGAAGTCACGAATAGAAACACGACAGAAACACCGAACCAAAAATGGACAAAGTACTATTTCGCGTGTGTGAAACGATGAAAGTGCTCGCAATCACCAAGTAGGCTACACTCAGAAAAAAAGAAAAGGATCGAATTCTAATCGTAGATAGAAGTCGGCTCGTGATACCTAGTAGTCTGGGCCCGTGAATCGTAGTCCGATTGGATGGTTTGTATCTGTATTACACGCATAGTTTCTAGAAGGCACAGAACGTTCTATCTTTTTTTTTTTCACTCTTCCTTCTCGTCGAATCTCTGGTGACCAATTTGTCAGTACTATACTGTTTTTTGCATACATATATACACATTCTAAACGGCCTGAATCGTTCTGATCTTACGTTTTTCCGAGTGTAGACCAAGTTATTACTCACTGTCTCCTGCTTGTTACTTTTTTAGCCTTTAAGCTGTCTGAAGCGTGGTCTGCTCTTGTAAGGAAATGACAAAAAAAAAAAATATATATATACGAACGAACACTTTTGTTTCCTCTCTATGTAGAAGAATAGTATCTTGTTCAATTTTGGATATATATATATTATATATATATAAATATATTACATACGCACGAACCGTCCCGTTTAGACCATTTTTTAGACGCTAGCTGCTATGCCGCGGTTGCTAAGATGGGCTGCCCGCCTGCCACCACTTACAATTATTATTATTCTATATTTTATTCCACCCGATTAAACCCCTGTTGCCCCCTTTTGCCCCCAGCCGCCGCCGCCGCCGCCCGCCCGCCCGCCCCCCCCCCTCGAAAACCCCGCCCATCACCACCGTTCACCATCACACTTTCTACCTTCACCCCCTGTGTCTGACACCGCACGTATCACACGTTCGTTCTCAAACACGAAAGACCCCGATTTTTCCACGTCTCGAACGACGTCCACACGTCCGTCCGATAGCTGATTTGTCAAAGCAAAAAATAATTTAAGAGAAAAGACAAAAAGAATAAGAGGAAAGAGACGCAAAGAGATAATATATAGCTATTACAATTACACGCGACTAAGATTCGTCGGGGATCGACGATCGCAGTGACAATGACAGCGAATGTTTACGAGTATCGTTCGTTTCTTAACTCGAGGGTGAAAGACGAGTAAAAGAGACGGCGAAAGAAAAGAGACGAACGATAGAGTTATAACTGGAAAATAGTTAAATAACGAACTTTGAAGGTCTGAAATGAGAAGGAATCGACATATCGCTCGGGGGGATGGACAGGTAAACGACAGGATTAAAACGATGGAGACAAAAAGAGAAAGAAAGACAACAACCAGAGATAAAAACAGTACCGGATACGTTCAAGATATACGAAGTAGAGACACGCGTATAGCTGGCGCGATATAATTAGAGTGACTCGGTTAACAACACCGCAAAACAAGAAACGGAAAATGTATAAAAGGAAAGAGTAACGAGATTAAACAAAAAAAAAGAGAGAGAAGTGACAAAAGAGTATAAAAGGAAATGAAAGAAAAGACGATAGTCGAGCAAGGTAAAGTCACCTTGCTTAATACGTGACTGTGATGGGTGTGTATATATATATATATATATAATAAGGATTATATATATATAACGAGTCAAGTGTGTGTGAATAATTCTTTTAGCTTGGAAAACAACGTGGCCGACGAGTGCTGTTGATTTGGTTCCGTGCAGGGTGCGAGCTCTCTTCGACTTGTACGCTTGCATTGTACCCCTAATTCGCGATTTTTTCGCGCTAACGTTTGTTCTAGAGCAGTTGGTATTATCGTATCGATAGTCAAATATCGTTCGAATATTTGTAAATAATATTCAACGACTATTCTTCTATTCTATTCCAAAGGGAATGTCCCTACTTTGAGCATTAAACGAATCTGTTCTATTCGCTTTTTCCATCTTCCGTGAATCAGGGGTAACACACGAACTTAACCGTTATCTACGTACAATGTACCTGTCACATGTACGGTAACTTAGAAACTAGCGGATAATCAGAGCGACCAAGGCCGGATGGTTTTGTTGATTGCAGGTCCACCAGTGGAGGTTGGCGTCACCATGTATGTCCTCAGCATCAGCTCCGTGTCCGAAGTGTTGATGGTACAGTTTGCATTCTCAAACTCATACAGAACTCACATCGACAGCCGTTCGTTCATTTCTTTCTGACCCTTCCTCTTCGTTCGTGCGTGTACCGGCGCGTGTACCCCCTTTTCTTTCACACTGTTCATGGAAAACTCGACTTATTCACCGTGAGAGCGATCGCGGCGAATTGAATCGTCGCACACACGATACGATCCATCGATCGTTCCTCCACGCAAACGATCAATCGGGGTCGATCGATCGTATCGAGCCACGCGATACCAAACGCGCCGTCCGAACGAACCAGCTTTTCGAGCGCGTCGTTCATCCAACTATGCCGCTTGTTTCCGATTGTTTGTTTCACGATTATCCGATCCGCATGTGTGTACGTGTGTACAAACGTTCTCGCGCAAATATCAATACGCTCGCGTTCCACGTGAAATTCAACGAAAGAACAACACGGGACAACGCGAGACGGATTAATAAATATTCGTCCGTGAATATTCATCGTTCGTTAGCATTGTTCGAATCCGGTCGCGAAATCTTAGTGTTCACCGATTGGGACCGATGTCGCGTAAAATTCGTCGTATAGAATGATATCGGTCGCGGCGCATATACGCGTGTATCTATACGTCTCTGTTCGCGTACACAGAAGCCTAAACCGAAGTATTTCATACACGCATCGAAATCTCGAGGAATTCTCAACGGGTGACTGGAGAAACGTGCACCAAGAGACACATAGGCATCGCGGCTCGCGATATTTATGTTGGCAGCAAGGGGCATATTGGCACGTACACGTACACATTTGCATACAGATGCATATACTGTCTACCACTCAAACGAAACAGAGACACACATAGAGAAAAGAAGAGATACATACCATACATACATACGTATAAAAACATACGTACACACACTCACACACCCTACACGGATGGCCTACTAACCTACGTTTTTATAGCTCGTCACAGCTGTTTGGTTGGCTGAACTGTTACAAGGGAACCTTGCTACGTTCCACAGTCTTCGCAAGATATATTCTTGTCTACTTCGTTTATGGTTTATGGTTGACTCGTTTAATTCGATTTGCGATGTTCTTGTTGCATGGCCCTACCCGCAGTGCTCGAATCAGCGACGAGAGCTCGATCAGCAACGAAAACCAGCCGCGAACAATGGGAAACATATAGCACCCTCGGACAAAAAAGTCAGAAAAATACGTTCCACTATACACGCCAATCTGCTCTAACGCTTTTTACGGTTCTCTCGCGCAATATCGTTTTCTACCAATTCGTTTTATCGCTTAGAAAGGATTTACGAATCGAAGGGTAAAAGCAAACGAACGATATACTGCAGGTTATCCGTTCGAGTGGCAAAAAATGTCGCGTCCAATAAACATCCGCGACGTTATCAAAATTTTCGCGAATTTTTCCTCGTCTCTAAGCCGAGAGCTTAAGTACGATTGCCCTGAGCGAGGTTGAAAAGCGAACGAATCGCGATTCGAGTACTGCAGGCCGCACATACGTTGAGGCACGCATATATACGCGTAGACTTACACGTATTTTTGCAATTTCTAGATGTATACGTATATAAGCGTGTATACAGCGTTACGTATGGTATATATATCTATATATATATTTTCTTTCTCAATATTTAAGATACGTACATAGCGTAATCATATAACGTATTGTGTATTGCGTATACTCCTGTAGTATTCAAAAGGTATCTCTGTTCCGGTGTCTGCAATCAGTTTCAAACTGGCACGAAACTGGATCCATTTCCGTCCGCCACAGTTTCAGGCTCGATGCTTTTTTCCATCTTTATCGATCGATATCGAAACTTCAATTTGTGGATTATATTTTTTGTCAGTTTTGTTTAGTCGTGACTTATGGACAAACGACAAATACTGCAGAAAAGCGAAGAATAAAGTTTTGCAAGTTGCGGACGATATAATCTCCCGGTTTGTCGAACGAACTCATAAATCGAAAAGAGATCATCGACGCTCGATCGTGATCCAGAATGCGAGTTTGGAGCTGAATGTACGAGACTGGACCCCAGGTGTTGAGCCCTGTGCGGAAACCAAATCAAGTCGACACTGTCACCTGGGACGTGACTCGCGATTTTTATACCCGTTGGCGAGCCTCCACTGTATATTCCTTTTTGCCCGACCCTCTTTCCCCTTATCCGCCGGTTCATCCGTTCTCGAGTCTTCCTTCGTACCAATTTAAGCAAGGAGTGCAGTCCATCGTCGGTGATCGTCTAATCGGAAACTTGTCCCCTCTTCGGAAACTCGTCGAAGAACGACCAAAGTAGCCAATTTTCCTATCAATTTTCCCTCCTTTATATTTCTCACCCGTTGTAGGCGCATCAGTGAGAAATTTCGCGCCGAACGATGCTGCACGAAGGCTCCTTCTTTCCTCGCCCTTTACTCTCGTAGATTCTGGACATCGCGTTTGTCAGACGGACGTCTCGGGTACCACGACGGAGACATGCAAAGAGGAGCGGAAATAGTGGCAAAAGAGAGAGTCCGTGAAACAATCGAACGAGAAAGACCATGTTCCTGAATTCCTGCTTCCTTCTGGCCAGCCGACGAACGCATAGAATATCAAAAAAAAAAAAAAAAAAAAATAAGAAAAGAGTATATAGCTTGTGCAACGTTGCGACTACGAATCGAGACTATACGAAATAATGTGTCTATAGATATCTATACATATATATATATTTCACATATATATATTTATATTATATTATGGATATAATACGACACCTATATTGAGCTGTATCATTGTCAGTGTGTGCAGTACGCTTCTGGTAGCTATGAATCACTATGATGCCGTACACATTCTAATTATTATTAATATTCAAGTATGTGTGTGCGTGCGCTTGTACAATCATACACGTGCACATGTTAATATCCACGCAGGTGTATCGCATCGAGATTATGTGCACGCGTACACACAGACTGGCCACTCGTCGAGGCGCAGAAAGCACAATGTGAAATACACGTTGAGCCAACCAGTGTTCTCGTACGAGCCTCTCTTGCCTTCCATCATTCGTCGCACACACTCTGCTGTTGCGTTTTTCCTTCGTTCTCTTCTTTTTTTTCCGTTCTTTTTTTCGTCTCTTTTCTTTTTTCTTCAGTTTCGATTCGCTTGCAAGCTTCTGCTTTTGAAACTGCTTCTTTCTATGTATGTAACAGCTTCGTTACATAGCCGCTAGTTGTTTCGTACTCCTCGTTCTTGTCCTTCTTTTCTATCTCGATGTTCGTAGGCAAACGCTTACCTGCGCTACTTGCCTGCCCGCGAACTCTCTTCTCTTGCCAAGGAAAAGTTGCGAAGTGTCCTTAGAAACACTCGACAAAGCGCGACCGACGTTCTTTGCATCGTTACGATGCTACTCGAAGAACGTGATTCCGAATTATATACCACTGTGCCAGTCGAGAACGAAATATTTCTTGTAGACGTAACGCGGTCGGACAGGATCAACCAGGTCTTGAAAAATACGCGGAAGATACATTTCCCGCACACGTCGTTCGATAACTTTAGGAGGAACAGTTGAACGGTTCGAAGATTCGTAAAATCGATGGGTAACGAGCGTCAAAATGCATAATACGACAAATTAGACGTCCAGTGCGCATCACGACACGACTGCACTGCGCCTGGAGGAACGCCAAACGAAGCAAAGCTCGCTGCCATGACAACTTCCGCCCGAAGTGACATCAACACCACATTACAACGGAGTTACTTTCGAGCCCACTTTAATTAAACTTGCATTCACGGATTCGCGTTCGCATCAGAAACTACTTATGACCACTAGGTAGACAATACCCAATTAATACAACAACCAGCAACATTGCGCGCGTTCAATCGCGAAAGACGCAATATCATTTGAAACTGAAGACTCGTTGAAAAGTAGACGATGCCAGATATCGAAACGTAGCATACGTTGTTGCGATCGAGCACCACTTCAAGGATCCACTTTCCACGGAAATGAAAAAACCTCGTGTATACAATTGCAAAAAGTTGTTTACATGTTAAACATTGCATACATATTGTTCATTGAAAATTTTCTCGTATTTACATCACGGTTCGCTGTTCCGTAAGATAATCTAATATCGATACGTTGTTCTATCGCTTGGAAAGTTACGATTTATATTTAATATGTTGTAAATGATGACGATGACTACGTACTAAGTTTTAATTTTATATTGTATGCGTGCATAGTATTAGTTTAGAAAGTAAAAGAAGCGATTTAGTTCGTTGACTCGGTAAGTAAGTAAATAAGTAGCAAAAAGTAGAGGTTCCATGCTCGATAAACAGGATCGTTCGACTAATATCAAACGAAACAGTACGGTGGAATGGACTTCTCTATTTATTCCATTTTTATTATTTTCGTCTCCCAACTCCATCCTTGAAGCGGTATCCAAGCATCGCAATAGCATAAATCCGCACATTTATCCGGCATAAAACTTTCCGCGCTTGAAAACGTCACAAAAATATCGCGGCAACGTATACAGCGTCGATGACGGCGGTAAGCGTCGCCTCGGGTTGAAATCTTTCCAACATAGCTAGAGTGAGTGTCAGCCGTTATTGGAGCTGTAAAATGTCCAAGTTCGTTCCTAAAGTTTCCTGAATTTTCTTCTCTCTCTCTCTATCTCTCTCTCCCTTCCTCTCCCTCTATCTATCTCTCTATCTCTCTATCTATCTATCTATCTATCTTTCTATCTATCTACATATCTGCCTATCTACCTATCTATCTATCCTCTCACTCTCTCCTCTGCTCCAACAAAATTTCACACCTATAACGGTTGCGAAAATTTCAGTGCAACGTTTGTAATAGTCGTAAACTTCTCGATAAAGTGTACAACGGGACAAGAGAACGCGAACCTACGAATTTATGGCGACAATTGTTATTTTATCGGTTGCACGATCCCGCAATTTTTTTCCTCTCCCTCTGTCACTGAACTCGTATCCTAAATCAAAACTTTCCCGACAATTTTTTCGTGCACGCATAAAAGTCATTTTCACATCCTCACAAACGAACCAATTACGAAGTAAAAGGTGTCTACACACGTGCATCGCACGCGTATAAACGCGTCGAGCGAAATAACGGAAACATCACCTCGAACAAACTGGACTACATAATCGGAACACCGTGTTTATGCAATATGCGATTATGATCTCACGTGCAAGGTGTACGGCGTAAACGCACGTGAAAGATGTTTCATTCCACGCTCAATTGTGTACGGCATTTTTGGTGCGCTTCGCCAACTGACGATTTAACGAAGGAAAATTTTCGACACGAAAATAACTCAACATAAGTGTTGATATACTGATCCAGAAGTTGATCAGAATTTCGTTATATCCGTTACGAGTAAGAATCTAATCGATCTCAAGGATATATCATATTTCGAAGATGATCGTTATATTGGACCGAGTGTTGAAACAAAATGATATAATTAATCAAATTTCACACTAAAGTTCCAACAACTTTCAGATCCTGCTGCATATCGTTGCTACCGTTATCAAGTTCGAAGTTCGATTAGACATAAGTATTTATAATTAGACTTAAGATTCTCTCTTCGCAAGTACGGTTATAGGCAATGCATGTTGCTTCGATAGCGTTTCGTAGCATGCTTGCACGTACTAGTAGTGTTGCCCAAGTAATGATAGTCTATATATGGAATACATATAATCACCATATACACGGTCCATGCACCTTACCGCTTTCGCGTGTATACACGAATTACCCTCGCGTCGTGGAACTCCCCAACTGAGATCGACCACGTCGACAGAGATCGGATGCGAGTGAACCGTATACCGAGCGATACAGCTCGGCTTCAACCTGTATAATTTCCATTTCTATAGAATTATCTTATCGTCGAAACTTTGAAATAAGTGTCGAAATTTCAGGAACAGAGTACGATATGTAACTAGTAATTGACTGTTCACGCTCAAAGATCTCAAATTATTAAAAAGGACCTGGTATACAGTGGCGGATAAAAGAAAGTTTACGAAATAAGAAATATAAAAAGACACCGTAATTTGTGTGTGTGTACAAAATGGGTTTGTATTTAATGAGAGCAACGAATAAATATAATACGCGGTGAAAGACGTTTAGTATAAGGTTTATTAAAATTCACAGTGCACTAATTTTAAACTTTCCTTTGTCCGCCACTGTATTTAAATCGTTAAAATTAAAAACAAGAGTTTTTTGTTTCTGCAGCTTGGAGTTTCTTTTATTTTAAGAATCTCGGAATATTTGATTTCCAAAGATCTTTAATCCTTCAAAATTCTAAAATTACTGGAAGACTTTTAACTTACTAAACGGGATGCAAATGTGATTTATAGCACGATCGATATACGCCTTACTTGTCTTTAACAAGTGAACTTTTAATAGCGTCTTCGTTAAATGGTGAAACTTTAACCGTGTTTAAATGTGTTCCCTTGTAATTACATCTCAATAATAATAGACTAATCGAGAAACTTTGATCTCGAATAATAAATCTAGCCATCGGAATCGGCTGATTACGCTCCAACTATTCGCACGGCCACTTAAACTTTCTTCTTGGAACAAATTACTCGCCTAGTAAGTGGAAATATACGACGAATAGCACGCTACAACGTTTGATGAATTCACGATGGGCTCGCGCGAAATCGCTTCTTTCTTTTTTTTTTTTTTTTCCCTCCTCTTCGCCCGATGAATCGAACCAAGTAATCAAAGTTTAACGGAAGAACCTTGAATATTTCAAGACGCGTAACTCCTTTCCGTGAGAATCTATTCCTAGTCCCCTTAAATTACAGTATTTACGTTCGACGGCCGTCTATTAAAACGGCGGTACCTTTAAATATTAAATCTATTCACTCTGCGAACCGCTTCACATAAAATCGCGCCCGTTCAATCGCGCCCCGATTTCTTCGTCATGCGTAAAATTTTTGATTGAGCGTTTCACGATCTTCCGTTCACTTGAACTCGAATAACCAACCCGTGAAATCATTTGTTGCGAGTGAAAATCGTTCAATTTTATGCGATGTTTTAACCGCTCTCTGGATTCGATGCATTTGTGCAGAAATTGTATATAAACATACGTTGGTTAATACCATCGGCGAATATAACATCAACTATCGAATACGAAACTATAGCTTCGTGATAGAGAGAAATTAAAAATAATTTCATCTCGATTCCAAACTTAAAACGTAGGACGTTAAAAATTTTCGCGGGACAACTTGCGACAAGTTTCACGAAAGACTGGTGTCTTGGCTTGCCTTAGCTGCCAGCGTGAGATCAGAACAGAAAACTGAAGGAGAGTCTCGATAAGGTTACGCGAGTGTTCAAGTAGGCGATTTAGCGCGTTAAGATAACCACGACACGTGGTAACCAGTACAGAGAAGTCGTCAGCAACAATCGACGAGAGTTTCCAGCTACCTGTCGACGTTCGCGATCTCAGTTCTGCGTTTCCTCTCCCATCGATCGATCGCTCGAGCCCCTGTCTCCTACAATCGCGCCGCTTCACGTTTTCGTTTCTCCGTGTTACGTCTCGCTGTTTCCCCTAACCGTTTGAACCCTCCGTCAATTTCGCGTACAACCGTATCTCTCTCTCTTACTTTCCGTTTGTCTTTCTCGCGATGTCTCCATCCCCGTGGAAAGACGCTGAATCCTCCTTCCCTCACAAACTGCCCCGCCTCGCAAACAAACAAAGAGAATACGATACACGCGAGAAAAACGAGGAATAACGTGTAAGATAATCTCGCGTTCTCTCGTCAAATAGAATGACGAATATTTCTTTTCGCGATACGTTCATAGATATTCGCGTAGACGCGTTTTAATGACAATACGAACAGGGTTCTCGTATTCGTATCGACAGATAAACCGCATGTTTCGAACGTGCAACGTATCAAATAAATCAGAGAATTTAATCGATGCAAATCTATTTATTCGTATAAAAGAGGATGAGAGGCGCGTCAGATAGAAGGCTCCGCGTTATCCCGTCGCGATATCGGTTTGCATTCGCTCTCTTCCTCACGTATCCGGCGAAACTATGTTATTTTTAACGAAGGCATTGTCGCGTAAATGCTGTTAGTCTGTACGAACGTGTCACGTTGCATTGTTCGGACCCGATGCTTCGGCGTCCATTGTAATTCCCAGACGATCGTGTCGATCGAAAATACGATTCTCGCGGCGTTTTACGATCCGAAATTCGACCACGGAATTACTTACTTTTACGTTCTTCCACGCTCGTTCTCGCGTGTCGTATCGCACCACGATTATTTACAACTCTAATGAAAGCACTCGCGTGTGTGTGTGTGTCTGATGCCAGGACTTCACGCTGGATTTTTACTTCCGGCAATTCTGGACGGACCCGCGGCTGGCGTTCAAGAAACGAGCGGGCGTCGAGACGCTCAGCGTCGGCTCGGAGTTCATCAAGAACATTTGGGTACCCGACACGTTCTTCGTCAACGAGAAGCAGTCGTACTTTCACATCGCTACCACCAGCAACGAGTTCATTCGTATTCATCATTCGGGAAGCATTACACGTAGTATACGGTGAGTGGCAACGATTATTTCATTTTTAATTATAAAATAAGAATATTCTCATCTATAAGTTACTGTTATAGAAAAGAAGCAAGGATAAATATTTTATCCTTTGCAATTCTTTGGCGCCTGTACTGAAACGTTAATCCGTTCACGATTAATTGTACATTGTATCTTAGTAAGCTATCGATTAAATAAACGTTAGATGTATTTATTTTCGAGAAAACTAATCACAAGTTTTAGGTTGTTATGTATTGTTCATTTTTTCTTTGAAAAGACCTGATTCTACTATTAACAATTGAAGCCACATCGACCGACTCCATAAAACGAGAAATAGAAGAATGCAATAATTTTACAAATACTGTTCCTTAAGTGTATCTTAGAATTATTCGTGTCACCTGTTTGTAACGAAGGAAGGAAATTATTTGTTTCTTGAGAATTGAATATTAATCGCGTGCTTTTAACAAAAATTGGATCGGTTTGGCTTCTAAATGGGTCAATTAAGAGAATGCAATCTTTTTCACAGGCTGCAAAAGAATTCTGTCCTAAAAGAATTAACGACGTGAAAATTTATTTTGACATATAATCAAAAATTGGAAGAAAGTTCACCTTTACCTTTCTCAAAACGAAATTTTTGGTCTCAAAAACTTCACTCCAAAAGTATGTTGAAATTGCTATGTCGCATGTAAAATTCTCAGTGTGCAAAGGATCAAGTCTGATAAAAAGACAATTTCGATGTTAATACCAGTTTTAATTTGCAATTAAAATCGTTGAAAAGTATCCTCGACAAAGTATCCTTCAATTTCTCCAAGCACAAGACGCAGTAGTATTTCGTAGCACGACGTCGGCAAAAGTCGGCGAACCCCTAAACGAAGAAGACTTTCCGAGTAATGGAATATATTTTGCAGCGTGAGGAGGAGCGCGCGATAAAACTGCCACGTTCAGACGCGATTTTAACCCCGTTTCGATACCCCGTACCATTCAAGAACCGTCTAAACACTGGAGAAAGCAGTCGTACCAACGACGACAAATTTTCTTCCGAGGATCGGTCGTCATCGTTTCCATCCCCTTCTTCCTTCGACACTACGTCGTATTATCCCCCATATCCATTCCCCTCTAAAACAACGCCAAGCGTTCTGGTATTAACGGCGCTGCTATATTCACGCGATCCATGCATACCTAACTTTGCCGTGCGCACCCTTTCGTTGCTTTATATTACATTGCCTTCCGGATCTAGAAACTCAAGGCCGACTGAACGTAGGCGGAAAAGCGAAAAACACCAAGAGAAATTGATCGGAATGGATATCGATGTGTATATTTGGACATAGATTCTCTATGGTTGAACGAATATTATAACGATAACCGTTGCTTGAAATTGGCAATAGGTACGAGAGATTCGTACAAATTTCTTCTAGCGGATTTGAAGTTGGTCCTCTAGCAACGATATCGATGTATGAATTTTTAATGTTGAGCGAACGTTTGATCGTAATTTTCGTTTATCACGTTCCATAGATTGAAAGTAATGTTTGCGTTTGTTACAGTTTAACGATCACGGCATCGTGTCCAATGAATCTGCAATACTTTCCGATGGACCGGCAACTCTGCCATATCGAGATCGAGAGCTGTAAGTACGCACGTGCGCGTGTATAAATGCATACATAACTGAACCGAAGTGACGATCTCAGAAAAGTTCGACACCCTCGCCTCTGTCCACTGTCACACAGACACGCTACATACTTTACATGGAAACATACGATTCGAATTTATCATCGGAGCATTAACAGTGTCGATCTTGCGAACGGCAATCGACGTTACCTGTATATTTAAAATATCGTTCTGAATGCTTAATATCTGAATTTCGCTTGTTAATTTCCACTCGTTATATACTTCCATGAAAGTTAAGAACATTTTATCGCGATGAAGTTGAAGTTAAAAGACCTTTTGAATCGGATCAAGGGAGTCGATTGCCGTTGATTAAACGCGACTCAACTGTACATCGCTTTCAAACCCTTTTTCAGATAAGCTCAGAAAGACGCTTCTGTCGTGTACATTTGCGTCAAACGTAACAGGGAAAAGAACAGATTATGAAAAAAACGAAACCTAAGGGAACCTCGTATGTTCTACTTTTACACGCTCATACGAAATCTCGTTACCCGACACCTTACAGCCCACCCCCTTCAACGCGACCTCCCCCGCTCTCTATCTCTCTCTCTCTATCTCTATCTCTCTCTATCTCTCTTTCCTCCTCCCACCTTTTCCCCGAATCCATGATAATCTCTTCTCTTCCTTTTTCTACTCTGTCTTCTCCTCTCTAGCTATCTATCTATCTATCTGTCTGTCTGTCTGTCCATCACTCGCCACTTTACACGCTCACTAACACGAATCAGTCACACGATCCGCGGCATCGTCGTGGATCACTTTCATTCACTCGGTCCACTCACTCACTCGCTCACTCACCCGCTCTCGCTCACTCTTATTGGGTTTTCTATACCATTCACGATGACTGTTTTACCTACGTGACATCGTGAACTTGCCGAGGCAGACGCGTGCTTTCGTTTGAAAATTCCAATGATGGGCGAATCGAACAAAAGAAAAGAGAAAAGAAAAGGAAAAAGAAAAAAACAACGTAAAGAAACTTTACACCGAAGGGGATGATGTTTCAGAATTTAATAGTGGATCGAATCGCTCGACGGATATCCTCGAGAAAACTTTTATCCGAAAATTTGTCTTAACGCGTTCAACAGGGCACATAAGATCGAAGGGAGACCCTGGTGAAAATCAATTTTTCTATAACGCGTATCCATTTATCCAAGCATCGTTCGCGAGAAACTATAAAATTCCGATGATCGTACGTACGTTCACGTCTTGCACGTTGAATGCGTTACATAGGATTGCACGTAATTAACTGGCTTTTGTACGAATCAGGATCCTGGAATAGTTGCAAGGTTCGCCTATTTCGATCGTTTCGAGTCGAATCACGCGTGTGGCTCGGCAACGAGGCACAGTGTGCGAACAACAAGAGCACCTTGACGAGAAGCGTGTCCGCAATAGCCGAGACGGCCGTCTCGATCGGGTCGCTCGCTGTATACGCAATCAACCCTGACGTTGACTTCAGCACGAAAACGAGTCGACGACACACGGCTCGATTAGTCGTGCCGCTACGTTTAGGCTGCTAATAGTGTTACGAGAACGCATAGAGAACGAAAGGTCTCGCAAAGCGAGAAACAAGCTAACGCCCCTGGTAACACACCAGTGTACGGTGGCACGTACGGGAAAGCTAACCCAACCACCTTGCGTGGGTGTAGATGTGCGGCTGCGAATTCCTCTTTGTGTGTATGTATAAACGCGCGAATGGCCTGTGTGCGTGTGCGTATTATCACGAGCTCGCGCCGATTATCACTGCTGCAAATTGCACGCGATTATTGGGTGTGTGAAACCGAAAGAGGATGCCCGGATGCTCACCCTCTCTCTCTCTCTCTCTCTCTCTCTCTCTCTCTCTCTTCTCTATTCGATCGAAGGGTTTCTTTCAATCATTCTAATAGCGAGTCAATTCGAACGAACGAATTTTTCTCGTTCCACTTCGATCGAAGCATCGTATCTCGTTCGAGAGAGGGCTAGCTCGCGGTAAAAAACGATTAATTAACCTTCGAAAATCGGTGATCGTCGAAAAGCGGGCAAACCGCCGCCTCGTTAGAAATATTTATCGTAAACAAGTTATTAACTCGTTAACGATAATCGGCCCAGCAGTCTGATCATTTAGCAGCCATTAAATCATTGCCCCTGTATCAATAAGTTCGGTAATTGTACCGTATAATCCAGTAGCCAGCTATTCGCCTCGGTTCTCGATAACGATACAATATGTATTATCGATGGTCGGATAAGCAAATAAATGATAAAACGAACGCACCTGGTAACCAACCAGCTAAATTACAACGATCGTTCCGCGAAACGATTCTAGCCGAGGATTGTATAAGGGTTGAAACGAGGAGAAACAAAGAAAAAAAAAAAAAAAGAAACAAAAAGGAGTCGTGAAACGCATCCGGTGCCTTTGATTATACCAGAAGTCTAGCGGAGATTGGTAATCTATACGGGGACAATGGAAAAAGTTTCGGCCTAACTCGTTCCGGCTAAGAGATCTATATTAAAACTCAGTCGTTTGCAGGATACGACGAAAGGCCGCCGGAAGTCGGACGCTCGAGATATCAAAGTAACTTGACCAAGTTCGTTGATTAGTTTCGCGGAGTAGAAAGCCGGATCGTGCTGTCGTCCTTAATTGCTCCAGCTTCGTCCCCGGCGAAATTATTACTGTCGTTAGAAGTATTTCTGTTCCGATCTGTCGCGGCCCATGCGCCATTCCCACCTACCGCCCATTCCACTTCCTCACGAAATGGTAATTAATAACGATTAATATCAAGGCTGATACTACTTACGTAAATGGACGAAGCATCAATCGTCGATCCCAGCCAGCTCGAAACATTCGGCAAACATTCCACTTCCTGGAAAACGATATAAAAGCGCGCTCTTAGTAATACCGTAATGGAGGAAATGCGTGCAAACGCAACGCGAATAGATTCCAATCTAACTATAAACGACGAGTAATTACAGAAAATTGTTCGATGACTTTCAACGCTACTCGTTTCCAGAATATTTCCATCGGTCGCTAATGTTCTCGCGTAATTTATTTTAATTAATACAACTTTATTCGTCCGACCAAATCCACGTTTTAATTCGGTCTAATTAAAACAATGCTCGCTTAATTATCGATCGAAATGTACTCTCCGTTACCCCGAAAATTCAGGATCGTCGTTATTCGTATTTAACGAGTTACGTAATATTTTCACCGTAACTATTTTGATTCGTGGAAAATAATGAATCCATTGTAGCCCTACGCTGAATGGACACGGAGGAAGGATATTAATTAAATTTTTTCAAACGCGATTCATTGGCATCGTTATTTTTAATCCCGTTATCGGTCGATGTAACACGCCCACTCGTTATTGTCGCGATTTATCGAGCCGGCATAGGTCATCAACGACAAACTTGGTCAAGCCCGAGAATTCATTTGCGAGCCCGAGTGAAAAAATAAACGACGGCCTTTGTTATCGAACCAGTTTGTGATGTTTGGCCTGCTACGTGGCGCATTAACGTTATTGTACTACCGCGTTTTCCAATATAATCGCGTTTCGGCGTTACACGATGTTGCCATCGTCGACGAAAGCGGACGTGCAATTTGCAGTAACTCCGAACGACAGGTAGTGAGCTCGATCACGCAGAAGTACGGTCAACCGTTGATCCACCGTTGGTGGATATCGAGCTGACCGACGTTTACGCAGCAAGGGCAGACGCATTTCGTGGTGGTTTGTAGACGTAAAAAAAGAAAAAAAAAAAGGTAAAGAGTAAAAAGTACATATCGAAAAGAACAAAAGAAAAAGTTGAAAATGTAAAGAGATTATCCTCGTCGAGAATAATTCGAAGACGAGTACGAGTTTCCGCATCTTCGATCGCAATCTGCGTGACATAATCGTACATAACCGTAAAACGTATTTACGAGCATCCTCCGAAGGGTCTCCACTGTACCAATTTACCACGATTGTGAACTATCACGTCGGTCTTAGCAAACTTTAGTGTAATTTCTCCGCAACCGTATACAGCGAATGTCTCGCTACCGCGTCGAGTTTCTGCTCGATCGGGAATACGCGCAGAGAATATCGACTCAGAACGGAGGTATTATAAAGATATCGATGTAAATAATCTAAAACAAAAAAAAAAGATGCGAAAAAGTAAATAGAAAAAAAAACAAGGAAAAATTTACGACATGATATCAAACGACGGAGAAATCGCACAAAAATTGAGAAAACCATAGAGCACACGCACAGCTGTATATATCAGACAATTTTTCGAACAAAACGATCAAAACATATTATAACTTTGGCTCCGACGACGAAATGTCTTTACGAACGTGTGCTACATGAATACACTAAAAGTCACCACTTTGCCACTGTCACAAAACCACCACCACCACTTGACCATCACTATCACAAAACCAAGCCCCCGGCCCCCTCTAAAAAGCCTCCGACATATAGCACTGAGCCTCGTGTCCGGGGACGTAGTAAAGGGCCGACGACGGCCAGCCCCGAAGGAGGCTAAACACAGAAAACGACGTGTCGACTACGGTGCGACCGAATTAAAACGCATTGTGCATCTAGCCCAGCGCATGTAAGAACGAAACGACTGCAGCATTTTAGCCACGACGTGACGTGCCGTGGCCCCGTTCTCGGTATGCCTACATATTCATTTTTTCGAATATCTAGTTATGATATATCGACCTTGGAAAACCGATTTTCTCTTATTTTGTTAATATTCCAAAAACTGGTACCCAATTCCCCCGGCCACTTTTGCGTATGCTATTATATTAATCATACTTATAGTAACCGTAGTTTGATGATACTCCGTCCTAGATGAAAGTCGGCATGCCTTTGGCACGAAAATATTTTGTTCCGCTCTCTTAACCCAGGACCGAATTTTCGACTGCGCAACTTTAGTCGGCATCGAGTTTTTGCTTCCAGTTATTTATACTTGTGCGTGCCTTTAACGATCCGTTGAATGTACCGCTTTGGGTATCGTCGGTAATCTATTATACCATGTATTCACCAGAGAACGACCGGTTCTCGTTGCTTAAGCGAAGCATTTAGAATTTAAATATTTTTTTCCACGAGATCGTAGTAAAACGACTATCTCCCTGAAATTGAATTGAATATCGTTATAACGTATCTTGATCTATCTGTTATTAATTCTACGAATTATCCGCAATGAAATATAAAACTTGTGCAAAGTTCCTGAAAAAGTTCAGACAGATAAAAATTCGATTTCAATCTTTTACTTTGAACGATACATTTCGCGAGTATGCTATCGCGATTTGAATAATTCGCTCGTCTCGTTCGTTTCAAAAGAAATAGTTGCCGCGGCGGGTACGGGCGATCGTTAAAGTAAAAAAATTGATCGACTGAATTCGATCCAGGCTAAATGGGATCCGATAATAGCATACTTTGCGAACGCGAATATTGCAAACGACCATTCCAACGGGAGTAAAAAGAAGTTAAATTCCGTGTTCAGAATTCGTGTCACTGGTAAAGCACAAAGCATGCGGCATCGGGCATGACGTACAAAATTACGTGGCACGAAGCATGCGATTGTATATGCTGATGCATGTATACGTGTGTGTGTGTGTGCGTGCGTGCGTGTATATATTTTGTGTGTGTATATGTGCGAAGGGAGCGCGCCTATCCGCCAAGTCCACCCACGTATTTTCCAAATCCCGCACAACCACCGCATGCCGAGGCACGAAACTTTTTTTCTTCGCTTCTCCATATCTACTTTATACACTTTCCACTTATCGTCTTATATAACCTAAACTTGGTACCACCACTACGATCCTATACGGTTCTCTTTGCTAATGTTGCCGCAACCCTCCTTTTCTTACGGTATTTCGCCAGTCACTCTGACCTCTCCTTCTTCCCCTCCGCACCCCTTCAACCCAGTAATGCTTAACGTTGCCCCAATCCAGGAAAATTTTTTTTTTTTTTTTTTTTAGATAAGAAAAAGAAAAAAAAGATGTAACCTGTCCATTTGTAATCGGTTTAGGCGTATTGCTACATTTATAATATATACGCTATATTGCTATATGCGGCGAACATCGGCGAACAGAATATTCTTTTACCGTTTATGAAAAACATTTTTTGCAAACATCAGATACGGATGGACATAGAGAGTATATTTTATACCGATTAATGTTTCGTTAAAATGTAGAGAAATAATGTAAACGTTTTACGTTTTATAAAATACGATATATTTTGTAGTATATGATGTATATTTTACGCTTTTTATCGGACGCGTTGACGGGTACGTGAAATATGAGAAAATTAAAGCAAAAGTGTGGAGGAGAAATGTTTCAAAAAATAAAAACGACGAAGGGGAATTTCGTTTTCAAAAACGAACCGAGAAAACGAGATGAAAAGACGACGTGAATAAGAGAAAGCAGTAAATCGTTTTAACCAGGTAGAGGAAACAGGGGGGAGAAGGAAGACACGAAGAAAAGATCGATAGTTTAAAATTAGCGAAACTCTTGCGACAATTAAATTACACGGTTTCTTGCTGAAGGCAGCCCGTTGAATGTTAACGAGGCTAGCTCGTGCATCGGGAAACATCGGAATCAGGCTGGCAATCGACACACGCCAGAGTCGCGAACATTGTACAGATAAATCTGCCGAGCGGCAAAGCATTCGCCAGGCGGAATTACAGAGAGGCATTTACCGGCCGAAAATGAGCAAACGGAACGGAGAACGGCGATAGTATTTCCGTGTTCCAAAAACAAAAGCAGTTAATCTCGAATACTCGGTCGTAGATCGCTTAATCCACGTTTCGCCGATGTTCGCGCAATGTGGCCGACGCCGCGATGGAATGCCACTTTGGTGCCTGGAATGCGGTGTAACGATCGTAATCACCTAAGATTCAGTTACGGAGGAATGTTTCTCGGGCCGGTATGTGCACGCTCGAGGCCGCGCCGAGGAATTAGAGGAACATAAATAGGTGCGAATTCCGATCGATCGCGGAAAATTCGCCGTCGATCGCGAACGGATACGTTTTATGTCAGCGTGATTAAAACGCACAATCTGTCCCCGCGTTCGATAAATTCTTCCAACGTAGACATTCGTCTATAGTTCGGTTATTATTTTCGAGAGATACAACTCGTTCCTCGTGGCCTCGATAGCTCGTACCATACTCGAAAGGATTTTTGCGAGAAAGATTATGGACGTATGGAAAGTAAATCGCCGGAACGATAGCATCGACGGATAAACGCAAGAGTTTACGAGAACTCGACGACGATTAAAAAGCGGATGATGCTGCATACGGAGGACTTTTTCTACGTCCATAAGAGACGATTATAAACGCTGCACACGCGCAACGGTTCAAAGTATTGTCGTTTTCGACCGCGTCTGATAATCGGCCGAATTGACTCAGTCACTCCGGCCGACGATTATTTCAACGCCTAGCTCGATTATGCCAACGATTTTTGCAGCGCAGAAACGCACCTTAAGCCGATCTATACCTACGTAGAATAGAATAGAACGGGAGAGATAAAATTGTACAAAAGCGTTGGATAATGGATAATGTAAATATAGCGATAGACGCCGTGTAGAAGCGGTTTAGGGTGCTAGATACAATGTTTTGCTTCTATCTACGTCCTTACCCTCTATGACCCAACCTGCCCAGTTTAACCTCGTGACACCTCTGTTCTCCTGAAAAGTCCTCTTAATACCTACCACACAAAACTTGAGTGTCTAATTATTGTATGTTAGAGCGAAGATATTTGTGTTCTTGTTCTCCCGGCAGTTGGATACACAATGCGCGATATTCGGTACAAATGGAACGCCGGCCTACAGTCGGTCGGCATCTCGAACGAGGTGGAACTACCGCAGTTTCGCGTGCTCGGTCACAGGCAACGACATTCAACCATACACCTATCTACAGGTAGATATCCCCCTCTTATTAGTTCTTCCTTCTGAACTTCGTCCAAAAGGCTCGCGCAGATGATTAAATAATTATTGACTTATTGTAACATAATTGTCACACGCGTGTACACGCCGTTATATACAGTACGATATGTGTGAAGCGTTGTTTTCTTTCCTTTTTATAATTCTCAGTTTTCTTGTACATGTATATATTTTGACATTTTCTTTTCTTTGTTTTTAATGTATATTTCTTTTCTTTTCTTTTCCTGTTTATTGACTCGCACCGATATGCACCGATCACCGTTTCGCCTTCTATCGCGAACACAATCGATCGTCGTTCCGATCAAGGAAGAGCTTACCCGTTAGGACGAAACCGTCCCCGGGGCTAACTCACTCGACCAACCGACCGATCGACTAATCAATCGACTTCATCGATCTTTAAATCCACGGAACAAAGGACGAAGACGAACTCTCCCAGTTCATACGAATCCATCGTTTCCGACTTAATCCTCTATCACGGGTCGGAAGTGGACGACGTACTTATTTCACTTACGATCGATCGTACAATCTTATCGTCAGTTTTTCTATGGTAACTATACCGTATGGTAACTATCTCGATACCGTGATTCGAAAGAAGAAAATAATACCGAGTCAACTTCCGACGAATCATCCACAACATCAAATCAAACCGACACGACGGGCTCTCAGCAAAATCCAAAGAAAAAAAGAACCGTACGACATTACTGTCGTCTTTTTTTCTCGATCGCCTCCGTCGATCGAAAAGATCGCACGAATCAACTACGAGACCACCACACCAATGAAAATGAACAAACAAACGAACAGCTAATAAATTCCGCTTGCACGTCCTCCTGCGCTCGTGTTCGATCTTTATTGTCCCCCCGTTAAATGATTCTCTCGTGAGAAAGGCAAAGAATAAGAACGAATGGATGGGACAGATAGATAGAGGAAAGAACGGAGAATAGAACAAAGAGAAAAGAATGGAACGAATAAAGCGAAACACGCACAGATTGAAAGAGAAACAAATAGAGAAAAATTAAACGTTAATCAAACACGTGTGTGTAATAAGAAAGAGAGGGAAATAAAGAGAGCGGACTTGTTGGGGTTTTGACGGGGGTGCGAGGTAAGTGGAGGCCCCCTCGGAGCTGAAACGCGTTTGAGGGCTTCCGCGAAGGTACGTACCAACCGCGGGGGGTCTCTCTATTTTTTCAGTCGGATACACGATGAGGGACATCCGGTACAAGTGGAACGAGGGCCCGAACAGCGTCGGTGTCAGCAACGAGGTCTCCCTGCCTCAGTTCAAGGTCCTTGGTCATCGTCAACGTGCCATGGAGATTAGTCTAACTACCGGTAACGTATGAATAGAACCCCACCCCCACCAACAACCAAAAAAAAAAAAAATTAATAATTCAACCCTCGCTTTTAACGGTATGGGTAAGGTGGAGAGACACGTTTGCGCTATCCGATGTCCGCAACCACGATGTCGCTCGCAGCAACGTTACTCTACGTTGATCAATCGTCGATCGATCGATCGATATCTCTCTCTTTCTCGCGATCTGCGGCCCTCTATGCGGATACACCACGTTGCTGGATGTGAAATCCTTAGACTCGTTTCGTCGTTGCTTTTCATTGTCGTTGCGATTCCTAGAGATTTTACGTATTTCACGTATAGTGATTTCTACTGTTGCAAATAGTTCCTAGAGATTTTGATCGCGTATTCTTAACGATTCCAAACGGTCTCGATTATTTCTAACGATCCCCGACGATTTATTCCTAACGATTGCTAGTGAATGTTAGTAAATTATATTATTCCTCGTAATGCCTAGCGATTTCGATTATTTCCGGTAAATTTCCAGTGATTTCAATTATTCCTAATAATTGCCAGTTTTCGAACGTACGCTTCGATCGTTACATTTGCATCACATAGAGAAGTATAGAAAGTTTCTGATACGCTGTGATGTAACAATCACATGTTGAAAGTATCAACGAGAAGATACCTTGATAAAGTTTTTTACGTCAGTAACGATCTTCCGATGAGTCTGATGTCGAAACTATGCTTCTTCATTAAGGCTCGAGTTAATATCCTTTGGTCGGAAGACAAGCGGTGTAATCGTCGTTCGCGTCGCTACCGACGCATCACGCGAGTAATCTCACCGCAAGACACGCCATCGTTACTCTCTTCCGCGCAGCATACCTTCTTTGAAGTTCCATCTGCTCGGAGCTAACGACTGAGCTCATAACCGTGGGATCCGAGCAGCAATCAGACCTTCCGAGCAAATCCCATTTTCCTCCCGTGAACGTCGTTGATTCTTCTTGCGATTCGTAACGGAGAAGACGTAAAGCGAGAAGGGCTATAAACCGACGGGAATTCGCTGGGCGAAAAGAAGCAGCGAGGCAACAACTCGATTTTCTATCCACGCCGATTCCTCGTTCCGTCTTTTCCGCCTCGCTGCCGACCCCGTATAAACCTCTTTTCCTCGAGCACACGCGACATCCTCTTGTATTCTCGAGCACACGCAACAGATCTATCAACGCCGCGAAAACTTTGCTTAGCATCTTGCGACGCGTATCTGTCTGACGTAACGAAGGGGAACGACGAGATGGAGAGAAAAAGAAGAGAAAGAAAGACAAGAGGGAAGAGTGAAGAACGTTTCTCCTTGCCTTTCGTAGTCGATAAGCATCGTAAAGAAGGCAAAGAGGAAAACGAAAAGAGAAAGAGAGAGATATCGATTCTAGAGAAGGGAAGTATAAAAATGAAAAGGGGCCAAAGTGAAAGAGAGACATGAAAAAAGTAACGACAACTAAAGAATAGAAAGAGACATTTCATGGCGCCTCTCCGTCCCCCTATCCTAACTGTCGATCTTTTCATCGTAGGAAATTATTCGCGGCTGGCCTGCGAGATCCAGTTCGTACGGTCGATGGGCTACTACCTGATTCAAATCTACATTCCTTCGGGCTTGATCGTCATTATCTCGTGGGTGAGCTTTTGGCTGAACCGTAATGCGACCCCCGCTCGGGTGGCCCTCGGAGTAACCACTGTGCTCACCATGACCACCCTTATGTCATCGACGAACGCGGCGTTACCGAAAATCTCCTATGTCAAGTCCATCGACGTTTACCTAGGAACGTGTTTCGTTATGGTGTTTGCCTCGTTGCTCGGTGAGTACTCTTACGTGCTCCTCTGTAATACGTATGTACAAATATTGTTCGTTCTATATCGTTTATCTTAATCTTCGTATCTGGGAAATTTTATACCGCGTCACGATTTCTCCGTAACAAAGGGAAATTCTCTAGCGTACAAGTTCTCTTAGTAGTTGTATATATATATTATATGTATCTTGTTTTATTGTTTGCGTGGGATTTTTGTCTTTGCAGAATACGCGACGGTGGGTTATATGGCAAAGAGGATTCAAATGAGAAAGAATCGGTTCCAAAAAATCGCAGAAAGTATGAAGACAGCGAGGGAGAATCCAGGACCACCTGGAGTACCTGGTGATCACGGAGATCACGCGCCTAAGCAAACTGTGAGTGTAACATCGACCAATCTGTCGCGCCCCGTTCATCTTTCTTTCCGATTAGAATGTTTCTGTTGCCGTCGACATTCCATACGCGTTATGCCTTTAGCCATGTAAATAGTTCGATCGAATTGATCGAATTGAAAAAAAAGAAGCAATTTCCAGCTGCGCAGTAGAATAGCGTTATTATTACTAGCAATCACGTTAGTGCTGCCACGTTACTTTTGCTAGTCCAGCATTGCCTTTTTATCGTTCTATACCATCAATTATTTTCGCTATTTTTTCGCAAGTTTCAAGTTTTAACGCCGTGACACGACACTTTCGACCACGAGGATCAACCGTATAGTTTGTTCACGATAACCAGAGGTTCGATCCTCGCCGCACACCAACATGAAAAACAGAGGGACGAAAAAACGAGATATTTTTTTTTGTCGTTCGAAAAACGAGTGAGCCGCGAAAGGTCAAAAGCTAAAAGGTTCTGTGAAAAGAATTCCCATTCGGTCGTGTTACGCCGGTCGGTGGTGGCGGTTCGTGTTCGGACATGCGATGCACTATAAATTTTCTTTTAATCTCGGGGATTGTGAAACGAGAACGAAAAATATTAAAGGGAACGCGGGAGGAGGGGAAGGCCAGGGGAAAAACGACAGACAGAAAGAAGACTGGAAAGAAGGCGGTGCCGTCGGATGGATTGTATTGCGGTATCGCGCGTAAAATGTCGCCAGGATAAGGCAGTTTAATTAATTTTGAACTGGATTAATTACTCGCTCTTTGACACGCCGTGCGGGCCGCACCGCGCGCGATATAAACAAGAACGCTACGTGTCGTACGGCTCATTTCATCGGTCGGTTTTGCAGCTTCGGAAAAGAGAAAAAAATAGCACGCGGCAAAGAGAAAAGGAGCGAGGGGCGTTAATGAAAATGACACATAGATAAAAGCACAACGACGTTGCCCCGATGTCTTTCTCTCTGTTTTCTACTTTCAAACGTGATTAAACGCGGACACGAAGCTTGCATTAACGCGGAAACCGCTTCGTACATCCGCTAGAATTCCATTGCACTTCGAGCCACAGATTGAACGCAAATGAACGGTGGGAAGTAAAGAAATCGCGTAGATCCTAAAGTCAGGTGAGTCGTTTGATAGATTTGCGATGTACAGTGACTCGTGAAAGTATATCAATACTTGCCATGGAAAACTTTTGCGTATATGTAGACTGTATGTGTTATGTGAACGCTATATAATATATGTATATCGTATATAAAACATCTTAAAATTTAGCTGTATAATAAGACTCGACTGTCATGATTATACTATCAAAATGTGAAACCGATCTGAAAATATACGTAAGAATTACAAGATATTTACTGAAACAAAAATTAATCCACTACGTGAATAGCCATTTTAAACGTATATTAAGTGTTAAACATGGTCCGATTGGACATTACGATTTATTAATATAGTGGACAATTTAAATACTGTTTAAATACTTCTATAATCTCTGCGAAAACATATACTATATATTTGCAAATATATATGTGCAAATGTGTAACTGTACTGAATACATAGTTGTATCGAATATTTTCCAATTTCTATATATATTTTCAAATTTGTTTCAAACATTACCAATATAATCATGGTAGTCGGGTCTCGTTACAATGCTAATGAAATCTAAGAATGTTTCATATTATGAATACACGTAATGTATTCACAAAAGATTTCTACAAGTATGCAAATACTTTTATCAGTCACTGTAGGATGTGAAATTACGGGAGAAAAAGATTAAAATATAGTAGAACTCGCGTTTGTCCATCCTCGATGTCGCATGCCAATCTACCAAAGTAAGGGGTTCTCCTCGAAAAAGGACACCCCACGCCGAACTGCCGTGTCTCTTGTAAGTGGTCCCGTGTTGTCCAGGAGGTGCGGTTCAAGGTGCACGACCCGAAGGCACACAGCAAAGGTGGAACGCTCGAAAATACCATAAACGGACGAGCCGATGAGGAGGTAGCGCCGGCGCCGCAACATCTTATTCATCCTGGCAAGGATATCAGCAAGCTCTACGGTACGACCAAATATAATCTATCTCTCAAATTATCGGCTTATATCGAGATTTTCCTTTTTGTACTCCTTTTACGAGACATTAAAAAGGCATTAAAAAGAAGTGAAGTTAAAATATCTGATTCCCTAGGTTACCTACTCTTAAATTTTTAAGCTGAATTGACAGCAATAATCGATAAGTATAGAAAATCCTTAAAACCAAATTTGAACAATTGCATAGCGAATTACATAGAAGAATGTTTCATAGTTGTAAACTAACTCTATTCAAGCTTTTTCCCACCCACAGTCAATGGTAAAATTATTCTCCGACAAGTAGTAAGACACCAATGTATTAATAGAAAAATATATTTACATCTGAACAACACGATAATCGCTTTCTTTAAGAAAAAAGAATACATAATATGAACATACATGTATACGATTTGTCCGTTAAAACAAGTTAACGCATAGATGAATTTTTCTTGTCAGGTATGACGCCATCGGATATCGATAAATATTCCCGCATCGTGTTTCCTGTATGTTTCGTCTGTTTCAACCTGATGTACTGGATCATCTACCTGCACATCAGCGACGTCGTGGCGGACGATCTGGTGCTTCTCGAAGAGGCGAAATAAACGAAGAGAAGGCGACGATCGCGCGTGTACGATGGACGAAACGTGCGGTCAAAGACAGATACGAAAGTATTGGGAACAGGGGGTAAAGTCGATTCGCAGCAGGAACTACGAAATAGGTCTAAAAATATTGAAAAAAAAATCAATGTCCCGCCAGGACTAAAAGTCCTAAGAGTGCGACGGACTAAAAATAACGTTGTGATTACTACGATACGAGGGGAGATAGATAAACTGTACAAGCTAGATCGACATTGGCATCCTGGATCGACGAATAGAACTAGAAAAAGAAGAACGAAGAAGTTCGAAGCGAGAACCACTAAGGAAACGTATAGAGATCGAGGTTAGCGATTGTTAATGGCTAACTTGACCGCGAACACCGTTTCGATGTGAAATGCAAAGTGTCCAGACCAAAGACGTCGACGAAGAGGTAACAAACGAGCCGGGCGCCTCTGTGCTTCGATCGAGTAAGAGATAGAGACAGCCGCTGGTCAGACCGGTCGGACGACTAAAACGCGTTGTGACTACTTCGTGACATTCCAATCGTAACGCGCTGATCGTAAATCTCCCTGCGCCTGCGACGTGATCTTCGATTTTACGCGACCCATCGCTGACTCTCGTTCCCACGTTTAATCGCGACGACGACGACGACGCGAGCGTATATTATCCACGATACGCGAAAGATTGAAAGTGGAAAACTTGCGATCGCTTGCAGAGAACGAAAACCAAAAAAAAAAAAAAATGCGAACGAAATAGAAAAACAGAGAACAGTAAAAAAAACAAATTCAAAAACTAAAACTGCGAATTCACGAGCGTGCATACCTTAAACATTGCCAGTCTAGGTACCTAGGTCTTTAAAAAAGAAGAAGAGAATACCTTCGATATAAACACTTGTCAATTTAGCCACCATTATATACATACATATATACATACATATAAATAAATATATATATATACATAGTAAAAAAAAAATTAACTAAACGTAAGGGAGAACACAAAATAAAAGCCCGTCAGTTCGAGACCGACGAATGGAGACGAGGCCGATGGAAAACGAGAAATTCTAAGAACGAGTCGATCGAGAATTCAACGATCGTCGTTCGAATGGCGCTCGAGTGTACATGTGATTGAGCAGAACGACGAAGAATCGCGTGAATCTGCGTGTACGAGACCGCGTGACTGTGTGTGTGCGCGCGCGCCACTGTCCTACGTGTACAAGTGCGTGCCTTCGTGTGTGTCTGCGTGCGTGCCTATACATGTGTGTATATGTACGTACGTGCGTATGTGCGAGCGTGCGTGTGTGCGTGCGTGCGTACCTGCGTGCGTGCGTGCGTACCTGCGTGCGTGCATGTGTGTTACTCAACGAGCGCCAGTGCACGTGCACGAAAGAATAAAGAGTCGGGGAGAAAAGGTTTTTGTTTCGAAGGAAGACAAAAAACGGTTCACTACCGGAGACTGGTGCGACTTAATCCGTTAAGTAAGTACGTTTTAAGTATCTACGTATGTAAGGAGACATACGTGTGCATGTGCCGCGTAAATGCGTTACGTACGTACGCGCATGCACATTAGGTAATTACGTGCAGACACACGTACACGACTATCCGCGCGTCGACAACACACGAGGTAACGGATCCTCGAGAAGCGTCCTCGCGATGAAATACGATCGATCCTTCGTCTGTATCGAGCCAGAAGAAAGATCGATCGCGACGAATCGCAAAGCATCCCGATGGACGCGGCCGGATCGACGAGCGGAGCGAGCAACAATTTCAACGCGAGTCGCATCATTTCGAGGTAGAGCTGTTTTCTCGAATGTCTTTTTTATTGCCACGAACGTTATGTGTGTCCGTTTCATTTTATACCACTTTTTTACCATTTATAGAAATCGTCGGACGAAGCGACTTTTATATTTCCGTCACTTCTATGATCGCGATCCTCCCTCGGAATCGTGTAACTTCCGTGGAATCGTCGCGGCGCGCAACCCTGTACGTGTTCGTGTACGTGGCTCAACGGGGAGTAACTTTTTAGCTCGTACTACTACGTAGCCGCGAAAAAAACTGTTATACGTAGAGATCTACTCCCAGAACGTACGATTAGGTCGGACGTAAGAGTTATTCCAATTTTTCGCGAAATTGCAAAACACGAGGTTGGGAGGGGCCAGCCAAGGAGTAGTCCGCAAATTGAACGCGAGCCGCTCCAGGCTGCGGAGTAAGCTTTTTTCCTCCCGTCGTTTTAGCATTGAAACAGAACACGAAAAGAGAAAAGAGAAGCGCACCGCGATCAAACGAAATCAAACAGCTTTTTTCTGTTTAGTGGCACGCAGGCGTAGAGAAACGCTTTCGCGAAAACGATTTAAAATACGTCCTCGCTGAAGAATGCGGTAGAGAGGACAGAAGGGAAGAGAAGCGAGAGGGCGACGCGAGAATCTCGAGGAAACAGAAAAGAGAGAAGAGTAAAAAAGATCTCCCTTGAATCGTCCTTCTTTTAATGGTTCTTCTTAGTCGCGCGTCACTCTGCAACGAGTTATTCCCAACCGTAACCGTAAACGCAACGTAAACGCTCTTGTTTCCTATTCGAAATACTTGTGACGTCCTATCGAGCAAAACGACAAACGAAATTGTAAGCGAAGAACGGTGTCGCGATGGTTCGTGCGACACCGTGCATAAAGCACATCCGAGAAAACGAGCAGCGATCGCATTTATCCTCGCGCGTGGATTAGTTTTACCGTCGAACACATGTACACCGCGGCGCGGTCCTTCCGTGGAGAGGCCCTTGGTCTTCCCCGGTAGCTGTTCCGTCGGTACGTTTTTACTGAGTTAATTAACGCCAATTGTATGCCGTTCTACTTCCGTCTTTTGGATACTCCATGCTGTATGCTAGCATTTTTCCATCAACCATCTCTCCTACTCACTGTGTGCGACCGCGCGCGTTCACGGACACGGACCTTACCACATCCACGAATGCCAGAGTCGCACACACGAACGAGAATCATCTTGATTCCCCAAGTGCATATACGCATACGTACGTACGTACATGTAACACAATTCTGCTTTCCTGTCTCTCCTTTTCATTTCATCCCTCGTCCCTCTTTCTCTCTGTCTCTTCTGTCTCTTCCAACGTGGTTTGCTGGCTGCAGACTGGGTCGTGGAAGCTTGCCATTCAGGATATCGACCAGCTGACACGCCCAACCCACCCACCACCCTCTATTCTTCTCTCTCCTTCTCACACTGTCCATGCCTGTCTCTCTTTCGCTCAAATTCTTTCCCTGTCTTTCGCGTCTGTCTCTCGATCTCTCCGTTTCCTTCTTTTTCCCGAGCGCTCTCCGCCGCTCTTCTCTACTATCGCCAAACAGTCCGTTTGCCAGACGCTCTTGCTCATTGTGCATTTAATAAGGAGCTTCTTGCCTTGGTACTCTACGAGAATTCTTTATAAAAGTAGGTAATCTTGCTCGAGGATCTCCTTGGTCGCCATCCCCCTCGAATATACGGAAGAAGTGGCCGAGGGAAGTTCGTGTTTGGCCGTCCCGTTCCACCACCCTCCAAAAACCCGTGCAACTTACGAGAGAACGAATGCCCCTTGATTAACCTCGCCAACATCGTCGTTGTTATCGGCGCGTTGCATCACGCGTTTGCTTGTTATTACGTCGAACGATCGAACGATACACCGTTGAAGGGGCGACGCTCTTTCGATCTGCGTCGATCGGGCGAGAAAACGATAGTCGAAACGGTAATACGCACCTAAGGCAGACGAAGGCAAAAGGGTCAATCGATTCTGGCAGCGAGGTGGGACGGGACGTAAATTAACATTCTTAACCCTCGTTCGTCTCTTCGTTCTGCACGTATTATGATGATAATTGTAAGTAATATCGACGATACTTCCACGTCCGCCCCAACGGAAGCATTATTACGCAATTTATATATAATTGTACATCTGTTATCTACTTGGAGTCTCTATTATAGCGAAAAAGAAAGGGAAAAGGAACTAGCGTTTTATCGTTGTGATATATTCTACAATGTCTATATGCATTTATTCATACGTATATCACGTATGCATTCATGCATACCCACGTGTTTGTACGTATGTACGTTATATACGTGTGCCTATTGTTTACGTTGAATCTATGAAGCCGTGTGTGCGCGTGTACACGAGGAACTGGCACGTCCACGAAGGTGACGAGGGTAAGGAGCTCTTCCGTAGCGAGCGAACTATAATAGGTAGTTAGACTAAGCTACAAGCGAATTATACCGATAGAACGAAGGAAAGGACCTTTCTCGATAATCGTTTCGTTTTTCTTATCTTTTTCTCCATTTTATTTCTGCCGCCATAAACTACAAATTAGATAATAATCCGAGTGTACGAACGGAACACCGAGGAAACGAAACTGTAATTAATACAGAAGAGTCGGGAGACCGATTCGGTGAATCACGACAAATCGCAATCGTGTACACTCGAACATTTCCTGTCCATTTCTGCGCGAAATGATTACGTGTGCGTGTATATATATATATACATATATATATATATAAGCTTATTCGATACGTTTCGGCGGAAAGTAAACGCGCGTGAAGGCGGAAACGCGATAGATACGTTCCAAGCGGAAAAAGGTAGAGAAATCTCATATAGGATGTAACTCATACCCCGTACGTATATATTCAAACACTTAGACACACGCACACACATCTACCTACACAAACATATATAAATATATATAATCTATATTTTCGAAAGTTCATTCGAGGAATGTTTCTCTCACAGTCTAGATCTCGAGCACCCTCGAAACACCAGGTTACGCCGAAAACACGATTGGATAACGATTGGCAAGCGAACAAACGTCGACTCGCGACAAAGTATCGAAACGATAACGCTTGGAACTTTCTTAACGTTTCTCTTCCCCGACGGCGCCACGCGTGAAAAAACAGAGAAAAAAAAGTTAAAAAAAGGAAAAATAAATTCTTAATCCGCGACATAACGTCATCACGAACAAGCTGACGCACGTGTTAAAACGTGCCTTGAAAATCGCGCGCCAGTTCCTCCGAACCGACCACGGTCAATTATTATTATTACTATGATTATTATTGCTATTATTATTATTATTATTATTATTATTATTATTATTATTATTATTATTATTATTATTATTATTATTATTATTGTTATTATTGTTATTATTATTATTATTATTATCATCATCATCATCATCATCATCATCATCATCATCATCATCATCATCATTATTATTATTATTATTGATACTATTATACTAATATATATATTATATACATAAACGTTTTAAGGATGAAAAATAAGAAATTTACGACGATCTCTGTCCTCTGGCAGGATAAAAGACAAAAGAACAAAAAGAAGAAAATGAAGAAAAGAAAATGAATAAGAGAAAAAGGTGAAGACTCGCGTTACCGACGTTCACCTACGTATATATATATAGATATAAATATTACCACGTAATTATATTACCGAAATGAAACGATATCGTTTAATTACCGGTGAGCACCATCGACGCGCGCGCAGGCATCTCGGCATTTAAACGAGACGAAACAAAAGAAAAAGAAAGGAGGAAACCAAAACATTAAAAGAAAAAAAAAGAGAAAAATAATGAAAATAGGGAGAAAGAGAAGAAACCTATTAATACTATACAAATCGATCATCTTGTAAATACGAGTTTTATACAGAGCGATTGTATTCGTTAAAGAAAAAAAAAACAAAGAGTACCTACTGCGAAGTAATATATACATATTATATATATATATACATATATATATATACATATTATATATATATAAATATATATACGCAAATGTAGTGCACACGAGAATGTGACTGTTCGCACATATTTAGGTAAATCACTTTTAAAGTATAGGGAGAAAAAAAAACAGAAGAAGTAGACTGGAGGCACGTCGGGGGACCGAAGTGAGTACGTACATTCGTTCGTTCGTTCGGTAGTGAGTGATTAACTGGAAAAAATGTTAAATTAGTGTGAGAGGAAGGAAGACAAAGAGAAAGAGAGAGAGAGAGAGAGAGAGAGAGTATTTAAGTATTTCAAATAAAAAAGAAAGAAAAAAGAAAACGTAGCGAATGATTGATGCGCGGCGAGCGAGAGTATTTTCCAAAATCGACGAATCGATCGAGAATCGTGCACCAAACAACGTAGACGACCATACGACCACAATGTTCGAATTAGTTTACGATTTTCACGATTTTTCACGTCTACCCTAGAGAAATTCGTTGAGATATCGAACGAACGTGCAGGATCGAAACGATTCTAACGCTAACGATTCCAAAATAGAACCAAATCAATTACTCGATTTTACACGATCGTTCGAGCATCCTTGAGCCCTATCACGAAGTTCGGGAAACGCATAATTGCTCAAAACGAAACTCCTCGATCGGCGTACGCTTCGGTGTGCACAGATTTTCATTTCGAATAAACGTTGTTTATTCGCGTGTAACGGCAGAACGCAAAAAATCTTGCTCTTGATCTTGTTTCTCATTGTTTGAGGATACTCTGCGGAATATGTACACAGAGAAAAGAAAATGTTCCTATCGAGAGCGTAAAGTATTTTCTACGATAGATCGACCAAGTGGAACGAAGGTTTTTTTCGTCGGCACGATTCGATATCGTGGTCGATGGTCGTCCTCGTCGATGCACCGGTACCGTAAATGAACAAGAAATCAAGCCACGGGCGTGCACACGACAAGACTATGTAAGTTCAAATCGCGTTGTAACGAAAACTGCCAACTTCATATTGCAATATACGTTTTAGTCAATCGTGGCGATGCACGGGGGGGAAAAATAAAAATAATAAACCAGTCGACGAAACAAAGGAATTAGAGAAAAACAAGCACTAAGCGACTAAGGAATTGGAAAATCTGTCTGAACGGGTGTTAAACTCCTCGAGACCTATTTTCGGTTCGACGATCGATCGATAGCAGGAGAATACTCGGAGCAACGTTTCTCCCGTTGTATTTTCGTTGCACCCAGTTCGATTTCACGACGAACGATCCGCGGTTCGCTGCACCGCTGCTTTGCTGTTCGCGTCGACGCACGGGACGAAACGCGCGCAAGCTCAACGATCTCGCGAAACACGACGAACATTTCGATCAACTCGAATATAGCGATGTATCTTCGAACGGATAAACCGTGTTCAACGTGTTTTGTAACCTGTATCCGTTCCCTTAGGTTTCGTAGCCGAACAAAAGAACAAAACAATTTGTATCATCCTGCTCAAAATAAAATTAACACCGCCGGGTTGCGAATATATAGCATTGGGCGTGTCTGACTACACATACAAACATATGAATTGATTTGGCAGCCAACCTTTTTGATTTAGGAAAATTACAAAGTAGAGAAAAAGAAAGAAAGTGGCGGAGAAGAATTGAATCGAAAGAGATACACACGTTCGGAGTAACTCGTTGCTCAAATCTCGGTTTTTAAGCGAAACGCCGATCTTAATGTGAACATTTCGTTTTAATGTTGCTCGTAGCATATTAAAACAGATGAAAAAAAAGAAAAATAAAATAACAAACACGTGAACTTTGATTGATGGATATTAATAAGATGGTTTACGTTAGACTCGAACAACTATCGAATATTTATAATTTAATTTAGCCTCCCGTTGCTTTCATACCATGCTGTGTGTTCACTAGCGAACGAGATTCTTCAGACTTTCATGACCTCGCTTTTTTCCAGTTTATATTGTTCGAGGCTCCAGCGGGTGTAAATCATTTTTACGATCTTAATGGATCTGCTTTAACGCCGTCGCGAGTACGACCGAGTTTATTCTCCAGGACAGCTTGCATTCCTTAAGCAAATTAACTTTTTATGATCCAGCGGCACGTATGGCGTGACGGTTAAACCGTACGTCGAGTCGATGAACGTTTTTCAAACGAAAAATTGTTAGTCCGTTGATTAAATAATAAAACGAAAGGTCCAGTCAATTTAATACACTCAACATGGTATACTATATTTTTCATTGAGAAAGATATAAACGGAAAAGTCGAGGATGATATTGAGAAAGTTGTATATACTATGGATTTCAGTATTTCGGTTCAAGTTACACGAAACACCAACGAAACTTCTCGCACTATTTTCCAAGAGGAAACGATTCACACTTTGAAACCTCGAACAATATTAGCAGGCGTCGGGCGTAAATATACGCGAGCGTATTCGGCGAGAACGGTGTATTTCTGTTCTCAGGTCTGATCAACGAGAAAGCATGTCCCGCTTCGTATTACGCAAGTTTGCAATTTCGTTCGCGTAGCTGCCAGAATCTTCCGGGATTTGGCACGTTTCTACGTTCGTAAACCGCTTGAAAACTTCGAAACCCCTTCGAATCGGAACTCTCCAACCCGCGTTACATACAGCGAAGAAAGATAAACGAGTTGTTCCAAGAGTATATTAAACCGGAGCCGTGCGGAACGTCTTCGATCGGATGGCGAACGACCGCGAATGTAAAAGATGCGGAATTCAACGGCCGAAGATCGGATACAGTGATCGTGCTCATGGACGACCGAAGGAAGAAGAACGAAAGTACGACGAGGTATCGCGCGACGGACTGTCTTGACGAGAGTATCAAATTCTAAAATGTATTTAATAACACACACTAATTGCATTATGTTGTAGAAACGTATTCTACGGTCGTTAACGATAAGAAGAACAATGTAGATACACGCAGTCAACACATTCACATATACATGTACGTACACGATATATAATATAAGCAAAAACGAACACATACACACATAAAGAATAATACTTATATACATGCATACACGCAGTACATAACACGATACAATATACACGTACACACGAAGCATACCCCGTAGGTTGGGTGATTACCATCTCGATGCGATTATACATATATATAATTAATTATAAATATATATATATATAAATATAAATATATACATATACCAGCACTTGGTAGATATAGGTACAGCCATACGTTTACCTATACTACCTTAAGAAAGAAAATTAAATAAAATTAAACAAAAGGAAAACACATCTACGTGGCTGTAACGCGCCGATTCTACGAAAAAAAAAAAAAATAAAGAGAGAGCGCGACGAGAGACGAAAAGAGAGAAGAATGGGCTAGGGAAAGAGAGGAGAGAGAAGAAAAAGGACGCGCGAGAATGGACGGTGTTGCATTTTGCACGACAGGGGCGTATATAGCAGTGCGAACATACATACATACATAACACACAATAGCGTAGACTTAATAGAATCCGTGAGAGTGTGGCTGATTTAATCGGGAGAGCGTGATTCGTCCGTGAAAGAATGTCCGCGTGTACACTATTGCATACGTGGTACGTGCGTGAGTATCTCCGTGGTCTGTATTTTATTGCGGAAGTTCCTGTTCCTCGAGAATTAACGAGAAGACATTTAGACGAAGACGATGATAACGACGATGCAAGTAGTCGAGAGCGGATGACAAAGTCGAGCCGTGAGAGTTACCGAGTTTTTGTAGATCCTTAAAGAACAAAAAAAAAAAAAAAAAGAAAAAATATACCGATTGCGCGGGTGCCTCGATATCTGCCCGATTGTTCGATCTTTTTCCTGCGTTTCGTTCGAGAAGAGTCGAGAATCTCGTTTTGCAACCACGACCACGAAAAACATTTTTGTCCGCATGAGAAACGAAATAGAATCGATTGGCGAATGTGATATACCTATATTTCCTTTTCAGATTAGAGAAACGACGAGAAACGATATAGAGAATATAAAGAAGAAAAAAAAAAAAAAAGAAAAAAAAGAAAGAACGGGCAGATTACGGTACGCCCTTAATATATGATTAGCCGTGCGCCATTAAAGAAACCGTTTTTTGTAATATCCGAATAAAATGCATGGTCGACGACAACGTATATAAATATCAGCTCAATTACCATGATCGTCCCACAGAAAGGCGACTGTCCGCTGAAGAATAACCAATCCCACCCCGTCAACGAATGGCTATTGGAGAACGCGCGTGCATAGACAAAAATTTATCCTCGCAATCACGACTATACAGATTACACGGGTACAAACGAAAATTCTATCGACGAGAAGGCAAAGTATAGGCTATCTTTAACGCTCACCGAATGCCAAATAGAAAATTGTTCGTTATACGAGAGAAACGAGAGCGATTTATATAACCTACCAAAAGACCAAAGAATACACGAAAGGCGAAACTCAACGAAAGCAACGTTCAGTCTTTGATACTTTCCAAACCTAACATCTTTTCGTTACTCGCGTTCCGCTATTGCTCTTCTTCTATTTTTGTTCCTTGTTTTTAACGCTATTCTGGTAATATTACGCTTGATTCTCTTTGTTGCGCAACAACACGAGCAAACGTTAAACCGCGCCCGTCGTGTTACACGAATCGCGTAAATCGAATTACAGTGTCTCTCGACCGATCTCACTCGCGATATTTTCAACGAGCATCTTGACAATTGGAGCAACCGAAGCTAGCTCTCTTTGTAACAGGCCAATACCTCGAAACCTATTCCCTCTCCCATTTAGCAATGTCTATCAATTACGAATAAAATTTTATCTGGTTCTCAATATAAATTACCGAGAGACGATATTCAATGGAAAGATAGCCAATCTTCGTTCCATCGTTTTGCAAATATTCAAGACGCTCTTCTTGCAAAACAGTTTGCATTCGTAGTCGAATGAATTCTTGACTGGTAGAATTGAAACGATCCACTATTACACCATAACAATGGTACACTGACTCCTTCGTTAATGTAATGAAATTGCGAAAAATTCAAAGTGAAATAATCTAAAGGATAATTATCCACGAAATTTCCTGAGTTTCTATCTTTTGTATCGGATACAAAAATAAAAATGTTACATCTAACGTAAGATATATATGGAATGAAATTTATAGTACGACGTTTCGCCGCTTCTCCGAGCCTCTTTCCACTTGCGACGTTAAAGGGCTAAAAATTTGAATAAATAAACTTTTACTCCGATACGTCGTGAACTGTAACGTCCTACAAACTGGAATTATCAGTTATTGGAAATATTGATTTTGTTCGATAAATATCAAATTAAAGTTATTTTTCAATTAAATAGCGGATATTTCATTCTGCCAGTGGAAGATTAATTTCCGTTCGCAGCGTTTCGTCGTACACCGTGCTTCACCTTCGTCCACTGCAGCAATATTTTCGCGTTCTCATCGATAGCTACGCGTTTCTTCTCATCATTCGTAGTTCACGATCGTGAAACTGACATCCAACGAGAGCGATTCGACGCGAAACGATTACATTGTACATAAATCAGATGATATTAAAAAACTCAAAGAGAGAGGGGAAAAGAAAAAGAGAGAGAGAGAGAGAGAGAGAGGAAATAGTGAGAGAGATTCATAAACGAGAGAATACGAATGTGAGAGAAAATGTGAGGGAGAAAATGTGTGGGAGAAAATGCAGATGCGATAGGGGAAAAAGAGAGAATGTACGTATATGAGCGTGTGTATTAATAAGTTATAATACGCAATCGCGTATTAAATGCGTTAGAATCGGAGAATCGCTCGTGCTAACTGCCGAGAAAAGGATATATTAAGGGACGTAAGCGTGCCCTCGCGTTCGTGTGTCGTTTAACAAAAAAAAAAGGATTTAAGAAATATATTATATATATATATATATATATAGGAAAGATAGAAAAAATGAGATGGTCAAAAGAAAAGATAAAAAAGGAGTAAATAAAACAGAAGCTCTCCTAGTTACTTGCTCATTGAAATAATATTCTAAATAACGTTCGTAACGGAACAAAAGTCTAGATACGCATCAGTATAATGAAAAATAATTTTACGTACGTATAAGTAAGATTCACGCGCGCGCGGCTGCAGTCATGCGCGCGCATACACGCGCCATTTCTTTACTTTTCAAACTATGGGTCTTTCGAACCCAATCTTACCACTGATCCATATCGATCTCGAAACTTCGCGACTTGTTCCGTGAAATCCGTAGAATATATCGAAAGGTTGTAATATTTTAACGATATTTTCGAGTAATAGCTACTGTTACAAAGGAAAACGAAAAAAGAGATACGATCCTTCCCTCCCTTTATTAATATTTATAAGTTCATGCTTCCTAGCGAAAGAATATTGATATAGTAACGGTGGAACTTCGACTTAATCGAGTAGTGGAAATTGTTAAAAGATTATAAATATCGAAAGTAGACCGTAGAATCACTTTGCAACATTGGTGCTTTTTATATATATATATAAAAAAAATATATAAAAAATATATATATATAAAAAAGAAAAATATATATATAACGAAAAGAAATAAAACGTTTCTAGATTCCGCACTGAAACATAAACCATACTATTTCCAACGATTAAGCACGGTATACATTTTTTATTCAGTGTAGTAAGTACTCGATAAATCAGAAGGATTTAATTGAGGACTGTATTTATGACGCAATTAATTTCATGAAATTGCATAATTGTTTGTAAATCCATTAAAGATGAAAAAATAGTTTTCATTTTAAAAATATACACAAAATTGTTCATAGAAAGTTTTTAATTGCGTTTGTATAAATATAGGGGAATATCGGGGAAAAGTGTGGTGTCGTGCGCGTGCCTGTTCGCCGCTGTGCGTTCACGAAGGATCACGATTTCTATATATTCAGATCGATCGCTGTAAGCCGTACAATTTACAGTGAGCATGTACGGCCTGTGAACAATTACAAGCTTGTAGCGAAAAAAAGAAACAAACAAAAAAATATATACCAACGGAAAAAGAAAAGAGATGCACTCGAAATCACTTGGAGCATAACCATCTTTAAATGACGGCGGACATAACATACATTGTTACGTAAACGAGTATAACGGAAGAAAAAAAATCGTATCGTTGCATGACCGATATACCTAAATGAAACTATTACTACATGATACGACGTTATTATGTAAAAGTTTTTATTGCGTGAGTAAAATTATGTTATGGATGAAAATGTGTACCTTGTAAATAATAAATCTCGTCCTCTTCTTCGTGCATCGAACACACTACCGACCAAACAATGTCCTTTCACGCACGTTTCGATCAGAATTCGACAATGATCGCCTTTCTTACATCCTCAACGATCACTCGCAATATCTATAAGAAAACTTTTAACTATCAATTCCATTCGCTCGCTGATTGGTTAGAGCACATCTTTGTGTAAAAGAACTTAATTATTTAACGAAAAAGATAGAAAAATTAAACGCATGATTTAAACGCGTTATACGTCATTTGCAACTGACATCGTGAAGCTTATCATTCGTAGTCACGTGATCGTAAAATCTTGTACCTAACGAAGGTATCTACGTTACGTAGGAAATAAGTATTTATTCCTACCGGTAGATGGCAAACTGATTTTGGGGCCGATAAAATCGTCACATCGGAAATGTTTGTTATTAAAAGTTGATTTCATTTTATTTCGTCAATAAAGCATATTTTATCTCTAAATACATATGTTTTTTATTTATTACACTCCTTTTCGAAAATTTCAAATAGATAAACATTTTTAATGCTTTAGACTTTTCCAGAAGCTGTGTCCCTTCTAATCAATACTTCCGCAAACTATATTTTAGGAATTTGTAAATGCTATCACATAAAATTAAATTGTTAAATTGAATTAATGTTGTACGCAAAATATGTATATGTGAAGAGTCTTTATAACATAAAGATGGTACATAAACTACAGAAATATATATATATATATATATATATATATTCATATTTAATACATATGTACACCTACACATCTTGAACAAACTGAAACTCGAATCGAATGTGAATTTCAAAACGACTGTTTGCGATTAAATTGAAGAATGTTTAAGTAACCGTTCTGTTAATGCGTGTCTTTCAGCATTGAAACTACGTGAATACTGTTTTAAAATCGAAAATAACGAGTTAAAGCCTACCTTTAGTAAACTAAACCTAACCTTTTTCAACTTTTTCTGCAGCATTCTCTAAACAAAACTACGTGAACTGCAGTTAATTTTTTCACCTACATAATCGTTTACTATCATCTTACAGATGAAAGACACAGATACTACAGCCTCGCTTTTGTTCATTTTATGTTGCTTTCATAAAATAAAATTAAGGTTAAGGACAATCATTTGAACGTTCTTGTACTTTGTATTCATTATCTCTACACATATACAATTTTATTATTTATGTGATGTCGACAATGGAAATATAATATTCAGGACACTAAGATATAAGTTACGTTGCCGCGGTTTAGTACTTTTCGCAATATTGTCATTTCTAGAAAAATCTGATAAAAATTTTCTAGTATTCGTACTATGTTTACCTTTCATTGTAATATGATATTTTCCTTGTTCTACGGAAATCTTTAAACATGAGACTATACTAATCGCACAGAATAAGTTCTTTTAGAATTGTTTTTACAATACTAGTGCAAAAATAAGAGTGAGATACATTGTTGTCACGCGAATACCGTTTCTGATACGGTTCTGTGAACAGAAATCATTGATCGTGCTGTGCCTAACAACCTTATGTTCACCTTCTTAACTTATAGAAACAGACCATTGTTTCAACAAGATATATCGTAATACTCTACTTAGAATAATAAAAATATTGATTTATGTTCGCTTTAAAGCACATAATATCATTCACCTTGTTTCTGAATAAAATTATTGATAAATAATTTCAGACATTCTAGAATAATTTGTTTATAATATAGTGCAATATTTTGAAAACAACAATAATTAGCAGTTTAAGAGAAAGAAATACTAACTAATTAATAACTAACTAACAATTGTGCCAAAACAATAACAAATGAGACAAAACTACAATTCATATAAAAAGTTTGGACGAACCTTGCTTATGTAAAATGACTAGACTTTTATAAAAATAATATTGTATATGCAATACAAAATGGTAAAGAAGCCACTCAACACAATTATATAAAATAATTACTATGATTGCAATATTGAATATCAGTGTCGTAATTTTAGCTTTTTATGATAATTATTAAGACTATTTTTGCACGAGATAAATATCTATGTATGTTTTTCAACGAGTATTTTATGAAAAATACAATTTAGAGTTTTAAAAAAATGATATCAGACATAATAAAAAAATATAAACATGAAAAAAATGTTACGTACTCAACATCAAGCAGCGTTATACTCGTATTTAATGCATATATGTATACAAGCGTTATTGTGCAAAATTTTGATATTTGTCGCATGAGCCTCCCTCAATTTCCAGCTCCGAGGTATCGCGATGTTTCTAGACATGTACATCCATGTCGTCATTTCCGCTACTACGTAACTACGTTCAAAAGGGATTACTCTTGTTATAATTTTCACAAGAACCATTCTTAATATTATATGCTAAATACATTTAAAATTAATATTATGGATTTTAAAAACGTTTTCTCTAAAATATTCTATGAAAAATTGTCTGAAAATATTGATTATAACAGCTTACATGATAGAATGTTCTAGAAAACGGGCGAGCTTCCGGCAGGTGCCTTCTAGAATTTTCAAAGCTCGATAAAAGCGGCCGCTGCGCGCTAGTACTGAATACTCTGAGAAGTGACGGCGGACGTAACGGATCTCCGAGAGTGATATAAAGCGATATTTCCTTTACGATTATATTCGTACGATATAATCACAACATTAGTGTAAAACAAGTTATTCCTGATTAATTTCTGTGTGTCGATATTTGATTATTCGTAATCAAATACAGCGAGGAAAGATGCCAGAAGACGTCACAATGGTCGGTGCCGGCGAGGTTGAAACCTTCGCCTTTCAGGCTGAAATTGCACAATTGATGAGCTTAATTATTAACACCTTCTATTCAAACAAAGAAATTTTCATTCGAGAATTGATTTCGAACGCATCTGATGTGAGTAAAATTTATTTTAATATTGTATTACATCACTGAAATCCTTCGCGTTAAATAGCTAGAATTCTTTGGATTAAATAATTTTAACCAAATTTTAGAGTTTAAAATGTTAAAATTATAAATTTTATATCGTTTTGTAAAAATTTCTAAGTAACTTTTTACTTTTTCTATGCAGGCGTTGGACAAAATCCGTTATGAATCTCTCACTGATCCGTCCAAATTGGACACATGCAAAGAGCTATTTATCAAAATCGTTCCCAATAAAAATGAACGTACCTTGACTATCCTTGATTCGTAAGTATTAGTTTTTATCGTATAAATTTTTTTCGTATATCGAAATTTTGATTCATTTCATTTATTCTATCAATCATGTATTTTCTTAATTTATTAAAAAGATATGAATTATTTTAACTACTTGATGTAAAATCAGTACAAAAGGTATACACCTGCATAAATCTAATCTATGTTAAAAACAGAAAATGATTAAAGAAATTTTCTTTCTTACAGTGGTATTGGTATGACAAAAGCTGATTTAGTCAACAATTTGGGTACCATTGCTAGGTCTGGTACAAAGGCATTTATGGAAGCTCTTCAGGCTGGTGCAGATATTTCTATGATTGGTCAGTTTGGTGTAGGTTTCTATTCTGCTTACCTTGTAGCGGATAAAGTTATTGTCATCTCAAAACATAATGATGACGAACAATATGTTTGGGAGTCTTCCGCTGGTGGTTCCTTCACAGTCCGTCCTGACAGTGGAGAGCCAATTGGAAGAGGTACCAAAATTATCTTGCACATCAAAGAAGATCAAACTGAATACTTGGAGGAATCCAAAATCAAAGAAATTGTCAAGAAACATTCTCAATTTATTGGCTACCCGATTAAACTTGTTGTTGAGAAAGAAAGAGACAAGGAATTAAGCGAAGATGAAGAAGAGGAGGAAGAAGAGAAGAAAGAAGGAGAAGCTGAAGATACCAGCAAGCCTAAAATTGAAGAAGTTGGAGAAGATGAAGATGAGGATAAACCTAAAGATGAGAAGAAGAAGAAAAAGAAGACCATTAAGGAGAAGTACACCGAAGATGAGGAATTAAACAAAACAAAACCAATCTGGACAAGAAACCCAGACGACATCTCACAAGAAGAATATGGCGAATTTTATAAAAGCTTGACCAATGATTGGGAAGATCATTTGGCTGTCAAACACTTCTCGGTAGAAGGTCAATTGGAATTCCGAGCATTGCTCTTCATTCCACGACGTGCACCGTTTGACCTTTTCGAGAATAAGAAGAGAAAGAATAACATCAAATTGTATGTACGCAGAGTTTTTATTATGGACAACTGCGAAGACCTTATCCCAGAATACCTTAACTTCATCAAAGGTGTTGTGGACAGTGAAGATCTTCCATTGAATATTTCCCGTGAGATGTTACAACAAAACAAAATCCTCAAAGTCATCAGGAAGAATCTTGTCAAAAAATGTCTAGAACTTTTCGAAGAATTGTCTGAAGATAAAGACAGCTACAAAAAATGCTATGAACAATTTAGTAAGAATATAAAATTAGGTATCCACGAAGATAGTCAGAATAGGAAAAAACTCTCAGAATTGCTTAGATATCATACATCTGCATCTGGAGATGAAATGTGCTCGTTGAAGGACTATGTTGGAAGAATGAAGGAAAATCAGAAACACATCTATTATATTACTGGTGAAAGCAGGGAGCAAGTAGCCAATAGTTCGTTTGTAGAAAGAGTTAAGAAGCGTGGTTTTGAAGTAGTGTACATGACAGAACCCATTGATGAATATGTTGTCCAACAACTGAAAGAATTTGATGGCAAACAGTTGGTATCTGTAACGAAAGAAGGCTTGGAACTTCCAGAGGATGAGGAAGAGAAGAAGAAGCGTGAAGAAGACAAAGCTAAATTCGAGAATCTCTGCAAAGTTATGAAAGACATCTTAGACAAGAAAGTAGAAAAAGTTGTAGTATCCAACAGATTAGTCGATTCTCCATGCTGTATCGTTACGTCACAGTATGGATGGACTGCAAATATGGAGAGGATCATGAAAGCTCAAGCCCTCCGAGATGCATCCACTATGGGATATATGGCTGCCAAGAAGCATTTAGAAATCAATCCGGATCACCCAATTATGGAGAACTTGAGGCAAAAAGCTGAAGCAGACAAGCATGACAAATCTGTAAAAGATTTGGTCATGCTTCTGTTCGAGACAGCACTTCTCTCTTCTGGTTTTGCTCTCGAAGACCCACAAGTACACGCATCCAGAATATACAGGATGATCAAACTTGGTCTTGGTTTTGATGATGATGATACACCAAACGTAGAGGATGAGAAGATGGATACAGAAGTTCCTCCATTGGAAGATGACACAGAAGAAGCATCTAGAATGGAAGAAGTAGATTAAGACTTTTACTGTTTAAAATTACTTAACTAAATCCAAAGACTTCTCTAGGATGTAGAAAGACTGTTACAAATTAATTTTACTTAAGTATTGAAACTTTTTTTTGTCTTTCTATATGTAACAGAATGAAGTGTCATGCCTAATTAAGTATTGCATAGTGCTAATTAATATCTGTATTTATTTGAGAAATATGACAAAGTATAAGTTCCCTGCATTCCGCCAATAGCGCTCTTCAAATCAAGCCTGGCACTTGATTCTGTCCTTAAATTCTTTTTTATGGTGTCATTTTCATGCGTCAGCGTTATCATTTTATTTTTTCTTTTGCACTGTGCATCATTACGATTTCATTTCGCACTTTCATCATTCCATATTGAAATCGTCATGTAGTCTGATAAAAGATTCAAACCGTTATAAACAATTATTGTGTGTAATAAAACAACCTTACACATTAAAGTAACCAGTGTATTTTCTAAATTCCCATAATTTTATTTTAATTAAAAAATTTTGAGCACAAATCGCAAAATTCCCCAACTTTAAATAAATAGTTATACATATTTGTTAAATTCCTTTACTTCCTAATAGAAATCAACTTTTGGGTTATCAGTAAAATTGAGAATAATGCGATAAAAATCTTTTTTCATGTTGAAATTTATAAGGATAAGTGTACATATTTTAAAATATTGACGTCACAATGCGCCGACCATGCTTATTGTGCACGCTTATTATAAGTGCATTCACCGCACATGGTGAATGGATTCATCGACCGCCTATAAATATACATAACTTTTTTTTAATGCAATAATAGGTTATAATAAATGCAATAGATTAATCTAAACAGTATTAAAGAGAAAAAATTGTATTCAAATCCATCTTGAACAATAAAGTCGTATAAGTAATAAATAATTATATATATACTTGTTCACAGGTTAATTATAAATTTTATAATATCAATACTTTTTTCTACCGATTGAATTATCGGTGTAGGTTGACCGATAGAGCGCGACACTGGAGATTGTCGAAGTGTTGCGTGTTGCCACATCACCACCAAATCAAACGTCTTGGACGATGTTTCTGTGTAGATTGCGCTCGTGCCGACTCCATCACAATACGTGGAAAGCGTGAGTTTCTCGACTCCGATTCAACATGTCAAATTTTTCTTGAATTTCTAACGAATATTCACAAGAAAAGCAAAAACCAACGCGTAGATAGCTTTTTGTTTGCCGAATAGCTTTTCCGGCTTGGCGTAGACTGAGAAATTATAAATTTTTTCGTGGCGCATAACGTGGTAAACGAACAACACGATGAGCGCACCCCAGGGGCAAGTGAAATCAAGAAACGGAGTAGTAAAACAGGTAAAGTATTAAAAATCCTACGGCAATCTGTTCGCTAAAGAATTTCTTACTCAAATGTAAATATAATTTATGTGATTACTGTCATGTATAACCTCATATTTTGACATGTATGTGGTCGTGTACGATATTGTTGGTGCAAATAATCAGTACCGACAACATATGGTCGTTACATGGAAGGAATTTCGTTTTATTCGCTATTTCCTTTTGATAGCGGATTATTAATTGTTATTTGAACGTCTGTCATGCCGTTAAAACATTATATACTTGATAAAGAAATACTTTTTACTTATTTATTATGTATTTTGTTTTATACCACTGTAAACCGAACAATCTACAGTAGAGCTTACTTTTAATCTCCTACACTTCTATGAAAAATATAATATTATATTATAATATATTACCATTATACATACTGGTACACTGAAAATTAAAAATAAGTCTAATCATATACTTTTAATGTGAAATTTTATATTTGTAGGTTATTTCGGGGGATACCATTGTTATTCGTGGCCAGCCTATGGGTGGTCCTCCTCCAGAAGTTACCATTACTCTTTGTAATATTACTGCTCCAAAATTAGAACGGTGGAAAGGAAATGATAGGTATATTTAATTAAATTAACTATATTTATTTTATCAATATATTTATTAATTTCATTTTATTTTGTCTACTTTAATTAGTTTCTTGAGCTATTTACTAATATGTATATTACAAAATCTTTTTTGTTTTCAGTATGGATGAAAGTAAAGATGAACCATATGCTTGGGAAGCTAGAGAATTTTTACGTAAGAAACTCATTGGTCAAGATGTATCTTTTGTTACAGAAAAATCAATTAATACAAACAGAACATATGGTACTGTGTGGTTAGGAAAAGGTATATTTTACACAAATTCTTTTATTAATTATGTATTACATAAAATTGATTAAAAAATGGTTTATTTAACTTTCTAATAATAATAGATAGAAATGGAGAGAATGTAATTGAAACATTAGTATCCGAGGGTTTGGTAACTGTAAAAAAAGATACCAGAAATCCCAGTCCTGAACAAACCCGATTAATTGAACTAGAAAATACAGCTAAAGCAGCAAAGAAAGGAAAATGGTCAGAGTCGCCAAGTTCTGAACATATACGCGATGTAAAATGGACTGCTGATGATCCTCGCAAATTGGTTGAAAAATTTGGAAAGAAGCCAGTAAAGGCTATTATCGAATTTGTATTCGACGGATCTACAGTGAAAGCACTTTTATTACCTGATTTTTATAACATAGTATTAATGATATCGGGTGTCCGTTGCCCTGGGTGGCCAAATGGAAGACGTGAAAATTCAATGGGTGATCCGTACGCAGATGAAGCAAGATATTTTGTAGAATCCCGCCTTCTACATAGAGATGTTGAAGTAGTACTTGAATCTGTTAATAATAACAATTTCATTGGCAGCGTTCTTCATCCAAAGGGTTGGTAGTTCAGAACAAATTATGCAAATCAAGTCTTTTATGATTACATATTTGAATAAGCAATCATAAACTTTGTTATATCCAACAGGTAATATTGCTGAAATTTTATTGAATGAAGGTTTTGCTAAATGCCAGGATTGGTCAATTAATAATAGCAGAGCTGGTGCGGAGAAACTTTATCTTGCAGAAAAAGCTGCAAAAGAAGCACGTTTACGTTTATGGAAAGATTACAAACCATCGGGTCCGCAAATAGAATTTACCGGTACTATTGTCGAAATTGTCAATGCAGATGCACTTATAATTAGGACACAAAATGGAGAAAACAAAAAAGTGTTTTTGAGCAGTATTCGACCACCATCCAGAGAAAAAAGGTCTAATGAGGAGCCAAATAACGCAACTAAAAAAGATTTCAAACCTCTTTATGATATTCCATGGATGTTAGAAGCACGTGAATTTTTACGTGAGAAATTTATTAGGAAAAACGTAAAAATCGTGGTTGACTATACTCAACCTGCTAGAGACAATTTCCCAGAAAAATTATGTTGCACTGTTACTTGCGGCAAAACGTATGTTACAACAAAACTTAGCTGTTTTTCACTTATCTTTATTAAAACATAATTGTATAACATAAATATTGCTTTAGGAACATTGCTGAGGCTTTAGTTGCACGAGGTCTGGCAAGAGTTATCAAGTACAGGCAAAATGACGATCAACGTTCTTCTCACTACAACTTGTTACAAGTTGCAGAAAGTAAGGCAGAAAAATCTCAACATGGTTTACACGCAAAGAAGGATATTCCTGTACATAGATTAGTAGACCTTTCTAATGATCCATCAAAGGCAAAGGCATTTTTAACATCGCTTAAACGAGCGCAGGGCATTAAAGCTGTGGTTGAATTTGTTACGAGTGGTTCGCGTCTAAAATTATTTTTGCCGAAAGAAGATCAACTCATTACGTTTGTTTTGGCTGGTATAAGAACTCCACGATGTCAAAGATCATTGCCAGGTGGTGGTATTGTTAAAGCAGATGAATATGGTGAGAAAGCATTAGCCTTCACTAGAGAACATTGCTTCCAAAGGGATGTAGAAATAAAAATTGAAAGTACAGAAACTAAAGGAAGTGGATTTATTGGATGGTTAACTGTAAATGATATCAATATGTCTGTTACTCTTGTTGAAGAAGGTCTCGCAGAAGTAGTTACTTTCCCCGATTTCGGAGAATTAACAAGAACGCTTAAAGCTGCAGAAGAACGTGCCAAAACAAAGAAATTAAACGTATGTAGATTCAAATGTCACTTAAACGTTAATTAATAGCTGTAATAATTGTAATAACCTGAAAAAAATAATCTTTTATGTATTACAGATGTGGAAGAACTATGTAGAAGTGCAAGTTGAAAATGAAAAGAACGAAAGCGATAAAGAAATTGTTGAAAGAAAAATTGACTATCAAGAAGTAGTACTTTCTGAAGTTACCGAAGATCTTCACTTTTATTCGCAAAGTGTTGATCAACGTAGTATGTTGGAGAATTTACTTTTGCAACTGCGTCAAGAATTAGCATCCAATCCACCACTTCCGGGTGCTTATAAGCCCATTAGAGGTGAATTAGCAGTTGCCAAATTTACTGGCGATGATGAGTGGTATCGCGTTAAAATAGAGAAGGTTTTTGGTACAAATGTCAGTGTATTTTATGTCGATTATGGCAACAGAGAAACAATTAATGTCACAAGAGTTGCGGATTTACCGTCAAGATTTGCTAATGATAAACCCTATGCTCACGAACATGTTCTCGCATGTGTTGCACTTCCAAACGACGTAAGTATTTTTATAAAGAAACACGGTTTAATTAATAAATGTTTTATTTTTAAAATTACAAATGGATTTGTTGTAATTTTTTGTTTATAACTATTCATAGAATGATGACAAAAAAGCAGCAGTTGAAATATTTAAGGAGGACGTCATGGATAAAATTTTATTATTGAATACAGAATTTAAGCTAAATAATATTACTGCTGTAACTTTAGTTAATTCTTCTACTAATGATGATATTGCGAAAGGACTTATTTCTGATGGGTTATTACTCGTTCAGAACCAACGCGATAGAAAACTTACTAAATTGGTAAATTAATATTTACGTACTTTTATATTTACATATGTATATCAGTACTTTACAGTGGATGCATGAAATAATTTTTATGTATTAATTCGCTGTAGATTGAAGAATATAAGAAAGCAGAAGAAGATGCAAAGCATAATCGACGTAATATTTGGAGATACGGTGACATACGAGCAGACGATGAAAAAGAATTTGGATTGTAAAGAACTAAATGCTCAAGGAAGGACTGGTTAAAAAGTGATCAATACAGGGAAAAAGACATGTTACGAACTGCATAATAATTATGTAAGAACCCAATACATAGATTAACGAAAAATAATAAATGTCCATATGTGAGTTATTGATTATGATGCAGTTATACTTCATTGCATAAAAATATGAATTGTACATAACAATTTCATTAACTTTTGTAATTTTTAAACGAAACAGTGACATAATATATTGCATATGTTGTCATCAATCATTGTTTGTATTTCAATGTAAAGTTCTTTTATTAATGAACTTCAAGAATTTCATGGTTAACTGTTTTAAAATTGTCACAATTTATGTGCAATTTATTTTTAGTCGTGTCCATTATAATTGTGAAAAATCATTTCTTTTTCTTTCTACAAATTTACATTACATTTAAAGTCATATGAAAATGGTATGAGTGAATATAAAATCCATAATTGTATATTTTGTCAAACATACTCATTTAAGTATGTAAGAATTTATATTAAGAAAGTATATTATATTTTGATTAAAAATAGATCATTGGTCAAATAATTTCACGATTATACGTAATATATTACGTGTATACACAAAAATTTTCACCTGGTAATACGAATATATCTACTTTTTATATCCACTTTATTTCATAATTATATTTTTATTTTTCTTGAGATTGAAATCAGAACTACTTTCCTTAATTTTTCATAGATTTGTTTTTTTATAAACATTAAAAACAAAGTATTTGTTAAATAATTCGTTCACTCTTCCATTTGCCTGATAACAAGCCATTCTCATTATTTTTTCCATTAATGGAATGAATTATTTCTTTTCATGAATATTGATGCAATTTACATATGATACATACAATTTTAAGTAATATTTCGTAAATAAAAAGTTAAATTACTTTGAGTATAAGTTTGTGAAAAATGAAAGAAACATTGAAAAACTTTTCAATAAATTTTGTATGAATATTCAGCTTAAAGGATTATGTAATCATCGTATCCTTAATAATTTCAAATACAGAGTTATGCCCATAATTTATAACCGAATATTTATAAATTTATTGGTGCGAACAAGCTTGATTTAATGTCTGAACATTTCAATAATTAATATAAATATATCATTGAAATACATGGTCAGGCAAGGAAGAGAGCAATATATACTATATACGTATATTTACAGTATAAAATTTAAAAGTGAAAAATTAAGAACCTTTTAAATATGAATGTAATATCAGTTATATAATTTAAACATTTGATTGATTTGTAGTTATTTTATAGTGGCACACGTTACACATATGTGTACTGCAAATAAACTATGAAACCTTTTTATTTATCTCGCTACTTTCTTTTTTTTTTTACATTAATAATAATTTTCTGATTTCAGTATCTTTATTCTTTAAATGCATTTTTTATTTTAATTTAATACGATTACACAAATAATTTCTATGTTTAAATAAAATTTTGTATTTAATACTTTATATAAACTGTATTACTTTTAAATGTTCAGCTGTTTTATTATAAAGAGGTATACAAACACTGTAAAGAACAGTTACACAACTACAAATAATTTGTAGGAATATAAATATGAACAATATAGAGGGAATGAAAGTGAAATATATTAAATATACCAGTCTAAAAAATCTATTTTTATGTATAGAAACACAAAAGTAGTATATGAGGTGAAACAATTTAAATCATAGTCATATTAATAAGTTACACATTGTTTTGAAACTTTGTTGTATGTTTCAACACTGCATTATCCCAAGAGCAAGAATATAAATGGTGATCAAACCATGTAAGACCACGTACGAAGTCAGTGTGACGATCATCTTTGTATATTGGTGAAAGTTGATTGTTTACATCAAACACTTCTACAAAAACATCATCACAGCATACTGCTAACTCTTCCACCCTGTTATGTAATAATATTATGTAATTTATTATACTAATAAAATTGTAATTTGTCAGCTTATATTACCTCGCTGAATCTGGATTAAATACGAGTCTATGTACTGGTCTAGAAGATGCAATTGATTTCGATAATAGTTTTACACCTCCCTTTCTGATATCAACTATTACGACCTCTCCGCCATCAGTACCAATGGCTACACTATTTGGTTTGTTGGGGCTCCAACATATTGCTCCTAAACCAACATTTTTCTTCAGAATACCTAACAAATAAAAGATTAGATTTAAATAACATTTATGACAACACTAAGTGCTATATATAAGTATCTGTGTTATTATATGTATATGAATACATGCTTTGGGCTGGTCTTGTTAGCCTTATATCCCACATTAATGCTTCACAATCATACGATGTTGACGCAAATTCTGTGTTACTTCCAGGTTTAACATCGACACAAGTGATTAAATCTGTATGAGCAAAGCTAAATGAATATGTTGCCATTAACTCTGATATGTCCCATATTTTTATGCTGTAAAATAGTTGTAATTCGTAAAATAATATAAATTTAAAATGCCTTTTAATATAAGAAACTTAGATTAGTTTTACCAACAATCCATTCCTCCTGAAACTATATGGCCCTTATCAGCAAATACAGACAAAGTTAATAGACAATCATCATGTAAAGTAGCATATCCTGCACATTGCAATTCTTTTGAATCGTCAGACTTTGTAGATAGATCAAAAACTTGCAAGGTTCCACTATCTTGGCCAATTACAAATTTATCGTGTTGTAAGAAAACACCATCGCAAACACCACTCTCTGTTTTTACATGGAGGAAGGCTTCATCCCTATCAAACTCTTTAATATCATTGTAATACCAAACAGCACCATTCCAATAGCGATCTGTCAGGTTACTTGCTCCAAGAATAGCACTTTTTTCTGCAAAATAAAGAAATGTTTATGTATTAAATAATATTTGTATAACAAACATAAATCTATTTACAAATAAATATACAATCTTTGTAAAGACTTTCACATAAAAATTTAAATTATGTTACCATTATATATATTGATAAACTGCAAGTGTTTATTAGAAACAGGTGGTCTATCTGTTATTGTCATGTTTCTATAAACATCGGTATTTAAATTGGGCGGTGTTAAACAGTCCATAATAAATTAATTTTCAAAATTAATAATGCTAACAATGCCGAACTTAATTGATATACTGTAACATAAATTATAGCAGATAGTTATTTGTATCCGACTGTTAAAGGTATACTATAAATCATTGCAGATCACATATACAAATTAAATAGCACGTAAAAGACGTAGAATATTTATTAACCTGTATGCTTTTATATTATAGGTCCATGTACGCGATCACGGTCGTAATACACGTGAAGAGGTGTGGGCACGTAATGAGGGAAATGTGACGAATATAAAGTCAAAAATATTTACATAGCTTGAGGATAGCTTGAGCATGTGTTTCGCGCATGCGTGATACGTACATGTACATAGGTATACTTACTACTTACATTTTGTCAATGCTCAGATTGTATCGTGTTTACACCTCGCCCGTTAGAAAGTGATATTTTATTGCAAAATACGAAGAAATGGTATTTTATTGTGTAATTTCTGGTTGCAAAACCAACCGCCCGGGTGGTTTAAAGTTGCCGCTTTTTTCGGTACCGAAAGATACCGTACGTAGACAAAATTGGGAAACTGCACTTGGTATAAAAAATTTGGAATCCTCGAAGCATCGTGTATGTGAAAAACATTTTCCTCCAGAAAATGTGATACGATGTACAGAACACAGGGATGCGTCTGGAAATTTAATTGCTAAGGTATGTATAAATTAAATTTATTCTCATTCTTAAAGTAAACTCGTATCCAAAATATTTTTTAATTGTTTTTGTTCTAGGTACCACTTCGAACTTTTCGACTTTCTGAAAATGCAATTCCATCTCTTTCTCCGAATGGTAATATGGATGAAAAGGAAAGTATTGAAGAACTTGATAATCCTGTTCATGAAGACGCATCTGAGAATGTTCTGTATGATACTACAAATCAGATTTTTGATAGTACAATTCATGACCATGGTTACACACACAATATAGTTCCAATGGATATGAAAGAAAAAGTAATGATCGATTCATCGGAAGAAGAAAATATTCAGTGTACAGATCAAGAAGAAGAAAATATTCAGTGCGCAGATCAAGACGAAGAAAATATTCAGTACGCAGATCAAGAAGAAGAAGAAGAAGAAGAAGAAGAAGAAAATATGTTTACACAGTTATGTGAAAATATTAATTTCTTTCAACTACCAAAAGATTGGACTGTACATATTCCTTCTAATAAAAATAGCGTAGCTTTTTTAGAAATTGAAATCAATTTAACCAATGATAATTACAATGCTTGTCTAGTAAAAAGAAGTATTATAATAAAAGATAATATGGATATTGTATATATAGCATTGGAAAAAACTATATCTTCAGAAAAACTTAATCTTCCAAATAAATTCCACAATTTTGAAGAATTGAGGATAATACTAAATCATTTTTCTAATATGTTATTTTGCTCTGGGATAGCTGACATTGATGGTGTAAACCTAGTAAAAAATACAATTGGATATACTGATTGTCATGATAAATTAAGGCATAAAAAGTGTCATATATTAACTTTATTTGAAAAATGTGAAATGTGTGAAAAAGTGAGGAGAACTGTTAGACAAAAAAGACGCCGGATGTCCAAAAGAAATATGGGTGAGGAAATTACTGATTTTACGAACAGGGATGTTTTACACATCTGGAAGAAGAAGTTTGACGCACAAAGAAGTGCACTTTTCCGTGCAAAGAAAACAATTAGAACGCTTCAAGCTCGTATTAATGAAATGAAGGTTGATTTAAGTAATATAGATATACAAACTGTACTTAAAAAATGCAGAGATCACCAAATTCCAGATATACAGATGACGTTAATTGAACAAATTATAGCATCTGCAAAGTTGAAAAGTGTAAAAGGTCAACGATATAGTGGAGATTGGATGATGCTATGCACTTTAATGTACATTCGTTCCCCTGAAGGGTATGGACATTTACAAAAGTTGAACATATTGCCTTTGCCCTGTGAAAGAACTGTTCGTCGATGTTTATCTCTTGTAGAAACAAAGTGTGGTCTAGATAATAAGTTTTTCGAATAAAAGTATATATGTTCGTTATAGAAAAAACTTAATTATTTAAGAATTTCACCTTTAATTCATCTGTTATTTCATCTGTTCATGACAATAATCTCTTGCAACATAAAATTTCTTGTTTATATATTCTTACTATTGTTAAGTTTATAATTTTTTATCTTTTTAACTTGAACTTGTAACTTAAAAGATGACATTTTGTTTTACAGCTGTTATTGCTTAAATTGATTATAATTATTTTAATAAAAAAAACTGAATAAAAAAAAGTACTACAAATTTTATAGTTAATTTTAATTACTCAAAATAAATCACAATTTTTTTTGCGCAAATGTGAAATGCTTCCACAAGCTGACGCCATATGAAATTTTTGACTTCACTCGCACGCTTTGGTCTATATATTACTCTATGCTTTCGGTATACGATCTGTCATACGACTGTGTTTGCGGTATCACTTGTTTCAGGATGCATAAAATCATTATCACTTTCGTATCATTTCCAATGTTACCGATTCAGCATAGAACAAGATCACGACACTAGCAGTGGTCAAAATTAAAACCAAGTATGACTATGAAGTTACAATATGCTTTATATCGTTTGAGATACATGTAGCTGTATTTTGTGCATGTATTTTGAAAAAGTTTGGAAATATATACGAATATGATTAATTCTTAGTGAGTTATACAAAGGTATATACTTCAAACTAATAATATGCAAATTTGTAAATATAAAAAATCTGCATATTCTAATAATTATTGCTTACTAGAAATAAAAGATTCATCTCTATATAAATAAAAAAGGCAAACATGAGTGTTATCTTAAGAATAGCTTAGTTTCAAAGACAAGGATAAATTACTTACACATTAAATCACCTAGTAATATTCCTTAAATACAATAACTGATAATAATAAGTATCTATCATTTTGTTTCGTGTAATAAAGATCGGCATCAATTAAACAGAATCGGTTTGATCCCGGTAATTAGGAAATAGTTCCTACCGACGATGCTCTGGAATTCTGTTTATGTAGCGCGTCTTTTCGGCATTCCGAGTTTTGGGATGTGCAGAAGTAGCGAATATGATTACCGCGGTAACGTCTGTCCGTGACGTAACGGCTATACTCTTGATAATTTCCGTCGTGACGCATGCGTATTCGATTCGGAGCAAAAATCAGAATTAGTCCAACGGAATCCCGGAAAGTAGCGAGAGTGTGAGACACGGCGGTGCCGCTGTATAAAATCATAAGGAGCGTTGATTAACCTGTCAAGACGTGGTCTCGTATCGTTATTTACGCGGTCAAAGGTGTTGCGGGTAATCGTTTGTAGGATTCGGTCGGCTTCCAGACAGGATGGGGAAGCCTGAGCAAATTTTAATTATCGAACCGCGAAGTGAACTGCGATTCAAGGGTACGCTTTAAACGACGACTCATTCACTTATATTCGGATTTTACTTGCACATTTCCTCCTTACTTTCACTCCTTCCCCGAGTTTTGTTCGATCCATGACTGGCAGGCGCTTTGTTGGTTAGTTAACACGAGCTGCACACGGTGCGCTACGTTGTCAAGATGACGTAAGGTTGACTCCACTAGCCAATTTTATTGTATTTTCATTTATAACCAAATAGGATTACGTACGACGACCCAGCAAATATCATCGGCCTTTTCAGTTGTACCTAACCCCATTCGTCGTACGTCATTCGCTGTCAAAGCTAAGTGCAGTCACGAAGTCACGATTCAATTCTCAGCCTCCCCTCTCACTTCTCTTTTCCTCTAACTGATATACAGTCAGCATATTCGACGAGTTATAATTCTATGCATTTATTTTTCCTACTACATTTAATTTGTCCCTATGCTTTCCTAGACTTTTTTTCAATAAAATATAGATTTTTCATATTTACGTAAACGGCATATATGGACGTCTATTTGGCAGGCAAATTTGTTTGCATTCAACGCAAATTTAAGAATACGTACACATTGTAGAAATACCGGAAGAACATTGTTTACAATACAATAAACATTTTTTGTTGAATGATACTTGTGAAAGGATTGGTAATTTATATAGTGTAGTTTTGTAAATGGAATATGAGTATATAAACAAAATATGGAAATGTTATTTATAATTATATGTATCATTACAATTATTTTAGTATTTTAGTATTTTGGAGTGCATAAAAGAACGCGATGTAGACAATAATATGACTGATGCATATATTTTGCAAAAGCAGTTATGATTGCTTTTTGTTTATATAATCTTTGAATAAAAGAAGTAATAAAAATAATGTTAAACATTTCTTATTTTATATTTTAGGTCCTTTCCTAGAAAGAACAGTCACATCGTATATAAAATTAACTAATCCATCGAATCAGAAAGTTTATTTTAAAATAAAAACAACTGCCCCAAAGAGGTATTGTGTACGACCAAATTGTGGGTATCTTAAACCAAAGGAAATTTCACAAATAGCTGGTTAGTATTAATTCGCAAATCAAATTTACATATTACGATTGACTTATTACATAACCACAACAATTGTTAATACGGATCTTTGCTAAAGTTCAAATTATTTTTATTTATGAAGAAAATGTAATTCATTACGTATTATATTTTTCAGTGACTCTTCAACCATTCGATTTTGATCCAGCAGAAAAAAATAAACACAAATTCATGGTGCAAGCTTTAGTAGCTCAAGATAATGATGATGAAGAAAATCCTGATATGGTGTGTAATATATAGCTATTAATCTGTTTTCAGTTAATATTTATCTTTAATATTAGAAGATATTCATTTTTATTGGTTGTTTTTTGCGTTAGTCTTATTCCTGCCTTGTGTGAATTATAACATCTAATTTTGTTTCAAAGTGGAAAGGCATAGATCCAGAACAATTGATGGAATCCAAGCTAAAATGTGTATTTGAAAATCCAGTAATTAAAACTTTGGCATTTGAAACAGTTAAATCAGAAGTTACTACAGATAATGGTAAAAATAAAGGAGTCGGTGATTTTGTTAAGTCATCGCCAAAGGTAATAATTAATATCACTTTTATTTTTAATGCTCCTTTACTATCGCTTATTATATAAGTAAGCGATATGTTTATTTTATCAGGCCCCTGGAGAAACAGAGGAAAAATTGATAAAAGCAGCACAAGAAGTTAATCAGCTTAGGGAAGAGGAGAGTGCCCTTAGACAGGAAAACCTCCAATTGAAAGTAAACAATTGAAAAATATATTTGGCGTAAATTAAGTAAACAGATCAATAATTTTAATAAGAAGGTCAATAAAAAACATACTAATTTTTATTTGTAGGAGGATTTGTTGCAATTACGAAATGCCCTGTTGGTTAACGAGGCTACGTTAGCCACCAAAAATTTTAACTCGCAGAACAGTAGCGAATCGTCACCACCGCTTATCAGCATCCTTATTGCTGTTGTCATGGTCATAGTGGGATATGTGCTGGGAAAAATGATCTGAGCAGCCATTACTTTACCGCATAACTTGGCACATCCCCTCTTCCCCTGTGTTTCTTAGCCTGCCCCCCTGCTACCATATACCACATACTGATCGCAGAGGTTGAAAACAGTCATCGTATTACACGATTGTTCATAATAAATACTATAAACATGAACGGATAGTGGTTTACAATAATAGAATTATTCGCTGCAGGAGTGTGCTTCTATTTTGGTAAAGCGACCAGATTCGAAATCCTTTTTTAAGAAATAAACACTATACTCGGATGATATATGTCGGGGTGTAGATGCGGGAGATCTTATGGATAAATTTTGTTATTGTTACGTATCAGAAAGTACCATTAGTTTAAGTAGAAAATTATAAATAAAAACTAAATACTATATATCTTCATGTTTATATGTTACTTCTGTTCTCACATTTCTTATAAAAGGATTCTCGCTTTACAAATTCGCTTGCGGCTGTGTCTTTGAAACCATGTTGCCACTAACTAAATTATATATGGGACACGAAAATTTATGAAATATAATTCTTTTAAACGAATACCTTCAATTAGAAAAAGAAAGAATTCAATTGTTTCAAGAATTGTTGTGTATCCTTAACGTAAAATGGAAAAAAACAGGACGAATTCGAATACTCTTTTTTTGACATTCTAACAGTACTTAACAATCACACAATGTAAGATTGTACATAATGTATTTTAAGATAATATATTAATGTCTAACGTATATAGTCAGGAGGGGGAGGGGGGCTGGCTGATCAGTAGTGGTTCATGATTCAGAATTTGGATATGCTGGCTCTATCCATCAGCAGTGGAATATCATTTAAGGAGTTGATGCATTAAAGTTTTGGACGCTTCAGTGTATTTTTATTTCTTTATGTTTATCTTATAAAAATTCGAAATAAAGATATCTCGGATGTCACATATGATGAAAGTTTTATATTTTAAACCTTTCTGCTGGTAATTGTGTTTTCGAGTAATTTGAAGTGGTGCATGGTATACATTGATATGGTACCGCCTAAAAATGTTGTCATCACGAATCATATAAATTTAGCTATATAGATGTGTGTATAGTGTATATATACATATGTACACACACATTTATATAGTGGCGAACAGTTTGTAGATCGTCACATCACAAGTAATATCGAACACATCAGAATTAATTATTACGGGTGTGTGTATATCTATGCACTCACATACAAATATACATACGTATACATATATATAATACTCATATATCTGTGCCTTAGAAATAGAGACAGCAATATAACATATTTGTGTTTCATCAAAGTTCCATTATTCTAATATTTCCTGACTCTATAAGGTCTTCCCGACTCTTTTCGATAGTGAACATTTGTTTTTTTAACTGTAAAATAGGGATAAACTATAATTACATTGTCAAGCGTAAATATTTAAACTTTTATTATTTATAGACGACATTATTTATAATTTCGAAGTTATATATATATATAGTTTTTTCATCATTCTTCGAGTTTCTGATTGAGAAGTTACGAGTTCTCGATTTTTCAGATATTTCAAAAAAAAAAAAAAAAAGAAAAAGAAATGAATTATCAGTAACTGGTAGAATGATGGTGTATGTTTAATATAGCGCAAATTAAGTTTAACAGGATACAACGATTTTTTCAGATAAAAATTGTCGCATCATTTCATCGTTTTACACATCTTTGCAGATTACGAAGCGTAATCATTATAAAATTCTCTCTGTTATATTCTCGTGTTTATAATATAATTAAATAACGATCGTCTAAGTGTATCGTCTAAGGTACAGGTATAAATTGCTTTTTCTGTACGAATATACGAGGCACGTAAGAAAATGGTTTGAGAATTCTCCTCTGGCCAGATGCGTTGCAACTTTCTCGAACGAGCAACTTCCTAAGTTCCTGTTAAATGTGTTATTTAAGATGATAAATACATAAAACCACGCTACTATACACCAGCACAAGTTAGAGTTTCGTCCAAGAGAAGAATTTTTTCCACACGATTATTCCATTTATCGCTTGAATTCTTGATCCATTATGGAGTGTCTCACGATCAATGTTACTACGTTATTATCACCGTTGTAGAGAAGATATAACGATACATAGAATTATGATATTAATAATACGATTCGGGAACGAAACGAATAGATTGTCATTGTGTACATAAAAAGAAAAAAAAAAACAGTAATAAGAACAAAATAAAATATGACTGAACTTGTAAAAGTTAGAAAACACTCACAATTGGATAAATATTATATATACGTATACCTAAACGACAATTTCTGACATACTGCGAAATAATTGTCCCAGACGAATGTAACATTCGATTTTCTTACTATACACGTTCAATAAAATTGCGTTAAACAAGTTCAAGTAATGATGTACTTGTACTTTAAATATCGTCGATCAATTACGACGAGGGTTTACTCGATATCGCATAATGTTAGACCGGCATAAATATAGTTTCGAATCGATCGGGTACGCGAGATAATTTTATAGATGAATTTTAAACCCTTCATTCCCGAAAAATAGATACGCGAACCAAAGTAGAGTAGGTCAACTTATAATCAGACTACCTTCTCGGGTGCACATGCACTCGCATACTTTCACCCTGCGCGACCATCGAACGGAAAAAGAGAGGTGAAAGAGGGTAGTGGGGGAGAAGAAGGTGGAAGAAGATATCTCAGCCGAGAAACGTAAAGATCGTTAATCGACCAGCAATTTGCAAATTTTATTCTACTTCGTCGTTATCCGAATATCTTTACCTAGCATAACGAGAAAACAAATTGCAGCGCCATACTTATTTGGCTGAACGACGATATCTATAAATATATAGACGTAACAACGCCATATTTCTATACGTCAAGATAGGAAATTGTAAAGATCAGCGTAAACGCTACATCATTTTGTATACATAAGAATATTCGACGCTCGTCATTTCGTTATCTCTGCGCGCATCGTACGAACATACGCGCGTTTTTTCTTCCGCGATAACACCCAAGTCTAAGACGGAAATAATTCTCACCGTAATGTCGCTAAAAGCGAAATTCGTAGTACGCTATAAAACGGAACATGAAAAAGATTGGCGGAGCGGAACTTGAAGAATAAAATTCGTTCACTGGACACGTGACTTTCTTTAATGGAGCTCGTCAAACGACACTCACCATAGCGAGACGTTCGACTGCGAACTAAGGTCGGACAGGAGGACTTGGTCGGCCTGAACGTGCAGATAAATCAGGATCGGGGAAAAGGGAGGTGGATGGCAGAGAGTGGAGCGGCGGATACAGCGCAGAGCAGCCTGATCAGGGTGGCGGCGGCAGTAGCGACTGGCTATTGATTTCAAGGGCTTCCTTAACCCCCCGCTTTGCCGCTGAGTACCCGACAGCTTCAGGTCACCCCAAAGGGCTCTTGGTGCCCGCGACTAAAACAATTCCATACGTTTACTCCCACTACTGGTCCACCTATTCTATGCCTTTCGTCCGGCCAGCTAACCCGTATGCAACTCGCGCAAGCCTTTCTTCCTCTTCCTGTCTTCAATTTCCGTTATCCACGGAGTTGGAATAAACGAAACATCGTTTAAACGAGCAACTAGTTTCTTCTAAAACGGTAGACAAACGTTGAAAGGAAGAAGAGACGCGTCAAGACTCGTTCGTACGTCAAATTTGAAGATAACGCATGCAGATGGAAAGACAAAGACAGATAGAAAGATCGATTACCCTGTATCAGATTAGAATTCTTTCAAAGGGTACTCGATTATATTTCGCGTATCCGTGAGACGCGATTCGAACGAAAAACGAATAGAAGGGATTTGCCTTCGATCGTAAACCGTCGGTCCAAGCGAAAATAGAAAGGAAGGGAGGAAGAAAGCGAAACGATATACGATAGGAGGACACGCACGAATTAAAGGCGTTCTTCAAAATTTCGCGGTTAAGTGGCCGTTCGGTGGTAAAACGAGACGGAGATAGGTGCGGGGGTGTATGAGGAAGCGACAGTGCACGGAGTCGGAAGAGAACGGAGAAGCGAAGAAGAGAGGGAAAAAGAGTAGGGATAACGTGGGGATCCTGGGTAGACGAGCACCCGTGGTGGTTACGGTACTGTGCGAGTCGGGCCGAGCGCAGACGGATCGCGGGGTGAGCCGTCGCTCGGCATACGTCGAACTAGGTGCCCCGCGTTGGGGCGTCTCCTGCCATCGAGCATCGGTGTCGTGCAGTCGATCGGGGGACGACCACCGCCTTCTTCGAAGTCGCTGTTAGTTCCAGATCGTATCGGACTGGATTGGAACGGAACGGTGCCGCCTGTTCACCCGTTAATTCCCCATCGGTGTGTCAGCGCAGTCACGGCGACGACGATGAGACTACGACGATGGTACTCGTGGTAGCGCGGCCACAGTGCGTCGTGGCCAGTGCGGGCGTCGGCATCGTCGTCGGTTGTGCACGCGATCGGACGAACAAGGAGATGGTGTCCCCGGATCGTTCGGAGGAAAGTGACTTGGTTGCTAACGCTACTACTGTCAGTGCCGCGTCCGCGTACAACGTCCTCGACGTCGTCGTAGCCGCTGCCATCGCCACCGCCGCCGCCACTACCAGCGTCGTCCTCGCCACCGCCACCGCTGCCGTTACTATCGCTGCCGTCGTTACCGCTACCGCCACCGTCAACGCTGCCGTATCCACCATCGCCAGTCTCGCCACTGCCAATACCGTCGTTTTTGACGCCACGAGCACGATTGCTCTTGCTGCCAACCAGGCTTCCAGCGCGACTCTTCAGACGGTCTAACCACCCCTATATCCCAAATGGTGAGTGTCCATCGAAATGTTTCCATTTTCTACAATATTTTTTCCTCTCTTTCGCGAGTCGAGCTAGCTCAGCTCGAGACTTTCCTTTCCTCCTTCGAAACCACCCTCTCTTTCTTCGGTGCGCTTGTCCTTTCCTACGGGAGAGGAACGTACGTATAGATTCACGTTTGATCGAGATAGAACTAGGAAGACGGAAGAGGGAGAGAATGAGACGGAGAATGGAAATAAAGTATGCAGACAGAAATCGAGAAAGAGAGAAAGAGAGAGTGCGAATGCTGTGTTGTATATGCGAGGAGGAGGAGCACGGAGAGGGGGAGAGAGAGAAAGAGAGAGAGAGAGAGAGAGAGAGAGGCGAAGAACGTCACACGAAAGGGTGGAAGGAGGGAGGGGATGACGATCAAGGATAAAAGGAAAGAAGCGCGAACGATATAAAAGATTTTATTTGTCTCTCGACGTTTCGTGTATGCCGTTAGAATAGGATTTCTCGTCCCGTGTTCTACGCGATCGTCGTGTCCCGGCGACTCGACTCCACATAACCTCCGTCAATCGATAATACAAGACGACGGCACCCGCGGCGCTCGGCAAGATCGGCCTAGGAACGAACACAACCCGCGTTCCTGAGTCGAGCTACCCTATCGATGAGCGTCGTCGATATTTCTACCCTTTCTCTACCTGACATTCTAGTAGCACCTGGCCTTCACCGATTACTCGTTCGATTTAAACGTTCACGCGATGAAAAGCGTCGAAAGTTGGTACGAATGCGATCCATTTGTTCGTTTCGTTGGGCGGTGAACGACGATGTTCTCCCTTTACCTGCCCTCCGACTGTCCACGCACAGGCACAGGATATATCCTGTTCCTGTTCGTTGGTTCGTGGCACGGTCTCAACCTCGCCCATGTTAATTGGCGAGGATCGATTTTCCTAGAAACGATTACACGGCCGCGGCCTCACGGTCGTTCAATCGCGCGTTCGGAGGCCCAGGTTTCCCGTTAACGTCGAAGCGAATACCTCGGAAACTCGGGGTTAACTGGTTGCTGAGGAAAAACGGTAAGAATCGAAGTATCGTTGGTTAGGAACGAAGATAAGGAAGATCTGGCGTCGCGACGAGATCTCGTTCGTACACCTGACCACGCCGTTACCTTTCGAACGCCATTTGCGTGCCGAAATGTAATAAAACGCGTTTTTTTACCTCGTATAGAATGCGCGAATGCGCCGCCGGCGATATACGCGCATACTTGCATATATCTATATACGTATATGCACGTATATAGATGGGTATACGTATAACGCGTTGCGCGAAGCGGATGAATGAATGCTGTGAATAAAAGTAAGTAGGTTAACGAGAACGAGATCGTCCGTTCCGAAAAACGCGATCTCTTCGTCTCGTTTTCTCCTTCGCGTTCCTTCCGCGCTCTTCTTCGAATCGTTACTGTAAACCGTGGCTCGTGATTTTGAAACTGGACCTATCATCGAGACGTTATCTCCAAGACGAAATCTCCCACAGGTCGGGCTGTTAAAACGAATCGAACGTTGGCCACTTGGACGCGAACGTAAAGGTACATTTTCTTCTGTATACACGATCGCAAACTGCGCCCCATTGTCGTATTGTTATCTACACGCGAGCTATAATACTCCCAGGCCGGGGAAATAATCATACGTATCTAGTTTCTGGTTCGAATCAATGTTTGCAATTGTGCTACTTGGAAATATACGGGCCTCCGTGGAAGCGTTTTACGCGGTGGCACGAAATCGGTAGAAAAGAACGCCTTCGCCTATCGGTTTTAACTTCTTTTCTCATTATTAGATAACGATCGGAACTGTAAGGCATGCCTTCCTTTCGTCGCTAGTTTCAACCGACCGTGTACCCGTTTCTCCAATCGTCGTTCCTCGCTTTCGTTTATATAGATACTTGGATCTTTCATCGAATTCGACAGATCGATGTCTTTCGAGCGTCACCGCTCGTGAATTCCAATATCGCGCTTTCGTTCTTGTTGAGGTTTTTAAACTCTCTGTACGTCCGATAAAAAACCGTTCCTTCTGTATCTACTTTCGTCGAACTTTTATGTGTGTGTATATATATATATATATTCGATGGTGTCACACCGCGACAAAACTATGCATTCGTGCGTCATCGGTTTGGAGTTGCGCTATGGAGTCGCTGAATGGAAATTGTCCTGAAAAAGTGAAGTACTACGTGAATTAGTAATGATTCATGACAGACATTGAAGACATAATTTTCATTTAGCAACCTGCGTTCTAAGAAGTTTTTTAATTCAGTAAAGTACGTAATCACGTAAAGAAAAAAAAACTGTCAAGTTTTTAGATCTGTCGTTACTTTTTGTACAACTAAGCTAACGTAATATGCGGTCAAACATTCTAACGTGACATGTCGAACATTCTTACCTACAAAAAGAAAAGAAAAAAACTTTTTAAATTCAACGATAACGAATGTTTTCAATCTTGAGTGTACAATGTCTAATGGCCCGAGACAGAATGGCAAAATATACCATTTATCTCTTGCTCTTTCTTCATCGATAAAAGCACACATAACGTGTGCATACGTGTACATGGTTATGATACATGCATAGGTAAAGTGCATATTCCTCACGTGCATATGCATATTCGAGCGCGTGTAGTACACACGGACTGCTTTTAGTGCGCTAAGTGCACGGAGCGCATACGATAAAGCGTGTGTACTTTTCTGATTAATTTAAGGTAACGTTCCCATCTTTCGAGAACGTAAGGCGTAATTCATCTTGTAGCTGTATCATCGAGTCGAAGAAAACACCGTGGCGAAGACAGAAAACGCAACTAACGGTCGGCGATTAATTTCGGAACGCACCAATAATTACGCGCTTAAGACTTGCGTTGTTGCGCAATATATATTGGATTAAGACGATTTAAGTTATGGGATTTGTTATCGAAATAAAACAAGAGAAGATAAAATTCGAAAATTCCTTCGTTGTAAATTTGTTTTATCTACTCACCGACACATACGTGTACATATTTACAACGACGCCTTAATGTCTTAACTTTCAAACAGGCATTAATCATCGTTGGATATGTCCATTAATAAATCTCGCTCTCAACCATAGTCGAAAAGTTGCTACTAAAAAGAAGTTGAAGATTCACGGAAGAAGCGTAACTTGACGAGCGTACGTTCGTGACCTACTTCTCTCTTTTACGTTTGCTTGATCGATTACACCTGTACATATATATATATATATATATTTCTTTTTTCTGAAAATAAAAATTTTTATTTTCACGACTACCATCGTCCATTCTCGTATTTTCAGCTAATCCCCTGTTTCACTGAAACCGAAATTAACATTGCTATCTTATCTCCGTCGAGCCTAATGACGATTTTCCTTGCCTCGTTATTTCCCACTTTTATCGCTAATCGCTATTTACACACGCTGTGCGGTTTAATCCGCGACTAGATGCTCTACCGACTATTTCGTTCCTTTTCATTTTCATCGTACGTTCGATGGAAATCAAACGAAATGTACATACCTGGTCTCTCGACAAACGGCTTAACGTTTTCGGATTTACGTATATGACGATGACGTTATTACGTGTACAGATACATACGTATATACATACGTGTAGATATAACGTATAGTGCAAATCTCCCGAAGGACCTGTTGGCGATGTGCCAATCCTAAATGCACCCTCGCGTCGTCTTCGTCGCAATGCCAACGTCTATGGTGCAGAAATGAGAAAAGCTTGGCTCCTGCCGTTTCGCCAAGCGCATCTCATTGATCCATTTAAATCACAAGCGTCCGGAGACGTAAGTATGTGTGTCATCGTGAACGTTACATATCACCAGATAACCGAGAGTTTTCGTAGGATCGGTTCTAGTATTTCTTATCAATCTCGACTCGATCTCGCCTTTAAAATCGATATCGTTGAGAGAAACAACGCTGAGAGAAGCATGAAATTCTTTTTTATTCCACGAGATTGATGTTACAGAGTTACGAGGGTGTAAATATCATCTCGCATAATGCGCTATGTGTCATTTTCCAACAGAGATTTCTGGAGGCCAGAGCAGCGTAAATACCGCGAATGTAGGTTGTGCACCTGTTACTCGTTGAAACCGTTTAACAACAAACCTTATTTGGAAATTTTAACGCAACTTTCAGCCGGTTATATGCTTTTTAGATATAGAACGCCGCGTTATTACGCTGCGAGCAGTCGCGAGTGGAAATTTCGCTCGGTACGTTCCACCGTCAGTACTGCTTTCCTAGTTTTCTCTGGTAGAACCGCGGAACGCGATAAATTTATTAGAATTGTGTTACTTTTGTTCAGAGTGGTTGTAGAATCTTGTATTTATTTTCCGACACCATTGTATCAAAGATTTCGATTAAGCAAGTTTAATTATTTGTCGTCTGTACACTATTCTAAATTTCATAAGCTACTTTCGCAAGTGCTTGTTCGTTATTCGTATGTATTTTCATGTTTTCGTGACTAATAATGCATCTACGTTGATATACTTTTATTAATTTTCTATATGACTGGAATTTTCTTTGGTCACGAGAAACAGGAATGTTATGTAGTCGACCGCAGTTTCCTGCTTTGATTTCATGATTATAGACCAGTGATTATTATACATACGTAATTTAGTACTAATATTATGATAATTATATAATATATAAAGTACAATAATAAAGCGATAATAAAATAAGATTTAAAGCATATAGATAATAGAATAGAAATATGTACATGTTGTAAGGTACGCGAAATTATAGAAGGTTACATTCTTTATATAACTACTACAACGTAATAAAGACGCGCTAATAACACCTATCGATAATAACGATATCTTCCACATTCCTATCATTCGATTCATTTTGTCGTTATTTACTTTTGGATTGTAAAAGCGAATTTAGAACGCACCTGAAAAAATAGATAAAGAAATTAACGTACTATCCCCACGATGATACGACAGCGAACAAGATCGCGTTGTTATTGGGTAGCAATAAATTGACGTAATTTCATAGATGGTCCGGTATGACTCACGATACGTTACCTTTACTACCGATAAATTTCGCATTTCGTTGGACGGTGAAAAATGTCGAGCGACATCATTCTCTATTTCGCATCGAACTTTTTGCAACACGTACACACAAACACGAGAAAAACAACCATCTCGAAGGAACTAGGAAACGCGACAAACTCCGCGAACTCGATATTTCTTCGTTGAACGAAGATCTATCGATCTCTCGCGACAAACATTACAGTTAAAAAGAAGTTGGGAAAAGAAAAGAGAGAAAGAAAGATTCACGCGCGTTCCGTATCTCGGTGTCGCTTGGTGTTTAATCTTTCACAGTAGATGCGGACAGCTAAGGTACGGCGGAGCACAGAAGTACACAAGGAACTGGTATATAAAACTCGTTGAAAAACTGGACAACAAGACAGACACGTAACAGACTGTGAACAACGACGGATAGATTCCCTCGACGGATGGGACAAGGACGGTGAACGAAAGCGATCTGACGGAGAAACAAGCGACAGAGGAGGGGAGAAAGTCTTTGGATTTCGTTTAATCTTCGACGCGATACACAGAACGTACGCGTTAGTAGTACGCGACTCGTCGACTAGTACTGTCGTTCCTTTTCGCTCGCTCGTCGCTACATAAAGCGGTATCTATCCGGTTTGTCCTTGTGTTACTTGAAAATATTTCAAGAACGTGGTGTTTTGTGACGAGAATGCTGGTGAACGTTACCGATTTCAACGTCATCGAGGAACTAGATACAGTCGAGATTTTTGATGCAAGGTGAGCGATTGAATGTTGTACACCGAAAGTACGATAGCATCGAGATCGTTGCACATCGTTCGAATGGCCATAGATTTTGACACAGTAATTATCTGGGTCGGTATGTACACATAGAAAGAGAAAGTTAAAGGATTTCAGTGATCTCTGGTTTAGGGTCGTTCATTTAAATTTTACTGTATATTAGTCTTGTCGTCAATATTCGGACACTCTTTAAAACAGAGTGACTTTTTTAAAGTTTGATCGAGCGAGTTGAGCTTTTTTGAGAAGTTAGAAGCAGTTTACTAAACTAGTTGATTAAAAGAAATCTTGGAGAAACTACGATTGGTAGGAGTCGCGAGAAGAGTAGTAAAAGTTACTTTTTACAATTTTTTATCTCAATCTGTAATGAGAATTTAAACAATACGTTTTGTAGATTTGCAGGATCGCAGCAAAAACACGCGACAGGCATCGAAAGATGTAAGAATTTCAAGATTTATTAGAATTAGAGAAAAGTTGTGAGAAAGTGTGATTTTCGTCAGTTTTAACGTTGTCTAGGTCGTAGCAACGTTAACCGATTCTGAGCATATATATATAACTGTTATAAATTTACAAAACGTCTTATTGTTTGAATCGTCGTTACAGGCTTGGATAAGAAATTCGTAAAAAGAGAATTTTGCTATATTTTTCGCAATTCTGACCAATCACGATGTGTTGAAAATTTGTTGCTCGCTCGTCAACTAGCAAACTAATTCCTCTAACATTTGAAAAACAGTTCAAGTCATTCGTATCATGCATTTTAAAAAAGTATTCCTGTTTTTAAAGAGCGTGCGAACATTAACGAGGATGACTGTACCTACATACGTATAAACATCGATCCTAGACGAATGAAAAATCAAACGTGTCCCTGATTTATCTTTTAATTATTCCGTTACTTTGTTTACGTTCATCGAGTTATTTATATATCGTTGATGTATCGACCCATAATAAATATACATAGATCCGTGTTGGTTGTTTCCATAGAAATCAATAGAAGTCGATCGAACTAAACTCGCGCCAAACTATAATTATAACGCTTTGATATCTTTACACGAAACGACGAAATCAATTATTTGTACTTTATTCGTTTACCTTGCTCGTTTAATTTCATTATCGGAAGAGAGAAACTTTGCCAATTAGCAAGCGGAATTATGTCGTTATCGCATAGAGGCAATTTAAACGCGCGTTCGACGTTATTGCTAGTCAGAACGCTACCGAGGAAGAATCACTGCTATTCCGTTCACCGGCTATCAAACGCATTCCACGCGTGTCTATTACACGAATTTATGTCGAGTCGATTTTACACATCGTCTCGGTACGACCGAGTTCTAGGACGACGTGCCGTGAGAATTCCGACTCGGTGCCCCGAGTCGCCAAGCAAGGTCATATTGGAAATTACACTTGCAGTCTGTAATTATACATTACTCGGCCGTGTTTACGACCGCCTTTGTGCGGAGACGCATTCACGGTTTCTACAACAAGCGTGCCATCCTTTCCCTGGCATTCAGGCAATTTCACCATTCGCATTCTTTTCATTCGTATACCAGCGACGAATGGACGCTACAAAAACCGTGGTCGATCAAAGGGGGAATAATTATCGTCAACTGAATGCTTCTCCTTCTTATTCTTTCCCTCGATTCACCGTGTTTCTCATTTCTTTTTCTCTGTTATTTGTTTCCTTGGTTTTTTCTTTCGTCTTAGAGACGACAGAACTACAAGATGATTTTCCTTGAGATCGGTCAGGTAAAGAAGAATATTACGCAATTTTATCGGAAAATAGTTTGATGCATAACCGTGGATAAACGCTATTTGTTACGTGTCTGATGGTAGATAACCATATATCTTTACAATGTACAACCGAGGATGCTTACGTTTCGCTGCAATACAATATTCCAAGCTCGAATTCGATTCGAATTCGTCCTCGTCAATCTATCGTATAGTTCTGTTTTTACGACGAATTTTGTTATAGATATTATCTTCGTAGAATCTTAGATATTTTATACATCGCTCGGAACAATTAGAGGATCGTTTTTCATCTTACTTTGATTTTTCCAGCCACTCTTTGTGTCTGTACAATTCTTTGTAATTGTATTAAAAATTACCTTTATTACAATGCCGCATGAATAATACACGAACCGATCGAGTGCATAGAATTTACATTCATTGTGCTGTTCCATTAAAATTTTCATTCTGTTCGCTTAGTTGATGTAACAGTAGCGTTCATAGTAACGATCCTCTATTGTTCGGAGCAAAACACGGTTACATTTTATCGTCTAAAAATGATTGCCGATACTACTACATCTGTTTTCTTTGTTTTCACAGGTTCACTTAGTGTATACCGCCGTCTTATAGTGAGTCGAAAACAATTCACGATCAGAGGAAGGACGTGGCTCTTCGGTACTCGCGATACGTCAGTGATTGTATCGCGGTGGAAATCCCACTGATTCCTACGTTTACGTCCGTATCGTTCGCGTTTTACCTCTTCTACCCTTCTTTGATCACGTGGTCGAGACGTTAATCGACCTGTTAGAGAAACGGCGACTGTCTCTGCCAAATTGCAGGAATCCCGAGTGGCGAGTGGTCTCGCGACTCGAAATCGAGACACGAGAAACGTCGTGGCGTGATAATATCATCGTCGAGCACGATGGCTTGCGAATTCTCTAAGGTGAGTCGAGAATGTTAACAGGAAAATGAAAAATAAAAAGAAAAAAGAATAAAAGAGAATAAATACACATCATTGTTCATAGTTCGTGCACGTAAGCGCTTGCCAATTTATCGGCAGTAATATTTCATAGCCAGCTAATTGTTTCGTAATTACCGAGTATAACCTATTACTCCTACTTCTCGAGATTACGAGATTACCCGTTGTGAGATTACGGTGTTAATTGATCGAGGCGAGATACGATTCAATGATTCCGTAATCGGTTGCACCAAGCCAGAATATAAGGATGTTGCATACCTGTCATGCGGCTACGTGCAATTTCCTTCGCTTCTAGAATTCCTGTATCACTAAACGCTTCGAAGTTCGGCGCACGATTTCATCGGCGACTCGACTCTCCCCCTCATACTTATTTACATCTTTTATTTTCACCTTCGTATTTTATAAATTATGCGAAACGAATTATACAGAATGATTCTCGATACTCGAAACGGATAAGTAGAATAAGTAGATTTTCGAACGATTGACGAAAAAAATTGTTATTGCCGAGATTCGAACGTTGTTCGATCCGTATTTGGCCGTGATATCTTTCCAACGTGCGATTTTCGCGAAGCATGGTCGAACGCTATTAATCGGAAGAGTGGAAGGAATTCACGTTGTTTCGGTTGTGGTATTTCGCATCGGACGGGAGCTGGAATATATATTTATTAACGACAGTAAACGATATTAATAATGCTCGTTACTGTGGTACTTTAATTGTCGTCGTAAGACGAGCCAGTGCGATGCATGCAGGAAGCTCGGCTTAATTACTGCAGCACGATCTTGCAGTAACTGGCTCATCGTTTCCAATTTCATGTGCGCATCGGCTGGAATGAAAATTCATAAGCTTCGTTTCGCTCTAATCGATCGTTCGAAAATTGTGTTGAAATTTCTTCGAAATTTCACGTTTCACGTCGTTCGGCCATGTAACGCTACAGAGCAGAACTTCGTTTTGATCGAATGGCGAAAGTAGCGGTCGATTTTCCCTATTCCCCATTAACGTTTCTCTATTTCTCTTTAAACGGCTGCACTTTCGCGGTAATATTCGCTGTCAGTGAGCAGGAAAGTTGCTCGGGCTTGGTATTATATGTACGTTTCTAACAAACCGTGGGCAACTTTGCGTGAATTAATCATCGTGCTTCCTCGTTCTGGCTGTTGTCAGACTTTCAACGAATTGACGCGAGAATCGTTCTGATTAATTTCCAATGAAACAGTTATGGACTTGTACGTGCCGGCTTGACGTGCCGTCAAACCGAATCATCAGGAAAACACGGTAACATGGAATCGCGCGTACACGCGTTCATCGTCGTCTTTTTTTTATTCGTGGTCAGACGTTCTTTTAGCTCCCTTCCTTCTTTGCAGTCGTGTAATTTTATCGAATCCGCTTCCTGCGTGGCTGAATGACATTACCACTTGCGCATTTGTATCCACGCTTCTAACGTGGCGTGCCACGTAGCAAAAACCAAGCAAAGAAAGATCAAAGGCTGCTTTCACGATATCGCAATCACGATACAATTACGATAAAAAGCGATCGCAAAGATATTTATTTAGGAAAAAAAAAAAAAAAAAAAGGCGGAACTATAACACGTTAAGCTCACCGCAAAATCGCTGCTGTGCAAACTCTAGACGAAGCTTATCAATCGATTTAGAATCATCATAATGTAACGCAAAAACACACGAAATAACGAAATCAACGAAACAAGAAAACGACAAAACAAAAAAGAAATTTATCGCTCGTTGCTCTTAGTATTCCTCGGATATGCAGCATCGGGTGGTCTTTAGTCAACACAGCCGAGGAAGACGTTGAAGGGGAGGATGATGTCGATGTTGTATAAATTCTTCTCTCTGTGTCTGTGTCCTGGCGTGTAGCTCAAACGATGGCCGATTCACGCGGCTTCAAGCCAATAAACCAGTTGTGGCAGAGCGCGGCAGTGTCGACGGACCCGGATTCGGAGTGCCTCTACGAAGAAATCTCGGGCCTTTCGGGGTCCCAGGATACGGAACCAGGGCCGGCTGGTGCCGCCGTCGGGGAGGAGGAGGAGGAGGAGGAGGAAGAGGAGGAGGAGGAAGAGGAGGAAAGAGGGAGGCTCGATTTTGGTGCACAGGTCGGCGGTAGCAGCTGGTGGAGGCAAAGCAAAGGAAGCGAAAGAATCGCCGCCAGCAGCAACGCCGGCACGGCCGGACGTAAAAGTAGCAAAAGTGTTGGAACTAGCGCGAGATCGCGCAGCAGATCGGCCGATCGGCCATCGAGCGGACGTCAGGACATCATCAGGGTGGAGGAGGAGCAGTATGCCTCACGAAGAAGTTACGTGGAGCCCGGTACAGGCGCCGTACTGCCGCCTCCTGTTACCGGTCTCAAGCTGACCAGGGGGCGTCCGACCAGCACCGTCGCCCGATATTTGCACTCGGCCTCCACCAACACCGGTCACTATCACCATCATCATCACGGGTCGCACGGACAGTATCCACCCGGCAATATCGGTAGGCCGACGACTAGGCGACATCAACATCATCACTCAAGTCGCGGCACGTTCAGTAATGAGACGCAGGAAGAGGTACAGGAGGACGATGAAGCCACTCTACGGGAGTTGCTTGTAAGGTACGTTTCCCCGACGTACCCACCATACATATCTCTCTCTTATACTTATATACCTTAACGTTTTCTGTGAAACACCTCCACGCGTCTTTTCGATTTTATATATCTTATATAGTATTATCGTACAATGATAACGCGGCTCTCTTCTTTATACCACGTACTACTACTACCAATTGTCGAATAGTACGAGCTTCGCGATCAGAGTTCGGACCTCGAGCGACACTGCTACTATCACGGAAAAGGGAGAGTTAGTTTACGTTTCAAAATAAAATTATACACGATGTACAAATGATTTGTCGAAGACGTTGTCACATGGGCGTCGCCACCGACGTCTCTGAGAATTATCTGGATTGTTTGGATGTACCGGCCGAGATCATTTACGTATCTGACACCGGCGATCGTCTTCCGGTCCATCGGATCATTCGGTCTTATCGATCTGTTTCTCCTTGTTTTTGTTTCTTTTTTTTTTTTCCTTGAGACGAGACGCGAACTTGTACATGTTCGAACAATGCGAAGGATCTCTTTCTTTTCCGGTTTTCAAACGAAACGAAGAAATTCGTTCGATTCGCGAAATGACATTTAGAGGAAAGTACAATCTGTTATTTGTTAAGATTCGATCGTGAACTTTTAATCTTGGCGAATCCCGCGGGCGACGAATATCTCGAAACATTTTTATCATCTGATTTTATAGTTTAGCGCCTCTCTTCTTAGGATCCTGTATTGATATTCCGTAGTGATCTCTCTTTAGGCTCTTATATAGAATTATTATGTTCTTTGTTTCTTCAGCGATTAAAACGTAGTTGAATTACTCTTAGCAACCCTGCGTTTAAGTAAGTCGTTGCGACCGTGGTTAACCCCTTAATCTACAGTATCGTGTGAGAGACGTGGTACGTCGATCGGGCCAAACATGAACAACACACGTGAGAGACGTGGTACGTCGATGTTATTGATTTATTACTTACTCGAAGATAATAAATCTTTCTTTGTTCAATGATCAATTGGTAGTAATCATTTATCAAACATCTTGCAAAATACAATTAGTTGTACCTTACACATTGCATTTATATATCAAAAGACATGCGCGATTTGCACAACCGCGGACGCTCGGCCAAACCGTGAAATGGCTCGACGTGTGACCGACCTTGTTGTTGTTTATGGCACGCGCTATTGGAACTTAAATCGTAAGGTAAGGGGTTAATCGAACTTTGTCGACTTTTTCAAATATTATTCCTTCTATTTTAAATAAGAGTCTTTCGAAGTAACTTTAGCTTAGTGCCACGGCAGTTCAGTAGAACAACGTATATAAGCTCTTAAGACTTGCATACCAATTAAGAGAACACTTCTCGCTCTCTATTATTCGCCCCGAAGTACCCGAATCGATAGCACTTACTTATCGATCATAAACTCTCTCGTAGACAAGAATTACTATCCAACGAACCTTTTCCATGGACATTGTTCTTTTCAATGTCCAACAATACTTGCGATATTCTCTAAACGCATCCAGGTAATTCCCGGCCTAAGTGGCGGTGCCTCGTTCACCTGAATTAACGATTGAACGGAGAGTACACAATAGAGAATTAGCAAAAGAAAAGAAAGAGAAAAAGCAAAATGCCAAAAAGAGAAGAAGCAAACGAGATAAAAGAAATATAGAACGAATTAAGATAAAAGAAACAGACGTTTTCCCTGCTTATCGTTTTACATAGACTCTTTTATGTATCAGAGAATGCAATGCAAGGCTTTGTGCCGTGCCATTTATCATTTATACATAAATCACACTCGCTCTAGTCCTGTACTTGTACATACTACACACCCTTGATCATAAACAGTAATATCGAGACACCGGTAATACGTTGTTATACGGTTTTACATGAAACTCTTTTGGCTGCGGCGCTCGCAGGCTTACCACTGATTGCTCATGTTCCATTCGATGTCATGTCACTTTTCTCGAAGTCAGGTACACAAATAAGTGCGCAAACAGCACCCAAGACGATAACGGAGAATATCGAAAACGGGACAAAGGGAAATAGATGCATCCAGCGAATGCACAAGGCAAAACGCGACTAGTTTGTGTGAAACACACGCACAGTATATAGTATGTGTATGAGCGTTCCTCACCGATCATTGTTTAAACCACGTTGTTCTGTGTGAATGCACCATAATGGAATTCACGCTCGAAAACGAACAAGAGAAATTCGTTGGTGATCAGAGGAAGGAGAAAACAGCTTTACCACTGACACGTGTACAACATAGATATACATGTATATGTTTTCCATATAGACGCGGCGACAGATACAATCATTTCCTTGGCATCGTTCTAATCGATACACTCTCATATATCGTTACTTCGATGTGCCACCTTTGTGACTTATTTGTGTGCGTGTCTCCTGTTGTTTATCACTTTATCATGAGATCATGCTAATTTTTGTCAATTATTTTGCCGATCGATATCGTTTCGCATAAAAAGTGATGGGCCCAATTCAAATTGCAAGCTCGCTTGTGGACGCGGGCGACTAGGCAGGGGTGAGTAAGCTGGCGGCGCGTCGCATGGCGATGCGTGAGAAAAAGAACGAAAAAGAACAACAAAAAAAAAAAAAAGAAAAAAAAAATAGAAATTAAAAAATTTACGAAAAAAAAAAGACGAAATGTCTTCGCACGTGACGAACCTGTCCTTTAGAAGAATTGGACGTCACGTGACTAATTCGAGCGAATATACCATTATATGACATGATTTTGACTGAACCACGACTGTGTTTCCAAACTAGGTAAAGTTTTACAGAGTGAGATAAGAGGCAGGGGCGGGCGTCGTCGGCCTTTAAACCCCCCGCCACACGTTACCCCTCCACCTTTGGTTGTGGACCCACTTGACAACAAGCTGTGCAATCGTTCAGAGTCAATTGATTGGATTTGGTGGATAATCCAACGTACGTACATATGTCGTGAACAAAGCAAAGAACAAATAGATCTGTGAGAATAAGACGAAATACTGAATCAAGAGGAGTGAGTGGGGAGGCATAGAGGCTACTGTAGTTTCGGAACACAGCCATGGTCTCCCTACCTCCCAGGTACATGGCAACATCATCACTGCTCTTTCTTTCTCTCTATCTCTATCTATTTCTCTTTTTCTACCTGTCTATTTACTTATATAATTAATAATTATTTTCTTTAATCCCTCTTTTCTATTATCCCGTCTGTACCTTTTGATCCTTCTGTACAAGTATGTTTCGTTTTCTTTCATTGTGTTTTCACTTTATCATCCGGGTCATACATTTTCTCTCTACTTCCACTAAGGCTCATGTGTTCATTCATTTTTCACTATTCACTTGTCACTCGACGTGCCTTGCGTAAATTTTCTCTCTTTTTTCACTCTGTCATATACTCACGTACACACATACTGTCTCTCTCTCTTTCTCTCTCTCTCTCTTTCTCTCTTTCTCTTTATTTTTCTTCTTTGGTTTCGTCCCTGATTAAAAGATCACCTTTCTGCTTGGCTGTGCACATCGATCGATAAGTTTGCTAAAATCTCCTTCGATCGAGAGATTTCTGATCATTCATCATGATCTGTGCGTATATATTATTTATTCATTGTCTACATGCAACGTTCGAATTGAAAGCGTGCATCGAATCATATTTTTCTTACCCACTTGCACATTCCCGCATCGTGCCAGTAGAGTAATCACGCTTCGCGTGTGCCGAAGCTCTCTCGCGTTTATGGGGAAAACGATCGTGATATCGAGAAGAAAAGAAAAATATAACAAGGAACAAAGGATGATCGTTTTTTACTGCAAAATTTTGATGAATCATTTGAAACATGCGGGAGCGTACTTTACACTTCAACGGGGACTCTAGTTTCCATCTCTCACTTTCACAAACTTCCATCTAATGTGCACAGCTCCAATAACTATGTAATATATATAATGTATATATATATATATTAAAAACAAAAAAATATATATATATATTTAAATATATATATGTCACCGTAGTGTTTCTCACCTTGACACTCACCTACACACAGTTTAGACGTGCTTTTAGTGGCGTTTGTACGTTGTGCTATTTTTCAATTTAATATATTTCTATGTTCGTATATACATAAACAGAATATGATATATTAAATACATATATATGTGTCTGTATATCTCTGTTTACACGCTACTCGTATACCCCCAACGTTTCCTTAGCTGCCGAGCTACCGCTGGCTCGCTGAGATTTAAAGCACGAGAGAAGAACATGGTGTACGTGATTACACCGCGATAGAAATAGTATCTTGTCTTTTTCCCCAATCATAATCAAAATCACATTATCTCCTCGCGTATACGTAGATTAAAAGGAAAGAAATAGAAAAGTAAAAAAAGAAAAAAAAAAGTAAAGAAATAGAAGTAAAAAAGAGAGAAAGAGCGAACACACCCCGGTATAGTAAGCGTACGCTATTGAAGGCTCGGCAGTTTCCGCGCGGAGGTAGTTGGACTTCTTGTTTAGGGGACTAGGCATAGTTAGCCTTGATCGTGTCTAGTGTGTCAATGTGCTCGACAATGTCGATTTATTTTCCCGGGCGAGCCAGCGAGATTCACGTGAGGGTATGTGTGTGTGGGCAGTCTGCAGAAACAGGTCAGCGTTATGAGTATGAACTTGAGTGCCAAGCTGGACGAGCTGCAGCGGGGTGACCGCCAGCTGGAGACCACCGTCGCCCTCTGCGAGATCCGCACGCAGCTGCAGGAACTCACCAAGAGCGTAGAGTCTTGCCAGAGCGAGGTCAGCGAGGTCAAACGGGACATGGTCGCGATCAAGGTACTGTTGGTCTCTACGTTCAACGAGATATCGCTTCCGCGCCCCGAAATTTGCCAATTAGTGATCGAACACGACGAATGTCGATCGACTTTTTTGTCCTAGTTATTGAAGAAAAACAGAGAAAAAGATATAGCGAGAAAAAAGAATTTGTCGGTTGTTTCGTTGTACGTACACGTATACGTCATATTTCCTTTAGAAAAAAAAAAAAAAATGTATTCTCTTAAAAAAAAGGATATTTTGTCCTAAATCGTTCTAATGCACGGACGTGTTACGATACGCAGAGTTCTAAATCGTATTTCCTAATGTGTTACGCAGCACGAACTAGATACGGTACAGCAGGTGAAAGAAGAAATAGAGGAATTACGAGAATACGTGGATCGACTAGAAGAACATTCTCATCGACGGAAACTTAGGCTTTTGGAGCAGGTGACGCTTGATCTCTGACGATCAAAAAAGATTCTTATTTCTTGGTCGTGCAATTTTATGTTTCGTACCAAAAGAAACTTGCTACCGCTTTTCATGGATATTTATTTGTACCGATCGATTTGCATCGTTATTATCGTTATATCGATTATATTTGGTTACTTGCGTGATGTACATATTGAGTTATGATTATTCTGTTTGATTTTTCTTTTATGCGTCTGTTTGTACCTATGCACGATAACTATCTGTCGTAGCGTATGATTTTATATAGCAAAGCGACAAATTATTATTTAATAAACCATTATGACGTTGCTCGGCGCAGTTTTATTTCACCTCTCATTATTATTTCTACCCCACTCGCTTGTTATATGATTTTCGTTTCCGCTAGAATGCGCGTTCATCGATTATTTTATTTGAAGCAGTTTGTATCGTTGGATTGAACTTTCAATCGAAAAAAAAAAAAAAAAATAATTTCCATAGAAATCTTCGAAATGTAATACTTTATTCGATGCTTTCAGGGGCTAACACTTTTCCTGTCGTATGCAATACTGGCAGCAGTTTTAGGAATGTTGCAGTTTGGATACAACACTGGAGTTATTAATGCGCCGGAAGTGGTATGTTCTTTCTTTTTCTAGTTTCCATTTACTGTATTTATATTATATTCCAGTTATAAATAGGATCAATTCAAAAATATTCGTTCCTCATTCACAAATACTTAACACGTTCACTATCAACGTCACGCACATGTATAGACAGTACAAATGTCAAACGATTATTGCTTATTGCTAAAAGTATATTATACTATTACGCTAACACATTGTACAAAAGTATACAAAAGACAAAGTACGATGTGTTATAGACTTTTTGTTCCAATTCAATATGCTAGAAAACGTGTTAACGAGCACGGAGGAAAAGAACTTAACGTTCCTATAAAATGTGATTTATTCGTTTCAGAATATTGAAAATTTTATGAAAGACGTGTACAAGGATAGGTATGGGGAGGATATTTCAGACGATTCCGTGAAGAAATTATATTCCGTGGCCGTAAGCATATTTGCGATTGGTGGTATGCTAGGTGGTTTTAGCGGAGGGATAATTGCCAACAGATTTGGCAGGTTTGTACTATTACTGTAGCAATTTCGTTTACGTGCAATTTCGCTAGGGCTTCCTACGCGCCAGACGTATCGATATTAAAAATCCGCATCGTGCAAACGTGTATCTTGCGATCAGGTAATCGGACGATCCGATCGTTTATTGTATCACTCATCTATATATTTTCTTTCTTTCCATTCGCTGACAGAAAGGGGGGCTTACTGCTAAACAACGTGCTGGGCATCGTGGGGGCGTGCCTGATGGGTTGTACAAAGATTGCTCACTCGTACGAAATGTTATTCTTTGGACGGTTCATCATCGGTGTCAATTGTGGCTTAAACACCTCGCTGGTTCCCATGTACATATCGGAGATAGCACCACTGAACCTGAGAGGCGGCCTAGGCACGGTGAACCAGCTCGCTGTTACGGTGGGCCTCCTGGTCTCCCAGGTGCTGGGCATCGAGCAAATCCTTGGAACAAACGAGGGTTGGCCTGTTCTCTTAGGGCTAGCTATCTGCCCTGCCATTCTACAGTTATTGCTGCTTCCAGTTTGTCCCGAATCTCCAAGGTAGAGACCATCGATCGTGTAGAATAAAAAGAAATCTTCCCAAAACTATCGCTATGGCTTTTAGTAAGATACTAGACGATAGAGTTTTGTAATATGTACCTACTTGAGTGGTTTGTACAAGACGATTTCTGTTCCCTGCTTTTCTTTCCCCGCCGACGATTACAGCTTCTCTCTTTTGATCCTCTGCTCTAGATATTTGCTCATTACCAAACAGTGGGAGGAAGAAGCCCGTAAAGCTTTGAGAAGGTTGAGAGCCAGTAACCAAGTAGAAGAGGATATCGAGGAAATGAGAGCCGAAGAACGAGCTCAACAAGCTGAGTCTAGAATATCGATGACAGAGCTCATATGTAGCCCGACTTTGAGAGCGCCTCTCGTTATAGGTGTGGTCATGCAACTTTCCCAACAGCTTTCAGGCATTAACGCTGTAAGTATCATCGTCTATAAATTTCATATACGTTGCTGCCTCCATGAGCGAAGTTTCGAATTCAACCGATGAACTTGCTCACTTCCACAACACGGTCCATTCACGAAAGTGGATGTAATAGCGCACGAAATTGCCCTCTGTGTGTTTCAGGTGTTTTACTATTCGACAAATTTGTTCACTAGTTCTGGTTTGACAGAGGAGAGTGCCAAGTTTGCAACCATTGGCATAGGTGCCATTATGGTTCTAATGACGTTAGGATCCATCCCGCTTATGGATAGGACAGGAAGGCGTACACTGCACTTATACGGTCTTGGTGGCATGTTTATCTTTTCAATATTCATCACAATTTCTTTTCTCATAAAGGTAAGTTCAAATTTTAGGACATCTCCGCTTTAATTATGCTACGTACTGTAATATCGATGTTAATTAAGTAAATGTTACGTCTTTCACCACAGAGTATCTATTCCTTGATAGATCACGCGTATTGTCGTGTAAATCAATAACGATAATACATAGTATCTTTTGCGATTAAATTATTCGAGCGACAAGGTTCGAGTAGAAAATACTAATCGGCTTTCGCTAAAAGCTAAAGAGAAATAAATTGCCATCGACAAAAGTTATTTCGTCGAACGTAGAAAGTTGATGAAAATCGAGATCTCTTAGAACGTTAATTACGCCACAGAGAACGTGGATTGTATATAGCTGTCTCTCTTTGTGCTTTGTCACTTCATGCACCTTGGCGAAAGGTGTATCTAACACTTTGTTCACAGCTGGAGTGCAGCACTGCATCGACAGTGAGAATTATCACCACTTTACGTATATAAATATGCATTCGAGATACTCATTTTTATTTCTCCCGACCATTCATGTAATTTGTAAGGTCTATCCTAAATCCTGCATGTTATTTTTTAATTTGCGTTATAGAAATTACTAATATTCCGTGTATCGACACATAACGAATCCATTCTTGATAAAATAACAAGATTATTATTAATTTATAATTACATAAACACAAACGTATTTGAAAGAACGACGAAAATCTTGAAAAAAAAAAAAAAAATATCGATGTGTCGAATACCTAGGATGCATGCGTTTTATTTTATTTGCTTAGGCTTAAGTAACTGTGCTTCTTACAGATCCTGTCCCCCTCCTTGCCCCATCCCTTCCCTTTTTCACTAACGGCCTCTTTCGTGACTGCCTGGAGGAGACATTTACTCCCTTTATTATTAGTCTATATTTCGGCTCAAACCTGTCACCCTCTTGCGCATAATTAAATCAACGATAATAACGTTAATATACCAATCACGGCTACGCAATTAATTACGTCAATGAGATTAAATTTCATTTCTCTGTACGCTAAACGTGTGTAGCACTTTTGCTTCTATCGCAACGCTATCCCGATGTGTATTACAATTCGTATAAAGCAAACAGTGTAAGTCATACGCAGAAGCTGCAAGAGTTCATCAGACTTTAACGTCGATTAACGACCTAATACGATAACGGTAGATATATATATATATATCTATATACGTGTATGTATTCGAGCGTAAACGTTGTATGTCTGGCGCGTATTTACTCTCATACATTTAGGTTCTCCGAGGTCTATAAGCTACGTGTCCTGGTTACTCCTTAGGTATATAAAAATGGCCAGTCATATCGCTTGAACGCTTGAAACAAAAAGATGTTACTGTACATAATAACAGAGCACGTTATACGCATTGTCGCAATCGCATTATCGCCTTAAACACAGGGTTGAGCTGCACAATTTGCATGCAGGTTTATTACATTTCAGTTCTATTCGTTGAGTTTCGTAGGTCTTACGATTTTTGTTCTTCTGAGAGAGACTCCTCCGGCTGCTCAGGAAAGAAGAACACGATTCTACTGCCTGATAGGAGTTTTTCGGTTATGTGCAGGAAATGATTGACTGGATGTCTTATCTGTCGGTCGTGTCGACGCTCAGTTTCGTGGTATTCTTTGCTGTCGGGCCTGGCTCCATCCCGTGGATGATCACAGCTGAACTATTCTCGCAAGGTCCTAGACCTGCGGCCATGTCTATCGCGGTTCTTGTCAATTGGATGGCTAATTTTTTGGTTGGCATCGGTTTTCCAAGTATGAAGGTAAGATATCCTTTAAATTTTAAAAGCGTCCAATTCGAGACAAATAAATTCAACGGGATTTCGTGTTCTCGAGCGTTTGAATTTTAATCCAACAGTGGTCGAAACGTTAAATATTTTATTTTATATGGATAAAGCGAAGGACCAAATTAAAAGATTTTTTACATCTGTGCGATAACTATATTTATTCTACGTAAGATATAAAATGTTTAATTACAGTTTATTAGGATAATAACACGTAAATGTTACTTTGTTAGAAACGCCGTTCGAGGATTAAGGTTCTTGTAATTGAGAAACATAGACAAAGGACAGTGTTTCAAGCAGAAAGAAACGATTGACATTTGTTAGTTTTACGTTAGCCACTTGTTTTAATGTGTTACAGACTAGCCTTGAAAACTACACGTTCCTACCATTCAGTGCATTCCTAGCCATCTTCTGGATCTTCACATACAAGAAGGTACCTGAGACCAAGAATAAAACGTTCGAAGAAATTCTAGCTTTATTCAGGCATGGTAACGACAGGTACGCAATAAATAAGCCACTTAATACCATTCCTAATACGTATAGCAAATCATTAGATAGATAATCTTCAGTTCTCAAGCCCTTTTTATTTCGCTGATTTCCATCGATCTCTCTCTTATTATACGTATACGTATCGTTCTATACGTACGATGATTCTATCAGAAGACAGCTTGTTCATTTTTGTTCGCTCCTCGCTTTTCATTTGTTGTCACGGAGCGTGAAGAAATATCCAACTAACGGAAGACTTTGTATTCACGTTTTATAACATGTGTCGATCCGTTAACGATAAACGCGAAAAGAATTATTACCTTTCCTCTCGGAAAAAAAAACGATCGTATCCTGTCGATGCATGATATACTGTTATCATATCCGTCCACACGTCCGCCCGTCTGTAACTTACGACGAATCATCAAGCGTATACGTAACACGTGAATTCTTAATTGTTATTCGAATCAAATGGAAAGCGTAGAAAATGAAAGGAAAATTCGAATCTATTCTTACGAATAAAAACTGGAAGGCTAGAAAGTGCACGACTTCGACTCATTCGGCAATCGATATGATATTTATACGTTCATCGTGCGAAGATTAATAACGAATAAAAACGATTAATCGAATAGAGAGTATAACGATCACGAAACATCCGTTCGATGAGGGGGAAAAAAAGGAAAATACGAGTGCAGCAATTATCTTGGAATAAATCGAATCACGCATATAATATTGCACAGTAATACGCTATATCGAACACTTAATAATCTGTAAGAGCTTCTTTTAATTAACAATTACGCAGTACTATCGACTTCATTATTATTATTGTGTTGTCGTTATTATTACTATTACGTTATTATTATATCGAACATACAACAGCACAATTTCTCTAGTACTACTTTCTATAAATTGTGTAGATGAGACATGACGTTACAAATGCGTTACCCTATAGTAAAACAGGGACGTACTATCAATTTGGTAGGATACTAATGTCATACTACGCGTCTATGCGTGTATCGCTGCCTAATCGAGGCTATAATACGGATTCAACTGTGATAAAAGTTCGTTCGATTTTCTCGAGGGAAATAAATTTCGAAATCAGTATATCAGTTGACTCGTACACGTATTAGTACGCTCGTTAATTGTATCTCCGGAGTAACATCAAAACTATATAATATTTTCGCGAAGATTACGATTAGAATCGTGAACAGCGTTAATGTTTATAGGTTTCGAGATTAAATATCTAAAAGCTCATTATTGGGAACAGAGATTTGAAATTCGATGGCATACAAGACGAGATTTTAACTTCGTATCGTAACGTAGGAAATTATTCAGCAGCAAATAATTGAGATTATAATATGTGTATAATATCATGAAAACGTTCATGGTAATTGTCGCATGGTTGTATAGTAACAATTTATTGTTCATACCGTATCATAGTAGTATTTGCCAAAAAAATTTTTCGGCATTGACGTTATACCGAACAAAGTCTTTCTTGTAATATACAGAAGGTACAACATTGTTTTCGTAGATTCGCGTGTTCTCTGTTTAATAGGTAATAGTTTCGTTCGACTATAAATACCATCTATCTAATGATTTTTTTTTTTTTCGTTGTTGTTGTTGTCGCATACGCGATTAAAATAAACGAGCCGAACTAATTGTCGAAGCTACGATCGTTTGTTTTACCTTCAATCCTGTGATTTATTTGAAGTTTCCGTAATTATTATAGATATTCATTTGTAAGACGTGCTCAGCTTGAAGCTTTATAGTCTTATCGTTACGTATTCCCCAAGGCCAAATGGATATTATTATATTTATTTGTTTAGCATATTGTACATGTATTATTTCAATAAATCGTTATTTAATGGTTCTGATAAATTCTTTAAGTTCTGAAACTTCCGTACTCTGTTTTGTTTTATACGATGACGAATTATGTTCTACATATCGTAATTGTGCTTTCTATGTTATTTGGAGCAGGAGCAGCTTGCGGGACAGCAGACTTTATGGGTGAGTCACGCAAAACATTCCCTGTTACTGTGGTGGCTTTATTACGATATACCATATGAATTTCTAAAGATTATTTAAATGCATGACAAACAATTATCAAAGACACCACTAGTCGTCTTTAAAAGAAAGGATTATTTTTTAGCGATCATTCATCCATTTTCTCCTCTTTTTCATTTTTTTTTTTTTTACTTTTTCATTTCCGCCAAGCCATTCGAATCTATTCGCATAAATATTTCTCTGTATATTACTATTTGCTCTAACATTTCTATTTATACGAAGGTGAAACTTTGATGTGTGTCGAATTCGATCTGAATCTATCGTTCGATCATTGCTTCTGCAAGCGAAAAATAATCCTGTCCCTGCCTATTTTAAGTGACTACCATTAACTTCGGTCTAACAGCCTGGCATGTTGAAACATCTTTACTTACTATCAGCTCATGTGAGTTTCCATCTCATGCGCTACCTAAGTCAGGCTAATTAATCGTAATAAAGGAGAGAACATAGATTGCATGAATAACTCGTTTACGACAAATTGTAATTTTTCGTTTTTCTTTTGCGAAGATACATTTCACAGTTTCTAATAGTTCTTCAGGGCTATTATGTGATTAATACAAAAAAAAAAAAAAAACGAAGAATGCTTTTAGCGATCTTGCGAAAATGTAAAAAGAAAAAGAGAAAAGAAAGTGCAGTTCCTAACGATTCGCTGGTAAGGTTTGCTATAACATAACAGCCCCGACCATTTGATTCCCTCCTGGAGCCTTGTATTTTACAGCATGCTCCTTTTTAGTCTACCAATACCCGATAAATGTTCGACGACAGATCAGTCTTGGAATAATTTTCATGTCGATAGTTGGCACGAGTTTATGGCGCTGTACTGTGCGATTGCATGTTAGTGCTTATATTACTGTTTGGCGTACAAATTCATTTCTGAGTTGTATACAAAGTGATATAGATATATTTTACTTCGATAGGCAAACGCAGCAAGAGCCGCTTTGCATATTATTCTATCATCGTTCGCGCAAAACGAAAAGAAAGAAAGAAAATTTTTTTTAAATAATAAGTAACAATGAAAATGAATAAAAGGAAAGAGAAGGGAAATGTTAACGCGAAGCGTGAAAGCAATTTTGCGTTCAAGTTCCCTTATCTGATCAGTGCAGCTCTTGATAAACTCGCAAGCTACGCAATTATTTTTTGTCTTCTTCCTCTTTTTTTTTTTTTTTTTTACTTTTGTTCCATTTGTTTCTCTATTATGAATTACGCTAACACAAGGTTTTGCCGAAACATTCGATGAATCGTTAACAGCTTCTATATATATATATACATATACATATGAATGAACTCTAATCGATAGTCGGTCTATGGTTGCTTATGATTTAGTGGAATTTTATTAAATTTGTTCGTTTATAACAACCGTACGCTAGTTGATAAACGACATAGAAATAGTATAAAAAGCCATTTTCTTCTTGTCTTTTATGATCGAATGAGTGCTACTTATCAATTTATTATTGTGTATGTTTGACTTTTACTGTGCCAGTAAACGCATTTATGTCATCGATATTTTGTATCTATATTTATATACTGCTTAGGTAAATTATGATAAATGGCGAAAGGTATAACATGAAGAAATTTCGATTTATCAGTACGATTGTTCACCGTGTTTTTCAATCGTAACGAATATACAGTTTGTGGACCATTATGCATTGGAAAGTTTTGAACAACAAACTGTATATCCAACTCGTTAATAAAAAAATGATATCGATGAATCTTGTTAAGAAAAAACCAGTCTCTAACGATTGAAGCGAGACTGGTTTTAACGACGCTAGGAATCACTTGTCCTCAAAGCTCAAAATACATATATCCTTCAATGGAGAACAGACTCTTTCTTTTTTTTTTCTTCTCGCTTCTTTGAAATATTTCTGCCGGAAAATTCTATATTCTATTAATCATTCGCACGACAAAAATAGATAGCACGACTTAAGTCTCACGAAGTAGAACGGGCTACTTCGTATCGAACTGGTCGGACGACAGTCGATGAGGCTGTTGTTGCGTGCCGCGTGTGAGAACTCGATACGAGTGTACTTCGAAATTGCGAGGGTGCTTGGGTATTTGGGAATCTTGAACGAACCCCCTTTTTTTTCTTTCTTCCAACGTAAGATGCGTAATGCGTTTGTATGTCTTTTTTTTTTTGTTTTTAATAAATAGCTTCCTTGTACGTACGGTGCGAAACTAGGATTTCTCTCTCAAAATCGAACACGAAAACGATTCGAGGCTCGTTGGCCATGTAACATTATTATATTGCAGGGAAGAGGAGCTCGCCACTAACTCTAGCAAGGAGACCGTCCTATCTGACGCCACCACTGCCAACCATACCCATGCTACTGACAAACCATAAAAATATATATATAAAAAAAAAAATCTGATAATTGAGAACGATTTTAATCGAATAATCGAAGGTCACTATAGATTCTCGTAACCGGTCAATCTAATGGAATAATTGTTATCGGCAACGATTTAGCATACTCGTAGCACACAAACTGCTATAAGATATCATTGTATCACTGACTTACACACACGTTTAAGACTAAAAAGAAAACTTTTTGGAACACTCGTTACTAGCATATATTATATTAATGAACGAATATTTCGGCATCACCGATAAAATCGTATACATATACATATACATATATATATATATATATACATATATTCTATGTTGTAAAATAAATCTGTTTGTTTATTTAATTACCGGTTTCAGTTCTCTTCCACTCGTACATACGACCTCGACGTGGAATTTTTTTTATCGTTGGTCAAACCTTTTGACCTAATTTTCGTTTACCTTGCAGGGGAAGTCAATTAAGAATATTCGTCACGCTGAAGAGATCGAAATGTCTCATGCAGCGTGCGTTCTTTTTTTTTTTTTTTTTTTGTCTTTCGTTTCTCGATGATTAGCAAACGAGCCCGCGGACACCCGTTCCATTCGATTCGACGGTAAATAATAGTATCGAAGTTGGATAATTATGCAGACGATAAGTACATGTGTTTGAAGTCTACTACACAGGCCAGTGAACCACTGTAATCCTACAAGGCTAGAAACTGTGAAATGAATTATCATTTCTTGAGACGAGAAAGAAAACACGAACGTACGCGCAGATCGGAACTAGATAAACGAACGAGAATAGGCAAAATTAAAGTTCGACTAATGGTAGCTTTGCAAGTGTATTATTGTGTAGCGTGCCACAGAACAAAAATGAAATACATAATGAATTATCGTAATAGTAAATAATAAGCGGAATTACGTCATAAACCTTGAAATTTTCAAATTCAAATCCAGGTCAATTAGGATAAAATAAACTAAAAAAAAAAAAAAAAAAAAAACGGATATGTAACTTACGTTGACGAGTTGTTGATAAGACGCGATGTACTGTTTTCTCGTAATTCTACGACGTCGGTGCATGTTGAATCGATGCCCTTGACGAAGATCTGGAATGTAATAAGAGAAGGAAAGATTCAATAGACATGTATGAAGAAGCGGAAACTTGGACAAGTCGCGTGATGTTTTGCAGGAGCATGCTAAACTGTGTGAATGCATTAGAGGGACACATACCGCCAGCAGAGAGTGCAGCCCTGATGGTGGCCGAGGAGAAGCCACATCCTGATTCATGTAAGGCTTAAAAACCTGACCAAGATCGTCCACAATCATCTGTCACCAATATAGTCATTTCCGTCTTTATACGACAAACAATTCTTTCAATTTTCTTTTCGATATCGATTTTCGCGATAGAAATATGATATTACGTATTTAATTATAAAATTTATTATAAAATAAAACTATGTCCAATCCAAGTTATTTTATATTTTTTCAAAGAATTGTTTGTTACTTGTCGCTTATTCCATCTACCTGTCATTGTGCATGTCATAATGCCATCTATGTATGTTGGTAAATTTTGTTTATTTGTAGTTTCATTGTGATACATTCGTTTCAAATTTATTTGCGACTATTATTTTTCTGCTTTCAGTATGATTCAAAAGTGCAGAGGAATCAAAGTGCTGATTATATGAAATCAAAATTACATTGCTGCTTCGCTACTACAAGACATACAAGTGGTCCTAGCAGAGAACAATATCACACTACCTATATTTTCGTGTTGACAATAGCAATTTAGAGGAGTACAATCGAGTATAATTCCGTTGTAAATGAGACAAGAAGCTATTTTAATCACAATCAACCACCGATCACAGATGTATTATACGTATTTAAGACGTTAGACGTCGAAAATTTAACAACATCGGTATCTTTTGTAAATGCTCATTCCTCAACTGTTCGTTTCTAATTATTCACCTTTTATTATTCTATGGTAAGGAATTTTCACTAGAAATTTACGATCTCATAAATCAGAGCAACTGTGTCTCGTAAATTATTTGAAATGCAATTTATTATTACACGATGTTCTTTTCTTCTTAGGGGCAAAAAAAAAAAAAAAAAAGATCGTTACTATCTCGAAATTTTAATTGTCTCAAGTTCATTTTCACTTTACGTAACTAAATACTTGCATTTCATCGGTCATAGTTCTATTTTAGCTTTTCATTACTCACACTGCTTCAGCCAAACACTCACACCATTACACTCGATTAAAAGTTGAATATAGTTGAATATACTTTCATTTGCATATAGAGCTTATATTCCTGATCTCACCACATATGTGAATATAAATGATAGGTGTTGTAAATATTAAGGAATATTGTGAATAGAAGTAGACACGTACTTACTTTATCGTAATCCTTTTTTTTTTTTTTTTTTTTTTTATCATAGTTCGATAAAACTCTCAGCATTATGAGCTCTATAATTTATATACACATATACATATATATATATGTATATATGTATATATGTCTCTCTTCTGTCATCTGTGTGCAGTATGATAATCTGTTGTCCTATTATATATCTGATTCTAGTCAATTCTAAGTATTCCTATGATTCTTATAAATAACATTAGTAGATATATTGGCTTCATTTCCATTCTAAGAGTATACATGCGCTATTGACACTGGCCTTTGTAGTAGTTTAAATGGAGGTAGGCCATTAAGGATTCTTACATTAACACATATGGTCTCCACAGATCGATTTATCGATTTGTAAATGTAAAGGCATAAAAAGAATGAGGAGTCATATGAATGTTAAACTTACAAGATTTTAAAACAAATTATATATATCACATTATCATTATTTTTTATATGAAACTGTAAGACCGACTTTTTCAATACTACCGCAGTTGGAGCATGTGTGGCGTAATGGGCATGTCCGCATGAATGTAATTTACTTCATTTAGATTAAAAACAAAAAAAAAAAAAAAAAAAAAGAAAAAAGAAAACTCTGAATGGTAAATATTAATCTTCCGTATTTTTATTTCGAAGTTTTCTTATCCTTGAGCTTATTTAAATGGTAAGATGCTAAAAGATAATTGTATCGTAGAAGTCGCAGTTCGCCTATTGATCATGTAGACAAAAATTTAACTAAAATAAGTAACGTAATACAATGATTAAGTCTTCCAAACGTCATCACTCTGGTGGATACAGATAACGTCTGAATGGAATATTCGTAACATACGAATTAATATTCATGAGCATATCACATAAATATTTGTAATTATAACATTGTGTTTTTCAGGTATTTTTTAACATACTTCAGGATTAAGAAATAATTGAGTGAAAAATATTAATCATTGGAAATAAAATTATTTTTTAATATTTTTCTAGCAAAGAATTATCTTTATGTCATATTTTCAGGATGCTGACGACAAACAATTTTTTTAAATCTATAAAAATAATAATACATAATTCAAGTATAAAAAAGTTTTACTTTTCTGAAAAATCTGAACATATTCTTAAATAAAATACAGAAACATGTTTGCCATGTTTTAAATACGCAAGACGTTACTTCTTATAGACAAACTAATTTTCTACTAATCGTTATAGAAAAATATTCAAACATATAATATGTGCATAAATATATCAAGGTCACTTTAATCTAAATATATATTATACAGATACTAAAAAGGATAGCAAGTATTTGTAATCATAAAAAAAGAACATAGTAATAAAATTCGAATCTCGGTAACAGGGTTACTTCATCTTAATATAAATCAGAAGCATTTCACAAACGATTTAATGCCTGAATATGCAAATGGCCCGAAGGTACATTGCTAAGAAACAGCTCGATATCCTTTAACAGTTTCTTTCTACAAAGAATCGTAGAGGCTTGCTATTTGTCGTCTATCTAAATTGAAACGGTTTGGTAGATGAATGCCAAGAGTAGTGTAACAAGTATTGCAAACGCGCATGGAAAAAATGTGCATCTGATTAATGTTGGTGAACAGTTGTGTTTGCAGCTGGATCAGAGCGATCTTCCGGCGCACCCGCTCAACCGGAGAGACCACCGCCCCCGCTTCCCCCGCCACGCTTTCCGAACAGCGGTGTCTGACAATGGGAAACAGCTCCTCTTAATATTGGTAATCTAGTGATCATGAACGCGTCAATCCCACTGCCGCTACTGCTCACCACCAACAGTCTCACATTGGAGAATCAACTATACGAAATCATCACGGAGAGGAGCAAGGCCTGCGCGGCTTTCTTGCGGAACAGTTTACGTCGAGCAGTGAACGCGACCACTATCAGTTGGAGTGTCGCGGAGAATTTCGAGAGTAACGTATCGTGCAATCATGCCTGATTCGATGGACGAAAAGATCGAAAATGTGGATCACCTGTTGATTGTATTCGAATATCGAATAAAATGAAGTCGATCGCAAACGTTTAAGCGAGAAGCTCGAACGACCGATTTAGTTCGGTCTCGGGTACGCTCGCACGTGAGGTAACCTCTAAGAATGAATATATCTAGATACAAGATCGAAACGTTCTTGGTTTCGCGGAATTTGCCAATTGCAATTTACCGAACAAGATAGAACAATAGTAAGTGCAAATAGGTGGTCGAGACATCGAAAATACTCGACGATGATTTGGGGATTTTTCGATACGATTTTGGTAGGCGAATCAACCGCAGCGTTCGATATGAGACGCAAGAATCTTTCCCACGTGAAACGTAGGGAAAAAATAGATGAAGGACGAGGTAGCGAAAATCCTCGAAAAAGAATCTAACAAAATGTTGCGAAAGTGATTGTGCCTAGACATACGTTTGAAAGATAGAAAATGAAAAGAAAAGAAAATAGAAAACGCGTAAGTTGGATCGTGATCACTAAAAAGCATTTGAACTTCGTGCGACATCGAAGAATATAGAACATATAATTGCTAGATGCGACGAATCGTTTAACGAAACCCCAGAGGAAAAGAAGGTGTATATCTATATATATACTTCACTTTTATATCGTTAATTTCATAGGTTTTATTGGAATTATATGTCATTTTGTATCACTGTCGTCTTTGTAAGTCATTGCACTGTAATATGGTTATGTGTTACGTGTTTGTTGATAAATTAAATTCGATCAATTTTACGGCTGAAGTTAGGAACAAATTTCGGATCTGGAATCGACCAAATTATTATTCAGTCAGCATTAAACCAAAACACGGACTCGGTCTATCACTTTAACAGCCGCAGTGTTTAAAGACGTTAACTAAGATAACGTTGTATGTCGTTATACGGTGCCTCATAAAAACAACATTTATAAGTCGATCAATCATTTTATCTTATAAAAGTACGAGGATATAGTGGTACAAACGAACGGGTGTTGGTTATTGCGATAGTAAGTTTTGAATTATGCGCATGCGCAGTTTTCTTTCGATAGTCAGTTGTTTTAAAACTAAACAGATAACACCGACACAAACCTTTTTACGAGTTAAGATTAGTATTAATATGAAGCGAAAAATGAATTACGAATTAAGCTTTGACTAACAAATGTCAAATCATTATGCAATGTCAAACCCTTTCGTTTGGACTAGAAAATATTCTATAAAACCTCGTACATTTAGAGGCATGCCTTTTCTTACTACCTTTTATCGTTAATATTTTACACCAAGATGCACTTCATTTGATGTCATGCAAATTCTTTGGGAAAAACTTCCCCTATATGTATATAGATGTATATACTGTATACTTCTATGGTACTTACCATGTCGTTGCATAAGAAGATGTATGATAATCCTATACTATTCGATATAGTATATTTAATTCCCTATTCAAAATAGCGTTACACGAAAATTAATTACATCGTTCGAGCGATATATCTATTCGATGCCGATACACACAAACATTTCAACCGATCGCTTTAATCGAACTGAGATGAACATTGACCGGATGCACTGTATACTGTTTCAAGCGCCATCTTTTTGTTGGAGAACAAACAACACTTAAAATTTCATTCACTCAAAGATTATATTGGACATTAATTACATAAAATGATATGATTTTTACAGAGAAATTAAAGCATTATTTTAAACTGTTACAGCTTTTTATTTATTTTCATGATTATACGTAACATCGATTGGAAAGTGTAAACAGATCGGATTACTTTTACTTCTTACACACAAATTAGGTTCAGAGATAGAGTAATAAGCACCAAAAAATACACTGACACCATCGGTAAATTCTCTTTCGCGCTAGCTTATAAATAAATTAAACAATCTCTCAAATCGGTTTGCTATTTAAATATCGCGTTGTAATCGCGATACAGTACCTAGAATAGAATGAAAAATGACTAAATAAATAAATAACATCGTGTGCAGTAAATCGTATGCTATAATTTAATGAAAAAAAAAACAAACAAAATAAAGGGAAAACTTTTAATTATAAGCTGTCCAAATCATACAGAATCAGTGAGAAGGGCAATAAAGCTATTGAACTGAAAATATGCTAAAGTAGATTTCCTTGCATTAGAGTATTATCAGAACTCCATTATTGATTATGGATACTTAGGCTAGAGATATACAGACATATATACATAGCTACTAGTTTATAGTAGCACATTGTAACGGGCTAATTATAACGATCGCAAACTTCGTTAATATCATACATGTATGTTGAACAAAAATGAACTGTACGTTTCCCACTCGTGTTATGGATGTACGATAATCGCGGACCGAGTGCTGGTAGCATATCCATTTTTTAAAATCATTACAGGCTTAAAGACGATAATTATACATAACTGTAGTTGCAATTACTTCAACTCAAACTAACTATGCATCTGAACGATGAGATCGATAAGTCGAATTCAGAAAAAAACTCTGTATTGTGTTAGAAAAATTATTTTAAGACAAACAAAGGATTTACTTTTCACGTCCTAAAATTTGTTAAACTATATGTAAATTAGTAAGAGAAATTATCCGAGATTATTAGATGTGGATTAACTACGTTTATAAAATTTTAATCTCTCATGATTTTTTTTTTTTGTTATCCTGTTGAGAAAAGGCATGCTGTGATATATATTCATTGAACATTTCAAAGCAAACACAAAATTATCTACACCTAAAAAGAAACAAAAGATAATCTATGAACGATTTTTCTACTTTCGCCACAATGAAAATTATAATTAATGTCATTAGATAAATATAATGATGAGATGCAGTTATGCCATATATATACATATGAATGTTGCAAAACATGAGACATTTCTCTTGTTTTCGAAGGTCTAAAGTCTAAAGTAATTTGTAGGTGTTCAAAGTGCTTTCAAAAAAAGAACAAAAAAATACACTTCCTCGTACCAGAAAATTAATTTCACTATAATTCATCCACACGTAATGATATAATAAATAACTGGTTTTTAAAACTGTAATATTATGAATATGCATATAAATATATATATACATATATATATATACATATATATGAACGGCAACCTTTATGCGAGGACCTATCCGTACTCGACATGACTTTGATAAAAAAAATCAGTTATGATTGCATATATAGTTTCGAGTCAATGATATGATACTAAATTCATTGAGTATTGCAACGTTTATAGAGCCTTAAAGAAAGATAAATGAATTGGAACAGTCCAACAAAGTGATCGGAATAACGATATGTAAAATAAGTTCACTGCCACTTTAACGACTTGTGCTCCACGGAGAGCGCAAATATTCCAAATGTGAATGTGTACAGTTATTTGAAAAGTACTTATAACTTAATTATATTTACATAATATTAATTAGAGTTATGTAAAACTAAATAGCATGTAATAATATTAAGAATGATATACATATGTAGGGTACAGATAAAAGAAAAAACCATCGATTGCAAAACTATTATATTCCAGACAAGAAAAAAGTTATGCCCGCTCATTTGTATATTATACGTAAATCTTAACACAGAAAAGTTTCTCTGGTAGAAATTCTACTTATTGATGTGATTCTTCTTTCTAAATATTTATTTCATAAAAAAGGTTATATCTTCTTAGTTTGTTTCATTTTAATTAGAATATATATTTGGTCACAGATATTTGGGAAAAAAGTTAATATTTCATTTAAAAAAGATAAATTTCTCTTCAATGGCCTGCAAACAATTTATCTTCAAATTTGTTAAAATATTACATGTTAATTTTATATTTATGAAGCATTATATAGATATCTCTTTTTTGAGGAGAAACCATTTTATATTTTCTGGAAAGACATTTTAATTATTTTCAATTCATGCAATGTTGTTTTAAGTTTGTATTGCTAAAAAAGATACAAACATATAATATTGCAAACATGGTTTTATTTGCAATTGTATATATGCGTAGCAATTGTCTATAATATTTTAATTACATACTTATGATTAATGTATTTAAGCTGAACAGATAAATTTAAGTGGGAAGATCATATACAACATCTTTTAAAATCTACAAATAAAAATATTTACTAAGTAATATCGGTGTTTTTAATTATTTAGTTAGAGAGATGTATATAGAAAAGACAAACATTCTTTTTTTCGGTATAATTAAATGTATTTTACAAAAGAAAAAAATTATATTATATATAATATCAATTTTAGAATTTGGAATTTTTTTTCTGAATACTTATGGTTTACATTCTTGATGGTAGGATTCCAATGTTCGAAAATCTCTCCATGTTGGAGGTAAAGCACTGTGTAAATGTAAACCACAACGTTTACATGGATCACTAAATAAATTATTTAAACTATGGAACCAAGTCTGTAAAAATAATAATACGAATTGAATAAGTTAAATTATATACATCTGTTATATTATTCAAATCCTATTATTCTTATTACTTCCTTACCATAAATGATCGGACAGCTAATTCAGGTAATGTAGGAGAATAAAAATGTAACATAGCAGCGTGAGCATTTTCTGTTACTTTTCTAAAAACCTTGTGTCTGGACTCTGTCCATAAATCCATAGTTTCTCCATAACCTTTAACTACTACCCATTCAATCATTAAACCTTTAAACGCTATGACTCCTTTTAAAACATGTCCTAGGGTAACATGTAATACTACATTTGATGCAAATGGTCGAGATACAGATACTGTCATATCGTTAAAAAGTCTATCAAATGTAGCTATTAATGAATCAACTTGTCTATAAAGGAAATAAAATATATATCAATAATCTTATTAATACTAACTCATAAGTTATAATTTAAACTATGCTACTTATAATTATGTCATTGAAACAATTTAACTTACTGTTGAGGAACATTATGATTACTCGTTTGGATTCGACCTCTTTTTACTCTGCTAGTAGTATTATAAGATCTTTTCAGGGAATTCTGGCTCAGTATTACTTGAGCAACATTGCTATATTCATGAACTTTGTCCGTCCACTTGTAACTATTTACTAATGTACTGTACAATGCTTGTCTTTCTTGTGTTGTTTCTTGACTAAGATATGTAGTACTTGCTAAATTAAATGGTCCTGGTGGTGGATTTAAACTGCTTACAGCTTGTTCAACATCTCTAAATACAAAAAAAAAAAAAATGTTTAATACGATGTGGTTTTATGATAAGTGCATTGTTAGAAATTTAATACCTTAGATTAACACTGACTGTTGTTAAAAGTTCTTGCAATTCAAGCAAATATTTATTTTCTTTATTTTCTTCCCCATGATCAGCACGTAATCCATTTCCTAATGAATCAAAGACTTGACCAACACTTGAGCGTAGTACCTTAATTGCTGTCAGTGCAGTTTGTAGCTGTTCCATTTTTATCGTTATTAATATCTGTTAATATACATCATATTTTAGTATTTCTAATAGAGCTGTCTTTCACGTTTCTTCTTTCAATGTACATATAAAATTGAAAAAAAAATATGTAAAGAGCATAAAGCCTTCTCCTGTTATTAAATCATCTTCCAATAATAACAACAGTAGATTCGTAAAGTAATTAACCTCTCAGGACATTACGCCATGAACAAGACATCTCATAGATCTAACACTCAACGTATTCAGTCATGATCATGGTCATGGAAATCATGCGTCTATTTTCATATACACAGTTTGGAAAGTCCGTAAAAGGGATAAGGCTTTTAATGTCGAAAGTTATGCTTTACAAATTGGCCACATTATTTGAAGTACGTACATATACAATATTTCATTTGGTACAGAAAAATATTTATGTATATTATATAACATTTATTAAACATTAGTTAAATATAAAATAATAATAATATAATCATAATAATCATATATGTAAGACAAAAGTCTCTATTATCATTACCTCTCAAACCCACTACTACTCGGTCCGTCATGAATCGTGTACGCGACTGCACTAAGAAAAGAGAAAAAGAGGCAGAGACGACTCTAGCTATCTTTATACGATGGTATTACACACGAATTCTAACTTTTTGATTAAAGCGCCTTACTGCGGACAAGTTGACTAAAACTGTCCGGTCACTAAGAGTCTTATCACCACAACAGAAGTTTCCAGACCTGTATATATGACCGTGGCCATATCAATCTTTAGAAAATTTTAATTATCTTCAGATGCAATGTAAATATTTCAAGATTAAATGATGGGATCGGTATTAAGGTCCTTAAATTTATGGTTTATTCGCGCTTTATAAGAATATTGAAAAATAAATGTAGTGTTATGTTTTAAAAAATATTTATAACCTTGAAATTTTGCAAAAAAAAATACTCATGAGAAAGATCTATTTTCACCATTATGTGTGTCCTTGAAATGGTATAACATTGCCTTGAAAAGATTTTTTATGTAACAATAAATAAAGCAGATGTTTAGGTGATCCCATTTATCTGGTCCACTTTGTATATGATATACATACATTTACACTATACGCACACATGCGCTGACAGAAATGATATTAAGTGAAACTTTGACATCGGAATAATACGGACTCAGCTGTCACCTTCTTGAATAATTTTAATGTATAGTTTTGTAATTTAAAACGTGACATTAAAAGATGATGTCCGAAAGAGATTATGCGCCACTTAGTGCTGCTTGTGTACGTTCTCTTAATGATAAACTTTATGAAAAACGAAAAGCAGCTGCTTTAGAAATAGAAAAGTAAGGTTATATTTCTTGTTTACTTATTTATAATATTATTTATCCTTGACATTTATTAATAATATTTTATTCCAGAATGGTAAAAGAATTTGCTGCGCACAATAATACCGTTCAAATAAAACGATTGTTAAAAGTATTAGGCCAAGATCTTGCTACATCACAAAATCCACATACACGAAAAGGTGGTTTAATAGGTCTTGCAGCAATAGCAGTAGGATTGGGAAAAGATACTGGTCAATATATAGAAGATTTAGTTCACCCTATCCTAGCTTGTTTCTGTGATTCTGATTTACGTGTAAGATATTATGCTTGTGAAAGCTTATACAATGTAGTGAAAGTAGCAAGAGGTGCTGTACTGCCACAATTTACAGATATTTTTGCAGCACTTAGTAAATTAGCTTGTGACTCAGAACAAAGTGTAAAAAATGCTACTGAGTTACTTGATAGACTAATGAAGGTAATTCAAAATTGTGGAATACACAGCATATATAATATAAAATTATTTATCTTAAATACTATTTCAGGATATTGTAACTGAGAGTGGTCTATTTGATCTAGTTGGATTTATGCCTTTATTACGAGAACGCATTTATACTAAAAATCCATTTGGTAGGCAGTTTGTAATAGCTTGGGTGTCTGTCTTAGATGCTGTCCCCAACATGGATTTTATCATATTTTTGCCTGAAATACTTGATGGTTTATTTAGAATATTAGAGGATCCAATGCCAGAAATTAAGAAAGTTACAGACACAGTTCTGGGTGAATTTTTAAGAAGTATAAAGGCTACTCCTGGAAGAGTAGATTTTCCAGGAATGATAAATATCTTAATTACACATGCCCAAAGTACAGATGAATTATTACAATTAACAGCAATTACATGGATTAAGGAATTTGTACAGTTATCAGGTCCTCTTATGCTTCCTTATATGTCTGGTATTCTTGTAGCAGTATTACCATGTTTAGCATATGATGGAGATACTAGAAAAAGTATTAAAGAAACTGCAACACAAGTGAATATGAACTTGATGAAATTAATAACTATGGAAAATAAAGAAGTTGTATATAATGCTAGTGAAACTGGTGCTCAAACTCAAAAAGGTAAAATTATATCTTCTTAAAATCTTCTAAAAAGTTCTAAAATACTTAAAGAATGATCATAATAAAAAAACTGATTTTTTCAGATTCTAGTCAAACTTATTCTCTAGCTGAAAGTTTAGATTTATCTAGTGTTGTTGAAGTGTTAACAAAACACTTAATGTATATATCAGTCCAAACGAAAGTTGCTGTTTTAAAATGGATTCATCATTTGTTCATAAACATTCCACATAAAATGTTTAATCATATCGAAAATTTGTTCCCAATTTTAATGAAGTCTTTAAGTGATAATTCAGATGAAGTAGTGCAACAAACATTAGTTGTAATGGCTGAAATAATTAGCTCAAAATCACCTGAAGCAGCAATTCCAGATTCAAATGCAGAAATGCAAAACAAATATTTTACAAAATTTATTGTAAATTTATTAAGAGTATTTTCAACAGACAGACATTTATTAGAAGAAAGAGGAGCTTTCATTATTAGAGAATTATGTGTATTATTAAGTGCTGAAGATATTTATAAAACATTAGCAAAAATATTGTTGGAGGAACCAAATTTAAATTTTGCATGTACAATGATACAAACTTTAAACGTTATACTATTAACAAGTTCAGAATTATTTGATTTGCGCAATAAACTTAAAGATTTAGATTCTGTAGTGAGTATACTTCAAATATTATTTATATATTTAATCATTGTTTTAAACTATATGTATTCTTATAGGAAAGTTGCGAATTGTTCAAATGTTTATATGTATCCTGGTGTCACAATCCTGTTGCAACTGTAGCACTATGCCTTTTATCGCAACATTATGAACATGCATGTAATATTATTCGATCATTGTATCCTTTATTATCGTATTATATCAAACTTTAATATTAATTTTTTCTAATCTAATATTTCTTAATTAAAAATAAATTAGCGAAAATATAGAGGTAACTGTCGAATTTCTTACTGAAATAGATAAATTGGTACAACTGATCGAGTCTCCAATATTTACTTGTGAGTATATTGAATTATTGTGGTACTTAAATTATATTTACAGAAAAATAATGCATTTTAGATTTGAGATTACAACTTTTAGAAAGGGAAGAAAATGATGCTTTAGTATATGCACTTTATGGCCTGCTTATGATTCTTCCTCAAAGTGAAGCATATGCAACTTTACAAAGACGTTTAGCAGCAATTCCACCAACAACGAAATCTATACCAAAAACAGTATCGAGGCCGAAACCATTTAAAGATACATTTAATTTCTCTGAATTATTAAAACATTTTCATACTACTCAAGAACAACATAAAGAACAAAAACGTAAACAGCGATTAACAAATTTAACAGAAAGAAATACAAGTCATGCAGACATATAAATAACATTTTTATAATATTAAATTTTAAATGATTATAAATAATAATTTATGCGAAAATAAACTTGTGTATATGTATATATACACAGATGGATACATACTTTTAAACTTTGTTATTGTATGAATTACTTGTCAAAAGAAATTTACACACTTTTATGATATTCTCTTTTTATTACAAAATTATGATTTATTACCAAAATAAATTGTTTTTTCATAATATTTAATATATACAGTTAACTTTACAATTAGTATTTATTGGCTTTGTACATATAAGTACATCAAAACGATAAATAGAATAAATTGGTATTGGTATTTACAGTCTTTTCCTCATTAAAAAAATAATAAAATTTACGAAACATTTTGCTAGAGTGATGTATACTCTGAATCATCTGTATCATCTAGACTATCAAGTTTTGATATACGATCAAGTTGATCTATAAGTAAATCATTTTTATATAGAATCATTGCAATTCGTTCCTGCATGACACACATATTCTTCCATTTTTTTGTACTTTCTTGAGCGGGTAAATTAGTTTTTTCAATAGTTCTTAACTTCTCCGGAAATGTGTCTATTAAATGTAAGATATTCTCATAACGTTCCTTGCTTTCATGGGACAAGCGATAAGAATACGTTTCTAATATATGTTCATAATTATCTACATCTTTGTCTAAGATTTGAATTTGTAAGAAAACCGTTTGTGCCATTTTATACCAATCAGCAACACATTCAGATCGGCTAATCATAGATGGTACACAAAATGTTTCAAGAAGATTCTTTATTCTTTGTCCCGTTGATGTAACCTGAGAATAAGTGGAGAAAGATCAAAAATAAATATTGGTTTTCTTTTTATAATGCTCTGCTTTCTTGCCTACATGATATGAAGATATCTATATTGAAAAAATACCTTTATTCGTTCTAGAACATGAAACTGTTCATCATTGTATGTAAGGCCACGAGTAGCCCTGTCTCTTAATAAATGTTGCCAACCATCTCGTAAACGGTCAACTAAAGTTGATGCCTTTTGGCTCGCTTTGTTGGCCCATGGACACCACAATCCACGAATAATATTGTCCCATTCACCACGCAAACTACCTTCCTTCATGTACCTATATTTGAAATAATACAAACAATTTTATTCAAATGGAATAAATCATTCTTATTAGACAAAGCAAGAGAGAATGCTAACAAATATTAGTCACCTCTGATGAAGCTGTACTACTGCAGGTGCTAATTCAGTCAAAAGCTCTTTACTTTTCAAATCTAATTCTTTTTTCCAATTCTTCATTTCTAATGTGTTTTGACTTCCAAGCTTTCTAGAAATTTGCCAAGCAAGATTCTCACTTCTTTCTATTGCTATAACTGTATCTTCTATAGCTTTTGTAAAATCTTTGGAACGTTGACATTTTTCTAATAATCTTGTGAGTTCTGTTGAGACAAGTCCACTGAAAGCTTCGATCGCATCCTGTGACAGTTTACTACACAATACTAGTTTGTCGATTCTTCTTTTGCAAACATAGCCTACAGAACAAGCTACTTTTGCTTGACTAGCATCGTTTTCAACAGACACTAAATTTGCAAATACTGGGAATTTAGGCAATTCTGAATCCACAGGCAAATCAACATTATTGTTTTCTTTAGAAAATAACATTAATGGTTTACTCTCAGATGTATTTGGATAACCTTTTCCAGGAGTACATTCTTCAACGATATTTGTTAAAAATGTGTCTCCAAAAAGAATTATCTGAGCGTGAGGTGCAATGTCAGTTTGATCTTGTATATGTACTTGAAGTGCTGTCAACTTTTCTTCAAGATGCAGGAAAACTTTTATGAGACTCCCTTTATGAATGTTAAATATGTGTATACGTTTTCTGCAAAGAGTATCAGTTACTTCTGAAAAGAATCGTTCAAAACTCCACATTTTTTGGGGATCGACTTCTAGTAAACCAGCTAATAATGGTGTTACAATTTTTTTTAAACCAATACTCAGCTGACAATTTTGTGGTAATTCTCTACTCCATTCGATAGGTCCACTTTCAGAAGTTTGTACACCAGATATAACACCAGATGCTTTTTTTGTAATAATATAAAACATTGTTTCTTTATTTCTACGACCACCAAACGGTCTAAATGGTAAATTTCCTGTAGCTACATGATACAATGTCACACCTATAGACCACAAGTCTACAGTTGCTCCAAAGGTTTTGCCAACAGGTTTACGTAAGACTGCACGTTCATATATATCTGGATGTAAATATTCCTCCGTACCATATAAAGATACAAATTGCTGATCTTCTTGCAATTCTCTGGCAGCACCAAAGTCAGTAAGTTTATAAATTGTACTACCATCATCAGCAATGAATTTCATTATATTACCTATAAGAACAGTAATGATTTATGACTTTATTAAAGAGATAGATATATCATATTTTTCAAACTTATACGTTTATATTTTTATACTATATAATTTCCTACCTGGTTTTAAATCTCTATGTACTAAATTATTATCGCGTAAATGTTTCATTCCAGCAGTTAAATGTTCCAAGACTAATAAAAATTCACTCTCTGCTAGCCCATAAGTATTTTCTGGATCGTCTAAGATGTTGAAGAGACTGCCTCCAGTACAAAGCTCCATAACAATTACCGTACCACGTCCATCTTGCTCTTCTTCGATTGCTAACAGTTGAACGATATTTTCATGATTTACTTTTTTAAGGACTTCAAATTCCCGCATCTGGACATCGTGTGGCCGCATATGACTGAGCTGATTGAAAGTTTTAACCGCGACGGGTTCCCCGTTGTTCTTATTCACACCTTGAAAAACTGCACCAGTTGCACCTTTCCCAAGAACGCTAGTCGTACACCATACAAAATTTGTTGACCCACGTAAAAAAGACATTTTTAAACTTTTCGGAGCTTATACAAGATTTGTGAGTTTGGAAATTTGACAAGCAGTTTAACCTATTTTATGATTGACAAATTTTAAAACTACAATTCTCCCGTACGTATTTATATATATTATACATTTGTAAACTTTCTACTTCTCAGAATTACTCTTAATCGTTTCATAACACGTTACATGAAAATTTATGCGAACGATTAATAATGCACTCTTGTCAGTGACCACCAACTTTCGAATAAAGTACATATGCATCGGTGCAATTGTACAACTTGTTATTCGACGTGTACAGGAGTGTAACAGTACTTCGAGATCCTCGGCCTTTCATGCAGTAACAGATAGTAATAAATAATAATTCTTATTAAAAGTATATAATGTTTAGCGAGATCTATATCATGTTATCAATCAAATTCGTATAACAGTAAAAGTACATAAAAATTAATAACACAACAAATTAAATGGTTTCGTGTATTATATCGCGTGACATAAATAATGTATGTATACAAAGATGGAAAGAAGATTCATAAAACGTTACACGGGTAAAGGAGTTATTGCTGCCTATCGTCCGCTGTCATGCGACTCACGCGTTGCTATATTGTTTTATTTGTATGTGGTGACACTTTCGGCCAATACGCGTGTTTAACTCTATGGTCTGTCAAAAACAACCAATCAGATCAGTATTCCTTCCAGGAAATTTCTTTTCATCTCTGCTACGTATGTGACTGTCATCAAAGTAAAGGCGTTTTTAAAGATTTCAAGGTTACTTCTATTTCTTTATTAAATTAAACGCATCAATCGATGCGATCCTCTATAAAAACATACTGTGGTGCTTGCATACAGAAGCGATTAACTTAAAAGATATTTTAACCACAAGTTAACGAAACTTTTCATACGAAAGACAAGGGAAACATAAATTGGTTCTGCTTTTCTTCGTCTTTTATACGATAGATCGTATAAAATTAAAGTTAAAGTATCTTTTAGACGAATCGTTTAAACCCTATACTTTTATGAGTTGCGATATACACTCTGTATAGAGATACACCCTGTCAGAAAGGAAATTTCCTCTCTGATTTTGTATGATTAAATAAGATGAATGAAAATCCATAATAAACCTTGATAACTTTTATGATAACATAGAGTTATTGAGAAGAAGATATGCAATGTGATGTAAACATTGAATCACTGCAACATTATTAATGTTGAATTAAGAATATTGGATTAAGAAATATGAATCGCAATAAACAGAGTTTAGATGAACTCGTCCGCATATACTTCTCAGATATATAATTCAATTATCAGTAATTAAACAAGAAGAATATCCTACGAAATATAATATTACTTGTGACAAAGTTATTACAGTTCTTTATTAAGTATATTTCAATAATTTTATAATTATTCAAATTAGTACAAAAAGTTATTATACTTCTTCCTTTATCGTAGATATCTTATAATTTTGTTAGATCAAACACCAAATTATACATTTTCTGAAATGTACAGAAAATTCTTTTATTATAATACTTCTTACCTCTATCAACAATTTCACGATTCATTGTACGTTAAAGCTTGATAAGTGACATAGGAGAAAATTGAACGTACGTCGTACGTGTTCTATTCGGTATTAGCGAAACGCTTAACCCTTCTCCTTACAGATTCAGGGGGTTAATAAGAGGGACCGAACGAATATCGTGCTTTCAGTCTGCGTACAGCGCAGAGCTACGTACATATATTAACGCATTGTTAAACGTTCTTTGCGTCTTTATCGTACAGGAAACGATACTTGCCATTTAATGAACGAACAAGCTAGGTCTTGAATAAGCGTTAAGCATGTTCGCGAATATAGTTTGTCGAAACTAAATGTTAGAAACAGTGTGACTATACGAGATACGTACGATGGGTAAATTGGTGTTTTTGGTGCTGTTTGTTTATTCAGTGGGAACTTCACGCTACTGTGAAACTACGTCGACTCCAAATCGGTAATTGTAGCCGATCAAATTCTATGAATTCAAATTCAAGATAAAGATCAGATTATCGATCACGACAATGTCTTAATGGACGTGTTAGACGTCGATAACTGTACAACAAGAATATATGCCATCTTGAAGTACTAACTAATCGCGCGTATAATTTTCGTAAAGACTAGATAATATATAGAAGAGAGATAGAAAGAAGATGGATAGAATATAAATAAAGTATAAGCGAAAAAAATATTTAATATATAATATTTAGGAGAAAAATTGTGTTACTTGATTTCTAAAAAGATATCAACTTTCTTACTTAGTTACGATATTCGGTAATACACAGTGGTATGCCGATAATCTTTAACGTACATAAATTTGATCGATGTAATATTACGTCGTTAAACATACGTATGCACTGCAGGGGTTGCAGAACAGAATAAAGTTCGTAGCATATTATTTTGCATTTGTGCTAGCTCTATTTTTTTTTTTTTTTTCTTTTAGGGGATATGTGTTTATGGCACCGAAAAGATTATTAGCCGGCGAAACTGAAAGCGGCTGTTTGTCTTTACACAATTTGGAACTACCGGCTCATGTTCTTCTCGAGCTAGTGCCCACGATAGAAAATCAAGTATTGGCTCGTACTAGCGCCGTTGTAAAAACAGGTAAATACACTTGTAATTGAAAGAAGAACTGCAAACCAAAGAATATCGCAGGAGTAACGATAATCTTCGAAGAATTACGTGCACGCCATTATTAGTTACTTAAAACATTCTTGTCATACGAAGAAACAACGTTCAATTATTTAAGTTTTAAATTAATAATTATTAAATGATTATTCACGCGTTACATCGTTAGTTGTCTTGATAGATGTTTGTAATTTGTATATACTCGTCTTTATTGTACTGTAAGAATAAATTCACAGTTCTTTGAGATCCAATCTAGACCTTTGACATCACATTGTGTATGTACTCAAGATCATCGGTATCATTTCGATAAGAGACCTCCGTCAATGGCATACATCAACTATATATGAAATTTGTAAGATGTATCTGAATTTATATTAATTTATACATCGCATTTGTTCAACGAAATGTTGATGAATTGTTAATATAGAAATACCATTGCGTTAAATTATTACCGATTTTGTTTTTAAACGTTAAACACGCAATTCTTCGATTAAAATTACTATTAATGAATTTTACTTCATTTTACGTAATCTTTGTTGCGATAACGAGTAAGCATAAAACTATTAAAATGTAAGACTGCTTAGGTGTACAGTAACATGCAAGATAAAGATTTTACTAACAAAGATCGTTTCAAATTCTACGCTTTTACTGCTTAAGGGGAAAGATGAGATATTTGAAACGATGTTTTACAGTATAGAAGAATATTTTGAATAACCGGTTATTTTAATTTACGATTGTTTAGCTGCGCTAAAAATGAAGTAGAAACTACAAAATAATCAGAGTTTCGACTTTGAAGACATTCTTTTCCTATTCTTTTGGTTTCTCATTTTCTCCCTTATCTCTGTAGGTGTTTTCATCTCATATGGGACTCTTTAAACAAATCGTAAATTGAAATTGTCGCTTCCTGCGGGGGACTGAATTGGCCGACTCCCTCTCTGGAGAGGAAATAAGCAATCGCTAGAATATATACATGAGAAACCCATTTATATTATTATATACGGGATGAACAAATTTAATCCTATTATTATTGACAAAACTTTAGTATCAAATGTTTTTTAAAGCTCGTATGGTCAACTGTAGGAACAACGATTATCTAAATCGACGTGTAATTAAGCAGCCAATTGTTTGTAGACTTTCTTGGTATAGCAATTTAAAGATTAAGCGTATCCTTTTGCGTGAATGCATTTGCGTCAGACGAAGACGATTGCTTCGATGTTGCAAGCTGACATGGAAAATAACCATATATTACATTTTCAAACTTAATATTCAAAATTACAAGCACCAGTTCAATGTCAAACTTTCTTTCTCGATGTTATCTACGAATTATACATATCAATGACTGTTTGCCTTTTTTAGGTACAGAAACATGCCTGCACTTAGCAGTACCGCAGACCGTTTCCAGAACCGCAAGTCTCCGATTAAAAATCAAATTCGACAAGTATCCCGATTACGTCGTGGTATCGGAATCAACTGTAGAGATCGAGGATGATTCTTTGATCACATTCGTAGAAACCGATAAACCGACCTACAAGCCCGGTCAAGACGTTAAAATCAGAATTCTTATGCTTAGGCATGATTTAAAACCGTCGCAAAAATCGGTGAGAAATTACTTCGTTTCAAATTTTTCGTTAGATTTTTACTGGTTTCCTGAAGTTATCGTTTCATCGTTACTTTGAATATGTTTCGAAATTTTTGTTGCTGGCAGATTCCAGAAGTATGGATCGAAAGTCCATCGTTAGTGAGGGTAGCTCAATGGACGAACGTAAGCACGGAGAACGGGATGGCTCAGTTGACGTTTCCTTTGTCTCCGGAACCAACCTTGGTAAAATCGAAACGTCTATGGAGAAAATAATTAAATGCGATCAAGTTAAAGAGAAAGTTAGAAAGAACCGAATACTTCGAATCAAAAGATAGAAAGAACAACAAATCGACTAAACGAGAAAATAATTGTTTCAAAGGCTAAAGACAAGTTGCTATTTTGTTAGATAAAAAAAATAAGAATATGATGGTTTTCTCTATGCTTAAATAATTTTATATAAACCCTACGTGTAATTTATGTAACAGGGAACGTGGAACATAAAAGTAATGAAAGAAAGAGAGTATTCTAAGTTGATTCACACTACTCGATTTGAAGTAGAGAAATACGTTCTGCCAAAATTTCAAATAACCATCAATTCACCACAATATATTCTTGCGGATGTGGAGAACGTGACTTGGAACATCTGTGTCAAGTATTGTTATCGTATCTTTACCATAAAATTTCAAATATTATGAACAACGTTGCTAAGCTATCGCATTAATACGTAAATCGTATTATATATTAAAATTAAATAATGATTAACATTACAGATATAGTTACGGTAAACCTGTGAAAGGTAATCTATTGCTGAAGTTAACTCCGCAAACACCAAGTTGGAGAAGATTGCCCAATCTTCCGGCAATACGTTACGAAACGGAAGTACGTATATACGAGCCGTTTAATGCAAAAGTGGTGTAACTCAACAAATGTTGGTTACCGAATAACGAGGAATAGAGTAAGAGTTTCATAAGGACGATTGTCGCTTATTCTGCCATCCACCAAGAAACTAACGAATATTTGCTGCTGAGATTTGCTGCTGAACCAAACAGGCAAAAGATCGACCTATACCACTTTTGCATCAAAAGGGCTCATACATTTCTTCTATCGTATTCATTTTGATTGTCGAAGTGGAAGGGTATATCAAAGACGAAATAAATATTTTAGCTCGATAAACCGGATGGTTGCACCGAATTTATTCTTTCTGGAACCGTTCTTGGATTGGCGCATTGGAAAATGGATCCGAACAATATCGTTCTCATAGCTGAATTTACAGAAGCCGGGACTGGTGTAGTAGAAACTACGATCAGTAGAACCGTGGTGATGCACGAAGCACTGAAATTAGAATACGAGAATTATACACCTAAATACTTCAAGTTCGGTTTACCTTATCATGGAAAAGTGAATTTTTATCTCATGCTTATGTTACTCGAATATAATTTTTAATCTGTCTAAGTGGTTAATAATTACCTTACTTAAATCATATCTTTTTATGATAGTTACGAGTTTTGCGACACGACGACACGCCTGCCCCGAACGAAAAAATTCAAGTTTGCCTAAAAGTACGTGGAAAAATCGAATGGGACAAAGATGTTGTAGAATGTCGTGATTTTATGTCATCCCCTGATGGTTTCGTCGATTTTGTCGTACCACCGCAACATAAAAATATCGTTTTGTTAAGCTTTGTCGCCACCGCCGTTGATTATCCGACAACCTATTATCCACCAGACCAACGTTGGAAAGTAAGTAACATCAATAGTAGCTTATTAATATCGCTACTAACTATCCTTAGAGACTTATCAATCCTAATAACTTCTTAAGTTTATAAACATTCAGATTTTAAATTCTCATAAATGTTGGTCTCATATACAATTTATTTCAGGTTTTCATGAATCAACCATCAGCATCTACCACCGTAAATCCTTGGTATTCTCCGTCTGATAGTTACTTAACGGTAGCTCGGGGAAATCAACCGATCACGTGTGGCGAAAAGTATTCCTTTAACGTTATGTATACGACACCTCCTAACATGAGTGAATCCATTTCTTTCCATTATTCGATCAATTCCAAGGGAGGTATTTTAATATATGGACACGTAAAGCACAAGCCTAATCGGGATACGGTGTTGAATTATTTCGAATTTCACAATTTATTGGGTTCTATTGAATCTTTTGCTAACAAAACGGAGGAGGAAGCTATAGTACACAGGTAAATTTTTCTAATATTTTTATATTACGATTTCTAAATTGCGTCGTCGATAATTCGTTAGCTTTCAGTTAAAAAAAATATATATATATTTTTTTTTAGATTCCCATTAAGCGTTAAAGTAACGCCAAGCATGGCTCCAGTTTCGGAATTGTTACTTTATTACGTACGATCAGATGGTGAAATTGTCGCAACAACTTACACAATAGAAGTTGGCCACTGTTTTGAGAACAAAGTGAAAACCGCATGGCATACTGATGTTCAAACACCAGGATCGGCGACCCAGTATCACGTCGAAGCTGCTCCTGGGTCGCTTTGTGGAATCTCTGCAGTAGATAAATCGACCCTATTTTTGGGTAAATCGAAATCCAATCTGATCAGTGCCACTCAAACGTTCGACCAGTTGAGAAGATTTCATCCAACTCCAGAGCCACATTTTCTATCGGCAATTCATTGCAAATGTACGTCTTTGAATTATTTAGAACTTTGATATAATTATTGACGTAATTTGTAATATTAAATTTGAATCGTACAGCAATGGCATCAGAAGGAACGAACGAAGAGATCAATCATTTTCCAGGATTTACCGAATTGCGAAAAAGGAGAAACACGAAATACAACGTAATATACAACAAAAGGGTTAACTATGTGGACGCTGTACAAGCTTTTGTCGTAAGATTTTTTGCGTCTGCGTTATCCCTTTAATCTCTAGACACTCTAAACGATTCGATCTTGATTTTCACAGGACTTTGGAGTGATTGTAATGAGCGATCTCGTATTACAAACACGACCATGCCCGTGGATGTACATGGAACACACAGACATGTTTCTTGCCTCCCATGTGTCTTCTTTCAAGTCCTTCCATTCTGGCGAGTCATTGTTAATCTTTCTTATTACTAACGAATTTAATCTCGTGTAACAAAGTACGAAAGGTACGCAATGCCATCGTTTCCCTTCAGTTTTTTTACGAACATAAAGATATCATAGGTCATTTTATAAACTTCAATTAGCAACGAATCTGCTTTTAAAAAATTCCATTTACTCGGCATGTGTAATGTATGTGCAAATAAAAGAAAAGAAATCGAGTGTAAGTTTGTACGAATCGATCAGATATACATATATGTATATTTACAGAACTGGAATAAACGAAAGACGTTCTTCGATCGTTCGTCCAAGCTGACGATTGCAAAGAAAACGATTGTGACCTATGCATTCGCAAAACTAGTGGATTTTAAATTCAAAGTTTCACGCTCCATGCTTGCAGAACTTCTTTATGGAAGAAAGCGACTAAGTATAAAAACATTGAAATTTTTAACTTGTCCAATAACAGATGCTGTTGCTGCTGCGGCCATGGATCCAGGAGTAGAATATGTTGACCAAAATCCGGCTCAGACGGCTACACTTAGATCATATTTTCCTGAAACGTGGTTATGGGAGTTGGTGCCTACTGGGTATGATTGAAATACATTTTAAAAGCGTACTGAATATTTCGAGAGTGCTAACAATCTTTCTTATATGTGTTGTGATAAATACGTTACTTGTTTATCAAAATCAAGATTCGATCAGATTTATTAATATAACTATATATTTAATTATTTTTCATAGAAAAGAGGGCAAAGTAACGATAGAACGTACACTTCCGCACACCATCACCGATTGGGTTGGATATACAACATGTATTTCGCCGGTTCACGGTCTTGGAATAGCCCCTCCGACCACTATAACAGCATTCCAATTGTTCTTTCTGGATTATAGTTTACCGTACAGCATAAAACGTGGAGAAATAATGCGTTTCAAAGTGTCCCTTTTCAATTACATGCATCACAGTTTACCTGTAAGTGCATCGTTATAAGCTCGTGCATAACACAGTGGCGGATCCAGAAGCCTTTCTGAGGAAGAAGTAACAAAAGGTGTAAAAGTACATATATAAGTACATTTTTCAACCCTATTTTACAAGATATAAGTTTGCTCGTAATTTTCATTTTAATATTTCTATCTTATACCATATCCAACTAGTCTTTCAAACTGTAATATAATATTCTTATATTTTATTAATCTTGAGGAGAGGACAGGCGATCGCGCTACTGCCCTCGCTCCTTTTGAATCTGCCACTGTTATAACAAATAAATTTTTAAGTACTAAAAGATATGAACTCTCCTATGCATGAAATTTCGTATTTTTAAATATACTTTCCAATAGATTGGTTTTAGGCGTATACCGTCTACCGAAATTACATTTTATTTCAAGTAATTTTTCCAACTCGAAAATCCATGCAACACGAAATTCGTATCCATGTATTTAATAATTCGTTTCACTTATTAATATACAGGTAAAAATTAAAATGGAAGAAGTAGAAGGAATTGATTTGCATTCGTCGAATTCTATCGCCTCGTTCTGTGTAAAACCACGAGACAGTATTGTCTATCAGTACATTTTGAAACCACGAGTAATCGGAGAAGTTAACGTAACAGTTGCCGCTTTCATAGACACTGATTTTCCTGAACCATGCGGACCAGAGACTGTGGTATTTACACGGTAATTAAGAATAAATAAATAGCTCGTACAGTAAAATAGTAAAAAAAAAAAGAAATTTCCTAATAGGAAGTAAGAATAAATTTTAACGATACAAGAAAATAAGGAATAGAAATTAATAATAAACAAATAACTGACCTATTCATATTTAAGGAACGTAATGCCTGATCTATTTGTGTTTAAGGGACGTAATCATGAAACCGATTCTAATTCTACCCGAAGGTTTCCCCATGGAAGAAACGAAATCTACGTTGATTTGCCCGATGGATTTCAGCGATGATTCCGCGTTCATGTGGGAATTGACATTGCCTGAAGATGCGGTACCGGATAGTGGGAGAGCGTATTTAAATTTGATAGGAGACATCTTAGGTCCGGCACTCGAAAATTTAGATAAACTTGTACAATTACCAAAAGGTTGCGGTGAACAAAATATGGTACTGTTTGTTCCAAATATTCACGTGATTAAATATCTGGATGTGATCGGAATCGATAACCCTGAACTTCGTTCGAAAGCGATTAGGAATATGGAAAAAGGTATCGTTACATATTTTTAAGAAAGAGGAATATTTTTTAGCAAGAACAATCAGTGTACTTGATTGAAATTTGTTTTATAAAATTAAAAAGAAAGCCTTCCATTTTTTTTTTATTGATCGGTTAAAGCAGTATTAACCGTTTTTATTATATATTGAACTTAGGATACCAGAGAGAGCTAACGTACAGACATGTGGATGGTTCTTATTCTGCGTTTGAAAGTAGTGAAAGCTCTATATGGCTGACTGCATTCGTATTAAAATCATTTGCTCAGGCTGCAACCTTGATTCATATCGACGAACAGGATCTTAAGCTATCTGTTAGCTGGATCACATCGCAACAATTGGAAAATGGTTGTTTCCCCGTAATAGGCACTGTCTTTCACAAACAGATGAAGGTTCGCCAAATTTTCAACTGTTCGAATGTCTCAATAAATTGCAACAAGTTTTACTTTAGGGGGGCCTTGAAGAATACGATGGTTCGTCATCAGGAATAACAGCATACATCCTAATTTCTTTGCTCGAATCTGGTGTTCCTTTGTCATCGTCTGTTGTTAATAATGCCCAAAGTTGTTTGGAAAAGGGAACAGCTAGTGGTCACAATAATCTACACACTACGGTTCTCACTACATACGCGTTAGCATTATTGGGAGACCCAAAGGCCAATTCCAGCATGACGTCTCTGATGAATCTCGCTACACGCTACAAAGTAAGAATGAACATATATAATCGATCAGGAAATATATCTTATTTCTAAATTCTTTTTCTTTTTTATTTGATACTTAGTTAAAATATATCTACAATCACGATTTTATTATTCTTAATACTTGATCTTTTTACGTTATAGAATCTAATTTGGTGGGAAGATAAAACTAAGCCTTCAATCGGTCTAAGCATCGAAATGACTGCATATGTCATTCTTACCTTACTGAAATTAGGTGACGGACATTTGATCGAAGCCTTGAAAGCCGTTCGCTGGATATCAAAGCAAAGAAACGCCGAAGGTGGATTCACGTCCACTCAAGACACGGTCGTTGGACTAGAGGCTCTTACGAAATATGCTATGACTGTACAACATAGAAATATCGATTTGTCTGTTCTTGTCACCGCTAAGGAAGTGGATTATGTCTACAAATTGCATAACGAAAATCGTATGATTCTTAAGCAAATTCGTTTATCTGTTTTACCAACTATCGTAGAAATCTTTGCCCAAGGCAAAGGATGCGTTTTAGTACAGGTAAAGTAAATGTCTTTATCTTTATTCAAGAATACAGGAACTTTGCTAGGAACTCTGTACATAATTATTTACTTGCAATTTCTTTTTCGTTGCAAATTATTATATATAGACACCGTGTTTCAATTTTAGAGCAATCTTAAATACAATGTCCCGCATAGTACCGGTTCGGATGCTTTTGATCTTTCGGTGAGAGCCCGTTCCGTTAGTCATGGAAACGAATGCTCGTTACAAGAAATTACAATCTGTGCTCGATATAAGCTGGCAGATGAGGAAAGTAACATGGCTTTGCTAGAAATTGGAATGATAAGCGGTTACGTGCCTGATCGAGCGAGTCTTCACTTGTTATTAGATCCATCTTCAAGTAAATTCACTCTCTTTCCTATTACAAATTGAATTAACGGATAATAATATGATATTAATTGAAATCTATTCATAAATTACAGAAGTTAAACGATTCGAGGAAGACCAAGATACTATGACGATTTATTTTGATAAATTAACTGGTCAAAATACTTGCGTCTCGTTTAGAATAATACAGGAATATTTTGTCGATCATCTTAAGCCAGCAAACGTGAGGCTTTACGATTACTATCAGCAAGAGCTTACCGTATCCACTGTAAGTCCAGACGATTTCTATTCAATTTTAATTAGAAAAAAAGAAAGATGTAACGATTGATAGAATAAATGCTTTCAGAATTACACAATCGCTTCAATTTGTAGCAGCGCGGAACCAGTCGATGAACAAACAACGCCAAATCAATTATCTACTATGAAGCAATACAAAGAATTTAATACCAGTCCGGTGAATTCCTCTTTCTTCGTCGTCAATCATGAACTAGCAGTGCCAGATGGAATAGAGGGACCAATTCCAGTTTATATGAAACCGGATGCCTATGATAAAACAGAAATGGCTATCACTACCAATGGATCACCTGATTTAACATCGACATTTGCAACGGAAGACCAAACTGTATCAACTATACAAATAGAGAATGAAGAACCTGTACAGGTATTTATATACATTTCAAACTTTTTTAATCATTCCAAACGACTTACGAATAATTTGTCAAATAAAATTTGTCAAACAACGAAAAATTGAAGAAAATAAAAAGATTCGTCGAACTATCGATAGAGACAATTTCTTACAGGTGGAGCCAGACATTGAAATAAAGAACACTACTACAATCATCGAGACGAATATTCCGTGTAAGTAAAATGTATTTTACAATCTACAACAGTTACACGTACAATTATTGTTTCTCACGTTACATGTTACTTTAGTGCCAACGGGAGTAAACCAATCTTGTCCCGTATGTATGGAGTTACCGTCAAACATTAGCGATGTTTATTGTTCGGCAAGTAGCGCGGTTAAAGTAGCAATCAGACGACTTCGCAAAGTGAGATTGCTGCTGGACTTGCATTCATCCCGAGAAGTTCAACGTCTTCGTGCCACGGTCGAGTTCGCTTTAAGCCCAAATTGCTCCTGTTTACAGTTAGATAACCGTACGTAACGTTTCACCGTACTAAGAGACGGGGTACACATTGATAAGTTAAACCACCATGCCTCGATACACATAACACGTACACCGTTTTACAATGTATGTTCAGTATAAAAAAATATTTTCTTGCAGCTGGAAGTTTTGCATTAATCATAAACAAGGATAACGACTTTCTTGCATCCGGGGATCAGAAGCAAACACTGAACGATTCGTTTCATATATATGGTTTACCAATGGTAAGCGGTATGCCTTGCAAATTGGCCGAGGCACGAGCCTCTTGTTTCAATGAAGAGAACATTCAATGTACGTACGAAGATCCCTCGGTTTACGGTTAGATTTAGTATACCTATCTTAATGTGTTTAATGCGCAAAATGTTTAAAACCGATTGTGTAAATTTCGATTACAAGGATATATAACATACAGATGTTCTGTTTTCTTTCTTAACTGAACTAATTTCGCGCAGGGTATATACATGAATCTTTACTCTTTTCATTTTCTGTTTTTTTTTTTTTTATCTACAAATATATCAGTTACATAATATGTAAGTAATCATAGAATAAGCTATAGTCCACGTGAAAACATAAACGAACATCATCGTCGCAATTAGTTATATATGTATCAGGGAATGGAAAGTTCCTCTTTTTTTTATATAGATTGTGAATAAAGTTTTCAGTGTAGTAAATTGATTAATTTATTCCTTCATAATTTTATATATATGTATATGTATATATATGTATATTGACAAGTGAACACGCAAAAAAGCGAATATCGGTTTTTTGTTTGTTATACTTTTATTTATTTATTCTTTGTATCTGATCTGCTACTGAAATAATTATTACAAATTAACAATCACCTCTCGAACTTTTTACTACATTAAATATTATTTTATTACAGCAGATTTTACGGTTATCTATTTTATTATTACGGCTCTTTTTATTTATCATACTAAGTGTTTGTCATTTAATGCTGATGGAATTGAAACATTTTTTCTTTCTTTCTTTTTGCACAGCTACAGAGCATATTTGTTATAAAGCTATCGATCTTTCTTCTCCTTCTTTCTTTCTTCGTTCTTCTTTTTTTTTTTTATTATTGTTATTTATGTAATTTCCTATTCGTTCGACTTCAGCATTAAATGCCAAATCGCATTATCACTGGAAACGTATTAGCTATTTATCCACATTTGTAAACGGTAAAATGCTTGCTCGAAATAAATAAGACTATTTGCACTGTTCGCTAGAGAAACTACCCGTAGCGACGCTTCACTAAAATAAAATGCAAAACCTAACACCTGTATCAGGAATGAAAGGAACGATTTTTGAATGTCTATAAATTGGCAGTAGCGTTTTCAGTTCAGTCGGCATCGTTTCCAAAGATTTTAATTATACTCTATTCGATAGATATTTTTTGCTTGTAGTTAGTACATCACCGTTTATCCGTACGAATAAACAACACGGTACATGTAGTAGATATTATAGAATCCTATTCGCAAATGGTCACTTAAGAAAAAACGAGACGAATACGATTAATAATACTTTGTTACACTGGGATCATAATTTTCATCAGTTAGTTAAATATGCGCAAAGGTATACATTCACCAAAAATGATGTATTAACGCACTAGTAATTTTCTCGCCGATCTGAGATACATATATACGTTTACTTTTAATATTTACCGATATTGGAACAGCATTGCCCAGGCAGAACACAAGTACTGTGACGAAATGTTGACTCAATATTTACGAGAATATTGGTCGAACACGTTGGCAGTAAATGCTCGAGTAAATAGTAAATGCACATATCTCAACAGCTCTCCTAACTTCGTAGATATCGATATTATAAAACAGTATTGTACAATACTTACCCTAATGTCAAAAAACACAGTGATACAAAAATTCGGATATGTAGAATCAATATGCAAGAGACAAACATTGCAATCGCGAAGTATTCTAAATACAAATCCATGGTATTCCGAATTATGGATACGTTTTAAAACTAGGACTAAGTTGTTATCATCAGTTTGCTAGAAAAGTGATCCACAGTTAATAAAAATAAAATAGAATCTTTGAAATGGAACATTACTGATTATTGAACAATTTAGTAATTATTTACCAATTTAATAATTTTGTTGTAATTTAACTAATAATCATTAGATTTCTAAAATTTTTTATAAAATATTGTTCATATATATCGTTTAATATTTAAAAAAAAGTTGGGGAATTTTTACAAACATATCGAAATTAAGGATTTTTTAAAAGTGTCACTTCTCTAGCAAGAAGGCGGTATGTGTAAAAGACAATTGGTATAATCTAAAGAAATCTACACTAAGTTAATACAAAAACTTTCAAGTGTGGTAAAATTAACTTAAGAATTGTTCAAACAAACAAAAAATGCAGTAATACTGTAGTCTGGAAAATACAATATTATTGTATATCGATATTGAATAAATATTAAAGATATAAATCTCGATGGAATCGGGCCAATATAAAAACTAATTCTAAAATTAAGTTCTACCTGGGCAGTAATACTCACATACATTTACGTTCAATTCTGTCATACCAAACAGTATTATATTGGTTGACAAATGCTACTATTAGAACCTGTGCTCGCATGGAACACGATACTGAGTAGGAAATAAAAATAGTCTGAAATAAAAATGACAATTGTGTTTGTGCGCTTCATACAGGAAAATGAAAGACAGACAATACAGGTAAAATTAATCACTACATGTAAAATAATAATATATTAAGACACGAGCTCTATATTAAATTATATATGCAGATTTTGTATTTCTTCTTTAAATTAAAATATAAAGTATTAAATTGCTACTAAAATATGGATTCAGTCAGTCAGGTTTTCCATAGTACTGGCAAGCATCAGGCATCAAGTATCAAACATCAACTTAAGTTAAAACTTAAAGTTGCAATAATATGTAAATATACTACTTTAGTTTATAAATATATTATTTAAATCTTATTATTTTAAATTATAAAGTACGTGTACGATATAATAAAATTGGGTTCTCTAATTAAACAAGATACGTCGTTTTATCTTTGCACTGAATTAATATATATGTATATATTATATATATTATGACACGCATTGTGAAATATAAATTAAAGATAGATTTAATATAGAGCTTGCCTTTCTTACACAATTTTAATCAAACTAAACACGATATTAACGAATTCAGGTAAAAAATTTGCTTTACTCTTTGAATTTTACGTCAGTGCACCGAAATGCAAAGAAGTCAGTCTAACTGATTATCAATTACCAAATGTGCGCGTGATAAGCGCATTTATTTGGCGATGTAAACACGTTATTGTTCAGACTTGATAATGCGTGTTGCGATTGTTACAACGGTCGCAAATATCAGATGCATCAGAAATAACAAAGGAACTTGTACGAACATCCGTATTATAATACTCAATAAATTTTAGGTGCTGAACGATCGTTAATGGGACCACTGGTTTTCCTTAAAGAGGTACCTTTTCGTATTTGATCCATAAGAGAATCCCTGACTTGTAAAGGATCCATAATGGGTACACGATTACCCATTATGCGTCTTACGCTTGCGGATCTACTCGTTGTATTACTTCCTTGCAAGTTTTGCTGTTGTTGCGCTAATTTAGCATTCAAAGTCTCGAGAAAACCAGATGGTGTTTTAGAATTTTTGCTTATCTGCTGTTCAATGGAGTGCTTTCTGGTAGATTTGGGACTACTATTCGTATTGTTGCCACTTGTGGCATTATTACCTGTACTGTTAATGAGCTTAGCACTGAGAACCGCCATAAAACTTTGGCCAACCCCTCCCGGACCTTGCCCTTGAATATTTACACCTGTATTGACAGTAGTTATTTGTGTAGTATTTGAATTACGTTCTTGAGAAGCTGAACGAATGGCTGCACACGAACGTTCAACAGATGATCGAGTTACTTGCAACACAGCATTATGCGGTAATGTAGCAGACGCATTGTTATGCGATTGTGCTTGTCCTGTAGCCTTCCGTAAAAGAGATGGACTAGCAGGTGTATGACGTAACTCTGTAAGAGTCCTTACTGTTTCCGACACGGAGATAGATCTGCAATATAGAATATATATTACATTGCATTAGCGTTTTACGTGCCATTGAAATCTTTCGTAATAGAGATGGAAAAGAATTGTATTCTACCGTTGAGGAGTCGGACTAGCTGTAGGTGAAGAACCTTCTAACAAAAACGCTGGCGGGGGAGGAAGATTTTCAGTTTCGTCGCAAGTATTATCAGTGCGTTCATCGTTAGAACCTGCTGAAGGATTATTGAATGTGGCAGTTATAATAGTAGACGTTCGTCTTGTTGGTGGTGGAGGTTTATTCACTTGCTGCATCGATCCTCTACGGACCGTTAAAGTAGATACAGCACCAGGTACATTCCATGCATTCTCACTTGGATTATGGAGTGAATGAGAATGCGGTATAGTAGTTTGACTTCCATATCCACTGCTAGATTCAATACTAGATTCTGATGTATGACTTCCACCATCTTTTTCCGTAATTTCAGTCTAAAAATATATTTAGCTAAGCATTTATAGTTACAAAATGTCATATATTGTTGCCTTACCTTTTCAGTTCCTGGTGCTGATAATGAAGCAGGAGGCGGTGGTAAAGGTAACTGCATCTCTTGAGCGCGACTTGCAGCTAAATTTGCTAATTCGTGCATGTTCACATACATTGGTTGTTGAAGTTGATGAGTTGCTAATTCTGTATTATATCGTAATATTATATGCTATTTTCTAAACATTAACATAATTCATAAAGATTAATAGAGACCTTTTGCTAAATGTGCTGGAAGTGGTAACTTAGGTTTCCCTCTAGGACTTCCAGGAGGTTCATTTTTTACTGGAACCGTTGGTCGCTCTAAACTGGAACATCTGTTTGGTATAGGAGGGCGATGACTACCATTATTTCTACGCAATTGTACTCTGGATGCTTGTTGATTAGAGGAAGAACATGAAGAGGAAGAAGAAACTGGAGAAGCGGGTTGACTATGACAACAGCCACTATTATCTGGAGCTTGGAATGTGTAGACACTGAGTGCTGGTCTTTGATGGCCTTTTTCATAAGCTACAAGAATAAGTGTAATATTATAAATAAATTATACGTTATTCTTTACTATATATTTTAATTAATAATTTTCTTACCAGAGGAGATCGTATGCGGCCGTTCGTTGATTGTGTTTTGATTTTGCCTATCATACTGAACTGATGTTTCCTGCAAGTCAGGCCAAGTAGCAGTAGTTACAGGTCTTGTTGTAGTACAACCAGTATTTTGATTAGTTTGAGAAGACACATTTGATACCTACGACAACACAGTTTAACTTCAAAAACATAAAAAAGATGTATACCTCAAAGGATGCAGTGCTCTATTGAATATTGCAAATAAAAAGGAAAAATATGAAGTGCTGGCAAGCAACTAGTGTCTAACAACCTTACCTGATTTTCAGAGATTGGTTGTGTGTATAACGTGTCCTGAGAAGTGAAGCCAGAGTCACGGGAACTACCATTTACCAAGTGGCGTAGTGTCATCATACCGTTGATGCTGGAGGGCCTGACACCGACAGACTACAACGAGTACAACATCGACTACCACATACACACTAAGCCGATGCCAAGTGGCATTCATGCTATGATCCATAAGCAACTACTTGCTTAAAATACGGCTAGTGCATAAATAGTGAAACTAATACGCCATGCACAAATGATTGACATTCTTAATATAATAACGAAGCAGAACGAAAAAAAATGTAATATCGGTTGTTTATGCCACCGTAATTTTCACCTGAGAAAGTGATCTGTGCCAAGGGTGCCCAGATGGACTTGGATGACTTTTACAAGAACCACTGCTGCTACTAGTCAAAGAACTAATTGAACACATTGAACTTTTTCTTGACCCAAGTGACAGAGAAGGACTTGAGGGCGGCGTAGCAAGTGACCACTGTGTTACATCGCAACCTTTTATATCTGTTATCACTTGCTCTGATGCAGGAGGTAAATGATGTGGAGAGGCTGCATGTCGTTGTAATTGATCAGAAACCTCTTGCAAGTGTGTCAGTTCCATTAGCATTGCAATTTCTTCATCCTATGTTTGTTTTTTACATGTTGTTAACAGTGTTATTTGAAATTAAATTATTAATTACCCGGTAATTATAATTGATGTTACTAACAAGTACTGGTTTCAAAAATCTGGCAAGAAGACAATATCTGCCCCTCTCTTCGAGTAAAGCCGCGCGAACAGCTTTTCTTTCCGTTTCTTCTAAACTTAACCGTTTTTCTTGAACAACAGCAGCTGAAGATTCTAGCATTCGATTCAATTCAATATCACCTGATAATGTTCCATGCCCTTGTGACTGTCCTTGTAAATGATGACCTTTTCGTGCTTTTTTCTTTTGCAAACGTAATGTATCAGTAGATCGCTTTCTTAATTCTGCTTTTGCTTTTTTATATTCTGAAATTAACAGAATTTCAAGTATATTTCAACATTTTCAAATATGTTATCATTAACTATACTATACTAACCTTTAGCATGTTCTTTATCTAAATTTATTAATGATTTTTTCCAATCCTCTAATTTTTCTTGAAGAGGCAACACCAAGCAATCCATAATAGCACTAATAAAAGAATATGTAAATAAAAAATGCTTATTTAACAGATAAATATTAAAAATTATTAAAGTTTAATGAAAACTTACCTAGTAAATGATTTCATACGTGTTTCTACTGCTTTATGTCTAAGACATATCCGGGTTAAAGCAGTTCCAATTTCTTTTGTTGCACCTTAATTACAAATATTTTATTGGACTAAGAGCTAACATTTAAAAGTATTTCATAAAAAATTAAAAAAGAAAGTATGATACAAACAAATATTGATGTACGATTGTTTATAATAAACATAGAAAATAAGAAATAATTCACCTCTTGCACTAGTTGCAGCATCAGCAATTTTTTGAAAGGTTTCAAGATATGCAGAAATAGCTAAAATAGCAGCCCTAAAAAAATTTCTGATGTAATTAGAGATATTATGTTACTGTAAAGTAAATTTTACAATACATATGTAATTAAAATACAAGCTTGTAGTAAATTTTATTTTTATGTTTTATGCACAATATAATTAGTATTACTATTGAATACAAAAGTCAAATCTTAAGTTTACTAATAAAATAAATATTAAACTGTAATCAAAATATAATTATTACCTTAGACAAGAATGTAATTTGGTTGCTTTTGAAATTAAATCTTCCCATAATGGTGCACCATTCTAAAAACAAATTTTTATAACATTTTCTTATTTGTAAAATAAGAAATATATAAATAATTTATATATATACGATTTTATATTATTACATTTGATTTAGATACTTTTATGTTATCATAAAAATACAACACATTTAATAGGGTAATGCAATCACATACGCCTACCTATCTTTTCTGATTAGATAATTTTATGAACTAGGAAGCTACCTGAAGAAGAAAATTGAATTGTTACATAGCTGCAATATTACATGCATTTCTTGTGGCTCTTTAATAAAATTAAGTAACACTTTATAAAAAATTTATATATGAAATTTATTAAATAGGATTATTTTATATAATTTACTTTGTTATAAATATTATTCGACGCTATATTCGTTGTTTACTAGTTCCATCAAGTAAAAAGAATATATACATTTATTATCTTGGAAATATGAAAAAATATTTCGGAGCAGTATTATAGAACTAGAACTAGAACAAGTGTAAATTAGCTATCGTCCTCGTTTTATCGCATTAAAGTATCTCAATGGTTTCGAAGAGTAGTTTCCAGAATTAGGACAATGGAACCATATTTTTAAAAAGTATCATAAGAAGAAATAACTGAAAGAATATGTTGCCTCTTCGGTCATAATGATTTCATAATATTTACGAAATATGTATATGTTTAAGAACAGTTGCATCGACAACGCGCCTTGACCTGCATCGTTACTTGTGCAAAGGTAGAAAAGCGTACAAAAAAACAATGAACAGGAAAAAACGCGGTCGCGCTCAAGCAAAATAAATATCGAATATTGACACACCATTAACGTTACTTACCTTCATGTCAGTTATAATCTGTTGAAAGAGGCCACCCAAAGCACTGCACTCTCTCTCAATTGTTGCATCCATCTTTGACTATCCGAAATTTTTTCCTTACTTGGCCCCGATAAAGTTCTTCCACATTAGAATCGTAGAATAGTTTCACTTTTTGTTATCCATATAGATATATACAAAATCTCCGTAAGAATATCGGCGATTTGTAAGATTCGCCATTTTCGTAACAAGACACAAGTTTGAAGTAACACAAGGAAATACAACTGAGTGTATTTACCTACACTGAGCCTCTCATATATCTGTATCACGAATAATTTCGAATAAAACAATTTGGAAATCGAATGATCACTGTACTATTATCACAAATATTTTCCAACAATGTGCAATCATAACACCGATTAGTTTTGCCAAGAAAAATTGTAAACACTAGGGGACGGGTATCTCAACACAACGCACTCATTCTGACGAGCAAGTATGGCTCGCTCTTGCGTCTGCGTCGATTCTGTTTTCGTTGCAATACCTGAATATCCGTGCCCCCTACGGCGACCCCGTTTCACAACTTCAAATTGAGGATTCGGGGTATATCTAATCGTTACTCAGGGTAACGGCTCTCTCTACCCCTTAGACTTTAGACAATCACTTCCGGAGTGTCGACTGCTTATTGAAAGAGGACATCCTGCATCATTGCTCGCTTATTCTGATTGGTTATTCAGAGCAGTTATGGGGAAATGTTTGCCACATGTAGATTCCTATCTGCTGTTCTTATTCCTAGATCGTACGATTAAAAAGGGTTTCTCGATTCGAATATTGACACGAAACACAAGTGAGATTGGAAATAATTTAAAAGAAACAGAAACTATGAGTCTTATATTGAAATATAACGAATCATTTTACGATATCTTACTTAAATATTTTACAACGTTAAGTGAAATTACAAACATTTTTAAATTTATTGCCACTACTGGATTTATCGTAGTTGTTTCTTTTATACTCAATTACATTCATGGTACATACATTTTGAAATTTCAAATTTCTGATAGCTGATGATTGCATGTAAATTAAAATCTTATTAATTCAGACATTTTTATATATTATATTCAGCTCTGTATATAAATTATAGATAAAAAGAATGTTTTTAATATCTTAAATTTTGCGTTTGAATTGCAGATTATCGTTCTAAAAGAATCACGAATAACTCGAAATACAACTTATTAGAATTACAAAAGTTTAACACGTATAATCGAGTAATTGCCAGACATCAAAGTATTATCAGTCATAAAGAAATGTTAAATGCTTTGGAATATGCGACTGATGTAAATTGCTTACCTATTAAATATCGTTATATAATATGAATTATACTATAAAATATCAGATAAAAAATTCTGTATGAAAAATATTTCTGAACATATTTATTCAGTTCTTATTATTAACTTTATTTTATTATGTGTCATATTTATAAAATATATAGAATTATATGTATTATTTCTTAGAAATGTTATGACAAATTTTATGCATTAAAATGCATTGATATAATAGTAAATTGTCCACAATTGGTAAATGTAAAATCTCTACCTTATGGTTTAACACCTTTCCACCGTGTCTGTTTCCAAGGTCATAAATGTTTAATTACTTTTATGTTAGCAAAGGGTATGTATAAAATAGAATAATAACACAAAACAAAATTACAGTATACATGATATAATTAAATATTATAATACACATAGGTCTCTTTCATTTCTAAATTTGTATATAGGTGCTGATCCTTCCCTTGTCACAACAACAGGAGAGAATGCTTTATGTATGGCTATTTATTATTTTCTTAATAATCCAGTGGACGATGACTTTTCTTGTCTTGAAATGATTGCAGAAACTGGTTAGTTATTACAAAAACTTAATTTATTTTACCAACATATTTGGTATTTTAAACATAATATTTTCTACTTTCATAGGATGTGGATTTGGCTTTGAAGACAAATTGTACAATAGCTTACTAGAAATGGCATTTAATAATAATCACATAAAATTAGTACAGTGGTTAATTTTACATCACGAACTCTCCTCACACAAGTCCTTGCGTTGTTTTTCTACACCACCAATATAAAGGAATTATAAATTTAATAAAATATTATGTATATATATATATTAATCATTATTTTTATTCATTTATGTAAATGATATATAAAACGTAACTTATGATATGATATGATATGATATAAATTACAAATATAAGTTAAAATATAGGTTATGGATAAAAAATGCAATATTTTGATTAATATTTGTTAATGTTGATTAATTACTTAATGTTTTTTCATCAAAAATTCTTACTATTTCCAAAAATTATAAATATGTACTATTATTATTTGTAACAAACTCAATAATAAACTAAAAATTGAATGACAAAATTTAAAAAACTGATAGTAACAGGTTTGAGCATTTGTAATTACGTGTATATATTAATACTTTATATACTATTATGTGTATATGCATGGCAACTATGTGAAGACAATAAATATCCTAACACAGTTATATTCTTGATGATAAGAGAATTTTTTAATATGTTACAAGTAATCGATATGCAAAAGTTTAATGTAATAAAACACGCATGAGCATAGTAGTATATGAGCATAGTAGACAATATACGTTACATTTCAACTAAGATATCATCAAAAGATAAGGTTAAAGTTTTAGAAATTCTGTTACATGATGGCAAATACCGGTTTATTAGTTTTAACAAATCCTACAAAAGTGATGAAATTATTACCGATGATAAAAGAACACGTATTAAAAACTTTATATATCCAATATTTTCCAGAAAAGAATATATTTCTCTCTGGTAATCAAATGATTACAAATCCTCAGTGGCAAGTAAGTCGTTACGCTCAAATCGTTACCGATATTTATATCAATACATCTACTATATTTTCTCCACTTGATGTTCGAGTGTTACTTACAAGTATGAAAAATCCTAATATATCAGTAATAAATACCAAGAAACCTGTGGAAATAGTTATTTTTGATAAAGTTTGTAGTAAAAGAGAAGCTGACACATTCATTCAAGATTATTTAGCAAACACTTCCATGGGTTGTAGTTTTATTAATTTTACTGATGATCTAAAATCAGGAACGTCAGATAGTATAACATCTTGTGCTAATGAAGAAAAAACTTACAAGAATGTAGTACTTGGTGGTACATTTGATCGAATACATAACGGACATAAAATAATTTTAAGCGAAGCTGCATTGCGTTGTACAGAGAAACTTACAGTTGGTGTAACTGATACAAATATGTTGTCTGGTAAGAGTATACAGATAAATATAAATTGTAAGAAATGTAATTTATATATTACTGATTAATAAATTATTACAGAATCTCATAAATGAAAAGTTTTTTTATAAATTAAATTGTGCATAATCCTTAATATTTTAACTAATCTACTGAATTAAATTTTCAGCAAAATTATTATGGGAACTGATAGAACCTTGCTCTATAAGAATTTTAAATCTCAAAGACTTTCTAGAAGACATAGATCCAACTATAACATATGAAGTTATGGCCATAAATGATATGTACGGACCAACTAAATGTGATTCAACATTTGAGATGATAGTAGTTAGCGAAGAAACAAAACGTGGTGGGGATAAAGTGAATGAAATGCGTGAGAAAAATAATTTAAACAAATTAGATATTCATGTCGTGAAATTAATAAATGATGAGAATCATAAAAAGCATGAAGAAAGTAAAGTCAGTTCTAGTAATCAAAGAATACGATTATTGGGAACAAAACTTAAAGCTCCGGTATGTATTATACTAAATTGTATTATACAAAGGTTTTAATCATATTAACTTTTTAGCAAATAGGGAATAAACCTTTAAAACCTTATATCATTGGTTTGACTGGTGGTATAGCAAGTGGAAAATCATCTGTAGCTGAGAAACTACAAAAATTGGGTGCTGCAATTGTCAATTGTGATAAAATAGCACATGATTTATATTTACCTGGCAAAAAGTGTTTTGATATGATAATTGAAAATTTTGGTCCCACTATTTTGAAACCTGATGGATCTATTGACAGAAGAGCACTCGGAAATATAGTATTTAATGATCACGTAAGCTTTTATTTATTTCATATTATTACTAGTACCTAATATTGATATTTTTGGGCTTATATTTTAAAATATAAATCTATTTATAGACACAATTAAGAAAGCTGAATAAGATTGTTTGGCCCATAATTTTAGAAGAAGCAAAGAAACAAATATATGATTTCAACACAAAAGGATTTGATGTAATTGTAATGGAAGCTGCTGTTTTAATTCAAGCTAAATGGCAACATGAATGTCATGAAATCTGGACATGCATTATTCCACAAGAAGAGGTGAACTTTTAATTTATAGATTAAATTTTATAGATTAATATTTCATGTTAGAGTACTTTTTGTTAGTCAAATTTAGAACTTCTTTGTTCTTCTATCCATAGGCTATACGACGAATAGCAGAAAGAAACGGATTAACCGAAGCTGATGCAAAAGTAAGAATTCAAGCTCAACCAAGTAATGTAGAACAAATCAAAGAAGCAAATGTTGTGATATGTAGTTTATGGAGTCATAACATTACCGAAGAACAAGTACAGAGGGCATGGAACGAGTCAATGACATTTTTAACCAATCAAGCAAAAAAATAACAAAAAATGTTAGTATAAAATCGCAAATATCTATTAAAGTCCTTATTATTTGTTTGTATAAAATATAATTCTTAATAAGTTTTGCTAGTTCTAAATTATATTGGGTAAATTTGAAATGTAATTTTTCCCATATTAATTGAAATGATTAATATGTCTTTAATCATAAAAAATATTTGTATGAGAAAATAAGATTAGTTTTAAGAAATAAAAATTTGGGCAGAGGAAGTATATTTGATTATATTACTACAATGTGTACATATCGCGCAAACAAAATAATGTTATATAATAAATCTATACTTTTATATACAATATATAATATTTATGTGTAAGTATGCTATAATTATAATGCATGGAATGTGAAGGTATATAAATATTTTGTAAAAAGATAATAATTGATTTTCTTACAATAAAATGTTCAAGTCAAAAATAAATTTTTGAATATAATTCCTAAAAACAGATGATAAAAATTTATTATGCTATATAATATTGAATAATATTATTTTGCAAACAATATGTTTTCATTAAAAATATTTTTGTCTTCTTGATTCGTATAATGATGCATTTTATTAAGTATTGTACTTATGAATGATGCAAAATCTGCTTTTAACTTACTTCCACCACTTTCTATATTACATTTAACATGGGATACCTTCATAAATGTTGAAGCTGTTTATATAAAATAAAAAATTATAATAAAATAAAAATATATAATCTTTTGTGAATATTACGATTATTAATATTATAGGTCATAGGTACTCACAAATAATTTTTGATATTTCAGGATTTTTTTTTTCTGGATCATAACAGAAAATTGCACATCTATCTGGATCTAATTTTGTTTGATCAATAAAATAATCATATAATTGTTGAATTTCTTTCAAACATTCATTTGATTTTTCATTATATACAAGTATAACACCATGCACATCTTTTCTTATAGCTGGCCAACAACTTTCAAATCTAAAATATTTTTACAACACATTACATATATTATATTATTTTTTGAATAAATAAAGTACTGTTTATATATACTTATGATCTCCACTACAGTCCCATAATTCAATATCTTTTGTGATATGCTTATTATTCACATTTATGTTTTGTACTTCGAATTCTAATATTCGAACGCCTTTAGTTGGATGATAATCATAGGGTATTTCCGTAGCATCGGCAAGAAAATTAGATATCGTTGTTTTACCACTCTAAAAAATATTTCTTAAATAATTGAAATTTTAGAATTAACTCAATTTGTATTTTTATATACATTATAGATATACATATTGATTATAAGTTCTATTTAACACTACTTTTACATATAGTAGGTGAAACAAACAATACAATAAATTCTTGCATAATAAAACAGTAATTACATAAAGATTATACAACTGAAATATTACCCTAATAGGTCCTGCAACAATTATCTTTAGTGGTTGCATATTGTATGTGTACTTTAATTTTGTGTAGATACTGTACTTGAACCCAAGTGTTTGGAAAATTGTCGCCATAACAACTACTCATATTTATGAACTTTATAGTTTATTCAGCTTTCTAATAACAAATCAAATATTTATATTTAAATATAAAAATTTATATTTCGTTGAAAATGGAAGAGAATTTGTATTTTAATGCGTGATAAATATTGACAAACAAAATTTATTTATACATGTCGATTTATTATGATACATAAACATATCATTTGAATACAATACAATGAGAAACATTAGATACAAAATAAGGACATATTACATATTAACCGTTTTAGTGCCAGGGGTTTTTAAAATCTGTGTCGGATTGTGCCATGCAGCGCGATAGCGCTTCGAATTGACGATCGTGACCAAACATCGCGATACAATTCACCACAGTACGCGAACAGCGCGAACGTGCTGCGTGGCGCTAAAACAGTTAAAGTACAATTTTCTTAAAGAAAACAGATTTTCTGGAAAAATGCAATTTGAATTACACTTTCTTGTTAATTATATATTTACAAACACTTTTACATTATTATCATGACTATTATCAGTAAAATTCTTAAGTAGAATTTGATTACACATGAACTATTAATAAAAAATTACATAGTTATGAAATACAAAAATGTGAAAGTCGAAGCAAAATAAGATATTAATGTAATTTGATCAAATTACATGATAAAAGAAATTTATTGATAATTCTAATATATGCTATTTGTTATTCATATCATAATGCAAAGTATATAAGAATATTTGCACAAATCTCGTATTTTGATATTTAAATATCACATATACATAACGGGATATGTATAAATGAATTCATTATTGTAAACGAAGAGACTAAAGAAATGGATTGTATTCCAGGACCTTCTATCAGAGGCGACGCGTAAGCCGACTTCGGGAGGAGAATCATGTGACAGAAGGAATTAGCTAAAAAAGGAAGGAGCTTTTGCTATCTTTATCCATTTTAAAGCTGCATTTAATAACGTGTTTAGGTAACAATTATAGATAATAATGAGAGGAAAATAATTAAGAAAGATTTGGTAAGAAGAATAAAAGAAATATATGTGAAAACGAGAAATACAGCCAAAGTGAAAAGTGATCGCAAAAGAGAGAGCGTTGGGATACTGCCTCTTGAGCACAATGTTGTTTGTGATTTTCATCTCGATTATGAAAGAAGAATCGAAGAAGGGGCAAGTAGGAAGACTTGTAACTCGTAATAATAAAAAACAATTTTGGTCATTAGATTATGCCAATGGAATGGAAAACAGTTGAAGAAGTAATAGTATTCAAATATTGGAGATATTTTCAATAAAAATGAGAAAAATATAAAACAGCTGACAGAATTGATAAAGAAGGGTAACTTAACACTTAGCCAATCGAATAAGATCTCCCCTCTGTAAAGTACATCGCTGGGTGACCGAACGGGATCCCCCTTTCTGACTTTTCCAACGCGTTTTCTTTTTTTTTTTATTATCAGTTATTGTTTACCTGGAATTGTTCCCAATTAATTGCGCCACTTTTTCTGCTTTTATAAAGTACAGTATATAATAAAATACACCAATTTAGTGGTGTTAAAATTAATTAAAAAGTTATACTATCAGTTATGACTAAATAAAATTATAATCGAACGATATCACATTGTAAACGAATACTAAAATGCATTATGAATTTTTAACTTCACGTTTAAGTCGTGTTATTTATCTTTAGTCATCTTTAATGTTTTTAATTTTATCTATATTTTTTTATGCTTTTAATATATACTTATAATTTGATGTTTCGTCTAAACAATATGTGAAATCGTTAAATAAAATCATTACCGCAAAATATAATTGACCATTTAAATAATTTTTAGATTTCTTTATTTTTTAAGTAATGAATAATAGCCCTCGATACTTGGAAAAATGTGCGGTGGACAGCGTATAGGTTGGCTTGTCCGAGCGAGGCTATGTGTTAACAGTAGAATAAGGCTGAGGAATTGGAGAAAAACTGTTCCTGAATGATTATATGGAAAGAATAAGTTTATTAGATAATTTAATAAAGAGTGTAATATCATATGGAGCAAAAATTTGAGGATTGAAGGAAAGAGATGAATTAAGAAGAATACAACTAATATCTAAAGTGAACTTCGGGATTAGACGGGCGGATTACATAAGATTAGAAGGGATCAAAAATTAAAAGATGAAAGTATGTTTGGGCTTTAAAACCATCAAATATGAAATAAAGGCAGAAGAGGTAACAAGAAGAACCTTAGCCAAGGAAGTATTAAAAGGGAAAAAGAAGGAAACAAAAACGTCCGAATGTCAAATAAGTAAAGAGAGATACTTAAGAAGATTTGAATTTAGTCAGGAAAGATTGGAGTATTTAAGTACAAACGAGAAAAAATGCATTCTTAGAAAATGTATGAGAATGTATAACTTCAAGAAGAGTTGTTCTTAAATTTAGTAGGATAATAAATTCTAAGTTTGACTGTAGATATAAAGATTTGAAAACAGATGGGATACCAAAGCACTTAGTTAATAAGGGGATTAAAGGAAGCCAATAAGATTGATACTTAGGATGAGATGCAGAAATTTGGAAGAATAGAATACGTAGGTTTTGATATGATGAGAAACACAAAGTATATATGCGCGGCGGGGGAAGGCGGAGGGTTGAAAAAAGGCAAGATTTGAGATCTGAACCTAATAGAAGTTCAAAAGAAGAAAAGTAAGAGTAAGAAAGTGCAATGGAGCAAGACAATAGAAAATAGTTTTAGACTTAGTTCAACTTTTTGTTTAGTTGAATTTTAGTTCTGTAAGTCAAACAACCAAGGCCGTTTTCAAGGCCGTTGAACCGAAAAATAAGATATACTAAAAATAATGTATGAATGAATTCTACATGTTTATATATTTAAATCCTTTTCCTCGTTGCAATTCTCAAATTTTTCGAATGTCTTTTGTAATATGTTACAATTCACGCAATATATGAATTAAAGCAGTTAAAGTAAAATGAGTAATAGTATGAGTAATACTATAATGTAATAGTATTATTTTAAAATATATTACAGAAATTAATGATGTCTGTATGATGCTTTAAGCTATCGGTTGGTCCATTACCGATGAAGCTTCATCTGGATAATTTAAACCGTACAAAGCAAGAAGTGCAGATTTTGCTGCTATTTTCTTGGCATCCTTTTTGTTCTTTGCTGTAACATACATTTATTTTTAATCCAACATAAAAGAAACATAAAATAAAATCATTAATTTGCAATTTGCTATAATATACAACACATTTTTTATATTGATGTATAAAATAAAGATATAAATGCTTAAACTAAAATAGAAATCACATTACCTGTTCCTGAATATTCAATACCATCAACATCAACAGCAAGAGTAAACATTGTATTTGGTGGATTACCAACTCGATTAAGTTCTACATATGTTAAACCTGGTCTCATTTGATTTAATAACATTACAGGGTGTATGTTTGTTGCATTAGGTGGAAGTTCTTTCTGAACTGCAGTTTTCTGAGCATGAGAGATCTCTCTTTTAATTCCTTTAACGGGTGACGGTAATCCTGGTCTTGGAACTGGAACTGATGTTCCTTGATTATGCCATTCAAGGAAAAGTTTATACAATGCAAAACTAGCTAAAGAGCTCCATGGAATTTCATCATTTTCATCAATAGTAGTATCCATTGGTGTTACACCTTCTTCGTTATTGTCCTCTTTTGACATAGTAGATGAATCCATAGATTGAACTGATTGTCCATCTAATTCAGCATCAATACGTGCTTTCATAGATGCTGCCGTCATTTTTTCAAGTAATAATGCTTTCAATGCATTTTCAGCAGCATTTTGACGAGCAAGTGGTTTAGATAATCCTTGTCCAACATAAGTTTTACCATCAAGCTATTTTTAATAAAAAAGATTATTTTAGGATTTTAGTATTTATAATGTATAAACACACACACACTAAATTATTCTAAATACCTCTGCATGAACAAGATACAGGGAGTTTGGCATAGGTCCTTGAGTTTCAGGAAATGTGAACTGGACTCCAGGTTTCATTTCATTTAGTACCATAATTGCATTCTTGGGTTGCAATGTCTTTCGTAGACGTTGATTCAAACGAAGTCGTTTCAGTCTTTTATTTACTCTAACTGAAGGTATAAACTTTATGTAATTTATTAAACAAGAGTAAATTTTATTAATTTTTTCCATATATATATATATATCAGTATATCAATATTCACAATGATTATAAATATGCAATAGCTCAATAGTAATCTATTAGAGCACATAGCAATAATTTCAATCTTCAAATTTGCGCAGTGGATTATCATCATGATGTATATAATGTTTCTATATTTAGATAATTTATGCAATATAAATTTCAAAATTATTTCAAATGTAGTTAAAAAAATGTTTTAAATAAACTTAGAAAATGCAGAACTAAAAACTGCTTCTTAATGATTATTTTAAATACTTACATCCAGGTGTTTTACGCCTCCATCTTGGAAGTTGTTCTTCTGTTTTAGTATCTGTATCTTCAGACACTTGATTTTCATTCTGTGCTTCAGATGTGCTATTACTTGTTGGAGGTGTAGGATTAGAGTTAGTTGTTAAGGGAGATGTTGGAGTAGGAACTAATGGTTGAGAAGATGAAACAGGATTATTTTGCGTAGCAATTGCACTTTGTTGCTGATTTTGGGAAGGTAGTTTTAAAATTGGTTTCAACCGTTGTAGTTGAGGTTGAAATTGCGATTGTGATTGTGATTGTAATTGAGGCTGTGGTTGAGATTGTTGTTGGGACTGTGATTGAGGTTGTGGTTGAGCTTGGCTTTGAGGAGAATTGGTAATGGATTGTTGTGATTGTTTAATTTGCTGTGGCAATTGTTGTTGCTGTTGTTGTGGTTTCCCTTGTTGTACATTCTTTGCTGCTACTTGTTGCATTTGTGGTTGCTGAGATTTGCTATGTTGCAAATTCCTTGCTGCTACCTGTTGCATTTGTGGTTGTTGTTGCTGCTGCTGCTGTGGTTTAAATGGTTGTGCATTTTGTGAACTTCCTTGTTTGTAATTACTTTGTTGATTTGGAGGAGGTTGTGTTGCTTGAAAACTGGCTTGCTGATTGTACTGCAAAACATAGGGTGGGTCGCCGCTACACAAGGAACCTGTACGGTTGTGCTATCCCACCAAGGTCTAGCATCGCATATGCACTTGAAAGCAGTCTAATGCTACTCCCATAACTCATACCAGCCAAATTATCTCTGTGGCCTATATTTCCTTATGTATAACTGAACTGAGTTTACATAAAATAGAAAATAGAAAAAAAGGAGAGTAAAAGGAGAGTAAGAAGAAGAATAAAGATTTTCAAGCCTAAGTAAAAGTTTCATTACTATATGCTCAATAATAAATATAATTTTGTAACATGTTGTGTATAAAATTTGCTCATGTTTATGAAAACAAACACTTCAGCTAATTGTGAAATAAAATTTAATAAATAATGAAGATTTAAAAGAACAGAAAACTTACATGCGCCATTTTTATATTTTGTAACTATTAAATCATATTTCAGAGAAACCTACATATGTAGTACTAAGACAAGTTTATTTTTAGTTTGTACCTAAAGCATAATTACTAATAGTGACAAACAGTTTAGCCTAAAATGTTATATAAACATCAGTTCAGTATGTTATTAAAAATATGGCCTATGGCAAGCTACGCTATGGGGGTAACTGACGAACTAGCCCCTGGCTGAATAGACCTCCTCGGTATTGTTGTATAGCTACTAGTTCCTGCATTGCAGGGGAGGGGAAAGTAGGGACCACTAATTAGTACATGCAAATGGATGAAATATTGAAAACAACAAATGGAAATATTGAAAACAATAATTACACATTCTAATTATGATGAATTCAAAATATTTCATTCTCTCTCCCTCTCTCTCTCTTTCTCCCTCCATCACACTCTCTCTCTCCCTCAGTCCTTCCAAACCCTCACACACATACGCGCGCACGCGCACATACACACACAAAATTTCTTTCCTTTTATATTAATATGACATAAAATAAAAAAATAATATGCTTTATAAATGCTGTTATTTGTTATGAAAGATAATAATCTTATTAATATTTAATTTTACCTTCTCTTATTAATATTGAATATATTAAAAAATGCTAAATGTATTTATTTTAAGTATCAAAAGAATGATCAATAACGTTATACAAATACTTATTCTTTTATTTATGAATCATTTTGTCATAAATTTCTGGTATACATACATCAAATGATATTAATGAATATCATTGTATTGTATATCTAATGTATTTTATTGATATATATTCAACATAAAACTCTAATGTAGTTTAGTATTTGTACTAGATTAATATAAAAAATACTTCCATATTATTTTTATACTGGAAATATTTTTTGTGTATATACATATGTGTAAGTTTAAGAAATGCAAATGTGTATTTTATATTTTTTGTAAAAACAAAAAATGCATTTTTAAATAATACTAATTTAAATTACTTAAGATATTAGATATTAGCACTTTACCTCATATTTTTTCATTGTATTATGTATGAAATTAAATATATCATATTTTTAACATCTTTAGTACATTTAAATAATTTAAATCAATAAATAAATTAAATATAATCATAGAAAAATAAAACAATTTTAAGATCTGGAATACTTAGATAACAAATATTGAGTGTGTGTGTGTTTTGCATCTTTTGATATATAAATTTCTAAATTACTTAAACAGATTTTATTGATAGATACAATGAAAATAATGTATTATTCATTTATTTACATACTATATACTATGTATGTTTCTATACTACATGTAATTATATGAATCATTTACTTGGCAAATTATTGTTTTCAAAAAATATATATATACATATGCTTCTCTTATACTTTTTAAATTAAAGTTATGCAGTAAAACTATTCTTAAAACAGCAAACTTACAGTGCTTTGACCTTGATATGGTACATTTGGATTACTTTGGTTTCTCACTGGAAACATAATTAATGAAATTATTGGTATCTTTTGTTGGAATCAATGATAATAAAATCAAGAGAAACACATTCGCGGCTTTATAATAAATGCAGTGAGTCTCAAAATTATTCACACATACAGGAGGTTAAGAGAAATATGAAAAATGAAATGATAATAAAAGGATGTTCAGCACTCTTTATTTAAAAAATATGATATTTAGTCTTTGAATTATGAATATTATATAAAGAGCAATGAAATTATTAGTATAGTTGTTGATTTGCACTTATTTGGATTATAAAATTAATGACACACATGTAACATTCTATGAAAAACAATTAAAGTACCCAAATACTGCCTTATAAACTCAATATAAGACATTACAACAATCAATTAACATCCAACTTGGGAGATGATAAAACAAAAAGGATATCTCACAAAATAAAAATTCTAATTATTATTATAAAAAATTATTAAGTTTAACAACATGTGTTGCTAATTGTGTGATTCTAATTAATTCTTGGAATTGTTTCACATTATTTTTTCATAACCACAAATGATAATTTTATTGTTTTTTCCGTAGATTTCTTAGTTAAAGGACTAGAAAACTATATTTTTTAAATAAAAACTGCTGAGAATACTTTTATCATCTTTTTATTTTTCGTATTTCTGTTAACTTTCTGTATGTGTCAATAATTTTGTGACTAACTATGAATACAATTTTTACATTATTCAAGTTCAAATTAACATGTTAAACGAAAAAGTTCTTTTTCATATATAAGCATATTTAAAAAAATCAAAATAAATTATAAAAATTATTTTAGAACATCATTTTTAGCATCATCGAGGAAATATAACGTAAAATTATGTCAAAATATTCATTGTAGAACGCCATTATAAACCGGTATATAGGTATTGATTTTCTTCTACTACAGCCATTTACATATCTTCAACTATTATAAATAATGAACAAAAAAAATATATCCATTACATTAAACTATCAAGGCAAGCAATTACAAATTTACTGTAAAATTATTTAAAGCTACTTACTATTGGGATAGCCTTGGCTTTGTCTATTTCTTGGATACATGTTTCGAGTTCAAGTTAAATCACTTCACATAGAATTAGTTTCAGGACATAAAAATACCTTTTTACAATACATTTAACTCTGGAACGTAGGGTAGAATTAATTTTTATGAAACACTAATAATACTTAAATACTTTTATAACGTAGTTACAAAACTAAGGAACGACTTCCTATCTCGTTACAGAGAAGTAGGAAACAGGGTTGCCGTAACCACTGTTGCCAGTTGCCAGGCGAATTCCCTCACGAGGGAATAATACATGGTGTCACATACAACTCCACTGTCACTCTATACTATGTCATTTATATTACGTGACATGAGTTACATTCTATGTGATGTAAATTAATTACAGTCAAATATTTTTTTAGAAAAAAAGATTTGCATGGTATTTTCTTTTAAGAAAGTAAATAATAATTTATTTAATATAAGTTACATTTTTTCAATGAAATTATTTAAAAAAAATACGTTGCCTAACCTAATCATAACATTGTAAAACAAAAAACAGCCGTTATTTGTTCCTCCACCTACATTTGTTAATAGTACGATTCATTACATCGCTAGTTCAATAATTATACTACTTTCCCTTTATTCTCTCGACCTGGTAACGATGACCGCGATCATATAAACAGGTCTCGATATTCACACATACTGAAGTCTAGGGAAAACCGCCTGAAAATTGAGTCGTGATTAGTTATGAAAAATCAACATGGAAAGTAAGAAAGTTCTTGATTTACGCATGCGTGACACGTTATGAATGCTAAGACAAACACAGAGACGCTCTACTTATCTCTGTTTGTCTCGCAAGAACGTAGACTTTGTTGATCGTCCATGTTGGTTTTTCACGATTAGACACGACTCAATTTTCGGACAGTTTTCCCTAACGAATGTCGAGACTTGTTTTTATGATCATGCTTAACTAGAAACTAGGAAATAACGTTTACTATTGTCGGAAATAACAAGGACAAGTCTGTCATATTGATCATTAAGCGCATGCCTTAATAATAGTCCGCGATTTCATAACTTTAATGAAAACAAATTTTTACATCATTGTCTTTTCTGTTAATTCTTTGAAATTAAATAATAGAACAAATTTTCATCATGTATTGCGTAAAAGACTTTTTATAAATTTGAGTAGAAAAAGTACAAGTTCATGTTGATACTGTAATATTGAATGCAAAATTTGAACAACTTTTAATTACTAATTGTTAAAATTAATTACTATAAAGTACAATATTCAATAAAATATCTTTTTGGTCGAAATCTTTCAGCCACGCTTGTGAACAAATTCAATTCATATAAATTTACGCATAAATAAAGACACTTGAAATTCATAAATTTTAAGGACTAAAAATTAAAAAATATGTCTATATGTATATATCATTAGTATTTTAATTATAGTAATAATAATTGCAATGTATTCTTCAAGATTTAATTTTTTGCTATTCAAGTAAAGTTTTATTATACACAGTATTACAAATTTAAAGTAATCCTTCCATTTCTTGCATAAACTGCATATATGCATCATCTTTTGTTTTAGGTTGAGTAGTTCGTATTGGTTGCATTTCTGGTATCCTTTCTGAAAGTCTTGACAAAGTACTTGGTTTCTTTTTATCATCCCTTTTCACACGAAGAGAGGTAGGTAAAAATCTTGTAACATCAGCTGCTAAATTCCTAATTTGTGGTTTTGCTTCGATAGTTGTAGTGCTTTTACCATCTTTATCTTTTCGATTAATTAATTGTGGCGCAGCAGAAAGTACATTAGGTGTTTTAGGTTGTGATCCTGTTGCAGATTGTGTCTGCATTTGAGGATTTCCTATATTTGTCATATTTGATAGATTTGGCATTTGCATTTGTGGAGGAGGCATTCTTGGCATACTTGGTGGACCAGGTCTCAACATCCTTGGCATTCCTGGTGGTGGGCCTATAATCACAAACAAAATAATGATTATCAATTTATTCATTACCTTTATGTTAACAAATCATTAAATAGTGCGTATTATCCTTACCAGGAGGTAATCGAAGTCCAATACGGGGCGGTGGGGGCGGCGGCATCCTTAAGTGTAATGGTGGTGGTGGAGGTCTATACATTAAAGGAGGAGGCGGCAATCCCATAGGGGGCATTGTGTGTGGTTGTGTATGTTGAGAATGAGAATGTGATGTATGTTGATTATGATTTGATGAATGATCTGATGCTCCTGGAGGTTCTAGATCTTCTTCTTCTGTTTTATTATTACCAGATTTATTATTAGGCTTTGAATTAGATTCATTTTCTGCTTCCAGTAGTGACAATCGAGCATTTAAATCTTGAGCTCGTTCAGTTTCTCGCTTTTTATGGACAACTTCCATTTCACGCATAAACTGATCAATATCTTGCCCTGCCATAGCTAACATTTTCTGTTGTAGAGTAGTTGGTTTTACTTTAGCTATGTCTCTTTCTTTTTCCTTCTCTTTGTCGCCGTCCTTATCTTTACCGTCTGATTCTTGTTTATTATCTTCTTTGTCATCCGCAAATCGAATTGTTCTCGATTTTGGTACTGGTTCTTTAGTCTATACATAATTTTATGATTACATAATATTCATATTTCTAAAGTAATAATGTATTAACTGATTTTGAACAAATTTAAACACTAACCTTCTCAGACATATCTTCATCGTCACTTGATAGATCAAGAGGTGGAAAAGGTGGAACACCAGGTGGTTCTTTATTAGGTGCTAGTGTAGGTATAGAAGGGGACGTTGCATATGCACTTGTTTTCTTTAAAATACTTGGTGGTATTGGTATGTTCATAAGCGGATGATGCTGTGGTATGTAATGTGGATGAGGGGGATACATATGTGCTGGCGGTTGTGGCATATCTGGTAAAGGTATTTGTGAAGTTAAAGAACCTAAAAAGATATAAGATATGTACATGAAGTGAATGAAATTGTAAATAATATCATAATAATAAATACCATAATAAGTAAATACCTGAGTACATTCGAGATATGTCATTACCAGCTGATGGTAATGGAATTTCATCAACTTGCACTTGTTGTGCATGTCTTACAGCTTCAAAATAAGAAACAAGATCTATTCTTCTACGTTCATATTGTATCAATTGTTCTTTTAACTCTGCCCACTTTTCCTGATCATCCTTTGCCTATAAAGAAACAAAAATAGATATGTATGTAATATTTTACAATATGTTAACTATCACTGTTGATTTAATCTTACCAATAATTTTTGAAGTAAAAATTTATAACCATTACATAAAAAGTACTTACATACATTTTTAAGACACGATCTAAGGTCTCCTTTAATTTCTTTCGTTTGTCTTTCAATACTTTCTCATTAAGTGGCGGTGGCTGCATGACATTGTATTCTAAAAATTATATGCACGTATGTATTATAAAATTAATAATGTTAACGATTCATAAACTATCAAATAAAAATTTTTACTAACCCATTTGATCTATTTTTTCCATTTCTTCAATAATCTGAGCAGGATCTTTACCCTTTAAAACAGCAGCACGTACTAACTGTCTTTGTTTTTTATTTTTCTTTAATTCTTTTTTACGTGCCTCTTTACCTGTAACAAATTTGTAAGTAATAAGTTATAATAATTAGTAAATTTATGACTTTTAAGTAAATTGCTTGGTTATGTTATCTACTAACGTGCTTGATCAGTAGGATTCATATATTTTCCACTTTTTGTGGTATTTATTGAACGGCGACCCATGTTTTCTCACTTAAAAAAACTTTTTACGACGTAAATTTATATTGTATTTTCACAATTTTTATATTAAATAAATCATTATTTACATTTATCGTAACTATAAGTTCACCATCAATACTAGGTACGCTCTAGGCTGTAGACTAAAGATGACTGCAGTCTGTCCAACGAGATGAAGCAGTAAAAGTAAACTTGCTGCGTACGTCCTCTACTGATCACTGCATGAACTAGCTGGCGCCAAATTCAAATTGTAAACTAGCGCAGCCGAAGCAATGAACAGAGAGAATTTATCTATGTAAATATTGATTAATTGTCAAACTATCTATCAGTGATAATTATAATCATTTTCTAATTTACATATTTATCTAAATTATCATAACATATCGTAATATCAAATAAATCGTTCGCTCTGCTATATGATAAACTTCGATAGAAACAATTATTATTGATATTAATTAATGACAATTTTTCTTATCGAACTATAAGCAAATTGCGTTTGTTATGTAAATACGAAGATATAAATAGACCAAATAACGAGAAAAAGGGAGGAATATTGTAAAGCTAATCCCGACATCTGAGCGCTATCTAAAAAGGATGGAAATCATACTAGATTAAAGATTTCTCAATCTGTAATTAGTTTATTAAAATATAGTTATTTGTATCAAGTTTAATTCATTGAAATTTGGGTTTCTTTGTATTCTTGCATGTCTCCTGTACGTTATTTTTTAAACCATTTGTTAATTACCAAGTTTGTTTATCCAAAACTTCTAAGCACGACCAGAGTACGTTAGGAACAACCCAATTTGAAATTCTCCACGCAGCAAAGAAAATTTGATTACAGCTGCAGCAATCAAATTTTGTTTAAGTTTACTGTCTTGTTTCAATGGATAGACTATACGAGAGAGGAAATTTCCTCCCTGACTATACTGAAATTTTCACGGTTTGTCCAGTTTACATAAAGTGATTGGAAAATGGAGTAACTTGAGTAACAAATAGGAAAGTAATACTGGTACATCAAAACAGTCTCTATAAAATATCATGTAAGTATATTTATGTGTGACGACTCAACAAAATTTGTAACCTTGTTTTTATCACAAGTAAAAGCCGGCACGCTAAGAATTATATGTGAAGAATTATAGGTATATCCTTTAGATATGCCCCTAGTAATACATAAAATATTAACAGTGAAGTACATTCATTTAATATATATATTATATCTATGTGATTAAACAAAATGATATAATATTAGAAAATAATTCTAATCTGATTTAAGCAGGTTAATACTATACTAGTATCTACGTAATTTCGTTTAAATAGTAAAACTAAATTTCAAACAATATTTTTATAGTTATGTTACAAGAGAAAATAGAGAAAATGTCTCATATTATTGCACATGATATTGACAAAAAGCCACGGACAAAGGATATTAAAGTACAAGAAGATATTACATTTTATCAAATGGGATTTTCCCAAAAAATTTTGGATGGATTATCTCTTTGTGGTTTCCAAAGACCTTCACCCATACAATTAAAAGCAATTCCTTTAGGAAGATGTGGTTTTGGTATATAATATTTTCTATTTTGTATCTGTATATTTTAAGCTATAAGTTATTAATGTATATGTTAACTACAGACTTAATAGTACGTGCCAAATCAGGGACCGGTAAAACTTTAGTGTTTTGTATAATATCACTTGAAATGATTGATATAGATATATCGTCTGTACAAGTATTAGTATTAGCACCTACTAGAGAAATTGCTGTACAAATTGCACAAGTTTTTTCGTCTGTAGCTTGTGAAATAGAAGGTAAATATTTTTTTAAATTTAGTTAAATTTATTTGTTTGATGAATAATCGGAGTTATGAAATAAAATTATTTTTTAAATTTCAGGTTTAAAAGTTGAAGTATTTATAGGAGGAACAGCTATAGAAAGTGATAAAAAGAAATTGAATAATTGTCACATAGCTGTTGGTGCCCCAGGTAGAATTAGACATTTAATTGATAAAGAATTCTTAAAAGTTGAAAATGTTAGATTATTTATTCTTGATGAAGCAGACAAATTAATGGAAACCAGTTTTCAGAAAGACATTAAGTTCGTATAATAATGAAATATATTATTGACATTATTAAAGAAGTAAAAGTATTATTCACAATAAAAATTTTCAGCTATATCTTTTCAAAATTACCACTAAGTAAACAAGTTATAGCATCAAGTGCCACTTATCCGGGAGATTTGGAAATATTTTTACAGGCATATATGTGCTCTCCTGTTTTAGCATCTCCAGATAACAATGAACCAATACTTGTTGGGCTCACGCAGTTCATAACAGTTGTTCCTTCTCATCCAAATGTTATGAAACAGGTTTGATTTAATTTTCTTGTTTTGTATAATCATACAAATATCAAGCCAGTTCATAAGTTCATGTCCATTTTTATTGCACTTATTATAAAAATACGTGGTGCATAAATTATTATAAAAATAATAAGGGATCGCACTAAATAATGGTAAATATATTGTAAATTCCTTTTCATATCCTTTTATTGTTTTATTACAGTTAAAAATATGCACGAACTTATGGACTTGTTCTACTATATTAAATGTTATAAAATTATTTTAATACTAAATTTTAGGTTCAAATAAAAGTAGACGAATTAATAAAGATATTTAAAAAAATTCCATTCAAACAAAGTTTAGTTTTCTCAAATTATCAATCAAGGTAAGTATATTTTTATTTTATTTTATTTACACTTTTTCAAATAATTAAGCACCATGCATATATATACTTAAAATACACCGTCTTTTACAGAGCCCAGTCTGTATGTAACAAAATTAGCGCTATGGGTTTTAAAGCTACCTTTTTTGCTGGAAATCAAGATATGAATAAAAGACTTGAGGCCATTAATAAATTAAAGACTTTTAAATGTCAAATAATGGTAACAACTGATTTAACTTCAAGAGGTATAGATGCAGATAACGTAAATTTAGTTGTAAACCTTGATTTACCCATAGATGCACCAACATATTTGCATAGAATAGGAAGAGCTGGACGTTATGGATCTTACGGTCTCTCTATAACAATAATTGCAGAAAATGAGTTAGAAACATTAAAAAAATTATTAATGTCCATTGGAGGTCCAAATTTTTATGTACTGAAACTTCCTTTTGATTATCCAAATGATATTTGGAATACTTCTAATACAAAATTTGAGAAACTTTACGCAAAATCTGAAAAAGACGAAAATCAATTTGACATTAAGCCTATCACTACAGCTATTAATGATCTATCTATGAATACTGCTAATATAGAAATACAGAATAATATAAAGTCAAAAGTTAATGAAACAACAAATAATATAAATAAAGAAGTTACAGAAAATGTGGAAGAAGTAAAAAATAATATAATGGATTTTTCGTGTTTAAGAAACATGCCTAATTTACAAAATAAAATAAAAGTTAATTCTTTGTTTGTACCATCTATTAATCTGATAGATGAATCTCAATGCATGAAAAAGAAGAAGAAAGAGACTACAATCATGTCGTACAGTGTGTCTAAGCCTAAAATTATACATAGTTTTACATTGGATGCCTCAATCAATAATCCTTCTAGCTGGCAGAAAAACAATGAAAATGTGGTATTTGAAGTTGATTTATCAGATTTACAAGAAGATGATTTATCAAATTCTAATATTGATATGATTATTGAATTTACAAAATATAATTTTCAAAGTAAAAATACAGAAAAATCTTTTCATCATAATTACGTGAATATTGATGTACATTCTGAAGATACCATTTCTAGAAGTACTGTACATAATGAAATGCAGAAACAAGACTCAGAACAGAAAATTCAGAAAAAGAGTGATGTAACTGCTGATACTTTGATAACTATCTCAAATAATGTTCAAAATAGCACAGATGTTTCCGTTTTAGAAGAATTGAATTCTCATCTCACAGAATATATGAAAGGTTCTAATACATTTTGTGATGAATTATGTTCAAATGATGAGGAAATATTATTGAAACAGGCATTTATTTGGAAAAACAGACTTGATTTTGAGATCAAATTATTAAATAATGCAATGGAAGTCATGAAAGAATCTATACAAAAGTTCATATATCAGAAACACATTGAAATGCTCAAAGTATTTTATAGAGTACAAAAGAAAGCTCTCTTATGTGTTTATCCAGAAATACGAAATGACGATGAAGTAAATGACACTTATTTATATTTTAGAACTTCTGTAGACGAAAATGTATTAGAACTATATAAAGAAATAGAAAATTTCAAAAGTTCCCATCGAGAATGTGGAAAAAATTTTAATGCATATTTTCCATATCCTGTTGAATTAGATTCATATATGCCAAATCTTATGATCTCCAACACAGACAGAGAAGATTATCTCAATGCATTACGATATTTATATTCAAATCCTTACCCTAGGGAACATCTATTGCAAATAGCAAGTTTTGTGACATTCATTGATGAGCCTAAAAAGTACAATTTAATACAAAAATTAAAAAGTTTAAACAACTCTTCAGTTAATGAATTGTTAACAGTAATACAAAGTGAATTATCTAAGAAGGAATCAAATAAAAATGAAAGTAAAGAACAGGAAGACAAATTATTAGAACATTTTGATAGCACAAATCGAGGTGAAAACGTTATTAATTCAAAGGTTGATATTCTACATAAAACACTAGATAATATTGGAAATATGACTAGTCAAGAAGAAAACGTCTCTCTAAGTGATAATAAATGGGATAAAACGAGTAATAATTATAGTTCTGACAATTCTATATCAACTGAATTAGGTTTGAATGATCTTTTTAAAATACAAAAAGTTACACGTCATGAAAATTGTAACTTGACTAGTAGTACATCAAGTATATTTTCTAGTGAAAATGATACTGTTAAGGAACATAGATTGAATGGAAAAGTATATGCGAAAAATAAATTTCGTAGACGGAAAAAGATTCAGAAACAAGGAGATAATACTGCTAAAGAACAATTTATTATCAGATCATCTGATAGTACTGATACATATGAAAAACAATATACGTCACAAACGCAATCAGATTTGTCATCTAGATCTATGACAGATCGGTTAAATTCGTCTTTTATAGAAACAAATTTAAGCAGAAAAAATAGTCAGAATATTCAAGATATATTTAATTATCAAGAGTCTTATGTAGAATGTAATGAACCACAAAGTTCTGTTTCTGTTCCTAGAATTAATGAACATCGAAAGAATAATTCATGTAATTTTTCTCCTACACCTTTAACAAAAAATGTTTTACAGAGACATGTAGATAATGAAGTTACAACTGAGAAAATCAATATTTGTAATTTGCATCAACAAAAATCAAAGAAGCCTGTAAATTCACAATATTACGCTCCTTTTTATAATTATATGCCTAACGTTCCTTATAATCAAGTAGAAGATTATATGTATGTACCTGGACATTTGTCTAGCAATATATTTTCAGAGAATGTATATCAGTTTGCTCATTCATCAAGTGATAACCTTAATGAAGTTGAAATTGACCAATTTTTATCATCATTAAGAGAGGAAACAAATCGATTGCATTTAGAACTTTATAAATCAGAAATGCTCCGTAATGCAATGAAAAATTATAATAAAAATTAATAAGATAAAACAATATTATCAATTTATTATCAACATGTTGCATATGTGAGGTGCGTATGCAATACACGACTGTATGTGTATGTATTGTATGTGTGGTTAATCAAATTGTGGACTCTGTAATTAAATTTTTTGATAATGAATCTGTGATCAATTAATAGAAAATCATTCTTAAATTAGAAATATATTATTGTACAAAACACTCAAAATGAACTATGTTTATAATATCCTAATAACTGTGGGATGGTATTCGTGTGCAGCTCATTTAACATTTGTTAATCCTTGTTTATTAATTGATATATCGTTAATTTCAATAGAAATCACGATAATATCTTATAAAATGTAAAACTTGTTGATTATGAAAATAATATATTTATAATTAATACTTTCGAAAAATGTTTTATAGCTTGTATATAATTATATTGTTTTACAATAAATATTTGAAATACATACTGAATTAACTGTTTGATATATTATACATAAAAGAATTCGTGTGCGTTTTTTTCATTTAATATAAATTAATGTTTTTAAAATTCATAATCTTTACATAAAAAACAATTCATCATTCTTCGCGGCAAATTAATTTAAATAACATTTGTGTAATTCAACAAAATTATGTTTCTCTTTCGAACTTGAAATTTATTACTACTGATCTTAAATTATACAAAAGAATGTTAATAATATGTAATGTTCGCAGTACAAAAAATATTAAGTAATTTTATTTATTCGAATGTCATATAGTGATTGTGAGTTAGAGGGATCAGGTTTCTAAGGCGTTTCTTCAAGGGGAACGAGAAGAAAAAAGCCACCTTACGAAACTCGTCTCGTGAGAATTTGGGGTACGCGCTTGTTGTGTCCGTCCTTTATTCGCAAAATAATCGTTTGAGCAGCCCGCCTAGTATATACTTCAGTCGGTTACCACGTGCTTTCGCGTGAAGGAGTCTCTTAATCGTGTTCGTGGATGTCGTATGGTGTTAATTATTAAATATTTCGTAATTATCTTTTTTTGTAGATTACGTGCGTTCGTTCGTATACGTTTAGTGCTCGGAAAGAAATATGTCATTCTCTATAAAATACTTCAAACGAATCCCGATTTATGCAGTAGAGAGCCACAATGAAGTGAGTTTATGAATGACCAACGTCTTCCTAGTTTGTTTACATCGCAACTTATTCTGTCTAAATTTCCTTGTTAGCACACCAGAGGCGCTACAAGCGTTTCAACTACCAATGACGAATTGGTCACGTGATCAAAGGCGTTGGAAATTAAAATCGTGCGATGTTAAATTTAAACGATGATACAAAATTCGAAATTTTTTGTGAAATTTTACATTGTTTTATTAGGTGCTACCATTCATTTATCGGTGTTTGGGATCGAAACACCTTCCGTTCGAAGGAAACGTGTTCGTGCATTTAGATTCGCATCCTGACATGCTTATACCGAAAACGATGTTGGCGAACACTGTATGGGATAAAAATCAATTGTTTAGGTATTTTAGATTCTTTATTGTTATTGATAATAAGCTTTATTTTATTATTGAATAGAAGCTGTTAAGAAAATTTAATTACTTGTTAAATATACTCTCTTATTATATATTCATTATAACGAACCTATTTTTTATTCTTTTTATTATTAATATTTGCATATTTCTCTCAATTAACCTATTATATCTTAATATATAAATAAGGTAAATATGAATAAAAGTGGAGCTAGCCTCGTTTCGATAATTTTTTAATGTGTTCTTAAGGTCACCAGCCTGAAGATTTTAATGATATTGGTAAATCGAATGTGTGGAATTAAAATAACCTCATTCTGAAAAAACTTTAGTCTAACTCAAATTCATTTCTGATTAAATTAAAATTAGATATGGGCTAGATTAGGTTTTGTTGTTAATTTTGTTGTATTTTGTTGTCGTTCGTTGTTATCAGTAATCGAAATTAATGTAGAATATTTGGATACAACGATATATTCTGTACTAATTCTGATTCATCCTTTCTCGAGTTCTTTTTCGGTCTCAGTAACAAAGGTAAACAATTAAGGAGTCTGGTTAACTACATTATATTAAATGCAAATAATGTGTGGAGAATTATATACTTTTGAGTAAACTCTTTTTTCGATAATAACTCTTTCATAAAGCCACCCCAATTAAAACCTTCACAACACTACTCAGGATGATGACAACATATATATTAAAAGATTATCGAAATTAGCGGTAGGTTTTTTTTTAGAAATATTTGCTGTAAACAAATACAAACAAATACATCCAAAAAGATTTTGGAAGACGTATCGCATTAAACAGTTTAAATATAAAAAGAAGATCGAGTAGGACGTTATATTAAAAAAAAAAAAAAAAATCTGTACGTAGGAGGGACGACGACATTTTCAATTTCAATAATTTTTGAAAAAATGGGTTCTTAAAATCATTCTTGAAATTAATTTTTACATTTAAAAAATTATCTTTTTATTTCTAAATTTTAATCATTTATAAGATACTAAATTACATATCTTCACCAATAGTGAAATTAGCATCGAAAATTGGATGTTGCCTGCTGCATATGCCGGTCACTTTAAGCACCTGATCTGGGTCAAACCACCGTGGGCGAATCAAATGGTCGATGGCGCGATAACCTTCTTCATCGGCAAGCATAAGGACAGCGGATTAATAAGGTAAGTTCTCATCGCATTACTTTATTTTTATTGCGTGTCAAACTGAACCGTGGTTGTAAATGCACCATGAAAAACTTCGACGCTATAACGGATGTTAATCATTACGTTGCATTTCTACATTGTGCAAACACACGAGTGCAAGCAATATATGTGCAACGATCATTTAATGCATATTTTCATCGATATCTATACATTATATCACATGCTAGTAGAAAATAAGCATTTTCGGATATTGAAATATGTAACTTGTGGACAGCCTTTAAAAATAATGCTATTTATAATTGTAAACGATAAAGATATGAAAACTACTAATAAAATTATTAACCCTCCATAGGAAAATTGCATCGTTGACGAAGCAGGCAAAATTTCATCCTTGGATTTCTATTCTTTAGAAAAACTCTTTTCTTATTTGCAAATATCTTTTGAAGATTTGATAACGAAGATATTGATAATTGTTCCAGAATCTTTTCAGGTTTCTCGAAAACTTGGAATAATGAAAAAGAAAAGTAGGCTTAGATAATAATATAAATTACCTAGTTTGCCTATGGACGGTTAATAAAGAAAAATGGAACTGAAAAGGAGAAAGTGAGACGTTTCGATAACATGATATTTTTATTTTACAACGTGTAAAATAAGAACAACTATAGACCCATGACGAATCGTAAATTATATTTTCTGAAGGCGTGCCAGTTTGATTTTTTAATTACATCGTGCACGTGTCGCCTGATGCGTTTAGGATAACATGCGAAGCCATTCGTACATTGCGCAGAGATTAAGTTCCAGATAAAACAGACATTCACGATGCGCTCATCGTTTGGACCGAGAATTATTTTTCACTTCGTAAAAGCGAGCGAGGGTTAAGTGCCTGCTCTTGTGCCGATTAACATATATGAACATGCCACTTCGTATACATTTAGGATAGCTGTAGCATAATATTACATGTGTCCTCTCGTACCGAGACAAGCATCAGAAAATTGTCGACAGGTGGTACCAGTTTTGTTACCAAACGTTGCATATTATTATCGCTGTTGCGTGATCTCAGTTTACGTGATAACTTGTTGTCGAATAGTAAAACAGTATAATTAATTAAAACATTATAATCAACACTGTACAAGTATGTAAAATGAATCTGTTACCGATGATAGAAAACAATGAATGTCAAGAATTTCATTTTGACTGAGATATCGTACTTATTGAGCGAGTCATGCTAGTGTTGTATATTAGTATTCTTTGATTGAGTTTTCAAGGAACTAATTTCTTTAAAATTTCTTTAAAATACAGAAACTGATTCTATACAAAGCTAAGTTAAGTTAGTAATAGTCAGTAGTTAGTGTTAAAATGCTGTGAATGAGAACGATAAAATTTAAGATGTATATTAAACGATTTCGTATTACATTTAAATTATATATATTGTCGTTTTAGAGAAAGTTGTTTTAACATTTTTCATGCTCGATTAATTATCGTAGATATTCATTACGGCAATATTGTTGCAATATCGGGCAAGTATTAGATTTGATTATTTTTATGACACAAGTTACATAATTATTAGCTGAAACATGTTCAATGAAACAAGGGTGTGACGCAGCGACGAAAGACATAAGAGGACGGTAATGCACATAAAATACTATAAGGTTTGAGAATGATTCATGAAGTATGTGTATAGTGGTTTTATTGTTCTGTCGTGGTTCTTTGTGCGCGCGTTATTCAACGATATGAATGATTGCTTCTCTGTTATGAACATGAGGTCTAATGCAGATATTTAAACTCGTATGTTACATCTATAAAGACGTAACATCGTATTTTATAACTTGATCACGGTGTAATTATATTCTGACCATAACGCGATACGTTCAATTAGCTGGGTAATTTCGTTTTAAATTACTACGACTAACACGACCATCTAAATCAATGGTAACAGGCTTGTCAGCTCCTACGTGATATATCTTGATTTAAATCCTGATCACTGACCTTTTACGAATATGACGTTCAAAAGTGTATTGTACATAGTATTACTCATCAACTTCGATAAGCATTTAATAAATTTCGAAATATTTGACATGTATTTGGTAAATTAATCGGTATTTTCAATCCCGTCTTTTTTAATTTCTACTTTTTAATTACTTTCTATTTTTTTTTTTTTTTTTAAATTTTAATTTCATTGTACGCGAATGGTCGAATATAATTTTGTTGTATTACTTACATTGATCGATACATTTCTCCGGAAGAGAAATCGAAATATTACTTTTACAGATTCACATAAACAAAAATATATTTCCACCCGCTTCCTAGATACATTAAACTTGTTATAAACGTTATAAAAGGCCGTGTTTTTTTATATTCTCCACACACGATATCCCGATGTAATCAAATTTTCAAGCAATGATCCCGCAAAATCTGATATATCGATTCTTTATCCATACACCTATGATCTCGTCGCGAAAATAAGTATCGACTTGAATCAATTCTGGCGAACACCGCGAAAGCCTTGAATATCGGTTTACATGGTTCGCGGAAGGTGGTAGACACGCGTCGCGATGAAAAGTCGTCACAGTCGGTTAATCCACGATGGAAGGGGTAAAACTTGGTTGACAAGACACGAGGGTGAGCGCGGGGCTGACCGAGGAGTGGTAAAAGGAAAAAGGCAGGTAAAGTAGCAAAGGGAAGCCGACACGGTGCGCCGTGGCGATATCTGCCAAGAAACTGGTGGCCGTGATGTAGCGCTCCGCTGGGACTTGAGTTATGTTTCTCGAATTACCGTGGATATATGTCCGTGTACCGTGAGTGAAGCACGCGAATTATGCCGTTGTCAAGACTTCTCCGTGCTCTCCGTGTGCTTCCATTCATTCCTTATCCGATGAATATTTTGATTACGTCGATTCCGTTGCCCCCCGTGACTATCTGGAATTCTAGCTAGCTATGCACCTAGATTGGAAGAGACGTTCGCAATTTTAACGTTTTAAATACTTGTCAGACGCTTAACGATTCGAGGAATCGGGTACATACAATTAAACCGACCGCAGAATTATTTCTCGTCTTCTCATTCTGGTTATCTCCGAGCGATGAGTATCTTGGTCGTAGCTATTCTCGATTTATAGTCCGGTGTATAAACAAAATGAAATATTTTCACATTTTAACGTATATATATACTTTAGACTTGCCACGTGGAAATGATAATCTTCTTAATTTTTATATTCGAACATACATACACATATATACATATATGTATACTTCTCTGGGACAATTTGTATTGTATACATTTGATCGAGTTGGCGGGGAGAATTGTCGAGCACAAGCTAACAGAGAGGAAAAGTTTATATCTGATCGTTTTATATGAAACAAGAAAAGTTCACCCTTGATTAGACTTTAAACGCGTAAAACGTGTAGTAGCGTCTTGGATCATTAACTGTACGTGTAACCATTAAAGTGAATTACGACGGATACAATAATTTGCCAGTTACTAATAATTGCCTTCTCGTATGATCAGGATACCGTGGGTAGAATATCTTCTTGATAAAATCTAAAATACGACGGCATCGGCCGTATTTCGTCGAAGTTATACATATGTAATCGCGCGTACCCACGCGCAGGTGTCGATCGAAAGCGGATCGATTTGCATTGACGATCTACAGGATGCACGATTTTCTAACTTTTTCGATGTTCTGGATGTATTTTCTTTTTTTTTTTCAATGACTTACATTACTGGATACGCGCAACAACTGATTTTCCTTTGATAGGGGATTATCACAACACGATCAAGGACGATACCATTATTGAGATAAACTAGGATGAACATTTTTTAATCGAAACAACGCATTGGGGACTGGCATTCGTCGACGCGTGGATTCCAATGAGAATGCTCGTGCTTGGATTTGAAATTACGTGATTTTTGCGTCAGGCTAATTACTGGAATTGCTAGCTCGCCGCAGACTCGATGAATTTGGCTGTACATTGGATATCTATTTCTGTTTCGACTTCGTAGCACGAGAGTATTATTTAAATTATTGTTCGATCAAACGCAATTTTCATTATTCGGATTAAAGCGTGGAATTGAAATTGTATGTCGTATATTGTTACCTGGTTATCTAGTTATTTGGTAAAATGAGATTTACGCATCTTCGATGGTAGAAAGAAATTTTTCTCAACCTCCACGTGTTTCCGTTTTCCATTCGCCTTGATTCGCCGGTGACTCTCTTTTTCGTTGTCGTCAAGGAAAGGCTCAAGAAGCTTGGTTGTGGGGGGATCGCGACAATGGACAATGGCGCAATAATCTACAATAGAGATCCGCTTGGAGATTCCGTGTCGAATGAATAGGGTCCCTAGGACAATCATCTCGTAAACTCGGTTTCTTTGCACGCCCCTCCCCTATCGTTCCGCGGCGTGTGTTCTTTCGTTCCATATTTCACGTTTTGTAGTTCTGTGGACGCAAGAATCACCTACTTATGCGAAGTTGTTCTAACTAAGGAAGTTCCCTCCCTGTGTTCCATCGTGGGCAACGTGACCTACGCTACTTCGCGTCTGCTTACCGTAGTTCGATCATCCAGCCAGTTGCTTTCGTTGTTCGATGCCGATAATGAAAAGCACGCGTAGCATCTAGCTAACAAATTACGCTAATTTACAGAACACCGAGCGTTTTTCGTTCTACCGGGGAAAGTTTAATTTAACTTGTTTGGGCTATTACGCGTAATCGTTTTCTTCGATCGCACGCGCTACAACACACGAGATTTTCTCTGAACAAACGCTATCAAACCTCTCTTAGAGAGATTCCAGGCTATCTTCAGATAACGATACTCCTTCGGAATTCGTGGAATGTGATTCGCACGAAAACGCTTACGTAATTGGGACCTTTCTGTTCTTTTACGTCCGGTACCACGACCACAGAGATCTCAAGCATTCCTCGAATTTCTGGAAAAACAGCACCGATGTCACGGAATACGCGATCGACCTAGTGTGTCCCCATACTTAGTACATAGGAGTAAATACCTGCCGTGACTGAGAGACCCCGCGTCTCGGTTCTTTGAATACCGGTATGGTAGAAGCACGTCGAGATTTTCACTCGGTGTCTTAATCGCATAACTTGTTCCCGGTAATGCAAGCGAGGCTTATATTTCCTGCCTTTTTTCACCGAGAACGTTTATCAACACATTAGAAACGCGAGCTGGAGGAAAGTTCACGGGTTGTAGAGCACAAATTGCTCTACGCTTCGAAGTTCGTACGACTGTCTTTGTCGAACTCCTCAACCAAACGTTGACCGCTGCATTATTTACAAATTGCGTCTGTTACGCGAATAATTCTTTACGGAAACGTTAAAATTCACGCGTGAAATTGGTTCTAATTAAATTTTCCACCCTTTTCTTCTGATTGTTGCTCGAATATTTATCGCGCAAATGTTTTTACTATACGCGTTTAAGAATACTCGCGTGGAATTTCAACTTTTCTTCCCTCGAAGAATGTGAAAATTGATCGTATCGTGTTTCCTATCAATTAATGTAGACTTTTCAGTCATTCTTACATGATATTACGATAAGTTGAAGTTAGGAACTTTCATTTTCTAGTGTTTTTCATAGTGCTTTCTAAACTTTAGCGCGCTTATAAATTTCTTCATAAAGATTCGTAAATGTATGTTTGAAGAAAGTGAGTTTGATCTCTTCTTTGTTAACTTAGTAAAATTCTATAACTTTATTTTCGTATAAATCTCTAATGTGTCGAACTATGGTAACTCGATCGAGGATTTCATAGAAAAAAACGATCTTTCAAAATTTCTATCTTTTTCCATAATAGCGAAAAGATACTCTACATCTCTAATTTCTATTCGATACATTTCGATTACTTTAAACAAAATATTCATCGCTACATTTTACGTAATTTCTGTGAATGTATCTGTAATTATATCGCACAAGGATTACGTACCTAGGTATGTAATTAAATCACGAAGTTGTGAATCTCGCGATAAAAGTTTAATCGGTTAATTTTCATTTGACCGTAAGCCAACACGTAGATTACTTTTTATCATTTTTAATGATTCGTGTACCATCGTTCTTATCTAAATTATTGAAAAATTTCACAGCGATCGTCTTGTTCGAACTGCTTTATACAAAAATCGAAAAAATACGATGCTTAAAAAAAAATTCATTGTCTTCGATTAAGAATAGTAGATATTTTCATGTATATTGAAATATTTTAAATAAGCTATACAGAGCTTACACATTGAAAAAATCGAATTAATTCCATCGTGTCTGCCATCCGTCGTTCTTACATACCCCTGTACATAAACCCGGTGAATTAAATTTCATTATATCGCGCTTTTCGAATAACAATAAACGCAGCTGCTAATTGAAATCCCTTTCGTCGATTCTCTTTTGCACGCTTTGCTCGTCGATCTTATCCAATTTTTACGTCCGTGGTTGTTGCGAAAGCGAACGTCGAACATTTTTACAGCTGACGCGAGAAGCTATCGGTTTCAGCGAAGGTCGCGTGCAATTAACATAAACGCTTCGTGCAACCTGAAGGCGTGACGTCGCAGATCCGAGTCGATAACGCATCGTGACTGCATCAGGCTACATCTGCACGTGCATCGCGTGTACCGCGCGGTGAATTTGTTCCGTGAGGTCGCGGGATTCCTAGGTGAACGCTAGAGAGACTGGTGTCGTCCAATTGGTAGCCTTGATTTCTATGGCATCCAATGGTCGACGATGGTACATTTTCCAGGAAGAGGTGGCCCAACTATCGCCGCGCTGCCAGAGTAGGAGGACAGAGATTGCTCGAGGTGGGAGAAATTCTAGTGGATGGTGAACGCAATCGTCAGCCATCGAGACTCTTTTTTCCTATTGCCATTACGCGCATTGTATATCGTCATTGACCACTGCCAAAGTAGAATAGGTATTAGGTATAATTTTTCGTTTTTCCATTGTTTTCTAGGACGCCTCAATATAAGGTTCGCATGTTAGAATCGTACGTTAAAAATGTACATCTCTTAACAGGGTAAAGGATAATTCTATGGGTAGTTATCAGCGTGTGTTATCGAATAATTCTCGTGGTAGATTTACGAGAGGTATTATTTCAGTACTCCGTTATCTTAATATCTTCTCTTGGTATCTTAATTTTCGAAGTTAGCTTCCATTAGCTACAGATTCTATTTCAATTTCTTTCTATCATTCCGAGCTACCAATTTCACGGCCACTAGAGATCCCTGTTATCCAGTCGTCTTCCACGATATAACGCAGTACGCGTTGTCGAGTTTCGAGGAAGTTATCGCTCATTTACGAATAGAAATGAATTCACCGTGAATTCGATCAGCATACGATCGTGGTATCCCTATCTGATGGCTTATCGCGATCCAATTATTTCCCGTAGCGGTTACTATCTGATTCCATGGTGCGATCGATCCATCATCATTAATGCCGGTGAATGAAAGCGTACAAGTATATTTTGAGGAATGGAAGGGCAATAGGTCGGGGCAATAGAAACACCTATAGCCCAGGTGCAGCAGGTCCGGTGTAATCGGCGCGAAGAAATAAAAGGGTGTTGGTTTAAAGAGTGGTGCACGAGGTGATGGCAGGTCAGGGCCGAGAAGGTAGCACAGGAACGTGTCTCAAGTCGCAGGAGCGTGGGCGCCAGTTGGCATATCACGATCGTCGTCAGGTTGCTCTACACATATCGCCGGTTCTTGGTGAAAAGAACAAAAGGGGCCGCCACCGACGTGGACCAATCGCGAGCATGGTCGCGGCACGACTCGACCCCGAGGAATTAGTAGCATCGACCTCGCAAGGGGATCGGTTCCTAGGGATCTCGATCCTCCTACTCCTCCCTTCTCCGTCGTGGTCGCTCGTTGCTTCTTCCCCGTCGATTGATTCGTCGTGGTTGCCTCCTAATTGATCGTTAGCCGCGTAACACCAAGGCGGCTACGTGGTTGCCTGGAAATGTTCCCGATCGGTTCTCGAACGAGAGCTCGCACACAGGGATCGATCCGTACGTGGGATCTTGGAACGTTTCTCGGTGGTAGTTACGTGCGAACTCGCGGTTAATTGCGATTGCACGATATGATTGAGGGCGAGAGATCTGTAGAGGACTTGTAGAGGATTGTAATATAGAATAACGAGAACTCGCTGTTTCAACCCGTCAAATATATTTAAAAGAATAAATACATTAATAAATAAATAAATTAATAAATATAAATACCGTCGAGAGACGCTTGTACAAACATATTCGCTAAGGCATTGTATAATTGCTCGCTGATAACTCGTAGATATTGATCAATAATTCGTAGATACTCGGTATATACCGATTCGCTCGCGATCGCGTCCGTTTATTTATACTGGTCGGGAGAGAGCCGGAAAATATAAATTCGTCTTTGTTCGACGGTAGCACGTAGCGGCGACATTCTTTTGCCCGAAGTTTATTTATTATTACATTACGTGTATCCCAACGATCTTGATACTCCGAGGCAAAACAACAACATGATTTGAATTGCCCTCTACTCATGTGCCGCTACATCACCCTATCAGTGATGATTTTATTAAGTTACATTTATAAAATTATTTACACTATTTTCTCCTTGGTCGAAGCTATTTTAAAAATTACCGATACATCCTGTGTCCGACGATTTACGACTCTTAATCGAAACTTGCCTGAAATCAATCGGGAAATCGGACTCTTCGGCCAGACCGTGTAACGTACCTATTGCTGGTGTTTTCTTTCGTCGTTCGGTTATTGTTATTTGCACCGCTTTCGTCGCGGGCATTCGATCTTCGTTACGCTTATGTTGCTGCGAATTGTGCTTCTAATAATCCACCTCACGATTTTCCGTTTCCCGCTTCTTTTACATTTTCGGGTTCTGCAGTGGAAATATTTTTCCTTTGACTTCGCAGAGGTCCTCATAGCTCTGAAGTCGTAATTTTTAAATCGACGCAGTCACTTATCATTTTTCGATTGCTCCACGCGATGAGCTGCGTCGATCAGCTGATTAAAGGAAGTTATTGAATTTCTGAGAACTTGCTTCTGCATCTGCGACTTCAATTACGAGTAAATCATATCGATCTGCACATCCTCTGGATGAAGTTGAGGAAGCTTGGCCAGAAGCGCTTGTTTTTGTCTAATAAATATATCAGTTAGAATCTACGCATCCTGTTTGACACTGAATACTTCGGCATATATTTGATAGGCTGACTTTTTTGACGAGAATATTCCTTGTATTAATCTTATAGCTTCTGGCAAGTTGTAAACGTTTTCTTTTACTCCGGTCCACAATGTAGAGAACTTGTAAAGGACTGTAATATAGAATAACGATAATTTGCTGTTGCAACCCGTCAAATATATTTCAAAGAATTAAATAAATTAATAAATATAAATACCGTCGAGAGACGCTTGCACAAACGTATTCACTAGAACAATGTATAATTGCTCGCTGATAACTCGTAGATATTGATCGACAATTCGTAGATACTCGGTATATACTGATTCGCTCGCGATCGCGTCCGTTTATTTATACTGGTCGGGGGAGAGCCGGAAAATTCAAATTCGTCTTTGTTCGACGGTTGCACGTAGCTACGACATTCTTTTGCCCGGAGTTTATTTATTATTACATTACGATCCTAACGATCTTGATACTCCGAGGCAAAACAACAACATGATTTGAATTGTCCTCTACTTGTGTGTCGCTATAGATCTTATCGCGACACGTGTGCGTGTGCGCGCGAACAAATAAATCTTTTGTCTAAACACTCGGCTAGACTTGAATAGCGTCGGCGATGTTAGGAAGGCGAGATGTTCGAGCGTTGCTTCTAATTGATTCTACGATTGGCATACGAATGGGTAGAGCGTTAGACGCGCGTCGTAGAATGTCTACGCATCGTTGGACATTCAGAATGGCAAAGTTGTGACAAAGGTCGAGTTTGTTCGTTGCACTTCATGGTCCGGTTTTGTTGGAATTTAGCGGGTACGCGGCCGTACTTAGGCTGTCTGTCTCGTTGCGAGATCACGGTTGAAAAACTTGACTGGAAAGAAAACTTTGCCGCGGTAACTTGAATGACAATTAGAGCAGGATCGGATGGAATTTAGGCCGCCTGGTCCGATCAGGCACGCACGCTTAGCCGGAAGCCTATTAAGCTGGAATTTCATAATGGGGGAGTGCCTGTTGACTATAGTTTCCATGGGTTATGCAACTTTCGCTCGTTACGGCGAACAATCGGCTTTCCTTCGGACGCGTATCTGGATTATCCATTCATCCATGTTTTGCTACAATTAAAACATCGTAAACGCAAGTTTAAACGTTTTATATTTTTCTTAGTGTTTCAACGTAGCGCTTAGACGATAGAAGAAATTCAATATAAAAAAGATAGAAAATCCAAATTGATTTCCCTATTTTCAATTTTAATTACGATTAAATAAAATGTGTTTTTCTATCAGTCTTCACGAAAAAAAACGAAACGAGCGAACACGCCAGAATCCTTCGTATTGAATTATACGTGTATGGAAACGAGCGAGAAGTTGATTTCAAAATGCTACAAATAATTATGCATAATCAACGTTGGTGGATGTGTGCGTACGAGAGAAAGGGGAGCCCGATGCCTGATTTCTTCGAGTCCGGAGCAGATGTTTGTTAAGTAGAGTGCCGTATACGATACACGTAACTTTGGTAAATGTAATTCCAAGAAATTACAGATACGTTTAACGCGAACAATAATGCATAAGGTCTCGTTGCCATGAGCATTGCGCGACCGGGGCCTCGCGTTTCCTCCCCCAATTACATTCGATTCTTGGTATTACATACGTTCGCATGACTCGTTTTTAGATTCCTCAACAGAGATACGTGTATTGCCGGGAGGTCCGATCTGGATGATGATGATTATGATGATGATGATGAAGATGATGATGATGGAGATGGTGATGGAAATTGCGGTCGTGACGGACGGTAAATACGTACATCTGTCCCTGAATCCCGAAGTGCAGTGTGTAGAATTAAGTTGTGTTTACGGTGTGAATGATACCTTAGCGACTATAAAGGATACTGGCATATACCCGAAAAAAGTGCTACGCGAAATAAGCAGCTGGTGTAATTGCAGTTACGGAAAGGATATAATTGCGATGGGAAATACCATACAGCGTGTTACGTTACAGGCGATATATACGACTTGCGAAATTTTTCATCTTTACCAGTGTTTCTCCTTCAATTTCTCAACTCGAAGTTTCAAAGCTAAAAACCGATAATATCTAGAGAAGAAATTTCGTTATTTTGTTACTTCGTTACAGTTTCGCTCGCTCGTAACACACGAAACCCGTAAACTTATCGTAAAACACGCTCAAGTATCGCGTTCCTTGCGTATTTCTATATTTTTCGTTTCAAACGTTAACGGCAGACGAGAATGTCTCCTAGCGAATAAGCGAATAATCCGAGAGACAAACATTCGTCTTGCCCGTACCAGTTTCTTAGTCCGTGATGTAATAAGATCGAATATTTTAAGACATCGATCAAACCGTGCTATCGTTTCCTGTTTAATATTTCGTTTGCGAGGAAAGAGCGGAATAAAAGAAGGAAATTCCATCGTTTATCGATGCATACGCGCAGTCTCGATTATCCGTATCAGTCCGGTGCATTCAAAGCCGAGCTATACGCAATTGAAATACGAAGACAGCTGTATTGCATTTACCGTCAATAGAGCCGCGCTAGTATTATGGCAGATCAAAATCATACAGAGAACCGTATTCACGTATATCGCTCGACCGGTTGTGTGTTTCACAGACCTCTGAATGATTACGGGTAATGCCCGACCGATTCCATACTCGATACCCGATAAAAAATAAGAGCAAAATATCTCACGTGGCTTGTCTGGACACCGGCGATTCGTTGAATGCACGCTCGAGAATGTCACGTTACAACGAGTTTACTATCTGACTTCGAACGAGGTCGCCTTGTCAGAAGCAGCCTTGCAAGGCTGATACCGCGTCAACCTCGTACCTACGCGGAGAGAACGGTTATTTTAGCCCGCCTCTATAAAAATTGCTTCCCACTAGAGCAGCACGCGAGACTAGCGCGAACAGGAGAGAGAGAAAATGCATGGCATTCGAATTGCGGCTGCACTCGCGAACGCACAATGTTCGAAGGAGGCCGGACAACCCTGCGTTTTTATATTTCTTCGCGTAGTATGGAGCAACGTATATCGATGGTTCTCGTTCACGCTCATGCGGTTACCAATAGTCACGATCGGTCCATATTTAAATACCAGACGGCCGTATTAAACCTCGACTCTATTATTTCATCAACCAGATGCGTAATAAAACTGGCTGTCGAGTAGTAACAGCTTGGAACTGAAATGCACCGTTGTGCAATCTCGTTGTTCCTCTTGGTACATCATAAATCTGAAAGCCCAGCTGCTCGTAGTCTATCAGAAGTAATCGTTTCGATTTTACACGCGATACCGAACAAAACTGTTCGTTACTATCAAATTCTCTGTCAGTAGGCACACAATCGTACGTCTCGACTTTCTTATATCGTACAATACGTATTACCTGTGTCGGACCAACGTCATTCCTGAAAAAGCATCTTGTTCGAATCGACCACTTCATATTTTTCTCTGGCGTTATATTTACACAAGGAATCGATGTTTCCACCGGATCTAAAAGAGGTTTTCAGCTATAGCGAGCCACGTTCCTCGGTGACGAAATTATACGGCGGATTATCTGGTCGCCTCGTTGTCGGCACGGCACTGAAAGCGAACGTACGCTTGGTTTTTGATCTTACCGCGACGATTTGTACCCGCGATCCACGTAAGAAGAACGTGCCCCGTTCTCTTGGCCTGGCGAAGGGGAAGCGTCCTCTCTCCTCCTATCTCTCTTTCCACCGCTTTTTCTCCGTTCCACGAGAAGAGGAGAGAAAAGAAGAGAAGAGAAGCGGAGGGAAGAGAAGAAAAGAGAAGAGAAGAGAAGAGAAGAGAAGAGGAGTCCGTGGGTAAGATCCGCTGCCGTCTCTCAACCGTTGACAAATAGTCGTCGTGGTCTTTTCCACGTATAGAGTATACGCGCAGCCTTCTGGTGCGCGGTTATACGCGGCCTGGCTCCCGCCATGGGCTTTCGCGATTTCTTTTTCACCCTCGTGCGTTTCACCATGCGCATAATTGCCGGTGGGTGTCTCGCGTGAAATGCAGCTGCGCGCATGCACATTCAGACGTCTGTCAAGACACCGGGGACGTTCGTGCGTAGGCAGCCGATGCCACGACGCCGGGGATAAGATCGGCCCCGAGGCCCGGTGATCCTACCGTTTTTTCTTTCTTTTTTCCCTCTTCTTCTCTTTTCCTTTCTTTTCTCGATCTCCGATCGGATCGCAGGAAGAAAGATACCGGCCGAATTGTAAATTCATAATTTCCTCGAGTATCGCGTTTCTTCTTAACTCCTCCCGTAATCAGTCCAAACTCAAGAGAGTTTCGTAAGCGTGTCGCCACGAATTATAGCCGCCTCGTGTGTCATCGTGCGTCGCGTTATAGTATTCGATGTTTCTTCGTTTTCTTTCCCTCGCGTCAGGGTGGCTTCTGCGAATACAAATGAATTTCTTATGAAGGGCGAAGATAAGATTCATCGTGATAAGTACGTTGGTAGATATCGGTTTATCGTTTTCGATGATATCGTTTCTTACGATGTTTATCTGTAATACCGTGACACGCTATGTGCGTCCTGTTAAAAAATGCGTATCGGTATTGGTATCCTCGCGTCTGAGTTTGCGTGCAGTCCTCTACTTTATTCGATAAAGTCTGTACCAAGGTATGCTACGTGTAGCTCCTAGCCACGTTTTCAGGTTTTATCAATTCGTTCGTAGAAATGTTTCAATACATAAAACTTAAATGATATAATTTTATGATTCTTCTATTGACTATACTTACTAAGGATTGCCGCTAAGTACAAGAGAGATCAAGTGATGTATTGTCATCAATGATTGGCGCACATCGTACTCAATAAAGATTGCACAAGATTGCATTCAATAAGGATTGCTCTATCTTATTAAAGAATAATCGACTTGGGCTCGAAAATACCGTACAACACTTGTCGGTAACCAAGAGCTATTCTACATTAAGCAGCATTATTAGATAATGGGTGACTGTGCACTGTGTACTTTTCAACAGAGGTTATTATTAATTTCTGTGTCTTCAATTTTTACAAGTGTTGGAATTTTGCCTTCTACTACTCCAATTACTCCTTGGATGGCGTATATTGTACTGTCAATCAGTAGCCATTGATCGTCATTCTGAAATTTATGTGATCGTTATTACTACGTGACTACCATTACGTTTCTACGATTTCTCTTCTGATCAGTATTGGGAAATAATTTATCAGCCTACGAGCTTTCCTTCGGCAATACCATTAATAAATTATACTTTTCAGAATATCTCACTGTGCCAGTAACGAAATTGATATGTGATTTCTCTGTATGTACGATCCTCCTTTTCGAACGCGTTGTTAAGAGGCCAGCCATTCGCAAGATTTATTCATTAATGTTTGCTACAAAGATGTACAAGAAGCAAGAGCACATCGTTGATAGAGCGAAGGTGTCATAATTCATCAGACTATATCCGGGTGTTTAGATTTGGCGTAAGGCATGTAGTCGACGGTGGTGGTACTTGGTGCGCACTAACTCGGCTATACGATAAATTCCGGCTGGCTTTGGATGACGTATAGCCGTCCTCTCGTTGCGAGTGTATTAGGCCATGTTGTAAATCTCGAATTCTTTCTGGCGTTGCACGTGAAATAAGGGGAAAACTGCAACGTGTTAGCAAAAGGAACAGCGTCGGGTATGAGACGCACGCAAGAAAACAAAAATGAGTTAACGAAAGGGGGAACAGAGATGAGAAGAGAAAATGTAAAGGAGAGAGTGAGAGTTTCGTCTAGCGCAAAGCTCTTCGAGCAAAGGATGATGGATTGGTAGCTTATTCGGTGCCGTTCTATAACAATCTCGTAATTTTGGGGCTGCGTAATTTTACAAGCAACGAGTCTGTGCACAAAAGTACGAGATTCATAATGCTGTCACTATGAAGTGGCTTCCCGTTTTTCCCTTTTACCAATGGACAAGCTTCGTAATGTTCTCTAGTGAGATTCCATGAAATCTCTGTAGAAGTTTAGAGTGAATCCATTAGCGGGTGACAGCACGCGAAATTAAACGTGCCGAGAGTTAACGTTATTAGGCGATACGAGAAGATTTATATTTTTGTGGTCGGCTTGGTTTTCACGTTACTATCAGGCAAAATGACCGTTTGATTTATCGAAAAGTGTGAAATCGTTTGAACGACTTGGTCTATGTATCATTTCGTTCCTTCATCTTCGCGTGGATAGCAAAGTTTTGTGCTATTTTTAAAAATACTATTGCTCCTCCTACATAGATTGCAACTATTTGCGAGCACTCGCATTTTTATAAATAATAACTAATGGAGATTCGTTCCATTCTTCCTATATAAAATATAGGTATTACAATGAGCGCTCTACTTTGCATATTTTACATATCTTTACATATTATTAAACGTTTTATATATTTTTGCATTTCCATATGTATAATAATTACCTATTTGTTAAATGGTAGACAGATTACTTTCAGGATTCCAGTAATAACTCGAACAATTATTTAAATTTTTGAATTTTTGAAGTACTACTTGATCTAAGATCCATTAAATCAACTCGCTTCAATTAAAGGTTTTATAAATGCAACGACCAGGGTAACGATTGTTATAATTAGCACTCGAACTATACATGAAATTCGAATCTTATATTACTTTGTATACGAAGAAACTTGAGTCTTGGAATTAACTTTGGTTTTAGAATACGTGTTGAACCTAATCCCATCCTTATGTCTGTAACGCGAGCTACGTTTAGAATGACGAAGTTGACACAAGGTATTTTCTCTAATCTTTCACCGTAAGATTCACTCCAGCTTGTGTCTTCTGCGCATATGCTCCCTATTTAGTTCGTAATTAATTATGAAAGATGCGTGTAATATTTGTTTCTGCGCAAGACTTAGGTATATTGTACGTTTAAAGGGGACAAGTCTTTAAAGTCTAAACTTACATCCTATTCATCAATTGATATTATTAGAACTATCGCCAACACTGTCGCATATGCGTTGCACACGACACTTTGATCTGACCCTTTGTAATCTAGTCTCGACATATAGGAATCAGTCGTACGGCATTCTATCGCAAACCTTTTATACTTGTTTTAAGTAGACCGGTTTCTACGTTGTGCTCATACTGAAAGCAAGGAACATTCGATGTAATATATGCACATTTTCATACATTGTAGTACGCGTTAGGATCGTTACATAAATTAGCCCCAAAGTTAGTTTACTTAAGAATAAATTAAATATTTCAATGTGAAAAATATCAGATTGCAATGCGCTATATATATCGGAATATATAATTATTTTATAACATAACGTTTATACACTTCTTTTAACATTCTCATAAGATATTTATCGAACTTTTTGTTCAGCATCTGAAATAACATCTGATATCGTGTTTACTGATTAATGACGACACTCTTTAACTCTTCATGCTGGTCATCTACATATGCACATATGTATCTATGGTGTCGCGTGTCATTCATATACTTAGACCCCTGTCAACGGCTATATTTCATCCCCTATATTTATTACTTGTTTATTTATAATATGAATTTTGAATTATTCTCCGAAACATCGATCTGTCGTACTCGGGATTGGAATTACATTAGTATCCGTCTGACCGACTACGGAAATATTGTTACGATGATCGATTTATCGGTAATTTATATGTTTGCTTGGTTGCACGGTTCTCTTCGACTAATATCTGGTTAAATATACACTTCAAACGAAGGACAATAATTCTTCATCAAACGCGAACGAAATTATCTGGATCCCGTTTCAACCGCGCAAATTTGGATGCTAATATTTCCCAGATGTCACGACGCTCATATATCGTTTCCTAGAAACGAGATGCGCAGCGTTGGTTGGCATTCCTTGGCTCTCGCAGCGAAAGGTTGCTCTCTGAGTTATTGCCGGCGCATCGATCCGAGTTTTCACTTGAAACTTCACCGGCTAAGCGGGGACGGATACCTTCGCCATTCCGTTGCTCGCGAGCGCTGTCCTGGTTGTTTATTATGCGTTTGTCTTACTTACGCACCGACCGCGATTTATTACCCGGGTACACCTAAGTTTTCTGTGAACTACCCCGGGACCTCTCTCGCTCGTAAATGCTGACGAGCCCGCCAGCTTCGACCACGAACGTATTTGGAATCGCTAGGCAGGTTGCAAGAAGAGAAAATTGCTCATTGTTCCAGATTTGATCTTTTCTTGCTACATTGAACAGACTGCTGCTTTCGACGCCAAATACGTATAGTCGCTTCACGGACGAACTGACGTTTCCGATAGACTCTTCGCTTTCTTTTTCAACGGAGTCCTTTAAACGTTTCTTTTTAGCATTTTTCGTCACACAGTAGAAAGTTTAGATTAAGTTTATTATGATTTCTTTCTTTCTTTATTTCATTGACCGTAGAAGGAACATTTCCTATCGAACTTGCACCAACGTACAGTCCAATATACAGAGCAGATAAATGAATGATAAATAGACAACTCCGTCAAGAAGAAGCTATCAGTCAGCCTTCCTATTAATTTCTGATCAACAGGAGATCGGTTGTTCGATGCTTGTCATTTGCAACCAAGTGTCATGTTCGATGATTAGATCGACACGTTCAGCGTGTATTCAATTACCCCTGGAAATCACGAAACAACGATTATCTGATCCTTTGGCATCGACACAGCGTGATTCTATTAAATTTTTATTTTCAATACTGGACGCGATTGGAATAACGTCGATTATCGAATCTGTTGATCGAACGATCCGCGACCTTCTATCGGCTTCCGCTTTTGAAGCGACTTCGAGGTTGTTGGTGGAGATCGTGTGCTTGTCAGGAAGGGAAAGAACAGAAACCAGGAGAATTGCGCTTCTTCTCTGCTTTGTTCGTTTCCCCGGATCAGTCTTCGTCGACCGGTAAACCTCGCGTTTCCCTGATAGCGTATCGTAATTAACGACTAATTACCGTCGACTCGTTATTTAATAGAGTTGGAGCCTTTTCTCGGGATTCACCTCGCGCTGGATCAACTGGTTCAACTTCACGAGCGCTCCGGTTAGCGTTAATTAGTCGCGCTCGTTTCGACCTTCGGTGTACCTTGTTAATTATCGTCCAAACGATCTTCCGGATCTATTCAACCTTCCTGCCTGCTTCTCGGAAGGATCCTAGAGAACCAGAGAAGACAAGATCGTGGCGGACGTGCGCCGGGACATATTTATTTCTGCCGGTGCCGATTCAATTCTTTTCTCCCACGGTAACGCTGCTCCGTTTCTATTTTCGCGGCACAGCCACGAGCTTAACACCGGCGTTAATCGACAGCGCTGGCAATTAAACATTGACGTATCGCCCCTGCCGTTGAATGCGAGAATCGATCAGACCGAGCTGTAACGATCTTCTCCCCTTCCAAAGATATTTCGCCGATGCATGAGAGACGGTCGATGAGAACAGCGCTATTGTTGTTACACACTCGTCCGTGTGTAGCGATGAACTTACGCAATAGCCAGTAATTCTGGCAAAAAGTAGTCTTTTTCTTGACGTTCGAGGATGGTTTTGATAATTCTTCATTAAAAGAAATTTATAGATAGTATGATCGTTATTAGCTAATACTTGGGAGTGCAAGCACGTAAGGCATTAGGTGGGAATAAGAGGCAAGAGATAAGAATGTGTAAAAATGATTTATGACGAATATCCGATATCTATGGTTCTATGGGTGCGTCAGAAACAAGACGTTTCTAGAAATTACAGCAATACAAATTTTAGGGAATATCTTGGGACAAACTTTGTGGAATAACGAAAGACGTGTGAAATGAAAGAAGGGAAACGCAATACGGAGAAGGTTAATGGTATGAAAGAGAAATAGAATATTAAGCAAATAGAAAAGAAACAATCATATAACGATATTACTATAGATGGTCAATTGAAGAGAACGAACCAAGAATATTCGCGAAGAAAATAGATTTGAACCTAGAAAGACAGAAGTGGAAGAACGTATACTTGAAAGATTTTTTTGGATTTTTTTGAAAGTTTCTACCATTGTATCATTCAAATCGATGCTATCGATCGTTGGCTATAAGAAAGCAAAGATATTTCGAAGAATAGGTGGTAGAAATAATGTTCGAAACATAAATACTAAGCGTAGTTTACAAGTTTTACTTTTACTTTCTCGAATAAAGTACACGAATAGCATCGCGAAAGCTTCGAATGGATTTCACACTGTAAAATAAACATTTATAACGTTGATCGAAGGAGCAGTTATACGTAGCTAGAACATCTTGTAAAACGAGTAATATTTAATCTATCGTCTTGCATAAACTTTACCGAACGACATTCGTCTTTTCTGTTAGCCAACCACGCACTGTCTTTAAGCAAAGTTCGAACATATCCGGTTGCATAGACGTTCAGCTTATTATTCTTCCTTCTTCGAAGAGCCGCATGGTTGTGTGCAGTTTAGAAAGAAAATCTAGAAGAGCTGCCCTAGCCAGGCGAATACGTGGGCGAATGTATACCGAAGATGGGCTGAAGAAGTGAATCGGCGGGGCCTAGGCAAACAATTCAACTTATCTCATGAATCAACGTTTGATCCCTGGGAACGAGTTGTTCATCGAACAGCCATTTCTTGTGCCTCTGGTAGTCAGGTTATTTGAAAAAACAGGAACGTTACTTGAGAAAGCAAACGACCGCATGGTTAGCGAGTGGGTGCTAAACTATCTGCGACATGAGTATTCGATTAACCTCGTGAACTCTGTCTAACGCCCGGAAAAAACGAGGAATATCTTCTTCTTATTTGAATTTCGCTTTCTAACGTCGATGTTTTGGTGCGTTCGTGATAATTAGCGTCGTGGTTAGTTTACTGTTTTATTATTCCATTCGGTTGGTCTTGGTTGCATCACGTACGGTTTACGATCGTCTACAAACTTTACGCTCGAATCTTACGAAAGAAATAGTTTTTCGTGTCCTTCGTTTGTAATTTATTAATTGAGTATTACCCAGCCAGCTTAACTACTAAAATAATTATACGACCAGTGAAAGGGAAATTCATCGATCAAATTAGTAGACGGTAGAATTAACACGTTAATTGCCACCTGGAGCTGTTCATGATAGGAAAACTTTTATTAAGTGAAAAAAAAAGTAATCTTTGTTACAGCCGTTTATCTGACTTTTCTTTATATAATTAAATCAATATTTACTTAAACTATAGTTCGATTTAAAGTATCATCACCACGCGTTTAACACCATTTATCGTTCGCTTCTTTCTAAACACAGAACGTGTTGGCTATCCACTTGACGTTCTTCTCTGCGAATAGGTAAGCATTTGAAAGTACGTAATTTAATCATTTTCGACTTGGCAGGTTTCTATACGTTTCTAATCCTATTTGACAGCTATACTCCTAATAATCGTTTGCTCAAAGGCAGGCTCCTTCGATGCGTAAAAACTAAAGCAATTCCTTTTAATGCCGTAGCATAGTAACGGATGTAGTTCTTCTACAACGTACGCTCTTGTCATTAGTGTGTTTTCAATGAAAATTAGACGCGACTCAATCTGTATTCGAACCTTCCGTTAAAGGGACAGAGTCGGCATTACTTTAAATGAAGCGACAAGAAAAACTCTGCCATCTGTCGCAGCCTGCGAACAAAAAGGATAGCCGTTGCTCCTTTGACTGTCATCGACTTTTTCCACGTGGAAGACTGGCGGTTTTTCTCTGTCGGGTCCTACTGTACGCTGTCAAACCATATTCGATTCCGAACGAGTTCGTCTCGTTTCTTCGGCACATTAGCCTTTTCCGCGGTCTCGAGTTCGTTTTTCCGTCGCCACGGAATCGCACGGAACTTGCTGCTGATTATATAAACGAGCTAGATCGCTGTCACTGTGGTACAGCCATTCGAATTGATCGGAAGTTGACGAATCGGCCTTTGCCTTTTCCAGAACATCGTCGTGTTATCGTGCACGCAACCATTCCACCTGGTAATTAATTAACGAAAAATCACGTTAATCGATCGACACACGCATGTACGGTGTCGACTCGCTTTCCTTATACAAGAAATCTGATCGATCGAAACTCGTTGCAATCGCTACACAGGTTCGCGAAAGTATTCGAACGCTTGTAGACATTCGTTATATACATTCATGGATGTAGTATGTGTGTTATACGAAACATTTTGAAATTTCATTGGCACAGATTTCTTTCCGAGTTATCATTTCTGATTATCGTTATTATGTTGGTTAAATTTGATAAATAAGTTTGCTTTAGAGATTTTTCATAGATATGTACTTTGGTTTCAGCAGTTTATTGCCTCGATAGTAAGCTCGACATTCAATTGGCATTCGATTTTATAATTTGAAAATAAAGGCGGGATTGAAATCTAAACGAATATCAATTACTATCGAACGTAAGGGTATGGCAAGCAGTAGCAATAAACACTGTTACATAGTCGTACGATATTGCTTAAATTCTTCAAAATATCTCGTTTGAGATACGAAGTGAAAAATATACTCGATAAAAAACTTGTTCACATCGCTGTAAGTAAAGTCTGCCTTCGTTATAGTTAATTGCCAATTCACACCACAAGCTTAACTCGATATCTCAGGGCAAGAAGTTAAAACTATCCATAATCGATGATAAAATTCCGACACGGTGAATTTAAGCGTAAAATCGCGTGGCGTGATCATTCGGTGGAATGTTTTCGCGTTTCGTTCTCTTTGTTGCTGCAACCGAGGAAAAGTAAAAGAAGGATAGGGGGAGGAGTTGAGTCGGTGGTTTTTTATCGATGCAGCTCGCAAATAACGAAGCCGGTATAATTGGTATTCCTTCGCGGTGCCGAGTCTTTGCAGGTTTCGAACAAAAGGTGTGATGAAAAAAATATCATAACGACGATCGGTTCTTCTTTTTCGCGTCTCGAGACCGATAGTTGCCACCTGTCGGAGGTTCTCGCCGTTCTGTCCGAGACACGAACAGACAGAAAACATTGCGATAAAAGCGCCGCGCCAAATACGGCCGAGTCGTCCGGGACATAAAGCTTGTTTTGAGGAATCATTAGAGGTGAAATAAAATGCGGTACGCTCCCTGCGCTACCGTGTCCGGTTGGAACAGGCACGTATATAGCCTTATGGCATCGGTACCTTCCACGGCTGTCGAGGGACAAACGTGTCCCTTGCCGGCGCAGACATGACGTAAATACGACATCCGGCCCACGGTGACTTACAATTTCATCCAACATATCGGAAAATTAATTACGAATTTTCACTAGACGCGTTACGATATTCGTATCGTAGACTTCAGACGAGAGTAAATTCTATTTCGTTGATTTCTTGGCTTTTAGAACAAGTATCTAAACTTTTATGTCACCTGGAGGCTACACTGGTTTACGAAAGTATGGTTTATGCTAACTACGGAAAACTTTTATATATTACGTTTACGTATTAGACGCGTGTAAAGTTTTTGAATATAAAAAGACATTCGACGCACGCTCATTTTTATAAAAAAAAATTCTTTAAATAGATACGGTTGTTAGATAGCATTTCCTGCATTTAGGCATCTTCTTCCTTTTTAAGTACACCAGACTCGTTTTTCGCTTTAAATGTGACACGATTTCGCCTGAAATAATTGGAGAATATAGAAACTTGCAGTTTTTATTTCATGCAAATTGCAATTTTAGTTTAGTAGAGGAAAAAGAAATAACAGAAAGTTTGGCTTTCGGCTGTTCGTCATTTCGTATCTATATAGCAGATGACGTTAATTAGATATAATTAGATAGCAGAGGGTATCGGCTGGCGAACCGTTCGAATTCGAGCGTGAGTAACGGTTGTCACGATTGTTATCGATCGCGGTATCTTTGGGGTAAAACAGGTCACACGTGCATAGCATCGGCGATCGTCCTCAAGATCGTTAACGGTTCGAACGAGCGAGTTTTGTCAACTGCCTCTTACCGTATACGAGCGTGCTTGTAACGTAAACATACAATTAATGTAAATCACATTCTTTCCAAGATCGATCTTGATGTCATGCTTATGATACTTCAACGTGGAGACAATTAAACATTTCTGGGTCATCGAGTTTATGTTTTACCGTTTACTGTAATCTCTTGATGGATTTAACGAACTTTGGATTTAACGTATTCAAAGTTATCTTTTAAATCCTTTACTTCTTCTCTTTCTATCGAAGTAGGGGAACTTGTGACCTCCCATCTACTTGTTAACCTTACGATACAAATACTTTATGCGAATTTTCTTGAAAATTTTAGTTTTATAGGTACAATAGGTCGCGCATTTAATCTTCTCGTGAAAGCTTCAAATCTCTTTTAATCAAACATATTATTTTCGACAAACAAAGGTCTTATTATTCAGACGGTTTACCAACATTCGTATTCTAAAGTTAAGAAAATTTTCTTACGCCAGTGTTAGATGATAGTTATTCTTATATTATCTACACGATGATAATTTAAATAACCTTATTATTAGTGCTTTTAATTATTAACTAATCCCTGGTAATTTGAATAATCCTCCGCGTATGTCTGATAATGTCGCAATATATTAAAATGATAAAAAAGCGCAAGACAATTTCTTACACAAAATACTATCGGTATCACACCGTTTTTCTTAGATTCGACAACTTTGAATTTTCTTTCGTTACAAAAATTCTGAAAATATCCATGTGGATGATTAAACATACTTCCTACTATCTGCGTAATATGGATAAACGTTTAAAAGCGTCGATTTAATGCAAGTAACACTATTATCGAAAGGAGAATAAAAAATCGATCGAGTGGTCTCATCGATGTTCACACCTGTCGCTTTTTTCCAACGACCTCGTCAAAGGGCGCAAAGAGAAATTGCCAATGCGGTAAGAACCAATGCGCGCGTGTTGTTTTCCGAACGGAGTTCATTGTTTCGCGGTGTTGTTCGCAGCAACGAAAAATCAGTTGATCGTGCCATAAAATCACGTTGGCATTTATTGCCGCGCGTCTTGCCCTCGCTGTGCTCAGTCCATTTGTAAAACAAATGCAAACTCGTTCCTGGGCTCGTTGCCGCCTAAGGTTGCCGCTTGTTGTCGCTCGTATGTCCCTTTCACAATCGGTAACTTGTAAAAATAGGAAGAATATATATATACACAGTTTACGATTATCTACAAATCATGCGGCCGTTAAAGGAAAAAGTCATTTCTTCTTCTTCCTCACCTGTGACCCATGGTGAAGAAATTATCTCGCATATATGAAGATATCACATCGTATTGATGTTACGTGAAATGAGAAGTCGATTCGATTCTTTGATGGTTATCATTGGTGTAACTTCTTTTTCGAAAGGTTTGATCAAGTGGTAGGATATTATCGTAAAAGTTGAGCAAACAAATTTTCCTTTTTTTCGGAAAATGAAGCTTGAGTTTCAAACGTTTACGGTTGGAAGCAAATTAATATTTTTATGTAAATATCTTTGGTTCGATTAATTGATTAATCAGAGCTTCAAAATATCTTTGGATCATTATCATATGATAGATATTTGGTTAATTTTTTCTGTAAGAAGAATAACAAAGAAAACTTAACATTAATAAGTTTATTTACAAATAAATACATATTTACATATTTACAAATTTCTACCAATAAGATTATTTTACTCCATAGAGATAATTATTATAGTACTACGAACAACAAACGCAGGAATCTAATACGCGAGAAGCTTAATTGCTCACACAATTGCTTGACAAATAACCTATTAGTCCAATAATACTCTAAGTAGTATAGTATAGTAATTTTCAGGTATCTCAAGATCCTCGATAGCTCGAGTACTCAATTTGTAGAATAATTAGCCGTGGAACAAAAGACGCGAACTAAAATTCCAATTTGTAGAACAATCTGATAGGTTGACTCTCCTTTCCATCGAGTAATTGAACGATCATGCAAAAATGTGTGTCGGTGCTGCGATCTTTGATCTACGAAAGTGTTCGCGTCAGCGTGATCGTGATTGAGTCGATAGAACGAAAGTTCAGGCGAACGTGTTCATTTGCGGCTCCTCGTGTGTTAACACGGATTTTCACGATCTACATTATTCAAAATCACAAGCAGACCCCTTTTTTTCTTGGTTTAACTCTGGATACCGGCCGACTCGGTACTAGTTCCCAGCACGAGACGGCCATTTATTATGGGAGACAAAGGTTACGCTCGCGGGCCGACAATGGTTGTAAGTGCGCGCTTCCAATGGCCGTCGAAGACAATGCCTGAAGTCGGTTTAATGTCAGAAGGGCGAACGATGCATAATTTATTAAGTTGGTCCTCGTTTCGCGCCGCGGCTTCAGCGTCATCCGCAACTGCTTATCTTTCTTCCTTTAACGAGACGGTTTCTTACCAGAAATGAATATTGCTTCGTCTTGACATTCATATCATTCCTTATCTTTGATATAATCAATTGGTAATGAATTTCAACGCGTTCCAGATTGTAAACTTTTATGTTTCGAGGTATAAAAATTAATGTCCTGGTTTAAGGTAGTCTCATTTTAGACAGATTATTTTAATTCATGCAAATATATAATCGATTTCGGGTAATATGTACAGTGTACCGAGTCTGTCATAAAATGAGAATGCATATTAACGAATTTGCTGATGTTAAGAACGAGAAGATGTTGTTCAAGCGTCTTCTTTATAATTTTTTGACAGTTGAATGCAGAAGCACGTCTTTTGCAGCACTTTTCGATCTTAAAGAAAGAATGAAGGTGACAAGGTTACGACTGAATAAATGTAAATAAAAGTATGTTATAAATAAAAAGCGTTATTTATAAAAACGACGATGAAAAAGACATATAACGATAATGTCGTTAGGGTAAAGCGAACAATTGCACTGTTATTAAAAGTTGCTATATATTTTCAAAAAGCATCAGTGAAATTGAAAAGATTAAACTCTCAGAAAATTTGCATTTAAACTTTGTCTGGTGTTCTTATCGATCTTTCTCGCTAACGGTGAATAAAGACTCGACTATGTATCGTTTTTAATCTAACCAGCCGAACCAAGTAACAAGTTTGCGCTGCAATTATTACTTCCTGCATGGAAGTAGGTCGTAAATGCGTGTTCGGCGAATTTTTACCAACGTCGGAGGGGTGAAATTAATTAACGAATCGTCAAATCGGATGCGGAAGATTGACTGGTTATCGGCTTAATGCCTCAGAAGGGTGGTGAAAAAAATTGCCTTCAAAGGAACGATGGTCGCAAAACTGGAACCGAGCTGGGTCCGCAAATTAATTAAGGTGCTCACAATTAACAGTAATGAAAGCGAATGTTTCAACTACCTCGTTTTTAAGAATCCGGCTCCTGTCGGGCACGTTCCTTAATCGCAATTAACCGACTGCGAAAGTAATTAAGATCGAGGACCGTCGCCACCGAGTGTAGAAATGAAGAAAAGGTTCGGTCGTGACAAAAAAAATACGCGGGGGAAAAAGTGAATAAAACGACCGTCCGCAGGAACCCTGTAATTAAGGTGTCTTAATTGGACGCTTTCGCCTGCCAATTATTCTTGTGATTCACTCGAGGAATATTGTGCCTGTTAACCCTATCACTGGAATTAGGTCATTTCTGATTCAACGAATAAGTAACGAATAGCCCAAGTATCATGCAGAGGGAAGGATGCTCGATACCTGGTATCTTCATCGTTTTCGTTTGAATTCTCGTTCGCCGCGACATTGGTATCTTTACTACATCGAATTGGGAATTACATGCAAATTACACTACCTGTTGAAGGTGAGAAAGTTGATTATTTTTCGCAAGATATATTTTAATTATCGATGAAAACAACCGGTATGATTTTTTTCTATAAGAATGTATAATTGATTTGTTAGAGTCAATTTGAAATAATAAAATCGATATCTCGTTACCTACTAAGCTCTGTATCCTTCGGTTTTTTATTCTCTGAAATCAAATTAAGCAAGGTCTTCGAAACTGATAGGAAAACTTCGAATGTTAATGAAAACAGCGATACTCAAGTAGTAAATATTTTTGAGGGATAGTGTATATGAAGGAATGTAAATTTAATACACGCGATAATAATCTGTAGAAATATTTATATCTTGTTAGTCGAAGAATTCAACTTTTTAATCATTGCTGCCAATTACGGTTCTCCCGTTATAGATATTTGAAAAATGTAGTTTTGCTGAGAAATATCATAAAATTACAAACGCTAGGGAAAATTTCTGCGGGCAATTAACCGTTGAAAATACGTAGATTGAAATTCTGAGAAGATGTCTCGGTAAGAGTTTCAGATAAATGGGGAAGGCGAGTAATGTGTTAGTGATATTTTATTTTAGCTACATTTATACGATATGTACTTACACAGCGAGAATGTCAATGTTATATCTGGCGATATTTACCAGGCGCGTTATAACTATCAGATAAATTTATCCTACCTGCAATTACATCACCGAAGGTACACGATTCGACCATCCCCGTGTTCATAAAACACGCCTGCTAATCGTTATATTCGCTCTTTTCGGGACGAGTTCCGCCTTAATTGCAAGGGTTGGTGGTCAATTTGCTTTAGGTGCGGGAAAGCAGCTGAGTCTTTCGCATTCTGCCGCTAAACGCTTTCGTGTTTCCTACGTGATGGTTGTGCATTTCAGATATTTTATGTGGCTGCTTGTCTTTTGTAAATTCGCGACTTCCATTACATATTTTTTCAAACATATATGTAATGTCGTAAATCTCGGGGTAATTCAGGTGATCGATTCTGAAATCTGAAAATCGACAATCGATTTTCAACGTCCTGAGCTACCGATCTTTCTTCGTCAATCTTCAATGTTTTAAATAATTCTTTTTTCTGGGATCTTGTCTCTCTGACGTTGCTCTGTGTCCGCCTGTTTGGGAAATGCGTGTCTCTCAAAATGCTTGTCCGTAAAACAAAGGAAAGTCGTGTTGTCCGTAAACAAAAAAAGTCGCGCTGTCCGTAAACAGAGAGAGTCCCTATCACCTTTGAACTCTAAGGAGTTTACATATGTTCTTAAAAACAAAAGATTCAAGTTATTCGTTAGAAAAAGTTTGATAGATTAGTTTAGAGTTATTCCTTAACCAGACTTTGCTATAGTCGTGAAATTAAAAGTTAAGCAGACGAATCAACTTTAAATAGGTTGATTCGATCGATCCTTTCAAATACAAATAACGATAGAATCTTTAATAACAGTAGAATTCTGGTTTTAACAGAAACGAAACGATGCATTAAAGTATGGAAGATTCACGAATAAAGAAATTACATATTTGAAAAGTGAAGTACCGACTTGTATAACTTGTCTTCCTCAACTAATACCTTTTACCAATTACAAAGTTTAAATACACATTCTTAGGTTGAATTTATCAAAAGATTTTGAATTAAAATACGCAGGACCCTCTAAAGTCTAAGGATTAAATAAATGAAAAGCTAGCTATACATAAAATTGTATCTTCGTATAATTTAAATATTTAAATTGCATTAGCTTACCTATACGGCTATATTCAATGTCACTGATTCTTTCTCGAATACCGTCTCCATCTACGAATTTTTATGAACCGGATAACGATTATCATCGAACGAATCTCATCCTGGGAGGATCCTTTTCTTCTTCTGCCTTCTATCACCTGCATCTGCTTCTTCTGGTGAACAAAAAGAGGGCGGAGGTAGCGAGGAAACGATATTTTTGGTGAAGCAGAGCCCGTCATCGCGATTACCGCGTAGGTCGTTCAACCTCTCCGAGAGGAAAGACAAAACGCATGACAAGTCGTGCAAAGCGAAAAACGAGAATTTCGCACGCCTAAACGTTCTGCTCCCTAATTAAACGATAAACGATGGCACTGGGCGACCGGAAATACCGTGGATCCGGTGTCGGAGGCAGCGTCCAGATAAATCCCCGTGCCGGCATTGAGATTTGCATTCTTTTATTACACCGGACACGCCAGACAAAGCATAAACGTCGTATCGACTAGCAGACTTCGTTACACGTCAGAGTTATGGCTTCCTTCCTAAATATCTTCGTTTCTTTTTTCTGAATGATCTTATCGTTCTAGTTGTATCTCATTTGCCTCGGTAATGCGTGCTCGATCGCTTTTATCGTTCTTTTTATGATATTATAATTTAATACGTAGTCGACGAATCCCTTTTGTTTTCTTTCTCTTTCTTTATTTAAGCTTTCAAATCTTCTATGAATTTATTCGCTATACGTTATAAATATAGATAAACACTTAAACTTATGCTTTGCTGTTACAATCTTTGAGAAGCGACAAGACACAATTGCACGCAAGTACATTTGGTTTGACGAGTAAAACGGTCATACTCGGGGGTAGTTGTAACTTGAGTTGCAGAAGTTGTAAAACTACTCTCATTCCTTAAGTCGGTGTCTTGATAGCTACGTGTACATGAGCATTTCGTGGTGGTAATTATGCGAACTCGAGCGAAAGACGCAGCAAGACTGTAACGATCGGCTCTGCAGCGAATCATCGTAACGATCGATTCGCGAAGGAGCTTTTTATTAAAAAACTACGATTCTGACAGATTACTATAGAAATTTTGAAAGAAGTTCTTTCCTTTCTTTAAACCTACTTCGACAACTGTACTCTTGGAGCCGTTACAGTCACGGTTTTCTTAAACGTTTCGCGCGAATCTGTCAAAGGAATGGAAAGGGATTTAGTAGAAGCTAATACTTCGAATTATAAATATCTAGTTATGATTTTAAGAATATGGGAATTAGTCGTTACGTTGGTTATAGGGCTTTGAAAACTTTCAAGCACACTGCGAGAATCCGAGAAGATGATGTTGTTAATCTCTCTTGTTTTGCCGAGTTTTTCCATTCGGAGGTTTCTTTTGAAAGTTACGACACAGATTTTTCTGATTTTGCTTCTTCCTAGCTTTTTACAGTAACTCGCTACTTTATCGTATCTTTAACATTAAATTCTCGACTCTTCTCATAACTGTGATCAATGCTAAATTTAATCCTAAGCAATATATCGATTAGGTTATCCGAAAAGTGTCTTTCTTTTACAGACACGTCTTTTACAACGACGCATCTTTATACAAACATGAAACCTAATCTGTCGAACGTTGTGATGTTTATTTTGATAGAACAAAATGGATCATACGTAATTTGATAAAATAATATAAAACGGAAAATATCGTGCATCTATTATTTCCTTATAAAACTAAAGAAACTTTTCGGACGACCTAATATATTGCTCTAGTTGTATGGTTATCCGCAAAGACTGGCCGATACTTCACAAAATTTCATAGAATTTTTTAGAATGTGAGTAAACATATATAGTTAGATCGTTCTAAGATCTCAACAGCGAATAGACACATTTAACATCACTTAAACCAAGTATCTTCGCAGAACCAATTTTCAGTCATTTCCAGTTATATTGCTCTTTTTATTTGTAATACTTAACATCAAGTATTTTTTTTTTATCAATATCTACTAATTATACATAGCTGCTCGAGATAAAGTCTGGGGCGAAAATTAAATTAAAGAGTTTCGTTCCAAGTATTTTTCTATATTTGCAGTCATTTAAGTGTGCAAATATTTATAGACGATAGTATGCAAATATTTATAGACGATAGTATGCAAATACTTATGCATGTTTCGTTACTCACGACCTTAATTGCTTCTTCTGTTGTTTTTTACTTTCATAAGAGAATCTCCGAACAATCCTCTGTACACGATAGCTATCTGAATTCATTACGGCCTATAAAATACGAGATTAATTGCAGCGATAGTTTTTTTGCCTTTTGTTCACGAAAGGCTGGACATCCTTGTCGCGTCCTATTTATCGTTTGTGCGAACCACCGCGGAGATATCGAATCGGACGAATATGATCGTACACTTCCGTTCGTAAGTACTAGAACACCTGCTGGTTTCATATGAAAAATATCAATTGATCTAAAGTATCAAGGAAACAATTACTCGATCAACATCTTTTTCCCATTTTTAATCCGTTTCCAAATTTCGATCGATTGTTGTACATGGCGAAAATTAGTTAAAATTATTTGCAAGAATAACATTTATAATAAATTATAACAATTAACCCTCGATTGGCGTCGTTGAATTACAAGTGATTCTAGTAATTCATGTTATTCTATTTACGTTAGATTATAAAATTTAGAGTATTTCGTTTCATTTTGAGATGACGCTATTCTATTTATGATCCAGGTTGAAGATGTCTTTCGGCTGGTACACCTGCCTTTTAGGATCTTATTTCGCGATATCAGATTGACTTGGTACAATACCACTAATTAATTGTTAATATATCGAACGAAGGCGTGTGTGGTAGATGGAAGTTGTAGATAGTCGAATAATATTTTGTTGATACGATCTCATGTAGAAATGAAAGTCGTTAATATTTGACAAGAGTTTCTGTTTCAGATAAGGCTCCTTGTATAGGGCTTGTATATTTTGTTCCGATTGTATATGTTCCTGCGTGAGTTTGCAATTATTGATACGACTAAGGAGAATCGAAGAAAACGGGTCAAATTTAATTGAAATTTCTGATACTAATTCCGGAACTTGATCTTTCCGATTGATCTTTCCCATTTTCATGACGAATCTATCTTGTTGTGAACTTCTTGCGCTAATTGAGCTAAATGAGCTTGAAAAACGTCAGATTTTACTTTTAATAGGAGAAAAAGAGATTGAATAACATTAGTAGGAATTACGCGAATTCCTTAGAATTTAGAATTAGAAGAAGTTTAGCTGTGAGTCGCTTTAGTTCCTCACTATGAATTTTAAACATACTCAATGTAATACACAGATTTATGGTTAGCGTTAACTAGAGATAAAAGTTACGAATGCCAGTTCATACTTTCGAAATTTCGAGCATTGTCAATACATTGCGTACTGAATATAAAAAAGATTGTTTCAATGGTACGAGTTTTATATCTTTTTTGGCCTTAAGACCGAGTGTAATTTTTATTATTTCTCATCTTTACTCGTCCGACGACTGAATTAACAATATAAACCAACTTGTTAGTTCTACCACTGACATGCTATATTCTTGCAATTTACTCGTTTGTTCCTATATTCTATGTATCATTCTCGACATCATTTTACGCGGATTAAGCTTTGCAACAGTCTGTTCATACGTCCATCGTTTCTCGATCTTTTCATATTCTTACATCCATACTCTGTTGCTTTTTTGCCACTCTCCTGTCTTCGGTATACATCGCAGGTAATTGCAGAAACTAGCGATTTCAATTAAGCTTATATTGTATTTAATCCTATACGCGTTACATAATAAAAGAAGAATTTTACAATTCGCGCTTGAATCGATTTTCAACGGTTATGCTTAATCAGGCGTGTCTAAAGAGATTTCTGATAACATTTTTAGAAAATTGTAGGTATATTACGAGAGTCAATCTTTCCTCGGGCTTTAGATACGACACTGAGATAGCCTGTAAAATTTCATACGACACGTATCTTCCTCAAACGCTGTTGGATTAGAGGAAACCTTAACGTAAAATTACCTAATGAAGTTCAACGTATTTGCTTGCCTGAAAGGTTTATGGACTAAGAATTCTTATTTATTTATTGTCGATGTTGACTGATAGAAGAACGAGTGGATGAATTTATAATAGAAAAATATATTGAAATAAATAAAGGTATAAGTATATCCTTATTTATTTTTTGTTGTTGTACATTATTATATAAATTATATTATTAGTATATTTAATAATATACAATATAGTATATTACTATTTATTGTTGGGGTTGACTGATAGAAGAACGAGTGGATGAATTTGTAATAGAAAAACATATTGAAATAAGTAAAGGTATAAGTATAATATAGACTTCTCCTTATTTATAGTATTTCTACTATTTAATAGCGTCTCCGGGTCACGGATATACATAAATAAAGATATAGAGTTCTTCTTGAAGTAATTACTTCAATATTTATAGACGATGAAAATAAGATATATAGGAAAATACGAATTCCACTTCGCCTCCTCTTCATTTATCGAACGAAATTTTATTTTAACGTTCGATTGATTCCGCTTGTTCAACTCTATATAAATTCCTATTACGCGAACGAAAAATAACAACATGCACGTAACAGTGTAAACTGTTGTGCTCTTATAACACGATCTGTTATAATCCACTTGTAAACTGTCATTGAACGAGTTCAAGTAAACGAAGTTCTACGATATTTCCGAGGCAAAAAAGATTTTCAACAAGCAAAACATCGTACCATATACACGAAACCTCGTTAAATAGATAGATTAAAGTTATCAGGGATCTGCGAAGGAAACACGAGAGCGGAGTAAGACGAAGCATTTACGAGGGCCCCGCGCAAGTATCGATCTTCATAGATCGAGGCAAGGTAGATGATAAGAAGAGGGGTAGGGAGGACGTTGGAAGAAACAGCAATTTATCGAGAAGAGCTGGTGGCTCTAATATACCTTAATAGATATCCTATCGGCTGATTGGGGTACTTCACGGTTGCTAGCGCAACCCTAAATGCCGTAGCCGCAGCCACGGCCCTCGGAACTGAAAGTCGGCGGATGCGTACTATTAGAGGCCCGACGTACCGTTTTACTGCGCAGTAAATGCAGGTATAAGGCGCGACTTTTAAATTCACTTACACCGCGCCGCGGCTCGGAATTAAAACGCGAACTTTATTGCACTCGACCGGTTCTCTCTGTCTCGCTTTGCAACTTGCATCGTTTAGCTTGCGGCCGAAACAGGAGAGTTGTTCGTAGATGGTAGTAGCGGCAGCTGGTGGAAAACGAGAAGAGTATCGGCTTCTGTAGATACTTCGGGGGATGGTTTGCGTGGCGAGGACCATGCGATGGATGTCCAATGTTCGGCTCGCAAATGGACTTCGATGATGGACAGATTGTAACCATTTTGTTGCTGAGACGTTACTTACAATTATGCCTCGGAGCTAGGTATCTTGATGTATATTCTTCGAACCTCTAAGTTTTGTTAATCCGTGGCTTGTGATTTGAACAAACAGCTGGCTATTGGTTGTCGGTCGTTTCCAAAGGATTTAGAGACTTTTAGCAGATCGTTAGTTTCGTAGTTCTATCGTGTAATCTTCAGATACATGCAAGGTATTTCGAGGAAAGTTCTAGGTACAAAATATTATTCTTGCAAATTAGATAAGCGTACTGTAGCTTCTGACGAGGACGATTAAATTATGTTTCGTCTTTTTATTTTTGAAGTACCACGTCTTGTTGATATTGTCGAGTAAGAAACATTGGTTTTCGACGAGATTTTGTCTTAGTCGTTTTAAATGATAACATTCAGAATTATTTTTCGTTCGTGTAGGAACGATTTTTTTAAACTCGTTCCTATATTCTTTACTGGATTGATAATTTTCTTATGGAAACATTTTCTTCCGAGAATGTATGTGTTTCTATAAATTTTGCTGCGACGCGACAAAAGTATCGAGTCAAAGGTTACATCCTAGAGATGATAATAAAAATTTTCATCTTGATACAAGACACACTCGTGTATCTTTTATCTTGAATCACCGATATACAAGACTCTAATGTTAACTCCAACTACTCGTACAACGTTGAACCAAAGCGAGCGAACCAACACGAGAGAACGAGGTCCCTTTTGCTCGTGTAGGAGCACGTGTAATCACGTAACTGTCTCTGCCAGAGAAAGGGCAATGTAGTCTTATGTTGCCAATTATCGTTCAACGCGAACGTTCGAAAACGTAGTTAGCCAGGGAAGCAGCCTATTGAATGCGTACAACATAACACGCGAGAATTATGAAGAACGAGAAGAAAATGGTAACAGCTTATTTAAATACAGCTTTATCGCGGTCTCCGTTGATCGTAAATTTTAGGATTCCATATTCTTCCGGTTTCACAAGCGGCGCGAAATGAATTTATGAATACGCGTGGGCAATACATTACGGCCACGTCTAATAAATATCAAGCCTCTTCATTTACCTGTCCGAGCAATATGCTTTCTGGCGAGATACCGGCCGACCATCGGTCTTAGAACAATGGCGGGAACGCGGAGCCGCGCGTGTTACGCAAACGCTCGGGCAAATTTCGCAATTCGTACTACGCTCGTATTTGTGGGATTTGTGGGTGGAGTTACATCGAGATGTTTTCTACGCTTGACGAGAAAATGGCAGATCCGTATCGTGATCGCGGAACGACCAGAAACGGGGCAGTTTCGTTTCTTACTTACGAGACACGGTTTTACCAGATCGTACAAAACGTCGCAACGCGGCCCTCGTACGAAATAATACGCCCCTCGCTTCTCCTCTCGCCCACGGTCCTTATTTTTCAGCGCTAACATCAATCTGCCATTCGCTTGTTAATGCCAGCTACGTGGGCGATGCCATTCTGTACTATTCGTGTACTATTGGCGCCGCAATGTCGTTGACTCTGTTGATTTTAGCGTTTACGCTCTGAACAATTAGGGGAAACGTATAAGACTTGTACGGTCATCTAATGGAGATGGAGTTTTTGAAAGACCTTTAGATTTGTGGTGATATTGGCGTGAAAATTACGAATTAGTCACTGTACCCATTCTGACTGGTTCCAGTATTAATATTAGCTGAATGTATTGATAGCATTATCACTATAGTTTAGAAATTCAGAAAAGTTTAGGAGTGCATTTAGAAAGTCGTAACAGGTGTTCTCTTTTCCTCCGATTAATTTGTATCGAGCTCTATACCGAAGTCCATTGGGAAACTTATCTTCATGGTTCGTTGGTTTTAAGTGCAACGAAATTAAGGAAAAATGGTATCCATCAGAGAGGTCGTGATTTGCGTGTGCAGATCATAAAAGCAAACGAGATTACATTTTTATATTCTACTTTCGTCTAATGCTTTCCTGCACAGCTTTTACACCTACGATATCGCATTCCACGTGTTTTTTTTCCAGTACATTCATCTTTTAGATGGCTTTCCTACGACGAGAATTCGAGATAAACGCAAAACATTTCTCAGGATCATTTCGCATAGACACGATACGCGGTGTCGTTGATCCTAACATTACGACATTTCCCCATGATTTAATGCTTCTAATGACAACGTCGGAAGAACCATTCAAACTCCATATGAGACGCCATAGCGTTCTTATTATTCTTCAACGTCCACATCATGAAACTCAATTATTCTTTGTCTTACAGCAACTTGCTTGTCGGTGGACAAATATTTTATATAATTGGTACGTAATAAAGTTCATTAATTCTTTATATTGTCTACGATTTTCGTTCGTATAATCACGCTTAAATACGTAAATTTAATCAGAGAGAAAGTTTATTTAATTGAACACTGATTACAATTTGCTTCGAACAAATAGAATTCATGTAAATGGAGTTTTACTGTTCTGGAATGAATAAACATTCCGAGTTTTGTATTTCAAATGCTCTATACGTGATACGTATCTCGCCTGTGAAAATCAATTAAACGTTACGACGAGTCTACCTGCTGAGTGGAAACGTCACAATAAACGGCCTTTGATCCAGTTCCATTCGTAGGTAGACGGAGATCTTCATTGACGGTGAACGATTCGACGATACTCGTGCGGTAAGGAAGGGCGTAACAAAGACGTAACGACAGCGGAAATAACAGGAAGTCGTATGAAACAGCGTTTTCCTAAATGGTGGCCATAAGCTCGCGAAAACTAATAGCGTAGGCAGATAAACGTTGCGCTCGTTTTATTATCGAGATAACTCGGTTCACGAGAGCTGCAAGTGGGTTTGATGTAAGAAACCTTGTTGCACAAGCGACGATTTTTTCATCCTCCTCCACGGTTAGTGGTAATGCCATTCGATTATCAAAATAGCTGACCGTATATAGACGATACAACGATACAGGTTGACTTTCGATAGACCGTAATCGAATGACTGCGTGAAGCCATGCCTTGATTAGAAATCTCTAGGAGAAGTAATATCGTACATTTCTCTAAACAGAATAAAACGAAATTTTGAATTGGTTCGCTGTCGATTAAAATGATCATCCGCTGGAACAATTTCCCCGAAACATTCGAACAAAATTGTTTCACGTGGATTTTATATCTACTTATTTATCTATCGATTAACACGTATACTCTTCATAGGATGTACGTTTTGAAACAGGGGATACACAGTTGTTCATACGTGGTCGAAACAATTAAAGTGCTAAGAATTTACTACAAGTTTCTAGTAATTCTAAAGGATTTTCATCTATTATCGCTTCTGTTGTTTATGTTATACGAAATTCGACGTGATTTCCTAAAGCGAGTCTAGTTTTCATTTGTTTCGAAATCTCGCTCAGGTGCTATCGTATATTACAAGGTATATTTGCACACTAAGGACGAAATATCGTTTATTATAAATAATACAAGAAGAAGATTTAGCCGAGAGTTTAGCCAGATATATGAAAATGTTAAGATGGAATCTTTATGGGTTGATTTTCGTCGTACATGATGGAACATCGAAGCGGTATACCTTCTGAAATGAAGCAACATCGTAAAACAGTTTTCCTGGAAATTATTCCAAAGTCTCGCCCGCAGGTAAGGAGATCGTCTCCCGTCGATCAGGTTCTCGTCATTCAAATTCAGGATGTGCCGCGTCAAACGGGTAGATAGACTTACTTCCAGAGTAATTACTTGCATGTCCGCGCTGTAATATAGCCGTAGTTCGTTACACGGCACTGGGAGGCATGCTTACGTTGAATTTAGTAGCTAATTTCAAGTTAGCCGATATGGTCGAAAACCACAGTGTGTATAGATTATGGTTTCATTAAGTAAAAGGCAGAGGCAAAATAAGTTGGGGGATTACATGCCGAGCTTGCCGATCAATTTTTTATGAAAGCGTAGGTACTCCCGCTCGCCTGCCAGTTCTTTCTCGATCGTGTAATCATCCCGTGGATACATAATCAATAATCGATACTATAGGCGGCGAAATCATTCGAACCTTGCAGCTTGGGGCAGCGCAATGATCGATAAAGCCGCCCACGCAATGAAAGAACGCCCTCGTGCTCTCTTCCATGATTCCGCTGACGTGCGCTTTCCATGCGAAAGTTTTTCATTGTATACCACCGATGCCGGGTATCCGTGAATGCATCACCGTATCCATCAGGATGGGTTGCTATCGGTCGCTCGTCACGTTTTATTGCAGCCTGCCGGTAGCCAATGTAGAACATTGATTTGCAAACTCGCCTCGAGATGGGCACACCTATAGTTGCCACATACACCACGCCACTGGTACACAGAGTACAGGGTAGTTCATTTATCTTGATCAGTACCAGTAACTTTTACGTAAAATGCTATAAAGAATGTTTCACGTTGAAGTTACCTCGGCCGTGCCGCGTACGTAATGGCTTGTCCAAGTTTTTTTACGAGCTCCATCGCATGCTCGTCAATATTTTTCGTGAAATATCACTTACCGATGATCTTCCCAGCGAGTTTTACGAGCTTCGTCTTTCGCATCTTTGTACGTGTATACTTAGGCTCCCTTTAACATCAAAATTTCTCGTCTGACAAGATTTTTGGTATTTCAAAGTTTCATCTAAAATAAGAGGTTTTTTTTCCATTCTTGAAGAGGTAACTGCAGAACGAAGTTTTTCGAGTGCTTGTTCGATAATAATTTTTCCACCTACGAAACTTACTTCGAAGGAAGAATTTTTTTTAAGTCGCGATTCAACAACGAAATCCTTCGATTATGATTGTGTGTGTTTTTTGTATAAATAATTGTCGAGATGTTTGGAAGAAAAAATTTGTTGCGAAGGAAAAGTCCGTCTCTCTCAAGTAAAGAATAAAATTGTTCGATCAGGTTACGATTATGCATGTGTATCTGTTCCAAAAGAAGAGTTTATTTTCGTTTTAACGGTCGAGTAGAAAATTCTACGATCCCCGATCGATATGACGATCATACGATTACGCGTGATCAAGTATCGGATAAAATGACAATCTTCGATAAATTTTTTCATGCAGAGTAAGACCGATACGAATTTCTCGATGTCGAAACAGTCTTCTATGAATTCTACTTGTGTGGCAAGACGAGATCGTGCGCACACAGAGTACGAATTAGCTATTTGCTACGGTATCGCGTTCCTTCGGCACTTTAACCTCCTCATTCTTTTACCTGCCAGGCATACACAAGTTCTTGCCCCAGAAATCACAGTACTTTAGTCCTGCCAGGTTTATATTATCGAAATTGCTAGTGAATGTTTTACTGCAATCAGATACTGACAATTTCATACCTCGCGAAACCTGGTATGACACAATACTATGAAGCGAACGTTGATGATTATAGTCGGAATAAAACGAACTGCAGTTCAATTATTCTCAAGTGTATAGCACTCTCTTCTCCTATTGACTCGAACATGTTTGTTTTCATAAGACAAACAAAGATAAACAAAATATCGTTTGCATATTTATATAACGCGATTGGTTTTATAGAAACTAATTTACATAAAGTATAAATTGCTATTGCAACGTATGTTTGTGTTTTTGCTTTTCTTATATATCTACCACTAATCTTAATTAGGTCAGCAAGCTTTCATTAACCTTTTATTAACACAGCCAAAGAGAAGGCTACGGTTACATACAACACTATAAATTTTATATACGTATCGTACGTAACGCAATTATCGATATGTATTTTCCATTAAAAGGTAAATTTATGTGTTTTTCTTATCGGATACCAGAAATTCAAGAAATCTTAACGATAAAATTACCTACTTTCTAAATCGTTCGTTTTGAATTCCCCGTCATTCTATCACAATGTTATAATATTAAAGTAGGAAATAGATATTTTGTCTATCTATAATTGTATTAGCAAATCAGCAATTTTTCGTTCAAACGTTACATAGCCATCGAAAACGCCAACAGACGTACAACGATATTGACTCGCTCGATCCAGATAATCTTAATCGATACGGCTGTCTCACGAATCAATGCTATCGGTTTTCCTAATGGGCCGTATCGGTCTTGGAAAACGTTCCAGTTCGGTGAAACAGGTGATGCCTCTGAAAGGTGGTCGAACGAGGTCCGGTGCAGATCCTCAATGCGTAAGACTCCTACGCACGACTCGCGCGGAACATTATCCCTGGAACTCTTTTCGTAGCGGTGACGAAGAATAGGTAGCACAAAGAATAAGAAGTGGACGTGGCAGCGTCACGGAATAAAGGAGGAAGCGTAGAGGGTAGCGCGAGCAAAAGGAAGTGGTATGGAACAAAGAACAAAAGTGGGCGAATTCCCGCTCGCTCGAGATAAAGAGGAGGATCTGGTAGGTGGACGAGAGAATAAGGAGAAGCAGAAGACGAAGAAGAGGAAGAAGAAGAAGAAGAAGAAGAAGAAGGCTGGTGCCTGCCTCGGTCCGGGAGATATTCGCCGACTAATTGAATTTACGAGCTCGCCGAGCAACCGGCGTGGGTCGTGCCGGTCTTTGGACCAGATTCAGTGTCGGAACACCGCCATTAGTGGCCGCTACGCCTGATTCCTCCAGTATTCCACGACGATAATCGTAAGTTCCGCGATCATACGGCAAACAGCCGAAAACTTCGTCTCTTCGCGTATACGTGACCGTGATATTTGATACGATACCAGGTGTTCGCCATTGGTGCCATTATGCTCCTGTTGTTGTATTTCTCTGTGCTTCTACCGGCGACCTAGTCGCCATACCGATCTGCGTTCACGTTTGCGGCCGACCACGGGACTCGTATAACACACGTCGCAGATTTTGTTAGGATCGAATCGTCGCATCTAATGCCGTTCTCATTTTCATGGGAGGTTTCTTGGCTGATTTTATTGGTTGCTACGCGTGATGGTGACCACGAGATTGGCGAGTGAAATAGGATGTTCGTTGTATTCTCTCAGTGGTCTTCTTTACGATTTTGTGTTCTCGTCGTGGTGAAGTTAATTCGAAGATAATTTTACTTCCATCCTTATTTTTTTTATTTAACAATACATTGGAAAATTTAAGGATATTTTTATGGCGGTTTATTTTAGTCGAACGTTATGAAGAACAGGAAAGGAAGAATTCAGTTTGAAATTCGACTTTACGTGCTTGCTCCGTTGGCATGGTTCGAGTGAATCTTTTTTCTCGATCTTTACATTTTTTTTTTTGCGATACGTAACTTGGTCGGAGTCCGGTCGCTGAACAGATCGATTCAATGGAAAGGAACCGGTCTCTGTTTGTTCGTGAACTCGCACCGACAACCGGTATAACTAACCTCCCTTAACAGTCAACGTGTGAGAGCGCAAAGTCGAAGAAAAAAGGTGCTATAGGCCACTAACACTCGCCTCCACACCTGGGCGTTCCTAATCTATTTTTGCAGGAATACTTCTTTTTCCAACTAGGTGACCGTAAAAGAAAATCATTCATCGTTTAAAATATAAATACTTTGAAAACAAAACTTCCAATATATTATCTACGTATATTCAAGATATATTTCTTCTATCCTGTCTGGAATGTGTTGTGCAAATTCTGTTCGGATAATTATTTTTCAAATATTCCATGTTCCGCTTAATCTCAAAATGTTAAAACATTTCTTTATTCGAATCGTTCAAACGTTTCTAAAATTCCAACTAGAGCGTCTATAGAGAATATCTACGTATTTCTTCATCGACCTCTGCGTTTCGTTTTCAAACAGATTTCTCGTCGTTATCAAATTCCTGTGATCGTATGAAAATATTATTAAACGATGCGAAAAATTAATCAGTACAAGTTGTAATAAGTACGACGATGTGCAAATACCATTTGCAAGCACCGTGTACCTACGAAATATTTTCCATTTCTTTCGTATCAGACAAGCTTTCCAAAAATACTAATTTCTGGAATGGAAATAAGGACAAATGCATACTATGGTGGACTATTGAAAGAAACACACCCCGAAGTAGTTCTTTTCATCTCGGTGATTTCGTGAAAAATTCAGCAGGACGCAACGCGCCGTGGCCCCCTTTAAGGGAGAAACGTTTCATCCATTTTTTCTGCAACCAGCTCGCCCCATCCCACCCTGAGAAAGATGTCCAGATTGTGTCCGACTCGTTCTTAACGAGCGTGTACAAACAAAATTGCTGTTCCGGTAATGGCTACGGTTCCGTGGTAGTTGCCGAGCGCGGCGAGGTTTCGAGGATGGTTATACGCCGTGCACGAGACTGTAAAAGGTAAAGGAAGAAGAAAGTGGTGAAAGCTCGCGCTGCGCGGAGGCGTTTGTCGAATAAATGCCGACGCTTTTAGCACTTTTCTCCGAGCGGCTCAAAGCCTGCATCTTTCTCTTTCTCTCTCTCTCTCTCTCCTCCCCCCTCTTCCTTTTTTCTCTTTTTCAATCCCCGTCTTTCTTTCTGCTTCTTTTTTCTTTCACCTTTCGTTCCTTTTTTCCGTTCGTTCTCTTTTTAACCGCGCGACTCTTGGAATCGCAACGTGGCGCGTTTCGGGGACCGGTGTATACACTTTTTCTCCCCTTTCCCTTTTCTCTTTCTGCTTTTGTCGAGCTTTCCCGGCATTAAAACCGCGGCGCGACTTCTCCGTGCGTTTCACAAAAACGTATCCGCGGTTGTTAAACGCTCGCGTTAACGTTAATAACGATAATGGACTCGCGAGATTAAGAGAGGAGAAAAGAGGAGAAGGAGAGAGAAGGAGGAGGAAGAGAGGAGAGAAAAGAAAGGAGAAGGAAGAATAGAGGAATAGGCCGAACGAGAGACCGACTACGCACGGGTCTCCTCGTGTGTTTCCATCGGTGTTGCATAATTAGAGAAAACGTCATTACGCCACCAATTACCAGAGCTTTCGACCTACCACGAAAATTAATTAACGCGCGGTGAATGCGAGTAGCAGAAAACTCGTTACGTTCTTTGTGTTACGTCGGAGGTCTCGCGTGGACGCGTCGATGAATACGTGTGATTTGCGTGTGAAAAGTCGTCTTTTCATCGCCTCTCGTGAGGCAGAGGCATAGATGGCTGATCTCTAGAATGTTGAGCGAGGTATTCGACCAGAACTTGCATCGTTTCTCTTCCGTCGTTCGCTCGCTTCCGTCATCGATCGCTTCCATGTCAGAATCACAAACGACACGTTCGAGTCTAGAAAAAGGAGGAGAAGAAAGAAATTTTCTTCTGTGGCACGAGTTTCAAGTTTTCTGCGAGAATTCGATATACATAATCGAGTCAAAGGATCCTGGCCGAACAAAGGCCTCTTTGTATCGCAAAGCATCGAACTTCTGTTACTCGTTTAATGGCTAACTGTGAATTTACAAGCACGCGAATAATAGTGGTAGTCTATGAAATGCGAGCTCCAAGGCGTACGACAGATGCACTATTCAAGATTTCAAGAGATCTCGAGCATTCGAAGCTCTTTATAAACAAGAGGTTTCAGAGGTAACGATCCCTTTATACGTAGCGGATATTCAAAGGAGCTTGACCAGATATCGACGCGCGTTCAAAGGAAGAAATAAAGAGAAAAGTACCATTCGAAAGTGCTCCACGGCAAAGGTAAATATCCGTGAAAAAGAAATCACTGCATAGTTCTCAATGGTCAACAATTAGCGTGGCGAACTGTTTCCGACGTGCACGCCTTGTAAATGTTCGTTTATTCACACCAGAAGAAACTCGGTTTCTTTTGATCTTCAAACGGCTTCTTCATACACCTACGTACTCGCATTGATACGCGTACAAAGATTTAAAAGGAGTCTATAGGAATCATTTTCTAACTAACCGGAGATACAGAAAATTTGTTCATACGTGACTACGTCTTGGAAAAAAGATGGATTTCAACATTTTTACGACAGACGTGCATTTCAATTTCGACCAAACCGAAGATTATTGTGCGTGCTATTCTTTTCGAAATGAATCGATCTTAATTAACCGCATCCGTATCTATAAATCTTTCAACCTCGACCTTTTCAAAACTTGAATAGTAAACAATTCGCGTATTTCCAAATGCTGGGAAATTCGTATTAATATTTGTAAAATCGCGCGAGAGTTGCATCGAATCTATCGGCTATTCCTCAATACGCGCGATCGGAAATACTATTTTGAAAATAAAAACAGACCAATCTTTGCTCATATTCTATCCACGACTCCACCCCGAAACAAAGTTCCGTCAAGGTATTAAGGATCAAGAGCGGTGTAGTTCACCGCTTTACATGCTGCAAAACATAGTCTCGCAGCAATGGCGACTATTTTTGCACGTTCGTTGCATATAAGGTCCTGGCAAGCGAGTTGGCGCGCAAGACATGTTCAAGATGTACATACGAACGCGAAATCCAGACGTGCCGAGGGTCGAGATGATATCAACATGAGTTGGCGCCAACCTTCGGTTTACGACATATTGCTTCCTGCTGACTGTTAATACATGAATCATACAGAGAAGCACGACACCAACGTGACGGCGACGAATCGTCCTAGTTGTCGTGCAACGATCCCTCTTATCCGGCCGTAAAGTTTCCTGAAAACGTCTTACACGATTTTTCGCTTCGCGAGAAGAGAAACGATCTACGATGAAATTGCTCGACAGACGATCGTCCCGACCATGATCCCACGAATCGGATCTAAACGTCTCGCGCGCGTGTCGGTTCGCGTGTTAGACGCGCGGTTTTCTTTCGTCGGCCTGCTTTCCTCCTTTTTTCGCGGGCGTAAATGCAGATGATATCGGGATTTTTAATTACGCTCTTTGCGATCAAAGTCTCGGACGACTTTTTCGTATACGAATCGCTACACTCTATCAAGGGTTTGAATAAATTTAAGCTTGGACGTTCGACTTCTCTTTTTACAGCGGATAAAAAGCACAGAATTGCGTTGTTCGAGGAAGCAGAAGGTTTAAATTTCTGCTTTATCAAGGTTCGATTGCTTATCAAACATTTCCGTGCAATTCTTAGAAAGAAGATTTACGACGCATAATCGTGTAAGTCGTTCGTTTCGTCCTTCTCTTTGATCTTTTTACGAAATCGCAGTTCCGCTGCGTTTCTGTCGCAGTATTCTTCGTGTAACTGGAAGAATATCCCGTTGGAAGTTGGGAATAATTGGATCGGTACAATTAGGGAATGCACCCTTTCCCGAGCCTCCTTCTATGCTTTTTCTGGATCCTGCTGGTTCTTTGTCTCATTGGTTCAGTCAGCATCGGCGAAAAGGGACACTTCTGCCCTCCTCCTAATGGAATCGGATGCTTCTTGTTCCGAATGTGCTGGCTCAGCAATGTCAATAAAATTTAACAAGCTTCCCATTTACCATTTGCGGAATCTTCAGCGCGCGCTTTGCGTTTTCTTTCCTTCTTTCCTTCCTCTGTTCAAAGGATAATCGCTTTTATCGTCTCGCTTCTCTTCGTCTCCGCGTACCTTTCCATCGACGTTCTCTCCGTTACAGGCTACTTCCTGTTTCGCCGTTTCTTTTCCATTCTTATCTGGCATCGCGAACGATGATACTGTTATTTCAGAAATTCTTCGCCGGATATTATCGCGGAAGAAAAGAGAAATTACCGTGCAAAACGGCAACAAGGACGCGTTTCTGGCATTAAATGATGTTTCCGTCAATAGCCACCGACGTTGTACCTTATATCTCGCGAAAAGGTATGGCCTAACGAACCATACCGCAGCCAGTTAGCTACGTTCAACAGTTTTTCGTCTTTGTAATTCCAGCGGAAAATTTATTATGTTCGTATTTAATTTTCGCATCTTTTCCCCTCCGTGCGAATTCCTCCTCCGTTCAGACGCTAAAACAACGACGAGTAATACGACGACAGTGAACCACCTGTACCCACCGGAGGTAATTAATCTGCCTGTTTTTAGTAAGCAGCGATGCAATTATCTCGTTGCGATCTTGCCGACGTTGTTTCCATTTTTGCGAGAAATATAGTCCAGAACAAAGAGACTTATGTACATACGTATACTTCAGATGTAACGCTTAAGCGCCTGTCAGCTCAAAGAGTCTCGAGTTTCTGCTTCCAATTGTTTGGATATTTCATTCATTCCTCCGAATATCATTGCTAATATTTCACGATATCTCCGCTTTAATAAATTCCGAATATTTTCACGTTTAAGCCAATAGCGGATTAGTCTTTCGTAATTGCTTTTAAATTGTAGAAGAATACGTATGTACTTAGGAGGCCTGTAAATTCTGAGTACATCGTACACCGTAAAAGACGTAAAATCGTTGAACGATTACCTCCATAGTCATTTCTCCGAAGCCTCTGTTGATTCTCAATGCAGCCCGTATGTCGAGAGTGCGCGTTATCCGCGACGCGACGAAAGAACATCCTGGCGTTCATTTCGGCCACGTTGCATAGAAGTTGCAGACGTGTCGTGTCTTTCACGTGTATGTACACGCGTACCATCCGCGTGTTTGCTACCAGTTCGCTCCTTTCGCGTCCGAAGAAACGCGAGGAAACGCTCGATTCGGCGATCGCTGATCGCGGATTCGCTCGCGAAACCAGTTTCTCTGCCTCTGACGCTCAATCTTCTTAGAGTCTCCTAATATTCAGCCGTGTCTCCCCCATCCAATTATCGATCCGTCAAAAGCATCCTCTGAGAAACGGCGAATAGCTTTACTTCTCTGTCATTCCATTCGATTTCTCTCGTTCCTTCGTCGATCATCGGGAAATCGATGGTCCAACGAATCCATTCGAGTTGTCCTTGTTCCGGCGATAAAATACGGTTTTACGTCTCGTTTGCTCGTGCTGAATCGATTGGAGAATTTACGGTAGCCGATGTTTAAAGTGCGAGTTCCGGATGAATGGAATAAATGAAATAAAAATGAAGTTGCTCAAAGTGGTTCTATAAGTGAGTCTTTCTGTCCTCTCTTTATCTCTTTCTTTCCGCTGCATGATGGACACGCGAGGAAAGAATTGGCAAAAGAAACGGTGTAACGGCTGTGTGTTTTCGCGAAGTAACGCTCGATAATCGAGACTCTGTGAAGCCAAAATGACGATGCCAAATATTGTTTTTTAACATTTACCTTCGGAATTCACGATTATTTCTGTTATCTTCTTGCGACCGACAGTTTTATGAAAATACCCAATTTACTTTTTTTCAAGACTGATGAATATCATTTATATATCGGAGTAGCGAAATACCGAGCTCTACGGTGTCGTTCAGTTCGTCTCCTGGAAAGTTCGATTATCGAGTAGAACTTCGATACAGTATCCGAGAGAAAATCTGTGCGCGATAAGAAAATTTGCAAAAGATAGCGTTATCTGTAAACTGTAAGTAGAGAATCCGTAGTCCTTTGATTCGATTCGAAAGGAATAAGCATTCCGTGTGTGTACCAATCAACACTTTCGTCCTTCGTAACGGCCAATTAGCCGGAATAGTGGTATTATGCATTGAACGGGGGGGGGGGGGGAGCTTAATACGTTTATTCACGCACAACACACGGTTACCGGCGTTGGGTACCGTAATTCTCACTTGGCATTTTGATGAACCACAGAGATATGTATTCCGGGGCATTTTTCCCTATGCAGTTTCTTGCCTCGCCACGCCACCGTGTATTGATCGGAATAGACACATTAATCATTCGCGTCCCTCAAAGAAACCAATCAACGGCGCTTGTTGCGCGTGGTTTCAATTAAACATGGTAAATTACAGCGTGCTTCATTTACAATTAACCGTGCTTCTTAAGGTCGGTTGCCGGCGACTGAGTTACACATACGCAATCAACGTTCATAATCACGGGCGCACAGTTGCCGTATCCCCTTAATGAGCTTTGCGTACTGTTACTCCATCAACTTCTCATCGTAATTGTAAATGGGTCCTTAATTTTCTCGAACCGCTGTTGTACTCTTGCTTGTTACTCTCTGTGTTAACAAGAATTTTTTTTGTTATAAGCACACCGTGTAGCTTGCCGTTTTCCGCGCGTACGTTTCATCGCGGTTAACGTCTGACTACCGACGTCCGTACTCCCTTCGTCGATGTATGCGTTAATTCATTGTCCGTCGTGGTTACCTCGACGTTATTAAGCTAATCAATCCATAGTCAATCTACATTATCGTATCTCGCGTTTCCATCTTCGTGTTTTAATACAAAGATCGTAACCGCTATTATTCTTCCTAACAACGATTCCAAAGACTCTTAATTTCCGAGTCAATTTATTCCAGTATTATCTCATCTTGTTTCAAAATCGTTGAAATTATTGAAAAATAAACGTACGATGGCTACAAATGGAAATAGGAATACCATAGATACGAGAAAAATACAAGTTCGTTTTGGCTGCTGAAAGATATTTTGATACGACGTAGTCGAAGAAGAGAATAACCTGGTAAGTTCAAAGATACGAGCTTAATAACACTTCTTTATCCATTGCGGTAATTCAATTCGATTAGAGCGTACGACGGATGTTGTCGATATCTTTAAATGTTCAACACGTTGACGAAAACACGTATACAGTTTCTAGATTAAAGGAAAAAATAATTTTGGCGTAGAATTGCTCGACAACCTACCGAGTCTTAAATCTACTCGCTTGCGAAAGATAGGAAACGTGACTTATCCTGTTTCTCCCCTGCAGTCTTCGTACATAGTTATATGTCGATGAATCGTTTCGTAGTTTCTATGTTTTTCCATTGATTTCTTCGTTCGTCAAGGAAGAATCGCGACTGCGGATCGTTGGAAGGAACAGGAAAGCACGATCGATAAGAAAACCTGTAGGAAAACCGCAAAGAGGAATCATCCGGTGTGACAAAGAAATATCGAAACTGAACGGCGATCCAGCGAATCGACTGGTCGACGGTGTACAATACTCGACCTAACCGTTTCCTTCCCTTCTCCTAAGCGTATCCAATAAAGGTATTATTTCCTTTTTTATCAGCGACATGTTCCATTAAGCTCGAAACTTTCTTTCTTACCGCATCGATAAGGAGGCAGAGTGCATCGGGGACCTCGGATACCGAGCACGTAAGTACCCAGGTACTCATCGGCACGTACGTGAGCGTATGTTGGCACGTACGTGCCGTTAAGAAACTTCCTTTCCCGGATTGCTGGCCTGCTGTCACGTGCAAACCATCCGGCCAACATTGTTACATTCTTTCGTCGAGTCTTTCGCCGAATCCGCGGCTCCTCGAACTCTTCGTCGAAGAATATTCCCGTCCGCGGAGAGAAATCGGTACGTGTTCGTGATTTTATCGGGTCAGCCGGAAGAAAAAAGAAGTTCGGAGTAGAAGAATTCTCGGCTGTGGCACGAGCAGATACGCCGGTTAGATGGCGCGCCGCGAAATCCACCGATCCTTTGCGATTCTGATCCTTCTTCTCTCCTTGCCGCCTCTTCTTTCTTTTAAACGCCGCGGAATATTCCAAATTATCTTGTTATCGATCGCAGAAAACATTATCCGCGTAATATTCGCATGCCCGATAAGCACGCTATCGAATACACTTGCCAGAACGCGACTCGCCGTTTAATCATAATTATTATAGGCGTGTACCGTACGAAGCCGTGTATGTTTGGACAGGGGAAATTTTATTGTTGCATAGATGTTATCTCGTTCGTTGCAACGCGGAGGTAACGAATTAACCGATTGGTTGCGTTCGAGGAATTGCATTCATTCCAGTGTTTTTCTTCTTGATGAATTAATCTCTACTCGAATTAACAGTTTTATAGCGTATGATGGATATATCGCGAGAAGCCCTGAGATTGCTATTAGCAATGGCGATATTTCATTCGAAAGTAGTTGGAGATATTTCTCTGAACGAAGCTAATTGAATTTTTCCAAGTTTGCGGCCACGAGGCCAAGGAGATATCGCTTTCGAAAACGGATTCTAATTACCTACGTATCTCGTCGAATCGATGCACTCGGTTAGACGAACGAAACATCGGTTCGACGCAACATTTACACGCGTTTGCTTACGCAAGCTCATCGAGAGTGAAAGGGTGTTTTAAAAACTTCATTTGGTTACAGTTTAACGAATATCCGCTAAGTATCCAATTTTTGTTGACCGCGGAATTTCGCGTCATAAAAATTCCACGAGCTCGTTATATCTTGGCGAATCGACCATTACGCGTAAAAAATTACCGTAATAAATGTAATCGTAAATCAGTAATTTCGTCCAGAGAAAAAAGCACTGACCTGCCGAAGTCATTAATCTACGGGCGCTGATTAAACAAATTGCTGCGAGGCGCGAGGCGTCGATGACCGGCTACCTTCTAGTCGCAAGGTGTTCGAGCATGATTTGCGCGGGCTGATCGATCGGTTAGTGCTCGATTAAAAAAGAGAGCTGCGTCATCGAGATAAGTGGGGCTACCTTATAATGAGAGGGCGCACTTTAGACGTCGATAGGTGTCGTGGTACCGTTCCTCTCGAGAGCCTATCGGGCCATTTTCAGATATGGAGATACGTCGCAATAAGCCAACGCAACGTGTAATTTAATGATAGCCCGTTCTAATTAATCGTACTTGTCCTTCTGTTCGGTTGGTTGATTTAATATCGCGTTACAGCATCCGAAAGTAAACGGTGCATTGGAAGTTATTCTTCAATCATTTGCTTCTCGTTCCTGAGATGTTTTAAAATTCATAGTTCTCCACGATTTGTAGGTAAGATTTGCAGATCGTTGGGGAATGTTTTTGCTGGAGAATAAAAGCAAGGGACGAATTTGTTCAGAATCGTGTTAATTTTCTAACTTAGTCAATTTTATTTTGTCACTGATCCTCCAGGTTATTTTAAAATTGATGCTTTCAGGTGGAAGTTTTGATGACGATCGTTAGCGCTTAGCGAGATTGTCCAGGTTCGATGTAATCTGTAGACGATAGCTTCCCGAGTTCCGAAACAGTTCTGTGTTTTAAAATAATTCAATCACGTAATTCAATTCAGTTCGAGACGAACGAACGACCTGAAGTTGCGTTCCAATAAAACTTACGTTCTTCTTTCCTTTTGCGAATTTGTGGAAGTTTAATATAGTTTGTTTCAAGGGAAATTTCCAGACCAGAGGAAATTTCGGTGTCTATATTAAGTCTAGACAGAGACAATTCGTCGAAAGTTTGAACGTTTCAATCACGAGGGAAATTTTCCTCATCCCCGAAACTTGGAATTCCACTGTTCGATAATATATTCACCTTTTCTCTTGTTTTAAATGCAAATCGGTGTCGTGGTGGCACACGTCCGCTTTCATCGAAACGGAGAAACGTTATCGTTTTCACAATTTCTCGCATTCGCGAGGACTTCCTACATTCCGTCGGCAGAGTTTCTCTAGTTGCGGACCACACAACGGCCGGGATAATAATTCCTGTATTGGATAATAGGTCGATTTAGCAAAAAGACCTGCCATCCGAGCAACGCCGCCACAATAGCGTAATAGGTAAAGCGATACAAAATGATAACGCGGAGCAGGCTGCAATAATTTTGCCTTCCTCTTATAGTAGCGTAACTGCGTGCCGTTTATTACTATCGTCTCGCTTATCTTAACAAACCAAACAGTGAGAGAGGGAGAGAGAGAGAGAGAGAGAGAGAGAGAGAGAGAGAGAGAGAGAGAGAGAGAGAGAAAGAGAAAGATAGAAAAGAAGCCTAGTAGACTTATCGTTTCTAAAACGCTGGCTACTACAATAGCAAAGATCCTATCAGTCTTTCAACCGAGACGAACTTTTTCCTCGATGGTGGAAGCAATTATGCCGAATCGATCCTTCTCGGTCGGAAAATCTTTTATCCGTGCGAATTTATGCGCGATTACGATTAACGTTGTATTTCCAGATAGCCAACATCGAATAGGATACTCGTATTTGCGTCAATCGAATTTTTGTTCACTGTACCAGGCGATAATGTATTTAGGGGCTGTTTGTATTTTAATCAATCGGTATTTTCATCGCATGTTGATCGACCACGTGTATATTTCGCGTCATACGCGCGATACAAATCTCGGTTCTAGTGGAATTCCGATATTTTCTAGGCGTTTATGGCGGTAAATTGCTATCTATGAATATTCCGTCGAATATTTTGAGAATCGACGATTGAACGAAAGTGTCCGCCTAGCGATTAAGTGTCTCGCGGCGCTCGACTATGGATAATTCGTGTCTTGTCAGTATAACGTCCAGTGAGAAAAGTTGCGAGCTATGTAGGAGGAAAGTCAGTGAATTTATTGTAAGTTGTGGGGTATAATTTTTGAATGTAAATTTAAAAATGTAATTTTCGTGGCGAGAGAAAGACGATGTGACTTGATTTTCTGTCGTAAGATATAAAACAGCGTTCGATGAGTTGGTGATAACGTATTTGGTGATTATTTATTCGAATCTGTAGCGATATTTAAACGATAATGCAATTATTTCGAAATTCTGTTGTTCAATCGTGTTTAATGCGTAAACGATGGTCATAGCGTGCGTGTTCTTTAGGCCTAAATTTCACGGCCGTCGGTAATCATTCGGAAGCCTACTATATGCGTTTAAAACGTTATTTTTAACGATAATGTTAAGAAAAATTCCGTATAATAATTTTACAATCTTTTTCATTGCCTAACATTTTTCTACGAACTTTAAGATTCCTTCATCGATTCGTTAATCTTTAAATATTACTACGTTAATATAACTTTACATATTTCTATACAACATAGTTACAATATATTTATATATTTTTTATACTATAGTTGTTCAATTTACGTAGGTATAATACAGAAAATATGTTACAAAAATAATTTTTGCGAGGGCATCGTAAAAAAGCGAACGAGCACAGAGTGCCTCCTAAAAATGTTAGATCGGTCAATCGGAAGTGAAGTAACAAGACTTTATGCCAAGTTGTTGCGTTTTCAAACGACGGGGCAACGATTCGACAATATTTCGTGTTTTATGAAACGCATGAACGATAAATAAAGATTATGTACATGTCGTTTATGACCATACCGACGAGATTCTTCCCGCGCAAGATGGTGTTCATAATGCATTTACGACGAAACTAAGGCGTACGTTATTGGAGACAAAAATAACCAATTTCTTTGGTAGATAAACTTTATTTATTTATCGGTGAATAAACCAAACGGGAATAAATCAGCGAGTATTATTCGTAATTTACCAACACTTGCGCCTTTCAGGCTATTTCTACGAATTTCTAACTAATAAAATTGATTGCTTTATGCTTTGATGTCGATATTCGAATATGACAATCACGCTATCGAATAAGCTCGTATAAAGATGATATTAATTAACAGCGGTTTTCACGTGATTTGAAAGTTTTTACGTCTCTATTAATACCTTCACGATAGCGTCGTAGTTAAATGGTTCTGTCGTCTAAGTTAAGCTTCATGGATTCTCCAAGAATTTGGCATAGTGAATGCCAAGTGGTAGGATATTTTATATCTCGCCGGTAATGTCGAGTATTATTTCCATTATAGTTTGTGAAAGGAATATACAGAGGTTGTAAAATCAACAGGGGTTCAGGAATTCATTCAAAAATTTATATCACGATTATTATTTCGCGAAACAAAAGATTTGATAGACTTACGAAGAGTTGAGATGTTACTTAAAGCTGCATGACGCGTCACGATGTGCAATTTCGTGTCATTATCGCGATACCTATCTTTTATTCGATAATATTGTCCCTGGTCTATGTTCTTCTCTTTTATTTCCGCCATATCGTTCTTTATTTTCATCCTTATGCGTTATATAGTTAAGCATTCGTGAATCATTTTGGATTATTTCGTTTCACGCTTTGTTTCATCGTATATTTACTTTACAATACAGGTTAGAGATAATACCAATTAAACCCTGGCTCGGCTTTAGAGTAGCAGTCTTATAAATGTTGCGTTTGGTAGAATAAAAATTGCAGCAATAACGAATGTACATATTTAAACAATTTTATGTTATATATAATTTGAAAATGAAATTTGATATACACCTTCGACGAAAATCCTAATTCGGCAACAAGCAACTGCTTTTTAATAAAATTCTATTATTTAAATCACCAACTCTATGCTATATTTACTTTTAAATAAAATTGCGAATACGTCAACAACGTTTACTTCTACGTACGCATTGAAAATAAAGTAACATTGCTGCGTATCTCGACGATTATATCGATGAATTTTTCCTACGTTTCTAAGAAACGATAGCTATTATCCTAAAATCGTAAAACTCAGACGTGTACGATTAACTTTCTACTGCAAGATGCACAAAGATCAAATTTTCGATGCCACGAATGTACAGGTTCCCGATTTCTATTACTCGATTCTACGACTCTTGTACGTACGTTAATTAATAACATCGCCATATTACGTCCACCAATTGTACGACTCTGGAAGAAGCAACACTGCGTCACTGCGAGCACCAGGATAAACCGATTCAGTTGTTAGTAGCTATCTGGAAGAGAGAACGGAGCTGACAAATTGCCAGATCAAATTCAAGACACAACACCATGTTGTCGCAATTGATTCGGTCTCGCGAGCAGAGCGATCGATGCGTGCACGCGACTCATTGAAGAAGCCCGGTCGGGATCGTTCAGGTGGCTTGTACACACCGTGGCTTATGTTTGTTCAGGTACGTTCCTACCGACTCACCATTGGTATCATTACTCGAAGCGGTAGGTGGGCCAACGGAAAGCACGGCCGTGGCTACTTCCATTTGGCGTATAACTCAACGAGAGAGCCAATCCATCACGATGAATGCAATCAGCAGCTGTTCCATCTCTCGGTCTCGGTGTAGTCGTACCTATAGCGGCAGTCTGGTGGTTTTTAGTAGGTACGTAGCCGGCGTCGTTATCGATATCATTACAAGAGCCGTAGGTGGTCGATGCGACCATCTAGATCTAGGAATCAAACGACGGGAACTCTCTTCGCCTCCTTTTCTTGCGATCGGTCTTACAGCCTCGCGCAATCCATCATCTCATGCAGATGCATGCAATCATCGGTTGGCCTGGCGTACGCGCGGGTCCTTCTCTCTTATTTCCTTGCCTCTTGTTGCCGTCTCTCTGGTATCGAATGGTACCCATTTCGTGCATCCCGCTTCGACCATTTTCAAATCGTCTCATTTCCGTTTCATAACGACATCAAGAGCCTCGGTTTTCTCGTTGTTGCCGACGTATACACGAGAGCAGCAGGTTCTTCTGTTGCGCGCTGTCTTGTTATACCCGGAAGGTTTCACGATTACGAAACGAACGGAACACGCGATTCCATCGTAGAATTATCGAGCGTACTCGCATATTTTTACGACCTTCGCGGTGTGTCTGTATAATTTCGAGTTACACAGGCCTGGCCAGGTACGACCAAACGAGTACTATGTTCTACGTTCGTTTCGTTGAATCCTGCGTGTGTACCTCTGGCGTTTAAACGAACGTGTCCCGTTTAATGGTTCCTCGGTTTATCCTCGGTTTATCCTCGGTTTTCTCGGCTCTTCGATAATTCCACGGTTGGCACATCACCGCGCCGGTTGCTAAAGGTTCCCGGTGCACGCCGATCGTGAGAGATGCCGGGTATCCACGGCTAGATAAAGCAATAAAGCGGTAGCGGCCGAGAGCAAATTTCAGGCGAGAGCCGTGTTTATCTCGCGTTAGCTCGCTCCACGTGAATTTCCTCTTCCTTACTACACACAAGGAGGTTGTTGTCACGCGAAATCGTTCGCCGTAGCTGGATCGTAGCCGAGGTAGCGAGCTGCCTCGGAAGAGGATTGCCTTGAGAGTTTTGCATGCGGGGGTACAGGAACCGGGAACCAGGAACCAGGAACCGACCAGGCAACGGAGACCGGCTTGACTGGTCTCCTGGCTCCCTTCCATGTAGGTGTACCGTGTGCAGGTACACGTAATACATCAACCGGTCGAAATACATGTGCTCGGGCTTCGCTTACGTAATCCGTTGGGAGTGGCGTGTACCACCTATTCGATCTCGGCTTGTGGACGATATTATTTCACAGAAAAGATTCCTGCTGTTGCATACTTTTTCATTACCGTAACAAACTTGTACGTTGCCGTTCGGTTCGTTAAAACCGGTCCGTGGTACACGTGGCCTCTCGACGACTGCACCGGGACGAATATTACGTTATATTGGGTTGCTCGGTTTCAAGCGGAATTTTAAGCGAATTTAAGTAAATCGTTTTACTAAATAACGTGCAAAGTGTACGATCGATAATTACCAATGCTATAGTTTCTCATCGCGCTGTATCTTTGTGATTTCGTTGTTATTGCGCGTGTCATATATTCATAAATCGATATCAATATCGTATTACATAGCATTGTAACAATTGAGAATTTCGATATTACATATTACATTGTGATAATAATAATAGACTGCATTTTAGCGTTTAACATTGCAATTTAGCTATAGTATTTCTTTTCCGTCGGATCTATGATTTCACGGTACCGGATAAATCGCCATTATTTGTCATTGATGAAGCAGCTTCACGATCCTTTGTCGAAAAACTTTCCACTTATTTTCGATAGTGAGTTATTTCAAAGTAATTATCGTAAACTTTTAGCGTCTTGCTACTAAAGTTTTATAAAGTTCGAGATAAACGATCGTCGGGAACGATGTAACGAATACGGTTAAATATTATTATACACGAAATCGAACGCTATTTCCTTGAAAAATGACGTTTTGTTTGGCGAATAATCTTGGATTTTCTCTTTGGTTCCGTTGAGTTTGACGGTTAACTAGGAATAGTACTTAATTCAGTGTTTCGTTATTTACTCTTACAATTTAGTCAGACAGGGGATAAAATTGTACATCGATCGTGAAATTACGCTAGAAACTTTTGCAACAATCTAATATACACGTGCAATCGTGCGTGCAAATATTTATAAAAATGTAGCTGGTCGCACCTGACACAAATCATTCGCGATTTAATATATCGGTACGCATCGTAGTTACAGTTGGCGCGTTTTATGGGAGTTTTAAGAGGGCATTGTGGAAGTCAATTTAAACAGCATGTCTGTACACCTTTGCATGCGCGAATGTTCGCCTCATTTCCGTCTTCTAGTGCTTCGTGCTTCGATGCAGTTGCGTTTAATACGTACAGGTAATTGTAGATATCGAATAAGTCATTGATAGTAACGGAATAGTTACTTTGCTTTCGTAGTTGTTTAAGCGTTTACGATTCGATGAATTTATCGGAAAGGAGTTGTGTTCACACGTGGATACTATCTAATATGCCCGTAATATATTTCCAGAGTAGCCTCGCAGGAATAAGAAACGTAATGACCTTCGTTAATTTGTTAAGTCGGAAAGATCGTTATCGACTCGTATGTTCTTCTTATACGTACAAGCCACAGTGATATCGTTGCAACGACAATCAGCATGTAGCTTTCCATTTTAAAATTGAAATAACGACACACCATTGCCGCTTTATTATCGAATATTTAACGAATACCGTCTTTATATCGTTGTTGCTATACGAATAACATTTTTAGAATAAGACATAGATCGTCAGACAAGAAAGATCCAACATCTCTTAGTTTCATTTTATATATCTGTCAAAAGATTTTTATATCGCGCCACACCGAAAGTTTATTGGTACGAGATTGAACAGTCGAAGACTTGGAGTTTGTTGAGGAATTTACATTTAGAACCTGTATCCCTTATTACCACTGTTACAGGTAATTTAAGCCGCAATATCGCATTATTACTTTTAATAAGATTGTTTAATGTTCATAAGATAATGCTTACAAGGCGCTATTATGAGCGTAATTGTGCATAAGCCTTGCTACGCATTACCGCGTTATTTCGCGGAATTACATTCATATATCATACCGAGAGAACTTATAGAGACCAGTTAACGGTACGATTCTATGCGCTGCTTGATAAATGAAGAACAGAACATCTAATTATCTTAAAAGCTGACTGCTTTCACGAAGCAAGTCAGGTGTGAAGATTATTTTTTTCCAGCCGTTCGAAACCATTAATTCATATTTTTTCTCTTCCTTTTTTCTTAAATACATTCTAGAATTATCTATACATACAGGTGTTTCGTTATTGAATCAATTATATAGTTTATTATTGATTATAACGAAGAACTATGTCGAAACTTTACATTCGTTTCGATCAGAGATTAGAGTTTGATCGATTAACTGCACAAATGCTTTTGTAACGTAGAGCAACATCTCCGGGAAATTTGAATCCGACTTTGATCTCATTTTTCTCACATCTGTAACATTCAAAGAGTACAGATACAATATATAAATCTCGCGTATTGTCGAATTTAGTTTCACAAATTATCGGATCAACACGAACAAATATCGCGCGAAGAAAAAATTATTTTAGTGCTCTGTTCACCGTATAAAATAATTCCGTTCGTTTCGATTGTTTTATCTTCGATGTAAGAAGATTCCGCAGATACGTATGTTATTTCTTTTAAAATATCTAAAGTAATTAACTCTGTGACTACGATGTAACAATATGCATCCTTGGCCGACCGTAATCGGCTTCTTTTCGAACAAAAAGACCTTTTCGCGTGTCAAAAGGTAACTGCGACGTCGTACGTACGCGAATTTATCGCCTTGCCGCACACACCGCACTTGTAGGTGCCATAAAGTAGGTCATATATCTTTGCTACCGCATAGTATGCTGATCCCGAAGTCCTTTTTGCCAGGGCTCTTTTATGATTTATCGTCCTTTGGAAGTACCGACACGCTAATTAACCTGCGTCTTACCTGTGTTTTTGTACCGATAGAAGTCACGTGAGCATAAATGCCGGAGTTTTCAGATAAAAAGTATCAAGCTCGCGACAGGTACTAATAACTTCGGCAGGTAGAGCAGGTTTACTCGTTCTTGCTTATTTTCCCCGCTTTTATCGCCCCCTTTTGTGGATTTTCACCGATGGTCGTTCTTCGCCTCGTAATAACTGGCAATTTAATTTTATTATTAAGAAACAGAGTGCACTGTATACATCGTTAAAAATTAACTGCTTACAAAAACGTACGTTTGATATTTGGTAGGAAAAGTTAGCTAATAAATAAATAGATTTTCCATTAACAACGAAAGAAACGGTATTAAAATAATTTTGGTATTCTATCTTCTACGTTTCTCGAGAACAATGCTACTAATTGTTGATTTCGTGTCTAATACGCGAAGATTTTCGTTCGATAAACCGGCAGTCGACGCTTGGCTTATCGCTTGGCTCATGAATAAAACATCGATATTCATATTGGAAGAAATGAAATACAGATGGACAGGTGTGCTGGAGCTGACCGTGCCTCTCGCTTATCTTAATTGACAATTAAGTTTTGAGTCGCGTGCATCGGCTAATGACACGCCTACTCAAGACTCGTCATCGTTGTCGTCCTTTTCCTCCTCGTTGTCAACTAAAAGTAAAGTTTCGATGTTGTATCGTTTCTATATTCTGGATGGATCAATTAGTCTGGTATGCGATTAATCGAGACGCTATGTACATCGTTGGCCATAAATAGACAGGTATTAGAGTAGTTAATTGCTATTTTTATTGGAATCTTCTAAATTCTATTTTCTTTAATATCGTTATAACGATTGAACGAAATAACGATTTTTAATCAAGAAAAACCAAAGAAATGAAACTAGCAAAGAACATTTTGTTTATACTAAATATATAAAGCGTCTTCTAAAATAGAGATTATTTATTAATACTGACAAATTGCATGTTGAAACTTGTAAAATTTGACGGATAATATCAAGTTCGATCGTACGAGAGTCTGCAACGAATATCCAGGAACTTTTTATCTCTATTCGCTGTTTCATTGTTGTAATTAGCGTCGTAAGTGGTTCACGTGTGCTTGGTTATTTTTGTCGTTGTAAAAGCCAGGAGCAAAGAGACGCATAACGATGTCGCACGACACGCCGCGCTGCACGCGTTCGTATTTACAAGTTAGAAATGAGCAATTGTGAAATGGAAGTTTTTATGCGCGTCTGCATATGCATGAGAGACTATTTGCATGCTAATGAGTTACTTTTTAATTACATCTGCGGCTGGATCCGAGAACGGTTTACGTTCTCTGGAGCATAGTTACCGTTCCTTTTTTTCTTTCTATTTTCAACAATACATTGCTAATTTATGTTAATGCGGCGTGGAAAATTAAAATGTGAAGAGTATGGTAGGAATGGTACAAGTTTTCAAGAACTTTGTACAAATATGCTGCACGGTTTTTAGTTGTGCATGTTCATGCGTTTATTCGAAGTATAATCGTTCGAAAATAAAGAGGGACGAGTAGAAATTGGAAAATATACGGTTACGACGTGTAGAGGTACACGTGGCCGCGTATAGATACGTATGCCACACCGTTATTCAAATTTTCGTTTTTTCACTGTCTATGAAAATACGAATTCGCGTAAACATCCGCGATCTAGCAATCGGTAAACGTCTTTTACGGCTCTGACGAACAAACTAATATAGCGACCTTTCGCGCGAGTAGATCTATTACCTGTGCAATAATAGCAGCGTATATTTGTCACGATATTTTCTTCCGCTCGACGTACTCTTATAGCAGATATTACCGGAAAATTCTTCGACCAACATTTTCGAAAGGGAGCTCGTAAAATTTCTGCTATGTTTCGAAGTATCTCGATACAGGACCGTTTCCGTAGCATGTCGTCGAGGACGTGTACGAACGACTCGTTTCGACAAGATGTCAGATGCTAATTAAATTCGTGTCAAATATTTCATCACCGGAAGGAATGTGTTTTGTTCGGATATTTGCAAGTAGATGTATAACGGTGATATTTCTCGCATACAAATTGCTCCGATCAGCCGGAAGATCGTAAAAGGCACCGGCAGCTACGGAAATTTGAATTTTAACCGGGCTACGCGATCTACCGACGAATCGAGTGTCCGTAGATCGTGACATTCACGAGCTGTCTACGGTTTCCATTATTCAGGCCAGTATTATTATTACGTAGACGGCTCGTTATGCTGCTCAAAACGTGCGTCACCAAAGAAACTTCTGCTTTTTTCTCCCTGGACGGGCGTTCCTTTCTTTGTGCTCTTCGTCCTTCTTTCTCCGTTCCCTCTTTACCTACCGCGATTCAAAGGTGTCGTGCTTAAAAGGAAGCGAAGAGTTGTCTTGAGGATCTCCTTACAATTCCTTCTACTCTTCTTTTTCTCTTTGACTCTCTCTTTCTCTCTCTCCCCCTCTCTCTCCCTCTTTGCCAGATTCCTCGGGCGTGTACCGAGAAATTCAATTCAAGAAAGAATGTTCATTAAATTTTATACGCGCGCCAAGGCGGCATAAAAGTCGCGTGCCGATGTCAAACATCTTCCACCGGCGTTCTCGACTTGGTCGTTCAACGGTCGGGCATTTGCATATTTCGCCCGTTCCGGGTTCTCCAAAAGGACGATATTCCTTTCTCCGTGAAAATCTTTCGCCATCCTACCTTTTATATTATAGAAAGAACCTCCGAAGACAGCGAATTTCAACGACGTGCATCTTAATTGGAAAAAAAGCTCGAAACATCTCAGTTCGGCCGAGCTTCCGAGAAAGGAATAAAAATTCCAACGAGAAGTCCTGCAAGAGAGAAAGAGCGAGAGAGAGAGAGAGAGAGAGAGGGATTCGTGCGCGGCAACGAGCTCAGTCAAGTGTACCCGCACGTCGATACTGTACCCTCCGCATAATCCACCCTTGCTCCTCTACACCCTCGATGCGGCGGCCTTAAAGGAGGTGCTTTTCAAGGTTATCCAGCTGCCTTCTTCCCCATCCCAGTCGAAGAAGCAGCCGAGTGTCCTCCTCTCTGGCAGAGGGTTTCCAGGCAGTAGTTGCCATGCCAACCAGACCAGCTTTTCCCACTCACCGTGCTCCCCCACATTCTCCGTCCTTCTTCCGCCCTTTCGTTCTCTCATCGTCTTCTCTTTCGTGTTTCACCCCTGCGTTCCTTCCTAATGGAGGGATCGAGGGTGGCAAGTGCGCCAGTCGGAAGATCTTCAAAAGGAAGAAAACGCGATTTCACGAGCGCCATTCGTTCGGCTCCGAAACGCTAGGTGGTGGAGAAAGACGAGGCTGCGAGAAAGAGACAAAGAGAGAGTCTGTGGGAGCTTCGTCTGCCGCTAGAGGGATGAGGGGTGGCAGGCAGGGATGGGTCGTCGTCGTCGCCGGTGGCTACAGGGGTCGAAGGTAGGGTGGAAGAATACTCGCTTAGAATCGAAACGAGGTAGGACGGGCGTTGCCATGCCGACGAATTATCATTTTCGCCTCCATGCACCCCAAAAAGGGAGTCGCACCCTCTCCAGCGCGTACCTGACTCCGCCCCTCGTGTCCTGGTATGGATTTTTCTCGGTCGCCCGTCCACTTGAGAGCGGCGCGACGCCCGAATTTTTTTCCCCCCGTACACGAGAGGATCTCTACCTCTTCCCCTTCGTTGTTTTCAAGGCTCCTTCCCCCCTCCTCTCTCCTCCCCTTCTCTCTCTCTCTCTCTGCTCACCCCATGAACCCCCATTCTCTGTTCCTTCGTCGAGTGCGCCTAGCGACGACCTTTTGTCGCCGGTTTTTCGCCTCTCTTTTGTCGTTACGGATGGTTGGCACGGCGACGTCACTGTCGACGCCGTGCCAACTCGTCGTCGACGGCGTCGGCGTCGGCGACGCGACGCCTGAAACCCCGTGTCCGCGGCCGGGATTTCAAGGGTTCCAGCTGCTCGGCTGATCTTTCGACGGCGCCAAGATCGTAATTCAAGATGAATCTTAAGCAGCCGCGACGAAATACCGAGCCCCGTCGAGGAAAACTTGTCGTTCTGTTATCGATGGGGACGGCGCGAGAGACTCGGCGATCTCAGCGATCGCTGAATGTATTTAGAGACGCTTCTTTCTTCTTGCTTTTGTTTCTCGTTTCTTGTCGAGCTGTTGGAAAGATGAATCGGGCGTGGTAAATAATATGCTAATGGAAGATGTAGTGGATTTCATCGAACGAGAGTTTTCGAATATATTTGAATAATCGGTATCTATCATTTAATCTTATCGTGATCAACGGAGCACACGTACAAGGTAGCTTTCAGAAGGATCGCTAGATCGTTATAACTTTTTTAATACCAGCGAGATCCATCGGAATGTATCATCCCACGATAAATGCAACTACGTATTTCGTTTTAAAAATTATTTCTTAATTCTTTGGTCGAAATTTTCGTGAATTATAATCCGCGTTATTGTATTATCGTGGCTGCTGTTGAAAAAGGTATGTCCCGAAAAGATTAAGGACAATTAATTTGTCACTCGAATCGCTGCACGTTCAAAGCGTATCTATCGTATTCGTTCATTTACAAGGACCGGAATGAATTCATTTTTAATTTCGAGCCACGAAGGTCTTCTTGATTACGAAACCACTCGATGGAAAGGTCAATTTTCTCTAGAAATCTCTGTGAGATATTTCATTACCTATCCACTCCGTTCGACAACGACGAAAGGTACTTACACGGTTCTCCAATTACCGCGCGAAATCACTCATCGAACGAGATGCTGGCATATTTATAAAAAAAATGCGACAGATGGATTATTATCAGGGACATACAAATTTTTGTCTCGTTTGTTCTGCCCGCACGAAAATGCAATGAGAATCGAAGTCGAGACTTTCCGGCTCAGTCCACAGAGATAATTAAGAGCGTTAGAGTCTCGAAACGCGCCAGTTGGAAGAATGGTTTTACAGAAGAATGATTAAGTTTCTCTCTTTCTACCTCCTCTTTCTTTTTTTTTTTTTTTTTTTAATTTCTGCAGGGAAATCCCGGTGGTACCGGCGAATTTCTATTCCGCGTCAGTAAAACCGGCTTCGATTACGGCTAATTAATGAATGTTCTAACGAGTGCTCGTGTCTGGAACGGGTGGCTTGGCGAAAGGGGCAGCCGAGTGTTCTCGAGTTAATTTCTATGGGGATTTGAACGGATCGATATGAGCTTTCCTGTGCTTGTACGTGCGCAGACCGATTCAGACGAGCGGTGGACCCGTCTGCCCCCGTAACCATGCAACGAGTGTCCGTGAAACGTTCCCCAAAAACGAGGGATTTGTAAAAGCAAAACGTGCAAAAAGAACGAGAAGAAAGCACGGTATTAAAAAAAAAAATAAAAAAATAAAAAAAAATGGAAAAGAGGCTAGCAGGAGTTGCGTTAACACGACGCAAAGGATAATTATACACTTTATCGCGAGTTATCGTAGCGAGAATCTGGCCGGAATGCCGGCTACTCGTAATTGAAACTACCGACGCCCACGTAGTGTAGATGATTTACAGCGAAAGCGCGTTTTGAAAATTCGCGGATTACGTTTCAGTTCTACCTCGCATACAACAAAGTTTCTCGAGCGGTTTCCTCTCCTCGTTCGCCAACTAACTTACGATCTACCGGCGTATAAATTTAATTAATTCGTTCCGCTTCAGTCGTTCATCGTACCCGGTTGCGCCGTGAACCCTTTCGGTTTCGCGCGCGTTTCGAAGGCATAGATCCGTTTATACGGCCGAGGTCGAACAACATAAATCGCACGAAACAGTGGAGCGCGATACGAATTCGTTGGTTCGCCGCGTGCACGAGCTCCATGGAACCGGACGCGCGTGGCTATATGTATACGTGGATATTACGTAGGCGAAGTCGAGTTACCATGCTAAATACACGCATTCCGGTCTCCTTCTCTCGTTCGTCCCTCGGACGTTCGTTCAGACCGTTCGCCGAAAGATCGACGCGTCCCACCGGTGTTACGAGATCACCAGCCGTCATCCCGATCACCAAGGATCCTCTAGAGTCCCGCGTGCACCTAAAACACACTCGCGATACGCTCGCACACTTGCTAACCTTACGAAGTACGCATAGACGTATATACGTATAGATGGCCAACACGGTGGAACACGAGTGGCGCTCGTAGGGTCGAGGGTTCTTCCACGGTATACGCCATGCCCCATGGGGTTTCTGGCCACTGTGGATATTCTCGCCTCCGCCCTCGGTAAAAGCAGCCCCTAGGATCCTTGACACGGGCTTGTAGGAAACGACGCTGGTATAGCGGGGGAGTGGATGACACGGGTCAGGATGGATAGCGGGGAGAGGTGGTGGTGACAGCGTCGGAAGAAGGGTAGGACGAGGAGATGACGGCCATGTTGCGAAGGGTGTGCCCGGGGGGTGTAGCCAGTAGGCCAGTCACCATGACAACCTCGTTCTACCCCGACCGACCGGAAGCGAAGAGGTACGAGGCGGTGCTGTTCAGCCGCCAACCGGAAGTCGTTCTAACCGGAAACCGTGCGCGGTGGCAGCGGGAGCCGAAAGAAGAAACGACCAGGCTGTGGGACGAGAGGAGAAGAGAGGAGTGAAGAGGCGAGGAGAGGGAGAGAAAAGGGAGGTAGCATGGTCGACTGGCAAAAAATGAGGAAGAAAGATGCGATCCCCTGTTGATATACCTACGGTCGTACGCACCCTACCGTGACGCCGGATGATCGATGACGATGTCGGCCACGCATGCACACCGACGAGGACGCGACTGTTTCCATGTGGTTATATTTGAAACTCTCCGCGTACCGACGAACCCCGACTTTTCCATGTGCGTTATACTCGCAGCAGCGCACCGAGTCGCGATGCTGTCTCCTTTGTTGCCGGGTGTATACCGCGCATACACCGTGCGTGCACGCGGTGGATCGCGTTTTCCTTCCTACAGGCCGCGCTCATTCGGCAGGTTTAATCATAGGTTTTGTATAAGTGCATTAGCGTGTAACTGCTCGACGCAAATGTGCGTCTTTTATAGGGACCAGGCATGGGTGTGCTCGAACGCGCCTGGCCGCCGGCATCGGGATTCGTACCGTTTTTCTTCTCGCGATTGATACCGTTCTTCTGTTCCCGGCAACGGTTTACCGTACCTTCGTACATGGAACTCGCGGTTCGTTGAATGTTCGCTACTTTCCATTCAAATTTATGCGTTGTCACGCTGCCTGGTGCTATAATTCGATTACTCTACCTGTAATGTAATCGTTTCGTATATTACGCCACGGTATATTCCGAAAGCTGCGTACAGAATGTTTCTAAGTCGATTGCCGAGATACGATTTTATTCGAACGACATATTTCTCAGTATAATCTATCTTTGCTGGATTATTATAGTTGCGCGGTCTTCGTTAACGTATCCTAGATTGAATCGGTTTGGTCGAAAATATGCTAAATGGTTAATTGCTCTTTTAAAGTATAAGTACTACGAGCTAGTTAATACCCTTTTGATGTAAATCGTAGCTGTATTTGCCAGTTATCCGCCCTTTTCTCAGCGAACAAAGACTACGCGCTGTAAATTCTTGCACCGTGGTTTACCCGTATCTAATTTCTATAGTCACGTTACCTCGCATTTTATTCGTCGTATTGTTTCCCTTATTATCGGTTACATGTGAACCGCGCGTTAGATTCGAAGATCGTTGCGAGCTTAGAATGCGAATTGTCGTGCAACGGTTCCGTGAAATAATTCATGACTCTCGTGCATGTTATGGTGTGTTTGCACTGCTGCGTTCAGATTTTCAGAAGAAAGTACAACAATCTTGCGCGGAAGATTTTAAGTTGACCTTACTCGTAAAGAGAGCGACGAATTCCACCAACTTTTTCCATATTAATCTAACATCGATGCGTACAAAATAATATTTAATCGACCCGAAAATAGTACAATGGTACGTAAAGTCATCACGGAAGATTACAATGGAATTTTATCTCCAAAAGTTGTAAATGCACGGCTTAACGATAATATCAAGATCGATAATTCATTTCTCTCCAAACTTGCATTTCGCTCGAGTATTCTAAACAAATTTTTCACGAAAAACCTCGCGCCATATAAATATGCATATGTATTGGGTTGTCCGAAAAGTATCTTTCTTTCGCAAACGTGTCTTTTACAACAGTGCACCTTCGTACAAACGTGAAACCAAGTCTGCGAAATGTCGCGGTGTCTATCTCAACAGAACAAAATGAATCGTACGTAATTCGACAAAATAATATAAAACAAAAAACGTTGTGCGTCTATTATTTCCTCATAAAACGAAAGAAAGTTTTCGGACAACCTAATACGTACGTACGTATCGTATCAGCAAGCATAGCCAACTCTCGTTATCAAAACCAACAACGAATATTTGAATTCTCCTTTGAAGAAACATTTTGATCGTACAAAGAACACGTAGCGAACATTGTAAAGGAATTTAGACGAAAACCATGGAACAATGTAAACGCACCCTAACGGTATCACTCGCGGAGCGAGAGATGTCAGATTACCGGAATATTCCAGCGGCGCGCACGATCCAAGCGAACTCGAACTTAACGATGACTTACGATCGGCTTAAGTGTCAATGCTGGTCGCGTCTTGGAGCTGTGGAAAAGGTGCCTCTTCCTGTCTCCCACCGATAAGTGTCGGGCCAAAGGAGCGTCGTTCGCTCGATCCTCGTTGTTTCCTCTCGCCGCGGTGAATTTCACGGAATTTCTTCGTCTTCTTACCGCGGCACGCGGTAAATATCCTTTCTCTATGCCGAGACACCAGGGATACGCGCCGTATCTCGAATTCTAACGGTACGTTGCGCCAGCACGCAACACGCTGCACGTGCACCGACCGCCATACGTATATACGCCGCTAAATTATTTTACAGCTCGTAAAGTTCCAACCGCGAATACATCGGACTAGCGCTAACAAGAGAGTCGCATCTATCAAGATAATAACGATTACGATCGGTGAGCGCTCGGTAACGCGGTTGAGCGCTCGCGGATGGAATGGCGGCCCACCGAACCAAAGATCAACGAAGATTAAAGCTTGGTTCGAGGTGTTTCCTCTCTTTGGAATCGGTCATGCGGGATAATTTCGTAGAATTGCTAAGAATCGTCGGGGATTTTCCTGGATACCGCGTGCATAATAACGCAGCGCATGAATTTTACGTATTTTTGTACCGGACGATGGCTGTAGAGCGCACAGACTCGCGAAAGTATTCCAACACTCGTAAACACCTTCTGTGAATATACTTACCGTGCGTGTTACACGAAATATTTTGGAATTTTAAAGCACCGTTATGACTATCACGATCGTGTTGCTAAAGTTTGATACCAATCCGAGAAATAAAATATTTAGTAGAGGTATATATTTCGCGAAACCGTTTAAACTGTTAATTCTCCATTATATTAGGTAATAAACCTCGACACTCAGTGAGATACTTAACGCTTATTACGTGCTTAAGATGGTTATTTATGCTCTGTACTTACTGTCTTTTTCTACTAAATACAACGCTGGCGATAAATATCCTGTAATTTCCATATACATTTCCAGATTACAAATTTTACCGATATAATCGTAACAGTCTCATTACGATGCTAATAGAACCTCAAAATGTCTTATATACGACATATACCGTATGAACGTAAAAGTTTTCTATGCCGAGTGTTCAGATATTCTCGTGAGCCAATGTATTTCGAAAAAGTATCTTCTTCATACTTACTGTGTCAATCGAACATAGGTATCGTTAAGCTGCGAATGTACTGTAATATTCGAGTCAATTAAGAGGGTCAATCGTATTTTTGATATTTTCAGTGTTCGTTAAGACGAAAGATAATACGTTATGTATGTTATGTATCTTCCTGCCTCGTCGTTATTATATTTATATCTATATTCGTGTTAGTTAGTACAGCTTCAGCTTTAGTCTTTTAACTGTAATTTTAATTTAATCGTAGTTAGCGGTATATTTATTGCTAGATGTTTTTCAAACTTCGGTATGTGTATATGGATGCATGCGGGTGTCTGATGAGCCTTGTGTTTTCTGGCGCGTTTTTTTCATTTCTCGTTATACTTTGTAATTCTACGTGGATGTTAACATTAGAAGGACCAAAGAGAATACCGCGTGTAATACTAATCAGAAGACGATACGGGTATTGTATGGAGGAATGCGCTTCTCCAAGGAATATTGTAAATCAAGTTCGTTCTATGGCCTGTTGGGAACTGGAATTACAATAAACATCGTAGTAGGCGTATGTTAATATCGTACTGAAGATAATGCGTTACTATGGTATTTCCGTCGGTATATCAGCGATTATTAGCGATATTATATTTTTTACTTTTAATTGAATGAGAATCTCTACCTCTCTCTCTTTCTGTCTGTTCCGTTTTTATTCTCACCATAACATATGGTTAAAGTATTGAATGCGAGGCAATATTCCGTTGAGAAAATCATTAAGCCAGTGTATTAATTTTCTCACTAGGTCACCATTATCATATTTCCTCGTCTATATCGTACTTTGCCACGAGTGGAAGATGTTTTTCTTCCATTGAAGCGCATGTTTTTAGTTATAAATGAATTCCACGATCTCGGAGGAAACGTTCTCGCTCGCATTTGTTTCGGGACGCTTAAGAAAGATCAAAGAACAGAATTCCTCGTAATAAGCCGGTGATATTGCGCATTCATTTTCAGTTGGTATTCTGCTATTAACATACTTTCTTCTCGACCGCTCTTTTGTACAATTAAAAGAATATAATTGAGTTGTCAATGCGAATCTTTGTCCCTAAGCGTCTGGTCTATTTGATATCGATAAATCTCGTTTCACTGAATATTTTTCTAAACCCATATACACACGATACTCGAAATGTTACACAATTAAATATATATAAGCTATTTAGCTCGTTCTAGGATTCTTAGAACTTCCTTCTATAATCCAAAGCATCGTTAAATTACTCGTTGTGGGTATAAGACGAAGAAATTATTTCAGAATATTCGATACGATTAGAAAAATAATCTAAAGATCATTTTACGTATCGTCATTGCATCGCAATCGCGTTTATGCGAAGAATATTACAGAATATGGAAAAATGATATCATCGCTTAGTTTTAACAAGTGGAAATCTTTTTTGTCTACGACCAATTATCACCACGTGTGTCTATAAATTTATCCTTTACCAGTCAAGTATACCATTACATGAAATAACTTTACTTCCCATTTTCGGTTCAATTTTTTCACCAACAATTACATCCTACCGTTTAGTATCATATTTTGCGAGACACCCTATATTACTCGTTAGGCGATCTTATCCTACGGTATGGAAGCTCGATTCGAAATGCTGCACGGTTCATGTGTGTGGAAAAAGCGCGCGGCAAAGTTGAAACACGCGAGAGAGCTAAGGCTCGTGTTTACACGAAGTATAACACCGGCGTGGCCGCGAGAAACTTTAATAGCAGTAATTTCTGCCAGGTTCTGCTGTTATTGGCAATAACGAAGGCTAGTTCTTCTTGTTGGTATAACTTATAAAATTCACGGGGGCAACCGTCCTTTTCTTAAACGATGGGGAATCGTTTCTTTACGCTTTCGCGGCGAGCACACGCGTCTCTCTCCTCTTATTCCGTTTCAACGTTCTCGTCGACGTTATTCTTCGCGTTTCTCCCTTTTCTCTCTTTCCCTTTTTTTTCCTTCCCTTCTTTCTTGCGGGACGCGGTCAGCCTTTCAAGAAATATTGCTTTCCCGTCGCATAATTCTAGAACGGCATTGTGCATGAAAGTTGCATTCAACTCTACTTCGCGGCAATTCCTCGTGGCCGGTAATTAAGTCGTAAAAACCGAGAGCATATAATTATTAAATTAAGTAACACAGTCGTACCCTCTCCCCTTTCTACTTTTTCCCCCCTTTCCTTTCTCTCTCTCTCCTGCTTCTGTTTTTCTCTCCCTCTTTTGCACCCTCTCCCGTTTGCACATCCCGCCTCCCCAACATTGGGCGCACGAATAGAAAGACCTACCCCTTGGCACAAAATCGAAACGAAGGGCGCAGAAAAAGCGGCGAGGCAGCAGGGTTTTTCGAGGTGGTACCCGATCGATCGGGCACGCCCAGTCGGCCATTTTCGTAGCAATTAACGAATTCGTAATTAATTAATGCACCCTCTATCCCTCCTCCCTTTTCTACCATGTTCCCCTTGCCCCATGGCTGTCTGTCCATGCAGTTCCCTTTCATGCGTACACGGGGAAAAAAAGTTTTTACGCGTACCACAGTGCTTTGGTGCGTTTCACGGATACATACATACATACGTACGTACATACATATATACATACATGCATACGGTGAGTATATAAGCATCGCTGTCTGTGTATTCGAGCACGCAGTCGTCGAGTTGAACGAGTGTTCTCGTTCGTGCAATGGATCGACTTGTGTATCGCGACTCAGGGGCCCGAGACCATCCAACGATCCGGCGTAAATTAAATTTTAATTAACGCTGGTCGCGAGTAATCGAGCCGTCGAGATCGAAACGGGAATGCGAAACATCGTGCCTGTAAATGGAACGCAGCGGAACGTGAAGCGCGTTGCGTCTTACTGAATTTTCCGCCGATCGCAGCCCGTGGATTCCGGCATCGTTTTTAAAACTTTCATCGTATTCGAACATTTGCATGCCTTTTCTCCAATTAGGCGAGCTATCCTAATGCCGCTTCTATTCTTACGGGATATTAAATTACGCGATGGTAGAATTGGTTAATCGACGCTACTTAGGATACTACGGATAATACATAATTTGATAATACAGAATTTGCTATCGAAATCTCTACGAGTAGAATTCTTTTAATAGACTCAAGCTCGGCGTTGAATTTCTTATTGTAAGTTATAGACACAGGTAGTAAAATTTGAGATAATGGAAATAACTATGAGAACAGGAAATGTTCGATGCAGTGTAAGACCGCGATCGTAGCCAGGATTACGTATGCAAACTGATTATTCCTGGCTCGAAAAGCGTTAAAAGCTTGGTGTAATAAAGCATTACTATGCAAGTGTGGTAGACATACATAGAGTGTTCATTTTGTAATTAAACGTATACTAATTTAGTCCTGATTTATCTGATTTGCTTTGATCTTAATTAACGTAGTCAACGATAGCTCGATGAAACCAGAGGATACGGTCGATGAATATCTTCATTTTCTTCGAAACAAATGAAGTGTTAATGTTTTAATCGAGCAACGTGGCGTTCCCGTCATTCACGTAGGTAGACAGTCGGTATGCAAATTTGACCAATTTGGCGAGTGCGGCAGAACCTTGCACAGAAAAAGGGAGAATAGATACAGTGATAAGCGAATAATTTCACGATTATCTATAATTGTGCAATCGCGCAATTGCGTATCACGGTTCGATTTGTCTTTCCAATAAGCTGCGTGGCATGTCAGATCGTTCGATACGATTTTGTATTTGGAAGACCTTCCGTTCACTTTCCGACGCGAGAGCAAATAAATTAATTATCGTCACGCGGCCAATTAATCAGCATGCGTGACACGATATTTCTTTCGCAAAGCGCGCGCTTTGGATAACGAATTTCCGTGGGGCACGGAGCGAGAAGAGACCAGGAAGAGAGAGAAGGGAATAGACAAGGTACGAAGCTTAATCAGAAACCTGTAGTAGCCGGCTATGCAAAAATCCCTTTCTCATTCCGCGAATCGCAATAAGTCTCGTTTGATTCTTGTTCTGCAATTAGTCGCAACAGGCAACTTCCGTTCGATTATTTTCTGCTTTGATCAGCATACACGCTTGTCCAATTATCCGGCCAACGAGAAAGAACGAGCCTTGGCCCTTAACGAGCGATTCATACGTCTTTGGAAAACTGATTCGGATGAGATTCTTCCTAATGATAATATTTCTTATGAGCATTATTATGGTAAAATTGTCCAGTCTTCAAATATTTTTGAGATATTGATAATTTCAACGTTGGAACATTGACTACTCGTATATTCAACCAAGAGTTTTGAATACTAATTAATAAAGATGCGAATTCACGGGGAATAGAATAGAGTCAAGATTAATTGGTTAAGTTGTGATTTATAGATACGTGTATTTAATTATATTTTTGTCTGAATTACCTGTACATGTACATTATATCCCATCGTTTAGATATATTAGGTTGTCCGAAAAGTTTCTTTCGTTTTGGAAGGAAATAATACACCCACGATGTTTTTTGTTTTATATTAGTTTATTGAATTATGCACGAACATAATAATAGAAATAGAACGAAATGGATCATGCCTAATTTAATAAGATAATATAAAACAGAAATTGTTCATCTATTATCACTTTATGAAACGAAAGAAACTTTTCGGACAACCTTATAGATCAAGTACGCTGCAACACGAAATCTTGGCGTTTGAACTGATTTATTTCATTAATTTACAAATCGTGACACCTAATCTACAGCGATAGCCTATAGAAATAGTAAAATTCTCTCGATCCAACATAGAAACGTCTATATTTCTAGAATTCATCGTAAAATTTTATTTCTCAAAAATAAATCTTCGAAAGCTAAAAACCATTGTTCTGGATATTTATCATATGCACTATTTATTTGATTTCTTTCTAACGCGATCGCCATTTCCATTGCATCACCAGCTCTAGTATTACATATAATACAATTATAAGAAACGAGGAACGCGTATCTGCGTAGCAGATACATATTCGCGAATTAACAATGCAATTAGAGGTTGTACGACCGGGAATCTTTATCACGTACATTGAATGGTCGCGAGCGCCAATTCGTTTCGTTTGATTCAATTTCCAAGGACCGCGCATCATCTGGACGGCCGGTACAAGAATGTACGTTCTGAACGGGATAAATCATTTGGGTTCGTTTGTTCAATTAAAATGTAAATCGAGAGTTGCTTCGGTGCACGCGCGTGTTCCACGGGCATATACGTTGCTCGCTCGTGGCGTTGGCCGTGTTAAACGTCGCCACGGCTTGATCGATGATAGCGTTGCTCCCCTAACGGAGAGAGAGATCTTTCTTTTTCAACAAATCGATTTTCTGCCGTTCGATCTTATCGCGCCCGCACTGACGCCGATCTTTACGCGCATTCCCCGGGTGCAACTTGTTATTAGATGTCGAATGCCTGCGACAGCTCCAACGTTCCTTTTAATATCGGTAATTTTCTCATTAAAATTTAATCGTTCCTATTGGCTGCTTGGTTTCCTGTTTGGCCACGTTTTGCAATCGTATCGACGTTTAATGGACCAGACAAGTGGACGTATAACTGAAACAACGGCTGAAACTACAGGCAAAGATTGCCAGTAGATAAATGTATGCTGATTGAAAACAATTAAGAGAAAAATGGCAGGTGTTTAGGACGCATATTCAACTGGATACTATCTTTTTCGAATCGAACGTTTAAATTGGATAAATAACAAGGTTTCTGGTATGAATGGTTCTGAATGCAAAAGTCGATGTTTGACCAGATATATGACAGGCAGATCGTTATCGTTAAAGCATATTTATGATTGAAAAAAATAAAATTACCTACTTAGTAGGACGTGGCTTATAGCTCTGTGCATATTTTCGCGCTTGTACGTTTCCGTTAACGTAGATTGTGTAGAAATATCTACTTATGATTACAAGTATCATTTTTTTTTTTATTCTATTTTAATCCGTTAAATTATATCTATAAAGCTAAGATATTCCAAACTTTCTCTCGAATATAGTTTATAGCTCGAGTATGGTAAATTTCGTTCCTTCGATTAAGTTAATGAGTCGGTTTCTAAATTCTAAATAAATCCAAGATATCAAATGGATTGTCGAACACAAGATTAAAATTTAAATATTCAGAATACCATAACTTTTTAGCTGCCTATTACGTTAATCAAACAGATAAATCGACAAACATATTTCATGTAATTGGCGACTTCTTGTACGGACGGAAATGATTCTGCATTTTACAACGCGAATATAAACGACATCGAAGTATCAAAGAATTTAACAACTTTCGTGAAAGCAAATCGATAGACTCGGAGACGACAATGATCAGTTATAAGTCGTAAATTAAGAAGAAAAGAAAGTAACGACAACACAAACATTCTCACGTTGAAATTCGCGATTATTTACGCGAGCTTCTCTCGACGAATAAACACATGGAAGTGATGTATAGATTTTTCGACAAGTTCAATACTGGTTATATTTCTGGGACGAGAAATCGAAAAATTCAGAAAGATAGAGTTAACCGGTTTAGCTTCTGCGAGGTTCGTATAACATATTTAGCGAAAACGACGAAATTAGCAGTTTACTTACAGTGGTTACAAAACGCCGTATAAACTTATTTCTTAACCCTTCACACTCCGAATTTTATTTCAATTTCGTTACCAGCAGCTCCCAACGCTTTTAAGTGTTTTATTTGAAATTTACTTCAACTAAAAAAGAAGACAATTTAAATAAATAAAGGAAGAAACAAATTCACTTAAATACCAGTTTTATTTATTTTATTTTATAATTTTTAAGTTATGGTATATCTTGAAACAATTTCCAGGATGCAATCCTGATTTTCTTTCTCACGTTTCACAAATATAAGTGAACATGAAAGAGTGTCGAGTAGGACTCGACAAAGGAGCTCCTGAGATGAAAACTGATGTCGAGTCACACTCGACATAGGAGTGCAAAGGGTTAAATAGGGCGCTTTTTATCTATTTTATTTACATCGTATCGAATCTCGCTGATCCTATGAAAATACCAAATTTGAAATTTACTATACCTGGACCCAAGTTAATTGCATAATGTAAACGCTACAATAAACACGATGGTGTCCCGATGTTCTTTACAGCCGCTGTACGACATGCCCCTCGTGACAGTTACCTTGACGACGACTAATATCAAAGCAACGAAACAAACGCTAATCAATCGATTATTATTTTATCTGAACGCGATCTAAAAGACAACCGCCTTTGCGATTGCGCCGTCACGTCGTCGCTTTTGTCGCGGTTTATATATTACGTTATCAATATACGAGGACAGTATCTGTCTCGTATCGACTGGTACGAGAGGTATGCGGATACGTTGTAGCAGACCTGAATATTTGGCACGGCTAATAATTGTCGTCCATAGCATGGAATCGTTCGATATCGTTCGTCCTTGAAGAATTTTCCTTTTTCGATCGTAAATTTCGCGAGAATGTGGAGAAACGTTCTTTCTGCTTTTGGTTCGTTGGCGATTAAGATAAGAGTGAGAAAAGTCGCGGCTCGCTGAGCGTTTACTATTCCTATTCTTGCTTAGGCCGCCGCGCTCGCGGTTCGATTTATGGCGAATTATCTTACGGGAAGTAAGACTCGCTTTGCCTCGTGGAACGCCCTGGCAGGTTAGGTCCCGTAATCTTTGTAGAATTTATGAATATTTTGGTTTCCCTTAGATTCGATTTACTATATTGTTTGGTCGCTGATAAAGATTCGTTGAAGTAGTAGGTGTTTCTACGTAGTCGCGGATAAAATCAAAGTTACGTGTTTCTCGAGCTGATTTATTTTCACGTAACGCGAAAGGAAGATTTTTCCAACGACGACGAATTAGACTGAAATTATGGAGTTGATGGTAAGAATAATATTTATGGAGTCGATTGTAATATTTTCTAGAATTATCGAAATAGATTTTTCGTTGTTGAACGAGCGCTTAAATTATCGATCGAAAGAATCGGACAGAGTATTAATATTCCAAGGATATTTCGATTGCGTTTCTTCTTCCATCGCTTCTCAAAGCCATAAATCCATCTTCTCGTTGCATCTTCTGCGACGTTCTTACTTTCTATGTGATAATTTATCGCTTCGATTAAGAATAGCAGAAACTTCGCTCCGTCTCGAATAAAACCAAGCCAACTGCTACCAAAAGATCGTTTCGCCCAGCCATTAAATGCATCCTCGTCGCAACACCTTGATCCCTCTTTCGCACTCTTATATCCCTTGGCGAGATATCAAGAGGCTCGATCTATTCAGGCGACTCGTCGCTGAAAATATCAATCGGCGAAGAATTAGACAGCCTCGCCCGTTGAAGAGGCACGGAATTATGGTGTTCCCGTACGGACAAGTGGACGAGTTGTACAGTTAGGCCGGCTGGACAGTTAAAGGCTTAGCAGTAATTCAAATAAACGAGAGGGTCTACGAACGGATCAGACCGTCTGCCGGCGATCCTTATGATTCCTCACTTCCTGAAGTGACCAACCTTTCGTGGGCTCGTTCAAAGGTGGCTGGCAGGCGGACCTCGACCCCAATGATTATAACTCTCGTCCACCTTGTGCAACCTCTTCCCTCTGCTCTCTGCGTCTATTGAGAACCGTGATTCTCGTTCTCTCCATCCCCTTCCCCTCCCTGTTCACCGAGCCGTTTCTCTATTCCCCGGGTCTCTCCCTCCCCTTGCTCTCGACCATAATGCCGGCTGGTGTGTATGTATGCAACGTGGCAGCTCGACGAGCGAAAGATAGAAAGAGACGGTGTTCACCAATAAATGAAGTCCCTACAGAGAACCTTTAATTAAGGCGGACTCGTCGAACACGTGGACTTGCCTCCTCGTGTCGCAGAGGGCACGCGTTCCACGACCTTCCTCGTATCCGCGTTATCCGCACCTCGTCGCATCCTTCACTGTTCGTTTACAAGTGCAACGAGATAATGAAATAGCCAGGCCAGGCTGGAATTCCACAGCGAGCGCTGAAACATGAAGATCATCGTTCAGATATTGATCACATGCTGCTCCTTCCTTCTTCTACCGAGGCCATCGCCATCAACCAGCTCCCGAGAGACCGGCTTCAGAGAGATTGATTTTTTTTCCAGGCGAAATGGGCCTGTTAACGAGTTGCGAAGAGAGGAACGAGAAAAACGGCGAACTTCAGAGGCTCGATCATCGATTCTCGCGAAATTAGAGCGAAATTAACGCACGAAATGGATTTGCTATGTGCGTCCCGCTGTATAGATGAATCGGATATATATGATCGATCCCACGAATCGTCTATTTCTACGTTGTCGAGTGTTTTGCCGAGGTTCAAGGTGGATCGATTCGCGTGGAACGCGGCAGTTTGGATTTACGAGGGATTGTTCGACCGGGGTAAAGTCGTGGCTAATATATTATGCAAATCGTTGTGTTCTTACAACCGTGCTCCGCATCGTTATAGGAATTACGAGAAAAATACGTACGTTTAATTGACGCGCTTAGTTATTAATATTTAATTAGCAGCGGAATACGCTGTTCATAGCTTCGAGCGATTCTTCAGTCTGTTTACTTTTAAAGGAAAATTATGAAGATACTCGGGTCTAACAGCTGCGAGACACGCTAGCCGGATTTTACGGTACTCTCGTACAATCGATCAAACGCCTGTGATCTTCTCATTCGCGAAAAATTAATTCTGACGTTGCCTCGACAAAGTTTGTGTACTTACGGTAGAAAATTTGTAGATTCGTATTTTACGCGTTATACGAAACATTTTGAAATTTTATTACTATCGCAATGAGACACGACTGTTGTGATTACATTGGTAAAATTTATAGCCATATAATCTGAAAATCCACGTAGAAATTACGAGACATCTATCGCGATATATGTTCAGTAAAAAATTATCAACAGGATGAAAGGTTGTTCTAAGTCATAATAAGCGTTAAATATGGTTCTGAATATTGAAGTTTAATTTTTGAGACATATACCTGTACCAAATATATCTAAATCTTCATATTTATTTCAAACTTTACATCGTCATGGTCGAGTCTCGTGAGAGCGTCGATGAAATTTCAAAATGTTTCGTAGAACACGCATAATATATTCGTAAAAAATTCCGACAATCGTTCGAATACTTTCACGAGCCTGTGTGTTTATCGATTTTATCGGATGTCGCGTTAAATTTTTAATTATTACGAGTAATTTGCAAGCATCGCCTTTTTAATTTTAATATTCGTAAAGAGACCGACTTTTCAGGTCCCTTTTCTATCTTTTTGCAGTCGTAAGAGGGTGATCGATCGAGATTATCGCAAGTTTCTGTAATGACTTTTAGGCATGCCACGTTATTATATCATATTCCGAGGCAGTCGCCACGTTGATCGCTGTTTCGTATCTCGTTTATGCGAAATCGAGTTCGGTACGAAACGCCCGATCAATTTATACTCGCGAGCTTAATCGAGATTCACGCGTGGCAGCGACCATTAAAGTTAACAACGCCCTCGTATCGTTTTATTTTACTCTGTTGCAACTCTGTACGTTTTATTTTTCTTTCAGTCAGTAATCGACTCGATACAGAGGTAAAAAGGGTTTCGTGAAAGTTCCAATTGTAAATATAACATAATTTTCCTCCACTCTGTGTAGTTTCTTTACATACACATCTCAAGGATAATCCTCGCAGTGATCCGAGATTGCTATATTTTTCTTTTGGTTAAATCAATTTTACGTCTGACCGATGCTTTCTTGTTTTCCTTGCTTTTGCGGACGTTAGTTTCATTTTCTATTTTCTAACGTGTTACATCTTTATTCTATATTTCCTTGCTGTTACGTCGGCCGATTCTCTACCTAGACCAAGCCACACGTCGCGGGCAAGATGTCTTCACATCCTTACTGCGTACCCTCAATAGTCTCAAGTACCCTCCATAAATCTCAGGAATTTTCTAGTTAAGGTCCTTTAGACCGAACAAATATTCTTTCACTGAATTGTTTTAAAGTTTATTATCTACTACGGGAAGATACGAGAAAGTTGGTTTTTCTCATGTTCGGCATCTTCCGTCAGCGACTTTCTCTCGAAAGCGGCTAAGACCCTTCCTAGTCCACCAACCGTCCTATTATCCAATCCGAAGCAATGTCTATTGCCCTCACTTTCCTAGCCAAAATTGTCATCAACAAATCCGATGGTTCCGTGCGCTAGACACACCCATCCTTAGCTTTCCTCCGCCACAGCATCGTCACCGAACTTCACTGATTTTCCATCTTTCGAACGGTCAACACCTTTGACCGAGTTCCTCCCCTTAGATCAGTCACCTGCTTAACTTATACATGCGTACCAGCGTAACTATCTTCATTACAAAGTTGTTGGAATAAACTGTAACTTATAACTTGTTATATCAGTGTCATACTCAATTTAACTACCTCTATTATCCTAACCGAAGTAGGAGATCGATCATTTCGCGGCGTCGATTGTCTAATCGTAACGGGAATTTATGACTCCTGTTGACGTGCTCCCTCGCGATCGCGTCTCTCCGCGAGTGAACGAAACACTTGCAACTACTTTATTATTCTGAACTCTCGTTTAAAATACAAATTATTTTACATATAAACTAAACTTTTATATATATTATTTTCTAGAAGATTTCGAATTTAACCTTACGATATATTTTAATCCTTTTATCGGTATAAAAAGTAAAACGTCATTTATCTCTCGTTCAGTTGTCGCTTGTAATATTTTCGTGACACGTCATTCCTTTGTATCAGCACGTAAACGGAAAAGAGTACCATAGCATGGAAGATATTTCAATTTTATCACTCATACTGCGACATTTGTCTGCGCTAGTCAACATTAAAAAATCAGCTTTAATCGGTGTAATCAAACGTTTCGTGGTCACGAACGAAAGATTGCGATCGCGACTCTTCCTTCTTCTTGCTGTTTGCTTAAGCGTTCGTCGCGATTAATTACTGCCTAACAAGTATTCGCCGACGAGTGTGATTCTTCTGACCGATAACAGTCGAACATCTAATCAACCATATCCAACGACAGTAAAGAACTACCGAGGTAAAAAAAAAAAAAAAAAAAAGAGAAAAAACGTCCAACGGTAATTCCAAATCTTTTTCCCATCGTCGATTTCTACCCGCGTACCTATTCGTTCCTCAAAGTTTCGCAACGTTTTATTTCAATCGTATTTTATCTTAATGGTTACATCGACCATAAGGTATATCGAGAAACCGCAAAAACATTCACGTTTACAGCGATTCCCCGATAACTTAATTAGCACGTGGCTCGACTATTTGACGCTTATTGAATAGTATTAAACGCTAGCAATACTTACGATGCAACGTATTTAGAATCAAGCTTTTCCCTCCTATAATTCAAGACGTTGCTTCGCATAGGATAGACGTAAGACGCGTAGATAACGTCGTAAATAACGAACGGAGATACGATAAATTTTGGTAGCGGTGAAGATATTCTCTCGGTTAATTGGGAATTACGATTGTTCGAACGATCGTCCGACTAAAGTTTCGTAAATCACCGATATCACAATATGTTTGCAAGCATAGGGTGGCGTTTACCTTTTCCCGACGGCTCAGCTAATAATATGGGCAAGTCACGTTAGTACGGTGTGTAAGTACATTCTCATTAATTGGATTCCTGAATCAGGGTCGCGAGGTCGTACACGGTCAATTTGTTACGGACAGCCCATGCCCCTTATTGGCTGTTTTATTATTATTAATTAATTGCCAGGACGCGATGGCTTCATTGCTGGTGTTTCTTCAATTTATGGCTGGCGATCGGTGTCGCGATGACGGATCGTCGTCGTAAATCGCGCCATTACCGCGAATTTTCATCTACGAGGAGGGATAATTAGCTATAAATTGTCATACTTTTATGTCCGAGGTGGATCTTTTTGATCGTCGCTATTTTGTAGATTCATTCGATATTAAGTCATTAAGTTATCGGTTTCGTTTAGAATTTATAGCGGTGTCCCTTGCCGATCTTTATCTTTTTAATGTGTATAGTACTCTATTCTATGCATTCCTACAGGTATATTATCATCATGTAGTATATAGTAGCAATAATATATCGATAGGAAACATCTACAAATTTCATATATATCTTAATAGTTATCTTTCTGCAGTTACCTGTGCAGCTCTTGTTTCAATGATAACGATGAAAATACAAATGCACATTCGTACTTGTGGTCTTTCAAAGAACTATAATTATATTCGAGATAATCATCGAGGGTGTTTTTACGCGTAATTTAAACGCTGTTCTATTTCGCATATGTGTTTTGAATTTGGAATACTGTAACTTACGGTATGAAACTTACAGTCTGTCAGTGATCGTTTCACGTAAAACGCAACTGGTCTTCGTCATACTTTAACATTTCCACGTCTAACGAATTTTAATCTTAAAAAAAATTTTTCTTTACTCGACGTACCCTAGATCGAACGTCTCGTATGCCAAATGACTCGGTCATTTTATTTTATTACGTTGTTACTTCTCAATATTTTAGCAATAATTTCATTGAAAATGAAAATAAGTCAACGGAAGATTCGAGTCGGCAGAGACTCGTATTGTTGCGCCTTGGAGTGCCAACGTTGTTTCGGTCTGCTAGGTTCAAATGTAAACAAACTCCAGACAAAACACTATCAATGTAATCGTCAACCGGAGTTACATTTGAACTTTTCACAATACCACCGGTCTCTAGGACGAATCATTATAGCGAGTCACACAGTCGAATAGCGAGCGTAGAGTTGAACGGTAGCATTGAGCGAGCGACGATTACGACCGACATACGCTATCTCTGTACCTGTATTTAACGTGATTTTAACATACACTGACCGTTACAATTTGATCATTCGTCTCTTTAATAAACCAACACGTACAATAATCCACCTAAAAAATCTCATCTGTACCTCGAGCAAGTTCCAAAACACATAAACTTTTCGGCTCTATGAAAGAAGCGTAATCTTGACGCGAAAAGAAAACAGAAGACACGAAGACGAGTCACGAGAGAAACAAGATTCGTTAGCTTAATCAGTGGAGAGTATGAAAAGCTTAAGACGACGATGCACGACCTATCAACCGACGAAACACGCCATTGCCTTTATCGTCGACGCACCGCGTGCCTCAAGATTAATGCTGCTTTGCTGTTTAGAACGTAAGTTGGAATTGGCCGCCGACACACGTGAAATATCTGTGCGTTTCTTGCGTGAAAGCGCGATCGGTACAATAATTTATATACTGTAGGATAAAGTAGATGAAGTAGTAGAGTGGTAGATAGATAAAGAACAGATGCGATGGTTTTTGGTAGCTTTGTACTCATTGATAGAGCCATTGTGTTCGTCGATGAGTTTGATTTGAATCGAGGTTTGGTAGATTTAAAGGTCTATCCGGTGTTGGTCGATGATTTTTATTCGAACCGAAGCCTGGTAGATTTAAAGGTCGAGTTTAATCCCTTAATGATGGAGGAGCTTCACCTTTAGAAGCATCGTATACAGGTAAAGATTCTGCAAGAGAAATACCATAAAAGTTACGCTTCGGGAAAATATTATACTTCGTTAGATATGACGCAGATGAATAGTAAGTTATGTAGAAAAATAACTCGAAAGAAAAAGTGTTTGCAAGATTTTCTCTTGATATATGGTTAAAATTTCAAAGTGCGTTAATATTTAAAATTAGCATTAGTCGTCGTTAATCCAGTTTTGTCACGAGCTCCATTCGAAAATTCAAGTATACGTAGTAGAACGATGGTTACAGCGAAATCCCTGATTCTAAATTGCAGACCGATAATAAAACTTTTGAGAGAGATAATATTGTTACTTTTGTATAAATTTCGATCGTGGCTCGATAAATAAATAGCGTATTGCGATTCGTTTAGAAACGGAATGAAATAGAAATTGCCTAGTGGAATAATTCAACGTGTTCATCCTTCGAAGATAAAATCGCCCACATTACAACATCAAACCTACAGCAGCGTTGTAATTTCCGTTATTCTCGTAACATGCTTGCAAAATTCTCTTCAAAATATTATATTTACTGCCACGCATCCACTATTCCTAGCAGTCAGATCCCGCATCCTCTAGCAACATAGAACAAACTGGTTACCATTTTATGGTAAACTTACGTTACACAGAAAATCATAAAAAATAACTTCTGCACAAGCGACGTACACCACCTCTTCGATGCGTTAACGATCATTTTTCGCGGGGGGAAACAGTTACAGCGGACTCCATTAGATAACTTGCCTAAGCACTCGATTGTCCATGCTCGCAAACGATATCCGTGTTATTGTTGGCACAGAGACGCGATACGCGTTACGTATCGCAAGATATTTCCATGGTCGGTCGCAACTTTCGTCGAATCGTACGAATGCACGTCGCTGGAATCGCGGAAATTCCGCAAAAAGACACACGAGCGCGGTTAGTTGAGCGTAGGTATTCGAAGGTTGGTTCGCGTGGCGAAACGTATGCCAACGACGTTCCGTAATGGCGGCCGCCTCGGATCGCGAATTATCGTAAAACGCGAAAACGCTGCGGCTGTTTATGATATTAGTCCACATTGACTGAGAAAATTACTATTGGCTGTAAACCCGCCTCGGTTCTTACGGTTCCTTTACGACGAGACTTTACGCTTCGGCCGAGCAAAGCTTCGTACGACCAGCATCGCGAATGTTTCTTCGACTAACGATAGCTCGGCTCCGAAGGCAGATAAGGGAAGATTTTTCAATGTTTGGTCGAAGATCGACTAGCTACGATATCCTTAGAATGTCACTTTACCGCGTTACATTCGGCGTATAAGAGAAAAGTTGGGGAATTTAAATGCACGCGCACATGGTAAAAGTGGGAATGTCGTTGGAAGATATAGAGAAATTTGCCAATCTGTAAATTGGAAGGAAACCAGGAAATTCCACGTTGCATATTGAGTTTCTTAGATTCTGTTTAGATATGATTTAGGTTAATTATTTTACCTTAACTCCACACTTTATTATGCGTCATTTTATAAAGAGAAATTTTATTTTGCTATCGGATAGAAGATAACTTTAACAGAATCTGGGAAATGGGAAAAAACCGTGGAATTCTGAAAGATAAGATCATTAACAAGTGAGACTATATCTTCATTGATCACTGGTAGAAAATAGTATTATACTTGTAAATTGCAACGATATCTTGCTTTTCGAATATTTACCGGCAACAAAATATTGTACGCATTAACTGGTCGTAACAAATTATCGCAATGTACGCCATCTAATTTCCTAAGAAATGTTATCAAAAGTAAAAATATATACTTACGCTTTTTGCGACCATTTATTTTATAATATCGTTGCACGCAAATAGATAAATCGACGACATTATACGCGTACAGTTTGACTTTAGCGTCTTAATCTTAAGTAAAGGTTTGGTCGTTTAAAGAATGATATTTCTAATCGAACTTACGTTTTAAATCATCTATAAGACACTTTAATGAACGCATGTAAAATCCCCGTGAAGCTGTAGCTCTCCTCAATTAACAACTTTCTTCGTATTTATATCAGAAAAAGGTTCTTAGATTCTAGTTCAACTAAACAGTTATTCGTATTTTAAATCGGATCAAGCTACTCAAATATCAATCATTTCTCCGCTACCATAATTGCTCCTCATAAATCAGTCGATGTATAGAAAACTCGATCACAACCGGCGAAATTTCTCCTGTCTACGATTAATTTCTTGTCATCGTACCAACTTATATCTATACGACCATTACGATGATAATTGCCACAGCTTTGATTGATACCAGATGATTGTAAAAGGCCCATTAGAATATGCAGTACGGTGCAAAAACTTTGGATCGTTCCATTTACATTTGACAAAGACTTATTTCCAATACATAACAAAACCGAATCGATTGAAATTTTGTTAATATAAAAATTGGATGTATATATAGCGAAACATGGTTGAACATTTTTACTCATTATAATTATTTACTGAGATTCGCTTTATTTGTCATAGAAGATGTGTAAGATTTTATTGCAACGATTAACTTTGTTTTAATTCCAACTTAATTATAAATGAGAAGTTCAGCGTGGAAAAGTAATACACGCAAACATACTTTTTTCCCCCCAAAATGAGAATAAATATAGAAAATATAGAAAAGGTTACGACACGTGACATTCGTATTTATCCAAAGAATCCACTGATGTTTTTTATTTGATTTTATTTTTTAACGAATTCCCAAATCTTTGCGATTATGTATAGCAATATATTTTAATATTTAGAAAGGTATCCATAGATTCTCCTATTAAAGTTTATCTCTCGTTCGTAATTTTTTCAGCTTAAACACGTTTATCATTTTACCTCCAGCCTTCCTTCAATCATTCTCGTGTTAAATTAAAATTATCCGAACAATATGCTTGGATTTTTGAAATTATCCAGATAGTTATCAAGAATAATAAGCAACATGAACTTAGTAGCAACTGGTTCGACAAGCCTGCAAAGTAGATAGGTATCTTATCATATTAACGATATTCAGGATAGCCACCTTGGTGGCTGTAAACGTAGGTACCAATAAAACACACTGCACGGTCGACCACAAAATTAGTATCTACTATTTCCAATTTATGGACCGTGGCATGGCTAACTTATCACTATTACCAATGCGCCCATATATCAGGGGCTCTGGCTACGACGCAATCTGCATTGTATATCCGCATTGTACAGCGACAGAAACCGCATTGTAAAATATTCGCCAGCAGTCTGTGTTACACCGAGCAACGTTCTACTTTTCTCCACGGATAATAAAGATATCGAGACCGCGGACGTTCCGTTTCCTTGGTTCCAGTTTTCTTGTCCCCGTTGTTCCTAACACGACCTGGACGTAACTTGGGAAACATACCTCGTGGACGCAGCTACGTTCGTTTCATCTTTCATGAAACTTACGGGGGCGATTATAATCGTGGTAATAATATTTTTGATCGAACCAGGAATTTTCTCTGTTGCTGTTAATTCTCGTTCGTAAACGTTTCGGTTTATCTACTTTCGCGGCGACGCGACGGCCAGTGGCCGTTCGTTTTTCTCTTAATAGCGCGCTATTCTCCTTTTCTTCATTTTTCTATCATCTTCTTTCTCCTATTTTCTATTTTGCCGGTTTCGTAGGAATTGGAGTCGCGTGTAATTGTACGCCGAGTAAAAGAGTTGTAACGATTCGAATGGTTTCGTTTTAAACGGATGGCGGAATGTAATTGATTCGTATATCGATAAATTCGCGCTTTTGTACCATTGGACATTTCGAGATAAGAAATTACTAAATTTGAAGAAGAAATGTAACTATTTAAATTTATTAATAATAAACAAAGAAACCGTCGATTTTATGGCAAAGCTGCGCATCTGATTCGCGTTTCGTTCTATGCTTCTGCCATTTTTATCTTCACGTACGAACGTAGGAATATTAACAAGAAGCAGGTGTGACCACTGTGATTGAAAACGAATAGCGCTAGTCTGTGGTTCGCCAAATCCAGCAGCTTGTCGACGTTAATTACACGACTTTGAAGATCGAGGATAAAATCGACGAGAATATTCCAAGGCAAAACTGACCACGACCGGACCGTTGCCTGAATGAAACGAAATTGGATAAAATAAAATCGACATCGATCCGACCAAATCCGTCGAGTCTGGGGCTACGTTGCGACGCATTATCATAATTAATTTTGAAGCTGGCTACGAATTGAAAAGGGCGTCGAGGCCAGTCGTCTATTCATTAATACCTATTATGCAAACGGTTCGGCCCGATTCATTCCCGTAACGAGCGTCCATTGTTTGCCGATCATTGTGTCCTCGGCCTCGTCCGATGGTACAATTGCCACTGTGCTTCGAAAGTTCGGGTATCATTTCTCTATTCGCCCTTCTCCGCGTCTCTGTCGCCTTTATATGTCATGACCGCCCAACTCGACCTTCGAACTCGATCTAATTCGAGTTCACCGGCTATTTCTTTCTTTTTTATTCCCTTTTTTATTCAGAGTATATCGAAAATTGTGGCGAACTGAAAGGTACGTTTGAGTATCGCTTTCGCTCTCTTTGGAATATTATTCACGATGTTCGTAATTGTTCCACGAATTATTTTCTACAGTTACTTTCAAATTTGATATCAAATTTTCTCTCTGCGAGTTTTGTCTCAAGCGCCGATTTCTCGCGTAAAAATGAACAACGAGAAAGTGCAGACTAATATTTGTTCCAAAGCGAGGTTCCATTTGCGAGAAAATCAAATTCGAATGCACATTGAAAGTTGTTAATTCTCGTTGTTAATATCGCGACAAGTATTGAAAATTTATTTGTTAGTGGTTTTAATTTACTATATTCGTATTGTCGAGCGAATTGTTGAAAAACGTTCTTATAAACGTTCTCGTAAGCAATTCTTGCCCTGGAGAGTCGTGAAATTATACGCTACTTGCTTTTGTTCCACTTCGATAATTGTGGTATTATTATCGAAGTTTTATTACTAAGTTGTATTATTTCTTCGTATGACAAATTAAACTTTGGTATTCATTTTTGAAATTCAATATCTAATAAAAAATCTAAGACATCGTCTTCGACTAATAGATAAATTCATATCTCTCTATAACCCGTATCAAGAGATTTTCCAAATAAATTTTATCTCATCTTCTCAACTTACGTTTCCTAAAATAATCCTGTACTTTTTAATCGTATCACCTTCGATTTATCTTATATTCTAGCACAGCAATGTTAGGACTATCCAATCCTTTTGCTAGCCATTTTCATAGCCATTTTCGATCAGCATAAACCAAACTAATTTTCTGTCTCGTTTCTTTTAATTTACGCTTCTGTTTACGATTTGTTGACTTCTCGTATAGGCTGCGCAAGTGTGAAAGCAGTGGCAATAAAAAGCGTTTATTTCATGACTGTCACGTAGTCGACAGTTCCACGCACTGAACTCGGAAAACACTTTAGCAAACCTGTAAACGAATTGATAAACCCGATCTCGCTTGTTCCGCTGTTATTACGGCGCTGCTGAAACGTTCGCATAACGGTCTCTTAAAAACCTACGTTATCGCTATGTCACTGTTTAATTGTTGCCTTATTACCGTGCTCTTAGTTATTTCATTGGTAAGAACGTTTACAATCCAGACGTTTGACCGTTCAGCTTAAAAATGTGCAACTTTGAAATAGTCGCTGTAAATCGAAATATTTTCTAGCCTCTTTTAGCTTCGATCGCGTAATTATCTTGTAAATTAACTTCTTCGATTGATCTTTCGATATATTGGACATATTACTCGAGATATTTCTTTGCGAATTTCTTTTAAAATACGACGCAATGGTCGGCTTTCCATGTTACGCTACTTCAATTATATTTTCATGTTACTGTCTTCACTATCTTTCCACGTTATTTCTTTCGTATTTTTACGTAGCAGTAGGATCGTGTATTTCTTGAATATCGGGACAATCGAGTTTCGTAAGAATTAAACTTTTCTAGCACCGTGGAATCTTAATCTGAATCTTCGGTATACCAATGCTGTGATAAAATAGAATTACGTACATTTTGAAATATAGAAAATTATTCCGTATTGCGACTTCTCAGATGCTCGCATTACGTTCGTCATGTTTAATACGTCTACACTGTATATTTTATTAATATCGTTACCGGTAGGTTTTAGAAATTTTTCCAATTATTTATGAGCAAACGTTAACAGCTGTTTATTACATACCTATTAACTCCGCTGCAGCTAGGCTTCGCCTGTGCTCATTTTCTAACTTTTTCTCTAAATAACAGAAATCGGTTCGCAGGTGTTAGATACTCGTTAAGCGAAAGGCTCGCTGAAAAAGTCGCGAGGCATACGATACCTGTGTATGTTCATGCCTTGGGTTAACCCGATAAATTATTATGATTAATTATTGTAATAAATTGTCATGTTTTTTAATTAACCAGTTTGGCGTGCTTGCAATTTTATCGCGTCGTAATGTTGTTATGTAGTTAAGTCGATGTTTATAGGAGCGTTCTGTAAATTCCTTGCGTAACGAATCAACATCCACCATTTTCTGGCGTGAACGTGGCTTAATAACTTGTCGTTGCGGTTCCATTTTATGAGATTTTATTTTTAACCGACGCGACAGGCGGAAGCATTCTTTTCGATCGGTCGGCAATGTAAACAAATTAATAAGCGCGCACCGTTCGTCAATTTCTGGTTGACTAGGATGGAATTCGTGTTGCCTAATAGTGAAAAGGCCAGCAGCTTTCGATTTCGATTCCAGTATCGTTCGTATCGATCGGTCCTTATTGACGCGAACAGACGTATGTAAATGGAATTTATTTGAGCCAGTTTAGAAAAGATTAAGGACGTATATTAATGGTGTTCTATTTGGTCGTTTGCTGCTTTAAAAAGTGCCACATAAAATAGGATTTTCGAGGATAAGCGATAATAAGAGAAGCTTGTATAGGTAGCCGTACGTTATAAGGGATTTCGATTTACTGTCACAACGCATTTTAATCCGATTGTTTATTTAGAGATTGCATTTAGTATATCGCAATATCGTATAGTGCAAAATATCTATTTGAATGCAGGTTTGTAAGAATGGTTCGTGTCGTTGGTTTATCGATTTTTAAATGTTGATAGATCGTATGTTTTTATAGATGCTTCGTGCATTCGTTTATTTCATCAGATGATACGCAGTTTGCAAATTGCAAAGAACACAAATACTTTATAAGATACTTTAGAGTTCATAAATGTCTGCTTTGGAAATGTTTGCTCATGTTCACTGATCGGTTAAATGATAATCTAAGAATAAGTCGATAAAAGATTGTTAGGCGATTCTTCTATTTATCGTTTCGATACAGTGCGAAACATTTCATTGCAATCTTCTATCTTACTTCAACATTTTCCCAAAAATTCTCGTCTTCTTAGAACGTGGTAGTTTCAGTTGTAAGAAAAACTTGTTTTTATCACACGGTTTATTTGCAAATGCAAAACCCACGTTATTTCCACGATCCAGCATGTTGAATCTGTTAGTAGATGGCAGAGACGAGAACAAAGTGAAAGGATGAGTAAACCTTGTGTCCTTGCCTTTTGGAACGAGATCGTTTCGCGAGTAGATTGGCAAGCCAGGCTGCTTGATAGACACGATTATTGCGATCGATAATCGTCTAGTTGATCGTGATTCGTTGTTGTATATACATCGTTCGCCGTGGCGGTCGAAGCGGCTTTCTTTCGGCGCGATGTTAACTGGCTTTCTGAATCGCAGCTCAGAGAGGAGGAAATTATTCTTGGAGCGTGGTTCGAGTGGCGGAGCGTCGTTAAAGTCTCGCAAGAAAATGCTAAATAGGTCTTTGAACCGGTATAAACGAGCTCTAAGAGATCCGATAACAGTCCTCGACTGCGAGCCGTGAAGTGGACGCGCGGATGCGAGAAATCGTCTCGTTGCCGTGCACTTTTTACTTTCATCTTTGAGTGGACGATCCTATGGAAAAAGTCGCACCGAGCCGGCATGCATTATAAAACGCCGCGCTTCAAAGCGGCCATTTGCATTCGCCGCATCTTTCCACAATGTCAACGGCTTCTGTCAATTACTTTAACGAAGTCACGCTGGACGTTCCTTTGCGGAATGGAAATCGAACGTTTTTCATCGAGTCTCGTGCTCGGTCTGATCTCACCGCGAATTTGTCCATTTAATTCGTTTAACCAGCCCATTAACCGAAGAAGATGAATTGCCTCGTCACCCGGATCGCCGGTATTTTTTGCCGACGTGATAATTTATTTACTCGAGTTCTCTCGCTTCTTTAACCTGTTAACCGAGTTGTTTCTTAATCAGAAACATCTGTAGCCGCGGAGTTGAAAGTTTAACAAGGACAAATGAATTTCAACTTGGTTGATTTTAATTCTCGTAGATGTAAACACAAAGTAATCCATTTTTAATAGAAATTCATCGATGCGCGAAGAAACAAGGGCTCCTAAACGAAGATATCGTATACTTGAAAGATAGGAAATCTAATTAAAAACCAGTAGGTAATTAAGGATATGTATACGGTATCGTGTTTATGTCGCAATCAATTTACAATCGTAAAATTTCTGATTAACATCGTAATCTCGTATCGCGTACTGCAAGTAGTAGTTTTCCTTAGTTAGATAGAAATTGACGAATGTGAAGTATTTCGAAACAGAGAAATTGCGTTTACATAATTTTTAATTAAAGTAAGTTAACTAAGTTCTCCGCTTGGTAGCAAATATTATTTCATTTTTTATTGAAACGTAAGAATCGATAAGAAAACATTTTATCAATTTTTTCATTCCAATTTAGAATTAAACGTCAGAAGAAAAGGTCAATGTTTTCTATATTAAAAGTATTGTTATGAATTTCTTAAAGAATGAGCTATTTGAGTCTGCGTCATATTGAAGAATTCATTTTCAAACTACGAGAATCGTGCTAACTAACTTGGTTATCTCGTAGAATCCAACGTTCATTTGTATTCGTTTTAATAAATTTTAACTCGAAATAAGTGTCGTCTAATTGTTCAACAAACCTGTCTCGAAAGATGAACAACTTCCTCGACGTTTCTACGTCGTATAAATACAGGATGAAGTAAAATCTCTTCAAAGTTCACTCGAAGACCGTTAACCGAGAATATAGGATTCCGCTGTAACAACTTTTCAACTTAATTTACGGTCCTAAACGTACGTTTCTCTGAAACTGTCGCGGTAGAAATAATTCTTTGCTACAAACGAAGCGAGTATTCTCAGAATCACTTGAAATTAGTGCTTTTAACGCAACACAGGGTACATTAGACCATCGCTTTTATTTCATTGGTATTTCGATGTTAAACAAATCGTAATCATTTTATTATTATAAATGTACTTTACAAGAATTCTAATTTCCTCTGAAATGCAAAGGACATTTCCTATATAATCACGAATGACAAATCGTATCATCGTATCTATTATTGTACTGCTTAATCCTGTTACAACCCTAGTGTATTTTCCTCTTTTCTTTTTTCAAATTTCCCACTTTTTACAGACAGGGCCGGCGTGAACTTTTGCGTAGACATTCAAATCCTACACTTAAATTCTACAACGAGGAATTATTTATTTAGAAATGCTATCTTACATTTTATATACTTTCTATAAGCAGTTTTTTAGACAAATTCTTCAAGTAATATTTTTTCGCATCCATAATGCGCCTTCAAGGGGCAAAAGATTCAATGAAAGTACAAACTCTATAATCGTGTATGACTTTTGCAAAAAACTATCGATGTAGTTTAATTTCTCTGAAAAGTACATTTCCCTAAAAGCGCCTGGATCTTTTTATCTAAAGTAGTTTCCAGGATATGAGGACTTTATGGAGTTACACTGAACTTTGATGATTTTTGTCACTCCTTTAAACTGAATCATCGCTACTAAAAAAATGTCTTGCATGAGTTAATGGTATCATCATTCTGTTAAAAGTTAATCAAAATCGGTGTTTTTAATCGGGTAATTTTCGCAGACCGCGAGGCTTCTCAAAACGCGGGGCGAACGCGCCGAACCTGCCTTGCACCGGCCCTGTTTACAGAAATATTCACGTCGAAATTATTAATTTTTACGTAATTACGTCGAAGATTAATTTTTTTATAAAAATGTAAACTACGAATAGAAATGCTATTGGTTCAAGGAAACGTCGAAGACGAAGAAGAATAGTTAAGGTCAAAGTGATGGTGATTTGTCGAGCATTCTTGTTCGTAAGAAGGAGTTATTCCCGCGGCGGACTCGTGACATCGAATGTCGAGTATTCAAAGTACGCCAACATAGGTAGTCGGTCATATTTTATCTTACTTTATTTATTCACGTTCAGTGACATACAGGTGTCGTAAAGTCAGCAGCGTTTTAATGGACGGTATCTTATGTGCGATTATTAAATAACATCCTGTAATTAATATTCAACGGTTCAACGATATTATTACAGGATATTTTACCTCGTTAGATTTTATGCGTCTGATATGTGGTTCGTAAAAATAGTAACTGTTGATATTAAAACGGAACATGTGGTCATTTGGTGTCCTCGAGGAAAGTAATATTTCTTTTAAAAGAAATAATGAAAAATGTTTTGTCGGTATACTATCGAAAACACGTACGCAGATATTTGAACGCATGGGCGTTATTTGAGAAACTGGCATCCAGGACCTCGTTTGAGACGACACCAAGCAATTACGAACTTAGCAATTAGAAAATTGGTAATTACAGGATCAAGGAGAATCGGGAAATTCTATCGTAGCTGTAAGTGTAAATACTATACATTTATTGTAACATATACGCACACACAGATGCGACGTGTCGATTATATTTGCATCCATTTGGACTTTGCATGCAGTTAAAGATGGCAGATATGATATAGAGTTAAGAAATTTTGTATAAAATTTACTTAATTAAACGTATACGTGTCCGATGCTGTTTCCGTGAGGTATTTTTTATCATGTTTGCAAGATATTTTTTGTATTATCTTATTCTCTGTATAATTTTATTTATAACGATCATTATCCTTAAATATATATGTGTATCCACGTCCATAAGGGTTATTCCACGTATATTTCGTTTTCTCATAGTCGAGTATATACGGTTAAATATTTTGTGTGATTTTATAGTATAATAAAAGCTCGTTCGTCGCGTACGCGTGCATTTTACTTACTTTGTTGGCTGTCTAACTGCTGCCACGATTCTCTGTTTCTACTGACGTAACATCTCGTTTTATCATCTATAATAACGTTTATACGTAGCGGAATAGTTCGGTGAAATTATGGTTGTCCTTCGAAAGCCACACAGTGATGAAACTCCTCGATAACGATTTTATATACGCTGTAAATTCAGCATTCCGGGCTGGCATTATCGATTTTCTTTGGATTTTTCTTAAGACCAGAGGTCGCCTGCCCTGTTCGTAAAACTTGTATCAACGTTCGAGTTAAGCGGAGATGGTCGACAACTGGCAAGTTTCATCGTATAAAATTTTTATATCGAGTGCCTGTTATATATTCACGTGAATTTATTTGTTTGGTACCTGAATATTCTTCGAATTATTTAGGTTGACAAATGTTTAGTACATATCTGAATAATATGTTGCATACATATCGTTCCACTTTCAAGATATTCCACGATATTCGACGACATATAATGCTCTAATTTTAATACGCGTCTCAACAGAAAAGTACTAAAACGTGTACCCCACAAATCACCAACCTTCCAAATTGTCATTCGTCTCGTTATACGTCGCGTAAAACGTTAGAAATTCTCATAAAGTCCTCGAGATATTATCGATAGCTCCTTTGAAACTCCGTTGCAAATCGTCGAATCCCTCGATCGAGAAGCGTGGAACGAAAGAAGAAGAAGAAGAAGAAGAAAAAAAAAATGTACAGCTTTAACGATTCACCGTGAACGCGTAGCTGGGAAGACTGTCAGGAAATAAATTCCTGCTAACTTGTCCATGCAAGTGGGCGCTAGGGCCGGGCATCGGTACAAAACGCGGCGCGTCTCGAGGGGGAACAATAGGGCCGGCTAGAAATCGCTCATTGTGCCCGCGAACCGGCAAAAATAATCACGTGAAAGACTGCGAGGACGGACGGAAGGACGGACAATGAACGGGCACGTATTGCTCGGCTGCCACTCGTGCTTCGCAAACGGTTTCCTGGACTCAAACGCTCGTTCGTTTCGCATTTGTGCTCTTACGGCTCTGCCATTCTCCCTTTCTAACTCAAGTTCCTGTCACGGTGGGCGAGTTTCTTGCGAAAAGAAAGAAATAACAAAAAGAAGAACGTACACACGCGCGTACAGGGACATACATATGTAAAAAAGAGAGGAATAGGAGGAAGCGAAAATTGTTTCACCGGTTTATCAGTAAAAGGGATGCAGATGTTGGTGATTTTTGCGGAGGAAGTAGCTTGAGAATCGAGCTAAGTAAGTGGAATGAGAATGTCTGTTTCTCGAGTTAATGATAGTTGACGGCGGTATAGTGTGCGCGTTAAGGCGAACATTTTAGACGTTCGGTGAATTTTTTCTTTGCACGAAAAGCGTTTACATATAGCTTGATCTTGTCCGAAGAAGAAAAACGATTATAATTTTATGGTGTAAAAAATATCGTGTTTTTAAATTCATTGAGTTACTCTATAACTGTTCTGTAATGTATCTTGTTTTACTAAATAATATCTAGTAGTCGATACTATTGCACGATTAACAAAGAGATAACAAATTATTGACAATATCGAAACGCGTTAGATCAATAGCTACTATATGGTTAGAAGAATTTGCCTTTGGTAGATATCCTCGTACGAGCGATGTCCTGATGAGAGACGTCCTCGGTGTTTCAGAATAAAGACAAATACCTCAGATGAAATCATTCAGTCTTCAAGAAGATGTAATTGATAGAAAATGTTATCCGAGATTGAAAAAGCGTAGATATTCTTCTGCACTTGGTATTTCTATAACGAGGAACTATTTTCTTCGTCTAAGGTATGTACCATTTTACGCAAAATTCATAATTTAATATCGCATTGATACCCGTAATTACTATCATTTTGATTATCACTGCAGCCAGAAGAGAATTCAATATACTCTCTAATCACAATGTCGTAAAATATTAACACGTTCTTCCATTACAAACTGCATTTATCTAAACGATCTCTCGAAACATTTCGCACATGCCCATCCATATCGTTGTATCGCAGTAAAATAAACGGTCCTGCGCTAATCAAAAGCCAATTAAGATGCAGCACGAAATTTTCCATCCACCCAAATGTATCTCATCGGATTTTTCCGACTGATAACATAATTACATTCTTCATTTCCGTTGTTTAATGCATCCTAATTATTGGTTCAACGTTATCCCGGCGATTCGTTTTGCTCTTGATCGAATGCACCCAGAGATATTAATTATCGCTAACGTTCTTATTAAACTATCGGCAATCTACGAACTACGCATCAGACATTCCGGATGATTTTTTCGCCAGGATAATAGAACGGGTTCAGCCGGCCCATCGCGTCGGTTCCAACCAATCAAGTTACGTCTGTACGCGACGGGATGATCTGTTCCCCGATCGATTTCATCCTCATGGTCTAACGTATATTCGCTTCGATCGAGGAATGACTGTAACGACGCACGTAATTACTTAATGGACGCAATTAGGAATGGTAATCAAGAGTCTCGCTTCGATTGCTAGAGATTCGATTTCTTTGCCCCTTCCCCCGAGGCTAGTTTGATCTCCTTCTTGATTACAGCCGTCACCTAAATTGGATTACGCATTTTAAACGCGTCAAGGATTTTCATCTCTCCTCCTCTTTCTTGGTGCATCGATACTCCATCAATCGGTCTTTGCTGACGCGTTCAATAACTGGATGAGATATGCTCGTTCCTCCTCTCCTAATTGCGACGTAAATCATCTCTTGGAGAATGACTGGTGGAAGACTTCTGAAGAGTCTATGCATTTTCGTTTCGTTTTCTTCTCTTACCGAATGAGCTGGTAGCCTGCAAATTGTCATGTTAGCTTAAAAACTGGACTATCGTGTTATGGCTACGGGGCTAATTGCGATTTGAAACGGTTTTGTTTTCTTTGAAGGCTTATCGACTACACTCACGAGCGTGATTAATGACGAAAAAGTATTGTACGAGATTAACACGCTACTAATAAGTATAATAACTATATTGATTTATCGAACTTGTTGTATTGGTATTGCCATATATCCTTTGTCTTTGATTATTTCTTCTTCTTTTGTTTTTTTTCCTTTTTTTCCATTTTTTTTTTCTTTTTTGACAAGGAAGATCTACGTTCTTTTTCGGTTAAACAGCGAACGATACGTTCGTACTCGAACGCTTATCAATTCATTCGTGGCTTAACTAATAGATCGCGAATTGTTCCGCGTTTATGGGAAATTTCAAGATGCAAACGTTCCTACATTGCATAGAATTGCGCGCAATGTTAAAAATTATGACGTAAAAATGTAACGTTTGAAGAAAACAACGACGATAGTAGAAGAATATAGCGGAAGATCAGAGTACGCGGATAAAGTAAGAGTGGTAGCTCGAAGAAAAGCATACACACTTACCCCAATACGTCTTGTAAATCATAATAAAGATCTCGTTTTGATCTGTTCGTAAACTTGCGTACACGCAATTAATCACGTAAGATACGTTCTCCTCGTATACTTCTGACTCGATTAATCTCTTTCTCTAGACATTAAGCATTTACGGTTGGATCTTTTTGCAACGAACCAAACCAGACGTCAGGAAACCGAGTCTTTTCCAAAGAAACATGACAACTCGCGATAACCGATCTCTCGAGCTACCGATGAAATTCTTCTGTCGAAAAACATCAAGAAAGAAAGGAAAAACGAAACGCGCACGGTGACGGAGAACGTAGTTCTTGTTAATCTTCGTCCGTGTAAGTCGATACGAAAAAACGCCGATTCTGAAAAGGATTCGAGGAACAGAGAGAGGGACAAGACGGTGATTTTTCAGAAACGCAGCGTGGCGCCGTGGCACACGCATTTGTCATAATCGCCGAAGAAAGCGGGACAAGTTGCTTCCTCGATCAACGAGATTCCACGGTCGGTTCGTATTTCAAATTCGCGGGGGATCTACAAGAATCTAGCAGTCGTGGAAAGTCGTGAGGTATGCCGTTCGCATGCTTTTCGATAGATCGCCGCGATCGATAGCAAGTAGAAAATCGTGACGTTGCGAAACCGCGACCGATGCTTGATCCGCGTCAATGCAAAGTCCGAGTATCCATCTTTTCTTCTTCTTCTTCTTTCTCCTTCGATTTTTCCTTTCTACTTCTTCTTTTCTCGCGTGTTCGTTTCGCAGATCATCGATAGAAAGCCGAACAACACGTGATGCGCACACGAACGAGAAGAAAAGAGAGAGCAAGATCGTTTTACAGCTCGAAAGGGGTAGCGACAGACGACGTGCAAGTCACGACTTCTGTTTGCCGGAGAAGGCTCCGATGATTAGAATCTTTCGGTATTTCTATCGATCCAACGGGCCACCGCGTGGCTCTGTGGCAATATTCGCTCCTTCTTCTAAGTACTTGCCGTCTAAACGCTCTTCTGAGTTATATCGTTTTAACTCTCTCGCTTCTTACCTGCCTCCTCGTTGTTCACGAGGATTTTACGATCCATCGAGATTTCTCAACAACGGCCCGATGCTCCGTGATTATGATTTAACCCGGGTGCACGACTTCGGTGCTCGGCGAAACGGTCTCCGGATAACAAAGTAACGGGATTTTGAGAATTTCAGTGGCGATATTGTTACGGAGGAACTTTTGTACAATATTTTAAGAAATCGTGGCTATCTGGAAACCTTTACGAGTGCAAGAAATTCTCTCATAGGGTGACGAATATACACAGGATGAATGGAAATTTTGACGAATATTTATATAAACTTATAGTTACTTAGAAATTCCTATAGAATCAAGAATTTACGGAATAAATGGAGATTTCTGTTGTAAAATCACGATCAAAAATACATTTTCACGGGTACGCTGGGATACGAAGATATTTATAAAGAGACGGAACGATTAAAGAGAAATTTTCATCAAAGTGCGTTGATACAGAGATAGTCATTTTTATAGGAATACTATATTCGAGAAATGTTTGTAGAAAAATGATTATAATGATTAACTTGTATAACGAAACAGCTATATAGAAATTTCAATCGTCGTATGCTATTGTAAAAGTTATATTCGCGAATTTCTTGCAATTTGTTAACAAGACATTCGTTGATTATAACTTCTCGCCAGGAAGACATTTTTTTACGTACCTCTTGCAATTTTATTTAATTTTCTAATTTTAACAAATATCGATTTCTGTTCCTGTTCACAATTATGTCGACGATCCGCGCTAATTAATTCGAATCCCGTAGCCGACAATGATTAATTCCGGTTTATGGCTTCCGCAATCGGAATTGCGATCTGTATATCTGCGCGAGAGCAATCATCAGTAGTTTCTTTCGAGATACAGAGGAATTCAGTATCGGACATCTATTCTTGCGTATAAAATCGATGATTTTAGCACAGAGTAGTAGGAACACTGCAGGAAAAATAAGGACGTAGCTTCGTAAGAGGATTAATTTGCTTAATTTGTTGCTTTATTTAACTACGACAAAGTTCCTTCTAACTATCGTATATTTCATGTGTTGCGCGTGTTAGAATTAAATGGGAGCACTTTATGGTTTCCTTCATTAAACACAATATTAACTGGGACGAGATGTTTATTTTGTTCCTCTGTGTATTAGATTTTATTATTTTTGTAATTAATATCGATCGATGTCTTTGCTAGGGAAGCTATCATTTAGAAAGATCATATTTACTTGAGAAAATGAAACGTGTTTCAAGTATAATTTATATATTAGATAAGGGTAAACAGGATTTCTATTTAAGATTTAACTTAACCTTTTTATCGCTACGACTTTTATTTTTATCTGTTATTTGAAAATGGTTACCAAGTGTTATGAAAATGATCACCAACAAGGTAAACGATATTTATCCTTTTATCCCTCGGAATCACATGTTAACAGGAAGTCATTTGATTTGCGTGTCAATATAATATTTGTACTTTATTTGTTCGATGAGTCGATATCTATCTTGTCACATAATTTTCTTAATACTTTACCTTAATCATGACTAAGATTGCCAGCCACTTAAAGAAGTGCTATCTTGGTTTTGACTTTCGCCAGGGAACGTATTAGGTTGTCCGAAGAGTGTCTTTCTTTCACAGACGCGACTTTTACAACGATGCATCTTTATACAAATATGAAACCTAATCTGTTTAACGTTGTGATCTTTATTTTGATAGAACAAAATGGTAATTCGATAAAATAATATAAAACGGAAAACGTGCATCCACTATTTCCGTATAAAACGAAAGAAACTTATCGGACGACCTAATATGTACCCATCTGTACTATAATTAAGCTCTATAACCAAAATGCGAGGGATTGCTATAATCAAAACTAAGATGCGAGAGATTACTCGTTATATCGGCCAGCTTTTTTTTTCGTTGCAAAACAGTGTAATTCTATTGTCATTTACAATTGTCACAATACCACTGTTATATTTATTTTACGTAATAGAACTGCTTATAAATTGATATTTGTATAATACTTTCAAATAACTGCTGCAATCTGAAAAATTAAACAAAACTCTCCCTCTCCGCTATCTTGGTCCATTGTAGACGATGAAAATTGTGAGACTTTCGTATGAACATGGAGAGCTTATCGTACGGTTAGTAACAAGTGAACATAAAATACGAAGGCTTTCCGGTCGACAAGCGTTGGCATCGAAAAGTCTGTTAATAAGCTTGCGGTAGATAAAGCGCTTAGCAAAACGACGAGATACTGACAAAACGGGCAAAGAATATCTATCTTCTTCCGCTTGAATTTATTTCTTGATACATCAACACCTGATTATCTTGTCGCACAATTGACTCAAAATAAGCCCACGAACAATAACGATAGAATTCGTTTAATCGGTTTTAGCAAGTAACGGTATTTGCCGTTTCGAATTCATCGATCGCCGATAAAAGTCGCATTGACACGTTTGGAATCGGCTAGTAGTAAGCTCGCAGCAAGAATTCAATCGTGGCCAGTCGCTTGTTAAAGTAGTCTGTCAGATTCGATCTGACGGTTTGTGACGCTTCGACTGAATAAACATAGTAGCGCTAATCGGAACGCGTTGAGTATCGAAGACTGTCGAGATCGAGTTAGAGATGACGGCTAGGAATGCATCAGCTTGAATAACAAAATTCTCCATGGACAGTGATGGATAATGCGTTTGGTTGACAGCGCTCCGTGCCAAGACGTCTTTCTAATTAAAAGAAAAAACAAGACCATCGTGTTGTTGTTGAAACTGTCCATTCGTATCCAACGATGACTAAACGTTTTCACTTTGCTCTACGTCCTTCTACGATCACCTTCTAAAAATTTTACATACAATATTTTTCTGAACTTTTTGAATTGTTTCCGAGTGATTTCTAGTACAAATATTATATCAGCGGTGTTTTTAAACGATAATTCCAGAGAATAATTCTTTTATTATCGTGCAGCTGTGTTGTAACGTTTTACGGAATACTTTCTCAAATTCTTTAGCAACGGGAAAATATTTATTTTAAAGACGTCCTTAGAGTCCTTAGATCGCCAGTAAAAGATTATATTTCAAAATATCGTAGAAAATGATAAATTACTTCGTGGAACGTTCTTTAAGATATAGCGTATTAAAAAAGTATGTTTCAAAATATTATGGAAAATCGTTAAAATAAAATAAAATGTAAAAAATTGTATTTGAGAATGTTACAAAAAACATTGAATCGTGTTGCAGTACATTTTGCCAGATATTGATACTTTATCGATGATCGATTCTCCAGAATTCTTTATATATAAATTCCACAACGTGCATGCGCAAAACGATATCAATTTTTGCTGTGATTTCTAAAAATCGGCACATCGTATTTACATGCAAGCATTTCCATGCAAATTCTATTCGTTTCTTAGGCTTTTCCCATTTCATTCGCGTTTCACCACAACCATCGGGATCCAGATTTTTTCCAACTTCGTATCCTATCCCGTTGTTGCTCAACCTTTGCATAATCCCGAGATACGGCCGCTCGATGATCTACACGGCGAACATCGTACGGAACGTCCATTATTTACTGTTTCGTAAGGTGCAAGCGTGTAAGTGGTTTCGTCGATCTCGATTGTTGTCGCGATAGTGGCGGTTCGCGAACAGCGGACACGGTCGACGTGAAAATCGCCACTGCATCTCGAGGATTTGTTCGATTCTCTGACGAGGATTTGTCGATACGATGTCCTTATCGAATCGCATCCGGCTATAGAGAGACGAAGGCTACTTTACAATTAATTCTCTGATAAATTCTGTCTAAACGTCCGAATGAAACTTCCTGGATTAATCGATGATAAAATGGAGATAGTGGACGTTGTAGTCTGAACGGTAGAGTTTCTGTACTAGAAACTAGTCACACAGGTCACATTTTACTTACTTACATAGGTAGCTTTTACTTACTTACATTTTATTATTGTTTGTTGCTTCAACGTAGTTTTAGTGTAGCTTTTTTTTCGTATAAATCCCCATCTTTTTTTTAACTTAGGTAGTGTTTGCTTTTAAATGAATTAAAAGAGTCGATGAAAGACGAAGAGCTAGACGAAGTAGAAATGTTAAAGATATAAAAAAATACATATTTTCGTGTATGTATTAGGTTGTCCGAAAAGTTTCTTTCGTTTTATGAGGAAATAATAGACGTTTTTTGTTTTATACTATTTTGTCGAAATACGTACGATCCATTTTGTTCTGTTGAGATAAACACCGCGACATTTCACAGACTTAGTTTCACGTTTGTATGAAGGTGCACTGTTGTAAAAAACACGTTTGCGAAAGAAAGACATTTTTCGGACAACCTAATATTTTTAGACGTTCAACGTGTCTAGTCGAAGTGATCGATCTTAAAAAAGTACTTATTTGATAGATTTATCTACGTATAAGCTCTCTAGTCTGCGATATGACGACTGTATACGAGCATCCTTTATTTTCTCTGCAAACCTTTATTAAAGCAATTACAAGTTTCTCTTTGTAACCGTATCCAGTATAGTCGGCTTTCATATTCATACATGAAATAAGATCGCCCGATAAATTCACCCTCGATTGAACCTGTCCAATTCGATCTATTCCGCGCGAACGCACAGACACTATCAGCCAAAGGTTTCGAATCTCTATCAAAAATCTAAAAAAAAAACAGTCGGTTTAAAATTCTGCTATATCAAAAAGACGCTTTCACGGAAAACTCTATCGAACCGAAGAATATTATTATGGATACTCTTAGCATTCGAATTGACAATAAAATTAACAAATCATTCAGCGTCTATACTATCGAAAAAGTAATCCCAAATTTTTTATCAATTTTTTTTTTTTGTGAAAGACATGCACGACAGAGGAAAATAATAAAATCCAAGATTAAAAACAGAAAGGCAGCAACAAAGTGTAGGATCGAGATGCTCGTGCGTTGGTTGGTTGCAGGCTGATGGCGTGTTCTCGTTTTCACGAGGAGCCAGGTGTGGGAGTGACCAAGTGGAGATAGTTGGTTCGATAAGGCGATCGATCGGTCGGACAATACCGCTATGGGATCGATGAAATCGTAAGGGGGCCCTATCGGTGATCGTTTATGCGATAGATGACCCGAATCGTTAAGGGCTTCTGTTCCTCGTGCGCACGCGAAACGCACGCGCCCCGATCGAACCACGCGATTACTTCGCACCGGTACTCGCGCGGCCTCGCGTGTAATTTTCGCCGCGACCAGGTTCCAGATAGCAATTTCGCGGCATGTCAGATACGATCGACGATAGATTGCGACATCAGAAAGAAAAAAACGATGGTAATTGACGATGTTACACGCGTATCGATATTATTTGTGTCACAAGTCGAACGTTCTTTGTACAGCGAACGTGCGCGTATATATTTCATTTCGAATCGAGAATGTCAGTTTGCTCGAAACCTTTTATTCTGATACGTATGGTATGCTGGGTAATTTCAGTGAATGTTATTATAGAGGAGAAAGAACAATAGTAATCGATGTTTATGTGCATTGATGTTATATACGCGTTACGAGATGATTGTCTTTTTGGAGCAGATATTATTTCCAATCGAAAATATCATTGTACTTTAATGTAGTATGTTGCTCCGATACGACACAGGCAATAATTTTGCTACATATTATCGCAGAGATAAAGAAACGATAGTAATTCAAGAATCTTATTTGATACGAGATAATTTATTATCGTGGTACGTGTTGTAACGAGTAGTTTTGGTACACGGATAGCTCGTCGTGCAGAAAACAAGATGTGTTTTCCTCTTCGAATATCTTTGTAGATTTTCTATATTCGTTTATTCAATTAGTTTAATTTTTTGACATATTTTATAAGTTACTTATACACGTATATATTTTCATAATGTGTCGTCTAATAATATGTTTTTCTACCGAGATCTTTATATCCTTGTCAGTAGTACGCACTTACAAGTACCAAACACTGAAATTCATTCACGCGATTTACGAATGCTGTCATATGATAAATGATGTTATTAAAAATATTGTCGCTTAAGTTCAAAGTACCGAAGCGATAAATACCTTTCGATATATTCTCTACTAAATGAGCTAGTCATTTAGCAATTGGCTACGCATGTAGGAATCGGCAACGTGAAATTTAAAAGTGAAACTCGACAAAATCTCTTAAAACAAAATACAAAAACTAGACATTGTTACGAATAACATAATAAAAATTGTTCGATTCGTTGCTCGAAGGTATGTAGGGGCATGTACGAGTATGTAAGGACGCGCGTTCTTACTAAAAGCTACATACGCCAACCGTCACACGCCCATATAACGATTTTACAAACGATAGCCTATATTATCTCCATCTAACATTCGATTCACGTATAAAAACCGCTGGCTGAAAACGTGTCTGAATTCATAGAAAGCAGTAAGAGAGGAGGAAGTCTGGCGCGTGTGTGTGTAAATGCAGGCGAAACGATTAAAGGAAGTAAATGGTACAGCCCTTGTTCGCAAGGGAAGCCAGAATGTTGTACACCGGGCACGCGATAACGATAAGGTGGAATAAATCGCCCGACAGAAAGAAAGGAGAGGTTGTAGAGAAATAAGGAAAACGTAGGTTGCAGCGGACGGAGGAGGGACTCACAATTAACGGGTTTTCGATTGGCCGACTGTTCGTTCGATACCGGCGATCGAATTGGTGTTGTATGTTACGAAGGAACTTAGGAATTCCGATAACGCATACACCGGTATGCAGGCCGTATGCCAAAACGCCTGCAGCGTGTGCACGCTGCGATCGCCGTGACCTACGGAATTTATATTTTCTTTGGCGAACGTTCAATGGACACCGGCGATGCTAGCGGCGGCAATCAGCGGCGAACGGTTGCGACCAGATTCGAATCGACGTGATCTCACGGCTCGAACAATGTTGGCGGTTGTTTGTTCCTTGTTAACAGACCAGATGAAATCTCTTGATTCCCTTTTCTTCGATTGTTTGCGCGGTTAATATCGTTGTAATGCTTTTTTACCTTTTTCAATTTCTTCCAATTTCTTGTTGTCTAGTTTTATTTCCCTACCGTTCTATCGTGTACGTTGTACGTATGTCGTAACATTTTGAAATTTCATTGGCACCGTAACGAGACTCATGATTGTATCGGTAAAGCTTGAAATCAATATGAAGATCCGTTTGGAAATTGCAAGATATTTAGAAGGTATGGATATGTTCATATTTCGCAGAGATCGAAAATTAGCAATTATCCATATTGATAAACCTTAGTATTCAATGGGCTCATATTTAACACTCATATGCTTAAGATGGTTACTTATATCGTACATATACTAATTTTTTAATGTTACAAACATCTTGCAATTTCTATATACTCTTTACGTCGTTTTTAAACTAAGCCATTATAATTACAACAATCGTGTCTCGTTGCAATGTTAATGAAATTTCAAAAATTATTATCCATTAAATAGTGTTTTCTTTTGTGTTCTTATTCTTGTTCAGTTCATAATTAACGTAATGTCTGTAACGTAAAGTCATTAAAAGTGTACTTATATATTATACGAAGGGATAACAGGAAATTGTTATATGTGATGAAATTTTGCAAGGAATTTAATTCTTCGTATTCCTAGAATACTATAGTAGGAAAATTTAAAGAACAGACGAATGGTGTAGAAAGTAAAGAAATGAAATTTCAATGAAATGTAATTCAAATTCGAAATTAAAATGGAAACTTTATATTTTTCAACGTACAATATTTTTGTACGTTAAATTGAATGCGAACCATCATTTAAATGTAACTTGTATACAAATTCAATTTAAATGGAATCGTTTAAACGTAAAATTCAACGCGAGCGTACCGAATTTCCGCTCTTTGTTTCGAATCATAAATTTCTGTTGATTTGTATTGCTAACAAGGTATCTTTGCACGGTAGCACAATGTTGTCGGAATTACTTAGCATGGTTGAACAATAAACAAGTGTTTGAATGTACACGTATAAAGTACAGCCGCGTGGATGTAAGAATACGTTGCTTGCGTGGGTTTCCGTGCTCCAATGTGCTTTTGATGTTGCCTGAATAGAATGTTCGTCGACGGATTACTCGTGTCAGCCTACGATCGTTACTTCGCCATCATTTCATCCACGAATGACTTTTGATCCTTATTTCGCAGTTACACATCATTTCGCCGATATTTTGCATAACAACGTGACTCGTTCTATCTCATTCGTTCTCGCGAATCAAACGGGAACGAAACTAGTCCGAGGATCAAGTCATGGCACACACGATTTTTTAAATGAAAACTCCAGATATACATTAACTTACGAAACCTGTGAAATTGAGTACACAGGACCACACAGAAGACGAATTCAAACGATTCTAATAGTTTGATTTTCGATCGTGTGTATTAGCGCAAAACTCGTACAATTTTTAGAAAATGAACTTGGTCAGTTCGGCTTGCGAGTTGCTCATATTCCATTAGGTATTTTAAAAAGTGAAATTTATATAATAATTTTAAAGATGTACTTACTATCTAGTTGCCTAATTACTAATAACAGTTAGTATCGAAAATAAAACTTGGTGTATATGCACAGATTTGAAGGCAAGTACTCATTATTGTACTATACGAACGCATCAGTAATATACCTGAGTAATTAAATGTGAATTTTCTATTCAATTCTCGTCACGATAATTTTCAAATAACATAGCACTAACTACTATCTAATTACAGTATTCATGCCTGAACGAAAGGAAAGGCTATAAGCGTAGACGTGAAATTTGATTCTTAATTTCATAAAAATGTCCAAACAACTTGACTCTTATTACCAATCATAATTCTCTATCCTTCGCAATAGTGGAAATAAAACACGAAAATCGTAGAAATGCCAGAGCGTATGTTCACGTTTTGAAACTTAACGACTGTCCGTGAAACTATAGCCGCGTTTACCCGCGAGCGTATTCAATTCACGTAATTTCTGTCCGTTCTTCGTAACGTTCACGCACCTGTAAATGTTAAGAAACTCCGCTTGCTTTCAACAAGCGACATATACATGCACTTTCCCAACAGTACAGCGATACCATGTTCGCAGTACATCTTCGTCTTCGTTTTCGAGCCACGACTTATTGCCATAAGCGCCCGCGTACAACTAGGGCCACTTAAATCAGGCAGGTGCGTGGTGCATAATAAATTGTCGAGTGTCCCCAGACGCCAAGTATTTCATATATACGTTTCAATGACAAAGTAAACTGACGAATTCAAATCGCGTCAGGAGGGGAAAAATAATTTACGAGCAAGCGGAGAAATGCGAGCGGAATGGCGCCAATGTTTCCCGTGGAATTCGTTATTCAGAGAGAAGGAATTCCACGCGGAAGTGACCGTTCCTGATAAAAACGAACGATTTTCCTCCTTCCTTCGTGTCACAGAACGTTAGGAATGTTTGTTAAAACGTTATTAATATAGCACCTTTCAAAAGTGTAATACTGACGCATAAAGCGATCATAAAGTTTTTCGTTTTTTTTTTCTCTGTTTTTATGTACCTTTTTTTCATTCTGTCATTTCAGTGTCGTAGCGTAAAGAGGTACGTGCGAGTAGTTAAGTTCTAGTAGTGTTCGTTTTACTAGGTAGGAAATGAGAGACACATAACTTCACCGTATGCCACGATATTTCGAATTCATTGTTGTACATGAAATATTCTTGTTCGTATGAGATATTGCTTATATATATCTAACGATTTACGGGAACATCGTAACGTAAATTTTGGCTCTATCAGAACAACCGCCATTGATCTGGATGACAGTAGTATTTAATTCCATGCACTCTCTTCATTCCTCGTATATTAACTCTTATCTATCTCTTATTTCTATTATAACGAATAGATAAATTTGCAAATTATCTTATTGAAGATACTATTTCTTTTATACATTTGTATTGTGCCAAACTAACATATCAGACTTCTCAACTTTTTAACAAATCAAGCCTACGACCTTAAATTCTTGAAACATGTTAATTCCAAATTATTTCAAGATAGTGACGATTTTTGATCAACGAGTTCAAAAATGATTGTAATTCACCATAGCCAAGTCAAGGTTCGTTATAAGATTATATTGCAGCTGTTGGCCGATCCTAACACAAAAAAATCTTCGGGGTACAAAGGGTTGATCCCAGTCACAAAATTCTACCTAATTTAAAAATACCTAAATGATATCTCTTGCAATTAATTGCAATAACACGAGTCACTGTAAAACTTTCATTCTGTTTAAAATTGTTCTATCTAAAATTCAGCGTCGTGAAAAAACCGGAGTTTAAACTTGTGAACAGAACTGTACGTGATTCTGTAGGAAACTGCGATCGTGTGACAAGAGAATAACGAGACAGAATTCAAGTAAAGAAGTTTCACGAGAACGTGGTTCAATAAGAGGTCACGAATGCTAACACGAGCATCAAAGTCACATGTAGATCGTGTCACTGGTAATCCCGCGTAGAATTACGAGTCAGTTTTATTATATGGACGTAGCTATTCGACTTTAAGACGAACGATCGTCGAATGGATTCTGTCATTGTCGTCAGACGATATCGAAAATCGTCGCCTGGTGAATCTTGATACGAACCGATTTTTCGAAACGGCGAACAATACATTCGCCTCGAATCTACGCCGCGAAACATTTCCTGCACATAAATTCACTACCTTCGTGCGATTTCCATTCAATGAAATCGTCGCTCTCCAGTTGTAGCGTATTCCTATAAATCAATCACTTTTTCTATTACTACCAGTGCATTTGCGCGCGACTGTAAAACTTCCAACGAAGTTGATCTCAAATGAGTCTCCAACTATGCTACAGTATACTGGCGACAACTCTGTTCGTCACGAATATATCGATATATTGTTGCATTTGTCGGAACGATTACGCGATAGTACGAAGGAATTTAGAAACTTCGTCTTTATATTATTTATAATTATTAATTTTGTTTATTTCGAAACTATGTTTTGATGTTTTCATTTAGAAGATTGGCATTAAGATGTTTTGATGTTTTATTTGTCGATAACCTTCTTAAAATTGGCTTATTGTGTGACAGAAGTGTTGCTTGTGAAAATATTTTCCACATGCCCTACGATAACTTAATACTTGTAACTATGGTAATTAAATGTAATAAATGAGCATCTGCATACAGAGAGGAACAAAATGGTAATACGTAAAAAGAATCGTGATTATCAACGTTCATCGCGTGTTAGTTTTATTTACACTCGGTATTTTAAAGCGGACACGTGCATCTCGATGTTCATAGTTATTATCTTATTCTGTATTTGCATCTCTCGTCTTTTTAATTGCGCAACGGTGCAGAAACCGTGTAACAATATTCACCGTAGTCTGTAAACTGTTTGAAAATGGTGATAATGTTCGTTGAAAGAAAGAAACTTTTCTTATCCTACAGGTAGATACCTATTAAAGAAAATGAAGTACATACAATCATAAGATCGTAGGAAGAAGATCACAATTTAACAATGGAGAAACAAATCGTTATTAAAAATCAACATTTATCGTAAATATTTGCTCGTTTCAACGAATATTGTATATTTTTAAATCATAGAAAATTAAGAAAAAGTTTCCTGCAAGCGCAAATTAATTTCTTTGAATAACTTGTTACGATACACTTGCTACGATCTACGATCAATAAATAAATCTCTGTTACGATAAATATCTCTATAAACTTTTTTTATAGTCTTCTTCCAGCGTTGTGCATAATTACGACTCATTGTTAGTTCAGCAACACAGTCGGACGCAACAATTCCTCTAAAATAATGTCCGCAATTTAAATCATCGATAAGACACAAATTTTTTTGTTTCTATCGTTCTGCCGATCTCGTCGAACGTGGTGCTGCAGGCAATCGCTGAAATATGTTAGATAAGTCAGTTTAGTATAGCAAAGAAAAACGTGATGCGATTTTGCGCCAAGTAGCACCATCAGATAAATTTCTTACAACCCTTAATTAGGGAAATGCTACAAGCTGTTATTTCCTTTTCTTTTTTTTCTTCTTTTTTATATAAGCATATAGTGACCAAAGGCGTTGTTGCACAATTGTGTGCAATTTGAAACGCATTTGTAACATCGCCACTGAAAATGAGATGACTATATGTAATAGTAATTGGATCAGCGGGTTTATCGTCTGACTGTGCAACCCGTTGCACTGATTACATCGTAGAGTTCCGCTCTTTACCTTTCTATCTTCCTTTATCCACCTTCGTTCTACGATTCTGTTCACGATGTTTCTTCGATAAAACGTGAACTTCATTCCGTTACGGTGAACGCGTCTCGTTACACATGATATTTATTTATTTGGTGATCGCAACTCGCTCCAAACTAAATAGCATTTAGTTTTTTATTTTAAAAAAAGGCGGACGCGCGCGTTTCCGGAAACGTACGTTATACCTGAGATAATTGCACGTATTACGCATGAAATGTATAAAACCTTAGGGACAAAAGTAAATTTTCTTGGAAGTGAATTTCTTTCCTTCTTCTTTTCTGCAAAATCGTGTGCATACGCGGTAGATGGGTAAGATAGCGTTTCGTCGGTACAGTGCTCACGAGTGCTCGTAAAAATTAATAACCGAAACATCGGCGTTATAGACGGTACGAGAACGGCGTGAACTCGCTGCTATCGTTCTCCTTGACCTCGTCTATTGTCTTATTGGTTTTTACTTGAGAAAGAGCTTAGGGTGAGTGATATTGCAAAACAGTTTTCTTTCGATAAGAGAAATACAGTTGCTACTGCAACGTAATTTTTGAAATTTAACAATGTAGAAACAAATCGTTATTAAAAATCAATGTTTATTATAAGTATTTGCTTGTTTCAAAGAACATTGTATATTATTAAATCATAGAAAATTGGGAAAACGTTTCCTGTAAGAACAGATTCATTTCTTTGAATAACTTGTTACGATACACTTGAAAAGTATTATGCATATTTTCTTTTTTTAATTCCTTCTTTTTTTTTTAATTTTTTATATTTATAGTCATATGAGAGTACACTTGAATGAATAAATGTAATTGAATATAATATATAAATATTGATATATAAGTAAATGTAATAATTTAATAAATGATACGCGAATATTTTTCGCTTTCGTTGTATATAAAATACGTTGACATTTGTTAGGAAATAAATATTGGGCGGAAAGAGAGATCATAAAAGTTTAATTATTGTTTGAATAATTGCTTCATTCTATGGCATTTAGAAAACTTTACATGAGATTTCTTTGCAGAAAGGTTGAAAGAAGTTTGTCAATATTCGTTGACGATTAATTCTGGGCTAGTGATGTAACGAACATTAATTTGAAAAGTAGAATAGTAAAGATGAAATGAATTTTATTTGCTCGTTTTGACTAGCGTTAATCTAATTATTCGATAATAACTGGCGGCAAGAAAACTGCTTGGAACAACGAAGATGAATAAATAGAGTTTGTTAATATATTCGTCGAAAATTAAATGGTTGGCGACGATGCAACGAAAATTGGGTGTTAAAGAAAAGTGAAATTCTTTTGCGTGTTTTTGAATGGCCTTAATTCAATTGCCCAATCAGATAATATCAGGGAGACGGGCACGATCGGTGCGAGATCCTGAGATTATAATTAAAAGAGAAGAAACGTAATTCGAATCAATTAAGGCGAAGAGCTACATATACATATATATACTTCTACATGTACGCGATGTTAATTATATTTTTTTGAAGCCAATTTTTCTCTTAATTTTTTTCTTAAGCCAAGTGAAATATAAAATGCAAATACGTTTGTTTATAAATAGCCACGCATTCCTCGGTTAATTCGATTATATTTTATGATTCTTAATTGATATCGAGTTAATAATATCCGTTCGTTGATTTGTAATGGAAATATCATGGTGAATTAACCTCAGCTCGCGGAATACTTAAACCATGTGCTTCTATTTAACGAAATCTTACACCGTATCAAAAAACGGACGATTAATTAATTCGATCTTACACAAGGGGAGTACTGTGTCAGATGGAATATTATAAGTTTCAATAAGTAGGAGAGAATCGGCGGTACCCGTTTTCTTGCTTTAAAACGTGACTTTTAAACGGATTTATCAATTTATATATTTCATTCTCTTATCAATTAGCAATTTCGATTTTATTACAGTATATCGTTGTTTAAAGTTACATGTATACTTTTTGTTGAAGTGGTCACCACTTCTAAGATAACTCTACATCTGGTTTTTAGTTTTCTTAAGCACTGAAGCCATCGACAGCGTATAGACAAAAGATTGGAACGAAAAGATTGGAAGGCAAAGCATAAATTATAGACAGGCGGCGATGGCTTCAGGGTTTTCAGTCAGAGGGTAACACTGCTAGCGTGCGGATCTGAATTAGCTCATATTTTATTCTCTTTAAATTTCAAACATAGAACACTGAAAACTCTTGTTTCGACGATAATTAATATTATATCTAATTTGATAAATTTTACTTTCGTTCCTTAAAGTGGTATTTCGTGTTGCTATTCAAGTTATTAATTACGACAATTACAGTAAACGGTAGATCAGAAAATTCGTCTTAGCTTTTTGGAACGCTAATAGTTGCCGTGTGCAGAAATTACTCGACACGATCGCTTCATCGCAAAAACACAACCCTAAAACCGCACGATCTCATAAAATTTAACAACACCGTCATCAATTAGCTGATCGCGTCAAACAACAAATAGCGCTTCCACGAACAGAGCAAACTATATGCCCGACAAATTTTCCATTGTATCACCTTCGTACAAGAAGTTCGACAATCAAGAAAGAAGATCAAACATTGTCACGTACGTTACGTTGAAGATTTCAGAGCAGTGCAATTAAATCCGGCGTTTCTTCATCGCCCCTGGCGCTCATGGACGTCATAAAAATTAATAACTGAGACCATCAGCGGACCAAGAGGTACAGGCCAGCACACGTGCATCACCACCGGTGCACCGGTCATCCTGATGATCTTGACGCTGCTGGTTTTCGCGGCACGTTCGAGAAGATAAACTGCCCCGCCATTATGGGCGACGAAGCGTTTATCACATGGATACTACTTTGTAAGGGAGGAGCCGCAGATAGGAATGTAATATAGTCGATTGCAACCTGTTTCAGTGTAGGTATCCCTCTTTCACTTCGTGGAAATGTTTATGAGTTTTGTTCAACATACGATGCAGACGAGTGATGATTAATTCAATACATGTATTTATTCTTAGTATATTTCTTCATTATAAATTATGAAATTTTTCTTTTTCTAGATTGCTTAGCTATTATAAATCTTCTCTGTCTTTTTTTAAACATCTGTATTACATTTACAACTGGCTCTATCGAGCCAACCAGCAAACATAAATCTTAATCTCTTTATTTTGTATACGAGCAAATTATGAAAGTTCCTTTTGTTCTAAATTATTCGGCTGTTTCGAGATTTCATTTCTTTGTTATGCGTATAAATCAACGTACGTGAAAATTCTTTCCTCTTTTTCTTTTAAATTCTTCAGCTGTTCTAAATCTTATTTCCAAGTTGATGCAATTTGAACTCAGTCACGGGTTCTATGTTTCCTCACTCTTATGCTTTATGATCAAAGAACTTTCTGAAAGAACACAATGTCGAATGTTTTAATTCTACTTTTCTGAGAGTGACTACGTTTCAATCGACAGTTATAATGATTCTTAAAGAATTTTGTACTTTTTGTATCTACAAAATAAATACAAGTAATGTCAACTATTTGACTATAGCAAGTATACTTGGGATCAACAGTAGTGAGCAGTCCGAAAGTCGTGCTATCGACTCTACAAATCAAGAAATACATTATTTTTTAAGTTTTTTAAGTTTCTTGCAATAAACGGCTTATAGAAGTAAGCTAATTATTTCTTGAAAATTGAACGTTAATCGTGTACTTACTGAAATTAATGAAATTTCTTAATGAAATTAAGAAATTAACAAAAAGTGCAAATTGAGAGACTCATATTTTCACAGACTTTTCTTTCAGAGACCTTTTCAATTTCTTTTATAAAGTATACTAAAGTATACTATGGAATTATTTTACTTTTAATGATCGTAATCCGTATACTTAGCAGTAAAATGACATTAGCACAAAAATGACTTTTTCTCTTCCGAATCACGTTACCCGGTTCTAATTGCGGTTTTTTCGCTGTAAATCAATTTTCTCCAAAACTATGCTCAAGAAAGGGACCGTGCGTTTGATATCTAATTGTGGTGTTTGATCGATCAATTCGTGGTATTATCAAGTATTGCGGATTAAAGTTATTTACGGGTTATTATCGGGTTCCTCCGATGTAATAACGCGAGCGTAGCCTGTTTAGCCGATACGCGTGACGAAGCATGAAGCCATGTCGTGAATATGGTTTCGTTTCAACTTCAATTCTAACGCCTTACGCGAAATGGTAATGCTGATATTTGTTATTTTGTTGGTTATTACACTTCAAAAATATCTTCCAAGATTAATATAAAAAAAGATGGATATCAGATTTGGTTGCTGTTGCAATTATTAGAAATATGCAAAAAGATGTTTTTAATAATACTAATGTTCATTTTCATTGAGACAGAAAATGGATTATGCGCGTTATCTATTTATTTCAATTTATTGTTATTATAGAATTTGAATTTTGGTCATCTATGGTCGTATCGTATCGATGATTGGGAAAAGCAAATAATTAATTTGTTAATCACCGAGTTGCTCCGAGTTGCTTCATAATCAAAATCTTGTTTTAATTATAGGATTAGAGTGTAATAAAGCTAAATCAATTTCTTTTGACTGTCATAGAACGACGTGAATACTATAATGTGTTTTTAATTACAAGATAATGAATCGTCAGAAAAAGAACAAAGTAGAGAACCTAGAGTAATTATTGTGTTTAAGATATTGGTAGTGTAGATAAGGAGCTAACTCGTTAACAAATTATACTTAATCATTAACACATTATAATTAACTCGTTAACACATTATAGATAATTCTCTGTTAATTTGTTTTGTAGTCGACAGATTGAGGCATTATTTTTTACAAGTAACCATGTATTAAACTTGAATTATTTTGTTGCTCACGACGTATAAATGATAGTACGAATTATAAAGGGAAATAGACGAGTGTGCAACAATGTGATGTTTATTTGATACATTTATGAAACTTTTTTAATCGTAATTAAAAAATCTGATAGTGATTAACGATTAGTAAATAATGATTAATCAGCGATCTTCCTCTTTTTAATTGGAATATTTCGGAAAATTGTTCAGTGAAATTTGATTTCTGTTATTAATAATCACCGCAGAGACTGTTCTTTAATTAAAGAGTTATGATTTATCTGAAGATTTTTATCTCGATACTTAAATAAGTTAATTTAATCTATATATCATATATCATATATACCGATATGAAGCACGGTAGAAAATTTTTTTTAATCACAACCATATATTTGAAATACGTGCAATCATTTTTTTACATATATTTATCGTTATGAACATATTTAAGCAACCGTTTCTTACTCCATACAGTATAAAATACGATAAAATTTACAATCGTGTGTATTCACTAAATTTATGCTGTATCGTGGAAAACACAGTTTATAACCCTAATTGCAATTAATATAATAATTTCAACCTCCTACATCATATCACACGTAGAAACTCTGATCGTAAAATGAAAAATAATAACACGAACAAACATAATTACCATAAATGAAGTGGCCAACTACTTCAATTTATTATTAGTACAGTATCATTGGGCAAAATCACCTGATATTATGCATAATGAGTGCGTCTATATATATACTTAACGCCACCCACGTTTTCCTTTCGTTGATTTTCTGAAATCGTTCGGGTATAAAGTACCCTTATCACGACAACTATTTACAGTGCATCGGAGCAATACGTGCTTCTACTTACATCGTATGCTCTCAAATTTCTGTGGATCGCGTGTTATAAAAATTACAACTGCGAAGGTGTGTTTCAAGAAAGCTGTAGCAAGTTCTGTAATTTAATCCTCCTTATCCGCTGTACTTCGTCGTTTGTATCGGCTGAATAGGTCCGCAGGTTGGGTTATCGTGTAAGCAACCGAGATGCGACGAAGTTGCCCTGGAACAACTTGGTCAACCGTGTACTAAGTTTAACTTTTTAGTATATGCTACAGACAGTGAATAATGTTATTATTCCTAGGAATAGTTAGATTTAGTAGACGATTGACCAGGTCGTTTTACTGCAACTTCGTTCTAACTGGGTGTATTATCTCTTCGTGTACGTATATACGATTTTGATCGGTATATATTTGTAATTTATAAAAATTGCAATGATTTTAGAATAGAATGTTTTAGGGTCTCTTGGGATAATTTAGCAATCGACATTTTTTCAGTCTCACTCTTACAAAGGATTTGAAAAAAGAAAATTGTTGTCGTAAGGGACAATTGTAGTTTTCTTTTTTGTAAATAATTCTTTATATTCTTATTTTTGCCAAAGTTTACATCGCCAAACTACGACAATTACAATTGCATTTTGGATTATTTGTAAGTCTACCACGAGTAAAAGTGACAAGCAATTTATAGAAATAATATTAATAATCCTTACGCGCTTCTTCATACTCTTTTCTATTTTTAGATGAATTCTCCTTAATCTCTATATTTCTCTATATATATAATAAGAAAATCCGCATAAAATGGTAATCAGAAGAAAATTTTAAATCGGTACTAGCGTTCTGTATGTCAGTAACTAGATCATTCTTTACGTCGATAACAATCATCTAATCCGAGGTGTATATTATATCCACTTATCAAGCTCCTCTTATCGGGTATAATTCCATTTCATAAAATTATAGCGTCTTGCCGTTTTAAACTTTCTTTCATCCATTACCGTATGCTCTTTATTGATAGGCAAAAGTACGATTACGTCAAATATCAATATATTCACCGATATCCGTTTCTTGCTATCTGCTAAACTTAGACATCTAACGATTCGAAGTTACAATTATGCTGGTATAATTAACGATAATGGAACGTACTCGCTAAAATGTGGCGCGTTAAGTAGCCGCGAAGACAAAAAGTTTCCCATGGTGAGCAGTTGGTTTTTTCAGTCGTTGGCCAGATACATAGTTAGAAACACTTCCACTTCCTTCGGCTGACAATGGAAGGCTTTCAGCCTTCCGGATAATTCGCGTCACGACAAGCAATTAAGGTGTAACCTACGTGCAGCATAGCTTCTAATTATCCCGCTCTCGCTTCGCGAACACTGCCACTTTTACACTTGGTATGTCAACTCGACACCGTTTTATCGCAATGGATAAGAACAGGATCGCGAGATACTTCGAAGATTGCGTTTCGCTGCGAGGTATCGAGTTTCAGGGCTGTATCAGAAATTTCATTATCTGTTAATTGCTCTACTGAAAGCTGCGAAGAATGGAATAATTTTCACTTGGCGCAACGTATCTGACAGTGGCTCGGAAGAAAAATACGAATCTCGCCAGGAGTTGATCTAATAAAGAATAGCGAGCTCTTAATAACGCGACTGCTAGTCCCGTATGTCGTAAGCCAGCGTTTTCCAACCTTTCCGCAGGCGCTATCTTCTCTTTTAATGGTCGAACGATCTGTGATTTCCTTTCATATTAGCATGAAAGGTATCTTTAATGGCGCAAAGGAAACACACTTTCGTTAGAATTATAGATTTGCAATCTACTATTATAATATACACTGTACATAAGTAATATGATTATAATGGCGCGATAAATAAATATAAATTATTATTGCAATATATTTTTATCTTGCTAAAAGTCAAGATCAATTTTACCATGAACATCTACATGTTTTCGATAACTATAGGAACGAAGCATCTAAAATTCGTCGTTTCGACGAGCTTGGTAGTTCTAGTGTTAAAAATAGACATTTTCAGAATAGATTTAATCTAATATTTAATTAATTTAGTAATAAAGAACCGCGTATGCATGAACACGGCGGGCCTCTAGTATTTTTCAAGTATCAGCCTTGGTAGATCTCAGTCACCTCTTTTCAATTATCACCCAGTAGAATATTATAAAGCATATCTTGAAATAAACAAATACTAGACATAATTTTCTCTTTACGAAAAAAATCTTATACAAAAATGATTATAAGTAAAAATAATTGTGACGAACCCGTCGAAAATATTTTACGACCTTTTTGTAGTCGCAACCGAGAGCTTGAGAATCTGAGTTCTAAACGATCAGCATTTTAGTATCGGGTAAATCGTTTATGGGCTATTCACATACGTCGATACGTTCGACGTGTTTCTGATTATATGGATGGCGTGTAATAAATTGTTCTTTTATTTTCATATTTTCATGACGTCATACGACTCATGCGTTTATGTTTGACACGAGTGTCAGGTGCTTATTGAATCGAAGAATATGAAATATTTATAGGATTGTACAATATTGCGCAAAAGTAAGTACTTCTTTTGCTATATTTAGGCCCACTGTCCACGAAGCGCCGTTTCATACACGCTTATTAGACGCTTTGCTGCTAACAGTACCTACGCTTCCACGCAGCGGTTATTGTGAAATAATGTGCACCTGCCCACGATACAGCGACGAGCCGTTTTCGTCGCTACGCGTTCTCGTCATGACGACTGGCGCTAATATTGCCATTAGCGAGGCGTACGTTGCAGCCATAAACGACTGTAGCGAAATATCATCGCTCAACGTTTTAATAATGAGACAAAATGTATCCTTCGCCGTACGCTTCGTAGGCTATGTACACCGGTGTAAACGTATCGTCGCATCTAATAGACTGTGCTTACGTTTCTACGAAGCAACGCATCGTGGACAATGGCCCTTACAGTTACTATACGACTGTATTCGATATTTAAAGATACAAGCTTATTTGAAAATTTCCTACTCTTTGAATTAACATTCACGAAATAGAATTTAAAGGCGGATATTTAAAATTTTATATCCACGTACCTGTCTCAACTACCTAAGCACCTAATGCGACAAATTTAATTAACAGGAATTCTAAGTTCAACTTTGCGTTAGCATTCGTTCCATAAACGTTCTAACACAGACGTTCCAACGATAAAATACTTCAACGATAATTAAACAAAATAATTTTGAATATTCACAATGGAGCGCAAATGAAATATCGACAGTTACGAGCGAAACACAAACCATCAGGATGTTGTATTCTATCAACAGTTCCTTAACATCGGAGTCGATGACTCTGAATTTCTGCTACTCATCATCGTCTCTCGTTAGAATAATGCAAAAGTTACACGCTATCTTCGCCATCTAACGCCAGCGTGTTTATGTGTGCCATGAGTTAATAACGTTTCATTACCCTTTGTAGCAAGATGATTAATCATGGAATTAGTTAGCTATTAAAATGTTCCTCGGCCTCGTTAATGACCGTAGAATTATTAGGTGCAACGCCGTGGCGAATTTAATGCGCGTTTTCTCCGTTGTTTCCCTTTCTCACAGCCCCTGCTTCTCACATGTAGGGGGAAGATCGACGCGTTTCATCGATTTACCAATTACCAGTAAATTATATATCTCGCGAGCGTATAAGCCGAGCTAGAAAACTGGCTGCGTTCTAATGAGGCAAAAGCCTTGCGCTTCGAATCATCAAACCCGATCTTTGCGAGCAGTGTTGATTTACTTCATTTATCCTAATGGATCGTAGGCGAAACGCGTGTGTTCGTTTAACTTTTACGTCTTACACCTTAACGCCTGTAATTACGATGCACTGCATTGTGGCCAGTTCAATCATAATATAGCTGTGCACAAAGAAGTCGTTAGTCGATTGCAGAGCGTTATTTTCCCAATGTGCAACGGTGTAATTTGGATTAAACCCTTTTGCGATGCTTTGTAAATTTCGACGAAGGGAAATTCAGGAAGAAGAAAGTCATTTGCATTGGCCTAGAAAAAATATGAGAAGACTTCCGTCCGGTTTCCAACGTAACATATTTTAATAATTGCCATAAGAGTGACAAGTTGAATGTTCAGTTTATGTTTTACGTCTATATATGAATATACCATAAAACCTTAAAATTTCTTCAAGTAATAAATAAAACGATAAATCTTTTTTTAAATTAACCACTTTAAGAAGAAGAAGAAGAAGAAAGAACTTTCTTCTAACGTGTCAAAGACCATGCCTTCTGAAAGTTTGAAAACTTGTCATATAAATAAAAATGCCATTCGTTCAAGAAAACATCAACTCTCCGCTACATATAACAATTATCATTGGACCGTATGCACGAAGACAAGTGAAAGCTTCATCCAATGATTTGTCAAGCAAATACTTAAGATTTAAAAGCATTTGCTTGCTTCTATGCATACGGTCCATTGGGAAATAGTTACAGTTCAACGATTATCTTCTGCCGATCAAAGCATTTTCTCGACCAGCACGCGAGAATTAATTGAGCGGTTTAACGCAAAAGCGGGCAACGTTTCTGTAAGTGATCGGGTTAGGCGATTATCGTTTATTCTCTCCAAGAAACTAACAGCGCTCCTATAGAAAACAGAACGATGGTTACGCTTTCGAAACGTCGCGTTAAACCAAATAGAGAAAAAATTGACTTACAGCACTTTTGTATTAAACGGCTCAATTTATAGCGTGTGAAGTCGCGCGGATGTCCTTTACTAGTCGTGGCTATATCGAATCATAAGCATTCCAGAGCATAATTGCGGTTCTTAAACGGTCGTAAAAGGTGTTTAGAGAGCGATAAAGCCCGGGGCCAAGCGACGAGAGAACCGGAATCACGCGGCGGCCAATCCTTTAACCATATGCGATTCAGGTAGGCAGACCGTGTTTTATTGTTATTTTATTAATCGATGCTGTCTGGTTATTGAGTAGGCAGCTGGTACATACACGGTTGTTCGTAGGTAGCGAATAAAACAGCGCGTGCAATGCATGATTACCTGCCTACGTGTACGCCTCTTGTCAGCGCTTTAGACAAACCAGTACTGCAAGCTTGACTCCATGATTTTCGATTTGGTGTAATTTTGATTCTATGGACACCGTTTATAGAGTTAGGCGTTCGATTATCATCGCCAAGTTTTCATTTTATTCCGTTACATCGTCCTCTCGTTATCGATATCCAATGAAACGTTGTTCGCTACTTGTCGAAAAGCTGTCGGTTTTTATTTGTCTAGTTTTTTCCGAGTTTAGTAGTTTAGTAATCCGAAATTTAGTAGTCCGAATTACAACTGGTAATTCGGATCAAGAATATTCGTGATAGTGAAATTATTTTGTTAATATGTTGTTATTTAAATAGTATTTGATTGTTTCAGGTATAAGTGATAAATTAATTTCATGTTTCAATTATTCGAGTAATTAAACTTGTTTCGAACAGATATGTTATTGGACATTTTTCTTTGATAATTCAATCGTAACTTAATAACGTTAGAGGATCGGCATAGTGAAAAACAGAGGGTTTGGTTAGAAGATCAAAAGAGAGTAAAAATATATAAGATAAGTATATAAAAACGCAGTATGAAGGAGTATTTTCTAAGAGCAACGGCAATTTTACAACATAAATAAGGGAGAAAATAGTATTTCGGAGTCGGTAGGTGTATATTTTTAGTCACATAATATATAGAATTTAAAGAAAGCGTGTTTACGAACGTATAATTAATATCGATAAAATACGAAATTTATGGGAAACTTGTTTGAATATATCGCAATTAGTTGGAGAGTTGATAGTGATTTATATCCGTTGCTATTCTTTGCGCGTTGTTATGAAATGAAGTACCGTTAACGATGAGAAATTTTCTTCGTCCATTCACTGTTATAAATTTGTCGAACATTTCCATCCGTTTGATATGCGCGCATTTGATTAAGATTCGATTTTTTTGTAGATTAATATGCCTACTCGTTTGCGAATTTGTAAATGTCGATAATAAAGTTCTGGAAAGCATAATAAATCTTGGATACTTTATTCATTTATTCCTTCTTAATGTTGCAGCTATTTCTATATATAAGGCTCGTAATCTATGATCAAAGATTCATTCACCTAAGCGAAAAATAGTATAAAATGCTATTTTTAAATTGTAAAAATACATTATTCTTTTTTTGCGTCTAGGAGATCCATAATTCATGATTAAGCGTTTATTCGTGGAAAAAAAATAGTGACACACGATATTATTTTTAAATTCTAAGAATATACGAGTATCTACGAGTGTTGTTACGCAAATAAAATCTATAACCCATGGGTAAAAGAAAAAATGAAAGTAACATTTAAGAAATTTTTTCTCAAACGAATGTCTTATAATTGGACTTATTTTCCATTTCTTCCTATCAAGGAAAAGCTTAAAACGAAAAACATACAAATTTTTAATATTCAGAAACTGTACTATTTCTTTGCACAAATGAATCAACGAACCAATCAAAATTTATTTCTTCATCCAACGAAAAAACGATTTGACGTAACCTAATTTATACGTCAAAATTCAAAGCGTGGACATTTAACTTTAATTCGTCAATGACGAAAAATTTTTCATTGTCCATCGTTATCAAACTACAAATTAAGAAGATCAATAGTTAACAAACAATATCTGAAATCTGCGTTATGTTCGATACGTCCATTAAAAAATCTCGCATCGTCCGTCACTTTCCATTGATTTTTACCCACACACCGTATAAATGCTTATTCCATGATGATCGTCATCGCCGCACCTTGTGCACCGAGTGTAAATACACTCGAACGATCGTGGACAGCCACGTATATCCTTGAAAGTCAGTCTGTTCTTAACGTCGCTCCGGTTTTTCGACCCTTTGCGCGCTCTTTCTCTTTCGCAAACTTGCGGAATCTTTTTCGTCCCGTTCACCGGAGGGCGATCGATAATGTTCGTAAAACGGGAAACGAGCCTTTCACAGAGGAAACTCCGGCCAAGCAAATAAAATGGATTTCAGGTAATTCATGTTTCCGCTATTGCCTCGGTCCCGGTGTGCCCGGCAAGCGGACGAGGTAAATTGCGACAGGGAAACGATTCGAAGGTAAACGCGGTAAAAATCGCGATAGAGTCGTAAACTACGAAACGCCGTGTTCGCGTCGCCTATGTTCACCGTAATTAATCATCGTTTCGACCAAGGTGGTCTGAAATTAATGCTGTTCGGGATATTACACTTACCTGATCCGTACGATTCACTGCTATCGAGTTATTGGATATTTTACGGAATATTTTATAATAATGAATTTTAAATAAAGCAGTTTATTGGATGCTTAATTTTTTATGAGTATTTCAATATTAAGAATTCACGGCAATTTTGATATGAGAAATTGGATATGTTAATAAGAATCTTTTAAATTGAAAGGAAGGAAAAGAAAGTCGAAGGAAACTGAAAATAGTTAACAAAGAGTGAAACAAAAATGTGTAAATATCAATTTTTTAATATCATTTAATTACGTTAATTATTGGACAATTTATTGTTCATTTCTAAATTTTCCTTGAAGCTAATAATATTTTGCGCGAGATTTCGTTGCTCGAACGACTTCTTTTTCTAATAAGACCTGTTAAATTTTATTTTATTTTTTTATTTTATTCTTGTGGTTGACGTCTCAACCAAGTAATTCAGGAATGTGGACGCTTCAAAATTTTGGTACAATTATTATTGCGTTTAATTATCGTTGAATTATTACTGGTCATGGTATTGATATATTTTACTTTTATTATATGTATATATAACTTATATATTCTATTTCAAGTTCGATCACTCGTACGGTCAAAATTCAACTTAGATCTTCCTCAATAATTTGCTACAAAAATGAAGAAAATTCCAATGGTGACCAAAATGATTTTCCTTCGACCGTGCTGACGATTCCTCATACTATACAACGTTTCAAACTCGCCGATCATCGGCTCGTCCCTACCACGTACAATACAGTATGCGTAACGGTACAAAACGGTAAATGCATGTTTGTGAAATACACGTCTGTAATATTGCCGAATGAAAGATAATTTACGGCAGGTAGGGATATCTCGCCGCTTTTATTGCGAATCTTTCGCCGGCCGCGCATCCAACTTACAATGTTCGCGTTTGCCATTGTGTGTCATTTCTCCTCGCGGAGAATGGATTATGTAAATACGCTTTTGAAGGATTGTAGGCAACGGCTGGTCGATAAATCACTGGTAAATCATAAACGTGCGCGTGTGCTCTCGCTATATGGAAATCCGCGAGAAGGAGAAGCGAATCCCTCTTTTGTCTACTTACGTGTCGAGAGGTGAATTTCAATGGACGGGATAATGAGAACGATTCATCATAATTTTATGCGTGAATACGAAGAGAGAAAGTTGTATTCGACGGCACGTGATACATATATCTCGGCGTCGATAACGGATTGCTCGATTTCGATCGATCGTTGAAAATTGCTCCCAGTAAGATGAGTAGGTATCATTAGATGTCGATCGATCGTTTCGTAAGTTCTATATTTTTCAACGAAGCATTGTTTCCCATTCAGTCACGCCTACACTGTGTTTCACCTTAGTTTCTTAATTACGTTTCAATAATTAACAGACATAAACTTTATGGAGATGGACAAAGTGGTAAGAAAATAGCGATTGAAAGATTGGATCGAGAGCATCGGTAACACTATGCTTTAGGAATTTCATAAGGAAGATCAAGGTATTTAAAGATGAATATCTACAGTACTTTCTCTTATTACACGTATGACGGACAATTAATTACAGTTTAAATCTTCCTGTTTCGAGTAATTAACGTTGGAACTATTCAAATGATCGACACGCGTCTCGGAAGAAGAAGTTCCTTACTTTTCAATTTCACATTCGACTTGTATTGCCCATTCGTATATAGTAAATCATGTAAGAATATATATTTGTTCGTTAGTGACATCTGGAAATTGTATAGGATACGTATGTTAGTTGCAAAGGAGCGAAGGAAATTTAATTTAGGATAAAGTTTCTTACGGTGTAACAATTTGTTACGATACATATATATCTGTCTCATAAAGTTGCATTTATTTTACGATACGACCATGCAATAATTACAAGTGTCTGCCACATTTAATCCTGTATCGTATTCAATTTGTACACCGTTTGCGAAAATGTTCACGCAAGATCCGTTACGTTAACATTTTCCCATGGAACTTAATCACTCCGTTCATGCGAACAAATAGATCAATATAGGGAAAAATAATCGCTACATACCGTGTACGTGCTATAGAGCAGAAAAACTCCTGTTACGTTGAAATAATGCGTCGAAAGCGTGTAATAAAATTCCAGTACCGGGTGATTCATTGCGAATACATATTCATTGGCACGTTTAAACCCTCTCGCCAATATCTCACTCGCTATTTCTCACAATCAAGTATATCAACGGCGCACATATCTCACGCAACAACATCCACGCATGAGACCTGCCCGCTTTCAATTACTCGCGATTTCATTACGATTTGCAATCGAACTCCTCCTAAGCCCGCCGGTAATCGTACTTTGTGCACGAAACGACGGCCATAAATCCGCCACGCGGGTTTCTCTCCGCTACAATTACGGGAACGTTCCTTTGGAAAAATGATCTGGTTCGAAGTGATAAGAGGGAGGGGAAGAAGGAAAAAGAAAAGAAAAGAGAAAAGAGGTAGAAAAAAAAGATTGCTGGATCGAGGCGCTTTAAGTTAAACGTGGCAATTACCAGCGCGGCAGTTCGACAGTGACATAAACGCAAAACGCGGTATCAACGTGGAATCGATAAATTACACGCGGACACGAAACCGAATAATACGAAACGAAGGCGGTCGTGAAATCGCGTTCTACCTTGGTCTCTCTCGATACGTATCCGCGTCAGAACTTTCGACGAGCGGCGGAGCCGCGTTACAATCGTTAACTTCAATTTCCTCCGGCAGTGGTACAAACAGTAAATAGCCCCGGCTGCTTGCCATTTACCCGCCATGAATTAGAAACACTGGCTTTTCAGGTTGCGTCCATTCAAACCGGCCCAGCCGTGCGCACACGAGAACGCGATATGTTGAAATTCCTGGCAACTTCTTTCTTCAAACGCGATTCTTCTTGCGAGACGAGCGCTGGATTTACTTAGATTCGTTTTATTGCCTGTTCACCAGTCCAGCTGACTTTTTCTCTTCTTTTCGAGCAGAGTTTTTCTAATTTCTATTGGAGAGGAGAAGATCGAGAATTTTTTTTGTAAATGGACAAGGTTATTCTTTTATTAGCGCAATTGGATGTTAAGTCCTGTATGCAGGATTAGAAATCGAACAATGGACCAGCTGATGTGAATTAGTATTTTATTTTAGACACGTTGTAACATATTTTCGTGTATAAAAGTGTTGATTTTATTTACTGTTCCTCGTGCCACGATTTTTCAAGTACAGAATAAACAAATTTTTCCAAGAAGTTGAGATTAGTTTTCGAGAAGAATTCTCGTAGTTATCAATTCGATTCGATCGATTCCTGATTTCTCGAATTAAAAATTTTATAAAAATCTTGAAAGGCTTTCTTTGCAATGTTTATTGCAATATATTCACGATTCGCAATAATATTTCAAGCAATTTGAAATTGTTTCCAAGCAGAAGGAGGTTTACTTGTTGATATAAATGCAAATAAAAAAAATTAATACTTAATAAAAATCAAACATGGTGCAATTTTCCACCGGCATCCTCAATCACCAAAAACCTATTTACAAGTTACATTTTTTGCTCAATTTCAGACCCCCGTGCTTCTGTTTTCAAACGTTTTATACCCTGTAATTTCAAACCTGTAAAACACACGCAACGATACTTAACCGGCAGCGATACGTACAAAAATTCTCAAAACTTAATTCCCTGCTTTAATGGCACGATAAATCTCGCCGGGCTACCTCGCAAAATATATTTCTCTATAAGAAACGTCCGGATTTCGGAAACGTTATGACGAGAAATAAAATTTACGACGTCCTCGCGTGTTCCTCGAGATCTCGGAACGTACGATTCCCGTTGAAAGCTCGCTACCTTCGTCGAGGCAAGGTGAGAAAAAGGCGTGGACCTTGGATAAAACGTACTAGCGGCGCAATCGAACAATAAACAAATTATTTTACAACCTCGGGATTTCATTATTTAGCAATATCTCGGGACCAGTTAATGGCCATCTTAATACCGTCGACGTCCGCGTGAATGTTCCGCGCAAAACGAGCAACCGCCCATGGAATTTCGCGTGTGCAAATGTAGTCAACGATCTCATGATCCTACCTTTCCAGAATACAACATTTTATTCTACTCTTCTACAGTCTTTATTTTATTTCATATTATTTTTCATTTTTATCTTCCAGTTAGCGTTCTGCACCGGAGGTCTCACGAAGCAAACGTTTTTTTCCATTCTTCGTTATATTCCTCTTCTTTTCTCTTTCTTTTTCTTCTTTAACCATTTAACGTTCTGCAATGCGGTACCTCACGAAGCAAAGTTTACTTTATTCTAATTTTTTGCTTATTTTTCTTCTTTTATCAACCGCGTAACGTTCTTCACCGAAAGATCTTACCGAGAGAAATTTCCCTTCTCTTTTTTTCATTTCTTTTATCGTTCATTTAGCGTACTGCATTGGGAACTTTCATAAAGCAAAATTTCTTTTTTTTTTTTTTTTACTTTCTTCGTTATTTTACTCATTTTATATTATCGTCCATTTGCCGTTTTGCAGCAGGAAATTTTACGAAGCAAAATTTCAAGGGGTAATTTCATTTCTCGTCTGCCTAATGATGCGCGAATGAAAATCACGAATACGGCACGATGATTCGGTTTTATTAAATTCGACGCGAGATTGAGAAGCTAGATTGCAGTTAGGTTCGTGGATCGTATGGTGGATCGTAGAGCCACGACCCTTATAGGGAAATATGCATCCATTATTGCGTGACGAAAGGTTAGAGGTTGCTTCGAGGCTTATCTTTCGAATTGCTTCTATTGCTTGCGATCTTGTCTTACGATCGTTCGCGGTAATAAAAAGCAATGGTTGATTAGGTGTGTATATGCAGAGGGATAATTCACGTGCGTACTGTGAACGTTAAATGGATAATCTGCAAACTGTAGGGGAAGTAGCGTTGATATACGGAATTTAAGGAGCTGGAGAATCCATTAGTTAACCAGGTGCAAAGTGATTTACTTGCATTTTAAACGCAACACATAACAAAACAAACTAAACAAATTTGATCATATTTTATTCGTGTTGTACAGTAACGATCTTGCGGAGAAAATAAAAGATCTTTTTATTGTTCCTGTTAAATTTGCTCTAATTTAGAGGCAAATTTTTTGTCTATCGTAGGTTTAAAAATTATACGATACATCGTTAAAGAAAAATCGAAAACCTGTGAAAGTAAATGTATTAGAAAAGTTTCTTTCGTTTTATAAGGAAATAATAGACGCACAATGTTTTCTGTTTTATATTAGTTTATTGAATTATGCACGAACATAATAATAGAAATAGAACGAAATGGATCACACCTAATTCAATAAAATAATATAAAACAAAAATTCTTGCTCATCTATTATCGCCTTATGAAACGAAAGAAACTTTCCGGATAACCAAATATAAAGAAGTTAATGTTATAAGCGAAATAGTCTAATTTGTATGGTATCGTTCGTGATAAAAGAAATTTTGATCAAATGCCAGGATACGATGTAGAAAACGTTTTCTGGTTCGTAAATATATATGATTTCGATTTGTTGAAATAATTACTTGAAGAAAAACTCTACATCTTTACTTTTGCATATCCGTGACCTGAAGATCTGGAAATTTAGTGAAACAAAAAATTCGAAATAAGGAGAGGTCCATATTATCGTGCTCTTGAATATAAATTATGTTTTTTGTTACAAGATCTAAAAACAAAAGAGCTAAAAGTAAATTTCTATTGCTGTTTCTTGCAGCCTTCGGCTAGAGCTACAAGGTTAACTTTTTGGTAATATCCTTTGCTATAAATATATGAACGTGCTCCCTATCAGAGCTTCTTCTGTTGTATTGTAACACTCTAAGAGCGAGGATCTGGATCAGCATGCACTATACTTATAATTATATCTTTATTTATTTCAATATATTTTTCTATTACAAATTCATCCACTCGTTATTCTATCAGTCAACATCAACACGATTTATCTTTCAACAGCTGAACTTTAAAAATACAAACTTTCCATAAAATTTTGAGTACAAAAACTTACGATCGTGAGATATACAAATTTTGTGAATAAAAAGATTCATTAAAGAAATTCTTCGATTATTATCCTTGAAAAAATTCTTGTACTTCAAAAAACATTCATTTTTACATAGTAATAACAGCTTGGCGTACATGTTGCACCTTATTCGTGTATATATACTTCTCGTATACGTAATGTACGTATAATTATAACGATATCTTTGATATCAAAACGATAAATCACGTAAAAAGGAAACATACTAACAAACTCTCTGATCTGTTAACGATAACTTCAATAAATACAGTCTCCAACTACCGATCCAATAATTCTTGTCAATAAATTTTCAATGCTCCATTTTTATCTTTGCACGAGCGTGGACGCGAACGTTCGTCCGCTCGGATTGACCAGCAGATAATGTCATTTATGCTTTTTCGTTGTATAATAAAATATCGATTTCGTTCTAGTTGACGGTGACTCGAAATAGTTTGGAAAACGCCGGTCGTTGCGAAGATATATCTGCGATAAGTGGCCATTCGTTTCAGGCCAGGTGATATAACGTGCGTGCCATTATATCTCGAAAAACTCGCCACGATCATTTTGCCACCCTGCGCGCGGATTTTCGTCATCGTCCTGTTATGACACTGGTCGGCACCTGTACTTACGTCCGACCGTTTTCCACGAGTAACGAATGGATACCGATCCGGTTTGTCCTTATTAGAAAAAGTTCGTACAATAATTGATATGTTTCTAAACGAGAGAAATGCAAATCTCTGGTATTTACGCTAGGAATATCGTTGGTTGGCGTAGAATAAATATCTTGGTTAGTCAATTTTATTAATCATTTTATTGGGCCTGATACGACGTCCTGTTCGATTTAGATATCAAATCCATGATCTCGTTTATGGAGAAACGCGGCTGCTGTTGCGGGATTATCGTTCTGTCTATTTTAAGTCCCAGATTAGGCGTAAAATGGCCACAATGTTGAAATTAATCGAAGATCGAATTAGGGAGAAAGGGATAAATGTGGCATTCTGTGGACTTGGATTCGGTTCGATTAGAAAATTGATTAGATATTACGATTAATTAATTTGCTGGAAATTATGGTATTTTTTAATATTTATGTTTCATTCTGAACGTAGAGGTGAATTTAATTCACTTTAGTTTGGCAGAAGTTTCATATTACGCGAGAAAAATATTATATTAAGGTATTTAATTACAGGGAATTATACGTTGTATTTAGTTTTTGACTCAAGCTAACATATTTAAGAAATGAATATAAGAACGTAAATCTCTGCTTTAGGTTTCATTTTAAATACTTACGCGATATCAGAAGCGTATGAGATACAGAACATGTTAATAATCGATGCTCGTAGATAAATTTCTTTCTTCAGTGCAAGATACATCAATTATAATTCTTAATTTTGAAAAGCAACAGATCTGATATATCGTTACTATATATAAAATACTTGTTAGCGGTACAGTATTATTAACTAGCAAAAGAGAAACAGAAATTCTGAATATATAGGCGTGCTTCCTTCAGATCAACTGGATGTTGTAGAGGTATAATTACATAGATACGTATATTGAGTAGTACATTTGCGAGACAATAGTATAGAAGGCAGATTGAATTTAATTTGTTCCACTTTAATGGAGTTGATGAGAAATAAATGCTCCGTAACCAGGTCTTCGTACATAGAGTAAAAGCTATTAATTCCTGCAATTCGCTAAATGGACTTCCATTTAGAAAGAGTACAGTAAAATTAAATTACTTTATCTTTTTACCAACAAATTAGTTGTTCTTCTTAAGAAACTTTCACGTCCTAATGATTTCGTTCAATAATTTAAAATCACCAATCGTACAAACTATTAGCACATAGGTTTTTTGAAAATTGATTATAACCGACTTCTGCAGGAAATTAACAAATTATCAGCTAATTCGAGTCGAGTAACATTATTCCACATAGAATCCAGTTTAATATTCGAAAATTAATATACTCGAGCGTTCAGCAAATTCGCCAGTTATTATTTAATAAAACAAGTCAAACGGCATTCTTCGAACGTACAACGAACTCAAACATCCTACGATGAGAAATCTCATTTCGTGTCTATCGATCCAAGTAGTAGTTAACTAGTTTAAACGGATCACGTCGATGGGATCGACCACGTTTTCCTATGGAACAATAGGATGTTGAATAGCCGCAGGGTGAAATAGATAAATCCGTATGCGCACCCATATAGAAATAGACCTAACGATTACGTAATTCGTGCACAGTGTCCACACAGGTGCCTGGCCATTTACTCGCGCCTTACCCTCGCGCAAAATCCCCGGCCCCGATCGTAAAAACTTAACTGGCGTTTATATTTTACGTTTACGAGTTGAAATTGCGCCAGTCCGCCTATACGGTTATCGCGCATATTAAACTGGTTCGACGCCCTGACGTGCGGATTATACTACCGAAATAGTCGATCCGCTAATGAGTTACGAGACCCGGAATCTCGTTGCGTTTCACGCTTGTTACACGCTCGTGTTCGAACCTAACCCGCAAGGATAACTCGCTTTTATCTTCTCTTTTTTCTCTCTTTTCTTCTTTTCTTATTTCCGTAAGTTCGCAATTACGGATACAGGCAGGCGGGCAAGTATTATATTTAGAAGGAATTTATCCGAAGAAATGGAAACACGTTCCGTAATGTGTTGAATTCGTGATATTGCAGTTACTTGTAAAGGAATAATTTAGGATCTTCGAGGGAAAAATTAGAATCTTTTGATACGGATCGTTAATTTTCCGAGATCGAGCTATTAAAGATTGCGGAGTTATTTTAAACGTATTATTTGTGATTCTTAAAGGAAAAATCCGAATTCTTATCGATACACGTCGCTAGTTTTCTCAGATCTGAATTATAAAGTTCTTAGCTGTTGGTAATTTCGTTGCAGAGTTATTTCGAGTGTACCGTCTGCGATTTGCGAAGGAAAAAAAAATAATTTTCTGCGATCTAATTGATAAATTTCTTGATTGTTGGCAATCTCATCGTAGAGCTGTTTTAAGGAGATTATTTGGGATTTTCAAAGAAAAGGTAGAATCTTTTTTTGCGCTTTGTTAAGTTTCTAAAACTTAAGTAGTAAAGTGCTCGATCGTTGGTAGTCTCATTTTAGGGTTATTTTAAAGGTATTATTTGTATGTTCGAAGAAAAGAGCAGACCCAGATACATACGGGTCATTAGTTTTCTGAGATAAATTAATAAGTTACTTCGTTACTGATTATTTTATTACAGATTTATTTTAGCGCGATTCTACAGATTTTTCAAGCAAAATGATCCAAGTTTTAGATGCATATTGGTAATTTTCCAAAATCCAGCAGATAATCCTTTTAGTTATTAATAATTCTATTACGCAATTTCGTTTATATTTAACGTTACAAGAACGCTGTAAAATTTGACAACTAAAGATAATTGAAATTCCAAAGTAACTATAGAATGTACGTTGTTTATTTCAAAATTATATCGAGCATTATTTCTATAAAATATCTTATTATCAAACATTAAAATAAATACTGAATATTATATCGGAAAAAACTCTACTAGATTTTAATGGCATTTAACATTCACAGTTAGTATACAAAACAGTCAACACAGTATTTTAGATGCGAAATACGAAAAATTAATTGAGTACCGATATGCTTGGTGTTATCCGTTTCACTAAAAAAATTCGTTTCCATAACCGGTAATTTATTCATATATATTTGGAACTTAAAATGTAAGAAAAAGAAAGAGCGAAAACTTGATCGATCGTTAAAACAAATTTACACCGCGCGTTCGCTTTTTCCCCGCCGGTCCGATTTACATAACTAATCACGAGCGGCGAGATCTTAAAAATAATCGAACGAACCAATGCCGATAACGAGAAGGATTTCTGGTTCGCCAGAAGCAAGTTGCTCGTGTCGATTAAACATAGAAAAAAACACGTGCTCGCTAATAAACGAGCACCGGAAACAAGTGTCACAATAATGGCAAACAACATATGTACTTCGTGATCATTAGCGACTACTTCGTACAGTCGATTCATCACAGAAACCGATTTCCTCTAGAAACGATGAAAAAGAAAAACCAAAGGGAAGTAGGAAGAAAGAAGCACGAAAAAGAGAGACATTCTTCGAATTAATTAGCATAGTCCATACTTGACCTCTGGCGAGAACTGAAATTCATTTACTGACCTTTATTCTAGACACGGATATCTGTTTCTTCGGATTTAATCGCCGCAATTTCGTACGATTACTTCCTACGATTATTATTAATTCCCTCGATCGATGTTCACGAAAGAAAAAGATCCAAGTGGATGATTTACTCGCGCGAATCGCGCGACCTAACTCGTTGGTGTATTAAATAGCTGACGAGTCGTGGCCGTGAACCACACACGGTATACACGGCGGTTACTTCTTGCTAACTCGCGTTGCATCGAGTCATCGATTTTTCTCGTTACCAGGCTTATGACGCTTGTCGGCTCCAGGGAAATTAATTAATTATCTACCGGTGATTAATTTGTGCGCGAACACGTTGTTATTTTGTGTCGCAGCGGGATATCCATTTCGGTGAACAGCTCGGTTCCCTTAACATGCCGAGAATTATGGCGTGAACGAGCCTTCGTCCAGGCGAGAGAAATCGATCGTCCCTCTTCCGTTGACAGCCAGAAAAGTTCGCATAAAATCCGGGAAATATCTTATTTCACTTGTACATAAGAAGCCAGAATTTTAACGATCGGTTACGATCGTATCTCTTTACTTCTACTTAATAACGTTCAGGTATCTGCAAATTAAGTTGAAGTAATAAGCGTTGTGAACGTTGCTCGGGGTGGACGTCGATAAACGATATGATATTTTAATTAATACATATATCCTGCGTTTGTGATCTGTGTACACTTGAGAGAGTTTATAGTTTGACCGGAGATTTTTGAAGTTTGCTAGCAAGTTATTCGAGCTGTAATTGAATACTCATTGGTAATTGAGTATCGAAGTGACTGTGCGAAGTTGCTGAGATGTTAGGTAGCTCTTCTTCGTTAGAGCAACTTCATAAATCTTTACATTTGAAATCTCAAACCAATACTGAGCGTTCTTTATTTGAAATTTACAGTTTGAAATTCTATAGAAAAGATATCCTTTGTCAACATAATTTACATTCTTATTTTTGTCGAATAAAAATTGATTATCCGAGCTACGTGGAATTCTGAAACGATCTATCGTCTAATCCCTTGCACGATAATTTCCATCTTTTTATTTCATCAGCACAAATTGCTTTCAAACGTCATAAACATCATTCCGGTGATACTTTTGACGTAATGTAATTTTAATATTTGACGCAAATGCTGACTTTATTTCGTAATGTAGTTTATTTCGTAGTATAAAATCGTGCATATTTTAATTCAACCGAGTAAACGATAAAAGCAATCCAAAATATCGTATCAACGTTCTAACGATCATTTTGTCCAAAACAAGCAAATATCGGCTGACCGAACAAACGTACGTCTGACTAAAAATTCCAAATCATTTTTGCATCTTCGATTCCCTGAAACTTCACCGAGGATCGTTCGCCAGTAGAAAGTGACGTCAATCGTCAGACAGGCTCTCTTGTTCATTTGTTCATATATTTTCTTTATTATTTTCGGATGATACGATGTCGTATACAACATCAAACGTTGGAAGTCGTACGACAGTCTATTGATTTACGATACATGTGTGCACGCTGTGCTTTCTCAATCCAACTGTTTTGTTCCTTTTTTGTTTCAGGTAAGCGCAAGGTGAAACTACGCACAGTACAAAGTCGCTTCTTAGCGGAGGGGACGACAATTCCGTGGAAGGCCATTTATGGGATTGTCCATTACTGGTAGCAGGTGACTGCCATGCGGCTACCTCAATGACTATCCATCAAGCGTTTGGAAATATGTGGGTCAGCCGTGAAGTTAATCCTCGATGATCGGGAAGAGTGATAAATTAAGCGCAAAGTTATAGCGCCCACCTTTGACACCACGCACCATTTATTGTTCCATTAACGTAACTATGGTCGTGTCGCGAATAGAAAGCGCTTTGAATAACTCGGTACAAATGTCCCATATTAAATTAGTTTCCTTTGTAACGTCCGTTGCACAATTCATTGGCAGCTTATGGAATTCTAACAGGACCTATCCACAGGATTATTATTCACGCGTATGATTTATCGATACGTCTTTGGTTCGATGTTGGTAATTTAACCGTGGCGATAAATATCGGGCACGTTTTTATGGTGGTCCTGCCATTTATTCTCAATTAATACGGATGAGCCGTATTAATTATTTAGCGCAAGGCCTCGGTAATAATTTAATTATGGAAAGTTATCACTTTTTTTTTTATTACTCCGTCGGAATAACTTTCTTCGTCATTTTTGCAAGATTGTTTAATCATGTTTTTCGATATCGAGATTATCACGGGAAGCGCAATTTAAGTATTTCGATTAATTTTTTCAACAAATTTTTTTTTAACGATTCTTCTTTCTTTTCCGGTTACTGCTGTAAGTCCTTGGTAACGGTCTTCCTTCTTTTTCACGATGACTCGGCTACGATATCTTCCGTGTAATGTTTACAGAATTTTTTATTTCCCTATTATATTACGATGACTATTACAAGTTCTATAAAAAATCGTCGAAGGAGAAGTCGAAAGTTAAGGGTCTTCCGAAGTGTATTTTATGATTTTCTGAAAGTGGCTAAATATGAAAATCGAAGGCAAGGTGTTGCTGATAGGTGACGGATAAGTCAAAGGAGAAAACGTGGCAATTTTATTAATGAAAATACGCAACGAATAATACAGGTATTCGTAATGGACAGGAAGATTGCTGTAACGCATACTTATAAATAACCAACTTCCACCGGTAGATAATTATGTACGTTTTTATAAGTCGCGTCGTACATTGCGAGCGAACACTGGTATGAAAAATCGATGCAGTCGTACCCTTTGCGGTTAATTTCATTTCTCAACTCTGGGGGCAATTTGCATGGTGCGGCAATATTTTATAAATTTTCATAAGTCTCGCGTTTCATTAACCCTACGGCCTGGATTTAAATGACTCTTAAACGATGCAACGTACAAACACTCATAAATCACGTTCTGTGTTTCCAGTGGTCGAAAAAAAATTCGCATCGTGGCCACTTTCACGAAGTTTCGGATATTCGTGTTTCTTTAAACGATACAACAATTTCTGTGCCAAAAATTCACGATTTAACAGGATAGTTTGGAATAAATCAACGTTCTACGTTGTAGTCTAATTCGGTAAGTTTTTATCTACGAAATTGTTATTCCCTTAAATTCTCCTTCTCCTGAGTTTTCTTCTGGTACTCTCATTTTTCGATCCTAAAACGTGTTTCATTTTCTCTGCTTTTCCTCTTGGAATAACTAAAACGCATCGCGAAATAAACAAAAATTACTGAAATATTCTAATACTGACCAAGAATTCAACGACGTTGTCCTAACTTTTCTAATCTTTCTTTCTGCATTTGGATGGATTTTTATCTGTTTATGAAAATTCAAAGGATGCGAAAACGCATAAAATATCGAAGGTGGTGGCGTACCCGTTCTGACACGTAATAAGCAAAAGAAATTCCTGTTTAGATTCCGCTTCCTTAACCATATTCGTCAAACGCATTCACATAAATTCATAAATCTGCGTATCGCGGAAGAATTCTCATTCAATCATACTCGCACGAACCTAAATCAATTTTCCTCGATACTTACTTTTCCTACCCCATTTCGTCTCTCGATATCGAGCCTTTTCCATACTCTCTTTCTTCTTAACTTTATACGCGATCGTTATCTTTATTCGATCGTTAGAGATTCTCACGAAACGGACCGCGTTGCAACATTTCCATCTCTCCTACGCGCGCGCGTAACTCGAGGGAAGATCAGCAAACGGGATAACGCGAGATCGGTATCAGAGGCTGCCGCGCATTCCGCCAGCCTGTTACAAGCATTGGGACATCGGAAACACCGCCTTTAACCCGAGTCTGCGCTCGCTGGAATCCGTCCAGCTATAGAGACGGGACAACTAGGTCGCGCTATGAATACAGAATCCGTTGTTTCCGTATTATATTTCGCCATTAAATCGTGATGGTGTCTGCTCTTTAACAGCGGCGTACGCAGGAGAAAAACTCATTCGTGAACTGAGATACGAATAGTCGAATTAGGAACGGAAAGGTTGGTTAACGAGCGTAAAAATCATCGAACTGCTTGAAAACCGCGCGCCCTCGTCTCTTTGTACACATGCCGGTACTTTCGTTCGTCTATTTACGTCGCAGTTATTTATCTTTACTACTACCTGTCTCCGGAGCGTACAGTGTTACTCGCGTAACTGCACGTATCAGCGTTGAATCCCAATTGCTTCTCCGTTTCAGTTTTTGTCGGAGAAAATTGTGAGACGTAGTTTGGTGAGATTGATTGGTTGCGGGATAGGAGATTTCGGTCTTGTTCTTTTATTTGCGATGTTTGTCGGATCTCTGTAGCTGCTACGTTGATGTTACTTTGGATTGTAGGAGCGAAAGATCGGTGTAAATTGTTAGTTCTGAATTGTGTGTTGCGTACGTTGTTTCACAAAGCTGTTAATACCTTGCAGAATAAAATAGAATAAAATAATAAAAATAACTGGTAGGAAAAAATAGGGTGGAATTTAATATTGATTTTCTTTTAAGCAACACGGAATTTAACTCGGAGTATAATTCAAATTATCTGAATACAGCGAATGATAACAAATGATATTCTAATACAGATCGTAATAAGAATCAAGCTATCCGAGATAGCAGTAAGAACAGATTTTTCCATTCTATTTAAACGATATGTGATTCCGTTCGTGCAAATAACACAAATTTTACCATGCTTCGCAATTCTTTAATTTAAATATACAAATTTAAAGCATTCAATCGAAATTTACATATATGGGTTTGAAATATAAATTTAAATTTCCATATGTAAATTAAAGAGTTGCATTCCATATGAGATTTTCTACGCGAAATTCAATCCAATTTTAATATCGTAAAACATCAGCGCTGCTAATTTCGCAGTTGGTATGTGCAGATTAATTTTCAGGACACTTTTATGAAAAGTATAACGAATGAGATAACTGCACATAGCCATATCATAAATATTAATCAAAATATGTGGTATTTATAAAATGTTTATTTTTATAAAAATTACTCCACATAAAAGCATATAAAATATTACTTGTTCAATGAGATACATCACATCCTATGAAAATGTACAGCATAGAAGTTGCAAAGTATTTGTCCCAAAAATAGCACTGGAAGATTAGTATACACTATGAATAGCCATTTGAAACGTACCAATAACAAGTGTTAAAATACGACTTGTGTAAAATATACTTACATTAAATATGCTTATATCAAACGTCATGTAACTTCCATATATATATTTCCAGATTTGTTTCAAACATTACCAATACAATCGCGATAGACGAGTCTCGTAAAGGTGCTAAGAAAATTTCTAAATGTCCGATACAACACACGTAATATTCAAATAACACATTCAAAGAAGGTATTTACAAGCGTTGGAATACTTTCACGCGCCTATGCTTCGATAAATATGGACGAAAACGTTAGGAACGCGCCAAATCTCGTAACTCTCCGACATATACGTAAGTTTCATTTGAGATAGAAGAGATATTTTGAAATAGCTCGCAAGGAACAACCGTCGGATTTCATTTTCAACGAACTCACGCTGCGACCGGATTACAAACGTGCAATATAAATAATAAACTGCGTAATTGCCGTTAGAATTTCAGACGGTCTGCCGTACTGTGGAAAATAAACGTATTAGACAGCTAGCTGGAAGATTTAGAAGTCTGGTTCATCGGTCGAAGAAGCGGAGGAACGGTCTTTATACGGTCGCCCTTAAATCCGCTAAATGTCCGACCGTTTCTCGCGCTCTTTCGGTCTCGAATTTGCGTATCTTGTACGTAACCGTGATTTACCGCTCCCTCGGTCCTCCCACTTTCTGAATTCCCTAGAACTCGCGTAGAGAGCGTACCTACTCGGAGAATGTAACGGTCGAGTAACCATTCTCGTTGACTTTTTATTCGTTTTATGACGTTTTCGACGTTAATGGATGGCCTCTTTGATGGATTCATGGAGGAGTAAGTGGAATAAGATGAGAGGTTTTACGGACGGATATGTGAACGGTCTATTGTTTTCAAGATGACGATTGTGCGTGGTACTTTATGTGTAGCTAAAGATTTATTTATTTGTCCCAAGAGTAGATACGTAACTGGAGGTTTATTTCACGTAGTTATTTGGCTGAGATATCGATCGTGAATCAGAATCTTGCGACAAGTTTGTAGAAATACTATTTGTGACAGTGAATCGTTTTTTATAGGTAGGATGTATAGGGAATTGAATATAAGTATGTGGACTGTACATAATAAAAGGGAGTAGTTCTTTTGTATAGCTAATAACGGACAAAATATATAAGAGAAATTTTTCACATTAATCGTAAAACAGATTGATATAGATGTAGAATGAATATTCTGTAGAATACCTATGATATATTGAACACATAAGATTTTATTATCAGCACTTGATTTCATCTGTGCTCTTTCGTAAATTTTCTAAAAGGAACAGTTGTACAAAACAGACTTTTTCGATATTCTTTTTTAATCTTCACGTAAACGATCTTCCACTTCTTTAATATTCATTTCTTTCCAATGATCATTTGTTTGTACATTTTTTAAATATTAAATTAGCTTGCACAAAGTACTATTACGGTATAAAACTATCAACGACTAAGGTACAATTTGCATCAAATAAATCAAAAAGAAAAGTGTACGAAGAGACACATTTTACGGAATATCACTCCAATCCAAAAAATCCAAATTATTAAGCTATACAATTTCTATGGAAAATCGTTCTGACCTTATATTAAAAACATTTTATTTTCCTCACTAACCTCATTCAAATGAAAGGATTAAATTCTTATTTGCTCTCTCCAGCTCGCAAAACCTACCTCAACTTCGATATCTCTCGAATAAGTCACAACCGCGAAAGGCCAAATGTCGGAAAGATGATATTCGCGTTTTCGAAACGCGTTCTCGTCTAGTCGGTTAGGATTTCGTAAAAATATTTGATCATCGTATGAAAAACGATCGAACGTAACTCGTACACGTAGTTGTTAGAAAGAAGTTTCAGTCTGAGATTTGCGAGGATACGCAAAAATAGCAAATCCGTGGATGGTATCGAGTAACTTCTCGGTTGGATAAACTCACTTCCTTCGCATAAATTGACTTTCTCGTTAGGGTGGGGATGTCCGCGGGTCTTCATATATATTTTCGTCAATATAAATACGCGTATGGTGCGCGGTAAATAATATCTCTAGCGAGATGAGAGATGCTCGTAGCCACGAGCGTCCGATGAAAGATATAGCGTTCGCTTCACTGCGACTGATATCGAGGATTCTCAATGATAGCTCATGGATTTCGTATTACGTTGAGTATGGAAATACGTGTTATTTATGAAATGAGTTACAGATTCTAGGAGTTGGCTGGTTTTACGTTCCGCTATTTGCTGCTTGGATTTATTTATTTATCGTGTTTACAGGATTTTTCGTTATTTCATAAATGGTGTCTCTATGCTTTATACACACAGATGACGGTATATCATGGTAGATGATTTGTTATACGCGTTTTCTGTTGGAGCGGCTGTTAGTGACGGATATTGATATCTTATTTTATGATAGTTGGTCAGCGTTCATTTATTTTATGTAATAAATCATATTTAAATATGACGATATTATTATTAGTAACGCGATATTGTGAGTGTATACCTTCTTGTGGCAGACTTTCAGGTTATAAATTAATTAATATTTTATTATTCCATGTTGGAAATATTTAGAATAGATTTTATGATCGTCTTAAAATAATTGAAAGAAGAAAGCGATCATTGTCATAGCACGATAATAGATTCGATTATATGTAAACTAGTCTTTGTTGAATTGGAATATAGAAAGAAAGCCTCGTCTTCTCTATAATTGCAATATGAATATAAAAGGAAATGTGTGGATTTAAGACTCGGGAGTTTAACTGAACCATTTATAACGCAAACATGCCGTGAAACGAATATAAGATATTAAATCCAACTGTACGAAATATATTGCGACTTCTAAAAGAAGTAATACAATATTAATTGCATCAGAAAATTATCATAAAAATTCCCATGGAGACCCACTGAATATGCTTTATTAATTACATCGAACTTCCAAATTGTTTTTCTTTGAATCGAACACTTACAAACCCCCAGAAGAAGAAGAAATTCTTCATCTCCAGTTCGTTGTACCATCTCCGTCCCCGTCTTCGTAATACCGTCAATTACGTTATTTTCTGCACAACCTACTTACACTCTGATTAATGGAAAACAACGCCAGAATCCAGTTATTCGAGGCCGTCATTAATAAGTATGTTAATTTTTACGATCTCTCGCGTCCAATACAAAATTAACTTCCTTCTCCTCAGCTTTGCTACCTCGAAAATCTTAATCATTTCATTTTAATTCCCCCCGTGTAACTTACACGTGAATTTGGTGATCGATTCGAGATTATATCCGTAATAAACGGATAAATTCCATATTGACAGAATCGCACGAAACAAACTCGTTATCCTCGTTTTTCGATACTCGTACGATGAATCGCGAATGATCGTTCATCGATGTTATTTTGCTGAACCGAAAATCGTTTTCACCTGGATGTGTACTACACGCGGATCGGTGTCGAACTTGCCAGCGATTTCACCGGATCGATTCGCCTCCTTAATTAATTATGTACGCGTACGTGTTTCGAGAAATACGGCTGCGAGGTGAGAATCGAGGGTAATTGGAGTTCAAGCGATGTCGCGATCCCGATGAAATTATTATATCGACGGGGAACGGGCCATCGAGACCCAATTCGTACACGTCGGTCGATGAATTTATTTTCGTTATATCTCGGCATTTGTATCGATCGGGTCAACTTTCACCGTGGGAAACCGTGCTATCGTGTTCAGCTTTTTTTTTTGTGTACAAATTGATAAATATAACGTGTACGAGGATTCATTTGGTGGAATTTAATGGAATTCTTGCGCGAATATCTTCGTATTTTATCGAGGATTTCGATTAATTCCTCTGTTAGTTTCTTACGTGGAACTTTACTTACTTTCTTTTCGTAGAACGTTCAGATAGCTATACAAATGTTATTTTTTACCTTTATATAATCTACTACTTTGTGTAATAAAGTTTGTATATGAAGATTTTTCTTGAGTACAGGAAGAAAGGAGAAGGAAGAAACAAAAGAGAAACTGCGGTTCAACTCATCCTCTCATTAATATGACAAAATATCATTTTTCTAATTATTCAGATTAAATGAATTTAATTGTCTCTAGACACTGGCGAAACGCTGAACGTTCAAGTATCTTGCAATCGATGGAAAACGATACTAACGAGATTGCGTCAAAGTCATTGCAAATACAAATCTATTCGTTTATTTTTCAAAACGATCAAAAAATCAAAGATTCAATTAATTCCTAAAAATCGAAAAGAATACATACGTATTACATACTTATGCTATATCATTTTGCATGCCTTGCAAACGAATAGCTAGAAAGGCTGGTACTCGAATCTAATAATTTATACTTTGACGTTACACCAGGGAAAAGTTAGCTAAAGAAACAGTAGTGGATAAATATTTTTCCACGGCAGGGAGAAATAATTCTCGCGGTATCTGTTGCGTGTAATTTCATCGGAAACGTTACTTCACGTTCGAAGGCAAGAAAGATCTAGCGGCGGCATAAATCTTCATATCGATGTTATACGTGTAGGCCATTGTGAGCCAATAGGCGACAAGTAATAAGTTATTTTCACGACCGTGCTTGCAATTGTAAACGCGGACAGAAATTTATGACCGACGAGAGAACAAAAGTTTCCCCGGATATTTGATTGGAATGTCTTGTCCCCGCTAGTCACACCACGTGGTACACACATTCGATCGTAGTTTTATTAGCGGCGATAACTTTTACAATTCTCTGGCGACATCTAACAAGAATGCAAGATTTTCTTATGAAATGCGTGTAAAGCAGTATCGAACGACGTGTACACACTTATAACTTACAATCTTTGTTATAGGATTGCGAGCCTGCAATGGAGAAATTTATTTAATTAATGGAGTAGTCTCTGAGTTTCTTAGAAATACCTGTCTGTTGTATCGATTTCAATAGCGAAGGATTAATCGTGGATCGACGTTGCGTTATCGCGACGTATTATTCGCAATTCTATTCCATCAATTTATATTACCGTTTCTTGGCATTCTGCTCTTAAAAAGGAATTTTAAGCATTGGTTCAATATTTTTTTCGTTGCTGTTTCTTCCATCTGGATTCTACAATTTTATGAAATTTACAGCAATTGAAATATTTGTAACGTTGTGACACACTATCGCTATTAGTACGATCCTTGCTGCGAAGAAATTAAAGTTTGTGGCAGTATTTCGAGAAAACTTTTGAATACCATTTTGAAACGCAGAGATTGTTTGAAGAAAAATTGGTGGATATCGTTGAATTTTTAGTGTTTATAGACTACTATCCTTTGTTGAGCTTATTAGATGTATGTGAATACAAAGGAACGCGTGGATAAATTGTAAGGTAGAAAATATATATATTTTAAATACAGAAGCGTAAATATAAGAAGGAATATAATTTGAGCTGGTCCAGATCCGCACGCTAGCAGAGTTATCCTATGACTGAAAGCCCTGAAGCCATCGTCGCCTGCCTACAGTTTATGGTCTGCCTTCGTCTCAATCTTTTGTCCATACGCTGTCGATGGCTTCGCTGCTTGAGGAAACTAAAAGACCAGATGTAGAGTTTTCTTCGAAGTGGTGACCACTTCACCAAAAAGGAATTTTAAGGATTAGTTCAATATTTTTTTCGTTACCATTTCTTCCATCTGGATTCTACAATTTTATGAAATTTACAGAAATTGAAATATTTGTAACGTTGTGACAAACTATCGTTTAAATGGGTTAAGTAGCTGTTAGTACGGTCCTTGCTGCGAAGAAATTAAAGTTTGTGGCAATATTTTGGGAAAACGTTTGAATGCCATTTTGGAACGCGGAGATTGTTCGAAGAAAAATTGGTGGATACCGTTGAATTCTTAGTGTTTTTAAACTACTATCCTTAAGTTCACGTTCCAGGAATTAGAAGAAGTAATATTACACACGTGCAAAATGTTACTCTTAAATTTCCTAATTTACGGAGAAGTTTCAGAAGATAAAGGCACTTTCTGATTTCCCTACTGATTTAACGAAAGCATTGGTTCCAAATAATCATAGTCTCCAGTGATGTACGGTATGATCCGAGCAATAGTTTTTTTATTGGAATCATCTTTCTCGGAGTTGTTAATACGTTTAAAATAAACGATTCGCCACTTAATGATAAGGAAGAAATACAAGCCGTGATTCCTCGTAAATGTATAGCGATGCAACAGATATAAGTTGTTCACTGGAAATAATGCGTTTGCCAAACCATAATCATCAAAAACACACACAAACTAAATAACACGACCTGAAACGATTGAAATCTGCATATCGGCGAAAAAAAATGACACTGCAGCGTCTAAAAAAATCCACAAAGATCTGCACGCCATTCGAATCAGCAATGCAAATATCACCAAAAAAAAAAAAAGTATTATTTCTCTGAAACAAAAAATCTTTAAGCTGTTTAACATACGCAGGTCCTGTATCCGATCCAAATCGACGCGATGGGCAGTCCTGGTACTGACAGTGCTCAAGAAATATAGTCGTAGCTATAGGATTATGCGAGGCATAATGACTACACGTGAAACCAGGTATCACCGCAGGTAGAATACGTCGTTCGGCTAATTGCACGTAATTATCGTTGCAAGGATCGCTATCAAAGACGAAAAAACATCGAAAGATAAAGAAGAAAGATGAGTCTTTAAAAAAAAAAAAAAAAAAAAGAGAAGTCAACGTCCAGGTGAAAGGAGAAGAAACTGGCTACCGAAATGATCTCGATCTGACGGTCAGACTGTTGTTACCGACGTAGAGTCTATTGAATTATTATGCTCTTTTTGCTCGAGGGACACGAGGAGGAGATTCAATGGGAGGCAGCGAGAGAAACGCGAGAATTCTAGCGAGGAGATAATTAAGGGTGACGAATGGAAGGATCTTAAATGGATGTTTAGTGTGTGTCGAGCGGCTGGCACTGGCAGAGATACCGCGGACAGCAGGCGATGAGAAATCGCTGCAAATTGCGAGGAGCGATCGGTATTTGTTCGCTTTGCCGGTCGCCATTCTTGGCTTCTGCTCTCTACCGTTGCTTTGCTTTAAAAGTGTTCATCTTCGTAGCTGCTGGACAACGACAGGGACGAGGCTTGCCTCATTTCCAGCCTATTATCGCGTCTCGCTTGTCTTCCTTATTTTGTGCTATTCCACGTGTTTCAATTGCACTTCGACGCGATCGCTTCGAAAGCGGTTCTTCTTCGACGAAAGTATCGACTGTTTCTCACGAGAGGCTCTTAAGACGCTTACAGAGTACCGAGAGGAATGGTGTGTACGTCAAAAATAAGAGTTTATATATAAAGAAAGGGATAATGGCAGATCTACGAGACGTGTTTTGGATTCAAGGAAGAGGAAACGTTTTAGTGGAATTTTAGTTTCCAGCGAATCGTGTTCAAGTGGAGAGGAATAGCGGCTATAAATTTGTGGTACTTTGGCTCTTTCTTAGACATTGAAGGCACCTTGTTTTTAAAGCGACGTAGTCGTACTTTTATCGACTATTCCCAACTACTACCGGGCCTATACGACAAGAGGGAAGTACATTGGAAAGACAATCGCGTTTAGAGAATACTATAAATTTCTCCATTTTTCGATCACGATATTAAGATTGATTAGTTAACAGCGCCTTGGCAATCTCAACTTATAGATCATAATTATACGATTGAACGTAGTCGAAGATCGATCAAACGTTACCTCGCGTGTTATTTTAGCGCTGATGTTTATGACAGTAGTAGTTAAATGTTAAGAGATATATTTGTTAATTTCGACCACTACCTTAGAGACACCCTATATGCTCTCGACATTTCAACCAATTTTCCATAATCCTACCTGTCAACAAGAAACGTCAATTTGAAGGATATACACATGTACATAATGGGAACGTTTCACGCGAGCATCGTGCCAGGATGGCAGCTGCACTGCCACGCAACAGGGCGATTTTCCAGCGAGAAAGAAACGAAAAGAGAATAACGAAACAGAGAAATTAGAAGCGGAGGTGAAATTATTGAGCTCTTTCCCTTTGAACCATCGTTCTTCGAAACTTTATACGTAGCCAACCGCTAAAAGCGATCGCGTGTCACCTTCACATGCCGCGTACGCAAAGAGAAAGAGCGCGATAACGTTGGATTCACTTGAGAAGCAACCTTAATGATCCGAGGCACCGCGGTTGATTTACGCACTGCAGCACACGGTACAACAGCTTTGTCTTCCGGGATCGGCTCGTTAATAAAATTTTCTGTAATAGAGGGCTTCGTCATGTTGGCCCGCCGGCGGAACTCGCCTGTTTTATTATTGAAAACCGCCATAAAGCCAGATAACATTCCGTATGCATTCTATTCTAACACTGGCCGGGGACAGTGGTTACGTGGAACTAGAGGTTGAGCGAGTACAAGGGAATACGAAGAGTAAGGAGAGAGAGAGAGAGAGAGAGAGAGAGAGTGAGTGTGTGTGTGTGTACGAAAGAGAAAGAATGAACATGGCCGCGGGGTCATCGGTGAGAAATGATAAGACAAAGCATGCGCCTGCGGCAACGACGATGCTGGAATTTTAAATTTGTCGCACATAGATGGATGGATGCATCGATGGACGCATCGATCGGTGCGAAGGCTGTTAATCGATCGCCTCTGCCAATTCGGCCGAAGATCGATCGTGTAAATCGATAGTCCACGGCGATTGGAAATCCTGGGATACCTGGGCGATGGCAAACGACGCACTGATATTGCACCGATTTGTTCGACGAATTTTTGTTTCTACGTTTCTTTCTTGCTTTTTGCATCTCTTCTTCTTCTTCTTCTTCTTCTTCTTCTTCTTCTTCTTCCTCTTTTTCGTTATGTTTCGTCAATAGCTTTTGCGGTTCGTTAAGAACATAGATGTTGTTTTAATCTAATCGTAGAATTAAAGTTTCAAGAAATTCGTGTGAAAGACGTTTAGAACGTGTTACAGGACGTTTATAGGATGTTTATTTAATGTTTATGTTCGGTTTCGCTTGACAGTAATGTTTTTGTGAATTTAGTACCGTATTAGATTTTAAGTGTTGTAACATTGTAGGGAGGCGGAATTTTATACGTTGGATAGCGGTTTAATGGCTGCTGATTAAGCTTAAGAAGCATGGAAGAAAACATTTATTAATGGCTTGTGTAAATTTTTTCTTCTCCTTCTTTGACTTCTTCTTCGTCGTCTTCTTCATCTCCTTCTTGTACTCCTCCTTGTATTTCTTCTTATACTTACAAGGTACTTCATTTTATTTCATGAGAGAAATTATTCAACGTAATTAGTTGAAATTAAACAAGAACATGATCGCAGCATTGCCCGATAATTTATACACCAACACAGATGTTCCATGGCTAACAGGAATTAATACTACAAGCAATACTGGCTTCAATCGATAATACGTATAATTATTTAATAATTTCTTCCTTCCTAGATTATTTCTAAGCTCCTTCTTAACGTCGTTTAATAATTTATCTATTTACACAATTTATTTACAAATCGCCTTTAAAATGCATATTAAATTATCGAATATAGAAGAATCTTTCAAACAGTTGTTTTCGTCAAAACGATTACAACGATGCATTATAAATAAACTATTGTAGTATTAGGATTTCCTAACTTCCAGGTTATATATCCATACCTTTAAAAATCCACAGAAAATTCTATAAGTACAGTTGCTTTCGTCAAAACGATTAGAACGATGCATTATAAATAAACTATTGTAGTATTAGGATTTCCTAACTTCCGGGTTATATATCCATACCTTTAAAAATCCATAGAAAATTCTATAAATATCATACAGCAGCATCGTAACAATAAGAGAATCTCAATAGTTACGTTCATCAAAAACAATCGAGACGATAAACAAGAAATATACCAAATATCGAGATCTATCAGTAACAAGATTGAAAAAATTCTTCTCGGTATTCATCTCCATGGAAACAATTCCGCACAGCAATAAACGAAAAAACAGAGTAAACATTCAAATTGTCTAACAGCAAAGTTACTCAGCGGGTGCACGTTGCTCAAAGGCGACCAAAGTTTCATAAATATTATACAGCGAGGTCCGATGTCCCCTCTTAGATAAAAGCGAGCTGATATAAAAAAAGGAACGGTATACATCGGTCCTATTAAAAGCGTATAAAAATCCCAAGACACTCGGGGCCGCGTAACGAGACGATGCCTGGAGAGAACGTGTCTCTCATTTTTTCCACGATTCGAGAGGTTCGGTATGGGGTGCACGTGGCGCCTCGTTAAGGGGTTAACCTACGACGTGCTACCGTGTAGAAGCGTGGAATGCGGATCGTCGTCCACGGCAGCTGCGACAGCATTTTACGACGATAAAGGGACACTTTTTCTCTCCTTCGCTTTTTTTCTCTCTCTTCTTCCTCCTTTTTTTTCCCCCCATAAGAGCCAGCCCTTTTTCGCGCGTTAACGCGAAATCAAGCAACCAGAAGACTCGGTTACGTACAACGACTGCGGGAACGGTTTTTCAACGTTATCGCCCGGTAATATCGAATGCTAATTCACGTCGTGTTACATATACGAGTGACTCCTGCATCCTCCAGGTGCAGTTTCTCCGTTAATGCGCCGCCGAATAAACGTCGATGGAAAGTGGAAGACAAATATGGAGCAGTTGGAAATGTCCAGGTAGACGGCCACTATTATCGTTACCCCTCAATTATTCATTTCGTTAACAACTTTATCTGGCCCGAGTTAGTATTTCATGGGACGAATCGCGCGAGTGTAATTCCTTGCTCCGTTTAAGCGTTACAAAGCTATTGATCAATTTACTTGCGCCAAATGCGTGTACGCGCCTTTCGATCGCTCGATATTTGTAGGATCGATTTGTAGGATGCTTCGGCTTTGTTATCTGCAATTCCATAGATTCGCGTTAGGAACAGATTGAAGCGGAACAGAATGATTAATCTGAGAAAATATAAAGTCTTTTAAGAATAGATTTAATCATTTTTCCTATGTTAAATTAAAAAGTTTGATCGTTGTATATCACCAAAGAAAAAAAAAATGTAAAAGTCTTAAATCCATAAAATTTTCAGATTATTAAAAGATGCAAAATTGTAAATTTACATAACTTCGTAAGACTTACAAGTTGTTAGATGAGTAACAAGGACCGTTTTAATGGCAAATGTAATATTTTTCGCGATCCTTATATGAAATTTTAATTTTCTTCGAAAGGACGCCGCATTATTTTACATACATAATCAATATATCACTGGTAGCAAGATATAATTTTTATAAAATGTACCAGTCGTCCGAAACTTTCTCGTCGATGAAATATAGTCATTATGAAATATACATATGATATACGTGTAAATATTATATAAGGAAGATTATACAAATGAAAATATCAAAGAAGTGGAGCAAAATTGAAATAAAAATTCCAACACGCACATGGTGGTCGAACAACGTGCGCATGTTACGGAACTCTGACGCAAAAAATTTCACTCGAAAAACTACCTGAACAACTGTCACATCTTATAATATAACACCGGACTCGCAAGAATATACGAAAAAGTCCAAGACTCGCCTATCATAATCATCTCTGCCCACCCTATCAAACGACACCGAAGTCGAACACGGCTACCTCGGAGATCCCAATCTCGATCGATGCTGCACGACACCTGCACGACCAAAATTCTGCCTACATTGTCCATTCACGGGCATCGATACTACCAAACTATTCCAACTTCCGGGCGACTGGTTGACACGGGCTACTCATCCGGCGACTAGAATCGCTTAATAACGGCCGCGTATCAAGCGAACCATACGAACAATCGGCGTATCTCGGCTCGAGATCTTCGTTCACACAGCCGGCGATCAAATATTTATAGTTGGCTGGCCCTTATACGAGGGCCAGGGTCTTTTTTATCTCGCGCCACGTATGGAGGAGAGACACACGGAAGGTCGAAAGTCTCCTCCGTGAATCGAATACGATAGGTATCGTCGGTTTCGACGTAATTAAAGCAACAAATTCTCGCAGCCGCGTTGGCGCCCAACGTTCGGGCTTTTCGTATCGTACGGTAATCGGTCTTTCTGATGAATCGCCACAGGTGCAAGTCCTTCTCGATATGGAGCTGTGAGTGTAAGAATAATTATGAAACTGAATGTTGTGTAAGCTGGTCACAAAATTACAGAATTATGTGCTGGATTCCGAATGATAGGATTCGGTACGACGCTTGAAACGCTCGAGGACAGGTTTGTTTCGGGTTGACCGCGCGTTAGAAGGTTTGTAGCAAAATTCTGATATTTTTGTTTAGAGGTTGAGAGAGGTTTAGAGCTTGTGGTTGTGAGAATTGATTTATGTCGTATTTCTAAAGAAGAACGTTTACTAATCGATGGATCTACTATTTTTTAGGTAATCGTAAAAATAAATATTAAGATAGAATAAGATAGAGTCAGAAGATAGTGTACATAAAATTTGGTTATTGTCTGGAAATGTCACATCTACAGATCGAATTATACGTTTAGTGTTCCGTGATGGATAGGGTTACCAGGACTTTCTTGCACGATAATTTTTCCCTTTAGAAAGTTATCCATTGTATGGAAATTTGTCAGTAGGTGCTGACAGTTTGTAACTTACGACTTGTGAAATTTCGCTCATAACACTGGTTGAGTCGGGTAGGAGTACTTAGACGTCATGGTTGGACAATTCTGGAATTGTAATTAAACTTGGGTCTGTATACCGAACTGACAAAAAGCTCGGTTAATGTTGCTTCGTCCGATTGAAGTAAATCATTAATTTATAGATTGTACAGAAGGAAAATAAATTATCAATTTAAATATTAAATGAAACTTTAATAATACTTTTACTGAGATGGAAGCAGTTAAAAAAATATGCTAATTAATTTACTGAAAATAGAAATCAAATCTCGTAAAATTCGCCTATCAATTCTGATCCTTTATAAAATAATTTATTCTGTATTGAAGCAATGTTTCGTAATTATTGGATAAACGGCGACGACCCAATTAACACTAACGCTCGGTTCTCGGTCCTTTTGCTCGTCGATGCGTACCGAAAGACTGAGACTTAACGAGCGCCTCGCGACCGATTCCTATTTGGAGAACGGATTGCTTGTTCATGGTGGTGCACGCTGCTGGCAGTGCTGGTTTCTGTCTCTCCTGTCGATGGAAAAGGCTCAAGTGGAAGAATCCGTTTCGAACGACTTGTTTCGTAATGGCGCACGGCGGCATGGCAAAGGGATTTTGAACATTTTAATTGGGTTCATTGGGAGATTCGCGAAATAGCTTCTTTAATTATGCTGATTGATAGCGTATGGGTGAGATTCACTGATATTGCTTATTCCTTAGTACGTTTTAATTTTTACTGTATCCAAAAATAGTGGAGTATTCCCTAATACAAGCAAAGAAGACGATGACTCAAGTCTAACGACAGCGGTAATATGAGTTAAATAACAATCGTTATTTCTTAAGATTTATATCTTATTGATCGTTTCATTGATTTAACGAATTTACTTCTTTTTAAAGCGAGTTATTTAAAATTTCCATTTTATCGTACACGTTACAATAAATCAAGCGAATCCGACTGAGAAAATCTTAAGGAAAGTCGCTTAAAATCTGTTACAAGTAATTTTACGAAAGTATTCATATTTTTGGAAATATAATTAGTAAATTGTTTTACCTACCAAACATAATAGAGAACACTGTGCTTTGAATATCCTATATTTCTCTTCATGTCGTGTGTATTCTGTGCAATTTTCCACCTTCAAATTTTCTATGGATACGTCAAAATCCGCAGTCCAGTCGCGAGAAACGTTGGAATCTTTAAACAAAGGATAAAAACAGAAGGCGGAAGCAGGGAATATTCCAAGCAATCATTCAGAACGATTCAGAAGAAAAAACTGATCGAAGATTCGAAAAATAGTCCACCCGAAGAAAGTACCGTCTAGGAAATGAACCAGACTCACCTTTTTTACGGCCGATTGAACAGCGGCCGTTGCAGATGATCCATGAAACCCTCGACCGATTCCGTTTTTCTTCGCGGTTGTCAGCTTTCAATTGCACCTCTGTGCATCTGGATTGCCCTCGAATCTTCGGCATCGACTTTCTTAGACTATAATTAAAGAATCATTTCCGCTCGACACCAGCACGGAAATTGCTAGCGCGACGACTTTAATCGATCGTGCCGATTAAAGTAATCGCTTCGATATCGAACATCGAATGTCTACGATCGAGATCCTGGAAGCGAAGGTTGGGTGGAAACTTGGCCGGTAATTTGACGTGGCAAAAGCTGATCGAGCGGATCACATTAGCAAACTGGTGTCGACAGCGGCGACATCGATCTACGATCAAAAACGGATGATTTCTATTTAAAAAAACGTCGTTTCCACGCCCATCGGTTTCTCGCAGATGTTTCTGTACGGAAGGAATCGCGTTGACAGGGTACACGGTAACTTACACAGCGACAACGATTAAATATTGCAATCAAGATGGTTCGGTTTAGTCCACTGTCAGATCCTCGCATCGAGATTAACGTGACACATGTACAGCATAATGCTAAATGGATGTTATAAAATTCACGATATCGGGCAGGTTCAAGTTAACGATCGAATGTTGTGTAAATTAGTGTTCAATTGTATATTTTTTCTTCGAGTAAAAAGACTCGCAAGCTTAATAATATCGGAGCAATAGTTGACAGAAATTTTTAATTAGACGACTGCTGGGTTAATCCCTGAAGCAAAGTAGAAGATATTGAACAAAACTTGTTAATAAAATACTGCTATTGTAATATTTAGAGACTGAAAGGATTCTCTGCTTAGGTCGCCTTTCTATGTTCGTAAAAATATAAATCTGTATAAATATTATTTTTACCCTTTTTCCCACTAATCTGTAGCATAAAGCGTTACTTCGAACATCGTAGGATCAGAATTTATAGCAATGTTTTAAAGAAATGTTATCTTCGACGCTCTATGATCATCGCTAATCAATAAAACACATATTTGATCGTCACATTGCGTCAAGAAATTAAAAAAGATCATATTTTTCCGTTCAGTCACTTGTCTCATAAAAACTACTCGTCGAATCTTCTACGCTTTCCAGCCAAAGAAAGAAATTAATATTCTTTTACTTCAGTGGCAAAAAGTTAATCGATACGTATTTATTATCATTTTTTTCTCATTTGCAGATTTAATATGCAGGCTACATTGGTTCGGAATCACCCTGTATGCATAATACATATGCAAACGTGTTTGAAATATGCGTGCGCGTTGACACGAAGCGGCTCGCGAACAGGAAGGAGGATAATGACAGTGTTCGCGTTCGCTCGATCACGGGTAGTCACGGTTTTCGAGAAAAAACATTTCGTTGGCGGAGAAATAATCGCGCGGGAATACACGACCGGCCTCAGGTGCCCCCATAATGAGTGGTCCTCGCGACACGCCGTAAATTTTCAGTGTCAATACACGATGCACCTGGTAGCCGAGGCAAACTTAACGAGATCGTTTCGACGTTTCTTTCATTTCGTCTGGTGAATCCTTATTATTATTGGTTCTCGCACGGAAATTCGAGACGTCGTATTTATTCATGTCGCGATCTCGAAATACATAGGAATTATCATGAAACTGTTTTATGAATTCTTCTTTGATCGTTGTGTGTTTATAGGGGTGTGTCGAATTATTCGAAACGAATCGATCGACAGTTTCTTTGCAACAGGTATTCGAAGCTCTTTCTTGACTTGTTTGTCAGATGCAGGGTAGGAATTAGTATTCTCTTTTCATGAACTTTTATATCCAAGTGTTATTCCGCAATCTTTCTATCGTGTTCGTTTTATGAATCGTTCATGAATTACAATTCGTATTTCATGATTTTTCTGCTGTGTTTCATTTCGATGCGAAATTTTGGTGCGACACGAGTAGCGTAGAGTAGTGAACGATTCTTGTTTCAATGTCTTTGAAGAATTCTTATTTCATAAAGTTTCGCGGTTTAACGAGATAGTTTAGATTAATGTTCTAATTAATATACGATATAATATTTTCTGCAAATAAGTTTATATACAAATCCCTCTTTCTCAAGCTATCGTCAAGTTCAAGCTTTTGTTCTTCTCTTCTGAAACTTCACATTTTCCACGAACACTCCTTGTGAAATATAAATTCGTCGTAAGGTACATATATGTATAATTAGAGGATAAAATAAAATAATTTAGGGGATAAAAGATCGGAATAATGGAGGAATGGTTAAAGAAGGAAAAAGGAAAGAATGGTAGTAAGAAACAGAAAAAGGTAAAGAAAAAGATGTTGGAAGAGATATCAAAGATTAAAAGGTGCAATAAGCAAACGGTAGAGTTGGCCGGCGGAAATGATAGTTTTAAAATATTAATAACTTCTAACGTAGACTATTAATATGCACGAACGATGTTAATGATAGCGTAAGAATAAATTATGAAAAGATAAATCAGAAGATCGGATAAGGAAATGTATGACTAAAAAAAAATTGTACGCAGGTATGATTTTCTGGTAGCAAAGTCGAAGCAAAATAAATTATTATTATTATTATTATGTATAGTTACGGATATTCAATCTTATCCACAAAAACGCAACGATACCAAACTATATAGCTACTAATTATACAAAATTCCAGTCAGAAAACATAATTCATTATGTAGAAAAGTTCTTACCAAACATGCTTTGAACGAACATCCATCTGGGCCGCAATTAAACCAGGAACTCGTAAAAAGAGTATCCCCTTTTAAAGCAAAAATATATTCGCAGGCCATATTCGTCTTTCACGAATGAAGTCATTAGCCAATCAGACTTAAGGCTGGCCAAAAACGGCGGAGGCTTAAAATTCACAGTCGGTCGTTGCGATAATTACTATCCGCGTGTTTTTTTTTTCTTTTTTTTTTTGTGCCGGAGGAAACAGGTCGGGACTTCCAGAATTCGTCGACCGAAACCTTCCTCGTTGAGGTTAGGGGTCGACTATTAAATTGTTAATCCTCCGTTTAAACGTCAAAATTACGGTCTGTATTCAACGTTGCACGCGGAATATATAATTCAAGGGAATTGCGCCACCCACGGTTAACAATCTTAACATCATAATTCAAAGAATGGGTCGTTTGGCTCGTGAACGTTATACTTTTAATATTTCATACGTTGGCCCGCACGAAACCTTAATTGCGTAATTATTCTTAATCCGACGTGTCTTTTTCTCTTCGCATGATTATGGAATTTGATTGGCACAATTTATCTACGATGCGTACAAGCAATACCAGACCAGAATATAAACGTAGTGTAGCAGTGAATTTGAATATGTTAGAAGTAAATAAAAAAATAAAAAAATGAAGTAAAGAGCACAGGAAAAAAAGGTATGATATGGGTTCATCTATTTGTTTTAATTTTATAACTTTGATGCTAGATAGGGAGATTTATTAAATGCAAAGATACAAGCTTCTCAAGATAGCTGACAAATCTACGAAATTCTGTAACAAACTAATAATAGCATAACGTTATGAACTAAAGTCGGATAAAAAGAACGAAACTGGTGATATTGTATGAAAAAAATACAGGTACAACTGTATAAAATTGATTAACGTCGAATTGAATTTTAAGATTGTCTTTAGAAACGTAATATAACGTTAGGTAATAACAAAAAACAATAATCGGGAAAATCTAATCTCCAGAACAGCGTTACGTTGCCACTTAAATTATCGAAATTCGTCCAAAGATAACGTCAAGGAACCTATATATAAACTTACAAATCATTTTCTTTCTAAAATTTAGATTCTATAATCTTCAGACCGCTGAACTGTTAAATTTCATTTATAGACCATGGTGCAATGTCCTTTCCTTAAACGTCGTTCTAGAAGGACTTTGCAGAAGGGCGTGACGATGAACCCGTCATTTCCGGTGACCGAGCATTACGTTTTATCTGGCGTATTTTTCTCTTGTGTAACTGGCTCCAAAGTCTGTCCACCAGAGTGATGTTTCCTTGATTATAGTCGGTCGCTGCCGTGGTCAGCACGAAAGATAAATCGTTTGCAATCGAAACTAAGGCCCAGGGCGATCGTGATCATCACCTGAAATATCCAGTCTCCGGCCTGATTGCGATTCTCATTATCCCGAGCTACGTCTGACAAGATTACGTTATGTAGGTACGCTACTTTTTACTCCCTTCGATGCAGCCAGCTACTATTCCCTCTGATTCGTCAAAACAGCAATTAATCTCTCTTTTTCCGATTCGAAATGCGGATCGGCATATCTGTTACTTTGAGGTTTTCCATATGGTAAATGGTATCGATATCGATATAGATTCTTCATAGAACAGCACATTATAATTAAGAAAGTGAAACATGTACCTATTACGTTCTAAAGGATGATGAATAGTTTTCTGAGTATCGTTCTCATTCGTATATTCATAGTTGGGGTATTTGAAGTTTGTATCGATAGATGTTGCAGACATGTTATTTCCACCTACTTGAATTTTAACAAGTTTATATTTTTCTTTTAATCGAAACGTGCAATAACATCGTGATATTATTCATATAGAGCGAAGCTCTTGGAATAATTCTATCTATTATATGAACTTACGATTATCGAAGAATTTATAGAACCTTCGATTTCTGCAGAGTATTTGTCTCACTCTGAATGACCGTGAATGGTATCGTTTTCATAATCAACAAGTACGATCAAATACTGTACTAAATATTATTAACAAATTACAAGCTACAATTTGTATAATTAATAACATTATACGCATTTCTATTGTATATTTTCTCTTTATGAGTGTAGAATAATTTTATCACGTATTACACTACATGCGTTATAAAAACAGATCTAATTTCCATGTAATTTATCAAAGATTATTTCATGCTTTTAACCACTATATCATTCTGTCCACGTACGTCAACTTTTTTCTCTTACAGAAATCCCGTACAACGAAACGAATCGGATTTCTCGAAACAAGAAACGAATCAGTCTAAACACGAATGCAAGACGTGTCAAAAGATTAATCACTTTTATATCCCGGGTTGGTCGATTTTTAAAGGTCCCATTAAATTTACACAGATAATATCTACGCTTTTCGTGACAGGTTCATACGTTGAAACGGTTAGACGATATGCAACGATCGCACGTCAACACTTCGTGGAGCAGCAGGCGAATATATCTGATCGCGGTTTATGATTAATACTGTCTTAGTTTGCGTACGTTTGACCACAAGATCGTCGCTGTTGATAAATTAGCGGAAATAACGTACCGTGCTGAAGTTTCATTTCTTCGAGTCTCGTTGCCACGTACGAACGATGAAACCCGAGTCAATCCTACGAAACTTGGAGATACCATCGGGCAATGCATATACGTTTCATTTGAGTATCGCGAAAAATACGGACCAGAGCGCTGTGTAATCTGCTATCTTCATTCCACGTGGAGAACGTCGGAGGATCCTTGATGATCTAATAGATGTCCATAGTAGGATGAGTGAAATTTTACTCGCAGTTCTTCGCTTTCTTAACGAAGCAGTCATTTTAGAAACATTAGACGTTTGGCGATTAAGTTGATCGAGGTTTGTTGAGAGTTTGGTGGCAAGTTATGTGGTCTAACAGGGAAAGATCGACTTGGTTTTATGATTTGACGTTAACAGGTTTCTGTAATATGACAGATGATAGTTTGATTCTTTAAAGAATTCCTCTAGTAGATTTTTCCTTGGGTTTTTCTTCTTTGTGCGTATTTTCCTGTTGTATGTTAGACGTTTAAAATAATAAATTTTAATAAACGATAAATTTGTTGGATAAAAGAAACGGACTTGTCTCTTCGGTAATAATTTTCAAACACGAAAGTCGATTGTTTCATAGCTTATTTTTCATGAATTTATTATTCGCAATTTTTGGAAGATGATATTCTTTACAAACACCAACCTTTATTTAGTATTTTCAGTGTCTCGTCTAGATGTAGTGAATTTTCTTCAAATATTTTTCAAAGACTTTTTTCATCCAAGTATCTTAATATCTGAATACAAATTCTGAAATACAAATCTAATCGATCGTACTATTTATATTACTGTATATACATATGCGTACTTCATCTGGACTAATCAACAAAATGCATGGGAAAGGAAATATGCGAGGACGTAAAACGATCCAGAATAATACGTCATTCAGTTCGTTCTCAATAATCATCTTTCAGTTATATCGACTTTGCGAGCGATATCGTAAAATTATCATAACTGGAGGACGTGCAGTTAGTGCACGACGAATCATCTCGTTGAAAGTGTAGACTTAATTCGTACTTGTCGAGGTGTAGCTGACTATAAATCACGTATTCTCCAGTCATGCAAATGGAAACAAACGTGAATATTCCTGACTAATATTGATACTGTAAGACATAACTTTAAATAAATAAATAAATAAATATGTATATATTTGTCTCTATAACTCAACATAGTGGCAGAATGCAATTGGTATACATCGTTAGTTTTCCAAAAAGATGATACGACTGGCAAGATTAAATTTTGTAGGAAATAGGTCTGAAATAGGAAGTTCTAACTGGAAATCATTATTTATCATTATTAATCATTCTAGACAAAGTTTCTTTTTCTGTTACAAATTAGTTAGCAATCTGATTGAGCAGTTGTTTGCAAGAATTACGAAAAGGTAACGAATTAAGTATTATATATTGACGCGTACAATTTTTTGACGAATCAATTGGAAATTTTAACGAAGTCTCCAAAATTCTGAATCTGGTTCCTGGAATCATTTATATTACATAGAATACATCAAACGAGAGACTAACAAACATAATGGAGAATCTAATAATTGTTATGGAGAAAAATATACCGAAAAAATCGAAAAGGGTCTGAGAGTGTATAAGTCTGCAGAATACACGTAATATGTAAAAAAAAAAAAAAGAAAATGGTAGATATTCAAGGTATTATAATGTTTATCAGATGAAACAAACTATGTAGATCGCGTTTGTTTAGTCTCATAATTCATAAAACTATTCATAATCCATAGTCCCACAAAAAATAATAATAACGAAGATTCTAATAAATTCTTAATGATTTTTCGAACTTATCTCGCTTACTATAAATATCTTAATATTCACGAACCAAAATGTAGTTACGTACATAACGAGAATTGTGTATACTTCCATACTGCGGAACAAATTATTACATTTGAAACGTGCCTCAATGTACGGTACTTACGACAATAAAAATAATTTCATTTCCAAACGCCCGTAGACGTCCGCAATAGTCCTAGTCGATAGGTACACGGATTTAAAGCATACAGGTTATTCGTTTCGTCGTTTCTCGCGTCCAGGTGAAGCGTGGGAGTAGAGTGAACACGCGTTTCCTCTGCGTGTTTCATTTGCGTATCCCCTCGTAAAGCCAAACGCTTATTAACTCGATAGGCAAGCGTGTGCCTCTAATGATCCGCGGACGAGCAAATAGGAGGCACGCTTCGCTAGTCTCTCACCACTTCCCACGATTTTCCTTCGCTTTTACAAACGATTCAACCTTGCCCTCCTCTTGTCGTACACCGCGCGTGGGTTTCGCCGTCTTTTTCCGTCTACGGGTCGATCGTATCGCGCGGAACCATTTTCGTTTGTTAGAAGCTGTTGGGAGTTGGGAGCGGTCGTACGCTGGTACTAAATCTCGCGGACATTTCACTCGAAGATCGTTAATATGATTAAACTAGTCAGCTTGTTTGTGGAAATTGTGAATTAGCGAAGGAGTGGTAGATATGGTTTTCTGTTTTAGGTTGGGGATAACGGGAATCAGGTTTGGACGATGGGCTGGAGAACGTTCGATACGCGTACCTTCTGTCTGATGTATTAGATTCAAGTGGTTGGAGACAGTGATAGACTCGTTCGATTAGAAGATATTAAAGGTTAGTTAGGATTAGCGAAGGAGTGGTGTGGTTTCCTGTTTTAGGCTAGAAGCAATGGGAATCAGGATAATAAGTCGGAGAACGATGAGAGTCGATTCGCGTGCCTACTTTCGTTTTAGATTGAATTTTAGATTGTGCGAGTGAAGAAATAATCTGATCTGTTCGAGCGTCGAAACGAATCTATCTTTGGTCGAGCTCAGATTGTTCGCGCTTTCCTTCGTTTATTCAGGATGCATACGAATTAATGTCGAATATATTATTTTCTAAGCACAAGTATTCGTGATCATCGTTCGCATCGTTTTGAGATTATTTAATCATTTAAAGAACGCGAGCATGAAAGGATAAATTTTTATTCTTTCTTAATTACTCGACAAATTTCTACTTGAAAATAGCCTTCCTTCGTGATCGTGTTACAAACTTTTCCACCGAAGATCTCACGCGTTCTCTTACAAGCTTTGAGACTAAACAGCCTTTAAATATTTCATCGTCAAACGTTCAGCTCGTTGATCACGCAATACGTTTTATATTTGCCAAAGACAGATGAAGCTTCTCGCCAGTTTCGAATGTGTACTATCGTAATCCTCGAATTACCGTATTTAAGAGTAATCGTGGAAAATTTATCGCGTCTTGCGTTACCGCGGGAAACGTCTATAAAAACCAGCGACTGTTCGACCGATATTTGACGAATCTGGCGCTTTCCTCGACACTGATCGAACAGGGTGTTAAAGGAGTAAACGAGGCATTTATACTCCGAGTATCGTCGATGGAAAGTCCCGGTTTGGTCGAACTCGCGGCCCTCGTAATAGCGACACGGTAGTCATCCTCCTTAACTTAAATCACGTCCGCATGCACGCGACTCACTGGGTCTCGTCGTCGTTCGCAACAAGCAGCTCCTTAGCCGAGCATAATGGCGCAATAAATTACGCCACTTTGCGAACGCAGTTAAAGCCACTATTATACGCCAGTGCCATAACTAGCCGGAAGAAACAAAAATGATCGTGTATCAGCGTCGAGCTCGGTAAAAATGACGGTTTCGACGCGTCACCTTTCGATTCCCCCGACATAGTGCCACGGGATTCGTGAGCACTTTGTCAATAGCGTCTGGTTTTACGATGAATTAATCACAGTTAAACGAGGTTTAAGAAGAATCACCTACACACATTTTTAGTAAATTTATGGGTATATTAGCGTAGAGTATGGGTAGGGCAGGGATCGTGACGATAGTAATTGTAAATTATCTCAGTGGTTGTAAATTTGTTGGTTTAATTGAAGACACAGTAGATGTTAATGGCTACTTGGTTTTAGAAGCGTCAAAGTATTTTATTTGTAGTAAATATTTTTAGTAGATTTATAGTCATATTGGAATATAGATGATGATAGTTACTTGTACAGGTACATATGATTGGAATTTATTTTATAAAATCACCTACAATATTCTGATGATCGTATATCTGTTGGTTTAGTTAAAGAATCTTCTTTCTTGAATCTCTTTTTCATGAATATCCTTGTAATATTAGGTGAAGTAAAAAGTTCTGAGCGTTTTTCGCTAGATGTCTTTAGTGAGCCATATCTCACGATGTGCACATCGCATCGAGTCATAGTATACACCGATTTCAAGGTGATATTACGCATCAAAAAGGTTCTTTGTCAGTTTTGTGTTCGGTGAAGCCAGTTGTGTGTTACAGCGTTCGAAAATGGAGATAAAAAAAGAGAAAATTCGATACATTCTTCAGTACCACTACGACCAAGGTGAAAAGGCGGAGCAGGCGGCCAAAAAAATTTGTGCTGTTTATGGACCCAGTACAGTATCGAATGCAACAGCAAAGCGGTGGTTCCAACGATTCCGTTCTGGTAATATGGACGTCGAAGATGAGGCACGCTCTGGTAGGCCAATCGTCGAAAATGTGGATAAAATCATGGAAATCGTCGAGTCGGACCGGCATGTGAGCACTTATTCCATTGCCCAGGAACTGAAGATTAGCCAGAAAACCGTTTGGAACCATTTGCATAAGGCTGGTCTCAAGAAGAAGCTCGACGTATGGGTGCCACATGAATTGACGCAAAAGAACCTTTTGGACCGAATTGATGCCTGCGATTCTTTGTTGAGACGTAACGAAATCGACCCATTTTTGAAGCGGATGGTGACTGGCGATGAAAAATGGGTCACATACGAGAACAACAGCCGAAAAAGATCGTGGTCCAATCGCGGTGGGCCGGCCCAAACGATCGCCAAGCGTGGATTAACGGCCAAGAAGGTTTTATTGTGTGTTTGGTGGGATTGGAAGGGAATCATCCATTATGAGCTGCTCCCATCGGGGCAAACACTTAATTCGGACCTCTATTGTCAACAACTGACCAGACTGAAGCAGGCGATCGACCAGAAGCGGCCAGAATTGGCCAATAAGAAAGGTGTTGTGTTCCATCAAGACAACGCCAGGCCGCACACATCTTTAACGACGCGTCAGAAGCTCCGAGAGCTTGGCTGGGAGGTTCTATCGCATCCGCCGTACAGTCCAGACCTGGCACCAAGCCATTATCACCTTTTTAAGTTTTTGCAAAATTTTCTTGATGGTACAAAACTGGCCTCAAGAGAGGCTTGTGAAAATGAGCTGGTCAAGTTTTTTACCAATAGGGACGAGGACTTCTTCAACCGCGGAATTATGAAATTGCCTTCAAAATGGACAAAAGTAATCGAACAAAACGGCGCATATTTAATCTAAATCGAATAATCTTGACTATGTTAATTTCATCGTCGAAATAAAGCGAAAAAGCGCTCAGAACTTTTTACTTCACCTAATATAACTAATAAAATAGCTCCTAGAAAATTGATTAATCGTCATTCCATAGATGTAAAAAATATCTACGTATTTATACAAATACGGAATACTTTTCACTGAATATCCTTGTAATGTAACTAATAAAATAGCTCCTAGAAAATTGATTAATCGTCATTCCATAGACGTAAAAAATATCTACGTATTTATACAAATACGGAATACTTTTCACTGAATATCCTTGTAATATAACTAATAAAATAGCTCTTAGAAAATTGATTAATCGTCATTCCATAGATGTAAAAATTATCCACGTATTTATACAAATACGGATTACTTTTCACTGAATATCCAGCACATTATCGTATCATTTGACTATGATCCGATTTATTAAAGCTATTGATTTCAATTAAACAATTGAACAATTTTAATAAAGGATAGCATCACTAGATTGACGAAGAACGAAGATACACAACCCTACATGGGTACAGCGAAAGAAGTGAAATATTTACATTGCCAAATAAGAAAATAAACAAGTAAATGCATTTTCTTTCTTCTGCCCTTACATTCATCCGATATTCGCTAAAGTAACTCCAATTTCGTTTCATTCGCCTGTATAACCACTGCAGCCCTAAATAGCAATTAGGAAAAGATTACGGCCGAAAAGGTAGTTACGGTTCGTTTAGAGTGTCTCTTGTAGCGAAAGCAATCAGAAGAAGGAGAAGTCCTTGGATGGGTGCAAATAATGGCGCGACATATTACGCCATTTTGTAAAAGAGGGGCCTTGAAGAGCGTGAGCTCACAATGCAACGCTGGCTTGCGTATTTCTCTCTCTTCTCTCCCCCTCTCTATCTTTCGCTGCTCTTCGTCTTCTAGTCTCCATATCCTCGCCATGTGGGTGCGGCAGGTAATGTCGTAAATGGGTTGAGTCGAGCTTAAGAAACTGCGCTTGGGATAAGCATCGATGCATTAGAGAAGATGACTTCATTCGCGCTCGCCTCTTTATAGTAGCTGTGGTTTTCTTCGAGTTCGTCCCATGATAAGTGGCCACAAGAATGATAACGATAATGAGAACGACGACGACGACGATGACGACGTCGACCACGGCTTCGCCGCTATTATTTCTCCGTGTGTAACCTACCGCGAGTCTCGTTACGCACTGAGAACACGCGTTCGTTGTTCTGTGGATATGCCGATCGTTGATTCTGTTTAAAGCCCTTTCACGACGATACTCGTCGTTGCTTTGTTACGTTTTTTTTTTCAGTTCGTTGATTACACGACAGTTCGTAGGCGAAGAAGAATAGAGTAAGTAGAATAAAATAAGTAGAGTAGGATAAGTAGAATAGGTCAAGCAGAATAGGATCAGTAGAATCAGAGTACGAGCGTAAAACGAAAGGAGGGATTGTTAAGTCAGGTTTTGCTGCGAGGTTTAGGGAATTGTCTTGATTTCCTTGGTAGATATTTCTATTTTTGGATATTCTTAGTTTCGGTTAAAATGGAAAAATTGTGATTCTAATTCTGGGTATCTCGAATCTTAGAAATTTTATTGGTATACTTGGGTATATACGGGGAATTGTTAATTTCAGATATCTCGATTTTGGCAATCGTAATTTGTTGATATCTACATATCACTCTGAGCATCTTCGAAGCTTTTTTAATCGTACGTATCAATAATAACTTGTTACTTTGTTCTTGATATTCTTCATTTTCGTTACTTTAAATTCTGTGTATGTATTCATAATTTCAACTATCCTTGATCGCTCTATTAGCTAGAAGTCGTCATTCAAATATATTGAGTACGATAAGATCGAATAAAAATTTCGGAGAGAAAGTTGAAATTTATGTAGAATTTATGAAAGCTTAAATTAGAGATAGATCGCAGTGAGATTGTATTTATTGAATAGTTGGAAACAAGTGGGGCTATGGCGTGTATATAGAATATTTTACACTGCCAGAAGGCTAGTGCACGAACTACGACGAAAGGAATATCAGTATGTACTCTCTTAGCAAATTACAGTCGTATTCTTTTCAGAGTCCGTATCAATAGCCCATTGTTTTAGGTTATCTAGATAATAGTACTCTATTGTTGATAAATTGCTCTATTGCTTACAATACTGTGTACTACCTCCTATACACTATCGTTACACGACTTTTTAACTTTTTTACCCGCCGCTTTTTCTTTTACCCGTTAACCTCCACCTATTTGAATCAATTACCATATACGAAGTGTATACCGATTATACCTCTGACCATTCGAATCAATTACCATATAGAAAATGTGCGCATCTACCTTACAATTACTCAATAATACTGACATAAACGTATCATAAAAATAATTTGAAACGCGGCAGCCAACGCGAGATAACTGATTCATCTTTCAACATGCACATCCATTTGACCACAATTTCTCAATTTCTTGAGAAATACTACCTTTTATCTAGTGGATGTACATTCAATCTCTTTCTTCAAACTTTACTTTAAGAATCATTTGAATAATTGTACCGAGTAAATATTTTTCAATGCAGGTACGATATTTTATTATGATTAATTATTCTTAATGTTAATGGTTATATACAAGTACGATCTTTTCCTTAGAAGAATGAAAAATAACGTTATTATCTTCCCCTGTCATTACTTAATCGGAAGTTTCTGTAATCATGAAACCTATTGAATAAATAACAAGCTATTAAGGACGTATATATTTCACATTCAGTCGATTTCAATTCTTTCAAATATAATTATAGATAGTGATCTGACTTGTTTTTGTTACAAATGAAACGACGTATTAAGAAATGAGCGACGCATAAATAAAGAAATTACTACATCGAATCAACTGAAAAGCTAAGCGACGAGTTTTGCCTGTTTAACGTATTAAACAACTAATTAAATATTCAAGTACCCACGGCCTCGAGAAAACCCTTTGCATCGTTCATAATCGCGAAACGTCCGTTAATTTAACCTCTGCAACTTAAATTTACCCGCGAAACAGCTTTCAGCGCCGTAATTATACCTGGACAATGGCAGTCAGTGAGAATACACCGCGTTTCGGACGAGAAAGGAGATGATTGTTCGTGTTGTGGTGAAATCGTGACAAAAGTTAACCTCGTGCAATAATTATAAACTATTCAACGTGCACAGTAGGACGGAAACAATAACCCTGCTAACGTAACTTGTCTCGCGCAAGTTACCGTGTTCTATACGAATCCTTCCACAATTTCCATAAATTCATCCGCGTTGATCCTATCGAAGGTGTCGTTTGTTCGTCGACGACGTTTAATCGGCCGGATGCGTTCGACTGTGTTGAACGACCATCGCTGTCTGGATACGCATTACCGTGATTACAATTTCGCTGAGTGAGTTACAAGAGTCGCTGGTAGTTGGCCAAGCTAGGCACCAAGGGTGAAACCGAATGAACGTACATATTCTCGCTTCGTGCCATCGAAAGGATTACGTATTGCGTTTTGCTAAAAGAGAAGGACAGGAATGAGGATGAAGGAAAAAGAAAGAGAGAAAAAAAGAGAGAGAGAGAGAGAGTGGTAGACGCATAGAAAAAGGGGAACGTAGAGAGGGAGAAACGAAGAAAGCGAAGGGGTGAACGAGCCAATCCGGAGGAAGCAGTTTGTATGAAGTACAGGGTACGAGGATGGGGAATGGGGACAAAGTGAGCCCGATGTACAGGGAGAGGTGTCGATGAGAGAAAAGGTAATTAGAAAGGCGAGGAAACGAGCGGCAGTGTTTATTGTTTTTTCGACAAAACCCGTCCGCGACGCGTGACACGGTTGTCGAAACGCGAATAAGAGAGGAGCGACGACCCGCTGGTAATTCTCGTGACAATCGATGCTCGTTCGCGCGTCACGAGCTTCATGGTCGACGTACACCAGACAAAGCCTCTACCGAAAACAAGCGAGTTCCGATTTCGTTGCCTCGCAGATTGCCGCGTGTCCACCATTTTGGGTTCAAACGTGCAAACCTGCAAATGGCCGATTTAGATAGGTTGATCGAGATTGATATAGGATGGTGGAATTTTCTAGGGGCAGATAGCAGGTAGTTTTATCGTTTCGTTGAATCTTGTCGAATGCCGCGAAACGAAGTGGTGCAAAGGGCAGCTTAATGTTACAGTTAATTGTTGATTTTATGCGTTCGACGCAATTGTTTGTATTTCCATTTATTCGATGTTGAGCACGCGCAAGTCAATGGAAAGATCTGATTTATTTTGGAACTACACTGTATGCTTGTAAGTGGTTAGGACAGCAGTAGCTAGTTAAGAACAGAACGTAGACTAATATTTGTTGACTGATATTTAGCATTTTACGAGTTGCAAATTTCTTGTACGTTCGAGCTAGGTATCTGAATCAGAAGCATTAAATGATTTATTTCGAACAGGCGTAAAATATCAACGTGTATTGCTTGAAAGAATAACGGAGAATCAGCAGCATCGAAACACGTAAACTAAAATTGCTACGAGATCGATATCTACCGCGAAGATAATCACTATCGAGACAATACGCGTATTCCACTCCTGATCTGTAAATTCGTTTTGCCTTATCTTACAAATTTCGTCGTAAATGTCCAAAATGCAAATGTTTAGTAAAAACGAAAAACGTAGATATTTCGTTCATTTTACTTGTCGTTTAACCGCTCCGCTATCACAGACGAGATATCTCGCAACGTAATAAGATATCCCGTGTATTTGTTTATTAGAACGGGATAACTCGTCCGTGGCGTCGTACAATATTGTTTCGCGAGATATCTCGTCCACGATTGCGAAGCGGTCAAAGAATGAGACTGAACGTTCGAGTTAATTACCCTGAATCCGCGTCGCTATTTTCTTCTTTCATTCTAACGGAGACGCATCGGCGTAAAACGTTGTTACCGGCGTTTAATTGCTCGCTACGCAAACGCGAAACGCGACGATTTTTCGTCTCGTTAAACCTGTTGCGATCCACGCGACATGTTAAATAGCTGCAACCAAGTGTATATTTAGGTGCACGCGGCGCCGCGCGTTTAATTACCGTCACTGATAAATTCGTTGCTCTCGTGCATTTCGGTCTCCGCGGAAGGTAATGACCATTAACCCTTATGGTGCACCCTGGTGTGTACGATACAACCATCTCTGCGTTTCGCTCTTTTTTATACTTCCATATTTATAGCGGATAGTTAGTCGTTTATTCGAATTCCTAACTGCGTGTACCACGTAGGGGGGAAGATAGTTGGAGTAATAGAGATTTACCGATTTCTATCTCTATAAATAATTTCTTAGTTGCGCTGGAGGATTTCTAATAACAGGTGAATGCAAAACTATGCTCAAAGAGTTGTACGTAACTGTTTCGTTTTTGCTTGGTCGCTTATTAACACCGACGTAATTATTCTTCGAGTGGTTGCTATACGAACAGGTTGCTAGGAAATAACATTATAGGTACTGTAATTGAATAAAATATCTAAATATGTTAACGAGGGAGAGTAGAATTTATTCTATTCCCGGCAAGATAATAAAATGCTCAATTTTTATTTTAATTAAAAGTTATACGAATGAATTACAAAATATTTAATACAAATATATATTTCGCATAGATTATAAAACATCAATAGATCAGTTGAACAATCATTATCTATTATATTAATAAACCTTAATATTCAATGGGCTTGCGTTTGTTGAAGATGGCTACGCCAATTTTGAACTAAATGTAGGCATTTTTGCAATAAATACATCGTCATTTGTATATGCATATTCAGAACGGTTACAAATTTAACCAGCGTATAATCATCACAGTCGTGTCTCGTTGCGACGTTGGTGAAATTTCAACATGTTTTATATAACACAATCATACGAACGTGATAGTGTTCTATGTTATTAAGTATTCAAATACTTCTGTGACACCTGGAGACAACTTTTTCACGAAGCTTCTCAAGAAGATGGAAGATGGTAGAAGATAAAAGTAAATGCGTAAATTTAAAAGAAAGACTCTCGTTAAACTTCTCCTCGAACACAAAGTTGAAATGTCTCGTCGAATTCGGACAAAATCGACAGTTTTTAATGACAGATGGCCAAAAAGAAAAGGAAATAATTTCTTTGTTCGCGATCTTTCTCCTATTGTTGTTCGTTTTTTCTCGCGTTGATTGCCCCCGCGTTACAAATTGTTTCACGCCTCTATTACTATTTCAAGATACGTCTGCCGATAATGGTCAAGAAGATCGTAGAATAAAGGTCTGCTTTATAATTCAGCGCGATCCTGGCTTTCGGCTTGGCTACGCGCGGCGCGTTCTTAAGTAATTCCTCGCGTATCTACGCGTCCCTAAACGCTCATTAACTCTTTCGTGACCGATATGCTGCTACGCCTTCGCCTCAGCTCGAGTTCAATTTCTTTCGCCTAATATTTCATGCTTATTATAAGTGGAAATTCTTTAACCATTATTCGATGCATCTTCTTTTGTTTTAATTATAATTTACAACTTAAAACAGTTTAATCTAAAATTTAAATGATTTAAATTGTTTCTCAGATCCTCGCCTAATTATGGATATGCTTATTATCACGTTGCATTTGCATTTATGATAAAATCTCCTTGCTCTACGCTTTTAATTATGTATTTCTATTCTGTAAGAATGTAATTATATATATTATTTCTTTATTTTGCATTTTCCTTTTCTACCCGGAATTATACTTTTCAAATTGTGATAATTAATGGAAATCTAGGATAACAATGAATTTATATAAATCACGAAATGAAGTGGAATTAGTTACTCACGCCATGATGGAAATACGAACTACGCCGTGTCTCGAAGATGTTATCAACGTCAATTGTATCTCGATTAAAATTCAGTCAGCCGATTCGTTTGATGCTAACAAGTGTCTACTAAAGTATGAACCAGATCAAGATTAGGAAATTAATTCCTGAATCTAGACAAATTTAGATAAATTTAGACAAAATACTTCTTCGTGTGATGTACGATTCATTATAATTACAAATTCAGTATCACGATACACGTATATAAAATGGCAAGACCTCCATGAAGATATCAAATTATATCTTCTTTTTAAGTAACTGTAGATATGTGTAAAATTGAACAAAAGGCGTATTAAATTCCTTAAATCAGACCGTAGAGACAAGTAAAATTACACGAGAAACATAACTTTTGTCATGGTTCCATAACTTCGTGATTCAAATCTTCAGATACACATCTTCTGTAATATAATCTCAGACAAACTAAGCGCGATTATATGATACGATGAATATTCTGTTAAAAAAGATTGAAATAAAATATAGTACGCATAAAGGATAGTGTTCTTTTCGTTTGGATAAAGATCTTTTTTATTACAAACTTGTCAATTCGTTTATTCTGTCACAGATTCCAGTATCTATAGTCTGATTTCGACTATTGAACATTTCTTCTATTAAAAAGTTTTGTACATAGCCTCTCAACTGCTACATAAATGAAAGAAAAGTGACAAGTAACAGAAATATCATATCAAAGATCAAAACGATTGACATGTTTCCTTTCAAAGGACAACTACAAAATTGTCTTAATCATTTTGACATTAAAATCAGTTAAAATTAGTAAAATTAATGTTTTCGCTATAATCGTAGGCGACCATTAATCAGTTCTGTTCCACGGAATAGAGCGCAAATTCTCGCAATTACCGAGACAATAGTCAGTACTGTATCTCTTTGTAACCGTTTGCAAGTCGTTCGTCGGTCTGTTCGTGGTTCTTCTTCCCGGTCGTCTCTATGCGTATCTCGCGCAATTAAGCTCGTTGTCTTGCCACGTCCATTTCCATATTTTCTTTCCCATTGCGTGCCTCCGGTTCCAAGAAAAGGGCGTCGCGCCGCCGATCCATGGGAGCGGCGAGAGACGCCGCAACGAAACTGCTCGCGAATCGTTTCTTGTTTGCGCGTTTAATGAGCTATCACGATGGCCGCAGGGACTCGCGGAATAAATTAGTCCGTGCTCGATGCCCGTTGAACGGTTTCTACCGCGTGCTCAACCGCTCTTAGATCACCTTTCAGATAGCTTAACGTCCCGCTAGTCGCGCGTTCGCGCCCCCGTAAAAACCACTCTACCGCTCCTTTGCTTTTTCTCTTAGGGCGGGGGGGTTGGAGAGTCCGTTTGATTCGATAGACACGCGGACTCTGAGGAGGTTTCGCGTGATACTCGAACTGAACCACCGAGGATTACAGTCGCGGACGAGAAAATGTTGGAAAGTGCGAATAAAGAAACTTATTGTATATTATGTAGCTTCGTTAAGGTACGGAAAGAGCGTTAGAAGATACTTTATAGAAGTTCGATATACCACGTAAGAAACAAAATTTGCAAGATGTCATAAAAGTATGTAATATTCGAGTTACTATATTTTGTATGCTTCGTCGTATTGCTATGAATATTTTGAGATTTTTGAGCTTCGAAAAATTGTACGATCTAGATGGAAGAAGAAGTAGTGGAATTTTGTTTCATAATCTTAATGTTGAAAAATGGAATTCGATAATATAATTTAATTAAAAAAGAAACGTAAAAGAAATATTGCGTTTCTATATATTTTAATGGAATAGCAACATGTTGAAGAGATGGGAGAACGATAAGGTTGTTAGAGATTGTTCGAACAATTTGTTCAGCTTTCTGTTAAATGTATAAAGATTGTTCCTTATTCGTGTAAGGTGATCAAATTCGTGAAAATGAGAAACCTCCTTTTAGTAAGTCTATCGAAAAATTAAGCAGTTAATTAATCGATTACACGTTCGATATTCGAGAGACTTCGACTAGAATATTTTGCCATTATAAAGGAACAACGGATTGTTATGGGACGCTTAATACTTTCTAATTGCTATGGAAACTAAGACGTTGAAGAAACAATATATTGGCCAGATAGGTTGTTTTAATTTTAATAAATTCAGCAATGAGGGTCACATAGTCAGAGACCTTTGACGAAGAATAAATCAAAATATGAAAATATAAATTACATTAAAACATGAATGTTTCATTATCTTTATCATTATTTGCTGAAACTACAGCATGAATCTTTCAATCATAGCTTTCACCCAAATATTCTACGCTATATAGCAGGTTTGCTGTTTCCCAGTTATACGTATGTGTATTATATACGAGTAACATGCAATTATCTAACATTTGAAAGTAGGCAATTTTACGTATGAAATTTCAAAAAAGCAATGTATCATTAACAGCGTAGATAAACAAAACGATAAAACCGATTGCACAGTAATTTAATCACCTACTATTTTAGTACGCTTATCTTTCTATGAAATTCTATATAGCTATAAAAGTCATAAAATTCCCCTTAAACTATGTAATCCTTGTTCCAAGTACTTAACACCTTGTTTCCCAATAATATCCGGGACACTCGTTGCGCGATTCCATAATCGATAAGATAATTCATAATAATTTACCACATTTTTCGTCGCCTCGACCACAACGTGTTGACTCGTGTAACGAGCCTCATTAAGCCAGTCTCAGCTAAACGACCCTCCTCTCTCCCTCAAAAAGAAACGAAGAGAACGAAACGAGAAAAAAAAAACCATCAGGAGCGGGATTAAGAACAAGAGAAACAGGATCGCGAGCGTTTTATACGGTGTTAAGGTCTTTCATTAAACGAATAGTTGCGCGTATTATGCGTGCGCGCAATTAACGTTCATTAGACACGGGGGAGCATCGAGAGGGCCCAGAGAATGCGCGGAATTGCGTTAACGAAGAAGAAACAGAGGATCAGGGAAACTGTAAATAAAATATAAGGAGGTCGGAGTAAATTGTTCGCTGGAACGTATCCTCGGAATGCAGAAATCTTTACCTTTGCCAAGAAACCCTTAACCACATAGCGGATTATCACGCGCACACACCTCCTTCGATCATTCTTCTCTTCTCTCTGTACCTTCGTCGAACGGTGTAGATGCTTTAATCGTCGGCCATACATTGTTGTTTTTTGCCTCTATTCTTACGGAGAAACTGCCGAGGATATTCTTCGAATTGCCCGTTTCTGGATAACAGATATTCCCAGAAAGAGAAGAAAATGAAACACTGTGTCATCTTATTTTTGTCCATTATCTGTGTTCCTGCAAATTTGATGATGTAATTGATCTTGAAATGATGAAATTTGGGAAATACAAGTTGCGAAATGTGAATTTGCTTGGTCGAATAATTGGTAAGTGAGAATAATTTATTACGAAACATCTGATGTCGTTAGAGGTTTATAATATTTAATACATACGTGTATATATACGTATAGAAACATATACATACATATAAGTTGCATAGTTAAGTAGAAATTCCATAGGTGAAAATTTTCAGTAGATATTTTTATATACATTATCGAATATTTAAAAAATTATTCAGTTCGAATATTAAGAAAAACTTTAATACTTCGAGAATGTGTTTAGACCAAATGGGAGCGAGAAATGACATACGTGAAAGATTCTTTTATATTTCTCTCAAACTGACAATATTTTTTACTGTTACGAAAAGAAGATCAGGTAAAAAATAATGCAAAACACTTACTACAATTATTAAATTATCATATTAAAATACAAATTAGATATAGAAACAGAAAATCTTCGAAATCTCTCCCCTGTTGCTATGATCGCTACTTTGTTCTACTCACTTCCTGTATCTAAGAGCACGATATAAATTTCAATAATTAATATCCAAAAGAAGCAAGCGTCATTAAATTTCATGAAACGTAGAGTTCACGTTCACTCAAGAGACGGATCTATACTTCTTGTCTTTATTGCTCTTCATTAAATCTAACCTTTCTCAACCGTTGCGAGCATCGTACACATTCTTCCTTTGTGAATGTAACCTTTCGATCGTCGATCATTTCAAGGAAAGATTCGTGTAGAATCGTCGCTGAAAGTCGATGGATAAAACGCTCTGTAATAAAGAAAAGAGTAGACGAAAGTGGATAGAGAAGGTTATCATCTTCTCGTGAAGTTTCTACGTTATCAAACTCCATTAAGGTCATTTCGTAGCGCGGCCACTTGTTTCGCATGGCCACTCGGCGAACACACGCTATTTGTATCTCATTTTACTTCCTTCTATCCTGCTTTATACATAAGAGCATCTCTTTATTGGCCACCTGAAACACACTTTCTTTCTTCCCTGTAATTTCCCAATAATTCGTGTCTTGTTTCACGCTATAAATTAATTTAACTTTTATAATGATGACATTATCATCTTTCTCTCTTGGACGGTTTTCATTGCGGTGTAAATCAATGACAGGCTTTCAAGTTAGGCTTTCAATATCTCTAAATCAAATTGTCATTTGATTTGTAAATTCTAGGACATATATCTACTTTACAACAAATATGAATTTAAGAGATGTTATTGTGTTATACGCAATTTAAGAAGAATTAGTGTTTTGTTAGTTATGGATAATGGTTTTTCTGACTATAAAACGCAAGGTGTATATAATATATTACGATACGTTTATCGATCATTTTATACGTTTCACTGAGATTCATAGATACTTCAACTGAGATTCTCTTCCGCTTTAAAAAGATGTAAAACAATTTTTCCCGCTGCAAGTTTAAATGAATATTCGTGCGCAAATAATTGACATTTAAATTAAAAATATGTATTTTACCTATGCAATATTTTGTAACCTACACAAACCAGGACGTCGATAATTTTAATAAACCCATTTTAATTTTAAAAATCCATTTAGCAATGAATTCGTCATTGAAAATCAATGATACACAAAGTAGCACGTTATCCTTCAATATTTGTCCAAATGTGGTGAATGCTGTGATATCAAATATGTCGTTTACCTTATTCTTCGATATAAACAAAAGTATTTTAAATCCTAGCATCGTCTTATAAAGCCTCGATTTAGTATAGATACGGCACTGATTAAAGCGTTTAACGACTCGACACGCCATGTAATAATACGAAATCGTAGATTAACCCACGGAACAATGTAATAGATATCGCGATGCGTCAGAATCCAGTGTTATTCACGTTCGGGGAACGAACTGAAGTAGAGGCGAACGTTTCATCAATCGCTATCACGATCAGTGATTAGAAATTCTTAATTCTCACCGGGTAGCGGGTAGAAAATGACAAGCGGAAGTGACACGACGAGAAATCGAGGGACATCGTGGTGGATGGAAGAAGGCAAACCGTGAACAGATACAGACACCGTCAAGGATCTAATCTATTCATATTCTGTATATTAATATTTTTGTAATATACTGACATAAGGATATGAGTAGGAGGAATTGTGCAGATTATGAAAATCGTAGATATATCGCTATGAAGGTTTTATAGAAGTAAAAGAGTAGCGTAATGCGAGTCAGATTTTTTATCTTGATGATATGTGTAAAGGTAGAATTTATCTCTAAAGAGAATCTTTAAAACTTAAATTAAGTATTAAATTATTTAAATGTTCTGATAGGAAGAAAAATATTAAGTAAATAATATTATATCTATATATAATATTAGTGATTTATTGTTCTTATTCTAGTTTTATGTAGTTATACATTTCACATGTGATAAGTGATAATGAAGTATGATTCGTATCAGTAACAGCTAATTTGATGTAAAATATCGCTGAAAATATTTTTAAGGGAATAGTATTTTCGAATGAATTCTTAACATTGAATATTTTGTCCCAAATATAAATTTTCTAATTTATATAGTACCCAAAATTGTTTATAAAAACAATCACATAAAATCATAATAATCTACCTCTAAATTACCCTTTTAATAAAATAGTAAATACATTTAAATCAATTTCTACGTTTCCAAATTGAATTCTACTTCCCTTGGAAACCATTGTTAACCCTGTTACGTTCTTTCCACCATTTTCGATCCAATTATATTTTTCTAACGTTAAAGAGCATCTTCACGCACAGTTTGAACGAAGTATGAAAACTATCTTATCGATATGCAGGACTCGTCGATTCGATTTAATTCGTTTCTAACACCTACGATTTTAAATATTTTCTGACGACATCAGGAATTTTTGCTCGCCAAAATGAGAGCATGATCGAGGTTTAAAAATTCGAGGATCGTATCAGGATTAAGCATGCCTTTCACAATCTTCCACACATACGACATCGTCCTTGCGGAGCGATCTGCAGGATCTTGCCGCAGGTGGTTCTCTTGCATCGAGATGAAAGAAGATGTCACTGTGTTAGGCTGGTGCTTAAGGTTCGAGCATAATAAACGTCTCGTAACACGCGAGAGTCGATAGATTCCAGTGTTTGTTCGTCACGCAGGAATGATGTAAACTAGGATTCCAGCGTGTAGTTTATAGCTCGATACAACATGACGACATTAACTTGGAGGCACGGTATTAGCATAATACGAGAAAACACATTGTTGTCCTACCTAGGAAAAAAAGAAATTGCGAACGAAGTTAATTGGCATTTTGCAACCATGCAACGCTAAACACGAGCCTACGTCGTGGGGGAGAAATAACGGTGACAGTTTGATTAGTATAGCGTAATCGAAAAAGGTGGAAATCTCTGGAAATTGGTGTCAATTGTCATTTGAGAAAAATATCATGAAACGGAGTCCATTCATCGTTGCTTCATTTTCAAGAAAAAGTTATAGACTGTTCGAAGGAATTAATTGGTTGAGACTTCATGCATGGTGAGATTGCATTGAATATAATTCGTGAAGAATTATGGTTGGATAAGTTAGAGGTATACGTTGGGTATATGTTGCTTTATAGGTGTATGTTGTAACGTTGATTGGCCGTGATGGTCATTGTTTATCGATTATAGCAGCCGAAATAAAGTTTAAAATTGTTTGTGACTCGAATTTTAAATAAATTGAAAACTAGTTCCAGTTCAAGAAGTTTAAGATAATCAAAGTTGCGAAGTAACGCAGGTCTTTTACCTCGCATCTCGTCATGGTCTATTAAGGGTGCGTTACGTTTTATAACTCACGTTTACGAATCGTCCGCGTTACACGCTACACTTTATATTTATTCGAAGGCGAGCCGTTTCAGAAACTGTTTGAAAATATTTACGTGCATTTACGAATAGCAAGGCTGAAATCCACTCGCTAACAATGACTGTCTCGCGATTTGACTTGCTAATACGCTGCTGCTTCGAAACCATAATACATTTACGCCACGGTAAACTGACGCGCTATTACCCCGGATCATAATCGTCGGTGCAATATTTTCTAAATTGCATATGCGTACGCGTGTTCACGCTCTCGCCCTGTTAATATCAAGAAATCGTGCGTAATGCAGCTTTATGCTCGTATTACCTTTTGATATTTCTATCTTTGATTCACGAGAAAGTTATTACCAGTTAAAGATCTGTTCTGTTATTTATCGATGTTGCGTGATTGTTGGAAATTACTCCTCGTTTATTTCCTTCCGTACATTACTATACTTTATCCTGATATTTTTTTTTATCTTAGTAGTATTTTCTTCTGGAAATTCGTTTCAAGTTAATGAACATATGCCAAGAAAACGAGAAACGTTATGCGCTCTTACAGGAATGAACATTTCTCATATTTTAGACAAATCAACAATTAATCTGCCATGTATTTACGAAACAATCTATTCTGATACATCGCTTAATTCCACTACAACCGGTCTTTTTAATTCATTTTAGTCCGCTAAGATTAAGATGGTATTTAATTTAGTTTCTTCAATTACTATTAAAATATATACAAAACAAGAAATATTACATTTTTCTGGAACGTTTGAATTCCCAAGAATCATCGACTTTATACTTACAATACCAGAACAATTTCATAGTAGATATTAAAAATCTATATAAATTTACCTATAACAAAGGAGGAGTTAATAAAAAACAAATTTATACTACTTCGTATACATTCGATTCGAGACAATTCATAGCGTAAGATCATTTTGAAAGGAGCGTAGTTCCTGTACACGTGCACGTGCACGACCAACGCGTGAAATCGTCGGTACCTGCAAAAGCGAGCGCGTGGGCTGTGACAAACGAGGCTTGAATTGGGAGCCACGGATAGCAAAGCTCGATTGCGTGCCAGGGATCGATTATACATGGTATCGGCTGTAAATTCGTTGGAATCGTTGGATAAATCATTGTGGCGCGAACTTTACACCCGTGTGTGTAAACAAGCCCCCATTGCTGCGATGGACGTTTTACGGATACATCTTAAGGTGAAGTCGATTGCTCTGCGAGCAGCTAACTTTTCGTGGTGTTTCCAAAGTTTAGAATCTAAAGCTTCCGGGTTAGAGTAGGTATACGTGTAACGAAGATCTTGATAATTGCATTATTATTATTTGATAATTAAATATATGATATTTTTCGAATATTAAATAAAGAAAAGGAACTATATACTTTCATATAAAGAACGTATTTTTATTTCTACAAAATAGAGACACATGTAATTTTTAATCGTCAGATACCCACTTTATCAACGTCTTGTGCATTCATTCGTTGTATTCGTGATCGTTCCCTGAATTATATTGAAAATGAAATGATAGGTGATAGATGCAACATCCTTAGAAATTAAATGTCGACGCTGAAGAAAGCGTTAAATATCTATGGAATTTCTTTCTACGTCTAATATAACAAAACATTTTGAAATTGACGAGTTTTACGTCCTACGTGACCACAGAAAAATAATTTAAAGTACAAAAGAGAATTGAAGAATAATACTGAAGCATTTGAATTATAACATATAAAAGTCATAAAACAAGAAATAATTTATTATATAATAGGTAGATATTCGTCATTTTGCCTTATTCGCTTATATCGATACTTATCGTTAGTATGTTGATAGTGCGAATATATTGAGATACATTATACAGTAATACATTTAAATACGCGTAATATATCTTACTAGTTAAATGGAATATCGTTATATTGCCAAATAGTAACATTACGCATTTAAGGGTAAATTTTATTTATATTGAAACTATCCATTTCTTCTCAAAGTACTTTACTTTATGCGTTAAGATTAAGGTCAGGATTGAGATTTAAAGCGATAAAGACACATAATGACAGTATTGCTATTTGTTCGATATTTAACTCCTTACATTGAATTTAGTTACTGCTCGTTGGAATATCGTAACTAGTATCAGAGTATTACACGTGATCTATACTCAGAAGCCTTTGATTTCATGCATTAGGATTAAAGTCAAGATGGAAATTAAAATTTATAACGGCGTAAAACGACTTTGTTGATATTTATGTTATCTAATACTTTAGATCGAAGATAGCTATTACTTGTTAGTAAATTGCATTTCCCAAACGAAGTACATAAAATATCGAAACCTTATACTCGTATGACCCGTACTCAATAAATTTTGGTTTTATACCTTATGATTCAGGCCAGGATTAGAATTAGAATGAATAACGGCAAGCAACCATGGTGCTGATATCTGTTTGCTATTTCACCGTTTACGTTAAACTTAGTTATTGCGTACTGTAGCAAGAGACGAATATTGAAACGTTATGTACATAGATATGGCCTGTATTCGAGAAACTTTGATTTTATGTGTTGAGATTAAGGCTAGAAGCGTAGGTAGAATTAACGTTATAGCGCGTTAAAGCGCGTTTCTAACATTAAAATATAAATTAAAAACAAAGTGTTGTAGAATAGAAAAATTCCTGGAACGAAGCTATCGTAGGGTTTCTTCGCGGATGATTTATATATCAAAAAAAATTCTTCAGCTGGAACGGGGAACATTCAGAATCTTCGTGAAATACTAAATTTATACGTTCATTACTTTGTCCACGTCTAATAACAATGAACTCATCTAAGAATATTCTGATTATTCACGAAGGCCAATAATAGAAAGATCGTAAATGCGTTCTGCCTTTGTAATCTTCGTATCTGTCCTTCGACCATTTGAATAATCGCTAAGATAACAAAGGTGATGCAAGAGAGATGTTTTTATGACATGAATTTCAATATACAATATACATACCTGTTCGCGTGCATACATTTCTTACATGACTTTTCTTATCTTTTCTAAGAACATTTATAATTGACTCTTATATGACGCATTTCTAGATGAAGAATACTTAAGTGTACATCATAGTCTGAATATTAATATCTTGTTCCTTTTACGATTTGCTTATACAATTATACAATTATGTTACGACCGTTCGCGGAGAGACGCGATCGCGAGGAAAATGCGTCAGCGAGAGGCGTAAATTGTCGCTACGATTCGCATAATCGACGCGGCGAATTAGTCGTTCCCCTGTTTCGGTTAAGTTAACGAGGTGGTTCAATGAATTTAATGCTGTATTAACAGTATTAATATAATATGTATATTTAACAATTATTAATATAATAATAAGAACGTTATAAATTGTTTAGCAATGAATACGATCGATGTATTACAGAAATACGACCCGACTTTGTGACATCTCTCGATGAATTCGATAAACTAAGCGACTTTAACTTATTTGTTACAACCTCTCGATGTATGTCGTTTGAATCTTCAGATGAGGCTGATCGCCCTTCGATCATTTCTTTGTCTTCTTGGAGACGACCCCCACTGTGTTCGAGTCGCGCCACTGTTCATGGAGAGACGCGATCGCGAGGAAAACGCATCAGCGAGAGGCGTAAATTGTCGCTACGATTCGGATAATCGACGCGGCGAATTAGTCGTTCCCCTATTTTGGTTAAGATAACAGGGGTGGTTCAATGAATTTAACACTTTATTAACAGGGTTAATATAATATGTATATTTAACAATTATTAATATAATAATAAGAACGTTATAAATTGTTTAGCAATGAATACGATCGATGTATTACAGAAATACGACCCGACTTTGTGACATCTCTCGATGAATTCGATAAACTAAGCGACTTTAACTTATTTGTTACAACCTCTCGATATATGTCGTTTGAATCTTCAGATGAGGTCGATCGCCCTTCGATCATTTCTTTGTCTTCTTGGAGACGACCCCTACTGCGTTCGAGTCGCGCCACCGTTCGCGTCTATGATTACGTATGCCACCTTCTTTGTATGAATAAAGTAACGGGCCGAAATCGAAGTTTCTAGAGCTCGACGCTTGATGACAAATGTACGCTTGCCGCTACATTGTATAAATTGCGCCGGTCCTATAAGACGATCTGTCTGCGACACTATAGTGCCGCGCGCGACGGTTAGGAATACGGTCTATAGTAAGCCTCGTGGCGTAACAATTAATTTCTACGAAATTTCCCTCCTAAACGCTGAATGCATGAAACTGACATTTAATCCCCCTTTGAATATTTAATTTTTTATCCATTTATGTGTTCATGTGTACATACATATTAAACACCGAAAGGGTTAATAATTCGCTATCCATACCATCAAAATAGCGTTAAGAAAGAAATTTAAAGTACACGATGAATGAACCGTAACGGGTAAAGAACGAGGAATTAAATGAAAAGGGGAAAGGGAAGAAACAGGGCGGCGTGGCGTTGTTACGGCTTCGTTCTCACTGTCCATGAACAACGAAGCTTCGCGTATCGCCCGGGTTAATTGACGCGTTCTTGTCAGTTACACCAGGGCGGCTTCTAATTACGTTCTTCCCATTGGCTTCTCCCGCGAGGCTTGGCCGCTGCATTTCGTTGCGTTTGTTGAACGCTTTACGCGCCGTAAAACCGAACGAGCCGCGGCGTTCTTGCCGCCTTTACGATCCTAATTTTGATCACGGATCATTCTTACGCGCTGCGTCTCGTCGCCTGAAAACTCGCTACGCCTCCAGGCTTCTGCAAGCGGCGCGATTAAATTGCCCGTGAAATTTTCAGGCTGTTCGAGGTTGTCGTGATTTCCGTAACGTTGTTACGGAGACGGCTATGAAAAATAGATCATTGTTTTTGGTGTTTCACGGCAGGTTACGTTGTTTCATACAGTTCACCGCCGGGGAATTTTCAAGCGAAGGAGATGGATTTTTGTTGGTAAATGTAAACTGAAAAGTGATAAGATACGGCGATAATCTTCCAAGGAAAATTAAATTGTCTAGTTTATCAGCGGGGACTATGAAGAATGGATCATTGTTTTTTTTAACGTTTCACGGAAGGGTAGGTTGTTTCGAACGGTTCTCAAGCGAAGGAGGATGGATTGTTGTTAGAAAGTGGAAAGTGGAAAGCGGTAAAGATAAAGAGATAACTTTGAGGGGAAAATTAAATAGCGTGATTGATTTATATGAATTTGTAATAAAGAATATAACGTAATAACGTAACGTGTAATTTGGTATAACGGTATGATGATTCACGTCTGTTTTATTGGAAGTTCGGATTGAAATGATGTTCATTAAGTAGAATAATCTGAAATTGATCTAAGCGGGAATTTTTGATAATCTGTTGACTGAAATAAATTCCTCAACGCGAATCTTTAACAATTTACATTTAAAAAAAGGTGCTTCCTAATAATCTAACGTTAGACATTGTTTCAATTTAATCAATACGTGTTTTAATCAATTTTTATATTGTTATGAACGAAAGAGTACTTTTGTCTTAAAATTTTCCCAACATTCTTATTTCATCTTCTTATCAAAAGTACCATCGTTGCATTTACTAATACGAGTCTAGCTATTCTCATAATTATGCTATTATTATAATTTGACTTTGCTTTTGATTTTGATAGTTTAATATCAGCGTATACCTCCTCCTCTTCTTCTTCTTCCCAAATAAAAAGAAAACGTAAAAATATTTAAAGCAAATTCCATGCGTTACAGATGATTATCAAATGTTCAAATATAGCGTGACTCTTTGTCGGACGCGACGTATAAATTGTAGTGATTTTTAACCCTCGCGGGTCGCTTCTTTCGTCCTCAGAATGGTTTTCAACCCGACGAATCACCTGGTATAATATGCTCGCTCGTAAACTTTTAAACGGGCGCATTTATACTCGGACCTTTTGCCTCGGTCGATTTAAACATTTGAATATATTCGAAGGCAAAATAATATGCGGCGTGTCTCGAAATTGGGACTCGTTGCGCTGCACTCGTAATTACAGAAAGTAACGTGAACTCCTCTAAATTATAGGAAGCCTGTGCCGTTAACTTTAGCTTTTAATCTTTTTGTAATTATTGGCTTACCATCGATTGCTATTGGTTGGATTATCCTTAGTTGGTTGCACCAATCTATAGAATTCTATTTCATTGTCTATCAGATATCATTTCATATGTTGCTACTAGAATATGAAAAAATAATATTGCAGTTATGAAAAATGATAACTCGTTTAGAAAAAAGTTACTGCTACGTAGTTTGATTTTTAAGTGATCAATACAAAAATGAAGAAATAAATCTTCACTATTTTTGTATCTTATATAAGAGAATTTAGTCGCTCCTTTTGTATTTAAAAAAATCTTGTTTTATTTAGAGTCTTCCCAATTTAATATACCAGAGACACGCATAAAGGGAGTGGCGCTTTATTTTAAAATAACACGAAACTATTTTTTATGGCCAGCTTTTTATACAAATATAGCCAACGATTTGAAGTTTAAACTCCTTATTCAACGATCGAGTGACATTGAAAAAAGGCAGTCGATTCGAAACCCAAGGAAGGACAGGTACCTTCCACACATGGCAAGTGTATGATGGTGGCGATGATCGCGTATCAGGCTTATCACGGAAACTACTACCTTATCGTCAGAGGACGAAAAGGGAAGGAATTCGAGCTTTCACTGTTTCCCTCCCTTCTTATTTGGCGCTGAGCTCGTTGCACATCGCTTAGCAGGTGGTTCCCTCTGCGGCAAAATATCGTACTTGCGTTGGTCCTGGCTGCGTATCCTGGAATATCCTTTTATCCCTCCTTCCCTTAAGTACGATCGATTTTTGCTTAAATTAAAATAATGCTATACTTATGAAACAGTGGAACGATAAACTAAGACAAATGTCCGGCAGTTCAACTATAAAATAGAAATCGAAGGAGGAAGAATTTTTTGAAAATTAAAGATCCTTGCTCGAAGGATATGCAAAAAAGAAATCTTCTTTTCCATCAGGATCCCTGTCCTATTGGCTGTTAATTCATTTCAGAATCGAAAGAATTCTCCACAGCACTGATTTTCTGTTTTGTCTTCATCCTTAAGTTCACTAGCTTCTAACAAAGGACGAATGAATAGAAAAGAAAAAGGACAAGCTGAAATTCAACCATGAACTATATAACGCTGGTAATTTGACAAGTACGCGTCGTGGGATGCTGCACTGTTACTTAATGACTATTAGTGTATGTACAACCCACAATATCTTCTCTCGTACATTCGTAAATACTTCCTCCTATATGATAAAACGATTATCGTGTCAGTTATAGCTCAAGTTTTGTATTAGGTCGTCCGAAAAGTTTCTTTCTTTTTATAAGGAAGTAATGGATGCACAACATTTTCCGTTTTATATTATTTTATCGAATTACGTATGATCCATTTTGTTCTATCAAACTAAAGATCGCAACGTTCGACAGATTAGGTTTCATGTTTGTATAAAGATGCGTTATTGTAAGAGACGTGTCTGTAAAAGAAAGACACTTTCCGGACAATGTAATAGAATTTAAATGGATTCTCATGGAATACACGCTACAATTTTCAAGCGGCTACAACCGCGTTATTCTTTTAGTTTTTGTAAAACATTCAAAGCCGTGGATGTATTTTCTCCACAGACTCGCTTCCTCTGTTCTCGCTAATTATGAGATTGCTAAAATTATCATTCTATATATACATAGAAAAAAGTGGAATAGTTTGCCATTCATTTATCAGAAGATGAGCAGAATTTTCCAGCGGAGCTACTAAGACCTACGTTAAAGAAGGCTTGAAAAATGACATCTTGCCATGCATTAGGCAAACACGACAGGTGTACGAACGCAAAAATCGAAATACCACCCTTTCCGATACTCTTTCTTCGCGATTCGTTTATCGACATCCTGACAGTATATTCCGCCAGGATACATCTAGTGGTTCTAACGCGAAAAGGGACTTGAAAGAGGCTAACCGCAGAGCTGCAACGGTTGCGCTCGGTATACGCATACGCACAAGCTTCCTTTGTTTAATTACAATACGCCAGCGTACGGAGCGCGTAGACAGGGTAATTATTGGTTACAATGAACGGGACCAGGGTTGCTCGTTGTGCTTTCTCTCCTTTTTTTTTTCTTCTTCTTCTTTTTGTTCTAGTCGGCCAGCAACATTTGGTGGACGTCGGTTGCGCGTGTGCACACACGCTCGTACACGCGACAACGGTTCACGTATCGTTATGTGCCAGCTATTGTGGCTATTACATCGCCATTAATGGCACTTCACAATGTAATTTGCAGGCCCGCGCCTTTCCTCTCGGACCTCCTTGCTTCGCCCGCTCTTTCTCTCCTCTTTTCCCAGTCTACCTTGCTCTCTCTTTCTCCCTCTTCGCTTCTCTTTCGCCTTTCCTGTCTGATTTTCAAGCATCAATCCAGTCATTTTCTGACCAGGGAGGGGAAAGAGAGTTCTTCGATTAACCGTCCTACAGTCGATATCTGTTAGTTCGAGCTGCATATGTATGGAGTGGTTGGTGGAATGACGGGGCAAGAGCAATGAAATGTTAAAAATGTGAAATATTCGCTAACGTAGTCGGTATTCTATTGAAATACGCGGTTCGTTTACATCTGTTTTTGTGATGTGGTTTTGTGAGTTTAATGAATAATAGCGAGTTATATAATAATTGAATATTAAAAAAAAGTATCGTAGAAACAATGATCGAAGCTTCTTGGATGTATCCTAAAATATTCGTATCGATATATCGATTAATTCGAAAGACACAGTTCGAACGAACATTGCAAAGTTCCAGTAGAAACATTTGACGAAGTTTTAATTTTTATGTTACCTAAGTATTCGTCTGTAGCTTACGTCATTTAATAAAATTTCTCAATTTTAATTTATTGTAATAAGAAACTTATATTCTATATACATGAAAGGACTTTTATTTTTCAAATAATTTTCAAAGCATCGTTCTGTAAATAATACATGGATCGCAATAACGCGTGGATCGTGATAATTATTAAAAGAACAGTTTGTGGTTTTTTATCGAAAGCAAAAGGAGAATAGATGTCATTTGTTTCTGTAATGTGATAATCTATTTATGCAAAAGCGTTGCTTACGTGGTGAATATTTTAAGAATCATAAATACCAAAGCGACTAAATTACGCTGCTGGAGATTAGCATACACGCGTCTGCCTTTCGTCTGTGCGCGTTTCATGCGACCAAGCGTGTCGTTATCATTGTCTTCGCAACGCAAACTGCGGCTGCGGAACCATTAACGCGCATATGCTTATCATGCGTTTCCGCTCGTGCGCTCGTATGTTCGTACGTTCACGTACACGTATGAGCCAGTCCATGGAATACGGAATAACCTTGTATATTTTTCAGTTTCATTTAGATTTACATCGTTTTCCGTTTTTCCTCGCCTTTGTATATTTTTCGTAATTATCAAACGTCCAAGTTTACACGTGCAAGAATTAATTCGTCTACTTAATTAACTAGAGTAGAACGAATGTAATAATGTAATAAAAAAGTCTAGATATTTTTCGTTTGCTCTTCAGTCATGTTAACTTTTGCAATCTTAGTCCGTTGAATAAGTTAGTATATCTATTTATATTATTGGAAATTTTTACAGAGACAAGGAACATATCTTTCGATCTAGTTTCGTCAAAAACTTAAACAGTTTTACAGTTTTCACAAAGATTAATTATTTATAAGTTGACGCGTAGTTATTAACTATCGTGTTCGTTAATATTTTTCATTCATCGTTATTTAGATCGAATAGAAGTTTGCCATAAAACCTATCGTATCTTATAATCTTGTATCTTATAACTGTATCGTATAAACATTCTTCTATTTAGCCAGCGTATAATATAAAAATGCAGCTTCTACGAACTCGCATTGACTTTCTCTTACACCGTATCATTACGCGACAGAATTTTCATTTCTTCGAAGACAAAGATCATTACACGTTCGTTGTTATCGGACAAACGACAATTCACCAATTATCCCCGTTTACTTATCATCCTTCGTTTCTTAATTCAAATTCGCGAGTTCGTTTTAACGAATAAAATTGTGTTCCCCTAAACGGAGCGCTACTATAATTCAGCTGAACGCGTTCACGTCACTCGGAAATTAACTATCAACGATATCCAAGAATCGTGTTCTCGAGAAATCACAATTTTCGGCCGACCTTTCGTTTCTGAAATTGTCGGTTGCGATCGATCCATCGAAGGGGGACAATAGGTAGCGGCGGTGGTTCAGTGACACCGAATCACGGTCCGCTACCCTCGAAAAAACGGGTAATTTCAATGGAAGAAACTTATCCCTTTTGGCTTTAAGTGCGAGCTTCGACATAAACTCGGCACGACACGCGAATAAACTCGCCGCTCGTAACCGAAGGCGAGCGAACACGGAGCCGCCACTTAAGCGGATACTGAAACACTGGCCCTAGGGCTGCTTCCGCCTAACGATCGCCCTCCGACGTTCAATTGCCACCGTCGATTCGACGAAAAAATCCGATTCACACAGACCCCGCCATTGTCAATTTATGTGATCCTTCACGGTGGTTTCGTACCTTTTTCTTCTTCTTCTCCTTTTTTCCCTCCTTCCTCCTCCTTTCAAAGCTACGTTTTCCTTTTTTGTCGTTTGCTGGAGGGATCTAGTCGCGGCACAGGGAATCCATGTTTTAGTTTAGTTTAGAATTACCGTGCATGAAACACTAGTATCCTGTGTTGCCTCCTAACCCTGTGGGATCGCGTTCCTTTTTGTTCTAGAGGCATATTCTTCATGAGAAATGCGAGCGTTAATGTTCGTATATAATGGTCACGCTTTTGAAAGAGTCTTTCTTATGGAGATCGGAATTGTTGATTCTTCGCTTGCGATTAACGAGACTGGTCTTCTGTTGCGTATAACGAGGTGTTTGTACTTGGTAGTGGGAAGCTTCTGTGAGAATGTTCTTTTAGGTAATATGTCTATGTTTATCCCTTCTAATTTAATCGGTTGATCTTAATCTAAGGAATCTTTTTTAATTTTGGGTATTTTTGTTGGTGATCTGGTTCCTAATTCTTCAGAGAAATTAAATATTTTTATGTACGATCATCTATTTTCTTATATTCGCCAGGTAAAATTAACACGAACTTGGACCTTTTGTCCAAGATGTAGACGTCTGTTGCGTAATTCTAAATGTAGATTCACGGTCGTTCAAATCACGAATTATACATTATAGCGTCAAGATACTAATCGACTATTTATCAAAGCAACGAAGAATACAATCTACGATCTACTTACATAAAAAACCTTAGAAAACTACTTGCCTCGTCATTCAGTTACCATCGTACCTTAAAAAATCTGTGCAAAACAATTCTACATCAAAACTCAACTTTGAAACTCATTCGAAGCCTCTGTATATCGAATTGAAAATCACAACGATGTGGGTTAAGATTCTGAATTTAATCGCGCGTTTCAAGTCTGGAAAGTATATCAACCCTTCGGCTTCCAAATTAACTAATCACGTAATTAATTAACTAATCAATGATTAATAATAAACAGAGAACTCTCTTTTACGAAAATTAGCAGCAGGTTTCGCTTGCATCGTTACGATTCCCTGTCCTGCAAATAAATTCCTATAAAAAAAACTACCCCAACTCTACATCCAAAAATCCTCCTAAATCAAAGTAAAACCAGGAACGAAGCTCGTGTACGACCAAAAATCCGAAAATGCGAAAGGGCATCGTTAAAAAGAAGTTGAGGAGCGCGACTGTAACAATCTACGAGCAGGGACGAGGAGGGTAAAAACAGAGCGAAAGGAGAAACAGAGAGGAGAATAGGAAGAAAGGGGATAACAGACGCAGAGAGGACTGTTTATCTTGCTACCAGCTGTACGTATCGGTCAATATGTGCCCAGCCTCTGTGTACACAGACTGCATACGTAGGTACATAGGTTCCTACCTCTTCCTCCGGGCGTGATAGCGATGCTGGCGAAGGAGGAAGGGGTTGGGAGGGGCCGAGGGTGGTTGCTTGTGGACTGCACATTACGTAGCGCATTATGCGCGTACACAGGGAGCCTTATCTGCGCGGCCACGTCCGGGTAATTTAGTTCGGCACTCCTCACGACGATGCTTCTTCTTCTTCTTTTTCTTCGATCGTTGCTGCTGTTGTTGTTGTTGTCGCAGCCGCTTGTCCGTCCCTCGATCTCCCGTTTCCAATCTCTCGATGCTTTATTCGACCTATTTGGAGAAAAATGTTCGGGAGATCGAATTGAGCGAAGATCTTCACTGGAGATGTATACGGTGCAATGCTTCTCAGAGGTTGTCAGCGATGGCGAAAGTCAAACACGAATAAAATAAAAATGCGCGGAAAATGTATCTCGGAGATGAAAGGGGCCTTTCTTTTGGAATATTTGGGAAAGTCCCCGATACTTTAATCCAGACTTTTTATTATAGCCGTACATAAACAATAAAACTGGGAAATAGCTGTTTATGAGTTAAGTCGATTATGATTGCCCGAGATTTATGACAGTGGGCTTGGGCTCGAAGTGACATAATGGATCACTGAACGTAGCCACGGTCACGGGAGGGACGTGTACCTAACAGAGGTATAAAGTAATTAAATAACTCTCCTTAAAAACAAAGATTGACCCGAGGGATACAAAGAGGTACGGAGAGGAGTATATAAGGGCATCTCCACTTGGACTGGGTTTCAATCCGAGAAGTTCGACTAATCCAGTGAACACGTACGTCGAGTTCCAAATCGCAATCGTCATCCCGTTGACCGTGTATTCGTTATCGAACCTAAATTCATCGTCATCGACATCTCGATTATTCCATCACCGCTATCACCTGTTAACCTTTGTAATACATTCGCTTCAATAAGTATCATCTGGTATACAACAACGATGGCCAACTCGCAAGAAGAGTCATTACACGCCCCGACTTACAACGTTACCCCGATATGTATATATTTTTAACAAAAGGATAGTATTAGGACAGGTGCTGTATTTTCTTCAACGCCGAGAGACGCCAACAACAAAAATATTATTTAACTTGATATCCTATACGGCGATACTAGCATGGAGCGAATGTACAAGATGTCAGTGTATTAACAAATGTATTGAAGGATGCGTATAATTTAGAATCCACAAACTATATGAAATACCGAAGCTTTGAAACATTGGAAGGTAATGAATAGTATAGTTAGAACGAATATTGTTGGGTGGAATAAAGATATTTTTGACGAGAACAATATGGAATTTTAGAGGCAGAGTAGTTTCTTTTTTTAACATTGTACGTGCGAATCCTGTGGCTTATTATATCTAGTCACAAATTTAAGTCTCGCTGTTATTACATGTGCCATAGAGTCCAACCACTGGTACGTTCCAAGAATTCACGACAGTTCAACGCGTGTAGTCTAAGGAACTGCGTAAAACGTTACCATTGTTTACAAACGTTTTGTCGGTGGAAAGAAATCGAAGAGTTTGCAGCAATAAAGAGATAGCTTCTCTTTTTTAATTGAATATATAATACATAATTTTATTTATTCGAAGATATCACATTCAAAAGTTTGCCAAAAGTGTGCAAAAAGTGCCACAAGTATCAATCGGCTACAAATTCGTAGCACGTTCGAAGAATTGATCCGATTCTGATAGATTCCGAGTTCGTTTGTATCAAGTTTATGGACAAATCAGTGGAAACCAGAGTTGCCTTTTCATCGCATCTTCAAATAATTAAATTATATTCGTCGATCGGTCATAGAAGCGTCAGAAAGTAAAAATTAATACGCGTTTCTATGATTGCTCGCGTTCCCACACAAGTAGTCGGAAGGACGCTGTAGCAATGGCCGGCGATCCAATCGTCTTTGTCCGATTCGGAGAAGGATAATCGAGGCTCGCGATACGAATGACTTGCATCGAGCAGCTGGAAACGTGCATTGTACACGGTTGCGTAACAAAGGGACCAAGAGAGAAGATAGACGCTTCGCGATTCGATTGATTTTTGGATGAAGCTGCACTTGCATTGTCACGCCGCTGTTGCGCGTTCCAATTACGCGCTTCTCGATAGTCCGAATTGTAATTAGCTCCGTTTCCAACTGCACCATTCCTTTGTCCACCGATTTCATCGACGACTTCGAAAAAGATAAATGATTCAAATATAAATCTGTGAACATGGACATAGACCGGTCATATATATATTGATTTTTATGAGTTTTTTTAATACGGGCAATGCTAAATTTGTTGGCACATAGAACAGTTTTAATTGATAATACAAATCAAGGAAGAATTTAGCATTCGTTTGAATATTGTACGTGACTAATTAGTATACAAAATTAATATTAAGTAAGCTATTGGGTGAATCAAGATGAGTGCACGACAAATGAATCATTGTTAAATTACAAGTTCGTTATTACCGGTTCATGCATCTGTAAGAAATGTGAAAATACAAAAATTCACACGATACGCATAGAAAATATATAAAATATCGCAAGTATCGAAGAAACGGATCTTCGTTTAGATTCTATTTCTTCGATTGTGTTCGCGAAAATATGCACTCGCATAAACATCCATAGTCTTTGTCGTTAACAAAGTATTTTAACAAGAAAAAGAAGAACATATCACAACCGTGTCACATTTTGTCACATACTAATTTCGATAAGTAATCGCGAAGAGTTAACGGAACTTCTCAGAAAGGACGAAAAGCAAAAAGATATAAAAGAGCACCGTGTGTTTCAATTTTTTCGCATTTTTACTAAACACAAGTTTGGATGAACGATCACGAACGGACGACGTTGATGATTTGCAGGTTCGACGGATCGTGTAACGCGTGTATACGCGTCGTTTAACGAGGCGCAAGTAGCCAGCAGGGTGGCACTATAATTACGATTTCCGATCGAGATATCGATTACGGTTACAATGGCAATTTAATCGAGCCGCGCTATCTTTAGAGAAGCCACCGGACGAGCCAACTTTAGAGGAGCCCCTTCTGTAACTGCTAGGTGTAATGTTAAACATTTGCATTTTCACAGGGAGGACGCGAGTAACGCTTATCAATCGACGGACGGAAAATTACGCCCGTCGTTGCCGTGCAAGATGGCATTGTAATTAGGCCGATGCCTGATTAAGATGTCGATTGTGCGTTACCTCTCTGTAACGATCGGAAACACGAGAACCGGGTTCCGGGATAGATCCTACGCATCTAGATCAGTTCGTTCAATATGCGTACGCTATCGTCAAATTGTTAATTCGTTCGTCAACTTATACTAATAGTATCTGAACTTTACTAATTTTGTACGAAGCGATTTATAAGTAGCATGCGGATTAAGCCTTGAATATGATTTTTGGAATTTGATAAAATATTTTGAAATTATCAAAGCAGCCCGAAGGTTTGGAATTACCGTTTTAGTCGTATCTGTACTGAATTTTTTGTTAATTTTGTTCATTCGTTATTAATGCCAATTTCGCCATTGAAATTGGTATTAAAAATATTAATGGTAGGTAGGTACTTGTCTTTACTTTGGTAGATTTTCTGTCGAAGAATTTTCTCAGGTAGCGGAATTGCAAGGGAAAATTTTCTTTAAATTCTTTGATTCGATGGAACACACGTATAATCGCAAACTTTTGACCAAACTTGTAGCGTATATGACACAAGATCATAGAAACAGTTTTAAGAATTACAAATACCAGTTATATTACTGATTATTGACTTTAGAAAATTAGTTTAACCCTGTCGTAGGTAATATTTTTGATTACACGTTGATATATTGAAAAGAGAAGAAAATTACTGCAGTTTGATGTATCTATAATTTCGTAATTAAAATTCATCTTGTCAATAATGAGCATGTGCCTGAATATTTTTGAACGACAGCGTATGTATGGAAGCGTGAAACTTTAATGGAAAATAAGTACATATTTAGTAGAGGAAATTGACCAGGCGATATTGTAATTACGTCGATGTTCAATCGAGATATCTGACAAACACGAATATTGTAAGAAAATTGAAGTAAAACGTGGACATTGCGAAAAATTATGTTTCGGAGGTTTCTTTAAATATCTTCATGATCGACTCTTCATTTCATCGATCCTGAGTTACCGTTTCGTACGTATCATCTGAATTTCGGTAAATCTGCTAATCATCAAATCGGAGAATTCTTAAAACTTCCGACATATTCCGTCAAAAAAACCCTTTTAACTTTGAACGTCAAACTGCATTAACAATCGCATCAGTAATAATAAGTATAATTATGACGAGTATCTAATGAACCATCAAGGTTTTCTAACAGTCTGTCCGATAGTATAAAATAAAACGAATTAATATAAAATAAAATAAATTATTCTACCATTTTTCCATCGCATTTCGAATGAAATTTTTCTTTATTATTATTATTTTTTTTTTTTTTTTTTTTTGGAAGTTGGATCGTTGGCTATTTTGACTCCTCGATTAATCATGCTTTAACTTAACGAATATAAAATCACCCAAGTCAGGAGCCATAAATGTATCGACAACGATACCGATTACTCTTATCGTGATTAATTTAATGCAGATTTAATCGAACTATTCAGCAATCGTATCAAGATTTAGAAACGTAAGATTAGAATCGTTGGGCAAAAGAAACCTTTCGGCTAGATGATTTCGTCGAACGAGGAGATACGTTCAATGCCGGTCGCATCTGCGCGACGTTTAGACTGGGAATCTTCGAAACGAATTTCTATAATTCGACGTCACCTGCACTTCCATGCCTATACAGAGACAAATTATCTCGAGAGCAGGTGTCCCCACTTCGTTGGGTGTGTACGGAAATTAATACGTATGCCGCACGCAAACAAAACTGATTGCATTGTAAGTAACGCTTCGTTCGAACAATGTAATTAAGTCCACCAGGACAGAAAGAAGAAAAAGAAACGAAAGAAGAAAAGGAACGGATAAGAGGCAAACGGGAAAAGAAAAAAAACAAACAGTGAGAAAAAAAGATATACAGGATGTGCGGCAAAATTCGTATGAAATTGGTACGACGCGTGTTCAAAGCTTTGTTGCGCAATTAAATTAATAAATATTACTAGCAAAATGTTGCAAATTACAATTTACCCGCGGCCGACACCAATACGATAAACTCTTTTGTATAACAGCAATGAATTTGATAATGAAATAAGGAAAATTTAACAAGTGAATTACAAAGTACGAACCAGTTGATCGTCCTGTTTGATGTAAAATTATAAAATTTCAGAAACTATTTGCGCAAAAGTCAATTCACTGATGTTATTACTTAGTAAATTATTACTTTTATAAGGAGGAAAAATCAGACGAAGACAATTTTTATGTATTTACGAACAAAAGTTTTTTGGTAAACAATTTTTAAGAAATTAAGTATTCGTTGTCTGGTGAACCTGAAGTTTTGTATATCTTCTAAGAATAGTGTAATTTTTCTAAATATAATTTTGTTAGTTGCGAGAATCAGAGTCAGAAATGGCAAAATAAAATTATCTTAACAATCGTTAATAAGAATGATAGGCACGTTACAAACGTCTGAGTCGAAGCAAAATCGTGTCTATCAGTGATTGATGAGTAAATGACTATCATCATTGTCACTTGCAATTTGCATGAGTTTGTGATATTTAGGTCGCAACAGGTGTCCAAAAGTTCCTCCTTTATAATAATACAAGCTTTCATTCGTGAAAATAACGACAGACCAACTTTTTTGATCATTCTTGGCGTTTTTAAGGTAATCTGAATACACTCTTAAAGCTCATCTTCGTTCTCTGCACCTGTTATAATTTAAACCTTCTGAAAATTATGTTGAATAATAATCGATAATGATGACAGTCATCTTTTATGAACCTGAATAAAGTTCATCATGAACTTTTTAACGAATCCTTAATTCTTTCGCCGTGTAGTATAAAAAAACACTGTGAAACGTGATATGGCAAATTTCAGTCTCAAATTGTTCGATATACAATATAATTATTCAAATTTATCAGATATAAACAGCTTAAGTCACGCATCTTTTGTCACGCTATACCTGCTATAGCGGTCAACATTTTAACGGTGAAAACCGATCATTTTGTAATATTCGTCATTTTTTCTCGCGTTATGAAAGGATTAATTAACTATTTTTATAGCTTCACGTATCTAAAAAAAATGTTCCATCTATTTGACTTCTTCAACGCGTCTCATCAACAGGCAATCGCAAATGTTCATGCATTTCTAGAAAATTCAAAGGTGCAGAAATTCCGCAGAAGCCACGTAATACTAAACGCTGCATAAAATATCGAAAATACAGTATCTAGTCGTTATAATATTTAACGAATGAAAGAAATCTCCGTGAAAATTTCATTTCTGTAGTCATAAAAATACGAAGATCACACGGAAAAACATGATAAGTCTATACTTGTCGATTTTCTGGTTTCTATATCACTTAGTCGTGAAGAAAAGAAAGTATTTTAATATGACTTGCAATTAGTTGAAAAGAAGAACGATTTGCTATGTGCGAAAATGTGTCACCTTTTAAAACTAGGCAGTAAATCGGAGATTTTCTGTAAAAAATCATCAAAGGAAAGAACATTATTTCTTAAATATTGAAGGATAGATGGATAGATAGGCAGCAGGAGCATACAATACTTAATTCCTGAATAAAAAGAAAAAAAGAAAAAACAGTACTTTAATATGTATTACGTGACTATGTATTAAAATTGCACTCCTGTGAAGGAGAAAGTGTAATTTCTCGTGTTTCTACCCTGTGGTTTCAGTATGAATTTGCATAAACATCTACAATCTACTCGTCAATTTGGTATTAATCATTAAATATACTTACGTACAATAAACCGAAGGAAGTAAAATAAAAAAAAAAGTAATCTGTAGAATAATAAAAGATTGTCAATGATCAGGACGCAGGAAAACGCGAAACGCACGCGTCAAAGTATTGGCCCGTTAATTGGAAACCGTCCATGATCATTATTGCCAGCGTTACTGCGCGCTAGTGAATCCGTACGCGCCGCAAACAATGAGCTTTTTAAATGAAATTTCAGTCACACGCGCGAGCGAATCGCGAATTAATGCACGGAAAGAAACGTAATTACCGTGTGTTCGCGCGTATGCGTGTGGATATGTAACGTGGTGGTATTACCATCGTCGAGCATTATAAGGGAGCGTCATTATAATTACTCTTCATTACCGTTTTATCTTCTCTTTTCTATTTTTTCTTTTTTTTTCCCTTTTTTTTTTTTTTTTACCTTTGCAGTCGGCCAACAGAGAGGCGTTTTACAGTGAAAATTCATTAAACGCAATCGCGATGTAAGCGAACATTTATCGTCCGGATCGATAATTAACTGGCCGCGAGGTGTTTTCGTAAAAACCTTTCTGTTCGTTGTGTTGATCATTTTTATCAGCGTGCTTGATTTCCATTCTTTTCTCGAACTGAAATTAAGGGATTTTAGGAGCTACATTTTTCTCTGATAATGTAGCTTTTGAGATTTCACGTGCTAAACGGTGTTTGTTAACAGTATTTAATTAGCCGTTGCAGCACTGTTGGATTTATAATGTTCTATCTTTTTGTCAGCGTTAATCCAAAGTACTTTCGTCAAATTTATAAAAGTATCGTATGTTTCTTCGTTCGAGATAAAACACTGAATTTTACAAAATAAAATGTTGTAATATATAAATATAAAATACGTGATATAATATTGAGTAAATGAGACAACGACGTTATAAATAAATAACGTAACGATGTTGCTGTCTCGATATACGAGAAACGAAAGGAAAGAAGTTATTTTACAGGCAGAACAAAGTAGAAGAAATAAAATAAAAAATAGAACAAGAAAAAAAGTAGAAATAGCACAACGAGTAAATATAACATCGATAGCTCGTAGAACTGAATTCTCTGAATTCAAGATTCAGATTTACACACGTGTCAATGCTGGTAACTTAATATTTCTCCGACTATCGTTGCAATTTTTTGTATTTGCTTCTTCTGCGTTGAGTTTCCACCGTTGATCTCGCACAGGTAGTAACCCCTTTTGACCGACAATGAGCAGCGTACTTCACATTTATTCCTGCAAGTTGTATTCGTGCGTGTCACTGTGAACGTCGTAGTTTTTAACTCACAGTGTCATGCAAATGCTGACTGGCCTACGTACGCATCCGCGTCCCGATTTAAATCTGAAAAGTTCTCCTTTTCGTGCCTCCGCTCGAAGAGACGTTAGCATGAGAAAAGGGGCGTGCTCCTTTCGGAAAGGGCCAAAGAGAAAGAGAGCCTCTTGCCAAAAGGTGCTCGAGAATTCTTTGGTTAGAATTACGCGAAACTTTCGCTTCTATTAGGTCACTACTGGGATCGTCAATGGTTCGAGGACTGTGCGAGGAATTTAAGTTTAACTCGAGGCGTTAGTCATTAAAATTTTCTTCGTTTCAAAATAAGAAAAGTTTCTTTTGCGTTATCGATGCAAATAATATTCATTCGATATCTATATGGGTTACATTTTCATTTCATATTTGTTATCTAATATTTATTTGCGTCGACGTTCGTACGATACACCCTTTTAATTTAATTTTATTTTCCTATCTCTGTATTATTCGTATATTTTATCAGCACAGCATTGCAGCAACATCAAATTATTTATTGCCATCCGTTTCAAATCGTTCATTTTATTTACGACGAAAAAATACTAATGGGTTTCGACTCTTTCCTCCCATGAACAAACAACTTTTAATCGTAAATGATTGAAATTACTTTCCTCCAGAGGATTTGATTGTTTTAACATTTCCCTTTTGAATGGTAAAAGTATAACGTGTTACATTTATTGTTTTAACAGACACGCTATTAATAATTGGACGAGGGAAATTACGGAAGCAGTATACCTAATATTTGGTCTTAAAATTCGAATTATTTTAAACGTTATATTGGTTTGTCCGTAAAAAGACGTATAACGTCAATGTCTTTCAAGGAATATTAACTGCTGGCAAACGGTTAAAGAGGAAACGGAGGAAAAACTTTGAAGGTAGAAATAAAACGAAACGTGCATCTGGAAACCGGTTTCCTCTTCTCTCTTTGCAGCTCGAACTGGGTGATAATCGAGAGTGTCGCATGTTGATTTGCAAAGCACCGTGAAAGGTTGAAACTGACTGAAACGACTGGTATGAAATGTGAATGACATGTGGATGCCATGACTTCATTATTCGAATGTTACGTACTCGTACGCGCGGAGAGCGTAATTATATGTAGCATCTCATTAAATGCAAGAAGGTAGCCATAATGTGTACTGTACGTATAATGCAAACTCGCGAGTATAATTCCTGTTTTAATAAGCCGCCGTCATTGCGACGATTAAGGAAATTAAATTTCTAGAAAGAAAGCTTGGCTGCAACGTCGTGTACCATTCTCTTTACGAACTAAGCAAACATTCATTCATATTTTAATTCAGTTCAACTATTGTTGCATTATTATTGTTTAGCCAGATAATTGGGTTTCTGAAAGGGTAACCATTCGCGCATTCACATACTTGTATTTCTCAAAGTGCTTGCGATAGAACTGCATTTACCTTAACTTGTCGAAGGACAAACAGTTCGCACAATTGGAGTTCGCTCATTTTCCCTTCTACTTGTTATTTTTCATTCGCATAGCAGACATTATCTCGTTCCGATAAGTGGATTAGATCGGCAGAAGTTCAGTTAATCCAGCGCTAACTAAAATTTCGTTCCAGATAAGCGACGTTCTACCGTGTAAACAGTTCGATGCTACCTCATTTAGGTGCAAGTCAATTTAGAAGTAGAATTTTCTGTTGTCAATGTGCCGTATAAAATGTTCGAAGCTTGTAATTAGATTGCAACTGGCTGGTAATATACTCTCGTAGCTAGTTTCAACTTCTCTTAAATCGGCGAGTCAGACCGGAAGTGTTTGGGGTCAGCCGTTGAAAGAGAAGCGCAACCGAGAAGTCGAGGAACAGCGAGCATCCACGTGATTAATATAAATGTAGCAACTAACGAACCGTAACGACGTTGATGGCTGACAGGCGGAAACAGAATTTTCTGCGTGTATCCTAACGTGCCGCATTGTCTGTGACATTCCCGCGCTTCAGGTATATACTCTGTAACACTGGCGCGCATGCACCACCCTGAACCACGTTGTGTCCCCAATGAGCGTATACGCGGCTTGTCACGCGTATAATGCCGCAACTTTAGCATTAATGTCTCACCGGAGCCAGGTATGTGTCCTCGCATAATTAGCGCCGGCTTTTTATGCACCGTGCTGGAAAACGGTCGACGAAACTCGATGGTGTTCCACCTCGGGGGTTGATCGCTTCTCTCTTTCCCTCTCGACGGGACGAATCGTTGGTTCGAAAGGAGGAACCCCGTGTTTCCCTCACCCTTTCTTTCCTAATTTGCATGTCGAGAGAAAAAAAATATGCCCGGTGGTAGAGGCATATTTTTTGGTTAGAAACTTTCTCAGGCTCTTCTTCTCGGGGCTCTTTTCCAAGCGGTTAGGTTAGAAGGTACGATCAGGGTAAAAGATACGCGAGGACGGTTTTAATTTTTCTATGGCGGAGAGTGAGACGGAAACAGGAAGGCAGGACTTGTTTTGAGATTTACGAATATGCTGAATAATTGTGATTTGTGAGACGAGCAGTTGGAAGCACAGTTGCAGAGGTCGTAAGGCTAATGGAACCTGGTGTATTATGTTTTTGTAACGGTGGGATTACAGCAATGGTCCGTTTCTTTGGTTGACTGTTTTCAAGTTTTGAAGACACGGCGCGATGTGTTATATCTTTTTGCGTTATATATCATATTTTACATATTGTATTTTGTACAGTATGTTATAATGAAAGTATCAAACGCTGATATAAACAGCATTTGTACACAAGCGATTGCACGGATATTGCAAATGATCTGCAGTAACGGTATACATGGATGTTACTGAAATACGTAAATTAATGGCAAATCAACGATCAAACGCTGTATTTGTCATTTTCGTGGACAATTACAAATTATGATTGATATTATGTACGAATTGACGTACCTTGAAATCAACAACCTGATCATTGATTTATCTGTCTACTGATATTAAGTAAGCTCGAATTAATCATACCATATCATATCGGTTCTAGAAACATATCTTATATACCTGATCTATAACTTAGGAATAAAACAATCTGAATATAATGCAGTGTACAAAGATCAAAACAGTTCATTGAATTTGACATTTATATCTTAGCACACAATAGCTTTCGGGAATTAATTTTATCGTATCGTGACATTCTATGATTTATCTGTGATCTTGCAATGAAATTAAATCGAGTCTGAAATTGAACAAATGCCTGGATATTTTTGAACGCTAATATGTATACACATGTATCAATCATACGAATCCACACTTGTTAAACCTTCCATCATCCGAAGGTACATACTTTAACACGAGTATGCAAGAGATTTATGTCAAGAAAATGAAACGTAGAAATTAATACGCGCAATATACATGCAGATATGCTTTGTTGTTATAGCTACTGCGTATACGACTAAACGTTATGACTAGAATCGAGGTAGAAGCGAAACTATTCTTCATACGGAGTATGAAGAAAGAGAAACGTGTTAGACGTGTTTGGGTAAGAAAAAAAAAACACCATTCCATCGAATGTAATGTATCTCCCAATTACTTCGCCCGATCAATCATTTCAATCACGCAATCTATCGATCAAATAATACTGTCTTCCACGTGAAAGAATCAAACGACCAAAACGAGAGCCACGATATATGGGTATGTAAGAGTCGAATCCCGGTCTCTATCCTGTGTCAGAGCAGATCCCATGCAGCGATTACGTCACCAGAAACCGCGCATTCACCGTTTGTAAAGAGAATTTTAAAGACATCCCGCGTGATCGTCGATTACTATCGTTGCATCGTAATATCGCTCTCTCATTATACCTATTACCGCGATCGATGCCTGGCAATCGATCATGGATCATTAGATCGCGCCCCGTCGATCGCGACCGAGCCTACAAATCCGTTCTTCAACGCATATACCTTAGGTACTTGAGAAGGTGCGATGCAGGAGGCGCGTTTTTATAAAAACGACGGAGAGAAAAGATGGAAAAATTATGTAAGAAAACGAGAAATAATCAATCTTCTATTCGATGAATCTGGTACTTTAAATAAATTGCCATTTTTTCCTTTGTTCGTCCAAGGTACGCTTATTCGAAGAGTAAGTACGAGGAACGTTTGCCGAGCGTCGATTTTATCTTCGCGTTCAAATTCTGATTAGTCAGATCCAGCTATTTTAAATCTTCTGTTCTAATACGTTTTCTTGCTAATAATTTAATCCCATGACGACAAATGGATATTGAAAAAATGAATTTTACGAGTCGGCTGATAGAGTATTTAATTCGTTTAGTCCAGGAGTTTTTAATTTACTTAATGACATGCAAAGTGTACTTTTTTTTTTAATTTCTTTCTTATACGTAAAAGTTTGCGAAGTTATTGCTCCGTATCTAAGTAAAGGTGTATCTGTGGGTATGTTATAAAAATTGTCACGCTATAATTACCAAGTAACGTTTACTGAGCTAGATATTTTAATATACAATTATCCTTACAAATTGTATTTTCACAATACGACTACGCCCATTCTAATCATTTAAAATTACAAAAAGAAGAAAAAAGAAGAAGGAAAAAACGCAAGATCGACTTTAATGAACTCGTCTCTATCTTCCATACTTTGTTGCTAGGAAATAGCAATTATTTGAAAAAAAAACATCTATTTTACGATATTTTATTTCTCTCCGAAAAACTTCGATAAACTTCATACTTTATTTCTATTTTCCTATTCTCATCTATTACGTACCTGTTCGTTTCTACAACTATGAACCACAGACTTTTTGAGAACACGTTAACTTCTGAGAAATCTCCCCCGTTCCTCTCAGTGTAAAGTCGTTGTTCGACAATGAGACTCGCGACACAACAATCGGCCCTTCGAGCAAACATAGAAACGAGCCTTGGTGCTTTCAATTCGCCCAATGAAATATACGATTACCACGCAAAGGTCGAGTGGGGATCAATAGATCACGACGATCGAGAGCATTGGGACATACTGAATGGGATATCGACGTCGTTTCGATTTAGAAAGAGGGGAACCGACGCAGGTTCTACACTGGCGCGTACGAGCTGTGGGGCACGTTAAACCCCAAGGGCGGGTTCCTTGCAACCCCTTCTCAGGTTGTCCAGGTGGAAGGCACAGTCGAAGATCGGCCACTCGATCAGTTTTCTGCCGGTCTGCCGCGAATCTCCTCGCCTTTCGTCTTTCGCGAGTTTTGTTCACTTTATACGATTCTCTTATATTTTTTAACCTCTTCACAGTGTAATATATTTACAATGTTAGAGCTCGAACTATGAGAAGATCAGTTAAAAAAATACTCGTTTGTTTTATTGTGACACTAGATACAAAAGATAACTTCAAGTTATAAGTAATAGATTTTTAATAATTATATTGCGTATAATAGGATACGAGGGATAAGATACAATTTATAGTTTCGTATTATACTGTGGAAATGTCAATGGTACAAATATTGCGTGAATTATTATTTGATAAAATCAAAGTGTTCGGGAGATTTCTAATGTTCGAGGCTAATAAATCATACAGTGTGTGTTTGGATTTTAGCGAATGTTTCTCCAAGTACGAAACTTTTTCTACTCTTTTTCTTATAAATCATTTATCTGTGAATCTTCATAATTCTAACTACGAACAATCCAATATAAGCTTCATCCGTTTAACAACTTTATCATTTTGCATTTCTTTCCTGAAGAATGGGAGATGAAAATATTTCTCGCTAATTAGTGATAGTGCGTGTCTTTGTAAAGTGTGCTGAAATTAAAATATGCCTACTAAAAAGCTTCAGAATGTGCAAGATATCATACACAACTTAAAAACGAATTTAAAAAAAACTCCTGCCTAATTCTTCAACGCTGCAACATGAAGCAAAACAAGATTCTTATGGCAACCAAAAAATATTTCCATAGAATACAAAGAAAAACAATAGGAAGAATACAGAAGAAACTAAAACTCGATTTAAGTTTCAACGTTACCAGTTACAAAGACGTCGATGGAATTCAGTCGAATCGGAGAAAAAGAATTGAATTCCCATTCAATCCGTTCCGTGATTTCTGTTCGCGTTCGTAGAAGGTGTTCGAGGTATCGCCGACACCGGTACTTACCGTTCGATCGCTTATCGATCGGCGTAAATAGACGTGGATTAGCCTTAACGAGCTCCTAAGCAAATAAACCGACACTGCCGGTCAGCACCGGGAAAAGCCTTACTCGGTGAGGATTGAGTTACTAACTGAACGCCAGGATCAACCTGGTCGGGCATGGCGAACCTTAGACAAGGAATAAGAACGACCTTCCTTCGTTCTCGAAACGCGGAAGAGGCAACGGTCATCTTATAGTAAATCGTGAACTGGTTTCGCATAAGACGATAACGAAACGTGGATTCGTGTTTGTTTTGTATTTCTTTTATTGTGAAATACGATTGTCATAATTGAGTAGACACGAGTTTAACGATAGTCCTACCATTTTAATCTTGTGATTTTATGATGATTTATTAATTCATCGTGTAATCGATAGCGTAGAGCGTAAGCGATTAGAGCAATTCACATTAGATTTCAGTTAGTAGTGTAAAACAGAAACGTTATATAATATTTTTCTAGTACAAATGTTCGTGAAATTTACATCGTTTGCCAGATTTTTGTTTTCCATCTAAATAAATCCTATGTGACAATCCTTAAAAAATTAAAGTTAAAGTTACGAATGTTTGTGTGCTGGGGTTGATTTCAGGGTATTTAATTCTAGTTTGTATTGCACATCTTATGCAAACTATCTGTTTATGAGTATAGAGTACAAGATAAAATTCATAAAAGTGGAAATTTGAGAACACTTTCACCCTGTCAACGAAGCAAACAATTTTCTGTATTTAGTATGCAAAATCAACTTTTGTAAATGAAACTAAAAACTAAATAAAAACAAAGTTTTATTAAATCTAGAAGAATTTTTTGTCACTTGCCTTTAGAAACTAAAGTCATGCTACAAAATACTCCTACGTATTATACATAAAAATGATGCACGAAAACTCAGTTCCAAAATGATTCAGCTCAAAGTAACCCACAATTCCGCTAAATTAAAATTAACAGATTCACGAATTTACCAAATCTCACGAATTTCTCAAGTATACAAACAAGCTAACCACTAACAAGATACACCCATAAAGAATCCTGACTTCTCATCTCACGAAATCCGATCCAAGGAATCAAACGATTAAACGAATCGAACGACGAGCACGAAAACACATTAAAATCTCTGGAGAAAAGGAAAGCGACGATAGAAAAGTGGAAAAAGAGGGATTCGAAGAAAGCCATGAAAACGGACCGTGGGGACCGTGGTAACTGGGCAAAATTAAATCTCCATTAGGCGGGACGTATGAATTATGAAGACGCGAGGTGGAGTCGAGCAGAAAGGAAGAAGAAACTTCGCCTTAGCAGGGGTGGAGAAGCGGTAGATAATGATACACGTGATTTCTTTACGTATTCCCATCCTGTGAAAGCTCGCACAGACTCCGGTAGAGCAAAGTTTTCGAAAAATACAGCAAGAACCTTCTGAACTGTCCGCGAAGCGGTGAGTGTATAGAAGCTGTGGTACAACTGGTTGCATAATTAACGAATGATTGATGAGATGAAAGCTATGAGTTGCTTGTGAGATGGCAAGACGTTAGGCTCGCAAGGATGCTTGCAAAAGAGCGGAATGTTTCGTTTGTGAACGAGGTTGGATATCATGGACGACAGGCGTTTATGCATGCTTTGTTAGGTTATTGACAGTAACCTGTAGCTAAATGCAAGGCACGTACACCAAGTACGTGTTAGCTACTTTGTGCAGTCAGTTCCTGAATAGGAGAAACAAAGTGGCAAATGTTAAAGAATCGTGCTTTGCAGTTGATGCGAGCGGGATTGTACGTGGGTTGCGAGTAGAAAAAAGATACGTTGAATTTAAAGTTGTTCAAAGAAATGAATTATTAATATCGGTTAGCGCAAAAGCAAAAGAATATTTTCAGTTATTATTTTCAGCAAAAAATTTGAATTTGATTTTGTGTATATTTTTAAATGTTACATTTAGAATGCTACATTTTCTTCTTCTATCGTGTTGTACATTCGGTGAATTAACACGCGATTCAATTTTCTTTGAATGTTTCATGTGTACATGTTCGAAGATAAGTGGCGAATGATTAGTATTCAAAGATCCTTAAAACGCAAGTGTATAAAGTGACGTTACTTCATGGTAACAGTACATAGAATATATTTAACAATAAACGAGGAGCAAACTGATTCGTTGGAATTTTTTACAATATAATTTGTCAACTTTTACAACGCTTTGTTATATTTCTATGACTACTTAGTGTTTCTATAAGGATTAGTTCCCCTTGGCATTAGCTGATAAACGAAGTCATTAACGTTTCACGACATGGCGATTCTCTTAATCGTAGAAAATGAATTATTACATCAGGATTTTATCACAAATAAATCCTCTCCTAATCTTCTAAATTTATACACAATTTAACCTAAGAAACGTAACCTAATTTTGTGTGGATTTTTCTCAGAAATGTAGTTATACCGCTCCATTTGTTCGCATCAAGATTCTACATTATAATGCACAATACGGATCATTGAATGCAATCTCGCGGTCTTCGTAATCCATCGTGACGCAACCCACGCACGTCGTAACGGAGCTAGGCCGCTCGAAAAGTGCGAATTTCGCTTTATTCCCCGTGCCTTTTGGCCTGTATATCGAGCTATAGTTTTCAATCTTGAACCGCTGCCTACGTATGCTCGTACGTGTCAACTCGAGCGAACGAGCTTTCAACCTTTTACACATGTGACGGCAAAGCGTGCCGCAAAATGCGCGCGTAGGCGTAAGTTTGCAATTTGATCCCGCCGTGCGATTTGTTGCTACATTCTCCATAGAAGTAAATCGCGAAACTGCTTCGTTCTTGCACAACAACCATCTCTTATGAAAGTCGATCCAATGGAAATTTTTGACATTAATTTAGTACACATCTTTTCAAAGAAAGGATGAGACTTTGGATATACATATTCCTCATCTGCGTTCCTGTTTTTCAAAAGTACTCTCTGCCGAATATAAAGAAGGTTTGACGTTAATTCAGACACATTTGTTATCATAGGCATCGTAAGGGCATTTTTGTATCTCTTTCGCCATTTTTAACAACGTTTTTTTCATATTCAACGCTATCTTCTAAGTAGACAATTGAAATAATAAATGAACAGAGACGTGTAATACGAAGATTGAATTAATATATATAATCTGAATATTAAACGGGGTGTTAAATTATTTGGTGAATATCGTAAAAAGATATTTGGAGATATTTAGGTTAATACAGAACGTACTTTTTGAAATTAATATTAAAAAATTTAATATTCAGTACATATATAACGATATATTTTTATTCCAATAATGAAATTTAACGTTTTAAACGAATGTTCTACCAATTTTCGAAATTTATTGCTGCTGTTATTTAATGGAAAATGTTTTTAATGTGATTGGATACAGGCAGCAAAGTTCATACGTATGAAATCAATACTTATTTGCCACCGAGATACGATACGTAATAATTTCAATATTGGTCGTTTGTGGTCCGTTTGATATATTTTTGGTGACAAGAAGATGAAAATATATTCATTTAGCGAGCGAATTTATTTTGATACATATGAAAATGTTCTTCCAATTGATCGAATAATTAAAGTATTCTGTAGAATTCGTCGTGAAAATCCAGATGAAAAGTGTATAGATACGTGTACGAAATCAATTTGGAACGAATAGCTTTTTATTATTTGAATGCGACGGCTTTTTTGTGTAACATTTTAATTGACGGAGAAAATAAAGCTTCCGTGTTTTCGTCTGATACTTTTCCTCTAAAATATGGTTTTTAGTAATGTCAATATTAATTATTTTCTGAAAGCGTTCGTATTAATTATTCCTCGATGGTACTTCGTGTTCGTATTGAAAAAAATTTTAATTGCAGATATTGTTAAAATGCATGTTTTAATTCATTCAATACACATTCAACGCATTTTTCAAAAAGATACAAATATCTCACGTCCATATTGTAAAATTATTGTTGTTGCTAACGTAGCATAAACATATTTTACATAGTTACTCGACAGTAAATTTATTAAAAAGAAACGCACATGTCCATTTTAGCGAAGAATTTGATGAATATGTATTTTATAATGTAATGGCAGATAGATATATCTTCTCAGTTTAATTTCATTAAACAATACAACGCTGTTGCATATTTTACATTTTCTTTAGTCTATATTTCATAAAATTTCATTTCCATCGGTAGCGCATCAATACTAATTTATAACCACAAACTCTGTGCATATATCTATACAGTACTGTGGTCTGTTCTTTTACTACAATTTCAATTGCTTTTGATAAAATTTTGCTGCGTATTTATAATTGCGGACACGTTATTAATTTATAGAATCAACGAGATTTTAAACGTCAATCGAAACTCTTTCACCACGATCATCCCTCGTTTTGAACCTGAAAAGAAAAACTAATTGTATTAAAATTATTATTATCAAATTTTACAATTCATAAACAAATAACACTCAAATCTACACAACCATCTTAACTACCTAAACGTGGGTAAATTTCGAAGTTTGACTAAATCGTATTATACGACATAACGTCGTATGTATTATTCTTTTAATAGCAATTATCTATATCCAGTTTATATCCAAAACTCATATTCAACACAAAAGTACTCAACTCTACAAATTCAAAATCCTCTCACTTATTGTATAAAACATTTGTTTCATTTTTGTCATCCTTTCAAGGGGAAAGGCAATTATTATTAATTAATTATTACTAATTAGTATTTGCTTCACTTTATCATTATAATCGGTGCAGTACTTTCGATTCGGAATTTGTTCCCTTTTTCTCAAAATTACGCGTGTGGATATTCGTGGAATGTGATCGTTGGTACACGCACGTGCGTTCGCGTGCAATTTATCACGCGAGATCGAGAGATGGCTCGAGGCAGCATCGTCGACGAGATAACGAGGAGAATTCCGTTTCATGGAAATCTTAGGTACCTTTATGGTGGCCGTTCGTCTGTACGCGAAGACGCCATGTTTCGCCACGAGGATCCCGTAGGAGAGGCGCAACGAGAAATATCATTTCAACCGTGCTTCCTCGCCGCTGTACGCTCCGATGAGTTAGTTTTCCGAGAGATACCGGGAATTTTGCATTGCCACACTGCTTCGAGAAAGTTGCACTGTTAATGCGAAAATACGTTGTACTTGAGAATTAAAACTTCTTACTTGAAGCGAGAAATAGTTGCTTTAGGAATTTTTTTATGTTACAGTATCGCTTTTTAGATATGGCAGTTTGTCTTATTCTTATTGCGAGATTACGTTCATCAAGAGAATTATTAGTAAGCACGTTGATTTACAGGAATTTAGATTTAGCGTTTGAGATAATCGAAAGGATGAATGTGCAGAGAAGAAATGCGAGGAGAGAACTCGTGAAGTTACATTATTCATACTATTGGTATTGAGCTGTAGACAGAGGTGAAGTAACTTTGAAATCGAAACCCATATATTTCTTTCACCATCTACCTAGTAAAATACCACTACCTATACTAGTAAAATACCACTGAATTTCTTGATTTCCAAGAAACATCTAATTTTAATTTTAAAATATGAAAATAAGCAACAAATGTTTAATGCTCCAGAACGAAGTTTAACCAATTTAATGATTACCAATTATTACAATCGTGATATGCCTTTTATACTACTTATCCAATAATTTACGATGCTCGAATGCATATTTGTCGGTCATTTGTGAAACGAATACCATAGAAAGAATCATTTAGAGTACTACAAGGTAATCAGGAAAATTGAAAATGCAATAAACGAAAGGTGAGTTAGAGAAATTAACACGCTCCTATCTTATACTACGGTACAAAGTGGCAACCTCGTGCTTAAATCAAGAATGAATGTCTCGTGTACGTTTCAGCTACATTGTACACAAAACTCGATAGCTACTTGGTGAATGCGTGGGCGACAACCAGTTTACCGTATAATATTTAAGAGCAAAGAATTTGTCAACGACCTGAATTGTTTAAATGATTTATGAGCCACAGTTCAGACCTTGATTATACGGTCCGAATGAACTATTGTCTCTTACAGCATAAACAAGCTTTAAGGTCACTCTTGAATAATATTACAGAGTATTCAATTGTAGGGAGTACGCTTTAGATTCACCTGAATTTGTTACCTGCCTTATCGTTCAACATTAATTCCGCTGTTTGCTTGGAATAACAATATATTCAATAACACTAATGAAATAGAAAAACGATACAAATCACATTTTTAATAGTTATTAATACGATATAAATGTAATTAACTGTACAAGGATAGACATAAAGATTTCCTTTAATTTATTGTCCAAATTATATAAGATAATGTCAAAATGTCAAAAGATCTGCTTAATGGCTATTAAAATTCCTCTTAATTTTCATTGTAAATATATTTATATAATATCTTCATTTTATAGACTAGTTTTCGTAATTCACAGGTTATGAAACGCTATTAATACAAAACACCTTTGGTATAGCAATTTTGTTTTATTTAGAATTTATGGAACAAAGATTAGATCGTGTTTAAATAATCGATTCACAGTTTTTCAATTTTTACAGAGCCATATGTTTCCTTTATGAAACCGCACAAAGGCTTACACAATTGCTTCGTAAAACCTTTCAAAGTCTTCAATTGTCGCGTATTACTTTTCATTCGTTATACGGCATGAAATATAAAATTCGATATTAAAATTTTCAATCGCTGCACACAAATCTTCGCTCGCGTATATTATTACCATTCCATTACAGACGTAACTTTCGTAATTATGAACAAAATGAGCGAAGGAATTCTCCAGGTTCTGCGAAAATATATCGTAACAAGCAAAATGCAACTCTCAACAACGCAGCGGTATTTTCTTTCCAAAGTGACTGAACAAATTCTCGACGCTCCATGAGATTAACATAACGAACAAAATATAATTTCACCGAAATCTTCCACTGCCCATTGCAACGTTTCATCTCGCAGTTCCCACGTACGATCGTTAAAGCGTAATCCCTCGAAGAAACAACCAAAAGGACAAAACGAGAAAAAGTTCTCGAGAATCCGAAAAAAAAGAACGAAGGTAACAAGCGAAACAGTAAAATAGGGAAGCGCTTAGCAGAACAAGCACTCGGTGTGTCTTTAGAAACATGGCAGTACGTAGTCCGGCGCGAGACGCATCAAGCACGAGGGTACTCGTTAGGCATTGTGATACGTTCTCTCGCGTGTCCGCCGGTTCGTCGAGAGGAACGGTGAGACACATACGGATAGAGAGACGTCGGCCAACAGAGAGAGAGAGGCGAAGTGTACCGGGTACAACGCGGAGATTTGTTTTTAAGCTTCGTTAAATGGCCGCTGCTTTTTGCAGCCGTGCTCGAGAAAGATTACCAAGCATGCAACTCGCGACTGGCGACTCGGTAACAAGGACTCCCCTTGTATGCGCCACACGAGTCGCCGTGCTGAACGTCTCAATCGTTCGTTCACGAGGACCACGCGGAGGAATGTCTAACGATTTGATTCTAGCTACGAGAACGAGGAGGAGTACGGATCGCCGAGCAGAAGCACGTCCAACGATACGGACGTTTCTTGCGATTCGTTTATCGAACGTCTTCCGTAATGATACTCTTTGCTTCGATAGCAGCTTTTTTTCGTCTTTCGAGAACAATGAGACGCGTTCTTGCGGCTTCGCGTTATCGGTGCTTTAGCGTTGACGAGGTTGGTGGTTCGAAGATCTCGTTACGTCTTAGAAATTCGGTGTCTTGTTGTACAGTGACTACGAAAGGTATTGCCATGTATCTTTATTTTCCAGTGGAGCGTATCTTTAGCAGACTTTGTATGTTTCATTTTCGTGGGATTCAATTTTTCCGATCACTTTAATATGCTTGTACTTGAGGCTAATTAACTAATATGTAAATCTTAGAATAAATACAAGGCTGTACCGATAGTTTACATAACTACTTTATTATCGCAGTTGGGCGCTAGGTTGGATATTTGAGAGAATTTTGTGCTGCAATCTTAAAAGAGAATTTCATTCATTTAAGCTCATCAGGAGACAAATATGATTAAAGTTCAAATGAGCAGATGCCAAGAGCAGGAGTTCGTGTAATCAAAAGTTGACTGAAATTTTGTCACAATTGGAACAGTTCAGATATATATAATTCTATTATACCCTGAAAGTTAAACGAGTTAGTACAGGGTATCTCATATTAATTTATTCACGAACCTGTGAAATTTTCAAGTAACTTTTCAAGTAAGTAGCTTATTCCGAGACGATCTCATTGTGAACTACGATATGTTAATCTTTTAAAGTCATCCAAGTACTTACGAGTTTTTCGAATATAAGTTTGCACGTGTAAGAAAATTTCAAAAAACGATTCGGAAGACTCAGGAAAATTAATAACGTGAAACTTGAGGATAAAACTCATCGTGTTTAACGGTATTATGGAATAAGATCTTGACGATGAAGCGCAAGAATTCAAAATTATTTATCGTCAACTGTGTAGTGAAGAGTAGCAAATCTATTTTTCGTTGTAATGGTGTGTATTATTTAGCGCGTTATTAGGAAATATAAATTGATATGTTAGTTCTTTTTTTACAAATCGATTCCTCGTAATTATATTTTCTATAAAAATACGCGATATAGATATACTTTAATAACAATTTCTTAGTTGTGAAGCATAGATTGTGCATACTTAGAAGTTTTCCATAAATAGTTACATACATATACGTTATTAGCATCGCTGAATAATTTACGTCTAGACGTAAAAGCTACTTCTTACAACCACCATTAGAATGCAATTGACGTATAAAACATTTTCTAATAATAAAACTATGCACGTACTAAAGAATGCGAATTATCTCTCGGAAAAGATCTTCCTTCCACTGTAGCTCAAGTATACTTTTACGACTACTTTAATTTCAACGCACTCTAATAATTTGTAATTATTCACGGATGATACCAATTTCATCGGAGCAAAGCAAAACCGATTATCATGTATTCCCGACAAACTACGGAATTCTTCGTAAAACCATATGACAAAAAAGCGGTTGACAGCATCTATTTAACGTAACATAACGTCTATCTGGTGTGTCCTTTGCGTTTATCGAATGTTTCTGCGAACAGATCAGCTCTCGTACAATTTTCTGCAGTTGCACAACATATCAATCGCAAGCTTGTTGCCACGATCCTCGAACGTTCGCAACGCGACGATCCGTGGAACCCGCTTATTCGGTCTAATTTATCCGTGGACAGACAGAGAAAGAGAAAGGGAGAGCGAATGGCGAAGATGCGTATGACGCGTAATCGTGGCCACGATTTACCAAACGAATCGATCTCGCTGAATAATTCATGCTCGTCTCTCGCGGTCCAACGTCTTGATCCACGATAAATGAACTTTTTTTGCTCGACTCGCCGCACAGAACGATAATGATCCGTAATCTCGATAATAACGGCCGACAGTGGCGGGAATGGTAATTTCTCGTGGCATTGACAGAGGGTAATCTTAAAAGCTCAAACGGGAGAGGATCGACGAGTCGTTGACCGTAAATCGTTGCATGGCGAAGAAAGAAAGCATCTCGAAGGATTTGAACTTTCTTCTTTCTCTTCTTTTTCCTTCTCTCGTTTCTTTCGCCCTCCTCTGTTTTCTTTTGTTTTTATTTTTCTGCTGGAAGATATCGGGACTGCGTTTGGTCCATTTAAGACAGCCATTCCAGGAAATATCGCTGATATTTCGAGGAACGGGTTCGTCGACTACCACGTCATTGTTTGGATCGTTGCACGCGTTGGCCATTCTCGTTTCTCCCGCTTGACTGTCGCTCGATCCCTCTCCTCGATGGATAGTCGCTGTATTGTGCAGTCGCGTTTATGATTATTGATTCCGCGCGCTCGAAGTAGAGAAATTTTTTGTTTTTCAAATTTTAGAGAGAATTTAATAACGTTGGATTGTCGAGTTGAGCTTGGAATTTGATGGCGCTGTTTGTTAATAATTATGGTTGTTGTTGTAATTTATGAACATGTTTCTGGCGAATTACAAATTGTTTAGATATTGATTCGCTGAAATTTTAATTCTGGCATATTAATAATTCTTCGGGCATGTAATTGTAATTATTGGTATAGTTATCGATGCTCTGTTAAACTCATACTTAATAGACGAAACAGAAAATGTTTGAAATTCTGAATAGAAATATCCTTGAAGGTATTACGTTAAATCGTAATATGATGATCCCCGTAGTACAAAAACAACAGAAGAGTAAAACTACCCAGGAAAATTAGAGAAAATAATATAAAATTACTCTGAATTACTGTCCGAAAATTACGATTGTGTTTTAAACTGTTATAAAAATATCGTGAACGCAAAATAACATTCTTCAGCTTTAAAATATTACCATCAAGTATACGTATGCCAAGGTGTTTAACCGCTGTTTATTGAAACCGGACTCGATGAAATGGAGTTTCAGATCGAACAAAAACAGGGAGATGCGGATGATGGGTGAAGAGGAAGAAAAAGTAGTGGGTAAATTGTAATTTTGTTAAATCATAGGAATCGAGTTCACTGGCTACCGTTTTGAAACCGGTTGAAATTCTTTGTAGACACCCGGATGGCTACCTAGTTCCTAGACGAGTTATCGGGACAATTTTACAAAATAGCTACTGTAAAGTGGTTCGCCCACGATCATTTAGTATCACTTTTTTAGAATCTAACGTGTATTTCCTTAAATTTATTTATTTCAAAAATTCCATGTATTAATATATCAGTTTCAAGAGATCGTTGTTGTTTAATTTTAAGTTACGTATATGTGATAATTAATTGTATTTACTGTTAGTTATTCAACATCGATATTAGTTTAATGTAGTTGTTGGCAATATTTATTTTTCAGTTTGTTAATTTTCTGATATATTAATTTTTAACAATTTATTCCCTTATACCTTTTCTTGCAATGTTGTAAATTATTTCACAAGAGTTCGTAATTTATCGTTCGTGAAATATATAGTGTATACTCATAATGTATTTAGTACACGTTTAGCGACAGAATCTCATTACCAGAGAGTAATCAGTTTTTAATAGTGTTATTGCAAAAGATTAAATCGGTTTACAATCAGGTTTAAGATTGTGACTTGTTATGGACAGATACCATAAGATAAGCTATTTCTATCGATTATACGTTCTTACTGCAGAAACAGACTCGTTTCCGCTGCTGTCATGTTCTATTAAACACGTATCTGAAACTTGAACGAAAAGATCTTGCGATACTTTCCTCGATTTGTAACTTGTAAATTCTTAATACTTAATTCTTTCATTCTCAATTTAACGATTCTTTAATTTATGATCCATCTCTTTCGAATTTATTCATTTCGTTTTATTTAAATTTACATCTCGATGAGATTAATTTTGAAGCCTTGAAAATTAATTTTTCTAACTTCACAAACTAATTCTACACATTGTAAAACACGAATTAATTTAAAAACATAATACAATTTCTCGTTTGAGAAAAGATCAGTCTGCAGACGTACGAAGCAACATTCTGTACGCTCGGTTTCAGCTTATTGTTTCCATCTGCAAAGACAATAATTACGCGCATTCGTATTTGTTTCCCTCCGTATGGCCTGCATGCCTGTTGATTTATACACGTCTATATAATTTCTTACAGTTGAACGAGAAACGAGAATTACACCGATTATTACAGAGTTCTCGTATAATAACGGGAAACGATCACTTCCATTCGCATTCGTCATAACGCAGCGCGACGTTTCCTCGGCATTTCTGTTATCGTTGTTGCTTCTTCTTTCTCATTCGTTTCATTTTCTCCTTCCTCTTTCCTTTTTCCTTACGAAAATTGTATATCGTCGTTTATTCTAGAAATTTAGGACTCGAAGGGTTAACAGGTCTCGATCGACCTAACCACCATTTTTCTTCGCGCAGTGCTACGTAGGTTCTTGTAATTTTAATGAAAAAGCAAGCACACGAAGGCACGTTTTATGGCAATTTGCTTTCTTTTGTGAGTCGGTGTGTCGTTGAACGTTGCGGTGGCAAGACCGTATGGAAATTGCGAATTTCCTGTGTAATCACGTGCTACATTAAATCATTCCAGTCCTACTTGTTGCACTATTATGTTAACGATCACGGCCAATTCTTTCCCCCGTTCCCATGTCGAGCAAGCCTAAAATTTCGACTGACGAGCGATCATGATTGCGTAGGCTTTGAGAATGTATTATCTCTTCCTGTTACTATGATGTGGTAATCGAAAGACAATTTCGCGACGTTTATTGCCGTCATTGCACGGATTAGAAGCAATTTGTATGCAATTTCTGTACATTAGAAGCAATTTGGCTTTGATTTGAAAAACGAATTTTGAAATTTGGTTTGATAGTGTCTTTTGCATTCCTGCAACATTATTATGAGATTATGTTGTAAGAAACATGAAGACATAAAGTCTCAATTTTTTCTGCAATTCATGCGGCTGAAATATTTTATTTTATTTTATTCTCGAAGTATTCGTATCTCGCGTATAATGTCTATTTTCGATATTGCAGATTTTATTGAAATGTATTATATCCAATAAAAGGAATATTCTCTTCTGAGTAACAGCTTTGTCTTGAATATATTAAAAAAATACGACAGATCATATTAATATTTATACGATATTCTCTCTTATCGTTTGAAGGAAGATGTTATTGTTTATGATAAATCAATTGCTTTTTCAAATTGTAACACAGAAACCAAATCACTTACGTATTTCGTTTGAAATTCCAAGATACGCTTTAACCGCAAGAAACAGATGATCTCGAAATCGCAGAACTCGTCTTGACAGATACGATGGTTCTATTATTAACTTATTCTTTGAAAAAGACACACTTGTACTACTTTTCCTCTTATATTACGTTACTGTATGTAGTTTGGCAATCTTTGTGCCAATTGATTAACTTCAATTGGTTCGAATGAATTCAATTCAAAAACTTATCATTTGATTTTTAAATAAATAAAATTGAATATGAAATTGTTACAAATTGTTAAATACAACTCTTTAAATTTCCTTCTCTATATCTTTTAATATAGTACTAATAACTAATTTTTTAGATAACATTTTTTAACAATATAAAATCCAAATAAACACTAGAACCATAACTTCAAACACGTAGATTAAGCTACAACAATTTCATTTATTTGACTGACATTGGTGATATTTTTTCTTACCCAGCCTAAAGTTTGCAATATTTTCTCATTTTTGCGTCGTTATATTAAAATCTAATGCGTGTCTCGTAATATAAATACAACAAATTGGATTATTCTGTGCAAAGTCCAAGGTAGAATTGTAATACGTTAAGGTTTAGCTGTCTCAAATAATTCTACAACAACTCGATAACTTGCAGTGCGTCTTGCAATCGAATATTTTTCGAATATCCCTTATAGTTGATTTGATCGTGCTCCTTCGATAAAGATCCTGCGCGTGCTCGCGCGAACAATCGACGACCTGGTTACATTGCACGCGACACGAGCGTGATTCACGTAACCCACTATTTTGTAACCTGTTTGGTACAGGTCCCGCATCCTCTCGTGCTCATTGTGCCCCGGTAAACTTATCGTCGCGCCACACAACCACGCCACACACGAAGAGAGAACCAAGCTCATTTTTATTTTTTTGTCGGCCGGCACACGAGCGACCAACCGATCGATTCGATTCGAATATCTCTTCTTTCTCTTCTTTCAGTTTCTTCCATTCGTGCGTTCTACCTTTCGACGTTATCGTCTCTTCAGTTTTTACCATGGCATGGAATTTTTTAGTGGCAGGTGTTTTGGGTGAAAAAGTTGGAGGGTGGAAACGTGGAATAACGAGAGGCTGTCTTTCTGACAGACAGGTTTCTGTATTCCTTTTGTAGAATGTTCTGGGCAAACGGAAGTTGTGAGCGACTGTAAGAATGCGTCTTCGTCATACGTTATCGACTAAAAGTTTGGCATCATTACGTGTTTCATTAAAATTGAAAAGAATTTTAAAAAAGGAATTAAATTAGAATTTTATCCGAGGAAACACATTGACGAGAAATTGGATCGAAGTGAAAGATATTTGTATTGGTATTTGTAGTATTAAATTATAGGTGATTCAAGATAGAGACAACTGGAGAAGTATCTTCACATTTTGGGCTGATTGTGTATATCTTGATAATGATAATGATATGATCTAATGATATGAAAACGTAGGAGAGGTACTCTAGCGATGATTTTATTTCAGTTTGCTTGATGTTGTCGTTGTTAGATGTTACAATTATTTTAATATTTTATCGAAGAATATGAAAAAGCCCACCTAAAAATATGAAAACGTCGCATAAATTATACGACTAAGAAATCCTTTTTTATTTATTTATTCCATACGAAGGCAATAGATTCAAATTGACGAAGAATATTTTTTATATAATGTTATAGATATTAGCCAATCTATCTTAAAGTTAGAAATTCACAAGATGACATTGCGTATCTAGCATTAAAATCACAGAAACTAGAGTTTTCGTTATTTTCATTAGCTGTAAAAGTTTGATATATTACAATATAATATGTTTGAATCGATATTACCAAGTGAAAAATTATTTTCTTTCTTATTATCTTCCCATACAACTGTCTTGACCATTGTTAATTACACAATAATTAGGATATTATGGCATTGTTTGAAATTTACTGTTCGTTCTCGATTCTTTAAATATTCGACATTCTGACGAAGCAATCCGTACCTTGATCCTTGAGTTGAAGGGTCGAAGCCACAGTGATTCAGTTGTTTCTTGCCTCCGTGATCAGTTGATTCTTACCAAACCGGTCTTGCAACGGGTCCTGGATCCATCGGCGAGGATGTAAAGGAGTGGGTTACGGCAAGAAAAGAAAATAAGTATTCTCGAACTTCGTTTGACGTCATGGAGGTCAATATCACCTGACTGAATCAGAACCGGGTTCATTTCGTCATCGTCCTGTACGAAAAGATTAATTTTCCATTCAAATCTTTTAAAATAAAATATCATTTTCTTTTTAATATTATGTAACAGAGCTGCTTCTTTGTTTAAAACCTTTGAACATAACAATACTGGATCAGCAGTATACTACAATAATCAAATTAAGATTACTTCCTTTTTAGATCATTTTAAAATACTTAGTGCGTGTTAGTTTATCACAAAGTATTTAATGAATTCAAATTTCTACGTATGATCGTAATGTTTTTATTGTGGCTTCAGATTGTTTTACGATTAATCGTCGGTCGTATTTTCTAACAATATCGGTAGTGCCGCTAATATGTTCAAGTAAGAGACAATATGTGTTCAGAATATTTGAAATATAATTCTCACATTCGATGATGAATATCTGATCTTTGAATAATTAATATAATAGTTTATAATCCGAAGACAGAGCACGATTTACTTTCAAATTGTACAAGAAGTTCCACCTTATTTCACCGTGATCGTCTGTCTAAACGTACCAGAGAAACATCATTCCACGTTAATTCTCATCCTTTATTTAATTTAAACATTCAAAAGCTGAGATTGACCCACATATAACGCATTGCCAAATAACATTTCAACTTTCATTTTACTTCTCGTTATTTATCCTCACAAACGTATTACAAGAACCGGCGCATCCACTAACATAATACAAATCCTATTTCAACCTACGTAAATCAAAATTTCCAACCAACCATTCCCGGTTACCACGCAGACCGAGTAATTCCAAGGATAATTCGAAAATCATCCCATGCGTAGAGCAGGGTGGGCGCGTCATCATGGAGGGCGCATGTTTCGTCCACAATCATCACGAAGGCGATCGATAGCGGCATGATGGCGCGCGATTCCAAATTATCGGATCGTTCCACGTGCAGACTGGTCCTTTGATCCGAGACTCGTTATGCCGGCAAGTTCGTTGTCCTACTTTCAACCCTCTCTTCGCCTGTGAATCTCTTCTGGTCTGGCCCTTACCCTGCTGATCCTCGACAACAGAGTATCATAAGGGGATGGCAAAGAGAGACGGACAGAGATAGAGGGCGGAAAAGAGGAAGAGGGACCCGGTAGAGCGAAGGGGTGAGTGGAACCACCCCCGCGATCAATACGGTAATGACGCCCCCGTTCCCGCGATGTTACTATGCTAAGCGTTTCGCTGTTTTATACCCGCGAATATGCCGCACTCTCGGAATCTTCGAGCTCTTTGAACTCGATTCATCGTGCGCTGCCTTTATCGAGTCATCTCCTCGTCTTTTGCAGCTTCTTCTTTTCGTATCGAAGTCAATGGCGTCGATACGCCCTTTTCAACGTCGCTTTTCCACGATATTCCAGCGTCGAGTTCGATGTTTAAATCGTTGTTTGAAGTTTGTATATGGAAACGTGGCCGATTAATTAAACTTGGGACACCGTAGGCTGTGTAAAGCGAGTAAAGAAGAGGCGTTTGATTTTTTTTCACGCCGTTTACATTATTTATGGCACGAGTTGGCCCGTGAGAAGAGTCAACGATCCGACAGATTCTAATCGAGAGAAATGGAGAGCTTATTGTGCATCGCGGTTCTCCGGCGTTGCGGAATTTTAATGGATCTGTGGCTGATTGTTTGCTTGTTGCGCGAGTCGTTTATTAGTAGGAAAATCGTTAAAGAGATTCGTACGATTAACGTAGAATTTTTGTATGTTGTCTTAATTTTAGGTTGATTAAGTTGGAATCAATTGGCGATAGGGTGGTTAAGTGTTATCCACTTCTAAATGATAAATCTTATGGAAGCATCGCGTTGTAACGTATGCTGAATTATTTGTAGGTAAACTCCGAATGTTTATTTCATGTTCTTTGAAGTAAAACTTTTGCTTCCTTGCTCTTTTCAAGTGTTACCTATGTGCATATTTTCAATGTTGCAAACATATTTATATGGACAATACCAAGTTGTACTTGCATTTTATTGGCATTAGTAAAATTCGCTTCTCCTCCGATACTTCTCCTACTTACAATTAGAGAAAAACTATAATATAATCGGTCTCGATTAAATGCTCTATCTTATACGTACACATCTATGAACTTTATTATGTATACATTATCGAAACGATTACACTGTTCAAACTCTGGTTCTTGAAAAGCATCAAAAAATATTATTTCATTAGATACTTGCCATTTTCTTTCTATATAGTGTATACAAATGTTAGAAGAATTGGCCAAAGTGTAGTGTATAAAAGATACGAAGAAATATTATTTCTACTTCTTCTCTGTAGAGAGTGGAGTTATCTTCTACAAGAAAGAAATAGACACACGTTTCTGAAATACACTATCAATTTTCCTGAAAGCTAAATACAGTTCAAAATTCATGTTCTGTCCGAAGCATCTACAACTTTCTTGAAAACTTTGTCAGCATCCGCTAAAACTTTCGATAAGGAGTGTGCTTGCATCAGACAGCGATACGTGAAGAAATCATACTTGTTGTTACATGGCTACGTCGTTCACCGCTGAAGGGTTAAACGGTTGAAATTCGTGGAAAACAGGGTCATGAAGCTCGCGTCAAGAAGTTGGAGAGACGTTCGCCTCTTGAAATTACGTTTCGCCTCGGAGGACATATCGCTCGTTCTCCACGATCCACACACCGTACTGGAACGCGAGCGCGCTGCCAACGAAATTCCAGCGTAATTTCCATAGCTTTCGGCGGGGCAGGTGATATTTTATCTGCGGTTACGTGGATGGAGCAGCGGGAGAACGTCACGCGAGCTTCATCCCCGGCAAATTGGCCTCGGTAAAAATGCGCCGCCTGATCAACATCTACAACGAGCCGGTGTTAATGCCCCCGGCCCACCTTCGAACTTCCCGTTCGAACCTCGTCGTTCGGTTACGTCGCCACTGCCGCCGTTGCGAACGATAAAGCGTCTCCTTTTTACAGCCAATGAGGCGAAAAATTGCTGACCTCCTCTCCCTCGGCGCACCCCTCACACGATTTTCCAATAACTCGTTTACTATCGGGCCGCCACCCTCCTGGCGCGCGCGTTTCGGTCTGGGTCTGTTCGAAAGTCTCATCACGTCATCGACCCTTCGATCGACCACACTATGCTGACTCTATGTATATAGCATCAGGTCGAGTAAAATGTTTTCTTCGTGTATTTTTGGCTGATGGTTTAAAATTTGAAGATTATTTGAAGAAATCGAAGAATTTTTAACGGGGTCGTCGCGAGTAGAGATTTTTATAATTATGCAATGAAAAATTAAGAGAGACGAATCAATTTCGCTTAGGTTGCTCGTAGTCTTTGTAAATGTAATTTTAAGCAAGTGACGCGCTACGTACAAAGATAAGACGTATTTAATCTATAGAAAGGGAAATTGCATGAATGCTACGTTATTAGAAGATGCAAATAAAATAACTTATCGAGATGAAAAAATACATCGGAATAATAGATACTACGTGAAAGTCTGTTACGAAAATTAGAAATGCAGGAAGAAGATTTTATAAATTAGAAAAAGCTACTATCTTGTACTTATTGAAACAATTATATTTGACATATTTATGTATCAAATCCTAAATAGTTAATTACTCTTCCTGGAAGCCTCTGTACAAAAATAGCCACCAGAGGAAACGAATAAAAAATTAATAAAAGAAAGGAATAACGATTTCAACATTCCTATACCTGCAATAAAATCCAAAATATGGTTGAGACTCTCATAATTCCCAACAACCCTTTCGCCAAAAACCGCAGACTCTAAACAGCCTCAAAACCAAATACACTCGTGCCAGCAACCTTCACCAAACTCCCAGCTTTAATTTCCCCGTGAGTCTCCTGGTTTCATCGAACCGGAAGGTCACGGTCGCGAGTAACTAGCTCGAAGTAGGTCTGGAGCACGCTCGTTGTTGCGACAGAGACCATTCAGCTCCGCTCTCCATCCACCGTTCATCGAGTACACGGTAGACAGAGACAGTGTCGGTAGTTCCAGTTAATTTTCTGCCGGCTCACCTTCATGGAGCCGGCGGCGTCGCGCGTAGAAAGCACATCGTGGGCTGCGAGCGGGGCAACGAGGGGGTGGTCCGAGGGGGTAGAGGACGAAGGGTGATTAGCGTGGTCCGCATGCGCGGTGGTGGCGGCAGCAGCCAGCAGCTAAGACCACGGGCGACCCGAAGCCCCCCTTTTCGTTTTGGGGGGGATGACCGAGGAAACGGGCCGCGACGAAGGGGGGAGGGTAGGTGTAGGGGGAGGGGGCGGGCGGTGTCGACGGGGGTAGAGGAGGAGGAAGCAAATTAATACGGGCGAGCAAGAGGGTCCAGCTAACGAACGAACCGACGCCAAGTCTAGTACCGACCAGCGCCGCGACGCCTTGCAATCCTCTCTCTCCCTGTGTCTCACCCCGTCGTCGTCGTCATCGTCGTCTCGTGGCGCACAACAGGAACCTTCGATTCGTTGTTTCGCAACGTGCCGCTGCTGATTACCACCGGATCATTGTCACACGGTGATGTCGTCACGATGCGATCGTTTTGCCCCTGGAATGCTGTAACATTGAAGTAGGATGGGACGCGTGAACACCGTAGTGAAAGCGTACAGTGTGCACGGGCCATAATAGATCAATCGCTTAGGCGGGGGAAGAGTTTCACGGGGACACGGTGAAGTGTGAACGTAGCTTTAAGCTTGACACGGAACGGTGATACCGTGACAGTGACGGATGCCGATGGGTTTTGGCGTTTCTTGGTTTTTCGTTGGTTTCGCTACCAGTTAGATTGGGTGTGCAAGAGGATGCTGACTCGGCTTTTTGCAAACGAGCTTCTGGCTCGTGGAGATGGCGTTTTGTGAATCTTCGGCGTTTGGGTGGAAACGATCGTTTCTTTGTTGCCGTGACACGTTCCTTGAATGAATTGTTGTCTTTTGTCAGCGAGTTTTGCGAGTCGTTATTTAATCGTAAGAATTATTGTTTATGGCTGATACGGTTTCAAGTATTGTCGACGATTATCAGTTGCTGGTTGTGTGTATTTTAACGTTCAACAAACATACGTGACTGGCACGTGCTGTCAAAATAAGAAAACCAAAAGATTCTTACGCCTTTTAGTACGAAAAATACTAGACTGTTCTAGTATTTTAAGAAATATTAATAGCTTTGTGGAATTTCTAAGATTTAAAAGATATTTTTGATATTTTTAAAAATATTTCGAAGCAAAAGATATCGTCATAAATTATCAACGCGCTTTTTAATTTACTTTAATATTCGGAGACGTAACGAGTGACCTTTCTTCATCTTGAAAAATTCGTGAAACGCGTGCAGAATGGCAAAGAAAGCGTGCGGCTGACTCGGGCCAGCAAGGCGACCGATTAATTCGCTGTTAATTAGTCGATCCCTTGCTTCGATAGCGTGATTAACACCCGTCTGCCCTTTCCAGTGGCTTAGCTCCGCCCCGTACAATGTATTTCCTTCTTCGAGCACCGCCATTTTGCCAGTTTACACCTCCCAAGATCGTAATCGAAGCTAATTTCTGCGTGGTCACACGAAAATTCTCACTGCGTCCAACAAAGGAGAGAGAGAGGAAGAGGAACAAAGAACAACGATGATCGTACGATTATTCTTCCACTGTTATCCGCTCGTCGCTACATTGTTATTCTTTCATTGGCATTCGCTCGTCGCAACATTGTTATCCTTTTTTTTTTTTAATTTGCATATCCATGCGTGACTTATTTTTCCCATCTGATACTTGCTGATGTATTCTAACTAGTCCTAACAATATAAGGGCCCTATTTAATTTATTTATTGCAAATTATGTAAACTTATGTCTTTCTCTTTCAAGGGAAAGGTCTTTTCTCGTTTCTCTATTAGCAAATCTCTCGTTGTGTATTTTTGTATATCCATTCGACCTTTTCCCTCTGTAAAAATATAAAACTCTGAACTTTCTCCGCATTCCTGTAATTATAATTCATCAATAGTCTGATAGGTATGGACGCGGTTAAGTTTACTCGTGATCTGCTTAATGCAATATCTTTAAAAGAGCTGCATTTCTAGAGAAACTTTGCCCAAATGAGATAATTATTCGGTATTACAGAAATATTAATGACACGACTCGATATTTAGAGACCTAACAGTATAGCACTATAATTCATAAAAATGTTCACTGAAGGCCTACTTTTTCCAATCTTCTATTAATCAAGAAATTTTCTAATCGATCACGTATAAAACTCTCTGCCCCTTTGCTTCCTATTCCACCTTTCAACCCACATTTCATTCAGAATCTTTCACTTTCTCAAACAAATATCTTCCCTTCTCGATCTCCTCTCACCACTTCGTATCTCCAAACTCCTCTGCATCATCTTCCAATATTGATCTTCATCAAACCACCTCGATTAAACGGATCCACGTCCTACCACACCATCTCGACCCACCTTGAACCATCACGAACTCACTAGAAAGCATATGACCTGAGCCATCGTGGCGAAGGAAACTGGCGATTTTTCCATGGCAGCGAACGAAATCACGAAACGCCCGGAGAAACGCGTATTCTTTCAGACGTTCAAACGTCTCGGACCAGCACTTTGTTCCTCTCGAGCTGACAGAATCGAAGAAGAAGCGAGCGGAGCGAGGCGGCCTCTCAGGAGAAAGCCAGTCGGCCCTACAGTCTCATTTTAATTAAACGAAATTCCGCGTGCAACAAAGGGCGGCAAGCCAGCCGGATAATTCGAAAGGGCAGATACGTGCTTCCTGGTTGGTCGGGTTTATAGAGGCGAGTGGCAGCAGTGGCTGCTGCGATGGTGGTGGCGTCTGCGAAGGAGGAGGGTGACGGAGGATGGAACCGGTTCTAGCTTTTCCCCGGGGTAACTAGGTGGTGAAGAGGGACGCAGACAGTGGCGAGGAGGGAAGGAGATGGACAGAGACGACGGGAACCTGGCGAAAGAGGGCGAAAAAGGGAGAGGCAGAAAGAAAAGGAGGAAAGAGAGCGCGAGGGAGGATGGAGCGAGAAAGAGGGCTGAGAGTGGGATCGATAAAGGGAGTGTCGGCATGAGAATGGGGCAGAAGGAACACAAGGGTGGCCCTTACCCTAAACGAGCACCTTAAGCGGCTAAACGTGACGTAAGAAATTCGCCGGTGACTAGCAAACAATTGATCAACCTGAAACTTTAGTTGTCGAAGTTTGCGTTTAATTGGTCGCATTTCTCCCACAGCCTGTTTTGGGTTAGGTGATTAGGTTGTAGGATTCGTTGAGAGATTTGTGGAGATGCGTACGGCGTTTATTCGTAATTGGCTTGCGAAGAAGTGCAAGATTGGGGCGGTTTGAGTTTACGCAACTTTGTTTCCTCGCGGATGAAGAAGTTTTTGGTAGAAGTTTCAGACTCTTTATTAGGAAATTATCTATTTTAAAATTGGAATTTCATTGTACTTGTCGAAATAGTTGGAACGATGTTAGGAAGTGAAAATTACGCAGGATTTTCTATCTTGATGTTAGAAGTTTAGAGTTAAGTATCTGTCGTCGTTGGATAAGTATTTGTTTATTTCTGTCGCACAAAAAGTCGGATTATAAATGCGAACTTTTAATTCATACCGTAATAAGCTGCGATAAAATTCATTTCTTGGATGCCTTCCGCCTGTCATCGGCCAATAATAAAATTTTGCAAATTCTCATTACATACCGACGTATTTTACTACAAATTTGATAGCATGAAATTACTTAGACTAATACAATTTAAAGTTACTAATTACATAACTCACTGTTCTACCAGACAAACTTCTTCCTTTCTTTTAATTAAAGAAAAATCTATTTACAATCGATATCAAAAACCACCAAGGACCACAGTTGCGTTTATTATTAATTAATGCGTATCGTTTGCAATTTCTCTCGATCAATTTGTATTATCGAAATCTGCATTTTAACATCGTATCTATTTTTACCAATTCGCTCGATATTCCCTTCGTCGCTATTTCTTTTATATAAACCTCATAATTTTATGAAATTTAGAGATGTTGAAGAATTTGTAACATTACGACAAACTATTTCTTAATCCTTTAGTAGGTCATTCTCCAACATTTCAAGTAAATAAAGTAGGAATAAGAAAGCTTATCCCCCGAGTTAATCAAACCAACTATTCCCGTCTGTCTCGCGACTGAAACATATTCGAGTATAAAATCACACGAGCAACGTTTGTCTCCGTTTCATACTTAGGTTTTACAATCCGGATTCCTAGCTTTCGCAACGTTTCTACGAGGGAAGCATTCCACGCGTTTTACAGCGGCTCGCGCGGTTTATTGCGTTTTCTCGTCGCTTTTATTCGCCGTGAATATGATTGCACGACGCGATGGCCAAACTAAACTTTGTTGCGAGGACGTTATTGCGAGACCAACGATTAGGTACTCAGTTCGTCTTTAACGCAATCTTTCCCTCGATCTCGGCGAATACCGCGTGTAATTTTCATAGCTGTTCCGACGCGATCACCGCCATGATTACGGTTACATCATCATAGGATCCCTCGGCCATTAAGCGGTCCTGCTATTCATTAATGTCTTTTAAATAAATTTATTGTACTATAAAACCGGTCAACCGCTTTCCACGCATAAATCTGTTCGTTCCAACGCAGTTTCCCAGAGTATGCCGCCTCGAAACCTTTTATGTAACGCCGTCACGATGTTACCATGCGTTCTGCACTTTCGCATTCTTAGAAGTGAATGTTGCTTATGGTTTCGGCCATAGACAATGTTTCGGTGGTACGAGTCAGTTCAGCGCTTTTTTCTTGCGAGTTATGAAATTCGTAGACGCTTAGAAAATAAGGAAGCGTTGCTGTACAATTGTGGGAAATTGTCGGAGATGTTTTATATTAATTATCGTAACGATTCAACCCTTCGATTTACATTGCTCGATACATGACGCAATATGGAAATTTGTTAATTTCTATTTCTTCTTCGCGCAAAATGATAGATTGTAATTGTCTATTTTGAAACATGTACGAGGTAAAATATTTCCTCTTATAGTTATTATAAATTACAAGTTGCTTTGCTATATTTTATCGATCAATGCATAGCAGTAAAATTTAATCAATTTTTATAATATAAAAATGAATGAAACGATACAGTAAAAAGTCATAATTTCAATATTATTGGGTATGTAATCTATTTATTCATATCATATACTATACTATATTAAAATATCTACCGATACTAATACAATCCAAATGTATATAAAAATTCAAATATTAGAGAATATACTTTGATCAAAGAAATGACACTACCATCGTTTTTATCTTTGATACAATGATACGAAATTTGATTAAAAAAAGAAATAATTTACGAGAATACTAAGTTATAACTTCCAAAAAAATAATTAATTTGTAATGATGACGTATCTGAAGAAATATGACTGAAACGATAAGTAGATATGATAAAATTGTGCAATTTTGCCTGAATGATATTGCTTAAAAATCTTAAAATTTCATCGCCAAGAGGGTTAAATTAAATCGAACGACGATCCCGTCGTGCAAGAGCCACGGTATTCGACGAGTTATATAAAACAAGGGAAGTTCGGCGAGAGACAGGATAATCCTTGCAACCGGATTATTCGGGATTTTTCTTGACTGTAGGGTAAAAAGAGACGAAGAGGAGGCGAGTCGGTAGTTCCTCGGAGGAGGTTCCGTCTTCCTGCCAACCCCTGCTTGATATATTGCTCGCTCATACTCTCTTTCCCTTCTTTTATTCTTTTCTATCCTCCATTCGTTACATTATACGTCCAGCGTGTAGAACGACAGCTTCGAGGAGCACGCGCACTCCACTCTGTGCGCTATCTACCCTGTTCACACCTGTGGAAAAAAGTTTCTCTTTGGTGAAATTGAAATATGGTCGTCTCTGGATGTAAAGATGTTGTAATCCAATCATGTGTTTATGTGCCAATATAGTTGTTTCAACATATTGGTACTATTAATTGCACTGATTTAGCGAGATATTTAATAGTAACACAAAACGAAGAATAATTATAATATCTTATCAATGGTATTATTTTAAGAGCCATTTATCTATTCCTATTTGTTTAAAGAACTTTTCCTACTTTTGTAATTTCTTACATATCATCAAGCCCATACTTATGAACATTAATTGATGGCAACAAAATGACGTTGAAGAAAACGTTTTTAAGAATTTTAAAACGTTAGTTCTTTAAAGATATTTTATTTAATCTTCGCTAACTAAGTGTAAAATATACGTTTGATGATCATATATGATCTTCGCGTAAAAAGCTATTAATCTAATCAATTATTTATCGACAATCCAACAAATCTCTATGTTTTATAAATTAATTTTAACACTAGTATTTCTAAAATATTTCTTAGAAATTCTATTATAAAACGCCTCTGTTATATTACTTTTTTTCCAATTTTCATATAAACGTTAAAAACTCTACAATATAATATATAACGTATTATATATACAATATAATATTATGTAATACATATAAGAACGTTCGTGTCTCTTCATATTTGGCTAACAAACACTGCACGTGTTTTGTTAGTTCCACGTTCACATATATATACAGTTTACCACAAGTATCTTCATCAAAGACACAGTTTCTTCCCGGAGATTCTACGTACACAACGACGAAGAGGGAGACTCCTCAGACGTATCCTCTCTCGGTTTATAATATCATACACCGTCTCCGAAATAATGCTTCCAGCAGCTCGTGCTCCCGGCGCTGTGACCTGCTCTCCTCGTCTTCCTCATCTATCAACAGTTTTCTTTTCCCTCCGCCCCTTCCGCAGCGGCGCGCGCTTTTCCGGCCAAGATTTATGAAATGGTACTTTGTACAGTTCCATTTTAGCGTACGCCTCGATTTACTCGCCCCAGGGTGAACTCGAGCGTCGTCTTATTCCGGAACTTTCTACGAGAACGTAGAACGACGTCATGCTTCTACAACGACGTTCAGAGATTGAAGATTTCGCAGAGAATGTAGCTAGTGATGCTTGTTTTACCAAGTTGGTTAATGTGATTGCTATTCCGTGGGATTTAGACGATTTCCAATGCAATCAGATAATTGATTGAAATGTTGTGGATAGACTGCGAATGTTTGATCATTTAGAAGAAATTTATGGACACGGAAGTTTCTAGAATATGCAACAATATACGAGTGGAAAAAATTCATTTTTTTTTTATGATATTTACAAAAATTGGTAGATTTATAATTGTCACTTTATCCTTGTTTTTAATTCTCTTTAATATTTACGAGAATTTATATCACGACTAATACGAAGCATATAGATAATTAGTATATGAATATACAAGTAAAAGGAAGATTGTCAATGTTTTATGATTTAGTTTTGCTGAAATTAAAATGTTATTATCTCTACTACTGATATTAACTGTAACCGCTGTATTAAAAATACACCCCTTAAAAACATATGATTCTTCTGATTATTTAATAATAAAATTAATCTACAATTATAAAATAAACGAAATAAAATAGTGCAAATGAACATTTCTAGTCACGTTCTAAAGAACATATAACATCGTACTTAGTACGTAATTATTATCTACGAATTCCTTAAAATTGGACAATGAAAGACAAATTAACTTAATAAGACAATGAAAAGCAAATTAGAACCCACGAAAGAACGAAAAAGAGAAGGATAAACCAAAGCCGATATAAATACAAGGATGCGTGCGCATAATATGCGTGGCACGCATGTCAGTGCAAGAGCGAACAGGGGTTGGTCGAGAAGAAAAAGGGATCTCACGTAAAACTTTTTCCGTACGTGTGGATACGTGGAACGGCGTTCAATTCGGCGAAGAGATTCACTCTGTACGGCGGCCTGTTAGACGCGATTTCAGCGCACCCTCTCGCCACACCCAGACCCACCCCCTTGGAAGTCGCATCCATCAAGGCGGAATCTCGATTTCCAAATCCACCCCGGTCGCGGCTGCTTTGCCTTTCCGCTCTTGTTCAGCCGTTTCTTCTTCCTTCTTCAAGAATGCCACGGATCGCGTGACCTGCCGTCTAAACGGGCTCGCCTTGTAGCAGAATGTTGCAACGCGACGATCACGTTTCGCGTTTACTGCCTACCCAATGGAATTCTATCGCTCGGGGATGCTTTTATCGCGATGATCATGCGAATACAGTTCTTCCATGTATCTTTGTCTGGATTTCTGAATTACGTCAGAGATTTACATACACTTAGGACTAATTTTATTATACCATTTCCATACAAGTTTCAATTAATACACACGAAGCGAATATTGCACGCGTCAGTAGTCAGCTTCTCAGCTGCGAAATTTTTTTTTTCGATTAATATTCCCGTATCTTGTTGTCTCGGTAGTTTTGTAACAACCCTCGATCGGAACAATGTCTTGATTATACGCACGCGCGACTTCTTACCAACTCGGTAACACTAATATACCGTAGCCACGATAAATCACTCGATTCAAATTTCGTCGACACATATCGTCCGAAACGTAGATTGTGTGAGCGTGCGAGTCGCGTCACCGTGCGTCCACGCGAACAGTGGCGCGCCATTAATTCACGCTTGTGCACGGCTGAAAAATACGAAACGCGGCATAAAAGTATGCGCGCTCGGAGACGCGTGCAAAGTATCACGCGGCGGCAGGTGCGTGATCACCGGGTAACGCTTTATCAAACACGTTTTTCTCTAGCCCGCCCGTACGGCCATATACACGCGTCGTACAGCAACGAAACGAACCGCGCCGTCACATTGTCGGACTCGCGGCTTCTCTCTGACATATTTTTACATAAAATTAATTAAGTCGACACGGCCTCGACTCGTAAATAATCGTGACCCAGCACGTTGAATTTATTCCCGAAGCTTTTCGTGCGCCATTTGTAAAACACCGCGAACCGACCGAAACACGACGCGGAATAAAATATGAATTTGCCCGCGTCTTGATCGCATCTTTCTAAAAGCTGCGAAGAAAAAGGTTGATGGTGGGTGGTCGGGGTGAATATAATCGGGGTCGAATCGAGGAAAGGATTAAGCGGGCGGAAATTCCTGAATTTATTATCCTTGGAAATTTAAAATAGATCGTCGACCGGTACTCGGCGAAAATAGTTTTCTCCGGGCCACGAGAACCGTCTCATTTACACTGGTTCGTCAACGTGTCTTACCATAGGCAACTTTTATGTTCGTATTGAAAGTATTATACAAAACGTTTGGAAGATTATACGATTATATTGATAAAATTCGAAACTAATCTGAAAATGTATATAGAAATTACAGGATATTTGTTGCAGGCATATTTTTAGCATATAATAAATATTAAATATGATCGATTGAATATTCAAATTTGTTATTGACTGTTCAAATACTTTTATGACCTCTGCAAAATGTATATCTGTACTAAGTATTTTTTAATTACTATATGTATTTTTAGATTTCTTTCAAACTTGATCAATATGATCGTGACAGTCTCGCAACAAGGCTAATGAAATCGTAAAACTTTTCATGCAATACACATGATATATTCATAAAGGACGTGCACGAGTGTTCGAATATTTTCGTAACCTTGTATATTCCCTTCCGTGTAACTTGTGTCGTCGGATAAGTGCTCTTTCTCATTTCTTTCCTCTCCTTTCATCGTTTCTTTTTCTTAGTCGTTTTTAAATGCTGCTTTTCACCTTCAACTCTCCACCTGTCGTCTTTTGAGACGGTGAAACGTTACAGGTTAAACGACCAGGACATTCTTCCGGCTAGCGATAAAGCACCGTTTTCTGGCTCGCATACGCGATTTTATCGAGGCGAGATCGCGACGAATTCTCACTGGTCAGAAACTCGTTTCGAGCGTTCGTTCACCTATGAATTCGCGACTGTAAGAACAAAGTCTACGCAGTCGTGAATAGGTTCCGGGTATTGGTTGATAATATATTGCTTGTGATACGTACAAATTGCACCTGTCCATCTCGCACAGATGAAATATCGACGGCATGGTGATTAATTGAATTTTTCGCCGGATCAGTTGTTTTGCTTGCGCGGAAAAATTTGTATGCACCGATATCAACCGACTGCGTCTCGATTTTTCTACACGCGATCGATCGGATTCAGTTTGTTTACATCGTGCTTTTTTATGTACTGTAAGTGGTAATAATGATTAATGACCGTTGTCTAATCATTATTCTTTGATATCAATACTCATTTATGTAATGAATAATTATTTTTCGTATCTTTATTATCATTGTAAAACCATAACATAAAAGAATATTGACAGTATGATACGAAACGTTTTGAAAATTAACACTCTTTTTACATTCGCTATTAGATATACTCGAATAATTAAAATACTCGTGTGATTCGAATTGAAAGGATATTCGAGTTTACTTCGTTTCATATTATCTGAATTAATTACAGTGCGATTAATATGTTAAGTAACACACGATAAAATAACGCGTAAAAATTGAATAAATACAATGTTATTAAGAAACATGAATAAAATAACTTACATATTGTTTTATCAATGTGCAAGAAACGTATTGATATAATAGATATCGTAAATGCTTAAATTTCCAAAAATATCATAGGAGATAGAAAATAAACAAATAAATCGTAGAATCTAGATGAAAGATGCAATAATAACGAAAAATTAATAAATAAAGTTCCAAATGACGTTAAGGCACCGTCGCATAGCTCCTAAATGGATTAGTCGGACTTTTATGTACCTAGGATTTACTTACGCAATTATATTTCGAGCTCGACAATCCTAAATCACACTTGTATCCTCAACTTAGTGTTTAACGTCCCGGTTCGTCTTGGCTCAAGTGGATGGATATAGTCGTTTACGATTCCTTTCATCCGGCGCGTCAGGATAGAAAACGATGATTCACGATCATCTAAAATCTAACATACGGAGAACCGGACGTGGTTTCGTAAATCTCGCAGGTGGACAAAGTGGCACGTTTGGACCAGAAATAGATCAAAGCATCTTGAACGAGTTCACGTCGCAGATGCACGCACGATATTCGCCCTCATTCATCTATATTTATTACATTGCGGTAGACTGGCTGTCGCCTGTGCTTAATGACGGAAGTACTGTGAAACTGAAACGTTTGTCACATCGAAGATGTTCGTAGATTTTACGAATTCGGATTGTCAGTTTCACTGCAGACAGTCCTTTGAGAAATATTTCATACGTGCAGAAATAAACTGATATTTAATACATGTGATACTTGTTGTCAAGATAGAAAGTACATCATTTTTCTGTGCTTCTTATTTCAACTAAGATGAACGTTTATCTTTGGCGTCGCGATATAAGAACTTATCTTTTCTTACTCTAATTTTATGTGAAAAACAGATATTTGATATGTACGTTTTCTGTGCCACTTATTTCCAACTTATTAACATAAAAGCAAGATCAGTACAAATAGTGTCTTGACTAAACAGCTGCGAAAGTTATTTCTTATATATTTTTTTATATTCCAAATAACATTTTTTAATACTTCGTAGTCAAAATTCCTTGTTACGTCCTAACAAATATGTAAAATTAAACGAAAATTTCCTAAGAATTTGACAATTTTGACACCAAAATTAACGTTTAATTCTTCTTAAACAATTAATCTCGAATTATTATATAGCTTATCTATTGAATGATTCAAATTGCCATTATAATTCCTCATTAGGAATTTTAACCAGCCTACCGTAGTCTTAACTTTCAATTGCGAAAAATCTCTTTAGTTCAGAAAAATTTGAATTACTCTAATGTATATTAAAAATAAGGAAAAAAGTACTCAAAAACCGAACTCGTCCAGAATCATGTCCCAGTTCCTACGTTGGAACCTTTCCCTGATTTCCCCAAGCAGATAAGGGGCCGGACTCGTTAACGATTCGGTGTCCAGAATCGCAGCGGTGGAGCGTGGAAGAAAAGGAGGCTTCTGACGAGGTAATTATCGGGCCGTCTCCGGGGGCAGCTTGCGATCGCTGCACGCGCGCGCGAGCGGGTCCGCGCGGACGTATCCTTACGCGCGGCTACCAACGACCGCCACAAATTACAGTTTTCGAGCTGGAACGATCGGGCCCCGGCTTTGCATAAAAAATTATACGCCGTTTCGGAAGTAGGCCGCTTCCGGTCTCCTTGACGAACTATCCCACTCACGATGGATCCGCCTTTACGGCTGCACGCGCTCGTGTTCGCGTTACCGAACAATTTTCGTGTGTCTCTCCGGTTTTTCAAAGTGATGGAACTGACCGATAACGTACCATGACTAACCGGTTTTCCCTCGTTTTTTCACTTCCTTCGTAATTAACGTTGGAAAGACACGAATGCTCTGCAACTGTTCCCTGCGTCATGGGCTTTGAGAAATCGCGAAACGTCGTAATGATTAGTTGATTGCGGATGCTTATGCATTTATAAGAAACTTAAAGGTGCAAAAATACGCAGAAACGTTACTCACTTTTTCGAATACGTTTAGTAAGTAAGCTACGCTATCGATTCAGCTACAAGCTGCCATGTTCTATTTTTGGCGAACAAAGAGCTGAAGAGCTTCGTCAATGAAAAACTATAGAAGTTGAATTTCTTTTTTGTATTTTCATATAGCGCTTGATCTTTTAAATCTACTGGTACTTTTTTCTGGAAAGGAATATTGCTCGATTTAAGCAACTTTGCAACACTGGAAGATTCTCAGGTACAAATTTGTTTTTCGGATAACTGTTATTTTGTGTAGACTATGGAGATTAGGTATTGCTAGTTTACGCAAGTGCAAGCAACGAATGTAAAAGAATTTTTTTGTAAAAGAGTTTTTTAATAGGTTTCACTATTGTTAAGTAATCTTCTACAGAAAATTTGTATCTTATGTGATACGTGAAAGCAGAAGATCATGGGAAATATAAAGGATGTGTAAGAATTTGATTTATTCCTTAATTTGTTTGGCTACCGTTGACAGGATGATGATAATTTAAAGAAATAAAGAAGATGAAAGAATGATGTTGTCGATGAAGATAGAACATTCCATTCATTTATGGTATATTTATATTATTCACACTTCGAAAGAATTTATTGGCAAGAGACATGGATATTTTTCCCTTTACGAAACTCAGGATCTTGATCAATACATTTCTTCATAATGAACTGGCAATTTATGTATGTTTTATCTGATCAATATATCACGGAAAGAAATTTACGAGTATCACAAGTTCTTTAATATAAATTGCTCAATTAACAACAAAAATGAGACTGACTCCGTTCGTGTACAGGCCGAAGCTAAAAAATAGAAATAAAAATGGCGAGTATCGTTTCTTCGAACCATTTCCATGATTCTATAAAACTTATTCTTCGACACCGGTACTTTGGTTGCATTAAAGAGTGCTTGTAACGTATGATCTCATTGCAGAACTTGTTTAATTCGAAGTTACATCTTCTGGAACATGATTACTCTGGAACCGCGCCCCCTTTTACGTTTTGTATTTCAACCGCGGTTCAGCCGATGTATAACAATAAATTGTTAGTCATAAAATTGTTAGTTTGCACGTAATTAAAGGGTATGAAGTGCAGTGCACCTAAAATATTACGCTCGGTTTATGTCCTTTCGAGCGTTCTTTATTAAGGTTGCGACTTGATTGTACATATTTCCTTCGATAGCTATAGAGTTCGGTGTTCGATGAAATATGTTCTGGTTCGACCCACGTAGAAACGATTAAGCCAGATGCAAATCTCTGTAAAAATGAGCAGCAACGGCAATAGCAATCAGCAATCGGGAAGTTATGAACAAAAATTGCTGCTGTTATCGTAAAAGCCATCCTAAGTATCATTTTTACTTTGTACAATGTAGTAATATTTGAAATATATTATACGGTAAGGAGGATTTTGATTGAAACTTTTATGCATTTTTTGTATGCACAAGAGAGACGCGTGTGTATCTTTATGATACAGATTATTTATATCATACAATTTCACAGTTTCTAACCTTTTGTATATTATTTGCAAAAGATCTAATATACCTACTGCACAACAATGGTAACGATAATTAGTTTGCGATAATTATTTTACGATAAACGTACGTGAAGTAATTAATTATTCAATGGAATGTCTATTTTTTTTCTACAGACATAATTTATATATACAATAACAATAATGTCAACCTTCGTATAACATAATTTTCTCCACAGCATAATTCTGTGATAATACGGTTGAGAAACTCAAAGAATATTAAACGAGGACCTACACATTATGTGACGTCTATGGTGTCTAATAATACATAAAACGTTTTTATTACTCCGTAAAAAACATACAAAAGGCGATATAAAATGCAGTACTCGTTTTGTCTGCCATTAAATTTGCCCAACGCCATGGCACAGCGTACAAAAATCACTGACATTTATAATTACGTTGCGTTATACACGATCGACAGAAGTTCAAATTCACCACACGTGACCCATAAATATTTTAAATCGACCAGAGAGAGAGAGAGAGAGAAGAGAGCAGAGGACACGATATGTACCTATTGCTATTTTTGATGAATATAATGCCTCTTCTGATAATTAACGTAAATCCGTACATTATCGTAGCAATTCGTAACGCAGTTCTTTTTTTTTCGTTTGTAAGCTGCGCGATATTTCAAAGAAACCAACCTACCTCTGCCGTGTTGTACGAAAATTACATATGAATTCAACGACCAAAAAGATAAATCGAAGCACCGAAAGGACAAAAGGAAAAAGGAGAAGGAAAAAAGAACGGAAGATATCGGAACAATTTTCTAATAGCGTCATTAAAAGTACAGCGTACAAGTGGCCGTGCTATCGATTAAATGGTGAATTAAGGCGAGGATCGGTGTGCTCAAATAACACGGTGCACCGGCATCGTTCCTCCTATCCTGTCGCATTTCCAATAAGAAGACGAAGACGGCACAGGTACGCCTATGTCGATCGTTTCCAACCCGTTCTCTGGCGCTCGCATTTACAACCTCGCATAAATCTGCAACGAAGTTTCGCCGCTACGTTCGTTCGCGCCCCTCTATTTCTGCATCGTGGAAACGACACTTTACGACTGCCGAACCAATTTGTTTTCCGTCCCGTTCGCGTCTCAACGACAAAGAAGGAACAGTTTGTCCGGCGACGATATTCATTAACGTCGTTTGATACGTCCTTCGCCAAACACGAGCCGATGATATTGATGACGATTCCATTCAATTAATTCTGTCTCGTTTCCCTATTATAAATTTCCATCTGGTGGTTACGCGCCACTAATGTCGCCGCCATCTCGCGCGCGAATCATGCGTCGGGATTTACAATGGTACTCACGAACCAAATGGATTACCGGTAATACCATTCCGATGTCCAGCCGGGAATTATAAATTGTTGTCAAAGGGACGCGTTACTTGGATGTTCAATTTTGAATTTTGATACGTCGGGTCGGTACGCGATTATTTCGGCTTGGCTGCAGTTCGAGGTATTTTCAATGTGGTAAGGTTGTATTGCAATTTGTTTGGCATAGTTGAACGGTTGAGTTTTGATACGTCGGTGCGTTTCGGTGGTTTTGTCGGAATCGAAGGAACTTTTAATATTTTGTTACTGGAATTTTAATTCGTTTGAAATTATTTAGAAGTTGAAATAATAAATGACGTAGGTGCCAGAGGCGAAGATTTTCGATACAAATAGAGAACATTTAATTTGGACGTTTATATCGTTTATCATTTGAACACTCGTCTATCAACGTTTTCTGCTTTTATAGATAGAAAATATATAGTGAAAATATATCGTCGTATTTGCTATACCTGGCATTTACGTATTAGTTAATTAAGTGGAAGTATATTAAATTTACTTCCATATAAAAAAATTTGTTACTATGAGAATGAAATGCTCGAATCTGATAGAACAACGCTTCATTGAAAAATAAGAGTATTAGATATCCTGCATTCATAATCATCATTAAACTGTTATGATAAAAACAGATAACTATATATAATTATATTTCAATCTCGATAAAGGTGAACATAAACATCTACTAAAAATATCTGTATATTCTTGGTACTTAATTAAGTACCAATCGTTTGTTTCATAATTCTTTGCGTTAAAATAACAAGCTTCATACATACTTCTTACATAATAAAGGAGATAAAACAATCATTACACGAATGAAGTATCCTATCTGTTCGTCGTAAACTTTTCCAAAACCTCCACAAAAGGATCTAAAGTCGTTAAAGCATCCATTAACCCGTCACCCCGGAACAACTTCTCGCCTAGCAATCACTTTCATTGTATCAAAACTTCTTCTCCAACCTCTTCGCGCCAAAATTTTATTCCTCTCATATTCTCGCACACCTTAACTAGGCAAGAATCCCCACGATCGATATATTACCATGGTTGGCGCGATCGTAAACGAGCGTGGCCGATAAATTGCTAGACGTCCCGCCGACAATGTCGTCGTTATCGTGGAACTCTAATTTAAACGCTATTAACCTTTGCTCGTTCGACTTAACGATGACAGCCGGGCATGAGGATACGGACGGGGCCCGTGACAGTGATCGAGCCTGCGCAGGAAACACCTTTCGATAGATATCGAGTGTTAACGAAGTCAATAGGGCAATGCCTGTCCTGAACGGGGACAGGACAATAACCGATGTACCGTCCGTCTGTTCGGCTCGTTGACCGGTTGCGTCCTCGAATGGGGATGGCCGATGTCAGCGTAAGGAGCAGGTGCGACCGTGACTTGCCTTCTCCCCTACGTTCATGTACGTGTAATTACGCTTGCGCGTATCTCTATGTGGCCCTGCGTACACCCCCGTTCATAAGTATTATCATACTCGCTGTATATGATCAGCTTTAAATATTATTAGTCGATATTACGCGGAGTTTTATGCATTTATGGGAAATTTATAGATGCAACAACGCGCAGGGTGCATATGTAATATGATATCGTTCTAACACGAGACTCTTAGAAATCAACTCGGCCAATTCTACTGTTTGTTCATTTCTTAAATTCGTTGCATAAGTACCCGATTAGTAATCGATGATCAAAGAGCAAGCGATCTATCTATCGGGTTCCATCGTATTCCATCGGTTCGTTTATTGCAGCAAGATGGTATAATTAGATTCTAAGGTAAATTAAAAAGGAAAAAATACAGTGCTGGTAACATCGTCGCTTTTCTGTGCTTTTCAACTGACGAAGTTGATCAGTGTAATCGGTTGATCAGCTCGTACAATGTAATATTCCTTTTTCTAATTTTGTGTATCTTTTTATTAAGTTTTCTATGCCAGTTTTATGGAACTCGAATGGTAACAATTCTCTTTGTCTTAAACGTAGCTGTTAAAAGTACCAGGTTGCTTATGGGATGACCTAATAAATTAAAAACATATTGAAATAGATATTATAAAAAATATCTAGACACATTCGACTTAAAATTAATCGTTTCTCCTTTATTATGACGTAACTTCAGAATTTAATTCGATACAGTTCTTTTGCGATATAATTACTGGCAAACTCACGACAATTGTATAAGTATGATAAATATCTTGTTTAAGGAGTATGAAACGTATTAAACGGATATTGAATATGTTAAAAAAAATGTGGCGAACGATTATCTTTGTTACGAGCCCTCTAATTATAATACCTTGTATCAAGTCAGGATGTCTGTTAATATGTACTTATGAACGGGGGTGTACACTTGTATTATAACATCGCACGTGCTCTAACCTCGTCTAACTCGCCATCCGCTGCTTGTAACGACAAGACAGCGTTGCGATACGTGTGTACATACCGGGGCCATGTATGCGAACAGCACGATGTAATGTACGGGGTGGCTTAGCCTACGTGCATCGTGGTTGGCTGAATTCTGTGTAATACGGCTTTGCCTGCGTAATTGTGAATTTTTGAGAGGGCGGATCGTGAGAAATATGGTTTGGAATGTATAATTGAGTATTTTCGGAAGCCTCGTTTCAGAGAAACGTGGGCTGTGTAATTGTGTTTATGAAAGGGGTGCTTTGCGAAGTATGGGTTTAAACGTGCGATTGTGGAACTTTGCCGAGAACTGGGGCAGGATGTAGATTGTAGGGAAGCTGTCTGGTAGATTTGATGTTGCGTATGCATATGTGTTTAAAATAACTTAAGTAGTGGCGTAATTTATATTAGCGTAGGAAATGTGAGGAGGAAATTTGTTTCCATTAAATTCTTTATCGTTCTTCAATATTTTATTGTGTATCGTATATCCTGCTTTCAATTATGTAATTCACCAATTGCGAGTAATACAACGACTAATTTACAGGAAATTTAAGGAATTAATCTGTTTAATTAATCCACCTCGTACTTTTTAATATCCTATTGCGAATTATACATCGAATTGTATATCGTATTTTTAATCAAATTGTAAACGATCTAATGACAATCTTTTTTATTTGGTTTCAGGTAAGACTACGGAATGTAATTAAACTGGATTCTTCCGATTCGACGGGACTTGTGTAATGGAAATGGACTTTATGTTCCATGCTACAGAATGTAAATGCCTTCGTGTACGTTTCTTTTGAAATATTTATACACATAATCATTATACATAATGTTTAATCGCTTAATTAAGGTACGCCGTGATGTTTATTCATTTGGTCACACGTCATTTATCTCGCATCATAATGAAATATAATACATAATGTAAATTACAAAATGAATCTTTTATATGTTAGATCTATCATTTAGTACAGCAGTATTCTTATTTCCATTATCTTTTATTTACATAACCGGTACTCTTTTGCTCAATCGAGTTCTAACTGTACAGTGTTTATTCAATTTCTGTTCACCCAGTAAACCGGAGTGGTTCGCTTGAAATTACATAAGGCACAGTTAAGTGACTGAAATGCAGAGAAGCAATTAGTATCTTGCGCAAAGGAGCCGCGCATTGATTCAGAACGATTTTCCACGGTTTCGTTGGCAGAATTTAGTGGAACGGCGCCTTACTGCGTGCATCGGGTAATAGGTGCTCGTTCCGAAAATATTTTCATCGCTAGTTATACACGTTTAATTCAACAATTAGCGAACAGTTATACGAAACCATTTATTGACCTAAATGCTCAGGCGTTCGTACGTTATCATTTTACGTTCGAATCTAACTGTACCATCAATAGACAGAGTATTTCCGCATGAGGTACCATGTATAACATTTGACTTTTATTTATTCTCACGGAAAATAAGTGGCATCTAAATACAGTAATCTTGCATATTTCCAACTAGCATTAAAATAGTTTATACTATAAGAGATAAGCGTACCAGTATTTCATCTCTCTTTTATCTTATCTCTTTGTTAATGTATCAAGGAATTATCGAGAGATGTTAGGATTTCAAGTTGCCTTTTTCCAAAATTATTGAATTCTATGAAACACGTGTCTAACGATTCTACATTTTTCACCGACGGTGAATACACGTTCATTATTATTTTTTATCTAAAACTCTTCTACAGATAATACGTTAGTCTACGTTATCGACTAAAAGTTTGAAATCTCCTTCGCCTATATCAATTTTAATCGTGACTCGATATGTCCCTGAAATTTTTTAACTCTATAGAACATGTGCTTAATGATTCCAAACTTTGTTCGATAGACGATAGTCGTTCCTTCATGTTCCATAATTTATCACGAATGTAAAATGGTTCATAACTATTTATTATTAAACTTACGCACGAGTTCGCTCCGAAAGCACAGGATACTCGTTAGCATAAAATTCATGAATTCGTTCTCTCGTCATAAATACCCAAAACTATTCGATTCGTTTCTCCAACATTTCCTAATAAACCTGGGAATAATTCACGAGACCGATTAATAACGGACTTCATTTAAGCAGTTTAGACATTCACGTGGTTACACGGCGAAATTAATACTCGCCCATCCCCCGGAGACCCAAATGATACCCCGCAACATAAATTATTAATTACGTGTACACAGACAGACGCGCAAAAACAGCTCGGTATAACTTGTGCACGCGTAAAGAATGACGCGAAACAGAGGGCCAGAAACGTATAAAGAGGGATGTTGTCAGACGGATTGAACATCTTCGTTTGGTGGTTGCAGCGGCTAGACTTATTCACAATGGTATGCATATATCATTTATGCATGACGCGCAAGTACGGGTTAGTATGCGTACGCGTATACGCGTGTGATAGTGGATGCATCCATCTGCATATCCAGCATAGCGAGTATCGTATTATGGTCACTCCCCCGTACGGCGTGCAACGTTTTTCCTTTCATTTTGGCCTCGTTCCATACATTTTCGCGTTGCTTTACATATTAAACAAGTGGGCTATTAAATATCTTAAGACAGCCGGCTACATAATCTGAGCTGCGAGTATCGAGTATCGATAATTTATTAGAATCGTAGTGATTTTATCGAGAATTAATACCGCGGCTAATAGAAATTATGTGATTAAATTATCAGAATAAGAGGAACGATATTACAAGCTATAAAAAAATTTGCGCTTAACGAAATCATGGCGCACGTTGGATATTAAGGTATCGTTCATGCATACTTATCAGTATATGAGAAAATATGACAATATACCAAGCTATTGAAACCTGTTCTTGTGTACCGAAGATCGTACGTCTTATTAAATGGTAACATTTGTTGGTTGTTTAATAGAACATGATGTAAAAATATGGAAAAAGGTGGAAGGTGGAACTAGTGAGATATGCAAAGATCAAATATTTTTATTAATTAAAATTTAAATTACTTAGTTACTTCTGAAAGCTTCGGTGTTTCTTTTGGATCTGTGGTATTTTATGTTTCTTAATTATGGTATCATGTTAGGGTCTCGTCTATTACTGGTAACACCTGATTGAATCTTGTTATATATGTTAATGAAAAGCCAAGTGCTACTATAATTAATTAGTTTTGAGTTGGGTTTTTAAGTTTAGAAATTACGAACTTGTTTTATATAATAATCATATTGTTTTCCTTGTCTCTTTTCGTATCTATTATACTTCTCAAGTTTTGTATCTATTATATTTCTAGTACTGTACTTCCGTATCTCTTATACTCCTAGACTTTTATGCGTATCGATTGTAAGCTGTTGAAGGTACCATGAAAGTGGTATCTATATTATCAATTTAAATTTTCGATATCTTTTTATTCTCGGTCTTTTATTTCTTGTTATATCGTTTAGGCTTAGTTAATTCTACCGAAATCTAATGAAACAGCTATTTACTCATTTGGATAGCCATATGATTATCTAACGTTAATTTATCCTCTAAATGTACAACCCCGTAACGCACTACATTATTACGAATTAATCAGATCATTTAGATTAACAATCGGTACACGGTGAATTAATTTTAGTCTAATCAATTATTATTCTTGCAAATTTACATGCAATATAATGTGTGTCTAATAGATAGTAATGATGCATAGAGTACAGAGTATCAGTGAATAATAAACCATTAATAGGATTCATTGATATTGAGCTAGATGACGAGTTAACTCTTCCTCCCTGGTCAAGAACTTTAATTGTTTCCTCCAGATAAAAGTCAAATTATATAGTAAAAAAAAAAAAGGAAAACAAAAATCAAAAGTAGTTTTATACATATTCACTAGCTTGTTAATTTAACCCTAAATACGACGAAAGTATTCGAACACCTTTTATGGATACGTAATGTGTATTATACGAAACGTTTTAAAATTTCATTATGTGGCACGACTATCATAACCATATTGGTAAAATTCGAAACCGATCTGAAAATATAGAAATTGTAAAAGTATCTAAGCAGTCAACTATCCATTAAATTAATAATCCTCAATATTCAATGGGACATATTTAACGCTTATTAATATATAATTAACACAACTATTGTATATTTATTTTTATACCAAACGTATATTTGCAATGAATATTTTTTAATCTTCATATACATTTCCAAATTGATTTCAAATGTTGCCAACATAATCGCAACAGTCGTGTCTCATTACATTACTAATGAAATTTCAAAATACTTTCTACAACATATACAATACGAGCATAAAAGTTTTCCATGGTGAATGGCCAACTACGAATACTTTCTTGAGCCAGTACATATTTTATCATCGTCATAATTTTGTCATACTATTTTAATCGACTCCCTGGTGTACCGATCTCACACCAGTCAGTCGATTGTAAGCCGTAAGAGAAATCTTACATGGGTGACGTCTCCTAAGATAGTAAAAATGCAACAAACGAGCAGAAACCATAGACGAATAATCGTCTATGTATGATATACTAAAATATAAAATATAGGCGGATAGTTATAATGTTACGAAATTAGTATATGTATCCGTAGATACCAACCAGGCAGTTAAAAGTTAAAGGTGTGTCCAAAGCGATATCCATGAATTTCGCCGACGAGAGAGGCGATCGATTCGATTCGAAAGGGGTTCGTCCACCTTCCACCTGGAGGACATCTCGAACTGAATCGTTCCCGGTGGATTTATGCGCGGCGTTGCTCGCGGAAACACGCGTCCCTTATCTTCTTTAATTCATTAACCCGCTCGCCGCACCGCACCACGCGGCCATTACGAACTCCCGCAACGCCTCCATTAGTGCGTATATTCACGTCAGTCTTTACACCGCATTTACAAGTCACGACACGCGGGGTTAACGTTATGCAACGACCCAGCCGATCTCTCTCTCTCTCTCTCTCTCTCTCTCTCTCTCTCTCTCTCCGTTCGTATCTCTCTACGCGTATACGTCGGTGCGCGTACCGCACTAATTCTCACACTAATTCTCGCACTAATTTACCCATGATCCGGATACGCATTCGCATGCATCAAACCGTACACCATGCGCTTGTACCAACACGTACGAGGCCTTGTATCCCGTTCGTACACTGTATGAATACAATACGCGGCAATACGTGTGCATTATGCACGTATACATGTACAGGGTAATTCAACAGGAACAGAACATCTATATATCTTCGTTACGTTTATTCGATCTACGGTGATTTTAATCTGAAATCGAGATTCTGCGATTTCAAAACTTCGTCGTTCGATAATATTGGAAGATAAAGTTTGAATTAATTATGAAGAGAATTTATTCTTTGTCCTTTCTAACGATACGAATAATCGTTTCCTGTCCCTTTTCTTTTTTAACATTCAGGGACTTAATGAATATAAAATAATTTGTTTCACTGCCGCTTTAAACTTACGTTGTCGTAATTTAATTTTGTATCTTTTATTATTAGAATTTATCTTTTCGTAGGTTATTATAAGGCACTGCCATAAGTTTTTATTTCTATTGTTGATACTAATATAAGATAGGGTATTGAAATAAGAAATACGATATAAGACGAATAAGTAATGCGAGGAGAGAAACTGAAACGATTCTTGTAATAGAGAGTAAAAACCGCGTGGATGACTTAACTCGCGAAATTAATTAAAGAATAGCGAAAACGGGTGTTAAGACGACGGCAACACATCGTTGTCAATTTTTCCATTCACTTCCATCCAATTTTTATTTTAACGAATAAAAAATATCTGTGATGCTTTAAAAAGACGTTTGACATGAAATTGAAACGAAAATGTGTATAGCACAATAATGATTTATCCATTTTGTTGGAACTAAAGATATTTCTTAACGTTAGAAAAATATAATTGAGACGAAAATATAACCGAAATGACGTGACGCGATTAAAAAATGCATATGCTATCCTATTTTCATTATTCTTTGATAAAAAAAATTGCTATTTGAATCGTTGTATCTCTTATCGATCCACCCTATATACAGGATATTCGCATAATACGTACATGTTCAGAGTACGCGGATCGCCAGAAGGATAATTTCGATCCCCTTGAACGCGATCGTGTGCATTTCTATTGGTCTCCTCTACTGGGTGGTATCTTCGTCACGAACATCTTTCTGTCACTTTAATATCTCGCTTGTATTTGCATCATGCGAGTACATAGTTATCGTACATCGCGTGTCTAGTTCGTAGCAAATGATAATCGATGTCTCGGAATTTACGAGCTTTAACAACGTCGCCTTGTCCATATGATCGAGGTACCATCACGTTGAGATTATCGGGATCGTCAACCGATGATCGTCGTCGGATGAAAGTGGTTTCGATGAATGTTCCTTTTGCATTTTAACCGGTTCTCTTTTTTTCTTCGTACATCGTGATCGGGTAGCTTCTTTTTCTTCATTGTAACCGATGTGCTTCTTTTAGTTAGATCGATATACCAAAATAGATCGTAATTATACAGATTATAGATCGATAACATCTTGATAGATAGGAAGTAATGCTACTCTTCAATATTGTAGAATAATTTACATATTGGTATAAAGATCGAATTTATTTTACTTAGAGCGTTGAAACATCTCTTTGCTACAAGAGTAACATCGTTGTAAGAATAAACTGTTGGGTTCGTACAAACGTAAAATTGATCGTAAGGGTGTCAGACCATTGTAGCTATTCCATGTGCATTATACGTAAAATTATGTTATCAATAAAGAAGAGAAAATATGTCGAATTCTGTTCTCAACAACTGCGTTGCAGATATCAATGACAAAGTATTCTTTACTTCCATATAATTTTTTACAAAAAGGTTTTCTTTAAGAGTATTATTATTTAGATAGCGCAATTCTTAACGAATCATTTTTGAAATTTCTTGCAGTCTACGAAACACGTATACTTCATATACTTTTCTACATTATATGCACTCTGGATTTTTGCACTTTCATTAAATTTATCAGAAACGCCTAATAGTCCACAGTCTATTAATCAAAGAATAGCAATCACCGAGGCAGCAGCATTCTCTTAGAATCTTCTTTGACGTTTCTCGAGCGCAAAACCTAAGGCATCGAGCATTCATACATTCCTTTCTTAATTCATCAACAATTTGCCCGGAGCGTGCAAGTCGCGTGGAAATTATTCATCGATGGCTTCCACCCTCTGTATTGCGGTACCGCGTGTCATTTTCTATGCATACGAGGCTTAGTCTCGTGCGTATGTGTGCGAATAAGCCTGCGGATTCACGGCTGCATGTAGACTGTAGATAGAGAAGGGAGAGATACGCTCGTCCACGATATTGTTGTCTTCCGATTACATCGGACAATAGGTCCATTTCCGGAAGTGGAGCGGAAATTGTGCCTCCCAGCGTGACAGAGATGGCGTACGCAGACACGTTCGGGGACGTCTTCGAGAGAAATGCAATTTCGGCCACCACCAAGGAGGAAGCCGGAAATTGAACGGATCCATTGTATATGATCGGTACGCGATCCGTTGTGCTTTTAGAAATTTAAGTGGCAGCTTGGTTGAATTGTCGTTCATTTTGGATTAAAGAATTAGGGCTAGGATTTGAGAAAAGAAACTAGACAAAGATGAATAGGAATTGTGTACGGTAAAGATAGTGTAGAGGAACGAATGAGGATTGTTTAAAGAAAATAAATAGAAACAGTACGTATACCTACGTAGGTTTAAAAGAATTTCGATGATATTCCATCTTGTGTTTCTCTATAAAAGATGAGAAAAATATCTTAGAAATTATTATATGTTGAAGATATCCATTTAATCTAAGTTAATTCTCCAATAACTTATCGATGATTGATATTTGAAAACTTGAAATCTAAAAATCTTTTAATGAAATCTTTTTAAAGCGTTAGAAATTTTGTAAGTGTACTGTTAATTTCTTTCTTGTAAACATAATTTATATTTATTTATCATTTGTTATATTATCGATGGATCAAATATTTGAGATCGAATCGCTTTTCCTTTACGGTATGATAAATTAATGCAGTCGAACTTTTAAGAGGATCGAAAGGAAAGAGACTAAATACGTAAATGTCAGTGAAGCTGGTAGTTACTCGTAACGTTAGCTTTCTTGCCACAAGGTGCTGATTATGCGAATAACTGAGGGAAATAACTTCATTCGATAAATTAGTAATAGTATGGCTGTTCGACCATACTTCTATCATTAGGATAGAAATTTTTGATTACGTCAACATCTATTGATCTTAGGACTTGATTAACTAGTGTCTAGATTCTAGACGTCCAAATAACTAATGATACAGTCATTTATCAAAATCACTTATAATTATTGTTCTCGCATAGAAATTATTTTAAAAATGTCAATAATTAAAAACGTGTATAGTATTCAATGCACTTGAAAGGTTTTATTAATGATAATAAATGCAAATGATCATGCAAATCATGAGAATCATACAAATTGAGATTTTCCAGAAATTAAAATTGTATTCCCAATGAAAGGTTCTAAAAATAAATTTTATTTTATACTTAAGCGAATATTTATTACCCTCGAACAACAAAATATGTAAAAATTCCAGTTCAAACGATTCAAACTTCTTAAAATTTCTCTATCAAAGAAACTTCTATTTTCTTGATCTTATACCAAAATACGATAAATATTGGCAAGATTTCATTTCCAACTAAAGTTTTTAAAATTCCTGTATTTCAATATACATATAATTATTATCAATAAAAACTATGAATTTTTTCAAAATCTTTTCATTAATGTACTTCCTAGATCGTACAGCTACCCAAACGGCAGTAGCTATCGACAATATTTTAAATTAGATTATCGAGGTACCAAAATTTCATTACCAATCAAAATTTTCAAGTGTATCTTTTATCTTATTTTATCTATTTTAGTATATTGTTATCATCCACAAAAGGAAACAACAAATGTATCACAATTCGATACAAATTACGTACTTGACTTTCTCGAAGTTTCTCCATCGGTAAGTCGTTTCTCCTAGATTTGGTACTCAAAGATAGTAACCACTGCCAATATTCTAAGCTAAATACCGGAACGTTTAAACAGCGCCTCGAAACTTACCTGGATACGTCGACGAAGCAATCCAAGCCAAACACCGAGTAATGTTTCATCATTATCGCAACGTTCTTAACGAAGCACCAAGAAAGTTTCTCGTCTGAAAGGGCGAATCCTGTTCGAAGCATCTCCGCGTCCGACATTAAGTCACGGCTACGAATGTGACGAACTGTTAAACAGCGAGGGCCTTTATTCTCGCGGCGTGGCGTCGCGACACGCGCGGAATGTGGTTTTTTTTTTCTCGCGACGCGAAAGAGAGACAAAAGGCCTCGCTTGGCGGTGGCAAGCAACGGCCCTCCGAAGGTGTGCATAATTTATTCTCATAAACTCGGAAGCTCGCGTGGCCTTTAAATGAAATAAAGACATCGCCGGTGTCTTTTCAGCGGGGCATGCATGCGCTTATGAGCACATAAGCGCATAAACCCGCACGACCATCGCCGCGTGCCATTTATTAGCAATTGTAATGAAACGCCTGTTGCAACGATAATTTAGAGTTCTTCTTGCAACAGTGTAAGCCATTAAGTACGCCACTCGTTCCTTTTTTTCTTTTTCTTCTTTTCTTTTTACTCCTCTCTCTCTCTCTTTCTTTCTTTCTCTCTCCCTTGTCCTGTTTGCTGTACAGTCGAACCTCGGTAACTCGAAAACCTCTGCAAGTTTCTTCGTTCTCTTTCATCCCGCTGTGAAAACTTCTATAAATCGAAATATAAAGTTACTTTACATTGAATAATTTGCTACGTGATTAGGTGTGTTATTTTACCTGTTTAATTCGAATTTAAAAAATGAAATCTAGTCTCTGCGAGCCGCGATTTATCTCTGCATGTCAAAGTTTGTACAACGCTCTAACTCGAAAAAATACTCAGACATGTACATATTTATACTTATAATGAAAAATCGTCTTAATCTGCATCGTATCTTAATTGTGCACCTAACCGGCGCACCACGTGTGTGTTCTTCATATCCAAGCTACATGTATGACGTACACCGTCATTTACTTTCGTAAATAAATAAATGATCCCCAAGAGTTGAATTAGTGTTTCTTCGAGCAGTTGCAATTCGAAGAATATTCAGCTTTGCAAAGCGCCTTCAAGTCGGTTTCGTTTGTTAAATAAACCGCTGAAGAGATACATTGATCAATTCCATAAATTAAAAAATGCAGAACACTGTTTTTGAAATTTACCTTACAGATTACCATTGTTCGTGTCATCTTCGATGAATCATGCACTTATGGAAGCAAATCATGTATTTCTCTAACATTGAATATTAATGGTGTACTTACGTCTATACGAGGAGAGTAAGGAACTAATAAACAGTGGAGTTGATCAGTTTGACTTCCGAGACGTTGAAATTTTGCCTTATCTTAGAAGCTTGATAAGATAGAACCTCCGTAACTCGAAGATTTTTAAATTCTACTTACCAAGGTTCGACAGTATTATCGTTTCTGCCTGTCTCTTTATCTCTCTTTGGCGCGAAGTTCGTTTCGATTCTTGTGTGGCCGTGTTTACAGGCCACGGCGCCCAACCAACACCAACGGACCGTCTAATGGCAGTGCAAATAGTTTCTATTGAATCAGTGGAATCTCGTCGCAGCCATCTTGCTTAGAATTTCCTGCGTGCCCTCTTGCGCGGTGCTATCTCGTGCGCACGAAGGTGCCTTCAAAAGCGCAAATTTCCTGCCCGCCTATTTGCCATCCCATTAAAGCCAATGAAGGCGCGTCCTCTTATTTTGCCATGAAACTGTCTGGCCTATCTCGCTGCTCGCGAGCCTGTGTACTGACCGGAGGAGCAAAGACCTTTGTACACGCGTTTCGTAACGATTGTTTGGTAGACGCGTGCGTTACTTAGGCATATTGATTTTTTTCTACCTGAAAAATATAATATACGTAACAGTTATATTCGTAATAGTTGAGAATATTTCGAATTTCTCATGGTAGTCAATTTTGAAAGAAATAATGGATTTTTATTTGAAAAATTTGTGCTTTCGATTAAACGATTGTTTGTTGAACGCTAACGTTACGTAAGGACGCTGCATTTTTCGCGAAGAATATAATTTTGTACGAATTTTCGATAGCTTAGCGATGTTTAAGATTTATTGCCAAATTATTTTTAAGATTACTGATTAATTTGCGTAGAGATTGTTTAGAAGCATCGATTTTTTTCTTCCTATAAGTTTGTGATAGTTAAGTGTATTTGTGTGTGAGATTTACTATAGAATACTAAATCGTGGTAGAAACAATTTTCTCTTATTGTAGAAATTTGTGGTATAAATCGAATGTATGCGTTGATATATTCTTAATTCAAGAGTGAAATCTCAAGTGATATCGGTCCGTCCCTGTTCGGACAAAAATGTGTTCTAATATCGTAAACTTAATTTCACCCATTTCTCGGTTATTTTATAACTCTATTTATATTTTTTATGTTCTTAGTATCATATTCTAAAGATACATGAATTCGAAGGAGTATAATTTTTATATAATTTTCAAAATCGCTCCATTTATCGCCTGGCACCGTAACTCGTCTACCTGTGCAATTAATATATAATTTAATTTCTTGTTATCTGATATCTGTGATACGAGCTTCCAATTTATTATCTTAATTTAATATTTAATTTTACTAACCTTGAACAAGAAACAAGAAACTTGACCATAAAGCAGAGCAATTTATGTTTATCGTATTTCCTCATACTTCACTCGCTTCATTATCTTCAATAATAACTATCAGTTTGTTTTAACGGTAATAGCGTTCCTGTACCCCGTGTCTTGACAACGTTCAACGACTTTCATTTCAGTAATCGGCTCGAGCAATTAATGCTTCACGGGGATCGTTGACAAGAAATTTGCAGCCTCGATTGCCAATTCAATTCGCTGTAAAGCGAAATCACAGCTAATTTATAACTATATCATGAGATTAATCTGACTACCAGCTTCAATTATCCAATTTCGTTCTTAGAATCTGTTCCGCTTTCGAGAACAGATTATAACACCCGTGGCATAAAACGAGCGCAATTTACTCGCGTATCGGTTAACTAACACATTGTTTCTCAAGATCATTCGAGTATTATAATTCTAAATCTCGTATCGAATCAACTGTTTATACGAGTAAATAAAAAGGATCGAAGTAGGACGAAATATTTAAAAAATTCTCACGGGGCTAATCGATGTCCATCGCTGCACGTAACATCGTCTATGGTAATTAAACATGGAAGGAATTTGTAGATCTGTTTAATTAATGGTACACGTCTGCAAGGTTCTTAATGACCGCATCCGCAAGGTTCATAGAACACGAGGGTGGCCCGTCCTCGTTCGTTTTTCTTGGTAGCAAGGAGATCGAGTATAATTTGAAGCAACGCCACGTCTTTTACTGTATCTAGTTTTAATAACGTCACGTTGTGAAATATAATAATTGGTGTATTATAATTCACCTGTGAGACGTGAGTGAACGTTACTGGACCGCTTGCTCTTCTTCCACGATCTCTACTTCCGGGATCTTCTCGCCATGGCATTTTAATTGACACCGAGTGGAGATAGTATTTCTATGTATTAAAGTAAAGCGCGACTGGTTTAAATTTGGATTTTGGTTTTATCGTTTACTTTAATATCGTTGACTCTTTTCTATTCTCATTAAATTGTCGAGAGTTGGACTTCTGAATAAGTAGTAATAGTAGAATAAGTAGAATAAGTATGCGTAACAGAATTTTCTACTTATATTTTGTTGATTTATTGAAGGTTCGTTAATTAAGATTCTACGCGTACTAACGAAACCTAATATTCGTTTAATTCTTAGATTATTTTATTTAATTAAAAAACTTTAACTTTTATTGACTTTATTATATACATTGATTGGAGTTTGGGTTTTCTATTGATGCAAGGTATCTGTCTGCATCGCTATTTGTATCATTCCGTATGTATATATTTTTTCGTATGATTTATTACAATAACAACACTATCATAGTGTAAAGATTCATAAACGAAAATAATTCAATATAGATTTAATATTTTATGTTCTTAGAATTACACGTCATTAACATTCTATGAATTGTAACATAATACTTATGTGTTTACGTGTCTTTATGTGTGAACTATTGTACTATTTATTATTTACAATCGGTCGTATAATAATCAATGTTTAAATTGACATTTTGTTATATGTAATGAACTATCTAATCATAAAATGAATAAGTAAAGGATCATGTATTATTTAATATGCTCACGAAAATATTCACTGAAAGCACCAACTAGGGACACAAAGCTATTTCAGGAGATGACAGTGAGCTGTTTGCTACAATCTACTGGATTCAACTGCTCGTTATAATTGCGGTTGTTACGTTGCTCAGAGAATCATATTAGACCATTAATTAGCTGGACATTGGATAGAACATAGTTAAATTAGCAGTAGAATGTTAATTATTGCATCCCAATGGTCTCATCTGTTGCACAGGTTTGCAATAATTTATAGCCACGCAGCAACTTAATCTCGCGAGATTAGTGACTAAGCTGCCCCACAGGGTAGCTCGAAAAGTTTCACTTGTTATATGTTACGAACTAAAGATAAATTGCTAGAAACAAGTACTGATCGAAGCTCTTGCAGGATTTAACGTTATCATCCTTTTCTTACCACGTTTATTTAACATTTAACAAATGGTATATACTTATATATTAAAATACGTGGTATATAGTTAAATTGACTAAAATCTCGTTTAATTAAAACTCACATGGTAGATTTTATACAGTCGCAAATTTACTAATAATTTCATTTCCTTTTTTCTCCCTGAATATATTATCTTGAAGTTTATTATACATATCCTTCGTTATAACAAATTATGAATAACTTGTTAGATTATGAACTGATGAGAAACTACGTTCAAATTCTTTAATCTCCCTTGTAATTTTCTTCTTTCCTTGTTATAAACCACGCAAACGAGTAATTCGTAAAATGCTTATAACGTGAAGTCCTCGAAACTCAGGATACTAAATTTACATTGAATAATTTTTATCCCAGAATTATCACTCAATAATACGAAAAGACATAATACGATACCAATAAATCTACAAACATTTCGCTAACATTCCTAATGAAAGATTAATAATAGATGATAATAACACAGTAGAAAGTAATATTAGCAGCGGTAAATGCAAATCAAAGTTACACCATGAGTATTACCATAGACGATTCACGATGAAGCTGTCCCTATAGCTTCGTTTCACGCGTTCCAACGAGATTGGTGGCCAGTTAGTATTTCATTACCGTCTGTTCAGTGACCTTCGAAGCGCGACTTCAGATGGACGACCGAAGCGGGCCCCTATGGCGCATCCGGTCGTGTCTTTGGTCTCTCCGCTGTCAAAGCTATCTTCCCTCCTCTGTCTGCCGATTAGCGTGCCGTGCGAGCAATAAATTGCCTCGAACAAGCTGTCGGTTGGTCAAGCCAGGCCTGCAACCAGGATGCAGCCGAGCATACGTCGCCATTATGCGTGCGTGTGCGCGCGCGAACCGCGTAGGATTGCGTCAAATGTAAACAAGTCGGGTACGCTCTCCCAGTATCGTTGATAATTGGCGTAATCACCTGTAAACAGCTAGTTTATCCTGTCATTATGGATTTACCAGCGCGCAGACGGTTAATGAATAGCGCTGCGCAACCTGCACCGCGGATTCATCCTCCTCTCACCTTTCTACCTTCCATAGTTTGCTCTCTTCATTTTTTCCCATTTACGATTTTTTATTTTGATCTGGCAGGTTATTTTTCTCACAGGCCATTCATTTGCACCCGTGATCGTGTATCTTGCTGCTGTTTAGCTGGAAATTTATTGGCATTGTCTTGATTCGATGCATTGCGAGCTACGATCGATCGCATCCATCGCGCATCGCATGGTCGAACCTTCTTTGCCGCTTCTTCTGTATCCTTGACTTGCTTCTTTATCCTTCGAGTGTAAAGTCCTCCCTTTTGGATGGTTTGTCGTATGATTGGTGTTTTTGCGAGTTGTATGTTTTCATAGGCTGCTCGATGAATATGATGATTTTAGGTCTAGATGATGGTTATAAAGATGGAAAATTAAGATTTTGTGGTTAACGTGTAACAAGCCTGCGAAAGGTTTGGTAACTGTTGGAGAATTTGGCAAGTTCTGTGATAAAGATATGAAAGCTTCTTATTATTAGTGAAGTCAAAATGAGGGGGTTGATTGCGAAAGCTTCTGCAAGTTTCAGTATTTCTTATTTGTTCCTTATTTGTGTATAAATTCTTTTGTTCGCTGATAGATGATGTTCTTCTCATCTATGTAATTTTGTGGATTTGTGGATATTGTAGAGAACGATTTCAAACATTTGATATAACGAATAATTGTATAACACAGGTATTAATAAGTATTCGAAAGTTTGTTCAGCTTTCTTAATGCTTCGGACAATAAAAATATTACGTTCGAATATAAATAACCTCGTTTACCTCGCGAGGTCTAAATAAAAATAATGAGTTATTCTATACAAAACAAAATAGTACAAACTGTATAAAAACCTGTAATCCAAATAAAAATACCATCGACAACATCAACTTCCCACTTTCGATAAAGCAACTCATCTAAAAGCTAGTGTTTTAAGTTCAATTATATCGATATTACCAATCCATGCAGAGACCTGTGATCTAAGTAACAAAACCATCAACTTCCCAATAAACGATAAAAATATTTATCTAAAAGATAGTGTTCCAAGTTCAATTATAGCAACATTATCAGTCTACTATATGCAACGGCCGGAAGTGGAACGGCCTGGTACGGCAGCTCTTAAGAGAAATCGGAATGACATCGCCGAAAGGACGCGCTGAATTTTAATCGGAAATTCCACTTGAAACCGTAGATTCCGGAGAAGGGCCGCCCTTTTAAGACGATCGTAGGTAACCTCAGCTCGGACCCACGAGGCCCGATGGCTGACTTACATGGGAGTGAGGCAACCGGCCGCCCCTCCGGTTTCATTGCGCCACTGCGTTTGATTCGAAACCTGCGTAAGATTAAATTTAATCGAAATTGCCGTCTTGAATTTCTTTCGCAGACCACACGGATGTAATGTAATCTCATACTTCGGTCGAATCCTTCTCGCTTCTTCCTCCTCCCTCGGACCATCCTTGCTCTATATTCGTTCGCCTTCGTGTTTTGCCTCCTTTCATTACGTTCTTCCTTTTCTCTGTGAGCAGAGAATAAGAACACGGTCACAAGGAATTACGCTTCTAATCGAATTTTTTATTGTACCATATTTTGCTCTGTATGTGTACAGGTACATGGAAGAATTTTTAAATTGGTTTTTCTAAAATTTGTAAGGTTGAGGTTGTTCGATAAAGAAGGTTAGCGTGACATTTTGTTATAAGTCTATGTATGTTTGGTATTGTTTTATAATTACATATGGAATTATCATCAGAACTATCGGAGCGAGTAAATGATTAATTCGTCATTTCGCGTAGAAATTTTATGGACTTACAACGTTGCAGTTTTGGGAATTCGAATAATTGTTTTAGGTAAAGTATATGGATACAAACTTGCTTTTACTCTTGCTTTATTTATTTTGCATTGTTTGTCTTTTATTCCAATATCTTTGTTGCAAATTTTATTCCATTAAGTTTTATTACTGCAGTCGTTGGCAGTTCTAACGTTGAATAGGCGGTGGTCAGAAAAATTCCTTGGAAAGCTTTCTTTAATAGTAGCGATTATAAAAGTCCTATTCATCTAAATTTTCAGTAGCTCCGATCATCTTCGAAAAATTTTTCCTATATCATAATTAATGTCGTATTATACATCATTAAATATTGTAAATGATATTTTTGCCTCCGAACAAAATTTTCAATTTTAATCTCCACCCTTAATCGACTTAATATTTTCGTTTTCAATCAAACTATACTTAATCCACCTCTTCGTTTTAAAAGTAACCATCCAAGTAACTGTGTAAAATGTTCTCCAAAGAAAAATGGATCCCTTCTTATTCCATTACAATCCTCAGAAAATAATACCATGTGAATGAAATCATTTATAAAAAAAAAAAAAAGGAAAACGTGAAACCTTCGGATATATTTCTAATTATTCGCTGTGCGACGCATAGAAACGTCCATTTTTCTCCATTCGAATGATATGGAAACGTCGAGAAGAGCAAACTAAATCATACCGTATTCATATTGCAAACACCGACAAGTGCTTTCGTCGGAGCCTGTACATTAATCCAGCTCCGCGTAATTATTGATTGCATAGTGGCATACGGGGGTTCAATAAATGTTGCCGTCTCTCGTAGGCACATGCACGTGCACGTGCACGTATATACGTGGAATACATTGGTATGGAAGCTCATCCCGACGCAGTCGTGCGCGCACATGTATACCGTGTGCACGTCTATTGTATAACGGACGTAGAAACGAAGCTGGCTGTTATCCGGGGTTGATTGGCCGCGGTGAACCCTTGCGATGGAATATACGTTCGATGAAACGGGAGGATGGAGGAAGTAAAGAGCGAAAGCCACGAAAGAAGAAAAATTCTCCAGGTGTAATCTTTTATAAATGTTGGCAAGATTTGGAACATTCTTTTGGTGGAATTAATTGTATTTGAATGAGATTAGTTGTGGGATTGAGCGTGTTTAATTCTATTTATTACCACCGTGAGACCTATTGCGTTAATTGGATTAAAGAAAGAGATTTTAGATCAGTCATTGAGATTACTTTTTTATTTTGCAGGAGATTTTTATCTGTATAAAATCATAATATGGCGGTGAAAATTCTTCATGCTGGTATTTAGTATTATATGTTTCTATTTTTCTAACTGTTAATTTCACGAGTAAATGTAAATCATTTTACAGTATATAATAAAGCTTAATATTTCAAATGAACATACACGCACACACGCTATATATTCATTGACATAGACGTAGTATAAGAAAAGAAAGGGTTGAAGGCAGCAATAAAATAACGAGACCTTATAACTCGTACATATTTTCCAACTTTGGCTGCTACATCAAATTTAACGGAAATTTCTCATATAAATGTCACAGTGTTTAGTTTAATAGAAAATTAAATTATCATTTACAAAGGATCTAAATCACCCCACTATCCAAAGAGAAACTTAGAAAAGAAAGAAACGAATAAACGAAGCAAAACCCCAAAACTGAATGAAAATCGTGTACACAACACATAGCTCATCGTTGGAACGTAAATGAATAGGACGCGTTTCCATCAGGAACCCAGCCGGATTCGTGCACGCGATTAAGTCAACGCGACGTCACGTTAAAGTATCAGAGTGGAATTCTGCGTTCCGACAACTGGAAATCCGATCACACCTTACCGTGTTACTTACGGGAAGAAGGAAAGCAACGTTGGTTGTTAAGAAGTCGAATAAGGGACGGGGAAGGGGGTAGAGGAACGGTTCGCTGGACATGCTACTGGTGAACGGATTCTTCAAAGACGACGACGTGTTGCTCTCGAGTCACTGTTGGCGAGGGGCAAAGGACCTGGCCGTTGCACCACTCTATGTTAAGAATTTACGCAAGGTTGTGCACGATGATGCGAGTCGATGAGATGCGATGAACGGTTGCGCGCGAGTTAATGCTTGCCTTATGTTTGCGTAGCTCCCGAATCGTTTTATTCGCGACGACTAAGTTTTCCGCGTTTGCTAAACCGGTCCTGATCTCGATCGGAAGTTTCAATGGTTCCCGTTCCTGCCTATCTTTCTCGACTTTTACCGTATCTTTTTGCGAAAAATGTTCTGTAACGTGATCGGTGTAATTAATGGTGAAAAAACAAAATGAAGATTCGCTTGGATTTTATATCGCGATAGGGTCTGCTGTATCTGAATTCTCGTTTCTCAGTATCGGAACGTTCTATCGTTTTACGGAAAAAAATATGATATGTTATTTTATTCTAATATAACACGATTGAAAATGAAAACGAGGGGTTACGTCCGAAGATCTAACTGAAGGAAAAGAAAAATAAAGAAGTAAGTTTTTTAATGTTGACTATGTTTGACTATGTTTTAACAGAACCATATTCGCTGTAGATTATCCATAGTATTAATCGCGATATGTAACTTAATTAAAGAACTTGTGAAAATTAGAGATTTTGTTTTATTTTGTTCATTCAGCTATCGAGTACAGTAAATACAGTAAATGATAATTCTTGATTAAAAACATCAAAGGAGAAGCTATTACTTTACGTTTTGGAGTTGTTCCTTCATATAGAAAGCTTACATATTAATTTGCATTAGCATTTACCAAACATTAATAATAAGAAACACCCTTATAAGTGTTGTTACCAATTAGTCCTATTCGATTCGTAACAATACGTACTCCGCATGAGCCGTAATAATTGCAAAAAGCTCAACTTCCGCGTGTCGGTATTTTAACTAAACGATTAACGTTTTCATCAAATTTAACTGTTCGTTAAACTTCACGTTATATTCCGATCCACTTCGTAGATGTCCGTTTGCATTAATGCAACATGATCGATTCAATAAGCGACGCGAAATTATGGCTACATTCGAAGACGAAGGAGAGTTGGATGGTTGACGAGAAGGAGAGAGAAGCAGAGACACAGCACGATGAAACGGCAATTTTTAGCGCGTAACTGTATCATCTTCGAGACTTGTACAAATTATACACGATGAAGAGGTGGAAGTGGCGTTGTTTTATGCAGATAAAACGTGCACTTCATCTGCGTCACAAAGTTAGAATTTTGTCGTGCGACAAGCACCGCGAGCCTGGGTCTACACCTGTGTGCCGATAGGATCTTCCCGAGCGATTAAGTTTTATCTAAAATCATTAAACTCGCATAACGCGATCGCGTTATCGCGGAAACGTGCGGAACAAGAACGAACGCAAAAGGAACAGCCGCGTGCCCGCGTTCCCTTCAAGATCGAAATCTTAATACCGGTTCATATGTGAAAGTTGAATTGAAATTTCGTTGTACGTTGTAATTTCCGTGAGATTTATTGACCTGTCTATAGCAATGCACTGGCCAAGAGAAACAGTGCTTTGGTATTTAATTAACGCCAGCTCAGGGGTTGGAATATTTATTTTCAGGCGGTGCGTGGCTAATGGTGGATTAGCGGTTACGCTGTTGTATTATTCTTGAAAATGAAAAATGTAAAGATCGGATAGCCATTTTTTTTTTTTTTTTTTTTTAACGACCGGACTGCGGATATTTATGGGCAATTTGAAGGTGCAAAAGTGCATACAATACATATAGTATGTAAGGATATATGTATAAAATATTGAAAATAGAGTACTTATTATAGTATTTGGTGCGTGAAACAAATTTACATTCCATTTCATTAGTTATGTTAATCCGTAATCTATTTATGACAAGTACTATTTACTAGATAATGGTGAAGTGGTTTTTTGATTGTTTTTAAGCGTAATTTTTCCAGTTGTAAGATATCTATAAATAATTTCAAAAATCACACGATTATTAGAAAATGAGGATATTATTCGTTATTAACGTTAATTCTATTTACGTAATGCATTCAATGTAACGATCATTTACATCGCGATATTTTCATAATTGGTGTATTAATGATTATATTTTCTTACATTATGCAATACATCCTGTTCTTTTACAGTATAAACGCCTCTACAAGAAGCAATTAAAGACTATTAAATGGAAATTAAAGATCTGCGCTTTTCATGCATACATCTTGTATTATAATCTAGTTACGAAAGTGTACCGAAGATTAGGTCAAAACGCTATGTACTGTAATATTATTTTAATACAAATGTTATCTTCAAATCTTCAAAATATCATGCTACAGAAACACTTCGTTTGTTTATATTTCGTGCACAACAATTACAACACAGCTACCTATTTTTCAATTTCATTAAAAGTACACAAGACACAAATCTTATCTTTCGAAGAATTCATCCTATGCTTCGTCAAACAAATTTCTAAAACCACACACTTGTCACGCTCTTACCAAACTCTTTCTCTTCCTTCTTCCACGATGTCCTGAAAAAAAAGGAAGAAAAGGAGGAAGCGTTATCTTCAAATCTTCAAAATATCATGCTACACAAATGTTTCGTTTATTTATATTTCGTGCACAACAATTACAACACAGCTACCTATTTTCCAATTCCATTAAAAGTACATAAGACACAAATCTTGTCTTTCGAAGAATTCATCCTATGCTTCGTCAAACAAATTTCTAAAACCACACACTTGCCACGCTCTTACCAAACTCTTTCTCTTCCTTCTTCCACGATGTCTTGAATAAAAAAGAAAGAAAAGGAGGACAGAAAAAAATGTAAATCTGCAGCGTGGTACGAAGCAAGAGTTTCGATTTAGAAGTTGGTCCCGGAACGATGAATCCTCTGAAGGCGAGGACGAAGCTCTTGAAATCCGAATGGAAGCGCGGCTCGCGCGTCGAGGATCTATATTGAGGATCTACAGCGGGTTGCATAACAATGCCGGGCAATGTTACCTTCATGCATAAGTATCTATGCAAACCCAATAGCGATCCTGAAGAGGCAGGACGCGCGGCGAGATAATATTTTCATATGAATACAAATGGCCCTCGCTTGGTCTCTTTTTATCCTATGGTCGCCTATGGTACTGTCCTGTTCTCCGCCATGGCAACGTATCCGCAGGGTCGCGAATGCTTTTCGTCGTAACGGCTGCCTCGACTATTTCCTCCGCCAAGAAGTTGCGGAATCGTTTTACTTTCTACCAGGGCCCCCGCTAAAAGGAAGTTTCTGCCGCGGGAATAATGTTCCCTTCGTTTCAGCGTTTAGGCGAACGCGCCGGCGTAAATCTCGGTCCGCGAGACGCTGCTTCCGGAAATGCACGTTCTGAACGCGTTGAAACGCGCTCTTTCGTGACTTTCTTTCGTATTATTTCGTCGTTCCGTCTTCCTTCGTTTTCTTTTCGTTTCTTTTTTCTCTCCCCTTTCCTTTTTTCCCCAGTGAAAGGAAATTGTTACGTTTGCTGGATTGTTTGTGTTGATCGTTGTGTTTATCAATATTCGACCAATTATTTACTTCGCGTGGTATAACTTGCAAGTGGACGCTCCTTGGAAAATCAAATTGTTACAGGCACAAGTTCTGGGTTGAATTTTGAGCAAAATTTTCAACATTTTTAGCTTTATTGGGAATGATATTCAAATACTGTGTTCTATTTCATCTTTTGTAGTATCTACAAAATCAACATGCACATCTTGAATGTAGTAATATAAAACTATAATTATAAGATCGTAAATTCTGAACGATGTGACGTGCAACATAAAACAATACATGGACAGGTACATTTGCGAATTTGTCTATTACGTAATTGGTTGACGACTATTACTACGACTGGCTTTATCAGTGCATCCGTCACATGATTTTATGCTATTATAATTGCAACAGACTTACAATTCCATTTCATACAAATCTTCGCCTTATTTTTTAATCTTTCACGTTTCACTATAATACACGTACGCTAATTTCTCGATCAAAGTTCCGTAAAATATATTCAACCGCATAAATGATCATACAACCACACGAGTTACTTAGAAGATGTAAATTCAAAGGAGCAAGGATCTCGATTGAATAGCAATTATCACGAATGAAAACAGCCAAGCGTCTCTAATCAATTCGAATGTACATCGATACATTTGTAAGCGACGTAACGCAGCAATATAAATGAAACGATTACACGAAGGCCTGAACGTTCGACGCTCGCAACGTGTTACCTTCATTCATAATTCACCATCGAAATTGCTATATTAAGTCGGAATTGGTTTGTCGAGTCGACGCTACGATCCATTAATTCCCGCGTAATCGCGCGCTGTTTCTCGATCTAAATTGATCTTGGTAAGGTTGCCATTCACGCGGGATAACCGTTTTATATCGACGCACCGACACCGTAAATCATATTCACTCGCGGACAGTTTGCACAACAAGCGAACGTTATCCTTCTTTTTTCTATTCTTTTTTTCTTTCTTCTTTCGTTCTCGTCGCAAGTATGCATATTTGTGTTCACATACATATGTATGTATAATATAAACCAGTGGACGGTCGATACACGAGCGATAAGTGTGCAATAAATTGTCCTCGCTCTTTTGTTTGTTCGCATTACGCCGCGACAGAGACCGTAATTATCTCACTGTCAATTATTTTCATCAGCGACGATGTAGAAATTCTAATGATCGACGAACTGGTTTTGTGTCGTTTAATGCCTGACAGTCTTGTGAAACCAACGATGCAGATTAATGTTTCCTTCTCGTGCTCGTTTCTGCACGCCCTCGCTGTCCGTCAGGTCTTAATAATTACCAGTTGTCAATTACCGGGGCCGTGTCTCGTAGCGTAATCTTGTTTATCGCGCGCACAGCAAACGCGCAGGGAATCGTTCGCGAATCGATGAACCGAAAGTCGATGATTTCGGTGTCGAAGGGAAACGTTTCAACCCATAAGACTAGTTAGCAGTCTTATCGTCGGTATTCCAATTGTTCGAATCTCCAAGTCCATTAAAATTCTCAAAAATCTCCAAACTGATCAAAACCGTCGAAGAACGCAATATCCGAAGCCTCCGAAACCTGTAGATCGATGAAAATTCTCAAATATCTCCAGATTATTCATTTCATTCACTTCATCCTAAATATCGAAATCTTCGTTCTCAACCATCGGTGTCCAATTGACCGAACCTTCAAATCGAGTAATATCTCTAAACTCATAGATCAAGTAAAATTCTGAAAAGCTTCCGAATTCATCAAAATCCCTGAAATATCCACTTCAAATATCATCCAATTAGAACCGTCGTCTACAATTGCTACAAGGTGGATCTTTCGCGTCATCAATTCCGAGAACTCGTCATTTCCAGCAACGCATTACAATGTTCTCTGAAAAATCGAAAAGTCTGAGGGGATAGCCCACAGAGTCGGTGTGGGAAAGGTCAGGGATGGTATTGTGTTTCAGCTGTGTTTCGTGCAAAGAAGGCCGCGAAAAGTTGGTTCGGTGTTTTCTGCGGTCTTACCGGTGGATCGCTGTAATGAAGGTGGTAAGGAGGCAGTTGGAGGCTTCTTCGTGTCGATTGTAGCGGGCTTTCCGAGAAACGATGGCGGACAACGGAACCGGGGAGACAGGCAACGATGAGGCAGAGAAGCAGTCGGTAAATAAATATTCTCAGGCACGTATAACGAGATGTAAACGAAGAGTAAGGCGGAAGGTACGAGGTAAATCTGGCCTGGGCGAATTGCTAAGGCGAAAATCACGGTTCGGCTACGTGTTTAGAGAGCGTCGGGTACACTGTGCACGCTGAATAAGCTGATTCTGAGTGCAACGAATTTCTGGTTACCTTTGGTTCTAGATCTATCTCTCTCGCTGTTCTCGTATCGCGTGTCGTTAATGAAATTTTGTTGACGTGGCCGCCGGTGACTTGTTTTGATAACGTTCAATAACTGTTAGGTTTGATTCACGATCAGGAGTTTAGCATAGGTAAATGTTTTGGGAAGATTTTGTAGAGGTATGTTTAATGGCGCGTAAGTAGTCGGAGTAAGTTCAGTGCTGTAGTTCAACGTTAGAATCGTCGACTTGTAAAGGATAAAAGGAACAATCTTTGGATTGTACAAAGTAAGAGCAGAATGAAAGATGTGGGAGAAAACATGTGCAGGAAGTGCGATAATTGCGAGAAGAAAAAGAAATGCAGTCTTATGAAATTTTTATGAAAAATCACGAATTTGTTATTCTCGTGTGGACAAAATTGTTTTGTTTATAGATAATGTTATAGGATTTATGGTTAACTGTTCGCCATAACGCGGATTATTTCTTTATTAATTCTTTATTTCTTCTATGTATTTATAGTTCAGGTAGTACTTTTCTTAATAATAATTATTTATATAATAGCTAACAGGTAATAACAGGTTTCCAATTTTCCATTGCTCATAGAAATGTTGGAGAAATACAACTATATTCTAAAAATATTCTACAGAACACACCACTCGCGTAACTCAGTTAACAGCCGATAAACTTTATATGCAAACATGAAGAATGTTACTAAGAGCAACGCAACTAAAATTGCTCGTTAAAGTTGCACAGCGAAGTTGATTCATTTTCACAGAAGTTTCATAACGCTTCTTACAAGAATTACAAATCTCTACATTCGCAAAATATCCAACTCACTTATTATAAACTTGCCTTAAAGAAATATTCCTTCACTCTTCTAAACGACCATTAAGTTACAAAATAATCTGTAGACCACGAATTTTTATGAATTTTTATGAACATATATAAAAAAACGAAGTTTAAATAGTTTCATATACCAAATATTATAATAAACACTCTTTTCTGCATATTTTATATATTTTATATTTTATATTCTGCATATTATAATTATCGTACACATCTTTGTACCTTCAGGTTTTGCAAAAATGTATAAATATCCGAAGTTTAATAATCAGGTAACGCGGTGATTAACGGTACAAAAAGGTTTGCAAGAAGTTAAAGACAATTCCCACGAACGAATTAAATTTTGTACCGAATCGATCGATCGTGGCGGAATTTTTATAAGGGAGGGGGGCGAGGGTGCCTCTGAAACGCGATCGTGAGAATGCAACGCGTACAAGGAACGAATTTTATTCCCTTGGATACAGGTAGTGACAAGACGAAAGCCATTAACAGGAGGCTCCGCGTTCTTTTCCTACTTCCTCGACAACGTCGCCGTTCCAGACGTCGATTTCTTGCGGCCTCTGAATTAACTAGAAGGCATTTAGCGCTCCGGCTAATTGCTAGCAAGTATTCCCTTCACGGTGCACCGAACGTTTAATCGATTCGAAGGAATCGCGCTCTCGATCGCGAGTTGTTCATTGTCCGCGCGTCTTTTCGCTCCATTTTCGAACTGTTGCTAAATTGAATTTAATTGATTTCGCCGGCTATGATACCGCGCTCCTTTATCCAATCTGATTCTTATCGTCGGAAATGTGGAATTTAATTGTTTTTACCAAGAAAGAACTTTGTCGACTTTTGTCCTTCTTCGCCGTATCGTAATTTTCTGACTACAGAAATCGAAAATAGGAACTCGAATAGGTATATTTGAAAGAAACTAATATAGAAATATCGATTGGATTATTTCGATCTATTAAGAAATCATCGGAGATTTGTACAATTGTAGAGTAATAATTAAAAGGATAATAATCGTAGAGTACAATTATTTGCAAGTTTCCAATTTTTAAAACGATATAGGTGTTTTTCTGTATATTGAAAATAATAGTAGACTTTTCCTCGGTGATCGCTTCTAAGGTGCAGAAAATTATGGATAAATGAAATTTTAATACTCTCTAACAAAAAAACATATTTAACGTTTACTTTACAAATTTCTGTCGAAAAAGGAAAAAGGAAATTCAATAGGAATATATATACGTACTGCACTATTAAAGGAAAGAGGTCTTTTTCTATCTAGGATATTAATAAAAAATATATTTGTCCTTCTTCTTTTGCTAAAAGTATATTGCTTTCTGTAACAGTTCAAAAAGCCAGCAATAGTGAATTACAGAAATATATAAACAATATTGGACATTATATTTCTTCGGGGATAATACTCGAAGGACTATTTAATGGCAAATTTCGTCGCATCTAGCAGAAGCTGCGAGAGGCATAGGAAGGTCGTGTACCTTTCGTAATCATCGTAAGTCATTGCATCGCGAGATCAAAGAAATGATAAATAAGTTCTGTTCTCTTCGGTCCTTTGAACGAGAATTTTCTTGTATTATCGTTTGGATCTTCTCGGGAAAGACCGTGCGAGATATGTGCCGAGGGATGTTCGCGTACCCTTTGATCTTCGATAAAATAATAAGATTTAATATCGTGCCTTTACATTTCATTCGAACGTATATAAATATATCGACCGATGACTTTGGTTTTAAATAATCCTCGAAATTAATTACAGATATTTGTGTAAGTTGAAATTTTACACGTCAGCAAAACGTGTCTTTGGAATTGCATAGGACTTAATTTACATTGGAAGTAATTTGTAAAATATTAAAATTTATGTTCCGATGGGAATTAATGTTTGATATCGGTATCGGATATATACATTTTCGAACGAATTATGTATTTTGAGGAATTCTACTTTCCTCAATTTACTTAGTCACAGTCTATTAACAATAGCTGGAACGTTATTTATTTCACTTTTAAAATCAATTTTATCAATTCAAGAGTTAAGTAAAATTTTCGCCTGCACAAAAATGATAAATTTGATAAATTTACCTGTTATTTTAAATGTACTAAACTTACTTATTTTGTCTGTTATTAATAAAATACGAAATCATATTTCAAGCTTCGTCATTTATACAAAAATTAATCAAAATACTAGATATTATATTTCTATATCTTACGTAAAAACAGCTAAAACCAACGAGGAATGAAAAAAAGAACGAGAAACCAAGAGAAATAAGTGATATGAACCGAGGAGTTGGTGAGTCCCAGCTCGTCGAATCTCCTAGATTCTTTGAGCTCGAAGGAATGGGAACGAGGGCTGAAACGGGGGTTCGGTGGAAGCTTTAAATCCAATCCCGCCACGCGGATTAATAAAAGGATTCACGGAGTTTAGGTCGCTCTTATTACTTCGACTTTCTTCGGCCTCTAGAGGAAACGAGAAAGAAAGAAAGAAAGAGGGAAAGGGGAAGGTCTTAGCCCTCGGCCTCTCTTTATCCGTCAATATTAGTAACGGTGCTGTGTACCACATTTAAGGACGTGTTTACAAGACCTTCGTGCCTGTCCTTCGCTGCACAAAGCCGAAAGTTACATTATTAAAGCGATATTAGCCGCGGATATTGGAGAGGGGGATGATACGCGAGGAATTTAAATGTATTTTCGATAATATAAAAGATTCCCGGGGAACTTTTAATTACGAGACTCTACAGTTCTTTTCGTTTTCTTTTTTCCCGTTTATTTTGAAATAACCCGGATGACAAGGGACCGTTTTACCCTAGAACAATAACTTTTATCGAGAACCTATGGAAGGATTAATGGATGGTTATTATTATTAGATCTGTTTTATTAAAATATCGCAAAAAATTCGAAATATTTTTTATCTCTTTTCGTCTCTGAATTACGTACGATGATCGATAGTCTAATTATTCAGTTACTCTCAACGTTCCTAACTTTTTTAAAAATACTCATTAATTGAGGATCTAAGGAATTAAGGATCGTTGAGAGGCTGTCGAAGAGTCATCAGGGTCGTGTCACTGAAAGACAAAAAGATGGTATTATTGTTATTCAATATTATCAAAATTATCTGAAAATCATCGACTTCATGGGGAAATAATTTGTAGTTACGCGTACTTGTTAAAGAAACACATTTGTTGCAGCGATTGCAATTAGACAAAAAGTGACCTAATTTTTTCAATAACGTATATACTTAAAGCGAGTAGTAAAAAGTTCATAACCACGTTTAGAATATTCCAACAATTCGCAATATCCTTCCCTGCACACGAACATGAATATTAGCTTTTACTTCGCTTTCTTCAACATCAATAGAAACTTAAATAATTCCATTTAATTTACCAAACTTTACTTCACTTCTAAGACTTTCTCGTTCTTTGTGATCGTCTTTTTGCACGTTTAAAATAATAAATATCATAAGATGATAATCAACGGATATACTGATACGATTCAACTCCATTTCAACGTCTTTTTAGTTCATCGAGAAGATAGATAGGCTACGCAACGATTTATGTATACATATACTTAAATATTTTTTCTCTTCATTTTTATCGTGATAAGCATCCCGATGTTAGCTAGTCTTTATTCACAATACCAATATAATTGCGGCTCGCAGGTGAAATCTGATATAAGTTCACGGCGCAAAAACCACAGGACAAGTATATTTTAATGTTTCCCTGTTATTATATCATTTTTAAAAGATGCTATTAAGATCTATCAGCTTAATGGTTATTTCAAACATAATTGCGGGTTGCTTCAACCATTCAATCATAGAGTCCATAATTTTAATTACAGATCTACGCGTACGATTTAAGGTTTTAACTGTTGCATCTGAAAAATATAAGATGTAACAGTCACGTATCGATAAATATTGTTGCGAGTGATGGATATAGGGATTATACTGATTTTTAATTTAATTTTCAAGCTCGTTCTTTTGTTTAATATCCACTATGTGTTTTCTATGGAAAAGGAACATTTTCTACGTTGTTATTATATTGGCTCTAGCTTTATTTTGTATGGTCACATTCATACTTTTATGATATATTTAAGTATAAAATATAAATTTTATTTCCATTATATTTCTAATTATGAATTCATATTTTCCAGATATGAAAATTCACATCTTATATTTTTATTTTTAGATTAGAAAATATATGTAACTTACATCCTTTAACTTATATCCTATAACTTATTTCCTTTATATTTCTAATTATAAATTCATATTTTCCAGATATGAAAATTCACATGTCATATTTTTATTTTTAGATTAGAAAATATATGTAACTTTTGCTAGAAAATATTTTTAAAAAGTTCAATTATTCGTACGATTACTTAGGAAAAAATGTCTTTACTGGTCTCGTTAAGTTTTGGCTTTCAATTAAGTTACTTTAAAAGTCAAGAATTATAAATATAAGAGAAAGAAAAGATAATATAAGATACGAGAAAGAAGATAATATCTTTCTTGGACGAAGTATTTTAGTTCAACTACAGAAACGCTGTTGCAACTATTCTACAGCCTCCAATTTATTTTTAATTATGTATACTACATTTTAAAATGCTACATTCATTAAATTAAGTTTCAAATAAAGTCACTCACTAGAAATTCTCGTAAGGAGTCGTTTTAATTAATCTGGCCGCTTTATGCTCTATTCATTTTACGTTTCTTGCTTATTTTTGGCCTCGCTTCGCAAAATCCGTGGAATTCATATTTTTCGTAACTCTCCGGCTTCACGATGATTGATAGTTACTCGTTCTCGAGTATGGGAAACAGGTTTCAAGATTGATTAGCTCAAGTTTAAATGTGGCAAGTAATGGAGTGATTAAGGAAGGAACGAAAGTGCAGCCAGGTGGCAGATAAGAGATTTCTTACGGCCAAGATGCAGAAAATATCTAACGCTTCTGTTATAAATAAAGACAACGTATAATTATCGTATTCCAGCTATAAAAAGTCTTAATGAGACATCGCAGCACCAATTTGGGATAACAAAGATTTCCATGTGAACTGACTGGTCGTCTTACAATATGAATTCTTCTCTTGCCTCCTCTCTTCTAACTAAGATCATCAAAAGAAGAAACACTTCGATTTATTCCATTGACTCTAAAAATCACAAAAAAAAAAAAAAAAAAAATAGAAAATTCGTCCATTCTATTGATTCAATATAACTAATTCAAAATGAAATGTGAAACGATGTTGTAAATTTAGATCAAAATGCATAGGTCCTATCAATTTGGATTTATAAAGTTCCTGCTTATCAACGTAACCAGCAACTGCACTAAAACACTGGATGAGCTATAAGAAAGTACAATAATCTGATAATTCGCTAATTGACAAGTGCCAAAATCAAATTCACTACCGCCCACTATTATCATTTTCTAAGCATCGAAACGACGAAGATACGGGACAAGAGCATTGGTCAGTGATCCGTAGGAAGTTCGATCTCGCAAGAGCCAGGCTGGCGAATGGTAGCATCGTGACTCACGACATTCTTCTGCCACGAAACAACGATAAACGGCCGTGTCCTAGCTCTCTACCAAACTTCTCCGGACGAGGAAACTCCGTGCATTCTTATTGTACCTCCTTCTTCCGCTTCTCGTCGCACAAAAACCATACGGTCTGGCGAGCATGTCTGGTGGGCAGCGAGTAGGCGCCAGGGTCCACCCCTTTCCGCAGCCCCGACCGGTGCAGTCTTGGCCCGTTTCACTCCCGTCCCTCCTCTATCCCCCTTTCTCCATGCTCGTTAGAGCGAAAACGTTCTCCATTAACGCCTCTTCTTCCTTTTTTCCTCCTTTTGTCAGTTGGCAGACGCGGCCGCGCCAAAGCGATATTAAAAACTGCCGCGCGCGCGTTCTAGCTTCGCTCGCTCGCTCACTGTAATAAAGCTAACTGCTTTTCTCGCGCGAACAAGGAATACGTGTAGGTAATCGTCGATGTTACGGCACGCTGATCATCTCCTCCTTCTTCTTCAACCGTCTCCAGTAGTTTGGGATTTTTGTCTATTCTAACGAAGCTTGTGATATGATCCGATTTTTACTTTAGCGTTTTATAGCGTTAAGATTTCTCTTAATTATTCATTTTAGTATTAGAAGAATTTTTGAACGTGTGAAGATTTGTTTGAAGTTTGTCGTTAAGTTGGCTGTGGATGATTCGAAGCTGAAGAGTTGAGAAATTTAGTTGCGGTTATTAATATTTTCTGGAGTCGAACGGAAGAATCGTGAGAGGATTTATTAGGAACCCTAACGCTAACCTTAATCGCTAACCCAACACTTTATTTCGGAGGATTTATTGGATTTCAGTGTGGTTTGAAGAATTCGTGTATCGTTGTATTTGGCAATTCTTCTATCTTTCAATTTCAACTTCTTATTAATCAAAACAGAGGTTAAAACAGTCTTTTGTCTATTTTTCATAAGTTATATTGCACTTCAGGTAGCTGTGAAGCTTCGTGAAAAGCGGTTTCATGATCCTTCGTATCTTTCGCCTACTATTTTTTACTCTCAGAGAACGGATTAAGAAAATCGTCTTCCAGTTCCTCTTCTTATTTCAATTTCAAATAATCCAAGAATATTTGTATTTCATCTTTTGTGCTGTATTCTCATTATCTTCTGAGAAGATGTCTCTGAAGAGAAAAACAAGGAAGGAAGAGAGTGAAGAAAAGAACGAACGAAGAGGAGGGAAGGGATTCTTTTACTTTTGTCGATTGGAAATTTTCAACAGAATTGAGCTGCATCAATTTATGCGAACACAGAAAAAACAAAAGACACATTTTCGAGGCGTTAAAAAAGATTCTATTGATTACTTAAAAAGTTAAAAATCAACAATTATAGGTGCTGCTGTAATAAAGAGACAGCTCCACTTTTCAATAATTTGAACAAACCAACTCAGATTCCATGAAAATCAAATAGCATTTTCAAACTAATTTTCTAGTGATAACAGTCAACCAATTTTCGTACTAATAAGCTTTCGGAGTTTTGAATACGAAGATTATGGGCAAAAAACATGATAAGCAATTTTAAAATTCAATAATCAATTCCATGTCATCGAAAACTTTCTATTTGATTGTGCAATTTGTTAAACATTCCAAAAATGATTCTTCTCTTGATTGTTTATAAAATTGTTGTAAAATTACTAGCTATTTTCAGGAACGTAATATTTGTGAATTTAATACGTTGTTCGAGTTACATGGAAATTAAGAAATTAATAAAAATGGACTTCTCGTGTTCTTCGCGTGTGCTCGTTATAAAACCTACAACTTTCTTTCTCTTCAAATAATTGCAATTTAAACATTGAAGCTGCTGCCTCTATATTACTGCAAACTCTACAATTCATACCTAAGTTAAGGTAGGATTATTTGTGCTAAGAGGATATTTGAATCAAGCTGAGTAATTTGCCTTGGAATCTGCCAAATCCGGTCATGAACAATTTTTAAACGATCTACGTTTGAAAACAGACTATTTAAATGGTTATTAGTGGCGTGGCAAACAGAGAAATATATCGCACGTATGAGCATAGAGAGTTCGGCCTTTCCTTCGTAGTTTTTCACAAGAATATAATTTCTATCTATCAATAGGAAATAAATTTGTTCGATATTAATATTCTCAGTCGTAACAATCGCAGATCAATATCGTGTATGTATTGCTTTATTTCTGAATGTTAATTCCATGTGTATTTTATTAGTTGTTATATATTAGCTTGGCAACTAAGTGATTGCGGATTTTGTCAATGCCACCTAATGACAAAGTGCGCAATCACTTAATTGCCAACTCAATAATAGCCCCTCGCTGACTCCAAAAACCTCGTAAAATCGTTCAATACATTTTCTTCGCGATATTTTTCCAGACCCAAGATACACGTTTCTTCGTCACTGCGCGAAAAGAAAAAAATCTAATGGTATCTCGTAATACTGTACAACATGTTCGATCATTCCGTGCAAAGTTCAAGATTGAATTTTACGATGTCGAAGCTTGACCGACTGAAATGATGGTAAGGCACGCCTTACTATTTACGTGTGTCTCATTTCCATCCGAATTCCAGCTCCATATTCCCCTCTGAAGAAACGTGGCGTCGTTCTCCAGCGTAAAAACTTATACTCGCGTCACAAAGGACGGTTAGTTCGCGAGCAATTTATTGCCGTGTACGCAGGCTACACGTTGTCTGTCGCATAAAACGACGGATCGAAGGAGGGCGAGGAACGGCGCCGCGAGAAATTGTCTCTTCTGCTGTGCCATCCTCTTTCTACGAAGCGAGAGCACGGCGGAAGCAGCCGGTCGAAGCAAGAGATAGGAAGAAAGGATACCGGAGAACGAAGGGTAGGATAGGGATGCGGGGGAGGTGGAGGAGGCTACTTTCAGGCAGCGGAAGAACCGCGTCGCGAACAGTGGCGGATATAGAGTGGCGGAAAGGCAAGGACTCTATTGCTTCGTCATATAAGAACGAAAAAGAGGAGCAAGGACGACGAAGTATGCGTGTCGTGCTTTGATATTCAGCTTGGCACAAAGAATTGTCGCTCCGTGCGTAATATAATTGCATGGATAGGTTAGCTCTCTTGTATCTGGAAGAAAAGGGTGGATGGAGTGGCTGTAAATAGGGGAGAATGGGAAATTGACAGAGTTGGTTTTCTAAATATCGAATCGTTTTTTAGATCATTTCCTTTTCATTATTGTTTTTTTTTTTCAGTGTTAATTTGCCATTGGTGTAATTGATGGTTTTTGTATGGCTGGTTACAATTAGGCATTGCATGGTTTCATTATATGTATAATTATAGATATTATTTAATATTGGTATTTTTCGTTGCGTAGATATCAATTAATTTGAATAAACAAGCAATTCTGTTCAATGCATTACAAATCAACAATTTATATTGACAAATGAACAAGCAATATTTCACGATGTTCAACGATTGAACGATTTAACCGTTTTGTTATAGATGTTGGTTTGTGCATTCTTACAGCTCATAGTATTTGTTATGAATAATATATAGATATTTTCAAGGTATTGTACGATTGATTTATATTCATTTTGCTAAAAATGAATTTTGGCCTTTAAGAAACTGGAGGACTTTAATGAACGAATTGTTATATACATATTATCGGAATTAACAACATTTGTTACCAATAATATGAATATTCCCATAAGGTATCGTACAACTGATTTTCGTTATTTTACTCAAAATTCTGAATTTTCTATCATCGCCATACGAATACAGGAATACAGCACTTCCTATCTATTTCGGGCAATATTACCATATACGGATAAATAGTTACACAGAAATCGTTCGGACATACATTTTATTGTCTGCTTCTGTTCAAATAAATCATAAATAAAGAGATACAACGCAATATGACCATTTCCCTGTACCATACCATCGTCAGTAGTCCATCGTGAAAGAAATAAGCCAACCAATATCCCTATAAACCTACGCGAAACATTTACAACCCCTGCTATCTTTCAACCCTTTCATAATCAACCGCTTTTCTCGTCGGAAGAGGTACACGTAGAGCAGAGAGAATCTTCACGCAACTTTTCGCAGAATTGCAGGGAAAACAGCATGCCTTATGACATTTCGGACGAAAGAAAATTCCAGACAGCGTGTGCCGTTGAATTGGCGTCACAGAGAGAAACGAGACGGCGTTTCGCCGGTCCACGTGTCCCTTTGTCGACCGGACAGCGAATAAGACTGGCCGGGTAGAGAGGTGTCGTTATCGTCGTCGAGCTTTAAAATGAAAGTGCTCGGTTGAAAATTCCGCGCGCGAGCATCGGGAAACGTTTTAATCGGCCGCCGCTCGAGGAAACGCGGGACCGTTTAAAGTGATTGTCGCTCCGGACCCGGGTCTTCTTCTTCTTCTTCCTCCTCCTTTGCCGGGCAGAGCACGACGCTATGAAATGAGTTTCTTGAGCGTCGCTTGAAATCGGTACCGGCGCTTCGGGGAATTTTGTTCGACAGAATTTTTGCTGTAATTGAGATGGAAGTCGTTGACTTTCCCTCCCTTTCCCCCTTTATCTTGCTGTTCTTCTTCTATTGCAGCGTCGCACCGCGTCATTCAGATTGACGCTTCCACAGAGGCGCTTGCACGCGAGCCTATGAGCCGTTTTGTCTTTGCGCGTCTAATTTGCGCTAGCTGCGACGTCGGATTTTCCGACTTTTCGACGATGGTCAAACGAAAATTGCTGTTTAGACGCGGTTGAAAATCGCTTTTGAAGCTACTTACTCGGGAAGTGATGGTTTTGAGGTTTGTTTATTCATTTTGGTATCGTGTTGGTAAATTTTAGTAGAAGCAAAGCGCAGCTTCGAGATTGGAATAAAATTAAACGTAGTGTTAAGAAATGTAATTTGATGTTTGATCGAATCGAGAGAGAAAACGTGGTTATATTGAAATTTTTAGAAAAGCTTGTATTAAGAAAAATGTCATGATGGATTTAACACGATAGGAAGTTTACTGATAATACGGGAATTTTACTGATAATAAAAAATAAATTTTTTAAAACGTATTATTTTGTAATTGTCTACTTATGATTAATTTGAAGAAAAATTGACGGTGAAATGTACATATACTGGAACTATTCGAAAGTCTCTGTACGTACTACCACTTTTATGAAACACTCAATTCACAACTCAATATAAAAGACAAAAATCTATAATAATTGCAAGAATTTACACAGAACTTTATTTTAAAAAGAAATACTTTTTATCAGCCTTTACACGTTATTTCATCTGCGTCAAATTTCTGTAGCCACACTAAGATACTACAAAATGATATCCTTAAAAAAAATTTTTTTAATTAATTAGCATATACGTATAATAAATACAACGATGTGCAAATATCTTTTTGGTCACAGTATATCATCAACACAACAATAAAACTTAAATCTACTTGAAGCTCAAAGCTTCAAGTGCGAAAAATCGGTTATTTTCCATTAACAAAAGAGAACTACGATACGTACTCTCAACTATTAAAAGAAGTTTTTCCTGGAAACGGAAGGGAAATCGATGATCCGTAGGTATTTTTCCGATATTCACGATGGTATGTCAGTCGCAAAATATAATAATTTCACTTCGACAGTGTGGTAGGTTTACGCGGGTAGGGTGTGCAGGCTCGTATTCACGGCGACGTGGTTCGAGCCCCGTGTATTTAAATACATCGGGAAAGATGGAAATGTATTTAGACGACAGCTCCTCTGAAAGGAAAATAATTTGACATATTTTAAAAGTTGGAATACCGCTCGAACTTCTAAAGCCGCCCTCGGCTTCCTCGCTTCCCGGGGCTCAGCGAAGGGTGGCACATGGCGACGAGGTCGCGGCAAGGGGTGGCCACGGCTCCAGCACGATGGTGCCAAGTAATTTTAAAGCGATTTTTACCGAAAGAAGTTCGGATTAATTGAAGGCTTACCGAAACCTGAGCGACCCTTTCTCGATTCTCGTGCTGCGATTAGCTTCGTTATGATCGTTCTATTAATTTCATGTACGAGAAATCGGGATTTCGGGAAAACCATGTTGTAGTCTGGAAGATGTGGCACAGTTTTAAGCAAGTGGTTTAAAGAGACTGCGGTTAAGATCGAGTCAGACATCGAAAATGATGTTTTCCTATGTTGCAAGACGTTTCTTGATAACTTGAGTAGTTGGGGCGTATAAAATGAATTTTTGAGTCAATTAATACAACATATCCTTTGACGAAATAGTTATACGTTATGTTGGAAATGCACGATTAACGAATTTAATTATTTGTCAGTAACGAAACAAGCTTTTAACGATAGGTACCAGTTATGTTATTGCGATAAAATGAGACATGACAATATTAAATAGAACTTATTAAGAATGATCTATATTACATATTAAATACTCGTTCGATAGTTAAATCGTTTGAAATTAAAATCCAGATTCTTCGCACAATCATCCACAACAAAACTTACCCCATAACCTCGAAATCTCCAAGGAACTTCGCACCGAGCGAACTCCACCGCTAAAGACACTCAAATTATCCAGCCTTCGTTTTCACCCCCTCCCCTTCTCAGGCACCAGCCCAACAAATACCGCTGTTCTCCATCATCACCTCTCAGTGAGACAAACGCTCAGCTAACTGCACAACAAAGGCGCACCAGCAGCCTCGAGAGTGTCTGAAAGAAGCCAGACCGACACCGCGACCAACGAAGAAAAAAGAACGAAAAAAGAAAAAAACCAATCGTCGTCGCGAGTAAAAAGAGAAACAAGAAGCGGGGAAAAAGACAGAGGGAAAAGAAAAACAGAAGAAAAGAATTTCCATCGGCAGTGCCCGAGCAACAGCCGCGTTTAGATGAAGAAGGTACCGTCGAGATGGTGAACGGGGTGGGTGGCATGGTGGAGGGAGGAAGCGCGGTTACCGTGGCTTTATCCTCATTCCGGCAGGGGCGTAAAAATAACGAACGAACTGTCTAGGTGAGCGCTTTCGCGGGTGCGGCCCGGGGCTATGGGAATCGGTTGTGCAGCCCAACCACCCCCTCCTCCGAGTCAGCCCACCCCCCGAAGCCGTGTACGCGGCCCGGCATGAATATTGCCAATTTACGGGTGGAGGAACGTACGGTTCTCACCTAACCTCGCTCCGTTCCTCCGTTCCTCCGCTACTATGCTTGCCATGTTCTCTCTCTTTCTCTCTCGTTTTCTCCTCTAGTCCCATCGCAGATCCCGGCCAGCATCACCGCCCAGTCCTCTTCTCTCCTTTTGCACCCCCTTTTTCTCGTTTCGTGCCTCTGTGCCGTGCACATTCCCTCTTTCTCCCTGGGAGAAAAGAGCGAAGGAGCGAGAGGAAAAAGCGGAGGCACAAGCCGCGTAGAGAAGGAGAAGCGAGTGGAGTTGAGTCGAGTCGAGCGAGCAGGCGAACGCTTGACGCGATATTGGAAAATGGCGTCGATGTGTGCGCGCGGAGGGTACGCGGTAAAGAGAGAGAGTAGGTGGAGGGTGGTTTCACCCCCTCCTCCCTGACGTTCTTCCCGTTCTTTCTCTCTTTCTGCTATCCGCGACTCGACGTCCCGCTCTCTTTTCCACCCTCCGCTACCACCGCGAAGGGGCAGGGGTGGGTAGTGGGGAAAAATAAAATAAATTGCTCAACATATCCAATAAGGTGGCAGAGCCGTTGCCCGGGCGACGCCGACTCACTACTCTCCTCTATGCTTTCCAGAGAGAACCGAGAGATGTTCTTTGCCTCCCCATTCCCCTTAGTCGTCGTTCTACTCTTTACCCTCTTTCTTTTTCCTTCGACCACGCCGTTCGCACGACTCTCTCTCTCTCTTTCTCTTTTCGTTCTATCTGTTTCTCCTTCGCTCTCTTTATATTCTTCGTTTCCATTTCTACTGCAGCCGCTGCTCCTCTTACTACCACCGGTCCCGCTTCTTCTAGTCCGTTCTTCCTCTCGATTGTTCGTCTTCCTTCTGCGTCGAGGACCTCTCTGTGTCGTGCCATAACCTGCCGTCGAGTTCGACCACGTCGGAGAAGATCGAAACTAGAAAAGAAACGAATCGCAGCATAGAACTTACGTGATACCGTGCTCTCTTTCTCTCCTTTACGTACTTTATACTCTTGTCTCTTGCTTCTGCATTCCCTCTTATTCTTCTTCTTCGTTCTCTTCTTCTTCTCCTTCTCCCTGTCCCTCTACGTCCTCCTCCCCTCTCTCTTCCTACCTACCGTATGTTCCAATTCCAGCGTCTGCGACGCAACCAGAACCACCCTTCTTCCTCCGCTTCCGTTCCGCCGCTCGTTTTTTTCGGCACCACCGCATAATACGCGCGCGATAGCGAGCTATTGGATCGCCGGGACCTCCCTGTCGATATTACCATACATATAGGACGGCCTCTGTTACAACCCTCCCTTCTTCCTGCATCGAGATTCGCCCCGAGATTTATCTGGCTTACGTGCACGTACAGGTGGCTTCGTTCTTCCAACGATTCCTGAAAGAAGGAAGGAAGAACAGAAGCTCGCCCTTTTGGAATAATCGATGCGCGTTCAGAGGAAGCTTCCAGCGGACTAGCTATCGGCAAATCGTTACCAGACGATGCTGGAAAGCTTTCGTGGCCGCGACTGCGTTGCGAACGCGAACTACTCGCGACACTTTTCTTCTTCTTCTTCCTGTTCCTCTTCTTCTTCTTTCAACTCTATTTTGCGGCGCATCTTGTTCTGCCGCAAGCAGAATCTTAACATAGGATATGCGCGGAATTTTAAGCTGATTTTACGAGCACAAGTTTTTGGGATTATTCCGTAGCAAAGGTTTTGTTTGGAGCTTGTTGAGTGCTTGTTCCGAGACAGGGAAAGGGTTGAAAAGTTTGGGAGTGGGCTCTGCTTACTGAAATTATTAGCACGGATAATAAGTTTCGTTGGAAGCTTCCTCCTTTGGGGTTGTGAAACAGTTATCTCTTTTGTCTTTGTGAGTTTCGAGGATGTAGATTTTTTCTTGAGATATTTCAAGAAATTCTTCGTTCATTTGCGATATAAAATATACAGAGGGTTCTATATTACGAATAGTCGATTTTTTATTTTACTCAAACGTCTAGGAATTTTTAAATACTCCGCGCGAATGAGTATGAAGCACAGAAGTAATAACAATATTCGAGTATATTGTCGATAAAATATACGACAAGAAGCAACGGATAAATGTGAATTTAAATATTAAAGGAATGAAAAGATCAAATTGCAGATTCAATATTAACAGAGGTATTAGTTTTTAATCTCTGCGATATCAAAAAGATAAGGAAAAGAATCGAGGGGGAAAAAATACGCGATCGCGAATGTACGAACGTGAACGCAGACCTACGCTTGAAGAACTCGAAGAAAAGAGGAAAATGGAACGACCACCGTCTAACAAGGTGCACGCCTATCTGCGCGGATCACCTTCTCGTTTCGAGGTAATTAAAAACAATGAATACAAGCCAAGCAAACGGTGGAAATAATTACACGTGGCACGGCACAAACTACAACAGCGACGCGACCATAATTCTCGGGTCGTTTGCCGTCCGATATTCGGACAACTTAACGATCTTGTCGTTTCTTCGACATCCTATCATTTGCCTCGTCTGCCAGTTAATTATCAATCAAGGTGTCCGTCACGGAGCGTTCTCCACGGAAGCGTTGTCGCATACCTTGTACGAAATCGCGCTGTCATGGTGAAAACAAAGCTACGTCTTTTATTTTCGTGACGATAGATCAGAAGTTTGCGAATTCAACAGGACCTACATTAGTCGAATATGTAATCATAAATAAAATATGTTGTAGGAAATAGAGTAAAAATTAGAAAAGAAAAAATAATGTCGAAAGAATTCGATGAAATTGGAATCGGGAATCTCCTGTTCAATTAAATTAATGTTATTAATGATATTTTACAAGTTACACAACTATTAATACGCACTAACGTAAATATTATAAATATAGATATGTTTTAAATACGGTATCAATATATATCTTTATACAGCAGTAACCATTTTGATATAATAAAATGAATTGAATTTTCCAACTGAATTTTGCAAATTGTAAGTTGTGTGGTTATTTTATTCGATGAGAAATTATAACGTCGTAAAGGGAGTAGAAAATACTGTAAATTGCCACTGATCGAGTTACTAATATTGCTAATTGGCAAATCGTTGTGTAAAGGGATGATGGAGGTGAAATAAATGACAAGAACTTTGAAAATATTGTGCTAATTTATGATTTTGGTGTAATTAAATTATTTTTATGGGAAGCTGTAGAAGGATTTTCTAGAAAGCTCGTTGACATATATTATTTATTATTAATGGTAATTTTTAAAGATAAAGGTTAATTACTTCAGTTGGAGGGTTCATTCATGATTTATGGGTAGATCCCTTTGTTGGATGCTTTGGAAAGCAAAGCTTCAGTTAGGCTCAATAATTTAAAGCACATCGAAACGAACTCTGGTATTATTACAATATAATAATTAGGTATGTATATGCAGATTGCTATGCCCACTTAAAAAGCAATTACACCTTAGTGGATATTTTGTATGTAAATTAACAGTTGTATAATATCGTCTAGCACTGCTACATTATGTTTAACGAAGGTAGCAGTAAATGTGCATTAAAACCGTTAATCACAAGAAAGAGTTTTAACAAAATGAGATGGATGATTCCAGCGAATATGTTAACATTAGAAATGAATACAAAATTGCTGAAAATATCCTTACGAGCCAATGACCAAGAGCGTAACTATAAATTTTTTACAGAAGCCAATTACACTGATCGACTGCAACAAGATTAATCATTGACAAATTAAGTATTAATCGTATTAAGATCAAGAGAAAAAAATTGAGTTAAAGGATTCCGTTTCTAAGTTTCTTTTATATTTGTCATTATTATTATTATTTTCAGTTTGTCTTGAAATTTCTGATTATTGATACCCATTATCTGTTTGTCATGAAGAAAATGAAAATACTTTATTTGTTTCCTGAGATACTGGATAATAATTATACACTTTTATAATGAAATACAATTCGCGAAGAGTGAAGTGAATCAGTTTGATTTCGGAAAGGCTCATAAACATAAGACAAAACATTTCAAAATTTTATAAAATCATTCCTCTGCTTAATAACCATCTTAAAGTAATTAAGCATAGAACCAACGTACGCTAAACGAAACCAAGAAAAGAAGAATTTTATCGCAATAAAGCAAATTACCTGTATAACTCACTGCCACGCCAGTAAAGAATACGTGGCATAAAAGTGAAGGCAACGAAAAGAAATGATTTCGGGTGAATAAAGAAGAAGGTGGTTGTAAGATGGACGAGGCGAGGCCGATTACGAAATTTCCATGGAATTTCTCGACGGTAGCTGACGCGCGCGCGGGCGCGTGTTCACAGCGCGGCATAACGATAATGCATGCTCGTATGCTGATAGACACGTGGGTGGGTTGGAGGGGCGATGGGTGGAGGCGCCTCGGAGCCGGTGCACGAGTCGAGAGATATCTCTCATTATGCATTCCTTTCAGGCGGCCGTCATTATTTTACATATTGCAGGAGGAGGCGTACCGACTGCCTTTGCCAATTTTTCCAGCCGGGCAAAAAGGAACGGCCGGCAATTTGGCCGCAGCATGTGCACACGCATCACCGTATATGGCTCTAACAGTAATTCAACCGTTCGCGTTACGATCGCGTTTCCTTCCTACCGGTCGCAATTAAAACTCCGAGAAAATCGTCGTTAGCCTTTGCACGTGAGCTAACGAACCAACCGTCCACGGAGCCTTGGATCTTCACTTGGTAGATGGAAAGATGTTCGAGCTACCGCCATGAGATTTTCAGAAAGCGATCAAGTTTATTATTCTAGTCGCTGCGCTGCTGTGAAATAAGACGCTTTAAGATTCGTAAAACGAGAATAGAGGAGAAAGACGTAGGAAGTGTAGGTTATTTAGGAAGTTTTATGTTTGGATGAATGAATAGAATAGGAACAAAGGGTGGGACAGGGTGCAGGATACTAAAGACTGTTTGGTTGGTTGATACTTGTAAGATTCTTTTACAAATTTAAGGATATTATTACAATTAATCTTCTTTCTAAATTAATTGTTCATTCTATTTATAGTATATATATATATCTATTATACTAAACTGTAATATACTAGATTACTACATGGAATATATATAATAGCATATTGTGCTGTATAAAGGATTTTAAAATATCTAAAATAAAGCTACTAGAGAAAAAATGGGTGAAGTAATACAAGGCGTAAAGGATTAAAGAATTTCTTATTATTAAAATTAATTATTATTAAAACGAAGAAGATAATTGCCTGCATTTGACACATAATTATTAATCGAGAGGAAATATACGTATGTTTCTTGCAGTATGGAAAGCTTAATACTATTCGAATAAAATATGTAGTTCTGTTACTTATCGTATATGCAACTATAAACGTGTTTAAAAAACTTGAAGCAATTTTAAAGCGTTCGAAACGTAGTGTATAATTAATAGCGCACATTCTAAGGCTCGTAAACCATCCGAAGGCAAGAGCCTGCTAGAAAGAGCGCTTGTTGCACCGCTCGAACACCTGTGCAAACAGCGCGTAATAGTGTGAAGTGCGCGGCGAAGTGTCATAACCGCGAACAGGCTGATACGTGAAAATCTTGCTTCCTGTACTATTTCATACTTATAAAATCATCAACTATTGCAACTTTCTTACTACAGCCAAAAAAAAAAAAAAGATCAAATAACTCTATCGATCTACCGAAGAAGTAACATAAAAGTATCTTAGAAGAAAAAGACGCACGAACTTAAACTAAGTAAAAAAGAGAAACCTAAAAAAATCAATTTACCCAAAAACCGATATAGAATGGCACGAAGAAAGGCATGCAAGAAAGTATTCTTACTTCTGAGATTTCCATCTCAAGTTGCAATAGAAAGGTAAAAAGGAAACCCTGCTCGATACCTTTCGGCAACACGTACCCACGTCGATGAGGAGGCACGTCGCGACGTGGAACGCGAATTCGAGGCAGATTAGTATGGCGGTGGGGACGCAGAATGCAACGCCCGTGAAAAAAGAAAGCGGCGACCGTTCGAGTAAGGGTAGCCCCCAAACCACGCCTCGTACGTGAGGCATGCGTTCAAGATACTAGCTCGGATAAAGAATGCTTGCTTCCGATTGGTCTCTGCCCACCCACCCCCTCAAACACCCCCCGATACACTGTGTGCACGCATGTGGCTGCATACACATACACACGTACGATCTTACCCCCGTCGAGCGATACGTGTGTGCCATAAAACTTGTACGATTTCTCTCCGTGGCTTGCTTTTGCACGGAATTCCCGTTGGTAGCTAAGCTACCAACGTATATACATAGAACTACGTGAACAGAACTATATGCAGATGCATTTCCAAATAACGTACGGCAAACGATGTCTTTGCCTCTTCTTCGCGGTTGTTTCTTCTCTCGTGGCGAGGAAAACCATCCCGCGAAGCCGGCCAACTACGACCTCCTTTTCTTCGCGGAATCTTCGTACGTGGCCAAGGGAAGTCGTACGTGTATAATCTGCGCAAGTCAGCCACCCTAGTGTGTTAGACTCCACCCTGGCAATCAATCAAATACACCCTGTGCCCCGCGCACCGTCTACGGCACAGCCAACCGAGGCGACGTTCCATCGCCGAAAGATAAACCCTCCACGGAGGAAACTCTGGTGGGTGGCACTATGATGGAAGAAAGAAATTCGAATCTGATTGATTATCCGATCTTGCGAGTTCTGCGGATCTTGCTGCATTTCTTTTTTCTTTTTCTTTCGGAGAACTTTTAGGTACGAGAAGTACGGTAGATTGGTTGAGGATAGTTGTTAGGATTTTGATATGTAGTAGTTTGGGGGTTGGCTGATAGGAGAATAGTTCAATATTAATATTATAATGTAAGTTCCCTTGGACGATGAATAATAATTTATATAACAGAAGTTTATTGACTTTCTTTCTACTATGTGATTTCCCCGTCATTAACATAACAGTATGTTTTAGATTGTGTATCCAATGGCCAGAGGTACATTGTGAGAGTGTCGTTATTCCAACTGATAAGATTATACAGTAACGTCGCTATTTCAAAGCTGTTGCAAATCTTCTTCCATAGTAAGTAATGGGCATAAACGATACTTAATCCGTAAAAACCCAGAGACCATTGCCCAAGTTTTAAAACAAACAAAAATTGCTCGATGCTAAATGGTCGAGTTATTAATAATCCTCCATCTCAAGTCGAATTTCTTAAAAGATTTACTTTTCCCAGTTGAATCACTCTTCTACTAAACCAACTACATCAATATTCCGGAATTAAACAGATTTCGTTTCCCCATTGAACCGCCGTCTCAGAAGAATAATTCAGTCGAAACTGAGAAGAATTATAACCGAGTGCCAAGATCCTCGATCCTTTATGAAATCTCATCCGAGGCATCCTTCGGACGCAACAGAATTTAGGCTCGCGAGATCCGCTTGAGCAAGCGTTTCCTCGAGTGGGCCAATCGAAGATGGTCGTTTTCGTAGGGGGTACAAAGTCGCCGTCTCACCTGGGGGCGAGCCACTCGAGCCACGGCTCCAGCGAGATGAAGGCGAGAAGGAGGGCAAAGAAAAAAAAAAAAAAAAAAGAAAATAAAGAAAAAAGAAAGGAAGAAAGCGAGGGTACAAGTGGCCAGGTAGAGTCTCGCCGTTGAAGCGGTCGAGTGGCGTCGAGTGTAGAAGCGGAGTGGCCGAAGGCACACAGTCCCTGGCCCTCCTCTCATCCGTCTCGAGCTGAAAATCGATAGCTGGAAAAAGGGTTAAAATCCACCCCTGCCGCGAAAGAACCTGACTCAGGGGTGGACTGGCTCGGCTGGAGGCAGTTTAAAGAGGGAGAATGAGAGAGAAAAGGGACGAAAAGAGAGAAACGAAAAGAGTCGGAAGAGGTTGAGGCGGCGCGACCTCGGTGAAACGAGATTTACATACCTAGGCGTGGTGCTGCCTACTCTTTCAGGGAGCCCCTTGTTAGCCGAAACTTGCCTCGTCTGCGCGATCCCGCGCTCCTGGCTTTTACCGCGCTCAAACATCGCCGGTCGTTAGCAGGGAAAAACTCGCCGGGAATGGAAGTTCCTCGAACAGTCCGTGTCCGAGTGAGACGGGTTGAAATTTTGGCGGATTTTGTTATGGAATGCTTCCTTTTCTCTCCCGGCAACTTCGATCGAGATTAGTTTAGCTTCGATTGCACATTTTCTATTCATTGATTTATGTACTTTCCTTGGCCTTTCGAAAACCGATTTTTATATACGATCGAAATCGAGTCATCTTGGGAATCGTTCTTAAGAGATTAATTTATAATACGAGACACACAGCGGTGTTGCAATCTGTGTTTTGAAGGTTTGAAGGGTTTCAGCTTTTGAGCATATATTTAAGAATTCTTTAAGTAGCTTAGTTAAAGTATTGGAGTGGCACAACAGGCTACATGAATATATTCATAAATATTGGTTGAGATATGATAGGGGTGTGAGGAAGTTTCGGAAGATTTTGTGTCGATAGGAATGAAGGGGTGACTCGGCGAATTAGTTGAATGTTACTTTGCGTGTAAAGAAAAATTATTATACATTCTTGTATATGATTAATCCGCATTGTTATACATATTTCTATTGAATAAAAGTTGTTGGATATAAAGACAAGACCGAAGGATAAATCTCACGAATTAATAATTTTTTTCAGACATCTGCGCAAGCATGAAAAGTTTCATGCGCGATAATCACGCAGAAAATTAAAATTTACAAAATGCATATTAGATACAAAATATGCCAAAAATAACATTCTATTGATTAAAGAGAAAAGAAAGAAAAAAGTAATTGATTTAAACAACTGACATATTTTAAAAACATAACGGTTCTTTTAAAGTAGTAAAGTAAACTCGTTTCAGTCTAGTGAAAAAAAAAAGATAAAAAATAAAAAAATAAAGGTAGTTATGCCATAAATAATGTGAAAACCGACATTTATTACCTCCTTAACAGGATTGGAAAATAGATTCGAGGATTTCGTTTGTTCGAAAATTCAGAACAGATTTTCTATCGTAGTCGGACAAGAAAATAGAAGAGCGAAATAGAATAAGGACGCCGGGCACGAAGACAGCGTGCACGGGTCGGAAGTTCGCGGAAAATTGGAAAATAATAAATTGCCAAACTACTTTAAAGAAATTAGCGAGGTCCGCTCGGATGTTCCCTCGGTGGAATTTTTTTCCGCCATAGCCTGCGTAAACTTTCGTTCTCGTTGATATTGATTAATTTGCTTAAAAAGTTCCTGGCCTACCGCCGTTCTTCGTCTTACTCTTTCACTCGTTCTCTTGTCTCTCTTTCTCCTACTTTTTTTTCTATCCTATCGTTCCCTCCTTTCACTTTCTCTTCATGATTTCATATCTTTTTCTCTTTCGGATGAAATCGCAGTTTGAGAAAATATTATTAGAGAAAAATATTATTTCATGCTTCGCATTATAATAGTTATCAGTGTAAAATATATCAAACAATGAAAAGTTTCCGATAACTTCTAAATTTGTACAATTAAATTTGTGTAATTTGGTTAATCACAATTCCCATTAAATTTTTAATCCGCCAGAGTGAAATTTTATCTCGTCGAAATTAAATCGTACGAAATTTCAGCCTTGGTGACCATGATGTTCATTTTGACTAAGTTTTTAAAATAAACGTATATTGACTTTTAAACAATTCGTATTATTTTCAAAATTACTAATCGTACAAAAATATTTTATAAATTGTTAATTTTGTCAAAAACGTGAAACAACTGGTATCTAATATTTAGAATGAACTTCAAATATTTTACTACTCAGTTAACTATTCCTTAAAAATTTGTTCTATGAAAATCTGATTCTGTACGAAGAGCATTGGTTTAAGAATCTTTTAAAAAATTCTCAATTTCTTAAAAAATCATTAAAAAATTTCAGTTCTTAAAAAGGAATTTGTAAGTTAATAGTAAATTTTCATAAAGTTATTTCATAACGATGAAGTGTATATAGAGAGAAATTTTTCTCTCTGAGACCACGTTTTAATTTCGAATAATAGCAGAGACGAGGCACAAAAGTCTTATATCTCGTTTGTGATAATGAGTGGGCAATTTCTGACCATCGCCTTCTTTCTCCTTTTTCATCGTACCACGTGTTTTCCATTGAGAAGGAAGGACGCGATCGACTTATGGTAATACTCGAGTAAAAATACACCTACCCAGCTATTGTTCCATGCTTGCTGGGATTTATTCGCGCGTGCTAAGCACAAAGGTAAACCAAAGAATAAGGAAGAGAGTGAAAGTTGCCGCCGGTTCCTTTCGTTTCTATTACGGTGAAATTGTTCGACACCGTTTTAAATTAATTAAGTCATTCGTTCTTAATCCATTAAAATGTATCGTTCAAGTTTCTAATATAATTCATTTATCTTGATTCCTTTTCCGATTAGTGTATCAAGATAATAAAGAGAGGTGTATGAATTCTTAGAGAAATTAACATTTAACGAGTTTCTCTCGCTCGCTGTTGTTCATTCAATTCTAATTTCAGTGCGCGAAGGTAATAAGAATATGCAAGAGGTAATATGATTTTATTGTATAAGCTGTTTTATTTATCTTAATCTAGAAAAATAGACTAAAAGTGGACTGTGATACTTCTCAAAATTATTATATAAAAGTATTAAATCAGTCCATAACCGTGTATTTTTATTATTATAACGAAAGAATAAAGATATAAATCTCATTGAACATTGTTATTATACGAAATAAAAATTATTTTATCTCACAACTCTTTGCCATCTTAATAACAGCTAGACAACTCCCTTTGTTTTGTCCTAGAATTCGGTCGATAGTGATTGGGAAACAAAAGGAAGAAATAAATGTAACCTAATTACAATTAACATGAATTCAATTTGTTCGACCTTCAGTCAATGAAAATAAATATCAAACACGATATTGATATAATTTCGGTTATTAACATACGTATACCTTTTCATATTGCACCATACTTAAAATAACAACATTTTCACTCAGCACTGTAAAAACTGACCGTTTCTTATCATCAAATCGATCAACTTCATACTCGTTACATTCGCTACAGAACAAAGTATTTCACAAAATACGATTGTTATACTCCGCATGGAACAATTCGGGAAATCTCGTGAGGAGCTCATATCCAGCAAAAAGAAGCTCAAACGTTACCATTCACAGTTCACAAAAGAAATCTCTGAGAATTCGTTGTTGGAATCCTCTGTTAATTCCACGTTCAACCCGGTCTATATTAAGTGCATAAGCCGAAGAAAGAAGAAATGACGGAAGACGAAAAGAACAGAAACATAATTACAGCGGTATGTGTCTACTATTCTCCGGCGAAACGCCGGCGTGGCCATAATTTAATACGCATTTTCAGTGTCATTAAACGCGAGGCATCGCGATTGTACGAAACAGCATCGCGAGATAAATCACGAATTAACGTATCGTTAAATAGTAATGATGTCGCGTTGCATCAGGACGAGCGGTTACGTTCTTCGTCTGGTTGCGCAGCCTTTCATTTCGTGGCCATTTTAAATGCACGCTTCATCGCTTAACCTCAACCCCCTCCGGACGATTTGTGTCCGACCCTAAACGGTTAAGCGATCAGCATGAGGAAACCGCTTTCTGGTGCTCGATGAATCGGAACCTTTCTCGTTGGATCCGCGTGACATATGCTCGGCGAGCGTGAAAACAGGTCCGCGTGCGCGCGTGCGAGCAGAACCGGACGCACGGCGACCCTTTAACGAGGCGACAACAAGAAAAAGACGCGTTTCGAACGGTCGAGCGCGATAATTGCTCCAGAAAACAATTAGTACGGCCTACCAATTAATTCTTCGGAATATTCGTTTCTTTTACGCTTTCAAAGCTTCTTCTGTATGGTTTAGTTCATGAATTCATTTTCTGTCAACTGCATGGCTGAAATGATAGTCGTTTAAAGGGCGTTATGGGAGCTTGCTCTTTTTTGTCGATGCATTTTTATATAATCATTTGCGTTAACAATCTATTTTATAATTCTTTGGATCTACTACGTTTTTATGCGTAAAATTTGCAAGGACTAAAACCGAGTTTGTAGGATCTGATTTCTCTTCTTTGACTTTTAATTCCTTATAGAAGTTTTGGGTTAAAGGATGATTCAATTAACACGATATTGTTACTTATCGTTATAGTTTCTCGTTATGTTACTTTTCGATGTTATTTCATCTTCCATTGGTAGCACATTGTGGATTTATTTTTTAATATCGATATTTTGAGTTTATACTTTCGGCTGAGGAAACGAGAGACTACGAACTAAGAAACTTGATTCAAGAATTAATATTTTTAAAGAAAAGCTGATGAAGTTGCTAACAAGTTCGTGTACACCAACTTTTCTTACTCGATGAAATCACGCAATACCGTTCGTACGAAACTACGGACGATGTATCCCGCGAGTAGCTGCGAGTCTGTTTCTCCGTAATTACAACTCTCGCGCTAATAAACAAACGCGCGACGTATCTCGTCCGTGCCATCGTAACGATATCGTGGCGAGGGTATATCTTGGCCATGGTTAAACCACGGGGCGGTTAAAAATCTGTTCAACGAGTCTCGTGCCGGATGAAATATGCTATCGAAGCAAACAGGTACGAAGCAAGAGCTTGTACGTTATTCGGGGCCAAATTTCTTCGATCCACTCGACCTTGGCCATGAAGAAATGAACCCGGAGCCGACCAATTCACCGAGCCAAAGACTCGTTACTCCGTTCCACGGAATGGCTCGAATTACCTGGCAAGTTGGACCGCTGGTAAATGACCTTAGCTGGTTGAACAACTCGAGTCCCCGAGAGAGCGTTGGTGACAGTGGAGCCGAATCCGCGGTCCTCGTGTAAAGTTAACGAGGCAAACTTTCGCATGAATACGAAAGTGGGCCGACTCGTGGATGTGCGTCGTCCATTTATATTTAAGGCGCGGCTACGACCGCTAGATTGCATGGTTATGGCACGTGTTCCCGCAGGACATGCCTCAGTTGCGTTTGATTAAGGTACGATCGTGGTTTAAGATGATTCGATGCGGTAGGGGATGTTCGAGTTATTTAGTATTGGTTAAGTTAAGGAATTACAGTGGGTTTAGGATTGATTTGAACATATTGGGGTGTTGAATTGTTTCGAGTAAGGAAACGTTTAAGATACCCTTAAATTTTGTTGTTAATATTTTAGTGGATATTTCTTACTTAATGATACTTTTGCTACTGCTGCGACTATCGCGATTTTGTTTTCATCGAATTTCTGTTGTTTTATCATATGATTTATATGCGCTTAAAAGAAGGATATTGTATCGCAGCTGTAATTATACGTTGTCATTCATCGAGTTTTGACATTTATTTATTTAAGTAATGATTAATAACGAAGCTTGGTGTAAATGTATTTCTGGTGAAAGAATTCTATGTATTTCATAATTCTCGTTATTATGTCCAAGCGATATCCATTTCATAATTTCGTAATTCCTGAGAGAGGAAAATTAAATTTTAGCAACAGTGACAATGTTAAAGAATTATTCTCTTTCAAAGTATAAAATTATAAAATTTCAAATTTTGGCAGGTATTCATGACACTTGACGAACTTGATTTACAACGTTGTTGAAAGCGTACAGTTTAACATGTTCACTGCGTACATCTCGGGTTTGAATCGACATGTCGCGACATATACCTGCATGTACCTAATCGTACCAATTCGTATGTGGGACGCAAATTGAAAATTCTGAAATTTCCGAAGACTTGGATTACAATTCACTTCGAGCATATATTATATAAAATTTTATCACATGGAAACAGATTTTGTATGAAAATTATTTCTTAATATATATGCCATAGACGATGAAAATCCTATTCAAACGATATTACTAAGTACATATCGTACGGATATAGACGAATTATAAATGATGATGCATTACTTTGTTCGCCTAAATGATGTGTTGGAGAATACATTTACAGATCATTCGTTCTTATGTTCTACTTATTTTAAAGTTATATAAATGTCATTCATAGTCACCTGGATGCCACTTAAAGGTTAATTGAAACGATTCTCTAGTCATTAAAATTAATTAACTAGTACTTCAACATATTACCACTATGTACAAAAGAAAATTTTAAAGATACTAATAATTATTGAATTTCGAACGATCTCAAACTCTTCTCATATCGCGCTTTTAATAATTCTTCTTAATCGATTCTTACCGTTCCGCGACGGTACAATCGATGCTGCAAAATACTTGCGTTCTGCCGAGCGTCGGGATATTCTACAATACGGTCATTACTCAAAGGTGAACTCTAACGCGTCACCGTAACGCGAGTATTCTCACCTGCGCGGGTCCGTGTTACCGCGGCATACCTCCGTGAAACATAATATTAAAACGGAGTGTCATTAATTATCACGAGAAACGATCGCGGCGCGCATTAACGAGTGCACGTCGCGATATTCATCTTAATTGCGTGGCCGTGGTGTTCCTCTCCGACCCAAGCAAACGGTCGCGATCAAACAATTTAATTAGAAAATCACCGCGAGACACGTAGTTGTAACACGCGCCGTGCTCTCTGCTAGCTGAGTAACGTTTAATTAATTATCAACCGGCTTCGAGGTACGGTTGGCGCGGCCCGCTTACGAATTTCCATGCTGTTGCCTCGCGCGAGCATCGAACCGCTATTTATTCGAGCAGTAAAACCGCTCGCCTTGCTCGTTGCGCCCGTAAAAGCCCGGCACGTATTTTCTTTTCGTCGGTGAACACGTGCGCGCACCCACACACCTTTTAAAATTCTATCTGTGTATGCGTGCACGTGGACCTGGTAGCAGATAGGAAACGCTCGTGATCGCGCCTGTGCGTGTGACAAAGGACAGAGAAAGGGTAGCGTGTGCGGCTCGTATTGACGCCCACATACGCGCATGCGCCCCTCAGCCACCCTTACGAGCACCCTCGCGAACCCACACACACGATCCGCTCGCACACGCGAGCTACCTCGTCGCGTGTGCTCTCTGTTCCTCGCAGTTTTCTTTCCGCGGCGCGGACATCACCCCGCCCACCGATGCTTTTCCAAGTTTTTCATTTCATGCCCGCCGCTTTCCGTTCTGTCAGCCTGGCTGAAGCTGACAACGAGGTTTCGCGCAAGGAAATTTTCGTTCTTCGCTTTGGTTTACGTTGCCACGATGCCGATTCTGCATACATTTTTTCAAATGTCTTGGTATCGTAATAGCCGTTGGGTTCTCTTCTTTACAGCATAGTTTGGCACCTTTGACGTTTAATGGAATGGGAATGGAAGATGAATTTTATTTCCTTTTTATTCGAAATTTGTTAATTAGTTGATCCACGGGTGTCGATAGATTTTGAAATCTTGAGGTGTTGTTTGTGGACTTCTTAGGTTTTCACCTGAAGTTGAAACAATTTCAGATTTAAATTTTACATGCTTCTTTATTGCTTCATTTCTTTGTATGATGATACTTATGGTACGTGTAAATTATAATTTCAATTTGAAGACGATCTAGGTGAATAATATACAAGTTGACCGTTTAGTTACAGAATTCTAGTTTCACTCCCAATTCTTCAGATTGAATAATAATGAACAAAATGTTATAAATTACAATAGCGAATCTTTGTTCGAAGAACTATTAAGAAATTATAAAGCAAGCTGTTAAATACTGGCAGTATAAATAGCATGGAACACATACGTACTTAGCATTATCGATTTTGACTAACAATAAGTAAAACCAACAAGAATCCTGTACATAAATCACGAAAATAATAACATAACCACCATTCTAATTTATATCAAAGCCTTCGAAATCCTTGCTATCTATTCTAGCTTTGAAAACAGAAAAATATCTCTCCCTCTCAACTCGTGCTTATCTATCACTATACAATTTCATCTTAAACATTTCACGTGCGCCCACTTCGCCTAAAAGACAGGCGACTTAAACGAAAAGATCTTGCAGCCTGAAGAAGAAGAAAGGAAGGTGGTAGGGGTGACGGAGAAAAGTGAAACGAGACTGGCGAGTTGGCCAGTGAACAAGATTTCTCGAGTCGTCCCGATTCAAGGAGTTGGCCCGTTTCCCTCTGGAACCGCGATAACCGCGACTTCGTTCTCATTTAGACGACGAATTAAGATAAAAGAGGAGCAAAGTCGGAGGATTCGCCGTCAAATAGTCGACGGGTTGGTCGTCTGGTGGAACGGGATAGGGAAGCTTCTGAAAGGCAGGAGGTCGAAGGTAGACGCTCCCCCTAACAAGATTAATTTGTTTTATATGCGACCGCGCCACCGCCACTCTGTAGAAACATGAAAGTAACTCCTGGCAGATTGCGAGAGGCGTTTCATCCCGCCGTTCCATCCCTCACCCCTCGTCCGCTTTTGCTGCCCCTCTTCGTCACGGTGTTCATCCTTTCTACGGAAAGATCATCGCATCTCGGCACGTAGAACTCTGAAATTCACGCGCTCTACTGTCCGTTTCGCCACTACGATTGTTGCTGAAATTTTGAATGCTTTTTAAGACGAAGTTGGATGAACCAGATAGATCGCTGGATTTTTCTTTAATAATTTAAAAGTTACAGAAATATACAGAATATATATAATGCGTAAAAATATATAAAATATTCCAAAGAATAATAATATCGAATAACACGGAAATATTATATACAATTTATATTCATGAATTTAGAGTATCGTAATTTGTCAAAAATGGAGTTCGACATACTATCTGCCTTTGTAATAATGCTTCGTGAGCGTGACTTCGTATTATAAGGCAAAGAGTCGAGGGAGAGAAAATCGTTAAACGAATGAAAATATTCAATGTCCAAGTAGAATAGTCATAAGAAGCATTAGCATTTATTTTTCATGGAGAATTCTGATAGAATTCTTGGAACTACTACAAGATACCGTTACTTTCGCAGTACTTACGTGGAAATAATAATAACTGAAATCAGTAGTACCAAGCTTAATTCATTCAGACACCTCGTCCCACAAATGCAAAGCACCAAACTTTAAGCAGAAATCAGCTTTTGCATTTTCCATTTCTACCGTCCCAAGGTAGAAAGGCTTCTACCTCGATTTCGAAGAGTATCATCCAAGTCAAAGGATCGTGTGCCGATAGGACGGCGTGTATAGAAGCGGGGCGTCGTTGCCCCGAAAAAAATCGTTTCGTTGGAACAAATCGGGAGGAAGGCAACTCGTTGAAATGCACGGCATTCGAAGCGTCAAAGGGAAGGCAGAGGCTGGTGCACAGCAATTCCGTCTCGAGTGCGTTTACGCCGATGCGTCCCATCTCCCTCGGTTTCGTTTTCTCTCTCCTTCTCTTCGCCTTGGCTACAACAGCCGCAGCTATTATTTTTCATCGGTGTTGGTACCTGGTCCCGTCTGTACGTATATTAACGTAGATACGACGAAACGAACGAAAGAGGAAGAGGAAGGACGAACGAGAAAAAGTACCGGGCGAGCAAAGGGGACGAAACGAAGGGAAGGAGGCTGATATAGGGAAGAGGAAAGAACAACGAGAGAAAGAGAGGCAAGACGAACGAGGCGTAGGGAGGCTGAGAGGGGCCTGCAAGAGGAAAGGATAGACGGGGGTGGCTCGTGGAGCCGTTCGTGTTTTATCTCCGGGTGAGTCCGCCGAAGTCGGGGTGGAAAAAAGGGGGTAAAGGGTTAGGGAACTGAAGAGCAGTAGACTCGGAAGGGTTGGGTCGGTTGGTTGGCTGGCTGGCTGGCTGGCTGGCATTGATCTGCACTGCTCCCAGCCGCCCCGTGTGTCGGCTTTTCTTAGTACAGTCTCTCCTCCGCCACCCCCTTCTCTCCTTCACCACCACCCTTCCTTCCATAACCTCCACTTCTTTTCCCTCTTCTTTTTCCCTCTGTAGGCTACTACCACCAGTGTCGCGTTATACTACTACCTTCGGAGCGCCACGTACAACCCAGAGATAAAGATAGATGGATAGAGAGAGAAAAAGAGGGAGAGAGAGAGAGAGAGGGAGAGAGAGAGAGTAGAACTGAACCAGCCAAGCCAACCGGAGCCAGCCAGCCAGCCACCAGCTTCTCTCCACTACAATCTCCCATCGCTCTTTTCATCATGCCCTCTTCTCTACACTGGCTTCTTTCTTCTTTCACGCTTGGCCCGCATACAGAACCGACCCCGAGACTCCTCTCAAGGGCGCCTCCCTATCCGTCTTTGTCTCTTCTTTATGAATCTACGCTATTTTTGTCCTTGTCACTGCTTTGTTTTGTTTCTTCCTGCTATCTTGCTATCTTGCTGTCTTATCCTTCGTCTTCTTCTTCTTGATCCTGTTCTCGCTCTTCGGTTGCATTTGAACAGGAATCACGAAGAGCTGTCTCGTTCTTGCCTCCAAGAAAACCTAGTTTTTGTTCTTTCATCGAGAAGTTGATTGCGAAAGGTACTGACGAGCCACGATTTGCTTTTCAACATAGTGACGTATAATTAGAGAGTATCTTTCTTACGATGGTCGAATGGACTTGATAGTTTGGTTTATATTCGACATGCTAATTGCAAGGGTACTAGGGGTTAGATAGAAGTATCTCGGAAGAAGAAGTTGAAGAGGGAACGAGTCCTCGGATGCTTTGAATCTCTCTTTCTAGCTTTTCCTCGCGGAACTCGAGGCTCGAACAACGTTTCAGAATTAACTTAACGATCCTTTATCAGCCCGTGGCCATAATTTCTCCCGCTCAGACTGCTCCGTTAGCCTGTCTGAAATTGATCACTGAACTTGAAAACCAGTGTCTGAAGTTTCGCTTTAATACTCAGCGTTGCTACAGGTGTAGGTGGATCGCCCCTTCTCTTTCTATCTCATTCTTCTTCCGTCTCTTTCTGAAAGAGCATTGTCCAAGGTTTATACACGTCGCCTTTCTAACTTTTTCAGCTCGTTCCTAAACGTGGATGTTTCGTACGACCGTTTTGTTCACGTGTCTATTTCAGAATTTGGGAAAATAATAAGTAGCTTAGTTTATTACGACTGATTTATTTTATCGGTTCAAAGTAATCGTCGAGGGTGTTTTGAATTTTTATAAGTACTACCCTTTGATTTATTTATATTTATTTTTAGTTTATAAAAGCTTACTCCCTTTCCTTTGGAAGTGATTAAGGAATACTAGCTACCTTATTAGTTACATCACGAAATGCGAGGAAAATATATTATCGCAGTAGTTTCAATATTTCAGAGCAAAATTTTAAAGAACAGATTAACTTGAATACGATGTAATTCAACATTCACACGCACAGACACATACACATATTGTTTCTAATGGAATGTAATTAAATTTTACAATCCTTTTGAATATCAAACTTTCACTATAAACGTAAAATACTTTGAAACTTTTCACGTATATCTCGGAAGTATTTCACGTAGATCAAACTACCACTTAACATCGTTATCTTTTTGATCAACAGAATTCTCAAAATCATCGTAATCTTAATTAACTTACTTCGTGACGTTCTCGGGAAAGAAATTCTTAGTTATATCTTCTAGCGAATGGAAGAATTCCAATTTCCATAAAATACACCAAACATTCGTTTCACTTCAATTGTATAAGATAAATCACCTCGATCTAACTTTTCAACATAAATATATCCAACATATACGAAAGTTCCCTAACTAGCTAACTAAGCTATCCTCTAACTAGCAATCAATACAAAAGAGTACTTATTTGGTCGTGAAATTTAACCAACGCAGCTTCCACTGACATTGTTGCTTGACCTACGACACGGTGTCACGTCAGAATCGTCTATGGTTCGGCAACATTTCCGTATCGAAGTTGGACGATCGAGACAAGCCCGCGCGGATTCCTTGGGGACTTTTCTCCTCGTTTCACGATTAGGCTTTGGCGATAAGGCTAACGAGCATCAAACTGACGATAAACCGTTCGACTGTGCTCATTAACGTGTGTTGTCTCTCGTCGTAAGTTTCAGGTGTCTTCGTACATCTTCGTGATATCGTTGATGCCGAGAAGTCAGGTCCGCAAGATCGTGATAACGCTGAAATACGCCGTTTTCGGCGGGGCTCTATAATTCGTATTCGCCGATCAAACGACGAAACCTATCTCTTTCGCACGTTTCAACGGACTTGCCTGCTGAATTTCTCTTTGTTGCGTCGATTTTGATCTGCGCCGATTTCCATCTGAGCTTTAGCGTTGCGTGTCCCTGCAGTTATTCACAGGAGACAGAGCGCAATGAAGAGGTAGATCGATTGAGTGAAATGTATTACGGTTAGTGGAGAAGTGTTGCACGACTTTGGTATATGAAATGGAGAAGTTTATTGGAAGTTACGTTGTACCTTTCTGTGAGTCAGAGGGATACTGCATCGTTGGAGCTTGCGATCTAAAGAAACTAGTCGCCGAGAAGCGGGAAAGAATAAAAAGCTAATTAAAAAAGAATGTCAATCTATTAAAGGTATGTGGAGAATGCAAAAAGATACACTTGGAATGTAAATCGGCGTGTTTCAAAACTTGTTGAGAACAATGGAAATAAGACAAAAGGAAATAAGTTTGCGGTAAAAAATGGTCGTATTAATTTTTAATGTTCGAGTAAATATCCGAATAAAAAAGGTCAATTTTCACATTATTCGAAACTTTATCTTAAAACACATATACATAGCAAAAAATGTAAAATAAAGATGAGATCGTATATTAATATTTTTTGTATTGTAAAAAGAATAAATTTCTATATTACTGCCGAAACTGCGCTTTAAACACATACAGTGCACGTATAAACGAAAGCATTTGCTTCGAGTTACCGTCAACGCGTATTTTCTTCGAAAACCCGAAACTCCAACTCATTAATTTTCCACGAAACTTGCCTCTCTCGTTCGCGCCATTCCACTTTAATCTTCGCAAACAACGATTCTCCTTCTCCCCTGCTTTGCGCTCTGTTCTCTGTTTACGCGGCCATCCTCCATTCAGTCGTTCCCAAGGGCTGCACACAGAGCCTCAATAAGGCTTTGTAGACGGAAGATTGCAACAACTTCAATATTCAGGGGTCAAGTGACCGAGAGAAATAGCGATTGCTAAAGACTGACCTCCGTGACGCGAACCAGAGGGGGTTGAGAATGGGATGGGGAGCAGTTCAGTAATCTCTCGCTATTACCTTACATCACGGATTTATCGAACTTGAATGAAGACAGGGTCAGGAGCAAGCTCCTTAAGGGATAATGGCTTATCTCGATCCCGCTTCGAGACAAGAAAGGGGCTGAAAATTTATCAGATCGAAATCTGCCGTCTGATCTTTCCGTTCGCGGTCAGTCCAGTTCGTTGAGGATACAATGCCTGATGGTTTTTTAATGTTCGTTTCCTGTTGACGATAGGAGAACCAGTTTTCAGCTTTCCACCCACGTCGTCTGGACGTTTCACGCACGTGCGAATCACGTCGATATTTCTTATTGTACTCGACAATGTATTTTTTCTGTATCCTCTCTTACTTTTCTTGCTTTTATATTGTAAAGAAAATTTTTATTGTATTCGATGTATTTTCTGTTTACTTCTTTACCTTTCTTGGTTTAATATTGCGAAAAAAATAAAAGTGACCTTGTTGTTAATGTTCTTGCAAATGTAAACTTCAAATGTACGTTTAAATAAACATGTTCTTTTGTTCGATGTTACGGATGGGATAAGCTTCGGAAATATTTTCTATTTTAGTTTCTTTTGACGTGGCATTGTGCGTCAGGTGACAATTGAAAATATTTCTTTCTTTTTTGTTTTATTCTTTCTTCATATTGTAGTTGAAATGGAAATTGGAGATATTTATATATTGCTTTTTTCCCTATCGTCGATATCTGTTTCTCTTCTTCTTTTATTTTATATTTTGCGAACCTATCTTTCGTTCTATTTTCTTCTCTTTATTTCTTGCTACGTTATAGTACGTGAGATAAAAATTGAAAAAGTTTGAAAAATTCCGAAGTAACGATGCCCCAACTCTTGGGAAATTGAGAACGTCAGAGAAAAATCTGTGGAATTTTTAAAAAATGAGACGTTAAATATCGTATTCGTCTAACGTAATACATAGATACCTCTCGAGGATAAGGATTATAAGGTTGTAGTAATAAATAGGCGTTCGTGAGGAATCTTACGTTTCTCTAGGTAGCTTGTACAAGAAATTGCTTCCCGTTTATCTATTACATGGAATGTCGATGTAAACGATTATAGTAAATCTCATCAACAGCGGTTTCTACAATGTCGCATGGCATATATCAAACCGCTTTATTTTCAGAATAGATATAGTTGTTTCGAAAATAAGCTGACGTTCTGTGATTATATTGATCTATAAATAAATGTATATTACGATCGTATAATAATAATAATCGTATGCTAAAATGTATAAATTTTATTGTAATAATTAGTCAACGGTGTAACGTTCTACAATGTTGCATGACATATATCAAACTGCAAGTTATTTTCAGACCAAATATAGTTGTTTCGAAGTCGACGTTCTGTGATTATATTGATCTATAAATAAATGTATATTACGATCGTATAATAAGAATTGTATGCTAAAATGTATAATTTTTATTGTAATAATTAGTCAACATGATCTACACTCCTGAATATCGAGTATTCCAAAGGCTTTTTATTATGTTTGGTAATTCGAAAATGATGGTATTCCTATTCTCTTCCTTTTTTTTTTTTTTGGTATTTTAGTCGCTGGTATGAATACCATTAAATTCAATATGATCACATTATACGATATAAGCTGCTAAAAAGATTTCTTTTTTTACACAGATACGTAAATATCGTTTTTATACGATCTTCGTTCCCAGCTGTTTTCTCAATCATATTATACGATCGCATCAAATATATAAAATATAACTTCTCCTATCTTTAAACCAGCTATCGAATACAAATTAAATATTCCACGCTAATTACAATCTCATGTTTTCTGTTTGTTGTATTATTTTTTTCCTGTCAATAAACCAAATTTTTGAGATGCATAATGTTTGCCCAAATACCTTAACATGGGTTGCATTTTCAAAATCAAGCAATATCATATTAATAATTAAAAGATTTGAAAAATGTATAGACTAATTATTAAACTACGAATCTCCATACGTATGTATATTTTCGACAAGTTTGAGGATGTAAAATAATGTATAATTATACTCATATATTGTATATTATATATTATGCATTATATATGTACAATTATATACAAGTATAATATATAAAAATATATAAAATCTTCAGAGCAAATGTTCAATTCGACCCTATTATATATCCTTATACAATTTTCGCCTTCTTTGATCATATTCATAAACATCCAGTCTTCTAATTACACTATATCCATTAAAGTTCCTTAAACGAACTATTCTACGACGAGAGAATTAGGTATAGAGTGTATGGTATATATGTATCTCGAAACACAATCGTATCAAATCGTCTGTCCCCGAGTGGACGAGTGTTCTCGAGTGCCTTCGAGTGCGTGTATTATTGGAATCCGATCCTAAATCCTATAATTGCCGACAATACTTGCTCGTAATGGCTGGTCTCTACTCGTGGCAATTTGTTCGTCGCTTGAACTCTGACACGGGCGCGCTGAAGCTACCGCAAACTGTGACCAGGAAGTGGCCGTGCTTATGGGAAACTATTCCCCATAGGAAATCCAATGATCGCGCGGTGGCTGCTCGCAATTTGCAAACTGCCGGCGAAATATCTCCTCGAAGGATCGTTTTACGATTCGCGACCATTTTCAAACATTCTTTCGTACAAGGTTAAATGGTAAAGGGAGGAAAGATTTGTCGATCTTTATGATACACCGCGCTGTTTTCGTTTCTTTGAGTTTTATCGTTTGGGGGCGTGTTATGAATATTTTAATAATTCTCAAACGGTGGACATTTTGTATATATGGTGGAATAAGAAGAAAGGATTATCGGATTTTACTGATTCAGAATCGAGGATTTGGATAGTATTTGACCCTCAGCCGTATTTCTAGAATTACGGACGATCGTAAAAGTATTTGATCATTTGTGTAAAATTACGGACCAATGAAAAGGAAAGTCTAAAACGTTATTTATATATTTTTGGTAAATATTGTATTATTTTAGTTTAGCTTGGAATCAAAGTAGAAAATATCAGATAATAGGATATTATTGTAACTGATTGTATACTTATAAATTTTGATCATGTGAATCGAGGACTGAAGACTTCCTATCCGATTTGGATAGAAAATTTCTACGTATATTCTTGTACTGATATTTTGTAGAAATATTTAACGTAAAACCCGACGCAGTTTTATTTGGAAATGGACTACGAATAATTCTATGTATTAAGCTTAACAATAATTCCATATCCATACAGTTATTTTTTAATTGTTTTCATCTAAAGAAAAATGTGAAACATCGAACAGCTTGATTTTCCAATAAAGAAATTGATCAATGGATTATTAAATTAGAAATTGTGTCTGGCAAAAAATAAATTTCATTTCATGAAGACGCGAGGTAATGGAGAACGATACGAGTAAATAAAGGGTAGCATGCATGTCGGTATCTGAATTAAACAAATTGACCGAGCTGAATATTTCCTGGCATACGGTCTAAACGGTAAAAGTACTCAGCTGTGAATGTCCCGACCTTTGACCGCGAAGGGTTAAGCCTAATTTCCACCGACCGAGAACACGAGTGGGTTAATTCCCATTTGAACTATATTGAGTCATCAAGTTTAATTCCCGCGTATCCTGCCTATACCGGCCGAGATCGTGTTCTACTCTGGCAAACTGTTTCGACGATCATTTTTCAAGGTCAAGGACCAATCGTGTTTTCGATATCTTTCACGAAATCTGATTAAGAGAAGTTAAAATTCATTTAAAGTAGAGTGCGCGATATTATTTCATGATGAAAATTAAAATTTTATTTAAATGTGCAATCGATCAGAAGCAAATGTTTCTGAGAAATGAAAAAGAACCGAAATGTACAATTGGGGAATCTAAAATCTAGGAAAAACGGAATTTCAGTGGCATTATTTGCAAATGTATTTCACATGAATGGATAATGAAAATTATAAAAAAAATATGATATTCAAATGTTGAATAAAACATCCAACAGATTGAAGACGGTGGAAATACGACAGAGTAATAAAAATTATACTTTAAATCTATGTAATTGGTATACATTAATAATTTCTCTTAAATGGCGCTTTAACCATCGAATTTTGAGCAAAGATACGAGAATATTTAGAGAACCGAAATGCTTGACACCTGAAAAGACACGAGCCGCAGCTATATCATAGCCTGGTGCTTTCCTCGATTTTATTTCGTGTTTGGCCCGAAGTTTTAAGTACCCGTGTAAATTTGCCCTGGAAGAGGAAGGACTCGCATCGGGCACGTGTGTATATACCTTGTCACATTTTCTAACGACGTTAGCTCGCGTGTAAACGAACCTTCAGCAAACACGACCGTCAAACAGTCGCAGCCAGGCACGAAACTGTTGTACGATGGCCAAACACTGTGTTTGTTCTTTTACGTTTCGGCTGCTATCGAATTATAAATTTTATGGAGTTTTGGATCATCAGAAGGCACGTCAAGTACAAGTAATTTCTTTCTGATAATAATTATAAACATTCGCTGAAAAATGCTTAATATATTATCGTATACGTTTGTCGTAATCGCAGGAACAAGAATCTTGAAATTATATCTACAAACAAACTGATATATTGTTAAAAGAATAATTTCTTAAATTTTGCAAACGTTATTTAAATACTTCAATCATACTTAAGCAGTAAACTGTTATTTAATAATTTAGAATTCTAAATTTAATTTTAGATTAAAGCAATAATTTCTACAAGTTTATCACAGAATTTATCACTCCTCTGTACTTTCATTTTTCTGTTATAATCTGTTTTAGTATCGAGCATTGCAATATCTATTCTTACACAAAAATTTGAAACATATGTATACATATGTATCTCAAAGTACAAATTTAATTTCCAAAGCTAGAATAATAAAAGACACGAACGTAGCTGAGAATAGAAAGACGAAGAAAAGAAAGAGAGTCATTTTAGATTAATCCGGTGTATCGAAGAAACGGTACACGTGGCATGACTCGAAAATTCTAGACGACTGTCTTCCCACGCGTATATCTTAACCCTTATCCGTATCGAACCTCTCTGGCTCAACCCTTTCGCTCCCTTTGCTTTCGAGATCCCTCGCGTCCCTCGGGCATTCCATAAAATCTACATACGAAAAGGAGGAGTGCTTTCCCATGTCCCTATCTCGCGGACACCAGGCGGCCTATCCATCCGAAGAAACCTAATCTCTTCACCCTGTACACGGGAAATTCCAGAGGAGAACGTTAGTCACGCGATATTCAAATCCTTCATGGTTTACATTCGAAAGTTACACGCGACACGTTGACATTCTGTCGGAATTTTAGCTTACGATATCGTTCGTCACTATTTCGTGCTATTAAATCTTGATTTCAAATAGTTGAATTAAGGAAGGAAAATGAAGGACAAGGTAAAACCGCAATTTTTAGAACGAATATACGCAGGAATGTTGTAGGGCTGATTAGGGGTTGATTTCTAATTAAATATTATACCTTGGGGATTCTTAATCTCACGCGAATTTTCTCATGCTTTCTTTTCACAGAATTCTTACATGTAGCAAGCGCATTTGTTCATTTGCGAACTGACTGTGATGTGTATTTATGGTTTTACATTTTATATCGATCTATTAATAAAAATTATAATCGGTGACTTAAATGAGCTATGAAAATATAGAATTTTTAAAATCATAAATAAATAGCTTTTTGAAAAATTCTTTTATCGGAGATAAACCTCTTGACATTTATCAAAAGATCGATACATAGTTAACTTAAAACTTTCTACAATGTGCTAACTTTACTCTCTTCCTTCATCGACGCAATCGTCCATCACAAACCAAACGTCTCCAAGACCACATAACCCAGTCATAGTATAAATTCAACGGTCGTACATTCATCGGTGGAAAAAAAGACACAAAAAAAAAAAAAAGAAAAGAAAAGCAGAGAAACATACGACAAAAAATTTAGAACGAAATCGACGGCAGTAGCGTGCCAACTGGGCGCGACATCTGCATGCAGATGCATCTCGATCGTTCTCACGTTACTCAGGTGGCGAGTGACTTTCCGAATAAATTACCGCCGCCGAGAATCAAGAGTCCCTGAAACATTTATAGACACCCTGTTGTGTACACGGACACACATCGAGGATAATGGGCCTACCTGGTCCTCTTCAACCCCTTTTCCGCCTCTTTGCTCTGCCGGCTGCACGAGCGGACCCCACTTTATGCTCGTTATGCCATTATTTCCCGAGTCAGTTTATTACCATCGACCTGTGTCATCCTTTATGCAGAATAATTTGATATCCTGTGCTTCAAAGAGTAGGTATAACGCCGCTTCTCCACCCATGTTTTGTTCTTTCGTTTTTGTCCTACCACCGTTGAATATCTTTCCTGTTCCTTCCGTTTTGAAATTGACCGCGCGAGAAAATGACAGTTATTCCTTCGTAGATTACTATGTGATTATGTTACCATTATAATTTTTTGGTAATTATTACTAGCTTTTATAGTTTCGAATAGCATCGTCTTGATGATTTATTATAATAAGTAGGTTGAGAATAAATTTAGTGATGGATGTACTTGTTATAGTTTGACGCAGCTACTATATCCGTCATATGTCGAATTTTACTTTTTTCTTCTAAAGAGCATAGTAATTTTTATTTGTGTCGGTTAAGAAAGTACAAGATCGTTCATTTTTAGATTTAACAATTCTTGCTAGATATGTCTCAGGGGATTGATTTTTACAATCTGCTTTTTACTCCTTTCAATTGCCATTTGTTTTGTTAACTATATTCATACACGATTTATTGGCAAAAATTACGCGACAGACTTTCATATTAACTTGAATATTTGAATCATCCTTCTTCATCCAGTTTCTGCGAAAACTAACAAAGATCTTGTTTATCTGACTGATAAATCGCAGTATTATATTTGAATCATTAACATTTATGCATTTGCGGGAAACGTTGGAATTTGCGAAAAGCCACACAGTGTACAAATATGCAGAGACATCTAAAATATTCAAGCTCCACTGCAACGTTTAATAGATGATATAAATCTCCAATTTAGCTACCATCCCCTTACTTACATTCGCGGAAATATAAAATTCCACGAACACTCACGACCTACATATACGACACAACCTTCGTATCCTAATACCTCTTCCATAAACTTATCTACTTTAGAAAAACTTCCAACCCACGCAACAAAGAAAAAATCCTCTCCGTAGTCCACTCTCACTCGAACTATCAAGTATCAGGTTAAAGAGAGAAATTACCAAGAAGGAGGGAAATAGGGCAAATTAAGGACAAGGCGGGTACAAGTCGTCGGCGGTGTAGCTGAATGACGACCGGGGGTACAAACGACTTCTTGTTGTTCGGCAAAACAGAAATGGCGGCAAGGAAGGACAGTGGAAAGATGAGGACACGAAGATTCCATTAAGGGGTAACCGGCGGTAATGAATGGAGGACACCACCTCCCCCTTGTGCCACCTCGGAGACCACCAACCCCTGGATTCTCCGTCAGTTTCTCTTTCTTCTTCTATCGTTTCAATTCAACGTATCTCCATCGGTAGTTCCTCGTCGCTCTTCCGCTTCCCTTTCCCGGTTTCCGTCTTCGTCGTGACCACGTGGTCGCGATCCAGGCTCCTTCGTCTTGCCGCTTTTACTACGCGCCCAAGCAGTCCGAGGGGGTAGAAGGGACGTAATTTTCCTCTCGGTAAAAAATACTCTCGTTTAACTTTTCCCCGCTCATTATTCCCTACCGCCCTGACCTAACCCGACCTGACCCCGAAGGCGGCTTTCTTTAATAACCCAGAAGGAAAGAGAACGAACTCTCCGGGTCCGTTCCGAGCGACGAGGAAGGATAGAAACAAGAAGATGCGGCGGTACGACAGAGTGAGAGGGGAAGGGCGTTGAATGGTTTGAGAGAAAGAGAGAGGGAGAAGGTAGAGAGCAACGCCAAGGGCAATCCTTGGATGCTAATTTGTAACTGGGCTACTTCCGGGACAGTGGTTCCCCGTCACGCGAAACTTTATCTGGCCGTCGCTCGGAAACTACCAACCACTTGGACTTGCACTTGGACTTGGATTTCAACTTCGGCTTTCCACTGATGATACTTGTTTCGGCGAAGAATTGGCAAAGTTTTTGTTTTGGCGGTAATCGTTCTCTTTTGAAAGCTTTTGTATTGAACTTTTAAGCAAGCTCGATCGACTTTAGAGAAAAAACGGTTTGCATAAGATATCTGAAAGGTTGTCGTAAAAACGTAATATTGTAATCGTAGTTTGCCTCTCTTCAACCCCTATGAATTAAAAGAGTTACAGCTACATACATTTGTTTCAAATAGTAAGGAGTATTTTATATATTGAATATTAATATAAAATTATACGTTAAATATTGAACAGTATGGAATGTTTCTTTATTTAAAGATATCGTCATGTTATTCCATCAGCATTTTTACCAGCGTTTTAATCATAATTTCTTCATTACGTCTCCCACTTTGTATTCACAAAAATTCCACAAAAAGTATACGCCGTCGCCTAAAGAAAGAAACAAACACCCTTATAATGTCCAATTACATATTTGGCACGCCTTACATTTACACGTTCAATTTTTTTTTTTTTTTTTTTTTTGCACAATGCAATCTTTCAAACTTGGAAACTAATATCAAGCTATAGATTTAGTAGAATGTCGTCAACGCGATTTTACGCGACGGAAATTACTTCTTGACGAGGGAGAGGACTGTTTCTTGTCGAAAGGAATAGCGTTGCAAGAGGATCGTTAATAAGGTGACGGTATAATCCGAAGGATGAGCACCTTGAAAGATCCTGCCGTGGCACGGAGGGGGATGGTTTTCCTTGCATCGGCAATTAGCCTCATCCCCCCTGGATACCCTTCGTTCTATCCTGCCGGTTATAGCGACCAACCCCATCCATGGCATTTAATTACCTTGCCAACCCCAGGCTAGCAGCCTCGGGGCCAAGGTCACGAGCCATTCAACTCTCCGTATTCCTCAGCCCACGGGGCACACTGACCGAATTTACCCTTAAGCCCTGCTTCCGAGTTTCGATTATTTCTCGCTGGTTTATTATCGCGCTCCTTCGTAACACGACCCTGTTTCTGTAACGCTCCGCTTCATTCTATAAAACGTGCCTTTGTGAACAGTAGTAATGTGATATCATTTTTAGCAGCGTTATTTTTTGCGTTTTTTTTTCCTTTCTAATCACGTAAAATTTTTTATGAAAAATCATTTAACTGTTTCGTGGAATTTTATGCTTGCTTTTTTCTTTAAATTGTTACTTATGAGATATTTTCTGTTAAATCTTGCAAGTAATTTTTAAGTCTTTTTATTTTAAAAGTTTAATTCTTTTATTATATGATTTTATTTTTCAGTTTTATTAGAGTCTTCCACCGAGATGAATCCATTTTTCGCAAGTTTTTAATAATATTATATTGCACAATTTAGAAAACCATATTTTTCTTCCTCGTTTAACATTAGTTTTGTATATTATGTCTCAAACCTAAGCTGATTATATGTATAGTTCTCAATTTAATTACATACTAATCAATCACATTTATTATATAAGATTTTTCCAACTATTAATGAACAAACTATGTTCAACAAACACGCACCTAATCCATGTTCATTCCTTTCAATTGATAACCTCCCTCTCGTTACATTTATGGAAGCTATTTAAACTATTTAAACTATCTAGACATTATCGTGCAAAAATTCAACGCTCTTCTCTTCCTAGAATGCCTTTCTCACAACTCATGATTCCAGAAACATGGCCAATTTCGATTCACACGTGTTTTCCAATTATCATTCAATAAATTCCAGCTGAAACCTCATACGTTTCACCTTCCACTCATTCATGAAATTGTCTTCGCTTTTCGACCGCCTTTCACCTTCTTCATCCTACGCTAACCCAAACAAAAAGCAACAACGACCGATCGATCGAAGAGCCTGGAACGAGTTTCATACGTAACTTCCTGCTCTAATAAAATTGGAAACGACTGCAACGACGAAAAGACGTTTCTCGTATATCATTCGTCTCTTTTTCGCCATTGTGACGAAGGATCGCGTGCACGGCCGTCATAATCTATAAATCACCGTAGGCCTCGATCCTTTATAGGTTATAGAGGAGAAACGCTTTCCCCCTTGCCTCGCCTGGCGAACCGATAACCAGCGCAACCCCGTGAACGTCTCTCGCGATCCCCAAGTTTTTATTTATTCGCTAGTCGAGCTAACGAACGAGATGCTAGCTATTGTACGGCCGCGCGACATCCTTTTTACGATCGATTTGTAGAGACGCCATTTTCGCTTATACCGGCAACCTGCAATCCCATAAATCAGCCGCCCTCTTTCTCCTTCTCCCATCCGCCTTCGTAACCCTGTCGATTCTTCGCGTACGATCCGACCAGTCTATATCTAGCGCCAGTTATCCTGGTGTTCCTTCTCCTTTGCTTTTTCTTTTTCCTATCTCTCTTTCTCCCTCCACCCCTTTTTGTGTTCGTTCTCGTGCCGTTTTACAGAAATAACGCCGTAGACAGCGATATTTCTTAGGTTCGAGAGCGCCGGGAACCTTTTTAGGGAAAGCTCGAAACGGACACGCCACCCGAGAGGGTAATTTATTCGTCGGTATTGTTTTCGCCGCTGGATCTATTTAAGACGATCCGATTTCGCTGGATATTCTTGTTAAAGGAGAAGGCTCTTTCCTCTTCGCTCTCTTTGCAGGTTCTTCAACTTGGTGTTCTTAGCGGAGGGTTAGTGTAGATTACAGGATTCTGGGTTTTAAACGTTGATATGGATACGGATTAGTAAGGGAGAATTTATTCGGAGAAGATGTTTCACTGCACCGATTAATCGAAAAGTGGAAAGTTTGGAAAATATTCAACTGAAGCAGTTAATGATTAGTTATTCTCTATGATTAATTAGATAGAACTATAAGAAGCTTAGAGCTAGGAAATATTTAATCGAATCATTTAACCGATAAAAAGGAGTTCCAGTTTCTGTCTAGTTTAATCGATATGCATCTTGTGAATACCAATATTAATAATATCAGCAACACAAAATCGTACATCAGTATCCTGTACATTTTTCTACATACCTCTAAGACGATTACACTCGCGTCAAACACAATCTCATACAAAATACGATATCCATATTACACCTAGATCCAAAATATCAAATTCCTCGATCACATCAAACTAAGTTCCTTCAGAAGCTTCCACCAAGCTTCCAAATCCATGTTCCCAGGTTTCCCATTAGAATCATCCACCAACCGAAACAGAAAGCCGATCTGATAGAGCATCGAACCGTCTCCGCGAAGACGCCATTTTTTCGAGGTGAAAGAAGAAGAAATCCGTACGCAGAAGCGGCGTACGTGCTCTCACGCACGCGGCTGCTGCTTACGTGGCGATGGGGTGGTAGCTGCGAGGGTGGCGAGACGAAGGAGGAGGTCTCGCTCGTAGGACGCCGACGAGGAGGTGGAATATATGCGTGGAGACGCGCACACACGTAGAAAGGGGGTGGGTCGGGTGCACCCCGGGCGCCCCCGAGCTGCGCAGAAGTTCCTTCCTTCCGCTTGATCGACATCGATTCCAAGATGGCGGCGGAGTGGCAGCGGTGCGCCCACGGCATACATATCGGCCCATTCTAGCAGCCACCCCGCCCTTACGGGGGAGCCCTGTTCGCTTTCACGGCCCACCCCCTTTCCGCCACCCACGGACCGATCCGCTCTCTCTCGTCCATCGAGCCGCGCGATGGGGTGAGTTCCACTCGTTCCATGGGACGACGGGGTAACGGGGCGAGAGGCGGGGAAACAGGAGCTGTAGTCGGCTCACGAGATGTCCGGGCCGATATCGGAATCGCATTAGGACGCCGCGCCACTTTCGCCCCCGGGAACACCGAACCACCCCTTCTACGCTCCTGTCTATCGCTCTCTGTCCCTCGATTTCACGTGTTTTCTTTCTTTCTTTCTTTCTTGCTTCCTTCGTTCGCCTGCCTCGCCTGCCGGCTTGCTTGCTTGCTTTGCCCAGGTTCCTCCGTTTTCTACGGCAGCCTCTTTTTTTCCTGTTCCTGCTCTTTTCTCTGCCTCCATTCGGCGCCCCTGAAATATTCCAGATTTCGCGACCACGCCTGCCGTTGCCTTTTCGTGAGATGATTTTGCGTGTAGAAAGGTGAGATAAGCAGAGGTGCGATTTAAATGAAATTTGAGAGATGAGATTTAGAATTTGTTGATGAGGGTCGTTGGTTGGGTGGATTGGCAAGAATTTTTATCGAAAAGATTATTGTGTACGAAGCTTGCGATAGTGCAGGAATCGCGACATAAAAGTATGGAATGTTACGCTCGTTGAATGGAAGTTAGTCTAAAGTCATCAAGATTTACAAGTCGATAATATTATTATAGAATATATCAATTTCTAAAAATAATTGTTCGAGTAAATTTTATTTGTCACCGTTTCGTACAGAATATCGTTTGAAAATAACGTGCTGCGTTATAATCGAGTACGTTTCTGTATCCGTCTTAGTTTTACAGTTCTCTACTATTCATCTAGAAATTACATTTAGCAGTTCTATTCTCTTCTACCTATGAATACAGGTATTTTAAAAGAACGATCGTTTTTAGTATAAAACATCGTTTTTGATACTCCAATTAACGCGAATTCCACAAAATGTAATTGAAAAATCTCGTCTGAGTAACAGGAGGAGTAGCCATCGACCTCACCCCTTTCCATTCTTCTGGAAGCCAATGTCCTGACCCAGACCCAGCGCGAGAACTATTACGTTTACCCTGCGTATCGGGCACGTAGCGGCGCGTGGGCGGCGATAAGAGTTCGCTTGCAGCGAATAATTAGGAAATCCGGTGTTCGCGCGCCGGAATAAACGTCCGTTCAGCAAACAATCTTATCGACACGGTCCACGCGGCTCGTTAAGAAGTCTCTCTAGAATTTCGTATGCTCACGCTCGAGAGGCCATCCGGTAAAAAAGTCCCTTCTTAACCGAACCCTAATGAAAAACGAAGAAGACGAGCAAGACGAGGAAGAATCTAGAACGAAGCAAAAAAAGGGACTGACTCGGGAAAGTAAAGCCGATTATGATCCTATGGCGAACTCGAAATTTCGCCTCGCCCTCGGCCTTTCTCCCGGTATCCTCTGTCATTCCTTCGCGCATTTTTCCTTGCTAACAGCAGCGTCGAAGAACGATGTACGAGCCGGTGAAAAATTCGCCGTTGCCCCACCGCCGGTAATCCCTGAAATAATGGCACGGGCCACGCTCGATAAATCCGGAAACGTGGCTGCTACTCGCGAGCGTCCCGTAGGAGGGACCTCGGCCGGATATATTTTCCTACGGACGACGTGCACGCGTGCGTGTTTCGTACGTGTGCCAGGACGCGTTTACGTGGCTAGAAGAAGAAGCTGGATGGTTGGAACGGGGCGGCGGGGGTGGAGCTGGCCGCGCGAACGCACGCACACAACGGAGGAACGCAACGGGGAAAGAAGCGAAGATTGATCTGCCTGGCCGCGTACCTCGCCGATACGCGTTTTATTCGTTCCTCCTGCTATTTTCCCCTCCACCACCTACACCTTTCCCTGCGAAGCTACGCTCCGTTTTCCACGGAGCGGGGAAAACGGATGAAGGGTAGACGCTTCTTGGAAAAAGGGCGCTGGATAATCGTGTAAAGCGCTACACCTGTGGGTTGTTTCAAATGGAAACATGTATTTTTCGGTCTCCTTTTTCGACGGTTTTTGAGGTTTGCGTGGCTGGTATTTTCTTTGGTAATGGATGGTTGGAAAGAATAATAAAGTAGGGGGAACTTGATAATGAAACTTAATTATATTATTCCCATTTTTGAAAAGCGTTTTTATTTACCTATAATTGTTAGATATTGGTTATGTCAATGTCTTTCGAACGAGTACTCCATGAAACGTTTGAATGTTATTTGTTACTGAAAAGTATTTAACGAATAATATGTGGCAATTTTATTCAAGGTATTGGATAAAAGCGATACGCGAAATATGGATAAATATAAATGCTGAAACATATAGATAATAAGATATTGTTTGGCGGAGTGACTTTTTTAATAAACTACAATTTCTTATAATAAATAATCTACAAGTACTTCTTAGATAATTTTGTTTTCCAAATCTTTAACGTGTTTTCGACTATATCACGCTATGAATATATACAATCTACAATTTGTCAAAAATGTACCTCAACTTATTTAACTTACAATCTTCGTTCGTCTTATTTCGAGAACTTTTTAGACAAATCGCTGCATCGTGTCAACTAAACTGACACTAAAGATAGGTAGATCCATCTTACGTAAAATTTTGTATACATAATTTTTCTCTATCTATAAAATTGTAATATTTATATTACATTGATTCGCAGAGTATGTAAAGTCAAAATGAGTAACCTAATATTTTACGAACCAGAAGAGATCGTTAATCGAGTCGAAGGGCAACGACGATCCGCGTTCGGGATATTTAACGCAGAATTGAATTCGTTTGTAACGAGGAGAGGAGAAGAAGAACACGAGGGCGGCGGTGCTTACGAGAAATCGACCCTCGAAATTATTGTTCGCGGAATGGAAAGAAAGTGGAGGGCGGAGAGCCGAATTTCCACGCGACATTACGCGATGATCGAGTCATGAAAATCGCCGGTTCGAGCGGCGATTATTCAAACGAAACCTCTAACAAGATTCCCGCCAATCAGCCGCCGTAATGATCCTCGACCGTCAAAGAAGAGATCCTTTTCCCTGCTCGCCTCGGAACGATCTACAGGGAATAAAACGGAGGGAAAGGGTTTTTTCGCCGTCTTTTCGTTCCGCGCGTAGAAAATCACGTTCCTCGGCTACCGACGTTTGAGTTTTACCGCTCTCTTTTTTCTTTCATCAAGAAAAGATTTTACGTCGAACGTATTCCTGAAATTTTTGCTCTCGATGATCGTTTCTTACGTTAATTTCGATCCAGCTTCAGAAATCGGTTTTATCGAAGGATACTTGATTCTGGAATTTCTAGAATTTCCACTTCTTCTTAATGACATGTAATCGTTGTTTTAGGATAGGAAAATCCTCAAAACATTATGCTTGTTATAGAATGTCATTCTGCTATTTTTATATCCTAATATGATCCTTGTTTCAATGAACAAAACGACTTTTAATATATTTTGAGAAAAAACTTGACACGATAAGTTGTTTCGAAATATGGGCTAAGGATTCTTCGATATTTTCTTCAAGCTCGAGGATTTTTTTACCGATATAATCGGAAAATGTCCCGTACAACGTAACAGGATTCAGTTCATAACTTAGCATTAGACGCTTTATACTTTAACAAACGATAACATACATCAACTAAATGGCGAAATTCTGACGATTGGAGACATCCTACGTTTCTATAAAACGCATTTTAAGTTTCACATTCTCTAACAGATAGGAGTCATTCTCCGAATTTCACTCCATCGAAACTAACAAATCCAAGATTCTCATACGAAACTATACGATAGTACAATATAAGCCGCTTATACAAATGGTGCTCAATTAACAATAATATATACTCCGCTTATACTCCGTCGAATTAACAAACCAATAATTCTTAACGAAAAATCCTATTACGTCGTTGAAAGCTGCTTACAGTACGTACTTAAACAACAAAATTATACAAGAGCGGAAACAGCGAAGAAGGAGGCGAATGAATTTCAAAAATTCCATCGTCGACGTCTTCCGCGTCGCCTCTTCCATTTCCTCCGGTTCGTTCCTCTCCTTTTTCCCTTTCCGCGGTCTCGCTCGCGACTCTCACCCCGTTTTACCCGGGCGATCGCAAATTTATTCCGTCGAGTAGGCGACGGCGTCGGGCGGAATCGCAGTACTTTATACTCGTCGAGAATCGATAGACAGCCGCGCACGGATATGGAAGCACTATATTTTCCCTCGTCGCACCTCCTGGCCGTTCTCCTGGGCCCTCTTGTCAATAAAGCGAGCACTTTCCTGGCACGGAGTTTCATTATTTCTTTGCTCGCGCCACGACTTCCATCTCCGCCTCCTATTCGTCGTTCCACTCTTTCCTCGTGGCGATCGTGCCCATCCCCTTTTCGTATCCCTTTTTGACCTTTCAAGAACAACGGGCAAGTTGGTTAGTATTTCGTTGACCTACTGGCAACGGGCCGTATTAGACGAGCAGGAAGAGAATAACGAGGCAAATGCTACTCTGTATTCGAGAACGAGGATAGATGCGCTTTTATGAAATGATTGCTGGGATTGAGGTTGGGCGAAGAAGACGTGGGGATGTTGTGTTTTCTCTTTGATGCAGATTGAGAGACACTTGAAAGGAAACAGGCTCGATAAAGGGTACAGTTTTGAGAGCTGAAGCTTTGTTGTTCTAGCATCGAGCTCGATGATCGGTGTATTGGTTGTTCTTTATGGAAGAGGGTATTTTTATTTGGACTTGAGACTGGCTTGTTGGTTACTGGTGTTGGGAATGTAGTACAGCTTTGTGAAGGAAATTTGTGAAACCTTATCGTCTAGTAGTTGAAGTTGGAAAGGAAGAGAAGGAAGATTTGCAAATTTGCGTCTTTGATATTTATGTTTGTATAAGTGGATGTGAAATAAATCGCAATTACTTGGTACAATTAATGTTCGAATATATAATCGTTGAGAGATACCGATAGAAAATAACCAACTTTATATCTTCGCTCTTGGATCTCAATGTTCTGTAATAAATTGCAAAGTCATGTAGTCCACAGATATACAAATTTTAGAATAGCTTCAAGTATCGTCGTTCCATGGTCACTTAAAACGTAATCCTCCTTTACAATGCAAACAATTTCCCATCGAGATTGAAATATACAAGAGAAATAAATTTATATTTCTCTTTCGACGCTTCCAACATACCAGACTCGCTTTAAGAAATAATCGCGATACTATCATCAAGATAGTCGCAACGCAACCCTTTTTCTCAAGCAAATTCACTCCACCAAATCAAAACTCCGCTCCCCTTTTACCATTACTTCACCCCTAAAACCTCAGCAAAGATCCTCCACGATTTTCGACCCTGTCTAAAACCACAAGCGGAAGACGTTGCCTCCGCTGACGAACCCTCTGCGGTGGTTAAAACAGAGTCGGTCTTTCAAGGGTGGTAAAATTTTTCGGGACTGGCCCAAGTAGTCTGAAACAGGGCTGCGGGGTAGATTGGCGAAGCAACTTTTGGAATCCTCTTGGCATCGTTGGGTTGAGAAACGTTCTCCGGAGTAAAACGGGACTCGATGTCGCTGGCGACGCCGACGAAGAGGGTTGGAAAAGATTTAGAAGGTGGTGGTGAGGTGCCGTAGAGGAGGAATGGGTTGGGGATGGCTGAGTCGGAATCAAAGGAGTCAAAAGAGCTTTTCCAGGCTTCTCCCTCGGCCGGCTAGATTGAACTTCTTTTCCGCTCAGGAGTTTTCCTATTACTCCGAATTTCCAGCCGCGGCAAAGCTTGGCGAACGCGCGTACCACATACACACACGTACACTCATATATACACGTAGACTGTTGTGAAGCGCGAGTTGGCTCTGTGCGTGTGGCTAAAAGTTCGCCAGGCCGTGTTACGAGAGTGGTTTACCGAGCTGCCAGCCGGTCGTATCGCGAAGGAAATTTCTTTTCATCGACGAACGCCTACGCCGATGGCGAAGAGATTGAATTTATTAGAAATACGCGGCCGCGGGAATGTACCGCAGTCAGACTGCAAAATTCTTCGCTTGCAAACGATCGATCTGTTTGGTAAATGCCTAATTGGTGCATCGTCGTGGGATTTGTTTTTCGTTGCTTCAGCAACGTGGGTTTGTTTTTTGAGGATATTTAAGTATTTAAAGGTAGATGCATACGATAATCGAAAATTTCTTTTTTCAGTGAACGAAAAGTTTGGGAGTTTTCTATCCCGTGTTTTTGATTTTTACGCGTATATCAGAAACTTTTATTTAGAATTTTTTTTGCATAGTTGGTTCGGTGTTTGTTGGAAGTAATTGCTCGTTTTTATAGAAATCATTACGTATGTCGAAAGGAAAGGGAAATTTCATAGTTTTCAATTTTGTCTCTTTGGCCTTTATGTGAGAATTTTTATTCTATAATTGTTTATTGGATGTAATTGAATATTTTTGTGTATGTTGATATTAATGAGATTTGATAATTTTCAAATTTGTCTTTTTCACGTCCATATTTATGTTGGAAATTATACACTATCGTATTAAAAAATTCTTAATTTACAATTTTATTTGATTGTAGTTGCGTGGTAATATTTTTGTTCCTGTTGTGTGAGTGTTTTAGAACTCGAGTTATCATTTTCTTCGAGTCACACTTTGGAAATTGTGCAAAATATTCACGAAATTCTATTTGATTCTGAAATGACATATACAAATTTTTGTTCGAAAAAACGTCGAACCTTATTGTTTCTAGCACGAGGAAAGTTATATAGCTTTGGATTGAAACTATTCATTGGTACATTTCATGCGGAATTCTTTATTAAAAGAAATGCCAGCGAGGCTTATCAAACTTGAATCAATTTAAACTTCCAAAGAGTTAGGTAAAAACTTCCTGAAACATATTACCAGGTTGAAGAAACCTTTGTGCGCAGTCTCTTGTTCAACCTGTACGAGTTTCACTCATGCAAAACTTAAAACAGTTAAAATAATATTCTCCAAAATAATATTGTACAAATTTTAGTGCCTTACACCTTTATTTAAGAACTTGCAAATCAATTTACAACTACAAACAAGAGTATCAATTAAAAAACTTCACTAAATTCACTGGCTAGAATCGATTTCTAAATTTCTAGATTCCACTAAACCGATATAGTTTTCATTATTTTTTACTAAAGTCTGGATATCTTACAACTTTATTCATCAATTTCTAAGTTCAATTTACGTGTATAAAAAAATATCATCTCCAAAAGTAATAATTCTAAAACGATGTAAAAAATGTCAATTATTACTTTGGCGAAATAAAATGTGTGCTCGTCGTGATAGTCACGAAATCGAACGTTTAACGTAAATGATCCTGACGCTTTAAAGAATTACTGGGAGCAAGGTGGATAAATGAAGGAACTGAACGTAGTGTTGAGGGCATCTCATTAGTACCTCCACTTTAAAGCGACGTTTCATCACCCCTCCGACCTCTCTCACCCTTCACTGAGCCGCCTAAGTAAAAATCAATAATTCCTTTATCGTACAAATTAACGTTAAGCATATTCCACCCTCGTATACAGGCTCTACAGGCAACGTTACACCGTTTCCTGCCTTCGTATCCTGCATAATATCACCAGCTGCGTCCCTGCAGTCTTGACAGTCCCTCTGACTTCTTCTCCGTTCCTCCTTCTTACGCTTTCTTCCACACAAATTACTGTTTCGGAATCCTGGTTCTTGTAAATGCACGTATTCTTTATTTTTAATAGTATGAAATGGAAATATAAATATTTTAATTTTTGTAGTTTATGGAAGCTTATTTTAGGGTTGTTTTGTGGAAAATAGTTTCTGCATAGGAACATTCTTTTGAGCAGAATAACGAAATTGTGTATCGAAATTACGTTAGAATAGTAACGAGATTGTTAATAAATTATAGAGCTTACATAAGATTAGTATATCGCCATATATATTATTATTATGTGTATAATACGATAATAGATGTAGTTAGACGAGTTTTAGTCACTGATATCTTAACGAGTCAATATTATATTTTTGAGCTATCGTACGATAACAAAATAATCGTATTATACGCTCGTAGTAGTGGAAATATCAAAATTGTGTATATTTTTTAAAGAAACTAACAGATAATACTGTAACAATTTTTGAAACATATTGTTTTCTACGACAACGAAATATTAACAATCATGTGATCCACACAACTCTCTAAAAATTATAAACAAAATATTCCGCCCATATCGGTATTGAAAAGAATAAGTTAGCGGACAGTATGGTTAAAGAAATAATTATCCTACACTTGAAAATCTACGCTTAATGACGACCAACTTCCTTCTCTAAATAAAATTGAAGATGCAAGATTATTGAAACATGAATACAATTACATTTCAGTGAGTTATACTCCTGCTAGCTATCACAGCTGAATAAAAATATTTCAACATGCCTCGAACTGTTGGAATTTTCGTGCAAAAGGAAACATCCAGAGGAATATTTATTTGAGACTGTTAAAACACACGGAAATTTCATAAACTGATACATCGTCGGGGAATTAACTCGATCAGTTGGCGGTGGTGTCGGTGGTTTGCGTGCCGACGTTGGCTGAAGGAAGGTCGTTAAATAATTTCAGAGCGCGGTAATTAATGGCAAACGCTTTGTTATCGCGTCGAGCGTGAAACAACGCGCGCACTGCCGCGTGCTGCACGGCCGACTCAAGACGATGTCATATTTATTTCGTTAATCTCTCACCCCCGGCGCTCCGTTTCCCGCCACCAAACCCTCCCCGCTCCGCTATCGTTCGCCATAATGGCGGACGATAAAGAAGAGAAACGCTTATCGGAATTAACAAGCCGATAACGCGGCCCCGTAATTTTTTACTACGGGAAAGAAATACGATTTCGTGCAGTCGCCGCGTTCCGAGATTAAGATATTCCGCGGTGAAATTGAATAGTTTCTAGCCGTTTGAATACCGTCGTTCTTATTTCGGAAGGGAACTTACTATTTCGTGTGTACGTTCTGTTTGAAAAGTAGTAGCTGGTTAAAGGATATAACTAATAACAAGTTAACATTATATGTTGGATAAGATGGTGACAAGCTAATTACTTTATATCGGTGAAATGATGTATTTTTCTTTTTTTTTTCTTTTTTTCTTTTTTTTTTTTTTATTTGTCCGTTCGCGGAGAGACGCGATCGCGAGGAAAACGCGTCAGCGAGAGGCGTAAATTCTCGCTACGATTTGGATAATCGACGCCGCGAATTAGTCGCTCCCCTGTTTCGGTTAAGATAACAGGGGTAGTTCAATGAATTTAACACTCTATTAACAGGGTTAATATAACTTGTATATTTAACAATTATTAATATAATAATAACAACGTCACAAATTATTTAAAGATGAATACAGTTAATGTGTTACAAAAATCGACCCGATTTTGTGGTATCTCTCGATATATTCGTTAGACTTAGCGACTTTACTTTTATTCCTTAGACCTCTCGATGTATGCTGTTAGAATCTTCAAATGAGACTGATTGCCCTTCGATCATTTCTTTGTCTTCCGGGAGACGACCCTCACTACGTTCGGGTCACGCCACCGTTCGCGCCTATGATCACGTATGCCACCTTCTTTGTATGGATGAAATAACCTGCCGAAATCGAAGTTTCTAGAGCTCGACGCTTGATGACAAATATGCGCTTGCCGCTACACTGTATTCATGTCGCCGGTTCTATAAGACGATCTGTCTGCCACACTGTAGTACTGACGGTTAGGAATACGGCGTATGGTAAGCCTCGTGGCGTAACAGTAGACTATTTACAATCAGTTCTCATACAGAATTTTAAGTAAATTATTTTGGCGTGGTACTGTAACTTCGATTATAAGAGTTTATAGTATGTTTGATTCTACTTGAATCTAATGCTTCAATCTGAAGGGTATTGTCCTTTTAGTCTGCGGATTTGATCCGTCGTGTCAAGTAATTGGGTAACTAATGGGTTTTGGTGGTTGTTAACTCTTATATTATATCTGTTTCTGAACTTGGATATTTCTTCTTTGACTGTGGGTATCTTAAGGTCGCCATGTATCGTTTCCTTGGTAACATACCAAGGTGCATCTATTAAGGATCTTAGAGTTTTTGGAATCGTTGGAGAATTTCTATGTTGGAATTACTCGCTGTTCTCCATAGTTGGATCCCATAGGTGCAAACAGGTTTTAATATGGCAAATGATGTTGAGAGAAATACTAGAAATTTTACGGTGAAATAAGGTCACACTGGAAAGAGCATAATTACATTTTCACTGATTATTTGCTTCTAACGACACTTTCTAACTGAAACTGAATATTTTTATATAAAATAACTAAAAATGGAAAAATCTTGCTAAAGTTAACTACAGATATAATCGTTAATGCGATTAATATATTTTAATATCTTCCATATTTTATTATTACAAGGAGCAATGTCTTTTTAATCAAATAGAAAGATAATTTTAGTAACGTAAGATTAATTGACAATTAATTAACAACAAGATACAGAATTTTAAATCTGCTGCCATATAAAAAATGGAAAATGTGATTTATCGTGTTCCTCCCCTATAGGAAAATTTATGTTTGTGTTGAAAAGACGTTGAAGAAGCATTGGAATTATATGTACAATATATCATGTACGCTATATCTGGTACAGATATATTATCTTCATATATTAACTGATAGTATTATAGTATCAGTTACGTACACCACGCACTTCGCGTATGAAACTTGTTAAATAATATAATAGTAGTATCGGAAGAGTATCCTAAAATAACAATCGAAAGCAATGACCTGGATAACTCGCTTATCTCCAATTATTCAACTAGTTCAACAACCGAATACACAATTTTTGGCAATCACAAAGTTTTCGATTTTCAATTTCTTAAATAGTTTCTCGCATTTCTCCTATTATTCATTAAATATATCAATGCTGAAGATAATTACAATATTTCCGCAGTAAAAACTTCTCCATCATCTTAATACCACCGCGATTAACAGATTTCCAGTTTGCGTACGTATCTTGCAACATAAAACTTAATAAAACACGGTGAACGACACGAATACTAAACAAGATTTCAAAGAGGAGATATTTCACACAAAAAGGCCTTTATAACCTTTAACTTTCATGCCATACGATATCTTTTTACAACCATCCGTAAAACGGTGAAATTCGATGAACTCCGCTGCTCAGACTGAATAAACACATTCCGTTCATGCATCCGTACATTTTTCATCGCAAACATAAGCCTATATAACAGTGATACTCTTATACCGTGGTATCGCGTTCACCACTATCGCGAATCATAATCAGCAAGCTGGTCAAATTAATTTGTCCGCGTCGGACGTATAATTAGATGGCCGCGAAAGCGGGACTCGCGTTCGATTCATTAAGTCGATCGTAATGGTGATCGACGACAGACGGATATCCAACATTATGCTCGTATTATCGAGCTTATTTCCAACGTGAACGCGGCAGACGGGGGACGTAGCGGACGAGGAGACGTCCGGGCGTAAAATTCCACCCACTCGTCACGGCCTGACGAATAACAAGAGATTCGGGACGATAACGTTTTAACTGCCGACTAACACACTACGCGACCGTGGATTATCGGGGCCTTATCGGTCGACATTACGGACCTGGACGTGGAGAAAACGAATGGCCCACCCTGCCATAATGCGTTCCTTTCAGGTTGTGTGGATGTACGTACACGTGTGTATCTGTGTGAGTACCTGTTGTAGATTAGGATAACGAAGGCAACGTTGCGAGGTTCCAGCAGGTCGTCACAGGTTCTTCAACCCCCCCAAATAGCGTGGTTCGTTCTTTGTGTGTTTTAGTTACCTTGTGATTTAGTTGGATGGACTGGTGATATTAGAGAATAGAGTTTCGTTTTGGATCGAGTTTGTTACTTGATTTGGAAATAAATCAGTTTCAGTTTTACATAATCTTTAATTTTACTGTCTGGATATGTGATTCGATGGATTAATATGGGGAACAGATTTTTCTTCGGTTGTTACTCGATAAAGTTTCAAGCTCAATTTCTTAAAAAAATAATTGATTTATTTCTATAGGATTATTTAAGACAAACGGATCACTTTTCCGGACTTCTTAATTCATGGAACTGATTAATATGGCTTCTGGACAGTCCATGTAAGATTAATTTTTTCGATTTATCGTATAATGAAGTTATCGTGATACCGTATCAGATTTTAATTTGATCGCGATTAACAGAATTACAAAATAATAGGAACATTTATTGATAGAGATATATTTTCTATATTTCACTGGTCTTACCACATATTTAAATTCTACAAAAGATACACATACTTTATTCCCAAATAATCACTATCAGCTTATCTATATCGTTCTAAACTATGAAATAATCGAACAAACACGTATATCACGAGAGATCTTCCCTATCGTCATTCTATCCATTCTGCCCTGCCTATCACACCATGTCAAATAGTCACTCTTTTCATTATCAACTCGACACGTACCTTTCAAATCTTAGAACGTCAAATGTTTTAAATTCTTCTACTAAAGGAAAGCTTAAATTTTTTCTGTTCCAGGTAAGACTCTTCGATTGACCGGAACCAGGCCATCCATTGAGTTCGCCGATCTCACGAAGTTCCCTTGGCTCGTCTGATCCTTGTCAGCCTTGTGACCTTGGCTTGCCAGCTAAGAGGTTTACCTTGGTAAACCCTGATATCTCGGCATACCACTCGGGGTCTCGGTCGAGGGATTAAGACAGGGTTGTTCGGCGAGACGACAGAGGGCCGGTGGAATCGGCGCGAACAAGCTAGAACGCGAGAGACTGAGAGTGAAAGCGAGATAAAGGCGGGGTAGTAGCCAAGAGAAAGGGAAAAGAGACTGTAACCGTACGCCCGTATAATTGATTGAGTCTAATGAGTTAAAGGGGATACCATGGTATCGGGGTTGGAGGAATTAAAGAGTTCTGGGTCATGAAGGCGACAACCCCCGGGACAGAGAGAAAGTGCGGAAACTTAGGTACTCACGCCCCTCCTCCACTCTGGTCCTGGCTTTCTCTATTGCTTCGCCCCTCGCGAGAACCGCCACGAGGGCGCTGATTGTAAATTAGTTAAAGGAGATGCTTCATTATAATCAGCTGATTCTTACATTTTAACCGGCAACAGAATGGAATATTCTGGAAGTATCGTGGGGATGATGGATTGATCGAGAGTTACGTACTTGGTTTCGTACGATTTATTTCCTTCTGAGGTTTTGCCGAAGATTAACGAGGCTGTATATATACCGCTTTTAATTCTTACGCATCATCCTTTCCTTACGAGATTTTTCGAGTCACCCTTGTTGTAATAATTAGTTTCGATTTTCGGCGAAGGAAGGTTGTATTCGTAACGGAGGTTAGTTTAAATACAGTCTCAGTATTTTAGACCGATGATTATTAAATGGAAATTACACGCACAAAAGGTTCATATAATACAAAAGTTTGTGACATTTTCAGATTTACTCGATCATTCTTCTTAATACTTTAGCTTCAATTTTCTACTACTTTACGTATCGGACAAGAGCAATAATTAAGTTTGACAATGACCAGCTAATTGATTTTCTCTGATTCTAAATGAAATTAAAAAGTGACTAATGTTAGGAAAATTAGATTGAAAGAAGCTGTAAATTAGCTTTTGTCTAATTATAAGCATCGCTGGAGGTTAACCAGTAAGGATTTAATTCGTCTTCTCAGACTAACACGTTGACAGGTGCATTTTTACATTTGCCTTGGTATTGGAGAAGATAACGTAGTAACATTTCCAAGAACGCGTCGCACACATATTTCCATACACTCGTCGCTAATTACCGAGACTACAGTCGTTCAATCCTCTCCGTGGTACCTGCATTCCTCCGCCAAAACGATACGAGCAAATTATCAAAAATGTATACTCGGCGCGGCCGGGTCCGACGCAATCTCATTCTATCTGCGCGATATTACTTTTCGGTTGCCGCGAAACAGTATCTCGAGGACGTCTCGGCGTCGCGTCGCTGGCTTTTCAATTTGCTCCTGTGGAGAAAAAAGGAGGCCGCGAAACGCGAACAAGGAAGCGTCCTCCGGTTGGAAAGAAGATAGGCCAAAAGAGAAGGCGGGCAAGAAAGAAGGCAAACCGCACACGAGAGCCGCCACGGTATCTTCACATCCCCCAGGGAAATTATTGACAGTCAGCGAGGAAATGACGTCGTAAATACCACGTCGGAGGTCCCCGAACCCTCTGGCCTCTACTCGCCGACCTCCCCTTCTACCAGGCGCCACCTTCTTGCGCTTCTTCTCGCGTAATCCCGTTCCCCTTTTGTTTTCTTCGCGCCTCGGTCTAACCTTCCTTCCTCCCTACGCGATCCGCTCTACAATTGATTCGATACGTTACTTCTTTCTAAGGATATTTTTTACTCGGACTAATCAACTGAACGCTTTTCGCCTGTTTGACGCTTCATCCTTTCGGCTACCGGAATTAGGAAATTGGTGATTTCGATGTTTATCGCGAGGAGTTTCGAAGTAATACACGGAAAAGAGAGTTTTAGTAATAAAGATATTTTTCTAAGTTTGACTTGGTACGATGGCATAAAGGCTTCTGATATCGAATTGCTCGATTTCTTTTGGAATAATATCTTGTACACTGATCAGACAATCGATTTTTTACCGCTTTCACTAGGAACTCCAAATATCGGTCTTTCTAAAACTTCTCACTTGGTACGAAACACTTCACCCGCGCGATGCCTATTAACCTGTTAGACATGTTGTTATACATTGGAAAAGACAAAAGGGAAGGAAGAAGGCGACAGATATAATAATATTACGTAAATATTAAAAATAAACTGCGTGACGTCGTGCGCTACGTCGAATAACTTTCCTTTCTCTTTATATCGTTCCATCTTTGACTATTTCTCGATTCTATTTAGCTTCTCGTTTCCGATTTTTCAAACTGCGCGATTAAACGAGAAAGCGCTGGCTTCCCTATTTGTCACGAAAACGTCGTCATATCCAACTGAAACAGGCACGCCTTTCGTAACTGCGTTTCAGAAAACATTTTCGCCGTATAAAACGCGTTTTTGATGGAAGTGGGTAGAACGAAACCAACAGGGTAGAATTACAACATCTCGTGCGAACTGTGTAGTACGTGAGGTATGCACGAAGTACTGAAGTATGATTTCATGTCAGGATAATTGCTGCGAGTGTTGCGTAAAATTGACAGGTTCCTCTAGTATGATTGAGGTAGAAATAGGAGTGTATGTGACAGGTGTTGCAGGTGGTTCCAACGGAAAAATTTGACATAAGGGAACGATTGCGGTTGAAGTATGATTTTATGAATCTGCAGAAACTTATAATTATTAGATTTAGTTTTGTATTTTAAAACTCTTTACTTTAGAAATTATTAGAATTGTTTCTGTACTTTGTTCTTCTTTTTATAAAGAGCAATATTATATAAACTTATTATTTAACTATATTGTTTAACAATTATTCCTCTATGTATAATTAATTAATGACTCCTATGGGAGGAATACAAATCTTGAAACTGTTACTTTTGCAGAAAATTGACCGAGTTAGATAAATAATATTTGCAGCAATATTAGAATAAAGCGTCAACAATAGTAGTCGAGAAATTTAATAATTTAAAAAAATCGTGACAATTTAATATCCTTAGAAAAAGCATTGCAACTTTCATTAGTTATTTCATTTTCGTTAGAATCATCGTTAGAGGAAAGATAAGAAGAACATTCAGTTGTAAAAGCATCGTCTCTAAGAATTTTGTATGTGTTCGTTATTCGAGTATTCTTGGCAATGTTTCGCAACCCCCGTTTTTTCTCAAGGTTCTCCAAAAATTCCTGTAAAAAGGAAGCGAAAGAGATTCCTACGTGTATGCATTTAGCCGAGTGAAAGGGGCCGTTTCAAAAGAGCAAAGGCGGCCAAGTTGAAACGCCCATTATTTGGCTGAAATGAGTATACAGACTGTTTCCGGTTTCGTTTACGGAAACGGCATGCACGCGGACATATACCGTGGAAAAAATTGAGATCCCCTTGTTTGTCGTAACGTCGTCGAACCGCGCCCAAGTGAGAGGATGTTATCTTTTTAACAGTCCGGGGAAAGTGAATTAAACGTTTCGAAACTCGACCACCGAATAATTTTACTTGCGGTCTCGAGGTTTTGTGTATATTCGAGATATCGTGTACAAATAAAAAGAATGTGGTTTCGCTCGGCGTTTTATCCATGGAAGCCATTTTACTGAAAGAAGTTCTCGAATACTAATTTTTGAGAGTATAATTCCTTGTAATTCTAATTTAATTTAGATTTAATTTAATTGTTCGTAAAATTTGGCTTTCACCGATTCAATTTTTAAATCTTCAGGCATAACATTTTTAAATGACATTAACAGTTTTGCTGAACGATATTTCAGAGTGTAATTTCACGTAATTTCAATTCGATTTACTTTAATAGCGTAGAATGTTTTAATTTCTACGAATTGAAATTAAAATTCGTTTACAAAAAGAATAGATTGCAAATATGCAAGTTAGACCGAAGTTTGGATATTTATAGAATTTATTTGTCGCTATGGATATCCCTGTCAAAACTGCATTTATTTAGGAAGAAATATAAGAATTGTATCAAGAATTTCTTAACATAATTTTAACATAGCAGCATTTTGATATATTATGTGATTTTTCAAATTATAATCAAACAGGAAAAATTTTTTATAATTTCTTGTAAATTAAAAATTCTACGGCTGCAAATTTCAAAGATCAACAATATTCTCTTAATAGACAACCGCCTAATCGTAAAAAAATGTTTTACTTCAGAAATATACATAGTTGAAGATTGTAAAATTTTGCTCTTTCGTTAAAACAAAACGATTCATAAACATAATTGAAAAAAGATATCGCTCGTTAGTTAAAAGTACTGTGAAATCTGTATATTACCAAGGTTGATTATCCTGTAAAAGTCTCTCTGGTTAAAAACCGACGTAAAACTTGGAAAATTCTGCTCTTCGGCAAAAAAAGTCCAATATCATTTAACGATGCTGCGTGTTGCATGGCCGAAGAAGAAAGGTATTTTAACAGCTGAGATGTTGTGTTCTCGTGTTTTGCCGCCGTGTCGTTTAAAACGAGGATCCGGCTGGAGAAACAAACAATAAAGAACCCTTTCGTTGCGCCAGTTTCTCGTAGTTGCTCATCGTTATGACCGTTTTAACGCTTTTTATCATTTCCCTGCTGCCTCTCGCGTCGCTTTTACAAAAACTCTTAACGCTCGCGTGACGTAAAATGATTTTGTGAAAGTGTGTTACCGAAGCAATTAATGAGATGATACACTGTAGTCGAAGTAAGAAAAAAGTTACTATATCGTACGTTAAACGGAAATGTTAAAACACAAATTTGAGAATAATTTTTAATATAGAATACAGGCTTAGAATATAGATTTTTGTTAGCCTATCAGAAATATTTGTAAACTATGTAGATAAATTTTTACGACGATTTGTTAATATTTATTTATGGATAAATAAAAACAAGGTTAGAGAATTTCTAAAGCTTGGAACAAATTTTTTCACAGGAATAGTTAATTTTAGGATAAATTTAGGATAGGATTGAATTATTTAATAGTTTTGACAGTGTTTTCATATCTTTCTTAAGCCTCTGTTATATGTAAATAGTGTGAAATTTCAAGTCATATTTTAATGATATTTTAAACAATTTATTAGATGTATCAGTTTTTACACAGTTATGATTTTACAATTGTATATAAAAGTAATATCAGGATTATTTTTCCAAATCGTGCAACGATGTCAGAATTTCTAGGAGAAACGTTTATTTCTGTAAATGCGTACCATATGTGTGTTGCATCATGCCACTGCAAGTAGTACCAGGAGAAGCTATTACTCTACAGTAAACTGTGAACAATTGCAATCTAAACAACTGCATAAGCTATTCGTAATAACAGTTAACGTTTCCACGAAGCATATTTCATTCACCAAGACCTTGATTGCTTTGAGATTTACGCTTTGTTTTCTATCTGCCCATAAACGCAGCTGCATACTTACTCGGATCAATTACTTTCATCTATTCTTGGACCTTTACAAAAATTCGATTCTTCGATTCTTCGCATAGATATAATTGAATTATTTCCGCAATATAGTATTTACACAAAATAAAACGATCACGATAAATGTGTAAGAGGTAATACACCAGCCGTCAATTGTCCGATAGAAATTTTCAAATGAAAAGAGAATTAGAAAATGGAATGTTAAGAACAACAAGTTTTAACAAAAATAAATAATACAAGTAATTTTCAAGAACTGCCATCGATATCTTCGCATGATCATTGAAATTAACATCCAAATTTCATCCTCTGTTTAAGATTTAAAAAATCAAAATTTCCAGACGAAAAGAGAATTACAAAATGGAATATTAAGAACAACAAGTTTGAACAAAAATCAAATAATACAGAAATACAAGCAATTTTCAAGAACTGCCACCAATGTCTCCGCGTGATCATTGAAATTAACATCCAAATTTCATCCTCTGTTTAAGATTTAAAAAATCAAAATTTTCAGACGAAAAGAGAATTATAAAATGGAATATTAAGAACAACAAGTTTTAACAAAAATAAATAATACAAGTAATTTTCAAGAACTGCCATCGATATCTTCGCGTGATCATTGAAATTAACATCCAAATTTCATCCTCTGTTTAAGATTTAAAAAATCAAAATTTCCAGACGAAAAGAGAATTACAAAATGGAATATTAAGAACAACAAGTTTTAGTAAAAATCAAATAATATAAGTAATTTTCAAGAACTGCCATCGATGTCTTCGCGTGATCATTGAAATTAACATCCAAATTTCATCTACTGTTTAAGATTTAAAAAATCAAAATTTTCAGACGAAAAGGGAATTGCAAAATGGAATGTTAAGAACAACAAGTTTGAACAAAAATCAAATAATACAGAAATACAAGCAATTTTCAAGAACTGCTATCGATGTCCGCATGATCATTGAAATTAACATCCAAATTTCATCCTCTGTTTAAGATTTAAGAAATCAAAATTTTCAGACGAAAAGGGAATTGCAAAATGGAATGTTAAGAACAACAAGTTTTAACAAAAATAAATAATACAAGTAATTTTCAAGAACTGCCATCGATATCTTCGCGTGATCATTGAAATTAACATCCAAATTTCATCCTCTGTTTAAGATTTAAAAAATCAAAATTTCCAGACGAAAAGAGAATTACAAAATGGAATATTAAGAATAACAAGTTTGAACAAAAATCAAATAATACAGAAATACAAGCAATTTTCAAGAACTGCCATCAATGTCTTCGCGTGATCATTGAGATTAACATCCAAATTTCATCCTCTGCTTAAGATTTAAAGCGAATAGATAGATTAATCAAATTTTAGAATTGTATTTTTATTTCTCCTTCGTTTCTCATTTCAATTGCCTAAATTTAAGAATAATGTCGAGTACGAATAGCGCTATTGAAAATCTCGAAATACTTTCAAAAATGATATTACAATTCTATCGTACTTCTTAAGTGTGAAGCCCCAGTTTCTATTATTATACAAACCTGTCCAACCATCAATATGCATACAACCACGATAAAATGCAATTTCATACGTAATCTTACGTAATCCATAAAGAAGAATGATCAAGGCGTGCGTAAAAATGGCCACGTGTAAGAAGACTGAAACTCGTTGCCGTAATGTTTTCATCGGGAATATTGCAGCCGATGCCCCCGGCCACCCCCGTATCCATGCCTTATCCCGAGTTTCTCTACCGCGTGGCGGAGAACGAACGCATTATTCGCGGAAACGATCCTTCCTTTCGCCTCGCGGCCACGAAGAAAAGGGCCGAGTTCTCTCGCGGCGAAAAACCAGCTAGAAGAAGACGCGACGCGAGGAAAAACGGCCAAGAGAGGATTACGGTGATGTAGGCGATGCTATTGGTTGAACGAGGAGGGAAGCGTATCTCTAGCGTGGAAACGGAACAAAGAGGAACGAAACGAGGGACGAAGGCGGCGGAGAGGACAGAGACGGAAAAACGGGATCCGCCGGCTAAGGGTAGTTATTATAATAAATTTGTCGGGGATTTAAGAAGCGGAAACAATTCAGAACTGCGAGTGACTCTAAGGATGTGCTTATCGTTGCTTTTATTCAAATGGGAGTGGAAGGCGACGAGCTGCGCCGGATGCGACCTGCATCTCCGACTCGCTTTTTCTGCTTCTATCCCCACCTACTATCTTTTCTCTGTTTTCAGTCGCTTCTGTTCGCCTTCCTCTTCCTCGTGCCGGAAAGATGGGGAAAGCGTTTTCAAAGTGGAAGAAGTGCTTCTGCTTGCGGAGAGAAATCGAATGTGGAGTTTTTTACGGACGTTGATTAGGCGTTGCATGGAAATATTACGTTTGGAAAGTTTATAGAGAAATTTCAGTAGGATTTGAAGAAAGCATATTTTTGTAGAATTTATATTTTTTAAAGTAAATGACTTATCGTTTCTTTTAAGTGGAAGTAGAATTTATTCAAAGTCAACTGAACAGTTGAGAGTTGGTTAATACATATTCTTAAGAAGCTAATCCTTTCCAAAGGTTTTTGATAGAACTTGTCGATTATCAAAAATGCTGCAAATCTTCCGAATAACCGAATAATTGATTTTAGATCGGTTCAGAATAGGAGACGTTCGTTTAATGATTGACGTTTATTGGGATAGAGCAAGCGTTGTTACGGAAAGATTTAAATCATTAATATATGGAAAGTGAGATACTAGAAACATTCTTTGCTACAGAATCATGACGTATTTCTTGTTCTTTTCACGTTTGTCCCAGTTTTACTAAATACACCTATTTCCTCATTCACTTTAACGCAAGAGCTAAATCTCTTCATAATAGAAGACTCATTCGAATATAACTACAGCAATCAAACAGAAATAATCGCTGGCCAACTGTAAAATCGTGCACGTACAATCCCTACATTAATTTACAGTTCCTCATTATCTGGCAGATACGTATAGCAATAGATAAACAGCAACTTTAGCTTTTAAATAATCGTACAAAATACCTAACCACTTCTCCCATATTGATAAGAACCATCTCCATCTGTCTACCAAGAATTCTTTTAATCCCAAAAATGCTAAAAGTGGAGAAACGTTAAATCTCACCGCGCACGTACGACACGTGATTAACACGGAACTTCGAACCGATAAACTCTACCAGCTAAAAGCTACTATTTGCGCGTGTGTTCCGTCGATAAGCCGAAAAACAAGGCGAAGGTCCGCGATACAAAGCGCGCTTTTGATCGTCACATTAACGACGGCCTCACGTGAGGATAAAGGCCAATGAAACGGGGAACGTTAAAGTTTAAACACGGCTGACACCGGGCCAAGCGGAAAGAAGGACCACGAACGAGTGATCTCTGAGGACCACCATGATCACGACCCTGTTTACGAGCTTCTTCGGTCATTAACAAGCGTGGCGACGTTACAGAGGAGGGAGAAGAGGGCTGAAGGAGGATCGCGAGGGTGGCTGTCGAGATAAAAACGGGTCGTTTCACTGGAAAGGAAAGGAAGGGAAAAGAAAGGGATAAAGAAGGTAGAAACGGAGGACGATAGAGGGAGATAGATGGACTAGTGGGGAGTAAAGCAAAAATCGTAACGAGGAACGAGTTCGCGAATGGGAACGGAATCGAGCTGTGGAGAGAGGCTTCGAAATTTCAGGCCGTGCTTTTTATCTTTTTCAGCGTAGCTGATATAGTTTAGGGCCGCAATAAACGTGGAACCTGGGCCGCATCGATTTACGGCTTAATTAAACGCACCAAGTCCCCGAGACAGCAACGAAAAATCGTCGAAACGTTGCTGCTTCCTTAAAGTTCCTTAAATACGAGCCACCCGTTGCCAGACCACGGACGCGTTTATGGCCGCGCGGTTATTCGTCGCTTTCTTTTTCTATTCTTCAACGCCGATAAACTGCCCTTTCGGTTTGAGCTCGCTTTAGATCGCGGAAGAAATTTTTCTCGTCCGTTTCCAGACTGTATTTTATCGTTGTTTTATCTTTCTTTCTTTTTTTTTTTGTTTCTATCTAATGGATTTATTTCGGGTTTTATTAGGCGGATTTGGATATTTCGAGTTATATTGAAATGTTAAATAATAGTGTAAAATATTGATTCCATTGCTAATTGGATCATATAGAAGCACGGCTGATTACATACATCGGAATAAATTATATTTGATTTTTGAAATAATATGATAATGCTAAAGTTTGGAAATTTGTAGAAAATGGAATCTTCAGGAGTCAGTTTGACTTCTGAAGTACAGAGAGTTTTAGGGTAAGTGTCAAGAACAATGGCGAAACACTTGAGAAAACATTTTGGGCAAAAGCTATCTTTCGCAATCCATCCGTACTATTGTCGGAGATGTACACAGCCCATAAGCATTTCATCAGCTTGTATTTCTACTATATTATTTTACTATTATGTTGTTTTCTACTTTACATCAAAAACATAAAAATATAAGGACCAACAACACGACAAAATTGAAAAAGAAAACAATGTTCACCCAAATACCTTAGCTTTACTTTAATTTCCTTAAATCACGTCAGCACATAAAAGTGGCGACAGATAACAAAGAAGAATCTTTTAAAATTCCAACGACACCTAAAAACAGTAGACATTAAAAAAAAGAATTATTGTAAATTTAGTGGAAATATTGACGAACGTTGAACGTGGGTCGTCGAAGGTGCAACGATTGGTCGTTTAAACGAGGAAAGAACGATTAGGTGGGCATCTCTGTTCGGCTTCTTCAGCGGGGCTGCGCTTGTTTTCGTGCGGGCTCGCGTTCGATTTTTATTGCAGCCGCTTTACGAGGCCTCTGCGTATCTCCCCGAACGGCTGTAAAATAAATTACTAATTCGGCGAAATTGCACGCGAAATTATTCTCCGATTAACGCAGCTCGCGCGAATCGTTCGTACCTCTGGCTGATTAATGTCGCGCCATAAATTCTATCCCGGGCCCGTACGATCACGTTTTTGTCTCCGAATCCGGGAATATGGGATTTCCGTCCTTTTTTTCTCGTATTATTCTTTCCTCTTCTTTATTTTCCTTCTCGTCCTGATTTTTTTATTCTGCTACTTCAGCTCCGTATGCTCCCCCGTCCTTCCTTTGCTCGTTTTTTAAAATCAATTTAAGGAAACACGCGCGGTGTACGATTACGCTCGTTCGTTATTTTCGTTCCTTGGGATACTGCAGAAGGCCCTTTTCTTTCCGGTAAGCCTCGTCCTGACCACGCCGCCCGTAAAATCTTTATGCACGGATATGTGTGCACACAGGGTGTCACGAAAGAAAGCAGTTGATTTCAGACACTAAAATACCGGACTTCTGGTGAAATGAGATTCGAATACATTCTTCAGGTAATTGCAGGCTTGTTTACTAAAGCGATTTCACTGCGTGCTGAAACAGTACACATGTTTGGATATGAAGTTTGTGTAATCGGCTAAATATAGTAAATATACCTCATCTTTTTTAATGTTAAAGTTACCTGTCCGAATTCTCGATAGTGATACGTATATGTTACTCCTGATTACATCGAACGATGTGTTTTACAAGGTGTGAAGTATTGTCTAAATGTTCCTATAATTCTGCTATAACTTTTTCAATAAAAATGAGCGATCTTTAAATTGTAAATGATTGAGAAGAGTTAGCTATCATCCCTCTTTATTTTGTCTTATATATTACGATATAACAGTATTAATTATACTACAATGTAAACCACTACCAGTTAGTAAAATGAATTCGTATTTAATTTAGAATATGTTATTTTATTTTATTTCATGGAATGTTTATATCAGTAGTTTCGTTGAAATTATTTTCCTTAATAACATTACTTGTTCGTAGCGAGCAATTATAAAATTAACAAGAAAACAGGAACATACAATACGATGTGTCATTTGTATTTCGAAAATTACATTTGTCATATAATAATTCCCAATAAACAACACATATTTTCAATTACAATCCTTCCACGAAGAATCATGTTTTCAGTCTAATAAAGACTCCATAAACTACATCCAGTGTTCTTTCGTTTGGCGCCACCCTGTGTACACAGATACTTCTATACACACGAGTGGACCGCATCTCGCGGTGGGTTTTTCGTATTATCCCAGGCGACATAATATGGGGGTTTATCTCGTGGAATCATGGTGGCTTAGCGGGGTGGTTTCTTCCCTCGTAGCGACCGCAACCTCCTCGAAGGCAAATCCTCCTTGCAGAAGACAACGTCGCGGCCCCTTGGACCTTCGGGCCACGTATATATTTTTCCCCGTGTACGCGTCTCCAATTTCTCGTTCCACCCTTCCTTGTTGCGACGACGCCGGATTTCGCGTGTCCTTCCAACAACTTGACAAGACCGCCAGCTCCTGAGGGTCATACCGAAAAAATATTACCACTAAACCGACGAAAGATATGGAGAGAGCGAGCTCCTGGTTTCTGATGCTTTGGAGAAACAAGAACAATGGAGTATTTTAAGAGATGAAAACGGTATAATCTTTCGCTATGAGTTTTGTATTCTGCTAATGGAAAATGTATTCCGATTAATGCTCATTCTAGAATAATTCTTGTCTTTTGTTTCGTTTTTAGCACACTCATTTTAATATCAGTATTTATTCAATTATTTCATAATATTTTTGCACGTTTAAAATTTTTTAAGAAAATTCTCTGATACGAAGAATCGAAACATATTTAATTGCAATATTAAAATTTTTAGAAATACTTAATTCAAAATATTTAATTCTAAAATAGGAGTAAATAGTAGAAAAACTCCACTAAATATGATTTATTTCTTAATCAATTCTATTTTGGAAAAAAATTTTTTAATCATTGAAGTGTTGTTAATCTTCCCACGTATTTTTGTCACGTTGCTGTAAAGAAATGAATGATCGAAAGAGGATAAAGAAAAGTTTTGTAGCATGGCCAAATACAAGACACAATGCCATTGAGTGATAGTACCATCGTGGAAATTCCACGAAGGGAAATATTAGGGTGCAGAATCGCGAATACATAAGCTAAGAGGGATGACCCTGGGGGAAGGTTAGTCGGTGTTATTGATTCTAATGATATTTTCGCGCCAAGGGCGATAGCAGGGTGTAATTGATATCCCATAAGACGGGAAACGTTTATGCATTCTTCTTTCCATCAATATCCATCCTATTTTTGTCAAAAATTATTTCCTCTTTGTTCTCACATAAAATGCTGAAAATTTAATCCATATTAAATATGAATTTTGATTAGTATTTATTGTTTTTATTATGTTATATGCTAATTTCAGAAAAAATATATTATTCATTCACTTTATTCATTCGTGAATGCTTTATTAACGTATATTCGAAAAATATATTTATACATATATACCCATACAGAAGGCTCATCCTCTTTTATTACACTTTGACAAATAAAATTAACCAGTAACATTAACAACTTATAAATTGCAATGGGGCTTGATTATCATAATTTATAATAAGAAACGTCTATAAATCGAGGACAATACCATGAGAGTTCTCTTTATTCTATTTTAAAATTCCATGCAATGTTGATTTTTATAATTAATTCGTTATGATACAGTACGAAAGACAGTATTATCGTATTATCTAATGAAACATTGAATAAACGTTTAATTAAACAACGTTTTAAGAAAATACTTGTATACTTTTTCTTAAATAACATTTTACTCTTGTTATTACCTGTAACACTGACTCCGGTAAAATTTATACGAATTTATAATAAGCTTCAGATACTCCGAATATCGGATAATATATTAGTATATAACTATTAATAACAATCTGATCATACTTCAGTTATATGTTAATAGAAGATTTTCTATTTGTCTATAAAACCATGCTGACCCCAAAAATTTATTTAACCTACGTATCACCTATTTGTTACCAATGACCATTTATTTTGGCAAATTGTTACACGCTTCCAATAATATAATCCTTGCTTCTAGTAAATCACGGCGCAGCAACGCGTTCTTCTGCACCGTTGGTATAATAACTTTCTTTGACAGGGCAAATTGTACCTTCAGTTTCAGCCTGGAAAATAGAGCCATACGTCTTCATAGCCCGGGTAATGGGGTAATGGTACACGCGGAGAACGAACAGCATTCCGCTTCGAAGAAAATACAGAGCCCCGCGTAACCGTCTAGATTATCTGCTTCTGTAAAATATTGAATTTTCACGTGGAATATACGCGCGAATAAGCGACGATCCGCGTGTGCACGCCGCGGAAAGCTCTCCTCGCTGTCTCTCCGACAGCATTTAATGGGCGCAATTCAATTGTGCGGCACGGATCGAATAAACAAGTCCAACGAGCATTAAATAACCGGCCCTATTTGGCGTAGCGAATTGTTGCTGCCAAGTTAGGAACGCTACGTAAGGTTACACCGCCTCGCGCATACTAGGAATAACGAACGTTCCCGGACTCCGAAAGGGATTCACGATTGGCGTGCTTAAATCCGTGATTGCGAGCTGCTTTCCGTGACTTTCAAACGTGTACGAAGATTTAGTTGAAGCTGAATTAGAGTGATGGAAGGATAGGGTTGATGGCGTGTTCTCGATGTGCAGCTTGTTACGTACGCTCCTAAAATATATTTTTCGCTATACGTATTGTGTAGCTTAACTGATTCGTTTTTATCGAAGTTGATATTTGATAAGAAAGTTAAATATTGGATAAAGTACAGCGAGATGCCTAGTTTTGTAGACATATACAGTAACATTTAAAAGTATAGTCTCGTAATTACCATCAGGGTGTGATATTAAAAATGTGCATTAGCTATAGCTATTTCATTGAAAAGACAAATTCTATTTTCATTTCTGTTTGTATTACTGTTTCTAATTATCGTGTACTCATCTACGTCCAACGCTGTCATTTCTGAATACTCTGAATACTCTACTACTGAACTCTATTCATTCCTGAATAAAAAAGAAATTATTATTATTATTAATAGAAATTATATTATTATTATTCGCATTACCCTTACAGAAATCATCGGTCAAACTATTTCTCTAAACGTACACAGATTTAACTTCATTAATATGTACGCTCGACGAAAATCCCAATAATTCCTTTCTTGTCCCGCTATCGTATAGTATTCGATCGTCAGGTTCGCAAGAAATCGGCGAATAAATCTACCGGTTAAATGAGCCGCCCTATTTGGCCTTGCAAATTGTCAGCGTTCGCGTAGGAACGGGAAACAAGGTGCAAGGAATGATATCCGCTCCCGCAGGCTAGGTACAAGGGCTATTAATCCGATCCTCCAGGCGGCTACATAAATGGCCGACGTTCTATCCAACGACGTTTCTATGGACGTGCGGTAAACCATACCGCGTCATAGTCGTCTTTGCCATCGGAGTTTTTATTTTTCTCGAATTGATGCAGTGGCCGCCTGTGTCGCACATTGTCGAGCTGGAACCACCACTTTGTATGCATATGTAAACGCGGTTTTCTCGTAGAAATTGCCGACCATTGTACCAGGTGTCAGCCGAGGCGCGCGTGGATATTTTTTTAGGTTCGGAAGCCCGCGTTTTACACGCACGCGTGTTATGTTTCTCCTGATCGAGCTTATGTGGAGACTGTAAGGATTTGCTTCGGGAGAAACGGAATTCTAATTATGGTCACGACGATCAAATTTGTATACCTGGGTTATTAATTTATGATCTATTCAATTGGCTTCTTCTTGGATCTTCTTCGCTAGATCGTTTTACTGAACTACTCGACTAAATTTTCGTGTTGACACACGATCGGTTACTAAATAACTCGACTAAATTACTAGGCGCGTCTAAATGGGCGTTTAAAGATAATTCAAAGTCCAGTGGTAACCTTTCACAAGATCAGAGTGTAAATATGTAGCGTGTCCAATTAGGCCACCCTAACAGGATCACGTATCCTCAAGTAGGCCCTGACTGTTTTCTCTTCGACGTGCGCTCAGTTGCGACTCGGCCGTCTTATCATAAGTTTCTCTCCCTTACAATATAATCTGTAACTGTTAACGTTCAGTTGTAACAAAGATAATTATCTACGGTTGATATGTGAATGATGGTTCTTTGGTATCCCTCATATGGATCGATCAATTCTAGATACATATTTTGTTGTTTCTTTTCGTCATTCGGTGATATGGTCCAATTCGTAAATGTGAGATTTTCAACTAATCATGACAATTTGTATATTCTATCTTCGTGATTGTATAAAGCAAGATGGACCTATATGTACGTTTTTATTTGAGAAAAGATGTGAACTAATTTCCACTGCTTAGAATCAGCAAATGGAGAGGTGTATTCACGTATCGGCTCTAACTTCTGACCTTAATCTGGGTTTCGCGACGTTTAATTTAAGAAACTGTTTATGCGACTGTCTTGTAATTATTAAAACAAAATTATTGAAATAAACTGGCACTGAAATTAATCTTCTTCCTTTGATATATAAGATGGCTAAAACGAGGGTGAATGTTATTTGAATTGGGAGAAGATATTTGTTTCAAGATTGGAGGAATTGGTGTGAGCAGAAAGTATATTTTTAGTGTTTGTATATTGATTTTAGGTACATAGTAGGTGAGAAATATTTTCTTCTTCACTTTTTATTTCTAATAAAGATTGTGAAAAGATTATTATGATTTTCTATATCTCTTATTAAAAAATACGTAAATAATTATTCTGAAATAGAGGTAGTACTCTTAACATTGCAGCCAACGGCCATACCACACAAGGTCCACTGGTTCTCGTCTGATCACCAAAGTTAAGTTGTGTTGGGCATGGATAGTACTTGGATGGGTGACCGCTTGGGAATTCCATGTGCTGTTGGCTTTTTTTATTCTTTCTCACATTTTCAATATTATTTCAAGATAATTCTTCTATTAGATCTTAATAACTACGAACTTTTAATATTAATCCTCGGTAATTTTATACATTTTCCATATTACGTATACTCCGCGCATTTCTCATCTTTAAATTTCCTATAAATGCATAACCCAATCCACCTATCAGTTACCAATCTCGAGAACTAGAATCCATCTTCTCGACGTGTCAAAAAGACATTTTCTCAGAATTCAAGCTTGAATTCTTCGAATCTATCGAGTTCACTGAACAATGAGACACAAATGAGATCGTCTCACGCTTCTCAAACTTCACAATAATTCGCCACGCAATTAAAGACAACCTTCAACGATCTAACATTTCGATCGCGTCAGTTCGACGAAAATGCTGATCGCAGAAGATCATCTGGATCGATAGTCGAAGTTGGTAAAGGTGTTGAAACGAGTTATGACGAATCGATCCATTAAGGGCAGCGGCCATCGGAATAGGGAGCTGCCAGATGACGATGATGATGACGATGGTGAAAGCTTCGGATGATAGCGGCACGGCACCACGCCGTGCCCCGCAGGATACCACCTCGATATCCCGTTGCGAGCAAACGGTTGAAATAATTCGTAGGCTTTTTCGACTCTTGTTCTCGAGCGGGGGCGTACTGACACCTTTCTTTTACTTAGGTCGATCCTTTCCAGCTCGTGAGAGTCGCTCGAAAATACACTAACGTTTGATGTTTCTCCTTTTTCCTTTGTCTATTCGTGTAAAAATGGATACTCCTGCGAAACATGTTTCGTCGTTTTATTGGTGTGTGTTTCTAATGATTATTATCATGGTTAACTGTGCTTTCTTATATGGTTGTGTAAAGAATATGTTCCGCACAGGGAAATAGTGGTGAATTTTTTTATTATAGTGAATTTCGAGTGATGGCTTTGCCGATTGTAAAAGTTTTGAAATAGGTGTTTGAGAGTTATTTTAATCTAACGAATTGTTAGTTAATGGTGATATTGTTAGGAAGCGTAGGTTCCTTCGTTAGATTACATTTTTATATCGTATTATGCTATGTTATATTAAATTTGTTTTGTTTCAGTTTATTTTTTCTTATGCTTGATAAAGTTGCGACGTTATTTTCTTCATTTCATATGTATACATGTATGTCATTGCATTTTATTATATGAAAGATATTCGCGAATATGGTGATTGTACACGTATATAAAATCACCAGAAAATATTTTATCGCGTATAATTGCACGTATCGTGACAGCTTGTTAATAAGATTTTCGTAAAATCTATTCATGATACGCACACGTGACACGTACTTATACAACATATTTGCTTATACAAAATCATTAATTCTTCACGTATCTTATTGATCTACTTATTGCAGTTATTAATATTCTGCAGTTCCTCGATTAATTCCTAAGTATTTCAAACAAATCATTCTTCTGAATTTATCTATATATATGTATCGCAATTATTAATTTTCCAAAGTTTTTCGACTAATTTCCAAGAGTTTAATGCAAATTATTTCTGTTATATTTGAAGTTAATACAGAAACGTGTAGAATATTAAATTTTAATTTATTTTTCCCTCTTTCATTGTCCACGTATGATATCAAATAGCCAACTGCATTTTTATTCACAAATACAGTATGGAGCAATTATCGAAGGAAATATAAACGTTCCTTGACGTGCGTAAGTACTCTTTTCCAATTCACAATCTATTTTCATATTATTACGCTTGCGGTAACATTCAGCCACGAGTTCAATTACTCCGTGAACGTTCTCATCGAACACGAGTAATAACAAGGAGAGCGACTTTAATTTTTGATCGCGCACCGTAATTTTCCCCTATCACCTTTTGCATTCTCGTAACACATTCCTCTCCCTGCACTTGTATCAGCTTTCCTTCGTTAATGATATCCCTAATTGCCGATGCAGCGAGGTACCGCTGTCATCTGTTTGTTAATATCGTTCCATCATCTGTCGTGTATTTTTCCTTCCTTTCTTTATTTCGATCTTTCTTTTTTTCTCCATTTCGAACTGTTTTCTTTTGTCGCTGTTTGACAGCGTAATTACAGTAATACGTGCGTGCACGATGACGTCGGCGATGATGATGATGATGATGATGATGATGATGATGATGAAAACGTTATCAAGGAAGTTATTGAAATAATTATATTTTCATAAAAGTTACTTCGACAGTCTCCGAACGGTTGGTGCAACAGGCTCGATGGACGAACCAGTCAAGTCTGCAATTTATGCTACAGAGATTTTTGTTCGATTCAACGACGTAATGATTCCGCGTTGATGCTAGGCTTACGCTTTTGCACTCTTCGTTTTGTAGTAGTTAATTCAACGTTAGATATATGCGAGGTATTCGCCTTTCTATTAGGATGGACTTCAACGAGATTTGAATATGACGTTAGATGGCTAAGTAGATACTCCTTAGTAATTATTATAGTTCGATTATGTGGTTCGATGGAAAATAAAATCGTTTTCTATAAATATACAAATGTGATACAATCGTTGATACGATGATTGAATTAAAGAGAAGTGGATTAGAAATTTTCCCGCAATTATCTCTGACCGTTTGTTATAAGTTATACAATTATAAAAAGTAGCGAATCTAAAGCGTGGAAAAGTTTATGTTAATTACAATATGCCTTTAGTATTCTTTCGTGTAATATCACACCGTGGGGCAACGTTAACGTTATGCGAGTGTTAACTGTTAATGTATAATATACATGTGTGTTTAGCTATTTATCTATGTGTATCAATTATTTACTACCATTTTACTCTTCAAATATTCGGAGTTATTGGATTTTCCTACAAATCTAAGAAAAATTATTCGTATCATTATTCTTCGCATAAAAATTAAGTTTAAAACTAGCCATCTCTCATAGCGTTAAGAATGGGTAATAACATTAAAAAACTATTTTTATAAAGTGAAATATTTAACTTTCGCTGAGACAATCTCATTGAGAGTTACTAATTGCAAATATACTGTTCAATTAAAACTTCTAAATTTATTTAATCCACATAAATAAATTAGCCCACGAAATCGCCAATCGCGTTAGATACTTAACTTGTCAAATAATTTCTAATTTTCAACGATATAAAAAACGTTAAGATGATCGGGTTTATGACTCAGAGCTCGGAGAAGGTTATTTTTGATAACGCATTAATTAATATTTTTATGCTGTAGTCGACCATTCAAGTCAGGAGCCTAAAAATTATTTTATGGGCGAGAAGGGTCTGCATTTCTGATGACCATGTGAACTATTAGGACCTGGCATTTGCACACTTAACAGCGATAGACGTATCGTAAACTCATGACACCGTGCACGAACAATTCGTGGACATGGGATCTGCTGACTTGACTGCTCCTCCTTGGCGCTAGCCCTTTCACGTTTGGCGTTGACCTGCGTCACCATTTTACTAATCCGCCAGTCATTATATTATACGGGACGTTCTTAAAAGCACAATCTAGGTTTTCAGATGTTTATTGATTTATTATAAGTGCCATCATTTATCGTAATTTGATATAAATTAATGCTAGGATTAGTTTGATGCATTTCATTTAAATAATTATTGATTACTGAATATTTATAATTATTGACTGCTGACGCATAAAGCATCGAATGTTCAATACCAAATAAATCATTATTATAGGTGACATATACATACAATTAAGGCAAGATATTATAATTGAAGATTTCCAAAACTGGAGAGACTGAATAATCCCAATTGGGTCACAGGTGGAAACCGTGATACGTAATATTGCTCATGTTTCATAGAAAAGCAATTTTACAATGCCACGTGTTGTCAATCAATTTTACATCGATATTATTGTTCTCTTTGTTCTTAAGATTAAATATATGTTTCTATCATTTCCTTGGACATTTAAGGAATATTAATAACGTTAGTTATATAGACTAATGTTAATTAAATTAAAGTAACATAACAACTAAACTAATATTATTCGTTTCTTACAAAACATTTATCACATATTTTCAAGAGGCTTATATTTTCGATTATACGATTCCCAATTATTTCATATCAAAATACACCTTTTTAGCTACCGACTAAGACAAAAGTTAAAAAATCGACAAAGGTCGATTCCTATCGTTTGTTTGCCGCATGATCTTCGACCAAAGTTCTACGATATCAGAAATCGTTATCCTACAGAAAGACCCACTACCTTTCAACACAAACTCATTCGTCGTACAAAACAACCTACATCAGAAATTACACAACGAAAGATGTAATATGCATCGAGTCAAACCACCGGCAGTGTCCCACGACGAAGTGGAAGAGGATCGGAACACTTCAGAAACCACGCCATCCTAAATCCATTGAAACGCCCAGTCAGGCGACGTCTCTTAAAAGGGAACGTTTCGTTCCCGTTTTCTCGACAGTTTCCGACGGGATCGGTATTTACGGCGTCGTAGCATCGGTCCCGGTCACGTGGCCTATCCTGCGGCGCGGCTTTCTCTACGTCGTAGCCGACGATGCGTCAGGTGGTTCTGTTCTCCGTTTCCCACGGACTTCAGCCTTTATTATATCATTCGATCACAATGCACACCGAAACGTCTCCTTGGTGGATCGAGCGTGGAGAAGCGACGCACCTGCAGCCGGCTGCAGAACTCGGCTTGCGCCATGCAATAATATTAACAACGGAGAGAGAGAAAGAGAGAGAGCGAGAGAGAGCGAGAGAGAGAGGAGAATACACACAGAATGTGGCAGCCGTGTACACCAACGTTACCACCGGCGCGGCGTGTGCATCGAACGACGTATAGGTACGTGTCTCGTCGCGATTCTTCCTCGTGATAGATGCACCGCGATTCAGGTCAGTTTCTGTTTCGAAAGAACGGAGAAAGGTGTTTTGAGAGGCAGAGGGGAACAGGTCTCGACGAACAGTAATAACGGTGAAACGGTGATACTGTTCTGGTGACAGTCTGTTTCCAGCCTGAGCTCATTGAGTTACATCGCCGCAGATGGAAGGATATGATCAACCCTTTCCGGTTGCAGCAGGTTTTCAAGGAGCTGACTGGTTCTCAGGGTTTAAGATTCTGAGGGGACAGGAGTAATATTGAAATAACGATGTCGCGTGATTTTGATATCTATGTTCTGATATGATATTTTATTTATTATTTACAAGAAGAAGTTGTATTCCTAGAAAATAAACAGCTTCAATTTATATCGAATATTCGCATCCATGGGTACATGCATAGATACATAATGTACAAGCATGCATACCTATGCGTATAAAAAGGCACCCTAATTTATTAAAATTCACGAAGAGAAATATCGATTAAAATTTGTTTGTCGTCGGCCTAGAACTTAACAAGCAAACCAAACGAAATTTTGCAAGTGCAGTTTCAAAAGTATTGTAACAAATATACAAGAATCAATCACCACGTAGGAAACTCCAACTCTACATCATACCCGAGACCACCACCCGTACTCCAGGAAGAAAAATTCTAAATTCTTATTTTCCACCGAACCGCCATAAATCTCAACGAGCCATCCGCCTCTGGGTCTCACATTTCCAGCCCTTCCTCTTCTTGTACGTCCATCGTTCGCCATCAATTTCCTATTCATCCTGCCAACAGAAAACTCCTCGGTTAAAAATCGTGCAGGTTCTCAAGCACGATAATTTTCCGTCGAACCAGCGACACCGGTCTCGGCGTCCACACGACGAGGAAAAAAAAGAGCTCGCGTCATTAGGCGGACCTCGCGATGCATAGGATCGCGAAAATCACGAGGAAGTTGCCGGATAAATCTCTTCGTGCGGCCTTGGGCGATCGTTTTGTAACGTGAGACCGACGCGGCCACGGCGTGTTCACCCTTCGTCGGCAATTTATCAACTTCTTGCGATAGACCGCATTAATAATGGGATTTATCGGCCGATATCGATCGATCCTCCGCGACCGGGTAAACCTATATCATCGTGATCTGGAACCGGTTGCTCCTGGACTCGTCGGAGCTGTACAACGATACCGTGAGCTAGGAATTTATCACACGCGATCCTGATCGCACGGCCATTTGTCACCGTGACCTAGCTCGATTTGGCCGGCCGCAAAACTGCGATCGACGATCGCGTTGTAGATCGACTATTACCGGGTAACGTCCATGGAAATGATTCTTCGCCTATCGGGCTTTTCAGCCTGCGATTGTTGCTTGCTATCGATGATTTTGATTGTCGAGCTTTGGAATTGTTAGACTTCGAGTGACGCAACCATATGGTACTGGTACGTGTATGATCATCGATGTCGATCGTTTGGAAAGTATCGTGTAAAGTGAATTGAGTGCAAGTCGTATGGTTGGTTCTTAGGGAATAAAATTTTTGAGTAATTGTAGGTTTGAATAATCTCGCAATATATATAATTAATATAAATTGTTGGGGAAGAAAGAACGAAGTGTAAAATGAGTTTCTTTAAAGCAAACATTTCTGAGTAGTTGTGAACATTTCGTTTCTTGATGGAAAAAGCAGTAAAATAATATATTACCTTTCTAGCAAAGCCAATAATATACTTGGTAATATACAACCTTTAGTAATGAATGTAACAAGTACTAAAAGTTCAGGTCAATTTGCCACGAATTGGCTGTTTAAGAAATTCTTCCTTTCTCTATAATTGTGTAGTAGTTGAGGATAGAGTTGAGGATTTTGGTGATGTGAAATAGAACCTTATAGATATTATGAAGAGTATAATATAGCGATAAAATTGTACAAATATTTGTCACTGTATGGAAGAGAATGTTGTGTTGTCTATGACTGTTTCGCAGCTGAAAAGAAAGATCTATATTAATATGTATCAAGAAAGAGACACATGTTCGAAGAAATTACGTGTATCGACGTTATCTCGCGAGGTGTAAAAACCGTGAGGAGGAAAAAATAATAGTAAAAAATTACCATCGTACACGCAATTAGAATGCAACAAGACGAATGAGCGTACGAATTAATGACTAAAACCGACTTCGTGTTTCATTACGCTCGTATCAATTATATTTCCTCATCTACGTCTCCATTTGCGATCGGTGCCCGTAAAGATCTGCACAGAGAAAGTAACATTAGTTTCCGCAACGCTTATCCTTCGCTCGTTTGTCAATAATCATCGATCAAAATCCCTGTGAAACGTATGACGTAGGGTCATCAAACGTTAAATTATAAATATCCTACCGGAATTCTCATCGAGCGTGCAGGATCGACGTGGAGAGACGCGTTCATAATTAGAAACGAAGCAAAACGAAAGTTATACATCTAGCAAACCTCGTTCGAACTGTATACTCATGATTTCGTAATCGTTGAATTAATTGAAACGTCAATTTCGCGATTACTGTGCGGGAGCTACGATACTTATGAGCGCTCGAATTGCGATGGATGCAATAGATGAGATGGAAGAGTCAATTAATGGCAACGTGTCGTTGAGAAAATGCGATTTGTCTCATCGAAGCAACCGTTTTCCTTTCTCCGCGCGCTCCGACGTCTCTGTGCATTCATCATAAAACTGTTGCGGTCATTAGTTACGTAGATATGTTTCTCTTACGATGCGTGTGCGTTACGTAAAAGTTAAAGAATGGCCGCTCGTAAACTAGAAGGTTTCATCGGGAACTTTAGAAATTAGATTGCATCCGAGGCAATCGTCGCTGGTGGAATGGAATTTTATGGATAATTTCGTTCCTTTGAAAATACCTATCTGTTTTTTTGCTTGCCAGCAAATAGAAAGTAAAACAAAATATATCTCGAGATTGTGATTCTTTACACGTATATAAATATATTTCTTCGTATTTATAATATATTTATAAATATGAGTATAAATTTTGTATCTAAGAACCTTTTGGACAGATTGCGTTAGATTAGTTGTAATGTTACAAGACAAATTACTATCAACTTATTAGGAATATTATATATTCTTTTTCCTTGAATGTTTATTTTTTATCGCCTCAGGAGTCTTTCAACATTTTAAATCAGATTCTTCACGGATCATTAATGTCCTTTGAAAATGCCATTTGTCACTTTGTCGTAAACTATCTCGTACTGCCCGACTATTAGTCATTCTACCTTCCATATCGAACTTTAATCTCTAACATTCTTCAATTAAGGATCAACGCACCGACCATTAAACTTACCATTAATGCTACTTTTATGTTTCCTCAACTATCAATTCCTAGTACTCTAAATTATTCCAATATAACAAAAATATTAAGCATATTATATTAAGTTTTGGAACAACGTCTGCCATGTGTTACTAAATTCTCAAGTTTTGAAATCTATCATGTGTACTGTTATTATATTAATTGTCCTCTACGCAAAGTTTATTTGGCAATAAAGAACTTGATGAATTTTTTATTCCTTCTTAACCCCTTGATAGCAATGAGACACTCTTTCTACTACATAACAATGTTTCGATTCCTATGGAATAAATGATTACGATTTATTTTAATTCCTTTTAATCTGTGCAATATAATATTACTTCAATGTAACCGAAACATACATTTATCAAAGATTGTTCTCAATTAAATATTATAGAATTAAATAGTCATCACAATTACGACCTTTGATTAAATTTGAAGTGAATGGTTAATAAATGCAAATTTAATATTATTCTATTACAACTGCGATATACATTTATTGTATTATATCGTCAAAGATTATTCCCAGTCAAATATTGCGAAATTAAATAAACGCAGATAACAGACGTCGATTAAATGCCAAGCCAAGTGATTAACAAACCTACTAAAGATTCGAAAATAATTTGTCATTAATTTGTCGCTAGAACGTTATCTTTCACTACGCGCTTTCCAAATGTACGCCGAATCGGTTACTGGTTATGATTTCGCAGGCAAAAAAGGTAGCTGGTTCGGACGATTGAAAGATTCTCCACGCGTTTCATTAATCAAACCGTAGAAACCACGACGTCGACAAACGGCAGTCGTCATGCGAAATCCACCGCAGCCTCTCGATAACACGCGGTAATGGTCCGATCGAGGTGAAATCGCCGATTCGAAGGAAGATGACGATCCATTGATGAACGTGTTCCGTCCGAAGTTGTTCCCGTTCTCGCGCGTAACTGCGCTTCGGAATAGGGTCATGTCCGTGTGACCGCGAGAAATTTCAATAATAACCGTGCGTGGCCATTTTCAGTGGCAATTTCGCGTTATGCAAACGACAGAGTGGAAGAGGGGGAGAGAGGAAGAGAGCCAACCGCTGCGTGTATATCACGCTACAAAGCCAGAACGATACTCAAGTGTCGATTTATGCGGATCGAAACGTCGTAACTCGGTCACGAATACGTTTTGCTCTTTGCGAACCGTTAAAAATGACGCGACTCGAATCTTTGAATATTTCATTTTACTTCCGCAATGAGATTGTTTTTTTTTTTTTTTATCGTTGAAAGTTTCGTGCACGAAAGTTTTAATTTATATTTAGGGGTGTTTTTTCTTAAGAAAATCGAAGATTGAATCGATTTTGCTCGAAGATCGAAATTATGAGGAGATATTGGTAGTTTGATGTGTTTCGTACGTTTAACGAAATTAATATGTTTTAAAAAAAGTTTTCGAATTTTGCTATTCCCTAAGATTTTAAATATCGTCAAATCGTAATACCTTGGCTTCGTTTATTTGTCGAATAAAATATATGTTGTACATAAGGGAAATCTTGAAACGTTTAAAATAATTAAAAAGGATTCTTGTAATGCTTTATGATTTCTTATGTATTGAAGGATTTATCATAATCCAAAACATACTCAAACATACCTGATACACCAAATACACCTGAGAAATCTGAAACACTATAGATCTTCAGCATTTTACCATTTTACCTAAGAAATTTAAAAATTTACTCTTGTAAATTCATTCACTCGTTAAATAGAAGATCTAAATCACTGCAAACAATATTGTTGCATTGTTCGCGCGTCTATGAAATCTTTTAAAAAACGAGGAACAAAATTTCCCATATCCGAAGTACTTTAAATCTTTGCCTCTATATCTGCAATGAAACATTGAAATTTTATACGCAATTGATATCCAGTAGTTTGATATCCATAATTGATATCCGATAACCTTGTAGTTTAGAATTAAATTCAGAGTAGGTACAGTTACAATTTTCTTTCGTTGAATTTGATCCATAATCCGCATCACGAATATTAATTCGGTAGGATATTCGATCCGATATTATAAAACCATGAGTTACAGGATATAAAATATCAAAAATTTCCCTAATGAAACTTATGAATTCATCGAATCATAGTTAGACTGTGAATATTTATATATTTATGGGATATTTGCTGGTGAATATCAGGCGAATCTGACCGAATGACAATGAGGTAACTCCTTTTGAAAAAATGAAAAGAAAATGCGGGACAAAATTTTTTCACTCGCAAAATGTTTAAACTCGAAATGTTTAGACTCGAGACTCGGATGAAAAAATCTTATTCTATAATTCCTTTTTATTTTTTCGCAAGAAATTATCTGAATGCCGTCTGTATATGCTATTCGACGGAATCGTGTGTATACAAAATATCTAAAGCAATGTGCATTATAAAGAAATAAAAAGAAACGTGATTCCCACTTTAGAAAAGATCATAGGGACTACTTTTCTCGCGTCATGTGGGCCAGCTTCGCCTTTCCCACACTTAATATCCTCGTTTCTCTTCTCTTCATCTCCTACGGTCGCCGCGTTCCCCAGCTTTTGCTACCCTGCAATTTTTCTGCGGGCCCCACGCCAGGTTAATTCTAGGGCAGCCAAAATGCATCCTCGCGGAATCGTACGAGGCTCTGTAGTCGTTGCGGGCACCGTGAGCCTCTCGTGTGTCTGTAAACAATTAAACTACACAACTTCTCCCCGACCTCTTCGAACGGTCTTCGTCTTTGAAGATGAAGTTGCAGCGCGGTACTGCCAATGGAAATAACTGTACCGCGATGTATACGCGAAAAAGGCGCGGTAAACAACTCCAGCTGCAAGAGTTGCTGCCTCGTAAATTGTCCAGGGAGGGTTTTACGACTTGGTCTAATGTTGGTGTTCCACCTGAAGGGAATTATTCTGTTTTTCAATTGCTGCTGACGTTATCATGGGATCGCTGCTGACGAGAAGCTTGCTAGATGCTAGTGTCTTGGTTGAACCTTACGGTTTATCTGGTTTATACGCACAATCTAATAACGGAATAATTCATATAATAACAGAATTATTACGTGTTTTGAAAAAAGTAGCTATTCCATTTAAAAAATTAAATTCAAATAGAAAAAGTCTGACGAAAATAACAAGGATTGTACCGAATTTCTGACTTCTTTATTCTTTATTATTCTAATATTATTCTAATGTTCTTTATTTGGATAAATATTTCGTTATATACTAATCCGTACTGCCTGTCCTAAATACCAAAAGGAATAATTTATTACAATTTCTTATCCCTCGTCAATTCTATTCTACGGTCTATCAAACAGTTCTTTAGAAAATAACAGAAAATTAATGCGAGAGGACAATCGAAAGATTCCTAACCACCTAAAAGCGCGACAAATTTCTGACAATAGCGGGTCACTTTTACCAACAATTCTTCAAGATTCTTCGATGGAGCGCGTTCCAGCTGCGATGAATTTCGCGTTGAAGAATCGTACGCGTCATCGAACGAAATAAGCACGCGATAGCCTTGGATTTGAATTGACAGAGGTGCGCGGTAATGTCGGAAGAGCTACAGGGGGAGAGTTAAAGATCATCGTTGAATATCGCGCACGTCATGGATTTTACTGGAGGCGTCTATGTACCTTTGGATAGGTGCGTCGTGTAAAGCGGTCGAGGGATCGTCACGGATATCTGTTAAGCGTGGAACCGATTCGTACGGCTTGAAAACCTAACTTCGCAACTTCGTTTGTAAAAGAACAAAGAGAAAGGCTCGAACACGTATAGATTTTATCGGTGTCGATCGAGGTTCTTCACGCCTGATAGAGTACATGTACTTGCACGATAAGAAGCTGATATATTCAGCTATACGTTGTACGACATCGTGTCTATTTATTTATTTATTGGCAGCAAAACTGTTGCGGAAGTCCCTGTCTTGTAGAAAAATTCGACCGTGAAGATTTAGTTCAATGTGAAATAGTTAGATTTTTCGTTCTGTGCCATCTGTAATACGTACACATACGCGTACATAATTTTCTTTTTTAAATTTGCAATACACTCCTTGATATACAAAGATCATGGTCTTTATAATAGACGAAAGACAAATAATAACAATTACCACTATCCGTCAACGCAAAAAGGAAAACACGAATCTGAAAAGAAAAAGAAAATTTCAGACATTATTACACCTGAAATCTCATTGTTATTTACCGTGATACTCGTTCAAATATCACTTTCTTTCTTATACAGTACAATACTATTTACAATATCCTTCATCCTATTCTTAGCGCCTTTCTCGAACGATTTTTAACATTATACGCTGAAAGGTGTACCATTCGCGCTGAATGGACAGTATCCTTTTCGAAAGAAAGCAAAAGAACGAAGGGTGGCTCATTGTGGGAAGGAGACGATGCGTGGAAGTTGTACCACGAGCAACGAGAGTAAATGGATCCTTGAGAAAGGAGGTGGACACTTTCGTGGGCCTCTCATTTCGGGGTCCGTTCGTGCGGAACAACTAAGTGGACTTTGCGGCTCCGTTAGTCGATACTGGTCCCCATTTAAATGCGGCAAGGGTGTTTTGTACGACGCTCCTTATCGAGGAATTTCTTGCAAAATATCGCAGTTTCATTGATCTTTCTTTCAAGTTTCGATGATTACATGTATTTATATGTTCTTTTATTTCGACAGAAAAGCTACCATCTTCCACAGGTATCAATTTTATATCGCCCGATGTATTATTATATTCAGTTTACACTTTCCAAATGAACTGCGAGGCAAGTATTTTTCTTAAAAGCTGTGAGATTAATTACGTATTCCCTTGTCGAGATCAGTTTATTTTTATTTCTGTGAAATACCTGGTTATTTGATTGAAATTAAATGGTGCATGTTCGCTAACGACGGATTTGTGCGAAAAGTTTGATTCGAAAGTCTTGTTTTCCTTCTTCTCCTTGGTCAATTATTTTCTTCTTCTTTTGTCTACTTGAGAAGTAGATTTCATTTTTGTTTTTCTTTCTTTTACGAGAAATAATGTTACAATAAACACCGGAAATTGCTAACGACAAATAGTGTTTTAGTAGAGTCAAGATAAAATTAATCATAGAGATCAGAGAAGAATAAAGGAGTTAATGGAAATTCTAAAGGATATATGAAAATATTCATATATGTGTTTGCACGTTCTCATCACGAAGGGCGTTGCTGACGATATAATTGATGACGCGTTCGATGACGCGACGAGAATACTCTTTCTTCTCTTCGTTGATTCATTTCAGATAAAGGGACAGGTATATCGTTAATTCGGTTATTCGGGCATACAGCTCAATTATTCCAAGTCTGGCTCGTGAAAAGGGTTCGATCGATGCTGGATTATCGATCGATCGACTACCGTGAGTCGGTATAAATCGTTCTCGATTTTTGCTCGAAACCTTCGCACCATCTTGCCTCCCTTATCTTTTGCTCCGAGCAACATCGAGCGGTTGTTTCACGTTAATGATCTTTGATCGCGATCTATTCATATGTAAATGAGCAGGTAGGTCAAAAATGTATATTAAATTTATAACATCATATTATATCACAGTGGCCACGATCAACGTTATCCCATTTTATTTATCACGATCCTATCAATTTTGTTGCTATTAATGAATATAAATGGAGGAGAAATATATTGTTTTCAGAATTTTTTTACGAAAATAATTGGTTTTATAAAGTCATTTGTGTTTTCTGTACACTGTGGTCACAATGTAATTAAAGGTGAAGTTCCAATCTGTAATAAATTATTTTTATACTCAATTTTAGGGCAGTAGCATAAATGTGCGCAAAATTGATGTTGTTGATAAAATTTTTTGCCAAAATAATCGGTGTGATTGGGCCATTTATCTTGGATCTTTTATACCCTGTTATTAGCGATCGTAGTTTGGTCGAGTTCCGATCAGTAATAAACTTTTTTACACTCAGTTTTTATTTAGTCTTCCTGATACTACAAAAAGTTAATTCTATTGACAAAATTAATCGAAAATATCTAAAGTTAGGAAGAATTCTCTCCTACCTACAAGATCGAAAAATATATTTTTTAACGCATGAATGCTAATTGTAATATTCTAAATTAATAGCAATTCATATATTCCTGTTTTCAACAATATAATTCTACGATTTATTTTATATAAAAGAGAATACGTGAATATTCGCACAAAATTCCTCAATCTCTCAAAAACTCACTTCGTCAAGTAAATTAAATACAATAATCAAATACTCCCGATCTGAAAATAGAATCCTCGCTAGTCCAGGTGGTTAAACAAGAATCTTTTAACCCTTTGAAAGCACGTTGCTTTTTTACCAGTCAAAATATCCCATTGACATAACACGATGCTGATCGGAGAGTATTTCTTGGCAGACTGGAGAAACCATCGAAAATCATGCGACACGCTCGTAATAAAGGGACTACTGTCGTAGGTACCAATGTTTTATTAACCCGGACAGCCTTAGGAGGTCCATGTGTAACCAGAAACCGACCGCTGTTCGCCCCAGGACATCTAATTCGTTTCCCCCCTCCTACGTCCAGGTAAAATAATATTCGGCTGCACGTGTTATGTGAACACGACGCCTTCATGAAAATCTAGGACCTGGTATTAGATTCCTTCGTGACTAGGTGCTGATGAAATTTCAAAAAAGTTATAACGAACCGCGAAAAAGGAAGAATTACTTAACAAAAGAAGGAAGAAATATGCAGCGTGAACGAAAGGATAAAGAACGAGGTGTAGAGTGTATGGTCGTCTTGCAAAGGACCAAACTACCGTAGATCTTATTACTAGATCGTTCTTTAACGATCCTATTACTAGTTCGAGCGTCGTCTACCTAGCAGGTACAGAGTATAGACCATCGAGTTCCGTCTCGTCGTTATTGGACCAATTTGCTTAAAAATGTACATTAATGAAAAGATTACATGGACGACAAGCATCGATCGAACGATACTCGTTTACAAGACAATTTTTGAGGTCCGCAAACGATGGAATTTTAATTGCTGTCATTTCACGAGGCGACGTCGTGTCATCATCCTGCGGGAGACACTGATAAAAATACGGATGATGCCCGTTGGAGGCATCAAGCTGGACACGCCATGGAACATCCTATCCGATGCATCTCTTGGTCATGAATTCGATATAAGGGGAATGCGATAAAGGGAACGATAAAAAGACGGAATGTCGTTCGAGGAGGAAACGTGTCGTCGTTTAGGGCAGAAAATACCAGGCGATTCGCGAAATGCTACGACCAGAACGTATAATAAAAGCTGTTGACAGTAATCCCGGATTGTAACGCAAATTAAACGCCGGGTACCATGAAGCGCCTTCCTTTTATACTTTTTCCCGATTTAATTAGTCAGTTCTTCTATTTGTACCTGTGGAATGTGGTTTTCTAGTTGCCGAAAAATTGTCTGAGAAACGAGCGAACTGGTTCTTTTAAAAGAACATCGAAGCAATCCTTATTGCTCGATTGAAATATTTTGTTTACTTCTTCTGCATCTGCCCCGTCTTATCATTGGTTTGAAAAATTGAAGGAGCGTAACAAACGTGAAGAGATATAGAAGACGTAACAAATTTTAACAAGCGTAAAAAATGTTAAAAAAGATAGAAGAATATCAAAATATGTTAACAATGTTGATCAAACGCGAATCTCGCTAATAAAGGAAAATCCCAATTGAACGAATAAAACCAACTACGGCATTCGATCTTTCTAAAAGAACAGACATAAGAATTTGTCCAAATAATAGTAAGAACAAATCTTGGAAATCACGTTGTTAAATATACTAGTACATTACCGATACTAAAAACCTCTAACGCGGCTACCAAGCATCATAAGCATAACACCCTGTTTCATGAACGAAACAATTCCCACTTTCAACTTACAAGATTTTAATACGAATAGTACCACAAATCTTTCCGCGAATATTTACCACCAATCAATCCATACCTATGGCTCGCCCCCGGAATTTCCATTCAGCCATATCTCATCGAAACACCATACAGCCAGCAAATAATCATTTCCAGGCATCCGTACGTGTCGCGGACAGCAGACAATACCGGTCGATCCATCGAATAGCCAGCGATTTTCTAGCCGTTGAATTAAAATTCCAAAATTTCGGACGATTCGCGCTCGAATTTCGGCTGGTATTTCACAATGGCGTGACACAGAGCCGACCGCGTGGCTTTCATCCAGCCTGTGTGATTGATAGCAACCACCCCTCCCCCTACTCTCCTCTCTTCCAAACTTTCATCCAGCCCCTCTCGTTTCTCTCTTTTCACTCGTGCAACCCTTGTCATAGCTTTTCACCCATAGCGCTGCTCCTTCGCCAGTAATCAACGACAGTCCGACCACTCCATTGCGGATCGCACAAAGGCACTGCCGGATCATTGTCCTTTGAAATGGATACGGACCAGGAATTCCAGGCTTCTCCTCGAACCAACGGAATGCTTCTTGTTCTGGTAGACACTATCTCTCCTCGGGATACTCTTATCGGGACGATAAACGGGGAAGCACGTGTATAGATGGGAAGGGAATCGTCGATCGATGAAACGATCCTGCGTAAAATCCTGGCCGATGGAAATATTCAGATCGATGGACGGGTAGATGGATTTTTGCCAAACTGTAGCGAAGAGTTTCGAACGATTCTGTGTGAAAGGAATTTACGATGAGTTCCGGATTGGACGAGTGTTTCAGCGTTTTCCAGATTTGAGATTAATGATATCACCGAAGTGTTTCATTTTGATACGCGATGCGACTTTGATGGATTTTATCGATGGCTGATTGTTAATTTTATTGAGGAATTTTAGGCTGTTTCGTTATCTTCATCGGGGGCTCTGTGTGTATGAAATTGTTTGAATAGGATTCATTTTGATATCGTGCTTTAGATTGTTAGATTTATTGTAGCTTCTTAATTTGTTTAGAAACTTTCCTATCAAATATCGTTGATTGGTTTATTTGAGATATTTTCAAGAGATTTAAATAGATTTGAGTTTCCTTTGCGATGGATTTGTTGGGTCCCATCGATAATTGTTTAATTAATTTGGTACTAATTTTTCGAGGTATTATTGATGTTTCAGTTAATTTGTAACGTACAACTAGGTTATTTCTTTCGCAAAATTCGCCTACCATAACTAGCTTGCAATATTCCAAATTTGCTAATTCTTCTGTCAGAATTTTCAAATACACGTAGATAGAAAAATTTGTTGAAGTGAAGATAAATCCCGAATTCTGTTATTTCTATGTATCAATATCTGTTTCACGCCATGGCAAATTACTACAGACAGATATAAACTCAAAAGACACGTTTTGAATATTCCCTTCGCTCGATTCTACGTAAATATTGAACAAAAGCACGAAGAAAAATGTCTCTAAAATTAACTTAACACACACATGCGCAAGTAATTGCGCCCTCGGTCCTCAATCTAAATCTCGGTCCTCGGTCTCAATTAAAACCTCTTTAACTTAACTTCTAAAACCTGCAACAAATTGTTCCGCGTAAAGAAAAGTCTAATAAAAACAATTCGCTAGAAAAAACAATTCCTCACCTTGCACGGTAACGTCAGCTAAAAAAAAGCGTCTGCACGGTAGTCGATGGTAACCTATAGTCGATTCCTGGTTCGAGCAAACATTATCTTAACTCCCAGCCCAGTGTAGTCGTTGGCGCACGTGGGTAAACATCCTATCCCTCGAAGCATCGAAGAACACACTGCGACACTTGGCCGCGTTTCCTTTCACCATTCTCCAAAGCTGCCACTATTCATTGGTAATTTCCCGTGGTTCCAGGCCAGGGGAAAGCGATGGCAGTCGATTGAAAATCCCGACGAAACGGAGATTATCGCGACGAGAAAAAGCCTGGAACTGGGTACCGCGGCGGCTGCATTAGCGCTTAAACTGTTTTATCAGGCATCGTTGATCGAGATCAACCGATAGGGTATGAATATGTAAATGACGGGGTGGTTGGATCTCGGAGCCAAGACTACGAGAACGCTTCTTAACCATTCCGTGATCCTGCACCGCGGATCCGCTCGCTCTTTCTGTTTTCGCCGCCGCAAACCGACCGCCCCGGGCTTCACGGCTCCGCGAAATTGCGCGAAGATTATCGGCACCAGGAATATTGGCGAGTATCCCGGCTATCGATCTCCGTTTCTCGATTCGTGACTCGAAACGGTACCGGTATCGAGCGGTTACAGAGGCTCTTAACGCCGTTTGCTCGTAAGCCTCAGAGTGTTTTGAATAGACAAGTCGTGAGACCTACGAACATCATTCATATTTTAAACTCATGAAAGACTAGTGTTCACGATTCCATTCATTGGCAGCGGTACGTACGTTGTGTAGATTTAATTATTTAATTCTGCTGTTCTTCTACGTTTCGCAACTTTTAACGCAAATTTTAAAATACTCTATTTATGAAAAGCTACTAAAATACAGATAAATATATTTCTTACTGGAATCAAATATCAAAACACTATCTTTGGTATCATTAACTAATTTCCAATGATACTTATTCAATTATATCTCTACGTTTTCGGATTAAATTGAGTTATATGGAGCCACAACGAGGTTAAGCAATTCTGCTGTTGCATTTTAGTTGTTGTGCCATTCGATGAGAATAATTTAGCGATGAATATATGCAATAAGAAATAACGTGACAACGAAAACAACGAATTCAAGCCATCGACCGTATACACATCTACTCACACCAGTATCCTTCCTCGTAGCTCTCCAAGTCCTTACCCTAAAAAAAGACTCATCGTCGTGCAATTGGCAACCAAATTCCCAGGAAGAAGACTGTCGAAACCCGCGGGCCTCGATTGCACGTTTCAAGGAACCACTGCCCGTAGGCCTTGAGTAATCCAACACCCAGACGACGTCCTTCTCTTTATTTCGTCGCTCGATCCATCCTTTTTCCTTCTTTTCTCTTATTCATCTTCTCGATCTTCCTTTACCCATCGTCGTGTTCGCCTTCGTCTTCGTCAAAGACCTCCCCTAGACGGGGCATCTAGTATCACCGACCAAAAAGAAACGAACCCCACGCTGAGTCCCATCGTACGGGCTCTCCAGCCACAAAAATAGGTTGGTTCCTTCCGTTACCTTGCGATCGGGTATTTTTTTCACACTGGTACCCATGGAACGTGCATTAGCTGCAACAGAATGTCTCCGTTTTATCAGACTCGTCTTTACCTGTTTAATTACTCAGTTTTCCTTATTTATATTTAGACTGCCGATTTTTATGCAAATTCATATTTTTGAGAACGTAAAAGAGCAAGTAGAACCTTGGTAGAAAATTGTTTTACCTATCAAGTGTTATAGAAAGCACTATACTTTGGATGTTTTATATATTTTTTCATATTATGCATTCTGCATTCTATGAAATTTTGCACTTTCGAATTTCCTGTAAACGAATCAAAATTTCCAGCCTATTTGCATTCGTAGAACGCGAGCTTTGTGATTATTAGAAGGTTGTCTGAGAAATGAGTGAATTTGATAGTTCGATCTTACAGTGTAATTGAAATACTATTTTCTTGTTGTTCTACTTGTTTCGTATTATTATTCGCTTGAAAAAATATAAGAATCATGACAAGTGAAAATCACAGGAACAGGATATCGGTACATTTTTATTGTTCTTTTATTTTAGCAAATAACACTTTATTTTTATTCCTAAAATCGCTTTATGACTAACAAGGAATATTTTAATATACTTATTAATTAAGAGGACTATAAAATCCAAAAATATAAGCCTTCTGGAAATAACCGATAATTCTACGAAGTTTCGTAAATTTTGACAAATCAGCGACATAATATTATACAAATATGTATATATATATTTAAAATTAAAATCAAATAAAAAATGAGAAATTGCTAGTGTAAAATTCATTAACAACGTATGTTGAATTTTAAGACCGTTTCTCTGTAAACCATGAAAAATATAACTTATTAGCAGATTTTTAAATTTTAAAAATATTAATCAAATACAAAATAAGCTAATTCTATTCACTACCTTACGACGACGTATTCTTTTTCACTTTGGTACCTATGGGACGCCCATTGAGCGTCCAATAGGCCATGGGGACTCCTCTGGTCCACGCGGCGCAAAATCGTAAAGTCAAAGAAATATTAGACACCCTGGCTACCACGCGACTTATATTTAACGACCGGCTTAATTAATTAAACATCCCCAACCGAGGTCGCCATCGTTGCTGCTGCCGCGCCGTTCCGTTTCTTCGTGGCACTGATAATTGGCCAAGCCTACGTCGCTGCCTTCGATCCGATCGTTAAGCTCTTTGATCTGGAACCGATAACGTTTCACCCTGCTGCTTTTGATTTATCGCGGTCCTCGTTACTCCGATCCGGTTTCTTCATATTTTTACGGCCATTATTTGATCATTGAACGGTAGCCACGGTTTATTTTTGGGACTACTATTTGTATATATATGGTTAGTTTGTCCGGATTTATTTTACAGAGATTGGGATTCTTTGTGAGAAAAATCAGGGACGGGATCGAGCGTTTATAATTAACGCGCCAATTAGGATAGTTTGGTAAATTTGCAGAGATATTTTGTATCGCTTATTACTGTTTGCAGCGGTTTGTATTTTCCATTATTGATCGTACTTTCTCTATCCTGTGACAATTACTTGCTCCCTGTTAGATATTTATTAGATCGATGAATTTTGGTTTCAGAATTATTGTTGTTTAATAAGTTACAACACCTATTGTATAAGACACAAGCTGGGGTTATAATTATATTCATCTTGAATGTTTCCGTTCTTTGTAATGACATGAGAAAATATTAAATATTAGGTTGTCCTAAATAAAAGTGTCTTTCTTTTACAGACACATCCTTTACATCGATGCATCTTTATACAAATATGAAAGCTAATCTGTCAAACGTTGTGATCTTTATTTTGATAGAACAAAATGGATCATACGTAATTCGATAAAATAATATAAAACGGAAAATGTTGTGCATCCATTATTTCCATATAAAAATAAAGAAACTTTTCGGACGACATAATACAATTATTATTCATTCGTATATATACTCCTATCTTTTTCTTACATCGAATACCGTATTATTCTTATGTTAGTGTTGTTCAGCCAGCTATCACCGAGCCACTAATTGTATAATTCCTACTAAACTCGACTAATATCCAGAAATCTCAAATTGCGTAACGTTTAAAAAGTTCCACGACGCATCTCAGACTTCCCAGTAGCCGCGACGAACGTCAACAGCCATCGTTACATACCGCGTGAAAAGAATGCCCCGAGTGGCTCGCGGCTGCAGCTTAAAGAATTCGTCTGAAACTGACGATTCGTCAGAATCGGTTGGCAGTTCGCTTAAGTACGTGGAATCGCGTGATCAAAGACCACGCAAAGGCATTAAAGTGGACAATTAAAGCGTCACGCGTTCGCGAAATTTCAGTCTTGAACGACGTCGAGCGGTCGAAGGTGGAGCAAGAAAAGGAGAGAAGGAAGAGTGGTGGAAAGATCGAGGCGGTGGCGAGGCACGTACTGCTCGCGTGTGGTCCATCAATCACGGCGTGTTCCCGGCGACAGGTGGACACCGAGGTCGATGGAGAGGCCACATAATTGGGAGAATAGTGCCGGTTTGCTGGTCGGCCGGACGCACGGTCATTTATCTTGTCGCGATCGACCGGCCATCGACGGTTCGCCTCGATTCGAGTTAACGCCCGTGAAATCGTGCGTCGCTCGCTGCCACGGAAAATCTCGTCGCAACCCTCTAATCGATACCGGATACTATTTTCCTCTTGTTACGCGGTCGTTTTACCAGCTGTCTCGCGGATCAAAGCTCCGGACCCAGCGGCCCGATGAAAGCGTGAAGCTACGATGTTACGGGACCTGTCCCAGTCGGCCCGTTTAAAGATTCCTCGACTTTTCCACTCTTTTAGTCACTTTTGAATTTTTCTTTTTAATTACACTGCAGGCGTTTATGCAATTTTATATTTTCACGAACATATTGTTAAAGTATGCGGAATTGCACATACTTGCACATAATTGCATAGAATTGTACGGTACGTCAATTATGTTATCGTCGGGAATATTCGTGCGACGATAATTTAGTATTATTTATAATTTTTGTTTAACACAGTACAGCAATTTAATATTATTATCTATTTCATAGTATGTTTAATTAAGTAATTTATCTTTAAACTATAGTCTTGAAATCAAAGAAGCAATTTCTCATGTCATCTGTATAATCACGATGGATGTAAAAACCTCTATGTATTTATAATACACTTGCCAAGGATGCGTTGATCATTTTCGAAAACATTTCAGATGCGATTAGACGACAGGTTTAACGCGTGTATAACGAAGACTCATTAGCCGAGGAAAAGCCTTAGACCTTCTCCGACGAATGCTAAATAGCGTTTATAAATACATAATTACAGTGATTGAAGCAGAAAGCTTTACAGGCGTTGTTGGCACGTTTCAATTAACGAACAGCTGTTAATCATTATTATTCACAACAGCGAGGCATTTTCGTGCTATTTGACCCCGTTCTCGACATTTTTTGGACGTATTTATAAATTTATATTCACTATCTTTCTGCGTTAATCGCATGTATTTTTCTTGCCTTCCGTAATGATCGTTCTTCAAGATTTCCTATCCAGTTGCAAGTAAATTGCACAAAATAATTATTAATTCTTTATATCGTTCCTTATATCGTTTATATATATATATATATATATATATATATATATATATATATATATTTTCAACAATCAACACACTGAAAACTTTAGATCGAGGAATTCTGCAAAGAAACACATTAATTTGTATCGATTTAAATTATTAGTCTAATTATCAGATATCGAATGTTTATCCATTTATTATAAATATAAATGTGCTAAAATATATGGAATAAATATAACATGCAGGAATATAGAAAATATCCAATTAGTACTTCTATAGTATTAGTTAACATGTTTGACTAAGTGGAACTTATTTTCAACTTCTTTAACTATACTTGTAAAAGTATGAATTTGCATATACATTTGTAGTTCAATTTCGCAATCATTACTCTACGAAGTTTGATTTTGTGCAATCGATATTTGTAAAAACTGTAAATACAACTGAACGATTGAAAAATTTTTTGTAAAAAGTTGGATGAATCTTGACTGTTTATCATTATTCATAAATATGTTTATCGCTTATATCAATAGTTATAAATCTGAATTTACCTAAATATCCACGATCTAATGTTTACCACGCCAATATCTTCACTTAGGAATGTCCCTTAGGAATGTTACTTCTGCTACTTTACATCGATCTTATCAATCCACTGCTGCACAAATCAAGTGTCCTCGTAAAACCACCGGTTCGACATTCTCCTTAAACATCCTCCTAAAATAAACCAATAAAACGATACCACTGCAATAAACTATCAAATCTCTGGTATTTTCACCAATCCTGCCATCCCATTTCATTCTATCTTCAACATTTTTCTAGCAATACGTCAATGCGTATTCTTCGATGATCTAAAAATCGTGTTACTTATCTGTCGACTAAAAGTGGCCCGATATGGCGAAACACGCTTCCTCTTTCGAATACTCGCCGCAAAACCGATCGACTGAGCAACGACGACATTATTTCTCGATGTTCCATCACGGCAAAAGTTTTATCGGCCAGACGATAACGGCGTGGCCACCGAAAAATGCAACGAAACGACAGGACCGATAAAACGGACGCCCTATTTTCTGGATAACGTCGCATTAACGACCTTTAGTCGAGCACACACGCACCGCTATTAACGCTATCACCAGCGCAGTTACCGCTGTGGATAAGTAGCTACTTGATGCACTTCGAGCAGAGTTGCATCTGCGACTGCCGATTTGCCCGCTGGTTAATTGCACGCGTATAAATAAACCTCTTTATTTACACGCCTGTGCCAAGATTGGTCTCTCTCTTTCCATTTATCTTCGTGTTTCTTTCAGTGTTCCTTTGATATTTTCCTTCCTTGTTCCGAGCGTGGTTCCTCTTCTCCTTTGAAGGAGACGAGGAAGATAATTAAAGGCAGTCGCATTAATTGCGTCGATCGAACGGCGTCGTTGGAGATTGAAATTTCGGGGTAGCTTCGATAGCGGCGGCTCGTGTAAGTAGCCGTGTCGCAGCATCGTATTTTCACGAGCGAACGAGTTTTAATTGATAAACAACTGTCACATCGCTCGGAAGATTGGATACGGGGGAATTAATAGCGAATCTTGGCTAGTAAATCGTTTCGATGTTGCGTTGAGTGGCGTAATAAATTAAATCATCGAGAGGTGATGAGATAGATGTCTTGGTATATTGCGTCCTGTTTTTAAATCCTGCACGATCAAACAGATTGTGCCTTATGGCTAATGATATTTCATTTAGAAGCAATTATATTAATTGCTGTTTCGATAAAATCGTGAATCGTAGAAAAAGAGATGTTGATCTTGTGTTAAATATTTCTTCGCACGTGGATATATTTTATATAGTACAATTTTTATAGAAGCTTAATATTCTTCGATATAATTTTCTTTAAGGAAACTTATCGTCTCTTTTCTTTTTTTTGTGTGTAAATTTTTTTAGATAAATCAGTTGTTGCTCTTGACTTCTTACGTTGTGTCATTTCATAACTAATCCAGAATACGGAGATTTGTAAGTTTACGTTAAAATTTATTTATCTAATGAAATTGAGAAATTAATAAAAGTGATCGGTTCAGTTCCTGACGAGCTCATACAAAATGAAGATTTTTCTAATGGGAAAACATATTGAGGTAGTTGTAATCACGTTTTAATAATACGTTAAGCAATCCCATATACGTTTTTTCATTTTCAACGATTACATGACCACGTTCTACGACTTTATACGTTTGAATATACCAGAAACCAACCAACCAAATCATCACGATATAATCACACAGTGTTCAAACAGAAAATTTTTCCGGAATCACTCAACTTTCGTTTCGCAAGCCGAAAAATTTTCATGCACTGTATAGATTTGTAATCGACGTTGTCACGTTAATTCGATCACCCTTTAATCGAATTCCTGGGATGCCTGTCTCGCTGGTCAGCCGGGCTTTGATCGAATATAAAATTTCCTCCGGCAAATACAGAGCTTTTTCAATCACTGGGACGAGGGAGAGCAACGTTCGGCGTGATCTGTCACCGATACATGGCGCGGTTCGCTTCCGTCGAATTCCCTAACAAACTTTGTCAATTACGCCGGACTGTAAACTGTCAGTCCCGTGTACCCATCTTAATTGAACGGCCACGACCGACCCGGCCACCGCTAAATTTATGCCGTAAATAACGATCCGACCGTAAAATCCGAATAGTGTATTGCATAGGTTGCAATAATTTATTTCCCAAAATGTTTAGTTTACCTGGTTGTAGGTGGAATCGAACGCGACGTCGAAAGTACGGTTCGATACGAAACGATCTAACATTGTCTGTATGATGATTAACTGCAGTCAGTCACGAACGTCTACGTATAGTATTCGTCGAATTTTATGTATCTAACTTACCAAAGGAAACTAAAAACTAGAGATTATTTATATTTACATACTATAGATACAATTGTTACTAATGTATCTCTAAGAAGAATTCAAGAAAATTCAATTTATAGCAATTTTGGGATAAAATTACATTACAAACTGTAAGATCTATAATTTTTTCGAGACCAAAAATCAGGACGAAATAGGAAGATGCTACAGGATGCGAATATAATATTAAGTATACTATTTTTATGATATTCATGTAAATGTAACAGGTGTATACTGAATTTTTCTAACATTGTATTTTATCTCTTTTCACTTTTTTTTTTTTGATAAAGATAAAAGTGAACAAATCGTATTAAAATTTTAACAATACGGGTTTTAGTGTGTCAACAAAATTCATAGAGCCAAAGTTTTTACTTACATTTTTGCGTAGGCTTTCGCGATTAACTGTATACAAGACAAATATACGATTGGAAAAATGAATAACTTTTTACATCTTGATATTATTAGCTTTCAACAAGTATCTTTGGCTCGTACGGAAACGTATAATACTTTAAATTTAAGTTAGGACACTTCATTTTAGGATATTAATTTTAATTTGTGCTCTCTACTCTATAAAGTAAAATAAAGCTAGTAAGATTAGAAATGGGGCAAGATCAGTGGTTCATGTGCGAAATACGTAATTTGATATGGTCGATCAAAACGATCGAACTCGTCTATTGACGGTCAGTTAATAAAAATCCTGCGAGTATTCCCGGGAGTGAAATAAAATTATCGACGAGCACGACAAAAATTGAAACATGGTTCCAATTTGCTCGCACAGTACCACCCAGTACCTATAGTTCATTTTAACGACGAACATTCTCGTCTGTTCAAAATTCATCGAGTTCAATTATGTTACAATGGACCAAAGGTTTTCTACGATATTGAAATTCACAGTTTGAATTTTATATCCTGAAGAAAATAAAACAGTAACATTAAAGCATTAAAAAGCACTAAACCATCATCGTTAACTTCTTTATAATTAATTATAATATCATTTCTCAACCATTTCAACCCTATTTTGAATATTCGAATTACACAATACAGTTAAATTTAAAAAATACAACAAACTAACTAAACCTAATTGTTCTAATACATCGTTTCAACCCTTCTTTTTAATCCTATTTCTAATGCTCGCGTCATACAACGTCGTAAAGCACGCCCCAAAAAGTAAACTAAAATCACCAACTCTTCTATAATTAATCATTCTATAGCAATTTTTCCATTAATTCCGTATTTGTTGTAACGCACGATCAGCCTAATATTTTTCATCGTCCGGTTACACAAAACGCATAAACTCCAAAGATACATTCAGCATCTGAACGAACCTACGTTCCTCCCTGTTCCCCATTCGCCGCGAATCTTTTCCACCGTTTTCCCTCGCTCTTACCTTTATCATTTTGCCGCGGCATTGTGTCAGCTTCTTTGCGAGGGGAATCGGTCCTTTTTAGCGGGTTCGCGAGCCCTCGAGAGACACGCGTAAGTCGTATCGACGAAACGCAACAATGGCGCCGCGAGATTTCGCTCGGAATCGTATCAATCGCTGTCGTGGCACAATCGTTTCTCGACGTGTTACCTGCTCTACGCGAGCCCGTTCTCCTCATTGTCGTCGAGGGGAGAGGAAAAGGGATTCACAATGGGACCCCATTGATACGCCATCGATACCTGTGGAGCACGCCGATTCACGTTCCCGTGCTCGTGCATCGTTTACGTGCCTCTATAGTCTGCATCTCAAAGGGCCACCGCGAGAAAATAGAAACGGGCTGACATCGATGCCTGTTAACCACTTATTCATATACCGTGCAGCAATGCTTTTGATATTAGGTTTTAGGGGACGGTGTATAAATGGCGATATTTTGGCGATTAATGTGTTTACTTGTGATATGGTAAATCAATTTAGGCGAAGGTTGGGTTCGAGGATGCAGATAGGAAGGTTAAAGATCGGCAAATGCGATTGATCTTCGTATATTTTTCCTGCAAATGTTACATCGGAATTTATATATCTATTGTATTAGTACGTGATTGTACTATTGATACATCTATTATTTTTGAAACATTATTTTCACATTTGAAAATGTGATCTTTAGATAATTACGATAAAAAAGATCACGAGTAAATTACAACGTAAATTTTTGCATATACTGTGTAGCTTGATAAGAAGATATTATTACATGATCGATTTTAATTCTACAATAAGAAATTCTACCAAAAGATCTATATCATGTATGAAAACATTAAATCGAGATTACTTGGAAACTTAAAAAACGTAGTGAATCAGTTATCCAGGAATTAAATATGATTCCAATTCCTAATTGATATACTATTCTTTATAACAATATGAAATTTAAGTATATGATCAGAGATAAAACTTTGTCTTTCAAATATACGATCTGTGATTCGACTTTAATGAACCAATTTGATAATGAGGTTGAATAAAATTATTGTCATTAATGAATTGTTATTGCTTTCATAATTGTGTCTTAAGCATCCACTCTCCTTTACATTTCATACTTCATCTATTTTAATAATTTTATTCAATCTACGTTATTTTGTTACATTTTTCGTAATTTTTCTCTGCTTATTCGCCAGCGTCGTGTTACGGTTTCAGGAAATTATTAAAACAGCATTCACTCGTATGATAAATAATTTAACAGGCCGAAATAAAAACATTTCTATTATGTACCGTTTTCATTCAAGATGTACCGAGATATTCGCAAGAACATTCAATCACGGTGCACGAATAATTTTATTAGACTCAAATTACTTTAATTTATAAAAACAGTTCGAACGGTTGTGCGTCGTCAGAATCGATCAATCCTTTCCCTCTTGCCAACATCGAAACGCGCGAATGAATATTTCATCCCTGCGCGCGATTACATTTCAAACGGACTCGGCTGCTTGTACAAGTGTCTCGCTCGTTGGCCGCATTAAAAAATGCGTTTCCTGCTGGCAGCGCGATTTCCCATTGCGAGAAACATCCATTAAAGCTGGTCCATTGTATCAAACAATGCTCGTTCCCGTTTATACCGCCATCGAACACGCGCAAACAACTACGAGTGGCCGCAAACATCCCCTGCTGTACGAGCAGGTAGCATCTCGGTCGAGGAGAGAGGAAGAATAGAGAGGAGAGAGATGTGGCATCGATACATGGGACCCTTCCTAATCGATTAATATCAATGCAATAACGTCAATGAATATCCAAGGGATACATTGGCTTTGCTATCCCGCGCAGAAAAATATACACCTCTTTATTCTGTGAAAACACGCGACATACCCTCTTGGTGTGTTTCCTCTTGTTCGAAGTGGCAATATAAATCTCAACCCTAAGTTTCTTACTCGATAGGGAACTCTGTAGTTGTTGATGGAGGTTGTTGGAAGCGTCGATGTCTCCTTGATTGGATTTTCGAAGGATAACTGTTTGGAATAAGGGTAAAGTGGAATAGTATGAAGATGGGTGATTAGGGGTAGTAAAATGTTATTTCGCTGGCAGGAATATTAATAAGTTGTAATTGATACTTGTAATTTAATTTGTAAAATAGCGATGTATTTTGATATCGATGGATTTCAAGTTTAATAGGCCACGTTTATGTGTATATATAATTTTCTAAATTTGAGGAATTTAGTTTTATATGTTTAATATGTAAATTTATTAAATGTTGTACTTGAATGATCAATGGTATAATATCAATGGTACAACATAAATATTTCAAAATTCCAGTTGACTTTAGAACTTTGCTGATGTCCCACCTGCTACATGCACATATATATATCACTGTTCGCAAATAATTCACGCACTTTTACTTCGTTTTATCAAATGATTTATCAAAATGTTTCATTTTTACTGTAACCACGATAAATTTCTAACGTTTTCTAATATCATGTAAATCACATAAACGGTAGGATCTTTCATGTAATCACAATGACAAATATTTAGAAGGATCTTTTTCATCTAACTTACAGTTCAATCGTTTTGTCAACATGGATTGAACATTTTTCAAGAGATTCAAGGAATAATACCAGAACCGACAATATCATCGACAACGCATCAATTGTGTCATTACGTATTAATTTTGTCCGAGAATAACTTGCATAAAATCTGAAGAATATACATACGATGTTGATCCTAGTCGTTACATTATTTCCGATCTTACACCTTATTATTTTTCTAATTCGAACTCATGCTCGCTCATAAATGTATAACTTGTAATTTTACGAACTAATACTTGAGCTTAATACTTAAATGAATTATTTTACGTTAACGCGGAAGAGCGACGCGATTCACGGACACCGCATTCGTCATAATAATAGGAACGATCGAAACGTTTGGGAAACGAAGGAGGAGCGCTTTTATCGTGAATTAATACCGTAGCAATCGTCTGCTTGAAACGTAAGGGTTCAATATCTTTATTGTCAGCTCGAAAGCTTCTCGAGCGGATGTACTATTAAGCGAGACTCTACGGAATGAAGTACGATAAAAGAAGCATAAAAAGCTGAAGGACATGGAAGCCTGATACATTTCAGAGGCATTAAAACGTTCGACGCTACCTTCGGCGTAATGTATTCTTAAATGCGCCCAGATTTAAAAATAGATTTCCGCTACGTGCATATTAAATTCCTACGTACCGCGAATGATTAATGTTCGATGCGTAAGTAACATCATGGAAATAGATTAATCCGAGACTCTTAGTTTATATATTTCATGGAACAAATGGATCAAGTATTAAGCATCATACTTTTATATTTTTTAATGTAAGTTGCTTCTTTTAATTTTAGATAAACGATATTATGTATATATACGTATACTCATATAATATATTATTGAAATCGTGTTTTATTTATAATAATGACGTCTGCAGAAATGGCAGTCACGTCTTTGTAATATACGTCGTCAGTTTACTAAAAGAGTGACGTGTTTAAAAAATCTTCGCTTTTATAAATTATCAGATAGAATTCTACTATTTAATAAGAGCAATGTCATAATCCAAAGTAGATTTCAATCCTTTTCGTGTTAATAATAAGCAATATACACGATCGGTATTTTATAAGAAAGTTTCAAAATTCAGAATCTTTTAATCAAACTATGAAAAAAAGGGCAAATTTGTTTATTGCCAAGTGGTAGTATAATTAATAATTTTCTATTAATTAATAATTTCAGGCCGGTTGATCTTGAAGTAATTACATAGTCATATATGTGTAATGTCGTAAATGTCGGGGTAGTTCAGGTGATCGATTCTGAAGTCTGAAAATCAAGTTTATTGTGAAAATACTTAAATGAAATACAGGAGTAAACAACAATTAATACTAATCTATAACAGTAAACAATAAATAACAAGTTTTGTGCAATGTCTACCTGAAAATCGAGAATCGATCTTCAACGTCCTGAGCTACCGATCTTCCTCCGTCAATCTTCAATGTTTTAAACAATTCTTTCTTCTGGGATCTTGCCTCTCTGATGTTGCTCTCTGTCCGTCTGTTTGGGAAATGCGTGTCTCTCAAAATGGTTGTCCGTAAAACAAAAGAAAGTCGTTCTGTCCGTAAACAGAGTCCCTATCATCTTTGAACTCTAGGGAGTTTACATATTTATGTCATCGTTCCAAAAGCTACGATGTACAAATTTAATAACGAAGCTCATTCTAAATAGTTATAAACATTTTGAACGTTTCATTATTATTATCAACATTTATAAATATTTTCGTTGAGCATTTGCAAATTATTTCACTTAGTTTTGCTACTTCAACCTCGAATGTGTGATTCAATGCATACGTCATTAATATTCTGAATTCCACCAATCAGATAAGAATTACATAATTGTAATCACTTCTTTATGATCAAGCTCTCACAGACGCTCGTCTTCCAATTAAATCCGAGGAATCGTTGAAGAACTACTCAAGTAAGTACCTAAAATACCTTTTCTTTGACTCAATACTTCTTTAAGCAACATTCACGATTCTTTCTTACGCTACCTACAATAGCCTCTTACCTACAAAAACGGTACACGTATACAATTTCCTATCACAGCTGGGCTCGAATCGCAATTCATTTAAAATTGCGAAAAGAACGGATAAAGATTCATCGTCTGGCATATGGGCCCGATTTCATCTAATTTACCGGTGTGAAAGAAAATTGCTTCCTACTTTTTACTACGCGCATCTCCACAAATTATGTTTAATCTGCAATTACGCGAAGGCATCCGCGGTAAACTCGGTACGATAAGAAAATGGACTCTCCGTGAACCGATCCGCCAACGCAAATTTTAAAACCGCGTTTCAACCAGTCTTCGTCAAGTCGCCGAATAGATAAGACGTTCTTTAATACCACCAGTCAGTTATATACGTATTCACAGCTATCACCAATGTGGTTCAAACATAAGTTAAACGTACAAACGTAAGTATACACAAAACGACCATTAGGGTTGTCGTGATGCGAGTCTCATGTTTGTGCATCTACAACAGCATGGAAACCGAACCAGAAATTCCACCGATACAGCTAAACGTTTGAAAACTGGGAACAACTTACACCTGGCAGAATCTGTCGGACGCTATAAAACTATAAACGATGACAACGACGAAATGACCAGAAATAAGGAATAATAAAATAATAACGAACTCTGCGCAAAACCCAGTTATAAAGAAAAGAAGGAAAATTCACTCACGCGCAGAAGCAATAGATAATATCATAGATGCACATACATACAATCAGAACAGGAACAAAAGATATACTCATAAGGAACATTGACAGTGTCTTGCCAGTACCAGACGACATTCAAACTGTCACCTCTGGCACTATCGAAATAGCAAAACCATTTCCTCTCTCCGTACAGGCACAAATTATTGAACCACTGATAGGATTAATGGAGTAAAAAATAATTAATGAAATCCCAAGGTAATGAAAAAACAGCCAAGTAAAAATACAGCTAAAATTGTGAAAACATTACAGAAAAATAGTGAACCCGTCAGAAGGCAGAAATGCAAATTTTCGCATCTATCAATTTAAAACAGATCGAAGTTACAAAGTAATACTCCGAGGAATTTGTCCAAAAGCGAACACAAATAAAATCATTGAAAAATGAAATCAGTGCAATCACTCTGACAAGACAAGAAATCACATAGTCAAACGCGACATCAAGAAACCGTTACCTCTTTTTGCCATTGAACTTGAAGCAAATAATACCAATAAAGACATATATATAACACAGAAAAACAGACAGGGGCAGGTTTAGATCACTGATTAGTGAAAAACTAAATTGTAAAATCCTATCAAAAAAAAGAAAACCTGAACGCATTGAAAACGCAATGGACTCTCTAACGCGAATAATTCAAGAATCAGCTTGGTCATCCATCTCCGCCATCGTTAAAAATCAAACCGGTCTATCATGCCCAGATTATATTTTACAAAAAATGAAACAAAAAGGAAAAGCAATATCACAATGACAACAGTATAAAACAAGGGAGAATGAAATGTAGCTAAATGCACTTACGAAAGAAGTTAAAAAAAACTATACAAGAACATTGCAATAAAGAATTTAGCAGATCTATCTCCAACTTGACGCCAGACGAAGGATCACAAATTATTCATTACGCGGGGTATCGAAAAGATTAAAAAGACCAATAGTGCTGACACCAGCAATAAGAAAAGCAGACAAGTTCTTGAGCAGAGACTTCTCTGGAACAAGCCTCGACATTTGCAGAATATCTACATCAGATCTTCTAATCAGACGTTATGACAACAAGAGCAATAATAACAACAAGTGACATCATCGGCAATAAGGGGCCGGGCAGTAAAATACGCAGCACTACGAAAAGAAAAATAAAACGACTAATTTCAACAATCAAAACTAATAAAACCCCGGGCTCTGACTTAACCAGCGGGGAAATAATTAAAGAACTTCCAGACAAGGCTATCAGAACGATCACAATAATGTTTATACGCCATACTCAAAGTATATTACTTCCCAAGCACGTAGAAACTGTCTAAAATAATAATGCTGTCGAAATCAAATAGAAACATTCGCGAATTCTCCTTGTACAGACTCGTTTCTATCCTACCAATATTATCTTTATCCTTGTGAAATTAATATTATTATTAGAGATTTAAAGAAAAGTATAACACAACAGAACAGGCTCACAAATTAATTGACAAAATTATGATTACCTTAAAGTCAGAAATACTCCATACACCTGTTTTTAGACATAGAAAACATGTTCGACAAAGTTCAGCACGAAGGTTAACTGAAAACCATGAAACAGCATTTCCCAGATGCAATTTGCAAGCTACTAAAATCTTACCTAAATAGCAGAACATTCTACGTAAAAGTAAAAGATTCGTACTCGGATATACAAGTAATAAACGCTGGAATACTGCAAAGAAGTATACTGAGTCAAGTACTTTGCACTTTGTACACAGCAGACATCCCAACAACGCCAAACACTACAATATGCACATTCGCAGATGACACCGGAATAATAGCAATACATAAAGATCCACAGGAAGCAGTTAAGATCTCACAAAGCCACATAAGTTCGCTGGGAAGATGGTTGGTAGAGCATAGAATAGAAGGTCAACTATAACAAACGTAATTGTTCCCTTCATCCTCTGTAAAAGAGACGCTCTAAAAATCACACTTCACGACAACGAAATACCACAAATAAAAATGGTCAAATACCCGAGACTCCACGTTAGATTCTAAACTAACTTCGAAACAGCGCATACACAAAATAGTACAGTAAGTAAGAATCAAAAGGAGAGATATATACCAAATATAGAAAACAGGCTATTAATCTATAAAATCATAGTAAAATCAATATGAACGTATAGCATCCAATTGCGGAGTATAGCGGCTAAAAGTTACATCGTCAAAATAGAAGCTATGCTATCAATCATACTTCGTACCATAGTAGACGCATCTTGAAAAGCTACGTAAAAATTGTCAAATCCCTGTTGTAAATGAGAAAATCCAGCGAATATTCGATAGATAAAAAACAAGAACAATAAACTATCCAAACGCACCAGTCTATTCATTGTACACCGACAGTATCCGTTAGAAGATTGAAAGAGAAGTACCTAGCGATGCAAGATCCAGTATAAATACATTCTTGTAACATCCAATGACGATATAATCCAATGACATTAGCAGCCAATTAAACGTTACCTTTAACAGCTAAAACAAACAGCCGAATGTCCTATAGGATACATTCCAGGAATCTGCTAGCAGTTATTTGAAAGGAAAAAAAAGAAAAGAAGAAAGAAAAGAGAACGTTTCAACTAGCTTCCTCTTTCTTTTTCATTTTATCTTCATCGCGAGTACCGTGCTCGTAACCTTATCGCAAACACGCTTGGCTCCGTTTAAAAATAAATATCATTTCGTTAACTTATTTATCCTTTCTTCCCTCTTTCCTTTTTCTTTCTTTCTGTATTATTATCTTAATGACCAGGCGTATCTGGTGCTTTCTATCGAACCGTGAATTACGTTAGTCGATACGCTAACATTGATGTCACATATAATGCACGATAACAGGGACGAAGAGAAAGAAAGGGGAAATTAGTTTGCTATTTTGTAACACATTCTGACAGGTTGACATGCACATCCGCCTTTAACGCGAGCAGAATCACGGTCGTTTTGTCATACCGGCAAAGTTATAGACATAAACTTCAGAAAATGATGGTCTCTCCTTCGCCAAGTTTGCACACGAGCTTATACCGCCGATATGATGGCCTTGCAAACCGTTATTCAGCTGCATTTTACATACGATTAAATGGCTCCCTTCGACTCGTGTTAGTGAGATAATGATTCCTAATTAACATAATATCGCGCAATAATGTTGTGTATTATACTTCCTTCTTGGAACTGTGCTACTTGGTAGTATTACTTGGAGATACAGGTACGCGATGTGCTATCCGAATTAATAAAGGAACAGTTATTGTTTCAATTATGTTTTCAAAAATCATGTAAAATGGATTTCAATTAAGCGGTGATGCATATAATACGTCGCTCCTTTGAAGTTTGATAGCACGCATTAAGCTTTCCTCTAATGGGAACGGTCAAACACGCTAAAAAAGAAGAAACTTCTTGTGGATCACGTAAGGATGCATAATGAAAATATCGGAACCTTCATTTTGAGCATCATGAATAATCAAAATATTGATTATTTTGTGACAGTTTAAATTTGTAAAAAGTGGCACGGAGGTGGCTGAAAACATAAGCATTTAAGAGCTCCATTCAGATAATTTTTGATGCATAAATTATTTTTTTGTCAATTTTAGAATCGTAACAGGTCCATACTAAAGAATTCTAGAGTCGATTATTCTTATAAATGGTAATGAAACTAATTAGAAACTAATTGGAAAAATACATTAATTCGTATGGGAATTACTTTAATTAAATATGTACAATGTTTTATAAAGAAACTACAATTAGTTGAAGCTTTGTTTTTCAGAATAATATTTCATATGCATCAACTTAATTCCGAAAGTTAAAATTAATTCTATAATTCATTCTGAAAATCGTTAATTTCTTGATCTGTCGTAAAATGTAAAATTTCCTGTCATATAAAATGTACTTTCCTTTCTGTTATTTATTTATTTATTCAGCATAAACGTCGAAAATGTTTTACCGTGAGATGTAATGGAAAGCGAAAAGCAAAAAGCGGATGGTATCTTTTCTTTTCGTTCGTTGAAATTGACAGGGAAAAAAGGCACGTCGAGTATAAGTATTCAAACCGAAGTCAGGTAAGACTTAAAGCGGAATCGCGTAAGAATAGTGAAGAACCTTTTTAACTTGAATGGGCTCTATTATACTATTGTGGAGGGGCTCGAAAGTACCGATGAGGTGGTGCTTCTCGATGGAGTCTCGATCAGACGTCGAGAGTTTCATTTCAACACTCGAATCTCCGGCGTAGGATCGATTCGAAACAATCGTTTCTTCAAACATCTTACAACCGATTTGCGGAATAATACCCGCCGGGCTTTGGCTTCTCTGATACTTGTATCCGCTCCATTCAATACTGGGTGTTCGATTATGAAACTCTTATCGTTTAATCGTTCGTTTACCTTTCAACCGTAGTTAAATAATTATTCTTGAAATAATTTATATCTTGTAATGTTCGTTTTTCTTGCTGTAGTTACGCGCATGAAACTTAATTAGTTACAAATGGAATATACGAGAAAATAGATATTTAACATTGTCATGCAACTTCCAATTCTACGGATCAAAATAAAGATATGTTATATTATGCATCGCTATCATCATATCACAAAACTGGAACTTCTTGTTCTTTTGTAATATACGTATATTTATTTATTTGCCAAATTAGTGAAACTCTTGCGTAATTTATTTACTACATTGGCACTGTTTATCTGTGTTCATCAACTCCGAACAAAATCGTTATTACTTTGTCATTGCTATACCTTGTAAGTGCTAAAATACACAAGTGTGTGCCTCAATTGATAAGTAGAATAATTCTCATATTCGTGTTACAAACGGAATATTTTTAATTTCAACGCAGACATAAAATCTTCCAATATAACACAAGAGAAATTAAAAGCCAATTCTATACCTTCCAAAAAATATTTCCGCATTTAAATCGAATCGAAACTTTAAAACATGTAAATTTTTCTCGCGTTCCTTTGCACGAAGATAACGAAAGCAAACGCTCTTAATCAAAATCTAATTATTTTCGTCCGGAAACTAAAAAATCCTACCAGAACACCCAGTATATTAGCGTAGACAGATCTAGCCACAGAGAAACCGTTCTCGATATCAGTCGCAACGGCATTGTCAGTCGGAATGGACGAAGCTTTCGAGGACCTCTCCATTCTTCAACCCGCCCTCCCTCCTCCCTTTCGCTATCCAGGATCCTTTCTTCAAGTGGAACCGTCTTTTCTTTTCCCTCGTTCCATCCATTTCTCTTTGGCCACCTGCGCTGCATTTCGGTCCAGCTTCGCCTTTTGCCCCACATCCTGCTCCATTAATCCGCCCTATTAGAGGGACCAGATATCGGTCAGTTCCACAGGGGGCCAGGAGTTGCACAATGGACGCCGTTTATCCGAACGACCGATTTTTTCCAACCTCTTCAAGCCACAAGTGCCTTTTACTGTGACTTCCACGCGCGTTCCCATTCACGTGGCGAAGCTTTGAAGATTCCAATAGGTACACGATCCTCCTCGTGTGTTTCCTGATGGAAGTCGATAGAATCGAGTAGGGATTAGCTTTTGGAGATGCATCATCCGCGTCAATCTCGTACCACGTAGCGATAATTCTTCGTTCTATGAAGGATAAAGAAGTTTGAGAAGTGAGTGATTTTTTGATGGTTCAGAGGTTTTGTTGTGGTTACTTTGTGGTTAAAGTCGAGAGGTTTAAGTTAAGAAATCGTTTATGGGATAATTTAATGTGTTAAAATGTACTATATATAAGATATAAAGTATTTATTATAATATTTTGGAGGTAAAATAAATTTCTATCTAGGTTTCATTTCTTTAATTGTATTTGAGAAAATATGAATTTTAACAACATTCATATTCATCATTTAGCATAATTTGCTGTTAATAAACTATTTCAGCAGTACTTGTAATCTCTAATCTATATCTTATTCTTCCTCTTTAGTATCGGAATTGCTCTTCAACTTAAATTGTGAAAGAGCGGTTTCTTTTGATAAAAGAAATTTTTTCTTTGCTCTCTAGTTTATATATTAGCGATAACAGGCAATAACATTTAATTATAAAAGTAACTAGTAATTCTACTGTCAAAAATCTGTGGGAAAGCAAATCTTAATAGCATTGTTTCACAACATCACAGAGATACCTTGAACCGGAGAACCTTAATCTAAAAATACAGCGCCAAACCAGCTGTGGATTTCATAATTCCAAAAATGTCTCAAATTCTTGATCATCCATAGAACTCAAATATACTGCAAATTAATATTTATTTAATTAGCTGAAATCACGCGAAATATCTCAAACAGTTATTACAACCCTTCTTCTGGAAGAATTCTTTCGGTCACGGAAGAGAGACGAAGAAAGATCGGCAAGAGGCGTTCATCGTTCACCGGCGTTAAAGGAATTTTTAATTCGATACCGATGAGACTTCGCTTTCCAAGAACAACGAGTTCGGGGCCCAGTTTGGCGCCGGTTTAGTCCGGGACGGTCAGCCGGCCGGTTTTTAACCCGTTTGGCCAGTTTTCATGACATTAGTCTGTTACCGGTTTCGTAATATATGCCGCTCCTTCCCACTGAGTTCCGTATACGATGATAATGTTTAACAGATCACGGCTAAGGAGAAAAAAAAGAGAAAGGAGAGAACAGAAGAGAGAAAAAAATGGTGTAAGAGAGGAAGAGCCGACAGAGAGCATTTTATATCGGAGAAAGTACACGGTGTCGTTGGACTATCTTCAATCTCTTCACTGATAACTATGACTAGAGGGATCTATTTGAATATACGGTACGTTCGATCCTGTGACTATTCTTAGTACGCCATATTTCATTCGAGATTTCCTCCGTTTGAAACGAAGTTTCCATTTGCGATGGTTCCGTTTCTACAGTATCGTTCGTTTACAGTTCCATTCGCTGAGATTCCATTTGAGATTTCTCTCCTCGCTGCACTTTTCTTTGTAATAATTTTGCTTTACGACGATGACTATCCTCTGGCTATTGTTTCCTCGTACTTGATTGATCAATCACAGTCGTTCGAAGTCGTTTACAGAAGTTTCGTTTAAGGTTTCGAATCGTTTGTGATAATTGCATTTAGAATTCTTCTACGTGATATAATCACATTTGTAGCCACTGGATTAAGGGTTACAGTATTTGTAAGAATTCTGACTGCAACTATATTTTTAATTATTGGAATTATAATAGATTTATTTAGAAATATTACAATACTTATATACAAATAGGTACAATTGTTCGACTAATACATAGAACTTGTCACACAACTTACAGAAATTCATGGATAATAAACTATTTTAAGATTGCTAAATGTGGTTATTTCACTTATGATCAATTCATTTAAAATAGTTGCAATTACAGTTGATTAGTTTATAGTTAAATCGTTTATAGAGTCGTTCCATTTACCAGAATTCCGTTTCAGGTCGTTCTATATCCGGCCATTCTACTTACGGCTATTCCGTTTACAGCAATTCTACTTGTACACGTTAATAGTCATGCCACGACAATCCCAATTCATTCTTATTCGTAATTATTGTACTTCAGGTCATCGATTAATAGTTATGCAATTTCTAATTACTTTATTTGCAATAACTTCTTAGATTATTCGGTTTTTTATAATGTCATTTACGATTCGGTTTCTTATCTGCGAACATTTCATAAAAGAAACAAATTATATATCCTATATGTAATTGTTCTATGTGCACTCGTTCTAATCTCTACAATTCCATTTTCATCAACAGGTTTACTTAAAGTAGATCCGTAGATTCCGTAGTTAATTTTCTTTCATTTCTACTTGCAATAATTTCATTTGAGTCGATAATCATATCCTTTATTACTGCATTCTTATTTGGTAAAATATTTAATAATTGATAATGCTCACGCTTTAGCATAATTGTCTGTAACAATTTTCAGTGATTAGAATTTCGTATTATCTGAGTGCCCTTTTGTATATTAGTTAATAAATTATAAATTAGTTTTGTTAATTCGTTAACAAGGGATGTTTCCCAGATGAGTAATTAATTTTAAAAAGGTAACTGTTACAAGTTACAGTACTCTATCTCCTAATAACTAAAATGAGTGGCATCCACCTGGAAAATTTGATATCGGCTAGAAAAATGGCGTCAAAGTTTGCCATAAACAGCACTGAAAATGGCAAATCGTTATTAAAATATTAATCTTCGCACAATTTTAGCTAGCTTTTCTTACTCTTCAAACTCTCAAATCATTCTGTTTCTACTTGTTAATCACAGTGCCGCCGCAATTATATTAAAAAACCAATTTGCTCAATCATCACATCCATTCTAATTGATCGATCAAATTCAATTACTTTTAATAATCAATCAAATATGCGAATAAATTAGTAACTAACCACGTGATGTAATTAGTTTCATACTACGACAAAATATATCTCTGTCTATAGTAACATAAATTTAAATTACTGTGACATGATGTGATTCTAATTTTGTCGAAGGAGAGAAAAATCATCGCAAATTAATTATTTCAACTCGACCAAATATGCAAATAAATTAATTACTAATATCGTTATATAATTGTTCTTACGTAACTGCAAAATATATCCCTCGCTACAATAATATACCTTTACATTGCGAGTTTTAAAAAAACAGCAACGTAGGCACACTGAAAACATACAAAGTGATTAAAAGATTGCATTTGATAATTCGTGTGAATGATTACAGACCAGTCATTTCAGGTCTCTTAATAATTCCCCCGTCAATGGTACCAATACTTAACGAACACGTCTTTCACTGATGAGGCTTGTTAATTCATCCAGTCGAGGAAGATTAATCACTGAGGCAACAAGTCACACGCGTTAATTGTACCAGTGCCGAAAGACACGGCCGGTGGATTCCATTAAAATTCTTTTTATACGTCGAATCGGCCGATCTAATTACTCGGTCCCGATCGAATCGTGCTTAATTAAGAGATTCCACCGGAATCGGGCACCGAAACGGAAGAGCCTCTTTAATTTCGTCGTGGTTGCGTCTTTCGGTTCGTTTATCGCGCACGATATTGCCCTCGTTATTTCACCGTCATCGCGATTCAACAACACGATTTATCCGGCTTTTATCGCTTCACGCTGTCCCCCATTCGCACGCTAGTTTCTCAGCCAACTTTAGATCGTTTGCAGCCCTCTAATATCTAAACTCCACCTTGTTTTCTAGCTTTCCTGTTACCATTTCATTAAGCCAATTAATTTACTATACAATTCCTACCTATAGTGAACGTTGTTTTCAACGATTGAAGACCATCGTTTCTCGAATGTAGTACGTATGTGTTAGATCACTTGTCGCTGTCATGCGAAACGTAATAATAAATTAAAGACAAGGAATCATTAATAGTTAATTTGGAGAAAATATTTTGAAGCCTAACACAGATACGTTTCATCGTTTTCAATTACCATGTACGTATATTTTGATCTAATCTACAACCCATTTGTGCTTATAATTCGTACTATTAAATTATTTGTACTTGGATATTGAAATATTATTTGAAATTTTCAATACATTGAAAAGGCTCTCTCAAACAACGGTTACACGCATTTAGGTCCATAGACGATCGTTCTGCCACATAACATCTGTATGCAATCAACGTTAACTCTTTTGTCTGACCATAAATGCGTATACTACTTAAAAGTTTCCGCGAATAATGATAAGTAGATTTCAGCACAGTCACGATTAAACCACACATACAATCTGATCACTATACTGTAGGTTTATGGAGACTGTAATATACCGAGATTAATACTATTACATATACTATGAATACAATATTTGAAATTATTTATTAATATTAAATATAAAGAATATTCGATATTAATACTTAATATTTAATTAAAATTAATTAAAATAAATATAGAGCTTATTATAATATTTACTAAGCGTTCTTCAATCGCGTTTATAAAAAATAAATATGCATAAACATGCGGATTGTACTGATTATCAATCGGTGCAATTACCAAGACAGAGTTCCAAACTGCCGTTTGACCGCTTTCGTTTCATCGGCTCGCGCCGATCACCCAGCAACCGGAAGTCGATATCGAGTCGTTCACGGCTGCAATCAGCCGAAAGCTATGCATCGGAACCCGGTGATAATTAAATTGATCACGTGACCCTGATTGCAGCTGGCAAAAGGGGTTCCAACTGGTTTCTTGATCGTTGTAAATCTAGTTTCGACGCAAATGCAACATGCCCCCGTTCCACAACCTCCGTTTTCCTGTCTACGTGTTCCGCTTTAAATAGCCGCGTGCGCGAGCGCGCAATCGCACGGATTATCGATGTGCTTTATTTTCGACGGAATCACGATGGGAGCGGCTTAAGGTGCCTTGTAAACAGCTCGTACGGCTGATTAAGAGGGAAAGATTTCTTGTTACGTTTCTGTTTGCGTGACAGCAATTTCCTTCGAAAGAGGAAACTGCGTCTCGAATCCATTTAGCTGTTTTTAACCACCGGCCGTTCTAGTTCTTCTTGCCTGATTCACTTCGATTACACTGTACTTCGACCATTCTTCGATTTTTCATCGGATAAATTGAAAGTCCGATTTTTCGTGCCACTGTCCTGCGAAACGTATATTCAAAAACATGAAGTTTTAGTTAACAGGCGGAGAAGTTTGGTTTTTTAGTATTGGTTTTTGTCACGGCATTTTTTAGCTGCAGTGTAATCGGTTAATTTAGATTTTTATTTGAGTTTATGCGTATGAAAATGTGTCATTTTTATACTTAATAATTGAAAATTCCTTTTACGTTTAGACACTATTTTATGTTGATAGAATACGGACAGAGTGTTTCTTTTTCGCTAAATAAGGTGTGATAAGATAGCTTAATAATGCTTAGTTAAAAATATACACTATTTCGTTAGTATAACGTTCAAGTTGGAAATTTTATCTTTGAACACAATTTTGCATTAAACACTATTTAACCACTGTTTTATATTAAGAATATATATTTAAACGTTGATATATATAGTTATATAGTTTTATCATACAGTTTTATTACTATCATAATGAGGCTTATCACGTACAACGGTTATCAGAACTTGTTAAACAAATTTTATTTCTGTTTTAAAATTTAAATCGTACATTAACAAAGTTCGTCTTATAGTAAATTTCATAACATTGTTTTGTTGTCTATCTTCTGGTTTTGATAACAAGCATCACTAACAGGAAACTTAAAATAAAAGAATGATACGTCTATTAATATCGCCTTCTTTATATACAATTTTGGTGATAGAATCAGCGAACTTCGACTCACAGACGGACATGATTCAAATTGTCGAACGTGATTCCATTACACTGTTACGTATAAAGAAAATACCAGAAAACTTGCAATGCTATTTAATACGAAGGATACATCGAACGAAAGATCATAAATCGGCATTTAATTTTATGTAAATCATATCGTTGATTACTCCTACACGATTCTATACGACGAATTAATTATCAACTTGGACGAAGAATTTAGATGAAAAATCTGATGTTACGTTCGATCACCAGAACCACAGAATTCTCACTCGCCGCACGATTCCAAATTTCCAACCAAACACCCGATAACACGTCCTAAGCAACACTGAACCACAGCGAGTAGCATAATCTTCGATTCTCGTCGATTATCACTGAAAATTCCTGTGCTGCGTCTCACGCTACCAGTCGCTTGGAAGAAAATTCGGTGACCTTTTTCCCAGCGCCGTTATCCAGAGAATGTAGCCTCGCAGACAGAACATAGTGTGTTTCGTATGGGCGTGGGACCTCTTCGTGGTTCGTGGCGGGGTCGTTAATTATGGAACGCCATGGGTTACGTTTCAATGGATGATTGATGAACGCCCGGCGATCCTCATCTAACCTCCTCCCCAGAAGAGTAACGGAGGAAGAGAGAGGAAGGGAGATGGTTGAAAAGAACGAACGAACGTAACGAAACGAAAGGGTATAGAGGAGAGAAAGAGGATCCAGCCGGAGGTACCACTCTGGAAACAGGTTTCTGATTGTTCAGAGAAGCCAGCATCCTCGGTTTCTCCGCTCCCGGAACACGATCGCGAAGAGCTGGCTACTCTTCGAGCATTACTACTTACTTGCTCGTCTCTGTTCGTTGTTCCTTGTCGATTTGACGAAGTGTTACGGTTCAATCGATTTACAATCCGCATGAAAACGATCGCCAGCCCGTGAGTATGAAACTGCCTTCGTGTTTGAAGAGCTTGTCGATTTTATCGATTCTCCGCTTTAAGAGATGTCGGTGGCTTCCGTTAGATTATTAAAAGCCAACGGAACATATTCTATATATATATATATGTACATACGTGTTTCAGTTCTCGTTTAAAGTTGTTTCCCTCTATTTTTCTTCCCCCTGTTAATGAAGTTATTAATATTGGTAATGTGAACTCGGAAGGGATTTTGGTTGAATGTCGGTAGCTTCTGTTAAATTATTACAACCAAAAGGGTCATATTATACTTTTCGTGTTTCAATTCTAATTAAAAATTTCTTCTTGCTGTCTTCCTTTCTTTTCTTTTCTTTTTTTTTTTTCTGTTAATGATCTTGTTAATCTAGCGATGCGAGATTAGAAGCGTTCTATGTTTCGATTTCGTTGGAATAAATACCTTGGCGGCGCTATTGATGTCTATGAAATCGTTCGATTGTGAAAGGGAAACTAAAATTCATTTAGATGTTGGGTTCGTTGTTCGTATAAAAGGTGTCAATCATTTTTGGTAGATCGGAGGAGCGAGATAGTGATGCCAAAGGTAGATAGGATTTCTTTCCTTGGATTATCTACTTTGTCGACGTTAATCTTCGTATGATTGATTTCTTTGTGAATCGTTGAACAGTAGTATATCTTTTTCAAGTCTAATTTTTCTTTTGATTTTATTTCGTTATAAAGAATGGAAGATTATTCGTTGCACAATTCTCAGAAACTCTTAGGTCTAAAAATTTCACTATATTTAATCGACAAACACATATCATAGGGATGATGATCACGATGATAATGATGATGATAATGATGGTAATGGTGATCGTAATAACGTCAATGGTGTCGGTGATGTGACGAAGATGTCGATGGCAAATAAACGTCAGCTCATTCTACCGCTTCATTTCGGCGAACTTATTTTGATGGCTAGTTATTAGAACCGATTAAAAGCCAATTACCGGTGGCGTATTGGCATCCAGTGATGTTTAAAAAAAAAAAAACTAACGCCGTTGCATCCTGTTAAGCGTTCTGAAATTGCCTTTCGTTAAGCGTAATTCATCGATCGGGTACCGATCGCAGGAATACCAAGGCAATTTTGGTAAAAGATACATCGATCGAAGGTTGCTTCTCCGAAAATTGTCGTCATATTATTTTGAGGTAATCCGTACAAATTTGACGAGATTCTTCCTAATGGCTGTTTCATGGCCGATTTTAGTCGATTTGGGGCAATTTCGGGGTTCTGAGAGTTTTAAAATACTTTCTTGACTAAATTACCTTATTTAAGTTGCTTTCTATTTTCCATTTTTGTAGAGCAATGCTTTCTTAATACGTTTATGATCCATCAGAAATTTCGTTCTTATTTGTGCATTAATTTATTTCACAATTTAAAGAACGTTTCAGATTTATTCTTTGTAGAAACAATAATATATATGAGGTGGATATTAAACGTGTTGGTGTATTAAACAGACGAGTGATAAAATTGTAATAGTCAGTGTATATTAAAATTACTTTAAATACAAGTACAGAGATAGTGTATGTCGGTCGTAATCGTCCTTCGCTCAATGCTACTGTTCAACTCTACGCTCGCTATACGACTGTACGTATTCATCTATAATATAACTACAGTTGTTACTATAAAAAGTCCAAATGTAACTCCGGTTGACGATTACAAATAACGGCGATAATATTTTGTCAAGAGTTCGTTTACCTTTGAACCTAGCGAACCAAAACAACGTTGGCACTTCAAGGCACAACAATATGAGTCTCTTTCGATTCGAATCTCCCGTTGACTCATGTGCCGCTAGATATATATATGTCGAGTTAGCATCAGAGTTAGGGGGGTTTAACGAACTTAATCACTAAATGAATATAATAATAAATTCACAAGGTGATTATATGACTATTACAGAATTTGACAATTAACCGTGACGATACTCGAGATGCTAATGACAATAATCTTAGGTTCAATGACGAATATACGGTCAACAGGATAGCAAATGCGCTTACTTGTCAAAAGTCCAAGTGGAACTGAACTTATGTACTTTTCTATGTACCTCTCTGTACCTCTTGGGTCAACTATATTTTTAAGGAGAGCTATACAACTACGCCATACCTCTGTCAGGTAAAAACGTCCATCCCGTGGCTACGTTTAGCGACCAGATGTGTCACTTCGAGCCCAAGTCTACAATCTCGGGCAAACATAATCGAATTAAATCATAAACAACTACTTCTAAGTTTTATTATTTAAGTATAGCTATAATAAAAAGTCTAGACTAAAGTATTGGGGATTTTCCCAAAAATTCAAAGGAAAGGTCCCGATGTTCTTTCATCTCCGACATATATATTGGGTCGTCCGAAAAGTTTCTTTCGTTTTATAAGGAAATAATGGATGCACAACATTTTCCGTTTTATATTGTTTTATCGAATTACGTATGATCCATTTTGTTCTATCAAAATAAAGATCACAACGTTCGACAAATTAGGTTTCATGTTTGTATAAAGAGGCATCGTTGTAAAAGACGGGTCTGTAAAAGAAAGACACTTTTCGGACAACCTAATATATATAGAGAGAAAGAAGGTTTAAGAAAGCTTTTTTCTCGATTATATTAGCAAAAAATTACAAATATGCTAAATAACAAAGGTCATTTATTAGCAATATGTCGTCCCACTTCCCTATATTAGTCCCATATTAATAATAATACATATCATATCCTAGCGTAAATAATAAAATAATATTAATACACGACCAGTGCACGTAAGTCTCGTCATTTTGTTACTTCTCACAGATACATGTAAATGAATACAATAATACTTACAGATACTTTAACTTTAACTTACTTTACTTACTTTACTTAGATGTAAGATACTTACTTTAACTTAAAAATAACTTTATGAATAATAAAATTCATCAATTTCATAAATAAAATGCAAACATAAACACTAAAATTCACCAACATCATAAATAAAGTGCAAACATGAACAACAAGTTTTAAAACTCCATAAAATTCTCACATTCGTTTCACACTTTACTAAGTAAATAGAATAATTGCTTTTACCCATGATAACTCGATTACGCGAAGAGGATTCGGAGCGAACGATGGCACCGAATCGCGCGACCAATCGTAGACCAGGCGAACGCGCGACCACGAAAAATGTCGTCGTCCGTACGTGTCGGCACGTCCGCCTCGATCACCTCGAAGATAACGCCGGTGCTTTTCTTGTTCATCCGTGGGATCGCGCAAAACTTGCACGTGTGCCTGTCCGCCGTGTCCTCGCCGCCGACGAACAGCTTCGGGACGGAACACCGAGCGGAACAAGAAAGCGGGGGACGCGAGAAAAGCATCCGAATGAATTACCGGCAAAGACGTGACATCTTGGCGAAACAGCGCTAGCGCAGATCGCGAACCTGTATTTCTCGTACTTCTCTTCTCTTGCATAGAAAATACACAGCTGGCCATAGGTACTAGGACACCTATTAATATCTTGCATTTAATTTTAATTTGAATGGTATTTCAGTCGAGAAAAACTCTTGGTTATTAAGATTTTATGTAAGTCGATAGCGACAAACGAATGATAAAGAGGATAAAAAGTATTTGATAAGAAATGGCAGTAGTGTGGGAGTAGTAAATTAAACGACATATTTTGCGTAACATATTCCATCGTAGTGCACTTTGCAGATGAGGCAATATGCTGTGTTAGTATAGATAATATATGTTCGTTCTATATTCATGGAGATATGTTGTCATGCTAAAGTAATAATACTTCTTATGATTTCTTAAGGTAAAATCAATGCGAGAAATCGTAGAAATTTAAAGGATGGACTTCTCAGAAAATTTAGTTACAATCGATGGAAACAATTGTCATGATACGCTTGAAATCATCGGATAATATCGGGTACTGATGACTATAATTTTCTAGAAGTTACGAGTATATGAATTATACATCGCACGACATTTACAGGAAGATGATTTATAGCGGAGATAACTACGTAGACTCATTGAACGATAGAGCGTGGCAAAAGTGGTATAAGGGCACGATATTAATTCTTGCAAGGTATTAATTAAACATTGCTCTATCGAAAATAGAATACCTGTTCTTTATTTATAGCGAACGCTATAAAGGTCGTTTAATCCTCGAAGCGATGACTGAACTATCGAAAAACTATAAAACAGTGCTATAGATTTGTTTATAGTTATAGAAACTTTTTCTGCTTTTGAGATAAAAATATGGAAAAAATTATACTCTTTCTGTTTTCATCTCTCGTGTTCTTGTACGCATAAACTATTTGCATTTAACACTCCAATTCATATTAAAAAATTGCATAATTGTAATCAAAGTAACATAGGAGATAGTTTTATAATAAAAATAATAAAAATCTTGTAAGAAACAAATTAAATTCTCTAACAAAATTTGTCAAAACTTTTGAAACGAAGTTTAAGAAGCATCACAGAAGAAAATTCACAGAAATGACAGTTCTAAAACATTCTACGATGAATCATTCAGCAAGACCTTCGTGAAAAATCTGCATAACACACAAGATACGGAAACCAAGGAATTTTGTAACTAAGACGCTCATTAATATCAAAAACCAAATACCTCGGGATCCACCTCAGTATCTGAGCAAACGAAATCTGCATCACGTATAGATCTTCAACGCCAAATTTCCTCTACGCACGTCCTACAATCGCAAATTTAACATTCCACAACGTAAATTCTTTCTTCCTCTTCACCCAAAAACGAGTCAGCTGGAACATCAAATCGTCAGAAACCTGCATAATGTACAAAGTACATTAACCAAAGAATTTTGTAACCAAACCACTCATTAGGCAATATCAAAGATCAAAACGCCTCATGGTCCACATACCTAAACAAACTTACACCACGTATGGTCCTGCAACACCAAACTTCAACGTCAGTGTAACACATCTTACAATCGCAAAACTAACATTCCACGACACGAATTCTTTCCTCTTCGCCCACTAAATGAGTCAGTAAAGCGTCTATTTCACGGAGCGCGTCCAGTCGGCGCGTCGTCGACAAAAGCGAATTAATGAAAGCGGCCGGGCAGCCGCGGGTCGATTCAACTTACCGACACGATGGACTTAACAATGGGAAGAATCCGGCATTCAACGCGGAAGCCCATTAATTACACGATGAAAACCGCGTAATTATTGTTGCATTAGCGAAGATATACAAGGGGGAATGTTAAGTTTGCGTCGTCCCTTTGGATGTTCGGTATAAGGGACGATGGCGAGGGCGAAAATACTCGTGCGAAGTTTCTAAGAAGCTCGAAATCCGATCAGAGGCAGCGCAACTGACAAGAAACAACCGGGGCCTGTGGTCGATGATCGGCCGCTGGATCTCACCGAAGCTGTCCCCGATGGAATTCGATCTCGCGGTCAGGATCGAGGATTTTCGTGAAGCGAGGCAACCCCGTTCATCGATTGCTCCTCGATCGATCGTCGATTCATCTTGCGTCCATCTTCACCTTTTTGTCCTTTTCTTCTTCTCCGATGTTCTCTTTGCTCCTCCTTCTTCATCCTTCTCCACCTTCTTCTCTTCCTACTCCTCCTCTTTCATCGGTCTCTGCCTCTTAACGACACCTCTTCTCTCACCCTATCGAGTTTCTTCCTTTTCTCCCTTTCTGTGCCTCCGGCTTTTGTCTCTTTTCACGAAGTCTAAGGTTCGATGTTCGCGCTTCTTCTCTGTGTCTCTCCTCGATATCCGAACCCGCGCCTCGTCACCTTCTATACCTTCCCTTTTTTACCTTCCAGCTTGGCCGTTTTCGCTCGTTGTTCCTCCCAGTGCCGACCTCCTCGTTGCTCTGATCGTAAATAGCGGCGGGAACTCGAGTAAGAAGTTCGAGTCTCGCGGTCCCCTCGAACGCCACCGTCATTTTTGTCTTCCCTCTCGCGATAGCCTGTTCTCTTTCGTTGATCCTAATACTTACTGCCCTCGCGAACATGCGATTCCATTGCAGCGGTTCAACTCAAGTTCGAGGAGCTTGAAAGTATTTAGGGGACAATTCTGGGAACAGTTTCGATGGTATTATTACTTGGACATTTGATTCGTTGGAGTGGGAGAATCTTATGGATGCTGCAAGATATTCCTTTTCTCGACGTAAAAAATCATTGTTCGCAGGAGAATATTTTCTGAACAGGATTTTGGATATCTTGTAAGCAGTCCACTCATCCTTATTTTTGAGTAAAAAACACAGGGAGAAGATCAAGGATTTTTTAGGAGCTTTTTAAAAGGTTTTTCGACAATAGCTTATAACATATGCGAAAAAGATTTAGACAACGAAGATATAATTTCTCCTTGCTTTATAAATAGAAATCTTCGAAATCAAGCATTTCTTAATTTTCAGTTGTTATCACTGAATCGCATATCACTCGCAATAGTTCGGGGATTAATTTACTCAATTTCAGAGTAAACTTTAGAATACCGTACTAAATTTTACAATCCACAGTTTTTTATTTTGTACTACAATGTTAATATATTGATACATATATATCAATATACGTAATACGATGATAATATATGTCCATTAAAATAGTATTTGCCACATATAAAATATAAAATACACAAATTAAAATTCTCTCCGAAACTCTAAAATTACGTAATTTAACACCAATCTAATCCAAACTTATGATCCAATAATATCAATTGAAAATGGCTAATTCTCGTTATCCACCGAATATCGACATTCGAATTCACCATCGATAATTTATATTCTTTCCATATTTAATATTTTTATTTACAACAAAAAAATATCGAAAAGAAAATTGTCAATTCCATTGACAATAGAACGTCTGAACGAGAGCAACGGTATCACCGAGAATATCGGGAACGAACTGAGGGAAGAACGCTCACCCTTTCGCTTTCGCGCTGCGATCCTCGATTCTTTTTTCCTTCAAGGTCGTCGTTTTTTCCTCGGTCCGTTTCGGAACGCTGAACCGAACGTCGGCCGTGCAAATGGCAGAAACGTGGGCCGCTCGCCTCTCGTTCGTTGCTTCACGTGCAGTCTATTACTCAACGTCGCCTGCGTAATTAGCATAATAATATCTGTAACTCGCGGTTGCACCGCTAACTAATTACCGGTATATTAATCAAGGTATTCGACGCTGGAGCCAGGCCAATCCCGCCTATCCGAGATGTCAATCCAATTTATCTGTGCTGCATTAGAATGTCAACCGAGAGCGGGACACGTCCGACGTTATAGATCTCTTCATAGATCCAAGAGAATCAACGATTTTCCACTGTCAGCCTGGACAAATGAAACGCCAGAAATCGTTGACTTTCGTCTCGTGCACGGAGAAAGAGATAGAAAGAGGGAAAAGGGAACACTCTCGCTAATTGGAATATAAAGTCTTATTTCCTGGACTGGTCGACGATATTGTTCGACTATAGTATTATTTAGGTGCTCTGTATGTAAAGATTAACTTTAGTTAACACTGCTATGATCTTTGTATTTTTATATTGCAAACTCATACTCTTTTCGATGAATGAACAAACATTTGGTGCTTTAATTGATATTTTAACAGAAAATCGAACCATTGGAAAACGAAATCGTATTTTTTTATATATTATTTGAACATTTTGTATTTTACACAATTTTCATGTCCCGATCTTACTCTTATTTCAACGAACAGAATGACGTTTCAATAAATATTTTAACGTAAATTTGAAATAGTAGGATATGTTGGGAAGAGGAGATTCTTTTGACGAATGGAAACACCGTATGCTACGATTAACACATTCACAACTTGTAATTTCTTGGTAATTATACCTTGTATTTGAAGTAAAGAAAAAAGATCTATTAAACTACGAATCCTGGAATGAGATTTTTATGATCCTTCATAGGTTAAACTGCTGCTATACATCTTCCTGCAATCTTAATATATGTGGTAAATATGTCGTAACTTTTCTTTTTTACCGTAACGATAACTCGCTACAACTTACAAGAACATGTAATTTTACGTCAGCGGTTGAATGTTGCGAGTATGAGAAAAATGAATACTCTTGCTTTCATCGTTCTCTAAAAGACATTTTCCTTTTCTTTTAATAATTGTAATATAGAAATGAGAGCATTTTTTTATATACAAATTTCTATTGTATAATAGATTCATTTGTGAATAAATCTCACAGAAGATTCTCTGTTAATTAATCAATTTACCATCAACAAGGAATACTTCCTAATTTTAATCATTGGACCATTTCTAAAACAGATATGTCAAACGTTAGAGGCGATAGTTTAAAAGTGTATCACAAAACTGAGGGAAAGAAATAATAAGATTTTCCACTATATTAAGCAAGTATTGAGGCAAATAAAATGATATATAGCCTTGTTCCCACTTATTATAATTTTATAACGTGGACAATGATACAGTAAGCAATCTTTTATGGTGTCGTATAAAATTGCAAATGGATTTTACCAACGCTCTATATCTTGTAGTTAAATATGTCTCTGTTCGTATTGCAAAAATTACGCAACGTAAATCAACGTAAATGGAGTTAGATAATTCTTCGTAAGCTGGTGTGTCGACGTCTAGGCAACATGCCAGAGATTTTCGACAGTGTCGTTCGCAACGTCTCTAGGAAAAGCGCTGTGGCACGTCGCGGATGACGTTGAAGGGAATAAATATAGGGTAATTTTGATGTATTGGTATGCAGACGTATTTCTAAAGGAAAGGAGATAAAGATAACTCCGCTTGATACATGTAGGAACACTGGGTAGCTCTGTTAACTGAGAAATATTTTGTGGAATACTGTAGTGCATTCTCTGCTTATTTTTGTTTCAGTTATTTATAAACCATGTACAACTCTTTATTATTTTGACTTTCTGTTAAAATTCAAATACGAAACTGCGCGTTACTACTTGTAATTAATTGTACTAAATTATACATTAAAACTACTTCTACTAATTATACATTAGTTAAAATTACTTTTTTAAATTATTTGCATTTTAATTTTACTTATTTCTATGATAAGGGAATAGAGCTACAGTGATACAAGGATTCTGTATGTAGATATAATGTAGAGATTTTTATATGCTATTAAGGAACTATTTATAAAATATATTCCATAAACAATATTTCTATAAAATTGTTTTTCCAATATTATCTGTGTTACGCCACGAGGCTCGTTATACGTCGTGTTCCTAACTCAGTGTCGCGGACGGATCGTCCTCTAGGATAGACGTAATATACACAATGTAGCGGCAAGGACATATTTGTCATCAAACATCGAGTCCTAGAAAGGTCGATTGCGATCCGCTATTTTGTCTACAAAAAGAAGGCGGCCTACGTGATCATAGGCGCAAACGACCTAGTGGGAGTCGTCTCCCAGCGAAACAAAGGAATAATCGACAGGCGAAAAGTCTCAACTGAACAGTCTCATACAAAAAATCGCAGCTAACAGTCTCATTTTGAGGAAATCGCATCTGAAAAGTCTTCATTAACAGTCTCGTCCGAAAAGTCGCGTCGGAGAAGTAGCATATCACAGAAGTCGCATTTGATAATCGTTCCGTTTATCGAATTCATCGGGATATTAACTGCATTCCTTGTTAAACCATTATTTGGTTATTGTTATAGTTGTCATAGTTGTTGCAAATATACATTTATATTAACCCTGTTAATACAGTGTTAATTCATTGAACCACCTCTGTTGTCCTAACCGAAACAGGGGAACGACTAATTCGCGGCGTCGATTATCCGAATCGTAGCGAGAATTTACGCCTCTCGCTGACGCATCTCCTCGCGATCGCGTCTCTCCGCGAACGGTCGTAACAATCTGGATTCTTCTTATACTATTTACTTATAAAAAAATTCTACTATTATTATGAATGTTGAAAATGATAACGTAAGTTCGCGCTCGCCATCCATATGCAGATGCGCTAGTTACAATAAATAGCACCTAGAAGATAGTTCTAGATACAATCGATAGATTTAATCGATAGGTTTAAGAAGTTCTTTTACTTTTATCCCTAGTCCATGTAAGAAAGTACAGTAAAGGTTTTTCGGCTCAGAACGGTGTGATAGATTTATCCAAAGAATAAAATAATAGCTATTATGATCCTACCTCTGAATACAGAAATAACAACAATGAATACATAAAGTGCTATTTTATATATTTAATTGAAGAAGCTTTCCTCCATATGACTCAATATCATTTAAATTATGTTTCGTAACTTAAAAAGATTCTACTCGTCTTATTTCATTTATTATGGCACAATGAAGGCACTTACTATTACCATATCTACTATACAGGGAACATGTTAATTAGAGAAACACGCATGAAATGTGATAAATGCGAATATAATTGCTTCCCATGAGAATGGATCGTCTGAAACTATTTTTAACCAGGAAATTACAGAATCGAAGATACACTTCGACATCAAAGCAGGCAATCCTTTGTTTCCCTTTTAAACACGATTCTATGTTCTTGAACGAAGCTGACATACTTGCGGGAACGTCGCTGGCACGCCTGCGAAACGCTTTTACGAACTCCGATCTCTGTCGAGTGATTAGCATCTCAGGGACTCGCGGACTGATTGGTATGAGGGGAGTGCAATTTGGTTGAAAGAAAGAAGAACGTGAAAGCCACGAGGTGAATAACCGACAGATATGAAGAATTACTTTGATCTCGTTGTTCTATTAATTTTAGCAACACCTCTTTCTGAGAGGAAAATACGAATGAAAGAAAATAGTTGAAATTAGTTAATTAAAGGTTACAAATTGTAGAATATGTTTATTTTCTCCAGCTGGCATTTCTATGTTCAATTATACCAAAAAAACGTTTACGTAATATTCTACCATGTTTTGAAATATTAGTTTCTTATATAATTTTCTTATAGAAATTATATAAATATGTTACTTTGAAATGCATTTTGAAACATTTCGTTCAAATTAATCAAGTTACTTGAATTCAAGTTGTTTGAATTCAATTGTATATTATAATTCCGTATATATAATATATTATAATTGTATATTATAATTTTAATTATAATTCCGAACATAATGAAGATATTATTATTATGAAATATGAACACAAAGATTACAAAAAATACACGCGATTATATATTGGGGACCAATAATAGCAAGTGCAAAATTGGAAGTAGAATTAGATAATTTAACGATTGTTGTGCTTTTCAAGTTAAGAAACAGTTGAAAGCACGTTAACATTGTTCAGAACTCCACAGCATGTTCCAAATCAATCGAAACAGGTTCGTATTAACAAGGTGATTGAAATTATTTAAAGTCGAATGAACATTAATGAGGATAAGAGTTTTAAAGAATATTTATTTGCAATAGCTTCAACGAAACTCAAATTATAGCATAAACTAATGATTAACACCTTTAATTTTAATAACATTGAAAGGAAGACTTTGAATTTAATCCAAATAATTCTGAGATAGTGTAAGATAATTCAATAATGCTTCGTAAGGTTTAGATATATGTATGTGCATATGAAACGGCTCATTGAACTGTAGAATTCGATATTAACGACCCAGGATCATGAAATTCGAAACCCAATGACCATAGAGTCATGAAATTCGATGTCAATGATTTTGTAGTGACGGAACATAGTATATTGGTGATCTTCGAAACGCGAAATTCGATATCGGTCGCTCTAGGGAATTGGGAAGTTGTATTTCGACGATTGTTGACTGGTGAAATTTGATACTGACGATCCAGAAATTATGTAATTCAATATCATCTACCGTAATCGAAGATTATGATTCTACTACTCATCCAAAATTAACTACAGGATTATTCTTATCAAAATGTGATGTTTCGTTACGTCGCTAGTGACTTCTTTTTAGTAATTCTTCATACTTTCTAAATCTATCGCGTGTCTTCTAACATCTTCAATAATTTCTAAACGTTTTCCCTTAATTTCTTGATGATCTACTTTTAGTAGCTTTTTGATAATTTCTTGATAATTTTCTAATGAATTTTCTATATTTTTTAAAAATAGTACTTTTAACCATCTTCTTATCCGTTTTATAATATGTTCTCGTACTTTTACAAGTTACATCTTCAATGATACACCAATTACATTTTTAACCACATTTTTACACATTCTTATTATATAGTAAAACCCCGTTTGTTGGGATGAAATTTTAGTTAAAGTTCGATTAAACGAAGCTCTGCCAATTAAATCCATTTATCCGAAGTTGAATTCCTGTTGTACGAACGAAGGATCATAACTAACAGGGAAAATCAGTGAACTCCTATTATATGGATTATTGGTTCTCCGGTTGATTCAAATATATAATAAAGATAATACGGTCCGTGCAGCAACTAAGATCAAGAAAACAGGAAAACAGGCAAAGAAAGAACGAAACAACATGTCGTATTACCGCTAATTTGGCTCGCATCGACAAGCAAGACTCGTGAAGAAACTCTGTCAGCCGCCGAAGCACGAAGAATCCCCCGAAGTAAATTACGTCGAAGGTTGGTTGATTCCCCATGCGTCCCAACGGGCAGACCCGAGAGCCAAATAGGAGCATCAAGAGAATCAACGAGTTGGATGATTAATTTAAAGATATGCTCCGGGAAGCCCTTGGCAATTAATTCAATTACTATCAAATCATAGCTTTCAACGGAACCAGCGGATTCACTGGCGAACGGAAAGAAAAATGAAGCAAAGTGGCGGAAGTCTGGATGATTAGTTAGTCTTCGTTTGCCTGGGTTTCCTGCCGTGTTTACATTCTTGCGTATGATGGAGATTCCCGTTCCCATGAAGGAAATCCGTGCCCGTTATTCCAAGCGAAACTTCCAGAAGGTGAAGTTGTTACACCGCCCCGTCTCGGCTTGGAAACGTTTTCGTTTTCTCGTTACCTCGTCCCATCGTTCCTTCGACTTCATCAAATCAACGATGACGAGAACTCATTTGCTACCGAAGCGCAAGCACGTGCAGTCATCGCCTCGCTCGCTGCGTCTTCGTCCTCCTCTTCCTCCTTCTGCTCATTTTGTTATTTCACTTGGTTGGAAAATGACGCTGTTCTTGCGTACAGCTCACTAGATTCAATCACGAGTCGTTGGCTTGATCGGCCTCTATTTTCTCGGATCGTTTATATTAGTCCTCTTCATCGCGTTCGGCGCCTCGTTAAACCTATATGTTCTCGTTGCGGAAAGAAAAATGGCGACCAACCCGTTCACCGGCGTATAAATGATTATTATCGGTGCTTGGTTTTGTTATCTCGCACTTTCCTTAGGTTTTTCTTTTACTCGGGAAAAGATACATTTTTTTGTAGATTAAGCATAGCGAAGATAGTAATTTCCTGTGAAAAAGAAATATGAAACGTTCAAGCACATTTTGTAGCAGCGTTACATCTTTCAAGTATACTTGAGCATTTTCAAGTGTGTATTGTTTCGTGTGTGTACGTATTTGAAAATTAATCCCGTCACTTATTTATCATATATGAGCCGCTTATTGCTCAAATCAGTCAACTACACGAAAGAAAGAGTAGAGTAACTCGACGAGATTATACATATAGAACGAACGTCCATCAAGTACTTTGCTATTACAATTTTAAAAGTTTCAAAAATTGGAATTATCCAGTTTAGTCTATAAACGGCTCACGTGTCTTCGTGAAACATTACCCGACATCGTATACCAAAAAGTATTATAATTTCGCTCTGAAATTTCTTCTCTCCGAATTTGTATCCCTATTCGAAAAATATTTAGAAATCTGATTTAAAAAACGATGTTATAATACAGTAGAGATATTAACAAGTACCTCAAAATCTATTCATTCATTCTAAAAAGTTTCAAACAATAAAAGATTTACGCGCGGACGTATACTTTGGAATATGACAAAATATACTAAACGATATATCTGTGAATATCTCTTTTAAGCATGAAAAGATGTAACATATTACTTTTAGGGATTGAGTATCTCTTTTAAGTATTCTATTTCGTAAAGGAACGACGTTTGACTATACCAAGACGAAGATATCTGTCTTCCGTACACAACGTGTCAACGTATCGGCTCAGAGAGTCAGTATCCGCTTGATTCTAGTCATGCGACATACAAATGTCCACGATGAGAGAGGCAAGGGCTCTCTCTGTTAGAGAGCTTCTCTAGCTCGGTGAAGCGGAGAATGTTCGCGTGAGGCAATGTACCATGAAGATGTTCGCACCCCGAATTCGTCATTGGCCGTGTAACGAGAGTTTTTCCAGCGTCACCCGAGTCGGTGGCGACGGACCGACAGAACACTGTCGGCTGTTGGCCAGTTTTGTCACGGTAATATGGCATATTAGTCACAGCTTAATGACGAAAATAAGAGGCGACTCGCAGCCGGTAGTGCGATTTGGCCGCGACGGGGACGGCTAAACGATAATCACTGCCATAAAGTATCGAGATTCTTCACGCGCGTACACACGCTATACCATTAAGGTTATTCCTAGAGACGCATTTGCTGAAACGAGTAATAAGCGTTCCGCTGGCAGGTCTACCAACCAACAATAGTCGGTCTTTCCGCCAAGGAAAGCAGTTGCCAACACTTTTCACTGTAATCGAAAAATTTCAAGTTGCAGTTATTAACATATCATTAGGGAAAAAAAGGCAACTCCTCGTTCATCGCTGATTCTAGCGCTCGAAGAACGCGGAGCAGCTTGAGATCGACTCGTTGTGGGAAAGTTAGCCTCCGTGGTTGTGAAATTTTACACGGGACGTTTTATGGCAAAGAATAATTTTGTCTAGGGAGCAGTGCCTCGGAGATCTCAAGATAACCTTTGTATTTTTTTAATGAAGCTATATACATGTTCTCGTTTAGCCAGGTACGTAGTCCATTCCGAAGCGAATTCATTAACTTCTTCTATAATACGTTGATCTTCGAAGATCATTCTTTGCCATTCACAATTTATCCTCGTCAAATATTCTAGAAATTGTTCCTCGTCTTGTGTACTCGAAGAAACGACTCGGATATCGATGCAAGGATTTACTCTACCCTTAATAATAATTCATCTAGCCTCTCGAGAGTTATACATCCAACTTGTATTTAACACGTACTTTGCTTGATAGGTATGTTTTACGCTTACAATATATTATATGCGTTCTGTACATGTTTACGTATTTGAATTTCCCATAAGTGCATAAATATCCGTAGTGTATTTATGAATATATGCGCCTCAGTCGTTTTATTCGTTAGGAACCGCGTTCAACGTAATCATAAACTTACCTATTATTAGATAACTGCACCAACGTAAATCATGCGTTAATAGCAGTAAATGTATCAACTTGCCTCCGCGAAGAACACTGCGTATGTATTTCTAAATCAACTGTACCAGAAAATTCTTCGGAAAGTTGATTTTGTGAGTGGTCAGAAAAGAAGAGGAACTGTTCGCCCCTGAACGAACGGTGAGGCAATCAAAGGAACAAAAGTGCGGCGCGTTCCACGGTGGCGCCCAGGAGGCAGAGCGGGTTCGGTCAATTAATTCCGCTCGTGCAAGTAGTTCATCAAGTTCGCCGGTCGAATGTTTATACGAGCCGACAGCGGCGGCTAACGAAGACGCCGGCACGCCGTGGTCCTTTTGTTCATTTTTTTTCTTTTTCCCTGGGGTGTGTCCTCTGACCCGAACCCTGTGGCACCTACGAGCCCGAGCACTGACAGTCGGCCGGTATAAATAGAGAGGCCGAAAATACCATGAGCTTCAGCGGCCATTCTCCGCAACGAGTTCGCAGCCCGTGGCAGAATCTGAGGCGAATACGAGGCGTAGAAGAAGGACAGTGCTCGATGGAACGAGACAATGCGTACCGCGGACAATTATATGCGGCGAATGCATGCGTTGCTGTGACATTGCGCCAAAAAGGAGAAAGAAAGATGGAGAATGGTCCCTGCGACGGCGAAAGATGGCAAAGAACACGGACCAGCTATGCTGCACGAAAAAGGAGAACGTACAAAGGGGATGACTTGGCGCCAGTATTATCTTGGCTCAAGCGAATTCTGACGGGACATTGAGACACTGGCTTCATAGCTGGCCATAGTGAGTTGGTATGCTTTGTGAGAAAAGCTGGTCGATTATGGGGGTGGTTAGCGTACCGGAGGGGAGGATATTTTCACTGTTCGCAGACTGTAGTTTTGAACCGTGTCGAAACTGGTTGTCCATTTATGGGGATTTTAATCGAAGAGTATATTTAGTATAATCATTTTTATAGTTTTATGATATCTTGATTAAACCACCGCGTAGTTATTTTCAGATGGCTAGGTACACATTTCGAATTAAGGTAAAATTTTACTCCGAATGTAATCACAGAATTGTAGATAAATATTATATCATTTGTACGTTTTCAAATGGCAGAATGATATTTGTGAATAATTTACCTATGTCATCTTTTGCCAAAGAAATTAGAGGCGAATATTTATGGCTGTTAAATAATTCAAAAACCAGGGAATTAATTTATAGAGAACTCTTGGTTCTCGCATTAGCACGGTTTCATGCCTCGCTTTTCAGTTATCTTGAATTTACCTTTAATTAAATATTACTTCCTAGTTTCGCCATTTACTCGCTCGATCATGCGGTAACTTCGAACAGCAACGTTATTCCACACGCATCGCGAGTTTATACCAAACCTCTTCACCTCGAAACTTCAGAAACTTCCTCTGAATTCGCAGATGCATTTCACTCAAAGTCAATCTTCATACCTCGCATACCAGCGTAATTTCCTCCGAATCATGTACATCTGTTCTGGTTCGCCTAACTAATCGAAAGTTCATGCACCCCTTTGGAACGATGTTTACAGTCATGCAATTATTCCCAGGCTTAATATCCACGGAATGAGTGAACAATTTTCGTTCCGATCGATCACGAGAGATCACGAACGATCTAACGAATGACTCACCGTCCTCTGGACCATGAAGACTTCCGCGTTGCATTTCCTAGCTTCAAGGCCGCACGAATCGGCGATCGGTCGTCTTTGCTGGCTCATTGCAGCGCATGAAAGGTAGACAGCAGGAATACATACGTGTTCTGTATGAGCGCGAATCACGCGATGCCAAGCTAATATCGAAAATTATCCAAGCTATCTGAAGGTAACGAATGCGGTATTACAGGTGTTACCAGTAATCATTAGTAGTTTCGTACTTTTCTATCCCTAACACTCGCGTACCAAAGAGGATTACGTTGCCTTTAAGAAAGAATGGTCGACGCGAGAAGAAAAGGAAAGAAAGCTGACAGTCCGTTTTGCCGAATCGCTTATTGGATTATGCGCTTGAATCTTGTAATTGATTAGAGAAATTTTTGTTGCGGATCACGTTATGAACTGATAAAAGGAAGGTCTGGATTATAATGAGTGATTTATGTATGAAATTGGATTTGAAGTATGGCGATGTAGTTAGCAATTTGTTAACAGATTGCAGAATATCAAAGATTGCCAGCAGTGATTTTTATCGATATAAAATCGTTTTAGATCTTCGACTCTTATAATTGTTAGAGTTACTAAATTTCTTTAGACATATGTTGGTGATGAAATGAGGGAAAATGTTTGAGTGCAAAGTAAAGTTTTAAGATAACAGTTTGTACTTGATTTTGTGGAAATAATTTCAAATTAAGTAAATTGATCAAATTAAGAGATAAAAATCATCGTGACTTGATCCTGAATTTAAGGCAACTGTTATAGTTTGCTTTGCTGAACGACGAGAAAATCTGATTATCAACAGAAAATGTCCAGAATTGTCTTAAAAATAAAAAAGAACATCGTCACTGCATCGAACCATATTAACACGACAAGATCCATGTCACGTTAATTAGATTTCAGCAAAGTCTATTTTCTATCATCCCTTTTAAAGCAATTCCAAATCCACTTTTATCTTTTAAATTTCACTTAGCTCAGATCAAACAATTATAATTAAACTATTCTATATTCTGAGCTTAACTAGACCATAATAGCTTATCCTGTTAACAGTAAATTTAGAATTTCATTTTCATATCATGCCATCTTTAACACAGATCTCGAATTTTCTTTTACGATATTCTTCAAAATGTCATTTTCCACTTGAGATATAAATTAAATGTGCTAACTTTCAATGTACTCGATTACTGTATCCAAAATATAATAAGAATATATAAACTTCTGTATTGCTATTTATTATTCGTTTATTATTCTAATTACCCAGACACAAGAAAATGACATTAAGCGTCAGCAACGTTGCTAAAAATCGCGAAATAGGTACAAAAATAATCTTATAACAATTATTCTGGATTAATCATTCTATCGGTTAAAGTTTTACCAAAGTAATAATAAACCATTTCCATGCTAAACCACATATTACACTATTAGCTACCAAGCTCCACATTCGATCAGCTCAATCTCATCGAAACCTGTCTCTTACTATTATTAATAAACCATTCTCAAATCCATCTTCATCTTCTAAATTTCTCTACCCATCCATCATTCGCATCAATCCTGAGGTACCGAACTTAAATCAACGATCGAAGATCGCCAGGTAGTATTCGCGAGTTATTACGTGAGCTGGTTGGAAGACGCACTAAAAATGTCACTTGGCCAACGACCGGTTCCTCGTTACTTCGAAAAGCGAAATTAGCTCGGGTCCAATTAGCGTTGGTCTCCTCTCCGGGGCTGGTTCCTGCATTCAGTGGCTTGTTCAGCCTCGACTTCGTCCTTTAGCCCCGCGGCCGCTTATTATCTTGACGTCGGCGCGTTATATGGTCTGCGCCGATTAACAAAACTCTCGCGGCTGTCACCGCCGGCCTTTTCGCGAGTACCAACCTTACACGTGTCCCTTGTTTGCAGACACTGTCCGTTTACACGTGTTTTCAATTTGTCACTACCGAAATACGATGGCCTCGTCTCCCCACGACATCCTCGCGATCGTTTTGCAATTAAATCGCCACGCCGTTCCGTTGAACGACGGGAATCGTTTGCACGGTCACAGAGAGATTCTCGTGAACTATGCGCCCGGTGGATTTATCGGAGTCTTCGTGTTACTCTTGTTTGACGTTACCGTACAGCTCCGCTTACTGCAACGAAATTTTAGTCAATGCCCGATTAACCGAAATTTCGCCGATTGTATCTACTTATCCGAACGTGAATTTGTGTTATGTGAACGAAAAATAAGCTGTGGAGAAAATAAGAGAATTCTCGTTTTACAGGAACTCCAGTTATATAAATTGTTTCTTCGCTGACGAGTTCGGGCAAACGAAATTGTACTGTATACGATGAACGGTGATAGTCATTACAGTGGTGCTGGACGCAAAAGTTTCTGACTACATACACATTTTATTTTTTCGTATTCGGAGAAAGATATAGAGTTTTAAATAATACGGGGAAGAATAATGCGGCAAGTAGAAATGCAGCAAATAAATATTGCTATACATATAGTTGTATGATATTAGATGAAATTTTGTAAGACATGGCTTTTGAAATATAAAGTGAAAAATCTATCTGCTTGGAAACCTTTGCACGTTACTGTATGCGTATCAAATTGTGGGAAAAATTGGTTTCGTGTGATGAGATAATTTCGATGCGGTAGCTATCTTGTAAGTTGGAGTCTGAAAAGGAAGTTTTGATATGTTTCATGGCAATTGTTACATAAGATTTCTGGAAGGATATTTTCTGGAAAGATAAGATTTGGAATTTAAAAGTAAATACATAACAATCAAAGAAAGAGTCTAAGAAAATTTGCGCTGCTTGGTGTACTAGTAAACAGTGTACGATACTTTTATCTAATTTCTAAAATATAATTACTACACTACGTAACTAAAATATTCGTCTAATATTTAACACGCATATGTCGAAAAGTTTCAAGACATTTAGATTAATGAATGCACGACTGCAGTAAAATTACACGTATATTTAAAAATGGCGAAGGATTTGTCTAGAAAAGTATTTAGGTTAATGAACGTGCATTAATCAAACACACGAGTGCATATTTCTAGAGGAAAATTCAGTACAAAATATCACCTAACTAGAATTTATATAATGCATTATACATAATTAAAGATTTCACCCTATATTTAACGTACATATATCAAATGATTGCAAAATATGCACTAGAAAATTATTTGGGTTAATGAAAAACGCGACGCAATGCAGCGGAAATGGAAGAAAGACACGGACAAATGCACGCGCTTAATTTGCCTTGTGTACGCTGCTCAGGCGGCACTAAATCCTAAGTTGTCTGTCGGGAATATCTTTTCGTGTTCCCGGCCTGTTTCTTACATTGCTTACTAATTTCTTAATTAATAGTAATCACGACGCTTCCACCGTAACAACGACCGTTTGTTTTTCGTTTCTCACGCGAACTGTGAATTTCCACTCGATCATCGCTGATTACCATTATCCACGAATCCACGAACGTTCATTCGTAACTCGGTAAAATCGTGTCGCTATTAATTATGTACCGCTATTCCTTGTCCCGCCCTTTATCTTTCTCCAGGAAATTACAATTTTATCTCGTCCTTCTGCTTGCTTTGCATATAGAGGATGTAAGATAATGTTCGCTATATGATTTATTGGATATGAATATAAAATACTGATAATAATAATTGCACTGGTTGTACGTAGGGACTTTGTAGTCGATGTTTAAAGGAATCCTAATCTAGTGGTATCGTCCTTAGTGAATTATGCCAATCTAACATCGGGAATAATAAAGTTGTAAATATCTACACTTGAATAGAAAAATTAAGACGCAGTTCATTTTAATCAAATATTTATGTGCGCAAATTCTGAACCTTTTGATCAAAATTGAAATCGACGTAAGCATAGGTAAGTGTTATATATATGGATCGTTGCAAAGGGATTGATTTTTCCACTTTAATTTATTTATGATATTTATTCCAGTCGACATGGTCAAAATTAATATTAGAGCATAGAAATTTATGCAACGAATGAATGAAATTTATTTATTTATTTATTTATAGGGGGAAATTCATTAATACGTAATATAAAAATTGCGTAAAAAAAGAAGAAGAAAAATAGCGGTAGGGATCGAGTTATGATATAAATGCCATAATAAGTACAGTGGTATACAAATACTTCCTGTAGCCATTGTATATCGAATATATCTTCTCCTTCGATCTCCAATCGGTTATTACCGATTCCTTCAGGATGCACAATTTATACCACGATAAAAATCGACGGCCAAAAAAAAAAAAACGGAATTACATCGGTACCGATCGAGGAAGAATTAAATTGATGATTTCGCATGCGAATCGTAATCTGGATGAAATGGAAGGAACCCGTGAAAAATGCGATCGTGTGTACTGTAACGCGGGGCCTAAAATTTCTCGACGCAACGCGAACAGCGAGTGGAAGGGCCAAGCGTTGAACCGTTGGCACAACTCGTCCCATTGTAAGCTAAATTACGGCCAATTTACAGGAATTTTTGTACCTCGTCGTAAATGAGGCCAAATCAGACGGGTCCAGGCGGCGCGGTGGCTGTTGAACCCGTCCCAACAGCGGCTACTTGGCAGCCAACCAGCCTGCTGGCCAAAACGACCATTTCAAAAATCCAGATCACGTGGACGATTGGACGTGTACAAATAATCACGGGACGGGACGAATCGCGAGACCACGATCGTCTGGAAATTAATGCGTGCGTACTAATGCTCGCGCAATTCGCGCCAGTAAAATTTCAACTGCTGACTGACGCAAATGATGTCCGTGTTTTTCTGAAAAGAAACTGTAGCTATATTTTATTCTTATATTTCGTGAGTATATTTTATTTTAATATACGTCGGTGTTTTTTGAGTCATCGTGCGGGAAGAATTTTTATTTGATTCTTTGGATTAAGGCTAATTGAATTAGTGTGAATTCACTATCTACGTATATATTTCTTTGAACGTTTAATTAGATTAATTGATTTATTACTATTTCCAAAAACTAATTATTGGATGTAAAGTTTTCGTAGGATTGTGGCGTTTTTGTCGTTAGGGCGTCTTTGAAGATATTGTATACTTAAAAATTCTAATTTATCGTAGCAAAGAGAAGGATGGAAATGATTAGGGATATTCTATTATCATAAGTACTTTAAAAGTAATTAAAAATACACTGATAAAGATTGAGTAATATTCTACGATGGTATTCTACTATTTTATTGTTACAAAAGGAAGGAAAAATAATGGATAATCGTTCACTAATTTTCTATTCTCATACAATAATGGTAGAAAATGATGTTTGAACTGTTACTTCTCTAGTCGTTTGTTATTATGATAACTAGAAATCCTAGATTATACTAAGCTAAACTTTCGATCCGTGGGTCATCCAGGATTAGGTTCACCACCCAAGCTAACTCCGTGGTCGTCCAAATTTAGGTTTTACAATCCTGGAATAGGTCGTTGTAAGTAGTTTCACGACATTGATGTCGTCTAGTCTAGTCTTAGATGCCTTCATCTCTAAGAATAGGTTGTTTTCGATTTAAATTCTAAAATCATCCATGTGGAAGTTCCTTGATCCTGCATAGGCTTGCTATAGAATAGTAAAGTATTCTGTATAGTGTCTTCACTGGACAAATCAGAGCGTAATGCACAAAGAGATCTCTCTTGACGTAACAACTGCTCCTAATTTTTAACATCACGAATTTTATGAAGAATTTTATCAAGATTAGTCATTCACGATCTATAGTTACATGTACCCTTACAATTCCACACCTTCAAGTATAATTTCTTCTAACTTACATCCAACAAGTTTCTAACAACTATTTTTAACCGTCACTTTCTTTTAATTTTATTCTTAAAATAGATAAAAAATACAATAGAAAATAAAATAAAAAACCAACCACGAAAAAATGTCCACGTCACATTACCACTATTTACATCATATTAAAATAATGTCCGCTATAATATGAATCAACGTGTTCCTAAAGATCTTTCCTACAACTCGTACATAATATCATGCGAATATCATTGCATCAGTTGCGCAAAGGGCGTGACATTAATAATGCAACGTAAAAATAAGCAGACACAGTAGTAAGTGAGTACTTATTTACCTAAATAGGTAATAAGTGGATCGTCAGGTATCGTGTTGAATCTCACAATCAAGAATAAGATCCAACGTTTTGACGACGCGCAGTTTTCATTGGAGATAAGGGTCAACAGCCGCGGACGAGATTATCCGCACATCAAGAACGGGAGTGGACCCCGCACAGTTTCAAGATATCATCAATTTCCCGTCTAGGTTATTCAACGGTCGGGTGTGTATCTCTGGCGAACGACCGAAACGATAAGCACGACGAACATCCTGCGGCCTGAATAATTCCGCCTCTTGACGGAACGCGCGAAATTGCTCGCGTCGATGCGCACCGAATAGTTTCTTCATAATAAGCCGGCTCGTAATTTCCCCTCAATTAGCGGTTGGCGACGAGTCACCGAGTCAACGTTGCTTCCCTTTGCTCTCTTTTTCCCTCTGCTCGGCTTAATATCTCTGCCATCGTGGAATTACGCGTATGTGTCACCGATGAAGCGCAAAGAAAATACGATGCTTGGTAACTATGTTGTAGGTAGAATATGCCACATATGTATATCGTTGGTTACTAGATTTAAATTGCGGATATTTATGCAAATACAGTGAAGCCTCGATAACTCCAACCTCTATACGACTACGATTTTGCTCATTCCCTTCTGCTCCGCTGCGAAAACCTCTACGAACCGAAATGAAACTTGATTCTACTCGAATTATTTGCCACATGTCAGGATGCATTATTTTATTTTTGTAACTTGAATTTAGAATAGCCAGACCTCTGTAAGTCGAACTTCTATCATCGTTGCCCTTGCAGCTGAAAGTGTGTCTATAACTATACTATGTGTCACGAGACGTGAAAAACCGATTATTCCGTACAGTCTTCTGTTAGAAATGTCTGAAATAACGTAAGACGACACAAGGCGTATCCCAGCTTCTTCGCCCTTCGACCACGTGTACGTTCATGGAATCGTTTTTCGTTGGTCGAACGCATAACTGACACCGTCTCTCGCGTTTCTAATTTTTGTATTTATGTACGTTGAATAAAATGAGTTCTGAGAGGAAGCTTAAAATATTAATACTTTCTGAAAAGCTAAATGTAGTTGTGTCTTCGTACAGAGCTTCCGTGTGCCGAATTTTCGTTTGTTAAATCTCTTTTATTCTCGACTCCATACCACGAGACGTATGGCTTGTACGAATATAGGTTTTCGCATTTACAAATTTCAGCTTAGCAAAATCCAGTTACACGAAAATCAACTCCGATCGCACGGACGATAAACAACGAAGGAAGAGAGGACTAGTGGATTCCTATTATCCGACTGATCCAGTTATTCAACACGTCTTGTCCTCCGATCCTGTCGGATAAATGGAGTTTTACTGTAGAACTTGAGCAGGAATTTATTTTTACTACTAAACATAGCGATACTACAAATTTTGCATATTTTACATAGTTTCGCATATTATGCGCATTCTATGCCGTTTCATAAATATTTTTAAATTCGTCATAAATACATAAGACTCTCGGTCTAACGATTACTGGTTGTGTAATTTAAGTCGTTACACAAATTATGTCTTTTTTGCTTAAAATTTCTCATTTAGTATTCTTTCCACCAACTTTGGAAAATGACACCATGCGCGATCTTTTCATATGCATTTTATGAACTATCCGATTAATTGGAAATACCTTATAAAAATAAAAACTTAAATAATATTGAATAAAAATGATCATAAGTCTAAAGAATTCTATTAACTTCGAATACTTTGATTAATCGAGTGGGTTTATAAAGTGACTAGAAAATAAACTGTACTATCACAACTTTTATGAAGTTGTTTTTATTAATTAAAGAATTCATTTGGAAAATGACACCATGCGCGATCTTCTCATATGCATTTTATGAACTATCCGATTAATTGGAAATACCTTATAAAAATAAAAACTTAAATAATATTGAATAAAAATGATCATAAGTCTAAAGAATTCTATTAACTTTAATTAATAAAAACAACTCATAAAAGTTGTGATACTACAGTTTATTTTCTAGTCACTTTATAAACCTAGTCGATTAATCAAAGTATTCGAAGTTCCTTATAAGAAGCAGAAATAATATTAATTAAAATTCTGTCTGTCTTGATTCGTAATACAAATTTTGTAGAATAACGTTACAATATATTTTGTACCCGCTCGTTTTATAAACTCACCCGATTAAACAGAGGTTTTCGAGTCACGTTTCAGCAAGTTAAAAAAAGCTTGCATCTGTATAAAATAAAATTCTATTGATGTATACAAGATACTTCTGATTCCATCGGGGACTCGATACGTGTCGGAGGAATGTCTTGAGTACGGCGGTCTTTCTTGGACCGTTTGTAACTCACTGTCACGAAGATTTAGTAAAGCCATTTACCGGCTCAGGAGGCTACCAGACATTGATGGAAATGATGACGCGATGAATATCGTTTTGCCGCTTTAATTTAGGACGCACTAAATTTTGGTTTGTAAATCAGATCTTAACAGGGCACGCGGCCCGCTTTGAGCGGCGCGAGATTTGTCGAGTGCCACGGACGTACCAGCGAGGCTTTATCGGCCATTTCGGTCTCGAGCAAAATGTTCGAATGCTAATTGAATTGCAAACCACGTCAAGGAAACCTTTTGCGATTTATTTTTCGTCCTGTACGTTTTTCTCTTCGCTTTAATGCAGACCTCGACCGGCTGAATGCCACTTCCGTGTGTTGGTCGCGTTAATTCGCCAATAGCGAAAAAATTCCATTTAGATGATTCGATGGTAATGACGCTCTGAAATTATGAGATCGTTTTTATCGAATATGTTATCATAATTTTTATCTTTATTTTTTTTTTTTAAGAATTATTAATGTATATCATGTTGATTTGATAGTGGTAGATGTATGGTAATATAGAATTTTGATCGAATAATTTGTTACAGATAACGCTCTAAGTATATGTAAAACTTCTTCTTCTAAAATTTAATTAATAGCTTGTAAATTTTGAAAATTTCATCGCTCTGCCATGGTACTCTTCCTTACGTGAGGTTCTTCGAACTGTTTTCTCAGGTATATATTTTTTAATTCTTCTCAATTCTTTGATACTTTTACATTTTTTTATATTAGTTCCTGAATTTGATTTGATTTGTCTGCAAATAAACCTATTATCGATGTCGAACAATAATATTTTTCTCCCACGTCCAAGTTTATTACGAACTATTCCTTTGTACCTATACTTATTTATAACTTTTTGCACGATGGGATGAGTTCTGTCAACAATTCTGTCCACTTCGCAAACAAATTTTCCTACAAAATGCAATTATACAATTAATATTTGCGTTGAAAAGTTTCAATCTTTTCGCTTACTAGCCATTCTCTGCAGAATGATACAAAATTTCGTTTTTCTTTATTCGACAACTGATCGATTCCAAGCCACGTTACAGACTATCATTAAAGCGAAAGATTATTCGACAAAATATTAATATTTATTCATTCATATAGTATATATATCAATGTGTACTCTCAATTTTGTGTCAGTAAAGTGCCAGTTCTTTTACATCTTCAGTTAAATGTAAACAAATACTTCAGATTATTTAAAACTTTTTTACCAATTATCTGTCATAATACGCTATAATGAATATAATGAAGTATATATCGGCCGTTTACTCTTGAATGTGTGTGTTTATATTCATTTCATCGCCAATCTTCATTATCAACCTAGGTATATGCTGATGTATATTTCTTCATTTCACTTCATTCACATTTTCCTCACTTCGCATCGTTCTCTTCATTGCTACAAACAATAATGCTACAAACCTACATATAATCTACATTAATTACGCGCTGACTAACATACCTACTACTGTTTCTACTTATACATCTTATTTTACACTTACGTCTTATTCTCTCTTTTTTAATTGTCATTCTCAACAGGAAGATCGAGCGAAGATCGTTTCAAAATTACATGTTTCTCGGGAAGTTGAAGTAGAGCCTGCAGGTACTTGCTACAGATGGTTTACGCCCTGGCACTTGTTACACTTCGCACGAGGAAATCTAATCGTCCGTGACCATGGAAAATGTATTACAAATTTACATCTAGACGAGGCCCCATAAATCTAATCAGCCTGCGATAAGTAATAATAATTAATGATTCGCAGGTTGCATGGACAATTAAAAAATTTTATTTATCCTCCACGATAAATCACAATTTACCGTTCTTATGAAATATTATTCATACCGTTATTGACCGATCTCTCTATCAACCGTAACTCGTCTTGATCCCTATGATCGATCGCGATTCAACATAATCGAATTTTCCGATTTTATTGGAAATTCCATGATAGTGCCACGCGATAAACGAAAGATAATAAAATCTTGTTCTGATTTGAAATTAAAACAGCTACGCTGCTGTTCATAGGAATCTAGACACGTTGATCAATTTGTAACAGGAATATGCGAATTTTGATAAAAACGTTCAAATTAATGGCGAGTTAATAATTAGAAGAAGCACTTTCTACCTTTATTTTTTACTATTTGTTACTATTCTTACTATTTAATATTTAAACACGATTGGACGTGGCATTAACTCTGCAGACTTTTTTAATTGTTCAGAAGAATCTCTTTAATCCAACTTCTAATTTAGACATTGAAGAATTTGCAGATAAAGAGAATTAATGAATCACATAGGGAAATAAATGTTTCTAAAAATCAAAAAACCAAAGCCAGTTCTCTTATTGTCCGTTAAATATTCTGTGCTTCATATTTGTCAATAATTTTGTGGTTAAAATACGTCTGATCGAAAACGAAGAAGTGTCCTGATACGTTTGAACGATAATGCATATATTTCCTCGTAGCAATGTACAGATGAATTATCTTATTCAAATTGTGGATTATAGTTTTTCAAAATACCCTGATAGCATAGTTCACCACAAAGCTACCCCAATAGTCATAAAGGTAAAATGGCAAAAAGTGATTTAAAGACAGGATACATATGCTATCAATGAAATATTCATTCTATAAAGATATATCATCCTTAAATAATCCTTAAATATCGCTACGAATTTCACGATCGATTCGTCGCGAATTTTCGCAAATAAATCAGCACTTTAGTACGATTGATCGAAGTGATGCGGTATCTTTAACAAACTACCAGCTCGTCTCGCCGCTAATACCCCGTGAAACGCGTGGTGTGCCACCGTGGCCAGTGAATTAAAGAGTGAAATATGTTAATGGAGTTCTCGAACAGGGGAACGCGGCACCGACCGGATGGTATCTTGATTAAGGTGTCTGCTAGACGTTAGTCACTCTGCTAGCCACGCGGATGGTCCGCGAAAATCTAATTTTCGTCAGGACGCTCGTGCCGCTCGCGTGCCAAAAGAAACCAACCTTTCAATCTTTCACGCCTGGATGGGAACGCATCCGGTGATATTGCGACCACGATGATGAAACTTTTGATGGTGATGCTTGCGCGAAAATCTTGTCTGGGCTAAGGTGCTAGATCTTTTTAAAGATTTTGTATTAGAAGCTATGCTTGTCGGATGTTTTGGTGATGTTTCGTGATGCGTGTTTTGGACGCATATACATAAATAAATAGATCTAAATATCTATTTTTGTATTACAAAAATAATTGGTTACTCAAGTACAGCGGGAATAAAATAACCACAACAAAATATAAAAATGATGCAAGAAACAAGTACGTATATTTCTTTGAGATAATTTATGTATTTACCGTTATCAAAGCAATCGGTTTATTTTAATTTGACTCTGTATCAACGATGTCTTAAATGTAATATTAAAACTATCAGAGGGATGAAATTGACCAATTCGCGATTTTTCATAGTAAATTTTATAGATTTATATCAGTGCATTTTCGTAGAACTCGAACGATGCTTTGTAAAATATACGCAGAACTCCTTGTTCTTTTCCTTTATTAGGTATTTCTTCGTATAATTTTCATTTTGATTTCTTCGATACGATTTTCGGACTATAGTTATCCCTGCTACTGTTCGAGAGTTCCAGAGTTAATAAGTATACCGACAAAAATATTCTCTAGTGTGGCAGTAATTCAACTCTGCCAAAAGGAAGTTGAAAACCACATAGAAATACCAATTTGCACTTTTATTGGACAGGTTCGTTTAATTGTTTCCACATCGTGGGAACGCCAGACTCTTTCGCTATGCAAAATCACCCGTGTTGTTTCTCTCCTTCGTTCATACCGCGCTATACTCGGCATATCGTACATACGTGGTACATATATACGTTCATATTCTCATATCAACGAGATACGATTTTTCTATGGCAAATAAAAACCAATGGTATTTTAATTGAACCGTAAATGGCTGACGTTTCTTCGACTTATACCATTATACACGAGATGGAATATATCGGGGCATTGAAGGCAATTTGTCCTTCGAACCGGTGCGCGTTCTCTGCCTGCTAATTGGCAGCGTATGAGAGACACTGAAGACACTCTTCGTTATCGCTCGCTAATTGAAAATTCTTCGCCACGTTACACGGTAACGTACGTGAAAGGGCAATAGCTGAAAGAATCCAGTGTTGTTTACTCGAAACACCGGAAACAACGAGGATCGACGAATTCCAATAATCAACGTGAAACGCTCTACAAATATCCAGGATAAGATGATACAGCAAGAATCCTGATTCGGTTGGCTTCATACGGTAGATCTCTTACTGTTGAGTGTAGCTAACTTACTGTTAATTATTTTCTGCTCCTATCACCGTCCGAACTATTAAAAAAATTGTATTGATATACCGAACGTACAGATATTTCAATTCCAAAATTTTTACTTAAATCGTTGAGAATTAGCATTACGTATGTTTTAATTAACAAAATCGTATTAAAATTTCTTAACATTGAAAGCGTTGCGTGTGCGTCCAGGAACTTAGGTATTTTAAGCTACGTTATCGCTCGTGGAATGCCAAAGCACCACGCTCGTGTTATTAATCCATAATTTAATAGCTTGAAACTGACGGATTGTTTAAAATTGAACAGAAACTTTAACGAAATAAGCTTTAAGCAAACAACTATATTTTAGTAATTTAATTACAAGCGAAGAAAACTTTTAAACTGTTACAACTTTTGCGTTACGAAATACGCCTGGTCACTGAGCTCAGCGTTACAACTTTTGTCTTCACTATCTTTGTTTTGTCCGTCTATGTCCTCGGATTTTACATAACAAAATGCAATTTATTTATTGTCCAATAAAAAAATTGTTATCGACTAATACCAATAAAACTTGATTTGATTGGAGTTTTAGAAAATCGAGCGATTTATGCCTTGACAACGTTCTTTCCTATGGCAACAAAAGTAAATAAGCAAATTGCAAGGTGATTGTAGTTATCGCCGATAACAATCTTGACACTTAATCAATAAATCTCTGATGAAATTCCTTTGTTCTTTGCATCGGCTACGCTGCTCTACGATTCATTTCTACCGCGCCAAGAAGGTAAGGTGCGAGCTAAAGGTAATTTCACATGACTAACGGTATTAAGGTAGTATTACAATCAGGTTCACGCGGTAGCTTAGCAAAAGCGAACAAATATCTAGTGGAAAAGAGGTTCGTGTCACTCGATCCTTTCGAAGATTCGAATAAATCTTAGGTACATTGTCCATTCGTCGATCAATGAAGTGCGACTAAAGTAAAGAAAGGCTAAAACGCCAACATATTGATGAAAGATTAGATTAATTAAAAATTATTTATTGCCGTTTCGTAGCCTTTTACCATGTATTTCTCAATTTTATTTGCCGAATATATTTAGTAAATATAATATTCCAAATTGGCTCAAAATATCACATTAACAGAAGCTATGGAACAAGTGGCTTATTGAAAATAAGACATAGCAAGAAATGTAATGAAACTAACATTGCAGTTAAAATTTGAATTTAATTATCGTTTAAAGTAACTGCAATTTTATATGGACTTTCTTTAAAAAAATATTCCTGCAAAAACCAGTTTTATAAATTTATAGTACGTACTACAATCTGTATCTCCTTCGACTTGAACGCTTCAATTTCATTTTTCTCGATCATTGATACTATTCCATGGGTTGAATTTAATGAATGAAAAGTTATAGATATTAATACGTTGAAAACGGATAGAACGCGTACAAATTATTTTCAAATTACAGAAAATTATAGAGAACGGAAAATTGTTGATTGGGTTTAATTAAAAGATGGATCTAAGGAAAGAAACAGACTTTAGACATTGAGATAAATCTACTCGATTATCATAGTCTTCAATTTATGATACCTGTCGATATATATCTACGATACCTGTAACTATCGGCGAGCTTCGAGTAATTGGGATACAATATCGACGACCTGGAGTACTGAAATCATGGGATCCAGTACTGACAACGCTTGTGTAATTGGTGTTCGATAATTGACGACTTTCAAGTGACTAGAACTCGATAACGAGCCACGAGTCATGGGGCTTGATATTGACGACTTGGAGATCACGGATTCCAGTATCGAAGATTCCCGTGTAGTTGCGATTTGTTAGAACTAACTTTTAAATCGTTACCGTCGATCCTGAAATTGTGGTGTTATTTGTAACCTTTCAGATTAATTGTTGCTTCAGCGTGGAAACTTTCAAATCGTGGAATTTAACAGCGATCTTACTAACTTTTTAACGCTATCCAATCTATCAAAGTAACGGGTTTCGCATTTCGGTTGTTAAAACTGGTGCTTTTGGTCAAATTAATGTTGGCTTTCATCGAAATAGAAATTAATTATGTTCGTTATATACTTTTAAATATAATCGTCTATGTATAATATGCAAATGTGCTTGTTAAATTTGATACAGACCTTTATTAAACTAGAAATACGATGATGTATATCTATTTTATTTTTGTTAAAATTTATTAAAATTCGTTATATAAAATTATTATTGGTAAAATGAATTCTGACTTTTATTGAAATAAAAACGTGATTATATCATATCTATCTTATTGCCATTATATTATTTCAATTACACAGCACAGTTGAATGCTAGTTTTAAGCATAAGCATCAATAAAATCGATTTGTAGTAAAATCAAGGAAATATAGTATAATTTAGTTTTTCTTATATTACACGCTGTTAACAAGTACCAATTTCATTTTATAATTACTGCATCTACCTATTTTTGTACTAACAATTTATGGACGACAGTGTATATTATTATACATCGATGGGCATCAATCAAATTAGCATCAAATTCTATAAATATCGATTATCTCTATATATGTAATCAGTACGTTGTGCGATAAACCATTTTTAAATTATGAGAAGTATGTCACTTAAAAGTCCTAGAAACATTGTCAAAATTGTGATTGTTTTATGTTTCACTCGATTATCTCAACTTCTATTCGTTTCATTTACATATGAACAGACACCGTGAGAAAGTGGATACTAAAATTTCACTTAGCATATAAGTTTCTGTGTTTCCCCGGTCTCTAAGTAAAACCAGGATTCCACCGACATGAACGCCGCTAGTTCCTCTTTAAGTTGCTTTATTTCTCACTAATGCATGCTCTAATCAAAGTTCTCAGCAGCCAGTTCACGAGTATATTCCGCTACTTCGCATAAACCATTAATCCCAGCCACTTTATACAACTGTTACGTTCTCCAGTTTCCCAGCCAATTCCTCGATAGCAAAAAACATATAAAATCATTCAAGAGTATCGATTCTTTTCCAACATGAACAGATCTTAATGTCAAACGAGCAAATATCTGTATCTCTAGAACCACTCAGTTTTACAATCTGTTAGCTTAGAGTAGCTTGATGCGATAGACCGTGTGAAATTGATTGACCGCGAGATCTTGGAAGATTTTATAAAATTCAAATACAAATGCAACTTGAAAAGTATTAATTTATAATTTAAAATATTCGGATATCTCGAGTCTGAATATTCTTTAACGCAACAAGTTTTTATTATTTAGTGTAATTCGAAAATTTTTTATTCGTGGAATCTAGAAGTTAGGTTAAACAAATTAAAAGTTACGATTGGAATAATAAGAAGTGTCCTGGACACACGAATTTCATTATAAATCATTGCTGTGTGATATTATTTCACATATTTATTTTAAACTTGAATTATTCGCTACAATCGTTTGAACTTGTAATGGACTATGGATCCTTCTACATCCGCCTGTAGCGCATATTGTTATATAGTAAGTATCTCAACAACAAGATTTCACCAAAGTTTTCAAACGCCAGAATATGTCATTAATACACTTTACTAATTCACGCGACTCATTAACTCCAACCACTTGCTCTAACAAACTGCTCGGCACCGAACAAAGTTATCCATTCCCAGTAGATCAGGCCAATGCTTCTATCATCTGAACAATTACGGCATCGATCCCATCTGGTATCTTACCTTTTCTTAAAACTTGCAGTTAGGCTATAGATGTTCCTACGTTTATGAGAAATGTAGAAGTGTAAAAATTTGCAGAACGTATACGATATACGAAAATATTCAAAATCATTAAAGCATTTAGAGGGTGAAACGTCCCATTTAGCTTCCATTTCTTAAAACATGAATTTGCATAAACTTGTGCAATTTACTTGTAGCAATGGATCGAGGTGGACAAATCAAAAATCTACGGAACACAATAAATATTTAGAAACATTCAAAGTATCCAAAAATTTGAAAGTCGTTAGAATATTTAGAGGGTGAAACATTTCACTTAAATTTCATTTCTTTACGCGTGTTCCTTAAAATATAAATTCGCATGAATATCTTCAGTTTACCTATTACAACGAATCGCGTGGAAACGATTATCTACACAAATCGAGAGAATTTCTCAACGAACGATTCAACCGTCTATGCGAATTATCCTCCAATAATAATCATACTCTTCACCGATGGTTCGCTGCGTGAACAGTAGCGCGCGTTCGTTTACGCCGATGAGTATCCACGATCAAGTTTAAGATGTTCCCATTGGCAAGTTTTTCGAGCGAGCATTTCGAATTCCATCGAGTTCGGGACGTCTCGAAGACAGCTGTAGCTCAGCCTTTCATCGACCGTTAAATCCTCGGCATTGCGGCTGTTCGATCGACGATTTGTCAATCGGCCGATGAAAGAGACGGCGGGATGCTAGTTCGAAGATCACGCCATCGATAGAGATCAACCATTGAAAATATTCTATTGCCATTTAGCCGCAGCAAAGAAATCTGTCGGTGGCCGCATGCAAGTAAAACCCGTGCGGATCACACGAACTGCGTAACGTAAGTTCGTTTACTATGAATCCTGTTTGACGTTTGATTCATCGCGCGTGTACTCTGGCTGTCGATAGATGAGTATGCACGGGTGAAACCGTGTATCGAATAAATCATGCTTACCAGGAAAAATGGTAATAGTTTTATTCGGCACGACACAGTTTACAGTGTACGTATATGGATGTGCGATATAGCAAGAACTCATTTTAGATTTAGGAGAGTTTAGCTGTGGTGTTTGTTGCAGATGTAGGAGTAATACAAATAGCACATTCTTTCATATTGCCTGTTCTAAACGTACAGAATTTTATTCTAAATTCTAGATTAGTTCTAGCTGAAAATCTCAATGACAGGCTCGTGGAAGCATCCAAGAACTTGTGAAAAATTATTCCAAACATATTATATGCGTTGTACAAAACATGTTATATAATATACGACATGATACAAGCTTATTTACTTCTCAAAAAATTGGATTTTTTGGTCGTCATGTTATTAGAGATTTTGTGTCAATTGAACTCTATCTTGGTTTTTAATCGTTCATATTTAATTAGTTACATAAAAACAGGCACATTAAAACGTATTACATACTATTAATCGTTAATTTAATTCAACAGCTTCCAGACTGAATTGCATAAAACGCATAGAAACGAGTATCGTAATGTTTACGAAAGAGCAATAAACTAGTTCAGTTGTGTATTACCCAATCACGTATTGAACTTGAGCTTAATATCGATCGCAATCACAAGTATCGGTATTTGTCTTTGGTCATAAAATCGATAAAATGTCTATTATCCGTGGCATCCCCGGCATTCGGAGCTCATTAAAACCACAGTCGCACAATGACATTTAAATAAAACGGTTTTCCTTTCACCGGGAAAACACGATTGCCTTGGAAAGGAAAGTTCAATATGCAAAGGGTTAATTCGCTCGTTAGCATCGCGTCCTTTTTCTCGACGTTATCTCTTTAATTGTTCGTGCGCTCTTCGGCTCCTTTCTCAGAAACTTGTAACATTCCCTACGATTAATCTCGACATTTCCCTTTTCCTTTTTTCAGTTCATTATTTTTTTTTTTTTTTTTTTTTTTTTTTTTTACATCTTCCTCGCAAATCCACCCTACGGTTTCCTGGTGTCTTTTTTATTTACTTTGTTTTTTATTTACTCGTTACTTTTCATCGCTAATTGAGTTCTTCTGTATTTTATTCCTTACATTGTTGGAGAGGTAGTTATAAAGAAAGTGGAAGTTCTTTTTTTTTATCTTTAAATACAATAAAAATACGGTAATTGTACAATAGCATTGAAAAATCTGTTGAATAACCTTAGGAAGCTTGAGGATAATTTTGATCGGTATAGATGATTATTCGGAGATTGTGGAAAATTATGAATTTATAATTAATTTGAAATAAGTTAATACTAAAATAGAGAGTTTATTGTCATTTAGAATTAAAAGACGAGACAAACCTCTATGTAGTAAATCACTCCTTTAATTGTTTTCACGTGATATGAATTTCATGAATATTTGCAGAATCTTATTACATTGCCTTTCAAATGTTAATCTGCTTCTAACTCTAGTTTTCTTTGAACAATCTACTTACACAAAATAATATAAAGCAACGTACATTGTTTTTATGAAACTTCATCTCTAAATGTATTTCGTTTATGAGTATATTTCTCGAAAAGGTAACAAATCTTCAAATAAAATCTATCTTTGAAATATATTTATTACTTTCCAGTATTACCTACATTTCTTCGATTGCTTTTAAACATCGAAACCATGACACTTGCTACAACGTTGACATCTAATTGGTGAAATAAATCTCTGTTTAAGTACCCTATCTCTAGTTACGTTCATAAGAATAAAAAAAACGTGAATTTGCATAAACATCAGCAACCTAATTACCAACCACATATTCATTTTCATATTTTATTCATTGCCTAAAACGACTAGTTAACAAGCTTGCTTATTTACAAAATATTCTATTCTCTTCATTACCAGTGATTTATGCAATCGACTCTGTCGCAAGGAAATAGTTGTCGAGTGTATAAAACGACAAGCTGGCTTCATCTGGCCGACTTGAATCGGATTAAATCAGTTTCATAAACACACGTCGTGCCTCTGGCTACCGCGTTCTCCATATGCAGGCAATATCATTATTTTTCGTGTAGGTTGATGATTAAAGATCCGGTGTAATCTACGAACAGAACTCGCAAATCCTGTAAATGAGCCCGAAGACATCACCTTCTGCAGCCAGTTCTAATTAACATAGTTGTAACTGGTGCACGTTGGCGGTGAGTTATAGACGAAGCGAGATGAATAATAATATTCAAATGATTAAAACACGTTCTCATTTCTTCTTCAGAGTTTCGATGAATGTGTTTCTATGTACATGGTTTCCGAATCGTTTCGCTTCATGTTTATGTGTATCCACTTTTCTTCTTTCAACGATATATAATATTAGTTTTCTGTGTAATTATGTCATCACATGGTGAACGTTCTTGAAAAGTTAACGATAAGGATGTCTGTTATAAAAGTGGATGATTTCAAGCAAAGTCGATCTGAAGTTATTAACGAGGACGGTGAGTTCCGTGTAGTTAATTAAATTCTGTAGTTCGTACACGATCGCTGTAAATGATAATTTATACGATCTGTTTATGTGTTACTGGAAATATCAGTAGTTATATATTTCGAAAATATATATATTATGAAGATTATTATATGAAATTCATTATGTTTATATTTTTATAACATAATTTACATGCGTGTTACAATAGTGATCAATTAACTTATGTTTTAGACAATTATTATCCAAGTTAAAAACGATGATCATTGTAGTAGTAGCATGTCTTTGTTCTTTTTAAATTTAAATTTTTATCCCCTTTACAACTTTGCGAATTTTAAATTTGAAATATAGCTACCTCAAAATTGTTATCCAAATATTATATTATGCAAAAAAATGTAAATCTAAAAATTGATTGCATTTAAATTTACAATCCACAGCACTGGCATAATACAGTAGAATGTATTATCGCATTTAGCGTAGTATAATTTACGTATATATAATCGTAGCGAAAATATATATAATTATGGAAATATTTAATTGAAACTATTTACAACAACAAAAATTTACACAGAAACCAAAGTTGAAGAGATACAAATACACGTAATCCTCCTAAATATTCATCTCATTCCAATATTGTTCTTCCAAACACTGTTTCTCAGAAAAGCTCGTGCAGCTTAAGACCCACAAATCATTTCCACAAAACACCACGGCGACGTTTATGCTGTCCCTTGCGCAGGGACCGTACTCTCATCGTAAGACATTATGCTCAAAGTATACAGAGATGTATAGGTCTTTTAATGCAAAGATTCTTCACGCAACAATTAAGAAGATCTGTGGACGAGTAAATTCTTTATCACCGGCGACTCGGATATGAGGAAAGTTCTACGGTTGGCTCGAGCATACGGGAAACTTTTAAGCTCCCATCAAGTATCCGTCGTCCATTTAGGGATGAGATTTCTGGATTATAACTTTCAAGCCACGCGGCTATTAATTCTGTCACGTAATTAATATCTGGCCGATAAAACCAGCGTGAAACTAATCAGTGAACTTCGCCCAGAGAACCTGGTTTAAGTTTGTCAATAATTATCGATGAGGCGGATCGGAATGGAAGTTAGTCAGTGGAATTTGAAAATATTAAACATACCTGTTATTAACGTAAACTATGTTCTGTTAATGAAACGAAATAAATAGTTAATAATTGTAGATTTAATTAATTTTGATTGAAATTAAACAAATTGAAACCTAGGAAACGTATCGATTTTTCCCAGTTACGTTCTTAATTTATCAATAATTTAAATATATAACTCGTATATACGTAATACACGTAGCGAATCTTTAAACTTTTATTTAAACTAATCCGAGTATTTGACTTCAGAAACGCAAGAAACATCTTATAGAAAATGTGACAAAGCCGTGAAGTATCTAAATCAAATATATACGAATTTCTTTAATAACAAACCAGATAACTTACGCACGAGTTTATGAAGAAACTTCCAAAGGGACTAAAGATTGTATCTCGACAAGATTTCCTTGAAATAATTATAATTTTCAATAACCACAGGTAACAATCCTAAAACTGATACATTTCTTCTACGTCGCATAAGAAATCGATTTTCATCCCTACCACCTGCTGAACAACAGTTCTTATACATAGATCAACGACCGAGTAACAAAGCATCGATACAAAAAATGCTCCTCGAGTATCTAACATTCCATTTTACGAGGACGGCTCCAAAAAACTTAAAGAACCATTACAAAGCGCGTTCCACTTCACACTAAACGTCCACCCTTCACCGGAACACTTCATCCTTCACGCAGTACTTTCATGCACTCCACGATACTTTTTTCTGTCCCGACAAAAGGTCCTGTCAAGTCTTCTAGTGTACTTGAAGCGGCTCGGAATCGTTGCACGTATTCGTCACGAAGCAGCCACGAACGAAGACGAAGGAATTAGCGGTCAAAGCGGTTGATTTACTCGCACGACACGTTCCACGTGGTAGAAACAGGAGACGTGGACGACAGGACGCGATCCCATAAGGCTAGACGCGAGCTCGAGCTAGATTAGATCGTTTAATGGCAGGTGAAATCGCGCGAGCCCGCAACGTCGTTAATATTAATTGGTCGCGTTTCACGGGGATTTACATTCTGTTCTGTGATCAGGAAATCGTTGTCGGGACACGCAGAAATAATCGTCACGTATTGTCAACGACGTATTGCTTCTCAGGTATGTTTGCCGTGGGCCGCGGATCGTGGCAATAGGTACGCGTGCCGGAAGTCGAGGTACCCCGTTTTGAATCCTGATTATTCCGTGCCCGTTTTATTTCGTGCCTGTACCGTGTATATTGGTAGATCGTTGCGGCTTGATTAGCTTCTCATTGGAAATCTATTTGCTAATTCATGCGATGCCACTTACAACGAATAGAGATGATTGATAAATGAGATTGTCTGTTTGACGGTACGGTAGGGTAGGTAAAGATTTCTTGCTTTAATATGTAGGTTAATTAAGTAATCTATCTAGTATATATATTACATACTAGGTTAGTTAAGTCTATTTATTTATAAGACTTTTTCTCTATGTAGATTTTTGATGCGTTAAATCGTATTTTCAAATACATATATAAATACGTTTAGTTGCAATTATTGCGTATTACTTACTTGTATTATTTATCTTCTACGTCTATAATAATTCGAGAAATTTAAAGTACGAATTGCAAAAATTAACAGGTTACATACGAATTTGTTGAAGAAGAGATGAGCTCAAGATAGTAAAATGAAATCACAGTATCCTATCAGAGTATCGTAGACAATGTAACTCAAACTTGGTATATCTTACTATAACAAATGAATCTTCCAAGACTTATGATGGAATTATATATACATAGAAGCCTTACGCTACAACATAAATCAACGTTAAAATTAAGTTACACTTACTTTCGACAACTATTCGTGATACTGATCATAAATAACGTAAAAATTCATTCAATTTATTTAACGAGGTACTAATCGTAAAAAACGCATTCAATATTAAACAAGCGCTGATATCTGGAACAGCACTTCCTCCAGCTAAATTGCATAACGATCAACGAATGAGGATAAAGAATATCGTACGACGTCTTTCTATATACGCCGTATTACAAAGCTGTAAGTAAAAAACTTTGTATAATATTCTTCTCTTGCTTCTACTTGCAGAATAAATTTCTGTGGCCAGGAAAATCGTAAACAGTCTGTATGGCGTATTTCGATATAGTAGGTTGTCCGAAAAGTTTCTCTCGTTTTATGAGGAAATAATAGACGCACAACGTTTTTTGTTTTATATTATTTTGTTCTGTTGAGATAAACACCACGACATTTCACATAGTTGCTTTCACGTTTGTATGAAGGGTACTGTTGCAAAAAATACGTTTGCGAAAGAAAGACACTATTCGGACAACCTAATCCATTACCGGTAGCTCTATAGCAATATTAAAAGAACCAATTCATCCCAGAGGATCACCATAAGCAAGGTACATGGGAATAGGCGATATGTGCGCGATTATGCGGATCCATGGCATTGCAGCCGCGTATAGAGAAGCTCGAACTGTTCTAAGGACGAATATATTATTGCGCTACGGATGATACGGCGCGGGTGGTGTGTTACCTTTAATGATAAAGCCGTTGTTGTACGTGCCTGTTGCTAGCGGCTGCATATGTTAAACAACGTTGCATTAGCATATCCGTCGGGGTTCGGCACCGTTCTGTTCGTGATACGAAGCCAGCGCTGCGCTTCTCGAGGGCACAGAAACGAGTAATTGAGAATTCGACCGATCGCAACGATCACAGTTCCGCGAACCATCGTATATAGCCTAACTTTCTAACGTTTCCCTGTATCAAACGGGAAAGGGACCAGCGGTATTTTGCCAATGATGATCTCGAAATATAGAATAGCGCAGAGATGTTTGTTCCTTAATGCTGTTGAATAGCGGAGAGGCTAGTTCTATCGGATGTCTGCAGACGTGAAAGAGTCTCGCGTAGAGAATGGATCTGAGTTAGAGGCTGATAGATTGTAATGTTTCCGTGAGGAAATTTTTGGAATAGAGGCTCGGCGGTGGTTGAGAGCGGAGTTAATTTGTAAGACGGAAATGTGGATTGATGTAAAGAATAGTTAGAAGAGATTACTGTTGGATATCGTTGGTGACCTGATAGTGTAGTTTCATGTCAAGTAATTGGAAATTATATTTTATTTGGTGTCTTAGAAGTATCTTACAAAGCCTACAAGTATTAAAACTTCCTTGTTTTTGATGGTTTGTTTGTTGAAGTTCTAATTGTTTTGTAGAGGATTTGTAGTGGATTGTAATATAGAATAACGAGAACTTGCTGTTGCAACCCGGTTATTCGATCTTTGTTACGCTTATGTTGCTGCGAATTGCGCTTCTAACAATCCACCTCGCGATTTTCCGTTTCTCCGCTTCTTTTAAATTTTCGGGTTCTGCAGTGAGAACATTTTTTCTTTGACTTTGTAGAGGTCCGCATAGCTTTAAAGTCGTAATTTTCAAATCGTCAACTCCCTTATCATTTTCGTTTGCTCCACGCGATGATCTGCGTCGATCAGCTGGTTAAAGGAAGTTATTGAATTTCTCGGAACTTTCTTCTCCATCTGCAAGTTCAATTACGAGTAAATCATGTCGATTTGCACATCCTCTGGATAAGGTTGAGCAAGCTCATCCAAAAGCGCTTGTTTTTGTCTAATAAGTATGTCAGTTAGAATATACACATCCTGTTTGAATACTTCGGCGTATATTTGATAGGCTGGCTTTTTAGGCGAAAATGTTTCTTGTATTAATCTTATAGCTTCTGGCCAGTTGTAAACGTTTTCTTGTACTCTAGTCCATCATGTAGAGAACTTGTAGAGGACTGTAATATAGAATAACGATAACTTGCTGTTGCAACCCGTCAAATATATTTAAAAGAATTAAATAAATTAATAAATATAAATACCGCCGAGAGACGCTTGCACAAACGTATTCACTAGGACATTGTATAATTGCTCGCTGATAACTCGTAGATATTGATCGACAATTCGTAGATACTCGGTATATACTGATTCGCTCGCGGTCGCGTCCGTTTATTTATACTGGTCGGGCGAGAGCCGGAAAATTCAAATTCGTTTTTGTTCGACGGTTACACGTAACGGCGACATTGTCTTGTCCGGAGTTTATTTATTATTAGATTACGCGTATCCTAACGATCTTGATACTCCGAGACAAAACAACGACATGATTTGAATTGTCCTCTAACTCATGTACCGCTACAATTTTCCACAGCGTATTATATTACACGTAATAACATTTAATTTCACGGTAAATTCATAACTCAAAGTGTTTAGTAAAATCAGCGAAAAACAGATACGTGTAGAACGATGTTCTAAACGTTCGATTTATGCAGTATGAATAGCTCTCAACGCATCTACAGTGTTGTAAGATTCGTTGGTGTTTCTAAAACACGAATGTATGCGAGCACTTGGTTGGTCAAAGAGTTCTCACTAGCAACGGCTTCTTGTTTCTATAAATTACGCTTCTCATATGCGGTGTATCGTCGTAATAGATATAATACACGCATTAACAAGCAGACCAGCCGGCATATGGGAAAGATTTCCATGCGGTTCTGTTGCACTGAATAAGCTCGTTTGTTCGATAAACTGCGCGGGTTGCTTGAAAACGTTCGATCAGCGCCTGGTCGGACTATTAATTAAAAGCGGTTGGGTCTCACTTCGTTAAGAGCATCCGATGCGTCATAAAGGCGCGCACACGCAAGGAAAAAAGGAAAATCGTGACCTCAGGGACGAGGAGGACACGATGCAAATAACCGCGGAAACCACTGCCTGGGATCGTCTTGTTAACGCCCTGACTTATGGCTCGTTCACGCTATCAGTTAGTACGGGATTTTGGTGCCAATGCACGAGACTAGATTCGATCTATGCTCGATACAACTAGTCTAGTTACGATGTACAAGAATTTAATCGATTAATTCGTATTCATAACTTAATTTCGAAAATCAAACGTGAAATTCAAATTTATAGGATCATATTTAAAAATTCATAGCTAAAAATTTAGATTGAACGATACCCGTTTGAAGATCGAAATTTTAAATTTTAAATTGAAATTTAAAAATTCGTCTTTAGAAGTTCATACTTTTGAATTCAAATACGAAATCAATTTGAAAAGTTCGTCGGCCGACGATGAAATCACGCAACTTTAGATTTCAAACAATTTGTGTTTCTCGCTTTATTACATGTACATCAGAGAAATAATTATGTCGAAATATCAAAAGATTGATTTTCGAGCCTGGTTCTTACCAAATTATTATAAATTCAGAATGTTTCAACATGACGAATCGTGTCCTTCGTTTCTATATATACTCCTTCGCATTTCAATTCATCTTAAAATCCTAATAAAACGAGATTCGGCCGTGGCTCGCCGAATTACAGCTGGAAGAAGGCGTGCTGTCACGCGCGATTCCTGCGTGTACGTACTAAACACGTGATAGACGTCGAGGAGGAATAACGGGCGACTCGCGTTTTCGGCCCGATCGAAAGTTCAAAGCGAAGCGACCCAAGAATCCGCATAACGATCATCGTACCGTCATTCCTCGCGAGCGTATGCGTGCTTGCGATTATGCACGCGAATTCGTGGAACGCCAGTGAAACAAAGAGGATCGTTTGCTTTGACGTGGTTTACTTTTGTTTACGTTGCCACGGAACGAGATTGATGAGTTTAGAAGAAGTATGTACTTGGTGTACTTGTTGAAATTAATTTGATCTAAAGGATTTTCTATTTGATAGTGAAAGAGGAATGCAGATTATTGAAAAAATGTTGATCGAATATTGCAACCAGCTTCTCCAAAAGTTACAAAACTCAAACTATAATTTCCATTAAGTTTCTAATAACCTATCAGCAATTTTTTAATCTGTTCATTTAAATTATAAAGTAATGTATTATTTCGATTTTACTATATTTTAGATTTGTTCATTTTTAGAAGTCGATGTTTGAAATTGCTTATATAAAGAGCAAGCAACAACGTTAAATACACGTGCGATTAATATTTCATAATTTACTGTGCGTATGTTTTTTAATACTTGAATTCTTCTTTACACTTTCGCAATTTGATGTCTGAATCCTGTTTATAGACATACGTAAGTATTTCAAACTGAGAAAATGACAGTGACATGACATACTCGACAGAACGTTCTATTTCTCAATACGAGAGCCCGTATGTTTCTTATATTATAGATTCGTTTCACTTTCAGAATTCTTTTCTTATACCTGTTCCAGACATTCTACTCTCTCTATTACGCGACACAAATATCTATTAATAGTGTTGTATATTAAGTCTCTGCACCAATTTTTTTCGTACTCTCCAAGAACAAAGCTTCGGCAAAAGATTTTGGTTAATAAAAAGATAAATTTCACCGTCAACTAATTTTTTTTATGAATATCGTCCATGTTTAATTTCTCATTGCGCTCGTTTTCTATAATTGGGTGACTATCTATTTAACCCTCTACATCCTGAGTTGTATTATTTCTAGTCTTTATCACTGTCTTCGATCTAAATACTGCAAGACTGTTCGAATAACGCGTGTGTTAAGTATAAATATTTCCTATAATCGTTGAAGAAATAAATATTTTCAGATATCTTCGAAAATTTCTGAACCTTGGAACCTAAACATATTTAATGTACAAAAGTACTTCAATAAAAACGGTACTTTAAAGTACCGTAAGAACGTAAAAGATGAAAGTTAAACGTTTTTATACCTTCAAAATACAGTGTTTGCTTTCTTTTATCAACTTCTAATATTCCTGACTTAATCTCGTGTTCATATTTCAGCCATAAGAAAGATCTTATGACGTGACATTTACGAAGTTTGATTAACGTAATCTACGAGGAAATGGAAAAATAAAGTGTCTCGTGATCCGACCTCGGCGTTCGTTCGGCTTGCTAAACACGAGATATCACGCGAGCCGTACGTAACGCGTTAAGATGACTGAAGTGCCGGTGGATGTGGAGTGTTTGAAGAAGGTTCTTCTAGAAATAGAGTTCAGCTGTTCAAATTGAGCGAAGAAATGACTATTTCATGGTCCAGATGCTTGGTTAAAGACCCTCTTTCTCTCTTGATCGAACAACCTGCACGTTCAGCCAGAGGTCCTCAGAAGTTTTCTTGGTGTAAGTTGTTCCCCTCATTCAGACTTGATTAATGCGTTGGTATTGATGTATCTTCGGTGCTCGCGATGAAACACAGTGCCAGGCGAAACGGAGCGGATCATTTTTCAAAACAGCGTGATTTGCAACTGGCAGCTACAATTTCAGCTTGTCACTCGGTGAGTTCGTAAGCATATCTGACGCGTTTCTTGCAACAGGATTTCTGATTGGAACCACGTCACGAGCGATTTTAAGCGACGTCTTAAGTCTTTCAATGCCTCGCACATAGAATGTTGCACCGCGAGAATGCAATTATCAGACGGTGAAAAAAAAAAAAACGCGTTTCTTATACATATTCATGAAGACATTAGCATTCTGTAGATAGCGTTTCTTTTTTTCTCCGATTTTCTTTTTTTCAGTTTTGCTGTGTGATACTGTCCTTAGTAACCTTTCCAAGCGCGCACGAAAGTAATTTATATATGAAAAATATCCCGTTTACTTACCGTTCGATAAATTCTTGTTCGTTTCATGTTCAATTTACAAAGTTTACTTTTGCGATAGCTTATACAGAAATAAAAAGGATATAAGTCAGAGAAAGAATATATACATATATAAAATGCAATGGAAAATAATAAGGAAGAGTATACGTATTAAAATGATTTTTTTAAACCATTAGATACAGCTATCTTCAGAAACTGCCTTTAGAAACTATAGACACAAATGTATGGGAGTGTGTATAAGCGTAAAAATCAAACTATAAAACAATAAAAATTAATAGAATCTACTTTTCAGTAATTTTAATTTCGTAGAAAATTAATACATTAGCATACGAACACCACGAAAGAAAAAATGATAAGCCAATATTTATTAATTTTATGATATCGATGTTTCTTGCCTAAAAGAAAATATTTCAATAGTCGAAGAAGGCAGCAACTCGTTAAGCACAAAATCTTTTGAAAAATAACTTTAGCGAACTTCCAAAAAGTGGAAAAAGTACGTGCACGTTGAATTCCAAAGCTCAGTAAGAACGTGTTTCCGATAATATGCGATTGGTTGAAAGTATATTAAACTTTAGAGCTAAAGAACTAAAAATAACTAAATTATAATATATCTTATATTTTTTTCCTCTAATGAGCACATATCGCTAAAGGCTCAAGAAAATAGCATTATTTATCCCCAACATCCACATCCTATCCACTCTTTGCCTAATCTACAAACCGTATCCGAATGTTTGTGCATGTTGCGATATCTCAGCCACAAGCGGCATGCAGGTAGCAAAGAAAACATCGCGGGGCCACCAAGAGTGTTGCAGGTGCAACAAACGTGGTTGAGGTTGACTTATTGAAAACCTCCGGCCGGTTTCCGGTTCCGATGAAATCATTGGTACAGTGACCAATGGCGGCGCGCCTTCTGCAGAACTTAACCTTCTGGATAGTGTGAGAAGATAACGCTTGTACGCGCCAGTGAATTCGCGTGTGGGAATCGCGAGGGCGTAGCTACACCCTGGATTTCTTCTGTCGAACGCACCGACCGCATGTTCCAGGAAGACAGAAGGGAGAAAAAGTCGCTAGGCGTTTCTCGGCTAGAGAAAGTTCGACGAAACGACCGGCTGCGTGTACGGCTGAAGGGAAAAAGGAAAAGAATGCTGGCATCCTCGATGTTCGAGTTGTTACTCGATGGAGGAAGTAAACCTAACCGCATGGGTTCGACGAGGAGCTGCAGTAAGAGATTCTGTGATGGAAGACTATAGAAACGCGAGGTCGTGGATTATATTTGAGTATTTGAGGACAAAAGTAGAGCGAACTATATTTCTTATAGGTATGTGTAGGTTTATTGCGTTAATGAATAAAATGTATTAATCAGTAGTGGGTTTTATCACATTAGCAATTTTTATTTTCGCGGTAATTTAGAAAATATTCATCACGAAATAGGTATCGCGTGTATCAGCATCTGTTAGCCTATGTATAGTATACTTCACTAGCGTGTAAATAATAAAGTAATAAGTATAGTGCAAAGAATAGTACCAGTTTGTTTTATTATTTTAATTATCTCTTTGCGGGATACTTATGCGAGGTCCTATACGCATCATCGTATCATTTTCGTGACAAAATAGTCGCAATACCAAATACGAAAAAGGAGGAATTCATCTTTTTCCAAATCAAATAGAATAATATAAATAACATTGTGAAATAAGATGTTACATTTAATATCTTATACTCAGACCGGTTTTACGCTGCTACTTATTCGATTTCTTGAGTGTTGAGTTTAGTTGACATTTGCTGTCGATACGTTATTTTTTAATTTAATAGAGCTTCGTGTTTGATTGTGGAAAATAAAAATAGGAGACTGATGCTTGAGGAGCTTCTTGGAAAAAGGGAGACAAAATAGCGAATTGTCAATTGTTAAATATCAGTTATGTTTTTAATAATCATAATAGCTATCATAAATTTCGTTCTCTTTGTATCTACAAAATAAGTGGAACTTTTATAAAATAATCTTATTATTCAACTAGAAAATATATTTTTCTTATAAATATATTTATCGCAGATCTATAAGTCCTTGTCTTTTATGTCTTTTATAGGCATTTTGTGGATTTCTAACGTTTTCTAGTCGCCAGTTTGATCGAAGGTACAAGAGAAAGTGATTATGGAGTGATAAAGTTTTATTCAATTTCTCACCTGAAAAACTCCATATGGTTGTACAAAAGAATAGAAAAGTCTGTCGATTTACATAAAGATCAGACAACGATTCAAAGATCATATAAATGTCAGAAGTTATTATATAAAAAATACTTTATATATTTAGAAAGTACACCATAAAAGAGAATTTTGCAATACCCATGTAATATACTCGACTTTCACCATGCAATTATCTTCAGCTTTCTATGTTTCATAGTGCTTTGACAAAAATCACCAACAGCCTTGCCAGCCTTATTATCATTCTATACCTATTTACTTATTTAATGACACATAAACCATACATATAACAATAGTAATAAAATACTATATAAAAAAAGACAAATAATACATTTCCGTGATTGATTTGCAAATATAATCGAATCATCGTTAGGCGACTCAAAAAGTTGTTATAAAATTCTTAAAAAAATCAAAACTAATGTAATTTTATAGACGCGATATTTTATTTAAAACTGCCTTTTGAGATACATTTTTACTGTATCTTCAATGAAAATTAATTACCCAAACTACCGTCATTTATACCCCATACCCTAACATCAATTAAGTCCGAACAATCGAATACTGTATCACTTCCTCTAAGATACACAACTTTACGCTGTTTCCTCAGCCTACAAACAAACTCTACACACATATTCACCCAGTAAAAAAAAAAAAGAATTAAAAGGAGCCAATTCACAGCTGTTGCTCGTAAGAAGATCAGCTAGTAGACGAACTAGACTATACAGGGGTAAAGGGAAAACAGGAAGAAATCGTAGAAGTCCCTTCCTCCTGCGCTTCCTCGAGGCTCTAAACGTTTGTACGCGCGCGTGTACCGGTGCAGATACAGCGGGACGCGGTTGAAGAAAAATTTGTTGGGTGTTCCTCGTTCGGCCTAGACCAGGGAAGTGGCGCCGTGGCAAAGGATGGATGGGTGTTCAACGGAGATAGAAGGTGAAAAAAGTCGTAGGTGTTTCTTCCTTCCAACCACCCTGCTCGAAGCAACGGCCCCGTAGGTTGTTGAACAAGGACTCTCTCTCTCTCTCTCTCTCTCTCTCTCTCTCTCTCTCTCTCTCTCGAGGAAATAAGTAAGAGAAAGAAAAGAGAAGAGAAGAGAGAGGGAGCCGTAAGCACGAGCAGCTACAAGGTACACGGCACCACGTAGCGAGGATTAATGATTCGCGTCCGCGACGTCGTTACGAAGCGAGAAAGCATTTTCCATTTTTTTCTTACGCCGCCCTCAGCGTACGCCCCTCGCCTCCTAGCGATTACGCTGCTCCAGGAAGATCGGGTATATACCCGCTCGACTTGTTCGAGAAGATCGCACCCAGGATGCTGGATACTCGGTACTCGGTGGTGGTGACACGTTGCTGACACGCACGATACGGACACGAATTCTCGCGTGCCATCAACCGTTTATCCGTCATATAATCGGCAAATCTCCCGATCTAGATGGTTAATTTATCCGCTCTCGATACATTACTATGTATAACACGAGAAGGATTTCCGGGAGCCAGGATGCAGTTTTTGATGAGATTTATCAAAACTGGTCAGTTACGATATGCAGCAATTGCTTAATCCCTTGGCGTGCGATTTAATTGAGATTAGCTCATCATTGGTATACCTTGTATACGGTATCATTATCGCTATATGTATATATTGACGTCATTTGAGACCAAGCGGTTATAAATATTATCAGAACGAGTCGGATTCGCTATTTGAAGCGGAAGCATTAAGCTCTTTAGACATATCTTAAAATGTTCTAATTAATTGTTGCACTTAGTTGGTTGTACTAATTTCGTCAAGTTAAAGTTACATTCTTAGCGTTAGTGTTATTTTATGTTTCCAATCATTTTTTGTTTTTTTGGGAAAGTACGTTCCTTGTTCGCTAAATTAATTCGGTGTATCATCAGACATCATAGGATATTCGTTTCTTCGCGTTACTTAAACGTAAGTTTCATATGGGATTAGAGTAAAATAATTTACATTTCAAATTGTAGAAACTTCAAAATTAATAGTTTATGGTACTATTTTAATTAATACTTTTCTATAGGATATGAAAAAGTTGCTCGACTATATACAATTTAACAAAAAGGATATGTCACATACTGTAGCACAAATGCGTATAAAATGAATACCAGTATATGATTCATTCTGTATCGTTTAATTTTATATTTCAACATTTTTTCCATTTATAATCGTTTCAAAGATATCACTGGTCCCAGTTTCATGGAATAATCTACCTCTGTTCGCCATAAATAATATTGTATTATGAGAAATCTCATCTCTTTAACAAAAAATTCTGAAACAAAAGTTAATCCTCTCAAAGTGGTGATCGTAGAATATTCTGCCAGAGTTGCCATAATTTTATCTATACACGCTCGATAACCGTGTCCACGATGTCATAATAACGCGATGCGGAGACCAGAAACGCGACGACCGCGTAATTTCGCGGCGATATTTACTCGACCGAAATTGCACGCGGCTGAGCCACGTGGCCAGTCTATCCGAAACTGTCGACAAACTGTAATATTACGTATCACGGTTGCAACGTAGTCGTGCAATTATGACCGCAGCAAGCTGGTTACAACTGATTGCCTCTGTGCGTACCGTGTTACGTCGCATCGTTCCCGATAAAGTGGTTCGAACCGTTCGAAAATTAGTGCACCTCTCTGGCTGACCGATTCCGTAAATAGTAGCTTTTACAGGCGAACAGGTGCCACGCTATTCATTAATATTCATCAGCCAATCGCAATGAATCGCCTTCGGAATCGAGTTCCACGATTTCTGCGACTTCTACGACCGTGTACATTCTTCATGCTATCATTACGATTCGTTTAGCGAGAAAGAGACACAGAAAGGATCAGAGACCGAATCGTCAATCACCAGCTCGATTACGCAGTTCACCGATTCGTTTCCTCTGCTGTTTTATTTGTCTCTTTTTACATATTCCTTTCTTTCTTTTTCTTCTACCTTCTCGTATAGAGCTATACAAACCGTGTTAGAAACGAGATAACAGGCGTTCGATTAGTATTCTAATCTACGGTTCGAATTTAGGCCTGCCACCTGTTCCCAGGCTCGCTGCCGCAACAGGATGTTCTAGCGAACGGGTTTTCAAGCCAACCAGTGAGTTTTGTGCAACTCGATACGCGTTTGACGAATGTTTACTCCTGTTACGTTTGATGCGTGAAGAAAGTGCGACGATTTTCTATCGACATTATTTAAACCGAAGAAGCGTAACTCATAGAATATACGAGTTAGGTCGAACTTTTGAATAGAATTATTACAACTAACATCGTGAAGATAGACTCGAGAATTTCTAACGTCGAGTTAGATTGAAAACCCCTGGCCTAGAGCATCGAACCAGATTTTTCTCCCCTTGACTTACAACGTGAATCGAATCCCTTTAGGGTTGCCTATATCCTTTCTCTAGGGTCTTCTCCTACACCGCAAGCTGCTACGAGGAATGTAATTAGCCGGGGCTGGTTTTATAGAACACGGATTCACCAAACTATTTCTCACGGGTCTCCCACGTTGTTTCTTCGAAAGACAACGTGCAACGTCCACGGGAGAAGGAGAACTCTAAGCGAGATCTTTCGCGATCTTCGCGAGAGAACGACCTATTACGGCCAGGAAATGAAACGTCGGGATATTTATCATCGCGAGCACACTATTCTCTGCTTTTTCCTCTCTTCTTCGTCTTCTTCATTTTTCTTCGTTTCCTTTTTTTCCTTTTTCTTTTTCTGTAAACTTTTCTTCGCGACGAGAACGCGGAAAGCGAGCGAAGGAAATAAAGTTTGGATTATCCAGAGAAGGTTCGAATGGAATTTATCGATGACACGCGCGCAGAATTTTACTCGACGATGCGGAAATCGGGATCTTGCACGGAATGCGAACGACGTTGCTGTCGTTCGAGGTTGAAAATGGAGCTTGTGCTTGAATAACGATGTTCAAGGATTGTTTCACAAATGGTCGTTGCTGTTAGAATTACTATTTTGCGGTTTGAAGTGGTTCTCTCTAGTTTTGCGTTTTTAAATGAACATGATACGTGGAAATATTGACAGCGACTGTAATTTATTGATTACGTTACTGAAACCTTTTCGAAATTATATTAATTGGATTAAATGTTTTTGTATTTTATAAGTATTTGAAGCATAAATATAGGATACTTTACCTATTAATCTTTTTAATTTACAAAACCATCAAATTCATATACATACGTGTGCTTCGTTTGACTTTCTCAACCTCACACATAGCTGCCGTCACTTGCACTTGGAAAAAGTTTTGATTTTCCACTTTTGTAATTCTCATTTCGACTGCCAAAAGTACATTGCTCTAAGAAAAACACTTACGTGGAATTAAAACGAAAAGTCATGTTTACTAATAACGATGGTTCAACGATGGGAGATATTCCATACGAGGCACTAGATTTATATACAATTTCTGTAGCCACGTATGTACAGAAATGCCGTGATAGAAACAATTGCGCGGCAATAACTTTCGTAGTCGTCGTTATGCTTCTATCCGAATAAAAGTCGATATAAATTTTCTCAAACACAGCTGTGCGTACCCTTTCGACAACTATAACAAAAATAAATTTCTAAGATCTTTCAGTTTTACGAGTTTTATAATAATCTGCATTGCTAATAACCGATCGGCTCGCATTTCGTTGATACCTGAAACTGGAAGAACCAGTCGATTATTAGGATTTTTCTGTCGCGACACTTTACACACGCGAGTCGTGTCAGGTTCTTCGCAATTATTTTCAATAAAATCGTCGCTCGTAGAAAAGAATCGTTTAATAGACACAACCACGAGATTTATCAGGCTACTTTGGTCCACGTTTAACGAGCGGAGAAACAAGGATCCGCTTATCGAGAAGGAAGAGCCTTGCGTAACAGGTGCCAGAACCACAGAGAGATTCTTATTGCTGGCCGATCGATATTAATCAATGATCCAACGAGATGCAGCTGGCCCGTGAGCATAAACGTCAGTCGTTTCAGTTGTAAAATCGCGGATTTATATCTTTTGCCCGTCCTCGGCAAGGACTTTACTTATGTATTCCTTCTCTTCGTTCTCTGCTACCGAATCTCTCTCTCTCCTCTTCTCCACTCTCTTACCTTCCCCTCTCTCGTTGAGTCACGTTTTCTGCTTGTCTTATTCCGTTTATTCGATGCCCGCCTTTTTCTCAGCTGAGCCGCGCCGAGCCAAGGATTGACGTCGAATATTTTATGCATGTAACGGGAAACAGGTATGTACGAGCCTTCGATACTTTCGTAGGCGAGAGATACAACGGCTCTCTCTCTTTCTCTCTTTCTCTCTTTTTGCCAGCCGTTTCCACCTATCGGAGCTAAAATAGACTTCTGAAATCGCCGGAATTCTAGGAACGAGATAGAGATTGCCGAACATGTCGTTTTGTTTTCAATGGATGTGTTGTGATTCGTGGTATGGAACTCTATCGATGATACTCAGTTCTATTTTTGGAATGCGCGGTAAACGTTGCTTTGATTAATTTATAGCGTGTTCGACATGTTAGACAAGCTTTCTTTGCTGATGTTTAGATTTGTATTTAATTTGTTAATCGGAAAAATGAGTAGTCTCTCTGTATAGGGATTGTTTTATTTGTAGACCTATTTCTTAACAGGCTGTATTGTAATTTTCGTTAAGAATCACATATGTCATATTTATATTTGCAGAGATTGAGATCGATCTACGCAGAAGTGAAATTATCCTATATTTATTAACCTTCAATTTTGGAATTATAGAAATTTCTGGCTAGGAAATGATACCGGTTAACGGGTTAAGAGACGATACTATTGTAACACGAGTTTTCTTTTTTAGGCATTTTTGCCATTTTTTACACAGAAGAATACTTATCCATGTTTCAACGTTATTAATACTTTCTTTTTTTTTTCTTGGAGACATAATCTTTGAGAATAGTATAAAGTTTCATTCACAAGAGAAGAATTCTTATAACTTTCACTACACTGGCCTTCCTGTAGTTTCAAAATAAAATGAGCAAAAAATTCTTAATTCGAATGAATGCGATTATGCTGTGTCGTTTGTACTGTTTTTATTACAGTTTCTATAATTTTGAATGAATGTAATGTGTGCTTTCTAATGGTATTTCATACTTCATTTAATTTGTACTACGGCTATCTGATAGGCATTTTTAAATAATTTATGAATAATTCGCGATTTAAGGCGTAAAAAATCCTTTTTGTAAGTTTCATGGCAAAAAACTGTTAGATCTGCGAATACAACCAATCTACAAATTTGTAAATATTCTTTGAAAGATTTTCCTCCGTGTGTCAATATTTTTCCAAGCAAAAAACCGAGGCACGAAATCCCGTGGCCAGAAAAAATAATTTCGACGTTCGAAGTTTCGTCGTACAAACACGCCTCGGAAGAGACGAAAAGTTCAATATTAACTCATTAACGCGTCGACAAAGCGTCCCATAAACGCGCAAACATCGTTCGGCAAATATTTTTGCCAAAAGTCAACGGCTAACCTGTGGACGCGCGCAAACAGAACTGGAATTCGTCTCAAAGAGAAACCAGGAATGAGAAAAAAAGAAAGAAAAAAAAAAGGGGGCAGGGAAGTAGAAAGTAAAAGGAACGGCCACGAAAAGTAAAAAGCTACGAAACGATCGCAGTCTCGCAATCGAACGTTGATCGATTAAATCTTTGCCGCAGGCGAATAATGATCGTTTGACACCATATTAATTAATTAGCATCTGAAACGAAAATCTTGTCTTTGGCGCCAACCTGTCACGTGTTCTCTTCTGTTACACGGTCCAATGATTTCTTATTGATTCACACCCGGGGAAAACTCGTTTGCAGTGTATGCGATCCGTAGAGTGTGCCGTGAATAGTAATAACAGGCAACAATGAGCAGTTTTCCGCTCGCGTCGCCCACGAAGACCACTGTTTGCCGCTCTGAAACACATTCGTGTCAAGGAAGGTAATTGCGACACGTTGTTACCGTTTGTTCCATCGGCCTGCATCGATGGAAAGGCTGTCCTCTTAGGGCCCGATCCAATCACGATGTGTCATGCTGTCTCTTGGTTGAAACCTGTTCTTGTTACTGATATTGTGATTATCGTAATTGAACGGGAACGAAGTTCAGTTAATAGGGATTTCAGTGGAAACGATCGTAATTAGGGTTCTAAGTTTGTGTTGCGGTAATATTTAGGTATTTTGAAGAGAATCGTGACGATTGGAATCAAATCATGCTAGGTATACACGTATGTATCTGTACGTATGTTAAACCGAATTATTAAGAACGTACATATGTGAAATTGCTTTCCTTTTAACCCGAAGACTCATTTCTTAGATTATTAGATCGAACTTAGATGTACAATTTAAAACAATCAAATTGTTGATATATAATAGGTATAGGATATAGCTATATATCAAGGAATCATCATACCCTGTTTCGTTTTTAAGTTTCATTTGAAGGTTTACATAAATCAAGAACGATGGTGAGAATATCGAACCTCATCCTTGTTCTTTAAAAATACGGACCACAGTAAACTATACTCCGCTTTAATTTAGCTCGACAAAGTGATCAAACATTATCAGCTACTTTTACGACGAGTCAAACAGAAGTCTTTTTTGCAATTTAGAAACATTTTTCGAACCTTCGTAAAATCCGTTCCTTATTCCTTTAAATTTCGATCAACATCTCGAATGGTCTCTATTTGTAACAAACGACTTTAATAAAGATTTCATTCTTAATAGATTAAACTGTAGAAATCTGCAATGCATACTTCCAACACCTGCTATCCATGCAGCAACGATACCAGTCCCTACGTAATTCCTTAATTTATACTCCGGCTTACCAAAAATTCGCCTTTCGAAATACTTCGCGTGTTAAACTTCCTCGAAACTTGGATTCTTCGAAGCCAACCGGCTCGACCAGGTAACTTTTCAGCCCAACTTCTCTTCCTCTCGGGCAAAGTCTCATTACTTCGGGACGTTATCTTCGCGGTAGCAATCGAATCGCCGAAAACGTCGAACTTCAATTACCATGACACGCAACGCTTGTAATCTGGTATCCGGCCCGCCGTATAAATAGTCCACGGTCTTGCAGCAACGTGATTCGAAAGGGATGCTCGGTCCGCTAATAAATACGCGCCAATAGAGCGTGGCTCTACAAAAAACCAACGGCCGCTAAGAGTTATCATCCTCTTTGGCCGTGGTCGGTTGCCAGCGGACAATAAATGTCTGGTCGGTCGGTATCTCGAATTATTAAGGAATAATGACGCCATTTGTAACCGGCATGAGGACCCGGCTAGAGAATCCCTTGACCGAGGCGGAAAACGAGGGAGAAAAGGAGAGGCGAGCAGAGATGCGTCGGAGGAAACGCGTGTTGAAGGGATCCAGAAGGTTGAAGGGTGAGGGAGGGCAGGGAAGACAGAAAGCACAGCGATATTATTACTGATTGAAATTCTTCGTGGCCGGAGTTGACTTGCCGCGCGCACCGGCAGATTGCGCGATCAGTTTACGTTCTTCTCATGGCAGTGCGCCAAGCAATCCTTTTTTTTTTCTTTCTTCTTTTTAACTTGTTCGTCCGCTGTACTCCTCTTGTTTCTCTGCTCTTCTCCGCGTTGGATGCATCGGCCTGTCCCGCGAGCTGCCCTCCAAAGACCAGCTCGGTTCGCGACCCTGGAGCGCACACTGCGCGCTCGACACCTGTTGTTTGCGGGGCACGCTGAAGATTTACATAAAGGATGCAGGCTAGCGAATTTTGTCACGTAGATGGCGCGTATGACTAGATTGCGAAGGTTTGTGCGTTTCATATTAAAGATGCAAAAATAGCGTACAAGCTCCTGGAAGTATCCAAACACCTGTAGACACCTTTTATGAATACAGTACGTGGGTTATACGAAACATTTTGAAATTTCATTAGAGCTGTTATGAAACTCGATTATCGTAATTATGTTGGCATAGTTTGAAACTTTTGAAAATATGTGTAGAAATTACGAGATATTTGATACAAGCATATATTTCGCAGGTATTATAAGTTAACAAGTATCTCGATATTTGGCGAGCTTATATTTAGTGCTTATTATATGCTTAGAAGACTACCCATGCTGCGTCCTAATTTTTTTATTAAATACACAATATTAAATTTACAATAAATGTCTCGTAAATTCTATATACGTTTACAGATTCGTCTATTTCCAGATTATCGATGAGAATCTTCTAGTATCTTGTTCAGATTTCAGATATTTCTTAACGTCGAAAAAATACAGTATTTACACGTTGTTGTGTCTATATCATGTCTTTATCTGTGTTTTACATCCGTAAAAGGTAACACCTGAAGAATAGATCAGTAGGAATCATCTTTATCTTTCCACATCTCGCTGCAGTTTCTCTTTCCACGCACGTCACAGACACCAGCATGCTCACAAGGAATAAATTGCATATTTATCGATGACTATAATTACGCCACGTTCGACATCTACGTTACGCCTGTCAGTTACGTCAACGTTTCCAGTGGGACTGTGATTTCCTGTTAATTGCACGAACGACGCTCGCTTCCGTCGTTGCATTGGTAGCGCGGCATAGTAGCGTCCTCCATTTCTATTCCTTTATCTTAGCCGTCCATCTTCAACAAGAGATGAGACTCGTTTCCATTCAATCCTAGTCGGTGATCCTGCTGTTTGAATCGGATGACGCAGTCACAGCTTGAAGGTCGCATTTTTAAGCAACTGCATCATCCTGTTGACACTGTTTGTTTGTCGATGGTTAAGAACAACATCGGTTTATTTTTACTTTTTCATATACTTCTCCGCGATTTGTTTGAGGAGACATTTGGCAGATTATTGAAACAATTGAGATTGATGGCATGAGGATGGCGTTATCTTCATTGAAACGTCGTTATAAGTTATGCAGAGCTTAAGTTTATTATTATTATTATTATTATATCTATATATAGTAAAATTATAGTAATAATTTCATATTCGAATCGCATGGTTTCTTCTTTAATTTCATAGTGATATAAGCTTCGTACACTTTTGCTGTCAGTCCGTGTCACAGCAGTTCGGTCTCTGCTCATTTCTCATCGATATCGTTGCTCTTTGCATCGCTGTTGTTTCGATGCTGGACAAAAATATCACAGAGAAATTACTCCTCGATCATCAATTTATATGCATTTATGGAAAATTTAATGGAATCCTGGTGCAAAAAAGCACAGAATGCGCTTGGTCGAACAATTCTCTGTGTAAGTTGCATTTTCTAAATTACATTCATAAATGATGAATTTACATACGCTGAAAGAAATGATATGGTGTTTTTATTGGTGTCGATTCTAGACGAGAATAGATCATGAAATTTGTAACAACGGTAGATAGGGCAGCATCATAATTTCATGGAAGACGCTAGAAATTCTAAAGCGAACGATGTACGTAGTCTGTTCGCTTTAGATCGTTGCTGTTCTTCTTCGCAACGCTGTTATTTCTATTCCAAATGAAAATAGACTGCGAAATTTCTAATAACGAATGATAACAGTGATAGTCTAAAAATATGAGGAGTTATGAAGTTCTTTGCAACGCTATTGTTTCTATTCTAAACGAAAATGGACCATACAATTTCCGACGATGAAGAATAACAAAGATAAGAAGACAGGAGGAAGTTTGAAGCGATCGATTCGCTCTGTTTGTCTTGCATCACTGCTATTCTCCTTTGTAACATTGTTATTTCGATTCTACATGAAAATACACCATGAAATTTCTAATGGCGAAAGATAACAGCGATAATTTGAGAGCACGAGGAATTCTCAAGCTATCGATTTGATCTGCTCGTTTCAGATTGCTATCGCTTTTCTTTGCACCTTCGTTGTTTCGATCCTGAATGCAACTGGGCATAGAAAATTACCCACCAAGAATTTAGATTTATTTCTGACCCTGCCACTTTACTAGCTCCTCGGCTATCAGATTCAAAAGATCGGTATTCCAATACTGTTAAATATAGAGCGATTAATAAGAGCAATTATCGACAGAAATATATAATACACGTAGATAGAAATATCGATTGCTTCAACGATTTGCATATACGAATAAGATACGAATAATTATAGCAATAAATATCAAGTTATCATATAATAATTACCATGTCATCAATTATAATATCCAAACCTATTTACTTTATTCGCTTGAAATCTTTTAAAACCTGTTTAACCAGAATTGCTGGATTGTGTACAAAATTCTATTACAGTATTTTCATTATAACTCAGCCTACTTCTAAATTAATTCAACCTTATTTCAACCAACTGCTATGATCATGTACTTTGCTATACGCTAACGGTTAGAGTTTCCTTCGATTGATAATCACTTGTATCAGTCACTATCGCTTCTTTACAACCACGCAGCGACTACTTTCAATTACTATCGTCTGAATTTTCTTTTCCTAATCGAATTAATGTTACCTTACGAAAGGAAGTTGATAGTGCGATCAAATGCGTTGCAACGCCGTTGTAGCCATTCTTCAATCGTAACGGCGGTAGACGCAGCGTCCGGATGCTCAAAGATCGATCTATATGTCGAACAGCTACCATAAACAATCTTCCACGCATGTTCTCCGTAGCGTATAAATGATAAAACAATTCCATAGCCGAACTAATAATACGTGTTCGATACAGAAATTGATCCATAAAGCCTCACGACCGTCTTATTACCGCGTACGGAAGATTATTAAGCACCGCTTAAAATTATTAAACGCCAAGAAGAAAGACCATCGAACGAATTCTCGGCCGTTATCATTTGCTCGCGCCATCGTGGCTGGCACCGAGTGCGTTCGAACGTTTATAAATCCAATCGTGCACTCCAGGAGATATTCTTGCCTCCTTGTGTTCGTCTCCGTACGCGCACCGGCACCACAGAAAATTGATGCGACGCAATTTAGATTCGATTTGTAGCCGGTGCGTGTATCGCGGTTAATCCGATCGAGGGAGTCCTGGTTTAATGTTAATTAAATAGGAGAAAAACGAACCGAACGGCCACACACGAGTCATAATCGCTTGCTTGCCCCCGCGGTCGCGCCCGTCCCCTGATGAACTCGAAGATTACTTACATCGGCGCCACCCACTTGCTCCTCGCAACTATAAGACGCTGTGTTAAGAGTCTTCGCGTTGTCGCTTCTTCCGGTATGTACACTCTTAGTCATAAGTCACTGGGTACTTGATACTTTTATTAGAGGCTAAGAATGTTCGTGTAACTTTCACAGTGTCGAAACGACGACATGTTTTGCTATTGGCTTAAAGTATTTGATCGTTGTTATATTTGATAATGTTCTTTAACATTTAACGATTGTTAGTTTGTATATTGATTTTAAAAACATCACGTTGGAAAGGTCTGTTAATCTAATTGACAAGAATTTTTCTCAAATTAAATGGCTTTAAATCGATTGAATCCCAAATTAATTAACCGTACTTTTTTAAATCCCCCAACTTCATCATCTAAGTAGACGATTAACGTTCAATTTTTAGCAGACAGATAGCTTTCTTGCATAGATTTATTTGTGATACAAATAACAGTAAATTCTTACATAAATGTAAAAAAAATTATGTCTGTAATATTCTTCTCTATTTTCCAATTTATATAAGTAATTCGCCTGCAATATATGTTTGATATCAAACACAAAACTAAACAGAACTAAACTCGAACAAAATCTCTTCGTCAATGAAATTTCTTCCAAACGAATCTGTTTCAAAATCGACCAAATGATACAATTAAAAATCAACGAGTAACCGAAAATCGTTCACAAAACAATCTTCTTACGATTTCTAGATAACGGAATTGTCGAAATCGTGAGACGTACGCCGGTAACTTAGCTGTGATAATGAGACGAAATCGCGAGAGCAGGAAATAGTCGGTGATTGTTGAAGTACACAGCTTCGAGGGTACACGGAGAAAGGTGTTTGCGGACAACCTTGGTGGGCCCCGAAGAACGGGGGCCCCGCATTGTTGGTAGGTGTACCGCCTGTCGCTGGCCTCTGATTCATTGCCGCGCCTTGCAATTCATCATTCTACTTCTCGTGTCCTAGCGTCGTTCTGCCCTTTCTTCCTCCCTATTCTTCCTCCGTGCTTCTCTTTCCTCCCTTCTTGTTCTTTCCAACGGGCAATCCGCTGCTGGCACCAATGGTAATCACCGGTTACTTTTTCGTGAAACATTTCATTTTCTTAATTATTCAAATGTTAGATAACATCGTCGAACGTGAAAGTACTGAGTGGAAAATAATGTGTATAATTATTTGTTACTTTATTCTACTTTCTTTTTTATTTTGTTATTGGAAGATGTGTACGCCGTAATATACTTTTAAATGGCGGGTTGAATGGAAATGTTGTGCAGATGCATCTCTTTTCAAAAGAAGAGATAAATACAGGAAACGGTAAGTAAGACGTTTGATTGTATAGAGAATCTTCTGCAAATTTCCAAACCTTTATGAATATTTATTTACGCATAGTAATATGCTTTGATGTTTGACTATAGTATGCTTTGATGTTTAATTTTAGCTACACTTATTTTCCCACTTGTACTACTTCTCCTCCGACTTTCTCAAATAGAACTCTTAATTTATCATGTGGACGTTTTATATACGTATCTCGAGAGGTTCACATTTAGCAATCGAGTTCAGGATCGAAGAATTACGTTTGATTGTTCATATATTATGTAAACCGCTTGAAATTACAACATATTCGTATGAATGACGATGTATATTATTGACTTATTGATTGTCGAATTGATATTACCTTGAATGTATTAGCTACGTGTTATTCGATGATCATCAAGGAGTTGTCACGATATTTATATATGTGTTTTGAAGATGCAATAGTTGGAAAGCTAGAATAAAATAGATATCTGCAACTCTGAGACAATAAATCTTCGTTTCAACGTAATCCAAGAATTTCTACCCAAAGCAAAGATACTTTTACTGTCAACCATTCCGAATCGGGAGGGAAAATTTCTTCATTAACTTCTCCCACGTGCAAGTTCCACCAGATGTCTTCTCATTAACGACGATCGGTAGAGACAAATGCAAAAGATTCCAAAGGTAAATGCACGCTGTGAATTCTCGCGCGAGAGAGAGAGACAGAGGAGGGTGTGAAGGAAGAAGAAAAGGATTCTTTATCATGATATGAGAAGACTAATAACAAGAGGCAGAAGAGGATCGTAAAATCGAATAACGTTGGGGTCGTGCGTCGATCGCCGAAGTTGACCAGCCTAGCTCTTCTAGACAAAAAGATAAAAACTGGCAAAATTAACGAGGAGGTCGTAATATGTCGGTAACAGCGTGCAATTAGAATGTGATTAAATGGTGGCGAGATAACAGCGAACGAAGGTAACCTTAACGGTATAACGGGGACCAGTGGAGTGGAGAGTGGTTTCTCGTTGAATTTCTTGGATTCATGATCGAGATAGGAGGTGCACAGCCTCGTGGACGTTCATTCCTTTTCGTGGATCCCCTTTAACTGATAACGATCCATCGTGAGGTCCCTCGGGGTTCCTGCTCGTACTATGCCTAGGTATCTTTGAAATCGCGAGAAGTGCGATTCGTTACGATTGCTGAACTACCGTCTACTAAATGCTGTAATTACCATCGTTTAATGGCCCATCGAGGTAAATATACGTCTCACGGCGCGGGGAAAGGTCATACATATCTCATAGCGCGATTAGCCGCGGCTGTGAATAAATCTGTGCATCGAGAAGGGAAAAAAAGCGGCGAAACCGGCGTCAGGAGAGGTTGGAATGCGTCTTTCGAATATACGTGCGAACCATTAAGGAGTTACAACGGTATAGATCGTATCTGGCCGCCATTTAGGATCTGGTTACGTTCAAAGACAGTTTTACAGGGACCGATAAGGTGATACGTAAAGAAGGTAGAGTTTATTCTCGACGCGGAATGAAATCGTTGTTACTCCAATGATAGGTTCCGTGCTGGATCATTGCGTTCGGTGTGTATTATTTGACTAATCGATGTACTTGCGGGTTCTTTGATAAATTTATTTTCTGTACAGTGTAATTGTTGCTTTAATACGAGAAAGTTTCGAAAAGTTCAAAGTTAAAGCAATGCAACTTTGGTGTATATTATTTTCTGTATTATGTACCTATACTGTCATTCGAATGTGTTAGGACGTCTCCTATCGTTAATGGAACCTTGGCATTTGATGTAAATTGAGAATTTCATATTGCGCATATGTTTTAGTAAACTCACTAGTGCAATTTTGTCAGATAGATAATATTTTATGGTCTCTTTGTTATTTGCTTAGCTTCTTCAATTTTTGTATCTAACGTAAGAATTGCTCTTAAGACTTTTGAACGGGAGCGTGTATCGAGAAACAACAATGACTTTAATTTTTCATGTGAAAGTTACAAACATTATTTTACAATAGTTAGAGTAAGAAAGTTGAGCGATTGTAGAGTAAAATATATACATCCTCCGGTATCATTCGCTCCCGTTACAAATAAAAATAACGATCAGTCGATCTATTTTATACCAACCACATATCCAATCGGTGTCCCTTATTAAAATTTTCCCTTAGTAGTCATCTCCGCAATCTTTCCCGGTCGCGTTATTTTTCCGCAGACACAAAAAGTTGGGAAAACTTTTACGACAGCTATGCTTCACACCACAGCAGAACCAAGGATTAAGCATAAGCAGCGGAAACTTCGTGAGCATGGATTAAAACTGCTAAAATTAATTCGCGTAATTGCGGTGGAAGCGATGCTGCTTGGCTGCACCCAAATCTTTCGTTTTCTGGAATCGAAGGGATTTCCTCTTGGCTAGCTACTAGAATGTTCCAACAGGAAACGTCTCTTTCTGTAGAAACAAGTTTCAAATGTACTAAAGTAGCTACAAGTTTCAAAGTATATCGTTGGATTAACGATATCTTTTAAGCTTTTGTTTGGATCGCCAGCCAATTTGCTAGAGTACGTTATAGTATTTTCTTACGAACTATACAAATTGTATCGCGTGCTTAAGAAGAATTTTAGTACTATATATAAAATAGTGTAGTATCGCAACTACTATAATTAGTTTATTAATGATAAGTAGATTAAACAGATGTTAATTGAACAGAAAACAACGGTTATTAAACATGAACTAGTCGCAGCAAACGTATAATAATTAACACAACTAAGTAATTAATTAATGATTCTCGTCAACACAATCCGCACTCTCTGACTTCTCAACTCGTACTGCTGTTAATTCGTTTATTGTCCTCTAGCAATCCTTTGTCTTTTGTCTTAGCCTCACTACGTATAATACATGCTCAGCAACCGCTTGTTTATAATCCTCACAACATCCCTCAGTCTCATCGTCCATGATACTACAATAGTATATATATATACTTGTATTTATCAAAATATTACGATTGGCGATATGTAGAATAAAATTCCTAGTCATTTATCATTTATCTACATCTGTTATACTTCACTTCATTTTTATCGTTAAAGCTAAATAAGGATACCTTGCTTTATTATCGACACTTAAGGTTCTTGATTAGAATAATGAACAGTGGCGTGATTGTATCGTTGTTTAAAAACTGCGTTTAAAATTTAAATTATTCAATATCGAAATCGTATGAATGATTATGAGCGATAGCGTACGTAATATATTATTTGAATCCGAGTTTTTAAAATTTTCTTTTTTGATCTTGTTCTGTAGTTAATGTTAGGGAATAAGTGTGAATCTATATTTTAGTGTATTTATAATGCAATTAGGTGTATCCGTAACATATTTTGGACTTTATTGATTATTAAAATATAAAATTTATCACAATGATGTCTATAGTTTCTCGGCAACTTTTGTCGATTATATTCTGATACGTATTTCCATCTCTTTCTTAACACTTACTTTTTACAAAACAATTTCAAGCTTCACCAATAACATACGTAATTTCTGCAGATAATTCTCAAATGCAACCAATACACTAATTTCTTTGTAACTACTAATTTATACCTCGAGCGATCGCGAAGTGTAATTGCAAAATAATGAATATTAAAATAATATCTTATACAAGATTTCCGTCTGGTTCGTCTTTACGGTAGTCACGTTGAATTCTTCATTACTTTAAACCAAGCAAACGGGCTTCTGCTTTCCGGTTTTTGTCCTCCTCAGCTGACGACGCTCGACGAGTCTCTACGACTTGGGTAAACTCCTATCTGTCGCTTCGCATTAATTAATTAACGTTCTCTTAATTGAATCACTCCGCGAAACAACGTCGCATTAACTCAATCGTCCCTCGCGGATACTCTCACTCAAGTGAGCCGACGACATTTCATTTGCTTTTCACTCATGATTCCTTACTAGTTGTTTCCATTCTGGTAGAGCGTCGAGTGGATTTTCATTAGAGACGAGTATCGTACCTTCGTATACACCTTGATTAGATTCGAGACGATGCAGAGTGTGCCATTTGAGTAACGATTCGGGACAAAAATTAAAATTCTCTGGCCATGTCCGCCACGTTTGCAGATCAGGTTCGCACGTTCAAAGACTAGGTTCGCATGTTTGCAAGCTACGTTCTCATGATGCACAGTGTGGCATTTGAATATTGATTCGAGACAATGATAAAAAATGAGTTTAATGTGCAGTTTTCCTGAAAGTCGATATCAGAGGATTCGACGTGGGTAAAAGTGTGTTTGTCAAATCCTTGATAGTACTATTGCTTGCTCTTACTATTCCTGGCATAATTTAACTATCTTGAATATTTATTTCTTCGTATAACCACACAGGAGAACGTTCAAGTAAATAGCGCCGATGTGAGGAACAATTTTTTTATTTTTGTTAAGAGCCACTCAAAAATCGTTTATTATTAATTCTCTATCGATATTATATATTATCATGATGATAACGAATAGTAAAATCAAAATTAAACGACGATTATTTCGATTCTTGTCCACTTCATGGTGCTGTGCGTTTAAAATTTTACTAACAAACGCTGTAAAGTGAAAATTTCACATTTGAACTTTGTAAAGGAAATGGAAATTGTATGAAAATTTTCAAACGAAAAAGTTATAAGTAAAAATATGTATATATACGTATATATTGATTTGTATTGTGAAAATTAGATATCGAATTTAGGTATGACTTATTTATTTGAACATTTACTATAAAAAATTTTGTGAATATATCACGTATTTTATACAAAATAGTTGTAAATTTCAGTAGCATTGTAATGAGACGCGATTATCAAGAATATATCGGTAAGGTGTGAAACCAATGCTAAATTGTACATAAAAGTTACGAGATATTTATTATCGCGTACAAAAATATTTCAACGATCAATTATCCGGTGTATAATATTAATAAGCCTCAATAGATTTAATAAGATTCTCTTTATATTATTTAAAACGATTATTCAGCTGTATTGAACGTACATATATACGTTTGCAGTAAATGTCTTTTAGTTTCTGTACACTACCGAATTTTTTATCAATATAATCATAACGATCGTGCCCCCTTACGCTACTAAGAAATTGATTCAGTTGAAATTGAGAGAAATTTTACAAAATTCACGTTTATTCTATTATAAGAATACGCGAGGCTTCTAATTTCTCTATATAAAAATATTCCTCTTATTCTTACCATTATCGCCATAACGTAGAATTACACTACAAATACAACTAAATTCAACTTCAATTCCACGATGATATCGAAACACATGTTTCGTTCAACAAAATTGAAAGAACACCACAATATGAAAATCGACGTTGTCCTCGAGAAAATTTCTAGAAAATCGCCTTACAGCTCGCGAAAGCCACTGCCGCGGCGGCGGAGCGAAATCACATTACACGGAAACGGGTGACGTTTCTCTCGAAGAAGCAACGTCAACAACCGGTAAGAAAAACCGTCGCCGTCTCAACGATCATTCCACGACTCCGACAAGTCGGTACGACCGTCCTCGGCAACATTTTGCAATTTGTATCTATCCGTTGCTCGCCCTCGAAGAATCTGCGAAAGAAAGCATCAAGGGGAGAAACGAAAGCAAAAGGCTAGAAACCGAGCCGAGAGACGACTGTTCGCAGGAGAGAGGTGCAGATGCGCGCGAAACATGAATTATTCCTGGCGACGTGCTGTCCAGAAACCGCGGGGATTCTGTTTCCCACGATTCATAACGCGTTATCAATAATTAATCGCGTTTCAGGAACACAAAAGCTCGGCGAGGACAAGGCCAGAAACCGACGCGGTTGTTTCTCGCACAAAGACGAGAGAAACCGCGTTCTACGGGAACCTTCAGGTTGTGTGGAAGCGCAAAGGCGATCTTATTCCTGGAAAATCAACTTCCCCGTAGTCACTCCCATAAATCTCCGCCGATGACAGATCAGTATGCGATCCTCGTTATCGATGCGCGCGCCGATTTTGCCGATACACGCGTCTCAGACGAGCTGGACTTTCGATCCTTTCGAGAGATTCTGTCGTTGCTTGAGAGACCCGATCGCGAACGTGGAATAATGTTTGGTGAAGATGTTTAGCGATTGTTCCGGCACGACGAGCATTGCTTTGCAGAAAACGATCGGCGTTTCGCGTAAATGCGAGTGCCGGTCGCTCGTGTGAAATTTAACCCTTCGTGGTCTGGTATGTCTGTCCTCGGCTACCGAAACGTTTTTACTCTTCAAGTTGTACGTGTATTCGTAGTCACCAAGGAATCGGTCCTAGTAAATAGGATTTTTAATAAGACTTTACGAGTTAGCGTGGTTAGAAGATTTCGCTCCTTAAAATATTTAGCAAGAGATAGTTTTGTACAGTAAAAAGAAAATTAGGAAAAAAACGGATACCGTGAAATGTAAAGTAACGACGATGAATTTGATTTTCATTCTTCGCATGTTTTCTCTTATTATGATAAGTTCGATAATCGTATTTCGTTATAATGCTACTGAGACTACAAAATCTTTCGTATAACACATATATTAAAATATTTATAGAAGATTTTTGAAACGCTCGAATACTTGATGAGCTATTGCAAATACGCGAGGTGCACTGATCTGAGTTCCGTTTCGGAAAAACGATCGATTTCAATGATTCGTATTCGATGAAGATTGGTATAACGGGAGATGTAGCTGTGGATTTACCTGGTTGGAGGATTGCGGCGAGCGTGGGTGTTGAATAAATAGTTTCGTCGTTGCGTACTGCATGAATATTTGCGGATATTGTAAACACGATGATATGATGTTTTGCAACATTGTAAGAGGATGTTGCTGTATGTGGAACAACATTGCTGATATTTAATAAATGATTCTATTTCATGGGGATTTATGGTAGCAGGAATGTTGCGAGAGAACCTTTTAAAGATAGGAGCGATGTTGAGAAAAGGTGAGATAATGTCAAGGAAAGATGTTTAACAGGCAATTTCACTTATGTAATAATATTAAACTAAGCGTGTATGGTATGTAACTAAGTGTCGAGGATGAGTATAACTGAATAAATAAGGTATGCTAAGAAACAGTTACTAAATCAGTTATGACTAAAAAGATATGAAATAGAGAAAGAATTCTTGTTTATTACTAACGTAAATTATTATGTAGCTTCTGCCGTTCAGCATTATCGTAGACTTCTAACGAAGAATCAATTTACGATTATTTCCGTTTATTTATATTTCACGTAGCTATTTTAAAAGCGCTTTCTTAACTCTGGTCTCAAATCTTCCTTAAAATTCATTCAGCGATATTTTGCACTATGAGATTTATTCTCTTTCATTCAACCTTCATTGTCAACTATAAGTATTTTATTTATCTGTAAACGCAGATACTAATTCATCGTAAATTGTACAATAATTTTGTGACTATTAATACGAGATAACGAAGTAAATTCGAAACATTAACGTACATACTTTTCATCTGTGTCTTTTGAAATATAAATAAATAAAACAATATTTCTTCCCCGTAGCATTTATTTAATCATCCATATAAATAGACGATTTTTAATTAATTATAATACTTCAATATTATCAGAAATATTTTAACATAAATATTTTTCTGTTGCAGGTAAGAGTTCCGGAAGTACAATAAGGAAAAAGCATGGAAGTTCGTATAATAATCAGGTTATTTGATCGGCGTAGATTATACATTACAGGTAGAAATTGATATGCAAATTCTTTCCCATCGATGCTAAACTAGTTTCTCGACATTCCGGGTATTTATAAACACACGTGTACTCAAAATAACGACATTTAATAAAAACATCTCATAAAATATACTGCAGTCGCAACAACAAGACATACGGTAAGCACGGATCAGGCTCGGTAAATCTTGACGAATTGCCGGATTACTACACTATTCTTTTTTTCATAAATTCTCCAAAAAATTGATGTTGAATACGCTTCAGTGCATAACGTTTACCACACGATCTTTATGAGCTTACCTCAGGATTTAAATCCCCCCAAAAAACTCACTTCCTTTCTTAAAATGAAATCAAGTATAAAATCACATTCGTACGTACACACACACAGACAATTTGAATATAAAATCACAATAGATTTCTAAACAGATTCCAAAGACATGTTCACCCTTTTCCTTGAAATAAAATGAGAACAAATCAGGATTGTATGCGCATACAGAAAACTGAATACGAAACGAAAATATATTGCTATTTTTTGGCTATTTATAAAAGTTTCGTTTGTAAATGTTTCACGATTGTACGTCACGGGCTGAGCTGCAAAATATTCGCGCTAAACGAGGAAGGTATCATAAGCGTTGGCCGCTTATCGCAGAACGGAATTGTTAACCGGTGCTGACTCGACGCGAGAATCGGCCGTCGATTGGCCGACGCGTTTTTCGCGCATAAATTACCGGTTACCGCGCGCGCCTCGGATAACAAATTTTCAGCACGCTGCACGCGCTCGAATTTTTCCAAGCGCGTTTATCTCGCCGCGAACGATCCCATGATATATTTATGTACCCTGGCCGATGTGTATTTATACGCGGTTCCAGGGGAGCTGCGCGGAGGTTCCCAGGAAAGCAGCTTCACGGAAGCTCGAGCTATTCAACGAAAGGTTATACCCCATGTTTGAACTTCGAACCATGCTAACAAAAAATATCGAGTGAAAAAATAATTTTTTGAGCTGTCCTCTATAGATTTTCATTTTATGTAGTTTGTAGATTTTCTATACGTTTCTGGTTAATCTTTATGATTTTAAATAATATTCTTTTCGTAGTAATGAAAATAAGTAGAATTTGTTGCGTCTGATTGTACTGGGTGTAAAAATTACATCGATCTAAATCTACTCACTTAATATAAAAAAACCGGTAGAACTTGTTTGTTTGATGACATAAAATTATTATTTTTTTTTTTTTTACATAATGCCATAGTAGAGACGAACCCATGTTGTTTCGCCTTTTAAATCCCCTCATTGAACGAAGACAAACTGCTATCGACATTGATGTCTATTTTTAGACATTTTATGATATCCAGTGAATAACATCATAAACATTCGAAGATCACACGAAAAAGGCACGATTGGCATATTTTTATCTAACTTTTTTTATTCTAGTGTCAACAATTTTTATTGTTCTGCAGAAGCCAAAGATATAACTGTTAGAATAAACGTAAAGTAACGTTAGAGTAAAGACGATAATTTTGATAACACGAGATTAATTAACAACGTAATTCTGAAATTGCCTGCCTATGAAAAATAGGCTTACATGTTCTTTCTCTACACTTTTCAATCGTAATCATTTAGATGCAGAATACTGAGGTATACGTATATCGATCTGCAATTTTAGTCGATCGTCGTTAATTTGTGCAGATTTCTTAAGCTTTATAGGAAAATATTAGAGAATCCTGCTATGTATGACTCTTTCTCTTAATTCCATGTAAATGTTGCGCCTACACCACAAGTTTTTTTGATTATTGAATTTTTTTTTTATTATTTACTAGATATAGAAATTACGGATCATGTATTATACATGATCATGCATAGTATCGAGGAAACTAATCAAAGAAAATTGTGGAATATAATTCTACAGGATATTAAGGTATTCTTCCTCCGCAGCTTTCATATGAAAATGTTAAATTTTTCTCTTGATCCATTACCATGACACCGTCGAAAACACAAGGAACTTCTTACCTTAAAATTCACCACTCTTTCGCTCTAACCAATCTTCTCTACCTTGATTGTATAAAATCGCGGTCCGCGAGCCGTTCCATCTTCCACGGGTCCAAAATTACAATTACGCGGTCCCCCCATCCGCCACCCAATAAATAACACGTCGGCTCGCCTCGGCCCGATGTAAATCTTGTCGATCGTTAAATCACGCACCGGCGAGATTACGCTTTCGCGAGGATCCCGCGTAATGATCTCTCATTGCTGATATTTCATCGCGTTAAGTACAGCCGGACGTTTATCGCCCGCACGGCCGAACCATTCGCGCGGTGGTCCGTTAATTTCGTTACGAAAATATTCCAGCATCCGACGGGAAATTGCCGGTTCGCGAATAGAGACGCTAGAGACGCTCGTTTCCACTGGAGGGATCGCGATTATTGGCATTCGGCCGCGCGCGTCTCATACCGCGCGTCTGTTTACGAAAATGTCCCTTTCTACGGTTGTTTGACTTCCGGTTGATCAATGGCCGCGCGCATTTTCCACCGGAGCTCGTTAGCCGCATCGGTTCATGCACTTAGAAGGGTATATTTATGGAGAAACGGCGCATCGCCGCGAAAATATGATCGCGCCAGCCGAGTGTTGTTGAATCGACCGCTGCCGGTTTATTGATGTTCCGCGTGCCGTATACTCGCGCGTAAAATGCGCACCGGAACGCGTAACAGCCGATGCTTACAAGATGTCGCGCGTCTGTTACGTGTCAGAGTAATTCCTTCGTAACCGTTCGTTCCTTGGGTTTTTGTTCCCGTCGCACGACTGAGTGAAATAAATGGAGGGCTGAAAATCATACCGCGTAAAGTGCAAGTAAAAAATAAAACAGAAGGTTTGAGAATTTTCATTTAGTCGTATGCTGCGGTTATCGAAATTACCATCTCTCAGGTTTCGTATTTGATAAATACGTGTTATAATTGTATACTTTGCAACGATATGTTTTCATAAGAGGAATATTTCACTGTAATGATGAATATTATTTTGTAGAAATTAGCAGGGGAATAACTAACACGGAGTATTTAGCCGAGGAATAACTAACTGGCATTTTAAAATGCTAAAAATACCCACTTAAGAGGAATCATATTCGGGGAATACTTAATGCTTTATGCCGATAACATCTTCATATAAATATATGTAACATGTATGAATTTAAATTACACTTTGATAACAAGCAGCAGTTTACAATGTATCACAAAGTTAATTAAATTTGCAAATAAAAAAATTGTTAATACATAATATGTAAGTATCATGAGTAGCGCTGCTTTTGAAAACACACGTTATTAAAATGGAGTTTAATATCTGCAACAGTAATTACGTGGAAAGGTAGGTCACTCGCCCAACGTCGCTCACACTTCTAATTAAAATAACCCAGCATCGCGTGCATTTCATTTCATAATGTCCATAAAAATATGCATTCGCAATTCACTTAAACGTTACATTGTACCGTACACGAGTCTCTTTTTACAAAAACATCACCTTTCGCGGTTGACATGGTCAGGCAAAAATATCATGAGGCGCGTATTAACATCGCCGTGGAACACGAAACGTTTAACGATGATAGATACACGAGCATAAACGGGCCAGTCAACTTGCAATGCACATTAACCACGTTAGTAATTACCATGAAGTGTCGTGTATTTCAGTTGATTGCGCTGGCATGCAGGATTGTACGGAGATGCAGCGACAGAATAATAATTATATTTTCATCCATTGACCGGTGGGAATAATTAAAAAGTCATATCGGTCACTGCTTCGAGCTATGGATCACCGTTAAGGAAATAAAAGGGATGCATTACGTTCGTTTGTAACGCGAATGGTGTCCCTGTTTATCGGAGTAATTATCAAAATTAGTCGATTGCGATTAAAGATGTACTCGTTTCCAAACGCTTATTATGGTTCATGCTATTAAAGTGAATATAGCGTAATTTGTTTGATACATCGATGCAACTCTATACGCACTAATACAATAGCTGTTCAGTGATGATACGATTAAACGACTTATGCTTTATGACTGCGACTAGTTCATTCTTGCAGTATATTGAAGAAGTTTCAATACCTTTGTTGGTATAATCGTTAAGAATAGGAGCGGCAAAGCGATTTAAAGTTATACGAGGAGGAATTTTTGAAGCAGATAGTAAGCTTTTAGTCGAGGTAATTTCTATTTTTCGTTAGATTTTCGTTAGATTTCTTTCTTTCTTCCTTTCCAATGTCATTAGTAATTCAATTTGAATTCAATTCTTAAACTTTTTACATTCGATAAGCAACGTTGTACCTACTTTAAAGCGTTATCTGCTAGTACGCCAATTTTCCAGCGACCATATGATGCAGGATATTTGAATCAAGAAAGACGACAGACGCGTCAACAAAAGGAACTTTAATTCTTTCCTCGTTAAATTCTGAAATCTCATCTTGAAACCTATGAAGAGGCAACCTCTGTTCTATCGTTCGTAACTTGTGTCTATGTTACTCGAACGGAAGCCTCCGATTGGATGACGAGGCGTTTTAATAACGCTCGATATCCTCGCTGGAATACGATACACGTCAGCTCCGAGCGGCCGTAATAACTGCAAAACGGGATCGCGGGTACCGATTACGTTCAAATTGCCTGCAAACATTTAATATCGGCAGTGCATACCGCGGCGCGGTAAAAGCGTATCAGCCTCGCGGAAATCGACGATCCTGCGAGAGACGGTGACAGGATCAACGGATACACCGTCGACAGGATCTCATGCACGTACGTGCTCTATGCTGCCCTATCCACGCTATATCTCTATTTCTCTTTCTCTCGTTGCAAAGGCGTGTACACAGCGGTATAATTAGCGATTCGTGCATTTTATTCCCCTAATTACGAGTACATAGAACGCACGCGAATGTTTACACTCGTCTGGTATTACGTTATTCGGGGTAATTACAGGGTGCACGCCATTCCCCATGCATAAATGATGCGATCAGTAGGGATGGTCGGCGAATAAAAGCGATTGCTGCTGCTTGTTTGATCGAGGATGAACGAAGGACTCGTTGTTTCATCTGAATAGAGCAGATTTTCGAGAGGTATACTGATTTTGGGGAGAATGTTCCTGGCGATGAATGGGGTTTAGTTTTTTGATGTTTATTTGATAATTGCACGAGTATTCAAAGAAAATAATGCATGTGCATGTATGTACTTGATCGAGTGAAATATACTTACAAACGTGGATTAATTTTCATTGCTGACTTTAATCATTCCTTTTATAACGTGGAAGATAAATTGATTAATAAGTTTCTAGTTAGACCTAAAATTCGATGTTAGTAAAAATTTCAATTGACCGATGCTCGGTAGTTGTTACTGCTATTAACCAATGATATATTTTTACGCAACATTTTTCAAGATATTATTCAAATTGTCTTCAAATACCCCGACGGAATAATACAAAAAGTACAAAACATCATATATTACGATCAGCTGCCTGAACCTAACAACAGCAAAAATATTCAACAAATTTCTACAATTCCTAAGCTCGTATTCTTTTCTTATTCTTCTTACCAGACCCAACCAAAGTATCTAAATCCTCAATTTCTAAAAAGCAGTAGATTCATCCACCATCGAACCATACCTTCTTCGAATCAACCGTTAAAAGCACATACCACCACGGTATTCCGTTAAAGCCATCAAGAAATGGCAAAAGCCCCGTCTGTCGGGAGACAAATTCATCCTGGCGAGGCATCTCTCTCTCTCTCTTTCTGACAAAACTTCGAAATTACGAGACACACGTTCGTCGCGCAATAATCAGTGCGTACACGGCATACATTACATTCTCGCGTTCCAAGTTGGACACGAGCGCGAGCGCGAACTTAAATGCACGCGCGTGTCCAGTCAGCAAGCAGCCCAGCCGTAATGGCCGATGATTGCCCTTTATTACAGCAACGGTCAAAGCACGGCCCGGAATCCGGTCCACACGGCCCGTACGCGGGCCGAACGCGAACGACGGATTCGTCGGTCCACGAGGATGTGCCCGTTGGTTCTCTACTCGTTATCCGAGGCGTGCGTGTGCCTTCGCTCGAACGCACGCTCTTTTCGACGAAATCAGTCAGCGACACGCGAACCACTCGTTCTAAGGCTTGCGATTGCTCCTCGACGATCGTTTCGAGGAAAAGGCGTTGGTCCTTGGACGATACCTGCTGAATAGATAGAAGCTTTTGATTAATTGGTTTCTTAATGAAACTACGTGAATTCTACGTGCCTGTGGGCAATATGGACGAAAGGTAAAAACTGATTTGAATGAAGATTAAGTAGAGAATCGGTGATAGGATACCGTTTGGTGAGATTTTGGAATGTTTATGTAGTTGGAATCTTCAAAGACGATGTTCGAATGGCGTAGATGTCAGAGACGAAGGTTGCAGATGAGAACAAAAGATATTTTGCCAATTTTGGTATTTATACTTGCTATTGTTTGTTACTTGAGTATCGTGACTCTATTGAATAATTTTCATTCGATGTTGTTACGTTTATTACGTTTGTAAATTAGGGGAGTTAAAGGATTTATCTTATGGTGGCCTTGAATGCTAAAGTAAATTATTCTACATAGTACTTATAATTTTCATCGTGGAATATTTCATGGAATTTATATTCTTCGTTACTAAAGAAATTGTTTTGCTCTTCTTGTAGCCCCTTGCATCATTTGACATTTTAATTGCTCAGATGTAAAAGTGAGATACGGTCTTTTTTATATCCCTGAGAAGTTTAGAATTATTCTTCGGAGAATTTTTTCCTTTTTTGTTGACCAATGTTAGATAGCAGCTGGACAAGTTAAAAAATTTATGTATTCTTGAATGTTTGAAATCGTGAAGCAGTAAATAAGAAATAATTATTACAGGATAGAGGAGCGAATAAAATTAAGTAACAGTTTCGTTGGAATCCACAAAACGAATTAAGAAAAATAGAATTCTAAAATTCAACAAATCTATAATTCGTCTAGTTTCGTTTAATAAACGTCTCCATTGTGTCTTCGTTAAGACAAGAATTATATGAGAAATAAACTATAATACATCCACCAGTATACAGCACCATGACAAATATACGTCACATACCAAATATAACACTCATAGCACATATATACACGCAATAACATGTGTATCTCGAAATTGCTCACTCTTTTTGCAATCTAAATTACGATCTCAACTTCGATTTCCATGTCTTATCACGCACACGTAAAGAAACCAACAAAACTACCACGACACCATCGAGTGTAATTTTCGTGTCTACATTGTATATAGTCAACTATATACTTTGCGCGGACTTATTTTAATAAAAAGTAACAGGTTAGGTAGTGTAATAACGAGTCACCAAAACAGGAGCGAAAAGAACGCACGACCCAGTACATTTTTCTTCGAAGGGCTGATCGCGTGGAATCGTCAGTTACCAAAGGATTGATCATCCTCGATCTTCTCCACTATAATTTCGCCGGGTATCGATTGATTCGCGTCAATACCGATTTCAATCACTTTTAAATTTGTAACAAGAATTTTTTAATCATCTGGGAACACGCGACGAAGCGGCTATTGCACAAGATCGACTGTATATTTTGGTTGCAAGATTCCAAGCTGAACATTGCAAAAAATATACCATAGAAGCTTCTCCTCTACATTGATCAAGTACGAGTGTTTCTCACGCATTCTTGCGTCTGCGAGTGTGTTTATGTAAATAAGAGTTTTTAATCAGAGGCTATCTCGGGAAATCTGTAATGCCTGATGAAACATACGGTATCGTGTAATTGATACCAAAATCTGCACGAATTACATGCAGGCTTTGAGGATGTTAGCTCATTAAATTTAATCAACATTGAATTTAACAGAGTGATTACCGGGATTTTGTTATTTATTGCCTGACGGGGCTCAGCCTAAATAACTGGAAGTTGAAATTGCTGTTATAAAGTAAAGCACCTACTTTCGGCTGTCAATTAGAATCTTTAAAATTTCATCGTACACAGCTGTACGGAACAGCCAAACGTTTTGACAAGAATAAAATTAAATGGTAGACAATCGTATAAATTTTGTACGAGAATTGTTAATAGTTATATCTAAAACGAAATAATGCTAGTGTATCTATCCTTATTGAGACAATTATAGTTATAAAAAATTTGTTTAATTAAATCATTTTAAATTGCGTTTAAATAATTGCGTAAAATAAAAAACAAAGTGTACTGGTGCAAATTGTCATAGTAGTGATATATAACTCCGTTCATAAGTATTGGTACATCTGCTGGTCTTGTACAGAACATGATAATGATAATTGATCGAAAGAAATAATTGACCACTTAGAATATTGTGATTGTATGATAGAGATTGGCAATCGAAAATACATGATACGAAATTGTGAAAACTATTTGAAAGATTTTAGAATAAAATAATGGATTAACAGTTACATGTTGGTGTCTATGCAGTTCTCTGGTCTAAATATTGTTAAAAAAATTTAAGACGAATTAAGTAACCTAACGACATCTAAAACATAATTAAATATCTAATACAAATATACTAATTAAAGACCTAATAATACAAATAATGGTCCAAAGATACGATGCACACAAAGAAAGGAGACACTTGACTTTATTATATCAGGTTGTCCCAAAAGTTCCTTTCGTTTTATAAGGAAGTAGTAGATGCACAATATTTTTTGTTTTATATTATTTTATTGAATTACGTTTGATCCATTTTATTCTATTACTACAAAATGGATAAAAAAATAATATAAAACAAAAAATGTTGTGTATCTATTATTTTACTTATGAAACGAAAGAAATTTTTCAGACAACCATATATGTAACTTGTAAGATTTTTATTGCGATGTTGAATATTGAATTTTTTTACAATCTAAGCTTTAAAACAATGATTAACAGTGCTTGAATGGTATTTCGAATTTATTAAATTTTCTTATACGTTCCAATACTCATTAAAGGGCCTGTATTTAATTCCATTAATTTTATTTTTATATATAAACTATCCCTTCAATATAAAATAAGAAAAAAATGTAATACGACACGCGTCCAATGAATTTTCATCTCTTGCTAAAAGTTGAATGTAAATCGAGAGAATGGAGGATACATCGCGGCGTTCCACGACGTCTCCGTCGCAACAAGTGCAATGTACACGCAAGATGGACCGACTGGCAAGTTTCCAGGCCGTTTTCGTGCAACGACCGTGATATCGTTCCCATAATTTTGACCATCCTCCGTGACTATCCGTTCGTTCTTTCAAAGTTCGAACCATTCGCTCGACCACGTCTCTTAAATAGCACACCTTTCAAAGTTTTGGCTTATTGAAAATCTATTTGTGATATTTACATTTTCTGTTAGTTTTATGGTAATAAAAAAGAAAGTTTTTCGTTGCGAGTCTCTTAAAGACTTTTCTGTACTTTCCCATTTATGCCGCTGACCAATGTCGTTTCTAAACGAGTCTTATATTTATTTAAAGCTAGAAAAATCGAAATACTTTAAAGCTAAAGGCTAAAGATTCTTTTCGTTACAGTGGAGTGTGAATTATGATATTTACTTCAAAATATCACATTTTGAAATTGAGAGAAAGAGACGCTTTTTTCGTTAGTCGACAATTTAAAAACAGATACAGTAACTCGTCGAAATATTTGAAAATGTACAGAACTTTTCATGGATATACAATTATTAACATTATACAATTATTAACATTATAATTAACATTATACCAACGATTTCGAAATTTCATTAGCTTGCAATACGAACGTTTCCAACGTAATCATGACAGTACCAATGAAATTCCAAAATGTTTTATAATGTACATACGCTATACCCTATAAAACTTTTCTATGATAAACGCTGAAATACTTACGCAAGCCACTATATACAAAAATGTATCTACAGAACTATACCTCTAAAATAACCCATCACGATTTTCGAATGAGACCCAGATATAACTGAGCATTAAATACGATCATCGCTTGGAGCGAACAATTATACGACTTTCTTACTTTTCCTTTACTCGATGCAATAACCTGGTTTCGCAGACCACAACACCGAACCCGCAGTTTCTCCAAATATTTCATCTCAACCACGCCGATCGATACATTCGTACGAGCTTTTACACATCCGCACACGTGTACCAAAAAAGACAAAAAAAAAAAAAGAAAGAAAGAAAGAAAGAAAAAAAAAAAGAAAAACGAAAGAAAGAAGAATGGAACGAAAAAGAAGCAATCATTCTCTCCATAAAATCGCGGGCACGATCGGCGCTGATCTGTAATGCAGCTGGCCGAAACGAAATCGAGTCCCAAAAATGGTATCCGTATCGACATCGATATCGCGATCCGGCGCGAGTAATCGCGATCGCTTTATCGGTCGGACGATATTAACAAGCGGGAATCTGACCAGCAGCTTTGGCAATGAAAGATGGGAACGGGGCTTTCTGGAGGCTGCAGAGAAGCAAGAAAAGGAAGAAGGACAACAGAGTTGGCAAGAAGGAAAAGAAGCGAGGAACGTATCGCTGAAAGCGAGCGAGAGGAGCTCGAGACGAAGAGGCAGAGGCATGCCTGGCCCGCCTCGCGCTTGCTACTCTCCGCAGCCAGGTTCAACGACACGCCTTGCCTTCTTTGTAGTAAACAACCTGGCGTAGACTCGCTCGTTGCCTTCTAGCGCGAGTATAGTGGTTCTCAGTCGATCTTCTCTCCGCCTTGCTTAATTAGCAACCACACCGGCCAAGAGTGACGTTCGGGCTTCTGCTCGTTTCCCGCAGATTCTTCTTATGTTGGAGAGTTACAGCTTCTGGAATGGGATGTTTCTGAGATACGCTTGGGATACTTGCGAATTACATCGAGGAGTTTAATACATGCGCTACCGGCCATAAGCATCGCCTGATGGTATTTAATACAAATTGAACGTCTTCCACCGCTTTTATCTTCTACTTATTTTACTATAAATCTGTAATTTTGTACGCGTCGTGTCTGCCTCTTAATGTAAAATACCAAATAGAGTAAAACATTTTGCAATTTTCTAATAAATGCAACGGAGCAGGTGTCTTGATAGTTATGACTGATAATGTATACAAGCTTGTCCATAAGTCATTGGACACTTGCTAAATTCATATATCGGTATAACGTTTCTTAAGAACTTGGGATTATCGAGAGCTGTAGCGTGAAAGTTGTACTAGAGGAGTCGAAATGAAAAATCAAAGAAGTAAGATTCGAGACGTATATTTTACAAAATATCATACACGTGTCAAGAAATGGAACGTGTTATGAAATTTCTCTGGAAAATTGCGAACTGTTCGTTCTGACCATTCTGGTAGCTGTAATGTTAGCATTGATTTGTAATGAAATCTTCAAAATATACGATAACTTAGTTTGCCTTATAATGAAAATGGTTAAAAGGTGGCAATTTTATCTCGCAATTAAAATGTTCATTTATCCCTATTCTAAATGTATTAATATAGTTGTCTAGAAGCATATGGTCAATTTTTACTGAAACTTTTTGTGATTAATTATATTATTGGTATTTAGATTCGGTCAAGTGATTCGTGGTTTGATAAATTCTGATAAAATCTGTATTTTTTATTTATTATTTTATTTATATATCTCGAAATATGTATTTATATTTAGAATTTTATAATTCAAATGTACTATACCTTAAAGAATAATATCCTATAACTACTCGGAAAAGTAATCAAAAGCACATGATAATGATTATGAAGAAACACATATACGTATATATATAATATTTCAAGCTCTTTCAGCAACAAGAACTGAGGTCGAAGTAAAGATCCCAAAATATACGTGACAAATATTAATTTTTATTACCAAATAGTCAACCTCGCAAGACCTTAATAAATTTAATTGTAAATTTCTTTTTAATTTTAAAATTCCAAACATCTTGAATTCTACATTGTCTATGAAAAACTACCACATTTCAAAGAATTTCAAACAATACCACATTTTAAAGAATAATATCCTATCACTACTCGGAAAAGTAATCAAAAGCACATGATAATGATTATGAAGAAACACATATACGTATATATATATATATATAATATTTCAAGCTCTTTCAGCAACAAGAACTGAGGTCGAAGTAAAGATCCCAAAATATACGTGACAAATATTAATTTTTATTACCAAATAGTCAACCTCGCAAGACCTTAATAAATTTAATTGTAAATTTCTTTTTAATTTTAAAATTCCAAACATCTTGAATTTTACGTTGTCTATGAAAAACTACCACATCTCATCGTTAACACAGATTACAATAAGCTACACTCACTTTATATTCTACACGTAATTTAATTTTCTCCTCAGAGTTCTCATGTGCGAACAGTTGCGTATGTTTCAAGCCGAACAATAACCAGTATTGACCAGACGTGATATCCCTAGCAATGCAGCTTGTAATTAAAAAGACGCGAGAAGCGTCGCGTTGCCGAGGCACGGCTCGCCATCGATCATTTCACAGCCGACTAACAGGACAACTATTTTCTATGGCGTGTTTACTATAATGAGGCCAGGCGATCGCGCAACGACTCGCGGCTCCGAGGGCAGGCCAGGTCTTCCTTCCTTACGGCCAAATTACAAGGGAGAAGGGATTAAGAAGGCTCGTGTCCGTGGTTTCACCAGTTACATTCACGAGGCGTGTAGTTTAAATCGGTCCTCGCCCCGTGGGAATTGCGGTGTACGCGACACTTTTTCTCTTCCTCCTAACCTCTTCCACCTTCTCTCCTCCTTCTTCCCTTTATTTTTCTCAGCATTGTGACTCGGTCGCCGACGCAATCGCAGCGATTCTCAAGTTCATCCGTGCGATATCCCATGGACCTATCGTTATAGTTAGTCTGTTGACAAGTTTCATCTATTATTTTGGAATTTCTATGATAAAAGTGAGATTGAAGATTAATAAGGACAAGATTATTTTGGACAGATCGACTTTGATCCGTTAAGATATAAATTATGATGACACGATTAGTTTCAGTGGAAACGAAACAACGCATTAGCAAATAAAGAAATGTGTGGAGACTGCGAGTGTTGACGGAAAAATTCATATTTTTACATACGCCATTAACACTAGAATTACCGGTAGCTGACCGGTAGCTGAAAATACGTAATAATAAAATATTTTTATAGTTATTGATTTATTACTTTCTTACAGATTTCATGTCATGCAGTACATTTTTGGTATTATTAATCCATCTGGGACCATGATCGACCTAAAGGAAGGTTGACACGTTTATAAAATTGTAGAACCAGTCATTTTGACTGTTGTAGCATTTCTAGCGTTAACATCTAGCGATCTAGCGATCGATCCGGAATTTTCCTAATAACTGATATCAACATATCGAATGACACGTAGTAAAAATTTAAAAAACGTGTGGCAAGTTGTACAAAACGAGGAAACTGGTTAATTGGGGTTCGATAAACAGATTGTAGGACCCTTTTATACTTTGACAAGTACCAGTCATTTTGACTGGTATTGGTATAAGTAGCCTCGATACAAAATTATTTTCAGTTTGAATACATAAAGAACAAAATAAAATTCATTATATTATTCTCTTAGCTATCGTTGCGAAAGTCATTACATCATTGTGGAAAGAAGATATAACATGAGATAGGAATCTTAAAATAAAATTGTAAAACCAGTTAATTTGACTGTGGTAGTTCTAGTATTAAAGGAGTAGATCTAACGAAATGCAGAAATTTACTTCACATTTTAAATATTATAACGGGCATTCTACCTTGAATATTTCATGTACTTTTGCATTATACGCGCATTCAGTACATTTTTGTATTCTTAAAAATTTACGATCTACCTATATAGAAATAGATCTATGATAAATCGATATATTTATCCACAAATAGAGAAATGATTACATCCAAGAGTTTGGAAATCCAAATGAAGAGCCATTAATTTTTTCCAATACTTGTGTTATCATAATTGTTTTTGTTGCTTAAATATTGCAATTTACGAAAAATGTTAAAATATTAAATCTGATTTAGTGATTTTTTAGTTGCAAAGTGAGATTAAATTTTATAGTGAATTCGATTCGTTTCTACATTTAGATCCTGATCTACGTTTGCGAGTGTTACTCGATGTTGCAAGTCAAAGGAGTTAATTAATTAAGGAGGCGTGTTTGTCTCCCCATGAAGAGACATTGTGGATTGGATAATCGATCAGGACAATCTACGCCCATGGAAGGCTGGCGTTTCGATAGTTAGCAAGCTCCGAAAACCACCCCTTTCGCGTTTGCGACTACTGCTCTGTTTCTGTGTACTCTCAATAGATTCTTTTAATAGCTAAGGATATCTTAATCTTTTTAACGTCACGATAAATACACGTATAACATTTTTATAGAATAAAATCATTTTTATCCCTACGTCATAATAAACAATAAAATAGTATGACTAATCTCATTTCATAAAAGAATCTTTCCAACCAATGCAATTGATTTACTAAAAGTTTCTAACATCTCTGTTGAAGATACGTGCCGTATATTAAAATGAATTATAAATTAAAAGAATAGCTCCTCCGTATGAAAAACCTAATCGCGTGCAAATTCTCGATCATCCCATAAATATTATCGAATAATAATCAGCAGATGCATCTTCGTTATAATCACGTGATTCGTATTTTGTGAATTTGAACTATTTTTTCCTACCTAAAATTTGATCAAAATTACCAAATCAAGAATAATAACCTAATTGTTTGACATTCAATGTCCAGGGTTCAGAATCTCTTTCTATCTGTCGTTAATACAGTTATCAATTAATCCGTCTCCGAAGAGGACCATAAATAGCAGCTGATGCTTATTATACTATGCAATATGTAGCTACGCAACATTTCATTCATCTTAATCTGATGGAACGCCCGTAAATTTGGCTAAGGAGGCGCTAAGACGACTTTGGTAATATGTAGCTAAGAGCAACGTTGAAAGGTATACGAATGGAATATTGAATATACGATTCAAAGTGTATACTTAGTTGCTCCTAATCGCGAATGCTACCGGCGCTTTTATGGAGCTTGGCAGCCAGTATTCGTAACATCTGTTACTCAAGTGTCGAGTTAATGCGGTGTTGTGTTACAAGAACAAGGAACATTGTATTTGAACAACATCGAGATAGCTGGAAGGATGCTGTTGTGGTGTAGATGATGATCGCATTTGTTATATTTCATCTTCGCAATGAATCGTAGATATTGCTGTTGCACGATGTGCACAATGTGATTCTACAACAGCGCGAGACACGTTGAAAAACGACGAAAAGCTTCAGTAGACACAACTTGTACAGTTTCCACGTAGAATTATGCACACATCTACTATGGAGTCTCGGTGTGATTGATGCTAGGGAGTAGAACGCATGTATTTGGTATTTTTAAATGTATTTTTAAATATTGACCAAATGATTATATTTTATATTTTGAAGGAAATGTGGATTTACATGTTATGTGTTTGTACTTTTATTGATTCGAACGGAAGATACACGGAATCTATCAAATTGGTCGGTTTCAACAAGATTTTAATCATTCGATTTCTGAAACGTTAGGTAACAATCGTGAGTGGTTTGTATAGTGTAGTATGTAATTGATATTATAGCATTTCTATTACCGTATTATTATATACTGTTCCCTGTGATCATGACGGAAATGTATCTTTTTAATGGATCTGAGGTGCGAAAAAGTTCTGTGCTTTAACTTTCTGTGGTAATAAAAATGTAGATGCTCTTCTACATCTTGATATAACTTTCATAATATTTATATTAATCACAGAATATTATCCTTTGTAATCAACATTTTAGAAATATCTACGGATCTCAATGTAATCGTATAATTCTCATTCCAGGGAATACGAAGCATCTAATGAATATAGAATATTTCGCAACTAATTATATCATGACTAAAAACATCGATAACACAGTAAATAATACAGTCGGAAGTACCGTTGACACATTTATTGCAGAGAATTTCATTGAATCGCCGTTGTCATGCCTTGCCCATAAAACGTAGATACTTATCAGTCATGATTTACAGTCGTTAATTTACTCTTGCCCATTAATTGCCAAGTGCAATTGGTTGAAACGGACAATGTTTCTCTTAATCGTCCACCTAGCGACAAGTTCCATTACAAACCAGCCAATATTGTTCATTTGAGAGACATGAAATCTTCTGTACTGCGCAAAACACGAAAATCATGGTACGCGATCGTTGATATAGCCCCATAAATCATGATGTCGTCTGTGGCATCTGTTGCTCAAGTATGCAGCCACGATTACCCCGTAATGCAAGGGTGAACCAACGTACAATTACACAATAGCAAGTTTCTCGAGTCTGCTCGTCAAAGAGCGTACCTTAAGCCAGGGATCTACTGGCAAAATAAGGTATACTATGCTATGCTAAATTTAAAGATATTCGCTTCAACGCATATCTATCAAATCATTTCCAAAAGCAAAAATTAAACTACAATTTGTTTTAGGTTTGGATAAGCTAAATTGTATTAGGTTTTACTTTTTAATTGAAACAATTCCGTATGTACAGTCAGAGACAAAAATAAACGGATAGGTAGTAAAAATAAGTAAATATATCGATATTTATGTTGATTTTATATAATATATACGGCATGATTATACAAAAATGTAAATATTAATTTTAGTTATGCACTAAACAATCTATGTACTATTAGAATTTATATAATAAATAAAACTTAAGTTCCAATACTAATACGATTAAATTGTATTTATACCTATTACTATTATTTGTCTATTAATTCTTGTACTCTATGTACCGAAGCAAATAGTTTTTAACTTAGCATAGCATAGAACAGTGTAACTTAGCCTATCTTCCCGGTGGATCCTCGCCATAATTCATAGTCTACAACAATGTTGCTGGTTTTCTGTCCATTTGCCAATGCAGATCGCTATCTAACTGCCACTTATTGGTAGCTGAAGGCACTTCGTTCGAGCGTGTAAAATCGAAGAAATCGTAGGGCTACAGTTTAGTTGCGATATTAAACGACGTCCTCTTTATTAAGCCGATATGGAAGCTGATAAGGCGATAGGAGGGGCTCAGTTAGAACCTGCATAGGTAGAAGGGAAGCTATACATCACACTGAAGGCTTCGGGAACAGTAATGACTAAATTGCGAACTTCCAGTGCGCCTGCACTTTCGTGCCTTGATTCGGTCTGGCATTTTTACGCGGAAGGGACACCGTGTGCCCGGGCTACATTGCATTTTGCTGACGACTACACAGTGACATCGGTAGACAATTTTCGTCACTGATCGTTGACTCGTGATTGTAGATCGCATTGGAAATTATAAGAAAAACATTTTAATTCGATTGAAGTATAAGTACGCGAAGTAGAAGAAATTTAAAGGTATTGAAAGGATAATGATGAAGATGACAACAGTAAAATTTCGACGATATACTTATGGGCAAAAGGGTGTTACGAATATAGATAATAGATAGAAATGATAATTTAGTCGATTTCTAGGTAAATCTGACTACTTCATATTCCCCTCTTAATTTCAATAATAACGCAAACTATCTTTTTTTAATGTTAACTTAAAATCCAATTCCAATATGAATTTTCAATGATAGTTTCAAGACTCACTGCAACACCCATTAAAATACAAATTCTAATACCTAATAATCGAGCCGATCAATTCTATGTTTCAAAGATTTCTTCGCTTTAACACTGAATCGATGCATCGTCGTCTACATATTCAATATATAACTAGTTTTTAATTTTTCCAATTGTAACATTGAATTTGATATGGAATAATTCCACCAAATTTTATATTCTAGATACATATCCATGGAAAAACCGAGCCTCAGACGAACGTTGCAACAAAATTATATCGTTTGAATATTTAACAGGCTGAAACATCATGTTAATATTATTTAATATTGTTGTCACTTGTGCACGTAAACTTTTCCATTTGCCTCAGCACGAATACAAAGGAAGAGGCCGGGGCTCGTCCGAAAGCAGCGCTGTGCGCGATTCCGTCAGTCGATCGCGCGAACTTAATTAGAATTTATGAAGAGAGCACGCCGCGACCGTACAAACACAGCGATATCATTTATGCAGAGGCGCGACGTACCGCGGGGCGCAATTAATATAAATGATGGATTATTGCTCGGCTCACTCGACAATGTCGGATGCGTGTCGCATGAGAGACGCGCGCTCGCATACACATCTGTTTAGCCATCATGTACGTACGTGGAATCTGTCTAAAAATTGCAAGCGACCTCGGTCGGATGTGTTCGTTTAAAATATGTACGGTCGAGACTCGTTCAATTTTTTTTTCACACAATTTTTTAACCATTCGGTCGCGTTCACAGCTTTTACCATTTATCGATTGCATGAAATTGCACTTTACATTCCTTTCTCGAAAGTAACGACTCGGACATTGTGATTATTCGTTTTTTAGTATAATGCGAGAGATATTCAACTAGATATAATATTCAGAATCTCGTACCTTAAATATTCTTTTTATTAATCGTTTGGGTTATTAGTAGATACGATGAGTAATCAGTGACTCGATTGAAATCATACATGAGTTGAGTTATATAACTTTAGGAGGAAGATTAGCTTCTTTTGAAAATCTTAGCAGTGGGAATATTTGGTTTGAGTATTTTACGTTATCTTGCATACAAGAGGTATTCGCGTAAAGGTACGATGGAACAACTGGAAATTTGTTATAACGAAGAATGAGATGAGTTATAGTGATTTTTGGTACATAATGTCACATAATGCTGCAAACAATATGGGTAGATCAATTTTGCGTAATCCATCTTGTTTTAAAAGTTCGAAATTGAATGCTGTCTAGAGGGAAGGTTCAAGGACCTCTCGATTACTTTTATAAAAATTATATCATTCACAATTGGCAATCGTAGAAAATTTGTAGATTTTAATTTCTTGTTACAGTAATCCTTTGTTTGCAGTTTCATCTACGAAATGAAGTATATTTTGCGCGTTTATAGTTGGAAATGTAAGAAACTTGTTTGATAAAGGAATACTTAATACACTGTGAAAGAATTACTGAAGAATGCAATATAATTTCTTTAATGCGATGTAATTGCGTTAAAATTGTATTATAAGTAGGAAGTTATGCTAGAACCATTATAGGATAATTATAAATGATTTAAGAACGTAATTTGAACATTTTTCAAAAAATAGTGGAGTCGAAGAACATCACTTGAGAAATGATTTGAGGTTGATAGTTGAGAGTTTGTGATACATCGAAGTTAATTAATACGCTAGGCGAGAATAAAATAGAGAATTCTTATAAATATTCTTATTCGTGTCTTTCTCGCGAAGTTAACTAAGGAATAAAATTGAATTTCCTGTTTTCTCATTTTAATTAGTTGAATCATTAGTTTATCAGATTTCTTACACGGAGAATTATATATACATATTATCTTGGTAACGAGACTATGTTAAAACGAATTTAACAGCTGATGTAGTCCCCTTACGGATTGATAAAGATATAAAAAGGAGGAATACTCGACGTGTTTCTTTATCGGCAGTCTATTTTTTGCCGATTTAGAGAATGAAAAATGAGCGTAACACACGAAATGTTGCAGGTGGTGGCGTGAGAACTGTATCAGAGGATGGCTCGCAAATTTTTGCTTGTTCTTCACGCGTGTTTATTTATTCATCAATGCGTGGAAAAAAATTTTGTTTCCCCTTTTGAAATGGAAGACTCCAGCTGTGATACTCTGTAGTACGGTTAATTACGATTTATGACCAACTTCGTATTTTTATATAAAATTTAGTAAATAATTGAATAACAGAATTATGTTCGTATTTATTTATTTATTTCATTTATTATCGCAGAATTAGATTTATATTTCACATCGTTAATCATATTATCAGCATTGACAGGCATTGTATTTTCTCAGCAAAACGTGCGTAAATAAAGAAAATACATTTGAAGAAACTTCGTAACTTTAAAGAATTAAAGTTCAGACGTAAATACTTGACACTTGATTACGTATCCTTCTTCTATCATCGTTACCTCGTTAAGGACTGAGCAGTAAAATGACGCATAGAAATTTCGTAAACGCGATATTATTAAAAAACATAAATATAGAGTAGTTTATATATCGTACGTAATATCCAACACTACATAAAAACCAGATATAAATAATTCTTACTTGCATTTCTGTTCTTTCAACTTTCTCAGGAGTCAGTCAAGGCTAACTAGAACCTGACTCGTGCATGCATCTTTCACGATATTTATCCTTGCACCCGCACATTCTCTCCCTCTCACCCTCTCCCTATACTTTTTTATCCCTCTCACTTAATTCAGGAAAATTCAGTCTGTAGCAATCTCAAGATCGCATTTACAATGAGAGCGTGCACTTGTTATCGAAACGAAAGTGGAATATACATACGTACGATTGAATATTTTCAAGAAATTTTTTTACAGAACTCTACTAAATTATTTTTTACCATTAAATTTCTGTGTTCTGCCAATGATTACACCTTCTGCAATAATGATAATTCAGTAGCGATAACGATAATTAACGCGTTTTCAAAATGCGTATTGCGTCAGAGTAATATTAGTCGCTAAAGGGTTAAGGACGATGATCGATAAAAGGTCTCCGTAGCCAGCTGCAGGTGCAGAAAGATAACAAGGCAAAGTACCCGCGCGAGGATCTCTCACGCCTCGATCGTCCGCTTTTTTTCTCTCGCCGACTTTCTCTCGCCGTTGCACGAAACCAAACTATGTGTTACCTGGAAATGCGAGATCTTCTTTTCGCGAACCGACGATCCTGCGCCGATCGATCTGTTGTTTACTATTTATTCCGATATACGAGCAGGGAGGCGAAACAAGCATCGCGTCACGCGAACCTCGCGCCTTCTGTAACTTCGAGGTTTATGATCGTGCATCGTGGTTCATTAACACGATTCTCCAGGATGTACGCGGGCTTCTGGGATGGCCATTCCTCTTGATCGAGTTGGAAACGGCCAAATGGATTCATTACAGTCGTCTAACCTTTCGATACTGGGCTCTTTTATCGTTTATAAATGTTGCAGGAGGATTTTGCTAGTTGAAGAGTTTAATGATATCTTTTCAAACCTTGTTTGTTTGATTTCGATCATTCTTCCTAAAGTTTTATTTTGTCGCTAGTTGTAAAACAAGAAATCAATCGGAGAAGCTTGAGAAGCTAATATACTTTTCATCATTTTGTCAAGAAAGCGACAAATTTTAGGATTTTCCTTTGTTTCGTAAAAAATGATTGGGATGAAATGGTCAAAAGTGAGAAAAGTTGTGAAACTTCACGATTACTAGGATTTTTATCGCGAAAGAAAATTGTAGATGAAACAGATAGCAAATACTTTGCTGACTTTCTGTTCTTTGAATTAATTTTTTAATAACAAAGGATGGATCAACTCTGACTTACATAAATTCTGTCGAGTTATATCGATTTGAGGAAAAGCAATTTTTTCAGAAAATCAACTTGAAATAGCAGATCATTAAAATTCAACGATGTAACGATAAAGAATTATTAATGCTTTTACTATGAGACGTGTTTGTCGTAATATTCTTAGAAACTACTCGTTCAGTTCGATTGATATGCTGGAAGCGTAAATAATAAGGACAAAGAAAATGTTCATAAGTATACAGTAGCATAGTATATCGTAGTTACCAGCTGAATGTACTTGTTTCGATCAGCCTATTGATCGACACACAGCAGCAACGAAGTTAGAAGTTAAGAATACAAACTCGATAGTAAATGATCTATCAGATATGATTCAATTGAATCTTACAATTGACTTAGGTAAATATAACGAAAACTACATACGAGTGAAAGAATATAGCTACTGTGAATTGCGTTAAGATCGAGGTTATTGAAGGATTCTTTCCTTCTCCTCGTTTCAACGTTCATTGAAATAAAATACAATTAACTACACGTATTTAAATAAATAGATATTGCGTCCGTGTAATAGTTCTACCCATGATTTTAAATCTATTAGCTGCTCAGTGATAATTACTAATTAACAAATTAAATAACATTCAATCAATTATCATCATACTACGAATTTTTTAGGCAAATATATACTTTTACGAACACGACTAATATAATGAAGCTTAAATACAAATTCACGTTTCATCATTTTGTATATATATATTTGCATATAAGATATATTCTGTACATTTATACATTTAAATATCCCATAAATACTATCAATTAACGTATAAACCTACATGTATCATGGAAAAATCCATCTGCCCATGTAGTCATCCAATAACTAATACCAGTCTCTATCTAAAATAATGAAACTTAAGTAGAGATTCACGTCTCATCATTTTGTATATGTATATTTGCATATGAGATATACTCTGCACATTTATACATTTAAATATCCCATAAATACTATCAATTAACGTATAAACCTACATGTATCATGGAAAAATCCATCTGCCCATATAGTCATCCCATAACTCTAATACCAGTCTCTATCTAAAATAATGAAACTTAAGTAGAGATTCACGTTTTATCATTTTGTACATATATATATATTTGCATATGAGATATACTCTGCACATTTATACATTTAAATATCCCATAAATACTATCAATTAACGTATAAAGCTACATGTATCATGGAAAAATCCATCTGCCCATATAGTCATCCCATAACTCTAATACCAGTCTCTATCTAAAATAATGAAACTTAAGTAGAGATTCACGTCTCATCATTTTGTATATATATATATATTTGCATATGAGATATACTCTGCACATTTATACATTTAAATATCCCATAAATACTATCAATTAACGTATAAAGCTACATGTATCATGGAAAAATCCATCTGCCCATATAGTCATCCAATAACTAATACCAGTCTCTATCTAAAATAATGAAACTTAAGTAGAGATTCACGTTTTATCATTTTGTATATATATATTTGCATATGAGATATACTCTGCTTATAAAGCTACATGTATCATGGAAAAATCCATCTGCCCATATAATCATCCCATAATTCTAATACCAGTTTCTATCTGAAACCACTTTGACACTTAATCCAAATCAAAACACACCCCAAATACCTACTTCATCTACTTCACTTTTACAGCGTATTACTATCATCTCACGGAACTTCGTTCCATCCACCGATATCCCGTACTCGAAACCGCCTCCGCAATTAATCCCATCGTGCGTCGCCGATGCAACCGCGGCGCTTACGCAGCGACGCACTCTCGTAAAAGCGTTGGCAAGTAGGGTGCAGAGAGGGAATTGGCAATATCTGGCCGGCATAAAATTCATCGTCGTAGAGGCAGTACGGTAATTGTGTACCGGTCGCTTGCTCGGTGTTGACTGGCTACGTCACGCCATCATTTCCAGCGCGTACTTTTAATACTACAATACGATATTGAAAGGTCGCGCGAGCGCGAAAACAAAGCGTGGCGGTTTTAAAAAAAATATCGTCTCCGTCGTGTATACGACGGTTGCTCGGCTCCTTTCATTCGCCACATGTCGAGGCGGTATACAACGAGAGTAAGTAGAATAGAAAGAGAAGGCGACAGTAAAAGGGAGAGAAAGAAACAAGAAGATAGAGAGAAAGAGAGAGAGAAAGAGAGAGTAAAAGAGGAAGAACGGTGTTCCACAGCCGGCGCCCTCATCGTCCGTCTCGTTTCACGAGATACAGAACAATAGGGCCAGGCCATTTCGACAATCCCGTCACGCGGTCGTCGCGAGATAGAATCGCGGGGAAAAAATTTTTTTAGCGGCAACCCTCGCCTCTGCTGGACGAAGCGGGTGAGACCGTTCGTGGGGACGACGTTGGTCAGAACGGAGAAAGAATATCTACGGCTAACGTGTAACGACGAGGACCACGGTACTCCGGGGCCTCTGTTCTTCTCTCGTCGGCCCTCGCCACCGAGGAGCAAGCCACCCCTTTTGTACGGCGAGAAAGAGGGTGTGTCGTTGTATACAGCCGCGCCCTTGATAGCCGGAGAGATTGAAAATAATAACGGTCGCAAAAAGCACGCCGCTCGAGTAAGGCGGGGAGGGAAAGAGCGTAGAAGAAAAAAAAACGCGCGCGTCCGTACTTTTTAATCCGCGCGCGGGGAACGCTCGCGGTCGTGATATGCAGATTTCACGAGCTACCTTTTCCTCGTCCCGCACACTTGTCCCCTGCATTTGCCTTTCTTTTCTCTCTTCCTATTTTTCTATCTTTTTCCTTCTCTCTCTCTCTTTCACTCTATTCTTTTTTCCTTGTTTTTTTTTCTTTTTTTTTTTTTTTTTTTAGTTCGTTCATCCCTGTCACAGCCGCTCGCTCGCTTTATCCCGCTTCACATCGCGCGATCACCTCGGTTCCGACACTAAATCAATCGACCGTTATCCTGGACAGTCAAATGGTAATATCGGTGAATAATCGCGCCTCGGCAATTCGTACTGCAAGCAATCCGATCGTCAATGGATGGAAGTGACTTTCGCCAGAGGATGTTGTCGATTGATTCGCGCTTTCGATCTGTGAATATGGAGCACGGTGGTTGATGACGGGTGTTTTTTAGGGGGAACAGAGCTTGAATTCGTACAGATCGGACGGATGTTTCTGTGGTGACTGAAGTGATTGTGCACCGAGTGGTTCTAGGATGATTGTACGTGGACCAGAGGTGAATTGCGATATCCGAATTGCAATTGAAAAGTCTCGGGATACTCAAGTCTACGAATTTTATTTCACAGAGATAGCTTTAATCGTATAACAGCGATGTTGAGATTTAAATGTTAATTTTCTTAGACATATCGTAAACTGTATTTGAATATAATAATATGTTATTTTGCAGATGTAATTTATTAACGCGAGAGATAAAATAAGATCAATTGTCGTTTTTGTTATTCTTGATAATTCATAAGGCGTTTTTTCCCCAATGTTGCGTCGTAGTATTAACTTGTTCCATTAGACTGTGTTGATCACACAAAAATTCGCTTTTCTCCAATTAAAACCAAGAAACATAACAACTTCAGTTCCTACGTTGAATATTCTGTACTCGCGTCGAACAGCGAATTCTTCAGTCTTTTTGAGTATTTGGTTAGTGCATTTTTGCTCTCAATGCCTCGTATAATCTTTTTGAATTTGCCTCGTTTAATTTAAGTAAATGAAACATTTTTCCGCGTCTCAAAGACTACGATTATTAATGGACCGTAAATATAATATAATGTAGCACATTAATCATCGTGCGTTATAAATCGTGTGTCTTTTTTTCGTTATTCATACGTCTACTATATCGTGTCACGTGCTTAGTAGAGAACTTCAAACTGATGAAGAAAGATCGTCGGTGCTACCATTAAATATTTTCGAGTGGAACGAAAGTATCGAGAAACGTTTTCGTTGGTAGTAATACCAGGAACCGGTATTTCGCGCGAGTAACGAGAGGACTCCGACGTTCGGATTTAATAACAAGTCGCGGATCATCGGTGTTAAAATATCATTTTCGCTCGAGCAACTTCGTTTCTTTCTATTTCAGTTAGCTCTTTCGATTACCGGCTTGTCTCTGTAAATTCGTTCAACCGATGTAACAGGTTGTTCTTTAATACGTGGCCGGTACTTTAGACAAACGCGACCTCTTTGAACCGGCCTTTTCGAATTATAGCATGTTCTTCGTGTTTCATTAACGGTCTCTTTCCATAAACCAGTTTCTTCGTTGAATTTTATAGCTTCTTGAATATTCTTAAGTATAAATTCTCAAATATATGGGTATAAAATCACAATGTTTTACGTAATTTACGCACTGGCCTAGAGTGAATATTTCTTCCTTTGTAATAATTTCGTGCAGCTAATAATAAAGCAAATTTGGATATTCATATTTTGTGCGTAAATATTAATTTTTTTATACGTCTGCTATGCATCAATTTTAAGTATGTAAAGTAATCCGACTTCTTTAAACGGAATTTTCAATCTTCACTTAAATTATATGACATCTCTTTAAAATCTTCGCAAATAAGAAATAATATTTGTATTTTAAATAGTTATAAGAAATAATATAGTTAGAAATGATTTATATGTCTAAGTAACTTTAAAAGACGTAATGAACGTAACATACCGAATATAATATTACGTGTAATAAGCATCTGCGGTTTTACGTGATAAAACTACAATTTTGTCATCGTCATTGTAATCTAAGTTTCTGTCTTTTAGTAATATTGGAATATTGTGATAATGAATATTTTATCTTATCTGCTAGTACTAAAAACAATTAAATATTAAATTCCATTTAGAATACGAATAGAAATAAATTTTTATAAAATTTATTTCCATAAAAAGAAGGAAACGGAAACTGTATGATCTAAAAGTATGAATGTTGTAGAAATATTCCCGATTATATACGAGTATATCCGTATTCAAAAAATTTGATTTTATTAAATAAATCTCAAATGATATCTTCAGAATACTTGTTAATCTACGCGTTTCAGATTGAACTAAAATACCGTATTTGATGATAATTTTCTTTTCTTCTTACGCATAAGTGAAACAAAATTCTATTTGCACAACGTTAACGCCATAAATATCGTCAATGGTACTTAAATAGTCACGTACCTTCATTAGAGGAAACCATTTCCATCGCGCTGCAATACAAACGTATGTACCTTAAGTGAAAGCGGCCTCGATATCAATGAAACCATCTACGCGAGTCGATCGCGGGCTTTTAATTTAAATTTCAGTCAAGCTCGCAAACGCGTAAAGTGTTTCGGCAAAGCGTATTACGTTGCGTTCCATTAATAAATATGATATATCGCCGGCGCGCCTTCAGGCATCAACGATGAATCGCTCATCCGTATTTATCGTGGAGACGTGTAACGCCTTGAATTCCAATAAGCTTCCACGCCGTGGAAACAATATAACGTGGTATTATCATTCGTTACAAATTTTCCCGTTTTCGTCGAGCAGCGACGCGAAAACGCGCCGATTTTCGTCTCATCGGTGCTCCACAAATCGTATGAGATTCCTTTCGATTCGCCAGAAATTCGTACGAATGAAAACTACCATCGAAGACGTAAGATTAAGTTCCTGAGCAGTTACAAAATTCGACGAAACTTGACGATTTTTAGATCGGTTTCAAATTTTACTAATATAATCTCGACACTTATATCTTTTATTATCTTTCATTTATTTTGTTCTAATTTATTTTATTTTATCACGTATGTTATACGTGTTGTGCACTGTTATTTATACGTACGAAACACTGCCATTATGATCGCGTGTTATATTAGTCGGAATTAATTTTCACGCAACGATCGCTAATGTATTCCAATAGTACGATATAATTAAACGAAATATTCGAAAAGTCAAAATGACACGGAAATACTTTCGTGAACCGGTGTATATAAAATTCTGATACATGTGAAATCCAAGTGTAAAATAATATCCTCGCATCTTCCACGATACGGATCCTCTGAAGTGCTCTTAGATCGAGTCCTAAATTTCACCTCGGATCCTCCGCGTGGCGTTCACGCGGCCGCCAGCCAGCAACGGTGGAGAAAGGGAGAGAGAATTTAATTCGAACCGTGGTCCGGGGGTTATATAAGCAAACAGACAATGGTTGTTATTGTTTGAGCGGGATGAAAAGGACGGACGGGACAGCTGTGAACGTGGATATACACGGCGTGGCCGTGACTGACTGCAGGGACCGTATTTCTGGAGCAAAAAACCATGCTGCCGGTCCAAGAAGCTGGCCGTAGCATGTGCATTCGCATGCACACGCGCTGGTTCGCGCGTAGGACCCGCATATTCAGCGAGATGAGCCAGCACAATGACAGCTTTCACGAGGAACCGACGTTCGTCGATGCGATGAAAGCGACAGCGCGGCGGGTCTGCCTTCTCCCGTCCTCCAATCCCCTCGTTAGAGCTGATGTTTTACTTAAGCCACGACTACACGCGTGTTCAACAATTAAGTTGATTTTCTTGCCACCGAGAGAGAAGACTTGGCTTTCGAAGCTTGCTTGTATTTTGAGAAACAGCCGATTTGGTTGCTCCAAGGTTTGGTTGATGATGTCATGTGGCATTATGAGGCATATTTTAGTTAGCGATAATTAAACTGTGAATTTTTATGATCATTCTTTTACGAATAGAAGTAAAAAATAGAATCTAAATAGCGATTTGTTTCATTTATTACGTATTCTAACAAGTATTCTACCTTGGACATATAGTTTTGCACGTATCTTCATCTTTGCACCAAATTTCCTGTAAATGGATAGAAATTCGTAGTATAGTGATAACGTTAGGGCGAAGCTATGGGGTTGTTGATAATTCTACGATGAAGTTTAATATTGTCCCCAGAGGTATAAACAAGGAAAGACTATGGCTCTAAATATTATATGTATAGCAGACGTCTGATATCATCAAATATTCGAACCATGTTTGTCCGTGTTCCTCGTAACAAATAGATATTGCGATAAAAAAAGGCAATTTCATTGGCACGATAAAATGTCGAAATGCTTAACTATTGAACGATCTCGTTCGAATGAAATATGCAAAAGTAAAAAAATAAATGTTCGCACATTCAATAACTTGTGAAATATTGTACGGACAAATAATGGAATACCGTTTGTCGAAATTGGCAAAATGAGAGTCACTGACGAAACGAGCAACGACCTATTGGTGAACGCGACGAAAACATCGGGTTTCCAGTGAGTGGATTAATAACCGGATGGCGCTGGTTCGTTCGAAATATTGCCAGTGCACCCTTCCTTTGCCCTTCGACCCCCTACGACTCATTTTTTTATCACGCCGTGGATCGTTTGTCTCAATAAACAACGTCTCATTGCGCGTATCGCTGGCAAAACAGACCCTACTATTTTCGACCTGAATCCGTTCCATCGCTTCTTTTTTCGCCAAGTGTCTTATGGAAGAACCGAAATGGGGTTGCGTTACAATTTCATGCGTTACGCTCCTATCGTTATTAATGGCGTACATATGAAACATCTCAAAACAGTTGATCTTCATTTTTCGTTCGTTCTTCTAGAAAAAAAAAAAAAAAAAAAAAAATGAATATCTCGAAAATTCATATAGAAGCTTGGTAAATAAGTAGACGCATTAAAATTTAAACTAGAAAAATGACCATGAAGATAACTGAGAATATATCGTTTAGTGAAAATTTAGATTCTATAAAAGATGACGACATTGAGGAATATTTTCGTAATTCATTATTAATTACATGGTCGGTAGCATACTACATTTCACTTTACGAATAGTATTATTTCAATTCAAAAAGGCGGCAATTGCTCGTTCTAACGACCGCCACTTTGAGCAGATCATCTAATTAATGTAAGCCTCCTAACTACTTCAGGTCACCGATCTTCTAATTACACCAAGCGGTTAAATACTCCAATACTGTCAATTAACTATTAAAACCCATGCTCCATTCGCTCATCTACAAATCTTCTGTTTAATAAGTTATTAAACATAACCAAGTTATTAATAATAACCATTCAAATGCTCCGCATTGTGTTTCTCGTCTCGCCAATTTTCAGTTTGGTAATGATTACTGCAATTAATTTTTCTATACCTATATGGTGAGATTCAATTCGACAAATTCTTGATTACGAACGTTACAACGAGGTTTGTTGCGTTCGCTATCGCGATCGCTTAATGGCATTTTATGAACGTAATGTGCATACGCGAAGATTCATGGTCGGTCGGTTTCGAGCGGATTCGAGCGTCGATGCACATGGCCCGAGCCTGAGCCTGACGTAATTTGTCCCGCGCGCAAAAATTCAAGTTACGAATGCGCGAGACGATGCAACGAATGAGTGGGATGAAGGAAGAGGACCCCTACATAACGAGTACCCCCTAATGAATGCTGCAGCATCGTTTTTGTTCCGAACGCGGTTTCTTGTGCATGTTTTCTGCTCGCTTTTATGGATCCCCATGCGCGGCCGAATTCTCGAAAAATTATGTTCGGAACGTTCCGTCATGCAAATCGATGGGCACAGCTCTGTGATTATAAGAAGAATATCTTCTTTTTTACTATTAAAACACCTAATGTACTTATAGAATTTCGGTTAATGACGTACACAGTTTATCTGACACAAATTATTTTATGAGATATTTAGTGGTGTACAATAATTTGTAAACGAATTAATGGAACGTATGCGTTTGACACAGAAGGGAGAAAGAATTAAACTGGTTGTAGTTTGCAGGAAGTTACGTGGTAATGATTCAATTAGAAAAGAAAATAGCAGTTGTTTGTAAAACGTAATCTGCAACGTGTGATTGAAAAAGTTCGTTATTTGATATATTTAAATTTAGGCTTGATTTAGTTACAAATCGTTAATCGATTGAAATCTGCTCTATGCTTCTGTCTAATCGTGTTATATTTTATTCGTTTATTTCACATTTTTACACTCATTTTAAAATAAAAATACGTAATTCATACGTATTACCACGCCGATAGATTCAAATTTATTTTTTACGAAAATGAAACAACCCTTAGTTTAGAGACTTCCACAAATCTTACTAAAATTTTCCATCATAAGAGAATCTAATTTAATCTATATAAATCACAAGAATCTAATGTAAAAATAATATAGAAATTTAGTCAAGTTCGTTCTCCTTCATAAACAACGTGTAACATATTCGACGTCTCTCCGCAACTCGTTCTATTCGCATTTCGATCGAAACCGCATCCCGATTATTTACGGCCCGGTCGATAAACAGCGTAGTCGAGCAATATTAATTAATTAACAAGTGTAATGATCACTGCGGCAGTCGATAAAAATATCTTGGACGAGCAGCGAAGGGACCAGTGTACGCATGGAAGATTGGATCGACGTTTTAATGACTGGAATACATCGGACGATGAGGATAGCGCGTTCCGGCTCGCCAAACAATTTGATTTGCATAAAACATTCCTATCGACCCTAGCCCCCGTGCTCCCGTTATCCTGTGGACCATGCCCTCGACGCTCGTAAAAACGTCGAAAATTCACCTGGACGACGACGCTGGACCGTATAATTTCGAATCCGTGTCACGACGAAACAACCAACAACTCGATTCAGTCTATATGTCCGCTGAAAGCTATTCCTTGAATCTTTGATGATTCAACAAATCGGCTGGCGATCGTCATCCGGACGTGAACGAATTGGAAAATATCGTATTCAGTTGAATTTCAACGAGTGATTCGTGTTGGTCAAATGGGAGTTCGTTTGATGGAATAGGATTGGTAAGAGGCGGTTGAATTCTATCTGTTTTTAGTCCTGGTTATAGTGAAAGTGTCATGGAACTCTTAATTAAGAATTGGATGCTTGATGGCTCGTGAAAATTGTAGAAGAGAAGTGTTATGTGACGGGGTTTTGACATTATTAATGTCACTTCTATTTGTACGTTAGATTCGAATTATGATTGTGATTTTATTTGCTTAGTATATCTAATTTGTTTAAAAAATTCCATACTGATCGTAATCTTCTTTACTTATATATTTTATTTTCGTTATTTTTGTCTATGTAGATAGTAGTTTTTATATCTCAAGGCCAACTAATAAAACATCATTCGTGTAATATTACTTACTATTAAACGAACGATTAACAGAATTTTTCAATCATAAAATTCTCCTTGTTAAATGGTATCATTTTATTGAATCATCCTATAAAAAAAACACTACACTTGTATGTTAATTTTTGCAGATATCAAATGTCTCCTTCCTATTAAATCTCCAGCATATACATTACACAAAATCTTACGAGCAAATAAATATAAACAGGTATAACTCTGAACTCTCTGAATTCCTGGATTGACGAGGAGTCATGGAAGCATAGAGAATCGCGCAAACGAAAGGCTCATAAACGGGTTACCGGCTTGTGTTCGGTCGATGTCGGACGACAGACGACAGACGACAGGACCCCCGGCGGCAGCAACAGCAGCAATTCTCCTTGCTGAAGGGTCCTCGTCCGCGGATCTCGGAGCCGAGCCACCCTTGAGCACGACTCGCTTCTCTCTTCGTAGACCCCTTGTCTCATGGCGTCTACGTTTCACGTAGGCAGCCCAGGCCCCTTTAAGCATATAAATTATTAGAGCCGTTTTAAGGGCCACTTGGAATCCGCCATTGTTGCCAGCCAGTATATACTTATATGCCCGTAGGAGAAACGTCCGTATCCTACACCTAAGACGTGGAGAACTAATTCCAGGAACCCACTCGAAGACGTACTCAACGACTCTGCACCTTCATGACCTGACCTACAACCATCATGCATTCGCGACCTTTGATTCGTTGCTACTTATTCAGATCTTACGACAGACATTGGAATTCATCTTCTAATCGTACTTTATTGCTTTGTATACTACCTTCCATTATATTTTATTATAGACATTTTTATTGTATTTTATCGTCCTTTGGATTGCGCTGTGCGTTCTCTAAATCATTGTTTGCCGTGTAAATAGTCTTTGGGATATTATTTCTAATTTAATTTCTAATTTGATTTATTATTTTTAATTTACCTTATTGCTTTAAAACACTTATATCGCTCTGTGTTTGCTGTGTACAATTATGTACTACTGGTACACGGAGTATGTACTGTACGTGTACGTATCTATATGAAGGAAAAAGATACGTCATAGAAGGTATGTTAAGTAAAATCGGAAAAGACAGAATTAGTACTTCTACAGGTATTTCTAGATGTGGAAGTGTAATTGAGGACTCGAGCATTTAATTGATTTCGAGGAGAACTATCCATAGCTTATCGTTAAATCTTATACGTGTATGTTTGCATATTACGTGAATTATATGTATCTATACTCATGTATGTTTGTTGTATATATGTGTTGTCTGTATCAATTCTGTTTTACGCTAAATTTCTCATACTTTTTAATCGTAGATATTTTAAGAAATTTAATTGATTTCATTTTACCCAACAAATGTCCAATATCTGTTATGTAGTATATCCATATTAATTTTAATTTATCTTAAACCTTTCATATCTTCTAATTGCAAGTATCATTTTAAAAACTTCCATCAATTTCAATGGAATTACTCTTTACTTTCCGCGGAATCTCTCAGAGGTTTATTCGAAAACTTATAACGCGCCAAGTTCGTTCGAGAAGTCACTTGAAAACACTCTGTTCGTTTCTTACATCTGTGAAAATAGCTACAACGATATTGTCGCGATGTTTCTCGATAACGCGATGTTTGGAGCATTTTCTCCAGGAATGATTTATATATAGTGTTTTGTTGCGGATCTCCACACTTTTATGAGAATCTTGTATCTACGTACAATAGTATGCTTCAGTTTTTAGAATCATACAAATCGTCATACAGATCATCGATAATTTTCTTAAATTGGAGGTTTTGTAATTGCCAAACCATTCAAGCGTCCTAACATTTCCGAACGTTAAAATCTAGACAAATAATTTAAAGAACAAAGTAAATCAAAATTACACATAACTTCTTAATCGTGTAATTAATTATAAGTAAATAATTAATTAAAATGAAAGGTCTTCGTTATACTAAAAACATATCAACGAATATCCCTGATCTTTCACGAATTCAAATATCTTTTCGATTTAAGAGCAAAACAAGTGTAGAGTGACAAATATGACGATGAAGCAACGAGAGATCGTTGTCGGTCTCGAGTTCGTGTAGTCGAGCAGGACGAAAGAAACACGAATGCGTAGGAGCCATAGCGTCGACAGGATGCCCCGGGAACGACTCCGTACTCGAAGGCACACGCCGCAATCATAATTAATTACAACGAAGACAGGCGTAATAATAGATTCGGTCCGCTGACAGACCCTTCACGCAGAAAATCTTCACAGAAAGAAAGCTCGCCGTTGGTGGTATCTCTCGACTCTCGCTGAATCGAGAGTCACCCAGGGATCGAAGACAGCGTGGAATAGCCACGTGTCGCCAGCTAACAGCGTGAATTTCCATCGTAAATTTTGTTGGAACTCCGAGAAACTCGGAATTTATTTTATGAATAACTGTTACGTTTGTTTTATGAATAACTGGATCTGATTAACATATGTACATCGTGACTGAAATTAGTCGGAACTTTTCCTGTTAAATTGGCTATTTGTATAGGAAAAATAGGAAATAATTTTCTTAACGTGTAATTGAATTCTTGAGGCATTTTGTAAATGTCGAGGAGAGATCCTATCTTGTTTTAAGAGTATTCATATTGGAAATGATTTATAATATTGGTTTCAATATTTGTGAGCTTTTTGTACGAGTACGTTTCGCACGGACAGGAATATTGATATTTATTATTCTGTCTGTAATAATTCATATATTTTTGTAGTATACATAGGAATGTAAATATTTTCGTTGGAATGTCGAGGATAAAAATATATCCAGTTTTTTACAATGAAAATATTGCATCAATGTATAAGAATTTCTTGTAATTTTCATGTTTCATCCAAGTTTTAATCTTTAAGATTAATAATTCTTTATGATAATAATCTTTAAGATTATAATTCTCATTTAGTTGTTCATAATCTTTGTGTCTTGCATACATTTTTTAAGACCATAATTCTTCTAATTGATCGACAAAAAAATTCATAAAGTGAATTTCGTATAAATATTGCCAAATCTAACACTTATACTTGCACTTAGTACTATAACTTAATTCTTATTTACGGAGCATAATTATTTTTTAAATTTCAGAAAAGTGGATATACAATACATGTACGAACAAACAGGTATTAAGGCAGTCATTGTTATGTAATTAGAAAAAAAACAAAATTTTCCAATTATCTGTCACAAGTGCAGATGCAACACCAAAAGAAGCAACTGAAAATTACATATTTATGTGCCAATATACATATCTCACCGTTCAATATACATATTTCATGGTCACCGTACAGAAACGAGGATCGAAAAGCAATTCCATATTTCCTCAAGTTCATTGCTTTTCTCTGTTATCGTTGCTTGCCATTGCACCCGCAACAATTTCTCCACTTTCAAAAATGTACATACATCGGAGCAGCATAAAGTATATAGGTTTAGGATCCACGAGCATATCGGTTAATAGCTGATCAGAACCACGAATTAATTTACGAACGCCGGTGTGGTTTCTTCGTGATTTTATAGCAAGTCGCTAAGTGCTTTAATTAACCTGGAACGAGGTGAACGTACTGGCGTAATCTGATCACTTTTTCGTGTTTTACCTTCTTCATTGTATAATGTAAATCGTATAGATACGAAATAATTAATGGAATTTGTTCCAAAGTTTTAATATAAATTCGATAATAGTATCGATTAAGAGTGTTAATAATAGGAAATAATAAAGTAGATAAGTTTAGATAACTTGCTAGAAATTTGTTACTCAACGCTGACGAGAGAAAAAGAAAATAGAATATCTAATCCATTTATTAGCGAAATTTTATGATAGTATTTAATTACATGAATTGTCGATTTAATCTATCTATCTAAATGCCAAATGCAAGCGTTTATTATCTATAACATGAACGATAATCATATATACCGGAGAAAACCAATAAACTTCTGTTATGAACTCCACTTACTGCACATGCATTACCTATCTCCTAACGTGTTCGATTAATTTTACTGTACTTCTTTCTTCTACTCAAATCCCTCTGTCCTTTTTTACTTTCTACAATATATTCGAGTCTTGAAACCCATAAAGCCGACTAATTATAACACGAACCATCACCCAAAGACTCCGATAATTTGTCACTCATTATCGGATCGCGATCCCGCGCAATTTTTCTTCGTCCCGTAATTAGCCATCGTTTCGGGACTCTTCATCAGGAAACATCCTCCTCGTCGGTCCGCGATCGGCATCGAACTCGAGCCGTTTCGATTTCGTTACGTTTTGCCCAAAACGATCGGTACCAGTCGATCAACGCTCGTCTAACCTTGGTGGCGATCCGCCGGCGGTCAATTTACATTTCGTCAACGCCGGCTGTCGTTAGGCAGATGCGAGCGCAAATTGGACGGTCCCGATGTTGTGTCCCCCTTTTTCTTCAGATCACCTGCCTTCCTACGTGCAATTACGGCCGATTTCATCGGGCTTTTGGAAGTGTCGCGCGATCACGGAACGATACTTCGGCTTGAACGTGTTCAAGCGTTCGACGCACGCCGCCTGGATACGGGAAGCGGCTTCCACGATCGTCTGGCATCGACGAATTGCTCGTGATTCCCGGTACCACGGCTGAAAGAACTTGAAACCATCATCGCCGTAATTTATCACCATTACCCGAAATTGACCGCGACACACGAGGCATCGGATCGCGTTTTAATTCCTGCGCGACGCGCACGCTTCTTGCATCGGCAATTTTCACGCCGACGGTCTTCGCCTTACCACGCGGAGTAATAATCGCCCCATCTGTGCCAGCTCGCGTTCGAGATGAGATGTTCCTCATGAGCAATTTCGCTGATGGCCTTTTTCAAAATATTCTTATAGGCTTGGCGCTGTTTTTTTAGCGAACAGTTATTTTGTATATTCGCAAATTACACGTTGTTTTACTAGTAAGTGTCTACACCGTAGTCTCTGCAGTAATGGAATTGGAACATGGTGCTGGATAATTTGGTAATTGATAATATTGGTGAGTCGATAAATTATTGGTTCTGGATCTTAGATTTCTTTTTTAGAATTTTGTAATCCTTTGCTAAACGGTAGTAATTTGAACTTCCTTCGGATTTCTTTCTTCTTCGATTGTTTGTTGGTGTCAAAATTGCATATACCGTAAGAGCAAGTGCACTTTGACAGCTTTAATCCTGAATATTCTAACGCCGATATCATTGTCGTTGTAATAAGAATCGTTCTGGTCTTATATTATTTCAAAAGTACGAAGATCGTTTCTATCGATTAAATTCAACACGTACAATTTTCCACGCGAAGAATTCTTTCGATTTTTAAAAACTCAAACGCTTCAACCCCAAGTTAAATACTTAAAATGAACCAATGAACAGTATATCTGCGATCGTAATTATATCAACATACGTACATCAAAAAAATGAAAACATTTACTCATTATCAATTTTAACAAACGAGTATTATAATTTGTAAATACACACTTGCCCTATTATTTTCGATCGTAATATCGATCCTAAATATCTTGCCGATAAACTCGGCCAATTTTTATAAGCAATTTTTATTTTTCAATTATATTAATTTGCACTATCTCCTTACCCGATATCTCGTCGAAGCGGCAGTCATACTCACGTACAAGCAATGTCATAGAACGACATGGTGATTTTGAATCGTCTCGGGAACGCTAGTAGCACAGGAAGTCTGGTCGAACGAGGAAAATGTCCTTGTTAGCGGGCCAATCTTTATCGAATCATTGTAATTAGAGGTCATTGAATTTCATGAGAGGGCCGTGTACCAACATTTCGCTGAGGGTAGTCAAGTTGACGTCGGTTCCACGATCTGACAGGATTGACGACGCCGGAAATTTGGAGATTATCGTTGATCGAGCAGTTTCGTATTATGTATGTGAACAACATGCTGGTCATAATAATAATGGCACCTAGTTTCGTGCGTGTTAACGTCTGTGGCAAATAACAGCGGCACGAAGGTGCCACGATGATTGAATATTTTTTTCTAATACCGATGCTATCGGTGACAACGTTCATTTCGTTGAAATCAATTTCTTGTCTGCGTATCATCTCATTCTATGGCTCGACTTTTTAATATTTAATACGTAAATTGATTATGTACAAGATGCTAATAAATAAGAGGAGAAAAAATTCTCGGTTAATGTTGAAGCTAAAGTTAACGCGTTTCAGGAAAATGTACATTCTGATAATCTACAAAATCGAAATGGATAAATTTCGCGTTAGTAATCAATGTTCGTGATAAATTCCAAAGTCAGTTAAAACTAGATCATTAGAAAAATTATGCTAAATATTCCTTAAGCCAACTAAGCATAAATCTTCCTTCGCTCTACGGATAATGTGTCCATAAAATATCTGGGAAAAATTCAGAGAAATACGAGTTGAAAGTATTCAACATCAACGCTTGTAAAAAAAAATGTGCGTTATGCTCGCTTTAATAAAGCAACCTTTCAACTTTGATTTAAGTTTGAAAATAATATCTTTCTTTCCGTGAGTACAGTCGCGTTACCATTGCGACGCCCACAGAATCTCGACACAGTGTCGACGCGTTGCGACAGTAAAACATATTTTAGTGTTCACCACAGACTCTTCATCGTAAATAATTCTGGCTGACAGTTTACGGGTACGTATAAATATCAATAATTGCTGTCAGAAGGCGTGTTGCTCTGTGTGCCGTGCTTGGTCCATTTCTGACCGATGCTTTTTACACGAACCAAGCTCGTGAATGCCACTCGTTCGAGAAATTGAATTGTCACGTGAGCTGCAAACAAATCCACATGGCTTGTTACAATTCGAAACATATACATTTAAATATCGTTCACGATTTCCTGTCAATTATTTCAGATATTTAGCTATGCCTTGTATTTAATATATAAGATGTTTACAATCTATCAACAACTATTTCTTTAATGAAAAATAAATAGTGCGAAATTCTCAATTAATAACGAGCGTAACTTTTGGAAATTTCTGTTTGTCTTTGAGATAAAAATATTGAAAAATAATTTTATATGTGATATTATATTAGATTGTCCGAAAAGTATCTTTCGTTTACAGACACGTCTTTTATAATACAACAACATGTTTATAGAAACATGAAACCTTATCTGTCAAACGTTGTGATTTTTATCCCGATAAAACAAAATGGATCATACGTAATTCGATAAAATAATATAAAACGAAAAATGTTGTGCATCCATTATTTCCTTATAAAACGAAAGAAACTTTTCGGACGACCTAATAGTAATACAAAAATGTATCGTAAGAAATAAAATTAATTTTTCGGGATTTATTGCAACATATTTGAATTAGTAAATGATTAGCGCATAGAATATATGCAATATAAATGGTAGGCATTTTTTATTCAACGAATTCAATTCTGTCAAAGCTATATGATCGCTTATAATTGCACATTCGCAATCGTCTTATTCTACTTACTGAGTAGACAACAGGGATAAACCTCTATGCACTATAATTACACAATGGAATTAAGAGTTCAAAGTAGGTAATATCCTTCTCTTTACTGATTACTCTAACATTAGTCTTAATTGATCTTAATTACTCAATCTGAATTCTCAGAGTGTAATTTCGCTCATGATAACGTCAACGTAATTTCATTCGATGATAACTTTCCAGCTCTTTCAAATACAAAATCCAAGGAACGTTTCAACATTAACATGACAAATTTTCTTCTTATAGAGCAGCTTTTTTACACCTTTATTAATCATAAAAAAGGAAGGTTTACTACTTTTTATAAAATACCTGTATGTTCATCGACGAAACAGTGGTATGAAAATTATGGAATAGAACAGATACAAAAATTATTTCACTGTACCGAAACGAGTTAAGACTCCATTGCCTAACTAATTTCCCCATAAAATTTCCCGAATTGATAAAGAAACTAACAGTTTGCACTTGCATCTTTTCCGCAACAAGAATGTGAAATGATCCAATTGATCAAAAGCGCGCAGCCGTAGTTTCCCAATTGACCACTAGCCGTCGGTATAAATTGTGTCCGTGTGAAACGTTGATCCCTCGCGAGACGTCAGTTCCGATAGCCCTTTCTCTGAGTAATACCCCACGTATATACATATTTTACCATAGGCGGACGCGCGTTGCCGCCGCGGCGTTTACGTGCTACGGCCTAACCACACCCAGGGCTTCTAAGCGCCCGTAAATATCCACGCTCGCGGTGAAACTATCTCTCGGAAATCCGAAGGAGCTGGGGCACAGCGCGCGCGTTGCGTCCGCTTGGTCCTGTGAAAGCGCTTAGGCGCGGACGATCGGACCACCAACGCTCGCAAAAACTTAATCGTCGTGGCTTCGACGCGGGAACGGCCGCGATATACCCGGCGTCCCGGCGCGATAAACTTTAAGGTGAGCGTGATTTATCGCGCGTACGCCCTTATAATGCTAACATATTTCCGATGCACTAAACCGAACTACCGCGCCACGGACGTGAAACGAAAACGGTGGACTTTCGATGTAGAAAGAGGAACGAAGTGAGAGGGAGAAGAAAGAAGAGGGGGGTAAGGGGGAAGGAAAAAAGCGGAGGCACGATTTATAGCGAGCACGATCGAGATTAGTAACAACATTTTGCCGGATGCAACAACCCTGCCGTCCACTCGTGTGCTGCCGGTTATTACGTTTACCACCGGCGACAAACGAGACACCGGAATTTATGGAACGCGTTTTTGACGTTTCCTTTGAGTCGAACTGAACGGTGGATAAGGCGAAAGTTCTCGAGAGGTTCGCTTTCTATGAGAAATCTTCGCATTTCGTGATAAGAGGCTGAATATGGTTTCGTCTATTGGTTTCTGTATGGCGTGATCTCGTGTGGTTTATGGAGATGTGCAGGATGTCGATGCATACTGGGTGGTTTGAAGTATTGTAGTTCTTGTGGAATTTTAAGGGAGGCGGGAGACGGTAATGTGGTAATACAGGGGATAATGGTATTTCCTGAAGGTTTCCTGTTTCGTACGCGGATATTTGGAGAGAAATTTGGATCTTCTAAATTTAATATTAAAATTATCTAACTTCAATACATATGATGTGATATGATTATGATACATGTTATGAAAATAAGTTTACATATAAGTTTCTAATCAGTTTTGTATCATCTACGAAAATCGATCTTGCCAAAGGTATTTCTATTTTCTATTTTTCTATTTTCTTTTCTAAACAAAATATTCGAAATCTACCATATTGACGAATTTGGTAGTTGATATTTATTAACTTGAAACTGGTTATCATAAGTGTTGTAAATGATTAGGAAAACATTTGTTCGAGTTTAGGGTAGGTCACTTAATTTTTATTTAATGTTAACTCATATTCTATACCTTTCGTGATAAATATCATTGATGGTCTTTATCATAAAAGATATAAAATATAAATTGAAAGGATGCTTGCCTCAAGCTGTTGCTCATCATTTACGATTACCCATCCAACGTTACCTATTCTACCTGCAAATAATACTACTCAAACATAATTTTTGCTTGCAAGTGCAACAGGAAGTTCCTTTCCAGTTACTGACCTCGCAATATTCAAAAAATTTCTCCGAAGAAAGAACAGATAACCGAATTGAAACATTGTACCTGTAGAGTTACAAATTTGTCAGGTAAGCTACGATGTTGTTGATTAAGTTGTAAATGAGGCATATATTATTACGGTCCGCGCAGTTTTTATACTTTTGATTTACGAAGCTTCTTTCTACAAGAGGAATCCATTCCGCGAGATGCAATGAAATACGAGCTTCATAAAAAGCAGAATTGCGAAGCGGGCGTGATTTATGCGATGGACACTTCACAATAGAAGGGACCATTTGCAATTACAATGTCTGAGCCGCGTATTTTCGTTAATGCATCGTAACACGGAAAAATAATCACCCCTTCTCGCGGTCCGCGTAAATTAATCCACCGTAAAATCCGGATCTGAAAATGGCACAAGGTATTCTCAGACTGGCTACGTCCTAAAACATAAATTCCTGCCTCGATAAAGAAACCAGCTACTGTTCGATAATTATTTATAGCTAATAACATAATAGGTACCAATAGAGATTATAGTGCCTACATATAGTACGATCTTTGGAATTATAATATAAGCAGGAATTCATCTTGTATAAATAAGAATTTCATATGATCGTTGAAGTAATATAGGCTACAAGAAGTAAAGTACAAATCTAAGAATTACGAATTATGTTATGCTTGGATCACATAAAGGCATTTAGAAAATTATTGACTGTCGTAAAATTAATTATGCTGATGATTTTTTGCACACCACCGTAGATTAAGTGATAACAAAATCTACGCATTAGAATACAATAAGCTCGCCATTACAATACGATTACGATACCAGTGCAATAGCTATGAAAATAATAAAAAAATAATTGGATTATAGATGTTTATGCATTTATGGGAAATTTGATGGTGCAAAAATGCATAAATATACTGCATGAAATGCGTGAACCAATTCTCCATTCTTAGATTATATTCATAAAAGTGACGAATAATAACAACCTCTTCATAGACTATTAGATTCCTTTGATAAAAGAAAGAAATGCGCAAACAAACGGGAAGGTTCGTTGAAAGAATGCCCGAAGAAAACACTGGTAAATGTCCAGGTCGCACGAAATCGACAGGGAAGCTTTTACATGCACGCGACCGGGATCATCGTCCGAGTGGAAGTTAACTTGCGCTCCAGACGCCTCCTCCTTGGCTCTGGTCGTTCACCGTGCCGCAAAAAACTGAGGCCATCCATCTCGAGTCCGGACAGCGCCCTTACGAATTCCAGGGACGTACGTGCCGTATAATTAGAACGTAAAAATTTACATTGCTCGCGAGAAATCGCGACCGGATTCCCTTCTTTAAACTATCCTTTGTCAACGAGGGAAAAAAGAGAGAGAGAGAGAGAAAGAAGGAAACGATATGAGAGGTGGAAAAAAAGAAATCGAAAAATAATAGTCGACCTAGAGAGCGAAGGGGAGTTGAACGTCGAGAGACGAAGAGGAAGAGGAAGAGGAAGAAACGAGAGGTACGTTGCCTTCTCTCCGAGTGACTCAACGGGGGTTCCCTTTGGGTATTTTAAAAATTCCAGCTAACAGCCACGTAAGTTAGGTTTCTAATTGAAACGTAAAAATTTAATACACGACACTCGTGACACCGTCGTCACGGTGCCTGTTTTGACCGCGTGTAATATGCATACGCGTAGTTATAAAACACTGACGACCAACCGCTCGTAAAATCGTCGTCCATTTCAAAGTCCTGGTTATGAGATGTATTCTGCTTAAGAACTAGCCGTGGACTATAGATGAGCCCATAATGACTGGCTATGCACTGTGAAAAAATCGTGACAGATGGATAATTTAGTTAAACGTGTGTTATTTCAATTTCTTGTTGGTTCGCATGAATTGTCAATGACATTACGGATATTAGGTGGATGTATGGAAACGCGTTAAATTTTTTTGTGGCACAGGAGACAAAAAGATGACCTAAAGTCTCTTGCACGTTGAACTACCTACTAATAACATTTTATCACTTTTAAGAGTATCGGTTGAATTAGTGTTATTAGTGCACTTTAGAGCTATTCGTAGGAAAAGAATAATTGTTATGTATTATAAATTTATTCATCGAGTAAAGTCTCGTATTTATTTAATGTATATTTTAATATGCAAATATGACGACCTACTATAACTTATAAAATTTACATGTCGGACTTTATTCGTTTTATTGTCTTCGTTGTGTAGAAAAATTTACTAGTAAGTGCGTACTGGTAACTTACCTTTGATACACGTATAATATTGTGATATATTTTTCTTCGTCGATTTTCGTTTACGCTAGTGAAGCAGATTTTCTGTAATTAAAAGACGGAATATTTCTTCTCAAGTTTGGTACGAAATAACGAAGCTTCAAAGTGCTATAATTACTTAAACGTTAAATGCACGATGTTGCAATAAAATTATTAATGACAAAATATCTTGAAATGGTAAATTTATGTGCAGGGAAAATCATTATACGTACAAAATCATAGAAAAATAGTAACTAAAAGAATTCATTTTACTTTCGTATCCTTTTACGAAAATATCCTTTTAGTAGTTTGTTGTAAAAATGTAATGAATTATAAAAGAAGGCAATAGTTATGAGTAATTAGGACAGTCAACTTATATTAATAATAAATTAATACATTATCTATTTGAAAGAAATTATCTATTTGTACACAAACTCTCAATTTGTTCGCTTACATTTATTTTAAATTAAATTAACACGTGAAATATGTATTCGAACTCAGTGTGCAACATTGTGCACCTGTTACATTAGAAGAAATAGACATATTACCAAATGGCAATATGTCACTACGCGTTTAAGGATCACGGCCCGATATTGTCCTGTTGTCGTACCTACCATTCTGTAAAAAAGAATCTTACGAAAATTACCTGTACTTAGCGTACAACGATCTTTCGTAAATAAATCTTGTAAACAGGTTAATCTTGTTAAATGTGATTGGATAAGAAAATATATTGAGTTACTTTGCAATGCTAATTCGAATTCCATTAACTTCGCGTGTACCGTTCGCATGAATCCTTGGCGATAAGAGAAATTTTACGATCAATTTCGACATAAATAGAGATCCCTCGAGGAAATTAATTACTCATAGTTCACAGCGTCTTGGTTTGGTTATTGGTACAAAGCGTTAATCACGGGGTATATTAATGGCTGCGGAAAACACGTGGAGCGTGATCGCAATGAGCACCGTCTTCATGGTTTGTTGAATTTCGGCAGCGTTCGTAAAGTGTCTGCCTTTCAGCCTTAATTTAAGCCGGGCGAGCAGAAAATAGTGTACTGGAGCCAAGTCTGGAGCGTAGCGAGGATGATACAACGCTGTGACTCCTTTTTTGCTCCGAGAATTGTTGGCCAACGACTGCATTGTAAGGCTGTGCATTGTCGTGCCGCGAGATGACGGGAAAAACGCGTTCACAGTCACTGGGCAGTACGTACACTAAAAAGTGAAAATAATCCTAGAGTTTTCAAATTTTACGCAGAAAAATTTAGTATAGAGATAATATTGAGAAAGTGCAGTCTTTCAACGATCTGATACATAATGCTCGTGACTAAATAACGACTATTGCATCTGCGTGTGAAAAATTGTACAGAGGATAGTAATAGATCCAAGTATAAGAAAGTATAAATATATAATAAATTTGTAGTACGAGTAAATATATTCAAAATATTTAACGAGATACAAATTCTAAATTTTGAATCCTAAATTTGTAACTTTTTATTCCGAGTCTTTAAACTTTTATTTCTTATCTTCAATTTCTTCGTCTATTAAATCTTGAAACTTTTTAAATATCTCGGCTGTTAAATATTCAAGGCTTTCAAATGTTAATTATAAATGTAATTATTCTCGTACAAAATGTACCCACACGTATATCTTTTCATTAATTTATACTGCATCTGCGCTGCAGCTCTGATTACAACAAGTAAAAGAAGAAAGATAAGAAGCGATATAAACAGTATACACCACGGAAATCATTAACATACTACTCTGAATTCGAAGAGCCATTCCAGAAAGGTGTTAGATCCGCGAACCATGTCAAGATCTAAGATACCTTACAAATCTAACTTATGTACAACTGCCTGCGTGTTAGATCGGAATCTTGTTGATTATCTTCCATGGAAAAATCAGTCGGATCTACATGGACTATCATTGACTACAAAATCGAATGATCTATCGGAAGGTTCCCGTATTCACGGATGCTAGTTATCGCATGCAAAAGGACGAAGAGGGAAGATCCTGCGTCTGGCAAAAACTCCCCTCTGCAGTTCGAACGTCTTTTCGTCTGCTTAACTCGAAGTCAATCTCTCTGCGTGGAAGAAAGAAGAGGGAAAGTAGCTGGTGGAATCGGTTTTACGAGCGCACGATAAATTATGATCTGTCAAAACAGGACTACCAACCACTCGGCACGTCGACCGTTTCGCCTGGTACCAGGTCGTCGATGCAGGTGCAATAGACGCTTCGCCCGTTGCCGGTTTTTAATTTCGCCTTTCGCAACGTTGGTTGTTTCCCGTTGCTGTGCGGTTTCGAAATCACCCTCCATCGCGTTCTACGATCATGTACGAAATGTGTAACGAAACATCCGAGCGATATCTACTAAAATTTAATTGTCGACAAGCGACCTGCTTTATTAACAAACTGATAAACGATGGTTGGCGCTGTATCTATCATTGATCTGCGTCGAACAGGTTTGTCTTGTTTCTGTAAGGATGAGCACCGAAAGAATGTTTATACAGTGACGAGTAAGAAACGACTCGGAGAATATATAAAGTAGAACTCCATTTACTGGAACAAGATTTTAATTAGTCTCTGATCCATTAATCTGAACACTAGCTTTTGTTTACGTAAACGGAAAATTGTACATAGCGAGGAAAATTGGCTATTGGCTATGATACGAAGTCCAATGATGTAGTCCGTTTGTTCCGCGACAATTCAGATAAGTATAATCTGTGAGAATCGTCTGAGTGGTATAAAACACGTCTCTACTCTTCTCTAATTGTTAAGTTAAGTTACTTGCACAACAAAATCGAACGAATATTCTACACGTTCCTGATAGCTAAAGTAACGAGGTCCTGATATTCTTACTATAATACTTGTTAAGATTAAATATATATAATTTGCAGTAAATTTCTTCTACCTTAATGTGCTTGCTGAGAGACTACAAAACGAAATTTAATCGACTTAATTTAATTGTATGGCTCATTCAATTGTACGGCAAATTTACCAACAATCATCGATCTATCACGGTATCGTTCTCTCCAATTAGTTTATGAAGCTTCACGAAAGCTTATCAATTATCGCGTAACAACGCAGAGCGGATTAATTCGCAGACTTGGTATCGTGAAACGTGGTTACTCTTCTCCGACGAACGACTTTTAAAGCGTCATATCCGAATGCACGTCCGCTCGAGATGTTTCCAGTCTGTTGGGTGTTTACGATACCAGACAGGCTGAAACGCGGAATCTGTCAATAATTACGGTTCATCATGCTGTTGCATCGTAATTCGTAATCGGTATTCAATTAACGTAGCTGCTTGATTATAGGCCATAGATCGGTGCTTGGGTAAATCCGGGCTGTGTGCCTTTGAGGGATTTGTGCGTTGAGGGATTTTCGACTCTCTGATTTCACTCATAAACAGCCAAGGATGCTTATTTGCGGTATTCGCGAATCATTTGTCGAAGACATTCAACGAATTAACCGCGGTGAATTGGTGATTTATGCCCTTGCACGGATTACGATGTACTTTATCATCGTTACGACGATGAAGATGCTTGGACGAGCGTCGATTCAATTTTATGCCTCGGTTAATTGATCTATGTAAATCTTGAACCTCTTCCTTATTTTCCGTATGGTTAACAAAACGTATATCAGAACGATAGAAGATTACCTTGAAAAAGAAATTTTGTATAATCCGTTAATTTCATGCAAATCTTAATTTGAAGACTGTAAAATTCACAATTGAAGAGATAGCTGCGATAAGGATGCAGCTCCTTTTTTCAATAATTTGACCAAACCAATCAAACCCAATTGACAATCGAATACTTTCTCAAGTGTGCTATGAATTCATAGACGATTAGTATTCGTACTAATAAACATTTGCTCTTTCGGATATAAAACCTACACTTTTCTTCCTCTTCCATTCTCAATGGCAACGTTCAACGACAGGATGTTCTATTAAAATGAATTTCTCCGGGCAATTATCTTACATTAGTATTTATGCGATACAATTGGAATAACGTCTGATTTGATCATGGCACAAATGTTCGTTTCTTTCCTGTTGGGCCAATGACAGGAGAGAAAAAAGAGAAAAGGGGAATCGTGATTCCGCGGTTACGGTTGGCAACGAATCGAAACAGCGCGGTACAGCGCCAGGTCCCATCGACGTTCTAATCATCACGCACTGATTCCCGGTTTAATTCGTGGGTGACGCGTAGTAGGCGTTACACGAGTCAGCAACAGCTACCAGTTCCACCAACCGGCCAGGAATCCTGGTCATGGTTAATCGTTAATTAGCACGACGTGTTTTATGGCGTCGCGCGCTCTGGTCGGCTTTCGCCTCGTCATTTGATTTCTGTAGAAGATTGGCCGATCGAATGATCACCGGATGCCAATCGACAGGATATCCTGCTTGCTAAATTAGCCAGTTTCCCGTGGACGCCGATTATCCGCTAAAATCGAAGTTATTGGCATCGCGGTTGAACCGTGTGCTAATTGTCGTTACATGCTGCTTTTGTCGAATATTGATCTAATTATCGACGAAGGTATGTCTTGTTTAATCGATGAATTTAATGATCCTGTTTGTTTGACTTAATTGGAATGTCCTACGTTTCATGGTTGGAAGGAAATTGTTGTAATCAAGAAGAGAATGTCAGCTTATATTTCCTTAAAAGATTGTTTCTAGTAGGATATAGAGAAAAAAAAGCAAGTTTTGCTAATGAATTATCTCTCAATCTGACGTGAAAATCCTTATCCGATATTCCATTACCAAGTTTCTAGATTTCTTTCGAGAATATTTTTCATACATTTATTTCAACAAAACCCATTTTCTAGGATTCGCAGTTGAACCGTGTGCTAATTGTCGTTACATGCTGCTTTTGTCGAATATTGATCTAATTATCGACGAAGGTATGTCTTGTTTAATCGATGAATTTAATGGTCCTGTTTGTTTGACGTAATTGGAATGTCCTACGTTTCATAGTTGGAAGGAAATTGTTGTAATCAAGAAGAGAATGTCAGCTTATATTTCCTTAAAAGATTGTTTCTAGTAGGATAGAGAGAAAAAAAAAGCAAGTTTTGCTAATGAATTATCTCTCAATCTGACGCGAAAATCCTTATCCGATATTCCATTACCAAGTTTCTAGATTTCTTTCGAAAATATTTTTCATACATTTATTTCAACAAAACCCGTTTCCTAGGATTCAAAACAGAGCACCATACGCGTATATATTTTATCATTTATTTACATCATTCTAACTTTTCCGATTTAGAATCGGAATTTAGACTCGAGTGAAAGTACATACATATATTGTGCTCGCGATTAAAACTGATTAGGATATGAAAACTAACGGCGTGATCTGCGTACGACTTATTATACTTCATCTTACTACCACATGTCGACTAAATTCCCTTGCAATAATCCACTTAAGTTTCAAGCGAAACTAGAACGATCTAGGCGCGAAATATCGATCGAGATATCGCGCTCGTGTAGGAGCATAGCAGAACCATTGGACCACTAAACGACGAGAAGGAAGTTAAATCACGACTGCCGACAAGTCGTTATTAACAGACTATTCTGTCAAATATTTTCTCCACGCCGAGATATTACGTGGCGTGCGATTACATTTACGTAACTCGCTAGCTGCGTAGTCACGGCACGATAATTTCTTACGAGAAAACGTGCAAACTTCGTTTCACCGACCTCGAAATATTAGCATTGGACACCGTTGCCGTGATAACTCGCGAAGAACGATGGTATTCCGAGCATGTGTTGCCATCGAAGTTCCTCTTCCTATACTCGTTTTCCGGCGATCCAATATTGGCTGACAAGCCAATATCTGTTCTTTCACCTTCATTCTACAGATAATCCCGTTAAATTGCAAATTAGTACACGTTCACACCTACGTATCGTTTGTTACGAAGCCTTTTTCGAAATTGATCCGTGCAATTTGTTGTCGACTTTAGTGCCACGATAGCTAGATAATATTGTCTGGTCTATGTAAAGGCGGCTAAGGATTGGCTTCGTATCTTGCGACAGCGTATGGTATTATTTTAAGATAATTGTTGCGAAAGTGCACGGATTTATAGATAATTCTGTAACTATATATTCAGAGAATGAAAAATTGGGGTTACTAATACAATATATAGTTTGTAAAAGTAGTCCGAAATGAATATTGTAATATTTTACCATTTACTTATGCGCAGCTATACTTAGAATTCCTATATACCACAGATTGAGAAATAACGAAATAGAAATGTTATCGTGAGTTTATCACATTTTTCTTTATGCGTATCGTATGATGTATCGAACAGTACCAAACATAGGTACACGAAGTGTGTTTAATCTTCAAAAATTTCTTCACACATTTTATTATCTTATTCCCATTATCCTAATGCTATTATTATATTATATTATATTATTATGTATTGAACGACTAATAATAATATAAGGTTAATAATAACTAATAACAACTAACATTATTACTGTATTAGATTAATAATAATGTTGCCTAATATTAGTTCGTTTAAATCTCAACTAATTACATGAATATTACTAAGTGTCCACTTATCATAGTTATTAAATATAGTGCGTATCGTACATCTTATTAACATTCACGCATATTTAACACTTGTTACATGCTTAGGTGGCTAATATGCATAAAATTTCTATTCGTGCTACATAATAATTTTTTACCAGACATATGTATATATGTGCGATAAATGTTTTCTAATCTCCTTATACATTTTCAGATTGGTTTCAAACTTTACCAATGTATTCGTTACACTCGTATCTCGTTACAGTGCTAATAGAATTTCGCTATATTTTATTTTGCATAATGCATACAATGTGGACACGAAAGTTTTCTGCGGCAAGTGTGAAAATACTTTCACGAGTTGGTGTAATAACTTGGATAGTTAAGTGCTAGATGATGTTAGTCTGCGTACTCGTCCCGTGGCATCTTCGCGGTCGAGACAGACGGCTGTTTTAATACACAGTGCATCTCCATCGTCCAACAATCGCCTTACCCTTGTGTGCGATAATTCTGTTTCTCGTCAGAGGCCACGATCCCTCGGTTGGGCGATAAATTCCGTACGCTACGTACATAATGAAAAAAGAAAAAAAAGTAACAGGAACCAGCCGATGTCTATGCGTATCCGCGTTGATCCGCGAGCGGACTTTATTGAGTATCGCCACGAAGCTTTTGCACGGTCATAAATTGTTGGAAAAAACGATCGTGCGCCAAGAGTTATCTGCGTGAAACGCACCTAGCAAATAGCGTAGTGAACTCAAGTACCAAGAGAGGAATAGAAGAGAGAAAGCGGGAGAGAGAGGAGAGAGGGCTGTAGAATATCAGATAAGTCGAAATGAATTGCCCAGCGCAAAGTCACCGATTGTCAGAGATCTCATTGCCGATTGCAACGAGCTTTCAGTGTTCGAGCTCGCGCATTTGATACCGTGCCGGCACGCAACGTTTTACGAGGCTGCTGCACACAACGTTCGACCCGTGGACGTTACGATTCTGAAATTTAAAATCGACGAACAATATGCTGTTGGTACAGTATATTGTTGGATAAGACGCTGCAATGTCGCTCTTTTGCGACATTGGGCGAGACCGAACGAAGGGAAAGACGCGTGGCCTTTGAAGAGGGTAGTTGAGGAAAGATGTTGGTATTAATTGTATGAAAACCTGTGTGAATGACAATCTATGGAATATTTTGGTCAAAGTTGAATTAACTATGGTTATAATCCCCGTTGATCGATTTAGAGTACAGAAAAGTTGCAGATGTTTCGTTGGAGGGCGACGTAATGCTGTAGCAAAGTAGAAACGCATTAAGTGAAACTTGAGGAACAGTCTAACTTAAAAACCGTATATTTCTAAAGTGCACTAAATGTATTTTAGAAAAATATATTCGAGATTTCCGTTCAATCAAGTTAGATGATTATTGACGGTAATAGGTTGTATTTTATGTAGCTTTGTAGTCTAGTTTTATTTCCATCTGCTTAGTATCATTTCTTTGCGATATTGAAACGAAGGAGGTTACTGTCGCATTGAAAATGGCACATAATCTTCCAAGAAAGTGTTGAGAGAAAATGTACCTTTATAGGTTAAAGTAATGACAATTAAGAAATTATACAGATATATATATAGTCTTGTTTTATTTTCATTTACCTAGTGTCATGGGATAAAATAAAATAATTTCGTTCACTCGCGACATTAGATGGAGAATTTGCTCCTTGTGCTGGAAGTGATACGCAGTCTTCGAAAAGAATATTAAGAAAGCACGTTGATAATAGTTGGATGATTTCAGGATAGTAGTTTGTATTTCCATATGTTGGAAAAATTATCAATAAACAATTCATAAGGATTCATATTCATAGTTTTACGTTACTATCATCTAATGGCGAGGGTTGAAAAACTGTCTGTTATATAAATTCTTATACAAATAATGATTATTCTTCGTTAAAAATTTGTCGTAATATTATGTACAGAAAGTTAAACGACAGGAAAGAGAAATTATCGGCTTTTATATCTTAATAAGAGGAAGCGTTTAATTTTATTGAAATCCCACAAATGACGATAAAATAAATTATATTTTTCTTGATAGCAAGATTAATTATATCACGTAATATACGTTACATCCAAAATCGGTAGCTTAATTTCCGAAGACCAATAATTATTACATCAATTTATAATATCTACTTAATTTAACGATATAAAATGACGCTTTTTAGCCTGGTGCCAAATAAAAGACGCTTAAACACCTTTCGATACAACCTACAGATACGAGTAACCTTCCACGAGGAGAAGAAACTCGTGTACATCTGTTCAACCACAGTTTTAAATAACAATTTTCTCTTCCAGTTCATATTAAGTAACACACACACCTCCACCTGGTAACCGATCCAATTCCTATACCTTCTCACTGCATCTTATATCCGGAAGCTTCGATAATCTTTAACTGCCATCGGCACTTGTAATGACGCCGATTAACGAGTTCAAGTGGCAGCAGCCTTGCAACAGAGTTCTTCGTGTTAAATGTTACGAGTGTAGCAATTACCGCGTATCGTTGCTCGTAATTACAACCTAACGACGATCGGTTCAGTGACTTTTTTTAAAATCGTTTCCTTTCGATATTTCCAAAGTAATGGTGCAACACGAAAGGAAGAAAAGCTACACGAAAAAATAAATCGAAAATGGATGTAGAGAATGTGAAACTTTATTTTCAAGTAAAGTACGTGATCTCGTTTCATGTTTCTGTCTAACGTATTATCGCGACGCTCGTATCGCTATTCGGATACGTTAAATTATTAAAGTATTTTTTCACTCAACAATTTTTTTTTGTTAAAAGAAAAATCGCTAAAGGAATCGGTGTAAAAATAACTGAGAATAATCCCAATTTTCTCTGCCAACGTGATCGTGTCCTATGGACGTTTTCTACAGTATTTCCTCTTTTTGTGTGTTCGAATGGAAAAAGGATTTTATCCTTGAGCTTGTGTTCTTCTTGTGTTACACGAAACACATAATACGGATTCGTAAAAATCCATCGATATTGAGTCTAAAGTTCACAGTGAGCAAATATTTATTATAATCTACTAAGAATATTGGTACTTTAACGTAGTGCCATTTAAATGACTGTACTGCTTCCTATCTTCCCAATAATTGATTGTGAGTCGCTATTCATATTCCATTTCGTTGCTTTGCGATTCCTAGGTCGCTCGTAGCCTCTGTAGTTTCGCCGTATCTATTCTTCCAATTTCTAATTTTTATCAAATCCTCAAAATATCTCTTGAAGCTTTCCATCGAGAAGCATCTTCAATCGCTGAACTAATATAATTACGATGACTGTTTAATGCACCATAAAAATTCTCAAAATTCTCCCAATAGTATAGCGTGATTTATGAATTACAGTAGCATGTACAAATACAAATGCAAATATGTATAAATATGAGTGTTCAATTTATCTAAAAATAAAGCTCCGCACGCAAAAATATCATTCTACGTTTTCGACTTACGTTTTCATGTAGAATGTAGGTTCCATTCTTTCAGAAATATCATGTATATGATAAAGTTCAGTACATTACGAATTTGTAATTAACTATAGTTGAAATATGAAACTAAAAGGTGTTCCAGCGTGGAAAACGGCACGTAAGGAGACTACAATGCCACCGGTACAGGATATTTCGTTTGGTGAAACGCAAACAATGAAACGATCGCCGCGGCAGCGACTCTGGCTATCAGATAAGGGGCAAGGACTTTATTACTCCACGTTATGAATCGGCCCTCACTCGAAAAATAAACAATAGACACGCGTGTACGCTCGCGAAAGGTTATCACCGCTGTTGGAACACAATACGAGACATCAGATAAGATCCACGGCTGCATAGACGCTGCCGTATGATCCCTGATTATCATACATCTCACCGTAGATTTGCCATCTTCATCGAGAATCAGCCTACGGATTCCTATCTCAACAACTTTTCTCAATGAAAAGTATTCTGTTTGTTGTTCGAGGCGTATTCGTAAAACCTGATGGGCTTGACGATTAAGTGTTACACGGCCCATCGTTTATTAATTCTCTGTAAGGTATTTTGTATGGTTAAAAGATTTATTTTTAAAGCTTTGTAGATTTTTCATATTCGTCGTCCAAGCGATTGCGGCATGACATGCTTATTTTGTGCAGAATAATTTTGTCGGTGTTGGTAATTGGTGATACATCAATATTATAGATGATTGTAACAATGACAAATAATTTTTTAATTTGGACATTTTTACAGAATCTATACAATGCGGAAGATAATGTAGAGAAAATAATACTAAATAAGCTAAAAATCTTTCATAATATCTCTTATAATATTGATGGAATATTTTATGTTCGACTAATTTAGTATCTGTTGCGCCTTCAAAAATAAAATTCTAGTAAGGAATTGGCATAATAAGAATAGTTGTAGATCATAAATGTTTTAAGAATTTAATGTAACATATCAAATAAAATTGTCACACAAATTACGCGACACACAAACGTCATTCACGAGTAATTAATTTATTCTTACGATATCTATTTTCACGATTTTCATGTTGATCAACGTTTGGAACTGTAAAATTTACTTTTAATTTAAAAAACATTTACGGTCGATGGAAACGCCAGTAATTTAACCAGGATCCTAAATTTCCACATAATCACCAAGCTAGAAGAAAATTGAATTCAACTGCCCGCGTGCGAAACGTTCAATCGTCTATGAATAAATCAAGCAAGTTTGATTAAATCAAAATAATTTCCGAACTGTGAATACACCGTTCGATTAATTCCAAATCAAACGGCCGGCCTTCCCAGCGGAAATGAATAATGAATGCATGCAACATTCGATGCATCTTCTGTCCATAAGAGATTATTATCGTTACGAGAGTACAATACATGGATATCTGATAAAATTCTCGTTACGTGGGCGAGGTCCATGATATTTGATTATTTATATGTATGTCTTATCGAAAATTTACTATCTTTCTGCATTTGTCGTATTCTTTTATGAACAAATAGGTAAAACCAACCGATCCATCATGATCCATTCGCTCGAAGAAATTTATTGAACGTAGTAAATTTTCTTCTGTTATGCAGTTAATTTGAAACGAAACAAAAAAGAGAAAAGCAGTAGCATGACAGAAATAAATTAATCAATATCGCTAATGGATGGTAGAAATATAAAACAAGAATTGTACAAATATTATAATCGCAAGCAATATAATTATTTAATAAATAAATCCCAATGCTTTGCAATAACAATGCGTCGTCGCAAGTAATAAATTAATTAATATTACTTGCGGATAGTGTAAATACGAAAAAAGAATTATGTAAATACTACGATCACAATATTATTTTATTTATAATAAATTCTGACGCTTTATTATAACAATACATCGTTCGAGGCAGAAATAAAGAATTTCATCAAAGAAATGAAGATACAAACGAAAATTATTTTTTAAAAACTACATTATGGCCGAATGATTTAATATCCGTGTTATTTGTCTGTCTGTTCAAAAAAGCAAAGCCGCGATTGACAGACTCATTATTTGGTCATTTGCAAATTTTCCTCAGGCAAATTTCAATTAAAATTTTTCATCGACCGTTCGAAAACGAATGGCTACCAATTCACGAGACACGCGTGCCTTCGGCGTTATTCCATTGCATCATTTTGAGGAATTATTTCGCACTATTACATAAAAAATTCAACGGTAACAGGGAAGACCACGTTTGCAAAAACCATTTTCGTTTACCATTACCATACGATTAGCATTTTTCAATTATACATACATCGCGTAGATACGTCCAATACGTTCGAACGATAATTACGGTTATTGCTTTCTGCAAAATAATTAATTATGTTTTTCTGAAAATCGTAAGCTTGAAATATGTCGTGAAATTGGTCGTTTAAAAAATGATTGTGATTTTAAATGTGAATATGAAGAATTATACGCAGTAATATGACAAATTTTACCTGTGAACAAAGTCGTAACATTCGAATTTTTCACTCTTTAACCCATAAATTTTCCAAGTTTCGAGGTTTCAATTTTTCAAACTTCCAAACTTTCAAATCTCCAAATTTTCAAACTTTCCACGTTTCAATTTCCAAATTGCGAAGTTTTCAATTCTCTGTCAAATTTCTTCATTTTCAAATCTGCCACTTCGCCGTACATTAAAATTAGAATGTTCTAAATATCGATACTCTATCTCTTTTTCATCGTCTAATTTTCACTGCTCTTTTATTTATATTTCACAATTTTCAAGTTTTACCATCAATACTTAAACTCATAGAAAAGCACCAAGCAACGATACTTAGAAGGCTGATTAATATCGCAGAATAAATGCTTCCCCATTTGCAAGAGTATATTTATGAAAAAAAAAAAAAAACAGCGTACTTCCCACTCACATATCCATAACATTTTCATCAAACGATCCTAATCCGAGATCTCGACAACGACGTGGCTAATTTCTGATTTCCATGTTTCCTGTTTCGTTCGAATCTCGATCGTTGGGTGTCGAAAGCCGTTTTCGATAACCGTGAGAGATCTACTAGCAAGGTTTCCTATCTAATTACGAGACTTCCACGAACAATCGTGTGAAACGAATGCATTGAAAACACAACGGGTTTACGTCACGGTGACATTAAGAAGATATATACGTGCCAGCCGAGAGAGTCAACGCGATCGAATCGCATTATGCATTGAATCATTCAAATGTTTCTCCCTCTTTCTCCAGCTAATTATATTTTCTACCTTCTCGCTGGTCCCTTCTGGCAGAAAATGCCGCGAGAAATCGTAACGAACCGTGACCCGCGTCCGTGCATCGCTAGTGATCCATCACTATCCGCGATGATCACGGAGTTATGCGAAGGACGTTGCTTTACCATTAGACAAACCATCGTATATATGTACGTGTGTTTTCTGTTACTCTATCTCATTTGGTCATCGAGATTTAACCGGATTTGCGATACGAGGATGTGCTTTCGCAATCCTATCGTACCTAATAATTGTATATACTGCTTTAAAAATTGACATAAAATTATAAGGTTATACATCGTACAATTGGTTTTTTTCTTTGTATATTTTTCATTCGCGAAAGGGTAATTTTTATGACTATGGAATTTCATGTAATTATATTGGAAAATAGTGGACAATATAATTTTATGATTTATATCGTCTGTTTATTTATAGACATTCTTCTAAGCTATTATTTTAAAGATTTTGAAGATACGAAGATAGACCGTAGGATATGGCGAGGACTGCGCCTTTAGATTTAACCGCTGTAAGCAACTTGGTTATTCACGATTAAAGAATTTATTTTAATATCTGAAATATGTGATTAGGTATGTTGGACATCTTACATTACTGAGATATATGAATGAAAATTGCTAAAGCTGGTTATTTAATAATCGAATATAAAAGTATAGTCGACGTTTCGCAACACTCGCATAAAATAGTAATTTTATTTCTTTCGCGTTTAATTTTGTCTTGCAAACTGTCATCAAAAAAATTTGCAGCTAATTAGTAGAGAAAAAGTTAGTCTTCTCAAATTCTGGAATCATCGTGGAATCATAAAGAGATGCAAAAATTGCTACAACCTATTTACACATTTGAAACTGAATTTATATTACTTCTCTGAATATTTCACTTTCTTTTCTCACCTGAATACACGTCTTACTTTCTCGTATCTGCAATTTTTTTATATACACATATTGACAAATTATACATTTGTAAATTAAGATGAATTGTATCTTAGATATTTACAAAAATTACAAGAATGACAGATAATAACTTCAACGATATTAAATCGTTCAGACGCACGAATTAAACGAAATCTTCCTAGATCCTGCACCGTAGATCCTCTTGCTCGTTCTCGTCGTAATACAGAGAAAAAGGAGAGAAAGCTCGGTTAGTTCACGGTCGTGGTCTTTCTCGTGTCCCGTTCAAGGTAAAACTCTCGATGGAAAAATCAGGAAAGAGAACGGCTGAAAGTCGATAGTAATTGCGATACTAGCGATTCTTTACTTCAATTAACCTTTTGGGCCAGTCTTCGCTGATTTTCCGTGTATTTCACTTCCCTCGACCTTAGAAGTCCCGTGAGCCCCGTGATCTTCACTCGTCGTGATTATGTGTTAATTTATTGCCCGATAGGTGAAATCAACGCGAGATCATTCGTGTTTGACAAATATGTATGTACACTACTGCTAAAAAGTATTCGTACTTTTGGTTATTTGTTACAGAACGTAATTTGATCGTGATATTACCAGAATTTGCAATTAACGAATAGTACAATGGAACTGATTTTTAGCAACCAATACACGATGCAGAAATTTGTGTACGCATTTAATTATCAATTCTAATATTTAGAAAAAGGGGCGGGGATTTCTAGATCGTATTTGACGTTGTATGAATTAGGATAAGATAGTTCAGGGACTTTATAAACATAAAAAACATCATTATTATATTAACGAAAATAATTAAATGAAATGTGCATACACATCTTAAATTACTCTCTGCTCTAAACCAAAGAACACAAGCTTACGAATTTCTTTGTTTCGAGAGCTCCTATCTTTTAATGTGTCTTTTTATTTCGATTAAAACTAAGTTATATCGTACTTACATCTACGAGGACTAGAGCAACCCAAATAAAATTGACTTGCCTGTCAATTCTATTAATTTATTTCTATCATCTATTTATTCGTTTTTATCGATCCATATATTTGCTCACGATTCGGAACTCGAACAGTTTAATTCTTGTTTAACAACAATTTACAATCGCGATACTGCCTTCTTAAATTCTTAATATTATAATTATTAAATATTCCGATTAAGAGACGACGCTGTTAAAATTTCTGCAACAACCAAATTTCCACAGAGGGGTGGACTGAATCGCAAAGAGATAACGCACGCTGCAAAAGGCGACAATTTCTATGTTCGATGGTACCAGGTAAGAGGAAAACGGAAGAGCCTTGGGCGGAATCATTTCGCAGCGTAGCGGTATCCCGTGATGCCCTAGCGTTTGATTTATACCGCGTGTTTATGCGAGCATTCGCGCAACTCCGAACGACAGGATAAAGGGACAAGGAAAAGGGATACCTCTGCTGCCTACTCTGCCATTGTCCGATGATTTACGCCAGTCCTATTATCGTACGAAGATTTCTGGCAACGTTGTCTCCGTTCCTCGTCGAGTAGAGAAACCAACGAGAAACCAAGCACCAGAACGGGACGAACACGAAGAAGCGAAAGAAGATGAGAAGGTAGACGAGGACGAAGATGAACAAGGAGAAGAAGGAGAAGAAGGAGAAGAAGAAGAAGAAGAAGAAGAAGAGCGAGGGCCTACGGTAAAATCGCTGCGAGAAAGCACGCCGCTACGGGGCCGACTTGTTGAGTGATTATGACTTTAAATGGACTCTAAAGAGGTCCTAATGGCGTAATTATACGGAGCAGGCTTCATGGAAATTACGTTTAAATGCGTCCGCGGAACGCCTTCTGGTTTTCACGACGTTTTCACTCGGCTTGCAGCTGCCCCTTTGACTTTTGCATTCTTCATGACTCCTGCTTCCTTCTTTTTCTCCTGTTTCTCTTATTTTCGTACTCGTTTGACCTTTCGCCGTGAATTCCGAGTATTTGGGTATGTTGAGACTTAATCTGGAAGTAGGTTAATATTTTTTAAGGCTGAGCCTCGGGACCTTTTTACTCCATTGGCAGCTGCTTTCCCGTGACTTTCGTTTCCTCCTTCTTCTTCTATTTTTTTTTCTCTTCTATTTTTAGCTACGTTTCTTTTGTTTGGTATTTTAAATGCATCTCGGTATGTTGAGATTTAGCTCGGAGATAGGTTGAAATTTTGTTGGAATTCAGAGATATAGTTCAGCGTTTGCACGACGTTTTCATTCGGTTCACAGTCGATTTTTGCATTTCTCGCCTCGATTTCTTCTGTTTGCAAACCTTTCTTACGTTTTCTTTTTATTTTCGTTCCTGTCGGGTCTTTCGGAAGAATTTTATGTATTTCGGTTTATCGAGACTTGGCTTAGAGATGAGTCGAGGTTTTGTGATTGGAGATTATGCAGAATGTTTGAAGAATGGGGTTCACAGGGTTATGGGGATGCGTAATGCTCGGTAAAGGGGACCAAAAATGACGATTTCTCACTCTGACAGAGTTGATTTGTGGAGATTGAAGAGTATTATGCAGTTTTATGCCCCGCAACTTTTTCTCGATGCTCCGTATGCTCGACCGTGAGTGTTTTCCATTTATTTATGTCGCTCTTTATGTGACAGACAATCTGTTTTTATTATTGAATGTTACGGTATACAAACGTGTAATGTTAAGTCAGGAAAGTATATTTATTAAGGACGTCGCTCTAAGACAGGACTAGATGTTATATAATTGAAAAAAAAGAATATCCTATAAATAAATTATATTCATCGCGATATTAAGGATCGACGAAGAAACCTGTTCTCTGATTACAAATAAATAATTACTAAAATATCGAACATTTCTTACGCCATCGTCGAATTAATTGTTTCTCAGAGACAACATTTACTAAAATTCTACATACGAAACATAAATGAACAACCAAACGTTAGAAGCATCTTAAAACCACAGCGACATGCTCGTTAATTTGTATCTTTCATTAAAAATCACGTGATATATCTTCCTCCACTATCAACGCGAACAAATTCGTACACGTGTCCCTCGTGATTCGAACTCGCTCGTCCACAACGAGGCAACGACAAAACATACCACGAGAGAAGAAAAGCGTAGGAAAAAATAGCTCGTCGAGGGGGTATACTCACGGTGAAACGGATTACCACGTGGCGATGGGTATCCCGTTGAAGAGCGCGCGCGTGGAACAAAGAAACGATTGGGAAACGTTGGAAAATAGCGCGATCTCTTTCATTTCGGTTTTAACGTAGGAAGGTGAAAATTAAAATCGGCAAAATGAAAATGGGGTGGTGAAAAAACGAGTGGCCCTAGTCGAGTCACGAAGATCGATAGATAAAACGGGTGGAAAAGCGCGCACGAGACCGAACCGCGACTACCGAATTATTCGAAGAGAGATAGACGCGAGAGAGCACGAGAGACGAGGACGAAAAAGACAGAGAGGAGCTCTCGAAGGGATGCAAGAGCGAGCTGTTGGTTAATTGGTGCCGCTAATTAGTGGCGAGGCGTCGTCTCGAAAGCCCATTCTCGTACACCTGTACGTTTATACGGTGCAACAAACGAACGAAATTTCCACGTGCACCCAAGTGTGTGTATGTTGGTGTAACACAGAGGCAACGGAAGCAGGTATTACCGCATTCGTAAACGAGCATTCGAAAACGTTGTTCCACCGCTATGGATTCGAGGGTAATTAGTCATTCGAACGTTTCTCGACTGGTCGTCTTTCACTCTGCTCGGCCTCGTCCCGCCTCGCCACGCGGGCGTCGCGATGGGACGACGGCCGAGTAATTAGGTTTGCGCAGTCCACTGGTGAAAAGAAAGGAAAAGGGAATAAAGGAGGGCAAAAAGGAATGGCAATGGGAGAGGGACGAGAAGAATCTGGCCCCGCGACACCGTGCTCGCGCATGTTCTGCGACGTTCGCTTTATCGTCGATCCATCGTCATCCGTGATTAATTAGTATTAATTAATTAACAGAGGCCGCGCACGGTCAGCTTCGACCGGGCCGCAGTATGCAAATGCATCGCGCCACCATCTTCCCTAGCAGGTTCAATTATTTAAAAACGCTGATGGAACGAGACGCTCGGGTAACGCGTCGACAAATCTCTGTGCTCTTCTCCCGACTGTTGATTCGTTTGCTTGGTTTTTTCTCTTTTGGCTTTTGGGTTTGAATTCTTGAACTCTGACTTTGGTTTAATTAATTTCTAGGAAGAACATGGATTAATTGGAGGAAATAAAACTAAAGTATCACTGTTCGTAGTAGAATAATAGATGAACACGTATGAAATGTTGATGTCAGCATATATACCTATGCATGTTTTTTACGCGTTCCTAATTGTAATATGTAAATTGAAAAATAATTTTTTACAGTGGAATTTTTTATTACTTGTCATATGCATATTTCAAGAGATATTTCTTCATCGTTAGTGCTGAAATATTCGCGTGTCTAAAATTTGATGTTCGAATTAACGATACATGCTATTTAGCGAGTGATGAAGGTATGACAAATTGGTCTTGATATGATGAGCCTAAATGAGATTCGAGTCTGTTTGCGGAAGTAATGTTTATCCTGAGATTTAATTGACAGACTTCATACATCGAAAGGAACCCAACTTCTGTACCTGCTATCAACATGTTCCTAATGATGTATAAATGTATAAGTATACATAGCATATCTTCTTATACTCCTGTTATTCTTCCGTTATTTTGAAGGTATCCAAAATTATATTTAGTTTAAAGATAAAATATTTCCTTTACAAAAAAAAAACCGAAATCTTCTACCGCTGTTTACACGTAAAATTCGAAACGCTACAATTTTATATAATTATGTAATATAATATAACTATATATAATGTAAGTACAAAAAGTAGAAGAATTTTATATAGAAAATGTATATAATATGACATACCTATTTGTAGCTGTATATATGGTACATATCTATAATATAAATGTACATTTAAACACATAATATATAGAATTGTAATATGGAAAAGATGTATCTCTACGTCCAGTATGAAATGTATAAAAAATGCTGAAAGACAAAACTCTCATGCATGGTTGCGCTAACAACGAAGAATGTAACGTTACAATAAGAGACTTAAAAGAAATATAGATATTTCCATTGTTGCAGTTATACGTGTAGCATTAAAATATTAGAAGAACCGAACGAAACGATTTATCTACACTTACACTCGAATGTGGGATAACTGAGAAAGCTACATACGTGCAAGCGAAAGAAGACCGATAAGCGGCGAGTATGACTCGGTCTTGAAACCATAGGTAGACAAAGCGGCATTTTCCATTCAGCGAGATACGAACGTGCAGCCGCGTGTGTCGGCCAAGTATTGGCCAATTGCGCGGCTGAATCGCGCACAGAGGGACGTTTGATTTAACGGAAGTCGATTAGTAGCGACCAGATGAATCACGATTGCCGGCCAGAAACAACACGTGTTGCTTGAAAGCAAATGTATGTTAGCCGACCGATCGGTCGGCGGCCAAGGGGTTTTCTTCGCGAGCGTAGCGAAGAAGGAAAAGAAGGCAGAAAAGTAAGCAACCACGCTGCTCGACAATCGGCCGCGAACCAACTGAGTCATCGTCGCTCACGAACTCGCCTCGGTTTAATATATTTATCACGATGTCGAGCAAAGGTCGACCTGCCGACAAAGTATGTATAGGCGACAAGGCAATCGCGATCGTCGAATCCGAGCAACTTCGCTGTCTCGTAGATCGAAGGCACTTGGATCGTGCCAAGCTGGACGATGCGTGTACGGAAATGCGTCTCTTAGGGGACGTGGATAGTATACTTTGCGTATGAAATAATGATACGTAGCGCAGGTGTTTGATGGACTGCAGCAGAGAGGTTTTAAAATATTCGTTAGTGGTAAGGATAGGATGATTAGTGGTTGATCGAGATGGATTCAATTCTGAAGCAACATGCGATATTAAATTTTGAAAAAAGATTTTGTGACCAGACTATAGTAACTCGCACTTTGTAATTTATAAACGATAATTCATGAAGTTTCGCGTATCAAATTTATTTCATATATCATATATAACCGAAACTAATCCTTTTGTGTAAATTATGGAGAAGTTAACTACAGATTTAGGTATCAAAATGTTCAAAGTATTAAAGCCAAGTTTCACCTTGGCATTGTGACAAATGAATTCTTTTTATAGTAGGTAGATACACGTTAGAAATATTTTAAGCTTTAAAGCGCTATATCTTGATACAAGCTTACGTATAGCGCAAACGTATTATCTTCTAGAAAAGAAATGATATTTATTTTAGAACGCTAGGACCGAGGAAACATTTACTTTCATACTTTTCATGTTTCTTTGTTTAAAAACTTAAACGCGCAGAAGATTCAATTATTTCGGTAGGAGTCGTTGAGATGGAAGAAACAGAGAGGCGATATTGAAAGGAACGGTGTCTGTTTCACTTAGAACTTATTAGTAGAGCCGTCACTAAGACTGTCTATCAGATACGTATCCCAGACACGGAAACATTTATTAGGAAAGGCGATCTATTCGAATGGATCGGTGGTTAGCTATGGAACTCACAGGAAACTGCGATTTCGTAATAACGATGGAAACTCTCTAATGGCAACGGCAGCCACAGAATTAGCGATAATATGCAGATGGTCTAGCATCCGGATTAATAGAATAGTCATGCGTCGAGCAGAAGATATATACCAACTTCGAATCCTAATTTGCACATCTATCGGACGTCCGCATCTTCTGTTGCACTTGAAATTCTATATCACACGACACTTTAACGATAATACTTCATCGATACTTTTAATGGAGAAATTTTTCACAGACTTTTTCAATTAAATCTAAACGTGATATTAGGATACGTACAGAATTCTGACACTTTAATTCTTTAAATTATTGTAGTATTTCTTTAACTCTTTCAAGTTCTCTACACAAGTAATATCGTTTTAAAGACTCTCGAAACCAAAAGTCTACCAACGAAATAAAAAAAAAAAAAATTCCATTATTTATACGACTGAATAATTTATATTTCCCATTTCAAACCGATCTTTTGAAATCTAGTAATCCGACGATACAATCCCATAGAGATGCATATTCGATTATGAAAATCGGAATATTAAAAAACGGTCTTGTTATCGCGCTGAACCGTTAATTGAACGTCGATATCACGAAGACCAGGTGACAAGGTTCTTGGAAAGCGGCCACGTGGCGTCGATCCGCCAGAAGGCAGAAATTCATCTTTGTCCTTTTTCTGCCCCCTTGCTTCTCGCTAAGACTCGGGTATTATTAAATATGCTGTAACGATTCTGTTGAATTATGAGCTACAAGCCGCGAATTGGAAGCGTGTGATCTATCGACGGTAAATAAAGAGGTATTCGATTCGAAGGAGGTTGAACAACGATATCGCGATCGATGATCTGCTATATCCAGGTGCCTCGGCTAACCAGAACGGACCGCGCGTTCAGTTTCTTTTAAATATCAAGCGCGCAGCCTCGCATCGCGTCGATGGGAGCGAGTCTCGCGCGAGTTGTTAGCAGCAGCCTCTGGACTTGTGTCTGGCTGCCTATTGTAATTCTGTTCCTCTCTTGCGCACCCCTGGCACCAGTAACTGGACGTTTAACGAACATTAAGATAACGATTGAAAATATAGATACCGTGGGAGCGAGAGTACGCTGCCACGTACACCAAGCTCGTGGATACTGTGTACGTTTGCCTGAGTTCACTTGTTTGCTCGGCTACGGAGTCGTTCGTTTCGAAGATACAACTCTAGATTTTGAACAGAGAATAGCACGAGTAATGATGTTAACGAGTCACGGTTGCGGCGTGACCCTTTTTTCCACGACCGCTTAGAAAGCTGTGCTTCGGGAATTCGTGCGAGGAATATGTGGCATTTCGAAGCTGACGTGTCGTGAATGAACACGCTGAAGTAAGATTAGTAGAGTTTGCTTCGTGTCATTGTTATATATGAGATTTTTTTCTCACCTTAATGAGCAGGGTTGATGATTAATGCCTGGTTGCATGCGATTATACTGTACGATGTATCGATTAGATTTTGTCGATGATAAAAGCGGGGCTGAGTAACCTGCAGTTTGACTCGGTAAGAATTTTGTATCAGAATGTGTAGCATTTTTCTCGTTAGTTTAGAAAGAGCATTCTGCGTGATGAATGTAAAGACCAATTTAATATTTTCACGTTTTGTACAAAGGTATATTCTTTTATAATATTCTTTTATGCAGAAGATTCTTTGCGAAGAACTTCACAATATATTTTCAAGACTCTTGTTTAATGGATCAGTTCCAAACATTCCTTTCGAATATTACACCCTTTCTCATTTTGTACAAAAAGTTCGTCCAAAAGAACTTCATAATAAAAGTTCAGGATTCTTGTTTTATAGCTCAGTTTCCAATATTGAAGTTCTTCTACAACACTATACTCCTTATTTTCCTCGTTTTATAGAAGGAATTCTTTCAAAGGATATTCATAACACAAGTCTAATATTCCAATTTTATCTCTCAATCTTCAAGTTCCTGTTTAATTATATCTTTTTTCCTTTTGTACAAAAAAATTCCTTTAAAGGACCTTCGTAATAAAATCGTGTTACGTCTGAGATTTCAATATTTCAATTTCCTTCGATATTATATACTTTTCATTTTTTTTTAAACATATGTGTGTGATTTCTCTCACAGTTACAGGCCCTAACAACTTCTATCTCCATATACCCCTACGTACTTAATAGGTTCTCAATGTACTCGAGCATCCAACTAGGAATATTTGTCTAAAAAGAAATCACCGTTTCATTATCTAATAAAAATTCGCAATAAATAATTTCTCTTCTAATCGGAATTGTCAGAAATCGTCGAAAAGGTTAGGAACTTTTCGAACAACCCAAAGCATAGATTGAACATATAACAGGTGTACCTTATTATTTAACTCCTTGTGCTCACGCCTGTGACATACACGGGTACGTAAGTGAAATATCTAATTTTTATATTCGCAAGCAGACTCCATGCATTCATCTCTTGGTAGTTTATTTAACTATATTTTATAGTAGAGCATATAAACATATAAATTCTTTCACTAACACTATCCTAAGAAATTTTTCGTAAATTTGAAGAAAAGAATCTCAACCTATTAAGAAACTGATTCTATGAGACTCCCCTCAAGCGATTAAAAAAATTATTTAAAAAATCCAAAAAGGTATCGCAAACTGTAAATGATGCTAATTCATTGACCAGTTACTCACTCAGTCTACAATATGTATATTCAGCAAATTTCGACTTTTCTTCCAACATCGGCAGTGTTCATTTCCATCGTGGAGTTTCTGGAATGGAATCACGCACGCGAGAAACACGCGTCGCGTGCCGAACGAGGCTCGCAGTGATGAAGACAACTTTCAAGCGGCACGCGGAGGAAAATAACGCGAGAGCCTTTTACGCGTGGAATAGAGATCTTCGATTGAAAAGAGAAGTCACGGTGTGTCGAACGGATCGCGATCGATGATCTCCTTTTTCGGGTGCCTCCTCGAGGCCAGAATAACACGTGTTCCTCTTAACTCCGTCCATAGATCTCTTTGCTTCTTCGTATACCTGTATGAGCGTACGAGCGAATTTGCATATTATAACGATATCGATATAGCGGCACGTTAATACCGCTGTCGTTGCGCTCGCCGTATAAGCGAAGGCACACCTGCGCTCGCGTTCGCGCGGCCCTCCGGCATCCGGTGATTGTCCGCTCCCCGTCTTTCTTCGTTTCTCTCCGAAGCGAGCCTCCCTTTTTCCATCGTCTCATCCGATTCTTGTATGTTTCCCTTTTAACGATCGAGGAAGGCATGCCCGATCGTCACGCTTCTCTGACTTCGTCGCGATTGCGTTTTGGACCGTGTTACGGTCTATGCTATGGGATAGCTAGGATGGATGAAGACGGCGAGGAATATTATTTTATTCTTCCGACTACAATGGCGCGAAGTTCGTGCTACGTCTATCTCGTATAATCGAAGAGATTATAATAGAAATGATTCTTGTACGAGATTTTTTTTCTGGAAAAAAAAGGATGCTATAGAATGTTTAATTTCTGTTTTATATTTACGTATACATTATTCATTAGATATCTGTATTTTTCAACTTTTTTTTCTAAGAAAAAATTCATCGCGTGATATAATCGATGTAGGCGTATCTGTGATTGTATTAGAGAACTGCGTTTGTTTAAATCATGTTGTGAAATTTGAATAAAATTTTTATAGAATCGTTAGATACCTTTATAGAAAAGGTAATAAGATAATCTTTATTGATTATTGAAGATACAAAGTACATGTCGTGATGATGGAACATTAAATTCAATCATATGTTCAACAGCGTTCGAATATTGCTCGGCCTTTGTTCTTGAAAGAATTAACATATTCCACGCGTTGCAAAATTATGATTAATTCTCGCTCATAATTCTTCCCTGTCAGACGGATACTTGTTTTAAGAAACAACGTTTATTTTCATATCTCTCATTTTTCATAGTACGAGTACAGTTTTCTCACAACTTTTCAATATTAAGGTATCTGTCGGTAGTTTTCTATGACTAAAGTATGGTTAGATTTAATAAGGATGAATTTATTGGTATTAAATAAAGGAATAAATGAGAAGATACGAAAAAGTAACAAAATGTATTGTGATAATGTGAATCTTCTTAGTAAAGAGACGTTTCCTTCTCACTGTCGGCATTGAATTATAATTACAAAGAAAGAAAAACTCAATAAAAAGTTTCGTCACGTTTCTGTTGTCTCCATCTTATGAAATTTATGCAGGTTAAAGATGAGGGTAGCTAATGAATATTTTCTTACTGTGGCGCCGCAACTTTGTCTCCACATGAATTTGTATGTCTATTCATCTGGATGTCATAGAAGGAAGTTGAGATTATTTATAATTCACTGGTTCGATCGTACGTCTGACAAGAAAATTAAAGATTCGTTAGTTTTCACCCCTTTTGTTGGATACTTTGTTAGAAATGTACATACTAATCTCTTCGAATTTTTCATCAGAATTTTACCACTTTCCTATTGAATCGAGGATTTTGATATTTTTTCTTTTTTTTTCGTAAGAATTATTTGTCCTTTATAATAAAGAAACGTTGATTTAAACAAAAAATTATAAGAAAGTAAAGAAACCAAAATGATCCTTACAGTAGACTGTTGTTGGATATATGAAGCTTATCCTTTAACTTCTATTGCGTTAAGAATTATAGGAAGCAATCAGTGAATACGTATGATATAATTTAGTTTGCATAAGCCTAGACTAAATCTTTAGGATATGTAACACAGCGAGTACCTGTTGCAGTAGATTAAATTCTCAAGATACGTAGACCGGATATGTAACTTGCCAAATACGTATTAGATCTCTTCGGTTCAATTTGCGCGAATATATACGTAGCCGGAGATTCAATTGCGAAGTCAATCACGAATGTCATTTAAGTAATCGTCTTAACGCTGTGTTCATTGCAGTGACTTACGTCAGATACCTTGGAATTATACATATTCACGGATAAGAATAAGTAGACATATTTTTTGATGATACGAAGACAGACGTTTTCTACTGACAAGTCGGGTTTAACGATTTTTATTTTCTTGTAGATTAATAATATTCGCGCCAAAAATTTCAGCATGCAAAAGATTACGAATGATATAGTCTCTAAATACATACTACTTATTTTTGTGTAATATCTATACCGTACATACGGTCATCGCATAAAAACTTCATAGAACTTTCATGAAGTATACAAACACTTTCCCAAATGACTATGAACATGTACTTTGTAAGCGAAATAATTCCAGTTAATTAATTTCAATTACTTACACATATATTTACATTTATCAATCGATGAAAAGATCTGTAACAATTAAAAAGTAATATCTTCCTCCGTTATCTTGTATTTTATTTCAAATAACAGGAGATTCTTCTTTAACCTCGTTCCTTAATCAGGAAATCTATAGATATTCTATAAATAGAAATAAATGATTAATAAGAACAATTCTCGAGCGTAAGATATAATTTGTTTTTAATAAAAATAAAATGACACGTCAAAAGAGAGGAGGTTCCTAAATAAAGAAAGCTATTACGTTCAATAAATTAACAATTTGAATAAGTTAATTCGTATTCCACGACCAATAAGCGAACGATACTTAGAACGAATACTAAAAGAAGAAGACTCTGATATATCAGCAATATAATGACATTAAACTCTTGATCAATTTTACTATATAACTTCCCTACGTTTCTTGCACTGGCTATACGTCGGTAACCAATAAAAAAAAAAAGCCATAAGTCGACGATTACGCGTAAAAATCGTATCGATACCAGTACCCTTAACATCATCGACGCTTCCTAAACATCGTTCTCAGCGGGTCGTCGATCAGGGTGGCTTCGCAGGATCCCGAGAGCCGAGGGTTGGTTAACCAGCCTCTTTCCTATTTGGCTGATCGCAGCGGGTGACCCGTGCGAACCAACAAAAGCCAAAATTGCGGAGCATTAGTCAAACATCGCCACACCGTAAACCAAAACCAACCACGGGGTCTCTCTCCCCATCGTGGTTTCTCTGTTGTCGTCTTGTTCTTTCGTTCGATTCGTTCAAAGAGTCGTTCGTTCTCCCTTTCGCTCTCGTTGATGTTCGATTGCCAACGATACGCCGGTTCGTCCGTTAGAAACGGATCAGAATCTGACCACCTGGTGGCAGCAAGAGGCTACGGATGAAGCCATCAATAACCGGCGATCGACCAGAGCCCTTGGCTTCCATATACATCTTGTATATGCGTATTACGATCGTATGAGACGCATCTGGAACTTGCAAATGTAAATTATTGCCGACGCTGCAAAGAAAAATCGGAGGAGAAAGGGAGAGAAAAGAAGTTAACGGGTAATGGGAGTAAGTTGCGTTAGGAACGATGGAGAAGAAAGAATTTGGTTACGTTCCTGTAGAGAATTAAAGCTTCATTTTAGAGCTTAGACGCTAATTTAGAATAGCAACTTTGTAAATTTTGAGGATCGAGTCTTGAAACTTCGAAAACTTGAGTTAATGTTAATGTTAATGATAAAATATGTGTATTTTTGGGGAAATTGGTTTGGAATAAAAAGTTATTGATTATATATTTAATTATTTAACTACGAAGAAATTGATTTTCCTTCGTACTTTAGTTAATGGTCTTTAGGTTTCGATGGTCTTCGATAAAATATCGTTTGTCCGTTGCTTTTATTACAAATTTATTAAAAATTTTTATTTGAAAAGAAAGGATTGGAGCTCTATTTTGAATCGTAACTCTTATCGAAACATAATTTTATAGGATAATCTTCCATTCTAATAAATGTCTCACATTTAAAGTTCGCTTCTATAAATATTTGCAAATTACAATTTCTGCCAAATCGATATGATGTCAGTACCAGATGCTTGCAAGCTGTAATGTAAAATATATCAAATCGCGATGTAGTTTGGCAAAAGACTGTTTTTCATTTAATTATCATTTCCAGTTCAAAGGAATCACTCATTTTCTTTTTCTTTTCGAGTAAAGCTAACATCTAAGCGATATACTCCGTGTTCGCAATAATATTGTCTCTCTCTTTCATCTATCGTAAAGTGTAGTATTCTTCAGTTGCTCAGCAGTCAGAAGTCCTATAAATCTTGCGGCAAACTGCGTTCTGATGGGCTTTAACGACTTACTCGCTGCTTTCAATGCTGTTCTGTGTCATAAATTTCTGGCAATCTGGACGAATGAGTTTGCGACGAATGACAGGAGGAAGTGTGAAAGCTTGTTTAGGTCGAGCTTTTTGCGACTATTGGCTGACACAAGAATATTGGTAGAACCGATTGAAGAAATTTATCTACGACAGAAGGAAATTATAAACTATTATGTCAACTTTAAGTCTCAGGGAACTCGAACTTAAAACATTTAAATTGATAGATGTGACTAATAATCATTTCATTATCCGAAGATGCATAATATCAAGAGCAGCGATTCTGTTCGAAATTTTCTTTACTATTATAACTCGAATCAATTAATTGTCGACAATATTGAACATCTAAGTAAAAGTTCGATCAATGTTACAAAATCTCTTGGCACTGTCCTAAACAATAACTTTTGTTACTCGAAATATTGTACCTTATTGTTAACCGCAGAAGATGAGATAATATCATATTCACATTTGCAAGAATTAATTAGACTTTACTGAATTTTAACACCACGATTCTAGAAGTTTCTGATTAAGAAACGTTCCGATTAACAGACTTTTAACTCCCTTAACTTTTGTACTGTATCGCCTACCATCCATCGACAACGCAAGTAAGCTGTAATTCGTAAAAAATAACTTAATATCGTCAGATATTCGAAAGACGTTAAAAATCGTGAAACACCATCGAACCAACAAATTTCTCTTAGAAATGAACGCTGTTGGATTTTTTCGTGCCACGAGCCGGACACGTGCTGATTCGTGTGTACGGCTGTGGCCGATATTAGCCGGCCAATTTGTGCTTTACATTGTTCACGAGCGTCACGAGCACGTAATTAACGTGTGTCAAGGCGTGGGTCGGAATATCATTAGCGGCAACGAGTCTCTATGAATTAGAATAAATCCAAGTGGTGTCGAGCGGGTGCGCGGGCCAAAAGTTTTATCGCGAAAAAGTGAAAGATTTATTTGAATTCCAACGACACGGATCCGGAGATAAGCTAGATCTATCTTTTGGCGTCAAACGTTCCGACTTCTTTTATCGGTGCGTGTAAAACACGGTTTCTTCGCGTCTGACTCATTGTCATGCTAATTATGCATTCGCGTTGGAAACTCACGATAAATACTTATCTTCGACGATAATTAGTTGCCAGAAAAAAATCATCATCTAAAACCGAGAAATGCGTAGAGAAGTGTTGTTCGTGATTCTTTCTTTTTTTTTCTATTTTTTCTTTTATTCCTTCTAGCGTTGCCTTTTTCCCCTTCCTTTCTCCCTTTCTCTCTAAAGCAGAGAACGGATAGTTGAAGTCGTAAATTATGTTTAATAGCGCTGGAAACGTTGAACGTTAGCGGATAACGGTAGGTTTGAGGTGTGCAAGGACGACGTTCTTATTAATTGTACGACACGAAGGTGTTTACGCGCACCGTTAATTTATTGGATTGTTGCGAGTGATTAATGTATCATTACGATTCGACGGAGTCGTCACGGTGCTCGTATGGTGATGCGTGAATGTCACGCGAATATGTAGGTACGTTACGTCTTATGTATATTTAATTTTTAATCAGCAAGAAGGTTTAGACGACGTTCTCCAGCTGTAAACCAGGAATCAGTAGATTTATCGGCAGACATATAGGTACTTGTGTTTAATTTCGTGTCGCCCATTAATGTCACGAAGAATATTTTTATTCGTTGTATAAGATATCGATTACGTTGAATTATAGTAATTGGTATGAAAGCCAGTTAAATCTTTCTCGGTTGGATTACACTTTATATCCTTCGACCTAATCCGATAGCTTTCGAGGCTCTGAAAAGCCTGATGTATATCAGATTTAATAGAAGAACTGTGCGATGCTTTACATATTGCTTTTTTCGCGATTTAATCCGATCTATTGGACGATAAATTTTATCATTTTCATAAAATTCAAGATCATAAAGGCACGAATAACGAACGAATAAGTTCATCGATTACGCAATGTGACTTGTTCAAAAGCCAAACTGATCCACTCCACTTTTCCTTCATTTCTCCCTTTCACGATATACAGATTAACGACAAATTCTCAAAAAACAATGACTTCTACAAGTTCATTTATCGCAAGAAGATTAAATAGACAATAGAAAATTCCACAGCTGTAAAAAACGGCGCTTCTAATTTATTTCTCAATTTATAGAGGTAACGAACGTAGCTTCTGAGTGACTGTTACGTTAGTAATAAGATCAAGTATGTTGCATGTATGTATATACGAATCTAAGTGTACTCCTCTGGTTTAATATAAATCAATATTAATCGATGTAAAAATATTTTATATTTAAATTGCTCATGTATTCAAGGGATTGAAAACCAACGCGTGTAATATAAATCCCTTGAAGATATATAAAATGAAATATCGCTTCTAATGGATAATAATCTGTTCCCACAAAGTAAATATTTTGTACGAAAGTAGATTCGTATTGAAGAAATATGTTGCTCATCACACTTTAGTCTTCTTCCATACACGTAAAACATCCAACAAAAAGCAAGCAGCCAATTACCAATTGACAATTACCAATCACCTTACAATCAGACGTCTGGAAAGAAAAAAGCAGATAAGTTGCACAAACTATTTGCTTTACAAGCCGCTGCGTAATTAAGTTGACAAAAGAAGCGTTGCTACAACGGGTCGATTATTAGCGATCACGTGTCGATTGAAAAACGTCGCGTTCTCGCGTCCGTTTTACACAGCCTGGTCGGAATTCTGCAACAATTTATGAACACGAGTGCGTGACGCATTCACAGCGAAGTAAGCAATCATCCAATTAAGTTTTTTGGAAATTCAGACGTTTGGAGACTTTAGTCCGATGCAACTTGCCCCGTAGACGTTGAAATCCAAGCACGTATGTACCCGCGTCGCATTACCATACTTGTCACCGGCTCGTCGCATTATATTCGGCCGGTGCGCCAAGTTTTCCCTACTTGGCGACTTCCGGTGTAGCCGACGAACTCGTGTCCCTTCCTAACAGGGCTGTCAGTGGTGCTCTGCAAATTTAATTCGTGCCGATCATGACCCCTGATAACGTCGTTCCACTTAGGGGCCGCGGGCCTGTCTGAAAACTGGCCGACTGATTCACGATCAGACGAAAAAACATTTTCGTCCATTTTGCGCCAATGCGTTCCACGGATGCCTGGCCGAGGAATTATCTTGATGATAGTGCGCCGAGTTTCATGGTTGTACGGTTGCTTTGAAGAATGGTTGCCCGCGTAGGAATGCGGATGGGAGTATCGCTCTCCTTTTTCGGGTACTGGCTTCTCGAATATTGAGCTCCAAGTATGGCTAAAATTATAAAAAGAAAGAAAGCGGTATGCGATGATATTTTGTTCCTGTGCAGTAGCCGCCGTTAGTTGGAAATTTTGTTTTACGAAATAATTTTTGTGTAGGCAGAATTGAGATTAGGTTAATGTTTCTGTCAAAATTATTTGATTGTCAGTGTTTCACCCTTTGTTTTATAGTATTGCAAATGTGTATCTTGTTTTCCTGCAGTACTCGTCGTTGGTTGGAAATTTTGTTTTGCGAATTTATTTTCGTGTAGAGAATATTAAGATTAGGTAAAAGTTTCTGTAAGAAGAATTTAATGACGATCGTTTACCTCCTGTTTTACGGTATTGGTAAATAATTGCGATAGACTATAATCATAGTACTTGAATTCACGTTCCAACTTCAAATTTCCTTTCAGTTCATGACAGTGAAGATTATTAGACCCAAGTTGGAGGAATACTATCTTACGATCAGTGACCTTTATATCAGCCAAGATTGATTGATTAACTGAACCTATCGGAGGGCGAGCAGTTCGTACAACTTCCTGTTATCTACGATCTTTCGTTCATATAGTAGGAATTCACGTCTACATATGTGAATTCAACAAGCTATAACTTCGTTTAAAGAAATGGAGTTCATATAAACGAAGTTCTGTCAAATAAATTTTAACGTGGATAGCCTAAAAGAAATCTCAAAACACAAAGAATTAACTTAAGTGAAAGTGGTTATTAATAAATTATTTTCTTCGTAAACAGTTCAATCGACCGATTATCAAAGTGTTCGTTACAAAGATGTTACTCGTTCGTAAGAAAATGTAACGATCGATCGCACGTTCTTGGTTAAACACCCTGGTGATGTGATTCCACGAAGAACTAATGCTGTCGAACTTTCCTGGTGTGCTTCATTTCACGCTAACGAAGCCTTTTACTCAGAACTCCTGACCTCCGGCGCAGCGACGTGGTCGCCCTAACACATCCGGTAATCCGATTAACGGCTCGTTTCCGATTTTATATTTACTCTCGTATGTTTTTCTCCACGTTATCGACATTCAGATCCATTACTGCCTTTATAAACTCCATTATAAAATTTTTTTATCCATTACTAAGCTTATTTGAAATTATTCTATGTGTGAGTACTTCAGTATCTGCACACAATTAACCAAAGGGAAGCTATACACGTTATAATAAAATTTAATTACTTAATAATATATCTATCTTTACGTTTATTCACGTTATACAAAACTATTCCTAATAAATAAATGTCTATCGAGATATGTGTAATTTTGTGTGCTACACTAGATTAACCGCGTAGTAGTGACACACATATATGAGTATGAGTGTGTAGGGGTCTCGTAAAACAGATGAATGCAACTGTTCCGTTGGTAGTGTGGTATAGAAGATGGTGAGATAAAGAGAATACCGAGACGTGTATCGACGAAGATCTTGTAAATCACATGTTAAGTAAATCTGAAACTATTTTGATATCAATGCTAAGTGTAATCTAAGTGTTCCCATACATTTATTTCAACGATTAAGATTCACAATTCTCAACAATGTCAATCAAATTCAATTCATTCAATATATCACTTAAACCATGAAATTTTCAAAGCTATAATTATCAATCCTAGAAAAATATTTGTAACTATTTACATAATTAAACCACGATTATATTGTGTGTGCTTATTACGCGTCATTAATAACTAAATATCATATCGAGTCATCAAAAACCACCTAAATCTCAACCTTATAAACTTACCGCTAGCATTAGTCACGTAATCCATCATCACGACTTATCAAATATCATTAGTCGAATTGCTCAAGATCATGCCGATCTACCAACGTACAGTAATCACTCCTAAAAAATTCTTAACGGTAGCCACATTACTAATCCGTCAGTATCACTTATCAAGCGTCATTAATAAACTATCCATTATCAAATAGTTCAAGAATCATTTAAATTCCAAGCTTACAAACCTACTTCTAACGTTAGGGGCATGGCTAATTTATCATCTTGACTTGTCAAGTATCATTAACACTAGCACTACAAAATTGTTCATATACACTTTATAAATTTAAAACTGCATTTTTTATATTATATATATATAAAAGCTTGACTTTCACCTTGCACTATACAGCTTTCTTTACCTTTCATTCAAATTTATTTAATACTAACTTTATACTTCAGCCATTAATAATTCTACGATTAAATCAGCTCATCGAAACTCGCGTGAATTCAAACTTACTACAATTTACAATTTACAAAAGATTTCCAAGCTCAAGTTCTCTTTGCTCTACCAATAATCAAATTATCTAAACTCACCTGAATTCTAACCTCGCAAAATTTACTGTAACCACTCCTAAAGAATTCCAAAAGTGAACATAATCTCTTCGTAATTAAGTTACAAATAATAATTGAATCAATGGATTTTCAGGAATTTTTAACGACCTTTTTGTAAATATACGAATAAAAGCCTATTTCCCTGGTTGCAACATCGTATACATATATCTCTTGCTACGTACCTTTTTCTTTGTCCCCGCATTAATCAAATCATTTGAATTCACCTAAATTCCAACCTCCTAAAGCCCACAATAACCATCCTAAAATGTGTCTAAAATTATCCACACGACTAATCCATCAGCACTTATCATGCCTCATCAACAAACCATCCATTACCAGAACGCCCAAAGAGATCACCTGGAATTCCACCTACGCAAAGGTCTGACAAGGTGTGCCCGGTTCGTCAAAACGTTGACGACTATCGCACCGGTGCGCGCCGGTTGATCCGGTGAGCGGCTCGGCTGCAATGTTTTATCCTAATGAGAACAACAGTCGCGTCCGATACGAGGCTCCTGGGAATCGGTGGCTAGGACTGATGAAGATGGAGGCAGCGGAGGCAGGCAAGTTGAGGCGAAAGGGGTCGTTAAACTCGCTGGAGCGAGCGAAAGAGCAGTTTACCTCTGTGAATAGAGCGAAAGAGAGATGGGCTCGTTGGACGGGTCGCGCACGACACCGGACAGTGGCCGATACACTAATTTAATTAGCAGGAAATGAACGCGCCGCCTGACCAGGATCTATGCGGCCGCGTAGGACACGTGCGTGTGCAACGGCATTAAATGCGTGGACACGTTTCACGGGAGACTGGAAAGGGACAGGAAGGGAGAGGCCGCCGAAGGTATTGCCCGATCTTATTCCGTTTGCATAAGCCGGTCGATCCTGTCTCCTCGCCCTGTCTCTCATTTTCTCTCTTTGCGATAGCATCTGTGGAATCAACGATAATGAGATACGGGCGAAATTGGAATAGGATGCGTTACGGTGAAAGAGCTTCACGCTCTTGTCACGACACTGCCATTGTCTCTCCCTTTTAGGTAGTGATAATGACTGCGTTTCGTTCGTATCTGATGTTCGTTCTCGGTTCTTCTTTCAGGGTATTGGCAAAATGAAAAGTTGGTTATATCGAGGGGAATTTTCTGAGAGAAACCGTGTTTGCTCGAAGAGAAATTTTTTATCTTTCTTGTACGGGCGTAGTTTTTATAAATTGTGAATTTACATGTTGTATTTCCAAAGAAAGGTTCAGTGATGTTTCTAGATTAAGTTAACATTAATGGAATATCTTTTGAACAAGTTTACTCGTTTGATATATCTGGATTACTCAACATTGAAGGTCTTTACGTAGTAGAAGTTTGACAATTTTTCGTTCCTTGCTGTAAATCTTGTCGCTTGAAATTACAATTTCTGATACAGACGTATATAGAAAATACACGCATTCATCACATTTGAGATTCTAGTATCATTCGTTAAGACACATTCCATTTATTACCAGTATTTTGAATCACATATTTTGTCAGAAGATTGAAAACTAAATAGTATATTTAATATAACATTGTTATACAATAATAGCATCTGATCTATAGCTCATAATATTTACCGATCTTTTGGTACTAGAGAACAATTTAACAACATAATAGGATGCCCATTATCCGAAGAAACAATAAATTGGTAGTAATACAGCAGTTATTGATTATCCATTTTATAAAGAAGAGAAAGGAAGATAAGGTATCGAATACAGTTTTAACAAAACCCAATAAATTCTGAGATAAATTGAAAGAAGTATATTTTCACGATATGCGACCCTGGGTCACTGCATCAGCGAGCTTAATGCTTTAATTTAAGACCTCGCTATATCATGGGAGCTACTGTGCAAGTAAATAGGTCTGTATATGATACCGTGAAGATATGGAAATGAGCAATGATTTAAACTATCGATGACTGTATTTTCAAGATATACGATATAGCATAAAATAGAAGAATACAAAACATCTGGCTGCAGTTGAAATATAACTGTATCTTGCAGATTAATAATTCTTTCAATCTAACACAATTCTTCAAATAGATGAAAATTCTTTTAATCTAGCAACCAATATTGTTTCCTTTTGCCTACCTCATTCTCTCTTTCTCTTTGTTGATTTTTATACAATTTTGCAAGCTCGTGCTGCTCCTGTCATTTCTCGCAAATATTCCCATAAAATCTTTCTTACTTAAAATCTAACATTAACAATATATATTGAATTGTCCGAAAAGTTTCTTTCGTATTATCAGGAAATAATAAACGCACAGTGTTTTTTGTTTTATATTATTTTGTCGAATTACGTACGATCCACTTTGTTCTGTTGAGATAAACACCGCGACATTTCACAGACTCGGTTTCACGTTAGTACGAAGGTGCACTGTTGTAAAAAAACACGTTTGCGAAAGAAAGACACTTTCCGGACAACCTAACACAACTCTCCAAAAAAAAAAAAAAGAAAAAAAAAATAATCCTCAACTATTGAACCACGACCAGATCGTAGATCAGTGAATTAATGTCCGATCAATTGAAAGTCCGATGAATCCAAAATTTATAAAGACAATAGATACTTGTATTACCTATATGAAATATCAATTTGTGTTGAACGTTCAAGTAATCTATAAAATATATATGTTGACCAAAAATGTAGTTCAAAGTGCCATTACGAATACTCAGAAAAAAATGAAATTATACATATGTATATGCAATCCTTATAGCATGAAACGGTTTATTTTGACATAATTAATCGGTAGCTATCACTTTGGCCAAAATATGGCAGTCAACTTGGCTGGTCCTCAATAAAATGATGATATCGTTATCTACGATCAACAGGAAGAAATTACTCAAGAGGATGACAGTATGGTAGACGTTGAACGGCGAGGTTACTATTATATTTATTAAGGCTACATCGAGATCGAAGATCCGATAGGTATAAAGGGTGAAGTGTTGTATCAGACAGTGATAGACGAAGAAACAAAGAGAAGGCAAAAGCCAGAGGCTGCTCGTATATCGTGTCTTATGATCATGAAACCTCTTCGATCACGTTTCCTTTCCCGTACTCGATCTTTTCCCGATACGACCTATCGATCGATAGATTTTTCTTCGCTCTCGACCGTGTACACCTGCGTTTCTGACGTGTATGCTGGACGAAGCCCGGTAATTCTACACCGTTACGCTGAAATATATATCAATAGCTATTAAGTAATTTTATCCTCGAACAGCGATTGTTTAAAATGAATATTTTACATTGATATCGTTAAACGCGAATGTAGTTGATATTCATTTTTACAACAAGATATATACAAGGGGAGTTAATCTGCATCGCAGAATAAGAACTTTAATGTTTTACGTATTAAATATTGGACGAAATAATTTAGATAAAGTAGCAATTAAAAGCTGATTAAATATAGTAGAAAGAAGTTTGTTAATAAAGCAGAAATAGTATCTTTGTTAACAGAATATTATGTTACTATATGTATTAAAAATTATATTACTTTATCGTAAGCAAATGTTAACTCTTGAACATGTTTGATTTCAGGTACATCTTAAACGAGTTCAGTGCCACTGGTTGTAAACAAAAACCGTAGAAGTCAAGCCGAAGCATTTCTGCCCTCTAATTGTTTTGATTTCGTAATTGTAAGATTTGTAGAGCAGCGACGAACGTTAGTTCCGTTTCGGATTTCGATTCGGTAACATCGCGTTACGTCGCAGTTTTCTCTTTCCCTGTGTTAAATACGCAAAATTTAGTATTCGATCGTCGTACAAAAGTGGTTAATTTTACAATCGACGTGTCCCCTGTTTCAACAAGAGAACGAGAATCGAACTGCTGCGATCTCCGGTTAAAGGTAGGAAAAACAAATCTATTCGATATATATTAAATATCATGTTTTAACCTAATACGTACTATCTTCTGCGTGTTTTCATAAATACCAGTTCGTTTAATTAACCCTCTGTAACACTTTATCACGATACATATTCATTTTACCTGTTATACATTTACATAATATCTTACATATATATAATCTACATAATACCTAAGATTAATGTTATCTGTCTGTTATTAGAGAATTTTACGTTATTAGCATACCCTTATATTATTACCAAACGATCTATATGTAAATATAATTACGTTTTTAAGCTCTCAAGTCTTGGATCATAGAAAATTGTAACTGATTATCTTCTTTTTTTATATCGGTAAATAGACTTCTGGCTACAGAGGGTTAAAGATCAGACGACTTTTTACGACTAATTACTTTTTGATTATCTACTGTTGAATCGTAATTGTAATTTACACAATACCAAATATCTACACTGTTTTACATTTACGTTTGCTCCATTAAACCATACGTATAGGAAACATTCATAATCTTACTCGAAGCATATTACATAGTACGCTATCTTGAACGCGTGTGCGTTTCTAAGAAACGTTGAAATTTTGCCCCATGTCTTTACAGCCGTACGTAATATCACAAAACCCATGGTCTTGTATCCAACTTGAAATTATTTTACGCTACCAAAGCTCTGCTAAATAAATATAATTAAATCTAATGTCATAATAATAACACATAATGCCAATAGGCATACCTAATAACTACAATCAAATCGCATTTAACATTCGAACGCATTAAATTGCTGCAAAAAGATTAATCGTCAGGTGTACCATACTGGCAGGCAAAACGACAGGCAACGTGTTAAATCTTCGAACTTGATTTTCTCGTAAACTGGGCCGTCGTACGACAAAATTTCATTCTATTCGTTTTCGACTAGTAGTTGTTCGCTAGGAACGTAGTACGATTACTGTGACGTCCTGAATAACAAAGTTTCACCCCTGCCGACGTATCGTCGCCATTCTCAAGCAACGCGCGAGCAGAGGCATATATAAGGAACAGACGCGAGACGAAACGGAAGCCACGAAGAGGCGATGGGTTCCCATTAAGGGGAGGCGAAACACGGCGGTCTCGTTCGCGGAAAAACTATAAAGACGATAGTCGAATGGTAATTGAATGAACGATTACGCGCGATAGTTAGGGCGAATAAATTGCCGGGATAATCGTCAGCGTAAGAAGCCGCGACTAAAGTGAAATACGCGTGGCGGTATTGGCGAACGCGATAAAGGAGTGAACCATGGGAGGAGAGGAGAGGAGAGAAGAGACAATCGTACCCTCGAGGTATGTTCCTCGCGAAAAACACGCGAGTAATAACGTTCGTACCTGCGAAAGAAACGCGTTATGCCACTTTAGAACTAATTCGTGAGAAGTCATAAAACGCATCTATGACTGTGTATCGGTCTTCCTCTGGTTTAATGATGTAATCATTTGAATATTCATTGAATATAATTTTAATATCTCGCACGAGTGTTTATCGTTATTTGATATGTTTTCAAATTGCATATTGTGGTGTTTTTTTCTTTTTTTTTTTTTTTTTTTTTTTTTTTTTTGTTTTTGACAGTGTATGGAAGGATTTTGATATTTTGGAAGCTGATAGGTAAATTTGGAATTCGTAGTTATTCCTTGTGAGGCTATGCGACTTGGACATTTTTCTGTGATTTATATATCCGTGTTTTTTACATTTATATAACTATATTTTATTTTATTTACGTGTCACTGCAGTATTGTATTGTTGATTTTCGTAGTATATTATTATAATAAAGATTGTAATATAGACGTTAATGACGTTAATAAAATAATTTCAATATCAAGAATTTAAAATATTATTAACAGTAAGACGGTGGTGGAAAATCTTAATAACAGGATTAAATCCGTATACGTCGAGGCGAATGATTTCTTAAAAGTGATTTCAAAGATCGTCGTTTATTTGATAATACGGAAGAACGTTTTTTTGTTCATGGAAAACATCGATGTAGGTATATTTTCTATGGATTTTAGAAGTCGGCAAAAACAATCTTTATACTGATACATTTTATATAGTTTATTTACATTAATAATTATTAGTAATTATTAATAATTACAGTTAATGTAATGTTCGAAATCTACTTCTCGATTATTATACAGAGTAGAAATTATTGTATGACTCGATGTCTCAGAATCTCCAATACTCACATTCGGTATTCTACTCCTTATACAAATCAACTTAAAATACGACAATTTATGAAAAATCTCAGGAAAACTTAAAAATTACCCCGCTAGACTTTTAAACTTAGCAATTTCCATACTCGCTCCTGTAAATCTTCCAATTCCCCTTTTATTGTTAATTATGACGAAAAAAAAAAGGCAATTCCACCGATCCTATCTCGACCAACACTCACGTCGTAAATATTCCTTATTTAAAATTCATTGCTCGTATAAATTTTGAGCCTCGAGTATAACATCAGATGCAAAATTACCGTCTCATTGTTACGTTCCTGACCATCTTCGCTGCCATCAATTTCCCATTAAAAACACAACAAACACACCTACCATTACGAGGTTTCGTCTCGCGTATATGCCACGAATTCCTGCGGTACACACGCGAACTGAATTATTCCAATAATTCGAAACCTCGCTTCGTTGAAACGGCCGAGAGTGGAGTAACGTTGGCCGTGGTCAAAGTGAAATATAAATACCGGAAGTAACCGAGCAAATACCACGATAGCAGGGAAAAGGGAAAGAAGCGGGGAGGAGAAGAGAGCGTGTCTATCGCTGCGTGTCGGAAACGCGTGTTGTCGCGCAAAAAGCTGGATCGCGGAGATTCTATCGGGGGCTCTATTGGAACGGATGCGAATATTAAAACGGGACTTGCGCGGACGAGCTTAGGAAAGAGAGAGAGCAACGTTTATATTCGTGTTACAGGGAGGCTTGATGCAGGTAGTCATTAGGCTACGGTTTCGCCTCGGCGCGGCGTTCCCGCGGAATCCCCGAGTGCTCGGTGTTTTCGTGTTTTTGCATCGGCCGAGCGATAAGCGTGTGCACGCCTGTTGAAAAAAAAGAAAACTCGATTGCCGTTGCACGTATATGGAATCTGTAATTCGTCCGCTACTCTGTGATTCGAAAGCGCGTTTCACGGGCTAAGAAGCGATTTCGAAGTCGCGCGTTAACCTCTCGCGAGCTATTACGTCCGAGAGATCGATTCGGTGGTCTGCTCGTTTTACTTCGATCCAGCGAGATAGGTACTTGAACTCTGCGGGGATATGCGTGTACGTGTAGCAAGGAGAGAGAGAGAAAGAGAGAGAAATTTATTGCTTTCTTCGATTCATTTAGCTGTTCCTGGAATATGTGAATTGATTCGAGGCAAAGTTGAACACCGGCTCCGAGTAGTAGATTGATGTTGGATGACGTTAGGTGGATCTATCTGTTTCTAAGGACGTTGAAAATAGCTAAGACGTAATTTGGATAGTTTCGAAGCGGGAAAGTCTTTTTGTCGATACATTTTTTTTTGTCAAATTTTCCAAAGTTGCAGGAATTTCTTTTTCGAAGATTGTGTTTTTACTTGTCTTGCAACGGACGTTGAATCACGTTTGTATGTTTGATCGTGTCTGATTTATGATCTGGAATCTAGAATACCAAAAAAAATGGCCATCGACAAAATGTTAACAAGAGTTCAGCACAGGTTAGATCGATGATGTAGAACAATGTTAAGTGTAAAAATTTAGATATCTATCGTTCAAGTTGTCGATCGGTGGACATATGACTCACGTGCGATATGATCATAACTTGTGATACTATTGAAAAATTCGTTACACCGTACATATACAAATATCTGAGTAATAAATGTATCGAATTTCATGTGACCAATAAAGTACAAATTAAGCATACAATTAAATTTCGTCTATCCATCAATCCTAAGTTATTATCTTCAATATCAAGTAATTATCTTCAATAGCGATCATAAGTTATTATCTTCACCGTGTCAAGCATGGCAGGAGAAAGAACACGTTGTTAATTACTTTACTACCTCTTAAATCAATTCTCCTTGTTAATTATTCAAATTATAAATTATCTTACGTTCATCTTCCCGTTGAATAATATTTTTGCAAACACGAACTATTTTCAGTACTAAATAAATAAAACGACAATATTTTACTTACTATCTTCCATATATCAATCATTCGCATAAGAAATTAATTCATCTTCATTTGCACATAGAATAACACTCTAAAAATCACGATAAAAGAAAATACGTTAAAACAGAGGACACTCTATGAATTATTTGACTACCTCCTAAATGTCAACCATGTGCATTATAAATCAACTTACTTTCATCTCTCCGTTAAATATCTTTCACTTAAAAAATCAGTCATACATATGAATCATTAATTTTATAAATTATTTCACCTTTTTCTCTCTAAATAATATTATATTATGTTATATCATAATATATTATATAATATTTACAACGCAATGAACCAAAGGGCGCTCTGTTAATTATCTTACTGCTTCTAAATGTCACTGGTCTATAAATCATAATCGTAAGTTTACTTACCTCATCTTTCCTTTAAATATCTTCCATTTAAAAAAATCAGTCATGTCAACGATCAAACAACATATCCAGTACCGAGACCGTCTGAATGTTTTTCACGATGTTCAGTCTCTCTTTATTACTCCATAAAATGGTTATAAATCACTTTGCCCGGCTATAACAATTCTCGTCTCCCAACTGTGTTCAACCAGACTCTCTTGATAGCCGCCACGGAAGACGCGTGAAAAACACACATGCTTGAAAGCGCATTCCAACGTTTTGGCGACAAAGTGGAATGCTGACGGTGGTTTCGTCTCGCGGATACACTTAACGCTGCTTCCGGTGTTTCTCGAGGCCCAGGCATCTCATTGGAGAAAATAATTAAGGCGCAGCCAGATGTCGAGGATGATAACGCGTCAGCTTTTTCACGCGAACCCGTTCCTCCCATTTTCGTCGTCTTGTTTGTCGTTATCTAGATTCGAGCTCAGGGATACTTTCCTGAGAGAGACGGAGAGACAGAGAAAGAGAGAGAATAAGATTAGGGCGTAGAGGAAACGAGGAGAGGAGAGCCAAGGAGAGAAATAGAGAGAGATCGTGGTTCTCGAGTCGCTGAACTGTGTTGTTACGCAATCGTTCCTCGTAGAAACGTTCGGCCGGATTTATTGCCGGTATTTCGGCCGATTTCGAAATCGTAACGCCGTTCCTGGATATTTCTTCGATGGTTTTCTTGTTTTTGCACTTATTTTTACAAGTGGCCATTTTTAAATCGGTCTCTAAGGTGTTGTTGTAGCGGCTTAGCGGTAATTAAAGTATCAAGCAATCCTGGCAATGAGTGATCGATCGTAAAAGTTTGGCGTGCGAGCTTGTTACAAATATCTTGGATGTTTGTAGAGATCGATGGTCTGTCTCGACTTTAATTTTCGTGCTGAAACAACATAGCGGTATCTCGAGAAATGAATAATTATAAAAAAGTTTAACGATTATCTGCATGTTTATTAAAATTGATAGTCACGGTTTCTCTCAGTTATTTGGATACGCTGTCCCGAGCTAATATTAATTTGATCAAACTCGGAAGTATTTATTTGGTAGATACATATACGTAAGGTTTTTATACCTCGCGTATCGAGAAATGTTTTTGAAAGTTCATTGTAACAGAATCATCTAAGTTAACGTTCCTAAAAATTACAATATAAAACGGGGTATAGAACTATGCTTGTCAAATAAATTGACTTGCAGGATCGTAGAAATCTAATAAGTGTTCAATTACCTGTATGTATATAATATAACTTCGTTCTTCATTTTCACCTTACAGCTCATCATACTTTAACGCTAGAACTACCAGAGTAGGTAGTGAAAAATGCAGAGCTCGTAACTTTTCATAGGATATATCAGGAATTTGAATGATCTGTTGTAAACTACGTAGATGGAAGTGTATTTTTCCCTTCGTATCGTATATTGTTTCATTATCATTTACTTTTATTTTTCTCGTACAAGTGTGATACTTTAATCAAGCTTAATATACAAACTTTAAATTTCAAATACAACGATTCGCTGCAATATATGTAAAGGTAAAAGTTCACCATCGTGTGTGAAATTTCTTACGATTAATGAGAAGATTGTCGGTTGTCTGTGATGTTGAGAAAGAAATCGATAAAATATTACGGAGGAAGAAGAATTCGAAAAAGGGGAAAACGAAAGAAAGGGAAGCTACGGAACGAAACAGGTGAACTCCATAGACTCGACATGCGTTTTACACATTCCCGTCGTGTTGCAGTTATACCTGCATCATAGCGTGTAACATAGAATAAAAGGGCATCCGCTGTAGGACGCATCAACCGAACAATAGGTTTCCTCGGTAGACGAAATTAATGTTATTATTGGACCAAATGTCTGGGGCCACGTCGTGGGAAGAAACGTTTCTCGACGAACCTTCTTTTCCTTCGACTCTCTGTTACCTTCTTCCCTCGGCCCTTCTTCTCCTCCTTAGCCGTTTCTTCCTCTTTCAAATGACATCGAGTCGACTCTTGACTCCTTCCTTTCAATTTAATACGAAGAAAGGTGTTTGAAACCCTATTTTGCCAGCCGAGAAATTATTGGTTTACGAACAAAGACAAACGTAGGATTCTGGAAATTACCGTGGAAATGTGTAATCATTGTGTCTGTAATTGTTTAACGAGGTCTGTTGTCGTTTAAAATTATGAATATGACGATTGCGAAATATAGTTTCAGTATGAATGACGTCGTTTTCCAAATTTTGAAGAATTATTGCGGGAATAGCACTGTCTTCCATAAAATGCAAATTAACTAGTGCTTATGTAGTTAGTCACGTATCTCGGTATTTACTTTTTAATAGAAGAGACGAAGAGTCGTGATATTATACTGGCTTGAAGTATATTCTTTAGTTAACGTACTTCATAGTCTTATTTAATTTCTTAACCTTTTGATCAAGCTCATTCTGATTTAGACAGTTCAATAAATATACTTATTGTTAGTCTTATTCCACAGCAAATATTTTGAATAAGAATTATTGGTATTCGATTATTAAGTTAGTATATTAAATACCAAAATATAAATTTTATAGTATATATATTATATAGTGTAGATACAGTAAAAATTAAGCATACAAAATAATAATTATTGAGATTTGTATTTCATTAATGCAAGTAACGTAGTATATATCGTTAAAATCATTGTACGATTAAAAAACACTAGAAAATTGGCTTTTAGAACATACGTAGAATAACAAATAAAGAGAGAAACATTTTCAACTTCCATAATCTGCTCTTACACAATTCCCCTCGCTTTCGTCCAACGAATCAAATTCATTATTCTACCTAACTTGTACTACTTTCTTCTAAAACCGTGAATACGACGTATACAATTTTCATCGGACATTCAATTTCTCGAAATCGGAATCGCGTAAAAATTAGAAAATTTCGAGGGAATCCGTGGATATTCCCTGACGTGCACGTGCAACCGATCGACGATACGCGTGAAAGGTTCTGTTGCATTTCAAAGGTCCGCGTTGTGTGCACGCGGACGGGACAACAGTTTCACGGAGCGAAAAAGAGACAACCGATGATGAAAGTTAACCGGGTGGAAGCGAGACGGAGCGAAAAAGTGAGAGAAAATGCGGCACGCAAACGCGGTAGATTGTATTCAGAGGCTCGACAGGAAGTAGGCGTTCGATGGAATTCGGCCAAGGTAGGAGAGCTCGACCAAAGGTGGAAGTCGCCCATTACGATTACGTCGTTTCGTTTGTAAAAACAAACGTTTGCCGCCGCTCGCGCTCTGCCCGACATCGTCGTCGTTCCACGATAATTATCATTCGGCCATTATAGAACAAGTGAAAACTGGTTGGTGAAACGAGCGTCGAGCTGATCGGTAATGGGGCGAAAACTGTATTTTCGAACGAATTCCTTCCCTTCGTTTTTCTTCTGTTACGGTCACTGGAGGTGGTGATTTAGCTTTAATCGCGTTGAGCTCTTCAATTACAATGCACGTTCTCGGGAAACTTTGTTGAGTCCGAAGAAACATTTGAAATTATAGAGTCGCGCGTTTAGAAGAACTTCGTTGCAAACGAAGCAAACTGCGTTGTTTTTGCGATTTAAGGGTGGAAGGAGATATCAGGCTACATTCCACGAGGAACGTGGTTTTTGCTGAAAATTGAATTTAAAATAATGGAACTTATTACGATAAAAGGGAGAATCGTAAAATACTTACAGTAGTAGAAAAATGGCAGAAAGTAAAGAAAAATATAGCAACGATGAATTAAGGAACTTTCTGAGAAGAGCGTCTGTAACGATCTGACGAATGTGTGTTTTTTTAAGTTTTTCTAGTCAAGCAATCGAGTCGATATGAAATTCGAAGTGGGACTTTCCTGCGGAAGAAAGTTGTATAATCGTCGATATTCATTCTCGTCTCGTGTATGTGTGAAAAATTATTTAATAAATCACCTAATATATTTTAAAACACGTAATTGATCATAAAGTTGTTATTTTATTTATTTACATCATATGTGCCTCTTATAATATAAAATACTAAACAAAGTAAGATCTGTTCAAATTTCCCAACAAGTATAACTAGTATGTCTTCCAATACTTACAGTTGGCAGTGTACCTACGATTGCTATGTATTCCAAGTCTCTGCTCTTACTTTACCTTTTTTTCCTCGTATCAAGAACGAAAGGAATAGACATTCACTGACAAGGCCTCGTACGTTCATTTCTCGTAATCGCAGAATCATCCTGGTATCTGGTCCATTCTCTCTCGTGCAAGTATTTCATCATCGAACGTTTCTTAAGAAGCAACACGCTCGTCAATTTACTCGATCGTTCTATTCGTTCCGTGCTAGTCGTAACGCGTGAGGTCCGATAGTCTTTAAATCGGCAAGTATGATTGATCGCTCTCACGTTACGTCCATCCACTACGGCCCTTTTGCACGATCTCATTGTGTACCTTTCCTTTTTCGTAACTCGTCATTCTGACGGCTCTTCCCTTATCGATTTTCTTAATAATTAACGGCTTGTCGCACGTCTTCGTCTCGCCGACGATTTACACGCAGGTAAACACTTGTCGCTGTGACGTGGACAAGCTATGCCGATATGACGTGCAATTTGTCGGACTGTGTTGTTTAGGGTGCAAAATCCTGATTAAAATTGGAAAGAGGGATATTGGAATGAATTTTCCAATGAATGAAACGACGGAACAAGAAATATTCGTGTTAAACCTTTGCACTCCTTTGTCGAGTCCCACCTTTCTTTGTGAAACGTGCGAAAGAAAACCAGGATTGTATCCTGGAAATTGTTTCAAGATTTATCACCACGACATAATACCACGCCAGAATAATTTACTTATAATTTTCAATGAGAATTGATTGTAAAATTCTTCCAAATAAAGAAAAAGATTTGTCATACATTTAAAAATTACAAAATACAACAATAGTGTGAACAGAACTGGTATTTACGTGAATTTGTTTCTTCCTTTATTTATTTAAATTGTCCTATTTTTTAGTTAAAGCAAATTTCAAATAAAACACTTAAAAGCGTTGGAAGCTGCTGAGAACGAAATTGAAATAAAATTCCGAGTGCAAAGGGTTAATCAATCGGTTTCGATGGAGGACATTAACATTACATAACATTACGATTTATTGTATGGCTTTCGACACACCGATTAATACGAGAATCGCAGAGATACATATCCTATGTCTCTTGATTCCGATGATTTCCGATATTATAGACTTCAACAAAATTTGAAATTAAAATAAAAATTGACCTCCAACGTACTTCCTGTTTCTTGGTAGTTTGTCTATAGTCTGTTACACGTGTGATTCGATATTATATATGGCTGATTTGTAAAATTAATATACAACTTGTATCTTTGTTCTAAAGTCTAAAGTGATCTAACCTTAGTACAAAGTCGCACACTAAATATCATTTAATAAGTCGACTTCATTGACAACTTCATTGATCATTCTTCAACTCTTCCGTAAGATTCAACCAACCGACACTTGTATGATATGACATCCTCGGACAAAGAAAGTGACGTTAATGACAAATTTCTCCCATAGAACAATAAAACAACCCACAAACAAATACATGAAGAAAATAAATGATCAATACTCTTAATACGTTCGTCTTAAAAAATGATCAACCTGAAAACGCCAAGTCTTTAAGCATCCTAGACGATCGTCTTATTCGACTGGCAGTTCCAGTAGCCGCGTAACCTCCCCTCTCGCTCCCTTCTCTCTTCACCATCTCACGCAACAACAATGTCCTGGAGGCTATCATAAATTGCAAACGATTTTCTCCCATTCCACGACCGCCTCTTCCATCGCATATCATTCCGCCTCTCGGCCTCCCTCCACTCAATCTTCACCTTATATCCTTTCTCCTCGTCGCACCTGCTTCCTTCTATCTATAATTCCCTCTTTCCACTCTCCCCATTCGTTTCACTCGTTCCGTAGACGGTAGAGAAGAAGCGATCAGGGTCCACGAGAGTATCAACCGCTGTGACTCGTGATGCCATTCCACGGGACATCGTTGTGTATATGCGTATATATATGTATGCAACCGCGAAGCAGACGCGAAGCGTATCGCTGGAACACGGTCTCCGGAGCTCGCAGGCACGGCTTCGCGAGGCTCTATCTGCCATATCGCAATGTGACGGGTGTGTCGGCAGTATATCAGTCCGGACCCGCCAGCCAGTCATCGTTGACAACGAGATATTAATACAATGCACGAGAAGCTGCCGCTTATGCACGCGCGCGATCGCCAAGCGTGTGCAACCACCTCGCACGCCGCCGCTCTGCTCTCTTTCTGAGAGAACTGGCTGGAAATTATGATAGTCGATAGAGCGTGATTAAACGGACTGGATGGAAGGGAAAGGATATCGGGTGGGCGGGAGGATGAGGCGGATACAGGAGATTGAAAATTGTCAGATCTTTTTATCTAACCGGAATTTCAGTAACCGGTTTTCCTAGAAATTTTTGTTCACGTAGATTCTGAAAATTTGATATTTGAATTGCAAGCGAAAACAAATTCGGAAAGCTAGACTATACGTTTGCCGGTGTCACGAAGAACGATGGAACATCCCATGCGACGTTCGAGGCGTTGGATACTTCGAAACCGGATTTTGAGAGATAACTATTCTAAATTCGAGAGGAATTAAATATCGTTGGAAGTTGATCGTGGAAATTGGTTAGAATAGAAATCTCATTGCGGTGTTTTGAAAGTAAGATTTTGTTATGTGAGAAGCGTTGCAATTGAAATGGCTTGTACAGTTTTGCGTTGAAATTTCACGTTGATAATTATAACGAAGTTTTTGTGTGATTGAGAAGTTGACTAACTCGAGTATTTAATATTTGTTGGAAAATAATGTCGAATCAAAAATTCGACATCTGTCGAGTTTCTATCGTTACTTACTGCGACTTCGACGCGTAAATTCGAAGAAAAAGTAAATGTCTTAGATAGTCTTAAACGTCGAGTCAGTATCTGAATTTCAGCAAATCGTCCAAGTGTGATTAAATTATGCAATTTAAGAAAGGACAATGAAATTTTGTGATTAATCTTGAAAATTGTAATAAATTCTTCCTCCTCGTAATTCAGGTTTTCTATTCGCGTTTTTAAATAGCGTCACTATTGGGGTGGAAAAATTGTCGAGTGCATATGACGGGCAAATCGCGTCTAGACAGTTGTATATTAATAAACGCATAACTTTATACGCTTCAATAAAGTACGTCTGGTTTGAGAACGCGTGGTAAAAGCGGGCAAACAGAGAGATAGACAGGATACACCGATAAGTAAATGACTTTATTGGAGAATAATGTTGTAAGCCAATTGCCGTAATTTGCTAAAATACTCGATGGTGCTGCAACGCGCGACAAACTATGGTCGCGTGATGAACGATCGCGCAAATACCGGGCGGCAAACTATACAACGTGATATAGTAAAATTATCCAAAAATTTGGTACATAGTATAGTACTTTCTATCACCTGTTCTTACTATCTTTTGCGTAGAAATCCTTTTTAGAAATGTACGTCCTTATGTATCTTTTATTTCTTCATTCGGAATTACTAATTAGGAAGGAAAGAAGATAATGAAGTGTTACAATTTGAAAAATGAATTGCACGTGTGAAAGTATATCTTATCTTAGTGATTTATGTGATATTTATTGTTAGTTGGGTATGATGTTTTAGGATAAAAATGTGTGCAATAGAAGTTTTTACTATACTCATTTTCTTGCGTTCATTTTAGTCTATCGATATTAATTTTATTTAAAAATATCGTCGATCGATAAAGAAATTAAAGAATGATAGTATAGTATCTATATGTATATGATACATATTTATGCTTTTCTATATAATATTAAAAACTTTTATATTTCTTGCGAAGTAAGAATACCAAAAGAATATTGGCGGTACCCAAGTAACAGCATCTCGCGAAATAAGATTCTATAAATAACACGTTCTGCATATCCAAATGAAACTTTCAAAGGTAAAATGAAAGAATCTTTTTACTAAAGAAATATTGCTGTATGCAGAAATATGTATTCAAGAATCAGGAAAAGTGTAAGTTAAGCGAAACGCAACACTATGATTGCGTGCAAAATAATCCTCGAATTACCGTGGAAATAAATGAAAAGTGAAATTGAATTTCAAACGAAACGTAGTCACTAGTACATGTAGTTGAATACTCATTCCCCGATCCGATGCGATGGTCACCCATTTTCCCGGTCACCCTGTACATGCAACGAGCGGAATACGCTCAATTCGAAAGTGATTGTGTTTCCTCGCGCGAGCCGCTGTAAATAGCGACCTTGGTTCTCCATGCTGCAAACTTCAAGGCTATTGCAATCGGGTTGCACGAGTGGGTGGCTGTAAACGACGTCGCGGGAAGGGAGATAAGGGTGCATTCACATCGTCTGCCAGAGACGCACGCGTCTCGCGTTATCTGTAATCTGCCGTATCTGCCTTTATCTCGGATCGGCTACGTTCAACGCCGTATTCGCGACACACTCTTCTCCTCTCCCAGAATACAATATATTTCTCATTAAATTTTATTAACCAATAATACACCGCGTTCTCCAACCATAAAATCGTATTGAAATTCTCAATTATTACACAAATACGAAGTACGTATAAGATGCAAACGGCAATATCAAACTCGAAGTACAGAAAATTGAATACTTAGATTTACAGAAATTATTGTTTCAATATTGTTACGCTTTTATTTTATCGTATCCCGAGTTCGATTTTTATCGCACTAAAATACTTTGTTACGCGGCTCTGTTTCTTTCTATCGTTATAAATCGCGTATAAAATAGTATACCCGAGTGTGTGGAAGAAATGTTTTAGCTAGCAAATGGAAATATTCTGGTTCGTGGGTAGTGAAGAGCACGGTAATAACGATGAAATTTATACGAACGTAGAACGTTCAATGTTGATAAGTTTTACAGTTGTGCTCTGTTATCAGAAGCGCCGTTTTACGATCTATATTTATTAAATGATCGTATGCGTACATTTTGCTATATGGTTGAAGACTACGGTTTATTCCGAGGCTGATATTGCACGCTAAGTTTGATGAAGTGGATGTTCATGGTTTAGATACGTAGGAAGGAGGAAGAAAATGAGGACTTTTGACACGTGTATTTGAATTTATCGCCAATTTCTGACCGTCCAATTGAGTTTTACGACAGATAAACTAAATTTGATATTTGAAATAGTATAAGGTACGAGAGGCGGTACTTTATTTGAAGATAAGTTTACGAAGGTAAAAATTTGTCGCTCTTTATTTCGCAAAGATCTATAAAATCTATAAACAGTGGCCGGTATTTACTTACGCTACGTTTCATCGATAACAGTCGAGGAATGAATTACAAACTATACATCGTTATTTATTTTATGATTATTGGTTTAAAAGTGTAAAACTTCTATACCATTTTTGACCGAATAGAAGATTTCTTAAATTCAAGTAAAATATATAAACGAGAGAGAATATAAAAGTTCTAAAATTTTATGCTAAAAATGTTCTTAAAAATATGAGAAGTCATTTTTATACTATTTGAAAGAGCAAAGTCAAAATATAAAAAATTCATGATGTGCACAGGATTAATAAATTTATTAGACAGACTATATGCACTGTTAAATTTATGTATAATACGAAACTAAATACGAACATCATACACGTATCTATGTTCTCAACATGTTATACTTCATGAATAAAAATAAAATTCTATGAGTTTTATTTTTCTAATCACTTCAATTTATTATCTTCTTCAGTATTCGTAGATTCGAAGATACCTTCGTTTATGAATTATTCTAACTCAGAAAAAGAGAAAACGCGCTCTCCGCGTACGGAATAGCTGCGGTTCAAACGCGCACGACCAGCGCACGATTGGCCGCGTTCATTTTTGCGGTCTCGACTCACGTCAATCAGTAGACGATCCACGCGAAACCGCACGCAATCTCCATCCGTGTAGGGCCAGCCAGCATCTGGCCAACGCACACAGTCGTAACACGTGTGTATAGAGATCCGCATACGAAACGCAGAACGCACTGCGAACGTGTGTAGACACTTTAGTGTGAAGTGAACGTGACGGTCGTTGTGTTTTTAATATTAATGAAGATGTATAAAATATTAGTATATACGTATGCTAAGGAAGAATGAGGAGAAAATAAAAAAACCCATACCTATGCGTGTATAGTGATGGACGAGTGGAAATTTAAAAGATATTATTTTATTATAATTTTGTTGTAATTTTTAGAAAACGAAATTCTATTTTATAAAGGTAATGAATAGTCGCAATATACAAAATATGTATTTGCCAGAATAAATGAAAAGTATTTAGCACACAGTTACTAATACTGAAGTATATGTAAGTTCCAATTTTAACCCAATTTTAACTAAATTTTCTTTTGATCATCGTTAATATGGGAGAATTTTTTAAAAATATTTGTTCCACGTTATAATAATAAAAGTAGTTTTTAAAAAATTTGTAAAAATTGTAATTTTATAGGTGAATTTTTAAAATTTAATCTCTTTGCTTTTATTCGCAGTGCATGTTTTTCGTACAGGCATTGTCGGTTCGAAAGAATTTTTTGGAAACATTTGTTCAACATTTTCATAAAACAAGTTAATGTAGAAGTGAAAACTAACGATGTAGTCTGGGTACAATTTTTATGCAATCCTTTATATATGTAGGAAAGTTTGGGCTACATAAGCTTCGTGTACAATATTCGATAGCAGCATTATGTTAACTTTCCAGTCTCGAGCTGTATAATTAAACTTTCAAATTACGTCAATATCTTCCTCGCATAGATGATACATGACAGTGTAAATATGTACTTAACAATTTAGTTGTTTAAAATATTTCGGAATTCCCTGCTAATATCCCCGGGAACACGAATATTATTTTTAACACATATTACCAATTTTCCGGGGCTAACGATAACCAATCTACGTTAGAATTGTCGCACGGAGAAGTAAATTATAATTAATACGAAATACGAAAATAAAATATCATTTTTCGCAAAGAGTAATAATATTTGTGGAGCCGTGGCAGACCTAAATATGTATCTAGGTATTTGTAAATAAAGAATGCACTTAGTTTCAGCGATGTGTATATAGTAACGCAATGGCGTTTACGAAAGAGAATCGAAGTTTATGAAAAGCGACGCGGCGGGTACGCAGGTGCAGTCGACGAGGATTTGTTGTTCCAACACGGCGCGTGTTTTTCCTGTTCTGTACAATTGCGGAATTATTTAGTCTCGAGCGTAAAATGCATCACGCAGCGGCAGAAGTTGAGGGAACAGTCATACGTGAAAAGGGTCGCCCGTGGAGAACACTTGTTTCCTACTAGAGACATTCTCGTAACATGTAAATTGTTAAGTCAACTGTTGTTGACTGAGAATTATTATATTTTTGCTGTATTTTACCAGGAAATATTGCCATGGAACATTTTGTTTCGGTTTAACACTAAAACTACCAAGATGGGGGTTTAGTTTTCTCTCTCTCTTTTTTTTTTTTTTGTATTTACCGGTCGTGAAAACATATAAACGTTTTTAGCAAAATCAGTATAGACATCAAAATATGATTATATATTCGTTAGTTTATTTTTAAGAGAATCTGTTAAATTTTCTGCAGGAATGTGTCAAGATATTCCACGGAATAGATATGTAGTCATATCTTTTCCTAATGTTAAGGTGATCATTTTTCAATATTACGCGAAACACGATGAAATTTATGATATATGCATATATTAGCACATACAAGCTTAACTTCGATTCTTCATTCGTACACCTTTTCTTATTGCTTCTATTCGGGTAATTGCAAAGTCTTCTTATATGTAGAACCAACCCTTTTCGTGTCGTACCGCCATTTCAGGACTTATGATAAACATGATGCATTTTAAAGAAATGACTTCGTATTCTTTTATCTCTTCTGATATCTTGGAAATAATTTCATCAGGTGTATCATTTTTACATTTGCATTGCCATCTTGAAGTTGCACGTGAAATTATACGGTATAAATTATCATATAACACCTCTCAGTACTGCATTTTCCAAATAATCATACCATTTGGTACCAGTATCTACACACCTTCGATACCTTGGTATCATTCACATCAAACAAGAAAAAGAGAGAAGGGAAAGTACTATCCACGTTTATATAACAATCTTGTCAATGGTTACTTCTTTGCTGCTGTCTTTTCTTCGAATCAATTCCCATAACAATTCCCAGTACATGAAATTTCTCCACTGCGTGCTCTGTAATTTCTCCGATTCTCAGTAATCTCAGTGACACCGTAGCGATAACCATTACCGCTGCTATCTTTGTCGGTACATACTTGAATCTCGATACGAATATGTGTACTCGTCGATCACATCCTGCGCTCGCAGCTGCCGATTTCGCGCGGGAACACGAACTCGAGTATCGCGAGTCGAGAAGAGGATCATACGTTCGGTAACTCGAGGCGGGAATTCGTCGTGCAACGACACCGGAAACGTGGCACAGGAAATCGGTGTTACGTATACTTATTGGAAGAGATATATTTACATAGCGAGATTGCAAATTGAGGCTCTAATCTCTTGCTTGCTATTTTTCATTGGCATTTTAATCGTGGAATTGAATCTTTTTTAGCTTCTGAGAAACATTGTTTCTTATTAATAGTTACATTAACGATAGACTCGTTTCTTTTTCCTTTTCTTAAGATAATTTTGTAAGGAAGATATATTTACTGTACTAAAAATTGGAATCAATTTTATCGAAAAAAGATACGCTTATCGATTATTCAATTAGCAAGTTACAAAAGTACGAAGCGTGAAAAGCGAGCGACGTTAGATTTTCGTTGTTGCTACGTCGCATTTGGTACAAAATACAAACTTTACATAATTGTAATTATGTGATTTCCAGTTTGAAGAATTTTCAAGTCAGAGTTGGAGCTAAATTCCACTGCAAACGAGATCTACCTTCGCTGAATTGGAATTATATCTAATCTGTATCATGAGTGTGACTCGATATTATAAGACAAGGGGTTAATCAGCGATACCTATTATATGTCATTATCCATTACACAAGAATTTAAATCTCAAACTGCAAAAGTCATTTGTGCATCGATCAAGTTGCGAAGCTCATTAATATCAAATTTGTGTTGGAACCTTTCAAATCTACTTGCCATATATATTCTATGCTACATATAATTTGTTTGAATGTAGTAGACACTACGAATGAAGAAACAATTCTCAATTGACATCTTATGATCCTAATCGAGGTCTCGAGCTTCCTCTCTCCTCTTATATTTTTCAAATTACTGATTCGACTCGCGAAATACCTATATAAACTGTAACACCTGTCCAATTTTAAGATAACGTTGTACGTCTTTCACTAACTACATTGGACATAATCTATATCCAAGACATATCGTCGAACGGAAGTCGATGCGCATGGAAATGACAAACTCATTAACGAGGTAGTAGCGTAATCACAAGTTTGACCGGCAATTATCGTTCGTTTCGACCATGCAACCGACGAATATCGGTATTTGAGCGGTTTATAATGGTCTGGCTGACGTGTTCGAATCGTAAATCGTGGCCAGCGCATTGAGCAAGGTGGCAACTAATCGAGTAGCCCATGTATACTCTCCCTTCCTTCGTAGAACGGCCAACGTCCGATATTCCATTCCGTTTCGTTTCATTGCGGTTTCCTTCTATCAATTATTTCGAATCTGAGATCGTGTCTATAAATCCACCGAATGAGGATACGCCAGGTTATTATCCTATTTCGTTCTCTATCGGTCGCTGAGCGGCGCTAATTTTATTTGGTTGAGAAATTGAAACAAAGGCATCAACCCCTTTAATAAAAACGATTTATCTTTGACGATGGCCAATTATTAATTATATCTAAATATTTTCGATAGCTTTCGTTTATTAGATTGCGGTTAGGTGTCTTGGTTAGCGATTCCGTGGGAAATTATTTAAAGGATAGTGCAATGTTTGGATTGTGGTTGCGAATGATGCCCTTCTTGTAGAGATATATACATACAGCATATGTAGAAATTTGCATTGGACTAATTAATAGGTCGAGGCTGATGAAAAGGATCCAGTGGCTCTTAGATGATTCACATGGTGGATTTGAGCATTCTTTGTTTGTTAAATGACTTTCGGGAATATCATAATTGATCCTTAACTATTTTTTATGAGAAGAAAACATATGAAATCTTGCGATGACAAGCTATTTCAAGCAGATAGGTATTTTACAACCATGTTCTTAAATACCAAAAGTGACAAAGATTAATTTCTATTTTATTCTTGAAAATATCCAACTTCAAAACGTGATCGAATCTTCTACCACATCCTCGATTATCACAGATGTTAAAAATTAACTTGTATTTTACTTATCAAAAATAGTTCATTTTAGTAGCCAATAAAAAGGTAAAAAATTTAGATATTTTTATATTAATGATAAGTAAGTTGTAAAAACAACCAGTTTGAAATATTTCAATTATAAAATGGTAAAGACACTTTATCAAACGTATAAGCACATAATAGCTTTAACGATGAATTTTTATTGTTCATTGTCGTCAATTCTGACTCACAGTTGGTATTGTTGCCTTCGACCATAGTCGCGACGCAGCTGGATAGACGCTGTGGCGTCAGCGACGAGCTCGAGGTCGTTCGCACTCGCGAGCTAGAGCGAGCAACCGCAGACTTTGCGTACTCCAATTATAATGGAATTAAGGTCGCGCGATGTGTCGTAATTATTCGTCTGAATAGCGTGCAACAGGATTTCGTTGCGGTCGTAACGAGCGATCGACTTGTGCAACTGGTATTAGTTTACTCTCCTCAAGAAGAGAATTTTATTTCTATTAGCCAGGCAACATACTCAAACGAAATACACTGGAAATTAACGATCGTCGAACTTCAAGCACGAAACTTTTTCTAACACTTTCTTCAATTTTTTGGGGGGAATTTTTAACGAAAATGTTATCTCAGAAGTTTCGTTTCTTGCGAGTGCAATCTATGTCTTTATAGTATACGAAAATGACAAGTTTTTAATAGAAGCTAAAAACTGCATCAAAATATTAATGTAATACTACACTGCTAAATACCTGATTTTATAATTCAATAAATCAAAGAATAACAGTTTGCTTTAATTACGTTAAATTATTAAGCACGAAGCAGTGAAACAATGTATAAAAGTTGCACGAATATAACGTTATTGAGAAACACAAACAAAATGATTTGAAACGATGATATTGTTTCATCAAGATACAAGAAATAGAAATTTGGAAGTATTAAGATAATTGATGTACACACTTTGCAATACGATCAACTATACAAATTAGAAAAAGAAGGAAATTATAAAATAAAATTACCAGAATTTAAATAGAAATTGTTTACTACAGTGTTGCAATTTCTTTAAATTTTCTATAGGCTCCAGATGGAAGAAGAAATACTAATGAGAATTACATGGCAGAATGCAATCATATAAATTGATTGAAAAAATATCCAATTAGAGTTTTGGATTAACGCAATCGTCGTGACCAATCTTGTTTTCGTCTCAAACAACGAAAAATTTTGTAATGACCTAAAAGCAACTATGACATAAAATTTAGACAATAAAAATCTCGTATTTTAGCATAAAGCTTTCTAATGTTATAAAAATGAAAAAATGATTCCAGAAATGTATAGGATTAATATTCCCATTTTCGAAAAGAAAGGACATAATCGATGTCCCGTTACAAATCGTTTGAACAAAAAATGGCCCTTCTGGAAGATAAACCGATTCTATTCAGATGCAGCTCGAAGCTCTTGTCTAATTTCTTCATGGCACCGATGATACGTCCACTGCTATAATAATAAATTCCTCCTTTGTCTCCATCTTCTCGAGCTCTTTTCCTCTCTCCTCGTAGTACGATCCTCTTTGTCCGTGTTGCCTCTTTGTTCTTGCGGGACAATATAAGTCCGAGCACAATAAATTTGCTTCGCCTCGCCTCGCCTTGCCTCGTCTCGCGAGTCTTTTCTGTAAGATCCGCTCGCGAGTGCCAGAGGTACAGCTAATAAGGCGGGTTTTTATGAAGCAACCGCCGGAAAAGCGTGCCGTTCCTAATAACATTGGCAAAGATGCTAGTACACCTTTACGTTGTTTTATGGTACGTGCAATTAATCCGACGAATAACTCGGCGAATAACTGGTACCAATCTGCTTATGAATATTAAATCGTGTCAAGGTAATCGCATGGTACTATAATAATATATTCGCGTTAATTTTAAAGTCTTGATCGACTTGTTTTTGCTTCCTTGCGTTTTTGTTTGAAGCTCGTAAATAAGGATAGTATGTATAAGGATATAAATAAGCTCGAGACATTATAGGTACAGGTTTCAGGAGAAAAATAACACTTATAGCAAAAATAGAAATTGGATTCTGCAATTTTGCGAGAATTATATTTTAAGTTTTACATGTACTCATGAAGGTTTCCGTAATAAAAGTCACAAAATTCCTTAGATTGATACGGATTTTACGTGTCATTCCCTGTACTTGTCTAATTTATGGAACAAAAATGTTCTTGTATTATTTTATCCACCGAGTTACTCAATTGTTAGCAATGTAAGGTATATTATTAAATATACCGAATTTAGAATATTATGTAAGGTAATATGGAAATTTTTTATATTTTTGAAAACATCCCAGAAATATAAATGTGAGGTTTAATAAAGGATTTAGAAAGCTTTCGTTGAGAGAGGAAAATCTTTTGAAAAATTATTTGTTCTTTTTTCTTCATTATTTTCTAGAATAAAACTGCTCGGTAATATATCATAAAAAATTTGACTCATGTTGACGAAACATCCTATACGTGCACATGTTTTCTCTTTCCTGTCTGGCTGCTGTCAACCGCGCGGCCTCCTGATAACACTTATCACTGTTAGCGCAACGTAGACGAAGATAAAGAGTCTGTTTGGTACAATCGGTGAGTACCACCTTTCCACGCAATCCTCGTATCATAGAAAATACCATATACTAAATTCTTTGTAACTCAAGCTATTATACAGGTGGTCTGACCATTAATAACTCAATCCACTTTTATATTAAATGCACTGACTATTGTCTACTTAATATTATACATACCCATATAGATATAATCAGAATTTTTCGAAAAAATAGCATACGTTATTTCATTCAGGGAATTCGAGGATTTTAATTGAGAATTAAAGATTCGAAAACTCAATTCAGAATTATAGGATTTCGATAAAAATGAGAATTACGTTTGACATTAGCTTTTTATTTTTAGGTTGAAAAAGATCTTAAAAAGAACTTAATTAATGACTTAACGTTTAATTAATATTTATAGTATACTGGAAATTATGTTACTTATTTATCGCATTGAATAAATTTTGACATCAAATCTGAAAATAAATTTAAATACTATGCACTTTTGCTACGCTAAAATCTTCTGCATCGCATAGGGCCATAATTATAGAAAGAAAATTAATATATCAAAACTTCCACTTATTCCTCTAAAAGATTTTAATATCGGTCAGCTAAATTATCAATCCATTATATTTGAGTGACGAGTTTAAATTGCACGAAAATTCAATGTTTTTCAACATTTCTATTTTTATCTTCGCCGGTCTTTTTCATTTTTATTTTTGTATTTAGAACGGTCCTTGCACGATAGCACACGGAAAGCGTCATCGAATTTATTAGCAACCAGTCACGTGCGGCGAATGCGTCTATTTATCATACGACGTTATCAGCGCAGCTGCTGCGCCCTGCTATCATCAGAATACCCAAACGCGCGGCATTCGTAGACTTTTTGGGCGTGACCTCCTGAATTCCATGAATTTCATTGCGACGAACTTCGTACTTGCCGTCCGATAAATGCGTATCTGCGTCACCTCGCTCGTAAAACTTTTCACTCTCACTTTCGACCTTTTGCTTAATTATCACGACACTGATCCTCGTTACCATTTTATGACGCACTTCATCGTCGCCAACGATGCAGCCGTGCACACGAATTTTCTACAGAGAAAATATGCTGACGTTCCAAGTCCTTTCAAAGGAAATTGCTCATTTATGACAATATTTCTGGCTATGTCGAAGCAATGTAAATGGAACGCTTAATATCGTGATAAACAAATTACTTTTTTATTTTAATAATATACCGCATGGTCACGCTATTGTAAAAAATTACAGTAACAATAAGCGTAATAAATTCAGTATATTTCACTCAGAGTTGCAGGGAGATCGTTCCTGGTTGGTTTCCGTTTGGACTGTGAATTTTCAGCAACGTATAGTCCTCGTGGCGATATTTTGTATCTTCTTTCTATAACCAATATTTCGATGATTGAAACACGCAGTTGAATTATGTCAAATTGTCTCGAAATAAAATTGTAAGCGTACACGATAACCTGGCGACAGAAACCTTTCAAATCAATGCAAATGTCTTATAATTCGTTTCGTTATTAAAATAAAGTTTCTCAACGGAATCATTAACATAGCCACCAACATCGGCTCAAAGACCCACCTTGTGCCCTGAAGCGCAAGTGACCAACTTATTACCTTGCAATCTGCTTTTTGAACGAAATGAAGTTCGTGAAACGAATCATTAATATAACTACCAAAACCAGTTCAAGAGCCATCCCTTGCTCCCAGACACAAACATTCACGGAACGTATCCTAATAAAAGAAACTTCTTCGCATTTAGTAAAACGTGTCTCAAAAAATGCGTACATACGTCAAAACGTCGAACAGCCGCTCACTTGCTTATTGGAGAACTGGTCTTGGAACAACGAACGCATTCCGAGGCAGGCTTTTTATTTTCCAATCGAATCTCATCTTCCTTTACTTTTCTTCGACCCGGCGCAAACGCATCCTCTCGACTTGTTTATCCGTTTCTCGCGGCGCGTTTCTCGTCTCGTTTCGCGAAAACCGGTACGGATTTACGAATGGCCGAACGAGGCTGGCGTGCAATTGCTAACCGTCGTGCCAGAGCACCGATGATCGTCCGCCACGAATAATAATCGGAAATCGACGGTAACCAAGCCAGACGATCGTGGTATATTCTGACACGGGGTCGTATCGTGTCGGTGGTGGGTATTACGACTGATTGTGAGCACAATGCCGGTAATATCTCGTGATTTAGTGGCGGGTGCGGCTAGATAGCCAACACCGACGTGTTCCATTACCCGCGAGCTTCGAGTCCTCCTTGCTCCGACACCTCTTTCTTTTCCGTCTGCTCTTTCTTTTTCTCTTTCGCGTTTCCTCCGGGAGGATACAGCATCGCGAGATACTCGTCATAAAACGAAACTGTCCAGTGACAGTGTCCCGTAAATATGCGATTCAACGCATCGTGGATTCATTGGGAATCGTGCACCCTGCCCTTTGCCATTGTCGACCTTGACGATCCGCCGATACATTCTCAAGCTTACGACTCGATGAAATTCCTCGCCGTGCGTGTTTTTCCGTGGAATCTTCTTAAATAGACGAAGGATGATTGATTCTCAATAAAAGGCTGCTAGGAGAGATGGTCCGTGAAAATGGTAATTTTTTGGCTGATAGAGTTGCGGAGAAATGTGGGTTGGAAGGGCAGGCCGTTGCGTTAGATAGGATCTAGGTGTGCGTAGTTTGTCTAGGACCCTCGGATCTGAAGTCTTATCTTGAAAGATTCTGGATAATCAAATAACGTATATGTAATAAAAAAGTAATCATGTACTTATGGCACAGATAGGATTTTCTACTGGGATTTTTTTATTAACAATGGTAGTAAGATTTGAAAGTCTCTTATTAGATTTTGTTAGTTATTTTAATCTTTTTATCATACTTCGAGAGGCAAAGAATCTCTTAATCGTCCCCTAATAGAGTTATTATATTTTATAATGTAATTTCTATATAGAGATGCCTACTCTCAATAGCTTTCGTTATCATTCTATTCGAGCTTCAATTTTAAGTATTGATCTGACAAAAGAAATTTCGTACATGGTAAACATGTAATATTTCTGTTCAATTACATATCGTATCATACATTTTCCAAATCTTATTTAAAATCTTTATGCATTTAATTCATTCACCTCTGAATTATTTTTACGATCTCGTTTTCCTTTTATCATCTTCCAATAGTATTATGTACATAATACATATGTATAAAATCGACAAATATATTAGTTCCAATAGAAGAGAAATGTTTGATCTCTATTTACAGTAGAATTTCATTTATCTGAACCCATCAGATAATAAACAATTCATACGACTGTAGTTCATATAATAGGAGTTAACCAATTGTATCCCCTGCCTGTGATTTCTCGTTCAAATAATAGGAGTCGAGATGAATAATAGGAGTTGAGATGAATGGATTCGATGTATAAGAGTTTAGTTAATTCAGTACTAATTTACTCATTCTAATAAATGGAGTCCCAGTAGGTTTCCGCAGGAAAACAGAATCTTCGTTTTACAATATAGAACTACATTTACAATTCATTGAACAAATTGATTTTTACAAATTGAAAGAAAGCTTAATTTTCTAAAAATTTCTTCATTTTATTCAGAATATTTAGGCAATGTTTGATTAATTTTTCTCATTTTTATTTCTATTAGTCTCGATACAGTTGATCGGTTTGACTTGTATTCTAAAACTTTCACTTTCTTAAATTACTGTATATTTGTTCGAAATTTCTTCGCAGATAGAAACATTAAACAGATGAAAGCACCAAAATAAAATAAGGCAACTGAAATTCGCGAAGTTGTTGCCACAGATTTATCAGCGGATTCGCGATGTCTGCGAGTTTATCAAGATCCGACTACTCTCTCTTTCCTCGGTGTTTTTATCGCGTCGGCCAGGTGCTCCTGGGCCGTGCGTGGGTGTTGACGGAATTTTCGGTAGCACGTGCACGCGTGCAGTCTGCCGCGTGCACGCGGAGTAGCTACCGTATGCGACATAAATAACTTTCGATAAGCCCCGCAGGACAGGCTTTCGCTACCAATCTTGCCCGTGTTCTACAGAAACGCGCAGGTATTGGCGAAATATTTCGTCGATGCCAGACATCTGTCCACCTTTGTGTGAAAAACTGACTTTAGAAAATGCTACGTACATATGTAACAAGAAAAGTTAGGTAATATGGAAATTGAGAAAATTAAATGAAGTTTTGTATGCAAGTAGAATAATTCATCCGTGAAATAAATTTATTGTTTGTCATTGTCAAAAATCAGAAAAATATTCTTCTATGTCATCTGCTTAATAACAAGTCGAAAAGAAAAACTCATGATTAAAGCTAATATCCCAATATACACTGCTTGTACTAATCGTATAAAAGTTGTTGTATCCATTCGTCGCCTGCTCGAACGAGACTCGAGCAATCAAAGCGTTTTCATTCCGATTCCACGGCCGCAACAGCGACTTTACTTTCGTGCTTCACGTTGCATCAACCCGTTGTTCCGCCTACGCGGCAGAGTAATTTGCACGTACGCTGGCTGCTCGCCGATACGACCACTGAATACAAGCGATGCCCTATTTGCAAATGTCAAATTGTCCATACGCATTACCGCCCCGTCTACGCTACGTGCCGAAGTGTCTCCGCGAGGTAGCCAGCGCGCGAGCTTCTTTGCATGTAATTATCGGTCGAACATCGAATTCTCTGGCTGGCTCGAACGAAAACGTCTCCTCTACGCGTAGTTACGTAACCATTGAAACGGAATCGCTCGCCTGGGTGGCAAAAGAGGAATACACGCTCTCGCATAATGTGTACAACGTTGCTACTTTGCTTGGACATCGAAACTTGTAGAGAGATCTGTTAGGCAATGGAATATTGGAATACGGAGCGAATTTTTAGAAATTGGACATCGAAATTCGATTAGGATTTGAGTAGCGATTTACGGAGAGAAAATAGATAGAATTTTGAAGTAACTTTCTGAGGAGTCGTAGGAAGAAAGTTTGAAAATTAATAGAATTTTTTAAGTTTGTCAACGAAGCAAATCAATTTCCAAATTTTAACTCTTTATCGTAGAAATTTTCCTTTACTTACGAGTAAAATATTTTTATTAGAAAAAAATAACTGGTGATGAAATGTGATATATTTATTATAACCTTAATTGTGAATTGTGGAGATGTAAAATAAGCAAAATTATGAAGCAAAAATATTTAAGACGATCGTATAACTGTGTCTATACATGTGAACGTCAAATGATGGATTGAAATATCTATAAAAGAACCTTGCATTATATTATATTTAATTTTACTGTGTTATACAGAAAAGTTATTTTAACCCAACTCGCACTTTTGTCTTGTTATCTTGAATCTTATATGGAATCTTAAGAAAAGCGAAGATTTATTATAAACTTGAAATAACAAAACATTAAGCGTATACCGCTTTCTAATAGGTTACTGTCCTATAACAATATCAAAGAAACTTTATCTGTCATTTGGTTTGAAATCATTTCATGATCAAACTATAAATAAAATTTAAATATCATTGTGAAAGGCACAGAATCAATTTACACGTCAAGGTATACCACCAACAATCTCTTCATGAGAATTTATTAACACTTGAGTCAAAAACGACAAGAGATCCGTGACAGGGTTAACAGAAGATTCAACGTTCACTCCTAACCAGCCATACCACGTTACAAGCTTCATTAATACCACGAACAAACACCCACATCCGGCTAGCGCTAAGAAATCTTGAACAAGACACGACGTTGACGTAGATAAGGAGAATACCACGTCGAAATCGTGTCGCTGCAGGGAAAGTCAATCTCTGGTTTATTCTTAATCGGGACAAGGGTTGCGCCTATTCATGTAGTTTCTAACACGTCGTTAATGATGACATATTAATGGATCGTTAATGCCACAGCGTATCGATTTTCGTTTCGTATGGTTGTTTCGTAAATGTCAGATATCGTGCGCATTCCAGCACTTTCTTGTTTCTTAACGAGAGGCTCATTAACATAGCGAACGTATACGAAGAGGGATAACTCGTTTCACGATTTTAAACGTTGTAAACGTCACGTCCACGTACTGCTGATCGTGCGTGTAGTTTGTTTTGATATTGGCCATCAGGAGTTTGATAATTTCGTCGAATAATGAGCTGAACCGGCTGACCAGGTAACGAGTGGTTCGTTAACGATGAAATGTTAATTACTCATTACCCGATTCGCTGATCACTTGCTGAGCCTTTCAGTACATTGTACGCGTTGCTTTCTCTGTGTTGTTGATGCTAAATTGAACGCTTAGTCGTTTTGGTTGACATTTTATTGATAATTTCGCGCCACCGCGCGTTGTATCCTCTATAGTGTTAATTAATTTACCGTAGATGGCTGGAAATTTTCAAAATTTTACAGAGATTTGAAATTATTCTAATAATTGTATCTTTTGGGGTTGAATATTGGAATTAGCGAAGCGATCAAAATGTCCAATTCGTTTTTTTTTGATAGAAATTTGGGAAATTTTCAGCCGGATATTTCTGAGAATTCGTGTGATCTTTTATAAAATATAAACGAGTGTTTTTCTCTTTGCGATATATATTTTTCCATATTCTCTACGTCTTCCTTTCTTTCGAACAAATTTTATACATGCTACGGTATTAAATAATGCGATTAAGATTGTTGTTAATGTTTTATCATACTATACGTAACGCCATGTTTATATGATATCATGATTTAATTTGTAATATTACAATATATTCACGTTCGTGTTCAAATTCTTCACGATGTGGGTTGTGGTTGCGGAGATGGATACGAGTATGCACAAACGGCTATATTTTTGTCCGGATATGTGTTTCGAATATCATAGGGTTTCTTTATTGTGTAACAAGGTTGAAATATGAAAATTCGAGGATTGCAATGGAGTTAAAATATAGCTTATCTTAATGTATAAATATGAGTTGAAAAAGGACATTTTCTAGCCTTATCGGCATACGCCTACGAGCTGGTTATGAAGAAAATACATACAGGCATTTCCATATTGCAATTTGTACATGGATGTCAATTGCATACGAAGTATGCAGTGCTTGTAAAACAATTCGACATAAATTGAAAATCTTTTTATACTGAAATGTCAAATTTGCATTGAAAAGAAACAAACGAATATTCAACATTTTGCTTACAAGATATCATTATAAATCGCATACTCGTTTGAAGTCGAAAGAGACATTAATTGTATGAGTGACACAGGAGGCGAGCTGTTCAACCTCGTTGAAATTAAAACATCCATACTTAATTAGATGAGGTTGCTGAAAATTTGTACACAAGCAAACTCCTTTGCTCGTAAAGATCTTTCTTTCAGCTCAAAAGTGTTTTGATGAGAATCGATGGTGTATACGTATCAGTCATTAGATGCACGGTTGGTGACACCTATAATGGATACGTTCATTACGAACATGTATATTTTCTTTATTTCTGAGAAACTAAACACTAGCCACGCATTCTGATGCAAAAGATACGAAATTTTCAGGAAATACCGTTCTGTTTGTTTTTCAAATAGCTCATAAATATCAATAAATATCGCAAACAAAGGCTGTATGCAATTTATTCTTAGCAATAATAATCTCCCTGTAATAAACTATCAGAATGATTAACGTACGTATACTAGCAAACACGACCCAATAAAGAACAAATTAAGAACCACACAATTCCGTGATAAATTCATTCCCATAGAAACCCGTACGAAAGACAGAATGTCCACTCGACACTGGCCCGACATGCGCTAATTGACCATATTATGGAAAACAGCCGCGGGTCAAGTAGCCGCGTGACCCCTGATGTCATCGCCGCGAGTTGCACCGAGACCGACACACGCGAGGTTCAGGAAAGTAGTCTTTGTTGAGGCCTGCTCAACTCTCGAACCCTTGCATCACGTTTGTTTACACGAAGAAAAGCTTAGCCAACCGCGCGAGAAGTGACGCATAGACGATCATAAAGTTGAATTTAACACGCCATGAATGCAGGAGGTCTAGCGAGAGTAGAAGCTAGGCGACGCGTGTGTTGTCAATTGTGGCGCGAGAAAAACCTACTCAACGTACCACACGTAGCCACTGGAAAAGTTTCTACGAGCGATAGATGAAGCCAGGCAGCGGCTCGGTTTCACCGTGACAATTTATTCGATGCTTTCGTGGAAACGCTAACGATTCACGATCGCAGCACGAGATTCGTATCTCATGGAACCGGTACGCGAAACGAGTGAAAGAAACGGAGCATTACGCGATGGTTCTTGAATTTCCCACTCGAGGCAAGATCCTGGGGTTGTAGAAACGAGAGTGGCGCCGGGGCGCCGATGCCTCTGTGTAGATCACACAGAGGTTCGAGCTAGGCCAGCAATTTATCATCGTTGACGCGCGCTGGACGGACTCGTCGGGCCCGTTCAAGACTGGCTTTTGATGTCGACAGACAGTCGCGACGCTGCCGAACTGCTCATGCCTCTAGATAGCTGCTCGTACAAGCAACCGTTCTGATAAGAATGTTTGCAGAAAAGCTGACCGACTATCGTCGCTCGTGATTTATTACGATTACGCCTAGCTAGTTGTGCACGAGCCAGCCTACCATATAGCTTAGGTCAGAAGTTGCTATCTTCTCTCTGTTGACGAACTATTCGACCATCAACGTCGTGAAGTCTTCGACGTCATGCGATGTAACATTGACGCTAGAAGCTTGAAACTCTGCCTCAACGGGTCTTGCGATCCTCTTGAGCCCTCTCTCACTTTTCTCTGTTCTTCTCTAACTACTTTTCTCAATATACTTCTCTTGGTTAGTCGTCATCGTCTTCTTGCTGGTAGGGGGCTGTGTGTAGCGGGCAGCGTCGAGCATCATTCATCACTCGACACTTTTTGGTATAGCTGACAAGTTCTCAGAATATTGGCGCAATTATATTAAACATAAATCAGTTATAACAAGCCTACGTGGCTGCAATGAGCAGCGTACTATTGATGTGCACTGAGATTTACTTCAACGTTATATCGTTGTACCTTCTGATTGCTTTTTGAGTTTCGTTTATTTCTACTTGGCCGTGGCAGTTTGGTTTCAGTGTCGTCTTCGTTTTTTTTCGAATACGTGTCGCCAGTTTCTGGAGTGTTTGTAGATATGCTTTATGCGAGTTGATAGACCCAACTATGGGTACGTAGATTGCTGCGTGAAGAGACCTTGGTAATACTGCATTGCACGCTACGGTTAATAAGTGCGACAAGTGTAAGTAAATACTTACATGTTGTATAAAACATGTTCAGAGTATGAATATGTATTTTTCAATTATTTAGAGGTTTAGGAATTGATACTATTAGTGAAATTTCACGAGTTGCTAAACTAATAAATTCATTTGCACAATAACAACAAAGTGGATAACAAAACAAGTTTTAGAAATATATTTTATTAATTACATGTTAGAAGATTATCCTAGTAATTGATCTTATCTTTATCAATTCAACTTGTTGGAGAATAGAGATTAGTGGTTTGCTTGTGACTTGCAAAATTATAAAACTGTGAAGAAAACAGAAGTCTACAATCTATAACTTGTATACGCTCGTTGTATATGTTCCTAAAGAAAAATGAGAATTATTAAAGTAGTTCATTCAGAGGGATTCAAATTACCATCAAATTAAAAAAATTGATGATACTGAACCTATAGCAGCACATAACATAACTGTGTATCTATAATAGTGTATAACATACAATTTATAACTTGTATATGCTCGTTTTATATGTTCCTAGAAAAAATGAAAATGACTAAAGTAGCTTATTCAGAGTGATTAAAATTACCATCAAATTAAAAAAATTGATGATACTGAATAGTTAGATTATAAAGTTTTCCATGTTTGCTTCTGCATTCTTTAAACCTCTCGAACATCATAGACGATATTAATAATATTAATAATTAATACATTACTACGTTAGAAGGCACTGATAATAGTTCCCGTACTTTTCCTCAAACTATTAAATATCACTATAATATTATACACAATTTAAATTAATTTATCCATTTTCCTATTATACAGTGGTTGCTGTATATTTTCCCTTACGCATTCTCTAAACCTCTGCTATCATAGCCGCTTATCGTAACACTTACCTACCTAATCCCCCAACTTTCATCGCTAAATTCTCGAACTTTCTCACTCGTATCCCCCAATCTCAAACTTGCTAACACTACAACCAACTTACCAGCCAATTTCTCTGGGCAATCTGCCATAGTCACTTTCTACCACACACCTCGTCATTGTCCTTCTACATCGAACCAAGTGGGCAGTATCCCATTCAAGCCTTGCGGCACGATTCGTCCCCGATCACAGCCGCGACACGATACCCACGACCATCCGTTTCCAGGCAAATAACAAATTGTACGGCGGGGAAAAGCGGCGACCAGGTTTCGGAGAGTCTATTTCGTGTCCCAGTAAGGCCAGGTCGATTAGTGGCGGCGATAAGACGAGCCCCTTATTAGGAGAAACTCGTAGAGACGTTCTCGCTGAGCCGTTCTCATCCCCCTGACTCCACTTTGGTTCTCTTCTCTTCGTCCTCCGTTCTTGGACAGAACTTTTGTGTTCTTCCTCCCTTCGCTCTGTCTCTGTGTTCGTCTTATTTCGATCGTTTCTCTTCCTCCCACGAGCGCTAAGACCGAATGAAAATGTATGAGAGCGATATCTATGGAACGGAGAAGAGGGCCAGAAGGGAAGCAGATGAGATACGATCCTGTTCTCCCTTTCTCTCCACCTTCTCGCGGTGCATCACGCGTATAATGCACACGTGTAGCAACTGCAGATGGTCGGGTACCAGTGAGAAAAAGGGAGAAGGGAGCACAGCGAAATAGGCAGGAAGAGGATAGAGCGGAGAGGAAAAGATCGCGAGGGAGGGAGACAGTTTTGTTTTCAACAGACTGTACGTACGGAGTACCGTGTACGTGTGTCCGAGGCTGAGGAAGCTACCTACGCCCTGAACCGAGCACGGCGCCGCGTCGTTTCTGCACCTGACCAGCTAACCGACGATAAATTTCTGCGCAAGAAAGAGCGCTGCCTTTAAAGGGCGCTGTCCAACCCTCATCGCACCACTACAATGTTGCTCACTGAAGATAGTTAGTCTTGCTGCGTTATGATCGAAGGTGGCGATGGGACAAGAGACGATTTGTTCTTGGGAACAGAGATTAATTCTTTGGTGATTTACTTTTGGATTGTCAATAGTTTGACAAACGAAGACAATTAGAAGATTTTGACTAATTTTTAGGATTTTTATGAGAATCTATGTGATTCATATAAGGCTAGATATTTACAGAGGTTCGGCTGATAAATTCGAAGAAATAAATTTAGGATGTGTCAAAAATTTTAAGTACTTTAGCGACTAGAGAGAAACAGAGATAGAATATATCGTAATTTATGTAGTAAGTACTTTCGTGGAGGATATGTAGGTCAGGATAACGTAAGGATCAGGAAATAAGAATAGCTGTAATTACGAGCCGAGTAAGTCAACGTCGTACTGTACAGACAACGGAAATGTTCAAAATGCATTATGGAACGAAACAAAGAAAAGGCAGGAGACGGGACGGTGCGTTTTGCCAGCTGCCTGCTAGTGGATTCATCACTAAAGACTTCCTAACAGCTCCATATCTTAAACGTTAAGATAGTGAAGAGCCTACATACATTAAGAGATATATTCGTACGAAAGAGATCATTAGTCAGAACTTTCAAGAATTTTGTTTTTAATGTACGTTCCTTGAATTACGAATATGCAAGAATGACTTTATACGGTCACGTATAAATTAAAACTAGTAATTATTATAAAGTGGCTACGTAAAGTATTTAAACATATTTTTATTTTTCGATGAAGCGTCTTTTTATCAGATTCTATATGCCTTATTTCCATAGTATCACATTTTTGCGATCGTATTGAAAAATTACCGTTTTCGAAAGTGGGTCCTAAGAACTAGTCCTAAAGAATTCCCAGACTGTTGCTCGATAAATATAAGAATCGTTAATAACATAGAAACAAAATATAACATAGAATGAATTTTTCGACTAGGATATTCACAAATCTTAACTAGAATCGTATCTACAAATAATATCTATAATTCTATACATGTCCCTTAGAAAATATTCATTGTTCAAATTTTCAAATCTATTTTATAGAAGTAACCTGTAAACTTCTAACCTCTAAACATCGTTTGTTTTCTCAAAGATTCATCATAGATTTTTCAGTGGCGCCGCAAAGAAAAACCGGGGATGTTCGAGACGGCCAAGCAAAATCACAGCCCGCGGCGCGCTAACGCGACGGCGTTATTAATCGCGCAATAAGTGGTGTAATCTAAACCATTACCGTGGCGTAATTATGCGCATAAATCGCGGTGCACTGGTAACGGTGCTAGCAAGCTATACAGCGAGCATGGACACACATGCGCGCGCATCCAACGCGCCATAATAGCTTGCAATGATGTTACCCGCCCTGGTTAGTTATTTATTTGACATTATTCATCGTAAAGTTAATTGGTTCTGGAAATCGCAAGAACGAATACAGAAAACAGGTATTATGAAAATTCTATGGAAGATCCGGTTAAACGCGTCTCGGTATGTAACAAGATAATAAACTAATGAATTATGACATATTGGGAGTAGAACTATGTACTTAGGTTAAGGTATATTTATTTTTAATTTATAATAATTTAATTTAATATATTACAATGTGTCGTATTGATAATACAAGAATGGAAGGGTTCTTCTTTTTTAAAATTAGAGTCAGATAATATAACGAAATTTATTGGATATTTGTGTATTGGATATTTCGTGTTTACTTGTAGTTTAGACAGAAAATTGCTCAGTTTATTGAGTATTGTTGAATATATATCACTTTTACTCTCAATATTTCATATAAGTAAAATATATTGTCAGAAATTTCTTCAAAAGCAAAAGATTGAATCGTTTGGAAAGTTTGTAGTGAAATCGAAGAATAATTACAAGGCAGTGCGTTTACGTAAGGTTAGAATTTCACTGAATAATGTGCTGAATATTTATTTCGTTCACATTCTTTTGCTATTTACCGGCTAGATTCGCCAACTATTTTTATAAATATTCTTTATATTTTGTAGCTTTTGTAAATCTCTGTAAAACGTGTGCACTTTGTAATCGTTTAAATAGTTTTATAAAAAGTGGAATATATGATAGTCAGACAATTCTCTTGCGAATTAAATGAATAAGATTGAACGTTTCAATAGAGATTTACAAATCTTTTCTGGTTGTTCGTCCATATGTGAGATCGAACGTTATCTCGTTTAAAAACTACTTTTCTTTGATCTATCGATTTTGCATCTTTTCTTCGGTTGCTGCATTTAATTTCCAGCAATATAAGATTCATCATTTCATCATTTCATTATTTAACAAAAATTCATATATCTCTTTCTAAATCTTACCAAATATACAATAGAAATATATATCAATCAAAATACAATAAACTTTTTAAAAAAATCTTTTAAAAAAGGTATTAAACATTGAATAATTTAGTCACCACGGAGAAATGAACAATCTCCAAGCTCGTGAAATAACGCATCGAATCTCTTCTATGGAGGTGTTCTCGCTCCTCGGTCAGCTTCCTGAATTTATTCTGCGTGTTTGGCCTATCTATTAAGCATCTTGTAATGGCTCTATTCGTGAAGAGGTGATCGCTCGACGAAGGGAAATCAAGATAATAGAATGGAGAAGAAAGAAGGAAGTTACACGCGTTTCTAGCATAAGATCGTATCTGGCTCGCCGAGAGATTCTGACTCGTCTATTAGTTGAATATATCACGGTCGCTTCTATAGCTATTAATGGGGATTCAATTTATCGGTTGGCAAAGGTTAATCCGCGATTCTTTCGATGAAATATTCGCGACACCGGCGCCTCGTTAGATGCAGCTTGGCAGATGAATAACGTTTCTTGATCACGGCTAGATCGTCTCGATTAACGCCATGGAATTTTATTGTATCGGAGAATGTGGGTAGACAGGATAGAAGTTTGGATATACGATCAGTCGCAAAAGCCTACCATACACTCCTTAAATTTGGAATATAACAGAAACGCTAGACCTAGTAATATTTTGTTATCAAATTTTGTATTAATCCTGTTATATTCTTTGAATCATTTTCAACTCTATCGTATTTTTTTCCGCCGCTAAAAAGTTTCCTCAGCTCGCAAATAAAATGGAAGAATTGTTATTAATGTGTACATTTTTATATTTCAATTTTATGTCATTGAAACGACAGTGAGATTGACGTACACATATTTGAGGATCGCAGTAGGGCTACTTGAAATTAGATATATATTTAAAGATTAACACAATTTATTATACATACTTGAAAGAAGGAGTAAAAAAAAGTATAAAATAAAATTTCACAAAAGAGTACGTAAGCCTGTTATATCTCCATGAAATTATAAAAGAGCTGGATTTAACATTATATATAATATCTTATTAGACATTGATAGACTCAAATGTTTTGTAATCTCTGCTGCAACTTTGTTCAAAGATTCCTATGATTTAAATGTTTTAGATTTTGTGAATTCATTCTTAAAATACATTAATATAAATCATTCCATACTGATATTTAAATTACAAGATTCCGTGACAGGTCTAATGTACGTAGACTTTTTTGACTGATCGTAAGCGAATGTTCAGAAGAGAATGTCTGTAGTTATTATTATTCTATTATTACGTAATAACGTAATTCTTAAATTTGTGAAAAGAGTGGAGAAAAGTAGATTGGTCGTGTTAGACGGGAATTTTTAATAAAGTAAACACGGTACATTCTGTTACTTAAACGAACAGTACACGTTCACTGGCTGGATCGTTACTCCATTCTGTACACGATTTCGTTGTTAAACGAATTTTCATCTCCGCCAGTTCGATGTACTCGGTGTTGGCAAACCAGGTAAATGTCTATGAAACAGCAAAAACGTGATTGCATTTACGGTTCCCCGATGGAACGTTTGCGTTTTAGTCAAATAATAGCGCGGCTGTCGGGTGAATTCTGTATCGAAGGGATGTTGCAATTGTTTGTAATGTTTCTCCTAGCTAATGGTACCCTATCTTGTTTGCACGGTGTTGCATTACATTATCGTACGTTCAGGAGGAATTGCGGCGCACGTCAATCATCCTTCAACGGTGCCTGGTATTAATTTCTCAACTTAACTGCATGATAGGTTAACAACGAGCGACACATCGCGCTACAACATTTATTTCTGCTAGGGCCCACGCATTCCTTTTGCTTATACACGTTTATTGTATACCTGTAACTTGCGTACAGTTATGCACGCAAGATAGTAATGTTTAACTAAACGAAGCAATTCAGCATTTGTATTTTTGATGAATAGTCGATGGAGCGAATGTGTAACTAGATATAGTATAGAGCATAGTTATTCTCGAGTATGAAATTTGAAAGAAATCGCCGTTTAAGTAAAGTATTCGGCTTTTGTTTAATACAGCAGATGTCTCTTCAAATGAATTAGATTCACTTTTGTTCTCGATGCACACTTGGTAGTATCAATAAGTAAATACAGCAGATTTATTCTTGAGCGTTAAATATTGAAAGGAATTGTCATTTAAATCTCGCGAAAAATATTTGATATTTATTTATTTACCTGTTGTTTTAGGATGTTTTTGCAAACGAATTAACTTTATTTATATTTTCGAAGGATAATTGATGGTATAGTTATGTTAAAAAACAGTACAGTTGTTCTTGAATGTTAAATTTTGAAAAAGATTATCACTTAAGTAAGATAATTGTCAGTTTTATGATCTTTTCTGTGATATAATTGTAGAGCGATACTTTGTTACGAAGTCAAAACGTTTTTTTGTGCCAAAACGCTAAACAAAATATAAGATACATATAAAAGTAAAATATACAGAGTGTATACTAATATATACATATAAGTAATACTTCTCTGTCTGAAAAATTATACAATTGTATGACGCATACGTTTTACTGTGAACATACGTGAAAAAACGTGGTCCTGACGGCTTTAGAATTCACTTTCCTTCTCTAGCACGGTTTTTTAATTACAATCATAGCTGTGCCTTGACCTAATTGCATACTGCTATACCATATTACATTATATTTCTACATAGTAAAATATTTATATATAAAAAGAGAAAATAGAATCTTCTTCTTACTAGTAACCACCAGGCTGTGAATATGTAGATATTTAATTTAGGAAATCCAAATGCACAAAAACGTGAAAACTGCACATAATATACAGAAACATATAAAATATCCAAACTAAAACGCTCTTTATAAATTCGTACTTAAATTCTATTCTTCGGTTCCGTTCACAAAAATTGAATTCGCGGTCACGTTAACGTTGAATGAATCGTCGAAGAAAAAAGGTAGCGAGCAATGTCTCAGCAAGAAGAAATCGCTGTGATGTAGCAGGAACGGGGTGACTAGGCGAAGAATGTTACAGAATACCATGTGCTTACACAGAGGGCTATCGTATGTGCTGAGACTGGTCGGTTTTTACGCAGTCCGGAGTCGGAATCTCGAGGACGCTCGCGCGTGTTTACACGGCCCCTGAATGCGCTTCTATATGCGGTTTTAGACACCCCGATAAGAGCGCGAACGGCGTATCGACTATCGAGCCGCGCGTTGCAAAACACCTGGGTGTTGCAATACACCTTCGTCGTAATGCCGTTGCCTGGCCTCCGCTCCGTGCTCTCGGTACAAACACGAGCGTGAACTCGCGCGCTTGTGTGGCCGTGACGAGTGTGTTGCATCGTTGCAGCATGCGGGCGTGCAAACAGTCGAAGATAAATAGACAAACACCAACGCGGTTCGTTGTTTCCGAGAAAAATTGCCGTGTGCCACAAAATATTTACGAAATTCTTCGCTCCGCTCGGATGATACGAGAACGATAAGGCGGCTAACAAGAAAAGAAAGGAAACTGTGCTTGTACGTAAAAAGGCTTTTACGAGTTTACCATAATAGTCACTTACTATAAAATGTTTTAGTCCGTAGAAAGTATCCGGAATCGGTACAATTGAGTTTCAGATTTGATTGGTTAGTAGTGAGTGGTGAAGGTTTAGCATCTACACATGGTTAGTATCTATACAAGTTTCTAAATTACTCGCCACTCGATTAAATCACTGAATATCTCCGATATTATCTCTAAAAGGATGTTGGTACTTGTTGTTTGTGGTTGGATGGTTGGATAGAGGAAGAGATGCAAGTTGTTGATTTATACTAATGATTGGTATTAGGATCGTCTTCTGTGATGAATTTGTATCCTTTGTAGTTTGAGTAACGTTCGATATTTTGCCCCATTTGATTCTGTACCCGATAAGCTATTTTCCAAAGGTATTCATAATTTGAACGTGTTTTTATATTTTCGTAACTAATGACGTATTTACGTTGACGTATTTCGATTAAATTAAATACAAAGTAGAAGAATATATTTTATACGACAAAGTAAAGAAAGGCAGAATAAAATAGTGGTCGGGTTCAGTTGAGCAGAATTCAGGATACGACACGCTTATCTTGGTTACTGACTGAGATGGTCACATTTATAAGTCGTTCGTGTACATTTACTGATTAAAAACTGAGCCAACGAAGCAATTGCTCCTTTTTTTATTTTAAAGAAAACAATTTCTTGGTACGCCTTTGTGTTGCACTACTAGGCAATTTCTCAGCCACCTGTAAGTTCGACAAGGTGAAAAAGATCGTGGATGAAAGAGAATGGTTTCTTAAGACTAACAATGTACCTTTCATTCTTCGGATTCTATGAATCTATGTATATGTTTCAAAGAAATTATAGTAATCATATATTAGAGAAGATTACAGTGTTAAATTTTGATGATTCCATTAAACTGATATTAATAACTTCCGACATTAATAATATTACAAAAATTGATCTCTTTGGGTATTATGATACATGTATGTTAAAATGTATACGGATAGTTATGAATTTAGAATTCAAGGTTTTTGTGAGAAGTTGTATCTGTGAATTCTGCGTGGGAACAAAAGTTCTGAGAAATTTAGACAGTCGTACATGTACCATGTTTCTTGTTGGGAATTTACGTGTACTTGGAATTCTGCATTTGAAATATTATTTCCCAGTCAGGCAAATATTGACGTTGATGATTCAATGTTGACTGTGAAAATCTTATCTCGAAGATGCAGTGAAAATATATTTTTTGACCAATTCTTTTTCAAAAATCTACAAGTCTATAATATCTCTTTAGTTGTATTGAAGCAATAAGAAGAAAAATATTTATAGAATATGGTTAATAATTCAGAAATAATTAAAACAATATTTTAATGACTCGATTTTACATTTATCGTTGAACATATTTATCGTTAAACAAAAGTTACACGTATCACAATTAACATTGTAAGCGAATTTTCGTAGTTGCAATGCAACTTCGACATGGTGGATGGTTGGGTTCGGAAAGCCGATCGCGAAACCCTGTTATTCCTGCTTTGCAATGGTTCGAACGAGTTTATCGCGATACACGATGCTCGTTTGGTTACCGGGGTATCTCGGTGTATCGACATCGATAGATCTCGATAGAGAAAGGAGGATCAGGAATTGGTTACTGCAACAACCATTGTTGATTTCGGTAAACGGATTGACGTATCAACATCGTTTATCGTCGGCTTGTACTAATCTCACTAAAATCCCATGTTGTGTCTGCTTCGTTTATTCAACATGTTAAATGTTACTTTTAACAGATGTTATTTAGATAAACATCTAAAATGATAAATATAAAAGTTATTTGAAAGAGTATGGACATTTGAGTTTCTCAGAAATCAAATTAATCAATTCTACTTGTATTCTACGTTTTGCAATTTCATTACTCGGACATACGGTAAATATTCGATCTCTCAAGAAACGGATGACACGTTCACAAATTCATTTATCATAAGGAGATAGCATAAATCATACAGAAAAAAATGTTTATAACGTCATTATTTTTTTTATCTTTAAACTGGGAGAATTGGCCAATGTCGGTGTCTGCCGTACGACTGATTTAATTATTGTTTTTGACGTAGCGATCATCTTAATTTATTTTAATTTTATCACGAACTCTTTATGTAGTTATTGCATCCTAATTTTATTTAATTTTTAAAATATGAGAAACTATTATAGGATATCTAAATATATGATGAATATCATCTAACAATTGCGACGATCAGAATAAGACTAAATCTTCCGTTTGCAACAGCGATACAATTACATATAAATAAAAAATTGCAAACTTCGTGCGATTCCGATCGTCATACTCCAAATTTACAAACTAGTTATTGGAAACTCTAATACGCTGGTCCAAGTATCTTCGTCCTTTTCAAAAATTTTCTGCCACCGACTCGTTATTATCATCTGGTTCTCACGAGCACCCTCCACATTCGAAACCAAAAAATTACAATTCCTTCGTCTCGAAAGATGCATACATCCCCTGCGGCTGTTGTTCATGACTTTTCGACAGCTCGTAGGTGCCAAGCTAATACCAGGAAATTACCGCTTGTCAACGCTTACCGCCGACACGCGTGACGCGGATCTTCCAATTTTCACGCTGCAACTCGATACCAGGCTGCGGACCGCTCGTTTCCCCCGAATCCTCCTCTTCGTGAACGCCTATCTACCACGCAAGCATGCACAGGCTCATCTTTCTTTCTTTTTTCCTGTTTTATCTTTTTTTTTCGTGAAAACAGCTTCACCCTGCCGGGTCTAAGGCAGATTGTTCGTCCCGTTAGGTCCCATCCGCGAGGCAAAGGCAATCAGTTATCTCTGGCCGTGAACTTTCCACCTACCGAGGTTGCAGGAAGCGTATCCAGGTTGATCGTTACGGTCGTCGTCGAGGCACCACGGGTCATCTCGATTGCAGGGGATAATCGAGCCTCGAGGAGGTTGAATGAAGCTTCTTCTTCGTCCTCTTCTTCTTCTTCATTCTGCCCCTCCCCATCCTTTTCCTCTTGTTCACCTTTTTCTTTCGGTTGGTTCGCGAGTGTTTCGTTGTTGGCTAAAGCACCCTCGTCTGCTTGCCTCCCCGATGCGAATTTATCGGCGCTTCATAGAGACGTAAAATCACTGTCTGCTTTAATCTTGGCCTGGGCCGCGATCATCGGTCAGCCGACCAACGGCCCGCGCCTCCAAGATTATTGAATACTATGGTCGGTTATCGTCGGCCAGGATCATGCTTTATGGCTCGCGATACAGAAATCGTCGGTATCCACCGTTCGGGGAAACTCGACGAGAAGCCGCGCCAACGGATGCAATTAGGGGGACGATTATTGCATAGGTAGCCGCCGTTTAACCAACACTGACCTTCCGCGGTTTATCGTTACGAGGAATTTAGTCATGTCATTCGACTCCTTTACGTGCTTGTTGATACGAAACTTGATGAAATTGTAGCTAATTTATTTCCGAAGATTGTAACTATTTTTCTCACTTTTATCCGAGTCGCTTAGATATCAAATTAATCATAAATTAAAAAATGCAAGGACTTGACGTGGCAAATGTTGTTTTATCATAATTTATTTAGTGTTTAGAGATATTTATGTCATTTCATAATCGTAAAAATTGTAGCTTTGAGGGTAAGTCATATTATTTCGAAGCGAATATGCAGTATCAGTATGTCATTTCAGTTAACGAGAGAACCAAGTCTTGAGGATCAATTTGTGTAATGATCGTAACAAATAAAATCATGTTCGATATTTTTGTCTCTGGGCCTGTAATCAGGTTACGTATATCTTCTCAAAAATAAGCATTCGAATATGTTTGAGTGGTAGCGTACATGTTTCTGTTCGTAATAGAATTGGATTCGTATGTAACTTTCAACACTTTTGGAGAATTTTGTGAAAATCGAATGAACTATGACTTGAGCGATTGTTTTATTAAATTACGTATTGATTATGCTTCTCATCTTTCACTGGGGAAATATAAAATCCTCCGTAAGGTTCATATACTTGAAGGTTTTAAATGCAAAGAAATTTGAAATATTGGAAAATTGCCCACTCGTACGATTTACACAAAATTCTTCAGAAACTTGATTGTTCAAGGTAATATCTTTTCATCTTCTACAAAATTACTAATATTTAATTCCGTTAAAGTTCGCAAAACAGGAATCTCTTCTTCGACTCATTGCCCAGCTAATTCCCTCGATTATCCTCATTGACCAGCTACAATTTCACAAAACATCTATTACTACCTTCGCTCATAATAGAAACAAATCATTGCTATTATCAGAAAAAAAATCATTACCATCTTCTTATTCCTCAATTTGCCTCTGATCTTCATAATTTCACGCGAATTCGCAAAACATCAATGGTTTCCTCAACTCGTTTCCCACAAGAAGAAACGAACGCGTATGAACGTTCCCGTTCCAAGAACAAGGAAGATGGGATCCTTTGCCGGACAAATTGTCCTCGTCTGATGGAAGAAGTGAAACATCATTGTTCACCATCCAGAATGATGAACAGTAACGTACGTAGGTACGTCTGCCAGTTGCTTATTACATTTCCTTGACTCTCGTAAGCTCGACGCTCTCGTACAAGAGGCATTACTTTTCCTCCAGGACCTCTCTACGGAGGTTCGTCTTGTCCTCGTCGACCGATGACCCGGAAGCCTTTACCGCGCATACGTAGAACCTGGTGCGTGTCCATGTGCGAAGCTATTTTATTGCGCGCGCGACTCTATAATCTTCCTGTGAGTGCTGTGCGCGCACGACGACTTATTTCCAATGCCTATACTTACGTTTAATGTCTATATCTGCTCGCGAGACCGGTAGCTTAGTTAAGAAAACGAACAGAAATATAGCGGGTAGAGCCTCTGAGAACTTCTTTTTTTATTTCTTTTTTTCTTGCTTTTCTTTCTTATTCGTTGCCATGGAATTCTGAAATGTCAGTGGTTTTCGATAAGCTATTAACAGAATGTGGAGCGTCGATTTTCTACCGGGATTTACATATTTCTGAGACTGTGGATACTGGCAGAAATTTGTTGGGTGCTAACAACAAGCGTTCATCCGCTGTTGGTGTTTATTTTGGGCAATTGGTCTGTTCTTTCATCTTTTGAAGATGAAAAGTTTGAAGGGGATATACTGTATTCTTGTGTACGTGACCCTGTCAACTTGAAACTTCCTTTGAACAAATAATATTTAAAAAATAGCAATCGTTAACGTAGGAAAAAAACGTTTTCAAAGCAGAGAATTTCCAACATTAGTTTTTTTACTGAAAATAATCCAATTTTCATTTTAAAATATAATTGTAACTTGAGCGCTTTGTTTTTTCATAGAATCGTAAAAAATCCATGAATTTTTAAAAAGATACTTCAACATACCATGATGAAAATGGGACATGCGTAGATGATAATTCATAGAAACTATTATTAATAAATAAAAAGAATCTTTTTCAACGGAGATATCTATTCTATTCTAACGAGCAAGAATATTATTCTTTTCGTATAATTTTCTTTGGAAGGATAATTTATTTTTTGCTTAAAAGATATAAAAGATCGGCCATAAACTTTTAAAGGCTGCTGCTTAGAAGCGGGCATTCTCTGTCAGGCGATTCCTTTTGCAGTAGTATTTCTCGGTTCGCTTTTACGTTTGCCACGGCTTGAAATTTATCGCATGACTGAGCACTAGGTGGGCTACAGTGGTTGATATTTCTTGCATTCGTATGCATTGTGCTTAACGAAGCTGGCTTCGCGATATGTCCGGCGATACTAGCTGATTGAAGTGACTTACGAACTTCCAGATGACCGGTTGCACTTGGGATATGCGCGGGCTACTATTCTTTGGATTTACGACGTGTGAATATGCGCGCTGGCTGCGTGGAATCGTTGCGACATTTGTGCGGTTGCGCATTCTAGATCCTAGATCCTTGCGGTATATCGTGTCGTACGATTTGAATAACACGTTTATGGTTAGCTTTTCCATGCTTAATCTCGCGATGCGCTTGAAAAATGATGATATTTTGTAATAGAATATTGAAATATTCTTTTATGACAGCAATTACTTATCGACGGTTATAATTGATTATTATTGAAAATTATAGTCATATAATGGAATATTCTCCTTTATTAGTATTCATAGTTTTAATGGCGCTTCTTGAAAGATATTTTATAATTTAAAAAAAAACGTTCTGCTATTAGATACGTCGAACAGGTTTGAGTATTATTGAATTGAAATATTTGAGGAATGATTATTTAAACGATTTATCATCTTGTTTAGCAAGATGTTATTTTGAAATAGTTACGAATGAGTCTATTTGAACGAGAGAATGATTTTTCTTAGAATAAATTAATTCGTTATTTAGTTATCGAATGAAATAATTTTTTTTATTATTTCATATCTTGCACTTGTTATATTTATTTGATTTTAACATAAAATAACACTGTTTCCTCTATCTTATTGTTAAGATAAAAGTAACAAATTTATTGAAATGATGCGTTATTCTATACTCTTATTTTCTATGTTTATTTCAAATGAAACGTATCGACGTTTGATACCAAGTATAGTACCTACGGCAAAGTTTTCATTTATATAATATTCAATCACTTTGTCTTTGTTTAAATTGTTGTATATCTCTTTCTAGCAGTTGATAGAAATTAATTAGTTTCCATGCTCGCTCGCAATTTAAGATATTTGTCAAAACGAACCACAAATTTTCGGGAATACCGAGAGAGGAGAAGGTGAGATTAAACGTCCTGTATTGTAATTCTTTGCATGCTTCCGTGAATCGTACGCTAAATTCGTGTGGGTCGAAGGCTTGGTGTGTGAGGTCTAACCACGGAGTATCAAAGGTATGGGCCACTTCACCAGGTGTGGAGAATGGCGCGCCTCGATGGCAATTATATCGGCAAATAAACCAGGAGGTGAATATACTGTGAGGTTGGCTGCGGGTTGCGCTATGAATAGACCACTGTATATAGATAATTCTAATCTTCGAAGTACCAAGCGACAATTAAAGTGAAGAAACGGTTCTGTGCTCTTTGAATATTCACTTATTGTCTCTTCCCAAGTGGGAAACGATTAAACAATAGTATCAAATTTTTAACAATTAATGGAATTGTATTCTGTTGAGTATATAATCTTCCTTTACATAAAATACCTCGAACAATGTATACATTCGTCGTGAACATTTTAAGTACATCTTTTCCAATATCTCTTTCTATTAATTATGAATAGTATTCTTCGTATTGTGCTCTCCTCGTATTTATTATTATGCTGTACTTATAAAATCTAAATTTTCCAATAATTTAAGAACATTTCGACATATTTATAACTTCTGCCTGACCTGTGCTTATCCTGTGCCTTTATTAACGTCATTATATTTGAAAATATTTCTTGTTCACGAGAAATCTGATAAATCTTCGTTCGCCAGAAATCTGCTAAAATCTGCAATTAGTACAGTTCACCAAAAGAGAAGAAAATATTTGACGATACGTTAACATGTTGGATTCAATTGACGTTACCGGTGACCAGCATTATACTTTACAATAACTCCAAAAGAGTAATCGGTTGACCGACAATGTTGGTATTAATCGAAGTATGTAAATTAAAGGAACCGTTCTATTCCTCAGATTTATAATGTTATAGTAGCGATATAGTGCTAACTAAATATAAAATTAAAAGATTTGTTTCTTTCGTTAAAATGTATAGCGATGTATCCTCCTGAAATAAAAGACAGCACTCCTAGCAAACTATGAAGAATATCATCACTCTGACACGAAATATATAAAATTTGTGTGTAGCAAACATATCAAAAACTCGATGAAATACAATTTCAATACGATATTCGAAGCAACGTCCAAAACCAACGAATCTATACGGTATATACGTTGTACATTCGTGCGGAACACGTAAGTGGTATTGCCTGCGATACACTGACTCTTGAGCGCTCCTCATCAGGCTGCTCGATTAAAGCGCAAACGCTGGCCGAAACCGCTCCGTCGACTTCCCACGGCTGTTGACATGTTTTGTGTTCATTAGTCGGCACTCGAGAGAGTCGGTACACAGGCGGCGAACAGAGTTCCGCAGTGCACGGCGTGAGAATAGCCGGTTCGAAACGATTGTCGTTGCGGTCTCTCTCGCCGCTCGCGAAACCTTCCTCTCCGCGATCGCAGAAATTTTATGGAGGCGAGTAAACCGCTCGTCAGAGAGTGGCAAAAGGAGACTCCTACCGTTGGAGCAACAGACCACGTGAGAAAAGAAACGAGTTGAGCGTGAATTTCAGGGTTCTCGAGGCGGTATCACTGGCGAACGCCGCTTACGAGAGAATAAAATTAGCCGAGGAATGCGGATGGAAGGAGTGGACTGTTAATGTTCACGGTTCGGGTCTCCAATTCGTTTGAATCTCGTTGAACGTTATGCGCGACACGTGTTGACCATAGTTTCCGGAACATCGTCCTTCTAAGAGATCGTGATTTAGTGTGGATGGCAAGTAATTCGGTTGTACGTACCATTCTAGAAAAGTATCTTCTCAGATTAATGTTAATTGGACAAAATTCTCCGAATTTCCAGTCCCTTGACACTAGAATGTATTATTAAATCTGTTATATTGATGAGTTTCGGATTGCTTGCTTTCATAATTACAAAAGATAGGCAGACGATTTTGATGTAGAGTGATGATTGATGATCAGATGCACAAAACTTATTTTCATTATAATCACTTTAATTACGATCATTTATTATCTTGACATTCCTCCTCAGGACCTAGGAAGCAAGTTCGATCAAACTTTGGATAGTAATTTCTAACAAACTACTCGATACACTAGATGCAGGACATATCCATCGAAAGAAACCGAATCATCATCATCTAAAATGTTTATAGAAAATCAATATGCACATTTGATTCTTTTAATGTCTACAAAGTATTCAATTAAAATTTGATCAAAATTGCTCTTATAATTTGATCTGATCATCCTTCGAAAATGAGAACAAATATAATCAAAATTACTTACTCCCTACTTACAATTAAAATAGTTTGTATTTGTTTGATTGTTAGAAATAACGCGAATATTCTCTTCGATCAAACACGACGAAAAAAAATAATTTGCCTACAATTACTATTCGTCAATACATTCTCTCTAATGTCGCATATCACTATCGAGTTTCCAATTTCTACGTATTCCAATCTCCATTTCAATAAATATTCCTATTTCAGTATCAAATGTCGCTTATTGCCTGCGATTATGACATGACAACGATAACAATCGTTTCTTTGGTTTTGTGGTTGTTTCGATTAAGCGTAATACCATAGAAATCACTGGCATTCGCAACGAGGTAGCTACTCCAGCAACGTTGTGCTGTTTCCAATTGCTTCACCAGTGATTACCATTTACGATCGCATAGAAATCGGACGATTTCTAACGAAGTGGAAAATTAGTTACGGGCCAGCGTCGTTTGCATTCGCTTCTATGCGAATCATTTCGAATATGACGAACAGTTCGACAGGGAACTGACGTGATTTGCATAAGAGTAGAAGAAAGTTGTGGAAAAATGATAGCTTTGTCGGCGAAGTGAAGAACTTGGTAAATTATTCTTTTCGTTATAGCACGCGAATGACTGGAACGTGACTTTCAGAAAAATTTTGTTGCATAATTCTATGTTGGTAGAGATAATGTTTTGTATTTACTTACTACTTACTTTTGCGTTGCAACGAATCTTCGAATCGACAAATAACGTTCATTTGACTTGGCATGTTTTATTCATTACCGGTGAACTTTTGTCTCAATACATGTTGCGAGAAATTTATTACATTTTCAATACTTTTTGTAATTCTTACATTGTGATACATTGATGTCATTTACGTTAGAAACTTCAGTTGTCGAATAATGTATCCTTTTGGATAAAACCAAATTCTATGTTTAGATCGTATTCAAACACTAATGACGTCGTGACATAATACCATGTTACTCTCAATGCAAAGTTTCTTCCTTTGAATCAACCGTGTTCTATGAATTCACTCTCCTCTTCAAATAGTTCTTGAGGAAAGTGTTTGAGGAATATGAATTAACCTTAATTCATTTCGCGTGTCGTTGCGTGAAGCTTAATACAAAAGTTAATCTTCGTACTTTCAGCTGAACAAAAGAAACGTAACAGGATGTACAGTCGGTTATAAAAATCTACGTGCTTTTCTTATATTTCACATGTTACAACGAAACATTAGTTCCAGTAATATTTTTGGCATAAATCTTGTATTAATTGAACTTGAGCGTATATTTAACGAATTTATTGCATCTACGTATATACAAAATAAAATTTCAATAATACGCGCAAGTATACACAGATTGCAAAATAATTTTTTTTTTTTACTTCTTATTTTACTTTTACTTTTCTCACTTACAAGTGTATGTACGCTTTCGTGATTGTCTGTACTCCATTCAAAATTCATTACAAAATCATCCAACGCACCATAATCGCACAGATCCAAGTCGTGAAAGAAAGATTGCTCTCGCAGGCAATCAACAAGATATCCCAGTTCAAACGAAATAAAGCAATCATAGCAACTCATTAGGCAGTCTAGAATTACCCAACATCCATTACAACCAACAGCCACGAGGCACACTTTGATCAAGTCTCAATGATACACTTGCAATCGACAGCAAACGCGCCCACTAAACCTTTAACCCCTTGGACGACTGTTGCTTTGGACGGCGAAACGCTCCTCGGTTTTCTAGCATTCTCCTTTCTTTCTCAGCCTCGGAATGCTCGTGATGTCCGCGTGTACGAATTCAAACGAGGAGCACGAAAGCTATGAGAAGGAACTCGAAGACGTTTTACGAAGCTTGTCCCGCTCGTAGATTCAGCAGAAACGATGGCACGAGTCGGCTCACTGACAGACACGAATAAAGGACCGATGATAACGAGCAGACGGCACTACGAAATGAACGGTGACATCTCGTCGAGTGGCGTCGGATTATGACGATGGAAGCGGTTATGAATTTTCATGACTTGGCCCGTTTGAAAGAGATCCTGACGGCAAGTAACTCCGCGGATAAATTACGATTATTCTGTCGAACAGTTGTCAGGATGCTCATTTTTCCCACCCTCCGCCATTAACCTGAGCCAGATTTAGCTGGCGAGTGGGCGAGTATCCATGTGAAACTTGAATTTCGCCCGCGAATCGTTCTCTCAGAGGATAGATTTACCAAGCTGCCGGATATATGATGGTTCTTGCGTTTTGAATTTGAAAGCTCTTGATTCTGATCTTGTGCTGGTCGAGGTTAATTAAATGGCCGAGTTTGTGGACGTTTTTGTATTGGATGTTGGCTGTTGCACGTTATATGAGTGTTCAAGAAAGATAGTGGACTGAGGACTTCCTCATTTTCTGAGTTTAATTTTCTTCTTGATATCAATCGACCTTGGTACTCATCGACGGTATGCTACGAAATAAATATAAAAAGAATGTAGATAGTTTGCAGATTCTCGTATCGAAAATGAAAGAATGACATGTCTGGATATTGGAGTAGATAGTTGTTCACGTCGTTCGCAAATAATAACGCGCAGATTATAGACATTGCCCTCTTACATTTATAGCGATTTATCAAATTGATATGGAGGGTGATATGAGGGTGAAGTATTTAAATGAACCTAAATGTTTAGTGATTAAACGCATGGTAAATTCTTGGATTAAACGCGAATTCTATGTTATTTCATATTCTCTGTATATACTGAAATTCAACGATACTTTTCATTTAATCGAAAAACCTTATATCTCAGAAAATCAACATCAATAAGAACTTGAAAAATTCGCACTGTACATAGAATTATCTGATAAAACGATATCCTTTAATCATGTTTCACTAAATCAAATTTCATCGAGGGTTCTATGTCACTTGTTCTTAAATATATTTTATCGCGTTATCTTAATCGCATCTTGGATAATAATTAATATGCCACGGAAATAACGCCAAGTAGTAGAAACACGATCACGTTCGTACGTTGTTTCGCGCAATTAAAAATCATCACACCGTGCATTATGGAAACGAGCAAGATCAGATGGCATCCCGATAGTCAAATACTATTATTAACGCAACGACGATGTTTGGCTAATTCAGTTTCGCAATTATACCGGTAGAAAAATACATTGGAATATGGATGATTAATCGTGGAAACGGTTGTTTCTCCTCGCCGACGTCGGTCAGGATTAATCAGCTTCTGAATGCGCAAAGACGGGAACAACGTGATTACCGATGACTTCGATAGTCTGTCGACTATAAAGGAGAGAGCCAGTCATTGTTTAAATCAGGAAACTGCTGAAGGTGCATCGACGATGGTTTAAACATCCATCGAGCTCTTTCGGTGCATCAGATAGCGCCTTGCTCGGTTTCTAAGATTTTTTAACGTGAATTGTGAAAGTCATCCAAAGTTCTCCGTTTATCTCGTCGAAAGGTTTAAAGAAATTATTGAAGATTATTGATCGATGCAATTATAATTGTTAATTTCTTGGCCATTTATCGTTGAAGATCGTTGTTGAGGTTTATGGGTATTATTACATTGCTTCATTTTTTATATGAATCTTGATATCTAGACATTTAACGTATCGGTATCGAGATGCAAGTATGTTTGGTATGATTTAAGAATTATATTTGATATTTTCGAAATATGTTTTTGACATATTTTTAGTCATAAGGCATATAACAACGACGATGATACATTTCGACGTTAAACTTTTAGTTTATCTGTTGATCACATATCCACGTTCTTTTATCTCTTAATTACATATTTCATGATACAATTTACGTTAATAGATTGCATTTGCAATGTTTCCTATAATAAGTATTTTCCCGATGGAAATATTTTCGAATAAGTTTCGCGTCTATTCGTTTTGTTAGTGCTTTTTCAATTCTCACAACTAACCTATGGATAAAACTGAGATTTATTTTAGTTTATAAATAAGCTGACCTATGAGAAGTTGGACATCCCACCAACCAACACAACTCTTAACATCTAGGATGTCCTTTTGCTTACTTTTCTCGTTGGTCCAAAGCGACCGTGTTTATTCGATGGCATCGAAGTCCTTCACATTTCGCGAAGAAGAGAGCGAAACGGCGTGATAAGTTACAGTCGGCCATAAACGACGCTATTAGAATACGCGAACAAAGTGTCGAATATCATTTGAACAGGCGTTTGCGCGGTAGAATCGTCCTCTCAGAAACACTCGCGATCGTATTAATCAGCTGTCGAAATTTCGAAGAAACAAACCAATACCTTGGCGGCAGTCATTCTTCAAGCTCGCCAACATCGGACCAAGTTACTGACATGTAAAAGGCCGCGGCTCACGCTACATTACACGCTCCTACGTTTCGGTCGATCCATCACGCCTTCGTGTCCTGCTGCAATTATATATCTATATATATATAGATACGAGAGTGCACGCGTTCTCTGCGAGAGACCTTGCTCGAACACGCCCCTTTAAAATCGAATCCACTTGCTTTTATGTGGAAAGGAAAACTCCGATTTAAGAAATAAATTTTTGTTTCACGAACAAAGTGTATCGATTTGGTAAATAAATGAATGACACATTTTGAAAAATTTAAACATCAGTTTTTAAAGACGTTTTTAAATTTTAGAATTTTATCTGAACGTAAGCTATTCATTGAGATGGAAGCGCCAGAATTATCTAATGTGACAATTTTTTACACGAATGACGTTACAAATTGAAAATAGGGGCATTTTGATATCTTTGTAAATAATTTGTCTAGTTGATCGCCATAGTTCTAATCAGTCATCGAATATACTGTTCCTAATATCAACTTTTTTCCATTTTTCAATTTATGCAATTAATTCCATTAATAATTACAGTTCTTTCCTTTTGATAAAATTGTAACATATATCACGTGCACTGCAGATTACAATATCTAAATCCTTTTTATCTACTCCGGTCAACCCTGACTGTCGTGAACAGATTATCAATCCACCGCAAACAAGAAATTTCCAGAAAGCTGGAAAGCCCAACCTAGTCGCGGTAGCCGGTGCAATCCGCGTCCATCGCGTGCACCGGGACCTTCCGCATGCACACACGTCCGCGATGGGACTGCGCTTGGGTAAATCGGGCAGCCGGTGCATCGTCGACGAATCGGACCACGGGTGTTCCGGTCGTGTCGACGTTAATACGCGATTGGATCTCGCACCGCGTGAGCCGCTGAAAAATGCGCACGATCAGTCAGCGCGGTCGTCTCGCGAGCGTACGCCACGCCGCATCGAAGTCTCATCTGCCGCGACTTCTACGTCGTGATTGCATTTGTATGAATCTGATCTTGTGTATAGGAGCCACAAAGCTTCGCGAGCAAAGACTGACTTTAGCGGAGAGTTGTTCTCTGCTAAAGAGGATCTCGGTCTCTCGGGATCATCGCGATACATCCTCCCTTGGGAGCTATTCCTCTCCGCCTAGGTCCACGTGGTCAACCGCTACGCGTTCGTTGGTCATTATAAATTCATCTTCGATCACGGTTATGGTGGTCGACGACGATGCAACGGTTGGATGGCTCGCGCGATTCGATCGTTCGGATGTTCTTTTTGTCTTGCTTGTTTTCTCTTGTTTATTTCGTTGGAGGGAGATAGAGAGAGAGAGAGAGAGAGAGAGAAAGAGAGAGAGAGAGAAAGAGAGAGAGAGAGAGGCGTACTTCCGCGAGCGTGTTCGAGCTGGAGGAATCGGACGAACGATTTCAAACCGGCCGCCGTTTGATCTTGTTGCGTTCGAGCAACGGAGAGTTGGATAATCTCTGCTGAATTTCTGCGGAAGCGATGCCTCTTGTTGCATGTCAGGAGGTCATTATAAATTCATCTCCAGTCACGCTCCTCTAAGTGCTTGTGACCCCTGTGCTCTGTTATTCTAACTACGCTTAAAGGACTTACGCGCTCCTCAGCGGCCGCAACGGGACTTTTGTGTTCTGGCTCCGTGTGTTCTACCGCACAGGTACTCGACGAGTTTCGTCGATCGGTGACAGCTAGTGACAAGAAGTCTTTTCGTTTACGCTGTATGCCTAATAGACCATATCGTTGCTTCGTACAAGAGTACAGGAAGGTGATATGATTTACGAAGCAGTTAGGGTTTGAAGATTGTTCATTAATAAATGTAGATTTGCGGTTTTAGTTGCTGTTTTATTTTTACATTAAGTGACTGTCCATTTTTACAATACGAAAATACTCGTAAAAATTAATCGTTGATTCTTTATCGAATCCTATTCTTTTCAAATTAATTGAAAGATTAGTAAGAGCAAGATACGATAATTACTACGTAGGAGTTTCTTATTTATTGATACACAGAAAATTTTGTAAAATAAGCTTCGTAAACTTTCCATAACATGCGCGATCAGTATTTGATATGCCTTTTCGTGTAGAATGGTTTTTTTATGAAAATATTCTTCGTTTATATACAAAACCTGTACATATATTTCATGGAAGTGAAACTTGTTTTCATAGTCTGAACAATGTCCAGTTTCCCGTTGCAGAAATATTACATTGAACATCGATAATCCATCTGCCTTTAACAAATGTAATCAAATTGTGTATTTACAATAAACAATCTATTTGGCTGACAAAAGTAACTATGAAATGTACAGATAGGCCATTTATCACATACTGGGAAACCACACCTACGTATTCGAACATCGAAAGCTTAAATTCCCATTATGAAAAGAAATTCTCTTACTCGAATAAGAATATCTTTCTATCATTTCGAACAATGGAGGTCGTAAACGAATAGTCTAACTAATAGAGTGACTATCCGACAAACGAAAGATCAGAGATCAACTCCTAGTCCATTAATCCCATCGGTCGAATCTTTTTTTCATGCTCAAAGACAATAAGGCAATTCTACACCTATAATGACAATCATTTGTTTCCGTACAATATACGACGAACAGAAGCAAATAAATTTAGCCGTACACGTGGCGTAGTGTGACAGGTCTCGAAAGGCTATTACGAAACGCAGAATCATCCTTCAGAAACGCGTGTATGTACCCTCCCATCGTCATCGTGCTCGGCTCGTGTACGGTAAACTGGACGGGCATTAGGTGTTTATAACGTATTAAGGTATTACAAGAATTGAAATGTTTATATTCGTCGTAAATATTTTATTATAACGTCATATCTTTTTATTATGTTGCTACAAATAGATACAAACATGCATGAAATTGTTTTGTGCTTTCTCCTTTTCCATGTACATATATTGGTTATCTGGTAATGTTGTTCCATAACTTTGTCGTGATATCAATTAAGCTATTAAGTAATCAAACGCACGAAATAATGTTTTATTGATTTATTTACATACTAGTTGTCAAAATTTAATCTTTCCTTTGATAAAGGGATGCTCGTATATTTGGTTCTATTATTGCAAATTACAGAAATCTAAAAATGACGTTTACGTTGTTATACTGCGATTAATCAACTTTTACGTTTCCAATTCACGAAGATATTTTGATACTAATAAAATTGCTTACAGTAGTTTCAATATTGTTTCATATCGTTTCTCTCTTCGATGTTTGATGGTTGCTCGATGAATGTCTTTTTAAGGTATCTTTTCCTTTTTCGTGTGTTATTCTATGCATCATTTTTATTTTACCCTTGAATATTTTGAAAAACGTACAAAAATCTCTAAAAGTCTAGGAATTTAAATTTGACAATGTAGTTGTTTCGTGCCTATCTTTCTTTCTCGTCTCTTCTTTATGCATCATTTCCGTTCTGTTTTTGAGTGTTTTACGAGAAGAATACAAATTTTGCCAAAACACGACATTTCTTGTACTTAACATCGTTAGATTGCGTCCTCGATAGTTTTTAAGTTAACGACGTTTCTTCTAAGAATCACGCGTGCGTTTGATCAGGTCTCAGACGGATTCCCGTGAAAGGCTAGTTCTTCCTGATCGATTTCGCAAACACCGTTTTCCGTACTATTGCGTGCACTGGTCCAGTCAGGTTCGTGGGCGAACAAAACCGGGCTACATAGAACACGTGGATAATAATAGTGATTACTCACTGGTAATGAGTCGAATTAATCATCCTGGGACGAGATCATTCGATGGACTTTCGATCTAAATGTCGTGCTGGTGGATGAGGTAAATCCGCCATTGCGACATCGCCAGCAACATCTTAGAAATGATTCGCCGCGTGATATTCCACTACGCGAACAATTGCACGTCGGTCACGGAGATCTAGAGTTCTTTCTTTTTTGCAATTACCTGGTATAAAGAGTCCTTAATACTTTATAAACTGGTCATTTATAAACGATGGATTATACTTGGATTTAGTACGCTTGTATTTGATAAATCCTTGGTTTTGTTTATATAGGGTACGGTTGTTCCCTTCAAATTTGAGAAGGACATGTAGTGGCGGATAAAAGAAACTTTAAAAAACAGCCGCCGTAAAGAGACTTCTGAATATACACATATATCATACGTATATAGATTAGATGAATGTTATCAGATAAATGTATATCAATGATTAATTATTTTGTGGATTTATAACCATCTGCTAGACTGATTTAATCAATATTTTCGATCTGTCTGACATGGACTAACCTTATTGTACTTCTTTCACAGCTAGTCGCAATAGTTATACGTTTCATCATTTCTAGGATTCAAAAATTCTTCGACTAAACTCATTACAGTTTCTTGTACAATAATTATGCAATACATTATTATCTAGATGGAATTGAAACTCATATTTAGACCTAAAGTCATATAAAGAAATCACAGGATCATTTCGCTTATTCATAATCGTAATATAATGAATATATGACAAACGTAACCGATAATTGACAAAAAGATCGCAAGAATGCTCTGATTATTCCTAATGTTTACCGAGATATTTTTAATACAGATCTTCGTAAAATTCAATATTTATGCACCTACCTTATTATAATAAATATATATAAAAATGATATATTTATAATCGATGATAGAGCAACATTTAATACATTCGACGCTGTTATCCGTCGTCGATGAGATCGTATAACGAGTGTGTAAAATATGTACAACACGTGATATAAACCAGATGGTATGGAATTGTAGTAGTACAACGTTACTTCTACATTTCATTGTTCATTTTAATTTAAAATAATACAATCCTACGTACGTGGTAATGGTCCTTATTGATCCGTTAAATTTAATTTCCAAAGAAAGTGTATTTCATACGCGCCAACCTAATAGTATACATCGTTAAGTATACCAGCGAAATTAGTCAAGAGACTCGCATTCTTGGATATTCGCGTGGTCGCGACTGTCGGAGAAACGTAACACACTGGCGGTTACAAATGTCCCGTGATTCACGCACCACGTGTATCCAGGAACGTACATACGCAGATGGCGTATAAGTAAGTACTTACGCGTTGTCTGTTCGAGGCCCGTGTCGCGTGCTTACTTTCCGCGGGCTTTCCGGGAACGCCTTCCCATTGTCGTGGTCGGTGGCGTTGCTCGGATCCCGGATACGCGATTGTTTGTTTTACGGGCGGTCCTCGCCACCGATGAAAAATTGTGGTACACGAATTAAGAGACTTCCTTTTAATTTTTGCGCGGTGCCGGCGATTGTACTGTAAAAGGATAGATGACGGCCAACCGATATCGTTGTTCTTCCTTTGCGGTCTGCTCGCGAAAACGCACAAAGAAGGCTGATCAATGCGTCGCGTGCAGCCTTACTCTCTCGCCGGAATGTGGAAAACATACATCGGTTAACCATTCGCTAGCTTCCACTTCCCAGGCAAATAGAAATTTCGTATTAGGCAAGGGGGCGCGGCCATCCCTTTTGTCTGCTACGTTCGATTACGACATTTATATAGACTGCAGGAACTTTTGGCTTCGAACAATTGCAGACACCTTTTACGAATATGTCGTGTGTGTTGTACGAAACATTTTGAAATTTCATTGTCACTGCGGACGGAACTCGATTAGGTACAGTGGAAAAGTTCGAAACAAGTCTGAAAATACTCGTATATATGGAAATTATAAGGTATTTAAATAGTCAATCGTACGCTATATCAATGAACCTCAATATTCGGTGAAATCGTATTTAATACTTATTTTGATACTATACGCTTAGGTGTTGTATATTAAGTTTTTACTGAATATATATTTGACGCGTGTCTTCTATATACATGCTCAGTTTGATTTTAAATTTGATCGATATAATAGTCGTGTCTCGTTGAAATATACACGTAAAAGTTTTCTAGGATATGTTTAAATACTACCCTGATTTAGTGCATGTGCGCGTTTGAATCTGTGTACGTATAATTGGTTATTTTCTGATAACCACTGATTTTGAAAATACAATATATGGTCGGTTAGGGTTATTGAGTCACCTGAACTTCAACACCTTAAAATTCAATCCTGAACTTTGCTTTGCAAACTTTGGTCAAGCTTGTGATGGTATATTATGATACATCATTAATCCTTAGTACAATATAATATTGATAGAATGAGGCAATATCCTGTCCTTTAAATCCGGCAAGAGAAAATATCAAAAACGAGGAAGTTTTAGCTTACCCTATATTTTATGTATTTGCAATAACTTGAAAGTCGAAACATTTAAGAAAGGTGATGTATATATACCACGTGATAATTCGGCGTTGAGGATGAAAGAAGAGACCTTAAGCTGTGGTTACAGTTTATGCGCGTTCTGAAATATCTGATGCTCGAAATACGTACACTCATAAGAACCTACATGATGATTTTTTAATTAATTAATCAGAGACGCTCTTTCCCTTAGATGGTCAAATAAAAATAATAATAGTCGAATATAATATATTTTTTAATGCTTTTGCTGCGCAATTTTAGTAATTAGTTCAACTGTATATTCTGAGACGAAGAAGAAAATATTTGCTCCAGCGTATTTGTGGGAAAGGCGGTTCGTCAGAACTCGCACTCAACGTACATAGCCTTATCTATACCAAGCCAAATATCAAAATGTTTCCGTGTACCCAAAACTTGGTATCTTTCGAGTAGCGAAGGAAAGCAATTCGCCGGTACGAAAAAATTGCCAGTGATTCATACGCCGCGTGTGCCACGGAGCGTAGACGGAGGGTGGCGGGGACGAGAAGGGGACGTATGTCGTTGGCCTGTCGTACTTCCTTTCCCGTGAGCCCCGGGAAGTCTATTCAGAGGCCGCGCCACGACGTCCAGCATCCACATAGGGCCCCGGAGCGTTCCACGGTGATTACCATATTGCATGTCACATTGTCGGCGCACCCCACGAACGAAAGGAAGAGGTGGAAGAGGTGGAGGAGGCAGGGCTACGGAGGACGAAGGAGGACAAGGAGGATGAGGACGCTAACCACATTGCAATATACCGGAGGGCACGGCGTCTATAAACCACCGCAATTCTATCTGCGTCCCTTCTAAGCGTACATAACTCCTGCCGCCAGGATTAAGCCTTTTATAGTCCTTTGAAGCGGCGGGCCCTCGCTTCTTTCCAACTCCTGCCTCTCCACGCGGCTTCTCTCTTTCGAACCTGCCAGCAACCTCTTTCTTCCTACCGTCTAGTCTTCTTCGTTTGTTCGTTTCTTTTTCGTTTTCTTTCTGGCGAATGCGTTGTTCTTGCGTCTGCTATTGATGCGTGTCGTATGGCGTAAAAGGGGCGATGAGGGGTGGATATGCGGGTTTTTATTGGATCTGTGACTGTGATGGATCGACGTCGATCAAGAGATGTGTAACTTGGACTTTGGCTTAGATCCAGGAGTTTGATGTCAGTTTCGATGAGAATAAATATAACGTGTATGTACACGTTCGTAGATACCAAGACGCTTACAAAAAGTGAGATAAATAAGAAAAACTATTAGGAAATTATTGAAACGTTTAGAAATTATTATTTATTTTGAAACTTGCACGTAGGTAGATAGAAATTTTTAACGTATATAAAAATTCATATATGATTTTTATACTTTATTCGTTTCTGTTTATTAAATTTCTCTGAATTTCGCGCGCAATCCGTACATTATGGCAATCAACACGTATAATTAATAATTGCAAGAGTTCCTTCTGTAACTTTTATAAACAGAGTTTCTACAAAACTATATTTTTACAAAACTATAATCGATCGATCGTTTCTTTCATAATCTAAATTAATTATCGCATCTAATATGAAACCAGGGGTTGTTCTCACACATATGAACAGAGGTGTAGGTTTTGATCGTGAGTAGAACTTCTTGTTCAAGAGTTCTTGATGATTTTTTGACGGAATGTTCTGTTAGTTTAATTCTATGATGATTTGAATATTAATACCAGTCTTTGTAGCTTTTATAAATTTGTATAAACGTTATAAATAGCACGAAAGGAACGTTCCTCCCATAGCAATACTACTATCAAACTATTACCTGAGGAACTATACAAATTTGAACGATATTCTTATCCTTTATACCCACACATACAACTCTATCTATATTTCATCTTATAAAACTTCATCCACTCACTAAACAGCATCGAAAACGTTCACAAACATCCAGCAATTTGCATATCGCGGTAATATACACATTTCCAATTCAACGTGGCTGTCTACGCAGTATAAAAACGAGGCAAACGTAGAGAAGGAAGCGAAGGAGGAGCAGATACGTGCGAGAAAACTTGAGGTATTAAAGTTGGCGAACTTGCCAGCCACCGTATCTACCTTTTAGCCGGCCTTTTCTCGTATCTTTCTATGCTTCCACCCTCTAGCCACCGCAACCCTCGTTTCGTCGCGTTTCTCGCTCAGCTCCGCCAGGATATTGCGATAAAAGAATTACTCGTTTTTCACTCTCCGCATGAGAACGTCCCACTGGACGAGTGTGAAAGGAAACTCGTGATATTAAACTGAATCCCGAGGCTGCCTTTTCTGTCTGTCAGACGCCTGCATCTCAGGAAACGACGCTTCAAAGAATGCTTTCTCTTTTCTTCTATAATGTATCTTCTTCGACTGCAGCGTTTTCCTTTTTAATTTCTTCTTTTTTCGATTATTCTTATTTTTGTTGTTTTTAAAGAAAATCCAGGACGAGACGCTACTAATTAAAGGACTTTGCTTCTCGTTGTCGTCGCTGAAAGAGACTGTGAATTTATTGACTCACGGTGGTAAATGCTGGTTTTCAGCCATAATTCGTCTTGATGATGTCGAGCTTCTTCGTTCGTTGGTTTAAGATGTCTAGCGTGAATAGGAGCCGAAGAATGAAAATTAAGCAGAGGTAATGAGACCGCTAATTAAGTGATTTGCTATTCCATTTAATTTGTCCTTAGACGATAATGCTCGTTTCGTGACGTTACTTATTTCTCGAATTATTTTTGGCAAGCTTCAATTTTAAAGGAAACAGAAGATTTGTTTAATTTTCAAATCGTTTTTCTATCGTCAACATATGAGGCTCCCGGAAGTCTCACTAATCAATTCCAGCTTTTATTAATTTCTTAATTTCATTACATAAGTACACGATTAGTATTCGATTCTCGAGAGACAAATAACCGTTACAAGCTTATTTATCGCTTTTGTCTATCGATCCTATGCAAATTTCCTCCCACGAGCAGTTTCACAAATATTTCGAGAAAAGAATTGCTTCTGGCAACAAGAAAATACCGAAGCATCCAGAAACACGATTCATCACGGGACGTGTTCGCGTCTGGGCTACACAGTTTATCGTGTAGCTGATTCCGTATTTTTGGCAAGGGAACTTGCATTTATCCGTAATCTCTCGCAAACCTGCGAGAAACGTGTTCGCGAATACCGCAAATCAGTCACTGCGGGACAAACAACGTGCCAACCTCGTATCTGAGATTCCACGCATGGTTTCCGTCGCAAACACGAGGAAATCCACGTCCTTTCCCCGCAGACGTTTATCCACACCGGTTGAACAGGCAACTTCACCGAATGAAACGATCGTTTTTAAATTGATCGAACCGTAGTTAATTGCGCAAAAACAGAAAAAAGGGATAAAATTACAGCCTGCAATAAAGTACAGCTTGATCGATAACGCAGAGGGGAAGATCGATAGAAAATTTTAATGTATTATTAAAATATATTATTAAACTGAAACGATAAGATCAGCTTGAGATTGGACAGGTGGTTGTGCGGATTTATTAGTCGCGACCGATAAACGGATGCAATTTATCGGGACATCACGCCGGTGGCATCGTGTATCGTTACTTTCTAATTTATACATTTAACGTCTCAATTTATTCCACTGAAAACTTCCTCCGCCATCGTCTAATACGGATTAATTGAACAACGAACATGAAGGGTCGCGCGATTTATGCGAGTAATTCATCTGGTTATCGTGGCATTGATTATTTGTGGAATGTAAAAATCCTGTATAATTTCATGGTAATGGATGGAGCGCAAAAAATGGTTGATGGATGGACTTTTTGGGAGATTTAGATGCACGAGTATCTGCTATACTCGTATGGAGAAATAATATCCGTCGCGTCGCGTCGTTTTGGTCTGTTCGATGGCTGAAATAATTTTCACATTCGGGAATTTTATTCCTAATGTTCAATGCATTTGTTAGTGTAGTTTACGAATGTTGAGCTCGTTCAAACACATACTCTTATCATATCTTATCATATCATGTCTTCATCTTATCACAATATAAAAAGTTACGGGTTTATCGATAGGTCGAAAAAGAACCAAACAAAAATTAAACCACGTGTGTACATATTTTTCATTCTAATAACTCGAATCTTACATATCGAATCAAGATAAACTTATCAAGATCGAGAACATCGTCAAGATGAGAAGATACTAATGAACCGTGCAAAAGCAATGGAAGTACTGTTCACTGTCGCACATGATACCGTATGGTCTGTTTAGATTTTCAGCTCTCACGTTGATCGATCGATTTGCGCTATGCTTTTGACTTTTCGGGATCGATCGTATTCTGTCTTGCATTTTTACGTCAACGTCACGCAATGTTTCACGAATTATTTTTATACATGGTACTTTCCGCCAATACATGTGCTCACTTTCATGATGGCATTAAGTCTAACAGAAATAACCAACCAGACCTGTATTTCTTTATCTAGCCATCTTCTCTTCTCTGTAATACGCACTTCTCAATCCAACAACTCGAAGCTTACACATCTTGTCTGGTCTGTTACCTTGATGAAGAAAAGCAAGGAACAAACTATCCCGTTCGATCCCTCGCGTAGGTAGCTGAAGGCTATCAGACGGAGGAACCTTGGAAAACATCATTAACAGCGTTTAAAGGCGCGCGACGGTTTAGGCATGGCACGCTATCGGCTAACGAGCAAACGGAAGAATTACGACTCGGTTGCCGATGTTCCGTTTACATTCATGATATGACGACATCGTTTAACGGGCGCGGGAAATGTTTACTATTAGCGCGAAATTGCCCATTTGCTGGCCAAGCAACACGTTAATTTCTATGATTTCTGTCCGCCCTGTGGGCCTTGTCCAACCATTTGGCTCGTCTCCTTGCTTTTCTATTTGCCCCGAGGACCAACTTTTCTTTCCCTCGTTCTAGGCCGCGAGTTTCCTCTTTTTGTTGATCCCTTGTTGCACTTCCAGGTATCCAGCCGCGTGATTACCGCAATTTACTCGCCGCGACGCGAGTTTCTCTCTATTTCGATCGCGCGAAGAAGCTCCAAGTCGCTCGTGGCGTTTTTAGGCAAGTGGCAACCGTTGACTTCGCTATCAGATTTCTTACGTTTCTTCTGAAGGAGATCTCGCTGCGAGAACGATCATGCCAGGTGTAAATTAAGTTATTAAAGTCGTCCGCTTTTTATCCAGCGCTGAAACCGTTTAACGGTTATTATGGGCAGGATTAATCCTCCTGACGACTTCTCAGACTGGACGTCATGTGCTTTGGATGGCGTTCTAATTTATGATAGTTGGTTGTAGTGTTCTTACGAGAAGTTGATTTGACAAGAGTTAATTGTGATTCTGATTATCCTATTTGAAAGAAGAGGAATGTGTAGTAATCGACGTGCTTCGTGTTAGCTCTGTGTCTAGGCTTGTATGATGTGGACTGAGATCGAGTTTCTCAAACTTTTGTCGATTATTAATGTTATTTCTTCGTTATTTGTTAAAAAGGTATTTAACAATATTCCATGATGAAGCAAGCAAGTCGTACAACTGAATTTCACAGTTAAAATTGGATAGTAGCTATTATTTATCGCGTAATTGCGTTATCATTTAAAATAATTACGATTTAGTACCTAGGAAACTTTCCGACAAAATTATAATATTTCTCTTCCGATAATAATGGATTGGCAACTAAGTGATTGCGGCTTTTGTCACAACCACCTAATGAAAAAATCCGCAATCACTTAGTTGCCAAGCCAATATTACTCTATTGTGACATATTTCTGTTTTGCATTGGATTTCTCAATTAAATTTTTTAGAAGAATACGACTTGATTTAGCTACTACTTTTTTTATTACTGATCAGTAGATTGTCAGAATTCGCGTCTTAAGAATCATTGTCCTTCGCGCTAACATCATCCAAAGTGAATCTCAAGGTGAATTTTCCCTGCAAGAAAAGGACACAGGTTTCTTGCGAAAATATCGAATTATCTATGTCAGTGGGGTAATATTTCCTGAAAAACACGGCAACAGGCTGGCGCAAAGGTTACGGTTAGCCTGTGGGCGTCGGTTATGCCGCGCTAATGTCAAAGTCGATCGAGGCGTTAGCCAGAGCGAATTGTTATTGCACGCGCGATACTTTTCCGCTTGCTCACTCGTTGCCTCTTAACGAGCACAATTTATACGGCCGTTCATTATAGTTATTCAATAATTGACGGTTCGCATTGTGCTCGTGCCGGATTCCGGGGTCAAACCCGAGTGAGCGCCAACTTTAATTGCGCCGAGTCAGCGCACGCCAATAAGGATTCTTTTCGTTGCCTTTGAATACATAACGAAACCACGGCCGCTTACGATTTTCAGATAACAGGCCGTGTCGGTTGCGTGAACGCGTAAATCAGCCTGTATGCGAATTCCTGTTTCTTCGGGGATAATAGGGTTTCGTTGATGAAGTAAAGAATGTTTTAAAAGGGGACGCGATGTTGTGGAATATTATTACACGTTGCTGTTTTTCGTTCATACTGCTGGATATGTTTACCACGAACTCGTAGCTTTTATGGAAATGATATTGTACTAATTATCAGTGTATTTAGTAGAGTAAAATGTAGTAGACTGAACGTAAATGGTTGTCGTTTCTCGTTCGTTGCAATATCTGTTTGTATTATTGTAAAATTCGTTTCATACGCAGCAAAATGAAACGAAAGCAAAATTATTATTCCGTATATATAATTAATCTATTTCACTTTTGTACGCGATATATGTTTAACCATAGACAAATTTTCTTTGATAGAAAACATAATCAATCTACATTCATGAGAAGGATAGGATGTGATCGCGGTAGCATGTGTTCTTGTTACAGTGTCTCGATTTTATTGGTAAAAGCTGTTCAGTATCGTTTGTTTTATGCTACTTTACTGTTAGAGTGTTACTATATATTAAATACAAATGGATTATTTATAAAAAGTTACTTGAAAATGGTCTAAAAATTGATTCTTATACAATAATACAACGTACGCGGCAATAACTTCGAGAAATATAACATACAGTATAATACAAATATCGAAGTGGTCACCATTTCTAAGAAAACTCTACATCTGGTCTTTTTAGTTTTCTCAAGCACTGAAGCCATCGACAGCCTATAGACAAAAGACTGGGACGAAGACAGACCATAAACAGTAGACAGGCGACGATGGCTTCAGGACTTTCAGTCATAGGGTAACGCTGCTAGCGTACGGATTTGGACCAGCTCAAATTATATTCCTACTTGTATTTACACTTCTGTATTAAACTATATTTTCTACTTTACAATTTATTCACGCAACTAATAACCTCAACATCTTCTTGAAGAACAACGAAAATATTCCAACGAAACAATTCTTGTCCCTGGACGAAGCAAAAAGTAACCATATAAGCAACAAAATTACAGGATCTCGAGATATCATACAATAATCTACAACCACGAGAATCCTAAATAATAACACGGTGCAAGCACATGAAGAAACTGTTTAAACGTTTGTCATATTTACCAGAGAATGCATCTAACTCACATACTAGAAACTCTAATCCCAACCCACCCTTGATACAAAGCCATAACAGACACACCCTGTAGCTCGTGTACGAAACTACAACTCAACGAAAGGGCTAATAAGGTTTGGCACGGCGTGATGGTCACACGTGCAAGTTGGACGAAACGCGAATTACCGTTGTACCGCGTAACACCCTCGCGAACATTATCGTCTCCTTGCCTCGTAGACTTGTTTATGGCTGACCGTACCGCGTGGCTAATGGGCATCCTATTAGTCGCTGCTGAACCTAGAAAAATCCTCTGGCGGCCCTCTAATGCGCCTCCGCTCTAATAGAATAATTCTCCTGCCGCATTAGTCAGTCCGCGACTCTAATCACGATTGCGGAACGCGCGCGGTGGCTACGGGTGAACCGGACGAGAAAAAAGGGCCAAGTAGGGGAGGCAGGAACGCGAAGATAGAGCGCGGTATGATAATAATTGAATTAAGTGAACGTCGCTTAATGACACTCGTTACATTACCGATGGCCGCGTCGCAAGAAAGCACCAACGCAATCGCGATCTCACGTGTAATACGACGTACAAGCTGCCGACGAAGACGATGCATTTTACATTAGCGGCATCGCACAGTATTCTGAAAAGGATATCAGATCGTGAAAAAGTTGTAATTTTCATTATTTTATGGTACTTAATTCTTGGATTCTTTAGATTCTTGTATTATAAAGGATCCTTAATTAGTCTGTTTTTTTTTTTTTTTTTGGCTATGAAAGTTATTCGAGTAAAGTAACGTGTACATACACTGGCTCAAGAAAATATTTCAACGCTTACTATAAGGAACCTTTATGTCCATATTGTAGATTAACCTTATCGAAGATTATAACAACGTCTGTAAAAAGGAATCTGAGATACTCCAAGTCTTCACACGAACTGTATTCATGAAGCGAGTGTTGATTATTCTGAAAGTTCGAAATTAATACTTGTATACGCGAGTCTCTTAGTAGTTTGTGTGTTGGACATACCATGTTCCGAATGGTTATTTATTCTATTGTAATATCTATATGCATTTCCAGATTGGTTTGAAAGTTGGCAAATGTAATCATGGCGAATTTGTCTTATTACTATGATGCTAATGAAATTTCATTAACACATATCTATGATATATATATATAAATTTTCTACGATAAGCGTTCAAATACTTGCAGAATCCTTTTATGAATATAAAGGTTGTAACCTCTGTATTCATTTTCATATCGGTTTCAAGTTCGCCGATATAATCACCACAGTCGTGTCGTATTACAATTGCTAACGAAATATCAAAATATTTTATATAACACACGCGATACACACATAAAAGTTTTTTAGGAGAAGAGTTCGAATACGTACACTTTCGCAAGCCAATGTACCTGTGCCATTTAAGTCGATGGAATTCCACAAAATTTCAAGCGTGTACGAGCCTCGTCGATGATTAAGGTCCTTTAATTGAATTAACCGCAGGACTTGTCAGTCGAAAACATCATGGCCCGTTTCATACGACGGTTAATCGCTTGACAATCCGTTGCAACGCACTCCATCCGATGATAAAGGCGCTGTGAAGGAACGTAATTTCCTGGCTGCTCGCTTTTGTGTTAATTGCGAGCCATCCAGCGGCCAGGGATAGCAGGTTTGTTTTTCCTTTGAATAACAAGTTTTCTACCGACCAGAACGCAATTATCTGCCAAGTCGCCGCCACCACTGGCGAAACTTACGACCGAGCTTTCCCATTCCAGCCACTTGATCGAGCGACCAACCATTTGCAAGTTAATTTGTAAACGTTCACGGTGCGGTTGCGTCGAAGCCATTGACATTTTTCTTCCTACGAAAATACCGATTTTTAGATCATTGAAATATCGTTGAACTTAAATATTCTTGGAAGTTTGATTTAAGGGAATCGAAAATAGCGAGATTTAGGAGATATATTTTAGCGTGGAAATGTTAAAACTTCGAAGAATATTAGGAGCTTGAATTTGAAAACGTTCACGTTTCGAAATTATAACGAGTTTCGATCTAATTTTATCTTAGGAATTCAAAATTATTAAGATTCTGTGATTGCAAAGGAATTATACTGCGAATTCAAAGACTAAGTTCTTGATCATGGTGGATATTTGAACAATTGAAGTTTGAGATTATTAAGAATATAATATTATTAGGAACTGAAGCTTTAAGGTTGCGAATAGAAAAGTTTAGATCTATTTTTTGAAAATTAACTATACTTTTATTTCGCTAATGAAAGCATCGATCTATTGGTTTATAAATAGGTCAGGTTTTCTTGAATATCTGGTTAGGATTAGATTTATTATATGTAATAAATATACCTTAATATGCTGGAACTGACGATCGACAAAGGGTCTTATTAAAGATGGTCGATAAAGGATCTTAATTAAATAGTAGGCCTGTTTGAAATAACATTGTAATTATGATACAGGGACGCGATAAAGTTTAATAATGCAATTAAACGATTCTTTCACGATAACTTTGCATCGATTTTATTATTCCCGTAGGCGCTTTTCATAGGTTTCCCTTCTCACACGTATTCTCAGTTTTTTTTCTTTACTCTTTTATTCCTGGCCCTATCTTATTGTTTGTATAGTCTTATCGCTTTTCCAATCTTGTACCGGAGATGATAAACATAATGATAGCAGGATTCTTCGAAATTATCATTTTTCGGGTTGTACGACTGATTAATGAAACTAAATGATTCCTTGTTATTCAGATCATAAGATTATTACAATGTATAATTTCTCTGCTCCTTGTACGATGTAGGTTCCCATAACTCGGAAGTTTTAAACAATATTATTTTCTGTATCTTTAAATTTATAAAAGTGTATCTTTCAAATGAAAATTTTTGTTCCTTGTTTACAAGGATGAAAGATAAAATATAAATATTTTATTTATATACAGTAAAGTAATTTCCACTCGAGTTTCAACAAATTTGTTCAAACAATAATATCGACGTATGCTTTCGCGAATCATTTTTCATTTCTACTGTTTCCTTAACATTTATTCAATTGAATATTTCCAATAATGTAGAAATTGTATTTCACTCTTAATTCGATGTCAATTCTAAAGTGATACGATCATAAGAAATAATTTTATCAGTATTAAAAAAACATTAAATGAAATTATATCATAGTCGTATAAGTTAATAGAACATTTCCTTAAAATTTCATTACTTCCAACTAAATTAAATTCTTATTCAACTAAACTATAAGAAAGCGGCATAAATTCCTATAAATTAATTTTCATTTCTATTCTTGCTTCCTTGAAATTTACTCGCAACTGAATACTTCCAATTAATAACGTTTAATTAATAGTGTGATAATATCAAACGAGTGTTTTAAATTGTCATATACTCCTACGAAACAGTTATCATTTCAACTACTTTTTTAACGTTTAATCATAAATGAACACATCGATTCCGCTCGTATACACGTTCAACGAGTCTACCCCGTGTTATCGCACATTTTTGCTCTTCCTTTGCGTCGTATGCTTCTTTTACTTTACTGGAAAACTAAACTTTACTCAAGGATAACAGGATGTACTTGGCTGAGGAGCAATAAAGGCCAATGAGAGGCCGCGAGGCACAATAAAAATGCTAATTCACAGCTTAACGCGCGTCATGTTTGTTTAACGAGAACGCTGAAAGTTTCGCGACTGGCAAATCGGCCAGGTTGCGGCAACGATCAAAATAGTTGAGAAAATGTGTCAGAGAAACGATGGTAGAAATTGGAGCGACGCCACAGACGAATATTTTTGTCGATCGATTAACATCGGAGCTGATGTGCAATCAACAACGGTATGCTCGTATAATCAAGCGATTTGTATTGTCGTGAGTTGTATGAACTCGTGATACGCATACTACCTTCTATAGGGTGTCATGGATATAAATACAATGAAACCATCGAACAATTTGTAGAATAATTTGTGTATATTTGTGTTAATTTGGGAGGAATATTCGTATTTTTCTGTTAACGTATTATTTTTATAAATGGTTCAGTAAAACTGATAGATCTGATAGAAAGAAATTGGAAGAATTATATCTTAACGTGGGAATTTTTGTAAAGTAAAATGTAAAACAAAAGAAAAAGACAAAAAATTTTAATGCTTCCAATTTATTAAAGTAATAATTAGATTATTCATTAAAACAATTCACTAAGAAAGTAAGATGAATAAAAAAATCTAATTTTACTAAACTTCGTAACACGGTCTATACGCTAATTAGACAATTGAAACAAAATTGCTATAATAAGACGCGTGCCTACTTTGAACTCATTAAAAATGGACATTTCTCTCTTTAAAAGTGTTTCTACCTTTATCAACAGAAATTCTTTTATTTTTTTTTTTTTTTTTAAGAACGAAACAGAGATATATAACGATTTGTTGATATAGTGTTTCTAAACAATATTTGAAGAACAACATTACGGTTTACAAAATTCCTATCTTAATTTTCATCTGAAATAGACTATCGACTTATTTCCTATTTAAAATATCATTTCTCACGGAAAGTTTTATTCATAAGAAATAATCTTTCAATAAATTAAAACGGCAAGAAGATCAGAAATTCCCAAAGAGTCGCTATGAACAAATAAATTACCTATATCCATCACACCCAATACATTTTTCTTTCTATACACACATACGATTCGCGGATATCTTCTAATCAACGATTAAAACAATCGAATTAATATCAATTAAATTGATCGGTCGCAAGAAAGGAATCAATTTCAGCGAACGAAATTGCCGTGTTGGTTACACGTGACTGTCGTTCTGCAGACGATGCGATGGATTGCATCACACTCTATCGCGGCGTTCGTGATGCAACCTAAAATGATCGATTGTTCAGGAAGATCGAGGACTTGACATTTTGCTTTACAAGATCCGTCTCATGGACCACCCGGTAGACACTCGAGGCGTTTGCACCTAAGATGCCGGCTTGTTGACCGAGAGGTATAGCGGTATACACGCGTGTGCGTGGTTGATTTTACGCGTAGAACAATATATGTGGACAATTAGCGGGCGTACGAACACGAAGAGAGCCACGCCGGGAGAAAACGAATTGGTTATACGGTTGTCTGGGTGGGAATAATGGAGTCTTAAGCTTTGCTTGGTAGACGATCGAGATAACTAATTGGGTTACTTTGACTCGTCTTCTTCGCTGGCCTTAATATTGAAATTAATATAGTGTGTAATTAAATCATAGAGAAAAGTTTCTGATCGAATGGTAGGATTGAAATGTGAATTGAAGATAAATTGCTGGTGGAGGAAGTTTTGAAGTACATACATTGATTATATCAACTAATAAATGTAAACTAATCGTTATGTATGTTTGGATCTTTGGTATTATTCGTATGGTCGAATATAATATTTCTTTCGTATTAAACAAATTTATTTTAACTATTTTATAAATATCGACATTAAGTAGAAACACAAAATCTGGAATAAAAATGTGATAGTTTCGTTCAATGTTTTGACTTGTATTTTAATCTATCTTACAAAGGATCATCCGCAAGTTTTCCATTGATCGATGTTCCAGTAATCGATCGTTCCATTAACCGAAGTTACAGCATAATAATTATTCTCGATTGTGTAAGAATTACGGCACAGTCGTAGAAGAGAATCTCGTAAATAAAATATCAGATAATATCTGGATTTAGGAATTTGTACGATTGCTTGTTTCGCTAGGATAAAATACTATGTATAGCAACGAATAGTGTTCAAACGTAATGTACTACGTCGATAAGCTAATCAATTACTTTGGAGAATTTAATCACATGTATGCTCTTTCTTCTATCTAAATGCAATTATCTTAATTAATGTTTTGTAGAAAATACATATGTTAAATGTTTAGACATTCTCGTATGTTAGAGTCTACTAACGACTAAGTATAGACGGATCATTGAATCGAAACATTTTGCGCAAACTATTCAAACTTAAAAACTCTTTATATACCAAATAATAATTAGATTTATTTTTAATATAAAATTAGTATACAACGTGACAGTAATCTCAAACGTACATTAAGCGTTACAAATGGCCCCATTGAATATCTTATTAATAAAATGAGTTATTAACTTGTTTAATTACTTTTGTAATCTCTGCCAAACATATATTTGGGCTTGTAAATATCTTGCAATTTCTACCTACATTTTCAGATTGGTTTTTAATTTTACCAATATAATCGTAACTCGTAACGATCGTGTCTCATTGCAGTCTAAATGAAATTTCAACATGTTTTTTTATAACACACGCCATATATATACAGAAATAGAGCCAGTGTAATGCAATTTGAAGGTTCATCGTCGCGTTAATAAAACGCAGTTCGAGCAGCTTAGGGTGACGCAGGAGAACCTATGAATCAGTCCTGACCGCATAGCCGCAGCGTTTCACGTGCGCGCGTGGTCAGAACAGGCAGAGCGACTCCACGTTCGGTTTCCTCCTCTGCACGAGTCGTCGCATGCGTGAAATCAGGGTGCGGCCACGTGTTGACTCGCTGCCCCTGTGTGTTCTGTCTATTTTGCGTTTCTTCGCGTCTTTCCCTCGGCCTACTCTTCGTCATCGGTCTTCTGTCGTTTTTCTGCCGGTTTCTGCCGCCCTCATCGTCTATCCTCACCCTCTAGTCTGTCCATTTAGCAAATTGATTCCATAATACTACCCGCATCGCGGCTTCTGGCTAACGTGATGCTTTAAATGCTGTGTTACCGGCACACGCGTGTTATACGATGAGCATCAAATAAATTTCACGTAGTCTGCGATAAAAGGGGAATATCGTCAGGAATGAGTCAAAGAAATTTTTTTTCATAGCGATTTTGATAAGACGGATAGATAGATATCGGCTTTTTTATTTGTTAAATTTCTTTTTACCAGTTCCAAATAGTTTTGCTGTAATTGGTTGTGAGATGTTAGTTATTATCGCGAATTTTGTTTAGTTTTATAGAAAATTTGAAATTGCAAATATGCACGTAATGCACTAACGTAATATACAAAGATATACAAAGTATTGAAAATATAGTACTTGTGATATTCAGTGGGTGAAATAAACATCTACTTAGATTCCATTTGATTGTTTAAAAATACAAATTTCTATAAAAATCTACAGTATATTAATTAAAGTAGAAGAGCATTTATTGGGACGAAGTTTTAGTTAGTTCGATTTTAGTTAATTAGATTAATACATTCGTTGCTACTTATTCTTAGAGACTTATTTTTTCTTTGTAAAAAAATGTCTTTATTTTCAAATAATATATCTTAAATAGTTCGTTTCGATACATCCTCTATTCTATATCTCTTCTTTCTGCCTAATTGTTAACTTGTAGAAGAATACAAAATCTAAAAGACAACAATTGCGTTGGCAGTATTAATTGAATAATCGTGTCGACGCAACGCGTGCGTTAGTAGTAGTGGACCTATTAAATGAACTTCTGTCGACTGAATCTACTTATCTGAACATAAAATCGCAATATGTTCGTCCTATGAATTAAAATTAGAAGTAACAGAGAGATCAGTGAATTCTTATTGCTGTGTGAACTATAATTATAAACATATGCACTTGTTTAATGGATGATTAATTGTTTAATCTTTATATTTAATGGCAGGATGAATAACACGTTTAAATTCTCGAAATGTTAACATGTTACGTTACTTTTGGTCAGAATTTCTTTAATCGAAGAATTAAAAATTAATTATTGGGAATTGGATTTATGATAGTTGCGTCATTTAGTAAATTATGGAAAGATAGATTTGAAAAATCTGAGTAAATAAATTATTACGTCAAAAATATTGACAATCCAAGTAACAAGTATCTAAACGCGTGTTTCCCTGTCGACAACTTGGCAAACATGATCGGCAGTTTTTTATGAACGTTTCAATATTTTATTTAATATCGATCACAACAGTATTCTGATATAATCGTTTTGAGGGAAAAATGGATTAGGTTGCAATGTAAAACTGGAGAAACATGATTGGAAGATTCTTATCGACGTTTTAGTATTTTATTTAATATCGATTACGATAGAGTCCTGATATAATGCTTTCGCAAAAGAAGGATATTAGGTTGCAATGTAAAACTGGTAAAACAGGATACGAAATTTCGAAAAACACGAAGCTGAAGTAGTTTGATTTATGAAGTGAGTTACAGTATTTTTATATCGTAGAAAAATTAGTTAATAGATAATTATATCGAAATTACGAAATATATCTGAAATATACTGATATTCGATAAAAGGAACATAAATGGTAAACTATTCAAAAGTGATAGGAAACACGATATCTAATTAATTCAATTAATAATGAATAAAATATAAGTTAAAATTGTAACTGTACCAATTTTGGTTACAACGGTTAATTTTATTTCATTTTTTACTCTATAGTTTATATAATAAAAAGCAGTTACTTACCTTTATCGTATGAAATGAATAATGCAAATTAAAATTAAATATCTTGGAATTCAGTAATTTAGAACCCAACAGTACCACTTGAAGATTAACCAATAAATAAAATACATTGCATATCATTGGAGAATAATCTCATGAAAATTAAATAATAATAAATTAATCCATCTCATTCAACTATCGCTATTAGACAGGCACACAATAAGCAATTCTTCTAAAACAATTTCCACGAATAATCTTCGTTCAAAAACTGGTTAGAAAAGTTCCAATAAGAATTCCAAAATATCCACGTTCAAATGTTCTATTTCCTAGACACCACCAGTTATCGATAGACTACGTATATTTATGCAAATTCATATCTGTATAAAGAAGAGAATGCAACTTAAGCAGAAATTTATTTTATATACATTCGTGTACTTTTGTGCACTTTTTGCACTTTCAGATTCCTCATAAACGCAACAAATTCCGCGCTTTACTTCTAAACCTTTTTAATCGTCTCCTGCGACAGGAACATTCCGCGCGAATGGAAAAATGATGTGAAAATCAGTGAATAAGAAAGACGCGTCGCGTGAGTCGAAGGAGAAAAGGGAAGGTTGATAAAGAGGTGAACGCGAAGCGATTTCGTAATTAGCCAAAGCGACGGGCCGTGGTGATTTCGTTCGAAAGGGCCCAGCCTCACCGCGTTTCCCGCCGCACGCGTGAATCGTTAAGTCGATCGATGGCGTAATTAAGCGACGATTAACGAATTATCGAGAAGCAGGCCCGTTCTTTCGTGGTAGAGCTCGAAGATTAATGGTAACGTGTACGCAGCGGGTAAATGTTCGTTTAGTTGGAAACGTGCAAACACGGTGCGTACAAAGTTGTACGCGCGAACACGAAACTCACGACGAACTGCGCCTCGTTGAATCACGCGCGGTATCGATTTAATATCTGTGTTTGGTAACGATCCTGGATGTGAGATTAAAAAGAATATCTGGTGTTTGCGTCAGGATCATAAAAATCGATCGACGATGTAATATGGGCGTGATGTTTACTTGTTACTTTCAAAGGTGAAACATTTTTATTTATTTTTTATTCAACGTTTTGGTGTACGTTTTAGCGTCCTATGATTCCCTGGACTGCACTATGATTTTTGGATTTAATTTCATCCAAATTCAGCGATGGCATTTTTTATTCTCTCTCTTTTTTTTTTTTTTTTTTTTAGTGGGAATATTTCGCTGGAATCGAAAAGCTATCCGGAAAAAAGCCAATTATTTGAATTGGTAATTCTAATGTTTGTTAAAGAACTTTGATCATTTTAGATTTAAAAAAGAAACAAATGTTAGAATTATTCAACTGTTTGATTAAAAAATACACTCGGCATACTTGTATATCTACTGCAGACCCCTATTTTTATAAAAAGCCTCTCAATTAACGTTGCTAATCCTTATTTGCTTGTTTCAGCTGTTTTAGCTCACAGTTTTCAGATTAATTTTAAATTATTGTGGAAGAGATAACGCATTGCAATGTTTAGAAAATTGTTAAGATTCCTTAGATTTCCTTAAATGTAGTTGTTTCGAGCTCTGTAGAGAATTCAGAGAATCTGGCCCGATCTTTGGACATTTATGAAAATTTGTATAAGATTGAAAAAGTTAGAATAAGTTGAACGGTACGCAAGTAATTTGAAAGATAGCAGTGATTAAAATGATGAAGCACCAACATCAGAAAGATTTACGGCACTGATCCTACATTAACTCACCACGCAAACCCATTTATTTTCAAATTAGCGACATACATATTATTTCCGAAACGAACTGTACACTTTTCCCAAATGTTAGCGTTCTTCGAAACAAATTATTATGTTAATCGTTCTTTACTAGATTTAGACCCAATCCGAATAATCTGAACTTTCTAATTCTCTAAATAACCGTTCCTCGGTTAATATTAAATCAGTATGTTTTAAAACTATATGAATTATTATTATATTTGAATAATATTTAAACATTATATTCAAACAATGAACAACATTGTATGTCTCTTTCCACCAGCGATACTTTCGTAATAAGACATTTTCTTTATTAATTCTGTAAATAATTATATAATAAACAATTAATCATACAAATTTGATCGTAACCGACGATATGACATGTAGTGCAGAAAATTAGTTTTTATTACAAGCCATTGAATCTTTCGCAACAGGAAAATATTCTTAATATTTATTTACGATTACCGAGATTTTCATCTAAAATTCTATATTTCCTTAATACTTTTTCCCGACAGGATGTAGTTATACAGTCGTTTTGTTAAAACTGTATCTCTTAAATTAACCTACACATCGATACAGAAATTCAAGGATACCTGAAAACGTTTCGATCATCATTTCTATATTATTTATTTAAAATTATTTTAAAATATTACATATTATTTGAAATACTTGTATCTCACGTTTACACGGTGTAACGTGATTATTTTCGCGTAGAACAGCAATTGGTGTGTCCTATCGTTAAATGTCGTTAATATGGAATTTAAAATGACATTTGGTATATATATTTCTAGCTGTTTAAAAAACGAGTCTTCGTGGCTATTACGCAATTATATCTATATATTGCAAATTACAGGATTAAACACTATGTTTATTCTCTTCAACGTCTCAGATTCTTTATCGTAAATTCAAAGGTGCATTAGAATCGATGACTCTGTTGCCATGAAATTCGTACAATCTCTTGGCAAACGACAGACGAGATGGCTGAAAAATATATTTTTCGAAGCAGACCTGGAAAGGATGCGGGATAAAGAGGCCGTCATTCACAAGACTAACGAAATTCTACGTTGCGTCGCCAGAGAAACCAGTTCGTTCGTGGTTACATGCGTGGCTGATAGAGGCGCCCACATACTTTCCTACGATTTCGTGTGGGTGATCGTGCGTGCGAATCAGTTTCACTGCTTTACGCGTGAAATTTATTGCAAATCATCGTGCGTGCCGTTAGGATCGATTAGAATTTTTGCGTGCGAGATATGCTTCGAAGCTCGAGAACTGAAACCTGAAATTTTACTTACATTTTTTACAGCGAAGCTGGTTTCGTGAAATGAAATCGATTTCGAACTATCTCTAAGGGGAAATGTGAGCTCTGTATATTTCTTTGTCTGTCTATTTTCTAGTTATGAGAAATTTTATTAAAAATTGCTTTGATATACAGATAGTTGCAAGCATATAATTAACGAAATACTTGTAGATTTAATTAATTGCATTATGAAAAAATTTACTTCTATTTTTCTTCTATTATGTATGATTTAATGATATATTCCTGTTACTCTGAAGCATTTCTCGAAAAGAAGAGATAACCATAAATGGACAAAACTCTTTACAGTTCTTTATGTGATATCATCTTCTCTATTTCATACAATCTCCAATTAAATAACAAAGATACTTCGATCTGTTACTTATCGAACGCCCACATCCTATGAATATAAAACAACTTCCAAATTTTGACTTCGAGTAATTATGTTGGTAAACCCATCGCACTTTATCTCACTGTTGGTAGACAGGCTGACGTTCGTAAAGTTGACTCATGACGATCTGTATACAGACCGACGTTTCCTTCGCTTATTGTTAAATATAATAAAAGTTAAAGAAGATTTCTTATTCCAATATATAAAAATAATAATTACAAACTAATAATGTTGAATTTCTACGAATATGTCAATGTACGACAAGGAGAAACACGCGTAGGTAGAAATGATATAGGTAAAACAGAAAAGAAGAGATATAACACAGTGATCGTTGGTTTTTTTTTTTACACAAGATATTCATTTCTGCGTATAATTCTCATGTTATTAGCAATTTTGCTGATTCTGCCTGCGATTCGTGTCGACGAAGTAGGCACAGTGGGACGTCATCGTTTAGAAACGAACACCATTAATACCTATGGGCACTTGTAAAACATTTTAACACGATACGTTCACGTTTGAATCTGATTAATTCCGAACATCAACCGTCGTGGCAATTAACACGCCCTGTTAATAACAGGAGACTTTCTTAAGTCTGGAAAGAAATTTTCAGAAAGTCCCACCAGCGCTTATAAAAATAGCTTGGAATAATAATCAGATAGTGGGGACGCCAATTATGCGTGCTCGAAACAGTGTTCAACGTTACACACGTGACATATAGGAAATATTTTTTCTACGATTCTACGCCCATCTAACAAACGGGACACATGTTTCGTTGAACATTAGCATAAAATGATTTATGAATTTATCTTTAATACTTTCGTGTTTACGAGCGTCGTTAGAGCCATCCATCGTTTCATTATGTGTCGCCGAGCCTCGGTTACGTAATCGGAAACACGATCCACGTTTCTAGGAATTTTATTTCAGTAAATTCATTGTAATATAATTGTAATGTATCAACGTCCGCGTGAGTTTACTTTTCAAACATTTTTATTCCTAATTTCTCTTCCGAACGTACCACTGGATGTCTCATTCTTATTCTGTATTCTTATTCCGTAACCAGCGCCATTTTGACCTGTCTAAATCTTGAAAACCTTATGGCCGTAATATAATTTCTTATATTGTTAGATTCTACCTTTAATATTTTATATCTATCTTTATTATCTTATATAAGATACTGAATAACCATTGACTTCTCGAGACTTCGAAAGGTATTAAGACTCAAAATATCTTGAGGTTGAAGATTCGAGATTCTTCGATACTCTAAAGATTTTAAGTATCAAATCGCATTGAAAATTACTCGAACTTTCGTTGTATCGTACAATCTTCAATTCGATGTCCGTCACTATGTGTTTTTTCATTTTCACTTTCAATCTCCTTCAATTTTAAAAACTTCTGACACATTTTCTCTGGAAATAGAATGACTGAAATTCAATCTACATGTATCGAACTTTCTAGCAAGTGTTGCAAGTACGATTATAAGTAATTAATAGAACGAACGATGCAAAAGTAGTTAATTCCTGAGCGATGACTCGTTTTTCCTTCGTGTAAGCTCGTAGGCTGATCCCTTAATTGCTTCTCGTAATAATATTTCACTGTCTAGTTTTGCTGTCTTTAGGTTCTATAACCGCGGTGTAATTAAATGCACGAGCGACTATCATTCGTGACACCTGCTCCCGCTGAATTTTATATTTTCTTATTCAACCTGTATGGTATTATTAAATTATTAAATTATATTATATATGTATATCGTCGTTAACCATCAAGCGAGTGAAGCCTCGAGTTTTTTACCTCGTTGTTGTAGTTACACGACTAGTTTGTACTTTGTATTTACTGTATAACTATCTTCGTATATATGAAGGATATGAGTGAAGTAGTTTTTGAAGGCGAGTTTTTAATGAATTGATGGTAGTAATAAATTGTACTACATAGTTGGTAATTTTTTGTGGAGTTTTTGATGCTAAGATGTTAATTCGTTACTAATCTTAATGATGTAGCGAAATATTTCATAGTACAGTAAGGTTCAGCAACTTTCAAACAAGATACTTTGACACAAAGTCCTACATCAATTTATTTCAGTAATATTTAATTTAATCATGATTTAAACTAATATTTCAAAAATATTGAATAAACAGATACGTAACTTAGAAATCACATAATGTCAAAATTAATTAGTTACAGGATCAATATCAATTTTTATTATTAATTTTAACATGATATATTTGTTACTTCTCGAAACTATTGTATTATAATACCGATGTTCTAATGATTTTTAACTTATAATTATACGCTTCAGATTCAGCAACTTTCAAACAAGATACTTTGACACAAAGTCCTACATCAATTTATTTCAGTAATATTTAATTTAATCATAATTTAAACTAATATTTCAAAAATATTGAATAAACATATACGTAACTTAGAAATCACATAATGTCAAAATTAATTAGTTACAGGATCAATATCAATTTTTATTATTAATTTTAACATGATATATTTGTTACTTCTCGAAACTATTGTATTATAATACCGATGTTCTGGTGATTTTTAATTTGTAATTATACGCTTCACTTGTCGAAATTATTTCGAAATTATACAGATATTTCCAACAGAAAGAATTTAATGTTTACACTAAATGGAACACACTGTACACACATTGCATTGCGAAACACCGTATCTATTTTAGTAGCATTAGTAAATAAAGCATGAACCGTACCCATTTTAGTATCATTACGCACACGGCTTGTTTCACAATATTGCAACGTCTAACCTTTTATCTCGGCAAATAAATTACAGATTTGTGGTCATTTGTATCGTACGCTCTTGTCTGCGTTCTAGTTATCATTATTACTATTGCTGTCGTAGGAGTAGGAGTTCTTTAACCCGGCAACTTGATTGAAATATTTAATAAATAAGGACTGGAGGAATTGTGTACGCTATCCGAACTGGCTGAACGATGGCATATAATGAACGTGCATGTTCGCCTGTGTACGATAACATCAATGTCTTCGAGTTCATAAGAGAGTATCATAACGAAGGATTTTTAGGATGAACAGCTAACAATAAAACCATATATCGGATATATCTCACTAACAACTGTAATGTCAGTATTCTAAATTAAATTTGCTACTTTACATAATTTATATTTAATTAATATTTTAGACTTCTTATAACGTAATTTTTCCCTTTATAATCCCATATATAATTCCTTTTCACTCTTTTATATTTTGAAAAGATGCATATTTGAAACAGTTTGCTCTTTATCATTTGTAAAAATTTTATATTTTATTAGGTTATAGTCAGAGAGGTTTCCATTCGATTTTTATTCAAGTGCGTACAGTTCATTGATAGAATATCCACAAATTACACTCATTATACCCTATCATTGCATCACAGATAACGCTCGAGAGTTTGAATTATAAATTACCGAATTTTACAGTACCTATTCTTCATCTTAGTTTACATTATACCGTATATTTTACGTATTTCATATGAGAAGTAAGATATTAAAATACAAAAATGAAGATTAAATACCGTAAAATTCTAATAGATTAACTGAAGTCTAAATCAAATTGTCCCGGTCTAATTCAAATCTAATTTAACAATAGCAAAGTTGATGATAGGAGAAACTACCAGAACAAACGTTTCATCAAAAAATGAAACAGTATGAAACAATCCATTCTATACATATTTATCAAGGATACATGTGAACTAATCTATCAGATAAAAATATTTAACAAATACTTGTCGCACAATGGTCTTCGTTAAGAGATGATCAAACACGCGGTGGCGAGGCGATGATTCATGGAAACGCAACGAATAAATTAATGAGCCATCGAGGTGCGATCGTTAGTGGCATTCGCGTTGCGTTTTCCTCGGTCGCGATGCTCGTTTGTAAATTACTCACGCAGAATATAAATGTTTACGGCAGACTGCGAAATATGTAGAGAGTTAAGAGGTGTTTATTAGATGTTTCATCGTGGGAGGCGATTCTTATTTAAATCGAAATTACGTTTAACTAATAAGCCGGCCTTTAACTGACAAAAAGGCAGGGAAAAGGGAGAGGAAAAGAAAGAAAACTATCATTCGTTTATGCGACGATAATTTTCAATCGATAAAACTAATTTCAATAGCGTGCTGGTGAATCGCAAAGACCTCGAAAAATGGTTATTCACTCGGTTTCGTTCTCCAGACGCATTTTACGATCGGTATATTCCTCTTATAATTAATTCTCGACTTTTTTAATTAATGGCCATGTAAAAATCTCGATTTCAATTTTACCTTTCTTGTTATTTAATTATAGATTCATCGATGCTATAAAATCGATCGAATAACAGGATAACCGGACGAATTTCAATTACGAACATTGAAAATTATAGGCGTTGAAGTCGTTACGCGGAAAGATTGTATTTAATGAACGGTCCAAGAATCCTCCGAATAATTATATACCATTTAATCAAATTCTTCCTTATGTGCTGAAATTTTTCTTCGAACCTCGTTACTCCTTTGCTCATGCAACTTTTTCTGTACGGTACTTCTATTAAATTCTTGAATCTTTATATTTTCGAATATTTTCGAGATTTTAAATTATTAAATATCTAAGCTTCTTGATTCCTAAATCTTCGAACACTTTGCGCTGGTAAATTCCACAATCGATTAGTATAATTCTTCGTGTAATTTCAATTACTTTCAGAAAATTTTCAAAGCAGCCTTGGTATATTAAAAGAAGCCTATCGTTGCTTATCGTTACCTTCTTCATTTTCTTCCTTCTTAACTCGTTGAACGAGAAGAACGTGTTAATTTATTCATTCATATAGCACGTATAGTAGTTTCTTTATTTAAAAATTCTCAATTCTTTTACGTTGTTTCATTTCTCTTCAGAGTAATTTCTGCGGGGATTCAAGCCAACCCAATTGAAATTTATTTCTCTGTATTAACTTGTAATTTCACGCTTATAACAATTTTCTACTTAGGAAATAATCTTATTAAAACATGTTAAACCTGTCACATTTTTCCAATAACCTCGACCGAGTTGTATTTTTCTAACGTTAAAAAATATCTCAAGCTTGAACGAATCGCGAGAAACTTTCTATTGGTATGCGTGAATTCTACTCTCAATTTCATATCAAACATCTTAAAACGTTACAAGTCCCTTTCGTTTGTAAACGAGAATAAGATTAAAACATGCTAATTTTAACTTCTCATTGAAATAACTAAATGTCGTATTAATCATCCGTGTCTCACGTCAAATAAAATAAAAGTCCTACGAAGAAAATGATGAAAATCAACAGAACCTGATTTTATCTAATATAAGAAACAACTTATCTCAAGAAAAAAAAAAAAAAAAAAAAAGAAAAGAAAAAGAATACGGTATCGTTAAGAAAATTTGTAAACCGTCCGTGGGTCTTGGTATTTAAAACGAATGTGATTTCACCGAGAGCCACGTGGGCGATTGATCGATTCGAGGATCGAAGAGATCTATTGGTTACGTGGCCACGCGAAAGGCCACCGGTGAATTGCTTCGTATAAATTGTTAATTATACGGAACCGCGGCGGCTTGTAAAGATCGCGTGGGAGCATTTTGTGGCTGGACCGGTTTTGGGCGATGGTAATTAATTTTCACACTCCGTTTCTAATTGAAAAGGATTCAAAGCCCCTACCTAGGAGACGGGAGCGTTTGTTTGCTGGAAGCGTAACTCCGTAGTCGATAATTGAAAACGGGTGATCGTGTTTTAAAAAGGCTGCAAGCGAAAGTGCGTGCTGCGTTTTCGTTTATTATCGTTACATTTGTTGATTTATCGTTTTAGCGGTCAATTTCCAACGACTTAACGACCCTATCTCGTTTGTTAATGCCGTTCGATTTGTGAACGTTTGTTAATAGCCGTAAATTTTCCAATGGGAGCGCATTAAGAAACATACTTGAAGGGTTATTTAGTTAGCGGAGTTAGTGAATGCGATTTGATGTTTACGGTACACAAGTAGTTTAGTGAGCTACCATTTGAATACTGATTTATGTGTAAATTTGTTTAATTCTGAGAAAATTATTATTTGTATAGTTGGAAGTTTTTTAACGAAGAATTAATATGTTTTATGAGAGATGGAATTTATTTTAACAAAGACTCCGTATACAATATAATTTAAACGATACTGCTACAAAGATACTATACGTTCCGTTTTATATTTTCGTTTGTTATTATTTCTAACCGTAATTCGTTTCTATTTGATACACTCATAATGTCATCGTTTACGTTTTGCTATACTTCAAATCGTTAAATGATCGTTTTATCGTTTCTGAAGGTCTGCGAGAACGCGATGAAAAGATAAGATCAAATTATTAATAAAATTCTAACATATTCATGTCAAAATAATTTATTCATTTAGCGTACTAAAACTCACGAACGATCCATACATCTTATTGGATTAAATCAATGCCATAAATTCGTTAAAAAAATTTTGCTTAGTCCGTTATTGCTTTCAATCGTCCAGCTAAATGTAATGTTTCATTACCCCCAAGAAGGTTAATTACGAAAAAATATAACTGCCATAAAATGTACTGGCTTTCCATTGCTTTCCAACGAAGTGTTTCCTTTCTATCTGCTTCTGCACATTTCATCTGTACCGTATCAAACATTTGTAGTGCCATAAAAGTGCCTAATGTATGTAACGTGAGTAATTAATATACAGATACAACAATGCGCGAATATTTTTCATATCCATCGAATATGATAAAATTTCCACAGAAGATGTTGAAATTTCTCTACGACCATCAACGCCACTAACATTCCATACGTAATCAATCTTCCGGTATTAAGTCATCGCGAGCAACAACGAGCATAACGCGAGATGAATCTCGACAAAACATCCTATTTACGAGGCCATAACCAATAAAGTATGCTGCAGGGGTCACGGGCAGCTGTAATAAATATGTTCACGCAGCGTCTTGTTCGAGTGGCGGAAAGGGGATAGAGCAGGCGAGAAATATCGAGCAGAGGCTCGAGTGGCTCGGAGAGATCGCGTGGCCAGGCAACATCAATTTCGAGGGTGATTCTCGCCGCTGTCGGAAGAGCCTCGAAAATTTCGAATGGCCGCGTAATCGAGGAACCTCCTGGTGCACGAAGCTGAACGGAGGAGGATACTTCCAGTCCTTCCTTCTCTGCCTCCCTTTCGCTGCACACTTTACCTTCCTTTCTCTTTTTTCCTTGTTTCTCGCGATAATGATACCACACGTTCCTCCTTGGCAATAATATCGATGCTCTCGTGTATATACCTTCGCAAGAATGTTGTTGCGGTTTTGCGAAAGAAAGGGCAAGAAGCATGGTTTTTTATGTAACGAAGGCTCCTACAAGAACTATAGTTAAGAATGTGGTTTCGACCAGCTTGATTCTTTTTATGTTCACATCTATTGCAAGTCGTCTATTTCTACTCGCAATGTCTCATTTGAACCTCTATGAAGCGAAAGATCAACAACCTCGCTTCGTATAAAGTTATTCATTTCATATCATTCAGGTACATTGTTGGTGTGCAACATCTGATAGAAGAAAACATATTCCTGTAAATTTATTTAGCGTAAAGAAGAAGCACAAGTAATTGTAAATTCCAAAGAAGGTATTGAAAAGTAATCTTTGCGATTGTCGTTGTTGTATGTAGTTTAATTTATGGAGTAGATCGACATGACTTCTGCGTAGCTTGATCAATCTCTCTAAAAAATAAAATAAAAGATATACGTTGCTATTATCATAGATGGATTTTTCGCCTTTGTTTCGCTGGAGATCAGGCTAAGAAAGGCACCGGAAAATAAATGTTAATTCAGAAATTCAACATCCATTGTGAAACTTTATGGCAATAGTTTTTAGTAATTGAAATTAAAATGTGACTTTGACTGTACTTTACGGACTTTCTGAATAATTGTACAATGGTATATGTAATTGTACTTATGCTCTATTTGCACTTACCGTTGGTCTAGAGAAGACGTTGTTAAATTGGATTGGTTGTGCCGTTCCTTGTATACGAGCTCTTTGCTGTTTAGAGTTAAAACTGTTAGAGGATTTCTCGTGTAAGCCGCATTGCTATAGAAATTTCGACTAAAGATATACAGACCTAGTGGCACATTTATCCTGAAGAAATCTTCTCAAATTACTTGTCTCTAGCTGTCCCTATTTTCTGAAATATAGTCGTATGCACTACTATAGTAGTTACGATCTATAAAAATATATTTTATATTTTAAGATAATTAAGGATTAAAATATTATATATATACATATTGGTAAATTTGTTTCTATCAATTCTTCAATGACGTAGTGATCGTAGCTTCTATTGGGTTGGCAACTAAGTGATTGCGGATTTTGTCAATACCACCTAATGACAACACAATACTTTTACTCGTTATTAATTCGTCATTAATTCGTACATTTTGATAAAATTCATATACTATTATCACAAATTCGTTAAAATGTTGAAATATTTCCAATAAATTACTATGTCAGGTAACATAGGTATAACATTACCTCGAAATATTACTAAATTCAACTGAAACTTTCATTTCGACTGTTTTCTATTATATAATAACATTTAAAAATATAGGTTTTATATTCTGAAATATTACAAGCAGAGAACAGCTTCCAAATTTTGACTTCCAATTACGTCTATTTTTTCAAGAATTTCGCGTAAAAACTTTCCGTATTTATATGCTCGTAAATTATCGACACTCTTAGTTATCACCTATCCACTGTAAATTATCGACAGATTCCACGTGTTTACAACTTCCATAACTCTTCCAAATTTTTTACAATAACAGCCAATCCTTTCGAGTCACTCCAACAGTAACTTTTACATGAAACAATAAAGAACGTATTTCGTTATTCTAATAGCGTCCCATTAATGAACCTCGCAAGAAGCAAACTCACTCGACCGCTTACATAACGCTAATTACGTTATCCAACGTACGTACATACGTTCGGGGTTGTACGTAGAGAAGAGTTTAGCCTAGTCCATAGCGGTTTCGCCATCGACGGATGCAACTTGACGCATTCCTGTTCATTATCTAATTTGCCGATCGTTTACAGGCTCACGTGCCCCGAGCCCTATTTCATCAGCGAGGGTCTCTACGCTACTCTCGAGGAGTTGGAAAACACGCGCGAGATTACCCTACACGTGATGACCATCGGCAGCTTCATCGAAGATCCGGCGAAGGTAAGTCGTCCATCGTTACGTAAACGTTTTCTTTTTGCTTCGAACGAGTAGCAATCGCGTCCATCGTGCTGGATTCGCGATGAATCGTTCTATTCTTTACGCGTGTTCGCGTTACCAAATCGAACGATGCCTTTGGAATGATAACGATGAAAGAGATTGCGTTCTCGAAGTTGGTTCATCGTGAGGTTTGCATTCCGTGAAATTTCATGCAAGGTTGCAGATGTAGAGGATTTTGTAATTCGTGCCAATAACGAAACGCGCGAACATATTCGTGAGTTCGTTAGAATATGATGTATATCTAAACCTTGGAGATAAAGTATGGCATTGAAACTATATAAAAATTAATAATTGAAATAAAAGTTGGTGATAATCGAACAGTGTACCCGAGAATATCTTAATATTCTTTGATTGAAACCTCAAAGATGAGACTCAGCGACGGAAATTTTGATCCTATCTTTTTGGATCATGTTACCAACTAAAGTTCCGTAGAATACCGTATCTTGTGATTATATCTATATTATACAGTAGTTGGATTTCTACTTGCTGCAGATATCAGAAAGTAGAAAAACTGGAAGAATTAGATTGATTTAGAGAATCGATCAAAATAGAAGATAGAAAGTCAATCAATGTAGATATACGTATTTCCATAAGTAGGCTCGTTAATTCTCACAAGTCACCCCCGTGCAATTACTTCAAACAATTTCTCCAACTATTAATCTTTATTTTCAATTGATCGTCATCATCCTATCAAGCAATCTGCGTAATAACTCTAAAAAGTTTGAGTCGGAAACAAAAACCGAACAACGCTGTAATTATCAGAGGATATTTCGAAATCAAAAAAGATACGTACTCGAGAAACTACCTTTCCTGGTGTCTGGTTCTCTTTCTGGCGGTCGATGCGCGGCGCAATAGGAGCCAGATACTCGAATAAATAAAAACACGGCTAATTGCAAACGCGGCGAATGCCGGCTCATCCGTCGACCCTTCGTTATCTGACGTGAGCACCGATTAAAATTACGTACGACTGTGCAGAGAATCGTACGTCGGTCTCGCGCGTTGCCTACCCTATCTTCCTCGGCCCTCTTCTCGGGTCGCTAATTAAATGCAACGGCTAATTAGATAACTGATAAAAGGTTATGGCGGTCCGCGAGCCGCACTATGTACTTTTGGCCCCACTTACGTACTCTCTCTAGCCTCTATCTTCTCATTCTTTCTTTCTATCTTACTCTTTTATTTCATTCTCTTATTCGCTTTAGATAGTCGCTTCTTTTTATATTATTCTTCTGCCTGTTAGATACGTTATCTTGTACTTTCACTTCTTATTCCACTTGGTCAAAGTTGTTTATTTTGTACCTTTCTTCCCTTTGTTCTGCCACTTCTGCTTCTTCCTCCGCTTCGTCTTCTTCCTCGTCCACTTCTCCTCAGGCCCTTCACTTCGAGTTCCTGTATTCTTACTTCTTTTAATTCCTTCACCGTGCATGTTAAGTTGTTGCTTTTGTTTCGTTCCCTCCTCTTAGCTGTTGCATCGGTCGCTTTTTGCCATGCTTTCGCTTTCTTCTTTCACCTCCGCGTATTTTTACGCCGGGTTTTGCTCGTTCGTTTTTCACATTCTGCGGTCTTTCCATGTTTTTTCTTTCCTTCCCTGTGGCTCCTTGCCCTCTCCACGCGTTTCGTTCCCGTCTGCAGCTCTCTTTTTTCTCTTATGCTTAATCGCGTAATGGACGCAAGAAGTCAACTATTAGGTTTCAGGAGTATTTCATTATTTTTGAATAATTTCCGCACGAATAATTTCGAATACAACGTTTGTTAGAAATTACGACTGCAGGTAATTTTCCAATTGGAAGCTGCAAATGATTTTATGTTTTTGCATAAATATATATTCCATATTTAAATTGTGAAAATTCTTTTTTGCTTGTTTCATATTCCTTTTCTATCATTCCTGGTCGTTCTTGGCTACTTCGCACGTTCTTTGTAAACCCCTTCTCACAGAGAAGTCTGTCTTGTATTTGCTTCCTCTTTTATTCCCGTGATTTCTTCTATCTGTTTGTCTTTCTATGCTTTTATTATTTCGGTGATCAATTTTGTGCGCTCCTCCTACGATTTGATTCGCGTTCTCTTAATGAATTTTTTCTCGTTCTTTGCTTTTGCAATTGAACCGTCCATTTCCTTCTCTTGTACTTCTCTTGCATTTCTCTTGCTGACAGAAATAGATTCGCTAATTTACTTTTCCTTTCCCCAATTTACGGTTGCTCTTTGTATCTTTACATTTTTATTGCACTCGCCTTTTGCTACCAGTTTGTCTTCTTCTTGCGATTTTATTTTGCAACTTTTTATGTAGTATTTCTCTTTTATGTTCCCTATCCCCATTTTCTCTCCGATCTTTCTGTTTCTCCCTTTTCTACAGAATTTTTCTTTCTCTTCAAACATAGAAATTTTTCAGTTTCGTTTCTTTAGCGATGTTACATATCGTTCTTTGTTCTATTATTCCTTTATTTTCCCCGTTAGTTTCTCTTTTTTACAATTATCCACTATCATATTCAATTCAGAAATTCAAATAGCTAAAGGATTTCAGTGTAAAAGGATTGAATGCGAGTTTTTAATTAAAATGGATGTAAATCCCATGCAAAATATAAAGAAAGAAGTCACAAACGCTGGAATAATTTATTTTAGCTTGTGGCGCTATTCTGAAATAAAGCTACAATTGTGAACGCCAACTACATTACGATCGAAAAGGATTTTATTAAAAATCTCTTGAAAAATGATCTTGAAATATATTGTTAAGGTCAACACTCTGATCAATTTTTCCCTATAGGTATCACCCAGCTATAGTTTCTGACATATGTAAAGGCTTCTGATTCGACGACAGTATGATTTTGATAATCGAATAGTCGCTTTCTTCAATGTCATAGTTCAAGTGTTTCCAATTTTGAATATCGCTGATATAACATAAAGCTTAATACGAATCGTGTCTGTCTTATTGTGTAACACCTTAAATTATCTCACAGTAGCGCGAGGTAGCCGAATAATTATCTCATTCGAACTTATCCCATTGATGTTTCCTACACGAGTTGAAAATTATTATCGAAAATGAGTTAGGTCGAACAACGCGAAAATACGGACGCCGTGAGGCGTCTGTCTATTTCAGAACGGAGTCTGATCGTGACGTAGATTGAACTGAAGATTTTTGCGAATATCTCGAAGACCAAAACCAAGCGACGTTAACACGTACAGGGAAAAGTTGTACAGAATGTTGGCACCGAGAACATATTTTAAGATCATTGAGATCGGTGAAGTCTCCACTGTATAAATAACTGCTAAAATCTCCTTTTATGCTACCTATGTCATCTATCAGATTCTTAATTACTTTAGTTTTGTGTCTTTCGCACATTCGACTTTATTCATCCACACCTTTCACCAAGTTTCTCTACTCCCTGCACGTCCTTCAACGTCTCTTGCTCTTCTTCTTCTTCAATTCAATTCTTTTTTTTTCTTCCTTTTCACCTCTTTGCTTGAACTAGCTACTCGCGTTCATTCCGCTTCGAAATTCGAAACTCGGCTCGAATTCCAGCGTCGATGAGGTATCCGCGACCTTGAGGCTTTACAGGCTTCGCTTTGGATAGCAACGTAGGAAGGGCAGCTAAGTGGAAATCTAATTAATGCGTTTTTACCAGGAACGAAGTACTACGTGGAGCACCGTTCCGGGAACTCGGCTGGTATATGTGCTTTAGGTGACAGAACATAGTCACGTTATCGTTAATCTCGTGCTGTATAACAGGGGCTGACAGGGCAACGATCCTACCTCGCGGTGGTTCCCTGGCAAACATTCGATGACACGTGCTGTTGCATCGTAATTGTGTTATACTTGTGCTCGATTGAGAGAAATTTGTGCTAATCGATCGATAAAACTGTAGTTTCTGGATAATAGAATTGGAAATTAGGCATATCTATCTTGAGGAGAATCGACTGATGGCTCGAGGATGTGAAGTTTTGAAGTTAATGTTAACATGTTGATCGTCATGTGAATTTTATACATTTTATCTCGAGGTTCACGTTAGATTGAAGTATACCATAACATTTAATTTTTCCAAAATATTATACTGTATTTGCAGCCTTTCCCTGTGGCAAAGTTATCTATGTCATTCTTGAATATCCTTTAATTAATAAAATTTATCTTATTTTAATCGTTCTAACGAGTTTAGCGAACTCGGATTGCCGATGATCACTGTGGCATTTGCTAACCTGTCAACTAATGGTGACTTGTGAATATTTCAAGCGTAATGATATATTTATCCAAGGATATTCTTGGTTATTAATTACACGTTAAACTGCTTAATAAGTTAAGATATTTCAGAAAATATTATGCAACGTTAATCACGTCCATTTGACTGTTCTAATGTACATTCCGTCGTAACTGTTATTCGCTTTTAAAATGTTTATTACAGTGAAATATAGTGCTATATCTACGTCATTTAGAATGTACTTTTACGTCGGTTAAGATGATATATTTTTCATTCGAGTTTCATTTTTTATCATTCATTTTATCTGAGCAGATTGGAGTTTCAGAATGTACAATATTTTCTGAGACACACAATGGGAATGGCTTATGATTCATTGACGCGAATTGTTTTAAAGTTACTATTCATCTATAAGCAGCTTATACTGGGTGTGTTTATATCTTTATTGATACAATAAGACAGTACTGTGTGAACTTTCATTGCGTAAAGGTTTCACTATTTCAATACCTTGTTATCTTAACATTTCAATGTGCAAATGTTTCCATTTCGACACCATTGTACTTCCACTGGAATTAAAGATAGAAAAATTTCAATTTCATCCGAGCACACGATATTATGATAGCGTAAGGAATTAAATATGTATTGAATATCATATGAATATTATACTTGTATAATAGAATGTCTATTACATATAATTCATGTAATATACATATTAATCAAATATTATTTCGAAATAGCGTAGTAATAACGAAATAATAAACAAGTCATTAAGGTGCATACATCAGACAAGTACCTACAAAACGTTTCATCATAATTTATCTTTTATACCAACCCTTTTTCAAACGTGCGGGATGAATCGAATTTTTATCAGACTATGCACATTATGAGCCTTGATACGTAATTGGCATTTATGTGGCCCGTAAATAACACCGGCTCGTACTCGGAATGATTGCAGGAGCATGGTTAAAGATCAGGAATCATCGTTTATGAAGCAATAACGTATCGCTGTAGAAGCCGCGTTGCAATAAAATATTGTCTCTAATTCACGCTCGTATGAATCGATCTGCCAATCATCGCAACATTCATATTAAAAACTAAAGGCGTCCTTTCATGAGCGACGACACACTGCGGCGAAATTAATGGAACTATAAAAACTATTATGCATGGACAAGCGAGCAGCAATTACCATTGGCATTTCAAAATACTTGACCGAAATATTAGTTGACGTTAAGACACGATTGGCGATCCAATATGAGACTCGAGCGACGAGTAACTTTAAACACTGGTAGCACTCTTTGAACTGTTTTTCTTTCTTTTTTTTTTTCAGTGGTCTTAAGTGATTTAGCGAATAGCTACTTATTTCTAATTTCATTTTACGATCAGCGTGGAAGATAATGTAAGGATAATATTCTGTGGTTATTTTTATTAAATTAAATAATTAAAAAAATTCTGAACTTTCATTAGTGATTTTTATCGAGTTGTTAGTATTTCCAATTCAATGGTTGATAGGTTAATAACTGACCTAACGTTTAATAATCGAACTTTGTTTAGCGTATTTTATAGATATTATTGAACGAAAAGTGCAACATAAACATAGGTGATTTAAAACTTTATTAAAAAGTTATGATATAAAACTATCAAACGCGGTAATGGTCTTGCGGTTACCATGTTATAAGATAAGAATACAAACCAGTTTACAGCCAATATAATCTTTGAAGTTCTTATTTACTTTAGGTTGCTTGGCTCGATTAAGTAACTATGTTAATTAATGGCTAGTTAGACGTTAATTACAGTTGTAAGCAACCTTCTTATGAAGCAATATTTTACAAAAATACATAGTAGATAACATAACATACAGTACATGGTAACATAAATTGATTGTCAGAGACACTATGAATTTTTCGAAACTAATAAATATTATTTGATTTCCCATTGTAATTCTTAGACCACCGATTTTCTCTATTTCGTCACTTCTCTGTACAAAATATTTTTTACAGAGTTTACATGCATTTTTCGAACAACATAATAATCATCTTTTGAGGGTTGCTCGTAATTCATCGACCAGCGTAACAAATTTATTGAACCGATTGCTTCCAATTTCTCAAAATATGGAATTAATATTCGCGCTGTTTTTGAAAAAAATGACACTCGACGAATATTCGTCGGACACGACGATCTTTTCCGTGAAAGTACCTTTCCCTGTTTGCCCGTGTCGCGATTAACGAGTCGAGAAACTGGTTCGCATCCCGTTTCGCACGCCTCATTACCTAGCCGAGGGGTTCTACTATTTTATTTATGCGTCTATAGCCGACGATAGTTATTATAATTGCTTGTCGCTTCCACGTGATTTATGAGTGCGCTGCTAAACGCTGCCTCTTTAACGGCTAATCCTGTTCGTAATGGCTACCGTAGCCAGGTTACACAGAAACTCTCCTCTCGACGAGTCTCACCCCGGAGTAATGACAGAATTCGTGGAAAATTGAACGCATTTTTCAGTCACGAACCATTTCCTACGGTTATTTCAGTATTTTCTCGACGCTTGTTGTTTGCACATCTTTTTCTCTTTCGTTTTCTTTTCTCCGTTTTTAAGGACGTGTGTCATCCTTTATAAGTTATGGTCGTATGTATATAATCAGGTGGACCTTGGGTTAGCAGTAACCGTAATGTTACGTACGCGTTGATAAATCATTGTTGATAAATCATTCTGAAACATATCCTTTGTATGAATTATTTTAAAGTTAGTCGTGATATTTGTCTTTTCACGATTGAGCATTAAAATTGCATAGCGACGAAGTTGGAAAATTAATAAAACGCCCAGTTGATCAGTTTGGATCTCGAGAGACTCGTACGTCGTTCCACTTTTGTTCTCGCCATTTTTTCTCACAAATGAAATGATCACCCACATTCCTCGCTTACTTACTTGGTGTACGTATCATCCTTGTTACGTAGTCTAATTCGAATCGTATGCAACGAACGTGTTAACGCTCGACTGAAGCAATTAATCGTCGAACACTGTGCGTTGGATAATTATTGATAGACTTGTACTTATGTCGATTATAATTTACGTGTGCTGAGGTTGATGAGTGTAATATCTACTGAAAAGCAATATATCAATGTACAATGTAGCTGTTATGCAATGAAATAGAAGAGGAGATCTTTCCAATCTACCAATGTAGTCATCTGTACAACGAAACGAATAAATCCAATGAGAAGAGATTTGGTGAAGCGCTCGAGTATTGGCTTTTTGTGTGTTTGAAAAAATGATACTTGAAAAGTTCAGGCTAAAAGAAATCTTAATCGAAATTGAAATTTCGGAGAAAGTACCATTTCTTTATTTCATATAGAGGATATAAGGAAAAACTGGAAATAGCTTAGAAGAATTGAGGGCCAGACATTGCTTGGTTCGGAGAAAAATAACCAACGTTATATTTTTCAAGTGTAAGATTAAAAGAAATATTCTCGTTCTAGAAAGAACGTTGTGTTTGCTAGGGAAAATGATCAAAGTTCACACCCTTGCGTATTAAAACAAAAAGTGCGCAAACTAGAAACTAACACTAGCTAGGGGCTAACGCTAGAAAGTCGAGATTACAAAGACAAATTTTACTTTCGCAAAATTTACGAACAGTGTTTTCAAAAGCAAAGAATACAAAGAAATTTCCGCAGTTTGTTTGAAAATAAAAAGATTTACTTTCTACGGCTACGATCATTCTCACGTATTCTGTAACATCGGAGAAACTTCGTTTCCCCATACGCAATGATCGCATTATCGTATTAACAAGCATAGATAAAAGAGCTGAAGCAATTCAAAACTAATTAAGGAGAAAACGAAGCAACAGGATTACAATTCGTTTATAGTAATAAAGACATTGGCTTAGCTACCACTTCCACGGTGGAAAACACGATCCTCCACGGCGAAACAAGCTACCAATGCATCAAAATGGCATAACTTGCGAAAGGTTAACCGGCTAAACACGCATCAACTCTGTATCAAAGCGCGACGGCCTTCCAACAAGCGGCCACTACCGATCGCGCGCCGCTAAATCTCAGTAATGTTATAATTACACCACTGATGCGGTGTTCGTGAGATATACGCGACGCATAGTCGCATATACATATGTATATATATACAACAGTAGTATATAATATAGAAGACTTGAGGCGGTTAAAATAAGGGAAAACCGGTTTCTCTTCGCGCTTCAACCGCGAAACGTCCGTTAACGCTGATGACGTGGAAAACAGACGTACCACTGCACGCGGATTACAGTAAATTGCGGCAGGTGTTTGTAATACTTGGCCGATTCAAAGGCAGCAAAACACGTCGTCGATGATACGAGCCGAGGAAACCAGATAGACTCAAGGAAGATGGGCCGCCATCGTTGGCCAATGCGGCAACAAAGACGCGGTTGCAGCGCCTCTGAAATTACCCTGCCACAACCGTGTTAATTGAATTTTATTTTACTCTTCGGTTGGATAGGTTCGACGATCTTCGCTGTTTACCATCGCCGCGCCAGGGACGTTCAATCTGCGATCAATGGCATATTTACGAACTTTGATGGCCCAGGTGCCGGCTATTCGGCATAAATATCTCGCTAACGGCCGGATGGAATTTCTGAAACATCGCGCGAAATCACCTCGCGATCGTTGACGCGTTCCTAACGTTGGATACCTTTTTTCGTTAAAGGAGAAGTTATACAAGGTCTTCCATAAGTCTCGGGACGGACAATTATCACAAAAACAATGTATTTTTGACAGAAACGTTTGAGACGAAAGTTTTAAGGTCTTGAAAGTTCCAGCGAATGGCCGTATCCGTCTGACCTTGAATGGTAGGATCAAACTCAGGTCCAGGTTAACGTGATTTTCGTTAATGATACAGCCTACGTTTTATCATGTACAGTTAAAGCTGACGAGTGGAGATCTTTTCAAAAGATCTTACTGCAATAAATGTAGTCGATAATTTTGTATGTACAATTGAAGGGATCGTCATACAGTCGATAGACATCAGATTGAACGTCTCATTAATTAAGCACCGCTCAACCAAACACGTACAAAGCACAACGATACAGACTCATGCATACATACAAAGAGGTGTAAAATACGCGACGTCCACGCGATACATCCTGCATAATGCTAATGCCGGCGTCACTACCTCTTTTGATGCTCATAATTCAGATAATTTTTATCAAGAAAAGGTCATCAACCAGTGTTTTGAAAGATCTCGCCGCCGGCTCTAACATTATGTGACAAAAAATAGGGTTTACCGTTAAAAAAATCACGTTGACCTCGACGTGAGCTTGATCCTTGGCTCAAGCTCAAACGGATATCACCATGCAGTACAACTTTTAGGATTTGAAAACTGTCGTCTGAAACATTTTTTTCAAAAGTGCTTTTGTTTTTGGGATATTTAACCGTTGCAGGACTTTTGGAGGATCCTGTATAGTAGCGTGCATTTCGCCGTGAACAGAACGTGATGAAAACGATCTATGATTTTTGTTACGCTGAGTTAAAATGAAAATGAGTTTTATGAGGTAAAGCCACTTTGAAGTTGGTGTTTCTTACGCATTTTGACTTGTTCCTTTATTTGTAACAATATGATAGAAAAGAATCTTGCGTTGAGCGAGTGTTGGATAGCCTTAAAAGTGGAAGAAATGCTGATAAAAATTGAAAATATTTATAATCTTTTTTGCATAAGGTGAAATACCTTCTTCGCTTATGATAAGAAGTAAATGAAATTCCTTATGTAAAAATGAAATGCTATTTATTACCCATCGACCTGTTACGTTACAAGTAGAATGCATTTACTGTCGATGAAATTTGCATCGCACGGCAGCAAATAATTTCGTACGAGGTATATTTTAATATTGCAAAACTTTACGTATGTATTCGACGTAAAACGAATTTTATTAACTAATTTTATAAAATTTTCTGATTTCCAATTTATATTCCATATATCGATATCATATCATCGTATCGTCAATTTACTAGAAAAGCGAAACAATTAAAATAGCAACAACATTCAACGGACGTAACTTTCTCTGTATCTTCGATTCGATAATATATGAAAAATACCGAGAAAATGGAAACCATCTACGGAGGAAGAGTCAATCTCTTCAAGTGCTGAAGCAGATTTCCTGATGCGTTGAATAATGCATACCACGACTGAAGGAAGCATTGTTGTCTAACAACGAAGACGTTAAACGGAAGCATCTTCCAATTGGCACGTAGACAGCTTATACGAGCCAACGACATGCGGCCATCGCGATAATTTCAGGATAAAAAAAGACATCAGCTCTGAGCGAATGATCCGCAAAAGTACCATCCTAGACTCGTACTGGTTGCACAAGAAGTTCTAAGAAATTTTCTGCAATAGTTAAATCAACAGAATAGTTGCTATCTGGTTAAATTTGTGGAAAGTTTGTTTCTAAAATCTAAGTTTACGAGATTTTTGTTTATTCCGGTATAAGTTGGAAAACATTAATGTTTCAAACAACACAACATTTTACAAATTCCATATTGAAAACTTCTAACACGTTCGCGTAAATATTAATAAATTTCCTGCACGTTGTATTAAATAGTATTGTTTAATTTTTCAAGTGAGTTCAAGCGAGCATCGATTTTGTCTTTACCCAAACTTTGGAAACTATATTAAATATCGTAAAACTTTCGAATTATCAAGCTTCTGACTCATCGATATAGACGCAAATGAATTTCTCTCGATTATGCTCAATGTTCCTACATACATATTAAAATTCACGAATCCTGTTCTCACAGATCTTCGATTCTTCGCTATCGAGGATGATCTTCCCTTTATCTCGTTGTTCCAAAGATTGCGCTAAACAATCAACAAGATTTCTAAATTCTCAAATATCTAAGCAGTGGTCGTACTTTATCTTTCCTCTTCTTTACTTTAAAAGTTTCAAATATAGCGTACTAGAATTCATAAATCTTGTTCGTCAAATTCATTCAAAGTCATTGATCTTCGATCTGTATTTCGAGTTGCCCGTTGATCTTTACTTGGAGTCGTCATCCAAAAAAATAATCAAGTCGATGGCTAGATGATTTTTCGTGGTGGTGACGAATACAAATGAGGCCTCGGTGTTCCATGAAGACCGTGTATGTCGCAAGCGGAACGCCACGGACGACGTCCCGAACGATGATCGGCCAATTCCTAGACACGGCAGCGAGCATAAATTATTCAGGCGATGTAGCAAAAGCGATTAATTTTATTGGCCGACGTCCCGGATATGGCTCGTCTGCACCCGTCACCGTCGCTTTGTTGCAACGTCGTCGTATCCTATGCTCCGTGTTCCTCGATTATGCGCGAGCTCGGCTAACACCTTATTAACGTCGCCGCTTGTACGAGGCACTGGCCACAGGGAAATTGCGCAAAAGCGGCTGCTCATGCTCAACTGTGTTGCTCTTTTCTCATCGTCGAGATCGGATGCCGATGCCACGTAACAAACGGGACCTTTCGTGGTTGCCACCTTCTTTCACTGTTACCAAGATTGATCCGCAACAAGATGATTTCTGGGCCGAGAGTCGAGTAAAAAAGATTATGGGAAATGTGAGCGAAACCGAACGATTGCAGGATGAAGCTTGGCGATTATCAGATCATTTTGCAGATCGGATATGGTCTCGTTTGGATATCCACTGGTTGCTTGTTACTCAAAGATATCTGGATACTTGCTTATTTTTGAGAACATATATTTTGATTATAAAATTATAGCTCGCGTAACGACAACCCATTTGTAGTAGACTATGAGATATTCTTTATCTGATTATGTACTAACTTTTTTTTTTATTGTTAAATACAGTACAGTCTCCCGTTCTACTGTTGAAATATTTTGTTATCCGAACAGAATGTCTACTAGTAACAGATGCGTTTTTCTATTATAAATACTATTATTACATGATCATTACATTCGAGCATAAAAATCAAATGGAAATGATAGGGATATCGATTGTCTCATGCCGAAAATGCAGTTTAGCGGCCAGAAATATGTGGGTTATTGAAATGTTGAAACAAATTGATAATTTTCTTGATTTTTATTTTGAACGAGTAAAATGTAGTATTAGAGAAAAGTGATTGTTCTATTGTTCAGAAGTTCCATTATTCCATCACTTTTATCCGCCTATTTTCGGAGATACGAGAAACTCCACTGTACTTGCAATCGAATCGACGTTGCGAATATGGTTTAAAATAGTGAAATCTGATCGTTAATTAATTACGGAATATCGATGGGATATTGATTACATTTCAATGTACCTAAAGATTCGTCAATTTTCGATCTGAATGTCAATTCTTTCTTCAAATACCGACTTTAGCCGATCAATGATATTATCAGTATTTTAAATTAAATGTTAATAATGTGGCTGATTATAATGTAATTTATGGGATTTATATTAATGTAATTTGTGGGAACATTTTGGAAATAATTGATAGAATGTTCTACTTCTGTTTCTCGTAACTGATCTGTGATTAGACTATTAATAATTGTAATGTGAAACAATTAGGTATTGCATCTCTCTTTGTATTAATTATATTTAATTTGTTGTTTCGTACTTGAGTTAAATGTATCATGAAAATCTTTTTTAGTGTCAACTAAAAATAACAAGAAACGATGCTTGATCTCCATACAAATTAACAAAATAACGTGTTGTTATATTTTGAGATTATACTTTTGTAGTTTTGCAGAACTTTCGATTTAAGAAAATATTTAAATTCTCATTAGGGACAACGAGCGACGCGCTGAAATTCCATAGAAGAGGCAAATGTTTCTGGCATGGAGAGTTTTGTCACAGGTTATTCATTTAATGTACTAAGCAGTTTATGACCATTTTATTAGTCTGATTGGTCAATCTTTTGATATATGCTCATCTATTAGGAAACGGTGAAAGGAAATTGAAAGGAAACATGAAAGGGAAAGTAGAAGGGAAGATGAAAGGGAAAACAAAAGGAGAAGAGAGATGGTAACTACTTTTCCAAGTCTGTGATCAAATTTTTCGACAATATTCTAGATTTATGGAAGATTTTGTTTTGAAAAATGTCAAGCCTTTTCGAGATTATATAAAGTATAACAATCTGCCAAGAGGGCGGAACATTGTTTGCGTGAAGATCGTTTTCTCGAATCTTTCTTATTTGTCAATTAATTAACGTAATACAACGACGTAATAATAAACTTTGGCGAAAAACTTATCAAGTTAATTTTACCTTCTAACTCTGATTTAATTCGTGATATTACGGAAAGCTCTTAACATTTCCCTTCATCTTTCAAGAAACAATTATTCAAATATCTCTCTTCTTCAAACTCTAACCGTAAAGAGAGAAAAAAAGATTAGAGTATATTTTACAATGAAAATTAATTGACAAATTTAGGTAGCAAAGTATTATTATTAAATGAATACAAAAATCATACGGACGTACCAAACTATAATTATGAATATCGGCGGCCAAAGAAAACTACATAAAATTTTGCAAAAGTAAAAATGAAAAAATTCCCTAAATTGTCACATAAAAGCTATTATCGCGATATTTCGTCAAATTTGGAAATGAAAAGTACAACAATTTTAACATTTCTCCACGTTATCTACAAAACCATCGTTAAAAGTTTCTAATTTCCCTAAAAATCCATCTTTTTATATACCTTATGATTCAAAAAATGTTATCCAACACACATTTCTCACGGCGTATCGATTAAGTTTCTAATCGATGTCATTTTGCCGCGATGAAAGCGAGCGCAAGCATCGTACGGGATCACGAGCAGAACACCGGGTAGCAAATTGATTTACGAACGTCGCGTACGGCCGGTCGTTCTCGCGTGATTCAGCAACATCTTGGTACGGCGAGTCGCCCTAAAATCGCTGACGACGATGCTGACCTATGTTCCCTGAGGCCAGGGTAACCAAATACCTGGCTAACAGCCGGGTCATTCATGCTTATTATCCCGACACTTAATTCTAGCCTCTCGCGTAGTCGCGTGATCCCTGTCGATGGACTCTGGCAGACCTACAGCAGACGCCATGCGATTAATAAAAAGTATAAATTGATTGATTTTCTTCGCCCCGATGCGCCGCCAGGTCCAAGCTATCGAGAAATTTAACGTGTGAATTTTATTATCGTTCTATTGTACGTTACAGAAGTTTTAAATTTGGGAATCAATAAAATAGCATTGGGTAGATTTATTTTGTTAGATTTATTATAGTTAATGGTTTCTTCGTAAATAGTTGGTATACTTAATTGTAGTAATTGTTAATCGAGTAATATAATAATAGAAAGATTGATTTTGGATTTTACAATAATTATAAAATAATTATTACTTTAAGTACCATATACCATTTGCTGTATTCTTATATATTACCAATTATATTTCATTCGTCATAAATGTAATAATATCGATTACGCTTCATTTTCCGTTACCGTTAAACACCATCTTTTCGATTAATTTTTTACCATTCTTTGTCATCATTTCCAACCTTCGTATTCGTATTTCTATAAACAGAATCAAAGAGATAAATTGTACGACGAGATTTCTTTTACTCGTTGATTTCTACGACGTATATCTCGAACGTCGCTAAAATTTAGAAGATTAAAGATCGTAGCGCATTGATTAGCAACATTGTCATTAAAAGTTAATGTTATATACCACGAAAATAGTAAGTTTAAGCTGGTAAGAGAGAAATAACACGAATTTCATGCATATTCATTGCTCCGTTACAAAGAGAATACTGGCAAACTTCCAACGCTATCTCAAACGAATAATACGCGAAGCAAAATAGTATAAATCAACATTTAATTTTATGTACATAAACCATATTGTCAGGAACTAATATATTCTTTACTGCAATCTACACGTAGAATCAATTGGAAAGCGTCCAAATAGACGTTTCGTATAATAATATAAACAGAATAATATCTGACGTTGTCTCTTATCTTAAACGTCACACATACTTATAATTTACGACGTATGTTCGAATGCATACTGTTTCTATGCACACGTATGTAGGTACGTACATCGCATATTTGCAAATGTCGAACCACGTTCGATCGGATCTACATGCATTCGCATCTCATCGGACCTAAGAGATTCTTTTTCCTTCGGCCTAATCCGGGAATTCGTTTGCGATGGAAAGAAAATGATGGTATGCGCAGGTGTACGTGGCAAACGTAAACGCATTCGGCCAAGATCCTTCCGTCATTAAGTTTCTTTCCTCTTGCCCGGTTTTCTCATCGACCAAACATGTCCCGATGTGAGTGTTGACCTCGCGGTTACTGGGAACTCATCGAGAGACGAACGTGAACGTTGCTAGACATCTATCTATGGTGTTGGCCGTCCGGATGGTTTTTAGGCTTGGAAAGAATTGACGCTTAACCCAGGTTGGGAAAGTTGAGTGGTCGTCATCGAGTCGCAGAAAACATAGTGGACTCTCGCGTGTACTACACTAATGTAATTCGCTTTTTTCAACGAGCCACGGTCGTAGCCGTGCGATACACGAGGAACCCGCGACTGCTTTTTACCCTATACGATGACAGTTCGAAATATTTTTATCGATCCTCGAAAACCATTTGCCCCCGAACGTGGATTATTCGATTTATGTAGTTGATTTTGCGAGATTAGTCGGCTTCGACGATAGAGGCTCTAGGAAATGTAGTTCGAATAATTTTAGATGGTTTTTGCTTGTTTTGTCGCATTAAATAGTAACAGAATGCTGAGAGTACGTGAGTGATTGACGATGTCGGCAATATTTCAGTCGCTGTAAGTTGTTTTGTGTCAGCAAGCAATTGATTGAATTTTTTTCGGTTTAGCCATGTTTAATGCCGTTCCTGAATTAGCCGCGGGCAATATTTCATGGTAGATGCAGTCGCAAAGAATATCGTACGATTTGTGCATACGTAAGCAACATTAGGCATCGGGTTTACGAATTCATGACTTAATTAAGCAGATATAAGCAGAAAATAACGCGAAGTAATTGTAAACGTATTCACCGATGGTAATAATTATCATAACGACAACGTACTAGCAATTATCTAATATTTTAGATAATAAATATATCCCGTTAAAAAAGCACTGAAAGATGATAAGACAAAAATCAAAGATACTTTCGAATAAAGATACAAATTGACGAGAATTGTGAAACCTTTTACTGTATCTTACCAAACTCATTGGAAGATGATCAGTTTTTAAAATTATAGTTCATGTAAGAGTTCGCTATGTTTCTCACGATATGATTTTGACCATGACTTTTGCATATAATAGAAGTTCATATAAATGAATTCAATCGATAAGTATTAATTTGATCGGGCGCTAACGAAAATTTCCTTATTTTATCATTTTACAAATTTACAATAAATATTTTATTATATATGTGTATAATGAAATAATTATTGGATTGTTATTAGGTATATAATGAAATATTAATATCCAAAGAAAGATTTTCAAGCAGTAAGTAAAACGAGATACATTTGGTGCGCGCATCGATCGCACAAAGAGACGAAGAACGAAGAAGCATTTCTCTGAACAATCCACCTTTCGCTCGTCCATTACAGACGCTAATTATGATTGATAGCAACATTGATTATCGACTACTGATTTCACAATATATCACAGAACGAAGTGGTAAATTTAAATCGCCAGACACGCAGGCTAGGAATCACTCTGTTACTCAGCAGTTTCGCTGGTTCCAGCGCAACTAAACGGTGCGCGGATTTTGTTCTTTTTATGTAGTTATTTTTTTCTCTCTCCCTCTCGAAATCGCGACATAAATCATCGAACGTTCCTTTCTCCTCGGCGTAGAAAACAAACGTTCGAAACGAAACATCCATTACGAGCGTCCAAGCGAAATAGAATTTCAATCAATTCCCCATCAACGTTAAGTGCCAGCCCGTCGACTGTCAGGATCGCTTCATCGCTGTTCTGCGCGATTATCGTCATCAGTGATGCCTAAACTTCGTCATTTGACTAGATTTTCCTCGATCGAAGGGCCCAATCGGTGAATTTACAGTGACTCGCGAAAGTGTTTAAACAGTTACCATAAGAAACTTTTATCGATACTCATCAACGGTGTAACTGTGACGAGACACGACTGTCGTGATGGTATTGTTCAAAGAAGTCATTTTGAGAATGTATATAGGAATTCCAATCTTTGTATTTACAAAAGATTTCTATAAATATTTGAACATTTATCATAGAGAATTTAAAACATAAAAATACAAAGCATCTTTAAATTTCATTGAACACTGTCGTGACTTTCACGATCATACCGGTAAAATTTTGAAACAATCTGACAATGAGTACAGAAATTACAACATATTTATTGCAAATGTATTAAATATATTTTCTTAATATATATCTAGTAAAAAATTGTATACAGCATAAATAGAACTTTCTCGAATATATGACAAATATTAAATATGGTCTCACTGAATATCGAGATTTATTAATATAATAAATAATAGATCGTCTATATACTTTTGTGATCTTTGCGAAATATATATTTGTCCTTGCATTAATTATCTTTCAATTTCTATATATACTATCAGACTTGTACCAAGTTTTCTCAATATAATCATGATAATTGATTCTTATAACAGTGTTTGAGTCGATGTGTTTGAGTGTCAATGCAAATGTCTCGTATGGAACACGTGAATATACATAAAAGGTGTCTATAACTGTTGCAATACTTTCGCGAGGAACTATAACTCGAAAATGTCACGGACAAATAATCTCGAACATCGCTTTCCAACGATTCTTGATGGATCGACGAAAATTGCTTCCTCGAGACAATTACGGAAACGTCTATCGCGCGAGATGAAGAATTTGTTTACAGAGATATCGGCGATGCTGATTGCCGAGGAAAGTTCGCGATTCGAAAACGACCAGGAGAACCGATTTCTACCAACGCGTTCGAATCGCTAGAAACGGTTAATGGTTGCGGCAGGAAATAATGATTTTCTGTGCCAACGGTATTAATTCGCGATTTGACAAAAATGCTCGATCGCGAGGAAAGTTTCTAGTTCGAAGGGAGATCCCCGAGATTTCTATGCTGATGATATTAATTTGCAATTCGTATCCGTAGGATACGTTATTTTGCCCGCTCAATTATGCCAGCGAGAACATTGAAAAATGGAAATCAACCAGAGGATATCTAACTTTAGATAACGCGATCGGTTTTCTTGCGTTGTATATTCACCAGGCTAATCTGGTTCCCCTTTTATTAGTGTTATTTCAAATGGAATTCAAAATAATTCGCTCAAGCTTTGTGTAGAAAAAGAACGTAAAAGGTTCTTTACGAAACTGGTTTTCTGTATACTTCAAAAATCTCAGTATTTGTTCACTTTGGCGTGAAATAAATCCATTCCTACTTACGGAACAGTATTTACCTTGATTATGGTCACCGTTTATTAATCCTACACATGTTATTTGCAATTCCTTAATCTCTTTGTAGTCGTTTACTGTGAACAACATTTATCCGGTCGTAAGTAACGCATTAGACACGAAGGGTATTTTTAATTGGATCCCATTCGCCACTGTTTAAAACCAAAAGAATTCCTAATAGTACTTAATATTTAATATTCAACCAGTATCGATAAATGGTATATCGATATTTCACGAAGGAATTTTTTTTCAATTAATACGAGTTAAAAATTAAAATCTATATCTAGTGGTCGTTCAACGAGAGCTGGAAGAAGCGTGCGATGGTAACTATGCGATGGTATCGTGGAAAATTATCATTATAAAATAAGGAAAATATTATGTCGGCTGGGTATATTTGGAAGCTTTCTCGAACAACACTGTAAAATACGGCATCGGTTAGTGTCAACCGGTATCTAAATTGGCACGGCGTCAAGCATTTACAGATAAACAGGAGCTGACCGCGAGATTATAACGAGCTTCGCGAGCATTCGAACCACGACTCGTTCCACTTTACTTCATTCGTGTATGATTAAGATAACTGCGATGCTTCCTATGAAGTAAGCTATCCAACTATTTTTACTTTCTTTCCGACTTGTTCTTTTTCTTAGATTATTTAGATTTGATATCTATGGTATCGTATGTACGAGGAATACAGTATTTTATAAATAAATCTGTACTGTGTATGTTGTATGTATACATGAGCTGTGTTTATATATTTTAGTGGATTACCGGATTGAGTGAAAATAATTTAATTCCGTGTTGTAAATGTGTAATAATTCAATTTTTGAAGTTTATTTTTAATTTAAAGAAGTTATGTTGATATTGAAATTCCTTTGAATAAAGTTAACAAAGAAATCCAAATATTCCATTACGATCGTTATTTTGGTTCTTATTATTGTTACACTTGTATATCGTAGATTATAATTTTTAACTTGTATTAATTGAAAAAAATTCCTTCGTGAAACATCGATATACCATTTATCGATACTGGTTGAATATTAAATATTAAACGTTATCGTGACACGATAAAACTCATTTTCAAAAACTAACGCGCAATAGTAGATACAATTAATACTTATAATTATCAAATTTTATGAGACATTTTTATAAAATCGTTCCTTTAAATTGTAATCAGTACAAGCAACAAACACGCCGACGAATCGCAAAATTTAATATCGATATATTATTAGTAACTTAACGCTATAACTTTTCCTATATAATAAAAATCTATTGTTTGCTTAAGAAGACGTTAATTATCGTTTTTAGATATCGTCACCGATCTTTTACATTTTAATAAAATTCCATCAAAATATCCTGATATTTACGAGCATTATATACACTCGAAGGCATACAAGAACTGGTATTCACAGGAGACAAAATCAAATCCAAATAATAAGATCGAATCGCAAATAGCCGCGTAATTTACTACATCCTCCAGTTAGCGATCGCACGTGAAAAGCCGATTCGAGACGAATACGTTTGAACCGACGATTAAACTCCGTTTATCTACTAATACCACCATCAACAACAACTTAACCGTTCAAACTAGTCATTACGATTCGAACAGATATTCCGATCTTTGCCGAAAAACGTTCCCGGCGAAATCACCGTGAAAATTAGTCTGGCAAACACAGCCTGTTTCTACGTTTCCCGGCCAACAACGTTGTCTATACTCGTCAGAGGTGAAACAAGTCCCTGATGGAGAAACGGCTCGTGTAAAATGCAGGCGAAACGAGGATCGCGTCGGCACGATACCGTAAAGTTGGCTCGGACGTCTCTCAGTGGCGGTTCTATCGTACGGTGGGACGTTCTCCAATTACGATGTCTCGTTTTCGCGTGCAGCTGCGAATAGCCAATCGTAAGGTACACGCATATGTAGCAGCGAGATGCGAAAGAGAGAGAGAGAGAGAGAGAAAGAGAGAGAGAGAGAGAGAGTCATTACACGTAGCTCGTGTCCGGCTTAATTGTGCGCCAGAAATGCACTCGTAAGAAAGCACAATGGGCCTCTGGATATTTACAAGAAGCCAGGCACAGCGATAAGAATAACTGAGAGTTAGGTGGTTTGATAGAGGGTTTTGGTTGCCTGGCCTCAACTGGCTACATAGCCACAGAAAAAATATTAAGCTGCATCCTCACTGAAGCAACAATGAGAAACTTTCTGTTGATGTTTCGTGTCTCTCGAAAAAGATGCTGATTGTTGTCCAATGTTTCACTAGGTTTATTCGCGTTTTCGTGCTGTGTATGCTGTTCCGAGCAGCAAAGAAAAATAAGAAACGCGTGACAGTATATGGTGATAGAAGAAAATGTTCCTTCATTGTGTACAATTCTTCGTGTTTCACAATGCATTGTTGCTGTCTGATAGGTGTAGTTAACAAGTTGTTGACGCGAGTCGACGTTTCCCATTCCATAGACATTGACATATTTTCCGAGAATATGCGCGAACTGCAGTAAAATTGATTTGAAATGTGTTAAGACTCTTGTAATAGGATCAATGCCAAAGGAGATATTTTAGATTCGAATTTAATAATCTTACAAAGTTTCGATAGTGTCGTTCGTTTGTTAAAATATGTCGTTTTTCTTCAGTCCGTTTCTAAATAACATACCACTGTGATGTTCTTTAAGACTTGGTCGAATCCATACTATTTGTTTTTACCACTAATAACGATAAACGTTGTCGTAAGGATCAAGTCTTCTTCGATTAATTGTTATACTTACACGTGAACAACTTGTTTGTAGGAACACGTGTCACTTTCAAACCGAAACAAAATCCAAATGTTGCTTTGATTCTGTTAATCCACTGTGCAGAAAATGTTATCCACCGCTTGATATTTGTTAAGGACACTTAAAGACATTTGTCTACGATAGGCAACAAAAAGTTGCTCGTTGTTGCTTCAGTGAGAACGCCGCTTAACGTTGGTATCGAGTGTGAAAACAGATATAGCGATTACAATCCGCAGTAAACGAGTCTCGATTGGATGGGGACGCGTAAAAGTTTCATGCAGAAGGTGTGTATAAGAGTTATTAGATGATATGAGCACTGTTGAGCTCAGCGAATCACGGATGGTATTATGGGTTGAATTTTTAAGTAGCGGTGATTAAGAGTGTTCAACTTTGATTTAATGATTTTTTAGCTTGACGTGTAACAACATCGGAGGTATATAATTTGTGTATTTCATTGGAAGAATATTAAAAAGAAAATACACAGGTAAGGAGATATTTTAATAACCATGTAGTTGAGGAGTTAAATGGTTCCTGTTTCCTTAGTAACGCGATGAATATTGAAATTATTGTTTTTTCTTTTTTTTCTTTTTTTTTTTTTTTTTTTAGTGGATGGTTTAATGTTTTTGAAGGAACAGTAATGATTAATTTCTGTGGAAGCTTATTACGAAGTTGATCCTGTCTAAATGTTTCACGTGACTTTGTGTGATATTTAAAAATACAAAAAAATACTGAAAAAGGAAGTGAATGAATTAGGAAGGTTATTTCGAAACTAATCATATTCACACGTTTTACGTAACATTGTATGATATTTTAAAATACAACATAGTTACTGGAAAAGAAAATCGAAGGAACTGTACATATTTTTGTAATGAAAGGTTACAAAATGTTTCCGAAATGAAGTCAGTTTAAACGTATGTGTATGTAATTTTCTATTTGATTTTAGAATAAAGAGACACGTTAGAAGAAACAATTGAACTTAGGTAGGTATTTACGAGGTGAAAGGTCGTTTCATGATTGAGCTGATGTTCAAATGTTACACGTGGTTTTGTATGGTATTTTAAAAAACAAAAAGGTATTGGAAAAGAAAATTAAGGAATCTATATGCGCGTGTAGAGTCAAAGGTTATTCCAAAAGTAAATACCTAATGTTAAATGTTTCACGTCGATATGTATGATATTTTGAAATATAAAATGTTATTGGAAAAGAAAAGGAAGGAATTTGTAGATGCTTGTGGAGTGAAAGGTTGATTCACGTTGAATTGTATGTCATGTTGAAATACAAGAAGATATTCGAAAAGAAAGTCAAGGAATTTATATAGACCGTTGTGCCTATCTGTCAAAAGACATTGCAAAGCGAAATAGGCATTCATCTCACTATGAAAACGTAACAAAATTTTTTAACAGGTTGGAACGCGCCACCACATTCTGTTTCGTTGATTTTATGGCAAAATTGTGAAATTGGAGGAATTCTTACTTGAGAATTTACAAGATGTCTTGCGCAATATTGCAAAGCGATGGAAGTTTTTCGAATTCCTGGCAGCGTGCATGGGATTTCGAAACCCATAAAAGTATCCTGCGGTTGCATGCTTGCACAACACACTTCCCGATATTCGTAAGCGGTCAATGCTTGATAAATCATGCGCGGTTTGACGCACTTGCAACGACAATATATATTCATCACCGTTGAAAGAAGTAACGTGCCGATGAATATTAAAAGCCTATCCAAAAGGATTGCCTTTTGTTCTCATTGTAACACCGTCGGAACAAAATTCCAAACAATTCCAATCCATTCACAGCATTGTAGCACTTATGCTTTTAACATGATAATTAGGTAACAGGTGTTCAGTAAGTTTAACCATCGTATTGTTCAAAATTACACCTATTTTTTGTTCAAGAATCTAAGTAAACATTATTGGATGTAATACTTCCTGATATTTAGTTTCTTACCTTAGAAAGTGTAATTTAAAGAGTATAATTATTATTCGTTTGAAATAATATAATTAAAATATTCTAAGAAGCTTTTCACGTAATTGTTTCGTATAAAGCTACGATGTCGTTGCACGCACACACGCACATATACAACATAAATATTTAAATTAATACGAGGTTAATCTCAAAGAGTTATATCCTTATCTGTCTTTATGTTGTAACATCATCATGGTAAATAGTTATTCTTAAAATAGAAATGATTACATGCTTATGTCTATAATATAATATTTTGAAACTAAAATCACTATAATTATATCATTAAACGAATATGATTAATTTAGAACTAGTTGAGGCCTAGAGTAATCTCTTTTTTCTAGTTCATTTATTAATATATATCATAGCTATTTATCATTCTATTATTATTTTATTAACGTCACAAGTCTCATAACGGAAGATGATCACAATTTCCTACACGATACTACTTCGTAGCTCTATTCCACAGGTACACAATTAATATTCAATTTTCAAAAAATACTTGCACGCGTCAAGGGGACTCCAATTTATTTATCGGATCTTATTGCAAGAAACTGCTATATATAAGAATAATATTAAGGATAAAATATTTGTAGAAACGGTTCTTCTAATAAAATTCTACTGTCTTTACCATTCTTTCAAAATGTTACAAAGAAAATAATTTAGACTATCCTGCAATCTTATCATATACGTATAGGTATGCGGCATGCTTTATAATTTCACATTTTTACAAAAAGAAAGAAGAGAAAAAAAAAAACAAAAAACATACTTCTACTAAAATTCTATTGTCATTGCCATTCGTCAAAAGTGTCACAAAGAGAATAATTTCTGCCATTACACAATCTTATCATACGTGCTCATACTTTATAACTCTACATTTTTAATAACAGACTTCTACATACATACATTGCTATTTAATGATACAAAATATCCAATACATTTTTGCTCGAAAAGCTTGCACGTCCAACGGCATATTCGTCATAACGATCCAACTATCGATGGTTTGATGACTCTTTACAGCGGGGAACGAGTGGTTGGTTATAGTTTCGCGATTTCGCCGTTTTCAAGAGTTATATACTCGTGCGCGCGTTGGTCAGAGTTCAAATCAAAAGCCGGTCGAGATAGGAACGGCGACGCCGATAAATCGTCGCGGTGAACCGCGATAAACGTTCGCTGCCTCCGTCTTTCTTTCCTCTTTTTCCCGCGGTATCGTGCACGTACACAGACCGCAGATTTGGTAAACAAATTATTCTCGGGAGCGTGGAGAGAAGTGGCCGAACACCGTCGTTTCTCCTTCTCTTTTTCTCCTTCTTTCACTCTCCTCGTCCTCCTCGCGAGAAACGAGTGATTACGCGGAGGCAGTCGTGAAGGCTGCGGTTTCGCGGGATAATGATTTCGCGAGATAACGCGTAGCCCGAACGGCGACACTGTGAACGTTTGAAATTTTAATAGGCCGCGCGTAGTAAAATGAAAGCTGTCGATGAAAAACCTTTCCTTGGTTTTCCTTGTTTGTGTCTGACTTTAGTATTTTCTTAACAATTTGTCTGCCTTAATCGACTACTTACAGTCGTATTAACCACTGTAGTTTGACTGGGAACGTTTACGTAAATTCGTATTTTTCTGATCAGAAGCAAAGAAGTAGAATCGAAGAAGAAATTTGGTTCGTTTAGATGTGTTATAAAGAGTACTATATTTTAGATGTTTTTAATATTTTTTCATGTCGTATTTTTGCACGTTCCTATCTTTCATAAATGCATGAATGCATATAGTATATCATCGAGTCGAGTAATAAGTTTGTTCGTCCTTCGCTAACGTATGTCTACATTTCGAAAAATATAGAAATTGAAGACCATATGGCAAATTAAAATAAATTGCTTAGATTAGATTAATTTTGTATGAAAGTAATAACGTTATAAGTGTTCTTTTGAGAAAACGAAAATATATTTATCGCGTAATATATTGTGTATATTGTAATTATTAATACACACGATATAATTAATATATAATTTTATTAATATTACTAACTAATTGGTTGACATCGTAAGTCGAGTTCATAATTTTTAGAAAAGATTAGAACGCACGACAGTATGGTACTCTAGTTTTGACATCGACAGTCCGTTTCTACTTCGGCAGTATTATTTTTTTCATTCGATATTTTTCACGTTATTCTCGAGTTTCACATTGTGGAAACCTTTGCCTAGCTTTAAAACGGTGCAAAAGGTGATATATGATGCCCGCATAGAGTGCAAAGATCGACGCTCTGACAACACATCCTACATTTTTCGTGCACACCGACACTATCGTTTCGTTTCTTTTTAAATACGATTTATTTTCTCCATCGGAGTACAATGACTCGACGACGACAAAAGACATTTTTCTTTTATGATTCACGGTACGAAATTTGAATATTATTCTTCTTATTTCCATACAAGACTTTTAAAAATTATTTTTGCGCGTAATCTGGCGTTAATATTAATCTTTAATTTTGTTTGAATTTTGTTATAATTTTTGCAATTATAATAAATTATTTATTAATATCAAATTTATTAAATTTGGTAAAATATTTTCATTGGGATTGAAAATAAATGTCAAATGTAGTTACTGTCGTACGTATTCAATGTCGCATGAATTTTATTAGAAACTTTAAGTCGTATGTTTTTCGCGATGCTGATTATTCTTTTAAATTAATTTCTTTACCTTAATTACATTTAAGTATGTATAGTACTTTAATTCTTTGGAAAGTAATATACCAATTTTTATTTCCGCGATAGATTTATATATGCACCGTCGTTCGATCAAATAAATTTACACAATGAATGTTCGGTTTTTATATTAATATAATTTGCATTCATTAACACAGTAACATTTATATATCGAATGGTAATAAAAGCTGAGGCATAAGAAATATCGAGATCAACCGACAAACGTTTCACATCTATTGGTATATTAAACTAGACAAATGGATGTGTATGTAATCGGTATCGGAACATAGTTCAAAATGCTCATAGATATTAGCTTTTGTATCTTATTAAACAAAAATCAAACGTGTGTGTATATATATCTGAACCAGTATTCTTTAAAAGGATAAAAATAATTATTTTTGGAACCGATCAATTAACCTTAAAAGTCTAACATTTTATAAATTCAAATTATATAATAAAGTCATCACACCAAGCCGATTGCATTCAATGAGAACCTAATTTCACTTGATCTGTTTATTCGTCTATGCCATTTCTTCTCAAGCTTATAAACTTGAAACGGAAATTTGTGAAATTATTTTTCAAATTTAAGCAAATCCTACGATGAATTTTATACATCTTCTTCAAGAGTAGCTAACTTTGGCGTAATATTATAATTATCGTGTGTAGATCAAATTTTAAAATGTCGTATTTAAAGAACAACCAACTGCAGTCTAGTTGCTCGTCCTTTCACGTCATTTCTTTTCCAATAATCTTACGCATAGGTTTATCTTCTCATATCTTGCAAAATACAATTACTTAAGCATCATTCGTAGGTTAAAAATTCGTTCTTCGATTTACTACTCGATTAAAACTAATGAAAACAGCTTGAGCAAATGACGCACGTCATCCATAAGATATGTGCCGGGTGCGCCGCAACGTTCCAACATTCGAAGAAATTGCATTCGCCGGTGAAACGAGCGGAAATCCGTAAAGGTTTCACAGTGATTCGAAAACAAGTTCGATTCCGGTGTGGAACACTCGCGTGTGCGTCTTAAACGGTGGCTACCGGGTCGAATAAATTCGCGTTTACACGCGGCAAGGGTGTGCACGAGTGAGTGCACACGCGCGCGCGCGCTAACGAGTTATGTCTATTGCGGCGATATAAACGATACCGTAGGCGCAATAAAGTGAATCGATAAAAACGTAGATCGATTAATGTGCAAAATAGAAGTTGCCTCGATAACGATTAGTGGTTTAGTGGGTACTAGTTAGGCGCGGAAAGTTCTGGCTGAAAAATTGAATGACTGTGACGCTAGGAAATCTACGAGAACTTGCAAATTATGCGTTAATTTGTTCAGTATATGGGTGCAGATAATTTTGTTCAGGAATATTATTTTTTTCAGAAAAACTAGCGTTAAAGATAGGGAAACGATCATTCGTACCTATAGAGTTACACGAATGTGTACAAATTCAAATAGTTTGAAGTTTTGATAAAAGAGAAGGTAAAATAATCAATGCATCGACATTTTAAAATAGTAAAAATTACACATGTTTCGGGATTGTTATTATACATTCAGAATGTTACATATTCACGAAATCATACATAGAAATTACCAAGCAAGAAAGGCACTGGTATGCAATAAAGGAGGAATAACAAACGAACGTTTCACAAACATTCCAAGAATTCAGAATGAGAAACGAGCTCTCTACGTTCTAACACCTGAAATTCTTCAAACTTTGGTGAGATCAAATACCAGAGTGTCTTTGGTCGGTTCATTGAACTAGTTTCGCACGAGTTTGATTCCGGATTCGAGTGTTGCGGTCTTCGTGAATCCGCAAACACGATCCATAGTTTGAACAGCGTCGCGAAGATATGCTCTACTATCCTTTCGCTCGGACGCGAATTTAACGAGCGCGGTGTCGGCCGTAAAAATGACTTTGTCATTCATGAGATGCAAAACGCGTTAAGAAGTCCGGAAAAACAGCGAGCAATTAGCCGTAAATCAAAATCGCGCGGCTCGGTGAGTGCGTGCATTTAATACCGGTGCCCGAGTAATTTACTCTGGCTCGCTATTTTCGCCAGTTTTACAGTCTTTGATATTCACTAGCATCGTGTAACGACGCCAGTGTATTGAAAAAGTAAGATAAAAACTTGATTAGTGGGATTCTGTTCAAGGTTTATTGGAATATTTTTGTATACGATACGTTTTAGATACATGTACACTTTTTTCATTGATTTATAGTATAATTGATTGATTTGTAACTAGTGAGAATTTGCATCTGAAATTTAAATGAAATTTTGATGGAAAACTTGTGAAAATTTCTAAGTATTTTAGAATCACATTGATGAATACAGCATATCCAATTTTTATGAATGTATCCAGAAATCCAATGATAGAATAGAGACAGTAGTATGCTGTTGAAAGTTACAAACATTATTACAAAAATTCAACATAAAGAAGGATCCATCAAGTTACAGTAACTTCTCTATTGAATAATTATTTAATATATTTATGTTATTTTATTTCGTACTATAATTCCATTGCCGTGAAATAAAACGCACGATACCGTGACGTAATTCGATGAAATAATCAGCTAAGAGTACTCTGTAACCAAATAACCCAATTCAACTTCATAATCTACTTACGAACTTCCTCTAAAAGCTTCGAACTTGAAACACCGTTAAGTACATCGAAACTTTAACTTTCCAAATCTTTCAATATATTACCTTCACGCTTCTTATACACCTTATTCGTCTAATTATCAATATTTCTGTTATAACGCCACTGAAATTAACTAACTTTGCGATAAATTCCCAAGAAACTTGCCTTGTCTTTATCAACTGTACCATATGGAGTGTTTTTGTCATTTGCGGACATGTTAAAAAGAAGACATGTTTTTAACTATGTTCTAACGACGAACGTACTACAAATGACGAAAAGAAGGATTCCGAAAGTACTTTGCTTTCATGGCGAAATCAAAATCACTTTGGGTAAGTAGAACCATGTGTATTTCTCTGTGAAATTGATAGAGGTTTTTACGATAAGTTCAAAAAGCACATTCCACGATATCTTTATTAACTTAATAATAGGTTTTCTTTAGTGGAAATAATATTCCACTCGTTGATACATTTCAGAATTGCTGACATTTCAAAAAGAGAGTATTACTGCAGCACGTTGAGTCGTACATCCAGCGACTCAACACCAAGTCGTTTAAACCTCTGCAAAAGAGCAGAATCTTGTATTGCCGAAGGCGGTAAATCTGATATTGAGTTAATAAAAATATTATATTATACATTTTGAATTTGTCGTAGTCTCATTCAATCTCATAAAAAAACCATGTGGTCCTATTTAAGTTATCCAAGGTGATCTTGGTTTCGCTATGAAAACAAAATATCTTCGGAATTCTTGTTCTCGTCATTTGTAATACACTCGATACTGTTAAAATATAGTTTAGATCATTTTTTATTACATGTCGTGCACTACATGTACGCAAATGACAGAAAAGTAGCGAGTCGTGTTACGCGGAACACCCTGTATTTATGTATATCGATCAGCCCTGATTTTTATATAAAATTACATCTATCACGTTGTTTCTTATTAAAAAAATAAAAACCCTGTGATCAGTCGTGATTTTTCATAATTCGCATATATAATATTTCGTCCCCCATAATACTTCGTTGATCATAAATTCGATTAAATATACGTATACGTGAAAATTCCAAGTAACTAGCATCGCGATATGCAAATTTCTAGGGTGATTAAGAGTGTGTGATATAAGCGAGGACTGTAATAAGTGATGGAGCATGCCGTTCCGCGTAAATACGAAAATGTTATCATGGAGGACCGATATGCGTTTTAACGAACTCGGATTCCTTCAGGGCCGTCCGTTTCACCGTTACGCTGCCATCGAGACAACCGGTTCCACGGTGTTCTTATCACTGCCCGAACCAAGAGACACTTATCTCAAACGTCTTTATCGTAGCCCGCGCAGCGGTTCGTCAGCAATTTATTCGGTTTTCGCGAAAAAAAAAAGAAAGAAAAAAATAGCGGCCAAGTCACGCGAGCCGTCACTGCGTGTATCTACCGTACATCTGTTGATTATAATAACGATGTAAAGGCGATTCGAGCATGAAATTAGCCGCATCGATGAACATCGACGGGACGAAAATAACATTCGGGACTCGAAAGTTCCATAGTGACTGCGATTAAAGCGTTAACATTTTTGTTTTCCTCGAACGCTGATTTAAAGACGAGTGTCCATTACGTACCGTAATTTCTTAAAGCCCGTGTAATTTTCATGGAATGTACGGTTTGGGGAATGTATAGAATAATTTGTTTTGTATTTTTGTAGTTATTAATGTAATTGCGGGTAGTAAGATTGGTTTGCAAAGTGCGCGTCTTTGCGAAAGTTACGCTTAATTACCAGTTTGTAGGTTCGAGTAAACTGTTCTCTCCTGGTAATGCGGTTTTTTTTAAATTTAGTCACGTTCAAAATTCATCGTATGACTTCAGAGAACTTTAAATCAAATCTAAATGTAAGAAGATTGCATACATTTAATTAAACTGACAAATTTTCATTCCAATTTACTTGTAAAAATATATGAACATAAATGAGAACGTTGAATTTTAGTTAGCTATATGTTTCACGGTACATATATCATCGAAGAATTTAAATTACTGTACGTACTCTTTACGATAACCGGTGAAACGTCTTTAAAATAAATCCTCCATAACACTCGTGCTTTTATTTCAAATTTATTTTTCAACCAGCAGTCCGCGTACAATTGCACTGCCGCTCGATCCGATCAGTGTCCGACTATCCTACTCTACTTACAACCAATATCCTATTCTTTCGTGTTATAAATGAATTAAGTAGAAACATGCCGACACAGATATGTCATTAATTATGAAATCATGAAAGTTCATCCGATTTATAAGCAGATCTTGAAAATAATTTATTGAATACGAATCAGTCGAGATGAAATGTCGAATACTCGGACAGCGAAACGATTAATATTACGATCCACATAGAATAACAAATATTCTGATAATATCCCTAACGTTCTCCCTTTCTAAAAAACAATTAAAAGAACACCTCCCTATGCTCGCACATTTACCTTCGAATTAACCTGATCTTGTCGTTCATCTCCCTTTCAACCGGACTGGTCGTCGCACGAACGATCGTCGTTAATTCGACTAGTCCGATCGATTCTGTTCTATTGCTCGTCACCCGTATAGCGAAACCATATTTTCTGCGACTTAATAACCACGATCACCAGGCGACACTTACGGTCTCAGATACGGGAAGTTCGGTCCCGGTGGATTCGCGCGTTGAGCAAGATCTACGGCGTTTAGCAGTCGGTGCAGCAGCCCCGATAACCGTAAATATCGTCCTTAGTGGCGCGATAAGTTCAGATTTCGCATTAACGTCGGCGATGCGAACCTGGTCTCTTGGCAAAGAGAGAAACGTTTGCACGAGGCTCTTCGCTGCATAATGACCGCGTGTCTCCGCTCCTTAAAGGTGGGTGATCGCTGACCGAACAAACTACGCTTACCTGTATCGTATATATACACGGTATCTTTTTGTATGTGGAAAGTACAGCAGAGGTGCATTCGGTGCATTAAAATAAGAAAAAAACTCATGCAAATATATATCATATTTGGAAGAACATAATTTTCTAGTTCAGCTTATTTTATGCTGCAATCGTCTTTCTAATTTTTTGACACAAAGACACGTCATGCAGATTCCATTTTCTTCGCCAGCTCGTTCTTCGGGCTCAAACTTATTCCATTATTATTAGGCTACGCATGTTTATGCAAATTCATATTTTTATAAACATAGCTAAAGGAACAGAACGCAAGCAGAGACACGTTTCACATATTAAATACTACAGCGAGGACTATATTTCTATATGCTATACTTGGTATGTATTATGCAATTTTGCATATTACGTGCATTATTGAATCTTTTAATTTCTCATAAATGTATGAAAATCCGCAGTTTAATTATTACATATGGGAATATTGAAAATCTATAGGTCGCAAATCACCGATTAACAGTGTCGACGTAAACAATTTGTTAATATGTTGATCAAAGTTGCTTATACATCCATGTAATTTGTTCAGGGAAATAGGGCAATCTATAATAAGACGTATTCGTGGTTATATCGAAACTGGAGATAGTCACTTCGATTAGTTTCTAGCAAGCTTCAAATAAGCAGCTGTTTTAACATAAAACAAAGTGCGATTGGGAAGCAAATGGGATATATACGAATCTTTTTTCTCATTTTGCTCCGCTGAATTCATCCTTTCTCTGTTTCTCTTATACAACGAAGTTTGTCGAGAATCTTTTTAACCTGGCTATGAGATATCGTTGTTGTAATGTTGATTGGGACGTGCGTGATGATCGCGAGCTGCGATTGTATGCTGGTTTAATTGCCGGCTTTATCGAGGTCGGAAGACTAATGGGGTGTTAAATTGATCCTTGGAAGGTAGTAATTAAGGGAACATTTTTCACAGGTTCGATATCGGTGTTGTGTAATTTAGCTGTAATCGGTCATATGGTACGGAGAATTACATACGTTATGCGTGTTATGCCCGTGGCGGGATAATTAATACGAAGATATAAAAAAATAACGTCCTACTATGCTTGTTTTATGTTTATACTCGCTCTGTGTTACTCCGATACGTAGCATTAATAGGTAGGCTACGATAAAACGAACGATACTGCAACGAATAAATTGTTACGACGAATGGTTTTTATTGATAAAATCGTAGAACGCTGTATAACGCTATAAAATGCAATATAATTAACGAGAAATTGTCTTTTCTTGTATGTTAGATTGCTTATGCTCTCCAAATTTACATGTAACGATATATTAAAATTCAATTTTTCATTTTGTCTACTACGTTTATTTTATTTAATAGTAACTTTGTATTGAAACGTTGACTTGAAACGGATTGCTCCTATCTAAATACACATACGTACAAGTACATAGGTCTAAGTACATGTACGTATGCAGCTACATATATTTGAAAAAATGTTATAACAGACGAGTTCCACATAGAACCGATTACAGTTCAGCCACTATGTATACGCCACCGTATTGCCTCGATTTCCTCTGATTTAAAGACCGACTGATATCGCAAATCGATACCCGTTATGCATCCTCCAATATATATTTTTTCCTCGGCAACAACAACAAGGAGAAAGGGAAAGAGAGCAACTCTCCTTCGAATCCCATTTACACGTAACAATCGCTGGCACTCCACATTTCGCGGTCTTATCCCTGTTCAAATCCAAACAGACTCAATTTCCAAGTTTCTCCTCCGACGTGCTAAATAACGAAACTTCATCGTTTGCGCGCAAAACGTTCCTCGTATTTATGCTTGGAATATTTTAAAGTTCGTCGTGTGGCTAAAGTAAAATCCTCGTCGTGGACCGCGAAAGCCAGTCCGGCAACATCGTATTTCGCGAATACACGCAGGCTCCATGCTCGAGATAATTTCGATCGGCGCGGCGTATCGGTTGATATATTAATGATACCGCGTGATAGCGTTCAACATTGTGGTAAACCAGTTCGCTAGTCGACGAGGAGTGCTTGTTAAATATAACCGGATACGTACGGCGTCGTTTATATACAGGTTGCCTGCTTCTGCTTAAAATTCTAAGCCGTCGAACGTATTTCCCCGATGATCTTTTATATGAACGAACCGAATCGTAGAAAAGAAACTGATAAGAGGAATGGAGAATTGCCAGATCGGCTCGGTCATAGCCTGTAAGTCGAAATTAAGTCGAGTGTCTATCGGTTGACAGCGGACACAAAATTTTGCTTATGAATATTAATTATTAATCTATTTACTACGTTCTATTCATTTTATCAAATTACTATTTCAACTTCAATTTTTTCAATTTATTCGCTATATTTATTATGTAAAATAATACAGGGACTTTTGTTAGATTATCTCTAAAAGCGTGAGAAGATACAGCTTGCAAATAATTTCGGCACTAGAATGAAACTATGACTGAATGTAGCGGAAATTAATTTAAGTATCAATTGGTTCGAAAACACAAATTTTTCGCCTAAATGTTACATATTAAATGTGAGATATCAGAAGATGACAATGTAGAAAATTTCGTTGGATCAGCTTGGAAATAATGGGAAGGTAGGAATTACAAAACAGTGTCAATAGCGAAATAAAACTGTAACTAACATTAAGTATAGAAGGTACACCCACTCTTTTAGTAGATCAACGTATGTACTTATAATGTACATACATATTCTGCGACAAGTAATGAAAATACTGTGGTTGTACATACGAGAGGTGATTACACAACGAGGCGGGATTTACGCTTTATTTACTATAACCCGAAGATATAGATGTGTCATAAGGCTACCGATTCTCGTAAATAATACAAGCTACGAGCTTAAAGTCCGATCGCTACGATCGAATCCTTCATTAATTTTCAGGCCGAGCCAGACCGCCGGCACAATGTGACGAATTTAACGACATTCCGTGGCCAAACAGATTTACACATAATTCCTTTGTCAGTGAACGTGCAATGACGACGATAACGGTGTAGGCTGTTGCGCATATGATACGCATGCCGTATAATATTATACCGTGGTTCAAACTGTATATTTGCATACACAATCTTCGATGTTACGTGTACGGTTTGAAATTTTGCTGCTTCGAATAATGAGTCATTTCAGGCATAACGAAATTATGCATATCTCTTGCGATAGTTTTGTACTATTTTTCATAAGAAATTTCGTTCTTTTATAGTTCATTCTATAATTATTACTTTACTGATTCAACCTTGGGGACACATCGACTGAGATACACATACATTCATTGTGAAAAGAATATGAAAATGAATTAAACAGATGATAGTCGATCGAATATGCAATAAACAAATTATAAATCCGAATTTTTTAATAGAAATATTTCATATAGATTTTCAATAAATCGGGAGAAAAGTTTTAATCATAACAAGGCTATTAAAATTACGAGATCGTTTAAGATCAAATTGGTTTCTGTAATACGATAAAACTCCAATTTTTTTCTTTGTAATCCTTTATTCGAACGTTCCTATTTGTTGCTACAAATATTTACATTTGTTTTATAGATTGTTTAATATAGAAGAGTATGCATCTCGGTAGTATTAGCGACGATCACTAAGGAGGAGTTTTTGTTGTTTTAGTTAGAATGTGTGTGGTCTATTAATGGTGTATTAATGGCTGGAAGCGAGCAAGTCAGAATTCAATTTATCTGAACTTGTCGGGAGTCAAACAGTTCTTGTAATACGTGTTCGCCAATTCTCTCCACTACATAGTATTTTTCACTCACAATAGAAGTTCAAGATCAAACAAGTAGATTTGATCGATATTAGTTGAGTTAATCGAGCACTAACCGAGATAAATGAAGTTCGTACGTAGTAAAATTCTACTACATGCAGAAAAGTTTCGTTAAAACATTCTCCTTCTGGAATTTTATTTAAAATCATCAATTATTCATAAATATATTCTTACCTTGATGTTGATAGCTTTAGTAGCTATCATATGAGGTGTATACGCTTTAAATGGTAAACATTTGCAACATTTAAACGGTGAATTTTTATTTATTTGCCGGAGTATTTATATATTTTTATTTATCGCAGTATGTAGCCGGTGATTACGGTGTTGATGATTTTATTGAATATAAAGTAGATTGAGTAAAATATGGTAAACCTTCGTCAATTTTCTACTTCATTGGTCATTGTTTCCAAGCGATTATACGCGTTTATTGTACCATAAAACGAATATACAGGGTGAATCGCCACAAATTAACGCGTTAAAGAAATTTTTATCCTTGGAAATAGCAAAAAATACTTGTGCCGAACGTGTTTTTTTCTCCGTGAAATAAAATAATTAGATGCTTGGGAATAATCTTTGTTTTTTAGCACTTTTTCGAATCTCAAGGTTCTCGTTTTGGCTATCTTCTTGTCTAGAAACGAAATGCGTCGTTTTCCTTCGAGCAGCTCCTTTTTAGTCGATGCACGTGGAAATTCAGTGCCAGGATACTAGGATTACCCTGAAGCTATATAGTTATTTAAAAGAGTAAATTATAATGATTTACCTAACGCACGACATAACATAATTATCCAATTAAGAAAGCATGCAACAGGAAGTTACTACGCTTTTAGTTTTATATCTTTTCTTTATTTATTTCCTTTAACTAATTAAATGAAACAGTTTATCATATTAGCTGTATTAATTAATATAATATATAAATATATAGAATTAAACTCCTTTTTTCCGTCTTTAAAACCTAATGAAATCGTTTAAAAACTAATTTCAATATATTACACGGTCGTAATTTTGATATCCACTAAATAGTTTACTTTTTACTCAATGTATAGTATCTTTTCTGCAATAACTGTCTGGTTTGTTGATAGCATACTTTCTTACTACCTCGATGTACATAGTACGTTTCAAGTTTTTCTGCTAAACGTACATAAGTATCCATTAAACTGAACGAAGATTAATAAAAAGAAGCACTTAACGAGATAAATTTCAGAAGTAGTTTCTTATTGACGTTCAATATTGTTACTTTTATGTTTGTGAAACTTTCTTCTTTTTTTAAATCGTAGAATGTACTGACCTCATTTGACGCGAAAAAATTTCAAAATAGCATTATACATATATATATCCTCGCACAATATCTTAAAACACTTTCCATTTTCATAAAAATTAAGAAATTTATATAAATTCCAAATTTCATGTAATTTCTAATAAAATTATTAACATAGTTGTCAGGACTTTATATTTCCTTTATCGTATATAAAATATCTGATGTTAAATATTTCCTGGTGTTCCTCGATCTTACTTAGCTGTTACTAATTCCAACAGACTGGTATGACAATTGTCCTAAAATCGTTGATCGAGCATGTAGATACTCCATTCCATTACCTCGTACCTTCGTTTCTCTTATTTTCCTAAGAAATCATCATCCGTTTTTATCTATTTATCACGACGCAAGCATCGAAAACATCATCTGCCAAATTCACGATCCTTACGCCCCTTACGCTTTGCTGTGTGTACACGCATCGAAGAACTAGTCCGCCATCACAAGAGAAGCATAAGAAGCCGAGAAACCTCTCATTAAAGAAAGTAGCTGTCTCCGAAAATGATGTCGAAACATCTGTGCCCGGGTGTAGCGAGCGGTAGCCGAAATTAAAGCACGCCAAAAAGTCTCCGGCTGTATCGCGGTGAATTTAATGTCGGAGCATCAAGCTGGTGCGAAAGTGTGCGCATAAAACAAAAGAGTTCGACCGCGAGGAACTTTTTCTGTCTGGCCATTAGCTGCCGGCTTAATTTCGGCCGTTGTTGCGCACACGTGTACCTATATACGGTTGCGGTGGAGTGTCGCCGTGAAGGGTGGCGCAGTGTACAGAAAAAAGGAAACTCGGTATCGTTCGTGTTTATACCGCGCGGACATTGTAATTACAGGCAAACATCGCGTTTACCGCGCCGCGAATCGCGAGATTATTAAATGTCATTAAACACCGCGTCGACAGGCGGGTCTGGGCCGTGCGCATCTTCTCCCTCTTCCATTACGCGAGCGAAAAGGGATGGAACGAAGCGGCGGGGCTATAATTATTCGCCCGGACGCGGTATTATCCTAATTGTCTAAACCTTATGGCGTATTAATATCGAGCTTCTCGATCTTGGTAGGCGGCCACGACGCGGATTATTATTTTCGTATCGCAGCAGCTATTTCATTATACCGATCGTGGCGCACTTACCTCTCATTAACCTCGCAGCGGCCGCGCCGATGGAAAAACGAGCGTGACGACCGCTGCGGTGTTTGCGTCGCTTCGAGACAGTGTTTTAACCAGCGGGCTACAGAGAGAAGGAGGGAAACGGTACTGGTAATTGAATTTTGAATTACGATGTCCCGTCGATGTTCCAGTACAAGTATTAAAATTTAATATCTCGAGCGGAGTCGCACGAGTTCCGCGCACAGAGAAAGAGGAAATCGTCGGCAACGTAATGTTCACCTGTTAAACAAGCCGCACCACCCCTTTCTGTCTTTCTCCGCGCTACGTACGCTTGATTTAAGAAACGTTGCATAGGCATTTCTGTATGCAACCGGAGCTTGTAATTATTGCCGGTTTATGCGAGCATTCGGTCGAAATGAAACGTATCCCGAGTCGTAAAATGCTATGTGTAAAGTGGTTTCAGTAAATTTCGAGTTTTTTGCGTGATTGTTGAAATATTTACCTTGCCGGTGCAGTTAGAAGGATGTAAAATTCATTGGTTATATCCGTGTCTGGTTAATTTGATGGAAAATATAATGCAAGGTATATTGCATTGGAGAAAACGATCGTCACTTTACCAATTTTTACTATAGTCTCGTATGAATAACGTGTCCATTTAATAAGCCCACGGAACTTTACTTGTGTTTACTTAGTTGGCGCAATAAAATCGTTCACTGTAACTTGACGAATTTATTGAGTAGATTAGTATTGAGCTGCGTAGCTGGATGTTTTTCTTTCTTTCTTCTTTTTGATAGGAAATTCTGTGATCTTTTTCTCTTTGTTGATGAATCCGTGGTCTTTCCCGCTGTTTTCTTCTCATAGAGTTTCTGTGACCGAAGAAAGAGATCGAAACGGCAAAATAGTCGGTGAGGTTGTTTTCGCGAAACTTGGAATCTTTGGTGCGATTATATTATAGTTGAGCGGAGAAAGGTGTTTTCGGACTGGGTTTAGAGTTCGTGGCTGTTATTTCAGACCGGGAACGCGTACTGTTTGTACGAAGGTAAAACCCGAAGAAGAAATAATCAACGCGATCGTGCTCTTTGTACGAAAACAATTGTTGTTTTCTATTTGAAACGGCCCGTTACGTTTTTAACGACCATGGTTTAAACTTCAGGAGAAAATTCTTCTCTCGGACGAACAATGGCTTGGCTATTAACTAAGAACATACTTCTTTCAAAATAATACGTATGGAGCTTCTAACTTTTTTTCCAACGGAATGCAATCTTTTCGAATACATTTTTATAAAAGTTATGCGTGTTTTCGTGTATTCGCGTAAACACATATTGTTTATTTCAAAAATAAGGATTTCAGGTGCTGTTTTTTTTTAGATTTATGTATTTATTTTCGGAATTTTCACTGTTAAATGTGTATATCAAATGTATCATACATTTTGCAATTTAAAGTATCGAGCACTACGAAATACTATTACCTAATCGAATATTAATAAAAATTACTCATTTAAGAATCAACTAGTGAATATCTATAGACATTCTAGTATTATAGTATTTTATACTAAATACTCAACTTCCTGTCCTATAATATCAGACTTATAATACGGACCAAACGTAAAAAATACACGAATCTAGCTCATGATACGTACCGCAAATCGAAATTAACAAATATGAATCGTATTTCTGGTTGTTATAGATTCGGAATATTAATATGCTTTTAAATTAAATGCTTTTGCCCCAGTACATAATAACCGTTACCTCCTATTGAGCGTACTGTGACAAAAAATAAATCGCAAGGCAAGAAATTAACTCTAAACTCGTACTTCCATCTCAAATTATGTACGTTTAAAAGGTATTGTAACCAACGATCAATTTATTCTTCGAGATACTTAAAAAATTCTATATATAATTTATATAAAATAAATAACAGATTTACCAAGAATTCCAAAGATAAAGTTCAGACAAAACTATTATTTTAGTTATTATTGATTATTTCACGAAGAATAGTTCCGAGAAACACCACCAATTTATAAACCCTTCATCCTAAATTTCTCATTCTAGCTTCGAGGTGAAAATATCAAATATCCAGTGGTCGGTGATAAAAGAAAACGCTCGGCCAGTACCGTATTCTCCTTTAAAGGTAATTACGCAATTAACAGGCCAAACGGCTTCCCGTGGTGCAGGAATGACTGTACAAAAATCCTAACGGCATCGGAGCGTGGCCATTAACGAGCAGACCGATACTGCCCCGGCGCAATAAAAAAGTGAAACTCATTAAAATTAGACTCGGCTCGTTGCTGGCTAGATCGCGCTTAGGCTCGAACACCTATTTCGGTTTATCGTGTACGCGAGTGGCACGATCGCGAGCGCAGCTCTTTCCGGTAGGAACGCAGCCTCTATCTCGCGTCTAATCCGCGATGCGTTAGCGGACACGGAGTTTCCATTAGTAGCTCTCAGTCGTAAGTACAATAATACAAATGGCAGGTTCGCGCGGATGCCCATAAATTAACGATAAAAAAGCACGCGACTTTTCAGCCGTCTGCCTTTGAAGAGCTTTTCATTCGCGAGTCGCGTCCAACGATGCGAGTATCTTGTTCCTTTGTCTATCACTCGTAACATCATTTTGTAATGTCGTTTCATAGGTTTCGACCTGTATCCTTTCCTTTAGATGAAAAGGAGACATTGCTTTGCGTATAGTCATTTTTGATAGAGATGATACAGATGAATTTTTTGTAGGATATAAGGGGCTGTTGTTGATGACTATATGTATTTCATTTTTTGAGGAATTATTATTTTTTTTTTTTTTTTTTTTTTTTTGAAAAAGGTGTAATGGAAATTTTTGCAAAAAGGGACATGTCAAGATAAGAATTTTAAATATCATATGGATAAGTCGGGAACAGATGACGCTGGATTTCTCGGTAATTTTCGATTAAATTTTTTCGATTAAAACAAGGTATAATACTCAAAAATTATTAATTATAGCATACATTCTTTCTCCTTTTAAAATAGCTTACAAGTACAAAAATATATTCCATTTGTCTCGCAGAAACCATAATCTAAAATCGCACCGCATTACAACCGCTTTCTACAAATAACCATCCATTAGCACATTCGCTGCCACTAAAATATGACAATCTTTCCCCAGAAGCTTCATATCTTTTCAGTAAAAATATTTTTACTTTGTGTAATAATATTTGTTTTAACAACATTGCCCGCTATCTCCGTTGCTTTCCAACTAACTTTCTTAAAACGCATAAAACTAAAGACATGCTGATTGCGTCAATAGAATTAGATACTTTTAGTCGGACAACTACATTTTAAATAACTTAGTCGTCGACTATTAACTCCTCTACGTTCTTCCAACCGTGTTAACAAGCCTATAAAATTTGAAGAAAGCATAAAAGAATCGTTGTTGATGTTATCAATGATGGTATGTTAAAATTTGTCTTCAAACGTTGAACCTGTTTTTACTTGTTAAAAGGAATAAAATTGTCACGTGAAAGGACCGTAGCGGGAATAACACGATAAACTCAAACGAATAATCAGATTGAAAATGTGGAAGAACATAAAAATATCACGATACGCGCTCAACTCCATAATGTTCGCAATTAATAATAATTCGTAATCCACGAAAAGAGCCGGTGCATGGAGGCAAGTTACCGTCGGTTGGCGAAACAAAGCGATAGAGGGTCCCGCAGGCCAAAGTTATTATTCGCGTATCGCGGAAATCGTTTCATTATCCGCTCGCGAAGCTGTAATCGCGCATTGTGTGCTAAATGCGCGTAACGTGGCCGGAGAACCCCCTGCGGAGACTTGGCTAGAGCCGATTCTGTTTGACTGGAGGTTGCTCGACAGAGCGGCGCCAACCGGTTGCCGCGGCAGCTGGCTTCCTTCCATCGATCTCAACGACTGGACTCTGACTACGAGAACCGATCGTGCCACGTCTCCGGGCGACGCTGAAGAACGCCGAACATCGCTCCGACGTGCACTGGCTTACGAAAGTATTCGAATACTTGTCGTAGAACATTTTTACATTCGCGTATTATACGAAACATTAAAAAATTTCATTAACTTTATAACGAGAGGCGACGATGTCAATATTGCGTTGGTCAAATTCCAGACAAATTGAAAGATGTACATTGCAATGTGGTATATTCATAAAGAATTTCTATAAATATTCGAACATATCACAGAAAATTATTGCACGAACCTTACGCGTATATATTATGTGTGTCATATAAATCATTTTGAAATTTCATCAGCGCTGTAATGAGACACGACTGTTATGATTATATTGGTCAAATCTGAAACTAATTTGAAGATGTATATAGAAGTTCCAATCTGTATGTTCGTAAAAGGTTTCTATAAGCATTTGAACATCTATCATACAAAATTTCTGTGCATATATTCTGCGTGTCATATAAATCATTTTGAAATTTCATCAGTACTATAATGACACGACTGTCATGAGTATATTGGTAAAATTAGAAACAATCTGACTATAGAAGTTGCAAGATGCTATAAGTATGTTTCACTAAAAATTATTGTACATAGCTATCCTAATATAATAACTATATTAAGAATATAGTAAGTATTATATTATAATATTGAAATTTATTAACAAAATTAATAATAGCTCTTAAATATTTTCGTGATCTATACGAAATACACACACACACGTATATATATTGAATATCTTCCAATTTCTACGTATATTTTTAGATTTATTTCAAACTTCATCAATAAGATCGTTGTTGGTTACGTAATTTCAAAATGTTTCGTATGACACACATAATGTATTCAGAAAAGATGTCTACAAGTGTTCGAATAGTTTCATGAGTCTGTGTATCGATAAATGCGTGTTGGAGTGGCGGCTTCTCGAGAAGCCTGACACGGACAGGCAACGAGCCACGGAACGTCGTCTGTGCTTCGTTCCTTGTTCCTTTTTTTTTTCTTTTCTTTTTGTTTCTTTCTTCCGGTTGCTTCACTGTCGCTCGTGGCTGGTGTATCAAGATTGATTTATGCCGGTACATCTAGTGGGCGGTCATCGACAAAATGTTGTGGGACGTATTGTCGATGCTGTGTATGACTGGTATGATTTGTGTCGAGAATATAGTGGATGAGATTGATCGTGAGTTGGTCTTGAATCGCTGAATGCGCGCCGGATAATATTTAGCAGCGAGTTTGGTATGGTTTGAGGGTGTTTGGTGTTGTAATGCAAGTGTGGGACGAGAGTTGGTGGAAGACGACTTGCGTGATTCTACGTTTTTAAATCTTCTGGTGTGGATTGTTTTTTTCTTTTGTACTTATCGATATTGTTTAGAGCGGGAAAATTTGTTTAATTAATAATTTAATTTAAAAGCCGTTTTATTGCGGCCATAAATATTATTCGAAAAATCTGACAGTTTCTTCTTTACTTAGCGTTTTACATTTTAAAGCACTTATGATAAGAACGAAACAACAGATTTGTAACAAAATAACTAGAAACTAAAAGCAGAGAAGAGCATCTAATTTATATTAATTATGTCAGTGTATATCCGTGGACTAAATAAGTTTTTGGTGACTTTGTGGATTATGGATATTCAAAGTTGCAACGTATAATTTTACTGCGAAATATTAATTATATTGAATCTGTAAACATTCATTATTCACAAAAATAGGATTTAGTATATACGTATAGCGTGAACGTATCGTATGTATGTATTCATCGGCCCAAGAAAATGGATTTAGTTTGCACATATAGGCGTGGTTGATGAGATTGGAATAGTTAATTTCAACGACATGTTCGTTAACAGTACGCTACATTTTTTATTGTTGAAGTTGAGGTTGACTGATTGAAAAACGAGTGGATGAATTTGTAATAGAAAAGTATATTGAAATAACTAAAAGTATAAATTTATGCTGACTCAGGTCCTAACTCTCTTAGTGTTACTAGACAATGGGGAGCACGTTTATATATTTATAGCAAAAGGACATTACCAAAAAGTTAACCCTATAGCTTTAGGTAGAGGCTACAGGGAACATAAATAGAAATTTGTTTATTAGTTCCTTTGTTCCTAGACCTTGCAACCCAAAACATAATGTATATTCAAGAGTACGATAATATGCACCTCTCCTTATTTAGAATATTTTTGCGTAATAGCAGTCTGCAAGTCACAGATATACATAAATAAAGATGTAGAGTTTTTCTTGAAGTAGTTACTTCAACATTTATAATGCAAAAAATTAAGTCTACTGAGAGAATATGAAACGAATGTTCGCTGAAAGTTGGTACGTACAGATTTATATTGTAGATCAATGAAACTGGTGTAATAAAACGAGTATCCCGAAGAGCTGAAATTCAAATGCATTCTAGGGAAGATAACCGTGCCGATGAAGTGTGGAATTCAAGGAATGCAATAAGAATCGAAAGCAACTGATCATAAATCACTGTTTCGTACGAACGTGTAATCTGCTAGAACTTCAACGAGATTACACAGGGGGCTAATAAATGACGACTTAAAAAACACTCGATTTGTTTCCTTAATTTAAGTTAGAAATCAGAAAATTGCAAGAAATTCCTGTTAAATTTATTTTAGAAAGTTCTCTATCATTGAGTACAGAAAAATTACAAACTATGGAAACAAAAACTTCGTATCTTTAAATGGAAATAATAAGAACAACTGATCTGATAACTGTACTGGCCATCCATTAACAGTTAGTATATTAGAAAGAGGGTAAGATTATTTACTATGAATATAATAAATCAAATACTGCAATGTAAAATGTAAAATACATATTGTTCCAGGTTGGCCATTAAACACAGTAGCCAAAGAAAAATACCCAGAGTTTTGTAATAAAACAATATTAGATTAAAAAGTATATCAATCTTCAATCATCAGTTGGCACGTACTAATCTATACTATCTAAAATATATTCAATCTTAGTTGGTATATTCTATTTCATCTAATACCATCGTCCGGATATCGTTTATCTTGATACTCTTAATGTTACAAAACTAAATGAAAAACCAAATGAACGCTGGTAACCTGTAAAGGATTGAAAGAATTCATTCTTCCTAAAAAAAAATACAAATCATAACATTACTTAAATTATAATAAAACGTCGTAAAGAATTGTAATTGATTTCACAAAGACAGCTCTAGAACATTTCTTATATTTTCTGCGAAACTTTCGAACAGATATTTTGTATCGAATTCAGTCGTGAATTAAAAGTATAGGAAACCATCGTTCGATCGGCGAAGAACGATTCGACAGCGAAATATCGACTAGAAATATCGAATTTGATTTGGTACACAAAGCGTACAAGTACCCATAGAAATCCATCAAATGTAAAATCAGCTGGTTGCATCATGCCGCCTCCGCCGCTGGTGCAGCAGGAGGAAAAAATTCTTTTAAAACTAGTCATAGCGCATACATATCCCGCAGAAACGATCGTGCGTTCGATGTGTAGAAGATATCGATGATGCAACGATGCATTTCCAAGGTATCTCAACCGAGGACGCCATTACTGTAAAATCGAAAATACCCGGTTCGTCGTAAAATTCAAATAAGCGTTCCCGGTCGAAAGTGGTTCGGTTGCGTGGTAAAACGTAGCATTTATTTCGATAAAATCGCGAAACGAGCGACCGGAAACCATCGGGTGTTAATAACCTTGGCCTGTGAAATCGAGCTGCTGAAAAATTTACTTGCAACGTGTGTTTGTTACAAAGATAGAGTTTAACGCTTCGAGCGTGCCAGCTAGAAATAAGCTGCGATCCAAGTTCCACGGGAATGCTTTAATATCAATCTATTCTTGACTACAATACTTTCTTCCATGAGACACTTGCTACGTGCTTAGTGTTTCCAGTCAGCTGGTTTGGAATTTGTAATATAGGGTCATGATCTTCTTTCCTTTCCCTTGTTTTTAATTAATTATTTACGGTCGTATCATTCTCTATAGTGATGACTCATATGCACATTGGCGACTTACAATCAGCCGAAATTATCGTTTGAATTTCTATATTTGGAAGGAAGTGGTTTGTTTGAGATTACTAACAACTTTAGCAATTGTAGGATTTTATATGGATTTTCGTAATTAGGGGGAAAAGTTAACATTAAAGCGTGATCTAGCAGTGGGAAATTTGTTATAATGTAAAATGAGATACGGTCCATGGTTTTCTATTAAGAAATGGATTAAAATGAAATGAAATTGCCTTTAGAGGGAATTTGAAGATCTATTTTCCTAAAAATTATCTTTCATAGTTAGCGATACATAGGAGAAATAAATCAGGACGTTAGTAAGTAGATAATAAGCAGCAATGTTAGAAATTATAATAATATTATAGCAGACGTGAAAATAATATATTAAAAATATATGAACAGTACGAACACACAGTGTTCAATAATCACGCAACAATTGTAAAACGCAATGTCGGATCCCTTATTTTCCTTGTTATTGACGTAGAGTGATCAATATCCATCTTGTTTAAACGTTTTGAAAATGCACAATGTATCAACGTAGCAATAAATCAAGAGCTGTCGGTTTACGTATATCGAAGAGATTATATTGAGAAAATTTATGGCTAGGTATTAAACGTAATTTACTGCATTTAGTCAGTAACTTTTCTTACACGATTATTCTTGGAATAGATGTTAAAATGTATTAGGATATTGTTGGAATCTTGCATATTATTATTATAGAAAAATTACGTACCATGCTAAACGAAAGGCGAAATAATTATATATGAAAATGACTAACAAGACATTAAGTTTAATCTGTAAAAAATCTTATACCGTTACGTATTGTACATACTTTGATTCGCTAACGGTTCATACTACTGTGTCCGTGTATAATTTGCTCAATCTACTAGCCAACGTTAGGTTAGAGAAGCAAGCTGGATGAAATGAATTATATTTCTTGTATCCTTTTTATGTAAAATTTCAATTATAAAGTAACTTTTTGTAAATAAATTATTTACGCGTTTCAATCTATAGAAAATATGCTTCATATAATTCTTTGTCTACTTTATTACTTTACAAAACAAGAAATTCTGATAGTCCTTTATGTTACATAATCATAATGCGAAGCACTGTAAAAAATAAAAATTCTTCATGAAAAAAGGAGTCTTCCTGAATAACGAAAGGAGAAGAATTCCCGACTAACGGTTTTTACTAGAAAATATTTCTAGATAACTAATGATCCCAGCCAACAATGGCTAAAATTTTCCAATAAATTAATACTATGCTATTTGCGACGAAACGAATGGATTAGTTTCCACATTATAGCAGACAATGCCTGTCAGATAATCCTTTTCATTTCCAAATCGTTCGATTCTACGCCTTTCGCTCAAGCATGAACGTTGTCCAGCCCTATTTCGCGGCTATAAAGTCTAGATAACTACGACACGCATGATTTCTTACCTAATTCACGGAAATGAATAGGAGAAGCATGAAAACACCTCGCGTAGCCAGTGTGTTCACCTCGGCTGTTTCAAGGATCATCCCTCTGGCCATCGACAATCACTTACTCGACAATTATACTTGCATCGAAGGAATAACGTTTACGCCTTGATACGATGTAACGATAGTAGACGATACACGACCCCTTAAGCAGTTTTGCTGGCGAATAAAGTTCCTTGTGTGGTTTCTCCATCGTAGTTATAGAACGGGGAGAGAATTTCAAGAAGGGAATTAATGGATCCAATGCAATTTAAAAAACGAACCGATGAATCCAACACGAGTCTTCTTTTTTATTACGCTTGTTAGATATGAAACGATATAATGTAATAAAACAAAGCTGTTCTATTTGAAAATAAGAGTTTGAAAAATAGAAAGTTTGAGGTAAACGATTAATAATTATTCAGCCATTTAACAATAGTACAAAAAGTAGCTAATTATCTACTAACGATATACAATATATATAATAATAATAATATTCTTTCGATTAAAACGACTTCTAACAAAATATTATTCTAATGATATATAAATTACTATAACAATATAAAATATTAAAATTTGTACATCGACGCTATCATATGGAGCATAACGAAAAAAGAAGAAAGAAGATCGAGAAAACAGATACGTAGCAGACGAGATAAGAAACGAGGAAAGGAGAAAGAAAAGTAACGCATAGCAAGCAGCGATGCGACGATAGCTCAGCTACGCGGCCGTAAATCGCTCAGACCGTTGAATTAATCGATTGGTAAATAGCAGTTTGATTGCATGACACGTTTGTTAATGAATTCACATAATTCCTGACCGTGATCTCCGCAAGCTTTTCAGCTTTCGTCTTGGCTCTCTTTTTCCGTTGGAAAGTGACATACGAGCAACGCGGTTCTTTCTTTACTCTGTTCGTACGGCCCGCGTTCCGAGCGAGCATCTAAACGATATCCGGTGACCCGGCGTTCGTTTCTTGCCGTACGCCACGCCGACCGAACGTTCTTCAAGATTTATGGAACGACCGAGAGCAGTGACGGATGTTTTGCTGGACGAACGGCGAAAATATCCCGCGAGACGATTCTTCCAGTACTTATGGGACAAAACAGACGTCTTTCGATAGGAAGTCGAACTCTCACGTGAAATATAGGGATAGAATGCGATCCCCTACATTCAGGAGTATCTCTACATACATTTTATAATATGAAATAATGGCCGGATATCTTGGAATTAAAGCGGTTTGTAATAAATAATGAGACGAAGAGAGAGAATAAGTAGAATTGTATAACGATCAGCTGGATTTATTGTACATCTAACAACTGTTGTGTTCATATTTGGTAATATGAGAAATACTTAAGCAAATACATACGGATCGACAACATTGTTTGTTTTATTAGTGCTTTATTACAATATGATATAAAGAAATGTTAAATTTCTCAATTCGCACTTTTACTTTCCAACTTTTATATGTTGTGATATGAAAAAACGAGAAGATCAAATACCTTAGAATTTATAGAAATAATATAGTACATTAATACTATATTAGAACTCCATAAAGCAACTTTATAGATGAAATAGAAGAAGACGATGAATAAAACTGTATTGAAGAGGATTGAAAATGATCATTTGTATTAATAAGAAATATATTTATAGATATAGATACTTCCAAGAACGTAGTCAAGTCGAATGAATTTCGAATCCTCATTCTGAAAACAATAGACGAAGAACAATTGCTAATTGGAGAGCACTCTATTCACAAATCTTCGTAACCGCAAAGTCAACGGTTTCACTTGTCCCGCGGTTGTTAAACTTTCGAAAATTGGCGGCAAGTCTCGAAATCTGAAACAATCAAGACACGGCCTCGAACGAAAGGATTTCATTTCCAATCGTTTCTGCGGCGTTGCGTAACCTTGACGAATCGTCCGGAGAGTATGTTTCAGTCTATGGAGCCGGCGCGGCGTAAAACGAAGGGACACAAAGAGCTCCCTTTCACGTTTTTCGCGTTGGCGACTCGCGCTAATTGGCTTCCACGGAACACGTAATGAAACGTAAATATTTTCCGTCAGTCTGCCCTGTCTGTTCCTGTCCCCCAATTTTCCCTTCTCCCTCCCTCCCTCCCTCCCTCCCTCTCTCTCTTTCTCTGTCCCTCTGTATCCCTTTTTTATCCCACACGCAGTTTATCCAGACGCTAAGAGAAGGAGGCACAGAGGTATCGACGATGATGAGGTTATTTTGAAAAATGATAAAACGATCGGTCCATCGGCCTGACCTTTAAGCGATTCTAAAAGAGAGGAACTTAAATACTAATGGGAAACTGGTTAATGGAGGACCGGGCGGCGACCTTTCGAAAACAATCGATCGCCGCGCGGTTGGTCCCGGTTCTGAACGAGGAACGAGCCTTCCGAGTGAAAGTCCCCCATAGCATTGGTAGCATTCCGTCTTGTTTATTCGCCGATATAGAAGCTGTTAAAGTGGGTCAGCTGCAGGCGTTGCACCACCTTCCTTCTAGCGTATCAGTTTCCGTTTCGTGCCGCCGGGATCCTGCGATAGGGCGAATGTCGATAGTGCAACGGATTGCGTCGAACGGTTAGTACGAATGTTGAGGGAGTATTTCGGAAAAAATTAGTTTTCAGTACGATACGTGGATGGGGGTTGATGGGAAGGAGAATTTTGTGGAAAAAGCGAAGAAATCACACCTACTTGGTGCATATATTAATTATGAAGGCTAGGGAGAATTAGGAAGAATTAATATTGGGTTTAATATTTTTTTAATTTAATAATAATATTTGTAATATTTGGGGCATTTTTAGTAACTCAAATGAGTAACTTAACGATTGGTTAAAATGAATTGAACGTGGAATTGTAATTAAATGTTAAAGAGAACTTTGTAAATTTTCTTCTTCATAGAAAATTTATTATCGATTTCTTCTGATTTATAGAAAGAACAACATATTCTAATAACTTAAAAGTTAATTTAAAACTCCAGGCATAAGTGAATAGGAGAAGTTACAACGTTTTCCTATTATCTGTATAAGACTGGTTTTTTAAAAAGATTATATTAAATCATGGGTTCACAATTTTTTGGTTTCTCTACAAGATAATCTTTTAATAAATTGTAAAGTTTCTAAGCGAATTTATGCCTTTCATCATATACGCTAAACTTTATCTTATCTATTGTTGTGTAATAATTGTTATTGTTCATCTTTTGATAAATCTAACGAGAAATTGCTTCTTATTTCTTAAAGTATCTCTCTATAATAATATACAAAATGAAACAATCTGGCTGCAGTATAATTGAATACAAAAGGTTACGGTAATTTGAAGACGCGATGGGATCATATAGTCCCGAACACAATGGAAGGATTAAATTGGATTCTAATTTTATCTATACTTCGTAGTATCTTTATTTTAATCAAAGAAGATTCTAATGATACTTTGAAGGAATTCGCTATTATTCTCTAAAACGAGTCAAGAGATTTATATTTCGATTATCTTTAGCCACGGAATTCATTAGGGATGGAGCAATGGGACTGGCTACTATGTAGCATTTATTTGACATAATTAATAGTCGAATTGCCACGCAACTGTGTTGCATTTCCTTAGCAGCTGGGATCATTTATTTCGCTCGTTCTACGTGTCTGTCTAGCGATCTATACCATCGTGATCCTTTTGTGTCTGCATCGTGGTATTGTCGTCAGATCTATTAAAAAGTCCCAAGAATATTTCGTTGCATCGTAAAAGATTGGTTAAGAAGCTATTTGATAGCCGCTTCAAAAATTAAAAAATTGTTTCTTATAATCGTTTATATAATTCAGAAGTCGGATTTCGTTGCCAATAAAAAGGTATCGTTTTTTATATCGCGCTTCTTTTGTGGTGTGAAAGTTAGCAAATACTTCAAACAAAAAGATGAGAATCGAATGTAACATTAAAAATTACGATCTTATAATCAAGGTAGCATATTAAAATCTTGCAATCAGGACAGGTATTATCAATAAATAAAATGTACAAATTTGGTCGACGATTAAATAAAACAAGTGCGTGTAATTACTAAACGTATCAAGCTACTTTTATCATCTTCGTTTAACGTTTAACACGTTCATATCTAAATCATATAAAATACTATTTCATCCAACACCATTATATACCTTGTTCTATCATTGCTGCGATGCTAAATTTCATTACTATATTCTTCAGTTCTACTTTCTATGTACATATTTTGTTACTTCGTGTTTAATATTAAAGTGCTTTTATAGTCAGTAGTATGAGACGTAAGAAAAATATTCATCCTATAGTAGCTTTCAAAATAAAATGATAAATATTTCTCGAATTAATCTAAATCTTTCGAAAAGCCTATTCCAAAACCTTTACTTAAATACTACATGTTCCTTTCCACAAAATCGTTTCGAGTTAACTCTTAAACAATAGTCGTTCTAAGAGAACCACGTTACAGGAAAACGCAGTCAAACTTAACTAATAACGCCATTAAAGCATTTGCGCCTTTCCTAAACGAATCTCGCGATCGTCTCTCCATTATAGACATCTCTCGGAGTCTCGAGAATGTCTGCGTTTATTGTTCAGGTACCGGAAGTGAGGCTGCAGCAATCGATGCACAATGTCGAATGACGCGAGGTCGCAAGTGATCGATGGTTTGGCCGATCAACGCGACGATCATCGATCATCTGACTCGCGCAGACGTCGCGTCTCTTTCTCGCCGCTTCCTTCCTGCAAAATCCGCCGTCTCTTTTTTTCTTTTCGAATGATGTCGCTCGACTGGTATTCGGCGGCAGGTACATCGATTATTAGACGTATCTCAAGTAGCTTCGTCGAACGGTTTTAGATTTTTGTAATGGTAATAGAGGTAAAGGAAGTTTCCTTGAGGAAAACTTGGAATATCGTGATGGAAATTTTTGATGGGGTCGATGGCACGTGAGAGAAATTTGTTATTGACAAATCGTGCATATTTATGCAAATTTATATTTGTATAATGTGTTGTAATATATGAAATATATTTAAAAAATTGTACTTTTAGGCAGAAGATTGCTTGATTTACATTTGACCTACCACATTTTGCATATTTCGTATATCTTCGTATATTATGTCCATTCTATGCACTTGTTTGAATTTGACTTTTCATGAATGTATAAAAATCCGAACTAGAATTATTAATATAATGGCTACTTTATGCTAGTTTTAGAAATTGCTTACGTTGGGATAGATTCGTAAATGGGTATAAGTAACGACGTACTTTAACAAATTGCTGCTGAATTAACCGATTATTATTTTATTATTATTAATTATTTTTGGTAAAGCTGGTTTTAATTTTAATATACTATATCCTCTTTACAAAAAAGATTCAAACAACATTTTTGTCATTATTAATTGACGAAAGAAAATATTTTGTCACGGCCCGAAAAACATCCGGCCACTGGTAAGCGTTAATATTCTTCTGAGATTTTTAGAAAGTATTACGATAGTTATTGGTAGATACAAAATATTGTATAATGCCTTAACACGAAAGAATTTTCTGTTACTCGTTTATTTCAATAACAATTGTATCCGAAAATTATATCGCTAGTTTGTATCTTTCTTCTTCTTTGATTTCTAGTTTTATTTTCTAATGAAATATCTACTTCGAATTATAATCACTATTCCTTAGAAAATGTAATCCACTCTCTGTAATGTAATCTAATAATTATATCGTTGCAGCTAGAAAAAACTGAAAAGACGGAATACCGTAGATTTGTATTTAGAAACTTGCTTATCTGTTAAGCTTCTTATAAATTACGAACTAAAGATTCCTTGCTAATAATCAATAATTTGTCGAGACGAAACTAATCAATATTATTTTTGCGAAAAATATTATTTATCAAGTACATCAGTTAAATGTGATTTTCACTGCAAACAAGCGACAGATTCCTTAAATGGAAGATATAAAAATTCCTAGCTCTTGAAGCATCATCCTCTCTAATCATTAGTGTCACTCATTATACACATACCATGAAAGGAAATATACCTTATTTACTTATTAATAACTGCACAGCCGATAGTCAAGCATCATCCAATCAATTCCCGATACTAAATGCCTCGAATCGACATCTTCTCACTTGGTTACGAAATATTAAGAAGTGCAACGCAAATTTGCATTGGCTAAACAACATCGATTTCCTTTTTCGCGCATTTTACACGATCGTGTCTCGCGGGGATCTCCTCATGGACGGGGGGGAAACGTGGCATTTCTATCACGGCGAATTCATTAACGAACTTTCCACTTGTCATGTTCCGAAGAACACAAGAGTACTTACTTGGTATCCATCTATCATAAGTAAACGCTAACCTCTCGCTTTATGCAAATATCGTAACCCATAGGAAGGTAGTCAGAAGGCGAACATTGCATCGGAGAAACGCAATGCTGTTCCGTTCGTTGGTTTTAAATACAATTACCATCATCATACGATCGATAATGTGACAAGTTGAAAGTAATGAAAGATTTACTTAAGGCCTATAAATAGATAAGATATTGATTTATTGTTGTGAAGTAATTTGCCAATTGGCGAACGTGAAATATCAAAGAGGTCAAAAGTCCTTCAGTTATTGAAATGAAGAACTCTTTAAAATTTCTATCCGCAATTGTTATAATGTGTTTCACTTGTTCGCTGAAATAGAACACGTAATATATTACAGTAAATGATTCTAGAGATAATAATGTGTGGAAACCAGGGAGAAAAAGAAGATGAATTTGAAGGACTTAAAGAATGGAACGAAATATGATCACGTGATTGCTTCTTCAACGTTTTATATGTACATCGTAGCTGGAAGTAGATAAATTTAAATCATAATTTACCTCATTTTGATCTAAATCACAGTATTTAAAATCTAAGAAAGAGTTGAAATCTTTACCCTAAATTTATTAAACAAGGTGCAAGATTACAGAGATTTCGATTATTAACTACCAACATTAATCGTTGTTATCGCAAACTAATGATCTAACCAACCAAGGAATAGAACTGAAATTCGAAACAAAGCTAGTTATGCTAACTGCGATGGTTGTCTGTAATCGAATAAATAATAGGCAATTCATCATACGATGAACACAACCCCGAAAATCAATCAGCCAAGCCGTCTCGTTCAAACAAACAACATACATGACATCGATTTACTCGAGTCATTCTCGATGCACGAGGACACCCATAACGAAACACGGCGTGTCACAAGAAGATGAAGTAAGAATATCGAAGGTGTCCAAGAAAAAGGTGCTGTGTCGGCCGGAAGACGCTTCTCCGACACGCGTATCTCCGAGACCACAAAGTGACCGCCATAAAATCGTTCAGACTCTCTCTCTCTCTGATTTCCAGAAGGAAGACCGGTGCGGTCCACGCTGCGTCTTATAAATCTCGCTGCTGAGAATGTCACATAAACGTCGAGCACGTCCCATACGCGACGACCTTCCGCGATCCGTTCCACGCCGCGTTGGTGATTACAATTTATTTCTCGACATCCAAATATAGTTTCCATTGATTTCCTTGGACATCGGCTACGACCTGGCCTGGAGGACTTCCTTCGTGCCAGACTCTGTGTCGTCGTACGTAAGTATCTACGTACGTACGTGCTCCACGAGGACCCGAACATTCATGCAAATCTCGGTGCTGAGCGAGGTCCCGAGCGAAGTTCCTCTCTTTTTCTCTCTTTCGTTTTCCATCTTGCTCTCCCTTTACTTCTATTTTATTCCGTCTCGTTCTCTCTGTCGGAATGGCGCAGAGTGCTGAAAACGTATGGACTTCGTTACTGTCGGTGGACACGGTTATCTACGAGTGGTAGAGAACTCTTCCTGAATAAACACCAGTGGCCAGAGGGCTGATGTTCGACTTCTATATTACACGAGGAATCTTAGCCACGCCAGTGGCATCGGGGTCTTCCTGGACAGGGAGAAGGTGGCGGGTCATCGAACGAGAAAGACTTTCTACTTTTGTGTTGTACACGGCCACCGAGTCTCGTACCACTGGGCTCTCTCCTTCCTGGACGATGTAGATTACCCGCGGAGCATCTCTCGGTACAACGAGATACCAACCAAGCGATAAGCCGCTACCGTGCAACCTGCTTCATACGCTCTCGTCTTTCCTGCCCTCTGAACGTTCTCGCTGCTTCAAACGTGCTTTTCGATAGAATGGGGTTAAGGATCAGAAGCGAAGGATGGAATCCGCGATATCTGCGAATTCTTCTTCGGTTTTGGTTAAGTGCTTTTGCGGGGGATTCATGGGTCCCATTACCGACGTCTAACGATTCAATGCATCGACTCAATTACATTTAAAGGAAGATGACCTACTTAGGCGTGAACGAAACTAACAAGGGACATGCCCGATTTTTAGGTTTATTTTAATTTTATTTATCGGTACGTTGCGATCTATGCACAAAACGCAACGTACTGATGAAAACACGATTGAAACTCGAAGCACCAAAAATGTGTCACATACCGTAGACTTTGATTCTTTTTCCAAAAGATTTTTCTCGGTCGTTTCATGTGTTAAACAATCTACGTCGCGAATTTCGTAATAGCCAATACGTAATCGTAAGTAAATCGTAATAGCCAGTGAACCGTCTAAACTTGCATATCAAACGTATGAAAGCCAAACATCGGTATTTCCCATTGCATCATTAATCGAAATAAGTCAGTCTCGTGATGCATAAAGTCAGCGGCGCGAGCTTCAGCGTCATGGACCATCGTTACGTTTAATCGAGACTCGAGGTCCGGATTCGTATGATACATATCGTGTATTATTATTCCTCGAAGCTGTCCAATTACCTTAGCCGGCAGTGCAGTACGCGCTAATGGATCGAGAAGCATGGCACGTCGTCGTGGCGGTTTCCCCGCGGCTCGCCACGACGCGACGTATGCCGTTCCTGGATTTCTTTGGCGGATTTCCAAACGCGCCGAATGAGCCGAACCAGGCTCGCCCCCTCCTCCCTCTCTGCACTCCACCCTCCGGCCCCTTCCCGCAGGAAAAGTTACGTTTACCTAAGGTTTTGATCCTATTTCCGTGCGGGTCGCTGACCTCCTCTCTTCTGCGACCTCCCTCTCTGTTTTTCATCGTTGTCGTTTCTCTCCTATGGTCTCTCTTTGTCCTTCTCGCTTGCCCACTTTCACGCCCTTTCCTTGCATAATTTTCTGTCGGTTCCTCTAGATCTGGTAGCCTTTATCTCTCTTTTTCTCACGTAAGGATGGAACGATGCAGATCATTCGATCTTACATTGCTCGATCTGGATCTTCGAGAGAGTGTTCACGACGATTCCCGTAGAATTAATGTTTGCTTTTTGTGCGAATTTCTTTCTTTGGTTTTTTGGTTTTTACGAGTACTATAAATTTCATGGCTTATATTGTTATACGCTATCGTTATATTATGGACTGAACAAATTCACGTTTCTATCGGCGTAACTAAAGAATGGAAGGTAAAGTAGACTTGGAGCGGTATTACAGTTTGTTGTATAACGTTTATATTTTTGCATTTTTACACGTTTCGAGTTTCCGTAAATATTTCAGTTGCGCAGTCTAGCTGTTATATATTGCAACGTGATGTAATTATTAAAATTTATTGAAATTTGAATAGTTGAACGTACAACCTATAGATTACAATTATGAGCCACTCGGTGTCTTAATCGACTAACTCGATATTTCGAAAATTCCTTTATGATATATTATTATACATTAGAAATAATTAAGGTAATTAATAATCATTGGTAATTAAAAACGACCCACTTTGATCGCGTTGATCACAAGTTGCGATTACAAAATATATACGTACATATACATGTATCGGAAAAATAAAAAGTAGAAAATAGCTGGCAAGATATTCGTAAATCCGATAACATTGTTTCCACGCATAAATTAACAAAACGCCACCGATGAAACCAAGGATACATTATCATTCACTTGATTACGAGCCATTTTACGAGCGGATTCTCTGACGACGCAATAATTTCTAATCAAAAGACTTTCTGCGAACCTATGGCAGAAAGCGCACGATCGCGACCAGCTTTCCACCAGGATCATTTCCCGGTAGTTACGCGATGGTCTTCCGCGTGTTTCGCATTTCCACGCTGGTCCTCCATCACTCGTTTCTTTTTCTTCCTCCTGTCGGCCGTTTCTCGTCGCTACTTCGTTTCAGCCTCTTGTCCTGCGCCCAACGAACCTCTTAACGTTTCTCCTCGCACTATACACCTGTCAGACGCCTCGTAATTGTGAGACGACTTTATAGCTCGAACTGATATCCGCGAAGATAGCAGCGCGTCCGCTCGGTGATCAAGCGACCTGCGTCGGACGACAGAACGCTATGGAAATAAACGACGCCGATCGTAAAATATCTTTAGAAACGGAAATCGCTGGCCCAAGCGTTACAAGGAATTTGCATCAGTTATTATATCTAGTAAATCGCGTGATAGAAGATTTCCGTAAGTACGTAAAATTCTGATAGTTGGACGAGTCAGCCACGAAATGTAAAGAGCGACACTGCACGTTCGATTTCGATGCGATAGCATTGAGCGAAGATTGTTTGAAAGATGGTGATGGAGGATTATGTTTGTTGAGAGAAGATGAATGCTTGCCACGGTGTTTAACCCTTTTACAGTGTAACCCGAAAGAGACGCGGATAAACTGTTAAATATAGTGCATCCTACATTTTACATGCCAAATGTCGTCATATGTAACACAAAAGTTAAAAATACTTGTTTTTGTATGTTTGTTTAATTCCTACGTCGTCATATTCACTACTGTAAAAGTGTTTCTAAATTACTTCAGGGGAACGTATCTTGTATATTTGATATGAGAAATGTAAAAAATCTTAAGGTTAAACAAATATGTGGAAAAATAATTATTGTCTACATAATTAGTTCTGAATTCTTTGTCATTTTAATGCGGCATTAAAAAGTTTACCCTTAACTATTGGAGGATGGAAAATTGTCAGGGTTAAACAACGATTAAAAAATTCGAAAAATATTCGTGAACTACTAAACTGTGAAATTAAAGAAGAACAAAGAAAACGAATTCACAGAGTAGATAGAATAATACAACTCTCAATAGATCACCCGTCAATTTCGGTATAAACGATGATGCTTAAACTACTTGATAGACCACCATAAACCGTCTGATAATATTAAATTTTATTGCATGAGTGATAGAAATCTTCGACGTCGATATCTATTCTGTAAATCCTTCAACTTTAAATTAAACGATAATTTCCAAATCGTTCTTATCTAAAAATTCTCTGCGATTCTACGTCCGATACAATTTTTACAAATAAAGTAAACCATTCCTGCACAAGAATAAAATTTAAAAGAAGTTTAATGATGAATAACGATAGAGAGAAAAAAAAAAGGAGCACATCGGTTCCATCGAAACGGTCCCGATCTCGATCTTCTCACGTGCAACACAACGAGAAGCAATAACAATAAAGTAGAATGAATCGCCGCGAAACGCCAGTTACGCGAAACCATCGATCTCCTGTTAACGACGCGGACAGGCGTTCCTACACGACCACCATAAGCAAGATCCGTCTTTCGTCGATCTTCATTGAGCGGAATCGCACGAAAAAGCAGGAGGATCGAACGACCGATGTCGGCGACACGAAAAATTAATCGGCCCTTTCCAGAGTGGCTGCCCCTCGGCATTCCACCTCGTTCGCCACATCGTACGTCCTCGTTCCCCTAGTTGTTCGTCCTTTTCCTTTCGCTATAACCGTCCTACTGGTTGCTCTTCGCTAGCAAGAACCGTCGAAACGCCCCGGAGACGATCGCTGATTAAAGAAACAGCTAATTAATGATTAGCGCGCTGCATCAAAAATAGCGATGCCTTTTTTTGCCATGCTGAGATTACCATCGCTGGACAGACCAGGGGAAAGAAGTGGAAGGCTCGCGAACGATGTTTTACAACGGAAGAACTTGAAGGCTTTGAGAATGCTACGTGAATGTAAAGAGAAGCTCCATTTTGACTTTAAACCCTGTTGCCGATCTACGATCTTGAGATCTTCCGATAAAGAAACGATTTAACACGATCTTTCCTCGCATAATCACCTTAAAAGGTATCACACCAGGTAGCCTTCGATTGCATCTAAAATGCGAAGTGCGCGAAGTTTCGTCAAGGTTGACGTCGATGGCGTTTCATCACGATCATGTACGCTCACGCTCGAGCGGAATACAGAGATAGAAGAGAGCGTAAAAGAGTAGCGGACACGCCGTACGGCGAGCACTATATTATAATTGCATTTCTTACGACTCGCGGGTGATATAGTAAAAGGAAAAAAACCCGCGCCCAGGTTTTCTGTACACAGAAACACGTACGATACTTGGTGTGTATAGGCCACCCAACGTTCGAGTGGAACGTTTCGAGAATATGCTAGTCGCGGCATTAATTATCCAGTGATCACTCCTTTGTAATTAATTGACCGATCGACCTCCTTCGGTGCTAGAGATAAGAAAAATGAATACGCCGTGGAATCGTTTCCCGTAAGCGAACAAGAGGAAATAATACGATATACGCGAGAGAGGCTGGATCGAAACTCGATATAATCCTTGCTACGAGACTTGAACGTCGAACAGTCCCATTCGTGGGATTGCCAGTATCGATGTTACGGAGGAATGTGTGTTAACGTGGTGCACGTGCAAAATAAGAAAGTTGTTGATGTTACTACTAGATGTATTTAAATAACTGATACAAGCTTTTGGTTTTACTAGTATGAAGTTGATTACGATGGACAATTTCATCCTGCGATGACACTTGTACTTGTATTGTCTTTCAACATTTCGTTCTTATATTATCTAGTACAAAGTATTCGATTTCGACCTATCTTCTAACTAATGATCCGTACTTTCATTCTTTCGTTATGACACGCGCACCTTTTCCATTGAAACTCGAAAGGTGTGTATTTGTGGAGTTTATTTTAAATCGTAAAAGCAGATTGACGAAACCGATACAGTAATTGTCGTCGTGTTGCTAAGAAGGTACAAACGAAAGAGGGTGGTTGTGCAAGACACAAGACTAAGATCGCCGATTACAGTCAAACACTTCACGAAACGATAACAACGATACATGACTCTAATGACGAAGAAGACCGATATGTAACTTTCCAACCTATTAGACGTTTGTACTTCACGATTACATCAAACTCCATCACCATCTTTATAATCTGACAACGGTTCCATCGCCGATTATTATCGAACGTTTCAAGAAACGACATCGATATATGACTCTAATAACAAGGAAGATTGCGCTATAACTTCCAAATCTCAAAAACGTTAATACTTCACAATTACGTTAAACTCCATCGTCCCCCTCACATCCCACCAACGTTACCATTACCGATCATCATCAAACCTTTGACGATACCTGTGACGTCTGTCGATTTAAACCACGAGACGGATATCAATCTCCCATGGTATTCGTCGTATCAGTTCAGTACTCTGCAGTGTGCCTTCCCAGCTGCGTACAGTACCACGGGGTGCCGAAAAACGAAGAAACGGCACCGATGCACGGCTCGGTGGACCGTTAGTGGTGCGCAGCGTCGGTAGATTAGGTTCGCGTCGGGGCACCGACGGCGACCGTCCGCATCGCGATAAACATCGATATTTTCTCTTCCGCATACCGATTTCGCGGCTGGACGTGACCCGGTGGGCAGAAATTGCGGCGTGCGGTCGATACTCGATACGATAATGGGCAACGACGCAGAGAAATTTCTCCGCCGTAGATCTCGACTATGTAGCGGACGTGTTCGTCGATCCTGTACCTTCGGATTTTCTGTTTCTCCCCCCCCCCACTCCTTTTCTTCCCTCTTTTACGTTTTCCCTGCTCGATTTCTGAGATACGAATCGGTGAAAAAAATTGGAAAAATCGTGAGTAGAATGATATGTTTCAGATCGGAAATCGTAATTTTAGCGAAACGTTTAGATGAATGTTATCTGCGACGTTTACGCGTGATGTAACTTCTATGGTGGTTCTGGGAATTATATATAGATTAAATTTTGTTATTGGTAAACTACGGATATTTACGTGTTTTTGGGAAACTTAAAGGTGCAAGGGTATACAGAATGGACGTAATGCGTAAAAATATATGGAACATCTGGAATAAAGTAATGGTTATAACATATAGTAGTATTTATGTTTACAAAAATATGAAATTGCAGAAACGCAATGTAGTTGTTGATTGTTGCTTAAGATTTGTGTAAGCGTGTGAGAAAAAGTTGGAAATTCGATGATCGTAGGGATGATATAAATAGTAATAAAGTACGATGACAAAATGAGAAGCAAATAAACTGGGGATAGACACATGACGTTAGAGAGGGACAATTGAAGAAACGTTTTAATCCTTTATAATGTCGTGTGACTCATCGTTACAAGTTACACATCCATATACATGTTCCTTAAATTTTGTTTTATCTATTTATCGCTACTCCATTCACTTCTTACAGTTCTTATTAGTGCTCCATTTATTCTTACAATTCAAGAAACTTAGTGCGTTTATAGAATTCTTTTCCGTAATTTCAAATTATGCCGAAGATCGTTAAATGCAAATTAGGAAAACTAAAGTACGATAAATATAGAATCCAGAATAATAGATATTTCGAAACTTTCTATATTACAGGATTTGTTTTGTATCTAACTTTCTCTTTTGTTTAGATTCGTGTAAATCTGCTTCTCTCTATATGTTTCATAAATCTTTACAACTGTTCTATCTTTGACTTGCCGTTCGTATTTCAATGCATCATTACTACTATCATTCTCTTGTAAACTATTTTTCGTTATACTCTTTCTTGTATTACAATCACCTGGCTGTAGGTATGTTCATATATAGTATCTAGTTTAGACTGTCTCGCGTTCGCGCTACATGATACGTTGTGCCTAATTTATAGGTACTAAAAATGTTGCTATTACTTACAGCGATCTTTTAAAATTACACTTTATTACACACGTACTTACATATTATCCATTTACATTTCTCATATTTCATGTACTTTAGAGTTTCAAATTGCATTCGATCATGTAACAAGGAAAAATTGGATTCTACAGTTATGAATCGTCTATTATTTATAAAACGAAATAAACGATGCGATAAATACAGCTTCAAAAATACTATTCATCGATCGATGTTTTAAGATACGTTCAGAGTGAGAGCCAATAATAGAATAGTAAACCGCATTGCACATTTATCCGATACTTATCGAGTAATGGCTTATCATATATGGCGTATGCATAGCAGTTACCACGCTGCGTGAATTGAAACGGCGAATTGAAATTTGCTGTCGGCAAATAAGGGAAAGGCTTGAAATCTTCGAACACGCACGCCTGAGTTTCTACCGGATCGTCGCGTCCGAGTTGAAACTCTCGTGTAAACTTTTTGCTCGAATCGTTCGCGTTATCGTGCGACTTTTTGCTAGCGAAAACGCTTTCTATCTCGTAAACTAATAATTTCGAAATTTATTGTTACTATACGCTTGTTAATGTAATCATCCACTTTGACAGATTTTATGAGTCGTTTGTTTGCAATTTTTTGTATGGTGCGTTTAAGCGGTAGTATTTTATAAAATACGAAGTAAATTTTGAAGAAATATGCACTATTTGGATGTCAAATGGGAATCGGTTCTTACTTACGGTACTTTAATAGAAGCGAAGGAAAAGAATTAATCGAGTGATAGCAATGCTTTCAAATTACTCTTAACAATTCAAATTCTTTAAACTAATTCATATTCAATAAGCTAGATGTTTATAAATAGAATAGAACTCCACTTATTGAAGCGGAAGTTAATGTTCACTGAAATGAACTTACCCAAACGCAACTTCTACTATATAAACGAAAAATCAGAAATAATGGAGAGAATCGGTAGATTCAGTAAATGCAGATAAACAAAGTTCTGGAGTATTTTTAAATAACGTATTTATATTGGCATAATTCCATTGAATTAAGTTACAACATAAAAGAATATGCATTACATATGTATTAAAGTTGAGATGAAATAATTTGTCGGCTTCAAATCAATACAGAAACAATTCGATGTAAAAGATAAATTAATATAATTCTTATCAACAAATGAATTTAAAAATACGCGTCACAAACCAAAGGAGCAGCCAACGCAAGAACCCTTCCGACCTTAAAACGTTAGAATAGGATAACAGTTAACTATTAAGTCTATTCCCATGAATAGGTTGATCGATCTAGGAATCGACAAATAATGGTCTACTTCTTCGGCTAACACGCCACCTAATCGAGCAACGGTCAATTAAGTATTCACCTTACAACGCATTAGCGTGGACGACAATTACTCTTCGTCCCATTTCGCGACGCAGTCCACGATCCACGCTCGCGCACATTCGGAATACACATCACCATCCAAGAGGCGACTCGCTTGGAACAGATAGCATACGTTAAAGCCAGACTAACCAGGCTGGTTCATGTTCTGTGTGAACCTCGAACTGAAACGCGATTCATCGCAAATTGACGCAAACGCGCTTGGCCGAGATCACGTATTCTCAAAGCAGCCCTTTCGAGGATGCTTCGAGAAACACATCGTCGCATGTCCTCCACCCGGTCCATTCACCCTCGAGATATCATCCCCTGTTCTCCTCTGTTTGCCCATCACTTGAACCGTGCTACTACGATCCCACGCGTTCGAGGCAACCTGCTGTCTGGTTCTGGTCGTTTCTCTTCGGGCGTTGGATTTGCTCTTTGCGTCTGTTCGTCTCTTTCCGTGGATCTGTTGCTTTGACTCATAGCGAAAGTCTTTTCGGGAGTGGAGAGAGCATCCGTGGAGCACGTGTTCGTTTCGCAAGAGCTACGTCAATATTGACGCATCCTCCGTGCAAGTCGACAAACGCGCTTCTGAAATCCGCGACGACCAACTTCGATGACACCTGTCACGATCTGCGCGAAGAAGAGGGCGGCTTCTGCCAGAATGTTAGAGACTTCGAATTTTTATTGGCTCTTATAGAATGATGTTTTGGAAAGAAGTTGAATTTCCAGGTTGAGCTTTGGACAAATTAATGCGCTGACATTGTTTAATCTAGTTTGACACTTTCGATTCATTTTCAAATAACTGACTGAATTCTTGTTGGATATAGGAAGAGACAAAGGGATAACAGGGGATTTGGATATCGGGATATGGGAATAAAATACGGATTTGAATATAACAATATACAAATAACTGAGCGAGTACTTTTTGGATATAGGAAAGGTTAAAAGAATAGAAAAGAGTTTCTTAAATAAAAGAGCGGTTGAAATAAAAATTTATTGAATGAACGAACGTCAGTTTATCTTCAAATTTCTCGTAATTTTCTATTATTTTGAAAATGAAGATCGCATGAAAATCATGATAACCTACATTTCCCTCCTTTTACAGAGGAACAATTTCAATAAAAAAATCCAATACGCTGTCAGTCGATCGCATACTCCCATACATCTAGGATTTTCCTCTTTTTATTGGATTTTAAGATTAAATATATGATTTTGACATATACTGACTGTCACAATATTTATTTTCAGAAAGTCTATTAGCCTAACAGGTTATTTTCTTTCATAACTATTGTATATTCGCGTACCTATTTTTAGTTACCAAGTTGCATATAAATCGGGCAATCGACAAAAATGCTGTTACGTACTTAGTAGAGATATTTACATAGTAAAACATATAGAATAGTACTTATACCTATAAAATTCTTTAACGTTTCATACATTCCACAAAATTGCACTATTCTGCATTAAACTTAACGTCAAATTCCTCGCGCGCGGCGCGGCGCAAGAAAACGAGCTCGCTTGCGCGCACGCGCATTTTTACGGTTGCTCGGAGGCGAGAGCGCATGCGCGCCGCGTCAGAACGCGTACGGAATGGGACGGAGCGCGGTAATTAAAATGCTACGTACGAACTGCGCGGTACGGAGCTCGAAGCTCCCTTTCTTTCTCCGGCAAATAAATTCAACGGCGGCAGCTCGTTCCTCTTCGTTCCACAGGCGGTTTCCCTGGAAATCGTCGACACAGCCGGGGCTGCTACGACGTTGCCCCGCTGAAAAGAAATAAAAGCAAGAGAGAAAGAGAGAGAGAGAAGAAGGGAGGGGGGAGAAAGAGAGGCGGAAAAAAAGAATTGCAGCTCGTAACTGGCGAGAGAGCGCTTGTGGCGACAGCGATACTAATTTCACCTCTGCATTCCATCGCCCCGTTGGCCTGTTGCCTTAAGGCACGCCTCGTTCACGCTTGTCGTTGCCGCACAGACTAAAGGACAGATTTTTCGCCGCGGAACCGCGAAACGAGAATTTGTAACGAATGCCATTGATACCGTTTATCTTGCCGCCTTTGTTACGGATTATTTATGTTTGGCTTGAAAATGTTATTCATATTGTTACGTCCCTCCAATTCTGACATGGATATAGCTACATATACGAGCACAAAATAATAATATATATATATTACAGGATATATTGGATTCACTGTAAAATTCTTTGGGGACATGTATGATTGTTTTGGTATGCTTCTTCTTGTGATGGAAACTCTGCTTGATTAACGAATGATCACGGCCTATGACTAACGTCTTGTATGTCTTTTTAAACGGAGCTAACTTCTAACAAAGACAGTGAACAACCTTCGAGTCAGACATTTAGTTAAAATTTTGCGCAGGTATATTTCTTCGAGTTGCTCGTAAATATGTATAGCATATCGTATTTTAGAGTCAAATGCTTAATAGTTTTCGAAATATCCACGATTATATTATTCTGACGACTATCATGATAAAGTGAAATCGAGGCATTCAGGTTTTCCTTTTATTTTTTAAAGGCCCTACTTTTTCAAGGAAGATAATTTCGAATCTCTAAGAAGAATGCAAAATCTTCGGCTCAGCGATTTCATTGAAACTTTCCATTCAGCTCAATTTTCTCGCTCTATTTATATATACAGTCCCGAATTAAATATTATAGAATTAAATATCTACTCATCGTTGATGTTTCATTATTGCAAAATAAAGTTGTGGCACCGTGTCTTTATTTTTTTTTTTCATTAATCACGGTTTGATATAAACTAATTTGCAATAGAAAAGTTTTCTGGAATAAATTCATAGATGATAAGTCGCTAGAATCGTAGCAGAAAAGTACACAGAAGGTATGTTCGCAGTAATGTCTATGGATATACATGTGTATATGCGGTAGAAATCACTGGTGAATTAAGACCTAGCAGGAGTTCTTTTTATGATGTAAGATGAAATAAAGGAAGGCGGATATGATACATAATAGTACTTCTTATCATTGTTCTACATATATCTGTCTTCTTGGTAACAATAGGTTATGTGGTTTCTTAATTAGAATCGTTCTTTACAACGGGAACTCTTTCATGATTTTCTCATGACGTTCTGACTGTTCTTTGTGTACATGCATTCACATATGATCGTTTTTAAGAATATTCTAATATCGCACGATCCTTTTGTCTTCTATTAAAAACTTCCGTTGCGAAACTTGCTAAGGATAATTCTTGTAACATTGCACGTGTTACACTCGAGAGAATATACCTTTCATTAGACAATATTATCCTTCTTCGACGACAGGTGTTCTCCATTCCACAGATTTAACCTTTGATTGGTAATATAATTAAAAACTCATCTGGACACAATTAAAAGATTGTATTTGAAACTTCAATTTTATTTCCATGGTATCAACCTGTTCCATTAATTTAATTTTCCTGTATTTAATTCTTTTTATTAAATAATTGTTTGTCTTGCATAAAAGAAGGTTTCATTCTATTTCCAATCTTACTTATCAGATCAGAGAAGCTAATTACAACTATAATGTGATTGAAAATTTATTAGTGTTGCTACTAGTGTTACATTGTATCAATGAACACATCCATTACGTAAGATACGGCCAACTCTTTCCTAGATTTTCCTTATCCTAAAGATGAGATTTTAATTAATAGTACTTATCTTAACATATTGTTCATTGCGTCGTTTCTTTTCTTCAATCTCTTTGCGCAAACGCATAGATTTAAAAACACGATAGATACTTACAATTAAGATCTAACAATAAGTAGGATAATTAGTAATTAGTAATTAGATGTATAGATACATCAGTAACAGTGGAAGTGTCAAAAGTTAAAATCTTGTGTTTGTAATGTACTTTGCAGCATCTTTCTAAACAAAATTCAATTTATTACTGTTTACGTGATAATGATCCTAATTTGCATTATCAATGTGATCAATGGGTTAACGCGGAGAATATTCTTCGGTTAGCTGTGCAGTTCAGTAGAGGAATCTTCTACGAAATTGAGACAAAAAGGGTGGAATCGAAACTGAAACTCGTGTTTCATTCGAAGAATCGTTTAATTTGCATTGAAACAGTTTGATTGCAATTTGTCCGTCCACGGGAGCGCAAATGGTGCGTGAAAAGTTTGAAATGTCAGAGCCAGCCAAGGGAAAAGTATAACAAAAACTATCGCCAAAGCGGGTTGAGTACATGAAAGGACTTATCAAACGCGGCTGAATAATTAAGATAAGTAAGTAATTTCCGTGTTGCATTGGAGATAAGGGGTCTGCTAATATACACGGTGATAATAAAAGTTCACCATTATGTGAATGCTAGCCGTGAAATTACAGTTATTATGTTCTAACTTCCGGCAAACTGATAATTTACATTGAATTATACTCTTAATTGGACGATAAAACTGGCTATTCGGATGTCAAGTACCTGTGACATTTACGATCATTCCTCTCTTGATTTCTGATAGAAACTTATTAACGTGCGATATAGAAATAATGTTATGTTTACATGACATATTATTTATTCGTTCGGCATTAATGTAATTTAACTAATAAATATATAATTTATCCATAATTTTAGAGGAAGCGTAGTATTATTAAACTACCGTAAAACATATGTATAAGAAAAACAATCTAAAATACTTGAGAAACTATCTACTGAAAAAGCTTCATTAAGTATATGCATATATCAATTCATTCAGTACGTTTAAAACCATTTTTGGTATGTCTTATCTGTAACGTTGGACTGATATTATTTATTTAAAAAAAAAATAAAATTGTTTATTCATTTTATGGTGCATTTATTACCTCATGTTGTCACCGTAACATTAAACGAAAACTGTACGTCGATGTGACTGGCAATTTAATTGACCAGATTTGATCAAATATATTTAATCATCCCGCATATAATTATTATGGCGTTATTTGTAATAATCACCACGGCAATCAGCACGTTGAAAGCGATGTTTAACCGTTAACGTTCAATAAGTCCACATGGGCCACACGGACTTTACTCTTCATCCTAATCATGCAGCGAATAAGAGAAAATTTGTTAATATAAATTTCTTTAACATATTGCTAACAACTATATATTCTAAGATATAATTATATATCTATTCAATTCTCTCGATAAATACTTACGTTTTATGAGATTAATGTGTTTCTACTGTCATCGTAAGTAAGTATATATGTTTATACAATAATATACGTTCAGGTTTCATACAGCAACCTACACGTCGTATATAGAAAAGCAGCACTTAACAAATCTCTTTTTATCGCGAAGCAATTTCACACAAGGCTTCATTCATCGAAAGCACACGTACGTACGATGTCGACTAGTCACCGAACAAAATCGTCCCTTAACTGGACAAAATGATCCCTTAACAGTACAAACTGCACACTCGAAACAGCTGATGTGATTGGTCGCCGCTGATAGTTCGTTGTATCACTGATTTATATCGCTGCTATCACACAGTCGTGACACGAAATTTTTCATCTTCGTGGCAAAACCGTGATCCGTCGATCGATTATATTGCACAATTAGATCCTTCTGTCTCTCTCTTTTCCTCTCTCAAATGTACAACGAGGGGATGAACACATCGATGAACTCGTCGTCCGATCGAACGAGCGGTGGCCGGCGTATAATTACTGCGATGACCTTAAAGTCGGCCGTGCAGGCGTCGAACGGTTTTGAAAGTTAGAAAAAATGTCGGCGCGTAATTTCGTCGTGGAACGTGGCTGACATTTAGAACACCCGTTACAACGACATTCACCAACGTCGCGAGCTAGCTGGAGCGAGCGCACGCGTGTTCGCTCTTATGCCCACGCGTGCTTCAGCCGTGTTATTAACGCGACTAATTATCGATATTATGGTTGTTGGTGGAATAATCGATCTGTTGATCGTCTCTTAAGCAGAAACTTGTATGATTTAAAGTGGAATTAAAAGTTAATAGAGGCACACTGATTTTAGTTAAACCAATGTTGCTGCTTGCAAATATATATATCTCAGTGAAGATATAAGAGAATATAATTTATTTAACAAATATAGAACGACACGCGTAGAAAGATAGGAGACACGCGAATAAAGAAATTATTCCGTCCAAACGATTGATAATTTGAGTTAATTCGTCTTCTCTGGTTAACAAGGTATCGACCGATTTACGTAGAATGTGTATCGAGTCAGGCGAGAGATATTTTAGTAAAAGAGTCTGAATCCTTTCACACAATTGAAGTAATATTATTATACGAACCATAACTTGTTAATGGTAATAAATTCTCTTTAAAAAACCGTACCAAGTTTGATCATAGGACGAGTTACTTATATATGAATTTTACAAATTACAAAACTTAAATTGTAAAACTTATTTATACAACAGAAGCCTTACGCAACATGCAACCTACAACTTGCTTCTCATCATTTCATAAATAGTATTTGTTACTGAATTATTATGCAAGGAACACTGACCTGCTAATAAGATTCTTTCATCTTATTCCGTCGTTTCATGGCTGTATTTCTGAGAGAATGTCGACCATAATGTCGTGAGAAATAGGCGTGGACCTGGACGAAGGAGAAAAACACGGACAGTCAGGACGACATAACGGGTCTCGATAATTTCGGGATATCGGGAATCCGGATCGGCGAGTGGTTAGGGTGTACATTGTACGTTGTACGTAGGTCTGTTGTGCACGGTGTTAGAGACAAACCAGCGCTCGAAGGCTGCCAGGTTAAAAGGCCGAGGCGGTAAATTATCCGGCACATACCGCGTGGCCGAATGAAATTAAAGCGTGCACGGGTAATGAATCAGCGCGGGGAAATGGATTTTGATGCGAATTTAATTGAGGCGATCCATGAGATGATCGTGAGAAATTCGCCATTTAAACCAAATGAAGAAGAAAGTATGATACTTTGATTTTCCGAGGATGAACGTACAGAAATTTAGGTACAGCCACTCACAAGCATTCGCATATTGTACAAAATATAATTTAATTAAATGTTATTTAAATAAATCGTATCTTGTTTATTTTATCGCTTCAGAGTTTAAATATGTTTCATTGGATAGCATTTGATTTCGTTATTCGTTGTTTGAGGAATATTCTTACTCGTTTGTTGGATTTATATAGGACATTTTAATACATAGATGATTCATTACAGGTAAATTTGTTAACGTGTTGAAGGATTTTGACAGCCATTTGTATCTCTGAAGTAGGTATATTTTTCTGGTGGATTAATTGTCATCTTGTTTGTCATCATATCGTATACAACATACTGTGCACTTTTTAAGAAAGTGCACGAGCGAGTTCATATTCGGTTCAGTCACAGATCATTTTGATCGTTAACACCTGAGAAGTAGATTTCATGCAATCCACAGGTAAGAAATAAAATTGTCCCTCGAAGACTTGAACAAAAATGGAACTTGATTTCTTGTATATCAATAAATTAGAAGTTTTATATAATGAAAAAATTGTCAAACTTCTATATAATAAAATAATCGAGTATACAAATCACCGCAATTGACGTTCTCCAAAAATCTAGCTCGTATGGCGTTCATTAGAGTCCTAATAATTTCAGAACAATGACTACTCGATCATCGATCAATATTTCCTGTATTGGATACACCTAAAAAGTACTTTCTTTTCATTCTGAAAAATATCAGATTTCTATAACACCTACCGGTGTCGTTAAAGAAATCACTGTACAACTCGATCACGAACAACATTAACGAAACTTCTAAAAACAACCACTGCATCGTTTCTTATACGCACAATCATTTCTTCCTACAACACCATTCAACACAGGCAAATTACAAACACAGCTTACCAACTACGACTTTTACCCTTGCTCGTCCTATATGAAGTCATCTTAACACGATCGTTTCCGAACCGGGTGAAAACGAGTGCCAGTTGCGAGTTGGACCTTGGCAGAAGGATGACGAAAAACTGAGTTCGCGCGGCATGATCTCTCTGGTTCCTCGTTGGGTCCGTGCGATTCGGACCGAGACCACTGAATGAAGCTCGTCGACGATATAAGAAATAAATAAAGACGCGGGCCATAGGGAGCAGCAGCCGCCTGGTACCGGTTGCGACGTGGTCACACGTACTTCCAAGTAAGAGCCGCGGACAAAGTTGCATGCGAATGAAGCTCCGCTGACCAAAACGGGCATTCTGCGACGACTGGCTGGCCCGATGGCTCCCCTTTTCTTCGGGATCTCTCGTCTTGGAATACCGTACAGTTCCTTCTTGCTGCCTGCTTCCGAGGAAGCCGCTTTCTTTGGACTTCTCTTCAGCGTCTTCGCACGATGCTCACACTCCTTGCCGCGTTGCCACTTCAAGATCAGGCTTAGCTTAGAGCTCGTTTCAAGGAAAATCACCAGCAACGATATGGTTAACAGGTTCGCGAGTACAATAGGGTCTCGTATAATGTAGTTAAAAGATTGCTACTGCTCCCGTATAATTTTATACCTATATCATAAGTTTTGATAATATTGCGATGTAATCTTCAACTTCGTCAATAAGTATGAAGTTCATTTTGTAATTACAACATCCATTTAAGCTTGTGTTAAGTGTGTTGGGTGGCCTGTTACTTATGGTCGATAGTGTATATAGGATACTTTCGTAGTTCAGGAGATATTCAAGTTGGATTCTCCAGTTTCTTTGTTTCGTGTGAGTGTATATTCTGTGGACATGGTGAAAATACGTGTGAAAGAATATAAGGTGTAGAAAATCGTGATAAAAAGTGACGTGAAAAAGAAATGGACTTTTAACATATTCATCCGTTTTTTTCTGTATCTAACTACAGAAATTGTATATGAAAGTTTAAGGCCAATGAAAATTGGAAAGCATTTTATTCGTCCATACGTCCATATATGTATGTAATGAACATCAAGTATTTATCCGTTTCGAAGAGAGATACGAAGCTGGAAAATAATTACAATGAACTTACCATATGAATCTTGTATAATCTTTTCATACAAGGTCTATCTATAAAATTTTAGTGACTGGCATAAAGCTACGAAACTCTATCGAATAACCAAACTACAGATTATATCAAACTACATACCCAATGGACAAAATGTTACACATAAACATGCAATCACACAAATAGAAATTACCAAAGTTCTCCAATCCAAGAACTAACAAATAGATCAATAGAATCATACTCTATTAGCGATCAATTAATATTAATACGTATTGTCTACGAAAAATCGAACAATCTTTCACAACCAAACTACCAAATCTAATCGCTTGACTCGGGATTTTTATACGTTTACAAGAAATTAGAAAGCGCAAAATTGTACAGAATCATTACTATTATTATTATTATTATTATTATTATCTCCGATAATACGGAGAACCAAAATAACAAATCACCCAAAATACATGTTACGATATTTACCGAGCGAAACAAACCTCCGCTTATATTCCATTTGTTCAATTGCGTTCGCGAAAATATGTATTTGCATAAATATCCGTAGTCTACTAGTCACTAAAATTCCTTCCATTTGCACCTCGCGTCTCTAAAACTACGGCAATGGGCCGAATCAAGCTGTTTAGCACGAATCGTCCGAAAGAAAATCAGTTGTGCAAAAGTGTGACGCGAAAACAAGGTCAATGTTGCGGTCAGAAACGCGGTTACGTAAAGAGGAAGAGAAGGAAGCGGCTCGAACGATCGGGGGGCTTAGGTTCGAGCACGGTTTTCGACACGGAGCTTCCAGGAGGAGGGCGTCACGGTTCTCGGGAACGGAGGAGAAGCACGGAGCTGGCGTCGAAGGTGGGAACCTTCGAGGAATCTCTAATAAACACCACCATTGTATGCTAATCCATAAATATGCTCTGACTACGGTGCAAGCTCGCGTACAAACCAGCTGCGCCGTACGTGCGTGCGTACGCGCGTTTTCTCTCGGCCAATCGGCTTCCCCATGCATACCAACGCTACGGGTATCTCGTGGTTGTACATAATAATATGATCTTCACGACGACGTTGTCTACGATCAGGCATTTTTACCATGGACCTACCTCGATTTCTTCCCTAGTCATTCTTCCTTGAACGTTGGATAACTTCGAGTTAACTTCTTCGTTAGTACCTTCGTTGTAACTATCAGATTTTAGTGGATAATAAAGGCTTGTGTGGAAAATCTATAAAACGACGGTATAGAAGGATATAGAGCAATGCGTATATTGAGATTCTGAAGAGAAGAATTTTTTAGGCTTGAAATATTAAGGGGTTGACGTTCGACCCTTGAGTGGTATCATTGGTGGTTAGAGTTATAGATTGCTACAGTAATTTTGAATATTTATTATTATCGCAATTTGTGTTTGATATTCTGTGCAAAAAAAGGTTATTAACGATTTCAATCAATGATTTATGGAATATAGAGTGTAAAGTGAAATTAACAATATCAATTGAAGATTAGATTTCATTACTTTAAACTTATATTTGATATAAAAATAGAATATTGTGTGCGAAGTAGGAAACTTGAGAAGTTTGTTTATTAAGTTACCGTCTTCTTTAATTTTTCAACGAGATGTTTGACATCGTCTGATATTTCTTTCTGAATTTGACCTTAATATCTCACAATTATTTTATGCTAAATTTTCTGCTCACTAATCCATCCATTCATTAGAACCTACCAGAATGCTATATTTTCTAATAAAATCTGCATTGAATGAGAATATCTGATAATTGCACAACTGAGAGTCGTATTAAAATGTCACGGCGCAGAAGAAAGGAGCAAATAATAAACTCTTTACGATTGGTTAACGAGTATGTCCTGACACGAGACATATAAAGCAACGCGACAGTTCGATCGACGGCTGTTCGACAATCGATCGGCCAATAAATTAGCAAGAAACCGTTTCACAAGGCACCGAAACTGCGAGCACAGTAGTATTTCCAGGCGTAATTTACATTCCGGCCCGCGGACACGTACGATCCGATCGATTTGCATAATTTAATCAAGTGCGAACACAGCTCGATGTTTGACTGACCCAGTATACACCTGTTTACGTAAGTTTCAGCAACCGGGAACAATCCACTTACCGAGAGGTATTAAGTTCTCGTCACACTTTTTGCGCGTGGCGCTTGCCCGTCCACTCCTTCTGAATTCATTATTTTATGCATTAAAATTTTCTTTGAAAGCAATTAAAATCAAAATATCGGAGAAGTTGTTTAAAAATTTAAAATTTTGTAGAACGGTGACGAACTAGTCGTGAAAACTTGAATTCCGTACAAAAAATCTACATGTACATGTATATCGAATAATTTATAATTTAATTTATTTTCCTTATAATCCTTTTATGTATAGAGTATGATTTTTATGGAAAAGCAAACTATAGAAAATTGAATTAAATCCATGTTGAAATTGAAATCATTTGATATGCTTTTAATTAAATTTTAATTTTGCAATTTCTGCTCTATTAAATTTGAAAAGGAAAGATAAAGTGTAATATCATAGAATAAAACAGTTTATTTGCTGATGAAATATTTTGCACACCTAAATCTATAGAGAATATACGCTAATTTTATACCAGTTTGATGGATGAATTATTAAGATGAATCATCATTTGATGAAGATTAAGATGCATTATAGAAAGTCTTAAACAAATGTAATATAGTATCAAAGACGTACAAGTTTGAACCATTTCGAACTAACAATAGGCTAATTAATAAAGTTTCTCTACGAAAACATAAATATTAGCAAGATGAATGTTCCCGTGTAGGTAAGAGCCATTATACAGTTGACGTACTACATCACTTTCATTTGAAGCAGTAAATATACTTTACTCGGGGCTCTGCACAATGCTGCTTTGTATGAGATCAGTAAGCAACTACTGATTTATTTCATTGCCATTCTAAATACATTTTCTAGTAATAAACTTTCAGAGGTATTTCAGTCTGTCCAATTCTTTTTTTAATTTACACCATTCTCATCCTTAGAATTTCCATTAACATTATCCTTCTATTCGATCACTAATCACGAAACTTTTACTTCTGTCATACGTATATTTCTTCATACATAAATCTTCTAATACCTTTCCTCGTATATGCAGGAATATAAAATAGCTTCATATAAATTTTCTACGTATTAAGTAAGGAATTCAGTAAAGAATAAAGAAAAACAGCAAGTATATTCTGATGATAATTAGAATTACAGAATTGCATCGGTACTTAATTACTAGATTGAAAAATTTGCGCAAATTTTGAACACGATCGATGAAATAAAACTTAAATGGACATTTCCTTTAGCTTATTAAATATTATAACGAACATTCTATCCTAAATGTTTTGTATATTTTTTACCAGTATACTACTGCGTATTTTTTCTCGTTAAATTTTGTAATTTCCTATAAACGAAATTCACAATCTACCAATTAGGGAATAACGCTTTATATCACAAAAAGATTCAACGAATTTTATTTCTTTAGTCATAAAAATTTATTTGATCAATTAAATTATTTTATTAACATTCCTTGTTTTTTTTCTATTACACTACAATTAAAATACGCTATAAATAGGCTAATTTAAAATTCATTTACTCAACATCAGTATAGTTGCCTAGTTTTACGATTTTCTAAAATTATCCTACGTTTCACGATTTCCTAATTTCGTTTCCAATCTCCTGGCGTGGTCACGCGGACGTAGTTCACGGTTTTACGATTGCTCCGAAACGAGAAACATTTTTCTCGGTTTGATTCTCGGGAAAGGTGTTACGAGTTTAAAGTTAGGAGAGATTTATATCGTTTCCGACGCGACTACGCCTACGAGATTTCGAGTAATCGATGTTTAAGAGTCCTAAGCCGATCATGGGAACGAGCAGTCTGTTCGTATACAGAATGGCCAACGTGTTTGTCACCTACGCTCTTCCTTCTTAATTTTATGCCGCGAGATCTCCTGACTGACATTTATTGAAATCTTCATGCGAGATTTATGGGTGTATATTTAATAGAGACGTTCTGTCTTATTCTGCAGTTACGTTCATCTGCAAATTTTATTGTACATAAACTCGACAGATTCTCAAACGATATGTTTGTCAAACTGTAAATCAAATACAAATTGAGATTATACAAGGGGGCGAGTTAGAAACTGAGCATTAGGTTACTTTCCTACTTTTATTGCAAAGGCGACGTGTCTCATTGCGGATGTGTTTGTACAAATGTTGTATTTCTCTAAACATTATTAACTCTTTCAACGTGGAATCTTTTTTAATCTGTAAGAAAAATTGTTAGTAACGGAGACTCCTTTTTGAAATGGTTTTCTAAGAAGATCATAATACACTAGAATTTATAAGTTTTATTAAAGACAAGCACATTTATCGGTTAATTACCAACTTATTAGAATTTATTGCTTATATGCAACACCGAGTACGACAAAATTAAAAAAGTGGGACGTAAATACAAATTTGTTCTTCCTTTTAAATATTATAATGGATACTTTGAATATTAACGTGCGTGCTATATTTAATTTCCCTAGCGATAAGTTGTTAACAAGCGCAAATTGTTAAGGTACTTGACATAATCAATATTTTATAATAAAACCACACAGATAGTTTTCACGATAGAATCTAATTATCTCTCCAATATTCTTTCATACCATTAATTTCGCGAGAAGAAATTTTGTTTTCCGTGAACCAGCGCAAATATAATCTAAAGATACAATCTCTGTAACAGCCTGAAATCGGCCTAAAATTCGAAACGTACATTTTCACACATACATTTCGACTTCAGAAAAAGCTATTTGGAAATAGACACGAAGCAGAGGAGTCACTTCTGGTAATGACGCAAGATCTCTGTATTTTCTCTCTTTTCCTCGTTTTCTCATATCCCTTTTTCTCCATACTTTTCAAGAAACGTTGAACGAAACCGGCGCGGTTTCACGTTAATAAGTTCCATGCTGAAAAGTACCACATTAGAGGTACTGCAGATCATTAGAGGCAGAGGGAGGGGCGGATGTAAGGGGCCCCATTAAGTACCTCTAACCAGGACAGAGACTTACACGCCGCCAAACGTTAAGCCGCATTTACACCAAACCGGTCGAACCACAAACTTCCACGTAATCCTCCAAAAAAGCCTCGAAAAGCAACGTTCCGTGTCGTATCTCGTTGGTTTAATACGTAAATACCGCGTTCATTCTTCTGTGCTCGTAACAGTTTATGACCGTTGATGGATCTGATGGATGAGAGATAAATGAGATTTTTTACACCGAAGCGTAATGTTTATAATATTTTTCTTTATTTCACGTTCGATGCTATCAAGACAATTTTTAAACGAAACTAATGAAATTGTAAAATGTCCTTTAATTACATATTACGTTATATTAGTACGGAATATATAGAAATTTGTAATTACGTTATATTAGTTTACGTAATGTACGAAATGTCCGATTTGCAACAATTCATAAAACTACATTGAATTCTGAAACGATTGCGTTTATGTGCGTAAATGTTAAGAAATTCTACGAAAATAGAAATGAACGAAAGTAACAAATTCTCAGCATTAAAATGGTATTGTATTTACGAGGATAAAAATATTATATTTATATTTAATATCGAAAATATACGAACTCCGTAACTGTCCAATAGCATATAAAAATATTGATATTTATAAAAAAAAAAAAAGAAAATAGAGTTATTTAGAAGCTTAATGGAACAAAATGGGAAGTTTCATATGTTACAATGTAATTTATATGTACGTGTGTCATAATATTTCAAAGTATGGATGATGTCATCGCCAAAGTATGGAGACATCAGTGAAACCGGAAATATCGCGTTTCCTATCTTTATTACAAAATTAACGCGATAAGTGGCAAGCTACGATTCGAAGGATTGCATAGTATTGCCTGCAACTATATAGTATATGCCATGAAAAAGCTTGAAACGTTACGGTCGGTGATTCGAACGCAGTTGATCGCTTTCATATTACTTTTTCTCCTCGTGACGTTCGTTGCGCATAAATTTCAACTTGACGACTCAAATGATCTCTTAATCGCAATGCTCTCCTATTCTCCTTGAATTACAAACGACAAATTCCAAGAAACAACCATAACCCGTAACATGTAAGACGCGCTACCATGGTTTAATAAAAACAAAAACCAATTCTTCGAAAGCAATCTCTGCTCATATATACAGGAGGAGTATCATTATCTCTCGACAATCTTATTATAATAACCTATAACAATCTTTCGTGTAAACAGTTTTCCTCGCTCGTTATATTGTTCTTTGCCTATCTACGTTCTAAGAATTATTCATACACGGTGAATAATTTGCGTACTTAAAGACGGTGTCTTTAAGAATTAGCATGATTTAATATTATCTCCGAAAACTTGAAAGAAATGGTACTTATAAATCTTAGTGTAAATCGTAGTAAACTATCCAGAGTAATGAACTTGTTATAATGTCTAGCAAAAGAAACAAATTCCTACTTAGATCCCATTCGTACAAATACGACTTTCTATAAATACCCCATCGATAACGCTTGAGGTATATTCATGCATCAAGTGTCGAGTTCAATATTTGAAACTTTTTTCAATAAAGATAAAGAACCTCAACGGCACTCTTGCAACATGAACCGCTTGGTTTGCCAACGAAGAAATAGCAATAACAATTAAAAAAATCCTGCAAACCTAGCACACACAATATCCAATAAGGTTGAGCAGTAACACGTGTCGCAACCCTCGTGATCGAGTGTCATATAACGCACAGTTGCATCGGCGGGCAGCGTTCGGATTTTGTTGCAAATGCGACATAAGGTTCACGGAGGTAGGCGCAGCACACGAACACGGCATTCGTTGCTGTCGTCGAGGCTCTTTGCACCTTGAGGAAATCACGATGTGGAGCGGTTGCGAAAAACGACGACGGCCGCGTCGGCGTAATGGCCGCACGGGCCGGCGTCTATTGCGGCGGCGGCGGCGGCGGCTGCTGGCTGCTGCAACAACTGCACCAACAGCCAGAGCCCAAGCGAAAGGAAATCCAAAGGAAAGGGTAGCCGGAGAGCGCGCGCACGCCAGCCTATTTACTCTCGTCGCGCACAAAGAGCCGCACATAATGCGCGATTTATGCGCCACGTGTTTCTATGCTTCCACGTCCATTGTGCGTTTGTACTTTATCGACCAGCGTTTCGGCGTTCGTTCCTCGAGAAACGAGGAAGGCGACAGCGGGAGAGAATAAGGAGAGAACTAGGAAAGAAGGAAAACGAAAGGGGTAATTATTGGTGGACAAAGGAAATTTTAATTTTCCATGGTAATTGCCGTACCAAAGTAAAGAGACTGAACGTTGGAATTGATGAAATGGATTTTTGACTATTTTTTCTTTTTTTTTTTTTTTTCTCTTGAAGATATGATGGGAGTTCGAATCTTGTAATTTAGGAGGTTTTTTAAGTTTGGTATTTTACATGGAGACTAGATTATCGTTTAAGTTACTGAATACCGAAATTAAGTTTGAAAAGAATAGATAGTTTATAGATAGTTCAAGTTTATTATAGAATTTTCAATCTTGTAATTTTCGAGATTGAATCGTTCCGTAAGTTACTGAAATACGAAGGATATTTTTAGCTTTTCAAAATCTTTATCATGACGTCCACAATTTTATGATCTTTGATTAAATATGCTTCTTCCGCGATGTAAGCATGCATAGATACATTTATAAGGATTACGTAACACAACGATTAGACTTATTGTTTAAAAAAATTGATATGTATTCTTTTGTTCTTTTATTGTGCTGTAAAAAATTAAACCAAAGATTGTGTTACGTACCTCTCAATTGTCATCGAAAAATGTCATTTTCGTCTAAAATTCCGGGAACATATAAAAGAATAATATATCGAATAAAAAGAAACAAACTGTATATGAATAACAAAGAATTAAACAAATAAAGATATAAGTTCGATCACACTGTGCAATATCACACTTTGTTACCTTTTGCTTCGAAACTTTTGATAATGATTCTCTCTTTGTCGACGTGAATGATGTTATAGCGTTCTAAATAAGGTGTTGTTCAGCGGGGCTGAACGAACGAGACGATATTGCGCCATGTTTTAATTTGCTCTACAACGCGATGCGTAACGTCTTTGTTGCAAGAAGAGATATACGCGGTTCCATTTGGGTGAACAGGGTTAAGCGATGGCCAATGGATATTTAATCGAGCATCGTTTAAATAGATTTTGCGGCATTGTTTACGCCGACCTGGGATATTTGATACTTTATTAATCCCGCTGCAGATCTATTCAATTATGGTAATACAAAATCGTAGCGGTTTCGGCTACTGTGTATTATCTGACTCTCTCGATGAATTTCAGTCGCGACGCTGACATCGCTTTTGCGGTATCATATTATAGACATGAAACTGGATGACGTTGAACGTGTCCAATCTGAATATGAATAAAATTCAAGAACAGATGATAAATTTTGTTTTCTTTTTATTTTCCAGGCGGATGTGGCAACATGATATGATAGGAATCGTTCTTTCAAAATCTAGACACTTAAAACTGAATTTTTATTATAGTTCTTCTTTGTCAATTACAAAACTAATTATAGATTTACTATTTAATATTGTATGATTAATGGTAAACAATTTAGAAGCCTTAGAAATACCTATCTTTCTTAATGTTAACGCACCTTAGAAATAGAGTTGTATTTTTTCCTTCAATTTCAGAGATTCTTCGTAACGAATATTGAAACATTACGTATATATCTAAGCATACATAAAATTGGAGTACATGTTTGATTTAAAAAATATCTTCTTCTACTAAAAATGTTTATGTGCATTCTCGACTATGTTTCAAACTTTACCAATGCAATCGCTATCGTCGTATCTCGTAGCATCCTTAAACGAAATATCGAACTATTCCATACAACGCGCACAATATATTCATCAAAAATGTTCACAGCAAGTATTCAAATATTTCCACGATTCACCGCCCTATACTTTTTATATTTCCAATCGCAGAGCATGCTGCAAAAAGTGAACTTAAAAAATCACTTTCGTCACGAGTCTTACTGCGACGAATTTCGAAATCAGCAAACCAAACGGAAATCACTTACAGACGTACCCTTGGTACACAAATACTCTGTCCCACGGGATGTTTATCATGCAGAGAGCGTCGCGTCGATGGGCAGCAAGAACGAGTCCGCGTTTCACAGCCGTCGATCGCAGCGGGGACGCGAATCGCGGCGCTGATTCCGACAAAAGCCGGCCTCGTAAAGTCGATTCGCGCGGACGCACAGGTGAAACCGTCCGACAAGCAAAAGCAACAGCAGCCAACGACAACAACAGCAACAACAACGTCATGGCGGTGTTCGCCTGTAACACGTGAACCGCGGTGGCACAGGCTCTCTTTCGAAACGCTTTAACGCAGCAACGGCCGCCCGCGGTGCGGTCCTTTGTCGTGGCGCACCGACGACCGCTGCAATGAGACATAAATTGCAATTAGCACCGGCGTATCTGCAACGCGTCCACAGACCGACTTATGCGCGCGGCCGGCCAACTCCCTTCTTGCAATCGCGTCGCTAGTTCCATCGAACGACACGTTTTCCATCCACGGATAGATCACCTCCATGATGGAAGAAGGTATAAGGTAGTTATTTAATGTAGAAGAGACAGCTGCAATGGTATTGACCTTGACACACATTGCTGGCATTAGGATATCTATCGATATCTGAGCCGTTTATTTCCTCAGAGAGATACAATCGATGAAATTGTAATTTAAGATAAGCATCAACGAAGTACTGTGACAGAAAACTTGTAGAAATTCCACGATACGAAGTTTAATTATTTCGGCCGACGAACAAGTCATCTTCCGGCGATTATTTAATACGAATTGAATACGTTTCACTGCTTTCGTTTTCATGCTGTCTCATTATAAGTCTGTCGTTTTCTTTACGACTTATGTGTGTTATAAAATATTATTTCCTCGAGTTTTTCATTAAATATAACGAGTTCGATAGGATATGAGGCACCTGCAAAAATGTAAATCTGCGCGTTTATTTATATGTGCAAATTTTACAGAGTCATTAACAATTTCCAAATAATCAACGTTTAGGAAAAGATTAACGACGGTACAATATCGCAATCGTATCTACAGACTTAAAACTCTACTGCCTCGCAAATCTCTCTCTCTCCCTTCTCCGTTGAAGTCCATTTAATTCATAAACTAATGATACGCAAAACGCTGTGCAATAATCCGAAGCCTCGATAAATATCATCGTCTCTGCTTGAAACAAAAACATTTAAGAACAAAGTATCGATGCTCTATAATACCAAGAATCTATAAGAGAATTCCACAAATCGGTCGCAGTGTACTGCGATACTTCACGACGACAGGAGCGAGGAACAAAGAAGAAACAGAAACGTGTCCGCGTGGAGGCCGTCGCATTACGGAAAGACAATGAAAAGAAAATGCCGCGGAGTTCTTGTTAAGCCGAGCTATTATCGTTAATTAAATAGCGCCTTCGCTATCTCGGCTCACGTCCCGTCGCCGTGCCCGTGGCATTAAGCCCGTATGACACCGTAAAGACTTTAAGTCGCTGCTCGTTATCGGAGGAATGACAGACGCGTCCGTGCGCCAAGGAAAGGACAGGGCTGCGATCTCCATTCCGGAGCCATCGTGTTATCCGCGATCGCTAAACCGTTCACGAAAAGGAAATAAAGAGCAGCGTAATGTGTACGTGTGTGCAACAGAACCTTTTCTCGAACTTTAGATCCTTTAGAGAATTTTTAATTCGCTCGAATAGCTGCGATCCATTTTGTTGTTACGGGTCCCTAAATCGAGTCGATGGCAATGTTGATGGGAAATGTTTCTATCTTGATCTTCTTAGGTCTGCCAGGATATCTACATCTGCTTGCTTAGACTCCGTGAACAGTTTCAAGTGGATATTTTTTTGACAATTTTTGTTACGTAAATGGTCTATATTTGTATATTGTATGTGCGATATTTATGCATATTCGTACTTTTACAGACGTGACTGGAGAAAGATAGTATCTGAGCAGAGAATTGTTGAGACATTAAAATGAATTCTGACTATACTTTGGATATTTCATATGCGCGTTGGCATGTTTCATACGTTTTGCAGCTTTAAAATTTTGTAATTCTATTAAATGCAATGCGTGTTTTCCGGAAATGTTAATATGCTGCCAAATGTCTGACCGTGAAATCCTTTTCTACTTAATAAGACATTCATGAATTCTTCGACTCTGAGTCGTGGAAATGATACAAAAACAAAATCGAAAAAATTGTTTTTTCTTTAATAAATATTTTTCTAAAATATTATTTGTTGTATAAAAATTATGTAATAAAATTGGAAGTGATATTATTACATAATAATACTAGTATGATATCTAGGAAATGAGACAGAATGATAAAAAGTATATTGTTAAACTCTGGTAACGATAAACCGGTAGTATTGAAATAATAAATATAGAAAGTTTATTAAAACGGCTCGATTTAGATGCAATTCTAGGATTTTTGAAAATATTGCACAGTTCCTGCACGGAAACAAGAGTAAATATGTCTTTATCTATCAAATGTTTGAACTAGATGTTCTATGCATATATTCTTACACAAGTGATTACATATTAAACTCTTGAATCAGTATTTCAACGTCATTCTACGTAAAGTGCAATAGACATCTACATGTTGTTTATTCTGAACGCTTTTGCTACAATTTCCAAGATTCAAATTATATATTTCATACATTATACATAATTCCGTTTGTACATATTCATTCGTATAAAAAGCAAACAAGAATATGACTAATTTACACGAAGATAAAAAAATAATTGCCGGAGAAAATAAAAATATTGATCAACATAGTGAATATTAATTTCTTGATTATTGAAAAGTCTGACAAAAAATTAACGTAATTGATTTTTAAAGCGAAGAACAGACCTGCTAGAAACTGAAAGAATATCAGGTATATTCATTCAATGGTTGTGTCGTACTGCACTCGATTTTGGAAAATTAATTTAATTAACGTTTTCGGAAAAAAGAAAATAGCTGTTATGAACTGATAGAGGATTAGATATATTCGCTGTGATTGACGAGGAATGTTAATTCCATGGTTATGTTGCAAGGTACGCAGTTTTGAAAAACTTGGCACGTCCATTCGTGTGCCTCCACGATTGACATTTAAATCGCTACTTGTCATCGATAGAATGACCGGCACGATCGAACGCGCACGCGTAGAGAGCTACCGATTTCCATGGGAGATGTCTCCGTTTACAAATGAGGATCATTAAAATCCAAGTAACCCGCGAAGTACGACGCATGGAATTGTAAATGCTCGTCGTTAAACATCGCTGGCCAACTATTAGCCAAGATTTTGTTCGAGCTGCTTGCCAAAGAATTACGCTCGTCAATTTTTTCTTAATCACTTGTTTTATGTACGTGTATGCTGAACAATGAAGCTAATCGTTCATTTTATCGACAACAAATCATTTGACTCTGTGTCATAACAAAATTAAACACTGATTTATTCAAAGATGTATAAATATGTATATATCTTCAATGCTTCATGTGGCTCTAAAAAATGAATCATATTAAATTGTGATTATTTATGCATATATGGGATATTCAAAGATATAAAATACACACAACGAATGTACATAATAAAGATAATATAATAAGATATACGAAATATTTGAAATATCAAAAGAATAGTACCTACTCATTATGATATTCAGTGATTGAAACAAATTCTTGCATAAGTTGCGTTTCTCTACTTATGTTTATAAAAGTGTAAATTTGCAGTTTAGTCGTCCAGTCGTTATCTAATCAAAATTTGTACTCTTGCCTTTTTTAACAACGTATAAAATAATTTTTGATAAAACATAATAACGGGAGTCTTGCATTTTCAATCGCATAATTTTCAATAATTCCAGACTTTGATCAATCGCATTGTTTCGAATAAAATTACAGATTATTCGAACCCAAAGACAAATAATATTCTAGGATATTAGATTTTGTTAAAAGATTCGAAACAGAATAAAAAGAATGGAACACGACGTTCTGCATAAAAGATATTCGATAGGAGCTTTCTATCGAAGGAAAGAAGAAACGTAATGTTTTAGTTTTCGATGGAAACGTCGCTGCCTCTGAACATAATAATTCGTCTCGTCGTGACGTGTCGTTTTCAAACCTCCGTTCTATCTACGATCGCAGAAAGTGAAGGTTTCGAACTGGTATTCTGCGAATACCGCAACGAGATAAAGTGGCTTCGAGAAAGGCAAACAATTTTCTCGCAGCGGCGTTGCCTTAAATCCCGCGGAATTTTATTCCGCTTATCGTGGTTCGTTGCAGAACGATTCAGATCGGTCGATTAGAGTGGTTGTTGGCGAGCGTGTTCTTGATTCGCATGAACGCGATCGAGCCACTCATGTGGATTCAATAATTCAAAACATCGATGTTTGATCGACGTACGTATGATCAGATGAATTCTATCTGTAAGAAAGTCTTGTCTTTTAAATAATTTCCGAGTTTAACAATATCTAATGATGATTTTCTATCTTTATTTAAATTTACCATATTTCTTATACGTTTTATTAAATGTTTATATAGGTTTGTAAATTTTCAAATGAATTATATGTACTCCGTTTACTTTACAATCGTAAATGTTATAAATTTAATTTATCATTGGTTGATTAAATCCTATTAAATGTCGAAGAAATATTTGGTTTACCTACTGTTGAATAGTAAGTTTCTAAAGATCGTCGATTATTATTAGCCTTAATGTTACATTTTTAATAATCCTTTGATATGACAAATTAAAAATTCTTTATCTCGATGTCAATTAGTCTCTGTGAGACGTCCAATCCCCCATTAGATTTGTACTATTATATCAGAATTGAAGTTATGAATCATCGCTCGTTAGTTTCAATCAGCATTGTTACCCAAGAGACAACGTCTCATTACTGAAAATTGTCCTAGAAAGAGCCTAATTTAGAGCATAGAAAATATGTGCTGGTTTCGTTCGTATACTTCTATGAGCCATATAAACAATGGAAATCTGTAAATTTGTACAATTTAAAGAAAACTCTACATACTTTCAGCATACTGGAAATTTATTTAATGATTTTAAGTCTAATAATTTCTCCTAACATTGTTAATAATTTATAATATTCTGAAAAAGGATTCTCTGTTTGTCGCTAATAGGAATAACTCGAATAATTTACATAATTTGAAAATAAAAGTCTTACATTCGTCGTAGTTAAAGTTTATGCGAAAATTATTGAAGACATGATAGTACATGAATATGGTAATCGTTATACGATAAATTTAATAACTCGTTAATAATTCGGAATATTGTTAACAACTTGTAATATTCCCAAAGAACACGTTCAACGAAAAGAATTCTCCTCTTCGGTATTAGCATTGAATACATTGGTACATTACAGAACTGAATACCCTTTGATGCAAACGCGAGTCGAATCGATTTAAGCGAGATATCGATGACTCATCAGTCGGCAAACATATCGTGTAACATTTCCACTATTGTACAGAGCAAAAGATTTTGACATGGTTGATAGCAATTCGTGATTATGGAACCGCCAATGATACTTTAACTTAGTTAGTCACAGCTTTCAGATCGAGATTTATAAACGTCACTTGAGTGGCACGTGACATTTAAAGTATCGGAACGTGTGTCGATTTTTACGAATATAGAGTAGCAAGTGTCAATTGCCGTTTAAACGGCATCCATGTATATTTTTCCTTTAACGTTGTGGCCTGTTATGCTGTTAACGACACCTTCATATCGTACGTTTTCCTGTCAGATTCAACCGTGACGAGGTTCATTCGAAATCTTTTCCTCGTAGACGATACAAACAGTCTTGACATGCACTTGAATTCATTTATAATGGTCACATACTTTTGAAATACTATTGCAATTACAAAAAAGATTAGAAAGTAAATAAGTACAACTACGGATATTAACATCGAACAAACTTCTTTCACTTTGATTAGTACTCGTAGAAAACTATGATCTTCCCATCTATCCATGTAAGTACTTCCCTTGGCGTTTATCACGCCACTAACGATGATTCGAATAGTCTGAATTTCAAATAGATCGCTTAAAATCTTAGCGAGTTACAAGCCAAATTACTTAACTTGACTCGAATAATCCTAACTTACCTACCTTAACAAAATCAGTCTGAAAACGACCACCTAGCTTTATTCAGCGTAAAAAAAAAGCACCAGTGAGTCTTCATCTGCAAAGGATTTCCGTAATCCGATTATTATCATCAAGAGAGGAAGAGAGAAAGAGCAGAGCGGAACAGATCGAGCAGCCAGATTTCGCGGGAGGTCGAAAACGATCTTTCGTGTCGGGGACATTTGGATTTTTCCAGTTCGTACGGTATCGTACCAGGTACACCAGGTACTGTAACACGTTTCTCGTCTCGTCATATCGTGGAAGAACAAAGTCGAGCAGTCTCTTCGTTCGACTCCTCCTAGTCGAAGTCGACAGAAAAAGACACCGGTTGGTGAAGCGATAGCGACGGCAGCAACGCTCCAGCAACCAAAGGGCAGGAGGAATGGTATTTCATATTTTACGGTCGACCGTGCAGGAAGCAGCCCGGCTCACGAACTGGACAGTGCTCCTAGCTTTGATGGGGGACACAACATCGTCTTCGGCCTCTCGAGGATCACGATTCGGTGACGTGTGGCCGGCCCGCTATCGGGATAGCGTCGTGTACGGGCGCATATAAACGTAAAGTTGGCGGTGAAGGCTCGGGCCGGCCACGTCGAACCGTTCACGAGGCCGCACACCGTTTCCTAGTAGTTCTAGTAGTCCCGGGATCAGCCGGAACTGCCGAGAAAAACGGATCGAAAGCAGGGCCAAGCGGAATCGTGGCCCATGCTCCGTGATAAATAAACGCGAGCCGTGCGGCTGCAAACAAACCGAGCAACCGCGTTCCGCGAAATCTTGCATCGTTTTCACGGGAACGAGCGAACCGCTGTTTCTGGCGGTGAACGTTGTCGCGGATTGTTTCACAGGTATCTAGGTTTCTTTCAATGGGAATATTGATCGACGTGTTTCCTGCTTCGATATGCTTCTCGACGAAGCAGCAACCAGGAACTTTTTGTTGCCACGTGCTCCAAGAGGTACCCAACAGATATCGTGGAGAAAAATTACAAATATAGTAGAGTCACTTATAGTGGCTATAATAAATATTTGCGCACCATTGTGTATGTTACAGCATTTACGTGATTAATTAATCACTTAGATCCAAGTATATTAAATTTCATATCATGTACTAGTACCTACTTTCACGTGATTATAAATGTTTGATACTATAGAAATGAAATCTAGAATCTGATAAAGAGACGCTACGTTAGAAAATAAGGATACGTACAAATACCTTTCACAGTCACTGCAAATTTAAGGGGAATTCGTGTATGGTGTGTAAAATGTGGTGCATGGGCTTACGATAACATCGCTGCATGTGCATCCGAAGTATTGATGATTTTCAATATTACTATTATTAGTTTAGATCACAGAGCAACATCGTATAGTATATAGAATTTTGTCCAGACCGCGGATCAAAATTGAAAAAAAGAGATTTCGTTTTTCTATTAATTTAAACAGGTACTATGTTTTGAATTCTGTTTTCAATACTTACTTTGTGTTCATTATGAAAGCATTTAATAAATACAATTTTGATTACACAATTTGTTTCGTAAATTCAAAGTTATCAGACCTACGTATGTAGGAGCTTAAATGCATGGTTTTATACGGGTTACCTGTACACGTCAAATTTTCCTGCAAAACAAACACGGCCACCGTCGCGGTGACATTTTACAATTCAATTATGTGAGATTGTACAAACGCCGCGTCGTCCTGGCTCTCCGGTATAATCGATCAACGAGATTATTCGTGGCCGCGCGTATTCGCAGCCGACGAGGATCCATTACACTTTCAACACCTCCGTGTCTCTGTGGAATCGCGATTTCCCATAGCAGCCTGGTCAGGGCCCGGTTTCTTTCGAACGTAGCCACGAGTCGCGTCGCTAATTAAACCATCGAAGCATCCGTCGCGTTCCGAGCATTCGAACGTTCCAATTAAACGGCGAAATTACGGTGTTTGCGTAATTAAGGCAGCGCTGTCTTTCCTTGATCGAGGATCGACCGTCCTAATCGTCCTGGAAATAAACCAGGTACCGCATACCACTAACCATCGAACGTGCTAATTAAGAGTGGTCGCAACGTCCGCATGGTATTGCTCTTCGAGTTCAAAAACGTACTATAGATAGGGGTCGTAAGTTTTTGTAACAGTATTTCCACGTATCTTTATTTTCTAGCGAGGTGTCTTTTTATCGCTTTCAATATACGTTTCATTCTTATAGTGTCAATTGTTCATAGTCGTATGAAAGTACTATTAAATGATATGAATACTAGACTTGAATCTAATTAATTAGTATATAATTGATATAGTAAATACATTAAAATGTAAATACCTCTTGTAGCCACTGTTAATTTCATGATAAATATCTTCAATCCTGTCAATCGATATTCTGCCAATGATGCAAAGTTTTACATCTGAAATTCAATATCGATAGCCATTGATACATTAAAGAACGATAATTCTCAATCTTATATACTCTTCCAAATTTTGTATACCAAGTCATGCTTGTATTTCTTTAAGCCAACGTCTTCTGGTTTCTCTGAAACCTGCAATATAAATCTGAGTTACGTCACAATAAAAATATTACCATACTGAAATCTTTAAATTCAACGAAATCTACCCAACGTGTTAAGAATTTTCTTACGTAATAAAGGCAACGAGTATAGTAAATACAACGAAGAAAAGGAACAAGATTGGGGCTATCGGAAAAGAAGAAGAAAAGAGTTATAAAAGAAAGGTGGAGCACAGTCACAGATGATAGCGATAACGGGCGTATAAGGGGCGTATCTACGTTTAGTTCGGACAGCCAGCACTTTATTCGGCTGGCAAGCGTTAACAAGTGTTTTCCATCGGTTTAAAAGGCGCCAAGACACAAGGTAACCGGTCCAGGTACCCGCGAACGAGCCTCTATCGGTGACTCATTGGAAACGCAGCCGGTTTTCGTGTTCTCCAAACACCCAATTCAACGATTTCGCCGCGTGGTTAAGACGTTCGATTCGATACGGCCTGATGGAATCGTCTTCCGTCTCGTCTCCGCGTTATTGCTTTATTCCTCCGTTACTCGGCAAAAAGTCAGTTATTTGTTTAGTTGGAGAATGTATTTTTCTTTTTACAGCCAGAACACGAGTTGCCTGACTTAAAAAGAAATGTTATCCATTTTTGGTGGTCGTAGTTTCGTGTACCTTTCAACGTGATTTTATTCTATCGAAATTAGAAAAATTCCAAATCTTTAATTAGTATAACAGTAGAAGCAAACACGGCATAATTATCAAGACGGAATTGTAGTCTCGAGAAACTCGTGGATTACAGCAAATCAACAAAAGGTGATAGGATTGTCATTTTTTCTTTTCATAATTCGTCGAGTGCTATAATCACGAAAATGGCGATACTTTTAGGGAAAAAGAATGTGAGTATTTTGCAAGTAAGAATCGTTCTCTCTGTGCTAATTAATGCAAAGTGACAAATTTCGAAATGCGTCACTGATGCAGCAAATGAGTAATATGCAAATAAAGATTGCTGTATCAGTACTGTTTTTAAATTTTAATTAGTTCATAATTGAAGAATTCTTTGTTAGTCACCTTATCGAAAGACATACTCAAATAACAAAGACTACGATCAACTTTCAATGAATTTATCTTTGTTCTGTCCAACATAAGACAATAAAGGAAACAATCAGTAAGTACTCATTAATGCCTCGAAAATTACTCATCGCTTAAAACGAAACACAGTCGCATATGCTGATTGTGTGTGCAATTGATGACAAAGGTAATAATAAAGTTTCAAAGTCAAAGATCTTAGCAGACAAAAGACACACATTCCATGTACATATTTATTCTTAGTTTCCATATCTTAATCTTACATGAATAATCTTATATGAATAATCACATATGAATAATTCATCGAATTTTTACAAAGAAAATCAGACAGAAGATCACAAAGAAAATGATTACTTTTAATCTTCATCGATTACCGTTCATCAAATTTTTATAGACAAAATCGCAGAGAATGGCGAGATAGAAAGTCGAATCGTGAATTAACCGATTTTTCCAATCTTCCTATTCTTTCAAACAGATCATTGTCGATCACTATTCGTCGTACTTTTATGAAGAAGATCACCTTTCTAATAACTTTTCATTTCATTTAGCCCTGCAACCTTGGACGATGCGTCCTGTTTATTCTGCTAATAAGTACAATCAGGGATAAAAATAAGCAGACACGTAGTCGAAATGGATATAAAGTTTCGCTAAATGCGGTCTAATTACACGACAATGTAAATATTAATTTCAATTATTTACTGAAATAATCTATGTATTATAAGGATATGTAACAAATAAAACTCAAGTACATACGTGTATGACGCTAGTACAAGTTCAATTACATCTCACTGATATTTATTTCCACTGTCTGTCTGTCTACTTATTCAAGTTAATTCCACGAGCCACGCTATTTTCATGTTCATGGGTTTTTCGTGCTGCATTAAGAGTTCCTTTATACCTTATAACAGGATATACATTTCGTCAGCGATTTTGAACAGAAAGGTATGAAAACCATCCGCGATTTAGAGATACAGAAAAATATGAAGATCGCCTGGGGCAGGAGGATTGAAGGTGAAAACAGTCGATTACATCAGGCGAAAGACAGTGAAGGAACAGCTGCGAAGGGGTCATCGCGCGTCGACGTTGTCCCCGCGAGCATTGCACGTAATTAGGAGCTCACTAGCGGCGAGCAAACAAACAATGGCTGACTCTTCTCGCATGCGAGTAAATACGTCAGCGCTACGGTAATTGTCCGGCAATTACCAGTCGCGCAATCGCCACGAACCGGTGTGCATTCGTCTGTACGAACCGAGCGCTGTCCTTCCGAGGCCTCGTCTTTTATTGATTCCTTGTTAATTGGACGGTAGTACGACCGTTACCGGCGTCGGGCTTTTTGCCAGTCGTCATTCGATGCGATGACAGCAAGGATTATTTTGGTAGAAAGAAATCGCGGATCTCGGGATAGACGGTTGCGTAAGCCAATTCGCGATGCACGATCATGTTCGGTTTCAGCCGGTTTCACGGTAAGACGATCGTAATGGGAGGTAAATTATAAGAAGTAGCAGTGGTTCGATTCATGCGAAAGATCGAGAGTGTTCTTTTTGTTATAGATGTTATAGATAGACTGCGGATCTTTATATATCTATATATTTTATAGTTATGAGAATGTTATATATTTCTACTGAAAATATGCAAAATGCACGTAATATGCAAAAATATGCAGAATATTCAAAGTAAAATATTGGTAATATTTGAAAGACGATAACTATATATTTTTAGGTTCTACTTCTATAGTTGTATTTGTAAGGACACGAATTTGTATAAATATCTAGTCTAATTATAAGCGATGAGAAAAATCATTCAGCACTCAAGAAATCTATGGTGTGCTTGTTATAATATGTTTTTTGTTTTTTATAAATTTATTAATGCATTTTTAGAAGAAATAACTCAAAAACATGGAAGTAAGATATGTGCCATTAGAATTTTAATTTTAATTTGAATTACTTAATAATTCCATTATCTACCTACTTCTTCAACATGAAGCAGCGCGGTCAATTTATTTTCCGAGCTTTTAATAGAATTATTCTGCACAGTATATCAAATTACGATTCGCGGTTGCTCCGTCAAGAATTTGAAAAGATTTGTCATAAAAACATTAATGGGTTTAATGACATTAGTGCCTACTTGTTGAGCCAAACGATTTATTTTTGAAACACATTCATACGCGATCTAGATGCAATAAGAATATAATCCCAGGAAATGAAGAAAACCGATGCACGCAGTAACGCGGTAACGATATTTTAACCTTCCAATTCACATTCGCAATTTCACCAAAAATAAAGAAACCCCACAGATGTGTAATGGTAAACGAATTCAAACATCAATCACGATGGGGACAAATTGACAAGGTAGATAAGAAAAACTGGAAAACATTGACGGTGACAGCAACTTTGTAGATTATCTGACACCTTGGGTGCTCTTACGTTTCACGGGACGAAACGAGATTGTGTCACGGGGCAGCGCGACACGTCCTGTCCCATGACGCCATTTTATCGGGATTTCAGCCGCCATACAGACAAAAAAAGACGAGCAACGACCGAGGTTAAGATCCACAGGAAAGATATACGCGAAACGGAGAAGACACGTAGCGGATTGTCGTCGATCATCAGACCGGAAAAGGTCCCCGTGCATTTTCTTCGTTTTGCGGCACGTCACCGGTTCTCTGGCTGCGGCGACTACGCTGGCCACCGCCGCCAGGCTCATAGAAAATTCTATTATTCTATTCTTATCATCGGGATGACGCGTGCTGGCTCGTATCGACAGCCGGATATATAATGCAACGTGAGTTTCTGAGCTTACGGCGTCTACCGGATGCGCCCACACCGAGCTTGCATACTGAACAGCGGCCCCGGCTTCTAAGGTCCAGCTAGGAAACGTGCTGGCTCGTCACGGCCGTTTGTACGTTCGGTTTCTTGCTGGATCTCAGCTACCATTCAGCGTTCGAGATGTTCAAACCGTGAATTCTTGCTCCTAGCGTTGCTTCTTTAACCTATTGAGGACGAGGCAATAATTCATTGTAATTAGATCGCGGATGTTATTCATGAAAAATTCGAAGATACAAAAATTTACAAAATGCATATAATGCACAAAAATACATCAAGTATTCAAAGTAAGCATTTGTTATAGTTAATAAGTAAAAGAGTTGTTTACATTTTTTAAGTTAAGTATATTCACAAAGTTACGAATTTGCATAAATATTCGCAGCCTATTTATCATACTTACGTCGTAGATATTTATACATTTGTGTGGAATTTAAATAAGATATAATGTATAAGAATATACAAAATACTGAAAGTAAACCACGTATTATAATGCTTAGAAAATTAAACAAACCCTTACTCAATTTTCACTCGTTTAATCTTTTACATTCATAAAACTTTGGATCTGTTATCGCAGACTTGAATCTTGTTGAAGTATTTATTACTATGATTTCTAAGGACGAATTTTTAGTATAATTGTAAGAAATGCTAGGTCCGTAGATTAGTCATTATTTTCTTATAGCTTCTACAAAATTAGAATATTATTCAGAGAAATAATATTCTAATAAGAAGACGATGATCGAACAATATGAGAGAAAATATGATTCTTATTGCGGAATGTGACAATTCTATTCTATTAATTATACGACAAGTATTTAGATCTGTATAAAATAAGTAATTTCAATATTTCAGTTAGATCTGCGTCATTAAAAATCGACTTCTATCGTGGCTCAGTTTCCCACTTATAGAAATCATATATTTTCTCTCAAAATACCACGACAATTTTATCCTTTCGACGTTTCTTTCAATCAGTAAAATTACATTAATAAAAAATCAGAGAAATATATTAATATCTGATAAAAATTAGACAAAATACTGACGACGATTTGGAAGATAGAATCTCTATTGCTGAGAACCGAACCCACCTCCCCAGAATTTTAATTCACAGGATGGAGAGGTTTTTGTTCTTGAAACTCGTCGACAGATTCGTTGGCGCGGGACTGTATTTCAACGCCCTTTTTAATATTTCTGGGGTGTTTCGCGTGCACAGACCAGCCGGCATGGCATTCCATTTTTGCAATCAACGACCGGCCGTGTGCGAGGCGACGTCTGCGTGCGACCTATCGCGTGGCAGATGCAACGTCGATCGTGACGTATTGTTCTCGCACAAGGCGAATTAGTTCTACGAATAGCCAGCGAGAATTCACGGTGTGTTAATTAAAACAATACCAGCGCTGTACGAGGAGGCGCGCGGGAATTCGAATTTCGCGCGCACATGTCACACCTCGGTCTTTTCTTCAGTCCATCTATTGTTCCTCGCGATTTACATGATTCAAAGAGGGCGGATCATGCTACCCCTTTGTCGATCGATTTGTTCCCAATCTGTATGTTTTTTCCCAGCATTTAATGTTTAATGCTTCGTCTGTACTTACTTAGAAAGGACGAGGTGTAACATGAATTCTTTATTGAATTTTAGGTGCTTTTTACCGTCGAAGTTGTTTCAAAATTATTTTTTATTGATACAATCGTGAAGATAGATTATAGAAAAGATGAAATACAATTTTAGAAGATATGTTTGTGATTCTTCGAGTTTCAATCGTGTTATTGATAGGTTGCATTTTGTTTCGACATTTCGCGGGCATTCTAGTTTATAGTTGAATTAAAAATAAACGCTTAAAATCTAAAATTTGTTAATGTAGGTAGAACAGGGTTTGGCATTACTTACGTCATAGGGTAAAACGTAGACCAACACTTGAATAATTAACATCTTGGTTATTATTATACATATATTATAATATGTAGTTATAAATATTAATAAGAATGCACAAGGAAGTGAAATTGTGTTAAAATGAGAATGTATGTACCTTGTTTCATTCAAATAAGACTTGTTTACTATAAACTGAGAATTGTTAGTCTAGTTTAGATAATAGTACTTTCAGCGATAGTTATTCTAACGATAACTATGCTGTATTTAGCACTCGAAATTTGCATTTTAGTTTTACAAAACGTTAAGCTTTCCAAGATTACGCGTGTAACTTATATTTTTCCATTGAGCATTCTTTCGCTTTCTATTAAGAAATATTACTTGATACGGATTTTTACATTTTTTCTAGTTATCGCAATTTTAATTTCGACATATTGTATAAAATAATCCAGAGAATTTCCAATAAATAAAATAACAGTTTCCACGATTACATAATTTTCAGCTATGAAAATACTGAAATGAATATATTTTAATATATGTAAATGAAATTATGAGTATCCCAAATACATTCGTAATTACATATACACATTAACATATCTCTGAGTTTTTAAAGAAAATGTAAAAATATAGATCCAGATCGATAAATCGTTGTTTCTTTTTATAGCTAAGATTTCTAATTTCCAAGAAACACATTGCAACAAATTCCAAGAATTGTGTCGTTTAATCAACCGATCGTTAAAACGTCATTTCGCGATGAATCTAGCGCTTTCTTGAATTGAAGACATGGAATATCGCGAGCGCGGCAATGAGTACTTCTTTGAAGCGCCGTGATTAATTTTTCTCTTCTTCCCTGTCCCAGTTTAACGGTGATAGAAGCTCTTCACGCTTTGCGCAATCTTCGAATTCCACGGTGCAGATGTTCGTCGGCCTCCTCTGTGATTTAAGACGCGCGAGTGATCTTTGAACCAAATCGCGAGGCCGCGATCTAGATCACTCCCCACCTTTGTTCTCAATAAATATCTGTTGGCGAGCTGTTAATTTCCTTGCGCAGTTTATATTACAATATTAGAGTTATATTAGAATGGAATAAAGCTTGTTTTCATTTCACGATTCTCTGCTTAATTCTAATTTCGTTAATATAATCGACACTTTACGAGAGATAACATTTTCGTATTTCATATCCGCGTTATAGATATGATTTTGCAGCTGTGTTCTACAAGTTGTTTTGTAAACATATTTTTAGCGCATATTTAGAATAGATAATTTTATATCGATCTTTTGTCTGAGTTTATATAACCAGAAGTTTCGTTCCGCTTGAATATTCGTAGAAAAGCATCGATGATAATTTCATTTTCAATTCGATAAATTTCCGAGAATAAATTAATTGAAGAATAAGAAGTTAAGGATAATCTAAAATATATAGTTTATAGCATCGGTCGTACGTTAGAAGTTATAAAAGAGCGTTGGTATCTTAATACGTGTTTCTATTTGGTTATAAAAGTATGACGATATAATCAAGGAATGTATAATTTTTGAAAATGATTTGTCGAGAGTGAACCCCTATGCGACAAAATGTCTCGTGTGATTTGGATCACAAAGGGCTAAAGTGGAGTGCGTGGAATTTAACCTTTCGCAGGCAAACTGGATCGCTTATATTATATAGGTTTAATTTTTTTTTATTATTCCGAGCTTCCAAAAATCTGAAAAATGTCTGGGATACTTGTCCGCGTTCTCGATGAATTATAGAATCGTATTGATATACGATTTTATCGATGCTTAAATGTTTGCAGCTTTATTGAATATTAAAAATAAAAATTCTAACAAAGAAATTCCAGGAAATTTATCTCGTCAGATTATCAACGAGCCAGTTTTCCTATGAAGCATAGAATTTAATTAACTTAACCAAAATTATGTTCCACTTATACTTATCCAAACAGATGATCTACAATTATCTCTTCTTCAAAACCAATTATTTTTCTAGAATATTCCATATACTTGAAATTGACATCAACAGAGAACAATTATGTATTTATTACATTGTGTTCTACTTGCCCCTACTCAAACCTATAATCTACAACAGTAGATTAATGTGCTGAAATCACATTATTCCTTTAGAACATTTGTCATATTTGAAATTGACATCAACAGGCAACAATTATCTATTTATTACACCATCGACAGAAGTATCATACAGTCATGCTTACACTCTTTTTCCAAGGAATCCATTATTCTATAATTAACGAATTCTACAATGTTACCAAACATATCTATGACTCATGCTACCTTACCACTACATTGACATTATTATCATTATCTCTATTATTTTAAATTACAATAGATTACTCATCAAAACGGTGCAACGAAGTCATACGACAATGCAAAGAAGACACGACCCACAGGGAAATTGTTATCGTAGTCAGGCCGAGCAGCTTTTTCTTTGTTTCTTCGCGATGATACATCGCGGTCAGAATTGCTTAACTCTATCTAGTGAGTCATTAGAATCGAACGCATACTACGTATTTGCAGAACAGCGCTGGCGATGCTCGTCACGCTTGTGCGTGGCGGCGAGATAACAGCCACGGCGAGGCACCGATGCAAATGAAAAATCGCGTGACAAAGATAGGGGATTACAGCTGTTGCGCAATCGCGCGCTTAATGATTTCGACGTATAAGCCGGGCAGATACGTGGACGCCCCGTTTCCCTGTTCCAAGTATTATTCGTTTGTCGGGAATTATCCCTTTAACAATCCAGCCCGTGTCTCACGTGGACACCGCCAATCGTTCGATATATGCGTAGCCCTGCGAGACACCAACAGGAATTCACGCGAGTACTTTTTAGCGTCTAACTTCAAACTTCTCGCACGTTATTCTTTTTTTTTTTTTTTTTACTAGAGAACATTACATATATGTCAGTCTCTGAGAAGCTGAAACTGGTCAACTCCACTTTTTGTAAGTTTCTGAATCTTATTATCTAGATACGCGATTAACCTCGATCTTCTGGGAGATACGGATTACATATTCACTTTCAGAAGCTTATTTGTCACACAAAGTGAAATAAATAAACACAAGTTCCTAGGAAATTCTTTAAAAATTGTGACATTCAACACATTTCTTTGCCTCTTAGTTTATGGAGTTAATCAGCGTGGCTTGCGAGCAGCGCATATGTGACGTACTTCGATGAAAAACGATTAACAACTTTAGCGTGCAAAAAAACTTAATGTTATGCACTCCAGAAGAGAGATCTGTTTCGTTTTCAGTTATGTTACGCTGTCGTTTAAGACCGACCAGGATACGCAGTCCACGATAGTTTGGAGAAACTCGTGCAACCAATTACAAATGTTTCGTAATTGAAGTTATTGCAATGAACAATTCTCTACTTTCATTATCCGAAGAAACTCGAAGTTAGCCTCATTGCAAACAGCATAGTTACTATTGCCTATAAAAAGAGCATGAAAAGGTCAAAATCGATTTTTTCGTATCTCAACCAACAACATGTCGCGTATTAGGATTCTCCTGTTAATTCATAAAGCGACATTAAAATCAGAAAAACGATAACAATATATTTATCACCTTCCTCTCCTGCGGTCCTTATACATTCTTCTTGCTTTTCTTTTTTTTTTTTTTTTTCAACTCACTTGAAACCCAACGCAAAACTCGTTCATCGAGACGATTTGAAGAAGTGTGGTCCACGAGTGGAGAAGCTGCTAATTTTACGTGGTTCTCGCTTGGAATCCAAGGGAGGCCGTTGCACTCTCTGGTAAGTGCAATAACGCGATAATCCGTCGGTTCGATTTCGGCAGATATTTTCGGCCGTGTGGCATGGGGACCATTCGCGAGCACGCGAATGGTTGAAGAGGAACGCGTGGCGAAGTCGAAGAAGGCATTTCCACGCGCATTAAGCGAACAGACGGCCGTCTATCGCGACAGCACGCCACGAGCGCAATTAAGCCGAGCAGAGCCGTATGCAAATCGACGCATTGTCTTGACCCGAAGTGGCACGGTGTCGCCGGCCTCGTTGCGCTTTCACGAGCACTCGCGAGGCCGCGGCTCTTTTGCCTAATTCCCCGAATGACTCGTCTCGACGCCTCTGCTCGCGTTACGCTCGCGTTCCACGATTGTTTGCCCGATCTTCTTTCCCTGTCGTTCTATTCCTTTCGTTTCTTTTTTCTGCCGTGTTTTGCGTTTCTCTTCTCGTGGAAGATGATTTCACGCGGTTTTTATGCCACGTGGGTGTTTTATGACACGGGTAGACGATGTCGATCGAGGGATCTTTGTTTTTGATCGCGGATCCGATTTTTAAGCTTGGCTTAAATTTTGGTGAGTTAGGTTCATGTTTATTTGTAAGTTGTATTTTTAGAATAGATGCTGTACGTTTTAGTTTAGGTTGTGTAGGTTGTATTTTTAAAATATAAGATGGTAGAATGGTAGAGACGTCGTAGAGTAATCGATATAAATGTCACTGTGTCATCTTCGCTACTCAAAATTCAACGCGATAGATATTGAGATGAGGTGCACGATACGGGGCCTTGAAATACAAAACACTTCGACCATTTCTTTTTCTTTTTTCCAAACGACGCAAAAACTTTCAATTTCGAGTTTCGTAAACTACAGAAGTTTACTTGCATCGAAGAGAAAATCATTTGTCTACAATCATATTATAAATATTAATATTAAATAGGAACAAAATATAATTACCTTTTTATGGTTCTATTCTTGTTTCCAATGTTTCTCATAATGTATGTACCATTTTTCCAAGTTTTCCTTCAACCAGTTAATAATTATGTTAATCGATACTCTATTCCCTGTCGCACAATAATTTACCAACTAATGCTATTGATAAATCGCCTTTAGCACTGCATAATTTTTCATCAAATTGTATAATAAGAAAATTTATAATTTGTAAAATTTAATCTGTTTTATTGCCAGACTTGTTAACATTCAAATGTATTTATTAATGCTTATGGCTTGTAACCTACGTATGATTTATAAAATTTCATTAATAATATTAGTTCGAATTTACAAGACCGTCGTAATAATCAAGATTTTACTGTATCAACGATAAACGACCAAATATAAAACCTAGAACAAACACGAATATAAAACGACTGAAATTCAAAGACCAAACCAAGCTAAAATAAAAATCAAACTTAACAGGTTTCTCGCATGTCGAAAACGAAGGAAGCAAAGAAACCGATATAACAAGAATATTTAAAGATCGTACACTGGTCTCTCTCTTTCCTGTGCGAACGTCACAGAAATGTCTACGCGTGTTGTGCCAGAGCTGTTGGTTTAAGCGCAACGGGGATTCCGTAAGAGTCCTTTGTCCTTCCTCGATCCCAGTCAGGAACACCCTGGCCGGTTCGGTTCGCATAAACGGGAAACGGGTTTCAGTCAGAAAGAGCTTTGGTAGTTCAGCGTAAAAGAACGGTGCTTTGTCACGAGGACAAGCAGAGCAAAAAAAAAAAAAAAAAAGAAAAAATAGAAGAGGAAGAGAGAAAGAAAGAAGAAACGAACACACCTTTTTCAATCGGTCTCTCTTCTGCTAAAATAGTCCGGACGTTCCTCTTTCTTCTTCTTCGTCTTATCCTTTCTCTTTCCAACTTGCTCTCTGTTGCAAGGAGAAGGAGGGAAGGACAACCAAAAAGCTGATGTTAGGCGAATGCAAATAAATGCGCATACGGAGGACCGACCATTCTGCAGCGTGCTTCTAATGTTTGCCCAATGCGGTTTCGCTGTGCATGCTTTTCGGATTTTTGCAGAGAACACTTGGCTCTTTTTTAGCAGGAACTTTTGGGAAAAAATTTGCCAAAGAATAGAGTGACTCTTTGTTGGTTTGGAGTGGGTTTTTGAAAGGTTTGATTTGTAAGGGTTGTTTTCTCCAATCTTTTGTCAACGGTATGTCGTAGAATATTTTCGAAAGAATAAATGGAATTCGTTAAATTAGCGGGTAGCTTTCGTGTACTCGAGCGTTTTACACTGCTGAAAACGGCAGATTAATTTGTTTATTAGTCGCGATAGTAATCGCGTAAACTTGCGTTTGAACATATTCAGTATTAATTTCTCTTTAGGGTCTTAATTACGGTGTGCTGCGTTTAAAATTCGTAGATCAATAAATACAATTGCAATGAAATATTATCTGATATTTTGATATGTGGTAGCAATTTAACTTTAAATTTTTTTTTTGTATTCCATATTGTTAATTATTATTTCAATCTGAAATTACAAACAGTGAATATATAATAAATTTGAATATAAATGTCTATGAATATGTGAAGAAGTAAAATGTTGCCTGAATCGGAAAGTAGTATATTCTGTTTCGAAAAAGTGGATTAAATTTTTAATTTCACTTAACATGTAGCTAAAATATTTATTATTTCACGTTATAAAATTTCAAGCGAGACGTGTTCAACTGATCGAAGTGGTTAATATGTAAACTACTCTGAAATCAAACTGATCAAGTACGTTTTCTAACAAGTGTTTATTTTTAGTATCACAGTATATAATTAGCGTTTAATCCTTCAAAGATCGAACGATTAATATTGGTGTAGGAGGGCACTTTAATTTTTATATGTTTATATGTATATGAATTTGCCAGAAACGAAATTGATCTCTACTCTTTGTATATTTCTGGATTTCGTTGCACAAGAACATAATTAACGTACAGTTTCCAAGAAAAAGACGACCTATTTCCATAAATTTATTCATCATAAGGAAGTGGCATAAATAATAATAAATTTTAAAGTTAATGAAATAATTTTCATAACATCATCGCTATCCTCTACTTTTAATTTATACGACTGGCCAATGTGACTTCCGAACAGTTCATACATTAACTTATAATGCATAAATAAAACAGCTAAAAGAAAAATTAAATTTGTAAACGTACAATTAACATACCGTCTACATTGTACCTCGTAAAAACAAAAAACTATACCAAATTTTAAGAACAACTTATATCGTCCAAGTACGTACACATATTTCTACGCTTATAAATATTCGATAAATCGTCACGAATACTTCAGAACAACTCGATATTTAATCAAAATAATGTTAAAAAAATCAAGTCAATGCTCTAAATTCTTTTTAAATAGCGTCGCCCCTGTCACGCTTGATAAAATTGCGTTGCACTGGTCCTGATCAGTTTCATCCACAGGTTTGGCGCGAGGAAACAAAAAAAAAAAAAAAAAAGAAGGGAAGAAAAAAACGGGCACGGTAATTAAATTTCATTACGCGATCACTCGAGACAGCAGTAGGAAAAACACGACAGGCGGCCTATCGAAGGTCCCGTATTAAACGTTTGAGAGCCGCTGACCATAGTGATCGTTGTTGGCTTTGCTTTCGAAACCTCCACCCCCTCGATCGACATTCGCAACCCCTCCGCGGAGCATGGCAGCGAGCGCCGCTCGCGTTTCATTGTTGTGAACGCATGCAAATTGCGATCCCGGTGCCGGGACGAGTATCAATTCTAACAGGATTAATTCGAGTGCAGTCATTGTTTTTTGCGCGTCACAAAAAGCCCACCCCTCTTTTTGCAACGATGGCCAGCGTTTAGCCTCGTTTCGAACAATATCCAACCCGTCTGGTCCGGCCTAGAGTCTCTGTCTCCCCTGCGGGAAAGAAATGCCGGCTTTCGAAATTGCGATCAATGAGTTGCAAAATAAGGGTCGAGAGTGTGATGGATAATGGTTGGATCGTTCGTGATCGATTCGATTGCTTCTCGATTTATAGTACTTTTTCTTTCGTATTTGGTTTTTTTGGAGAATAAGAAAAAATGAAATGGTAGATTTGTTAGAATGTGTGCAAATATTTTTTATGAATAAAATGGTTGTAATTGAATGTTTTTACAAAATATAGAAAAAAATAAGTATAATTGGTATAATGTGATGATACAATGTGTTTTTATTAAATGTGATAAAATATTTCTTATGAATAAAATGAATGTAACAAAATATTTGTATAATTTGTTGTTGCTTTTATAAAACGGTTTTATGAAATGCTTCGTATCACATTATATAAAGTGTTTTCATTAAGTGTTATAAAATGTTGGAGATGAAATATATTCTATTTTTAAAGAAATATTTTAAATATAAGAGCACCGATGAAAATCTTGGACATAATAAAAATAATAGAAATCTTTTCCTCGACAAATATCTTCATCCTCTTGTAGATAGTTTTAAACATCGTTTTGAAGACGAGAATCTTTTTTAATATTTTTTCTATTCGATAAATGTCAGTGTTGATAACAGTAATAGTAGAAGTGTCAATATAATTTTAACAAAGTCGAAACTTTTATGTTTCAGAAAGATGATTTTACCGCGATTAGTTCTGCTTTGCGTCAATATCTGCCCGAGCGGAATACACCATATATTTTAGACATCGATCTAGATTTCTTCAGCACCAGGAATCCCTTCAAATCTCTACATGATCGTATAAATCTCTACGAGAAACTCGCACCCCTCTACGCTTTCAATCGGCCTAACTCAACAGATCCTGAGGTGAGTACACAGAGACGCATGCCAAATCATATTACTTACACTTGCTTTGTTAAAAAAGTGCAATATTTTTATCTACGTACGTACCATTGTTCGTAAGTAATTAGAAGACTTAGAAAAAATTGACTTATTAAAATCTTCAACATTATTTCTTATTATTTATAAAATATATAAAACAACCTCATCGGGTATATACTTTAGAATTAAATTTCTTCTCACAATAATTATTATAATTATAAAAATATTTATATAATTTTCACTCTATCTCTGATAAATTTTAAGATTTTCATTATTAGACGTCTCATTATGTTTCTCATTCCTTGGCCTCGTACATTTTATAAATGAATACATAATTCAGACCGATTTTTCGTTTTGTTAATGATCTGGATGAATTATCACGTTCCTTTTGAGATTAACTAGTTATGCTATTTTTAATATCAGATTAACCAGTCCTAATACTTACGAGCACAGCTGCATGTCTATACCTTATATTACATACACGTATGTCTTGATAATTCCACAAAACGATCGCACACAAAAGTATCGTACGATTCCATCAAAAATCCGTGCACTTAAAATATCGGACCTACATCATTCGATCCAATGATTAACATACCTCTCTTATCACTTCCTCGAATCAATTAATTTTATAAACGTGCAAATAGCTTGCAAAACACAAGATACAGGTCTACACGAATACTTGCATAAATTGTACCGTGCAACCGTAACACTGGTCCAACAGCAAATTGACTTCACAACTCACCTAAACTGAACAAAAAAAGACGAAAAAGTATAAAGGAACAGGGTCTGAAACGCGATCGGCGCGTTAAACGCTGCCATCTCGTATCAGATCGGTCGAAACCGGATTCAAAGAATGGGGGGTCCCACGATTTAATTGCGGCTACGTCGAGAGGCAAGACGCGAAACCCTCTCTCTTTCTCTTTTTCTCTTTCTCACTTTCCTAGATGATCGTTCGTAAGCCAAGCCAGTTCGAACTAGAGCTGAATTACACGGTGAACAAGGAGCCCCTGGGCCAAAGACGGAATTTCGCGATGCTGAGAGCCAGCTCATAGTAGAGAGACTAAACTAGTAGAAGGAGAGAGAGAAAGAGAGACAGAGAGGGTGGCGGGATATGTACTGGCAACGAGCGGAAGATTTGCGAATAATTAGGTGGGCCGACAATAGCCGGGGTCCCGTAGCAGACCGGATACACAATGTGGCCTGCCACCAGCGGGATAATAGACAGAGAAGAACGACTCTATGGGGTTTTAGGATTCGACGGACATAATGGCACTGGCCCATTGTCTACCTAGCTGCAGACTGCCAACATCCGCTTTCGAGGGCGGCTACGTCGGCTCATCTGCATGCCAGCCTTCAACCCTTCGAGTGTTTGGTTTCCAGCATCGTGGATGCAAATTTCTATCCTCGCGGATCCATCCTCCCGATGTTCGATTGCCATCGATCACGTGAAACGGTATACGCTACGCTGTACCGGAGGTACCAAATCGCCATTGTTCTTAGAGAAGAGGAAATGGGGTGGGTGGTGATTTCGTGGTTATAGGTCTAAAATCGGTTTAAAGTCGCTCTCTGCGCTGTTGGTTCTTGCGATTTAGAGATCTGTATTGGAGAGGATTTCTGATGGTTTCGATATAGGTATCGGCCGGATGATAGATTTTGATAGGATCTTTTGGTTGCTACCCATGTTAAAAAACTTTTTAAATATCGTCGAAGAATATATTATTATCCTTCTCTTTTTTTGATTTAATAATTATTCTATTCAAATGTACCAAAGTAATTAAGCTTTTTCCGTATAATGTAGGTAATATAGGGTTGATTCATCTTCTATAAGTGTTATTGTCAACTGCCCTTGTTCTTGGATAAGAGGAAATGATTCGTTGGTTGTATGTCTACACTGAGTTTAAAGTTGTTCTTTGCGGTATTAATTCTTGCGATTTTCTACGGATCTGTATCGAAGATGATTTTAGATGGTTTCGATATGTCGGGTAATAAGAATTTCTATTAGAATCGTTTGATCGATGATGGTCATGTAAAATACTCAATACTTGGAAACTCGTGAAGGAGTGATCATAAAGATTTTAACGAATTAGTAATCATTCTTTACATGAAATAGGCTCATCTTAAGAAAATTTCATCTACCTTTTACGAGTTTTCTTTGTCAACCTCATTAAATGGATGCTTTTTGTTTATAAGACGCTATATCTTAACATTTTAAGAAAATCACTTCAGAAAAACTTGGTTCATCTTGTATAAACTTCTTTCATTTACATCATCAAATCGATACTTCCTGTTCGACAAATTTCTCTTGATATCTCAGAATAATTACCTCCTGGAAATATGGTACAGTCGCAGTTGAACCTTTTTCATCTGCACAAAAGATACATCTCGACAATCAAGCATAGAATTTTTCTTCCGTTAAACCGTTTCAAGATCTTCAAACGATACCAAACCGTAGCACGGAACGTTCATAGCGATCGTTACGGATCCATGTCACAATGCACGATCTTCCAATTAATAATTCACGAAGTAAATCAGCGAAACCGTGACTCGTCCATTCATCCGACAATCCTTCAACTCTCCTCTGTACCCGGGTACTTCTCACGAATTTCCATGCGATCCCTTGGAGCGTACCGCGACCCACTTTGTGCGCCGATCCGCAAACGTCGATCCGTCCGATCCACGACTTCTCACGAATTTCCATGCGACCGTTCCTCCAACGAGCATTCGTTCGGATCGTCTCGATCGTAGCCAAGGAAAAAGATATCCGTCCTCACCGTGGGATTTTCAGTGGCAAACCCGCAACGAAATATCGTACGACGTCGTTATGCTAATTCGCCCGGTCCGGTTAAATGTGTGCCAGCTTCTGGAGCTGGCTTTGGAAAAAGAGTTGGACCCTCTTTTATGGGCCAACAACGCGGACTCACCCGTTCATGCTGTTAGCGCTTCTCGTGCATAAAATCACGCGTGCAGGGACACGGACGCGAGTCTGTCCGCGTGTGCACGCACGGTAGATGCCTCGCTCGATCTAATGTATGCGGGCACGCCGTGCTACCTGTCTTACCCTGAGAACTCGACGCCGCATTGTGATTGTAATCGCCGGCTCTGCAGGTCAGCCCGCGGCCTAACTGGGGTCAGGGTCATTTCTGAATTATTTAAATTACGCAACCCGCCCTCCTTCCTCGGCAGACAAGTTTACAAGCGCGTGTGTATGCTCGCGTATATGTACAGGGCGTATAGTAATTGAAGAAGGTACAGCAAGAGATAATTTATGATGGAAAAAAATAGATCGAAAATGTTGGATAGAATTTTTGCATATGGTGCTTCGGTTTAGAGGAAAACGATTTCGATAATCTGCTCGGTACACGTTGGTTTTATTAAACCAGCAATGTATCATTATATGTATATTTACTGATAATAATGGGGGTATTAGGAAGAATTATGAATTATGAGAGTAGAAGAATTAAATGATACAGGTAGTACACTACAGGGACTCTATGTATAAATATTATTATCTCATTACATACGCCTACCTCATTTACGAAATTATTCGAGTCAAATACGATAGAAGAGACTTATAGCACAGATCAACTGAAAGTATTATATAGCGATATAATATAAACACGAGCAGAAATCAAATTTGTCAAGTTGAAAAGAATCAATACACGTATACTCGACGGAAATTGAAAATTGTTTTGCTCGAAGACGAAGCCTAACAAGCAAAAATTTTATTTTATATTTCTCACTTATTTTTTCCATGAAGAATTATCCTTTGCTCACTTGTAATTCCCGGACACCCTGTATATGTGTGCAACGCGACAGCGTCCGCTCTATCTATTGTTGTATAATAATTCATCGCGAGCTAAACGAACACAGGGGCAGTAGAAAGGTGCAAAAAGAGGGGTAGAAAGACGTCTATAGAAAAAAACGTGGGGAGACCTTTAGTACGATAAGGAAACACGGATGGGATTCGAAGGTGCCTCGTTTGATGATTCTTATTCGTTGATTGATGATCAATGTCGATGAGATTCGGGCAGGATGTTTATGTGAGAAAGAATTTTGAAGATGTAGGGTATAGATGGTAGGATTCTTTGATTATGGTAATTCTTTTTTGGGATGGAAAGGAGAGATGGGATAAGAATGTTGTTAAAGGGGGATTTAGTGAGCAAGGTTGCGGATGGGGAGACGGAAGCGAGTTTTTGGGTCAAGATGTTGGACGGATTAAAGGTATGTTTGCTAAAAATGAAGTTCGTCGTGCTACATAGCTGCAGGATTTGATATAGTTTACATATGAAATGCAAAAAATACTTTTATCCGGTGTATATTCTTAGACATAATTCTTAGACATAAATATTACGCAATGAATAATGGGCAAAGAATCGACGAAGTTATAACAAATTTATTATAGTCCTAAAATGTTAGGATTATAAAATTTTCTATGCTTAATCTGTGATTGAATAAAATGTATAAAATGGTAGAAATATTTACGCAAGTTTCTAAAGGAACTCCCACTATATTTACTATTTAATATAATTTATTGAAGTATCATTCTTGTTAAAATTAAACATTTTACTACACATGCAATTAATTGACATTTTCCGATTGAAATCTTCGATCTACGAGATGAAATCAATCGGGTCACCTCCTCGAGTGTAACATTCATACTTTCAGCAATTTTCGTATCACTTTTTATACATTTAATCTCATAAAGAGGAAACTTAATCTCGTAAGAAAATCACACGAACATTCTGATTATTCATAACAACCAACGATGGAGTTTTCATACTTTTACTATAAATCTTCTTAACATTTAATATTCCTCGTTTCTAATAAATTTCTTCTTTATGTGGTTCGGTACAAAAAATGCATAAAATTTAATAAATTATGTTATATAATGTTACATGCTTCCTGCTATCAAATTGAAATTTTAAAGACGTATCATTTCGTATGTTCCAACGCTTAATAGTGGGAAAAATCCTTCATAAAATTTGTCCATGACCTCGCGAAAAGTCGTTTTGATTAAATTATAAATATTATGTCATTCATGATACACGGTTGATCGAAGACACGTTTGAATATCAATTGATCGGCTTATCGAGGTTGGTCGAATCCTTTCGGTACCGATTCTTTTTCTCAGGATGGAAGTCGCGATGCCCCACCGGGATCCCAACGAAAGAAGAAATGACACGAGCGGGGGGTCCAGTATGCAAAACGGGCCCGTTTTCCGGCCTCCCTGAATATTGATGTGTAGCCGGCTATGCAAATGAGCGTGAGAATGCAGCTCGTGCCGGATGGTGACGCGAATAGACGAACCGGAAGTAAGCCAGTACCCCGCCTTCTCCCTTCTTGTGGCATGCCCTTTCTTTCGGCGAGGTCGAATTATAGTCGTTGACTTTTCTTGCCAGTACGGACCTTCCACAGAGTAGCAATGCGATTTATTAAATCCGTCCTAGCTTTTTTCCCACTCGATGCACCGGAGTACCGTTAGAAGTGTGCCTTGTTTGCTTCGTTCGTGATTAATATCAAGCTATTATTGTGTAAGATGGAACATACGCATGTATACCTATAGGTTATTTGTACTGTGTCTTTCCAGCCTAGACGTCATTCACGTCTCCCTTCTTTTCTTCCAAAAAGATTGAAGTTTTTACAAATAAAATTGTTCTGTTCTCAATTTTATTATCCAGGTACGCGATTAATGTTCAATTACGTAATATAAAATCATATGGATGGCGATGGTAACACTTTACCTTTTGAGAATGTTCTATAAACCGCTATATTCTGTTGTAAAATATCGATATTGTATCATGGAAGAATATGTGTTCAGCAGTCATCCCCTTTGCATTATTACGCAACAGTTACATAATCCAATGTGAAATTCCTAGCTGCTTTTACAATACTGCATTAAATTCACTATCGTCAACAAATCATCTCAAAAAACGAAAGAAAAAATACTTTTTAACTCGATCATAGTGATAACGCTACCTCTAAGCTATCTAAATGAAACCACGCTAAGGTACACCGACCTACATTCGTTCGTTCCAAAATAACGAATCACATAGAAATCGTTTTCACGCGTAAATCGTTATCGGAATTCGTGGAGCAATAACGACGAGTCTCGTAGAGGATTTCGTCTCATCCGGGCCAGCCTTCGGCTCGTTCCACTTAACGACGTTCACCCCGTTGAAATATCTGCATGAGGCTGCGGCAATACGAAGCCTCGAAACAGGACGGAGATAAACAACGTGGAATTAAATATACAATAAAGCGTGCGATCCTGGACAGCAAAAGGGCGTGGTGGGGGTGGAAAAGAAGCGAAACTGCTTTACCGGCTGCACGTTCTAGCGGCGACATTTCAACCTCCCCCGCCCCCACACCATAGACTGGCAACCGCCCGCATAAATAAATCCAATTGGCTCGAATAAAATGTACGAAACGAAGTCGCGCCAATGGCCGGGTATGTATTTTATTTTCTCTCGTTTTCCTTTCCACCCCGTGTCAGCCAGCCAGCCAGCAACCCGGCTGTTTCCTCCATCCCCTCCTCTTAGTCTCTCTCTCTCCTTTCCTTCGTCCTCCTTCACAGCACACCGCTACATCGACTACTCTGTCGTAGCGGCACAGTAGGATAATTCAATCGTGACTTTTCACGGATTTCCCATCGAAGGAAACACGCCAGTTACGCGGCGGAAAGTATTCGTTTTCTCGTCCTCCTAGACGTTCGTTCTTTAAAATACTCAGGAAGGTTTTTCTCTGCTCGTGGTTATCTTCGTTTCGTGCTCGTCTCTTCCTCGATGAGTTTCCAGGCGTCTGCAAATGGCTGAGAGGTTTTTGATGTAGTTCGCGTTGATTCGGTGGCTGATGGGCTCTACGTTTTGTCCAAATCGTTTGTATGGAATTCATCTTTGTGTTGAAATGGTTAATGCGCGAATGATTATTATATGACTGTTGTAATTGATCTTTTCCAAGTATATTATTCAGCAGATTCGAGTAGAAGTTCAGCTTCTTCAAATTCATAAGCAAGCTTACCATACTAACCATAATATGTCAACGTTGCTGCTTTCTATTATTCTTGGGGATAGTTTTCGATTTGCAACTTATACTTGTTGAACATTAAGCTGAAATTAATATAAAATTGGTAATCCGAAATCCGTTTAACAACGTAAGTTAACGTGATAAAAGTTAAAGAATTTTCTTTTTCATTTGAAACTATCACTACCCATAAAATAATTGAAACGAATCTGACAATGTAAGGTTTAAAGCTTCCTCTTGTTTGTCAAAATTCCTATTAAATTTCCTGTCCATAATACAAGATAAATTTACTTTATAAATATCCATATACCGACGTTATACATAAAAATACGAGTGTTTCGTATCCCAAGAAAATACCATAGTCGTTTCCTTCAATGACCCTCCGTAATCACGGAACACACGAGCCTCTTTAAAACGGCCGGACGAAAACTGGATCACGCGGAGGGAAGATTTCTTCATTGGCAAGGGGAATCTCGTTGAGGTAGGTCATTCTCGTAATTACCTTCTCTCACGGAAGTGGCCCGCGTGGCCCTTCTCAAGGTCGTTCCTTCATCCCCTACAATTAAGCCCTCCGACAATTAAATCGATAAAGCCGCGAAGGCACCCTTTATACCGCTGTTACCGCGACGTTTATGCGTAACAAGCCTTACCCTTTTCCCTACCATTTCTCTGTTTTTACGATGAACCACCGAAATTGCAGCACGTCGTTAAGATCAACCGTCAATCCTATTTAATAACACTTCGCCAGCCTCAGCGCGCGTAATTTTCGATCGAATATCGCGATCCTTGAGAGTCTAATCGAAGGAAGATGCCAAGTTAATAATGGAAGATTTCAATGCGTTTCTTCAGGCAAAAATTGTTCTCAACAGATAATTTTGGAAAATGTGGGGTTGTTTGAATAATCGATTGGTTTGTTTCGATCGTTGAAAAATTTAATGATCGATTTTTAGAACTTTGTGATAGATTTATAGCGGCTTCAAAAAAATAACCATTCTAGGTACAATATTGAATTTATTATAGGATTTGCATATCAATTAATTAGGTCCAAGTACGTTAAGTTTCATATCGTTTCGCAGAATCTTCATATGATTACAAAAATATGATACTATGAAAATGAAATGTAAAAAATGTAATAAAGAAGAGTCTTTATGGGAAAATAAAGGTATGTTTAAATTTAATTCTCTTGCAAATATTTTTTTTCGCCATTGCATGGTCTACAGATAGATAAACGCAATTATTTTCTTATAACAGAACGAAAGTAAAGAAGTGTTGGAAGCAAAAGGTATGATTGTGTTGTGAATGTTGTGTCGGTTTTATTGTGGATGGGAAGTTGTCTTTGAAGTGAAATTGAATAGATATTGTTTATGGAAGAAAGGCTGACAATACATGTTGTATTTCATTGTTAGGAAATCCAAGTTAACAACGAGTAACTAAATGGAGTACACTTGGTTCCATCGGTGGAATTAAACGATGTCGATGAAAAACTCGTAAACGCAAAACTGTCATAAACCATGTTGTGACTAGTTTTCTGTGGAACTTATAATGTCGTAACTTTAATCGGTGGAAATAACGCTCCGTCATTAGAAAGAAATTAAAATATCTCTATTTGTAAAATTTAAATATTCAACTGATAAATAAGACCATTAGTCAAGAGAAAGTTATTCCACAAGAATTGCTTATTAAAGCCTCTGGTCGTTAAACGCCATTTAAAAGTAATTTAAGAAACTATTCGTTTCTCACCTAATATATTCCTCATAAAGATTACAAAATATTTCATAATTACAATACTTCGTTTCAAAATATCGTTTTCCTTTCGCTTTCCTTTCTCTTTTAATACACTACGATCCCTTTTAATAGTTCCTATACGAACGGGGACCAAGCAATTTTGAAATTTTCCGATTAATTCCACGTCGCGAAACTGCCCCTTTGTTTGGCCATGGGATTGAATATATTTTTTCTCACCGCATCGAACATTTCAAAATCGATTGCTTAGAAAATTTCACAGATTCGTCAGGTAGTTTTAAGAGATAAATACGAAAATGATCCGCATATTCTCCGCTACGAAAAATAAAATTCCTAACTTTCGTTCTCTTATCGTTAGTTCTATCATCAAAATATGTAAAAACCTACTTCCTAAACTACACCCTACTTCCTAAAAAAGAGTCAAATTCATGCAAACTCCTAATCAGAAGTCAAACGTACAAACAATCTAAAAAGTCTCTGGCATGTTATCGAAGATCGTCAAAGGGGGCCAAGTTTTGTTAACTTTTACCCGAACAACGAAACTGATAAGGGAGCAGAAATATTTGGGAAAAACCGGATAAGAACCAACACCGCCATCTGTTGTGGGTGATAAGAACGAGGGGTTTCTTCGCAGTTTCCGGATAAGCCGCACAGACCGGGGGTGACGTGACGAGCGACGCCGACGCCGACGCCGACGCCGACGCCGACGCCATGTGTCCAAAATGGCCGCGGATCGTTAAACGGTCACGCGCAAGCTCCCCAGGGGTGGTGGGACAGAGGGGGTTGGTTTTAGGGGTGTCCTCGCTTCTTAATAGGATCGAAGAATAGTTACGCCGTCAGATCCACGCAGTTACGTGAAACACCGTTTCAGGATGCGCTACCACCAGTAAATGTAGAGCGAAAATGACTCAGAACCCTTTCGACGTCTCTCGCTTTGGTATACCGAAGCTTCCATTAATGCGAATACAAGGAATACTGTTTGCGAGGCTTGAATTTGCGCGTTATCTGATTTTGTATGGATCAACATTTTGAAGATTGTTTTTTTTCTCGTTTTTCTTCTTTTTGTAGAATTTTGCGTTGCTTTTATATTGGACTTTTATTTTATGGATTGGATAATTTTATATCGGATGTAGAGTAACTTTTAAGGGAAGGGTTAAAGAAAACTAGGAGGCTGATTTCATTGATGTACATTTATTGAGAGGGTAATTTGAGAGTTTCCATAGTTAGCACGTGCGTTTTAAACTTCCTGAGAACTTATGTAAAGAATGTTCCTTCTTTTTTAATTTCCTATCTTTGGAGGAATTCCAATCTTTTCAAATGAACATATGAAAATTATTGTACTTAAAAATAAGGTATAGAGAGAATAACGATTGTATTGAGTTAATAATAATTAAGTAAAAAACATAATGAAATGATCATTGCATTACAACTCCTAGATTAAACATCTGTAGCTTCTTTAACACTTGGCTAACTTTATAATCGACTTCGTTAATCGAAGTAAAGATTGTTGCTTGACCGCTTTTTTAATTTACAATTAAGAGAATAAACGATAAAAGTCGCTTATTTGAAAAATGACTGAACTTAAAACATTTACAGTATGTACATTAGTACGTGCATACGTTAATTGTAATTGTATAGTACGTGCATCATTTAATAGACCTGAAACTGGAGAGAACTGAAGAGACATTTTTAATAAACCCGTCCGTTTGAGGAATAAGCTCAATCAATTTTTATCTCTTTCGCGACCATGTTTACCAGACGTGCTGCTGATTTTTTTGCATTCTTTCAATGTTCGCTGAGATTCGAGGCAGACAGCAATTCATTACGCGAACAGCCGGCAAATGGAGAACTTTCATTTCGAGGATAATAGAATACGTATATAGATACGAATATTAATCGGCTCGTACGCGCAAATACCTATTAGCAAACATCGCGGATATACCGTTTATTGACGGCCGAACAAGCTCTCTCAGCGCTTACACATTGTTTAATCGTCGAAATATAATACGTATCCATAAAGCCAAAGGGTGAAGCTTCGCTTTCATTGTCCCTGTCGAATACCTAAAAATCGAATTGTCCCTCGTGCATTGAAAACGAGCCTTGAACAAACGGTCTGGCTTTTAAAGTAAACGATCCGACACCGGAACGTGAAATTGTTTTATCCCGAAACTTGGAAATCTCTTTCCCGTTATATCACTTTTCAAAAAATAATGATGAAATATTATCGTGAAATATGATATATATATACATATGACAAACTCTATATGATTGTGTAATAAAATGGCAAAGAATTCAATATGAGTAATTTAAAAGATAGTTATGCACAAGACTTCTCGAGTTTCTACTATAAAACGCAAAACACAAGCGTAATTTCAATTTTCTATCAGAAATAAAAATGAATTTGAAATGTGAAACTAAATTTATAGTGTGGTATTTGATTATTTCCCCGAGCCTGTCTCGGGCTACGCTGTTAAACGAGTAATTTGTAAGTGTGAAATGTCGGATATCTTGCGGAATATCTTGAGGATGCTTTTAAAGATTTTACGAAGAAATAGAAAACTTTTCTTCAAAGTACTGAAATCTTTCAGAGTTTGTAAGTATACTAATTTACCATTACTCTCCTTCTTTCTCCATGCACTGATAAATTCAAACGAATATCCATTAATTAATAGGAGACGTGACATTTCTTCGATTAAACTAGATATTCAATTAATAAACGTAGAAGAAGAAATCGAAGAGTGAAATTTTGATCGCCATCGATCCAGTTTACTTACGGGGCGTTATCAAAAATTTCGGCTGCTATGCCAAAAATGCTTCCAATGCCAAGAATACCGTAGCGAAAGGGTTAAAGGAATTTCACACATACCATTCCTCTTCTATATCAATCATCTGTTGTATCAATCGCCAACTCTCGTGAAAACAACATTATTCTTCGTTTAACTATACTCAACTTGAATTTTAATTAGTACAATAGAATCGAACATGCAACATTTTAAAATCGTTAGGAAGATCGTTATTCTAAAATTAACTGCGATACCTTACGAAGCTTCTGTCTGAAAATCGATATGTATTATACAGGTTTATAGAAAATATAGTAAAACTTTATTTGAATCCATCGGGGTATAATAATTTACGTAACTGAAGTTGTATGTATAGTATAACAAAAGTTCACTGATTCTCTGCGAAACGCGATCCTCTACGAGTGATTTATCGATCGTTCGTATAATAGTTCATTAGAGCACGAGTTCATTTAACCCGAACGTTGCTCGACATCGCATTTCGGATATAATACTACAATACGATGTAGGTAATGTAATATTGAATTGCTGCAAATATATTAAAATAGCGTTCATCAGATAGACATCAGCGCGATCCGACTGTAACGAAAGTTCGAAAATACCGCGCAACGCGGAGGATCGATCGAACGTTGTCTAAAATTTCGAAGAAAGTTTAGGAACAAAGATCGAGGGACGATTTTTGAATTTGCGAAACATTTAGAATACTGACTATTCTCGGTGCATTAGTGTGGCCAACAAATGGCATTCCAATAATCTCTTCGCGTTGTTAATGTTCTTAATGTTAAGGCATCCAACGATCGTTTCGCCTTAACATTAAGAGACCAAGTAGCCGCGATCGTCGTCGAAAGTTCGACGACCGGAAACAGGATTGTTCGGTAACGACCACCCAACGTGTAAAACGACGTTTCGATGACGAGAAAAAGTTCGCATTCGAAATTCTGGGTAACAACAGTCGGTTGGTGACAGAGAGCGGCTCGGTCGAATTATCATGTAAGCAACGACGCTGAAGCGCGTTCCACAGGCCTCGTGGCATCGGAACGGAAGTGAGCATCGGAGATCCGGAGGGAGAGGTGTCCGCGAGGTTCGTTGACCGCGGCCTTGTGTTACGCTTTCCGTCAACCTGACAGAGGTCATCGAACCGGTCACGCTGACTTTTTCGGCGCAAAGGTGGACATTAATCTGAGAAAGGGGTAAGCGCATCCGGCGATGGCGTGTTCGCGCTTTCCGCGTGGATCCTGTCGCACGTTTCTTTCAAGCAGGCGCGTGCGCTCGCATGCCAGTAATTGCAAGTGTACACTTGCAGTTTGCACATGTCAAAGGCGCATTGCAGTTGGGCATCGGTTGGTCGGCACCATCTGATGCTCTCCGAGTTTCTTGCCCCGAGAAAGGGTTTCTTTTCGGTCGAGCCTTCTCATTTCACCGAGCCGATCTAGGGGCTGCTGTCAAAAGTCATTCACCTCTCAGCACAGAGAGAAACCGCGATCTATTGCGTCGGTTTTCGGATGGAATAACGCTACTTTCATTTACTTTTCGTTCTTCGTTTCTTTTAATTGTACCGTTTTTGTATTACGTGCTCGAAGATTGTTGCTTTACGATTAATAGAATTTCTTGTAGGAGGAGATTTTTGACGGAATAAATTAGAGCGAGAAAGTGGTATTCGTTAATGAGATTCGATATTCTGGTATGTCAAGAGTCGAATTAACAGATTGTATGATGAATCGCATCGATTTTATCTTTCGGCGAAATATTTAGAGCAAATTGAATCAAATTGGTATTCAACTTTAATTTAATGAATGTCGTTCGATCGAAAGGTTGTATTATTAAAACGTACATGAATTCATCAGCCCTGTTTCACGAGTTTGACGATAAACGATAAAAGAAATAGCCATTGTAGTAAGTAGTTTCTACAAAGTAGTAATTATAGTTTCAACTATGATATATGCAAAGGTTGTGCAATTGGGAATATTTGGAAATAATTTAATTATTTTATGGTATTGAAATATTTATCTTAACGAATAGTCGTATAATATAGACACTGATAAACATCGTAGAATGTTTTCTGATTTATTGGACTGGTACAGTAAGAAATTAAGCTTGGATATGAACGATCCAGTTTAACTACGTAGTGTGAAAAGATATATAAAATAATTAATATATTTTCTCATTAATATTTAATTCGATTCTGCAAGAAGTTAATTTTCACTTTAAAAAAAAACCTGTTTTGCTTTTTCTAGGAATGCTATTTTACTTCTTAAATATTTACGTGTTTTTATGTTTATTAAGAACGTGTTTATCACAATCAGGTTTAGAAAAAGTCGATTGATAGCACTAAACCGATGCATAAATAAGGAACTTACGATGCATAAATAAGAAACAAACAACCCTCGAAGTAAACGTGCTACTTATTGGCTGTGATTATGTCATTAAACCAATTAGAATGATGCAAAATGTTTGTCATTTCGTTAAACTCTCATTAATGACTAGGAAATCACGTCATGCGTCAGAATAGAAAAAATCGTTCTGTTTGTCTGAAGCTGTGACTGATGGCTATCTATGAAAAGACTCGATTGTTCACGCAAGTCGTTGGTATTTTAGTTACCGCATAATGAGGATTCCTCGCAGATTACGAATGCTCATGTTTAACAATCGGTCATTATCCATGACAAATGTTACGTTTCAGAATGAATGGGATTATCGAGAAAATGTTCGTTATTTGCAATTTTCTACGCGAACCATTATCTATGTTCATTATCTATTTGACGAAACAGAAAGATGTTTTCGTCGACGATTTTATTCGTTTTAAAAGTTCCCGGTTTTCGAACGAATACTCACCATATTGTTACTGTTCGCTGCAATTTGTATTTTCTTTTGCACGATAATTTAAAACCAACGGTAGTAAACTATGGTGCACTGATAAATTAAAAGTTACAAATTATCAATATTTCTTGTGCAACTTTATAGGTTTATGTTAAAGAGGATAGTTGAGTGATTTATAATTTGAAAAACGTGTTTGTAAAATTCAACTTGTTTTATTACATTAAATTTTCAAATCACTATCCAAACAACGTTAGCAGAAAATACAAGTTTGAAAAATTCAGCTATTTTTCTGTAAGCATATCTAAACGTCAAATTTTGTACAACTCCAGATTTTTATATACGAAGATTATCGAAATGAAAAGAAAGATAAGGATGCAATTTATGTTGCTTATAATATGTGTTTAGATTACGATATATCCGTGTTTAAGTGATCGTAAATTAAATTTTGGAAAGTACTGCGCCAGAGAGGAAATTCTTAAGTTTCTGCTTATTATACGAAAATCATTTTATTCCTCGACTTGTTCGTATTTTAAGTAGAACATGTTGTACAAACATTGAATAGAATTCCTGCGTTAAATGAACCAGATTCGTTTCGATAAAAACGGTAATACGCAGATGCAGCGATATCACGGATGTACAACAACGTATGCATTAACGACCAATAAGAACGAACCGCGTTGCAACTTCGTCAAGATCGGCTCGCGTGATAATTTGTTAATCATCGAAGCACCCTTATTAATGACGTTCTGCGTTCCCGTTTCTTAATCGCCTTTTGGTACGTAATCGTATTTGAAACAATATCGCCGCTGTTGCTGTCGTAACATGAGTAATTAATTCTGCACATTAACTTTGAGCATCGTGTGGTAAAAAGTGTTTCGTCTAGAACAACGACGAGCACCGTAAATCGTCGCAAGATACGATTTCTTATTTTCTTTTGTTATCTATGAAATTCGTAATTACGATCGTGTCTTTTCTCAAGCAATTTATTGGAAACGATTGACGAATACTAGATTTACTTTGAAAAAGCTTTGCTACGTTTTGAAAAGCAGATTCTGAAATCTGAAAGGAAATTCAATGTTGTTTAATTTATAAAAAAGATATTCTATCGTGTAAAAATAAGGATTGGAATAATAGAATTAAATAATTGACATTTTCATAAAATTCTAAGTGCTGAGATTACTAAAATTTTGAATGAAACTTCATTGATACACTGAATATTATAAATTCTTGTTCAAAATGAGAATTTTACAACTTGAAAGTTGACATAAAGCAATACCTATACAGGAGGTTGAAGATTCGGAATTACTTCCCAGTTGTATGAGTTGTATTCATATTACAAAATCAGTGCTGCAGATATAAATAGTAATTTCTTTCAACTTAATAAATTTCCAAGAAAGAAATGTTTCAAGATGATAGAATTATAACTTAATTCTTTTCTTTTAAATCTTTTTTAGATTATATAAACACTTACAATTAATGATCTCAAACTTTTGGCCCATAGTGTACAGCGTCTAACTAATTATACTCCTCGATATACGATCACACATACACAAAAAATGACATAATTCAGAACTCATAATGATCCCACATTGCAAAATGGGCCTGACGAAAGACTCTATTGATAGACATTCGCGTGGGCGAGTGGTCTTTCTCGTTCCTACCATTTTCGATTGTGTCAACTTCTCCATTTTCAATTATGCCAACAGATAATACTTCTCTGCGGCTGTTATATCCTTCGTTCAAATACCTGTGAAATATTTCATAATAAGTTCAAAGGAAAGTCTAACTTGAATCGAAAAAGGGATATTAAAATTATCGTTAACAGGCCTGTCATTACGAAAACGATTTGCTAGATGTCTCGTATCATTCTTTACTATAAAACGATGATATAACAACGCTAATCGCAGTGAAAAAATCGTATGTGAGAGAAAGCAACGATTGTTAATATCGAAGAATACACGATAAAGAAGCATCGAGTCGAGTCATTCGTATTCTTAGACGTTTGGTGTTGCTCGGTTTTTCGATGATTCACGCAGTTGTCGATCGCCTTAAAGATGTGCTAAACGAGTGCAGCGATGATCATGCAAAATAATTTATGCGCGGCATGAAGTAACGTTTATTAATAAGCATACTTGACGGGCTACGGAGAAATTGTTAATTGTCGTCGCTTCGGCCAACAACGAACCATTTACGTCGGCGTAGCATTTATCACGATTTTTCAATATTCTGATGGTGCAATTTACGTCAAACGAATATAATAAGCAATACGAAGTAAATTATTACAGAAATTTGAATGTAATTTTAGTACTTGTGCATTAATTACAATTTAAAAAATAACGATGGTTGAATTTATTGCAATTGAAAAAAAGAAACTAAGAAAGTGAGACAAAAAGGATTCAAATTACCTTGGAATTATTCAACCTAAAAGTGAATGGAATTCCTCGATTTTATGGGTCTTAAAGGACTTGTAATTTCTTTGATGTATTTTTTATGATTCTGGTATTATTTGTTAATTGATGGGACGTATTTTTTCTTTTTTTTTTAATCTTTACTGCCTATAATTATTCCAATTATAGACAATTTGAGGAAGAGTAAAAACTCTTCCAATTATCTTGAAATAAGCCGAGTCAAAAATCAATGGAATTCTTTGGTTCAAGGATTCTTAAAAAATTTGTATTTCTTAAAATGTTACGTTCCATTCATAAGCTTTATATCTCCGATAGATTGAACCGAAGTAAATTATTGTCATAAGGTCTTCGTTATAAAGAAAACACGTATTTTTCGTATCTTAGAAAAATAATTCTCGCTATGTTTAGAGTAGTTTTCTCTATTTCACGATGGATACATTACTCGTTATATGTGAGAAAAATGATTATATCATTTTAAATAATTTGATTTAGATATAAAAATTCGGAAACACCTCTTATAGACTGATACCATTATCAGATTTTAAATGCAATGCAACTTTTATCGCTCGCATAAATTAACCAATCCTTAAGGCACGATCGGTTGTTTGATAGGTGTTAAGCGACACACTATCTCGCGATTGATCTCTGAATAAATTTCTCATTAGCAGACTAAAACATTCAATTCGCAATGGACGAAATCTAACGTGTGATACCATAACTCTTTATTTGCTGAATTTTTCTTTCCTTACGACGATAAAGGTTATAGTTTCTTAAAATATCTCATTCTGACAGAAGAAGGAGATTGTGACGAATAGTATAAATAAATTTGTCATAAAATTGATTGAAAATCGATATTAATAAGCCAATAAGCTAACATGTTACAGCTAAAAGAAGGACGACTTCTCAAAATTCAAAGTTTTTGAAGATAGGAAAAAAAAAAAAAATAATCTCAAAGAGAAATTTGAAAGCAAGTTTTACATGGTATTTATTGAGAGTATATCAAATTGTAAAATCTTCCTGTAAAAGAATGAAAATATGATTTATCGCGTATTTCCTCCACAATTTTGATACGCAGCAGATTACTACGACGCAATGATATAACGTGGGAATACACCGCCGGGTTATTGAAGAAGATAGAAATTTGAAAAAATCAACTAATTTGAGACATCTGCTAAAATTGACTCTGAAAGCGAACTACTTCCTTAAATGAGAATGTCTTTATTTTATCTAATGAAATTATGCTATTTAACACGAAGAATGTCACGCTTCAAAAACTATTTTAATTCTTTAACGATATACACGAATAATATTGTGTTAGACATCCGCAAAACCTAAAAAGCTGGTACCTAAATTACAGAGGAAACAACACTTGCTACTTGGAACTTTCTCTATCACACCGACATCAGAAAAAATATGCTTCTAATTGTAAAATGCATGTTCGTCTAACGAACCAATATGATAATAAACCAAAGAGAAAAAAACAAAATGAATTTTATGGATACGTAAGAATACAACTATCGAGTTATACAGGATCGTAGAAGATTAGGATAAAATCGACATGGAGTTTTTCTCAGTGAAGCAAAGAAACATCGACGAATGGAGCGGTGTCAGGCGGTTTTGAAGCGGCGCGTATACGCGTGCGCGAGCCGTGTCAGCCGGGCGGTTCTCTCTTTTCCCTCCTTTGCTCGATTAAAATTGAGAACTACGTCGAGCAAACGCTGCGACACCTGCACAAATCTACATACTGGATCGACGGGTGTGTGTCTAACCCGTCCTCGCGGGCAGATATACGCGAGGCGTTGCCTCGACGCGTGTCCACGTGTGCAGTGTGCACGCGCGCCGCCACTTTCAAATCGCTCGACCTTGCCGCTCGATCGCAGTTTCTCGAACGATCTCGTTGGTATTGAGAGAGCGAACGAGTTTCGAGCGAGGGTTGACTGATGGACTGTTCCAACAAACAAGTCAAATTTGAATATAAATATTAAATAGAAATTGGAAATACGTGACTCGAGGAAAAGAGATGAAAAGCATTGTTAAAGGTACACCTTTTGAACGTTTGAAAAACCTTTGGAAAATAATGTGCATATCATCGTGTAGCAAATATGAATATAAATATAAAATATATATATATTATTTAAATTATGTAAATTAAATATGAAAATAATATACGAATAAAAAGTATCTATGTATAATATAGTGTAAAGATCAGTTTAAAAAATCTTTTATTAGCATCCATTGTATTCGTATATTATTTTATCGTTATTGTTTTATTTTCTTTTAAATTATGTTGGTCATATTTCTATAATCTGTAAATGTTGTAAGAACTATATTGAAATTAAAAATACCTTCATTACAGAACAGAAATTTATTGGAAACACTTGATAAAACTATTAATAGAATGATTAGTGAAATTATCAGCAGCTGCAGAAACATCCTTTATATTTAAATACCACGGTATATCAAATACCATCATTTTGACGTCAGCCTTTCATTTCTTTTTTAAACCATAAACATGATGAATAATTTATTTAGAAAGTGAATAATATTGCTAATTTACACAGTGTATGGCTGTCAATCAACCTCGGAAAGGATTCGATTAATTATTCGTGGATCGACGAGGTGTAGTTAAAAAGACTAGAAACAAATTCTTCGCAGTGTATGATGGATTGTATGAACAGGAATTGCGGCCGTGTCGCGCGAATGTTTGTAAATACGAAGAAATCCGGATTGGGTGGTTTTACGAAACAGACTGCGGGAGGGAGAATTGACGGAACGATGGGACAACGAATCGTGAAAATACTCGCTGCTTGATTTATGGGGCGGCCTCGTTCGACAGAGAGATTGTATTCTTCGAGCATTAAATATGTATGTACTATCGAGTTAGTTGAGTTCACGGAATGTTATACCAGTGAATTATATACATCATACAAATTTCATTCTCGTTATATATATATACTTATATCTACTTATTTCTTTCATCCCCATTTTTTTTTCTGCAATCTCCTAATCGGACAAATCATATCTTGTCAGATTGGACGGGTGTTTCTTTTTTTTTCCAAATAAAACATTGACGCTTAATGAAATTTATTTTTCAACAATTTAAATAAAATTCATTTATTCGATCAGAAAGTGACTACCAAAGCGAATTCCTTTAAACAAATCACTCTAATCAGTTGTATGCGAAATTAGATTCGAAGGATCTTTTCATTATTCACATTCACTCAATCTATTAAACATAGGAAAGCTACTAAACATAGCTAGGAAAAGATGAGAAACCAGAAGAAACGGAAGTCACGTACATATTAGTAAAACAGATATGCTTAACAATGCTGGACAACAGGCATACGCGTACATTTTTATTTGAACAACGTCCGGGGTGCGGACTATTCGTTATTTCCGTTTATATGGCCGAAAAACTGTCGGTGCGAGGTCAAAATCATTTTAATTTCGTCCGCCAGCAATTCGTTTCGACGCGAGTAAACGCGTAATTAGCTATCGATCGGCGTCGATGGAAAGAGAAGAGAAGAGGAGAAAAAAGAAAAAAAGAAAAAACATCGGCGGGCGGAGTGTTAGCCGTTGCGGTTTTTCGTCGAATAATATCCAGAAACGGGCGTTGTTCGCGTCTGTTTACGATTCTCCCAAATTAATACCCTCAATAAAAGCGTCTCGAGCTGCGCCAATTAACTGCACTACCGTACGAAGCCGCACGTGCTTTCGTTCCATTAATTCCAAGAAAACGCATGATTTTCCAATTAATCGCCACGTTGAAGGGGCACGGTTAACTTTTTTCTCTCGTCTGATTGCTTTGGAAACGGAACGAGTGCTGTGCCAAACCAAGTTTTCCGATCGCAAACTGTGGATTGAGTTTCATTTCGTTTGAAAGAAATTGATTGAAATGCGCGGAAGATGGAGCGCGTTAATCGCGTTAATTGTTTGAATTACGAATTAGAATTATAAGATTTGAATATAAAATTTGCATTATAAGCTGTGTGACAAGTCTGCTTTTGGTAATTGTTCGTGCTTAAATCCGATGTGGTGAATGTGATATTAAACGTTGAAAGGAGCTTAGAATGTCGATTGCTATTGGTCAGCAAATACAGTTTATATTCGCTCGTGATGAAATTTTACAACGAAATTTGTTTATCTCGATCGATTGCTAGTGTCTAGTTATATATATTATTACTAGGAAAAGTTTCTTCATTGTTTAAGACCAGACCAAAATGGATAATTCATAAATATTCATAAACAAATTCTCAACGGTACTGAATAACGTATATACAGTCACTAGTATAATAGAAGTCTTCGTGCACCTTATAAAAAGGATATCTTTGTTTAAATGATGCATATGCATATAGCATTATATGCTTATTTCTTAACCTCTCCAAGACTCAGTCTTTTATGACAATCTCTATGACCCAGAACTGTTACAGCCTACAGAAACTTAACGGCAATAGGTGTCACACCACAAGACGAGGAAAATGGCCTTCAGCATCTTGGTAAATTCTTCCAGCAAAATACTTACGAAAACGACACGTACGAGGAACAAAGAACGCCGGCCTGGCTGGCGCTGCATCGATGTAACCGAGTCGATTACGATTCAGCGGCACGTTCTGCCATGCGGGGCCCTCCCACGCGTTTCGTTGAACCCGAATCCGATTCGCATTCGGCCGCGGGCGCATCTGACGTTTCTCGATTGCGCGATCGTGGGTGCAGGTGCAGCGAGCGAGCCACAGGCCGCACCGAGAGCGTACCAACAACAACAGAAAAGAAGATCGAGAACGATCGAAAGCGAGCGGAACATGGTCCCCCTACGATCCAGCGATCCATGAAGCCCATGGACGCGAGAAGCGTTGTAAATCTCCGTCATGCCCCATAAATCCCACCCCCGATATTGCTGTCCTCGGTTACGTGCGCCTGCACATACGCGCGCGGATCCTTTTCCGTTGTTACCATCACCGAAGCTGGGGTCCTGTGTCGGAGGAAAGGGGGAAGAAAGGGACGAAGAGGAAACGAAGAGGAAACAGAGAGGCGAGCAGGAACAGGACAAGGCGGGAGCCAGACAACCAGCCTCTCGATGAGCTGATGGACACGCTCTATAAATTCATTCGTTTCTTTTCTGGGGATGAAAATTTGAACGATGTTTGGGGTTGGTTCTGTGGTTGTTACTGGGTTAAGCGTTTTTGATAGTCTAAAACCCTGTCTCCACTGAAGCAACAACGAGAAACTTTTTGTTACTGTTCCGTGTTTCTTAAAAAAGACGCCGGTTGCTGCCGAATGTTTCTCAAAATTTCTTCGTGTTTTCGTTACCAGGAAATAACGTTGCCGTTTGTTGACTGTTTCCATTCGAAGCGGTAAAAATAAAAGAAAAATAGGAAGCAGCCGGCAACACGTAAGCAAACAGAAACAAATGATGTATATCTGTTGCTAGCGACAAATAGGCTTGAAACTGAAACAAAAATCAGACGTTCCTCGGATAATGTTGCTTCAGAGTGGACAAAACGTTTCTATAAGTTGCTGTTTCTTGGAATTCTTTGCCATTTCTTATCACCGCATATCCGAAAACAATTTCTTGTTACTGTCTCATTGTCAGTGGAGATAGGGCTTAAGGATACTAGGATACTCTTACACGATAATTTACTAAGCAATAACGTTAATGAGTTGATAAGTTACAGATAGTAGATTACGGAGAATGACATAATCGGTTGACTTGAAATTGGTAAAATTTACGTGTACTAGATTTGTTGTTAGTGAATTTTTCGAGAAAATTCATTAACCTTGGTAACTTGGAAAATTTCGCGAATAATCATTGTTCAATTGTACAGGGGGTAAGAATGTTGCTTTTAACTTTCTACGAATAGAAAGTGAAGTGATTATTCAAGATGGGGAATGAAATGTTTCCGCGAAGTTTATACTAAATTAGTAATACAATGTTCGTGCTTGCCACTTCATATCTAAATTGTTTCGAACTCTCGATACTTGGTGCCTAGCTTGTTCCATTATTCCGTTTAATTTAATCTCCTGTTATTTCGTTCCATATTTTCTTTGCTTTGTTATGAAATCTCAGATTTTGGTGGAGGAAATGTACAAAAATTACAACAGAAATTATTTATAACGTTATTCACAACCAAAGTTCGCTTTAAACGATTATTCAACATAGAATATTTCATAAATTATGAATTTAGTACACATCAATATCCACGATCCATTTACCTAGTTAGCATAATATACTATTTATGATAGTGTGATAGCTTTTTTAATTTAGACTTTTAATGGTATAGAGAATTTTATTACAAAAATCAGCGTTTTATTTAAAAGCGACACATTGTTGCAAAGAACGAGGAAGACGTCGAACGAATCGTAAAGGAAGAACGAAATAAAAGAAATTAATTTTGCAAAAGTTACGAACAGAATTGTTCTTAGAGAAGTTTTAAGCGAGTTGGGTATCCGGGCCAGCGAAAGACCGTTCCTTCCTGCGGTTTAACGCGTCCGTCCGTTCGTGAATCCTTGGAACTCCCGCGGGAACACTGGAGATCCGGCTTTTGAGCGGTTTGGGCGGACCGTGTGCAGGAAAGTAATTATCTTGTGATTATTCGAGCGGACGTCGCCGCATTCCGGCGTGGTTAGCGGCCATCGGCAGTTCATTTATCATGACGTAGATTTTAACAAGAAGAAACTGTCGAATATGGTGCACCAACGGCAAAGAAACACGTCATTAAATACGAGAGTAAACGCAGTGGTCACAAAAATTATTTATGCACTTTGAGTACACTTGAGTTTCTCTATAAAACTCTTCGTTTGTCTATAAAACAATTGATACTGCGAAGACGAAATGTAGAATCTGCTAAAAAAAAAAAAACATTTCATTCGACGATATACAATAGATCAATAAGGATGGATGAACAAATATCTTTTGTAGTCACTATAGGTGTTGTATATACGTAAGTTTTATGCAGGATGTTAAAAAATAATTATTTAAGGTTTTAATATTGCACTTCTTAATTAAAATATCCTATTTACCATTTCGAAATTGAAGAAAACTAGAGTTTCGTCGTTTTCTTCGTGTCATCTTTGCTTTCCTTCGTTAGAATCAAAATATTTAATTGTTATTCCGTAACAGCCTATGTAATATAACTTTGCTTAAAAATTTGTTAATTATAGATATTCGTTGTTCGAGGATTTGTTATATTATAATACTTGCTAAACTTTGTGTACGAGTATCCATACTGAGTGATATAAAATTATATTTTACACCGAAAGTATTGATTTTAGTGCCTATATTGATTAAATATTTTTATTCCCCCTTGTGAATACTAGGAGCCCTTAAAGTTTTAGAGCCGTTCGTTCTAACATCCTTTATATCATACATATTATTACATGTATACGATAACCTTGGATGATTTAATGAATTTCAGAAAAATATTGGAACAGAATTTATTGCAAATTAATTGTTTAGCAATTGCACTTTTATCAAGAAGAGAACACTGAATATAATAAATCGAAAAAATATATAGAGATTTTTGAAGTTCGAGAATAAGTAGCAGAAACTCGTGTGTATTAATGTAACTTTATATTTACCTTGTAAATGTAAGAAATAATGCATTTCAGAAAAATCATCTCTTACATGAAATTACAGAGATAGAAATATTAGATTCGTGAAATTGTTGAAACAAGAATATTATTATAAACGAAGGGGAGTATAATATAGTCAAAGGCAAAGATAAAATTGTTTGAATATCAACTACAAAAAGAAAGCGATTGGAACAGCAAGAACCAGTTAAATTGATGTAGACGAGTTGATAAGCGAGAATGAGAATACATAAATAACATTTAAAAAGGGTTAACATAATAAATGTGTGAAAGCTGATATTAAATGAAAGATATAAGAGCAGCATAAAGTATAAAGGATAGCAACGATCTCTGACATCAAGTTCGAGTCGTCTCCGTTAAAGACCCTTCAGGTCTATAAGAAGAATATAACTATGGGAGAATGGTCCGCTAGAAGATAAAGATCTTCCGCCATAGATCGCGGAACGAACCGTCCCCTTTGATATCTACGTTTGATGATCATCGACCACACAGAAAGACAGATTACAACGGAAACAAACGAGTAGCCGAGGGCATCGATCAAATCACTGGTACTCCACTAAAAGTACCAGCTTTGAAAAATCCCCAACAAATTTTCTATTCGATAAAAATACAAAATACATTCAACTTTATCGAAACGAATCGTGCGTTTTTCTTCGCGTTAACGTTTATTTAAATAAACAAAATATATTAAATTTACACAAGACACTCACAAATATGAATAAAGCTTGCAATTTCTTTACACAGGGCTCCAAAGTTGAGTGATAATCTTTAATTACGACATTTCTGGCTGCGACAATCGAAATTACCGAAAATTTTCGTACACGTAATATGATCGCAGCCGAAGGACTCGTTTTAAAATCACGGTTCACTAATTAAGCAATTTAGCAAAATCATTTCGTGCCGGTGTATAAATTTTCATAATGATACCGGCTCTCCGCGACGCTTTCGAATAAATATAGCCGTCGAAACGATTTACGTGCAGTGAAAACGTCGTTACAGAAATTCGTTCATTTGTGGAAGATGTTTAATTGAATTTATTAAAATTAAAACGCCAGTCGGCGAACCGGAAATAAATATTCGTTTATTCCGAAGGTTTCCCGTGGCCGCGTTGTAAGCAGCGTTTCGTTTGAAAAATTTTATCTCCCCTGCTCATCCCCCTCCCGTTTTGATTTTAATAATTCGCGCTCAACCATATTTTGCGGATTTAATTGCGATGTCGTTTCACTGCATTCTCCATTTTTTATTCCCTTTTTTATTTTCTTTCTTTCCGTCCGGTTAGATATTTTCGAACACGGAATTGAATTATAGCGCATGAATTCAACGAAACAAGTAATTGTTGAAATTGTAGTAAAACTTTAACGAAGATGACGATAGTTTGTGAGAAAGTGCATGGTTTTTAATCATTCAGACTGTAATCTTGTTCATCTTGTGAGTTTGATATAGAAATTCGTATTTCTTTTAAGTCATTGAAATCGTTTTGAAGAAATATTATTATTTAGAGTCTGCAACGGCTGAGATTATATTAAGACATTAAGTTTATGATGTTCGTTATTAGATCTAAAAGGGAGAATAACATTGACCTTAAAATACAGTCGGAGACAAATAGATATGAATGAAATGTAAAGAAACTAATACTACTGTCACATACTACATAAGCTTTATTATATATCCTTGTAGTACTGTAGTAGATTATTTAGTAAATAATTAAAACTGATATTTACATTTTTATGCAAACAAACCATATTTAACGAGACTTCTTTGATACTTATTTCCACTACCTGCTCTCTTGTTTTTACCCCTAACTGTATATCATTAAAAAAATTTGTCACTATTTTGTTAGGAAACAGGTTCAAATGTATTCGAGGACAGCTTGTATGTTACATTTGAAAAGCTGTAAGTCACAATCGAAGTTTCCAAATTTCATAGTGACCATTCGGTATCGAGCATCTGACTGCGGGAAGTGACGAGGGCGTTAACGATAGGTTTATCGAGTGACGAAGAGCATTATCGTGAGAGTAGCAACTAAAACGAAAGAGAAAAACTGAAAGAAAAATAACGAAACGAAAATTGAAGAAAGAAAAACAATGCGAGGAACGAAATGGACGAATGTACGCGACAGATAGCATTCTCTCCCGGAAATACGACGCGTCGAATAACGAAACGTTTGGTCGCACCGCGTCGCGTCGCATCGTCACGAAAGCGGCGGAGTCGACGAACCGCAAGTGCGAAAACAACAGCAGTCGGCAAAACATTTGCACAGTTAAACCGCGGAGTCAATTAAATGCAGTTAAAGGCGAAAACAACGAGACCAAGAAAACGATAATATTTCTCCTCGTCTCGTCTTTAACAATGAATGGTCGATAAGTTACGCGTCTTCTTCTTTTTCTTTCTATTGGTGTTTGAAGCATTTAAACAGTCGTAAAAAGGTGTATGCGATGAATTTTTGCAGGTCGTACTAGTTTTTTGTCGCATACATTTTTTTATACTCCATACACATTTTATGTTGTGTACAAACAGACTTTCAGAAGTGACAATTTAAATTATTCGCAGCGTGTGTTGAAAACAGGTTTTCGAAATGATTTAACGCGCGCTAAATCCTTTTAATCTGAAGTATCATATTCATGCAAAAGTTAGAAATTTCCACTGTTTGTAAGAGTCGTTCGCGTAATATACCGTACTTCTGAGTAATTTCGTTTCGTAATAGCGTTATTCGAGTGTAAAGAGCAAAACTACTTTCTTTGGTACTGAGTCACTTGTTGATATCTGAACTTTATTCCATTCATAGATCTGCGTTAGCTAGTAGTTTACGTTGACTAGCATTGCCTTAAAAGGATGATAAGTAATTTTATGGATATTTATGTGAATTCGTATTTTTACGAAAATAATTGGAAGAATAGAGTCCAGGTACGAATTTCTTTAACTTTTTGTGCTTTGCATATTGTTGATTATTTTTTATATCTTTGCGTATTGCGTGCATTCTATGCACTTATGCATCTCTAAGTTTCTCATAAATGTGTAAAAACCCGAGATGATAAATATTTTTATTATTCTAACAAGCACAATATGCACATTCTTCCCCTATTGAAAGTAATATAGACTTCCTCTATAATTTCTCTATAAATTAGGATCTCTAATTTTCGGATGATTGATACGATACAAACGTTTTTATTAATATTTTACGACACAAAATATTATAGCTCGTTGTTTTCAAAAGAAACTACACGCTGCGTAGTACACAGTCAATAGATGGAAAAACCGCATCGTACGTTTTACGCTCTTTTACTCATCAACAATCACTTTCTTCCTGATTGTATAACGATTTGCTGAACACGGTGTACACAGTACAGATCGACTGTGACGTGACACCTATCGACCTGTGTGTATGACACACGTCACGTAGTTTTGTACGCGCGTACGCTTTTTTTCCGTTCCGTTCCTCTGTTTCTATTTTTCTTTTTCCTTTTTTCTTTTTCTGCCTCCCTTTTTTTTTTTTACATGAACGCGACAGGTAGTTGAATTTTATAGGCGATTTTATCGCGGCGATCTGCGGAGAGTTAAACGAAACGTGGCGAGTTATTTTCGCGGTATTTCACCGGGATGGAGCAGTCGTCTGTTTTATGGCGAATCGATATATAACCATATTGCACGATTATACAAGTTTATTGAGACGAAGAGGGATCGTCGGTTATAAATTCTGGCCGGTTTCGGGTGCGATCGATTATTCAGAGATGACCCCGGTTGCATCTGCCCCGGCTCGTATCACCGAAATACAATCGTGACAATCGGAATTAAAATCGCTTTCTAAATTATTGAGAAAAAGTTGGAGAAGGTCGAATAATCGATTTCTTAAATCGTTCTTAAAGTTCACCCGTATTTATATTATTTGTGCAATGAAAAAGGAATTTCAAGCTAAGACGCTAAAAATAAATCTTCAAAGCCGCGTATTACAGATCAGAATAATTTTTTAATCTGGAATATTTAATGAATAACAGGTTTTAGAGTTGAAATACTCGTTTGATTGCATTCATACTTTTCCACTTCTAATTAGTACTTAGTATAATATTATGTGCGATTAAACGTAATATTTTTATTGCCTGTGTACATGATTGTATTGGATCGATACCGACTTTGTAAAACACGCAAAGATAAAGATAATAAAATAAGATAACAATGAATGAAGTATTACAATATTGACAACGGCATTTATTAATTTGCTGTCTAAGTGACAAATTTATTGATCGTGCAATATAAGGCTATATCGAAACTGCCTTTCAGCATTATCTTCTATTACTCTCGGAAAGATAAAACAGTAATTAACAAATCTCGATTCCCTATTTCATTCGATAAATGTAACGCATTTATCAGATTCTGAATTATTATCGAGTAATTAAACGGAAAGGAAAAACCAGCATCGATAAATCTGGATTATTTATCGAAATTCGAATTGATACAAGAAAGCAAATTAAATGGATCTATCAAACATGTATTACTTACAAAGTTTCAGGTATCAAAATTCGCTTTGCATTTCTTATTTTGAGTCTCGACTAAATAATCACCGATATATTCGCACATTGGACAAACACAAGGGGAATAAATCAGTAGTATTCATCCTCCTGCTTAATATTTCTCTTTGTCAAAGTAAACTGTGCTCTATATCGTATAATCTAATGCTCTGTGATCAACGATCGATGGATTTACGTCACACATGCCACGTATTGCAGTTCAGAATTCCATTTCTCGTTCACAGACCAGGGTCATCCTGCTAATTAATGTTTACGATTTCCATTACCACGATGCGACTATAGCCGCTTTGACTTCCTGCGAGGGGCAACGATGCACTTCACGAATGTACGCTCATACTGGATCGCATTTAACGTAGAATAAGAGAAGTTTTGAGTTCACTGAAATTCACACAAATTTAGCATGGTATAATGCACTTCAATTTGGAAGGAAAATTGTAAAATCGAAATTTGTATATTAATTCATCTTAAAATTGACGAACATAAAATAAAATAGAATTAAAATTCTTCATAGTGTCCTGAATGATATTTGAATTAATACTTTTTAATATTAATTGTTCTGTTTCAAGTAAAACTTCAAGCGCGCATAGTTTCTTAAAAATATTGTACGCTTAAGGGAAATAATTTTTAATTCACTTCCTATTTGTTAATCGAATTGATTACGTCAGATTTATAAGAACTATCGATTTGAAAATTCAAAATTCTTAGAACGGAACCGTTCCAATTTCTCTCAAAATAATTGAACTAAATGTAAAATAAATGGGCGAAAAAATTGTTTAAGTGGAACAGAGGATATTTTTATTAATATAATTTTTTTTATTTAATTCTTGGAATGAAGTTGATATAGGGTCTTTTAAAAGAATTCACGGATTAAAAAATTATTTAATGAAGTAGAAAATGTCTTTAACATTTTCCAAAAGTTAAATCTATGTTTCTAACGATTTTTGTTGCACTTTCCTCATGTTTAAAACCATATGAAACAACCACATAAGTATTTTGATTATTCACGGCAGCTAATAACGAAGTTTTGGTATTTTTATTACAAGTCATTGCAAGCTTTGAATATTTTTGAATTTTTGTTAACGAAACCGGAAGATCATCGACCTGTTGAAACGATTTCGAATACGTGCACGCGACGACGACGGACGCGACTTGATTTGCTTGTGCTGGCAATTACGTCAATTGCGGCATAGGGTGTTATAAACTCGCTCGGGGTCCGTAGCGATACTCCACTGTTGTGAGCTCGTTTGTTTCAAACGAATAAACGAAACGATTTTGTCGATTTTTGCGATCCGTATCGAATGTTTTAGCGTTGCTTGAACAGATATTTCGACACGTTGCTAATCCGAATGTGGCCGAAATACGTTCAAACAAATAAATTTGTTAATCCCTGTAAATGAAACTGCAAATAGAAATTAAAGCAGAGTGTAACAAGTTTAACATGAAAAGTAAAAAATTAAATAAAATATCTCTCCTACATTATTATTTATGAAATGCCTATTATTCGACAACGATAATAATTTAATGTTTTACAAATGATAATGTAAAAAGAAAAATACTTTAGTTAATTTATTAATAGTAGCCACCATAACGATATTTAGTAGCAGCAGTATCTTTTAATAACGATATTCTTAATACAACGAACGTATCTCTTACATTCCTACATCCAGAAACCCATTCTATAGATTCTTCTGCAAAACGAAGAAATTCAACAATGAAATCCCTTCAGTCAAACAAAACAGAAGCAAAGAAAATTACGAAGATTCCAAGACAAATAATAAAAGAACATCGATGACACTCGACATCCTTAATGTACGCTATCTTCCATATCCTCACGGTGGTCTGACACAACGTATCACCACTTATGGTAGTTTTCTGAGACCATCGTGTCGTTGCCATAGCGAGAGCCAGGAATAAAAAGAAGAAGAAGAAGAAGGAAAAAAGAGCAAGACGTTATAAAAGGAAAAAGAAAAGAAGGAAAGCGAAAGGTACGGTGTCCAGCGATATCTCGAACGACGGAACTCGACGATAGTTATGAATCGACGCACAATGCGAGCGGGTTATCGGGTACGCGAAATTATCGCTTCGGGGACGCGAACAAATTGGCCGGGCGATATTTATAAATTACACTTCGCGCTGGCCCGGCCTTTTGTGTTTTCAGACGGCCGCGCTGCTCGACGATTTTGTTATTTATTAACGACGATGGCGCCGTAAATCGTCGAGTTTATCGCGTCCCCATAAATTTCGGCCCTTATTACGATCGATCGGACGCTTTTAAGTACGCGCGGAATGTGAACGGGTTTAACATAGGTGGTCGCTGTTTCACTCGCTCCACAACCTTTTGATTTTCAGTTGCTCTCGATGGTGTGTTGATTTTTCGAATCGATTCTGCTGGCAAGAATCGCTAAGATGTCGCCTCTTTGAACCAACCTGCGCTCGTACATTTGAAACGTGATTTTCTTTATAAAAAGAATCTATGTCACTGCGAAGTTATCATACCGTATATTCTTATCAGAATCGAAGTTACTATTCTTCGAGAAAAATGTCTCGAATTTTTATGTAATAGCTACTTCTGAAAAATTAAAATCTGCGATTTTGTTTCAATTCGTTGCGTAAAATTTATTGAATCAAGTAGACAAATTTTGGAGAAGCAGTATTGAGATATTGTCGAGTTTCAAGCTGACTAGGATAAATTATAGATAATGATGGAGAATAGGGAAAATATGTAAATGTTATTTTCTATCACACCTTCCCATTTAGAAACTAAGTTTCCCATTCGTAATTTATAAAACTTCTATGAATTCGAATCTGCTCTAAATTGTCTGGTACAAATTTATGTTTAAAAGCCTGGAAAACTATCTTTAAGTATATTCTTATATCTAGAGCTTGCAGATATAGCAAATTAATACGAAAATGTTCTTTATGAAATTCCTGTCACGATCCAATCTCAGAAATACTCTTGACGTGCTCTTTCAATGCCATTCTTTCGCCACTATATGAATCTCCTTCAAATTTTCAATTACAAAAACCTATTAAATATTTAATAATAATCATAAAAATATATAACTAGAAAACGTTATCGTTTTGACAGACAGAGAATAGTTCGTGGGAAATATTTGGAGCATTTTTTCATAAACATTTCTCCCACACATTTCTCTATCATCCATCGACGTCCATACACATTCAATCTCGTCGATATAATAATCCTACGGCCATCATTCGTCTTGTGGGGTTGCACTTCGCGCACCTTCTGCGCGAGCATCCTGAGTTTCTGGACATCTTGTGCACGCGAGACTCGAACCACATGTCTAGCGAAGTTCAATGACCAAAGTTGCTGCGACACGCTGCTGCGTACCGGCGTCATGAAGTACACAATGCGACGCAATTTTCGTCGAATGTGCAATTGCACCAGGTGCTCACGGTTGCAACATTCTGGAACGTGACACTTGTCCCGCAACTGAAAGGGTCAAGAAACGAAGTTCACGTACCGCAGACAATGAAAAAGGGACCCATGGGAATTAGGAATTGGCCTGGTTAAGATTTATGAGAACTGGCATTCACAGGCCAAAGTGATTAACTCCACTTTATGAAATTTTTTAAATTCTAGCGCCGAAACACTTAATTCATGCTTGTTTCATATAATTTCAACAATTTTCTCTATTTTTTGTTTTGCGGAGTTAACCGATCTGGTAAATAAGCTGATCAACTAGCAACCATGTATATGTGAGTTGGAAACGAATAAGACGTTTCTGGGATTGAAGTTTTCTTTTAGACATTAACATAAAAGTTGCATAGTCCCTGCGTGTCTTTGCGAGGAAGAGATAAAGCAATATTTAAGAGTAGTTTTATCAATTCACAGTTTAGTTAGTTAATAACTTGCTATAGTATAGTGTTGCAAGCACATGTGAAATCTGCAAGGATTAAGAAGTTGATATGGTAGAGATATAAATAGATAAGTGTCAAAGAAATGAAGGACGTGAATGACGATAGAAAATGTATTAAGTGATAAAATAATTTATCTTAATTCTTAGAGCTATCGCAGCTAGACTTTAATTGAAAAAGATGGAAATGTACATACTGTACAAGTCATACAATACATTTTTTGCCATTTATTCTTCCTCTAAATATGTAAATATAATTAATGCTGAAAATCCATTAGCGTTCAAATGATAAATAATGCACGTCTCAAAATGAACAGAAATCCGCTTTTTGCTTTATTAAAAATCTTCACCGACATTTTCTGTCATTTCAAATTCTCGGTTAATAATGATTCTCATTGTGATTTATGAGAGTTACGAATGCATGAGAAAGAAATGGAACGTTTTGGATTTTGCAATAGAATTCTATCGCGAAAACAAATGTTAAAAAGTGGTAAAAACTGATCAATGAGAAGGCTGGAAGTGATTAAAAATAACCATTTTTAATCTAACCAGTATTTCAGTATCTTTCTATTTGAAGTATAATAGCGATAAAATAATATTTTTTATATTTAACAAACTTGAATAAATCGATTTTTGTGGCTAAATTTTGTCGTTTATTTTTGTTATTTTTCATATAATTGCATTCCATTGAACTTTTCCTTTATAAAAATTATTTGATCAAACGCATTTATTTGAGTAAAAAGAACGGCTGTTAAATAAATAAACGGGTTTAATACATGTATAAAATTCATAAATTAAATAAGCTTTAAAAAATTATTTATAACAAGATTTCACGCCACAACAATACAAGTAAAATATTAAGAAATAAATGAGCAATCACAAGTATACATAGATACATAGGTAGAACTTTTACATTAGCAAATTTTAAACTATTAACCTCTAACAAAACAAATTTTGAAAGAAATTATTTAAAATTTGTTGGAAATAACCGGTCCTTTGATATCCTTGTTTTCAATTCCTCGAAATGGACAGTCACGTGGATCGAAGAACCGTTTTCAATAATGGTGCTTCAACGCCGTAAAAAGTTATACACCGATACGATAGAATACATAAAACTTTGATCCCGTTTCCAAGCTAACAAGTAGATCGTTTCACGGAAATGCTTTTATTACGACGAATTTCATGGGATAACTTTAAACGCTGCGTTGTTAGCGACACTTGAAAATTTTTGCAATTCACAAAATCCATCAGCCAAACGCTAAACTATCTGTTTATATTTTTCCACATAATTTTATCATGTGAAAATTATTTTGCTTGAAAACGCTTGAACGATTAAAACATTATCAACAATTCTTATTTTGTTACTTTCATACTTTATTGCTATACGTATCAGTTAAATAGGTTTTGATAAGAATAAGTATTAATTATAAGGAAATTAAGATAAACGTCGACCTATCAATTCTGTAATAAATATTAAATAACCTATGATTTGAAAAGCATTGATGGGAGTAAGTAAAAGAAAAGGAGGCGATTAATCGTACGTACTCGAGCACGCGAGCAGCAACACACTAATGGAAATGATAGAGCTAGCGTTTTTATTCTCTACAGTATTTCTGATACTTACAAATGTAAATTATTCCATCAAGTTGGTCGATACACTTTTAATCGTGTCGAATTACTCACAATTTTTTTCTTAAGAACTTGATAGTGCAAAAATGATGAACCACTTCAATAGCTCAGCCATTTTAACCAAATTCTATAAAATTAAAATTGTCACTGGCAAATTATTCAGATTATTATACGAGAACAGTAAATAATTTTCGAAGAAATATTCAAAGAAATGAAAAATAGGGAAATAACTACGATGATTAAAATTGACTTCACCGTGCTGCGTTCATTTCGACCGAAATTTATTTTTCCAACGATGAAAAGTATCATCAATACATTTCTTTAACGATAAAACAGTATCTGAAGTTTTACTAAAATATCAAAAAATTGTTATTGATGTGCGTGAAACATCTTAGAATGTTATACATCTTTTACGTTCGTAAAATGAGACCTATGTTAAAGTATAAAAATTCGAAGATCGTAGAGTATTCTAAAAGGTCAACGATTTAAATAACATCTTTCTTTTTGAAAAAAAAAAAAAAAAAAATTACATAACTGGGACAACCGATTTGAAGCAGTCCAATATACTTTTTTCTCTGGTTAAGTTTCGAGTAATCGAAGCATGGCAATGCTGTTCGGGAAATGCACGCGGCCGGAAAACGGGGGTGGAAATCGCGGAAGGAAAATGGCGCGCACGGCCACGATAGTTTCGCGTATTCGGGGTGAGAATCGTGACCCGTGTGTAGGAGCCACTTCAGGCGAGGGATGGATATTTTTTTCGTTCGTCCAATCGGCACGCCATGGGAGAAAGATGGCGTTCACTATAATTTATGCACCCCACCTTCACGTGCGTGATTTTTGCTGGGGCCGTTCGCATACGCAACGCATGGAAAAACGGGCAGATGCTGTGCCATCGAAACTTTCGAAATGTCGTACCGTTTCGAATGTCACGCTGAATCGAAATAAAAAACAAAAGGAAACGAATAAAAAGAAGCGATGGAAAGAGAATAGTTGGGTCACGTGCGGAAATGCGAAGAAAAAAATGTTGAAAAAAAGGTAACGCATTGAAAATAGAGCATCCGATTGAATGAAAGGGTAGTGAAAGTAATTTAAGTGAAAGAAATTTATTTGTGATTTCAATCGACTGGAATAACTTTTAGTATTTCTATTGTTTACATTGGGAAAGAATCCGATGTTAAGGATTTAGAATATGTACATTTAAAATATTTTGTGATTTTTTGATCATTTTTTGGTCTCTTACAAAAGTCGTTTTTTTAGAGAATAGAGTAATGCGAATTAATGAACAAATTATTATCAATTAATTGTAATGATTCGTAAGAGATTTTTAAATATTAAGAAAAGTATACATTTTTATTTTTTGATTTATAAAAACATAATTAAATCAACTATATTTTCCATTCCTTGTTTAATGATGAAAATCTAAATAGCCTATCCGATAATTTAGAACCACTTGGGATAAGGATAAAACCAGAAATGCAACTGTACGAGATAAAGTAAAAAGTGGTTTGGATTGGGTTAATACTTGAGTTTATCAGTTCTTTACCGTATCTAAGCTGAACTAAAATTTTTTATGAGTGTCTACATCGTCGTAATCTCTTCGTGGATATCTTCATTATCTTCCCTCGAAATTGCTTCGTGATTCAATCTCAAAATACTAAAAAACCTATAAACCTTAACGAAGTAACAAAAAGTTCAGATACATTTCTAATTTTAACCTAATCTATAATCTACAAGATTTTTAGACGACGTTAAGTTCAATTATCACATATCATACTCTACTCGCTCAATATCAAACATTTCCCACGATGTTAAAAATACTCACGAAACTTAAAAGTCTCGCTATCAAGAAAACGCCAATGTTCGTGAAATAAACCAGCCATGTGTTAACATCCATCAAAAAGAACACGTATCTGCACCTCAAATTTTTAAAAGACACTGTCAATTTGACTATCGCGCGTCACTTTTTTCTTAATTAAAAATACTCACGCGAAACTTAAAAATTTCAGTACGAAGAAATTTCAGTGTCTCCGAAATAAACCATCTCGATCATAGGTGACTTCGATGAAACAAGTAGAGACGTACTACGTTCAGAGAAGAACTCGGGAAGCGCCTGGGCCAGACTCGCCCTTCATGCAAATATCCATCTGGAGCCCATAAACGGCGACAATTTGTCGAGGAAACCGTACGTGTCTCACCGTGAAAAATATCATCGCGACCGACGCATGCTAATTCAACGACCAGGGACCAGGATCCTCTCTGCGAGAGATGTCTTATCTCCATAGGGGTTGTAACGTTGCTAACTAGCGTAGAGGAAAAAAAAAAAGAAGAAGGCGCGAACATAACCTCATGGGGGTGGGCTGGAGGTAGGGACGCCTAATAATCACCCTTGTACCATGCCCCATTCGCTTCTCCAAGACAGTTGGGCTCTCTATTTAATCTCGAGGTGACAAATGGCCGTGGCACTGATTCGCTGAGTCAAACATAATCCTGTCACCGCATGCAAACATCGATCGGGACCAATATTGGTTCGAATGGTTGTTCGGCTACCCCATGATATATAATATAGAAGGTGTAGAGGCAATTTATATATGTAGTTATATACATAGAAAGCTGTGGTAAAAAGGTTTCTTTATTTTCTTTTTATATTTTCATGTTGATTTTTTCAAATGATGGATGAAGGCGATTTTTGTTGTTCCAGTCACTGTGGATACTCGAAATCGTCAGATAGGTCTCTATCTGACGTTTGTCAATATTGGTCGACTCGACTACATGATAAGTGTAGCTGGCCAGGGGGATGGTAGATCGATGGTGTTATCGTTAATCGAAGAAAAATATCGGCTTATCGAGAACGCGCGAATCGTCAATACGTTTATCTGCTAGCCGCCTCTTCGTGCGGAAATATTGATTTCGCGGCAATTTATTCGTCTCCTCTGTTGCGAATTCTTCTTTCGTCTTTTTCTTCTTCCATTTCTAGCTTTTGATGGAGAACAAATGGGTTGATTGGAAATTTTGTATTTTTTTACTAAGCTCTTTTGGTACCAGAGTGGTGAATTTTTTACATATTTTTTATTCTTTTGTTCGTGTAACGTGATCTACGATCTTTACTTTCAGTTCGTTTTTTAATTCTTACCGTCTTACTTTTGTAAACGGGCTTTTGTTTAGACGAAAAGAATTGCATTTCTGTATATTTATAAAATAATCGCACAAAATTGTCTTTAACATTAAAAATCTGAGATACAATAATAAGACATTGAAAGTTGGTACATATTACATAGTAGTTCACGGTAAAGTTTTGAAAACCCAATGCCATACATATAGAGATTGTTGCACGCCGCAGACGTCTCTTCTTAGAAATCTGTCTCGTAAATATTTGCATCCCATATTTACTTCTCCAATAACCAGCTCCAAAATATTTTCCTACCATAGCTCTTAAATTTCGTAAAACATTATTCTCCCAATAGATGTAGAGCATCTAACCGATAAAAGCATGTTTTTATTGTGCTTTCTGAAATATAAATTTTGACTGCTTCCTTCTAATCTTATTCTCCTTCGAATTCAATTTACAATATCATACTGCATTTCTAAAATATTTTTGTTAAATTCTAAGTTTGTTAAATATATTTTAATTCTATCATATTCTATCATAATTCTATCATATGATTCTATCATATATATTCCACAAAACACGTATTATTCTTGCTATTCTATCAAAAAGAGATATCCGATTCTTTTTATTTATATTTTCATACGTTTCGTTCTTTTACGTATTTAATGAACTTACAAAATAGAATAGTTGTAGAATAGCTTGACAAATATTTAGAAAAATATCTGAATATTTAGTGAAACTAAGTTGCACGTGTAATTTTATAAAAAGAAAAATGCTGGCGAGTGATCGGCTCGATGCGCAAGATAGCCTCGATTTCGCGGTGCTCGCGTAAAAGGCAGGGTCATGTGGTGCACAGTCAGGCGACGCGACGAATCGATAATTAATCGGTAATTATTAATCGTGACGGTTTCTCGATTTCCCCAGACGGATTTCTTACACCTTCTAACGTATCATACGATTCGACGAGAATAGCTCGCGTTCTAAAATTCCGTTCGAACCAATCAAATCCATCCGTGCTCCAAATATGCTATTTCTTTTCTTCAATAATATTTCAATAAGATATTTATACGTTCAACGATTATTTAAGGTTACAGAAAAATCCACCATTCGTGTCTAAAATGAAACCTGAAATCGCATATTTGCTTGGTAACCGAGGAACCTCAGCATACTATTTTTGGATATACAAATATGTATAACCAATTCCTCTTTTTTCTCTTCTCTTTTCCTTACTCATTTTTTTCTTTTTTGCACGTTTTTCAACCTACTTTGTTTCTAATGCAAATCTTTCTTTAAGTAAAATTATCTTTTCAAAGCAAAATTTTTAGATCTTCTGATAATCATGAAAGCGACCTGTTAAGATTATCAAAATCGAGTGTTCTCAAACCAATAAATAGAAATTTTCAAAAATTCTATCGATCATCATCTACTTCGGTTATTCTAAATCTTTCGTTTCACTAATTTCATTAATTCACTCTGAGGTATTATTTTAGCTCATGATTCAAAGTAAATCAAAAAAGGAAGAAAGTATCGATATAACAAAAGATTAATATTACTTGCTTCGTCTCTTTAGAAATACTACTTTGATCCTTCCAAATCTTTCGTGAAATCCTTAATCGAAAGAAAAAGGAAGAACCATTACAAAATTATTTACTCGAACTCGAATTATTACCTTGATCGTTCTAAATCTTCCATCAGTTCGCTCTAAATTATCATTCCGGCTATAATAATTGAAAGAAAAAAAGCAGCAGAAAAGTACCGATATAACAAATATTCTGAACTCTTCGAAATGTCCATCTGAACTGTTCAGGAAACTCGTGTTCCGTGGAACGAATTGTTGCCTTAAGAAAATTAGCGTGATTGGATACGCAAGCGATGTTGGCTGGCAACGTGAGCCGATTGTTCGCGGAAAAGGCTACGTTTTCTCTGGACGGGCTCGTTTCTCGCAACGTGACTTACTTCGACAAAATCAGCATCCTGGAACGGTCGTCTGATGGAGCGATCGCTGATAAATCCCCCGGTGCTTATCGGGTCTCCTCTAACTACGTCCGCCGGTACTTTTCCATCATCGATCCCCCGCGCATCGTTTCGTTCATTTCTCTCACTCGACACCACAATATATAGCAAGTATATGATATCCGGCCGGCTATACAATTTGCTCGACGATCTTTCGGCAAGTCCAAGAGCACGGTATGAAGTTCCTACTTTCTGAACACTACGTAGGAACTCTATACCTCGCTGCTGGATCTCTACCATATATGAGTACATATCGTACTGATTGAAGATTCGTATAATCTCCTTCGTGTCTATCTCTTCGGCGAATTCTTCATCTTCTTCGGCATACACCAACTGCAGTACTTTTCACCACTTTTGTCACTGTTTCACACTAAACACTGTTTAAATCACACCGATAGTTCTTCCTTTGCTTCCTCATAGAGGAAATCGAGTGCCCCGATTATCACAAATATCGCGTACTATACCTTCGATTTGGTACAAAGTCTCGATCTTTATTCAAACTACTATTCGGAAAATGTATATTTCTGTTTAAACTTTTATTCCAAGTTTCGCTCGAGTCTCGTTTTTTTCTTTAATTTTATTCTTGTACGCGTGACGTAGAACAAGAAGAACAATATGTTTTTTGATCATCGATGATCCAACGATGGATCTCGCGAACGTGTACCGATAAATTCCCATTCAAGGACCAGTAACCGATTCTACCCGATCGAAGATCGTTGCACGAAATGACACACGTTACTCGAGCTCGTGTGTTAACAACAGCGGCGAATCCTAAACACTCGAACGGCCAACGCAAACTCTTTGGATTCTCGGCTTTGGAGTTTGATTTGTGGAAAAAAGAAGAGAAGTATCGTGTTGGATGAGACTTGGAACGATTTCGTGAAACCCGTTCGCCACGAAGGCCCGCGAAGCACTGAAGAGTCTCGAGGGGCACCGGCTAGAAACACACACGACGGTGAAGACACACACGGCCCTCTGATTTCCCCTCCTTCTTCCGAGTCCACCGGCGACACTAACGCCCCTGGCGGTGAAGAATGACACGATGTCCGAGAGGAAGAAGACGAAGAAGACGTCGAGGAAAGGGAGACGGGACAGGAAGGAGAGCCGGCGTGGATCGCCGGTGATCGGGATCGAGAGCGTGATCGAGATCGTGCTGCTACCTAGCAGGGAAAAACATAGATTTTTCTTGTTCGTTTTTTACGTCGGTCTTTGGACTGAATGACGACGGAACAGTCGGTGTAAAAAGTCTTTCTTGGGAAGTTTCTTAGATATTGTTGAGTAATCGAAATACTGATGTAAGAAACGTGTTTTTCCTTCGTGTTTTTGGTATCCGTTGATTGAGATCGCGAAGTGAAAGGAGAGGTTGATGGATATTTTTACGTCTATGTTTTTTTGAGTTGTGTATGTGTTTTTAATTATAGATTTAATTTCTCTGGGAGAATATGAAAAAAGTTAGCGTTATTTCGAATTAGATGTTGTCCCGAGATTATTGAGATCTCGCGATACATCATGCTATCAATGTTAGTTTTATTTGAATTGAACGTTGTTGAATTAGGCGGTTCTTGAAATTAAAGATTGATAGAAGAATAGCATTTTGAATCATTAATGATAATTTCGAGAGGCAAGTATATTTCATATTGGAATTCTGCTTTGAAGAATATGACAGTACCTGTAGCTATTTTTTGGTAAAAGCATTCAGAACGTTAAAATCAAATTCTACTCACAGTAAATATTTATTCTTCCTGTCACGAAAAATAATCTTCCAAATTTAAGGAGAAAACGTTACGATATCACAAACGTCACAGAGACAGCTTAAACAATCGGCTAAACTCCACATCTCATATATCGTATTCTCATATGTCACAATTCGCTTATTTTACATAACCATTTGACCATTTAGCAAAGAGAAACAACGATATATTTAAAGATGAAAAAAGAAACTTTTAAACAGCAAGAAGGAGGAAGTGCATAGATCCGTAAATATCGATAGAACGTTATATCATCGTGACGGGATAAATCGCGTGGCGCACCTTTGATGAACCCGAGGAAGAGGAGGCGGTGCACAATAGACGATGCAGCGTTCAAAGGAAAATCGAGTCAATTGAGCGATTCGATTACCGGACGATTAATAGTACTGGCCGCCGGTTGCTCGTACTTAAATGCATTAGTCCGATCAACGTGACCGCCGCCAGTGAGTCAGTCGAATGATATCACTGTTGCGCGATTAGAATTTACATAAAACCGTTTCGTAGTTCGCCATGTGAGGCGCGACGTGACCATCGTTGTAAATACGTATTCGTGGCGGTCTTTTTAAAGATCACCGCGAAAAGATAATCAATTTGGCGTGGAGAAAAACTAATGACGTCTGGTAATTTACACACAATTTTCTTTGTTTCTTTGTGTTGCATCTAGTGAGATCACAGATGAGCAATCGTTAAATAGTTGCTTCGATTATTTTCTTGATAAAATGCAGGTAAATACGGAAACTCATGTACTTTAAGGCAATTTTAAAATGGAACTTGACGTCTTGAGAGATCTTAGAATTTTTTCTTCCGAGTTTCTACATTTTTGCTGTCAATATCTTGATCAATTTAAAAAATGCAATTACAAGAAAAATTTCGCCCGAATACGTAAGAAAGAATCCGTTCATCGCTGTTTCCTCGATCGAAGAACGCAATCGGAGGATCGATGTTGCTGAGTTAATTATTCAAAACAGCTGGCAGCAATGACTTTCCGCTGTATCAATCAAGTCAAATAAAATGTAGATAAATGGTCTTTATGCGACGACAGATTAGCACGTGTTTTGTTTTCTTACGAAGGAAGTTGCTATTTTCTATTTTTGCGTCGTTGAACTTCGAATCAATACTGAGTTACTTTTATCTTTGTTTTTTACGAGTTTTAACAGAAATTTTCATAAAGAATCAGAGTTAATAGTTTGGCTCAGCTAAAGTTTGGTGAACAGAATTTTTTCATGCCGTTTAAAATTATTATTCCTACTAATTGACAATCAAAATTTCACCCTTGCACTTTTTCAAACAGAACTTTAACTTTTATTAAAAGATATTCCAAGATATGACTGAACGAACGATTGCATAAAGTAATACAGACGTTAATAGATGTTTCAGCATTCTTTAAAGATTTTTTGAAAACCTAAAACAGTAACAAAATTAGGACTAAACACGAACAGTTCAATTTTCCTACGAAATACGAAAAGATACGTTTTGGAAATTATCCTTTTGCTATTACTTACATTTTCGTTATTACTTCGAATCTAAAAATATCCTCGGAATGACATTGTATTATAATTCTTATTCTCCAGTGCTTTCATTAACAGAAACCAACTCTAACGAAGAATCTCAAAAATTCTTTTTCTATCGAAGAATTATTTTTCCACCGGCGTTCCTAATTTCGTGAAGCACTCGAGAGACTCGTAGGATCGGAGGGTCTCTGTTTCATCTCGGAAACCCTCTTCACGAATGGCTGTGGATCGCCTAACAAACACGTCAAACAGATGTCTAGCAGTCGCACTTGCATACCGAAGGAACACGCGTAACGTGCACGCATCTGAAACGGTAGAACCACGAAACAAGGACGGCCATGTGTGAATTGGCTTTAAGCTGTCGCAGCCACGCTACACGTGCTCCCGTACACATCCCTCTTCCGCAGTTCTCCGCGACCCGTGGGAACTTTTTTTCCTTCCTTAAGAAAACTGTGTTGCACGCCCGCATCCATACGTCCTCCCCCTAGCCTGGTCTTCGTCCTTTCCTCCGAGAGCTATGTTATGTTGAATCGACTCGATGACGAAAGCTTGCTGAAAATCATCGAACAAACCGTCTACCAGCTTTTTCTTAACCGCCAGCTATTAAGAAACTTGAGAATTCTTAAAAATAATAATAGCGTCGTAAAATTTAACACCACAGGGTGGAGACTCGAAATGAAAGGAAATCTATAGGAAAACCCGTAGAAAAAGACCTGTAGTAGAAAATATGTGAACACTTATTATAGAAAATCTTTGTGATTATATTACGTCTGCTTTATAAAACATTTTGAAATTTCATTTAAGGCTGCGTATAAAGTCTAACCTTGAAAATGATAGCAGTCAAATTGGAACATATATGGTCCCACCAAATGTCCAAGCTTATAAACATTTAAAAAAGTACGACTGAAGCTTGGAACACCATTTACACGATTCACCGTTCTGTCTTATAGATCTTTTTTCGAGAAATCTGCTCGGTTGTTTATTCGTTCAGATAAGATCGAAGGTTGTTGCGTTAAAATCGTTAATTTGAAACTCGTCTACTCAAAATATCGAGTCACGTTGCGTCTTTAATGAATTCCAAATTGTGAACGGTTAACGTCGAAAGTGTTTCGTTGCCTTATTTAGGTGGACGCCTACGTGACTTTGCCAACGACTAGATATACAGGAACTTTTAGCTCGTCTGAAGTCCTCGCGCGAAATTTTATGACTTGGACTGCCGCTTTCGAACGTGATCGTCCAATTCTATTACCCAGTTAAGTGATATCTTCCAGTTCTGGACTGATGGGCCAACTTTTTAACAACCGATTAACCTAAACGTTTTATAAACTGATTCGTACTTAACGTGTTAAGAAACACCAAAGGTAGTCTATAAAAAATCCAATCACCAGTTTCAAGCATTATAGCCTGGACAACCAAACCGGACAACCAGTTCATATGTGATTGGTGAGTGCCTATTTGGTCTCGATCTCTTGGTCTTTAAATTTCTCGTTTCTTTATAACACGATACCATATGTGACACTTGTGATGCACGAAAGAATATTAATTATAAAAAAACGAAAAGGAAATGTTAACGAGGAAAAATTACGTATTTTATCTTTAGATGTTTTCTGTGAGAGAGATGATTCTATGAACACGTTTCTATTTTTAATCTTTGAATTTTTACGTTCCAATTACAATCTGGTTTCGTCAAACAAACAGGCTTCTAACATTTTAACTGAAAAATTTAACGAATCAACGACACTCCTATATCTTCTTCAAACTTAAGGAAATTCTTAGCGGTCTTTTTCTTTTTTAATACGATTAAGCCGAAAGTGACAGATGCAACAGAATGGATACAAGAAGACTTGAGTCAAATTCCATCCTGAAACACCAACAAGTAAAGAAACAATAAACTCGTATATCAATGCCGGCCACTACTTCAGCTCCTGAAATCCTTTACGACTTACACAGGTGGTCGAGTTTCTTTTCGACGGAGAAGTTGCAGAAAAGAATCAGCCAAGTTCGTGTCTGATAGGAGGAAGATAGCAGAGGACCTGGATAATCTGGCCCCCCGTGGGCGTTCCTCTTTTTTCTCCTCGCGAGCAGGCAAGAAAATCCCATAGGCAGAGTAAATACAAGGCCTGGAAGGATAATTAACCTGAGCGAAGGCACGGTTTAACGAGTCCCACGATTCCGCCGCGGGGATCACGACACAGGAGCATCAGCGCGCGGCAAAAACCGAGTCATTCGTTCGTTTGGTCGCGCTTTTTTATCCCGTTTCGTAGCTAAATGGAAAATCGAGCAAGACGAAAAGAAGAAGAAAGGGATGGAACGCGTCTAAGTTCGTGATATCTCGCGAGAATCGCACCTGTTTCTATCTCGAACTCCTACTAGAGGACTGTTTAATGACTCTTGGCGTGATAGGCGTCTAAATTATACGAGTTGGATGGCCGCTTCCGGGTCACGCCATGAGACTGTCAGATTTACGAGTTAATTCTATTTTACACGCCGTGTTTCTAATAAATACACGCAACTGTCGGAGAAAATGGAATCCTTCTACTTGGACTTGGTCGTTTCGTATCAACTTTCTAAAATAGTGTCTTCGACGTTAAAAAAAGCAGACGATTCGTTTCATGCCATTAATCAGTAAAGAGTTATGTTCGCTAACGAGTAGTTATTTGAGAGTTTTTAGATTTTAAAGAAACAAGTGTCTTTCTTTGTTTCTAACTTGCCTACAACGAAAATGTATTTCAGAGGAATGCTAGAAGAAAGAAACTGTTCCCCTTTTTTATCCGAAGGTAATTACCAGCAAATAAAACTCATCAGCTGTATGATTATTACCGACAAATAAAATGGTCTGGTTATATCGTTACACCGATTAGTTTTTCGAATAATTTCATCGTTTTTATGCTATCTTTAAGAACAAGTTTGGGCCTATATTTGTTGCAAAGCATATTCTATTTCAAGCACGTCGGTGTACTTAACTGTAAAATTAATACTGTTACTGTAACTGTAAAATTAATTCAGAGATACGATAAATGTATCGAGAATATCGGACTAAATAATTGGACAAAAATATTGAAGAAGAAACATCTAGAACTTCGATAAAGATTTACATACTGGCAAAATTAATCTCGCGTATGAGACATCGAGTAAAATCGTCCAAAACGCAGGAATTTCAAAGACATTAACGCGACAGTTATGCTTTCAAATATAACCACACGTTTAGTATCGTCCAGCAGCAACATTGTACGGCTTGAACGTGCAATTCCGCATAAGCGAAATTGTAAGCGAAAATACGACGGTATTTCTATCAGGAAAACCTGGAACGACGAGAAGATTCTACGTTCTAGATGTACCAAACCGCCACGTGTGTATATTGTACGATTCATCAATTATTCCTCCCACCTGAGGATCCAACTACGCTTACTGTCCTTCCGCTAGAAATAACAAACACAGCGATAATCATTAAGTTCTATCAACCAGTCATCACTCTTTTCCTCCTTCCATCGGACTGTTGGCCAACGTATCTCACCGAGAAACCGAGAAAACGCGAGAAACGTCATCGAGGGGGCTGTAATGTAACGGAGGCCAGAATGGGAAGAAGAAGAAGAAGAAGAAGAAAAAGAAGAAGAAAACGATGAAAAAGAAAGAGAAGAAGAAGAAGGAGGAGGAGGCGGTGGCCGCTGAGACCTGGCAGAGGGAGGCCAGCAACTTCGAGGTGGGGGACAGGGAAACGGAGACCCCTCCGGAGAGATCAAGGTTGCAAAGTAACTCTGATGACGCAATCGCCTGCAGCTGCATCCGGCGACATCTAATTGCTCTCGCCTTGTCATGCCAGCGGCATTATATATCGCGACTGGCCGATCTCTTCCTCTCTCCCGAACAGAGAGGTCCTCTCTGCACGTTTCTTCTCCCTCTTCGATGCTGGACCGAACCGATGCGAACTTTTCGAGTGCAACAGCATGAGGAAGGAAAGGGGAGCCTCGAGCTCGCGCGAACAAACTTTGCTCGTAATATACGACGATGTTAAGTGATAGTGGCGTGGATAGCGCGGCCAATTTGCGCGCTACCGAACTCGTGATAAAGATTCGTGTGACACTTTCTCTGCTCGCCGCGCGATTCCTTCTGACCCTTCCAGGCGAATCACGTTGATAAATTATTTTGGCAAACAACGTGGTGGTTCTAAACTCTAGATTCTACAGGACAGATTTATTGAGATCAAGAGAGAAAGAGAGTGAGAGAGAGAGAGTTTGTGTATTTGGTTAAAAGTTAAAGGGTTGGGGATAGTATTGTTGGAATTTCGAAGTTAAGGAAATTTAGGATTAGAACGTCGTGTTTTCGAAATTGTTATTATAATATTGATTCTATTAACGAGATGAAATATGATTCTTGAATTACAATGTGCACTCTTTTTCTAATATTATTTTTCTTTCCTTTGAGTTACGTTCAAAGAGATAATCGATCGTTGACTATTGTAGTTATTCAACGTTAGAATCGTTTATTCCATGAAATACAAAATGAATTCGAAATGATTCGACTCATAATTCAGCCGCTAAAAATGTCATGTCATTCAACAGATATCAAATTAATACTTGATATTTCCTAGAAAAAATTCAGAGATTAGATAACGCATTCGAAGAATTTTGAATTTATATCAAATACGTCAAATACTCTAAATCTATCCTGGAATCTTTTTCGTTGCAAAGAAACACGTTATACCTCGACATTGAATAAATTTAACGTTAATTAGAACATGTTACTAATTCGATCGACCTTCTGCGTCTGAAAAATCTATATTACGTAAGAGATACTAGATCGATGCCTGTCTTTTTCTATAAAAGAAAGAAAAAAAAAAGATCAGCCTTACCAACAGGTCATCGAACTGCATCAAATTCCAAAAAAGAGGGCAACGTAATTCAGCCAGAAACTATCAACGTACATGGTCAAAATAAATACGAAACAACTTCAGAATTTCTTAATTTCCGCGGAACACGTAAAAAGGTACCTGGACATCGATGAAATTTACGGTTAATTAGAATGCAATTTACGATATATCGGCGTTATTGGTGGCATCGGTTGCGCAGCCCAGCAATAACGGGGAAACGAGCGCGAAGCCAAGAGCTAGACATCGGTACCCGCTCGCGGCTACTTGAACGGTGCACGATGAACGCCGCTGCCGGCCAATAATGTTTTTCTCCTCTTTTTATCGCAATATCGATCCACGATCGACACACGGCCCGTAACACGCTGCAATTTAGAAGATGACTCGGCAAGTAAACACGGGTACTCGCGAATCATTCTCGCATCCGCGCACGAGGTGGAACTCGTTTGCGGGTGAACGAGAGATCGGACATGAAGATTCGATTCGATCGGCCGGGCCCTGGCCTCTGAACGAAGAGCAGCTTCGGCGTGGACCGGTTTCAAGGTGAATAGCAAGGTGCTCGGCCCCGCGAAATTGCTCCGCGTTACGAGCCTCGCGCTCTGAATCCTTCCTCTTTACCGACGAGGAAATATCGATGGGGGACGGGGGTAGTCGCCAAATGGGACGAACCAGTCCGAGAAATAGTAGCTCGAGAATCTTTCGATGATCTTCACAACGAGCTCGACGCTAGCTGCTTGCTGTGCTTCATAGCTGCTTCAAGTTTTGTGTTGGACTATTGAGAATCTTTTAATGCCTACTTTCGAGCTTCGTTTTCCAAAGAGTTTTTTTTTTTTTAATTTCGATTCTTCTTTTGGAAATTACAATTTATTTAATTACGTTTACGTTGAAATTTAGTATGGAAAGATCGTATGGGTTAGATGCTATTGCTTCGTGTTTCTTAATAATTCCAAATGATTTCTTAATCAATTAATTGTTTATTTGTATTCATCATATGAGAAACATATTGCTTAGGAATTTGTATGCTCTATCTATTATGTGTATCGTTATTCAAACCAAATTTCGAGATATTAGAAACTTCTGATGAAATTTAGGAATTGCAAAGAACGTATGTATATCGATGAATCTGATGCTTCTTAGAGTCATTAATGCGAAACTACAATTATTTTTGAACATAATTATAGTGACTTCTTTTGCAAACACAAATATCTTCGAAACATATTCTACTAATGTTTAATTCTTTATCAACAACTTATAATCGACCTAATCAAGAAGCAACCTGTAAAACCTAAAACTTTCTCAAAAATTGATTCCTCTTATGGCTACTACTATCATCACCCAGTCACCTTCAAAAAATGATTCCCAATTTATTACGGAGGCCACTCGAGTAACGAGTATCCTATCCAAACGAACGGAACGACCCCCTCGAGTCTCCCACTCTTTCGAAGGCCCGAAAAAGAGAGACGCACGAAACCGAGAGGGAGAGAGAGAGAGTGAGAGTGAACCCATACGAAACGCCCCTTATTCGAATCGCTTTTCAAGCGGAGCTCGTTCATCTTGTCCGAACCAAACGCTGACATCCGCCGACGCTTCGCGGCAATCAAACTTGTCGAGAGAACTCGACGTGGTGAGGAATATATTCGGCATGGCAAGCGAGAGCCAAGGTTCTCGATGGGGCTGTTCTTCCTCGAAAAATGACGAAACTCTTCAAAGGGTATCTAAGAATCCCACTCGTTCCTTAAACAGAGGAGATTCGCCGACAGGATGAAATAGAGTAAAACGGAAGACGGCGGGGGGTTACGTCGACGCGTAAAACAGAACTTTAATACCCGGTTGGTCCGGGAACGAAATCGAGGATGCGCGCGTAAAAACGCCTACGTGGTCGTAAACGAAAGAGGCTCGTGTCGAAGGGACGAAGGAAACCGAGCCGTTGGCTCCCCTCGACGCGCGGATTCCTCGCGTTTCCGCTCGCCCTCGCGGAAATCTTCGCCCCCTTCCGTCCCGCGTGTTCGTCGTCCGCGATCCCCGGTGTTTCGAGTCACGAAATATGGATAAGATTTCGTTTCGAGTGGCAGCGGTATTAGAGGCAGCCACGTTCGCCGATGGAAACGAGCGAGCACCGTGTAATCCTGGGGAGAGGCGAAGCTCCTGGGACGAGATATTATTCCGAGCTAATAAGGTGGATATTGAAAATTACTCCGTGAACTCTGGCTGCAACACCAACGGCGAACCTGTGTTCTTCGTGTCTTCTTTTTGGTAGATGAATTGGCATGATGGTTCTTAGGGGAGGTTATTTTCTTTCTGGTTCTCTATAAAGAGTTACGGGAATTGGGGGAATTTGTTGAGAGCATCGGAGGATTTGGAGGATTTCAGATGGTTCATGTTGTGTTTAAATATAGTTGTTATAGAGTAATTTGATTGCGATATTGCAATTGTTAATTGTTCTATAGTTTAAGATATTAGAAATGGAGCATCTCAATTGACATCCTATATGAGACAATTGTTTGCAATGTATAAACACGAGATATAGGTATCATATTTTTCAAATAATAGTAAAAATATTGATAGGAAAGATTCTCTGTATGCATTTTGTTGTTTTTATAGCAATATCTCGATCGTTTGAAAAATTTGGACATAATTATCGTTCACGATAAAATCATCCCATCGTTAAAATGTTGATAATATGTATACTTATACGCATTCTTCTTGTTAATTTTAATGGAAGAATTATTTTTTTTAATAATCATAATTATTATTTTAAAATGTTCCTCTCTCTTTTAATTTCGCAATTTAAAATGTCGGTGAAATATTATTTTACAAAAGAAATCGTATCAATTCCTCGAACAAGAAAAAATAATTCATACTTAAACACTAGCGCGGAATTTTTATGGGGAATATAGTACAAGACGAAATTTTGATTTATAGATAGAGATATTGCTTGCATCATAAAATCGGTATTTATTACGGGCGCTCTTCTGTTGCAACAAATTGCGAATAATGCAAGTTTAAACCGCAGTTGGACGTTCAATTTCGAGACCGTTGGGAAACGATGTTTCATTTCGCGAATTTCGTTGTGCAAGTTCGCATGGGTTGCGTAACGCGTCTTCTGGCAAAATTTCGCGGCTCTTGCAAACGCATTGCGATTTCCATTCGACGAAACCAGGACCAATTGCTGTGTTGCGAATCGAAAGGGCGAATTATACGCGCGATGATGTCACCGAATATTTCCGCGAGATGTAATTTTGCCAAGTCCACCGGAAGAAAAATCGCTTTCGTGTTGATTTTGCAAGCAGACGGATTCGTGAATCATCCTTGGCGACTTCCGGCCATCGTGACTCACCCTTTCGAAGGATTACCACGATGAACTGCTAACGAGTTACGATTAAAACAAAAAACTGCATTAGCGTAGATAGGCAAATGCTAATAAGAATCATCTGCAACCGTTCCCTTCGTTTTTTAGAAGACAAGAGGAAACTGGGGTTTTTTAGTGTGATGTGTAATATTTCATATGATCCATCGTTGACACTTCCAAGAACAAGAATTACTTTTACACAGAATCTTCAAATTTTACAAATCTAATAAATTGTTAATATTGATATTCTCATTTTAAGAATTCATTTAAGAATTAATTTCTCAGAATTAGCAAATTATATGAGATGAAATTAATTTTTCAGAATTATTAAACTACATCAAATAGAGGACAACGAAATATAACATAAATGGTAGATATTAATAATAATAATATAAGTGACATTTCCTATAGATAATCTTTGGAAAGAGATATCGGAAATATCATTAGATAATGAATAGAGCGTGGACTTTTCTGCATTTATGAGGAATTTAAATGTACAAAAATATACATAGTCTACATAATATGCAAGAATATGGTAAAATATCCGACGTAAGCCTCTCGTTACAATTTTTAGAGAGTGTCATAAATACATAATTATACATAGCCGTGTTCATAATCATATTAATTTTCATAAAAACTCTACTAATGAATAAGCAACCACTGCAATCGTCTTAATGTTGCAATTTCTAATTAATATCGCCAAGAGGTCATCCCAGAGATCACTGGCAGAATAGAACGTATTTAATCCTATTTAAATGACGTAAGGACGAAACGATATCTGCACCCGTAAATGCGACACGATTATCATTATCGAATGACAGGGTCTCCTATGACGATATCAAATACTCTAAACGCGCAATACATCTTCCAGATGAATGCTGTACGTAGTTGGAAAGAATGACAAGATGGAAGCCATCGTTCAGCATGTGAGCCGCCGAGTTTATCGATGTTCGAACCCCGGTCGACCTTTTCGAAAACTATGGGGGGAAACACCATGAAGTGGGGGGGAAAGGGCCACGTTAATATAGGGCTGCAGGGTCGTACACAGCGAAAGTGGGATGAAAACCCCTCGAAATCAAATCAATTAAGCCACGTGCAACCCCACCCTCTTCTTCGTTGCATCGGTGATTGGATCGGTTGGAAGATTTTCACAAAATGGAGGAAATCAACTCTCGTTGATCGTTTTGGTCTATGAAGAAGATGGATGTTCGCTTAGGAAGTGAACTTAATGTTATTACAAATAATGTATTTAAATCCTAGTTTTAAGGGAATGTAAAGTAGAATTGTTCAATCGTCGTGTCTTTCAAACGATTTCTTGGTTTCAAACGATGACGCGTATTAAGGCCTTTTTGATTGTCTGAGATTGCTAGAATATTATGGCTTGTTATTTGTCTGGGTTGTGGTATCAATATGAAGAACATCAAATAAATGACTGCCATATTTTTTGGTTTCAAATAATGATGAGAATGAAGATATTTTTGATTGTTTCAGATTGCCAGGATATTATATTAATTACAACTAATTTTTCCCCTATCGTAACAAGATGTACAAGAATTACAGCTATAATCGTACTTTAAAAAATTCTACGTATGAAATCAGTGAAATTAAAATATTTCTAATTAATCAAACTAATCAAAATAATTCACCAACTAACTAACCAATGATGCAACGGTCTGAATAAAAAGGCCTGAAAGACAAAGACTAAGATTCACGATACTATCAATCACGCGTAACTAAACCAACTATCCAAACATCCAACTTCATTTTATTTCACACCCATAAACCGCGAAACTGTCCTTATATCCACCCCTTATCGAGCGAGATCGAGAGGACTCGACGCGATTGGATATAGAAAAGAGGAAGACAAAGGTGGCGAATCGAGAGGGTGAAACGGGGAAAGCGAGGGCGGAAGGGTGAAATCGCACGCGTGACGGCTCGCCAGTTATATTTGCGGACGGGAAATCGGGGAATCGCAGAAGTGGGACGCGGGAAATTTCCAATAAAGGGAAATCCAACATTCGGTGCCGGCCGGCTGCGCGTCAGGCAGTCCAATAACAAAGCAATAACTATCGACGATGCGCGCACTGCCATTATACGTGTCTACCGGCATCCACGTAAACGTGGCTACGTGACGGTGTGGCCGATGCAATTGCATAGTCATCTCACCCATACTCTGACTATTCACCCCCCTGCGCTCCTGCTTTTCTATCTCTGTTTCTCTAACTATAGGTACTGCAACGTGTGTTCCTTTGACATACATATATGCGTCTGTATTGTGAATATTTAAGTTGAAATTGGTAAATAGACAACTATTACGAGACACAGTAGTCATTAACGTGTGTATAGTTTAGAAAGTAAATATTATCCTTTTTAGATGGATGGTATGTGTAGAGAAAATGCGAGAGGAAAAAGTATTGCAGTGAGGACATTGAGCATGAAACATTGTTGAGATAGTAGCCGTGGAATATTTGTTGTAAAATTATAAATACACGTTTGTCGTGATGGTAAAAGTTTTGTAACTCGTGATAGAAAATTTGTAGAATTATGTCGTAAAATGATCTTTCAAAATATTTCTATTTTTACTGTTGACTTGTCATTTTGAAATAATACGATCGCAATTGGAAATTCATTTTTCGTAACAAATTTAAATGAATCTGTAAAATTTGTCAAATCTTACCCTTTTTCGTCAATGCGATGTAATTCCTTCGATCATAAACGGAATTAGAAAACAAATCAATAATTTAAAAAATTCCTCCCTAAATTGTATTAACAAGCGCATATATAAAAGTAATTTGTAAAAATTGAATGTTAATTTATGATCTTTCGTTTGATATAATGTTCAGTGTTCTCTATTATCAATATTTACAACGCTATGGTAAATACTCACGGAATTTCAATTATTTGCACTTATGATTTCAAACTTTACCATTTGAGAGTAGTATTTTATTAACATTGTACTTGAAGAAGGCACTCCTCACAAGAACGTTCAATAAAAAAATTTACTAAAATCTTCAATTATCTTCTGCAAAAGAACATATGTTTTACCAACATCAGTTATTGAAATCGAATTGTCGAAAAAAATGCAGAGCAACAGATAATCGACAGGGTGAATACGTAGAAAAGGTATATCGTTGTTGAGGCGAGGTCACGCATGTTCGCGCGAATGCGTCAGCCACAGTCGCGTGAAACGATCTGAATTTCGGGGCGAGATCGTCGCGCTGTAACGTCCGGTTCGATCGGTTTACTGCGCGGCCGCGATCGTACGGTTTATCACATCCGGAAATGGAATTGTTAGGGGCGTGTTATATACCCACCGTCGACTGCCTAACCCTGATTTTTTTTCATTCCGACGCTCGTTTTTTCACCCGAACTGACCGCACGAACGCGAGCTGTCTCGCGTCGATGAATGGCGCGTTCCCAAAGCAATGTGCGGGATTGTAATTCGTCCAGAGGATATGAGTTGCGAATGACAGAGTTTAGCGTTTTTTTCCCGGGATAATGAAATATTTTTGAACGAGAAATATTGTCTTTTCTTTGCAAATTGCAATATAGTACATCGTTTCTCTTGGTTTGAATATTGGTCTTTTGGTTAATGCTTTAGTAATTGCATATTGTATCATCAAATGAATATACTTGATGTTTCGGAAAAATTATTAAGATCTTTTTTGGGTATATAAAGAAGGTAGAACCATGAAATAATAGTAGTAGGGAAATGTTTCAAGTAACAGATCGATAATAATTTTCAATCGAATATAAATGTTAAATTTATAAATGTGAAAATTTATCTTTGTATCGTTCAACTTTGTAATAATATCATTCAACCAGGGATTCAATCTTATGATATCTTCCATGCTTCTTTAATTTCTACCAATTTATGTATCTAAAATCCTTTTCATCAAACACAAATATATAAAATTCTCATAAATTATATAAATATATAATTAAATATATAAATTCTTATAAGACAGTATGTTAAAAAAGCAGCTTACACCAAAGTAAACGTGTCACGAGCAAGGAACAACCCGCAGTTTCGTCAGAGACGAAGAAGAGACGAAAGATTCCGGTCCCCCTGGCGCGCTTGACGAACGTCGAAACCCCATAACGCTCGCCCATTAGGCCCATCACGCGATCAATCGTCGGGCTTCGAGGCGACCTTCGTCGTTTATTTAATTATTGATTGCACCTTCCTACGCACCCCCTATTCGACTTATTGTTATGACAGCGTCAAGAGCGCTCTTTGAAACGCGAGATTAAACCGCACCAGATTCCACGTCCGGCACTCTACAATGGAATCGTTCATTGTTCGTCCGATCGATACTTTATGCGATGTAATTCCGCTTCGATAGAACATTGCACCTGACATGTAACGTTACATCGCCCATAATACGTGCATAGATTTACGAGACACTTATAGACATTTTTCACATTCGAACACCTGTAGACAGCTTTTATGAACACGTTGTGTATATTATACGAAACATTTTGTAATTTTATTAGCACCGTTTGGAGACTCGACTATCATAATTATATAGGCAAAAGTTTCTTACACATCGATTCTCATTTTCTTGTTCTTTGTTTATTTAAATCGTCGAATCCTTCGGCTTTATATGGTCTACTAATATATGATCATAGTGTTTTATTTATTTGATTCATTTACAAGCCGGATGCATAAACCGGACCGCATAGAAAACTAGCAATTACGAAGACTATTTTTTAAAATTTCCCTTGGAACTTTATCCCTTAGATAGATAAATTTACGAAGAGATGTCGGTTATTAATTCTATATTTACCTAACGTGAAATTAATAACGGCAAGAAACTTGATCAGTTTGGCTATTGAGAGATTCGTTTCTCGAAAATACAAATCCAAAATCAACTCTACGCTTGAACAAAGGAAATCCTTTGGTGTCACTGGACGTCTACGCGGCAATCCTTCGAAACCTTCGAAAACCTTTCGATCTGTCGCCGACGTGCCCTCTGACAATCCCGAAACCATTCTCGTGCCATCCATCTATCCCGAGTCTGTCGCATAATAAGCTGTTCGGGGGTTAAGCGGGAAACTCGTGCCTCCCAATCACGAGAAGGGTAGAACAGCATCAGGGGCGAGGGTTCCCGTGCTACCAAAAAAAGAAGAACAGGGGGTGGCTAGAGTGGGGAGACTGGGCTATAAGAGAGAAAAGAAAGAGAAAGGTGAACGGTGTTTTTCAGCAGAGTAAACCGGGGCGGTCTGTTGGGGGTGCATCACACACGCGGCATTTATGCGAGAATAAAAGAGGCCACCCTCGCCCCGGCGTAGCGCCATTTTTATCGTGTGCACCACGCCCGTAACCAAGCCCCAAACCACCCCCCAGCTCCACTTCGGTCAATCGTCCGGTCTGGATGATCGTGCGCGCGCGACCGATCCCCGTTTAACCTGGATGCGTGCAAACAACGCGAGACGCTTTTGATTTCACCCCTATTTTTTCTTCTTTCTTTTTCCTATATTTTGTCCCGTGTTTTTACCCCTTCCTTTTTCCCTGACCGGGGTTTTTTTTCGATTCGTTCTGTTTCCTACGAGGAGATCGGACCGAAATTTTCCGGCATGCGGAACAACTACCCGGCCTTTGTTTCCTCTGTCGATACGGTTGATCGGCGCTACAGCTCCACGGTTAAACGCGACCGTGCTCGACTTCGATAGAGTTACACGCGCAGAAATGATAGGATGAACTTTTTTTTCACAGCGCTGTTTTTTTTTTGCGTCACACAGTTTTGTTTTTAGCTTCGGTGCTGGATCTTCTTTCCGATTATTTTCCATTGTAAATTGAAAGCAAGATTTGTCGACAAGGTGATGATTTAATTGCGAATTACTCTCGGCACAATGAAATCTCCAGAGAAATTTCTATTTAAGTAAGAGGCGAACGATTTAAGAAAAAAAAAAAAAAAAAAATTAATGAAAGAATCACAAGGAATCTGTAAAGAAGTAAACAGAGGAAAGTACAAGAAACAAAGAAGAATATGTAATAGTAAAACTTGCGTGGAATTTGCAGTCACGAAAAGTGCTATGAATTATCAAAGTAATAGGTAGAATGCCAACTTGCAGAGAAATATGACATTCTAAATGTTCGTCGATTCATACATCGTTGACTTCATCCCCTGTAATAGATATTTCCTGTCGATACACAAGCATGCTAACCACTGCTCATACGAGTCTTCCTAAGATCTTTGTAACGTTCTCGCGAACGCGAAAGGGACGCATGGGGTCGGTTCTCGTAAACAGGATACGTCGTTACAGGGGGAGGCTAGCATCCCTCTATTAGCATATTATAGTGCTAGCACGACGGCACAGTAGGCAATAAAGTAGACAAGTAACAGTCAGCGCCAGTAATCCTTGCGATAGGGCATGACAGAACGATAATAGTAATTCGAGCACAACGTACAAATCGTGTGTTTCCCCTGCGGAAGTTTTATAAGTCCTGATAAATCCTAATTTGCAAGTTTCGTTATTAGAAATCCGAGATAAAACGTAATCATAGCAAACGCAAAATAAAAATCTGACATTTGGACATTTTCTGTTCTTGAGATAAAGTGAAACTGAATTTCTACTATTAGAAAATTGAATAGTGCAGATTCCATTCAGATTTTCTTAAATTGCTGCATTTTTTGTAATGAAAGTTTAATTCATAAGTGCATTTGTATTCTTGAAGCTATTTTAAGATTCCCTGTAAAGTACAATTGTCATTATTAAATATCAATAAATATTATTATAAAAATATTAGTATAAATCAAGAAGTATTATTAGAAAACTAAGATTCTATTTAATTTTAGAAATCTAAAGTTCTACATTTATGAAAACTGCGCAATTTTGTTTCTTAGTAAACAGTCTGTCATCAATTTTCTCAGATAATGAATAACATAATTGGCAACTAGAAGAAGTTAAAACATTATCTGAAGATTTAGACATCGATGAACTTAATCATCCGATATTACAGAGTTACAAGTTTCTGAAACATACGTACATGTGTAAAAACAAAGGATCACGAAAAATACAATTTCTGCTGTCTCAGCGTTATTTCACTACTATCGTGACTATTGACGCGAATCCAACGATTGTATAAAAAATTAATATTCACCTGGAAAAGGTGCAGCAACGTCCAGAACAGTTTACCCGTTCCATTTCGCGCGTTAACCGACCACTCGTCGGCGTGATCATCCGAAAGAAGAAAACGAAACGCGAGCTCACTCCGGATTAGCGAGACGTGGCCGGCTATTGATCTCGTTTTTCATTCGCTTTTTGCCGGAGCAGGTTTTCGATCGGTGACGAGCAGTAGGCGCCGTAATAAATCGTGACGTTTTTACAAAAAAGACAATTTTTATCGGAGTCAACGACAGCGGTCGCTGTGGCAAGTCTTTTTACTCCTTCTTACTTCACTACTTCCACCCTCTTATCCTTTTCGCTATTTTAAAACTGGTTCTTCACGGTACAAATCGAAGGATCGTCGAACGATGCAAGTTCATTGAATCTGTCAACCTTTTCAATTTTAAAGCGATATATATCTGAGATGCTAAGGGTTCCGCATTTCTACTTTCGGAACTTTTATTTTCTACATTTCGCATTTTTATTTTAGGTGCTTTAATGTGTGCGTTCACATTGACTTTATTGGAATATTATTCTTCTTGATTACAGTTCTTTGCCTCTTAATTAAAAGAATATGTAATAATATACGGCTTGAGCTTATTCGTAGATTGCTATTAAGGAATTTTAATTTCCACACATCCGAAATGCTTGGATTGCGTATTTCTATCCTGCGAATTAATTTGAACGCTACTTTCTACTTTTTTGGAATGTTGTCCTCTCTTTCAGAACCCTTTAATTAAGAACTTGATGTAGGATATCGTCTTGCTTATGGATGTAATAATTTTAATATAATTAAAGATGAAGTATAAGAGTGAAAATGAAACTTAAACAACGTTGTCTGCGAGTTTTAAGATATTGCAAACGATGCAATTCCTAATGAAGGAAATTTCGACCAACTGCATATATCTAAAAATGATATCTAATTAACGCAATAGTAAGATACAGACTTGTTAGAGAATTTATTTCTCCGAGGTCAGCTATGAGTACGACGCGTTAAAAATTGGAATAAAATTTAAAAAACATGTTCATTGTATTCGGAGCATGGTTTACTGAAACAACTTCATATCTACATTTTCCTGTACGTAGACAACTTCCAGATTCTGCACATTGTTCGTTCGACATGTATGTACCTGGATCATCTCTGGTTAGCACGACTAACAAACAAGCTGACCAACGAATTATAAACATCTGGTTTGCAACGATATTAGAACAGGCAAGACAGTGTAGCTCTTAGGAAAGTTGTTCGACATTACGGAAATATTTGTCGATAGATCATCCGTTTTCTTCATTCCGGATTAAGATGAATTACGATACGGTTTGGAAAGAAAAAGAAAGAATTATCTTATCGTAAACAAAGTTGCAATGTTTTTTAATATCGTGGATATTTCACTACGAGCGTGTAATTCTTACATAATCAAAAATTTATCATAGATCGTCGATTAAGACGAACCGAGTTGACTCTTGTTTATGCGATTAAAGATACCGATAAGCAATATTAGAACATAATATGTAAAAATAAAGGTGATGTAGGATTGAATCAAATTGATAAAATAGTAATACACGAAGTGATATAGATTTCAGCGAGGAATAACAAGTAGATAGAAATAAAAGTGGTTTCAGCCCTCCCTAGCCAGACACCACGTGCTCGCAGTTTACAGTAGAAAATGCTCATTTTAGCGAATGTTACATAGCAAATATTACACGGTACATTAAACAAATTATTAGTCAACCGTATTTAACCCTCGATTTAACTCTCCTATTAGTATTGTAGACTCATAGATACGCCACAAAGCTTTGATTAACGATAAATTGAATTTGCTTTCGATTTTAATTTCATTTTAATTTATGTTCTGTATGTTACCTCATTGAGACTAACAATAACATTTATTCCTTAAAATATACAAAGCAAGTTAAGATTAAATATCCTAAAATCAAACGTCCTAACTAAAACTTAATAATCGTCTACGATCTAACGATACTGGAATCATTGAGAAATTAACATTAAAGGACTCAAACCGTTAGTGCTTTGCTTCACACAAACTATCATTGTCTATTTTCCGATGATACCAAAAAGTCGACGATTAAAACGCGATACCGTCCAAAGACCAAAACGAAGAGTTCCAATAACATCAAGGAACTACATTCTTCGGTACCGCTTTTCCTCGTTGAACAGGTGCGGCGGATCCTCGGTGACGCGAGGAGCGCGCGATTTTCTCACCGTTTTCACGACGGGGAAACCGAACGAACCGCGATAAAGATCAGCCGCCACCGCCGCCTACCTTAATTTTCATAGCGACTGGCGAATAGCGGCCGAGCGTTTGTCCATTAAATTCCGCCATTTTAGATATCGCGGGAGGGGTGTTTCGCTTCGTTTCGCAACCTAAACACGTGTACGTACGCGATACATACGAGCACACCTCACAGTGTGTAGACGGAGGGGACGTAAAAGAAGTGGCGGAACAGAGAGGGTCGGGAAGAGGAAAAGAGAGGCAGCAATAAAAAAGTAAGGCGCTATCGCAACGAGGAAGTCGGTGTTTCGCGGTTGCGTGCTCGGCATGAGTTGACGTCAGCCAAGATGGCTGCCGGCCGGCCCTCTCCTTCATCATCGCGGAACACGCATACACACGCACGCCATCATACGCGCGCGTAGGCGCAATGACACCGGGGAGGTTCCGGGGCAGATTAAGTGATTAGCTGGGAACGGAAGAGGGGAAAGGATGGGGGTAAACTGAACTGACAAAAATCACATGACACATTTATATGTATATAGATATCGTTCTATGAATTGGTTCGGTTGACTGTAAACTTTTCGTGTTTTTGATAAGAAGATATATAAGGTTTAACTGCTCTGAAAAATTATATTTGTTATTATTACTTAACGCGAGGATATATTGCGAATAGTTTACCAGTACTTTCGCCAGTTGGATTTTTATAAGCGCAAGTGACAAATGAAATGTAAATAGAGATTTGTCTTTCGATGTTCTAGCGAGTACTTTACTTTTTTTTTTTTCTTTTTTGTACAGAAGAAGAATCGAAATGTTTCACAAACGTATAAATATTCATAGCCTAATTATGAAAATCTGATTGATATATGTATGGAAGATTGAGTTGATTGGATGATTCTGAGAAGGAGGAGAAAGGAGGACTGCGATAAGCGCAATTCTGCAGCTGCTGATCTTGTTGTTCAGAAGAAAATATTTTCTTATCGATGAGCGATTATGAATAGAGCTGATGTAAAGGAATTTTGCGTTGAAATCTTTTCTTTATAAATTTAAATTTCTTTATAGACGCACGAGAAGTTCGTCGAGCTATTAGTTTATAACGATATTTTGAATATTCTTGTTGAATTAGTGGATAGCCCGTTTCACGATTAGACATTGTAATATCACGCCAAGTAGAAAAATCCTTCTTACAACTTCCATGAAGTTAGAGTGACAGTAGTCGAAATCGGTATTGTTTCAGACTTAACTGCTATATTATTTCCGCCTTCATTTCTAAATTTGTTCACTGTGATTCATTAGAAAGAATCGTCATTATCCATCCCTGTACTTTTAAAACAATTATTTATCCACTATAATCAAACATTCATTCACGTATGTAATAAGTACTCTATACTCTTGTATCGCGAATTCCATATTCAGAAAAAGAAGAATTTACGAGACGCGCAAGTGTACACATTAAACTTCCCTATATAATTTTCCGATACATCGAATAACCAGTTGCAGATTGAAAAAGTAAATTAGAAAGTAGAGGCAAGAAATCGGAGCATGTTTGCACGCGATTAATGTGCATTTCGAAGAACTACAACTACCTCATTGTCAGTCGGCAAGAAAACGACAATTTAAAGAAAAACGAGCCGTCTCGTGACAAGACTGTCATTTACTTGTGGCATCGTGCAATCGGACTCCCGGGACGAGCGGCGGAAAAAATCGCGATTCGATATTCCGAGAATCGGGCGCTTTGATAAAAAAAATAAGAAGGCGATAAACAAGGTAAATCAACGTCACTATTCTAGGATCTAATAGAATTTTAAAGAACTTTCACTCTTAAAGAATCTAATTCTTCAAAGTCGTTCTTTTTCTGTTACACGTTTGTTGTTTGAGTAACGTAGTAACACTCGACTTGTCCACAAAACATTAATGCGATTAGCTGGAAACGGTTTCCGCCACGACGTGAGATGGATAATCTTGAACGATAAACACGATCTACGCTCGCGTTCCGAGATAAATAAATCAATGGCTCGCGTGGAAACGCTCGTTACGTGCCACGCGAACGATATTCGCCGCGGCCTCGATCGCGCGCGATACCGATCCGTAATCACAAGTAATTGCATGGGACTCTTTTCAGTTTGCTCGTTTCTGGCCCGGCGTGCGCGTGATTGAATTTATAACGGCCTTTCAGTCGTTCAATCGTCGTTCCGCTCGCGAACTATTCGCGGAATCCGCCTACGTCGGCGTGTATTTTCTTCGTTTCAGCCGAGAGCAGGAATTTTTTTGCGACTGGTTACAGTTGGATCATTTTCGATAAAAAATATTGCCTCAGCCGGTTTGTCACGAATATATTTTACATCTAATAGCTTTGTTTTCTTCTTTCTTTATGTAACTTGAATTCTTGAAATTCAATCGAAATATGAATATCAATGAGAAGTTATTTGCTTCGAAGCAAAATAGTTCGCTTAATAGATCAAATTTGCTTGTGTAAATTTGCCGCGACTCTTGAGTATTTTTTCTTTTCCTCCAAGTAACCGAAGCTTCTGTGCTCTTGTGTACAGAGTCACACACTGCTGCAACAAATATCGTAGAAATGTTCGAAGCTCTCTTCAATTGTATGTTTGACGGAAACTAAATTCAACGAGTAATCGATTACGGAGAAGTGTCATCTCCACAAATTGAATGTCTTTGAACATCAAGTGGCTGCCAGTATTATAATCGACTTTCGATAGTTGGTCAAATATAATTTTATCAAATTGGACATCTTTAACGCATTTAATGTGGAAGAATTTCCATTTTGTATGCAGCGTTGTGTTAAATATCAGTGACTTGGCAAATACGGTCTTATCCAACTATATCATTGAGAACATTACTTGCATAATGTTCCACATGTAAAAACATCAACGCAAATTTACTTTTTACTTTACATGTATAATGAACATCGACGTGGAAACATTGTACGAAGCTTGCTATTAATTTCCGTCGATCGTAATTTCCATGCAGCCGGCGAATGCTTACCGGTTAAAGAGCGACGTTAACGAAAATTTAACGGCGAGTTAACGACGCGACACGCTGAGCCAGTAACCCATAAATGCGTACACCGGGGGTTGAACAGAGCCGCTTTAGAGGGAACAAGAGAGAGAATGCGAGAATGAAAGCGGAAGATAGAGGTACAGAGGGAGACGAAACGAGAGAAGAGAAACGGAGAAGAGAGAAAGAGAAAGAAATTGGGATCCAGGAGGGGGAGAAATCTGTGAGCGCCACCCTTTCGTATGTAAATTCTGGAACACCTGGAGGCAAAGGTCGCATGCAAATCAGTCCTGTAGCCATCTGATCGGGGCCCAACCGCGGCTCCTCGTGCAAACACGTGTTTTTTACAGCCTCCGAAAATCGTGTCGGTGTTCGCATATTTTTCTTTTTTTCTGTTTTGTTCTTTACCTCTCCCCTCGTCGTTTTCGTTTCACCGCTGCTCTTTATCGGGTCGCGATTTCGGGAAACACCGATCGACCAATTGGAATATATTTTCAAGCGATTCAACGCATGGTGGCGTTCTGTTTGCCGACATGCGGAACGATTTTCATGGCAAATATCAACTGGCCGGTTTACAGAGAGAGGCAGAGAGTAGAGGGGAAAAAAGCCACCGCAGAGGCGCGGTTTATCAAATTTTTTCCCCTCGCTTGATTCCCTCCCCGCTACCGCCACTCGACTACTACCATCACCATTAATTCGCGAACGTGTCTCCGGCAGGGAAAAAAATCTGCACCACCGTTGAAAACAACAAATCCGATCCCCGGCCCGCGAATCGACCATCGAGACGATTAATTCTCCGTGCATGCTGGCTTTTTTTTTGTAAAGTCGCGTGTAGTCGAACAACAGTCGTGAATCTGATCGACGGTATTTTAGTATTTAGAGCAGAAAAATCCATTGTACAGTACCGCTCAAAATTATGTGAACGCAAATTATTTTGGATAGAACGTAATTTAATTATGAATTTACAAAATTCAGGACGAGTACAAGGTTTATTAAAGCTATCGTAAAGCAATGCAAAAAATTATGTCTGTATGTGTCAGATAATATGGTATTTTGGCTTTTAATTGTCCTCAGCATGTTTTGTTAAAGGATACGTTTTATCAAGTTAGAAATGGCAGGCTATGGTGATTAATATCAGCAATAATATTTAAAAATTAACATCTCTCTAGATTCTGTGTATTTAACTTCTCATTTATTATTGTTTCGTTAAAATTCGTGTATCATTAATAAAAATCGTCTCAAATCTCCACATACTTAAAAATGGTAGTATACGTGTGTATATCTGAGAGTAGATGTTTTGTAGAAAAAATGCAATTGTATCGTAATTTCATTTTACAATAGCTGATGATAGGTTTGAAGGTGAAAATTAATGATAGGTAATTTTTTCCGATCACAGATAAAAAGCATCGATCTACATTGCAATCGATTGTTGATGAATGCACAAGCGTGATTATCTCCTCTTTAGAATGATTTATTCAGAGAATCTGTTCGGACAAACCAAAGGATTTTGATTATTATTCATGCGACTGCGCATAATTTTTCTGCTGTACGTTTGTTGTTCGCGATGTTTTTTGATATTGTTCGAATAATAAGCAAAAAGTGAAAAGTTTGGTATATTTCATAGAACATCTCCTTCGTAGTTTTATATATATTGTAATATGTTTTACATAACACGTTCTTCGAATATAGTTAATTATTTTATAACGTAAAGCTATAAATGAGTTTGAAGACGCGTAAAAAGTGATATTAATCAGTCAAGCAACTGGCGTTTGTTAGAAAATCACAGTTTAATGTCAGGGGATGTAGTAGACTGGGTAAATTAGATTCTGATTAGATTCGAAGGGAAGAAACTATGAAATTGTATCCGTCGAAAGAGGTCCATAACTAATTAAAATCCTTCTCGAGGAAGTAATTAACCATCACGGCGCGAACCAATCAAAATTAAAATCTCCGGGAGTCTGAACAAAGAAATAACTCGTAAAGCAGACTCTGAAGTAACAATTTCCTACCCTTCTAAAATATTATAATAAACTCGTCACTACAATTCTTATATATATCTTTCATCACCAATCGAACCAAATTATACATAATACATAAAGAATTATTAGAAAATATTAAAGAATTATTTAGTGATTCTCGAGCAGAGTATTGCGCATAATTGTCCGGACACTTTGATCGATTTGTAATAACAGTATGCGAGTGGTAGATTATCAAAGAATACAGATTATCAATGACGAATTAATAATTAGAAATAATTTTCACTATCCTCTTGTCGCCAGGAGTTGTCAGGTCAGTAATGTTAAATTACTTAATATGACTAGTTGTATTACCCTATGAGTCTTTCTGTACCTAAAAGATAATTTTTAATCTGACTTATAATTCGAACACTCTGAAATCTAAAGACAAAATGCTTGTCACGTAACAAAATATTCCTGTAAGGTTCGATAATAACAAAAGTCAGTTCTATTATTGAACATTATTGAACGTATAGCATTTCGCTAGACATTTCACAAAATTTCTGTAAAGTTTTAGAGCATGGATGAACACACGTATTTTAATCGTTCTAAGATCCCAACAATGAGCAAACCCACTTAAAGTCACTCGACTCAGTTGTCTTTGCAAAATCGATGTTCATTGATCTTCAATTATTGCTCTTATATTTACGCTACTTAATATTACCCATTATTTTCATCAATGCATGTTAACTGCATATAGTTGTCCAGATAAGATCTAAAAAGATCTAAAAGAAGGTCTAAATTGTATTACATTAATTTGTTTTGTGAAGCATTCAAACATCTATAACAGTTTATACTCGCGGAAAGAAACGGCGGATAATACACATATGCACTGGGTGGTCCTACGAAAAGGAATCTATCCAATTACCCCCTTTTAATTGCCCGTTTCTCGGATATTCCATGACCGCCTGGAGGGGCGTCCATTTCATATTCAGACATTTCGAATGCAAATACACGTGGTAGACATATTAATTCCCCGTGTCTTTACACCATCTATAGAACCTGAGCGCGAATTTTTCGTTTCATTCTTATTTCCCCCCTCCCATTTCTCGCTCGTTTTCTCTACGATTTTTTCTTCCTTTCTTTCTTTCATGTACCAACGTGGCTCGCGGCGATGCCAAGCCAAGCCGAGAAAGTAAAAAGAAGCTGAAAAGCGAGGTGGACGTGCACCACGTCGTCCACCGCACCGGTCGGCTTGCCAACGCTTTCTAATTATTCTCTTCGTTAACGACCCCGGCCCCTTAATTGGCCAACGTGACGATACAAATCGTAGTTTCTTCCATACATATGTATGCGCGATGTAAATCCGAGTAAACGCCGCGATATGAGCGAGCCGCATGGGATAGAGACGTCACCGCGGCCCTGAAATACGCCCGCAAGAACTGCTTAATTATGCGCGAAACGTCGTCGATTTTGCTCCTCCTGTTGCCCGGCACGATCGTAGAAATACGTGCTGCCCGTCCCTTTTAACCCCTTTAACGCGGGAGGTCGTTTTTTTTTTTTGTACCTTTGTGTTGCGCCTTGCCAGTATTTTTTCGCTGAGAGATTATACCGTCATATTCATCGACGTAGGTACTTCGAGTTTTTGTTCAATGTATAGTCAATAAGCTTCGGTGGTTCGAATGGAGATTATAATTTAACTTCGCGAAGAATTTCCTTCTGGATAATAGGTCGTCGACTTGTAGTAGTTATCTCATCTACGAAATATTCGTTTTTTCCCTTCGCTTCCTACTTACGCGTAAGTATAATGAATAGACTGCGGATGTTTATGTGAACGTGGAATATTGAAACGTGTAAAATTATATAGAATGTGTATAGTATACAAGAATGTACGAAATATTCATTTAATGTTTGTAATGTACTCGGTACGATGCACAGGGGATGAAATAATTTACGTAGTAATGGAGCTATAGTGAATGTACGTTATCTGAAGCTCATCGTAAGATAGGAAATTAATGTTTCATAAATTTAAAATATTGCGTGCTTTTCTTCTTAAAAAGAATGACCTTATACGGCTTTGATATCATCGTTTTTTAATTGACATAAAATTTATAGAAATATATATGTAGAAATATTTAAAATTTTGGTTACATACAAGCTGCACTGGTTTCGCAGCTTTGATGGTTCTTTTACACTCCTCAAATTTCTCGACTTTCTCACTCGAACTTTAAATATTTTATATAGCTTCACTATTTAAATGTTTCTCCTCAATCCATCTGGAATCTTTATTTTTCATGATTTTAATTGCCGAGGTTCGTCTCGCTAGGTACATGGCAACCGTATTTTCCCCCGTGACGCGAAACCAACTTCTCGTTTTTTCCTTCCAAGAAGGCTACGGGTGACAGACACGGGTCTGATAGGCAGGAATTAGCTTGAAACGCGGCCTGAAGTTCGGCAAGTTCGGCCCTCCTTGGCAATTATTGATCTGATAATACTCGCGGGCCAACCGGTGCACACGATCCGTCTATTTAAGTTCGTTACGTGCACGAAATGCACTTTCGAGTTTCCCAACTCTTTCGGCCGAGTGCGCTCGTTGTCAGCTTAAATAATTGAAACGTCCGTCCGACTATGTTACGAAAATTTACGTTCTTCGTTTATATCGAGGGAGATCTAAAATAATAATTTTCATGAATATTTTAGGAAATATTATATCCTGTCATAATGCAGGTGTATCTTTATCTCTGCATTACCGAAGAAGGTTATTGATATTTATAGCGAAATAATGGATTTATAGAGAAACTATTTGGTATAAGAAATATTTTTCTGATCTTTTTCAACATAGTTTCTTTGAAACTTTAATGACAATAGTAAAAACAAAAATAATATTCACAGAAAAATGGTGGATCTATAGAGAATAAACTATTTTATACAAGAAACAATGTTCTTGCCTTTTCCTGATATTGGTCAACATATTTCGAATCTTTAGATATAGGATCAATCACGAGCAGAATTAAATTTTGTATACTTTCCTTAAAAATCTAAGTACAGTATCAGTAACACTTAGCATTTCGCGAGTTTCTTATAATTTTAAGAAAAATTACCGCTTAACAAATAGTAGATATCTTTCGTAACAAATAGTAACCACGTCATTGAACCAAAATTTGTCAAAGCACTAAATTGGAATTCTCGACGTTCCCGACTATAACTCCTTGCTGTTCTTACTATCCTATGGAAGTTCCCATTATTACCCATAAACAATTTCCACTTCCCTTTACTAGTAACAAAAGAAAAGGGACAAGAATCAAAATATGGATATCAGAACAGAAAATTACCGCGAAACTTCGTAGCGGGAGCTCTTTCACGCGGTGTGTCCAATGTTCAAGGTATCGAACGGGACACGCGTACACGGCCTCATAAATCGGTCCTGCTTACAATTATGCTACGCGTCCAATAAATTAGTTTTTTTCACCGATGGCACTTTTGCGAAGGCCCCTGCGTGAAACGTCTGGTAATATTATCATTCCTGTTCGTTTACTCTGTAGTCGGTCTGCGTTCGCCCGGCGGCGTTTATCGGCGTTGCGTGCACGATGGCATATGACGCTGAGGAATTTTTTAATGGTGTCCCATTGCGCCAGAGGTTCGTTAAATTTCATGGAGAAATATGGCTCGGTTTCTGTCGTTGGCGCGGGCCGAACGCCGGGCCAGCTCGTAAACACGCTGCTCGAACCTTAAATTTTTCCTAATAAGGACACGCTATCTGGCCCATTATCGGGGGCCCCGTTCACCATTGTCCCGTTAAGACACACGCCGTAATCGGGACCTGTTCCAGATAACGCGTAATTAATTATGGGGCGCGAGAAGATTAGCCGTGGTCAGCCACCGAGCCTTTTTTAGGAACTTCTCTCTGTTAGGGAAGCTTGTTTTTCGTCCCGTTTCGTCTCTTATCTTTCTTTTTAGAAATCGTGGCTATTCTCTGGATGTGTTTAGGTAACGACAGTATCTGTAATTTTAGTCTCTGGTTATTGGAGAAATGTACTATTAATAATGAATTCTATCAAGGAAAAATGGTACTCTTTTCGTAAAAAGAGATAAATAGGGGGAAATGTTAATAGGCGATATCTATGAGTTTTTAAAGATTTATAAGTGCGTACGGTAGTGTTCAAAACATGTAGATTGTTTATTTTTAGATTATTCTAATATCTATGTTTAGGTACCTAGAGAATTTATCTTAAATTAAAAATTTTATCGCCTATACGTTTTTCCCTTGGATTTCTGAATTCTAAAGAAACCGATATTCAATTAAATTCGAAGTTAGATTCAATTCAAGTACCTTCGCTTTCTTTTGATATTCTCACTGGCAATTTATTTTCTCAATTTTTCTCGTGTAGCAGTATAATTTATATTGTTAATCGTAATTTCGTGAATGAAGTAATGAGAAGTATACAAATTCTTCCATTAAAGTTTATCTTTGCTCATAGTTTACTTGGAATTAAGTTGACTGCCAAAAAATTTGTTCGCTTGTACCGTTTCTTTTTTAAATTTCTCAATTAATGCACTCAAATATAGAAAAGAGAAGTAAAATAACTATAGTCGGACAAGGGAAGATTTATTTTCAAGAGTAAGGTGTTCTTAAGCCAAGTTAACGATCGTTGAAGACTAGTTGGCATAATGGGTAAATGTAGATACTTCATTTTATATTCCCTGGGTGACGTTTGAAGAAAAAGTAAATTGATACTTTACCCTAGCATCGAGTAAAGGTTAAAGACTATACATGAACATAATGGTGTATGTCTAAATCTATTTATTACAGACACAGAGAACGATGATAAACAGTGAGATACTATCGAAGGAGAAAACTTTGTCTAGCGTGTTGTTCCAGCTTTTTTATGACTGTGATTATCGCTTAATGGATTAGGACAAGTTTATCTTTACGGTTTAGAGCTAGAAATAGAAGAAAAATTGCGCTATGCTGTTGCAAAATAGGATATCTATATTCTATTTCTGTTTTTATTTAGCTATAAAAATAACACGGCTAACTATGAAGATAAATATGATACTATGAAAACTAATATCGTATATTAACTTTAGAATGGTTTCGAACTAACCAAAGTAACCAACTTAACACATAAAGATTCAAAAATCCAAGAAATAATAGTCCAACGAATAAAATTGCTTTCAAATAATAGAGAAGCTTCGTTCAGTCAGAATCTTATAAAATATAACAATAAGCAGTTGCTATAATAACTCCTATCGAATAGAATCCACTCCATTCTTTATTTCGATTGTGGCAAGACAAACTCGAAATATATGTGTAGAATTGAAAACATCAGATTAACATTCTTCAGTGATATTTCACGTCGTTAAGATGCGAGAAAACGTGTCCGAAGTGCGTAGATCATTGAAATCATTGACCCCAATTTTATAACAATGACATAGAACGTAAATCGTCATTTTTATTATGACACGATTTTTTTTTACGCTTGCTTCTCGTCGCTCGAGGAAAGAATCTGCCGCCGACGATTTCTCAACCCTAATCTCAAAGAATTTTAAACGCCTCTGAACAATCGTTGTATTTCTCAAGACCATGAATTCTGACGGAATATTCTTCTCCCCTTCTTCTCGTTCTTCCCTATTCTCCGTACGTACTATTGTTTCACACTGCTTAAAGAGGGAATCAAAGAAGAATCGTCTATTCTTCCCGCGTTTGATCGTCGCGCACGAATCGCAAAAGGGTTTTCTTCGTCCGCGAGCAACCGAGCTGGCTAATGATCCAACGATTTATAAGCGATCAAAGGCCGATTCGAGCATGAAACCAGGGGCTGTACTTTTTTAATTAACGCACCTTTAATTAGCGGTAAAAATCGTCTTGCTAGCTATCTCAAATTGGACTGTACCTCTTAAATCAGTTACTGAGACTAACAGGTAAAGGAAAAAGCGGGGAGAGAGCGGGGAAGAAGAAAAAGAAGAGGAGGAAGACGCTACAAAGTAGAGCGTCGATGAAAATACATCATGAGGGCAGGGCCGTGTGTACTTCTTTCCCTTTCCTTCCCCATCTCCCGTGTATTCATTTTTTATCTCTCTTCTTCTTTTTTCCTTTCTCGTTCCCTCTTTCCTCTTACAACCACCTCTTTTCAAATTGACGCCGTGCACGCGAACGAAGTGAAACCGTTCTCTCTAGGTAGCCACGACGACGAGGACGGCTCGTGTGAGCGGCCAAGCAACGTCCATAATTAATGATAATTGTTCAACTAGCTTGATGGCTTTAATTAAAGGCAGTTCTGCAATTCCGCGCGCGGCGAGCTTACTCCTATTTTCCCCGTCTCTCTTCTTTTTTTCTCTCTTTCTCTCTCTCTCCTCTCCGCCTTCATCACATAGTCCCTCTCCCTGTACACGTTGTTCGTGTTTCTCTTTCCTTCTTTTCTATCGTTCTCCTGTGTTCTGTCTATCTAACCTCTGGTTCTCTTTTTTTTTTTCGCTTGCCGCGGTTTTCCGGCGCAGCGGTTAACGTTTCAACGAGCCAGCCTATCTCGTAGCCGGATCGAAATTCCCCCGGTTTTGAACTTGACGAATCGAAAACAAAAGGCGATCCATTATTGTCTTCGTGGCAGCATAATGAATCAAGAGCGGTGGAATTTTCATGGTTTCGGCGTGTAATTAGCCGCGGAACGCGAGAATTACCCCGTTAACGATTTCCACGGAACCCTCGTTAGACGAGGGAACACTCGTTACCCGAATGCCCTGTTATTTCGAGCCGGTGTATTTTTATTCCTTGTTGGTTTACTTGCTCCTTTCTCTGCGTTTTACATCGGTGATTCTATTTTTTATTAGGTCTTTTTTTTTATTAGGTTTCCCTTATTTCTTCTTTTAACGTCGCGGAACAATCAGATCGAAGACTCGTTAAAAGAAAATCACTGGATAGACCAATTAGATCTTTCGTTAGATCTTGTTACGATTTCTACTGGATTTTATTATGACTTCTAGTGGATTTTTTAAGAAATTTTTTATTCGATGATGAGTTTGATATCGAAATGTATAATTCGTTGAAGCTAATTGTCTTAATACTTGTACATATAATAACACACTATTCGATTTAATGATTGTATCGTGTGCCTACTTTTAATGGTAAGTTAATTAGAGAAGATCGTCTGATGTTTATTAAAAATCTAATCAGAAAGGGAAAACGTTCGCCGCTAGCTCCGACTAATACATCTCCCATACCTGTTTATGATTAGTATTCTGTTTGAAATCGTTCCAAAAATACTTCTCGCGTAAATACGCTTTCAACAGCATTCGCGCGATTGATTTTAATTATATCTATTAGATGCTGTATTTTCATGCTCGCTATAAACATTCCTATAAATCAGATTCGAACTTTGGCCTATTTAATCCAACATATCCTTGCCTGCATAACTTGCCTACAGAATTCGTAAAAATAATTTCCACAGTTTCTCGCCATATTTTCAGAACAATACCAGGATTCTCATACATAATACCCCGATACAAAATCCAATAGCCATCACCCTCTAAGGTGAATCATATCTCAAGAGAAGCTTTTACCCTCTAAATTTTCGCTAAGCCGAAATTGCAAAGCATCGGACACCCCGAGCACTGGATGATCGAGGCGATTAAATAAAAAAGAAGCGGCTAACCGGTGGACTCATTCGAGCCGGTGGTCCCTCGTAACAGAGACAGAGGTCGAGAAGGCGAAAGAGAAGGTAAGGAGAAAGAGAAAGAGAGAGAGAGAGAGTGGTCCTTGTCTAAAAGTCGAAGTTATCGTCTGCCTTTTTTACCCGGAGCCCCCCGTGCGGCGCTCCTCGGATTCCACCGTGGAAGAACCCTTTTGCGCGCACGAGAAAAACGCCGCCTCGGCCCTGCCATGTGTTTCGAATGAATTTACATGACGTCCCAGCGTGTAGCTATGTCACTTTTTGCGCGTGTGCGTGCGTACGTACGTGCACGACGGCCAGCATGTGGGCAGAGATTCCCTGCAGCGGCAGATGTTGGACCATCTTCCCGTGTGCCCCTTCGAGATACGAAACTCGCCATGATTATACCCTATCTGCCCGGCGAAGGGCAGGGCCGTATCGTCTTGCTGGATTCTTCGGCGCCTCGCTCCTCTCGGTGACGTAACAGACCCTTCCCAACCACCCCTCGAAGCGCGAAAACATCTTCCCTTTTCTTTACACTTCCTTTTTTTTGTTTCTTTTTTTTAGTATTCTCTCTGTTGCCTGTCTTTCGTTCATTTTAGAGTATTCTTATAGGACATTCTTCTTTTTAAATGGTACCAGTTGTGCCGCCGGGGTGGCTGAATGAATGAGAATTTCTGGGGGTCAGGAGAAGAGGTAATGGATTCGAGATATAGAATACCTGCTTCGATAATTAATTCGTGCGTTCGAAGATAAGGAACGGTTGTTTATGCAAATTCATATTTTCATAAACATAATAAACCTGTTAACCCGGGAAGAGTTAATCTGTCTCATTCTGGTTCCTAACTCTCTCTCAATTAGGTATAGTAAGTTCTTTATTCGGATCATTTTTAATACACCTATTCATTTACTTCTGCTGAAAATAAATTCTACGATGTTTTACATCTTTGAAATTGATTTGTCTCTGTTGACTTTTAATTTCAAAAATATACATGTTTTTGATATATACAGAGTCGAGGTCTTTTTATATCTTTGCGTCGTCTTTTCTTTCCTCCGTTCAATTAAGACTATGCAGTCAGCAGTCATTAAATCGTAGTAGCCTGTATAATAGGACATTACTCGAAGGGTAAAAAACATGGGCAACTGGAAATATTTCAATGTATCTTGGAAAATGAAAAGATATTAGATTTATAGTTCTTGTATGTCTGCTTTTCGTTCTTTCTTGTTATTGTTACACGTTGGACGTTTGGTGGAAGAGTTTAGAGAGAGAAGTATGGGTTGGTCATTAGGGACCTCCCGTGTGACGACGGTGAGAACGGTGTCTAGGGGGTAGTTGGAACGGAAGTGTAGATACTTTTATTGCCCGCGGGAGGTGGAGCAATGATTTTTGTAGAATCCGTTGATGCAGTGTAAATGGAGATAAGTGGACTTTTTTCGAGATAGCCGGGTGTCTGTGCGTCCTGTTTTTTGGTAGTTTGTTCAAAGGGGAGATTTTTAGAGCGGGGCGTGGCCGCCAGACCGTGGTTTGTTTGGAAGTATTCCCTGATAAGTGGAACGAGATAATTCGACGAGATTTCAGTCCACGTATATCATTTCTCTGACAGTGACGAATTTATGGGGAAACTTTTTAACCGTAGACCGCTCACGGTTTTGTAGATACCAGGTATTTTTTCAAATTTTACGCAATCCGGCCGTTAGAAAGCACTCCTTTAAAATTCGTCGATCAAACGTATGACTTTTCTACTTTACTCTTACAATTTCAATATTATATCGATTATTTATATATATATATATATATCATATTAAACATGTGCGATTGAAAATTCAAATTGAACGAAACGTTTAACGAAAATATAAATCACGGACCACTTCACTCTGATCATAGACATTTTCAAAGAAAATTCATTACCGATTCCATCACCGTGAATTCGTGCACTGCGATCGAAATCGACACTTCCGATTTTCCCGTCAATTTGACGGAAGGGGATCCTTACCAAATACCGCCACTACGCAACAAGCACACTTCCAACCGAGCGTAGCACACCTGAAACAAACAGAGAAAAGTCGTCGATCAACGTGACTGCACGAAACGAATACGTTACTGTCGAGAAGGGATAACAGGTAGGGGTATCGAAAAAAAAAAAAAAAAAGAAAAAAGAGAAATTCACTGTACAACGCCTATTTTCGCGTGAAACGGTGTTCGAACAAGCTGTAACGAGTTTCTCGGATTACAAGTGTACTCGATACTGGCTCACCGAAAAATTGCAAGGATGGAAAGAAAAAAAAAGAATAGCCTGTAAATGCGCAAAAAGTTGGTCAATCGAATGACGGTCCAACGATATCGCCGCGATTTTTCGGTATTTTTCGACCGTATTTTTGACGGAATGATTTATTTCCCTTTTTCTCCTCTTTTATTCCTTCTTTTTCTTTCTCTCTCTCTCTTTTTTTTTTTTAACTACTGCTGACTGTTTGGCCCACGTCGGACAAGCGATAATTCGAACCTTCGTTTCGAGATACAGGAAATGAGTGTATGGTTTTACCCATGCGCTCCCGCTTAATAATAATTATTATTATTACGCGCCGGAGTATCAATCATATGGATATCGTGACCCACTATCGCAAATCACGGGGACACGGTGGCATGTCCAGTGAGAACGCGGTGAATTTGAAAAGAGAGAAGAAAACAAGCGTCGTCGAATATCACTTTCGTCTCTTGACGTAAATGCATATGAAGAAACGATAATGTCGCGGAGAAATTACATGCTCGAAGGTCTCTTTCGCCCTGTTATGGAAAAATCGTTATTATGTAAATTGAACGGACAGAAAAGTTGGCAATCGTACTGATTGCGTTTCATTTCCAGTGGGACGTATGATATTTCCGAACGAATGAACGTTTTCGCAAAATGTACATATGTGATATTTAAGAGCGGGCATTCGAGTGTCGTATTTATGTTTGATAATTTTGAACAATATAACTGAAAATATGATAGTTTATGAACGTTATTTCGGACTTTAATTTGAAATCAAATCTTCTGCTCAATAGTAATAACATATTAATTTGGTAATATTCCTGTTTTCCCAAATCATATAATATGAATAATATTGGCATATTCTTATTATATTTTCTTTTGCAGCGTCGAAAGAGAATATCATTTCTCTCAGCTGTTTACGACGACTTCGACTATAGAATATTCATTATTTAACACTATTGTAACCTAACGAATCTAGAATCAAAGCAACTTGAGACTTCGCACCATCGAATGCAGCAGGTCAATCATATTTAAAGTAGGATTCTTCTCAAACCGATTGAAATGGAGATATTTATATCATTACCTATTTATTAGACTGTAAATTTTTATCCAAATTTATACTTTTGCAAACAAAGCTAAAGAAATAAAATCTGAATAGAGATTCGTTATACCCTCAACGTATCATAACGAATACCTCATATATTTTGTATAGTTTTGCATATTATAAGCATCCTGTACACTTCCAAACACTTAAATTTCGCATAAATACATAAAGATTCCCTAATTACCGTTAAAAATTTCAGATCAAAAATATCAGTGATATCTGAATATCATTTCGAGCTTCAGAAGCAAAATTCGTCTCGCGATTCAGTCTTCACGCGCATCATCACCATCCGTAATATCGAGACAATGTATGTTCGTCTTGTTCGCGCGCAAGATGCGAGCAACTGTTGGATAACAGAGGCACGAAATGAATTCAAATTAGCAACAGCGTCGGGTCCGGCAGGCACGATTGTATCTTTCGCATCGCGGCTGCAACAACCAGCAACAACAACTTTTTTGTCGCAAATCGATCCCAGCCGAAAAGCCAATTTCATGCTCCGTTCAAGACGCGCTTCGGCTTCGCTCTTAGCGCATTACGTATTCCGGCCTGCCCCGCCTTCTCATATTATTGCTCGACTCTCTCTGCTTTTTCTTCTCTTGTTTTTTTCTTCTTCCTTCTTTTTTTTTCATTCCCAACTTTTTCTTGTTCTTCTTCCTCCTTCTTGTACCCTCTACCTTGTGCTCGTTTTCTTCATCATCTTCTCTCTTTTCTGCCTGGTCCTTTTTCTTTTTCTCTTCGTCTTCTTCTTCGGGGTTAGGTTATCAGGCTCCACGGTAAACCGAGCGTTCATTATAATCGCATCAAGACGAGGATGATGTCGACGGGGGAGGGCAACAGGCCCCAGGAAAGGGCACTGGCCAGCGGATTCTTCGACGTAATTTTGTTCTACGACGTGCAACGACCCGGCTAATTTCGATCGGGCTGCCTCCAGATCTCGAGAATCGCGCGGATTTCTGCCTCCGTTCCCTTTCGATCGCGCGTGAATTGCGCGGATGTTGCCGTGGTCAATCAAATTATCGACCCAGCTGGGTTTGAAATATTGAAAATATTATTATAGAATATATTATAATAGGTGGATAATTGATTTAAGCTACTTGAATTTTGCTCTTCAACTTTATTTCTGTGTTGAAAAATCTTTCTTTACACACTTTCTGATAACCACTGTTACGGTGTTGATCTGTTTGATCTTTGAATAGTTGCGGAATACTGTCCATTTTAGTTAAAATATCCTATCTACATACATAAATACGATATATGTAGTATATAGCAAAATGTATTGTCATGTTTAAATTTAAATTTAATTTGTCATTTAAATTTATAGTCTGTGAAAAGGTAGAAAGTGCTGCTTCTAACTATTTATTGCTCTGTAATTTGCGCGTAATTTGTTGTAATAAGAAAAAAATATTCGCAATCTAATTCAATGGTGAATAATACGATCGCTAAAAATGTAGCTTTCTTCGTGGTTTGGGAACTTTTGATCTCTTTATAATATTTGAAATTATTGTCTTAGTGCGTTTTAATTAAAGTCTTCGTATATTTGTGATAATTCAATGTTTAGTAATATCCAACAATAATCAGTAATCTTTATGAAAAATGAGATGTAAATGATTCCCTTGTGTTTTCAGATTTCAAAAAGCTATGTGAAATTGTTTCTTTTGTATTGCTGATAATTAATCATTAATGCAGTTTTCGGCGACAAATGTTCAATAAATTAATTAATACATTTAATGGATTCTCCGTTATTTTGATGTTTTTACTGCAGGTAATTAAAATTGCTTTCTCCTCTTTTCAATTTTACGATGCTTCGTGACATTAATTAATTTTTAAACACTTTAATGGCATCGCTGCTATTTTGCTGTTGCAAGGCGCCTCTGTCATTAAACGCTTTACATCGTGGAAAATTTATAAAATGGCATTAAATTCTCCTTATCGTTGCTAATTATTAAACGTTAACGTTGTTAAATCGTAATTTCGTAGCTATCTATTTCAAAAAAAAAAAAAGAGAAAAATATGAATTATTGCTTAAAGTATCAATGATCTGTATTTATATCTTTTTTCTTTTAGTAGAATTATCTAAATAATTCAAATGTCCAATTTGTAATCTTCCTAGGAAATTTATAAACTTTCAGTACGTACCGAATTTTTAGGAATTCGAAGGATTTATATTATATTATTATATTATTAATATATTATATGCTTATTTTTTTCTCTTCGTTACTTATCTGCATATTTTTTCACATATCTTTCACTGAAATTTCTAAAACACAAATTTTATATCCTAGTCGTTGAATCAACCAACTCAAAAATATTATAAAATTAGCTACAAAACTCTTCTAAACATTTTTTATAAAAAAATCCGACCAACCAAAATACTTCTAAATCATTAAATCTTTCCTTAAAAGTCAAATGCATCAAAAATTCCATAAAATCATTTAAAGGAACAAACACAAGTTTACTTTCAGTTTTTAAATAATAAACATGAAATAATGGCTGCACGAAAGGGTTCAAGTTATGCAACTGTTTGTTCCACACCGAAAGGCAGTTTTTCTAAATTCCGGTCGTGTCAACCCTTTACCTGCTCCCCCTAGAATAAATATTGTCAGGATGGATCCACCTCGTATTATATTATAATAACGCGGGCATACTAATAGAACGCACGATGGTTTGTCAGAAAACGAAGGTTTCCAAGTAGGTACACAGATGGTCCAGCAGCTTCGCCCTTAACCCTTCGACGCGGAAATTTCCTTGTGTCGGAGAATGATGGGTCGAGAGGGGGGAGGGGCACCTATTAATATTCCTTAGACGACAAGCATCCCGTGAGAAAACTCCCCAAGGGTGTTTTTCTTTCACCTATTAGCATAAGGCGATGATCCTTTCGTTTCTCACGAACCCTGCCCCGTTTATCGTCTCGATTAATGAATTCTGGATACCTTCAACTCAATATTTCCTTCTATTCAATCAGCTTGAACTAATATATTCCTTGTTTTACAATTTATTTTATTTCAGAATCTCTTTGGGCAATTTACAGAGTGTGAGAGTATAAGAGGCGTGTACAAGGTTTTACATGATACGTGGGGAAATTTAATTTTAGCCGTTTTCAAAAGTAGAAAGCTTGGATTTTTATCGAGTCCGTATTAAAAAAAAAAAGGTTTATCGTGTGGATTTCTATCTATATGAACTTCCATACGTGAGAACTCTGAATTTGAAAAATTTGATACAAAGTTTTTGTGTCTATACATTCGTAGAATTGAGCTGCTTTAATGACAGATTAGTAATAATCTGAACTGGAAAACTTAAGTATGAAATACTTTCTATATAGAAAATTATATGAACTTTATCTATATACGTATATTCCTAAATTTTGATAACAAAGATAACGGAGATTTGAACGGAAAAATTGATGTAAAAATTGCTATATAAAAAATGCCATATGAATTTTAACATTTTAACATTCGTCAATCTAACCATGTAATGCCAAAACTAATAGTGATTTGAACTGGGAAATATATAACTCACGTGTCAGATAGTTAACGGTTCTTTAAGCGGTCTTCCTATCCCTATGCAGAAGGTACAACGAATTTTCATAAAATTCCCATAAATAACCGTGCTTATTTATGCACAATATTTATACGCCATGCATGACCTGAAACGGCAGCCCTACTAAAATTTTAAGCATAGGTATCGACCTACGTTGCTTCGAAAGGGCTGCATGCGAAGAATAGACGATGCTACCGCGACACACCTGTAAACTATCGGATTCTTTCACCTTCGGCATTCACGCTTGAAAAAGGTTACTTTCAAGATATATCGTCATCATATTCTGTTTCAAAAACGGTCGCATTCTCGATGCAAAGTTTGACATTTATCGGAAGATAATGAAATCGAAATCGATACTTTCACGATGATGAATATGTAACGATAACGTATTGAACATTTCATATCTTCCATATGGAATGTTCTAATAAAATTGTTCCTTTTCTATGAAATATGTATGTATTCCAAGATTTGTTGTGCGATTAAAACAAGTATTTATTGGATTTTAAATATCCACTCTTCGGCATTAATATATAATACAATTTACATCAAAGTATGCGATTGTTCTGTTTTTCGGACTTGATCTCATTACGTAAAATGTCAAAGTTACATCATGAAATATTTGAACTTTTGAAAGAAGTGAAATCTTCTATTTAACATATACGAGAATCTTCCGAAAAGAAGTCGCAGCAATTCTAAAGAATTTCGTTCAAAAGTCATAAAAATAGAATCTCTTATTATCGGTAACATTACATAAAGATTTTTTAACAAAATAAACGAATTAACATTAAAAAGACACTCCTGAAAATATATTAAGTCTCCAAAAGGAAAAGATCACATACACGTGTTCTTGAAAAAGAAAAGGAAAGCACGATCACAAATGATGAGACGTTCCAGCGTTCATTCACAAACGTACACCACGGACTACCGACTCCATCCGTGTCTTTATCCTCTTCATAAACGCAAAAATCACTTTTCTGCCGGCCTGCCCACGCAATAACGATCCCATTAGCCCCCCAAATCGTTCTCTAGATCGTCACTAAATTATCCAATAAAGTGCAGCGCCGTTACTCTCGTCCAATACCCGTCACCGGTCATGCACGACACAGCTTTTCTCGCTTGTGGCACGGAACAATTTCGTCCGACGATTATCCCTCTTTTGCCTTTCTATTCTTTTCTCTCTGTCTCTGTCCAACCAAAATTTTCCAACTCTTAACGAGAGCAGAAGAGTGGGAAAAATGCGAAGTGAACGAGAAGGAGAGAAGAGTAGAAAGTTGGCGTTGAAATCCGTGGAGATGAAAAGAAGCAAGTAGACAAGGGTTGAAACGCGAAGCGAGTGGGAGAGGGTGAACGCAGAGGAAAAGTCACGTAGAACTTTTTTTCCGGGTGGTGAATTTTTCGAGGCCCTCGATGGCGTAGGGTGTCGAGAGGGAAAAGGAAGAGAAAAAGAGAGTCAGTCCCCATCGTCGCGAAATCGACGAGCAAATACTTAAGGCGTAACCTCGTTACGCCGGCAGCCAGTGGAAAAGCGAGAAAAATCCACTCGACGACGCTGCTGGCGGCGGCGACGGCGCGGAAAACTCGCTTCCGGTCGTTCGACGTCCCTTCGACCGGTTCAAATGCCAACACGGGGAGTGGAAAGGCGGGAGGCGCCCGTGAAAAATGGCCCGCTAGAGTCGAGCTGTTCGAAAAAAACGCACAGAGGGCTAGGTCTCGCGGAAGATTTCCTCGCGAGACCCTTTGACGAGCAGGAACAACCTCTTCGATTTTGTATGGCTCGGCGAGAACTCGGGGGAAAATTGATCAGTTGAGTTGGTTAGGCTGACTGAGGATCGAGTCGGAGAAAGAATTCGCTCGAGGTATATATTTATGTTTGAGCAAACATGCCAAAGGTGTTTATGTAGATAGCGAAATTCATTGGCAGAATTATGAACAACTCGTTGAACGAATTGTGGGCGAGTTATGATTTTGATATAAGAGTCAGTTGCTTATTATATGTTGTATTACGTGACTCGAAGTATAAATGCACATGATTGTACAATATACGTGATCTTTTTGCAAAAGTTTCATCTTAGATTCATCATAATGAACGTTACATGTTATCGTACATGAATATTTATAAGAGGCAAATATGATGAAACAACTTTAGTTAAGACATAATTAAGCGAATATTCTGCCATTAGTTTAGTTAGGATGTAACGAAGTGAATACTTTGTTAATTACAATCGCTCTTAATAACAAAACACACGAACTTATCATAATTTCAATCTCTCATCGCGCAGTAGAAAATAAACAACATAGAACGAACAAATTCTGCATCACGAAGAAACGCGACGTTAAAGAAATTGTAAGCGATATAGAGACAGCAAAAAGCTGACAGAGGAGACAAACTCAAACGAGGTAACAACCAAGAACGTGGACGACAAAGAGAATTACATAAAAGGGGATGAATTCTATGGAAGGGCACGGGAGTTCGTACAGGGAGTCAGGCATTATATGCTCCGACTCGTGCTAATTACACCAATTTGAGTTAAAATGGGCTAAGTAAAGAGATAAATTGATGGCCGTGCGCCTCGAGTAATTACCTAATTCGGCTATGCGTAATTACCAACGATTAGGGTGTCGCTTTCGAGACATTTCTCAGGCAGCTGCAGGTGATACAGATACTATCGCAGATGTCTAATTCGCGAACAGTAAGCGTATTTTGTTTGAAATCTTTCAGGTGATCTCTCAGAAGAAGAATCACGAAAAAAAACATTGGAAATAATTTGATGTAACGGTTATTCGTATTAAATTTGAATCACTTGAACGAAGTTGATTGTTTCGAAGGAAGATTCGAGAATTTAGATTTTTGAGTATGACATTTATATAGATTTGCTTTTCTATCAAGTTCTGAATCTTCTTATACGGTAATTTGTTCATTAATAATATCAGTGAATTGACAATTTTAATTTCAATTTGGTTTACAGTTTATAAGATAAAGTTGATACTATTATACGATAGAATTTGTTAATACTGGCAAGTTGCAAAATTTCGCTAATGATATTAACTACATTGTGCAACTAGCCTCTAATGTTTATAACTATGGGTAGGAAGTGATCGCTAGTATATACACTGAAATAAAACATGAGATCACACTCGCAGTTGAAATACTGAAAACTTTCAAACATGTTGTAATATAATACCTTCTCTTCGCAAAGAATCATCAATCTCAGATATTATCAAAATTTCAAAACAAGCATGGGAGGACTATATTTCAAAATGTAAATATTCTCAAATTTAGAATACTACTACTACACTAGCTTCCTCTTACGAAGAATTGGAAAACAAATCTCCACATTTCCATCCACGACTTCAACCCTATCCGCCCAACTATACTTCGGAGTATCAACCTACCTCGAAGACGTAACAAAAACGGTACACTGCGAGGTAAACGTAATCGAAAAGTTTCGTAAGGGGATTTGTTCCCGCGGCCCGCAGGTCGGGAGTGGCTCGGCCGAAAGAAAGCCAAAGGTTTTAGAATAAATCAAGTAGAAAGACTGCGTGGGTCCACGACTAGAAATATTCGGCGCTCGCTTTGTACGAGGCCGCTACGCGGGACAGGCCATAAAACGAACACGAGGAAATCGAACGGCGACTCGATACGACGAGGACGGAAAGCAAACCGCTGGATGAAGAACAGGGACCAAACGAAAGAAAACGAACGAGAGAAAGAGAGAGGTGAGACGAGGCTAAAAGGAGGCGAACGAACGGACGGGGCCCAGGCCACGTTACAGCAGCTACGACTGAAGATATCAATCAACGGGCGCATTGTGCTCAGGGATAATTTGACGCGCGGCTGAAAGGGCCAGATCTCAAATTCCACGATCGGATAATGGCCCCTATAAGGCCCAGGAGAAGGCAGAACCTCTGGGGTATATCTACCGAACCGCAGCTTGTACCCAAAGGGACGTTCGACGAGTGCGCGCGCGCGAGCAACGCGATTGTCTTCTTCTGGGGGTCTAAGCCTTTATTTTCGTTCCGAGACACATTGTCCCGCTTCTTGGAACGCATTACTCAGGAACCGCGTAACGAATCGATCGCATCGATTTCATTCACGACGCTATCCGATACTACCGTTCTCGTTTTCTCTCTTTTTCTCTCTTTCCGAGGTGGTTGGTCGATTGAGTGCTTAAATCTCGACGACTTTTAAACCTACCAGGTTTCACTGGGTTACTCACTGGGTAACAGAAGTGTTCGTGACTTTCCGTGAAGCGATGAAGATGAACGAAGCTGTGGCATTTTGGGCATATTTTAGGAAGCGAGTGCCAGAAATGAGGTGAACGTTTCTATATCGAAATTGGAAATGGAGGAAGTGTGACTGAGTTCTGTTGTTAGCGAGTGAGTTCACGTTTGGTATATTGTTGAGAATACAGGAGAATGTTCGCCTCACTCTGCGATTTGTTTTAAAGTGTCCTTTCCTTTATTGTACTTGCTGCTTGACGATTAAAGTTGGAAACGAATTTCATTGAAGTTTCGAACGATAAAAAAATAACGATCGAGATGATTATTATAACTGACGAGTAATTCAATTTATATTTGGAGTTATATAACATTTTACGATATTTGAACTTTATTAATAATCCTCAAGCGTATGATAATTTTTATCTGTGTATTTTCAAATATGGTAACGAAGCACTTGAAAGATAATATCGTATAGTCTATTAAAATTAAGCTTGGAACAGAGGACTCATGCGGTCGAGATTCGTGATTTCTATTCAAAAGGATAAGTCACAAATTAATTTTATTTGTTATATTTGCTTAGATTATATTTCATTGTCATTTACCTGTTTGTGTGAATTTTTCATTACATTTGTTATTTTACATTCAAGCAGAATGATAACAAATGAATTCCTTTTTATGTAAAAGATATTTAAACAATCTCGATAAATTGACAGGTGGATAAAATCATTAGTCACTTCAGTACTACTCGATATTCGACTTCACCAATTTCAGAATTTGTACACAATACACGTTCTACGTAATTGCACATAACTCTTTTCTCATCCCCCTAGAACCATATAATTCCAAACAACCATCAGACTTCTTGTAGAACAGTAGAAATCAAATATACCATAATCCTACATCTACCCTACAAGAAACACCTAAAAACTTCAAACTAATACAATGCACCAAACAGTTGAGCAAAATATTTCAGACGAACTGTTACATTTGGCAAGTCAAAGCTCCGCCATTCAAATTAGAGTCTCGCTCACTTTCGTTCACGTCCACATTTTAATGCACGTTCCTACTTTCCTACAGTCGTAAATCAAGTCAATCTTCGAGCAACTAAAGTTCACTTTGAAGCGAAGCGTTGAACATGTCCAGCGTCCGACGGCCAGGGGTCTCGTGATCGAACATATATCTAAAGCTATGGTTACAGTGTTTTAACGAACTGTCTATTCTAATGAATACGCGAGAGCAATCAAACGTGTATATACTGGTTCACGAAAGTATTTGAACAATTACCAGAGAAAACGTATACGTACATGGAACATGTATTATAAAATCGTTTGGAAACACTGCAACGAAACACGACTGTCATGACCATATCGATCAAGTTTGAAACTAATTCGAAAATGGATAGAGAAATTACAAAATATTCATTGCACGCAGATATTAAGTAAAATGCTAGTGAACAGCTATCTTAAGCATGTGATATATAAAGTACGGTCCCACTGAGTATTGAGACTTTTTAAAATGATTGACTGTTTAAATATTTTTGTGATCACTGCGGAATATGTGCTTGTAATAAATATCTTTTAATTTCTATATATACTTATTTTCAGATTTGTTTCAAACTTTACCGATACCGAATAAATTTCAAATTATTCCGCACAACACACATAATATATTTCGTGAGCCTGTGCAAATTCTTGCGAGCGTGTGCTTTCGACCGTCAGACGTTTCGTTCGTCAGAACACGTATCCATTGCAAGCACAGCCTAAACTCGTTTGTTTCTAACTGAACGTTGTCAAGAGTTTCGATTAGTTTCGAACCACTGCCCGCACGAAAATCAGGCGACGACTTATCGAGCAAGATTTATACCCGCGCTGCGCATTCGAGACGTCGAGGCGCGATTTCGAAACGCTTCTAACCGCAATGAATTATAGAAGCTGCCTGGTTTTGTGTCCCGGCGACAAGGACGATAAAAAATCGTGCGTACGTTCGGAGGCTGTTGCGCTAGCCTCGTGACGCCGTGAAATATTGCGGCGATATCCGTCTCTAACGACTTGATCGCGTGTGATTAATACTTTTCTTGATAGTTCCCTCCGAACTTCAACGTCCCCGAGACTTCTTCTTATCAGACCTTCGCGAAACCGAAAGATGGAATTTGAGTATGAGATTTGTTTTACCGAAGTTTTGAATGAAATTCGAATAATGGATCGTAGAATTTAATATTAATTATCGTGGAGTACTCATCGAATAGCTGTCATCAGTCGTCACTCGAAGGTTTTATTAATCTTTTACTGCGAATACGCATTCATCTTACACAGGGAAGATGCGTTTTTGCTTGTGAAAGCGAATAAGTGCGAGTAAGAAATATCTGTTTGATTCGACGAAGTACAATTGCAATTAGGAAAGTGAAGAAACATGACTAATTCGTGAAGTTTGAAGACAGTAACAGACTGATACTTTGAATAAATTATATTTTTCCTTTGTGATGTTCGTATGAAATCATGCGATATTTGGAAGTCAATTTTTGTAGCTACAGTAGGATGATGCTATCACACTTTCGACGATACGTCATCATATCGTAGATTACATGATTTCGAAACAAATGCGCTACTTAAAAATTTGAATTAATTTCTATTATAATATTAATGAATATTTTTTCCAAAATCTCTACTTAAAATTCCACGCGGGTTTCAGAATTTCACAAGATGTAGACAAACACGCTTCAAATTAACGAATTCCTTTTTCATCCCATTAAACATAAAAGACTCGAATATGACACTTAATTCCTTACCTCTGAAAGAAGCCAATCTTCTTTCTTTTATTTAAACTCAAACTATTCGAATTCAGAAATCACTTTACCAAATTCCAGCTCAGACATAACACTTAGTTTTTTTTCGTCGAACGCGTAATCAAACAACAATTTTCTTCCAAATCTAACTTAAACCATGTTATTCGAACTCAAAACCGGTTTCTTAATTCTAATTCAAACGCGACATATAATTTCTCGAATTTATCAAACGCACGATCCAATGAAACAAATTTCGTTTCAAACTTGACTAAACCCGAGTTATCCACAAATTCAGAAATCACTTTACTCGCAACTCGAACGTAACATTAAGTTTCCCGTAAGTTAAGTTCCCGTTTTGTCGAACATGCGACTAGAAGAAACCCATTTTCCTCCAAATTTATCCAAACCTAATCTATTCAACCTCAAGAACCACTTTATCTAAACCCATCTTCCTGCTCAGTTTCTAAACATAAAACACTATCAAGTCAGCTCGATCTCCCGGACACAATACCGCCATAATCGACTTACGGCGAGAGTGCCACGAATCTTTCCAAGATCTTCGAACAGGTAACCGCATGCGTCACTAAATAATACTCTACCTCGATTTTCCCTTGAGGTAGCCGGAAAGCTGAATGGGGAGCACTTGACTTCCCGATTCTGTCGAACGCAGTATTAAGAGGTCCACACGAGCTATCGAGAGAAAGGAAGAGAGAGAAAGAAAGAGAGAGAGAGAGAGAGGAAGAGAAACGACTGTGTCGCTATTTTCGAGGATACAATGCGACCCCGAGGGCGCGGTTACCTGAACACGTGCTCCTCTGTTCGTCCGAATACGAGGAAATTTTTTGACACGCGAGACACCACCGCTCTACAGGTGGACTCTCTTCTCGAGCTGCAGATTTGCGGTCAGCCTGTTTGCCTAACAGGTGGATCTATCCCGTGGACGATCGGTTGGGAAATTGTTTCCCCTGTCTGCCGTCAATCACGAGATAACTCCTTCGGGAACTTCGAACTTTGTTCCACGTTCGTTCGAACAAATTTATCCAGTACTAGAAAGTTAGTGTTTATCGAGGAAAATCAAGGCTGAAAGCGCCGAAGGTTCATGTCACTCGCGAAAATCTCTCGATTCGATAGCATCGCTTTAGCTAATGGTACCTTCGTAGGTTGAGTGAAAACCGCTTTCAAGGCTAATTCGTGTAATAGGTTTGAATAGAGACAGTTGGACGACCAGTAGGTGAGTAAAACTTCGTTTAGTTGAACCCTTACAGTTCATATAAGCGGAGCTCATGTAATAGACATGTTCACTGGTTCTTCTTGTTGCAATGATTTTTTACGTAATTGGAATTCACGTAGATTCGATCGCTACCTAGCCAGACACTAACTAAAATCTCGTTGCAATAAATAAAGTTTCGCTATAAATATGGAAGAAGCGTAGGGTACTGCCTTCTATCTCAACAATCTGACAAGTAGTGAACTGCGTAGCTTGTTCGATCTCATAAAATATTATCATGGTGAATTATATTCACTTTCCGATTTTTCACTCGAAAAAAGCGTCACCGTTTTAAAATTGCAGAAATAGCGAAAGACCGTGTTGTATCGAATAACGTTTTCATATCTACACTTCACCATAAATAAACGCGAGGTCGATCGAAAGGAGCGAATAGGAAGCTTCTTCAGGTACAAAGGATAATTCAGGGAACGAGTTCGAGTACCGATCGGACGCGATCGAACGGGAAATCTCGTAAAGGCATTTCATCGGCTTTATTTACGGTGTTGACTCTTACCTCACTTGTTCTTCATCGGTGATTTGTGACGATCTGTTGGCGAAAGAGCCGTCGGCTGCTAACACGTCCGTAAAGCGTAACGTTTTCTTCGTACTCTTCAACTACTTTCGTTGACGATAAGAATCATCGTGTTGCTATTCCTTCCACTTTTTCTCAATTATTTTTGCTTTGCCTTTTACTTTACTTTAAATTTAATCACACATTTTCATATGTTTCTTCCTCGGTGCATGGTCGATCTTTCCCGACAGATTTACACTATCCCGCACTAGGAGTAACGGTTCGGTGCAAAAATCTCGCCGTACGACTCGCCAATGAGTGAACGGTTTTTCGTTGTTCGATGCTCGTTACGTAACAATCGAACGGCACCACATATCTGACGAGCAACGAAGGAAATTCTACTTTCGAACGGCTTCACCGATCTTCGGAATTGCGACGGCTCGTCGTGCTCGTCGGTTCGCCATCGTTTTCACCTTTTTTTTTTTTTTCGGGCCGCGGTTTCGCAAAGTGAACGTATACGTGCCGAAGATTATCAAGCGCAGATCGTTCGCGCGATTCGGAACACCACGTGGCTCGACGCGAGGCCGAGCACAAACCGTTCGAACGAGCCCTGCGTGTCTTCCCAACAATCTCACTACGAAGGGATAATTTGTTTCTTTTTCTTTTGGTTCACTCGCCGAATGTCGAAATTTCGAATAACGAAACTTCATTGCGAACATTGACTTCCGCTGGGATTTAGAATCTTGCGGTTTGGAACAGAGTCTTGCGTATCACCTTCGAGCGTTGTCGAAGCGACTTCTCGATATCCAACTTCTTCTGGAATTCTTTGCGATTTTAAGTGCTCCCACAATGATCGTCTCTGGTGATTTCAGTCGCGACAATCGTTTATTTAGTAAGATCTTCTTGAACATCTGTTAGCTTCGAGTACGGCTATCGAACGACTGCCCGAGCGTTCTCGAAGACTTCGATTGTTCGATTGCTTGTCACCGGTTGCGACGAATCTCGTATCAGGGCAGATTCAAAGAGACAGAGTTGGAATCGTCCGAGACCAAGTCTGTCTCCTCGAACCTTCTCCAATTCGTTTGGCGTGTCCAATCGTGTATCTTCTCTTTCACCACCGGATACGATTTCTCGCGTAAATTCTTCTACAATGGTTCCCTTACGCGAGATGTTTCTTCAAGATCGTGGTAGTCTACGACCATCGTAGAACGGATCAGGCAAATCCGATCACGGAAGCTGTACCGCGGCTTTCCCAGATGCTGATTACTGCTTCATGTTCAGGAAGGGACAGCAGAGGAAGAGTGTAGTAGATGAAGAGACTGCCCAGGAAGGTTCACACTGCCCGGCGGTCTGATCGCTGACGACTGAACGCCGTGGTAGCGTTTCGCCGCGTAGTAAGCCGGCTCTCACCCCGCCATCGGCCTCTCTTTCTCTGCCTCTCCACGAGGAGTGAGCGAGAGAGACAAATGATCGAAAGAAACGAAGAAAGAGAGAAAGAGATACAGAGAGCGAGAAAGCGAGAGACACCCGTCCTTTTCGTCCCACTCTGACGTTCTGCGCGTCCTGAGAGCAACATGCCCCCGTCCTCGTACTCGCTCCGTTCTCTGCATTCATCCCCACCAATTCCTTTACGTTCTACCCCCACCGTATCGCCGCGGTTGCCCCCGCTACCAGCCGCGGTGTCCCCACCATCGCGCTTTGAAAGTTCTTGCGATCACCGCTGGGCGGCACCAGCGTCCAAACTCTCGAGCGGGACACCGTTCGAGCGTGGCGGGCAACAAAGGTCCCGTCGGTTAGCGCCGTTATGTGGGAGAGAACGCGCTCCCCTGGTTGGTGGAAGGGGAGTGGTAACCACTGGTGGGGAGTCCTCGACTTCCCCTATCGTCGTGCTGCCACCACGTTTCCCCTCCAGTTTTATCGCTCCTCCTCCACCCCCACCGACGCGGCACGTGTTCCGTTCCACTCGGTCTCGTGCGGACAACGATCGTCCGTCCTCGTCCTTGTTCGCCCTGTGCCGGAGTTCCTGGTAGGGGTGGTGAAATATCGTCGGTGGAGGGGATGCGCGAGAAATACCGCGTGGTAGTGGGGAGCAGAAGGACTTTGTAATGTAGCCAGCACGCGTCACGCGCTCTTCACGCTGCGATTATATGCTCGTGACTGGAGGAAAAGCGTCGTGATTTTTGGAGGAAATTGGAAGTGTTGATCATATTAGGCGATCGAGGCTCGTGTTGGAATCTTGGTTACATCGATTGGAATAAATTTCAGATCTTTCGACTTCTTTTGAAGCAGCGTCCGTTCATTTTGCTAGTGGAGGTATTTCGATAAAATGAACGACGCAGAGAAAATGTAAAGGAACGAGTGATTCCGAAATGTCTTTGAAAGTATTGGAATTCGTTTCACCGATTTCGTAGTTATCAGTTGATTTATGGATCGGTTTATCAAGGTTATCGTGGAAACTCGGAGACGTCCGCCACGTAGTGCATCAAACTCGTGGTTGATCGTTGTAGAACGTTTCTTATCGTCGCTATCGTTGAGCGTGTGTTTGTCACGCGGCTTATTTTGCAGCTAACAACGCGGTTATCACTTCTGGCTGCCAAGGTACACACGAGCACTTTCAGCTGTACGACGATAACGCGTCGTTAGTTTCGTTCTGACGAGAAAGCAAACTGGTCTCAAAAGGAGCAATACCTATTTACACACTCGTAATCGGTTCCCGGTTTTCCGGTTTAGGCGACATCTCGTCAGCGATCGAGTCGCCCTATTCCCTTTAAAAGCCATTGCCGCCGTGTCTAAGTACATCTTCCCGTGTGTGTTTATATGTGCGTCGCACAGCATCATAAATTTCAATGGACAGTTTCGAGTCTCTAGCACGCGGATATAAAACGAAACGAAAATAGCTTCTACTTTAAACATACGGTGTTCCCGATGAACATTTCCTATCCGAACGTTCACTATGAAATCTTAAACTTCAAAAGAGTGGCAAGTCGTTAGCCGACCATTACTGCCGTCACTCGACCACGTGATTCCGGATATACGTTCCAAATAAATCTAAAATCGCGCCCGTTACTCGTCCGTTGAGCATTCGTTCTTACGCGTATATCCTTCCACAGCACTTTGAAGGTACATGACATGATATAATTATACGAACCAAGAAACTTTGAACGATCTTGAGTGCAACGAGCCATCCACGCGTCGCATACGAACTCCTCCTCGGACACGGCGTTCCTTCTTAGTTGATCGCGAAACGATAATCATCGTCGTTCCACGTTCCCGTGACACGAGAAAAGCCTACCTCAAACTCGATAACGAACTCCACTGACCACTCCAAAACGTCACGTTATATATACACACTTTTCCTCGTCTCGTTAAAATAACAAGCATTACGTCTTGTATAATAGTATCGGGAGAAGAAATCACCGTGATTCGAACTCTGTCATCGACGCGAAGATCCGACGTGAATCGTGACGAAGGAAATCGGGGATACCGGCGCGGTTTACTCGACACGAGAAGACAGTATCTCGAAAGAGGGTTGGCACACGTTGAACTGGCTGTTGTCGAGCTCGATCGGTCTGCCCGGAGCAGGCGAGTTTCCCCTTCGCCACTTTCCCTGCGCGCACCCTCCCCCTCTCCGCGTTCCACCGCGCGAAACACACACGGCCGATATATATGTTTCCCCTTCATCCCTTCCCATACCAGCCGCGACACTGTCTCTCGTCTTCCTCCCCCGCCGTCGCGAGGACTCGTGAAATTCCGGAATTCCGCGCGTCCGTGGCTCCACCTCCCCCCTCACAGAGCGCCAAATCTTTTTTTAAACTCCGCCTAGCTGCGATGCGAAGCGAGACGGAGCGACAGAGAGGAAAAAAGCGGAGCAGGCGCGAGCCACTCGGCCTTTTTCCCACTTCTTCCGCGGTGCAAACACGCCGCACGCCAAAACCCCGCCCCCTTTCGACGGGTTCCCCATCCACGCTTTTCCGCTGCCACAGATTTTCCGGGGGAATATGGCTCTCTCTCCTCGAGCCTCTCGAGACGAGGCGGGAGAAACGCTCCACGCAATTCCCACTAGTTAGCGCTATCTGGACATCCTACCGACATCTAGCGGTGGATATTTTTCCTGAACAGGGGTTGTTTCAGGATTTTTCATATTTTCGATCAGGCACTTTCGCGATTTTGATGTTACTTTAAGGCATCGATATGACGCAGCTTTTAGAAATAGTAGTAAGCGATACGAGGGATGTTTATGAGTTGAACAATAGTAAGATGTTATATAAAAAATGACATTTTTTGTAGAATGCAATTGACGAAAAAATTTTTATGATCTGTTAGTTTCGGATTTAGTTAGATCTGTGTATCGAGTTCACGAGAATTAGATGTATTTTAATTGAAAGTGTTACGATATTTAAAATATTTGAAAATTGTAGAAATTTACTGCTATATCTTTCGTTGGTAAGGAAGAAAACTCCCCTATTTGGGTTATCGATCGTATCGTATAAAGTCACTAGACTGAACGTTAGCGACATCTATTGGCGAGTTCGACGCAATTCAGGATGAAAGCATCCCTAGCGTTTTATTGCATTCTTAACCGTAACATTTCGTATGACGTAAAAGTGAAATGATATTCAGAATGATTTTATTGTAAGAATTAAAAAGTACATAGTAATAATCCCTAATATATGAATTTCAATGTTTAGAGCGGTAATATTCTTAAACGTAGTTTCCATCCTTCTATGATAGATGACTATAAATATAAAAAAAGTATTTTATTTTTATTATATTTAATTTGCATAAGAACTATCAATTTGTTAATGAAATACACAGCGTTAGAAGTAATCGTAAAACATTGTTCTTAAAACGATCTTGCCAAGGGGCTTGTTTTCCCGTGTCGGTATTTCCCCGCGACGTCGATAAAGCAGGTGACTACTTCGGAAAATTTTCAACCGATTAACTCTCAATTCAGTGCAAACGAGGTCCCTGATGGCGCACATGGGTATAATTTCCAGCAAATCGTGGGGTTGAGCGCGCCGTAAAACAATCTTTCCGTCGCTTCAAAATTGATTTACATCGGATAAAGCGACGTCCGTGAAAAATAGACTGCATAGACAATTGGAATTATCGATTATGATAAAACAAAATTAGTAAAGAATCAGTGCCACGAAGATCTTAAATTTCTATCATTTTGATCCAGAATTTTATAACAAACGATCCAAATCATTCTCCACTAAAATATTTACAACAATCCAATATTAATTTGGTTGTATGGAGCTGGTTGAACTTCGAATCAGAGATACAGTTACAAAAATCTTGTAACAGATCCTTCATTTGCAATGTTAGTTATTTGTTATATGTATAGTAATTTTCCAGGGCCGTGTATATATATATAGGTTTTCATAGATCGTTTGCACTTTGTATTACAGTGCGACGATACTATTGTCCACTCTTTTCTCCTTTTCGACTTTCTTTTTCAATTATTTTGCATCGTTTCTTTTTTAATTATACATGCTTCAAAGACTTAAACAATGAAATTTTAGAATTTTGAAAAAGTAAATCTCTAGTGAATCGTTACGAGACTTTCTACAATTCAACAGTTTTCCTATCACATAAAATATCAACATACCGCATATTTAATTCTTACAGAATAAAACAAAATCATATTGAAATTACATGGGAACAAAACCATCGTACACGTTAATAAGATATTTGTGTTATTTATTCCTATATTCGTGTAAAGAATTTTCATATCTCTCTAGAAAACATATTTCAAATTTCTTGGGCAAATAAAAATTCAAATGCGGGTATCCAACATCCACGACTTCCACTCAATTCCCATTCCGTATAAACCTTAGGCCTTCACATTTCCATTTTTCAAACTGGCTCGATTTATCATTTACCGGAATGTAGCAGCAAGAATTTGAAACTTGGATCGGTATGGTAGCTTGAAACGCTTCGATGAAAAAAGGAAAAGAAGTTCAGGCAGTCATGCGTTGAGCGGCGAACGAGCGCGTCAAGTAGATTAAGACGATTATGGTCAGACCGCACGGCCGTCGTCATTTATCTGCCTTGGACCGAAATGCCTCGTGTGATTTTTGTCCCTACGTTATCGATTTCGATCGCGTGACAAGGTGCCGATATTAGCCAGTGGCACCAACCTACTCTCCTCTTACTTTCGTTTCTTCGTTCGTTTCGCTTTGTACGTAGCATCTGTCGGGTGACAGTCGATTACCACGGAATTCGAGCGAAACAATGCGCGGTATGTGCGTGGCCGTGTAACGTGTAAGTGACCACCGACACGTTGATAATTATGACGCTGCCGTCGATAAGGATCTGTTGGTTTGTCGGCGATAATTATGCGTGTGGGACCGCGGCTATTATGCTTGTCTCTTTCTCTTGGAAGAAAAAGAGAAAAATAAGGGTTAGGGTGAAGCGTTTCCGGTTAACTGGAGGAATGTTACTGCAACGATTAACGAAGTGGCCGACAAAAGAATCGCTCGAGTGACACAGAATTTTGAGCAGCCTCTTCTTGCGCGTACGTCGAACGTGGGAATTGACGACCGACCCATCCACCCTTTACGGCAAACCGGATTTTTCTTCGGCCAGGGAAAGAAAGAGTCTTGTTTAAACTAATTCTTTGCTTCATTCGATTATTATTTACTTTTATAGTATCGTAGTTTGTGAAGTAACGTTTGCGTCGCTCTGCAATGGTGAATGGAGTGGTCGAAAAGTACTTATATTATAGTGGGCTAATGAAATAACGTTAAATATAGTATTAAATGTAGTTAAAAAATTGAAGAGGGATTTAGTCACTTTTAATCACTTGATTTCGACGTTCTAGATAAATAACGCGCAAGATATGTCGAAACATATCTTTTGGGAAAATCAATGTCTATTTGTACGAATTAAGAATAACGTTTATAAAGAAACTATGGAATGTTATACGTTGTATATATTATATTTTAATAATCTTCGTATGAAACAACAGTGCATCGATCGTATCAAAAAAGTCTAGTCGTAGGAAAATATATTTCTTTGAACCAAGTGGTAAAGTTGTTTCTGATGAACTAACTACGTTCAATATATATTTTACATCATTCTATATACTTTTATATACTTCTATATACTCTCTGCATCCAAAGTACCTTGCAAACAAAATACAGTGGCTATATAATATTTTCATACAGCGGCTTCTGAATATATTGAATTGTCAGTTTGTCCATTAAGTAGTTAATTCCAAGTGATCTATGAAATTTAGTAAAAATCCTTTCGCATGGATAGTTTGGCTCTCTGACGCAAGATGACTGACAGATCGATGGACAATATCGGAAATATCGAAAGCTCTTCGCGTTTACATCTTGATCAACGAGCGTGTTCGTTAGTCTGCTCGATTATCACGTGACAAGGCATCCGACTTTTTTTTTGTAACACTCTTCGCTTTCGACCGTGAAATTAGTAGCAATTTACTGATTCAGAGAACTACTCGTTGTTTGCTTGCTTACTATGCCCGGCTGGCGTTCGTCGTTCTTAGGTTGTAATTATGCTTGCAGCGTAGGAGGCGATCATGGTGGAGTGGATGGTCTGTATTGTTCTTGCAACATTTTTACCGGAATGTTGATAATGCAAGAAACAAAGATTTAATCGAGAACGTGTTTCTTCACGTAATTTGTAGGTTAAATAAAGAATTACTATAGATCATCACAGATAAAGAACATTACATGGTAATTATGATTCTTGTCGTTCAGAAGTGAGAGATATTTCTGTAAGAAATTGAATAAAATAATTGCATAATTGTTGAAAAAATTTAATTGTTATTTATTATACTATTTATAAAGTAAAATGTAGAAGTTCTTTTGCTTCAAACTAACATAAGCAACAACTTTTAATAAGAATATCTTCTTATCTTATGTCAGAAAAAATATAATTCTCCATGGAAATAAGAACTTTAATATTATCTTCAATATTCTTTTTATTGTATTACACTGATATTACGTAGGTGAAATATAATAATGCAAATAAGGCTTCTATCGTAGAGGAAATTTTCAATTGAACAAGATCAATCAAATAGAATTCAAATAATTGACTCGGGAACATTTCCTAAAGTATTTCTAAATTATTTACTAAATACACCTATACCTCAAATCTTTTAAAACAATATTATCCAAGGACGTTAAACAATAAAAAATCAACTACATCATCCATCCGGATTTTCAACTCAAAACAAACTTCTCCAGAAGATTTCCCTGTATATATTATATACAGTTATTTCTGTATTAATAAAATAATCTTAATCGAATAAACCTCTAGAGAGTCACCAAAACGCTGGTGTTATGAAACCGAGTTTTAAATGCCAACAACTTAAATGATTTCTCCTCTATATCTAAATTAATCTGATATTACATTTATATTCAAACATACTAATTCTCCGTTAAATAATATTCATAACACGAAATCTCCAAGTCAAATATAAACCGTTTCCCCCTGCTATATCCCGATTGTTTCACGTTATTTTACGTTTATATACAAACACGTTAATTGTCATAAAAAAATATGCAGAAAATTATGAAAGCGCCGGTTCAATAATATCTCGCCAAGCATCGATCACGAAAGCTTCGCACGGAATCAATGCGTTTAATTGGAATCACCGCGCGACTTCTGCACGTTTTATCGCCTGACAGCTTTTAAACGCATCCCTGGACGAATCGCTATCATAATATCGAACGATGACGTTGCCATTCGACGCAACACACGCCGGATTACAGCTAGCTGAGAGCCGCGATCCACGGAAAGCCCGGAAGACTAATTCGACGTAATGACGGGCTTAAAGGTACGATCCGCCGACATGATTGGATGCCCACGGCGTTTCGCAATACCTGCAAGCCCATTGGACGTTGGCACCCCGCTGTGGCGACGACGTCGCGTGGAATCGGCTGTGTAACAGCCGACGGATTACGCCGACAGCTCTGTCGCCGACCTTAATTGATTTCGTTTAAACGACGAAACACGACGACGCTGACCAGTCGAACGGCTGTGTCATCGTTCGCTAAAAGTCGAAATCGAAAACGATCCGACGAGGCCAAGCTGAACGGTTTAGCCAGTCATCCCCTGTGTCGGGTTACGTCTTAATACGGATTAATTTCTTTGAAAGTTAGGTTTGTACGTAGAAAGCATATGGTTGCTTTAACATTTATTGCAATCAGCCTTAATACGGATTAATTTTTTTGAAAGTTGCCTATTTAAATAGGAAGAATAGCGATTTAAGATTCGTTGGAATCGGGTCGCGTGAATAAGTTCGTTCGCTTTTCTTTAAAAGAACGTCGAAGATTTGTTAGCTTTACGTAAGAGCAATTTGATTGAACAACAAGTAAATTTCATAGTTTTTGTAAGAAATGGTAGGTCTTCCTCTTGTAAGTGTAAAGAGATTTATTCAATAGCAATTGGAATATTCAATAAATATTCCAATGACCTGAAATGTGGTAAATTCAAAGGAAATTGTACTAGCATCTGTTATGTCACGTGAAAGAATATTTATAGATACATATTAATAAGTAGTTGTGGTAATTATAGCTTAATAGGTTGATATTTCACTGTTCACGAAGCTGAAACGAATGGAAGAAAATAAAGGAAAATCTCTTTTAACTAGTTTAAACAACAATGTAAAAGTGGATAATATGTTGGAAAGGTAACAGTATAATTTGTACGTGATCCTTAGAAGGATATGATTCATTTTCCTGCCCAATTAGTTATATGGAAGGTATAACGCGTTGCGTGCACGCATGTTTCATGTGGACAGAACTGCGTCCGCGTCGTATATTGGTAATTAAACAATGGAACAGTGTTTGTAATTGCTCGTAACGGTAAATAATCCGAAGTACAGATGTGACGTATGATCTTTTTGATTGCTTAATTATTCTTATGCATCCGGCGTGTACGTGATTGCACGGAGAGATCAGTCGATAAATATAAACTATGAAACAATGTTGTACGTACAAACAGAAGAATTTTATGACGCATTCAGTATTTCAGGAAGTTTGTAAAATACAACCGATACAATTTTATGATCCTTTGCCAGATTTCATCCTAGTACGTGTAATCGTTTATAAAAAAAAAAAAAATCGGACTTTTATTGAAATAACAACTTGACAAATTAAAAGCTTTAAAAATTGCAAAAGAACGAAAATCGCAGAAATCAATATCTATCTGCTATATCAGTTTGTTGATTCCAATTTTGCAAAAACCAGATGCGAATAGAATACAATAGAATAAAATAGTTAAAAAAAAAGTAGATCGAAAGTTTCATGTTTCTTTAGATCTTTATATTTTAGAGTAACATATTTATTTACACCTGTTCACGTTACTTTTTCATCATTTAAATAATATACAGAATCTACTTTAATCGAAGTACTAATAAATAAAGAAAAATAATATTCTTTCAAGCTAAATTCACTCAAAGGCGTCTTCAAAATTCAACTAACCAGTCACCGTACATAAAAATGATCGGAGAAAAAGTTACAGAATGTTGAATGCATTATGCGTTCTATCGGTTCGAGGCGATCGTTCGCTCTATTCACCTGTATCCCTAATCAGCCTCTAATTCTAAAAATCAATCTGCTGAAAGGATCGGTCACGCCTCGCATTTTTTGTGCCACGACGAGAAGGAGCAAGAGAGGAAGAGGAATGAATGGCTTTCTCTGGGATTATAGGATTTCGAGTGCTTTTTTCCCAGACTCATGCACCTGTATCCCCTATGTTCGCTTCCATAGGGTTTCCACAAACTTTCCACGGTTCGGTTACACTGTGTGTGTTCAAGAACGTTTTCCAGATACCTGGACCCTCGAGACTCTACCTGAGACCTGCCCCTCGGCGAGTTCCATCGAGAAGTCGAACCAGTAGTTTGCTCTCGGACCTATTGTGCATCTAACGATCCCGTTTATGGGGTAATTTCGAGAAGTAGTCGAGACAGACTGCTGGTTTCGCGGTTAAAATCGTTCGCTTCGACATTGAGAACTTCGGCTGATCGAGAGAGCAGATATTGTGCATCGATTTTCGAATATTTGAAATTTCTAGCGTAACACGCTAGAGAATAGTATTTGTACGTCATTGTACCTAGTATTATAGCTTCTATTTTTCTTTTTTATTTTTTTATACTAATTGTTTAGGTTCAAGTATATTAAATTTCGTATCATTTAGTACTTCAATGTGACTGCAAACATTTCATATCTATACTGTGAAATTAAAATATTCAATGTGCTAAGAAGACGTTTCATTTGAAGATGAGGATATGTTCTAACAATAAGGCTTTTTGTAGTCAGTTTACGATGACGAATATGATATTGATTTAGTAGTTTGTATCTCGATTAAATATTTTTATTATTTCGAATATTATGTTTGTATTCAGCCTAGTAATAACGTGAGATTTGTCTTGAAGACTTTACGAATGTATAATATATATGTATAATATATTTGTTGGTTTTGCAAACTTGTTAAAAATTTGGAGAATAATCCTGCGCTCTTATATATGGAAAATTATCTGACATACGCGCAATTGTATGTAGTTTATTAAAACACATAACGAGCTTGTTAGATGCAACACGCTTGTACATCATTTTCTTCTTTAAAAACAAGACCTGTTCAAGATATTTGCGAAAGAAATATACAGTTGATATTTTATAGAAATTTGTTATAGTTTATTTTATATCAAATACTTGTTCGCCGGAGAAAGAAGAAACAAATCGATTTTGACTTTAACACAGTCATCTGTTTAATCTATCCATCCACAAATTTATATCGAAAGCTTTTTTCATCTATTCGATACCTTTATACAATCGATACCTCTATACTCATTCCAAAAACATTTTAAACTTCCGAACTAACTGTTGTTTTTCCTTCCATTACCCGGGAAACCCCAACATAAACGCTTTATATGCAAAAAAAAAAAAAAAAATAAAATAAAATAAAAAAAAAACGAAGGGAGAAAAAATCGAAAAAAGTTAAAAGGTTTGTTTCACTCTGACCAAAACGGATTTCCATGGCCTGCAATTTTTCACGTGTACAGGTGGAAATCAATGTAAAAAATCAACCAGTAAATACCGTTGGAAGATGAATCTTCTCTAGTCCGACTCGGACAAATCAAATTGAAATTCCTATCGATTAAGCTTGCCTCCAGGGAAAAATTTGTTTACCATCGAAATCCCGCTGACGAAAAGGCTATCGCGGCATTTGACGGAAAAGAAACGACAATAATGAATATACATATGTACACCATTCGTCACGTCTGACCGAGACACAGAGGGAGCATAAAGCGCGTAACGGGCGTCCATTTGTCTCCTGCCATCCAGGTATAGGCAAGCATCCTACCTAATTACACTGGTTATTGGTTAATAATAGCGATGATTACCACACGAATTACATCAGAGAGAGGGAAAAGGAGGGAGACAGAGAGAGATGGAACGTGCGTAGCCAGGCTCTAACAGAGACTTTAATTATATCCACTGTGAGGATATATACACGGTGTATCTGTTCATCTCGCGGCCAACAGAGCTGCAGATTAACCATTAACGTTTCCTAGCTACTTTTATACAGATAATACATACTAAGGCGTTGAATAAGAATACCTGTAGGCTGATCTTTATCGTACGTCTATCATCCATGCATGCGAAACGTTTGTAAATTGTTTTTTGCCGACAAGGAGTACATTGTTCTCCTTCCCCTTTTTATTCGTGCGAATTATCGTAAATTCGTTTATTTGGTTTCGGATCGTTTGGTACATGTAATAATGAACTGGTACACGCTTAATTATTATTTTGAGCTATCGATTAATTTAATACATCGACATATAGACGATTAACAATGTTAACAGCAATGGGAATTTATAATTTCCTTTGTTATTATAATATTCTTTTGATTTTATACAATTGTTATTTATTATATATCTACAGTCGTCGTGTATTTATTGCAAGTAAAATGTTTAATATATCAATCGAAAGGAGCAAAGAGATTTTGATTAGATCACGAAGAAGATTCACGAGTTAACTGAATATTGACTAACAACTATTTTATCATCGTTATAAACTATTAGTAACCTATCTCGTATGTTATAAAGAGAATAGAAGATAATACGGTTCAGGAACTTGTAGATCTTTCATGAATGATCGTTGTTAATGCGTTCAACAAACAGAAATCCAAAGGAGGCAAAAATTCCTATTAATCAACTTCTGCCTATTCAAATCTGTATTCTCTAATTGCTTCTCATAAAATTCTCATTCGTCGATGTCCGATTATTCAAATGTAAAATTATAAATTCCCACATTCTCGTACCATCTTTCTATTTCTACAATTTACATCGAACTATCCTACAGCAAGAACTATCGTCTCTCAGATTTTTGTCGGTTCAAATCACTATTCCACTTCTTCTTTATTCTCGTAAAATTCTCATTCGCCAAGCTTTAAATTACACATATACAACGCTATAAATTTCTAAATCCCTCCTCCCTATTTCCTCCTATTACCCCGCGCGATTAAAAAAGCTGAATTCCTACCTTCTAAACTCCGTAGAACTCTCACGTCTGGATACCGCGTCCGGGCAAGTCGACCGGAAAAGGTTGCTCCACAGAGGACCACGCGTATGCACCGCCACCAACAGCGTAACGCAGCTGACACGAAACTGACCTGCACCCCGTGTCTACGAGGTTGCCTCGTGCTTTTTTCTACGCGCGCACACGCTTCACGGCACACCTACACGCAATATAGTAGGATAGGATGTTCGGTATCTTTTCCCTGTTCTCGGTGTGTCTTTTCTTTTTTCGTCGATTACAAGGCAGGTCCACAACGAAACTCAGGACCAGGGGCCCGTGGAAACTTATCTCGGGCCCTGGATAAAGCTCCTCGAAGCCGAGTTCTAGTCGCGTATAAGCTAACGCGGTGCATTCTAGGCCGACAGATAGAGAAGCTGTCGAGAGGAGGGGCGTGAGCAGAGCGGAGAGGGAACCCGATAGCGTTAAATAGCGTATACGAAAGGCTTCAGGGTATTTCAAGTCACGGCTGTGTAAATACCTGTCTCTCTTTTTCGTCCTCGTCCGCGCTGGAATACTTTCCTCCTCTCTCTTTTTTTTTTCTTTTTTTCCTCCACTTCTTCCACTTCTCCTCTTTTTTCGCCTCTTTCGTAGCTTGATACCGGAGGATGATTCTGAATTGTTGGGTAAATAACGAAATCGATATTGTTTACCGTGGAATATCGTTGATGGAAAAAATTCGAAATGTGGGGCGTTAAAGAGAGGAAAAAGGGGTACGAGTGGCACGAAAGCATATGGCACTCGTTGAAATGGATCAAAACAGTCGACCAGCATATGTACAATCGTTTTCGAATGTACTCTGTTAAAACGTACTTCGGTGTGATTTTAGTCGTCGGCAGGATATTTTTGTTAGTAATTTCTCTTTTTTTTTTTAATGTTTCCGACTTACGAAGATTTTAAATCGAAGGTTTAGGAATTTTCTTTCGGTACGATGGTCTTTTTGATATCGAGATGCATTTTTGTGTAATTTTATCCATTATTATTTCTGCTTTTGTACTTTTTGATCTTTCGAAAATTCTTTAGTGGTAAACTTACTTAAATTTTCGTTTATCGCGATGATTTTCTTCATTTTCTAACCTATATTTGCTGGATATTCATGCGTGGGAATGTTGAGAGAGTTCATTGCGCGTGGCTGATTTAGCAAAACGCGCAACATGCACAGATGACTGTCGGTGGATGCAAATGATGCTAAGGATTCTTGAGAGAAAAAATATTGGGATTTATTGATTGTGTGAAAGTTGCGCCAAGGTAATAGAGCAAATAGGAAACGGCTTTCGTAAATGTCGAAATAAAGGAAAAAGGATAGGTGAAAGCTTTGTTTTCACGCTTCGTGCGATCAACGAAACCGGAAAAATCATTTGAAGAGTTTTTACTTCGGAAAGCGTGTTTTCTAAAATAATTCTGGATGCATTTTGGATAATTATGGACGCATATAATTAAACCGCGATGTCGCATATAAAAATTCCCCGTTCATCTATTAGAATTCTATTATCAAATAATAAAAATACTCAAGAATACTAAGAATTTGTTTCTTTTTCATTATACAATGCCATTATGTATAATTCAATCGAATTAAAAATGAAACTTACATTTAGCACTTATATTATATGTCAGTCAAGATATAATGATTCGATTAATTGCAACGATTCAAAGAGGACACAAAGAATCCATTAAAATGTCATTGCTTGAACATTTTTCAAAGGAGTGTTCATGTTGTACGATGCGAATTGATATCGACATCGAACCGATTGCGAAATTCGTGTACAGGTAAGGAGCCTTTCTCCTCTTTACGCAATTAAATCTCGTTTTTTTTTTTTCAAATTTCAAATCTAATTAACGCTATATCTACTGAGATATGCACCAATTTCTTTTCTGAAATTTTGTGCAATAATGTCATTCAAAACCTCTGTATAAGGTTCGCATTAGCGAAAGAATGTATCGATAAAATTTTTATATTACGTACTCATACTGCTTGATCATTCAATGATCATTTGATCTATTCATTGATCATACCAAACAAAAAAGCAATGGTAAATCTGAACGGTGAAATTAGATTAGAAGAATAGAATTGCATTGCAAGTGATCTTCATCTTCAAGGAGTATAATAATCACGTTATATCCACGTTAATTTTACACAGAAAAGGAAACATCGAAAATGTCCTGCTATTTGTAATCTAAAACCGGATATTTCCTATGAAATATTAATTTCTTACGGACGGTAGCGCGAAGAAATACTCGAGGAACGAATCACGAGTGAAACATCGGGAATGTTGATCGTACAGTTCGCGACATTCATTAAATTTTCTCTTCGTCCGAACCTGTACGCCATCAGCATTTCACAGAGGCCATTTTGATTTCTTTAGTATGAGAATTTTCAATGATTGCCGCGCGTCCACTTCGGTTCATCGACGATATTTAATTACCACCTCTTTTATGGTATGTTTACACGAAGTCGGGAATGTATCCTTATCATTACTACCATCTTCTTTTCTTCCTTTTCTTTAAGAGGAAAGATCGAGGGGTCTGCGAACGCGCCTAGATGCTATTTTATTATGCGTCGATCGAAGAGAGTCTTGTTGGCTGAATGCAATTAAAGGGGAATGTCTTGTGACTCCGCGTTCTGCTAACTAGACGGAACAATTATCGTCGATTCGATTATGTAATTGCTGGCGAAAGATTCTACGGACATCGGGCATATTTTTCTATCTATTAGAAATGGTATGTTCTTGTAGTATTTGCCGACGTGATGGAATTAATCGAGTATTGCACGCTAGACAATCTATTTCTAATAATATCTACATATTTCTGATTGATCGATCGATGATTTCTTATAATTAGACGTTTTATTTGATTTGCTTCGGTTATCGAACAATTACTCTTCTATTTTATATTTCTAGTCGATGAAATTTTCTGTCTATACTCGTGCAGAATTAATAAAAATCCTTTTAATAGCACTTGTATCAAATTCCAATAATTCTAATAATTCAGATGTTTTTGGTCTGGGCTGGTTATTATCGAAGATTGACGCGTTAGCTTCCAATTAAAAGATATTTAATTTACAAATGTCTCCTTCTGTGTTTTTGCAGAATTAATAAAAAGGCTTTTAATAGAACCTGTGTTAAATTCTAGCAATTAGATATTCCACGTGGTTTGGCATAATTATCGAATATTGGCGTACTAGATATTAGCTAAAGGATTTTCAATTTATATTTTTCTCCTCTCTGTTCTGTAGTATTAATAAAGAACGTGATGGACAGTTTTGCTTGTTACAGATGTATTAAACTCTAATACAATTAATTGGATTTATCATTTGGTTTGTGTCAATTGCCACAGATTGACGTATTTGATTTTAACTCAAGTGTTTTCAATTTACCAAGTTTTCTTCGAACTATGTCGACATACTATTGATTGTAAGACTATGAATTTTGATACAAATTCGTATTTATCAACATAACTGAGAGAATGAGATTTAAGTAAAAAATTTCGTCCTCTCGATAATATAACAACTATAACTCTCGATAATATCTTGTACATATTTCATAGATCTTACTATATCATTTACATTCTGTACACCTTTGAACATTTCATTTCTCCATAAATAGATAAACACCTGTATAATCTATGGATGAACCAATACCGTCAATTTTCGTTTAGATACTTCAAACATAAAACTCTTACGATCATCACCTCGATCAGAAACAGAAACTACGAAAAAGAACAAGTAAAATATTCCCGACATTCGCGTGTTAAAAATACGAGTAAACGAATTTCGAATAAATTTGCAACGTATTAATGTCACGTCAGTTCTCAGGCTGATCATCGAGATTCTGGATAGCACGATCATAAAAGCAATTGTTAAACGAGTGCGAAGAAGACAAATATAAAATACAAGAAGTGTATATTCCAAGGATAAATTGATTAAACAAAGTTACACGGTACCGTGTCGAGTGTTTCTGCTCTCGAAGTGGGACGAAGATGGCGAGGCACGCGTACCGGAAACACGAAGGAGTCGTTACCGTGTACGAGCTCGCTATCGTGAACGCCATACAAACAACGCCACGGAAATGTCTCCGTACGATTCTCTCCCTTCTTCGTTCTGCTCTTTCACTTTTGTACGTTGTATCTTCCGCCAGTCTTCTGGATGTAGCGGTACGAATCGTAAAAGTCCGGTTAACAGCGGTGGTTCGAGGACGATCGACGATTTCAGAGCGGCGGAAGAATCCTCCAACGACCGGAAAACGATTTGAAATCTTATCGGCGCCGATCGTCCGTATAGACGTTGCTTCTGACTTTCTCTTGTCGAAAAATCATCATCCAAATTGATCAAATCTTATTTCTCTATTGCATGTCGTGTACGCATTTTCTTCCTTTTTTCTTTTCTATTATTATTTTTGATTATTTATTTCTTTTGCTTTTATTCTTGTTGTTGCGAGGATTTTTCAGGTAGAATTTGACGAACATACGAGGTGATATTTTATAAGTAATTGGTGGTAGAAGGGAGTTTATTTAATCAGTATTTGGTGAAAATATCTTTTGTAGATATTAAATTGGAAAAATGTAGAAAATTCAAACAAGGATGATATATATTATTACGTAATTAAATACGTATTGAGTTAATATGGATCTTGTTTCAAATATTGTCAAGTTTAATCATTATTTGTGCGATAAATAATTTTCTATTTGTACTAAATTGTGGTGAACGATCGAAGAATCATTTCTGCGAGAAGAATAGTAAAAAAAGGAAGGAAAATGCTACAGAAATAATGTAAGATACTGAAGAAAGTATTTTTAATATTGAATATTTGTAGTTCCGAAAATCTGTCCAAAAGAATTTTTCAAACGAATAATTGAATAAGCATAGCAAATTACCGATCAGAATGCTGAAAGCTAATTTTATTTCTGTTTTCGAAAATCACATTATAAATTCTCAACTTTCTTAAAATACCTGAAAAACAAAAAAAAAAAAAAAAAAGAAACGATTCCCAATTGCATTTAACAACAAAGTGTAACTTTTAACCAGAAATTATAAGGAACGTTAACGAATCCGAAAATTTACAATGTATTTTCTGCACCATCATCTTTGTCTCTTTACAAAAAGAAAGAAAAAAATCCTGCATACTAAATCTTCTGACTTACGTTTCTCCGTGTCAGTATTCTTTATACCGTGCACTTTTAGTGATCCTCGAGAGGAGGAAAGAGATGGAAGGAGGAGGGAAACACCCCAATCTCGAAGAAGATCTTTGGTAAGCAGATGAAAGAAGCTTGCTAGAGAGACGTGGCTTGAGATTTAAGAGGCTTAGCATTCGGCGTGGACCTCGTAGGGCAGCTAAAACGCATCGAGTTCGTTTTATAGGGTCCCTTTCTTCTTCTAGGGGACGGGCCCCGAAATTGGAGAGTGTTCGCCCGTCTAGAGAGGCTTCTAGATTCCAGATACCAGAGGAATAGGGTTACTGGCTCGGAACTAGCAGGTGGATACCGTCCACCGGCATGTGAATATTCTTCACGTAACGGGTGTTGAAAATATAATAAAGCGGAAATTCGTATGGTGCAATGAAAATTTGATATCATTGGGAAATATGGTACATCGTGTTTATAATTTAGATTGAAATTGGTAACTGTTTTTAGGATATTTTCAGGGTAATATAGTTGATTGAAGAAGAAAATTGCAGAAAGAGAAGAAGAGGGAAAGTAAGTTGAAAGAAAAATTGAACCGTATATTATTCTCTTACCGCCTTCGATTAATTTTAATGTCTATGGAAATTAAAATAAAACAATACTATTGTTTCTACATCAAGATATAGGTAGTCTATTATTTGAATTAGATTAGAATCTAATTCTAATTCTGTGTATTTAACATGTTGATTTTCTGTGAGAAAATTGTCTAAGTTTTTCTATAGATAGTGATCATCGAGGGAAAAATCTAGAAAAACCAGAGAAAGGAAATGCAACGGAACTCTATTCTTGTAATTCTAATTACACTTGGCATACTAATCAGCATCGTTGGCATGCAGCTTTGTAACCAACGGTTAATTAAATTATATTACACGATTATTTTATGTTGTCAAAGATAAAATGATATAAATATGCAACTTTCTTCAAAGTTGTGATGATAGAAAAATATGGTTCAAAATTGACAAAACAAAAATCTATCTCTGCACTGATATATAAATAATATATTAATAATAGTATCTTAATAATTAATAATAGTAATCTGGCCTCGACATATAATTCGTTTATTAATAATCTTTAATATAATATTGTAGTACACTAATTTAGAAACTTTTTAAAGATGGAATATATATATTTTTAAATTTTTAATTTAAATTTATTATTTTTAAATAAATGATTAAAAAATCTATATATATAGATTTAAAAACATTTTTTGAAAGGCAACAAATTACATCAAATACTTCCAAGTATAAAATAGGGAAAACTTACTTGTTTGTTAACTAGTAGAGTACGGTAGTCAGTAAATGTCATCAGACTCAATAATCCGGAGAATGTCATTCGGACAGGGACAATTCTCGCAGAGAATTGGTAGTTCTGATAAATACTCCGACAACCTCTTACGGTTATCTTGCTCTGAAACCGATAAAAGGATGCGCGATAGAAGCATCGAAATTCCTGAACTCCCGCTGCGCGCACACTCGCGTTTCAGAGCACCATAAAAGCACCACCGTTTTCCTTCTCGATATTATTTATTTGTCCCTTTATTTTTCCACGAGATCGGTCAACGGTAACATAAAGGTCGAAGAAGAAGGAGAACAAAAAAGGGAGAAACGCGGTTTAACGTGTTCGTTTTACTTGTTTATTTCGCGCCATGTGTTCCGCACAATTTCGAAAAGCAACGTCGAGGGTGGAACGTTTGTTTTACACAGCGTAAGGGTTGCTCTTCGTTTATTTGCTTTCGTTTCACCGGTTCTTGTGTAAATACCAAGCGTGTGGTATCGGCGAATGCATGGTGTTCACGTGTTTTAAGGAATCGTTACGTATTTTTATATCTCGTGTAGTTTCTTTTCTTTTTTTAATTGGGGATGTTTATGGACAATCATTATAATAATTCATTCGCTGAATGCAACGATTACTTCAATGTTCAGGGTAAAAGTTTTGATGTTTATTATTAAAAAATCGTTCTTTTGATGTATTGAATTCTTATTTAACTACGTAATCTTCTAAATTTATGGAACATCGTAAGTTAATATTAAAGTTTATGTTAACAGATGAATGATAGGTAAATTAGTAAGTAAAGAAAAAGGTGAAGAGCGGAATAAATTAAGTAAATGATGAAGAATTTGAGTGGAGGATACAAGATTGGTTGAAACGATAAATACGATAGACAACGTCGTCTCGTTAAGACAGGCATCGATACACGGCTACTGGAATTCGGTGTTCCCCCTCTCGGTTCGCTCACCTTCAACAGACGTCGTTCTAAAAACTCGTGACAGCTATTTCTAAATTCCTAATTTTCTCGATTTTGGTATTATCCTTATTGCGTCTTGATAGTAAAAGCAAATGGCGATAAATAAAATCCTTTATAACTTATACAGAACCCAAATTATTATATTTGTCAAAATATTTACCAAAATAAATAAAATTACTGATGGAAGTTCACAGCATCACGTCTTTTTTAAATTAAAAAATTGATAAAGTTAAACAAGAGAAATTAAATGTTCTATTATTATCGAATAGATGATACTATTACAGGTTACAGATAATATACGAAAAGAAAGAATGGTATTATTGCAGTACGACAATATTAAAATAAAATTCCCACTGGAAGATATTTCATCCACGATAAGTGTTAAATTTAAATACATCCAATTGAAAATCATTATACAGGAATGTTTCATTATGTGTATAATATATAGATAGTTCTAAAAAATTCTTTAAAGTATACTTTCGTTTAGTTCGAGAAAAGAGGCAACTGACTCGGCGGAGAATAAAAGAGAATGGAAAGTGGCTATTGAAAATAACAGACGCTATTGCGGGCTGGGAAAAGAAAGGTAAAAAATCCGTATATTTTTCAGGCGTATTAGGTCGTAACGATTTTTCCGGCTTCGAACCACAGCGATTACGCTCTCGTCGAGGAACGTTGCAACGCGAAATTAAATTCCTAACGAATTCCATTACATCTCGCGCGATGCACACCGCAACAGAAACTTTTCAGCTAACAGAGAAAAGAACGTTTTTTGTTGATCACAGTTTCGCGAAACGCGACCAATACCAGAAACACGCGTTTTAAAATTTAACGTAAATTAAACGATGTTGGATTTATCGTCCTCGAAATGTTTCGTAATTACGCTAAAGGTTGATTGGAACATTTTTTAATAAGTTTACATTTCCAGATTATTTTACGAAGTAAGATTAAAATATTGTAATATCGTATAGTGTATGTGTTGTAAATTTTTGGATTACAGTGGGAAAGATAATATAATGTGTTCTGCTATTTTTAAATAAGGATATCAGAAAAGGTTTCAAATAAAAATATATATAGCCACGGTGAGGTACGGGATAAATAACGACGTCTTATCATAGCAACTTAAAAGATATTAAATCTTGGAGTTCTTCGTAATTACGCCAAGGACAATTGAAATTTTTTTAATATCTTATATTTCCAAACCATTTCATGATTTAAAATTGAGATATTAAAATATCATATACAGTATGTACAGTAAGTTTGTGGCAAGATATGTAACATAGGAAAGAAGGTGAGGATATTATTGTTAGTTGCAGTAAAGAATAAAATTGATCGATCTTGAACGATAATACGGGTTTGCAGCAAACCATTCAGTATAATGAAATTATACTTGAATTACATTGTTCCTTTTTATAGAGGATGTTCGTTTAGAAATATTAAAATGTATATTTAATTATGAAATACCATTCCGTTTATAGAAAACATATCGCATTTGATATCATAGAAAGATTATACGTCAGAACAAGTTTCATTAAAACACTGGCTTGAAATCATTACTCGAACTTTAGCGATGATTAAAAATAGAAAGAAGGGAGAATCAGCGAAATTTGCACACTGTAGACGATGAAGATAAAATTACACATTGAATACAATAAGATGTGCACAATTACCATCGCGGAAAATTGCGTTGATTTCCTTCTTACAAATTTTTCTTACTTGCAATTATTCAAAACCCTCTCTGTATTTAAAACTTAACAACATCGTTAAGATTACATTTTTATCTTGATTATTGCATTCTTGACGTGGTATTTTCATTGAAACTCATTAATATTATTCCCTACAATTTGTTTGTAATTTAAAACTACGAGAATCGAAAAAAAGGTTCGTACATAGTATCCTACGTTCCTCTTTCTTCTCTTTTAAAAAATATATTTTATATTGGTAGCATCAAACGTCTTTTGCTTTTCTGTTTTCAAATAATATATCTTATGCTAAGATACGTATAAGAATATATAATTTATAATAATCATTTGTAAATTATTGACGATGAAGTATTTCGAAAATATCCTATTTCCTATGCACTTCAAACGTCGAAAACAAATACGATAATTATCATTTATTGGCTTACCATTCAATGAAATCAATAAAATGTCAGAACTATTTAACATCTTTACCATTCACCAGCGTCAATACATAAATTTCTTATTTGCAGTATTCGTTCGCGATAGAATAATTGCCACTTAACATCATTGATTTAACGCATGTGATTATTAAAAATGCAAAAAAGCAAATAGTATATGCAAGAAAATGTTAATTTAACGCATAAAGATGAGAAAAGGACAGAAACAAATAAAGAGAAGGAGTACTTGAGCCATCCTTTCTAGAATAGAAGCCTTCGTTAAAAATAAACTCGCGTGTGAATAAAAGTGATACCTGACGTAATCGGTGGGACGAGCGTGTACCCACGCCTGCACACGCGGCGTGATATTAATTAAATAATCAAGTAAACGCAAGCCAACCACCCTCGATCGAGCACGTACCTTAAGGTGCGTTTAGACCAAATGAGCAAGAACATATTTTGAGCGAGAGCAAAAGATCATTTGTTCGTGTTTGCTTCGATCATCGAGTAATTTCTTCGTAAACTCATCTATAGCGATTGAACGAAGCGTTTCTGCAGAGATTCGACGAGCAATCGTCAAACGACGAAACAATATTCGTTTATACCTTAATTTTACTAAAGAAAGAGCATTCACTCTGCATGAGATCGTCGTTGTACAGCGACCGATTTTATAGTGCTTAATGCAATTCCGTTAATTAAGAAAACTGGATTACCTTTCGAGCTTTAAACCAGTCGCATAGTTTCCTTATCTCCCAGTTTTTTAATCCAACTGGTATTTCATGAATTTGATAACTTGAGATAAAATATAGCGTGCAATTTGAACATATTCTTAAAAGATTTATTCGTATATGTGGTGGGTTTGTTATCTTTTAAATATTCATTATAGGTATTATTTTAATTACATCTAGGTAGAGTGTTCAGAGGGTTATGATAAGTTTCATAATTGATTAGCGACGTTAATAGCTCATTTTGCTGTTGTTGAAGGATTTTCTTTTCGATGATTAAGTAAGGGAACGCATTTTAAATTGAGTCTGTCTAAACGTACATTTATTCTCGACCATTTATTTCAAAGTTTGTAATAGTAAGGGAACATGTTCTGTATTATTTTATAAAATTCCTCGTACTATCTCATTTTCACACGACTACGAAATTATACAATTAATTTTTCAAGGATAGCGATCGATAAAATATTGCTCGAATCGATGGAATTTAAATAAAGAAATAAGAGGAAGACGTCAGGCGATTGTGAAAAGAATAGCGATATGTTTCGTTCATTATTTCCTTATAAATCGCTTCCTTTTGCTAAAAATTTCAACAGAATTCAACGATCATAGAACTTAATCAACTTGGCAAATCATTTAAATAACTCTATGATTTACTAACGATGCCTGATTAGAACAGTTTAACGAGTAACAGCTCGTGTTGAAACGTTAACGACTCTCAATGTCGATTAATGACTGATAAAGCTATCCTTCTTCGTGATTTCACGTAACGAGGCTGACTCTTTCATGTCGACAAACTGTACATGGGCGTTCCGTTAGTCAATTGAATTTACTGTTAAACGTTTCGACGAAAGTGCAAATACTGTCTTAAGAATCTGAATTCTAAGTAGACGCTGCTGCGTGGGCGTTGAGAGATTGTTCTGTGTGGGTATTTAGAAGTTTAATGAATTGTTACTTTAACTTCGATGGGTGTAAGAAAGGTGTATTGTTATAATCTATTCATATTGATGGTGTTAATTTATTTCTTGTTAGCACATGAAATATGATACTATGTGGTAAAGAAGCAGATATAATATAGGAGAAACATTAATCATTTGTGAGGAGAGGTATGAGTGTTGAATTTTAATTTGAAATTATTTAATCTACATTTATACTAAAAAATTGGCACTAAACATACACGTTTCTATAGATGTATCGTATATCGTATAATATCAAAAATCTAAAATCACTAAAATGTCTTATAATGTGAATTTTTCTACCACAGATCTTGCGCATAAATTATATGAAAAATCACCATCATCTTCCCTCTCGTTTTTATTATTAATAACCCGATTATTTCCTCGAAAACTCACATTTTATTTCCACTCAATGATAATGCACTCTCTAGTTTGCGTCACATTCCTCTACATAATATTTTCTCATTTTCTACTCTATTCTCTTCGAAACAATCTCGCCAACCTTGCCACAAACTGAACATTATAAATTGGTTGGCTCGTCATCGAACATCCTCACCGTTGATTATCCTGGTGCATTTGCCCCGACGGTTCACACGGTCGATGATGAACGTACCTCACCGGAAGAATGGCCAGCATAGACTGGACGTTGGGCCAGGAAGAAACGAAGACGATCGTTAGGTAAATTTACGAGGTCATGGAGCACGTCAGCGAAATTTTGCGGCCGACTCATAGACAATGAGGACGATCGTGAAGAGGACCAACGCGTCGCTAGACCCCAACCCGGACCCCCTTAACCTCGAACCATAAAATCTCATGGTGAGAGTTCACTAGCATCGACGATATCCTGCTCTACGGCTTCATAAATCATGGAACCGCTAACTTCGCTCGCCACTAGGCAACTTTCTGCTACTGGAACCTTTACGTGTGATATTAGGTCGTTCCGTAAGTTCTGACGTTTTTTCGGTATGTATTTTTAGTGAAACATTGTTTTCTATTTGTCAAGACCATGTCGTTTCTTGGTTGCTTATTTTCTGAACCAATATGTGTTGAATATATTTAGTAATAAACAATTTATGTACCTAATTATGTATTAATAATATATATATGCATATAAAATATAGGTGTATTTCAATAAATGCAAATTTTTGAAAGATTGACAAAATGGTAGAAGAATGAGAGATCAAAACAAGAGCATTTACTAAACTATGTATCTGTGACATGAATTTTATAAAGAAAATAACTTTGGAAATTTTTATCAAAAAGTTATAACTAAAAAATTTTACCCTTTTTCCAAATCAGAAGAACGCAAATACTAGAGCAAAAATTCAATAAGTTAAACATAGAGAACTATATCAACGAGAATATGTCGATGATTGAAATTATAATGCTTTCCTATAATTTCATGTCAAATTTTCGACAAGAAAGAGAGGACTAAAATACTCAGAAAGATTAAAAACCTTAATATGTTATTTTTGTGTTCTTCGAATCAAGAAAAAGCGTAGGTTTATTGTATTAAGTTGATGGGCATTCTTTGAAATTATTTACTTCTTGAGATGTATTATATTTCTCGAAGAAATTATGTACAGTATTGTTGGATGTATTTTTTAACAATCTTTTATAATGAGAAGTTGTTGGAATGATATGATATGAGCAAAAAGATAAGCCATATATGCATATGTATCACGCTTACATAAATATATTCTATCTTTGCTATGTCATTTCTTTAATATTTATTTCTATCTTTGATATATAAAAATTTACTTGATTAGCGATTACCCCTAATCACTAATGAATACGAGAATGGTCTGAGGAGAGTTCGAAATCTAATAGAGGCTATTATTGGTTTTGATTAATTATATTACTCGCCGTGTAAACGTTACGCGATATTGATTTGCTGTGTGTAATACCAGTGGAACTTTCGAATCGGAGAGAGTAATTAATTATCAGAGTATGTATAGAAATACTCGATTGAAAACTTTAATAGCGTATAATTAATGTTTTCTATAGAATAAAGCGTGATATTGATTTATTTACATTTTTGTTACGCACGATCCGCGGTCACTGTTTCACGTTCATCATTAATGACATTAAATTTCAGTCTTGCAGATGGATCGTTTCGTAAGGATTAATTATTCTACAACATCCATCCAATAAATTTTATCATATTCTATATTATTGCGTTTACTTATAAGCAAAGCAATTAGTCGATAAAATGAAATACTTATTGAAACTATAATAAAAACTATAACGACACTTAATCATAGTAATCTTTCGTATTTTTTAGAATGTTGTACGAGCCTTTCAAAAGTCAAACTGATCAACTCTACTTTTTATCTATTTCTTAATTTCAAAATACAATTATTTCCACGACTTCATTGTAGGGAGATAGCATTAATATGGGATTAATAGAAATAGCAATAGAACAAATAATAGAATATTCCAAAGTAAATTTAAAAAATACTATTTACAACAACTTAACTTTTTGTTTCTCAATATACGGAGTTTGCCAATATGGTTCCAAAGCAACTCGTATAATACAATATTATCGATATTAAGAAATTATATAAGTAAAAGAAATAAACATGATTACAGGAATTTACGTTTCTCACAGAATTACAACAAATTCCACCATCGATTATCAATGTTTTAGATTAATCTCTTTATATAATCCCATCTTAACCTATCTTAAAATAGGATCGTAATACCAGTTAAACATACATTCCATTTGATCCTTAATCAGGATCAAATTATCACCAGTCGATTAATCGTGAACCAGATATTCTTCTTCATCTTCTTATTTAATCGAGAACTAGAAAAATTCAGTCCGTCATTATTGTACGTAAAACAGGTTGAAGCATGTATGAAGTACCGTATCGAAAGCGCAAACTACACGTGAATGATCAGAGATTGATTTTAACCACGGCCACTGCAAAGTTTCTAGTTGCGTTCTAACGAATTTATTAATCGTCACTGTTGCAATCGCCGGTCGGAATTTTATGAAGTATTAACCATGAACGACGCGTACAAATCGCCGATATTATTAACATGTTCGTACGGTGAACGCGGGGACCGCTGCGAAAAATATTCTATTGCTTTATCGTTATGGTTAATTTATGGCACGCCGGCAAGTGTCTGAGAACGAACGAAGCCGCGCCTTCGCCGCCTCGGCTGCGCCTTTCATGGAGTTTCATCGAGTCACGCGAGTCCTCCAACTCGTTAATTAATCGCTTTTCTAGGCCGCGATCATAATTTCAGCCTGAACGATCGGAAACGTATCATTTGACGGTACCGGGAATTACAAGCAAAAGTTCTGCTCATGAGACTGATTTTTCCGACATTTTTTAAAATCTTACGAGAGGCGATTTGTTAAAAAAGATATAAAGAATTTCAAGTTAATACGATGCGATTTTCATATTTTTTCTGCCGTTTTCTACGAATAATTTTTCATTACTTTTGTGTATTATAATATTTCTGCAGTTGTGAATATCTTTTTCTGTAACATTATAGATTTTGCTCCAAGTGTCAAATATGGTCCCACTGAATATTGAAGTTTATTAATATCATAGATAATTGATAAATACTCTTGTGATCTCTACGAAACATACATACCTGTATTTGTATTAAATATTTTGCAATTCTTATAAATATTTTTAGATTTGTTCGAAATTCTACAGAATAAAATTAAAACAAGTAAAAGTCAGATGAAGTAATTGTGGATTAAACTACCTGAATTAGGATCAACAATTTTACATTGGTATCATAAATTTTTTATTTCACTCACCCTCGAATATCGTATATCAAATCGTATAACATACATAACGTGTTTCAAAGATATAAACATTCCAATTAAAGCGAAATGCTACTTGACTTATCTATTCATAAAACTGGTCGTTTATGAGACCACATTTAGATAAGAAAAGAGTTATTTTTCTATAAAAAGCTAAATTTACAAAATCTATCTAGATTAAATCAAATCCCGAGCTCGTAAAGTCATTTAACTATATGATTCTTATCGATTTTTATCCTAATCAGCATGATACTATTTCACGTGGAATAAATTTCGCAGAAGTATTAATTAAAAATTTCATCTTTTGCGTTCACGTGAAGTATTCGCAGCATGTACGGATAATTATATATAATTAACTGTAATTTGACATTTTATGTATCTTGAATTTTGTGCTATTCGACGAGATGCAATTATCTTTTATCATCGCTGAGCAATAATCAGCGAACTGCATTAACGCTAATACCACAATAAATCCTACGGTTCTGCCTCCTTTTTTCCACCTTCTTCTCCTTCTGTCGGCTTAATGGTATCACGGCTACTAGTGTCGCTTTTTTCTCCGCGAATATTTTATGCTAATTTCGAAATAATTCCCGATACTACTAATTATATTCACACATACAATCAAGCGTATTAAAATCGCTTTACGTCCTAGGTTTTGCACCACGATTATGTAACGCACGACGATTATGGTCGACTGTACTGTGGATGAGGGCCATGTAATTAAATTCCTTCACGAATCGACCGAGAAAATTATAGATAGATCGGTGAGTGGAATGAAGTAGATCAGTAATATTCGTAACTATTACTGTTGTAATGTGGTGATTTGTGATGTGATTTATTGTGTCGTATGAAATTATGGAAGAAAATTGGTTTACCGAAATTGCTTGGGAAGAACTTGCAATAATAATTTTTTGTACAAAAACCTCCCATGAAGATTATCACGTGAAAACATATGAAAGTGTAACTCGAGAAATGGATGAATGCTCTTTGTCTGAAATTTATTAAATGGGGAGAAGTAATTAAATTTAACTTTTCTGAATGAAGATCTGAAATTAAACCTGCTTTTTGTTTCAAAGAGAACTTCATTTTTACAAAGTATATACTCATTTTGTTAAAAAATATATTTTAATGCTGACCTTACTTTAATTTAATCATCGATTGGCATTTCCTTATTACAATATCTAATTATTTCGACAATGCTTGGTAAATAGATAATTCCATTTTTTTTAATTTCTCACGATCAAATTAAAGTATATTTAGATTAAATGAGATAAATTAAATTACATTTATGTTAAATTCAGAAATAAAAACATCTTCATATTAAAATATATTTTTAATATCTTTACAAACAGATTAAAATACTGTTGATAGAATTTTTTAAAAGAATGAAAAAGAAACCAAAAAGATTTATAGAACATTTGTCATCTTTAAAGCAACTAATTATTACATATCTGAATATTAAAAGCAAATTGCTTTATACATTGAATACACTTTTTCAGCCATTGTGTACAATTTCTTTTTAAATCCTTTGCTCAATTTTCAAAACATTATATTTCTAATGATGTTCAGACGAAAGGGAAGAATAAAATGTCACGATTAAAAGTGAAATTCATCGTCAAGCAGCTGGACAAACGATCTCGTCGAATAAAAAGGGTAACGGCAGACATTAGGATCAAGGTAGATAGTACATTGGAGGAAGAAGAAGAGAAAAACGAAGAAGGGATCGTAAAATGTAAACGCCGGATGTACGTACGTACGTTACATCGGTTCTAACGACCGATCGTAAAGAAGCCGACGGCGTATCCAGGAGGTATTGACATTTAAATATCTCCATCTGTTCCTGGACAAAACAGCTAGCTCAATATATTAATAAGCGATGCGGTTCTTCATACATACATGTATACAATTACATTATATACATTCAGTGTCCTTGTGCTTCTTTATTTATTGCTAGTGGACATCGTAACAATGGACATCGTAGTGATGGCTACTCGATTCCGTTCTTTTTCAATTAAGTACTTTACTATTGAAATATTGTAGTATTTTAATATTGCGGCATTGAATCGCTTTCATTGATCTGTTTTTAAAATTAGAATTGTTTTTAATTGTTTGAAAGATTGTAAGTAGAAAATCGAGACGATTCGGGTCAACAATTGAAGATCTAAAGATCGAACACTTAACATTGAAGATTCAAAGATTGAAGGTTTAAGATCTCAAGATTAAAATTCGACATTGAAATCCTTTATCAAAATTCCGATAGTTTCTTAAGTGATTTATTTCCGAATTACAACATGTATTTTCTACGAAAATCATCGATCACGACAATATATAATCGTGTAGTATATTGATTTCTGAATTTCGATGTCTTGAAATTTCAACTACGATAACATACTTAACTACTCTCAAATATTTAATCGATAATTAAGAACAATTAAGTTATAAAACTGTTAACAATAGTAGCTAATAACAATTTTAATAAAACAATTAAAAAAAATGTTAATCACGCAATTTTCAATCTAATCTCAGCGTTTACCTTTAAAAAATCTCTTATAAGAACTTACTCTTATAAAAAGAAAAAGAACGATAATTTCAGCTATTATCGTAACAACACAGACATCCGAAACTCGTTCAACCAATTCCTTTCATACACGCGTTCTACGCGAAGAATACGTTTCGAATCACGTTATCCCCATCGCTAGATGTAATACATGTAACACCAGAAGAAGGTAGTAGCGGATTTATATTATAGTACATCGAGAATCACTCCACGGCGTAACCACAGTCAAAGAAGAACATTAAAACGTTCGTCAAAACGTATTGCCCACGGGTAGACGTTTTATAACAGTCATCAGGAAAACGGTCGGACAATCGTCTCGATTGTAGACATTTTTCTCAAGGTACACGACAAGCCGATAATTTATTAGGACGAACGAACTGTCATGGACAGTCAAATGGATTTCTTTGCTCGTACGATCCGTTATTCAAAAGGAGGCAAAGGAGAATCAGAGAGAGAACGTATTTATGGGGATGTATTTACTTGTTCGCCATTATAGAATTGTTTGCAGGAAAACGTTTGTTATCAACAAGTGGTACACGTGCATACGTGATTACAGAAGATATATACCGCGTCATATGTCTTCGGCTCTTCCTGCTCTTCCTCGTTCGCTTCGTTCTTCAAAGCTACGACCACGATCGTCGTATGGCAATCACGCCAATTCACTCACGCATACTGGCAAACCGTCTACTACGTGTCTTGCATAGTTTCGATTGCAAAGGGACACACTGTGCGTTTCACGTTCCACTTCCGTGCCACTAAACTATTTTATGAGAAAGTTTCGCATAAATTGTTAGTCTGGGTTCCTGGTTTCTTGGATGAGCGTTGGGATGAAACTCCTTGTTTGAATTGTTTGTACAGATAGTTTGTCTTAATATATGTAACTACAGCAATTAAATTAGTTTTATCGTACGTAATATATCTAAAACATTGTATATAAAACTGACTTATTAGCGTCGTAATGAGTAACTGAATATATTATGAGGAACTGTAAGTAAATGAATATTTCGATATTTCTTTTATAGTATTACTCATTGTGTATGAGCTTTCCCAGGTCATTTTATTTAATGTGCTGAAACAAATATAGTCCTGTTCATAATATTATGGAATACACGTGGGTTTATTTAGAAGAAACAAAGAGATCGAAACAAGTTAAAAATGGGTATCAATAGTTTGAAATGCTGAAAACAGAATATCAAAAAATACGAGCATAAAATCAATCTGTGAAAAAGTTACTTAATAAATGGCCTAAAAAAATTACTTCTTTATGAGAAAATAAAATAAAATGATCAATTAATAATTCTTGAGCTGATTTTAAAATTAAATACCTCTTAAAAGAATAACAACGAAATTAAAATGACATCAAGATTCTTTATACCCATTCATGAAACTAAAACATTTTGCTTTGATGAATAATCTTTGTACATTGCAAAGTGTGTAAGTGTACTTTATACTATATCCTGAATTTGTAAAGATCAAAGGCAGCTAAGCGCCGAGTATATCGACTACATCCATATACGTCATGGGCGTGTACGTTAAGTGGTTAACGTCTATTAAATTTTTCTAGAATCTTGAAAAAACCGTAAAGATACTATAATCGCTTTTCCTTGACACCCTACGCTATTAGCGTTGTAACGGTACATTTTGCAAATTCATAGGGTGCCATTTCGATTGACCCCAATTTCGCTTATTATTCTGCACGTGCATAAATAATTACGTCACCGTTAGTGGCATAGCACGAGGACATTCGATACATCAAGTACTTACAGGTTAAAAGCTCAGGGATTCACGGATATTGATCTAAGATAGCAAATGATGATGAGAAATAGCGTGTGTGACATAATGATCAATCAGCTGTAGGAAATTGATTCTGTTAAATATAACATCATTATGCCATTAATGGTTATTAACGATGCTGAGTTATTTCATTCATTGTCAACCCAATTATATTTTTTAACGTTAAAAAATATCTTTAATTTGAGCAAAATATGAAGAAATTCGTATACGTGACTTTTCGTTTTAATTTTATATTAAACATTCTTTTGGAAAATTCAAATATGAACATACGAAAGATTATATTTAATTCTGTAATAGATCGAGGCTTCGCGAATGACGAAGATATCGTAGATATAAAGTTTATACAAATAACGAGAATGTATTTCCTTTTAGATATTTGAAATATTATTGGAAATATTTGAAACATTTGAAAAGGGGCTTCGATGATTTAAAGCACAAGAAGATCTATGTTATTCGGCAGCCGAAACACACGAGATTCTTAAATATTGAAATGAAATAATAATTTTCTTAATTATTCCGTGTTTTAGAAAGTTTGAGTATTTATTATTTTAGGTATATTGCATATTAATTCTACTATCGAAAAAATGTGGAATTTTATTTGTTGTTTGCTATTTTATACTGTCTATCTTTTACGATCTATATTATTTCTAAGTAAATTCTATTGATAATATCGTTAGGTTTATAATTCTCTTCATTAATTTAGACATGAATGACTTTGTTATAATTTGTGTTTAATAATTCATTTGCTCCAGTAGAAAAATTGATTATTTTACTAGATATTGTATTACGTACCATGTAACTAAATCGAGCGTGTAATGAAGACATAATTAATTACCAGTACTAATTAATGGCCGCGCGACTATCGATACCGGAAATTACTGATTAGCGTTACAAATTATTCTCACGTTATACATCGTTGATGCACACGGATTTTTCCCGCAATGCTCATGTGATTCTTTTAATAATCCATCGTGGATAATCAACCATTTCCGGCGTTCGTGAATGCGCAAGCACGGATTTCCTTCTAGGCAATCGATTAATCGCTATCATCGACACGTAAAATATCTTTGAAACAATGTACAAATTTTCACGGAGGAATTGAACGCTGAAATTACCGTAGTACGTAACATGTATCTAAATATCAGTTACTATTCTATATATTTAATATTCTATAGGTTTTTTTTTAATTGGATGAATTTTACAATCAATTCTCATTGAGAATTATAAGTAAAAATATTCTATAGGTGATCTGAATTGAAATGGTACGATGAAAATAAATCTTTATCTTAAAAATGAATATTGTAATTATTAAAATGATAATAAAATACAATGGCATTAAGATAAAAAAAATTGTGTCGAGATAAAAATTCGTTGTTACTCATTATTATTATTAAAACTATTTATTAAAAATCAACCATTCATTTTCTCTCTAAATCTAAATCGTATGTAGATACCAAACGATGAAAGTTTGTAGCATTCGAATGATTAGCAATATAGATAGAAAAATTAAGAAAAATACCTACGTTTCCTATGCCTATTAGAAATCTTCACCTCTGACATTTATCCACCGTTTATCATTCCAACTTCTCAACTACAAACATAAAAAGGCCTAAATCCATAATTTCGATAGGTTTGGTAGTTAGTTCCACTGTTAAAATTGCCTTCTCTTGCTCGAGAATCTCGCATTCCTATACTCGATCCCTGTACTCGATTCTCGCTTGGAAGTCGAAAATCATAGGATATTACGCGAGCATGTAAGTGGAAGGTTATTCGTTAAATCGCGAAAAAGTCGCGGCGAAACGATCGATCACCGCGAGCGTGAACCATTAAGAACGACAACATCGATCATTTGTCAGCCTCATTGTCGACGGTTAATTGCCGCTCGCCGGCCTAATGCTTGTTACCGGAATGTAATTGAAGATGGTTGACTAATTGCACGCTTTACATCTTCGTGAAAAGCGGCTCACACATAGACACACATATATACACATAGTTAGGCTTCTTTTCTAATTAACATCCAGACTAATTGAGACGTTCTACTCCCTGGCTCGCTGTTTGCCGCAAATCATCGTCTGTAACGCTCGCGCCGCGCGCCGTGATCTTCGGTCGATCATTAACGCGAGTTACCTCCGTTCGTCTTGAATTACAACGTCGAATGGAAAATCATCCTCAAATGAGTTCACCAAGAGTCACTTTGAACTATGCTAATCGTCTTGAACGTTTAAATTCTCCGAGTAGGATTTACTTTGGAGATTCTTTAATTAATTTGCTACTCTATTTATTTTCTTTAATTTCTTTTATGGTATGCTTTCGATTGTTTTACTTCAATTTAATTTTCCTTCATTCATTTTTTTATAGTCTAAAATATCGGAAAATTAAATACGATTAAATAACGTCTGGAGAATATTTTACAATAACTTCGGGGAACTTTTCTAAACTAATTTGGATAATATTTCATGTTGAGTGTAATTTTATGTAATTTATGCATTCCTTGTGTAGAGCATAATACTTACACGTTTTAATATAATATTTTGATTTTCCATAATAATTGATAATTTATACGTACGTAGTCGTATCAGTAGATATCTGTTAATCTTGAACAAAATATTCGCTAAGAGAAATTTTTGATCACGTTATAGGAATGTAGTATAATTTGTCTTTCATTTGAACAATTAGTAGTTGCCAACATCAGTTTCTAAGTATAAGATTAATTTATCATTGTTCTGAAGTTAAAAATGTGTATTCTATGCGTACGTATTGGGTCGCTCGGAAAGTCTGTTCCGATTTTTAAGGTTAATTCTCCTTAAAAATTGGAACGCACTTTCCGAGTAACCCAATACATGCATGTAATGTTGCATTTCCTAGAAAATTCTCCTGAACTATGAAATGACTATATAGGTAAATATCATCCACGATCATCACTACTTCAATTAACTTAAATATACCGATCATCTTTCCAGATGGATAATAATTGCGATAATAATATAGGAATTTACCTAATGCATTCTATGTTGGCCTCGAATCAAGGGTAATTAAGTATAATTATTTTAAAAATAATCATAAACCAAAAAGATTGAGAACATCTATATTAACATTTTAACAGAAAGGTGCCTATTGGTGCCCAGTACGATGATTGCAAGGCACTCTGATTCACCGAAGAATGACGATTTCTTCTTTGAAATTAATCGGCACTAATATCGATGTTTAGTTATTGTATTCGATATAAGCCCCAAATGAAAGCTAAATAAAATTATTGTATTACAAACCAAATAATCACGAACGTCTCGATTAACATTGTAAAAGAACGAAGGTACCAATTTTTGTACGTACCATATTAATCACTATTTAATCATTATACTCCCACTTATCATACCGATCACAAGCATCGTTCTTCAAACGTTCTTCGTTCGATTAAACGACGCCAGTTGCTAGCGTAACATACCAGCATCCGTGTAAACTTTTAATACGTTCGCGAGTGCCGTAATCGTTGAAAGAAACGCGCATAGTTTCCTAGATACCGTCTGGGATAAAAGGAAAACGTAGTCCGCGATACGTCAAACGGCGGGAAACAATTGGCAACGATTTACGTATCAGTTCGAGCATTTTCGCGGTCGACAGCTAATAACGCGATTCCAAGCGAATCGCGAGTGAATCCGTTCGAACGTGACGCATGTTGCCCGCGGCTCTCAAAAATAATGGAAACATCGATTAAGTTATTATCCGTACAGGACGAAGGACACGATCGCAAGAAAATCAGTGATCTTTCAGAGTACGTAATTTGAACGTGTCGTAACTCTCTCGCCGACGCGGAGTGGCACGTGTGTAAAAAAATCGTTACAAGGATCGTTATCGCGGATACGTATTCGCGGTGAGGAATAGGCGGATGGCAATAATGCGCTTAATGGCATGATGATTCAAAGTTGGGAACGCGTCCGCGCTGAATGATGGTGGCTACAGGAGAAACATTTCGGCTTGTCCATGAAGGGTTAACCCTTATCGCGGTGTAATAAAGCAGAGAGAAATTCGTAAGAGACAACTTAGAAAGAGGATAAAATCTTTTACATTTGCAAATTATAACATACAATTTGACAATTGCATGATTTGCAATTTGATTTTGCAATTTGACATGATATGATTTTGCATGTAAGATTTAGAGTAGTCAGTAGAGATACGATGGTTTCGATGAATTGTCCGGATCTGATCTATTTATTATTGTGAGGAAGGATGCGTGGAAGGATTAAGCTTTATTGTGACTTGAGAGATGGAAGAATCTTAAAAAAAGGTGGTATTTTAGAGCTTTTGGTCCAGAGAATTTGAACAATTTTTATTGATACGTTGATGGAATAATTTTTGATAAACCAAAGTTGAGTAAGTTGTTAAATACTTATCGGAAGTATCAGAGATTTGCTTTGTAAATTAAACTAAAGTTTTCCGATCGATAGAAATTTTAAATACCTTCGAATTTAAATAATTTAAGTATTAAAACTTGTACAATTTATTTCTATAAAATTGTACAATGTAGTTTAGTACAAAAATATATATAAAGTCAAGGAATTAACTTAATATGGATTCAATTAGTTTAGATTTATAATCGTCTTTATATCATTTTGGATTTGTTAGTGAGATTATAATTTCTTTTCTCAATTTCAACGTACCTAATAAATTAAGACAAAAGATTGTTTTACACTGATAAAAAGAGGATAAAATATTTTTTAAATGTATTAATTTCTTTTGTAACTTAATATTTTAAACGACCAGAAACACAAGGAATATTTAAACATCTCGTGACGCCAGCATAAAGTTTCACAAAAATATCTATAAAAGTAAAATTTCTAACTGAATGAATAACTAACAAATGAATAAGATTTTAACAACCATCACCTTCACGATAAGAAAGAGCCTAGAGAAATAACGATACCTTTACACGATAGCACTTTTACGTAACTAGTTCCTTTCGGCAAGAGAATGTCTATTTTTCATTAATATTTTCGAATTCCAGCAAATGAATTCACTTTTTCCGATCATATATCTCAATTTCCATAAAAAGCAATGGCTCGTTATACGCGCACTTTCAAAATCGTATTATCGAAATTACAGCGATTCTCCGGCGATTCCTATAATTTAGATTCGTTCTAATATTATGGTCACAGGTTATTTTCTCGAGTTTCCCGATACGTGGTTAGTATTACGAATTAGTATTACAACGCGGCGATAAATTCTGCCACGCGCTTGGAAAATACCGACCATAGAAACTTAATACGAGGACATTAAGGGTGCTTTAATCGCGTAATGAAATAACCTACATGCAAGCAAAAGATCGATATCGATCTAGTCTTGGTCTGTCGGTGAAATTCCAATCGGCTCGTGATTTATGTACGATAGAAAAGCATAATTATTTGACTGATCACGTAACACGCCGATTGACTATTCATTAATAATTTTGCTTTACAGCTTGCCTCGTTGAATTTCCTTAATAGTGGAATATTAATAAATCATACTAGCGTCGGTATAATGGGCCACGATTAACGATAGATACGCTTCCTTCGAGCCTGTTTCTTTTATGTTTCTTACGTAATTTCGTGTTTGTTTTATGTGTTTTGTGTGCTAGATAATTTTTGCAAAGATTACTCAATGAAGAACGTAAAAGTGTAATAATTTATGTGACATATGAGTTCTTTGTACGAGATCGTGATAAGAGGGTGTGTCTGTTTCCATATTAATATTTCAATATCTCAGTGTCTCTTATTAAATAGTCAATCAGAATTTATGACTATTGCTGAATGATAACTTTGTATAACGTTGCCAGAATCTTATCTTTCTTGAAAGAAACTGTTATTAATAGTCAAATAATTGTTTGATGTAATTGTCGTCAAGAATCATTTCGAATAACAAACATAGAAATTTTATTACAATTTATATAATTCTATAGTGTTTACTAAAATGTTACTAATAACAAATAATTTTCTCTATCCTTCCTTTGTAAAATTATATAAATATCTTAAGAAATATCTCATATTGGAAGATAATATTGTGCAAATGTTAAATTACTTACAATCTAACTGAATATATTTAAAAGAAACGTTTCCACATACTGTTAAATGAAAACAAATTGTTATATAATCTTTTCATGGTGTTATATACATATTGCTCGGATTATTTAAAGCAAATTATTGAAAGAAAAGAAGTTAAAAAGTCAAATCAGCTTCTGAAATATTCAGAGGATAATAACGGAATGTAGGAAACATGTGTATTAAAACATTATGCGACAGCATTTCTAGCTGGTTACAAAACATTAATCATTTTATATCAACCAATATATTTTCGAATACATGCTAATTTTTAGTTAAAAAAAAATGTATTTCTTCTACATATTTATTCATATTTATAATTGTTAATCAATAAAATCTAGCTTTAGATAACAGATAATTTCGATTTTAATGAGAATTATTTACATAAAAGAGAAATAAAATATTCTTTGAAAAGAAACTGGTCGTAGCAAAGTCATAATGTAAAGAGCATTTGTACAAAACATATACATAGTGCTACTAGTTTTTTTAGCAACATAAATAACCAAGAGTATACTGGAATATAAAAAAGTCATTTAATACAGTTAATAGAAAAAAGTAATTAAGTAAATTGAACTTTTTAATAAGACCTTGTTGCCATCCACATGTTGCCAGCCACTCTATCACTATGAAATCACGAAAAGTAAATCTTTCAGAATAGTCAGCATGTTCTCTCAACCAAAATCTTGTGAGAGAAATCTTATGAAAGAACGCATGAGATATTATTGTTCGAAAAGTTTAGCTGAAAAGTAATAATATAAGAGCGTAGCGGAACTAAAAAGTGTAATTAGGAGAACAGAGAGTAAGGTGTAGAAGGTGACACGTCGAAATCTGACTCAAATATTCCGATGCTAATCAGAGTACTTGAACTAATTGAGAATAGAACACGATTCATACATATTTTCCTATTTATCTTTTCATCTATATTACCTGCTCGTGTGGCGAAAAAGAATATTTATGCATCTATTTCAGTAATCTTGCTTTCTATCAAACTTACTTGCAACATATCCAGCATGGATTATGAAACCTAACGTATAACTAATTTTTCATGAATATTCGAGGAATAATTAAATAACTAATTTGAAAATACAATATAAGCTATGCAGGAAATAAGTCTCTCTTTTCTTCGAATCAAATTAATTTTTAAATTGTTGTCTAAATAATGCGGAAATATTCCCTTTCTATCTTTTCTGTACTCATATATTCAAAATTTACGGCTATTACAAATTCATACCTAATTACTCAATTATGTAGTTATTAAGACAACTTTATTATTTCAATACAGTATTCAAAATCTTTATAGTTTCTTATTATAACGTAAATTAAATATACATCAACTTATTTCTATCTAAGAACTTACGTCATTTTGAATTATTGCGAGTTGCTCATCATCGTATGATTATTTTAACTCTTAATTGAATAATAATGTATGCCAATAATGCTCATGCATCTTTTAATCTTTTGTCTCGGTTGTCTTACTTAAACATTTACGAGCTCGTACCTCGCCTTGATCTTTGTCCCCACCTCGCTATGTTATTTTATATCCTATTTTATATCTCCTACATGTAAAACCTTCTTTCTTCTTTTTATACTAATGGATGTCCCCTATCAATAAATAAGACAATATGTGACAGTTTCTTCTCGACTGTCTCTCACAACTCGAGATTTTATAAAAATATAAATCAAAAGTAGGAATTTCCAATAGGAAAAGAACACGCATTTCTGCAAGTTTCACCACTCACATCGCTTATCAATTGAACGTCTTGGATTTTCTGCGTTTACTACCTTTATCGAGAAATAAAATAGGGTAAAAGATATTATATTTATTTATAAATTTGTAATTATACTTTCCTTTTATTGTTCGCCGCTTAATTACCACTTATGATCAAAATTCTATCTTTCGATGGTTCTAGGAGCTAAAATAAATTTCTTATAACTTCTTAATTTTGTTACTTAAAATTTGCATCCTTCCACGCTGGAAAAATTAATTTTTATTTTTTTACTGCTTTACGCGGACCATTTTAAAGCTTCAAATATGATATATCGAACAACGTATGCGCGATAAACGATCTTAAATACGAAATCATTAATTAGCGCTAATCTTCGTCGACTAATTACACATACGATGAACGACAACCAAGTCGAACAATGCCCGATTGTTTCTAATTCTCTCTTATAATATGGGCTATTAGCACGAGGTATGCGATTACTCGGTGCCTCGATATTCTTTTTCTTTCGTTTGCGTTCGTCTCATCTGACGGCAAACAATATAACATATAACCGGTGGCTTTTCTCCCGTTTATTCCTTCGCCCATATGATGAAACAAGGCGTGCCTACATAAAAGATTAATATCGCCCGAGGTACGATCGTGTCTCCGCGACTAATCGAGCTTTGATCTACGATTTCTGCAAACTCGTAGTTATGCCAGCCATTCGGCACACCCGGCTTAACATTCCCGTTCGTACCGCCGCCGGCTGTGACAGGATCTCTTCCCAGTGGACACTTGTTGTCCCTTAAATAAGTATACATGGATCAAGAAAAATTTATTATCGAATCGAGTGCTTCGTTTTTTCGTCGGTCTCTTCGGAGACTATTTAATTTATTCATCACGTGCCCTTTGGAGCGTCCCACGTGAAGTTATTTAGTTCTTTCACAGATTAGAAGATCTAAGAAGATGAAAATTTGTTGATGGATGAACGATCTCTTGTGAAATTTTATTATTACAAATATCAATAAATTCTTGTATAAATCGGAGTTTAAATAAATAAAAGAAATAAAGTTTTACAAATTACAAATCATCCGATTATCTTACTTAACGTAAATTGACAAAATTATAAAATAGAAATTTGTAATCTACAATTTTTCACTTGTCAAATTACTACTACTATCATTATTAGTTATACAATACATTATTATATAAGGAAGCTAAGATGATATACATTAGGTTTTTATAACTAAGGAATCTAAATTTGAATTCTGATTTAATAACCAGGCTAATCTAATTTGATTTAAGGTAAATAATTTGGTCCTTTCTTATCATTTTTATATATGTGGGCTCATCTTTATTCTTCGGGTTTCATTTTTTCGCATCGTTCGAGTTTCCAATACGAAAGAACATAAATCTATCACAATTTCGTCCACCTTATAGAATCAATTTAATTCCATTAAATCGTATCTTCCAAACAATAAAATCTCTACTAATTACACTGTTGCGAACTTTCTACTCCATCCCTATGATAAATTCAATCTCTCTTCTTACTCTTCATATTCGTATTTTCCAAAACGATAGAACTTTTATTGATCGTGTGATTGATAGATTTCTCATGACCACCCAAGAATTGAGGAGTTGAAGTGAAAAATAATTTTAGTGTTGAATGAACAAATTTCCAACAGGAACAAAAGAACAAAATGATAAAAAATAACCTCGATTGGTTAAATTTTGCTTATTTATCCCGCATTTTTCCAACCTATGTGATCGGTACTTACGATCATATTTCTATTATTATAGCAACCTTAAAAGCTAAAATAAATTAGGTACTCCAATACCTATAATATACGTTTTCCACCGTATCTTTCAAAACGTACAAATGCATTTCTTCACAAAAATATTGATCTTTTATCTCTACTTTACTTGGATAATTACATCTTTTACCATTTCGACTCTCCAACCATTCGATGGAATAAAAAAACTTCTTAATTCCAAGCCAATTCATCGATTACTAAGATCAACCAGGACCACGTTGTTCTTCAGGCAGATGAAAATTGCCACGCGAAGGATCGCGCATGCATTGCGAAACGTGGCATTGTCGCGTTGTATCCCGTATATGGTTGCCTTATCTGCCACGATCGTTGTACCTACGCGCAGGAAATACCTTTCTGTGAGAGATAACGGCCGGTCTCTCGAGCCCTGTTCCAAACCCGTTCCTATAGGCTTGCGACTATTTAAAGAGGCCGGCTCGCGGATACGCACGGCTCTGGCCACGATAACGGTGCCCCCACGTGTATCACTCGAATTTGCTCGACGCTGATACATCGCTCAGATACCGATAATTCGTCTCGGATTGAATAATCCGCGCCCGATCCCTTTCGCCCCTTTCTTTTGGCCGCGCTCCTCCTTTGCCTTTTATCTTCTCGCACGCCTCGCGCACTACACCGGAGCCGATCGCGTGGAATTAATTAGGCAACCACCTGTTTTCGATACAGTCGACGCATAAATCGCACGTAGACCGCACCGTACTCGTTCGTGCCACGGTATCGGTATGCCAGATCCGCGAGACTGAATAATAGCGTTTACTTCGGTTACGGAAAGACGGTATTACTTGCCGAGGTGATTGTAAATCGATTGTTAGATATTAAGGCCTTTCGTTTATTTAGATTTTTCTGTTGCTATTTAAAAGGCTGTTGAAGTTTCACGAAGGAAATTCTTAGATAATTTTCTTAGAAATTAAGGAACATTAATTTAGGAGCTGATAGTTTGAGTATTGTGTTGCTTTAATTTAGATATTTATTTAGATATTAAGGCTTTTGGTTTGTTTAGATTGTTCCAACGGTGTTTAAAATCTTGGAATTTTACTAAAGTTCTTTTGCTAAGTGTTTTATTGGAAAATCCAGGAAAACTACTAATTTAGGAGATACATGATAGTCTAGGTGTTGTGTTAGGTGAATATATGACATGTATATGGATTAATAGTACTGAAGATATTGTTAGATATCAGATTCTAAACAGGAAAATACTTTTGTATATTATGAATGATCTAAAAAGCAAAAGTATGTAATACAACGTGATAAAAACATTATTTCTCTTACTTTTACGATTTTTATACATATTATTCAATCTTAAGCGTTGCATTCAAGAAGCGTTGCACCGGCAAGAATCTCCCTATTCGATAACATATATTATTTATCAATATCGATGGCCGATCGATCGATCGATATCTTTCTTCGGGCGCGAGCGAAAAATCTACTTTATGTACAACGCATTAATCTTGCAATTACCCTAACACGCCAACTTCAACTTGTTCAAAAGGTACATACATGTCGACCGGTGCATACGTCGACCCAGGCAATTAAGTTTCCTTCTCGTTCGTCGGGAATAAATCAATCGAGGAAACGCAATCAATTATATTATCCGCCATATCCAAGAATTTGACACCGTTATCTCCGTCGTTTTCGGTTGACTTCTCAGTGTGAAAAAAGTATTTCCTCAACGATGCTGAGAATTAAGTATCTCTTATCTTTTGACGAATGCATTTTGAGGAACTCTGATACGAGTGTTGCGATTATCACGCGACGATTTAAAAGAAACGATCCGTAAGAAGCTTTATAGACATACCATGATATCAAATATTCAATTATAACAAATTAATGTTTATGGAATTAACGCTTGCCTTATGTTATAACCAGTTTTTGATATTTTATAAAAATTACACATTTATATTGTGATCGTGACAAGTCGATATAACAAAACCTTTCGATGCTTTTTACGAAAAATACGCAATACCGATCCATATGCAATATGTACAAAGTTTCAATAATTATAGTAATCGATTAATATAAAGGTGTATACAGTTGAAAAATTCCAAATAGTCTAACTACAATTATTTCAACAGACAATGAAATCAAAGTAAAAGGAACATTCTTTCTAAAAATATAGAAAAGAATTCATTCATCGTATTTCATAGAATAATATCTTACGTTGTAGTACCTTTAATAATATTTTTACTCTTGAATATAAAAGAATCAAATTAATATGAAAAATGATTCTAGAAATAAACCAAATTCCGTAATGTTCTTGACTGCTTATTTGCATCATGGTGCCGAATAGAAAAGTTTGCGACAACGTCCTGGTCTTATTAACGGCGACGATAGTAGAATAGCGATCGATCACTCACCGCGAAGGGAATTGGTCTTCGTTACTAATAGAACCACTAATTGCGTGATTTCGAACCAGGGAGACACTGTGCGTGCTTTAGGATTTGCAACGGTTATGTCGACACGGTTTGTGATGGATGGTGCGCTCGTTGCGTCAGTTGTTCTGCTGGCTTTTTCTCGGGGGAAGTTGTTGAATGAGATTGGAAGGAAAGCTAATGTCCGAAGTACTTTGCGCGAGAACTGCGTGTGATTATAACGTATGCGTATAATGTATACTCGTTTGTGCGTTTTTGTCAATGATTACACTTTGTTGGCAGCTAATGCGAGGAAAGTATATCGAGGTGGAAAAATTGATATTATTCTGTTGCTTCTGGAGATTATTATTATACATATAAATCACATGAATTCCGCGATCTTTCGTACAAATACGTGTGAGGATATTTATATTATTATTTTAAACAAAATATACAAAAAACACATCTTTTTCTCAAAAACAAAAACGTACAACTAGTGAAAATAATAATTAGATTGCGAATATTTATGAATATTACATTGCTCGGAAATTTCGTTCCGATTTACATTTCGAATCGATATACATTTATCGAATTATATAAGTGTCATTTTGTTCCACAGTCTTCCTCCATCTTTCACGCAACTTGAATAATTCACCCTTCCAAAACCTCTCTTTTTCGCCGAACTTTATAATATGACTTTTTATGTCGACCAAACATAATTGAAGAAACAAGACGTAAACAAAAATTTATATAAATATTATAATAGGTACTTCACATGGATATCTTATATATTTTTGTACATTATGTGTACTCTATGAATCTTCGCACCCTTCAGTTTTCCATACATTCATAAAATCCACAGCCTAATAATAATTTTATCAACTTGCTTAATCAAATTTCGCCAATGTGATCTGATCGTTCTAGTGTTAAAAATCAAACACGAAAGAGCGTCTTATATATCGCAGCAGCGAGTCTAACCAACAATGACGAACGGTAATTCTCATCTGAACCAGCATCCAATCTCGACGTCATATCAGAAAGCCCAAGACCAAGCTTACGCATCGGCTAATAGAAATCAAATATTAAAGTAATTCTACGCATTACACTTCATCTATTTGGCGCGTCATTACAAACCTGACAATTCGTAAGAGTTCTCGTGTTCCTCGAGAGTCATCGAACAGGTGCATGATGTTTCGACGCTTATCGAGGACGCGAGTGCACGTCGTGCTTTCGAGAGGTTCGGTCAGGATGAAAAGATCGCGGTGGATGGAAAGAGAAACGGGAAGAAGAATGAACGAAGCGGTGGGCGGCGAAGGGCAGGGCTCAGCGACTTTATCGCTTATTAATCGTGCGACTCTGCACGATTATCTCGAGTGAGAATGGCCATTTCCACACAGAGGGTAGCAATTATGCCCGGTTCGCAGGGTATTATTACACAGGCAGAATATCCGAGGCGACCGTGGCCCGCGTAATCGCGGCGTAAAGCCGAGTCTGCAGCTAGATGGAAACACGTTCGCCTCATCCGTGAACCGTGTTTTTCATAGATTGATTTACTAAGTATTAATTGGCAGGCATATAACATAGCTACAAATTAATACTTAGTAAATCATGACTATACTACTAAAAGTGTAGAAGAAAATTTGGAGGATTAAGGTCAAGTTTTAATTGAAGTTTAGAATAAAAATGGAATATATTTGGGAATATTTTAAAAAGTATGACAGGAGATATGAATATAAAAAATTGTGTTATAATTTATTAATTGCATGGAAATCTCCAATAAGATTTTATAGCGCGTTTTAATCAAAATTCAATTATGTATATGTAATAATGTATACGTATATGTATATATATATGTATATATGTATATGTATATATGTGTAAATATATATTATATAATAATGTATAATTTTACAGTCTTAAAGTCAAGTTTTAATTGAAGTGTAGAATGAAAATGGAATATATTTGGGAATATTTTGAAAAGTATGACAGGAGATATGAATATAAAAAATTGTGTTATAATTTATTAATTGCATGGAAATCTCCAATAAGATTTTATAGCACATTTTAATCACAATTCAATTAACGGTAATGTATAATTTTACAGTCTTTATCGATCGTTTTAGTACACACTGGTCACAGATACTTCGCCAAAAGGCGATGTAATGTGGAACATACGAAGTATGTTAGGTGTTTAAAACTTGTGAAGCATTGTAACTTCGAAATCGTTTTTCTCGAAATGTGCTAAGTGTGCTTTAGGCACTTATTCGTTTCAATTCACACATTCAATTACTCGTATTTAACAGTATTTCTAATATCGAATTTTATTTAACTAATTTTGTTCTGTTTCACTGTGTTAAATAATGTGAATAAAATTTAGTGGATTGATAGTAAGTTTTGGTCTACAGATGGCTAAGATTGGAATATCTTTGAGAGTCTTTTTAATAATTGAAAACTTTTGCTAGGTTCATTGATGTTTGTAATATCGAACTATATCTTTATTTACAAAAAGGAAATTTATTTACACAGTATCTTTTTGGTTTATTTTATTAAGAAAGAATAGAATTTGAAGTATTAATAGAAAATTCTGGTTTTCGTCTACGATTGAAAATAAAATACCTTTGTAAATTTTTTTAAGTGTATAATAGAACAAAATATGGAAAATTTTGTTATGTTATATGTTTTGGCAATATTTCCTGTATCATGATTTTATTAATAAAGAACTTCATTCGCCTAATCTTATTTTGCGTTACTTCGTTAAATATCAAAGAGAGTTAGTATATAGGTATCTATTATTAGCTATACTTGCTAGTATAAATGAATGGGGAGTAGCTTTAAAGACATTTAGTACTTGCGTACAAATCTTGCTTCCGTTTTATTTTTCGCGACAAATAGAGAACATTTTAATAATTGAGGAAGCAATTACCTTGTGATATATATTTTATTTTTATTCATTTATTTCATTAATATAGGTATACACTTGGACAGTAATCTAAGATTTAAAAGCAGTAAAAAATTACAATAATTCTCTTCCGATATTAGTGCAACTATGCTCTTAAAAATATTGCTGTGATTACTGTTATTAATAATTATTACTCAGTATTATGACAAAGATAATTCTGATAAAGAATTTATGTTCGAAGCAGGTTTTCATTTTTGTGGATTGTGATGTTGCGGTGAAAGTGAGTAATTTATCTGTTTGATGAATTATAGTAAGATTCTATAATGAAAACTCTAAAATAAGTACATGCGTCTGCTAGTGATTGCACAAAATCATAGAAGGATTGGAGGTGAAAGTAAATTATATGTTTGTACACGTCATTTTGAGTATCGGAATTTTTATCCTTTGTTGGAATTTAGTGATTTGATTTATTAATTCGTTGCTTTAGATAGAAAGTACGTACGACCTTTTACTCATATTTTTCAAGAACTGCGATTAACATGCCACTTAACATTCTTTAATTTCCAAGTAATAACAAAATCTGGATATCGTATTACCTTATTAAATAACTTAAACCCATAAGTTGAGGTAAAGGAAACTAAAGAATTTCAGAACTTCAGTATCACATGTTATACCTCGTATATACGTATCTTGTCTAAGAACTTGGATGTAGATCTTATATAAATCTCCTTTTGCCAATCTGTAACAAAACATTACTACATCTTGCGTCGAACTATTGATATAAATCATATATAAATCTCTTTCTTCTATTCAAATAAAGTACAATAAATCAGAGTACATGCACGTAAACACATACACGACCACACATTCTTATCGTCTCTTAATTCATCAACAGCAGATCGCTGTAGATATCTACGTTTTGTTCCACAAAGTAAAAGTGACGAGTGGTAATAAATAAGTTATGCTTGAAACAAATTGTACCGGTAATCTGAATTAAATGCTCGCTGTATCGCGGAATGAAAATTTTCGTATAAGCTCGTTCCACTGCTACTTTTCATAATTAGAATCGCAAGAAATTACGTTTAACTATATTAAAGTTGATAAAAATGGAACGACTTCCGGACAATTTTGCTCGATGAAGAAACTGGAAGCCTAATCGGACTGACACAGAGAGCGCGAAATCCCGATTGCTATTAAACTAATAGCCAACGGAAAAGCAAAAGTGTGGAAAAAGGTTGTCGGCGGCTTTCAACTGACAGGTCCTAATTATTTATCGTTTCCATCCGCCTTTTCTCATTTGCAGCGATCCTAATTGCATAACGTTTTCATGAATATCCATCGACGTTTCGCTGCCGGCAAAGATCGGTGCAGGCCTGGCCTCGTATCGTCGCGAATAAATAACGAGTTCCCTTCTCGCCGCGAAATTCTACCGCAGATGAAATCTACGAGATCGTTCGAACGGTTGGTCTCTGCCAACTCTTAGATCCTATCTAACCGACCCAGCCTCAGATGGCGTACGCGTGGCAGTCTGTAATTAAAAAATACACCGATGGAATCGCGTTACCAGCCCGCCTTTCGTACGTAAAACGCGCTCTTGTTGCTCTGAATTCGAATTACTTCCGCCCTCTTCGATCCGTTACGAATGGAAACGCGAGTTTGAAGATTTAAAATAAAGACAGCGAGCAATAACTATTTTTTATATTTTTATTTTTTACAATTTCATAATGCTTATAAAGCAAAATTTCTTTCTTTTAAAACAACTATTTACAGGCCAAAGTGGTTAATTCCACTTTTTCAAACTTTAGTGCCAAAGCATTGATTGATGCATATCCTTTATCATTTCATCAAATCTTTTTCTTTCGTGTCTTGTTTTGCGAAGTTAATCGATTTGGCTAATAAGCGGAACAAATATCATCCGCGTCTGCTGTCACTTTTTATAGGGTAGCACTAAGTAAATGTTTGAGTTTTACAATGTATACATTACAATGTGTACGATGGTAAATTGTAGATATTTTGCTCGTTGGATTATATTTTTATTACTTATCTTGAATAAAACTTTTCCTTTATATCATCTTTCAAAGTAATATAATTTTTCCTTTATTTTAGATTTCAAGTCTAGGAATTAATTAAAATTTTTGTTCTACTGTTAGCCAGCCTTTCAAAGAAATTATTTGACAATCGTTCAAATAAAGGAATAATATTAAATATGTACGATTCAATCATAGATGACAAAATAAAATTCCAATTATCCTCCTAAAATGATAAAACTGTAATAATATTTGAATCGATAATACGAGGTTGTCAGCGTATAGAAGTTTTACTTGTATTCGTCGATGCGTATTTTGTGCTTCAAATTTATTATCTAATTTAATATCACGCCTTGTTACTGTAATTAATTGCTTCAAATTAATGATTTTGACTATGTTACCCTAGAAAGAAAATTAGTTATTCTTCGATAATACAAAACAGCTGGCGATGTGAAAGTAATTTAAAAAATGAATCGTTTGTTCAATACAGATGTGAGAAGTTTTCTTTTTCAATAGAAAAGAAATTAACTTTTTGTTTCTACGTGCACACGTTTAAGAAAATAATTACTACGTTGGGAAAAGTATTGTGATTGCACGTTGCAGGTGTATGGTTGCACCTGCGAAAAACGAAACCTGCATTATCCATTCAATTTTATTCCTCCGCTACTTTTTCTGTCTTCGAGGGGAAAAAGAAACGCGATTTGCCCTAATTTCGCAAATCGAGTAGTTTGAATTTTTCGCGCTCGATGTTACGTTCACTTCTGTACAAAAAAATACATGTCTCGTTCTCGTTCTCCATGTTTTCCATATTAATATCAATCACGAATAACAATCCAAACGAGCCACGTTTCCTGTAAAAATAATTCACAACCATTGTCATACTTAGGAAAATAATTCACAATCTTTATCATTTTCACGAAAATAATTCATAACGTTTTTCATTCGCTGAAACAAAATAAGAATAAATAAAGAAACTGGAGCAAACTTTGGAAAACGACGCGAAAAATAATACCTTGTAAAATAAAACCTTAAAATATAATGTATAAGATTTTCCGAGCAGTGAAGGCGAATTCACCAAAATTCAGAAAGTACATATTTTCTTACCAAACTAATCTTATAGCAGCCAACGTGCATATCCACGAATAGATATATTTGACATTCTTAAAATAAAATGATATGATAAAAAATAAAATAAACGATAAATAAAATGAGTTACAAGAATTCTCTGTTGAGTTCACTCTTCCCTGAAAATAATTAAAACGCGTTTTTCCCAAAATATGCTATTTTTTAATTCACCCTTACATACAGAGCTAAAAAGATGACTTTTGGAGTAAATTGAAACCCAACAATTTAAGGAAATTATATATTGTAATCGTAACTGTAATTTGTTTGATGATGTACAATGTACTGCGAAATGATATTTTCATAGCTACTCCAATTGCCTCGATAAAGAAGATGGTAGAATTCTTCGATGCTAATTTCGCGGTCTATTCGTCCCTTACACGAAGGGAATGAACGAGCACGTTAAGATGGAGGATCGAGTTATGGAAAGTGATCCTCACGGAGTCAATCCATCGTCGAGTTGTACGTGTACAGTTCCAGATACCGATTATTCCCGACAAAAAGTATAACAGTTGAAATTGGTAACCGGTATATCTAGCAATTTAGCCGCGAGGAATGCTCGTGAATAGCTGGACACGCTATCTCCTACTGTTTCGCTTCATAAATAATTTAATTTAATGGCTTGCTGTTTATAATTGAACCAACTGAAACGATGATAAACACGAACATACAGTGACGTGCAAAAGTCTCGGACCACCCAACAGCTCACATTGTTATTAGCTATTTTTCTTCCTCTCTTGTTTTTCTTTTTTTCATGTTAATTAGTTCTATAATACTCGTTAAGAAATCTTAGATAGTGTTATCAAATCAACATCGACTTTTTGAGGAAGATTGAGAGGTCAATCATTATGTATAAATACATTTATGTTTCCTTTAATTCAAACATGATTAAAAAAGATGTAATGAATATCGTTATGATCGTAATATTAAAGAAAATATTCCTCGATATTAGAGTAAATATTGCTCAGTATCTTTTTGCGAGGTCTTTTTACAAATAATTAATTTTGAGGATCGACGGCGACATATCTTTGTTGAAGTTACCGTTTTGTTTAATATAATAACGTATCATCTTGCTACTGAAATTCATCGAAAAAAGAAATAGTATTTATAAAACAAAATCAAGTGTCTTTTATTTGGTTCTTTAGCCAAAGAACCTCAAAGAACTTAGTTACAAATTAAAAAATAAGTTTCTCGAGGCAACCAACTTCTTATAATAAGAACGTGATATACATACTCTATAATATCACGAGATGTGTCACTTTTGCAACAAGAATTTGATATACGTTCCTTATATATAATATGATAAATTACGATTACGTAGCTACAATATGACGAATATTTACTTAAAGAGCGTTGGAATCTATCAAACAAAAACTGCAAATAGTAAAATCTTTCTCCGCTTTCCCGAAGTTAAGAAAAAGTTGATAAGGATTGCTTTTGTTACAAACCCTTAAACTCCGCATTATAAGTTTTACGGGTAATAAGTTCTAATTTTTTTTTAAAGGTAACGTTAATAAAACGAACAAATACATACATTCGCTTTGAAAGAAATGTGATAAGATAAGGGGTTAACATTGCCTCAGACTTTTGCATAGTGCTGTATGAGCGCACGCGACTCACTAGCGCGTATAAGCGCGCACGAGGCATAATCGCGCATAAATAACGCGATCGCACGTTCGAAGCTCGCAGGTGCTGTTGAATTTTTGATGACTAACGATCCCATCGAGGCAGCGATCCGGCCGCTAAGAGGCGGTGGAACAAAGGCGAATTAATTAACACCTTCGCCACCTGCGTTCACCACGAACAAGTACGCCACGATTTTCGGTCGAGAGAGCCTTCAAAACGCCATCGTCGCTGAATTCCCGGCGAAAGTGAAGTTATCCAACGCTTTCGAAATTCTAACCCGTGGAAACGCGATCGTTAAATTGCTCGTTCGCGATCATCGTGCAACGAGAGGAATTACGACGTTCCTCGTTGCTCGTGCGGTCACGATACGAGACGATGACGTAACAACGCATAATTTGTAAAATCAATTTCATTCAACGCTAATTCGCGCTTACTGTAATTATACACGGCACTGGTATCACGCTGCGACGAGAAGCTACTTTCCGTGCTGCGTTTCATCGACTTTCGCGTTGCTCGCTTTTGTTCCATGTCCTTTTCGATCGAATGTTAGAGATTTAATATTAGAAAAGTGGCATTTGTGGAGATCGTTGAAGAGAATGGTTCGATTAGAGTTTTATATTGGTTTAACATTTTCAAGCTTGGTTTTTTGTAAATAAAATTTGTATACCTTTTACTCTTCATATTACACTTTTAGATGTTGTGATATGATTGATATTCCTTGGTTAGTTTATATAAGTCAGTGATGTCAGCTTCGTGGATTGAACATGGAAGAGTGAATGTTGCAAAGATAATTAATAGACGAAAGTAATTAGATTCTTATATCGGTTTAAGTTCGAAGTCTTTTCTTCTTTCAATAAAAATTTTAAATTAGATTTTTTCGTTACTAGGTTAAATTATAGGTTTATTGATGTTATAATGCTGTAATATCATATAGATCGATATTTGAAAGGGTAATTTTAAATGATTGAATCGAATATTATTAACATTCCAAGATTGGGATAGTACTTAGAATACTGATAGAAAAGTTTCAAAATTTTTATGAATATTTCTTTGAATTTTTATTATTATCATCACATATCATTTTATTCCTATTATTATTTTGAATTGGCAAGTAACAAATAAAATAAAATCGGATTTTTATTTATACTAGTTTCCTTTCATTATATTTTGTCCTTATATAACACGCTTTTGGTTTTCGTGTTATAATAAGGATAACTGCATCATTTTAATACATAATCATGAGAAATTGATCAAATCAGCTTATCACTTAGTAAATAATAGTGCCTTACTCTCATATAACATGTTTTTAATGCTTCATATCATAAGAAGATTATTACACACATTCTAATATACGTATGTATGTCCATGATAGATTGGTCAAGTGAGCTTTTTACTAATCGAGTAATTTCTCTCACATCTATAACATGTTCTTGATTTCACATGTTATAAAAAGTTTATAAAATAACAGATTCTAAAAGTTATAAAAAAAATACATTCTAACATACAGCCACGATAAATTGGTCAAGTGAGCTTCTTATCTAATTAAATAATAATAATTTGCTCTCGTATAATATATTTTTGATTTTTCATATTATAAATAAATTACCTGTGCGTGTGACGTGCATCATTAATATATACGCACGATAAATTAGTCAAGTGAGCTTCCTCTCTTCGAAATCAAGCAACGTGTACTTATCACTTATTAGGCGATGTTTCTCTATCGCAATTAAACCTCCGCTATACCCGACTATGTCGCGTTGCGTAATGCCGTACCGCGGTATATGGACTTGGCTTATAATTCGCGGAATTGCGACCTTTGCCAATTTACGTTAACAGCTGTGATCGTCGCAATTAAAAGAGAACGCAACGAGCGAAGGAAAGCCGCATAAATCCGTTCAGGTGCTTCCGTTTGAAATCGGCACGGTATGTATCGAGTAACACCGACGATAAAGTGTATCCAGGCGACTTTATCTCGAATTTGCGACCTATCCTCGCGGTATACACCGCGTGTACGCACGTTAAATTGCAAAATTTATCACAATCTTTTAAAAAGAACGAACATTTACGGGAAGGTTCTTCGAAGAGCGTAAGGTAACTCGAGGTTAGATTTAACCATTTCGATGTACTACATGTCTTAGGTAGTTTCGTTACTCCTGTTGTGTATAGATATGCAAATGTGTACTTGTTATTGTAAGAGTCGCCTCAATTTCTAGTGAAATGGATACAGGATAATAGAATTCAGAAAATTTGATTTTATTTTATAATATTATGTGTACAGCTGGAGAATAGATATCAATTTTTAAGAGATGGCTATGATTTAAAAATTCGAGAATTGTAGGCTTTGGAAGGTTAAAAATCTAGTGATCTATGAGATCTTGAAAATTTGAAAGCTTAGAAATTTCAGAATTTTAAAGTTTGAAGAATTAAAAACATGAAAATATGAGATATTGAGAATTTGTTGATTGTAAAAGTTCGAGGATTTGAAAATTAAAGAATTTAAAGACTCGAGAACCTAACAGTTAGAAAATTCAAAAACTTGCATATTTGATAATTCGGTGTTTAGGAATTTGGAACTGCAAAGGTTCGAAGACATGAAAAGCAAGGAAACAGATTCTAACCATCAGAAAACAAAAAAATCTTCAACACTGAATGTAGAAAATTGAAAACTATAATTTTCCCACTTGCACAAACTCTTCAACTAACATTTGCCGAATATTTCAAGCAAATACGAAGTACAATACTTGAAATGCTAATTCCATCACACCATCGTACCTTTGTCTTTCACTATAATCTTGATATATCCTTAAGTAAAACAAACTTCTTACGATTCCACGTATATACGCTTGACCACTATTACATTTCGAAACATCCAGCCATACTTAAGCCGCTTAACTCTCCACTAAACATTAAGATCGTCGCATACGCGTCACGCATATACATATTTTTCCATCGCTCGTTACGGAGACACGGTGACTGTCAATTTTCCGTCGATTCATAAATGGCATTCACTCCTCGTTCATGTCGATTCCTCGCATGGTATCAACGCAGCGCTGTCGCATATTCGCCCGCTGCATTCGCTTTACATTAATCGCTCGGCCAAACGTATCGCCAACTTGGGGAACGCGATTTCCTCCAAGGACGTACTAGCCCGTGCTGGTGCTAGTTCCATGCCATTTGTCAAGCAAATTCCACGCTTCGTTGGCCTTTGAGACTGAGCATTAAATCGAGGGTGTGTAGGTATAGTGACTCATGAAAGTATTTGAACACTTACCATAGAAAAATTCTATGTACATAAATAATATATTATATGTGTTGTAATGTGACACTGCTGTCGTAGTTGTGTTGGTAACGATTCTAATTATATTATTAATAATTACAATTATATGCAAATATACATATAGTCCGTAAATATAACAAAAGTATCGAAATAGCTAATTACTATTGATAAATTTCAATATTCGGTACAACTATTTTTAATACTTATATGTTTATGGTTATGCATGCTGCATACTAATTTTTTACTAAATATTTTGCAGTGAATATCTTGTAACTTCTATATACATTTTCAGATTGATTTATAATTTTATCGATATAATTATCACAATCGTGTCGCATTATAGTACTGATGATATTCTAAAATATTTTATATAACACATATATACCTATACTATATGCGTTAAACTTTTTTGTGGCGAGTGTTCAGACATTCATGAAGATTTTAACTTCAATATACATTTTCAGATTGGTTTCACATTTTATCAATATAGCTAATCGTGTCTTAATATAGCGTTGATGAAATTTCAAAATGTTCTGTGTAACGTGTATAATATGTCCACAAAAGTTTCCTATGCTAAGTGTTAAGATATTTATAGAAATCATTCGTGAATATGAAAATTTCAGCTTCTGTATATATTTGCAGCCTTGCTTCAAACTTTACCAACATTATCACGATAGCCGTTCCTCATTACAATATTAATGAAATTTCAAAATGTTCTGTACATCACATATAATATGTTTATAAAAGATTTTTATAAGTGTTCGAATACTTTCGTGATTCACAGTATACATATATCGGTGGAATACGAGCCAATCATCCGATACCCGCGCATAAGTCGGATATTTTCGCTCCTCATTTCAAAGACGTTCCCTGTACCTGCTTTCCCGGCAAACCGCGTAATTGTGGCTGATTTAAACACCGGTTAAGTGGTTCTAGTTTACGGGAATGAACGGGACACGTAGTAATAACCGTGAATTAACGCTTGCCCTTCAGCAATATGTGTATAAGCGCGTTTTATATGGTGCGATAGCGGAATTAAGAAAATATATACGTATACATACATATATATTTTTTCTGATTTTAATCGATGTTATAGGCTTGGTGTATTTTTTAGATAGATGAATTAATATCGTGCTATGTCTGTATATCATATTGTCTTTGATGACTTATTTGAGAGACTAATTCTATGGGACGTGTATCTGTAAACGACTTTATCTAGGTTGTTATGTGCTTGTGATTGCTCAATTTGATCTTGAGTCGCTTTTACGGTGAAAGGTATTTAATGATATCGTGACTTTCTTTGGGAAAAAATAGCGGCATAAAATTTTAGGAATATTATAATACAGTGAATTTTCGAAGGAAATATTTATCTTACTAGATAGTAATCTTCTATAGTATTTTAGTAGTTCACCAAAACAGTATAAAAAACCTTTCAAGTATCATATTCTTAAATTCTTTTTTGTTGTAATAGCGCGAAACTCTCCAATAGAAATAAAATTCTTTTGTAAAATGTTAAAAAATTTCATTTGAATTGCCAACAAAGGAATTTGCTTACCAAAGGTTGAAACATAGTAAAAAGTGCTGGTAATAGTTGAAAATCTATTCCTTAGACGTTACTTACCATATATTTATCTATCGCACCAGGTACACCTAGAAGCCACGAAAAAACCAGGTTTCTTTCTCAGATCCCTTTCTATGGAACACCATTTAACAGTTACGCGACGATAATGGTAATGACACAACAATAACGCCCACATGGGTGGAAGAACGCAATTATCCGTCAATGAATCCCACGCGCGAACGAAATTAGCGGACAGGCAGTGTGATCTGATCGAAGGTTCACGGAAACACGTGAAAGCGCCTCACGTGTCGGATACTAGCACGTCCGACTATGAATTCAAAGTCGAACTAGGCTGTCAATTCGACACCAAACTTGGGTCTCGATTACATGTCGAAGTAGACTGCTAATTCGAGCTCCAAGTAGGTTATTCAAAGTAGGCTAGTGATTTAAATAGCGAAGTGAGTTTGCATGTTCAATGACGCGAGCATATTGAAAGTTCGGAATTTTCAAATAGAATTTATATTAGAAGATATAGATATAGAAAGATAGCAATATTATTTATAATATATATGGCAATTATCGATTCCTCGTTTTTAAATTGCAGCAAGAAACTGTGATCGATTATAATTCTACTTTCTTTCTAAGCCAAAAACGTTTGGGTTATAGAGAATTGGCAACTTGATTCCTTTTTACACTTGTACTGCTTCGATGTGAATAAAAAAGTATTCGAATAAGAATGCAATGAAAATTTTAATTTCAATCACCGTCGTGGATCAATATCGATATCGCGACATAGAATATGACAACTTGAAATCAATTGCTAATTCGACATTGATATATCTTATTATCATGTAACCTGAATTTAAAGGATATCCATATCAAAAGGAATTATAATTACACAAAAATGAACAATTAAAGTACTAAAGATACTAATAAATAAAAATAAATAAATTAACGACGATACTTTGTTTATCATCTCGAGAACAAATTGAGCAACTGATTTCAAATTCATTAATAATCCCAATCCGATTGTGTTAACAATCAATACGTCTTTTATTAATTTTATCTCGCAGCAAACCATCAATTTGGCACGGACGTGGGTTGTTAATTTATAGTCAAAGTGGGTTGTGTTGATTTACGATCGAGCTACAAGACTGAGAAACTCAAATCGACAAACGTAGACTGTCAACCCTTAACCTTGGCCTCGATTTGTTCAAAATAGGTCATTAGTGTAAAATTTAAATTTACTATTTCTCAGTCCCAAAGATTATCAATTCCAATGGAATTTAGATACGTCGCTCAAATGCGAAAGAGATTATTAACTTGAAAACAAGATAGCCACGAGTGCCAGGACGAGAACGAACACGTCTGGAAGATGGACGCGGTCAAGTTGCGAACTCCCGGACACGAATTATACTAAATTGCCACTAACCAGGTGTGTCGAGAGAACTGGCATCCGTATCCACGTGCTGTTACATCATCTGAACGCATAAATATGGATCATGCCGTGGTGTTCGGCGAATAACGACAAACGAGACGCTTGCAATTAATCTGTCGTCGAGTAGTCGTGCAATTACACAGGAGACAGCACGCTGTCCTCTCGTCTAATGGTTTCTTTTGCGGGCTAAGATTAATTGGCATTAAAAACTATCTAACGGAAGGAAACGGCTGGAAAAAATATAGACTATGTCTTGGAATAATTGTGCTTTTACGCAAGAGATATGAAAGAACGTAGACATTTTAATGAATTAACACTTTCATGAATAATTATCTGTGTTATCTTATCTATCATTTATATTATACAGTAAGGTAAGTATAGGTTAAACACGATAGGACAAATTTACAAATCTACTTGATATACTTGATCATTATAACATCATATAATATAGAAGATATTGTTATCTGAAATAAGTACCTACTCAAGCGGAAGTTTACGTATGTTTTTGCTTTTCATTATTCTCGAATATTTGTGTCAAAGTATAATTCGCAACATGAAAATGATTTATGAACTGTGTCGTACACGTTGAAGATTTCATTTTGCTATTTCTAGCTAACTAATCGTTTCCTTCAAAATCATTAAATTTGCAAACACTAAATATGCTATATTTTGATGTGAATGGGAGTCCTAATGAGACCAACAGGCACTATTACTTATGATTTACAGCCTGGAAGGGAATGCTCTTAAAGAAACTAACGTTTAAGATGCAAATAAACGTGCCATAAATAAACGCTTTTAACGCTGTGATACATTGCGGAAAATTGAATCTCGCCAACACCCACGTAATCTCTTAACATGAATATATTCTATTTTTATCTTACTCTAACAGATGAGTGCAGTTTTAATTTATAAATATAAAATAGAATTTTACAAGTACGATTTCATAAATAATTAATTGGTATATGTTTTACCCCTAAAACGACTAACGTATCTAGTTACGAATCAATATTCAGGTTTATTTGAAATAAATGTAAATATTAACTCGTACAGATGATGATATAAAGGAGTGAAAGCAAAGAAGGAAATGAAACGGCAAAAATGACGAACGTGTACGCCCAGGGACGATTTAAAATGTATAAGGTCTGGGATAGAACGTTGTCAGCTTTCTCGAGATTCGATCCGAAATCGGATTATAGAGGCTCTATTTTAATAAGACGATCCTTCGGCAATGTTTAGTGAAATCCAGCATGATAGATATGCGATCGTCGTTCTTAATATGTTTGACAATTCATGCGTGTAAAATGACATTTCGAATATTAACTGACGAAAAAATACTTTTCCTTTCTATGTCATTAATAATTTCTTGCATTTATTACAGATTAAAAATCATGTATCGTGATTTATCGTCTTATATCTTAATAGTAAACAGAAATTGTATATTTTAATTCGATAGATCTCGTTCAGGTTGATTTCGAATTCTAAAGTAGTCCTAACAGAATGAGAAACATTCTACAAAACATTCTTCTACATCAACGAGCTACAGAAGTTAATTCTAAATATTTATCGTAACAAGTATTTTAAAGAAAAATTATTTCTTTCTTCTTCATCTAACGTTACATCCTTGTCGAATAACGCAAGTGGTATTAAAGAAGTCACCCAAACTATTCTCTCTTTCTCTCTTTTACAAAAAACTAACAATTAACTAACAAAATAGAATCAAAATCTAAATTATCCACCTTATGCAAAATTAACAATGAACGAGTGAAATAAGACGTCAAGCTATTGTTCTACAGCAAAGTAGTTTATCTCCCTTCTATGAATTATCTTGCAAAACTTTACGATTTTTACAAATCACAAAATATGTTATATATAATCCCTCTTTCTATAATATATATTCGTATAAAACACGAAATCTTGTTCGAAGAATAAAATCGAAAGACAAAAATTCTCTTTTCCAAACACAGATAATTCGCTTCTCTGCTCGATCCAGCATTACGAACCTCGCTAGAAGAGTACAATTAGAAAACAGGAAAAACAGAAGAATCGGAGAAAGCTGTCATTAGTGTAAAGAAAACTCAATGGCGATTTCCACGGACCTCTGTTCCCGTGTCTTGACATTTATTTCACTTGTCTGTCGAATCAACGATGATAATCTTCACGATCTTTCGTAGGTATATAGTAAATCAAACAGGGAATAGCAGAGGATCGTTTGGTCGTGTGGCGACCTTTTCCTTCTATTCGTTGGCGCGCGCCAGCTCGCTCGTTTGCAGAATTTATTGTCTTACGTCAGAACGGGACCCTGTTTATTATACGAGGCCGAAGATCGACTTTTTTTCTCATTGAGCCCAAGATGATTTCGTGACGGCCAGAATCTCGGGCCACGATTGTGTCGAGATCGTCTTGGCTTAATCGCACAATTAGGGCATCGCGTTACCCTGCGCGCCTGTTTCGACTACAACGTTGCTCTATTAAAATTCCAATATTCCTATAGATGGATAGATGTTTTGCCAGGCCACGGACCAGCGGAAAGGTGTGAGGTTAAACGATCAACAGACGATAAGGCTAATGAGCTATAACGATCCTTTCTCCATTTTACTCCGATCTCGATGCGGTTAACCTTTATCCGCCCGCAATTTTCAGGGCCCTCGTTAAAACCTTCGTGGCACTTTCTCCGCTCTCATCGTTGCCTAATTTCTGACGACACGCTTGCTTCGGGTGAAGTTCTTGCGCCGTGCCTTTCACGCGGAATTCATTTTCGTATCAGCATCGGTCGCGATATGTAACTTCAGGGCTAGAGATTTGCACGTGGACAGGTAAGTGGCTTTTCGGATCATTTGGATAAATTGGTGGCACTGACGAAATTTTATAATGAGATTAGATTAGTTTCAATTGATTTTAGAGGACATTCGGCTAGAAGGAGAGATTTAGTTGGGGAAGTTTGGAAAATGAGTGTTGCGGAGTAATTGTACCCAACGTGAAATTGATGGAAATTAGGGTACTGTACAGGATACTCAATGAGCTGTAATATTATGATATTGATATCAATATAACATTCATACTATCGGTATTTAGAATATACAATATAATATCAGTATCTGTTGTGGAAAAATGTCGATAACACACAGCGTATCATTCGATCAGAATGAAGGCAATTTGCAATATTTTCGAATCATTAGGGTTATTCTTCTTAAAAGCTCAATTTTGATAATTATATAATACTGACCATGAAAATTTTGAGGATCTAAACTGATTGACTCCAGTTCTGTGAATGTCTGAATTCCATGGCCCATCCATTGCACATAACTTCTGTTCAACTCTTCAAGAGATATATAACTCACTTCCACGAGTTTATTTGTTGAAAGAGGGACATATAGATAATCATAAATCCCAATTTGAATTTTGAAGTCTGTCTCTGTCAAGTCTCAAGTTCCCAACCACCAGTCACATGATAACGTTCCAACTTCCAGAAACGAAAGTGTCAGACAAACTCGAACTGGAAAGAATCCCGTCCCGTCCCGTCCCGTCCCGTCCCGTCCCGTCCTGACATTCAGAGCGAATCGAAGGAGAAAGTTTCCATCGGGATCGATACAGTTTTTCCCAGGGAGGGAAAATAGGAGTGCCTCAAGGCCAGCGTGGCTCTAAGGTTGGCCTGAATTTTTCGCATTAATTCGCCGATCCAGCTTTGCAACTTTGTCCTGATCGGCTCTGTCGTCCCTGTTGCTGCTTTGAATACCTGTTCGTTGTGTCGGACAGTTGCACCAACCGATACGTTACAAATCGTCCCGTAAATTACATTCCTTCCCCCGTGTTCCGCCATTGGTACGAGAAGAAGGAAGAGAGTCAGAAAGATGAAGAAAAGTGAGACGTGAGAAACAAGATTGTCTATGTTGGTGGTAACAATAAGAGTTACGCGATGTCTTTTAAAGTCGATCAAGATGAATGGACCGTGGTTGATAATTGTTATAGCGAGCTAGTGTTGAGCTAGCCGGGAATAATTCAATGGAATCCCAAGCCCTCCTCTCCTTTTACCTCTGCGCCCCGATTGATTAGCATAATCATATTATTTCAGTGCATTCTAGGCGCGTGTAGGCCGATCACGAGTGGGATAAACGTGAACAAGCGAGTCGATATACCGGACCGGTGGAATTCCATCCTACGGCACTGGGTGAAGGAAAGCCAGGGAAACACGTGGGAAATAGCAAAGGGAAACGCGGTTGCATGCGCCTCGACGATCGCCGACGTGCTATTTATTGACTATCGGTAGTTTTCCATGTAACCGGCACTGATTGTGAGCTAACTGGATCTCGATTGTTATCGATCACGAGATACCTAATTGCGTGAGAAATAGAACATTGTTAATTTATGATATTATACCTGATAAGGGTCTTTTGTATATCGCTTTCTTTCTTGTCGTTGAAATTTTTTCAAAAATAGTTTCTTTCTGTGTCGATGATCTGGATGGCCGAATAAGAATTTGATGTTTTGGCAATGATTGGAGTTTACGATGTTTCATCGAGGTGTTCGTATTGGGAGAATTGGTAAAAAATTTATTGAATAGAGAAGAATTTCTTTCTATTCTACTAACGTAGTTCGACCAGAATGGCTGAATTTACCAATTCATAGTTTTAAATAATTTTTAATGTGATTTTTAACCATTTGAATGTTTCTTTAAAAGAATTTTACATGCATGGAATGTTGTTTCCTTCCTTGCACTATATATTTTGTCAGATATCTTTCAATTTGACATCTTTGGTACAAGGTATTACGTTTTAGTTGTTGATAATTATAGAACTGATAGAATATCAAACTAAAAAGAAGCTGATTGAGTAGTTTAAAGTGCTCTGATTTATTGTTAGTTAAATGTTGAGAGTATTCTTCGCTTAAAAAATGCAAAAGTTCGAAATGAAACTTCTATGCTTCTTAGACTTCTACGAGACTTTTTATCTGCATAAAGTGAAACATAAATGAAAGATGTAAAGTGAAATACAAAAAGATATAATATTTTTATTGTTAAATGTTTGTACATTTATTTACAATTTTTTCACGCAAAGAAATATCTGGAACAAGATCTAGTTTCAGAAGCCAATTAATCTGCAATCTGAGGGAAATTAAAAATAAATTATTATTTCTAGTTTGTGAGAATTACCTCGCATGATTTTTAACTGAATCGACTTTGAATTGTTTATCCTACGTCTTCTCGACGTGTAAAAGTCTTCTAACGAACATGTTAGCTACCCTGATATTTTAATATTTAACGCGATCCACACTTCGGTAAGCTATGATGCAATCTGTACGTTTTTATCAAAAAATCAGAAGAAACGATTTTCTAAATTTACATTACTTTAAAAATTATAGTTATAAAAGCACAACAAGGTTCAATTTGTAAAATACATTTCTCGAGCAGGACAATGGGCATCCTTCCTGAATTACAAACTCAAGAAGTGACTGTTTACCGCAAAAATACAGACTGCAGGTCGTAACAATTATTTCATGCCGGGTATAAGTACTGGTATTATGCCTCCCCGAGCCACAATTGCCGCTAACTCAACAATATTTACTGCCAGATATACTGAAACCGCTGTTTTCGTCGTGCATCGAACCGTAATGTATACCTAGTAATTACTTCCCACACAGCTATTGTCGAAATAACCATACGCTTAGTGAAAGTAAACACACAATACTAACAATTTCTTTTCTATCTGCTAAAACATTGACGATTCCGAGAAATCAATGGAAGTAAACATTTTCGTATCTTCGATATATTATTAATAAGATTGGAAATTGTGACATTTTCAATGATCAATGGAATTCTTTACATATTCTTTTATTTCATTTCTTCTGTACAAAAATCATAGTTTCGCGCTTCTAACGACTATAACATTATTTTGATTTTTTTTCGTTAATCATAGGTAGTATTGTATTTAGATCGTGTTAAGTAAGGAAAAAGTTTTTATCTTCCCAATTAATTTGATTGACTTAAGTGAAATTAGTGAATTATACGACTCACTTAAATAGTTTCAATTCAAAAAATATTATTTTTAATATTTCGTTTTAATCATTAACCAAACAACCGAAGGATGATATTACAAATAACAAGCTTATGTTGAAATTTTTATGAAATTGGTGTTCTTTATTGTATTCTTTCTAAGTTTCCTCCAAATTTTTCAACCGCACTGTACAATGGAATACTTAAAAAAGTTGCCATACATTAGCATCGATCAGCATCTTCGCTTATTATTCAACTAAGTACATCAACATAATAACACTATAATTTATACAGCTCAGAATAGTCATGTAATCTCATGAAAAAACACGAGTCTAACTTAGATACTTGATATACAGAATAAATTCTCGAAGAGGTTATTATTGTTATCATTAGAGAATAAAGTGTAAGTTTTTCAAGATTTCCAAATGTAATTCAAAAGCTCGTAATTTAATTCTTATAAATTCACCAGCTTATAAGTAGCTCCATAATCATGCGTTACTCCATTTACGTTATCACTTTATATCTAGGAAGTATAACATTAATACTAACCTAAACTATTTTTTATTGCTTTCCGTATTAATTATTGAACGATAAACATCTACATTAATCCACCGTAATATTTTATTTGTTGCCTATTAATTAAAAATTCCATTTCTGTAATATGAATTTATAATGAACCTATGATATTATCTATAATATTTATACCAATACAGTGGAATTTTATTTATATAATCTCTATCTATATCTGAACGAAATCTGAGTTACTGTCTGACTAAATGAACTCCCACCAGTTGAATCTACTTATTAGAATATAAACTCCTACGTATTGAGACCTACGTATCCTTTGGTATAGAAACGAACAATTATAAGTAGGTGCTAGGGAGTATCAATGGACATTTCTATTATATACCCCTTACAATGTAAATTATCTGTTTGTAAGAACTATATAAGTTATAAAATTATATAAATTCGTAATTATATAAACTATTTGTCTGCCAAACCGTATCATTTCCTCGTGGTTTGCATATATAAAAAGACACATTCATTTACGAAACTTTTTCCTCTTAAGCGTTCATTAACCTTCGAATAATTTCAATACATCTCCTGATAACTACGTGAAACCTAAAATGAAACAAACCAAAAGCTAAAGAAGCTGGTTCTGAAACATCGAATTAATTTACCCGACTCACTTCCTTGTTACCTTGTAAAAGTCGAAGGCGAGCACAGTCAATAATTACCCGTGTATAATTCAGAATAAAGCCACGATTAGAAACCAAGTATCGCATGCACCAGAGCTCGCATGCTCGTACGTTTAATGGCTGGCTAGTGCTACCAACCACGGAACCGAGCTCGAGCAGCGAAGCTTCCAGCCCTTGGGCAAAATTCTGACAGTGAAACGCACGACCGACTCTCCTTATACACCGTCGCTAATATTCATTAATATTATAGTCGGAGCTAATTGAACACGCCTCTCGCAACTATCGGCTCGCGTGCTGATTAACGAGCCAATGACCAGCTCTTATCAGACTGTACGTTTCACCGCGATAAGCATCGAAGTCACCTTTTCGTAATCGAGGATATAGCGTGACCAACTCGATCCGGAATAGATTGAATTTAAATTACTGGCCCCTGATCGAACGCGCGTCTTTGTAAAGTACGATACAAACGTCCAATTAAATCCTTATGTACCTTTAAAAGTCGTTCGAGAAACCCGATCGGTCGAATTAATCGTTATTAATTAAACCCTCGTACTGCAGCTTTTCAATTGCTCGTTACGCGCGCCGGAAATTGCCACCCCTTTTATTTGATCACCGAACGTTACTCGATAGTAGGTCTTTGTATCGCGAAACACTGGCCTTCACGCAGCTGGAATTAAATATGAACCCACGATTACAACCGCAGAACATCCATAAAAAATCACATCGCGACTCTCGAAAGAGATTAACGAGCTCAATTTGTAGACTGAAAATGGGACGATGTAGTTACATATATGCACACGGTAGATGGACGCGTTAGGTATCGTCTTTGGTATGGTTAGCTGGGTGAATTAAACGAGAGATATTCGATTGCGATCATTTCGACCGGTGAAGGTTGGTATCTTCGAAATTTCTGTCTAGTTGTTATGGAGATTAATGTTCGGTTCTTAAAATTGTAATTAAATCACGTGAAATATGACGGTAGATGACTACTTCGGTGGAATTTTGTATGAATTATATTTGCGTTTTGTGCCAGTGCGTTGGTGAAATTGATTGTATTGTAATTATCACTTCTTGATAAGATACAGACTATGTGGAAAATAGTACTATTAATCTTCGTATAAAATAGAATTCTCTTTATATTTCTTTTATGATGCGATTAATAATTAAACCTCTGATCATTTTCGACTCAATCGTATTCTTCTTTCGTTAATAAATTTCTTAAGTTTGAGGACATTGAGGATGTTCTGCTAGAAATTTTGTTAAAACAATATACGTCTTTCTATTTATTAAAAAATGAGAATTTGTGATCTAGACATAAACATTTCGTGTTCACACCTTTCATGCAGCTATTGTTGTATATTGTATAATAGTATTTAATTATGTTAATAACAACAATACTTTAATATTTAATACTTGTTTTTAATAATATCTTTATAAAAATTTTATAACAATATTACACATTGAATCAAGCTTATACTTACATTGCTGTAACATTTGCACCAAGAGTTCTACATTTTCCTTTCAAAATCTGGAACAGACAAAAGACTCGTTATTAATAGAAATTACTATTACTACAAAAGTACTGAAAGTGTATTTATAGAGACCTTATGGCAATAAAATTATTCCGAATAAAGATTCTAAAAGGTCAATGAATTAAAGTAATTTAACAACAAAGGGGTCTGTTTCTTGACAAACAATTTGGTAAGAATGATGAGCAGTAAACGTCGAGCCTTCCATGGTCTTTTCTGAAAATAGTGTAGGCAAGCCCGGAGAGAACATTGCAGCAAGACGATAATGTCGACGTGGGAGAACTGGCGTTGAAGAATGCGTAATTGTTTTGAAAGAGATCGAGCTTCGTCGTCTTTCGTGTGGGACGTGTGAAAGGAGGCCTGGCTTGCCGACGCCAGGGATAAACGTCGAGGACAAGTCTCGTTTCTTTCGTCGTTTATACCTGACCACCATTATGGCCCGTCTTTTAACGGCACGCACTGCAATGTAACAAACGGATTGCTCAATTAATGCAATCTCTGTCTAACGATCGCTTGTCTGATTATAAGAAAATTGTCGCAATTTGCTGCTCGATTGCTACACTAACTATTGATATTAATTTCAACCGTTACATTATTACACATTTTATCAAAGCTCAAGTGGTTACTTGACACCTGAGATCAAATGTGCAACGTATTTATAGGAAGAATTAATTTTCATCTTTCTTATGAAATACTTTGTCATAATTTTCTGATAAAATCGTTCTGTAGAAAGGAATAATTTTTTGATTTGTAAGCTTGTAAATGTTTTATCCTTCATTATTTATTTAAAATCAAAGTTGGTATACTTAATGTACACTCGACTGGTATATTTGATATGTACTTAATTATTAAACTCTTTCGAATGGGAATGCCAGTTTTAATACTTTAGAAGATCCACAATATGACTGTCGACTTGACAAAATCCAGCCTGAAAACTTCAAACCTTCAAACTTCCCTCCAACGACACCCACTTTTCAAAAGGAAACTATTTAATACTCCACGAAACAACTATCTCAAGCCCACGTCAAACAATTTCAACAGCGATCCTCGATGCGAAACGTTGCGTGGAAAAAAAATTCCACGATACAGAGTGGAGGACGCTCGCGGGAAGACAGAGAAGATCGGTAGGTGGACGCAACGACGAGGCAATTCGAAATTTCGAAACAAGATGTATCCGATCGCGAGAGGCAGTCGAGTGGAGGCACCAACAATAGGGATTATTAGCATTGGCTGAGCCGACTTCAGGTTGATATTGGTCTCTCGAGCCCCGACATATTGTAATCACGCGGATATATTGTGCTCGTGCAGTGCACGCTCGCCTAGCCCTCTCCACCCACCCTATTCCTCCGCATCCACCTACTCCACCTCCTCCACCCTCTCTGGCTGTCTCCTCCACCCTTCTCTTTCCTCTCCTCCCTGTCCCTCCGGCAGCCGATCAATGCCCCCCTCTGCCGCCGATAACTCGATAATATTACACGCGAAAACCGCTTCCGATGTGCTCGCCCAGTCAGCGAGCCACTTGTGCGAGCAAATAACCAGTTATCGGAAAACCGATTTTATTTTCGAGGGACGCTACCTTCGATATTTTTTTCCTACCCCATGCCCCGCTTTGTCGCGAACCCCGTACCATCGCTACCGTTTCTATCTCTCTTTGCTCTGCTTCTTTCGTTTTGCCAAGCGTTCCACAGTGCGGCATTTCATTGAGAATTTGGGAGAAAAATCAAAATTCGCTGGCCACGTTCGCAGACAGCGTTCGCACGTTGTCAGGCTGTTCATAGGTAGCGTTCGCACGTTCGCAGGCCACGTTGTCAATGGATAAATTGTCGAATTGAAAAGTATGAAAAAGACGATCGTTAGTTAAATTCACCTCGGAATTCACCATTATTTGTGTCTTCTTCTTGCGACGAATCAACTTATGGAAGTATATCGTTTGTTTCTTGAGAATAGAATGTTAATCGTGTACGTATGTAACGAAATTAAGAAATTAATAAAATGTTAGTCAGTTTGGTTTGTGAGAGTCTCGTATGATGTGTTTCAATTATTGCGGCGCCGGGTAATTTTGATTGAGAAAGAAATAAATAAACACGTATCAGATTCGTGCAAATGAAATATTTCTCTGAAGTTTGGATAATATTTGAGAAAGCAGAAGAACTGTCCTTAATTTACCGTGTTGTATCATTAAACTCAATTAGCAATGTTGTATATTTCTTTCCACCAAAAATAGGTAATAAGATATTTTCTCTTTTTCAACGAATTTTAAACTCGTTGGTATCAACTATACAGTCGTCGGACCATTGACTATGATTTGAGATGAGCTTACTATGAAAATTTTGTTATAACTCGTTGAATCTTTTACGAAGAAAAATGTTTGTAATATTTGATTATGATCGCTCTCAATAAGATTTTCTTCCAAAGTTCATTTAGTTTGGAATTTAAGGCCAGATTTAGTATATTATAATACACCTCCCATTAGAGAGAAGAAATTCATGTTCTAGAATGTAAGGGTCAAGGAAATAGCATTGGTCTCTTTCACACGATCGACGAAGTGTGCATTAGCACATGTCAGATTGTAACGTCTATTTTATGTAGATTAGATAGAAAGGAAGATAGAGAACACGCAGGCTAATTCATTGCATATTGTCATCTAAGGCAACTTTTCATCCATTGATTTTAAAAGATGACGTCAACAATACAGGTTCTATTTAAAAAGATCTCCCCAATGCAGAAGACGTTTATTTCTTATTCTCCTCGTCATTTCTCGTGTGATTTTCCAGAACAATACCTATTACACATGCACACCGTTTTGTGAAAAGATAAGAATGAAAAATAAAATTAATAATTCATCGCGATCAAAAGGAGATAAAATTCGTTACTTCATCAAAGTCAAGTATTAAATATCACGTAATTTATCAAATGCGTAATGACGTCGATATATTGTATAATTACTTGACGAGGTAAATCGAACTGGAGATGACAAAAAAAAAAGAGATCACATTGATCGATGAAAAAAATGTAGAAAAATATGGAGATCGAAGGACACGCTTCATCGATGCGTTACGCGTGAATCCTTGAATTTATTCCTATCGTTGACGATACAGTTCTGACGTCGATTTTTTTCCGTTCCACGCACTTGTGGCTTCCGGAGAACTCGTCGGAAAAGAGAGATTCCTTATGTCGTCGTAGTGACGTAATGGAAGGCAGGAGTACTATATTTATGTAAATCACGTCGGCGTATCATGGATACCATTTTTATGCATGGCATATGTGTATAACGTATGCCATCGTCGCGACGCGCTGCAAATTTATGCTGTCTTTACGCGAACTCTTATAGGAAGCTATCCGTTACTTTCTGCGTTTTACGTACAATTTGTGCAGAAATCGCAAGAGAGGAGACAGTGATGGAAATGAAACGTGAAGATACTTGAAATGGTAGAACGAGATGTAGATGAATCTGCAATTTGAATATCCGTATGTTTAAACAAGGATGATAGTCCTAATAACCAGCTTGGCTGTCTGAGATTGATTTTCATCAAGAAGTTTTCAGCCCATTAACTGGGTCACCTTTTAACTAAAAATGTCGGCGACCATGAAATCAAATGTTAATAAAATCAAATCAGCGTTGGTTCTTTCAAATTCAGGTATTATATAGTTTAATTGTAACAGAAATAGAACGAGTAGGTTGAAAATTGGGAGAGCCATAAGTAAAGGAATTATTGTATCTAGTAAGAAAGTATTGTATCAGTTAAGCAATTAAGTTAATCGGTAAAAGTTCATCGAGATATGTTCCTTTATTATTACACGTGAAAGAGGTACTAAAAGATATTTATACTATAGTTTCAATTTTAAAAGTCAAGAAGAATTGAATTAATTTCCATGATACTTCCAATAGAAAAATATTAATCGATATCGATATCCAAAGCTCGAAACTATAGGAAATTATTACAAAATAACGATATTCACGAAGAATATAAAGGTGATAGGTTATAGTAAAAGGTCACAATAAACATCCCAACAGTACAATTCCATACTATATTTATATTTTCTTTTAACGATTCCTTTCGCTTCCACGCCTTCTTACCTCTCTATTCGGAACAAGATATTCAATTTCTTAAAAATTTTCACGAATAGACACTCAGCCAGTCACCGTTCGAGACAATAACTCGTGGCGCCTATCAATCCTTTTTACATCGAATTAACCGGTTAACCATGAATCGTAACCACGTGTCCTGACGACCGGTTCCCCCTTTCTCTTGCAGATCCTGAAGGAGACGACCGCTGCGAGGAACGAACAGCTCACCGAGTTGGAAAACCTCTTCGACTATTTGGATGAACACAGGAGCCTGCAGGGTTACGAGGGCGAGAAATCGGCGCGGTGAGTTTGCACGATTTTTCTACGTTTTATTAGACATTCGAGAATGAGGCAATTTACATGGAGAGCTCGTAAATCACGCGGCCGGTAACGGGATTAAAATGAGTTTCGAGCCGGGCGACGAATGCCTCGATACGTGAACATTTCAAGCCCGTAATCGGATTGGCTGCGTTCGACGCGTTTTATTAACACTCGCTGTTTGCTCAATTGCTGATCGACGACGAACAGGCGCGAGCCATTTCACGTCAAATCGCCCAGGAATTGCTACCGTGCCCTGTGACTTATTGAAAAGAGAAAAGAATTTCTTTGATTTTTTTTTACATTTGAGTATGTGTAGAATATATCGATAGGCTCGAGAGACTGAATCGCGTGAAATTTCAATCTGCTACCACGAACGACTTTATTGGACAACGCAGAATTAAATGTTAAAGATTTTGTACTTTGCTGGATGGACCGAAAAGATGCTTTCAAGGATTAATGATTATGAGATATGGCTATTTTGAATGTAGTTACACATTGTTATATTAAGTGTAAGATGAATTTTAAACGAGAAGAACTAACGATATAAGATATACGTATAGGTATGAAACAATTTAAAAAAACATAATTCAATTCGTAACAAAAAAAGTTGCATAAGGCTTCTTAAAGGCCATTAGAAGTCGATACCGCTAGACAAAAAATTCTTTTTCAATGAATTATTATCAAAATCCTTTTCTCGCGTTGTAATCTTTGAGAAGTATAATTTTTCATTATATTTCTATCCTTATATCTAATCCTTTCTTGAATTTCAACTTTCTATTCGTTACGGTGATATGCTGAAAGATTTATTTAATATTTGTTGCCCATTAAAAGTCCTTATCTTATCGTCAATAAATTTTATTTATACTACACACTATAATAGCCGTACAAGAAAGTAGTTGTTGCCAAGTTGTTATAAAAATCTAAACCAAATTCTTCAGAAGATTTCGAGGAACACTTCCACTGCGTTATCCCTCTCAATAATATTTGATATCGCCTTACAATACTCTTTTATACGTTTAACAATTTTAAATTGAACTATCGCTAGACAAGTACTGCGAAATACTTTATATTTGTCTGTATGTCAAACTAAAATTACACCCATCACTTGAAAGCCAAACAAAATTCATCAGGCACATCTTCACATCTAAAAGAACTCTTTATCCATATATTGTTCCATAAGATTCTTTTGTACGCGTAACCATTCCTAAAGATATCACTAAACCAGTTCTGTGAAATGCTCTATATTTATCCGCATGTCAAACCAGAATTCTATTAAGAATTTAAAAGTTTATAAAAATCTATCAAACAAGTCTTCACTGTAAAGACTTTATCTGCATATTTTTTGCCACTCACGCTCCTTCCTGTCATTATCGACGAGCATTACACGAGCGTGCATTAAGAGCAGAGAGGTGCAGCTTCCGGGGGACGTCGAGATGGTAGAGGTCGTCGACGAAGAGAGGCGTCGAGATCAAGTAGTCGCCGGTTGAAAGGGGAGAGAATCAATCGTGTCGATTGAAGATTGATTAGGCGGTTGCATTGACGTCCGAGATTTAGCGTGCGATGCAATTTCTTTGCCGTGTCTGCCCTTTGTGCCTGTCTTCGGGATCTTTGGCTTTCTGATCCTTCCAGCGTACTGCATCCAGTCCCTTTTCCTTTCTCTCTTCGCTCTCTCGTCATCCCTCTCGATACCGGATCTTAAACACGTACACATCCACACAGAGAGCGTAGATCCACACAGCACTGTTTCAATGGTGGTTTGTAAAATAGTTGTCGGGATACGAATGCTCGACGGAATCGATGCGCGGAACAAAAGCAGGAAAAAAGCCATCGGGATTCTTTCATTTTCGAAAGGATGCCGTTCCTCTGTCTCTCGATAACACGCGATATGTCAGTGCTTTTCTCGCGTTTGTTTCCTCTATTACTGTTGCTTGTGTCTCCAATATGGAGAATATAGGAGCTGGGTAGGTTCGCAGTTGAATTTGATCGAATCTTTTTATTTCAAATATTCGAATTTCTTTGAAACATTTGAAAACATCTGATAATCGATTGTTTCACGTTACAAATGTAATAACGATACTAAGTTCATTGCCAAAGTGTTATTAGCCTGTAAGTTTGTAAATTCTTGATTTACGTTCGATTTAGATTATAAGGATCATTGTTGTTGTTGTTGTTGCATATAAAGAAGAATTGGAATTGATTTTTTTTCTATATAATCATTGTCAAAAGTTTCTTGGAATTTTGATACTGATGATAAAGAAAGAGAAAAATATGTTTGGTTTTACGAATAATGCCTTAAATAATAGTATCTCGTAAGAATTTGAGCTTATCGAACGATAAAAATTCATTCGCACATAACTACATTTTCCATCGATCGTTCTATACTCAAAGCATCGAAATATACCAAAGGCACAACTTCGTCATAACCTGCATCATAATTCCTTCCACACTCTAACACAAAAATCTCCAACTCTCTCTACATTCTCCCAACCACGAACCACATCCAGGTCCACTTCCCGGGAACAATATTCCTCAGTCAGGCTCCTAGAAGCCATAAAACGTCATACCGTATTTCGCCATGTAGCCACACTCAACTTGTACTCCTGTTAATCGTTTAAACGGAACAAGCAACTTCTAGTCGAGATAATTTCAATTCATAAATATTCTCGAGAAACGTTTAATATTCCTTCTACATCGCAAATATCGTGATCGGTTGGCTTAGTTGGCTCAACCATTATCAGGTTCGTAATTATCGTCTGTATCTACTTGCGTAACGAGTGGAGAAACGAAAAGACGTGATTTTGAGGATTTTTCCAGATTATAAACGGGACACATTCACAAAGTGCAATGCTTATTTATGACAAAATTTATGCTTGTAGAGACTTTTGCAAGATTCTATGATGAAACTCGAGGGCCAGAGTAACAGGAGACTAGCTATCATTATCGTTTGCTATCGTATCTTCTTCTTGTCCGTGGTCGTGGCCGTGTAGTCGACGACCTCGTCGCCCGTACTTTTCGAACGTGCGCATAAATCCCTTTATGGTCGTCGTGTCACGAATTCACTGCTTGTCGCCGATTTTATTGCCCGGTGGATTGCTCGGTGTTGTCGTGGCTTTTACATCGGCGAATAGCCGGTATCGAAACTTCCGGCATTTCGTCTGACGGCGACACGGCAACCGGAAAAAAGCGTAAGGTACAGACGCTCCGTATGAACGATGCGAAATCATTGTATCAGACGTTCGTTCTTTTATCTGTTTACTGTTTTGTAATTTGATGAGACTAGGATTGCTATAAAATACTTTCTGGTATGGTGGGGCAACTCGTGTGCTGTACCCTTGAATTTTCTTCAGAATACAGATAATGAAGTGGCTGTCTTTCCATTTCTACAAACATGTAATAATTTAAGAAGTAATAAAGATAATTATGTAAAAGTTCGGTTTGTTTTCCACGATGTGTTTTACACATTGAAAATTGTTACCAAACGCGTCTAAAAATTCTTTATGCTAAGAAGTTTTTAAAGGTAAATGGTTTTTAAAAAAGAGAATATCGCTTATTTTTTGCTTTAGATTCGACAGAAAAAAATTTTATCAGAATTTAATCGGAAACTGTGACCTTTCCTTTAATTTAATTTATTTCGGAAATATTATGTATTAACTTTGATATCAGAAGAATATTGAAATTTAATGCTGTTCGACGTTTATTGACATTATCGGTGTTATTAATCGACAATACATATATACATGATAAAATGTTATTTTTGCAGGATTTTCTATAGCTTGTCTCTTATGATCTGTATTGATTCTACATCTTGTGTTGATAATGTAAATTGATCATTTGTATTGTAAATATATTAGGAAGAAGAACTTCACACTCGGCTTGATAACAAATCTTTATAACAAATCTACATATACGTATCCTTAAGTATCAATTTGAAATGAATTCTTAAAATGTACCTTTTTTTCTTTATCAAAGTGCATCCTAAAAATATTAGAAATATTGAATAATTTATTACATATTCGACAGTACCCTAACTTGTACGTAAGTTTCTAATGAAAAATTATTTAAAGATCTCCTGCTGACATATTGCATTGTGCTTACATTGCAGTATGTCGAGTAATAAATACTTAAGAGTCTCTTTCCATTTATATTCTTCTGCACGTGATCTTCCACGCTCACGTAACAATCTTTAAATATCGCTAAACTCATTCATAACCTAAAAAATCGTCAAAATCACGTCTTTCCATTTCTCCATTTATCATCTTGCCTCGCACCAACAACACAACAGCTACATCCTCTCCTCTTATTATAATAAATTGCAACCATTGCCGCGCGCAAGACCTAAGAAACGCGGAAATAGTTAAAAGGCTAAAGTAAATGTAGAAATATCCAACTCACTATCTACCACACGCATCAAAATAATTTCTTCTCGTAAGTAATCCTGTCATAAAAAATAAAAATCCTCGTTCGTTATTTTCTGCGATATCAACGAAATCTTCTTTGTGTGCGTGCACACACAGTCGAATTACATGAGTCGCGAGAAGCATTCGAAAGATTTACAGATCCGCGTGATTCGGGCTACTATTTCTTCCACCTGATAATTGTCGCGAATTAGTTCAGTAAATCAAGCAGTTTCCCTTTCTCTCTCTTACTCTTTTCCTCTCAATAATGTGCCTACCTGTCTATCTCTATCTGTTCCACTTGTTCTGCACTCCTGCCACCTTTCGATCCCGAGAATAGCGTGATCGTTTCACGTAAATAACAATTAAACGAAACCTGTGGTACATTAAGTCGGACTTTCGCCGCCCTCGTTCGCCTTTACTCCTTCACCCTCTCTTCCATATTACTCGTGGATTATCGTGGAGAACATAAATCCCAATTACCCGCCCACAGCGCGCATAATGATCGATAATTAGCGCCGTCCGTCGCCGCCTCTGTTTCGTCCCGTTTCACTTCCGTCTTCCACTGCGAATTTTTTCTCGAAATCTCTACCTTCTTGCGATTAGAGACAGGTTTTAAATGCGCGCTGGAGAAAGTTGCAGAATTTCGAGTATTCAACGGTGGAACTTTAAAACGAGAGTGAAAGTCGCGTGTGAAACTAGGAAGGGTGTTTGGAGAAAAGATCATTATGAATTGGAAGAATTTTAGATTTTATACTTTCACGATGATTAGATGACATATTCCTGATTCTTTGTTTCGACGTTTTGTGAATTCCACTTCACTTCACAAAGTGCAACGTACTAATAACGCGGTTGAAACCCGAAGAATCGAGAATAACAGTTATCGAAAAGTGTAAAGTATTTTAATATGGATGTGTTTATGGCGATTCACGTTTTTGTGAACATGGTTAAAGCAATAGAATCTATACAGAGATTTGTTTCACTCACTGAGGATTGTAACGAATACTATATTTTGAATGGTTTACGTGTATAGGATGTTTTATTCCGTGTATTATGTGCAATTTTGCATTTTTAAATTTCTCGTGAATGTGTGAAGATACGCAGACTGCTAGTAATATATGTGTTTCTAATAATACAAGTAGAAATGGAAGTATTTTATAGAAATTCTTTCTAGAAAGAAGAGATAAAAGCAACCCATTAGATCCACATATGTATATATACATATGTATAAGTGAACCTCTTAAAAATAGCTTTTGAGTTGTTGAAGTTTTGCAAAAAGCAAAGCTGCAACTGGCTTCAATATTTTAATATTATGCCAAGCAATATTTCTAAAATTACAAAGAGGCTGGTGCAATACCTTTTCCCCTTCAAAAACAGATAAAAAGAAAATTTTGGTAATGCGTACAACTACATATTGAATTTTAAAATTGCTTTCCTACCAAAAATAAGAGATATTACTTATCGTATTCTTCTTTTATATTCTTCAAGTTAAGTATACAGAACACATTCCGCTAACACTACCTAGACAATTATAATAATCGTATTTCACAACAGCAGGTGACCCATCACGCACATAACAGAAATTTTGAATTTGAAATTCCAATTACCAAAAAGGTTCAATCCTCCCCTCTATTTTTATTAAGATTGTTTTGGAACAACGTAACATAATATTTTAGTAAAATATGACAACTCGTGCGTAGCTAATCGTGAGAATCCTTACGGATTCAAAGGGTGTTAAAGAGGAAGAGAGAGATGACGATTGGATAATCGAAGTCGAAACGACGACTACAACGAAATTTAAGGCGTCGGTGCTCGTTATCGATGCATTAGCCCGTGAAGAACTCATCAAGATCGATTCTAGATCACTGAGGGAACTTTTCTTCGAGAAGATCACCTGCCCCATATGCACGGTCATTCCTGGCGACAGGTATTGCACCTGTAATACACCTGCGACCGATCGGCTAATTTGAAAGATATTTATTATCTCATTTCGATTATCGGCCATCCATCTGGAGCTGTTACGAATCGGTTTCCAAAAATTATGAAGGCGTTATGACTACCTGTCAGTTTTCCGATTAAATGAATCACGAGAATCATTACATCGAACATGAGAATCTACTTTTAGTTCAAGTTGCACGGAAGAGATGTGCTATCGAAGATGACACCGAATGATCTTTGACTATTTTTTGGAAGCTTAATTACAGATCTTGTTACATCTGCATACGAAGATTACAGAAGGAAGACGTGACAAGTTGATCTTTGTTGAGTTTCTGATATTAATGTCACATTCCGATTAAACAAGTGAATTTTAATATGATATAATCGGAAGCGAAGATTATCTGTCCAAGGGTGTAAATCTCTTAAAAATACCTGATAAATTGACAAAGCCAAAGGTACAGTTACTAAAGCATGTAATATTTTATTATTTATAACGTTGCAATTAGTATTACGAATCATATCTTGAAAATTTTCGAGAAGATAAAAAAACACAGATTTATCTGCAAAATCTACTGACAACTTTGTAACATAAAATTGATCAACAACTTCTTCGTCTGCAACCTATGTATGTTATCTTGTATATTAATTACTAGATAGTTCCATATTAAATTTATCAGCCTCGACGATCGGTGACAAGGATTTTGATGAAATTAAAATACGATGTAGTTTATTTCATATTAGGGGAATGCACTGCTACATATCACTCTACACGAGCATCTCAAGCAATTCATTAAACCTCCTCCGTTTCTGGTCAATAAAGCAAAATTATTAAAAGACCTGGCGTGGTTCCCCTCAGTCTCTGATTAAACTACAAAGAATCGAATGCCGTTCACCGACTCGACGTCAATTACAATTATGATAATTCCTGCGTCCGTGATAAGGATCGTCGGATTCGTTTCACGTATTCTGCGTTCATCGTAACAAAACCGATTTGAATTTTTCCCGGCTAAACCGCCAGCAACCCCATCGCGCGCAAATATCAAGGAATTTCATTTCGTATCCGGCAAACAACAAGAGCGACGACGACGATGGCCACAAATCCAGAGACGAGTTGCCGCAACCAGCATTTTCCACCTGCTGTATTTCTACACACAGAGAGAAAGATAAATAGCTAGATAGATAGAGATAGAGATAGAGAAAGAGAGAGAGAGAGAGAGAGACCAGGACCCCTCTGGAACAATTATTATTCTCCGCGGATCGCCTAGGTTATTGAGCAAGAACAGGACTTCCGCCGTGGAATCAGATAGTCTCGTGTTGCATGTGCAGCATGAGCGCACCGTGGAGATGCGCACACCTAGGAATCCGGGCTGCCGGTGTGCATCTACCTGCGATTCCTCGTGCATCCGTGCACAGTACGGCCGGCCTGTGCACGGATTACAAAGTGGATATTGCCTGCACCGACTGCGATCCCGATGATTTGCGCCCGTCTCGGATTAAGCGACGCTCACATCGAGGTTCAGCTTGGTTTAATTGGGTTCGATGTGGGGGTAAATGGAGAGGAGGTTGGTTAATAGTTGGAAGAAATTATTGAGGATGTTGTGGCACGGTGTAGGGATATATGTATATAGCAATTCAGGTAGATCACGAATATATTCGAACGTAGTGTAAAAACCTTTTATGAATATTACATTGCTGGCTATAAGTACATATTAGAACACCTACTGATATTTAATACGAATTGAATACTTTTTATCGCTTTTATTTCCCAGATATCTTGTTATAAAGCTAAGTATCTTATTACTATAAATTTCTAGATATCTTGTTATAAATGTACATAAATTCCTAGCTATTTTATTTACATTATGTGTGCCTTATGGCATCAAGCACTAAATAAAAAGTAAATTCTGTTTCGATTCTCCAATGGATATAGCGAGTAAATCTCTTAATACTTATGACCAGCAGTGTATTATGTGTATTATATAGGATATTTTGAAGTTTCATTAGCAGTGTTATGAGATTCGATTATCATGATTGATGATATTTATGTACGTTGAAGCTATGAGATATTTAGTGCAAGTGTACATTCCGCAAAAATAGTTAACGAAGAGTTAAATCAAACTTCCTAGATAAGAGACTAAGGCTTTAATATATTTCGGACGCTATAAATTAATTGATCATGGAAGTATGTAATCGTTTCAATAAAGTAATATAAATAAAAATATGCTGAAAATTACTTTGTACCAAACATTGTTAAATATTTTCTTCGTTATATTAATGAGAATAAAACTAACCCTTTTTTTCTGTGAAATTAAGAAGAATTCGATTCATTGAATGGCAATGACGTGTATTGTTCTTTAAAGTATTAATGTTAACGAAAAGTTAAATCAGGATCTTTCGTACGATTATGTGTTGGTGTAGGGATTATTCATTTTAATATTCAATATGATTGTATCGATGTTCGATGTAATGGCATAATTGAAAAATTATTAGAAATTAGAACAGGAATTTATGAAATGAAAGATTTTTGAAGATTTCTTCTATAATATTGCGCTCAATAGAGATATTAAGGTTCGAAATCTGATATATTTTCTTAAAGAATGATTTATGATATAAGATTAAAACCTTAAAAAACGATTGGAATTTATTATATAATGTCTGCTATACTAATTTATAATATTTACGCATTAATTTCACAAACCAAACTGTAATCATCGTAAAGTAAAATCTAACAAAATTGCTAATGGTAGAACTCGATAAAAACAATTGATATTCCACGACGTAGTTTAAACACATCACAAGAGTATAAAAGAATGAAAATAAGAAATTGTAACTTTTGCTCTCTATAACCCGTGATTTTTTAATTTCTATAGCGTTGCGCGGCTATGATAAATTATTTAATTAAACTCGCAGGAATATACTTGAAGCTTACTTTCCACGCTCTGAAAATGTTCGGTTTAATAATTGGCCAACTTGATTTATTATTAGGTCTTTAACCGTCCGCGGTTAATTTCGTCTCTCGGATATGGTATACGCAATTAGTTACGTACAGTAGGAGCTACCAGTTTAATGACGCACAAATAAAAGTTGTCTATGATAAACGTGTATCTACGGTCGTGACTAAGATATGCAGATTTTATCATTCGATTGCCGCCGTGCTGAATCTCTAATTACTCTTGGGGCTACGTGATTTCTGAAGGCGCCACGCTCATCTCTCTTCCTTCCTCCGTCTATAAATTTACAATTCTTTTCCCCTTCCATTTTTACTAGCCAGCAATCAAGTTTTATCGTCTAACATTAAACATTATAACATCGAAACACTCCGTGTTCTCTATACATAATTCAAAAATGCCAGAAAAAGATCGCAGCCTCGCTACGACTGAATGAAGCTACATCTACATTTGTTTCAAGCAACGCGAATGCCCATTCGAGCCGATAAAACTGACATTCCTCCATTCGTAGCAGCGAAATGAAAGCACGTGTAATCGATTAGACCCGGGTAACCACTCTGAAACAACTTTCCGGTAGAACCATAAAAATTCGACGCTGCATCCACGGCTTTGTGAGCACAGGTTACGAGAACTAGATGCGAACAGCACACGCGCGAGTGCTAATAGAAGCTAGAAGAATACCCGATGGAAATTGGCAATTATCGCAACCCATAACTAAGGGCTTCTATCGAGACATAAGGTCTGCACACACGATACGACCGAAGGGTCTGAGTGCAGGGTAATTACGCAATAATTAGAAATTAAAAATCGAATGCATCGATGCTCCTCCCTTTCCTTCATCCTATTCTCTATATCTATATCTATATAGCTTCTATACCGATAGAATCTATATCTATTTCTATCCTGACCGTCTTTCACCGCTATTTATTTCCTTTTCTCTCGTTCCTGTCTTTTTTTCGCCTCTGTTCTCTTCTCTCTCTCTCTCTCTCTCTCGCTCTCGCTCTCTCGCTCTCTCGTGTTTCTTCGTACGTCCTGCATCACGATCATTTCGTTGCAGTTAAGCGCATCGTCAGCTGGCGAATTGCATTTCTGCAAGGATGCCCCGTGTACGCGATGGGTTAACGAACCTGACGTCTCCTCCTCTTGCCTTCTGTTTCTTTCGCTTCCTCCCACTACCGAAGTTACTCTTTTTTTTTCATCTTTTTTCTTTTTTTTATTGTTACATCGCTTTTTTGCGTTACGACGGAAACGTCGAAGAAGAATGGACGTTGAATTGGCCGACGGAAACGCGCAGAGGCCAGCCACTGTGAATATCGCGAGGCAGATGACCCCATTTACCGGTCCGCTATGCATGTTTTATTGCAGTTCCATGCAACTCGTCCACGTAGGTATTTCGCGCTGGAATTAGATTTTGGTTGATGGAGGAATTGCGATGTTCACTCTTTAAATGGTTTGTGTTTGCGCGAGCAGACTGTTTTTGTTCTCGGAAAATTGGTCCCGTTGAGATTGTTAAATTTAATTGAAGAGCTTGCAATATGATGAAAATATTTAAATTACGTTGCTGCTTTTCTTCTACACAGTTTTTGCTCAAACTAAACTAAAATTATCGTGGAATTTCTTCTGAAGAATATGATTTTGAGGTATACCGATTATTTAATAGGAAGCTACATGGGCTCACAAAAGTATTTAAACACTCACCATAGAAATCTTTTATATCCGTATCGTATGTGTTATATAAAACATGATATTTCATTAACACGAGGCACGAGACGAGACGCAACTGTCATTATTATGTTGGTCAAATTTAAAACCAATCTGAAAATGTACATAGAGATTACAAGATATTTAATGCAAATATATGCACATATAGTAAAAAATTAGTGTACGACATAAATAGCCATCCTAGACATATACGTGACAAAGATGGTCTCTGTGAGTATTGAGTTTTATTAACACAATGGATAATCGACTGTTTAAATATGATTTTTGTTTTCAGATTAATTTCAAACTTTACCAATTTAATGATTGCCGAATCTCATAACGATATTAATGGAATTTCAAGATATTTGATATAACAGAAGCGATATGTTCACAAAAGGTGTCTACAAAAAGATGTCTTCGAATTCGATTATTTCCATGAACCATCTCTTTAAATAAACTTTATTGCAAATTGATAATATCTGTAGTAATGTAAGTTGGTAATACCAATGACAGGAACTTCTAAAAGATAGAATAATCTTGTATTTTATGCAAGTCGATTTCACTTAGCTCGAAAGCAAGATGTTATCGAAATATCTTTTAAGAAGGTGAGAAATTTTCAAATTGAAAAGAGATATGAATCTATCGTTTACCGTTTTTCGTAATATGATCGAAAGTTGTATCAGTTTCAAAGCGGGTAGAACGTTATGCGGAGTGATCTATCGCAAAGAACGCTTGTAAAACGGGAAACCTAAGTAATAATGTAAATAGTCCGGCTATTCGTATGCAATTAAGAAGGGGTCGCGAACCACAGGTGCATCTGATCGTGGAATTTTCACACGAGAATGAAAGGTAGCTCTACGCTATGAATCTTATCAAGGCAATCACGATGACTATTATTCCGTCATTTCTTCTTGCATTTGCATAAGCTATGAAATAATATGGTACATCCGAATCTCGTAAAAATAGTAAATTGAAGCTCATTATTCTTGAATATTTCGTTGAAATGCTAATGGTGGCTGTCGTTCTAAAGATACATTACTCTCGTAAATTCCAAATTATCTGACATGACAGGTGTATAAATATGTATTTTAAAAATGGAAAAATTAGTATTCTATTATTCTTGTAGTGAATTGGCTTATTGAAGTACAACCAGGAAGATGTTATGAGAATGTTAATGTTTTAAACCGATCGTGTATTATCGTGAATTTTTATATCGAGAATCAGGCGGTAACATTAATTCACTTTTCTCGATATAAAAATTTGGAAGATCTAGCAAGGATATAAACGATAGTTTATTGATATAAAGACTGCTTCGAGACAGATTTCTTTGCACATAAAACGAACGAACCTAATATAAATCTAGAGGAATTTTAGAATTAATTAATGAATCAAATCTTTTTCACCATATCGTAAATATTTAATAATAATTTAATCTCCATGCTTTACTTCTATAAAATGAAAGGCGTCGTGTTACTATAATTTAAGAAAATTTAACAGGTAACTAATCTCTGTGTTTCTTCTTAAAATCATACAATCTTTAAAGAAAACGAATAAGCTATAGACAACGTAATATACTTTTACAATTCATGTTACTTTAACTAATACCAATTTCTCATTAATCCAGCAACGTACCTTGTCAATTATGATTGCATAAGATGACGAACAATTGTTTCACCTGTACGTTCTCAGAAATCTAGTTCACAAATGAAATGTCTTGCAATATCTAAAAAATTCCATGCTCAACTCCTACAAATTTCATCTTCTCTCTATATTCGTTAACTCGGGAAACAAAAATCATTCTTCTCTTAATTCCTATTAACGTATCAACGTATTCCAAAGAAGGTAACATCAGTGATTTATCAGGGCTGTTAATATCGAATGCAACAACGTCCGGCGACCATCAAGAAATAATTAAAAATACTCGCGGCGAACAGAACAGGCCACGATAGAAGAAGAAAGCACACGTGCACCCGTGAATTCCCAGTGACTAATCGCGCACACCTATAAAAGGAGCTCGAGCCACAGGTATATTTATCCGTGGCGTTTCCACGTGGGAAAGAAATCGTTCTTCCTTGGATCGAGTAACGCCCAAGAAACTGGTTTCCACGTTCGTCTCCCTCTTCACTCTACGTTTCGTATCTCTCTCGTCAAGTATACTCTGCCTCTCTCTGCCTCTCTCTTTCTTTCTTGTCTCCCTTCTCATCCTTTTCGCTCGTATCCACGACCACACCGCATTCGAGAGTTTTACGAGTTTCTAATGAGAAGGGGTTGCAGGCATCGTGAAGAACGCCGCGCGTAATCTTCCTCGCGTATGCTCTAGGATCTGTCGATCCTTTTACGACACGCCGAGCAAACCCTACGTTTTTTCGTTTCTCCCGTTTGTATCGCGAATCGCTTCGAATAGAATCTGCGCTAAATTGGACGTTTCGGTTAATTGGTATCGACAAGAATATTCCGACTTTTCGTCTTCTTAGTCTCTTCTTAGTCTCTTCTTAGTCTCGTCTGTCTCTTCTTAGTTTCTCGTTAAGGTGAATAGTTTTGTACAGAGATTAGAATAATTGAATATAATCAGAAGCGTTTGGATAGAAATTACGCTGTCTAATAAGGGAAATATAAGATAATTGCATGGCGATAGTTTAGTTAGTCGATGTAAAAATGTGATTTCTTAAACGAAATGGTAGGAATGCTTTGGAGTAACGTGGAAGAAAAGAGGCGTTTAATAAAAGAGATCTCAATCGCGTGTGATAATATTCGTGTTATGTAATATTCGTGAGTAAAGCATTATATTGTACGCACGTTTGTGTTTAAGTTCCTTTAGACAATCTATGTCCGTTTGTAACGTAATGTATAAAAGTGTCAGTAAAAAAATATTCACAGACTGAAAGTTGTATCACATTAGTGTCAAATAACTTTAATTTCAAATTATTTTGGAGTAGTATCCTATGAAATATAGTCTTCATATTCTTTATATATAACTTAACTTTTCTTCTATCTAAAGTTTCGACGGATATTGACAATGTCGATATCTCGTCTACCGAATTTCTTTCTATTTTTCCTTTTTGAATTAAATTAATTATTAGAATTATAAAGAATTACTTTCTGACATTAGGCTTTTATGCCAGCTTCAATAATGAAACTACTTAATACTACCTCATACCATTTGAGTTAAATTGATCTTCCGACAACCTGATAAATATTATTCTCTATCTCTAAATACAATTGCTGGCAGTATTTTGACTTCAGAAAAATATATAAATCTCTATGTATTTAAAATTATAACCAACTAACGTTAAAATAGTCAATTCGTACGAAACAACCCTGCATATGTATTCAAAAGGATAACACGCTTAGCTCGATCACCATACCATATCCAAGACTGCTACCAACGTCTATACACCGTGTCGAAGATGACGCAAAACTAACGGAATATTTATCGACATAGCAATCGAGAGAAGGCGAAAGAAAACACTTGTCGCCAGCACGACAAATATGTTTCGCGTTGGCGGTGCATTGAATGCATAAAATATGCAGAATTTTTTATCCAGCTATCTAGCTAGAACAATGTTTCTCCTGCTTAAATTACGCGTTGCTCCTCCTCGGGATTGCCCACGACTTCTACACACGTTGCCAACGTAAATATTACGAAACGACATTCTAAACGTTCGCAAACTCCGCTGTGGTAAATTTCAAAAGCGACTGGTTGCCTTTTCAGAAACGTTTTCGATTCGAATATATTACACACGAGATATTCCATTTCCTCGATAACAGCTCGGACTCTTCGTTTTGCTGTACGTCGTCTGTTTGTTCGTGTGGTATTTCTAAACATCGTGTTCTCTAGGTTTGCACGTCGTCGATTTCACTGACCGAACGTTTATACACGCCCACGTGCATATACGAACATCTCCATTCGTTGCGTGCTCGCGCGCCATTCAATTTGTCTGCTACGGTCCTTTATTTCTACAGTGAACCTACTCATAATGTTTCCAAAGTACCTACATATCCGTGGAAAAAAGTTCTATTGGATGTCTTCGTTTTCTCTGTACGGTAAATTTGAAAGAAACGTGGCATACAGATTAATAATGATTTACAATAGAAACAAAGGCCTGTTCAATTTTCGTTAAGCCTCCGGTGGATTAATTAGTGGAGCCTCTGAAGGAGTGAGACTTTATGCATATAAAATTTTGTTTGTTGTCAAAATACAAGACGGTTGTGACATAATGTTGCAAGATGTTTCCTCAAAAAGCAACGAAGATATCGACTGTATTTTATTTCTTAAATTAGATGGTTCAAAGAAGCTAATCTTTCAGCGTACAACAAATCTTTCTGTGGCGACTGTTAGAAGGCGAATGGCATCTCCTCGTTTGTCTCTTAAATGGAAGACGATATTATTATTTTGTCACCATATTTCAAGTTGACGATATCAATAAATTTTCGATTTTTCACAAGAGTAGAGGATAATATTCTTGAGAATATCAGGCATTTTATAAAGACACTAGATTATAAATTATATGTATTGTAATATAAATTATTTATGAATAATTATATGTATGGAAGCAGATATAAATTATTTAAATACAGTCGTTTTATAGCACTGCAAAATTTGTTATCGCACAGAAGCAATTTAGCCATGTTAATCGTTCGTAAGACAGCTCTCGTGATTGTTTCCAAATTAGACAACTAACGTTTCGACGTTCGTAGCTTCAACATAAAAATCGCAGATGTAGTTTTAACTTCTTAAGCAGAAAGTTATGAAGTTTTTTGATTCTGAAGAATCGATCGAAGATCTCCATAAAGATCCTAAGCTAGAAATTATTGTTAGAAAGTTAAAATTCTCGATCGTGTTAAAGATTGTATTTTCTATTGAGACAGAGCGTAATTAATAGTAATTTTTAGTAATAGCACACTGTGGCGAGTAAGCGACATGATAGATAGGTAAAGTGCTATTGTGTTCAATGAATCTAAGGTTGATAATTAAGGCAAATATTCTTTCCCTTAGGTATTAGAAATTAATGTATAATTAAATTGGCGTGTATAATAGCTACGAGAGAAATGTGTTCATACAAAAAATAATCTTTTCAGAAATATTGTACAAAATAAAATTTTGCAAACATCGAGACAGTACTAAAAAATTTACTTATAAACTTGTAATATTCCAAGGATTTGATCAACATAAAAATGTTTGAGTATAGTATAAGAGACACCGAGGACAAATTAAATAGTTATTTTAAGATATCTGAGTCGTTCTTGGAATTATAATTCCAAGATAATTCGCCATTAATATTTTTAGAAATTCGTAAAATTTTAAAAAATCTCAAAAAAATTAAAATCTTCTAAAAATTAAAAATCTAAATTCAGAAATACATAAAAAAATATTTTACTAAAATGGCATGTGAGAATGGACAGTATATAGGAAAATTTAATTTCCTGTGTGTTACAAGGGGCTTAATTACTTCGGCTCGTAATATGTTGCATAAAAACGGAAGATTACGATTAATGATAAAGAATCTTCTTGCTATCTTTCTATATTTATCTTTGCACAATGTATTCCCTATGTGTGTTGTCCTTTACTTCGTGTCATGCGTCGTTTAGCAAATTATAGCGTAATAAAGATATAACGTATGCGATACGTAGTAAAGAAGTTATTATATAACTGATTATGTATAAATTGTAGAATTACAAAAAAAGCGTCTTACCCGGGCCTGGGATTTTCCAACTTCTCTATGCAAATACACGTATGTCGTTATACATCATTTAGTATTTACGTTCTACTGAATCACATATACTAATTAAAATATATGAACAAAATAAGATACAGATGAGATAGCTGATAATAATAGACAATTAAAGATTATTGAAATAAATGTATCATCATATCGAATTATACATATTTAAAACTAGCAATAGATATTGTCTGCATCGTATATATATATGTTAAAATTATATCTACAAATTATGCTAAATATTACCTACCACATGCATCATATTTAAAAAATCATATTTAACACGATGAAGTTCGTTCGTAGATTAAACAATTACAGAGTTATATGCGTAAACAATTTGAAATATTAACAAATCCAATGTTAAATTTAGGGAATTGTTTCCATACAACATAGTATAGCTTCTTTGCAACTTAAAAATTTACCGTATTATGCCCATAACAAATTTTAATTATTATCGAGAGTGGAATGAATTAAATATTAATACAAGAATATTATAATATATACATTTAATATAGCGAAATATATTATTAAAAGCTCTTCCGACTTTTATCTGTACCTATTACTCTTATCACTCTTTCATCTAAGACTTTGTACAAAACTATTAATATTACTATATCAATTTAATTCCCTCGAAAAAATGTGAATATCCATCGATCATATAAATTTTAAACGAGTATTTATCGAGGCAGAGATTCCAAGAAAAATTTGATCTACGAGCTCTGGCAAAATTTTTAATCATCGTCGGCCCTTAATCCAGAAATCAAATAGCCACGAAATAACAAGACGTTGGCAATTCGCGAAAACGGCTTAACTGCCGGTTACGTTCCTTCTCGATGGAACATAGTGCAATTTCACCGGCAGATAATCAGCAACCTCTTATCTGGACGCGTGCTGTGTAATCATTCGATTAAAATTACACAAACAACGTTGGCATAGAGGCAGATGCGTTTCGAAAACGAATCGATTTCGAATGCACGAACTACGTAGCTACGGATCTGTTTGTCTTTTCAGGTAGACTCGCGCGTGCACACGTTGATCACGCCATATAATGATCGACGATCGATACGATCGATACCGTGCGAACATTTTCGCCGATGGCGATCTTTTGACAGTATACGTGATGTATCCAGTTCGTGCATCTTTTTAGGCTATCTTTCCAGTTTCAGACCTTGTTGCATTTTTTCTTTTTTTTTACCTCGAAGATTAAATTTTTTAACGTGAGTGATTTAAGTGAGCAGCGTTTGAATAAGTAGATCGAGGGTTCTTATGTAATTTCATACTGTGATAGAATAAATGCAATTGAAATAATAATTGTTTCATTTGTTATGAGTATTATATATTGAATTACATTAGAATAAGAAGACCGCGGATATTCATGCAAATTAATATTTCTATTAACTATTAATGAGATAGAACATGGTCTGAAATCTGTTTTACCTATTAAAAATAATATAGTTATCCATTCAAAATAGAATATTTCGAAAATTGAATATTTCTCAAAAAATAATTTCTTCTTGGCATGCGCCTTTAACGAGCCATTTCAGGAAGCCAATTTACTTCACACTTATTTCACGGCTACTTTTAATAAGCCACAACTGTTTTCAGAGTACACTTATCAAATATTTCCCACGGTATACAATTTGTACGTAATCATAACATAATGAAAGTTCAACAAACATCGAAATTAAGGGAGCAATTATACTTTTACACGATCGCTTCCAGTAAAATTGTCTCACGATTTCCCTCCTGTCGTAGATGATTGCTGGAACGTGTTAATTATATACGAAATAAACTTAATATTATATCGTAATGAAAACATTCGATAAAAACTCTGAACCTGAACATTGTAGCTTATTTAATAATTAATTGCAGGGCTAATAACATGGTGGCGATGATGATGACGCGAACGTCATTTTGGTAACATTTCATTTTGTAATATTCTCGTAACCACTCTCATTTACTTCACTCTCGACCGGTATTTACTCAACACATCGTATCTTTGTCGAGGATCTCTCGTTACGTTTACCGCTAACAACCGATCTAGGGGCCACACCTAAAATTTAGAAGTTAATGGCTGTCCAGCCACTTCAACAGGCTATCGCAAACATCTAGTAACTGTCATGTTACGTTTCATTATGCGACTATGTTTCCTGATGAAACAACATCTCGAATATCCTAAAAGAAAATGTAAATACAGGGTGTCCCACGTTTCTTTTTTTTTTTTTTTTCAGCAAATGGTGCTAGTTTATTCTATGAGTAAAAAGAAAGTGACATATTTTGTGACGAACAAACGAAAATGTAAAACTGTTAGATGTGTAAGTATATTAATATTAATAAATTCTGTAGTAATATCTTTTACCAAATCGGCAATGGTTATTTATTTTTTCATATGTAATATGTCTATTCGTTGCTTTCATCAATTATAATTTCGTTTGTAACATTATGAAATTTTTTATTTCATTTACATATGTCTCGAACTTTTGCTTGCTCGCTACTGTAAGCGTAGGTTCATAAAAAATTTACTAGAATGTTACGCCAAAGATAAGAAATAGCAAACACACCACTGGACTTGTCTTTTTAAAGCATAGGAACAGGTTGACGATGCTTAAGTATGTTTCACTTCAAAGTGTTGAATATTTATTAGAACACAAATTTCTTGTTCATATCCTTTAAATTCAATGAATGCTAATGTTGTATATTTATTATGATACGAATTTCGTGTCAATGGCATTTCATTGCAATAAATACATTACGAATCTTTAATATTCGTACTATTAATAATTTTTGCTTGCTAAACTTAGTGCTTTAAAACCTTTCAGGAGTAATAATAATTTTTTTTTATTACAACGTATACCATAGAATCTAAATAAAAAAATTAGCTCGAAATTTCACTAAAAGAATTAAAAAACTCTTTCGTAGCAAATCTATTGAAATAAAAGAATTTGCTATACTCATCTATAGCGTTAATAGCAAATTAGTGAAAAAATCTACAGGAGATTTAGTACGAATATAACTGGGAAAATTCCAAATTTTTAGTCGTTCGTGTATATATGTAATGATCTTGAAACTCAAAGAAAATGGTCTTAATCGTCGTATCTGCCATGAAGTTTAATATTGTGTACGAAAACTGTTATTTTTTTCATACTCTCATCTTTTTCTTTTTAATGAAACATTTATGAGTCCTTACTTGTATGAAACTTTTTTCTTACTTCTGTTCATAGAATCTAGCATCGTGTGACAGAGAACGCTTAGATAATAGACACCTTATATAAGAAATATGAGGCACACAGGTATAAATTACTGCGACGTACGGAATGTTGTTCATAAATAATTCTTCAAATGTCTATAAGAATGCTCTGGTGAATAAATGCGGGAAATATTCATGTTCTTATTTAATCAATAATTACGCTGTATTTTTTTACCCATATAAAAACTATTCGTTATGAATAACACAAGAGTTTTTATCATTCTTTATAGTCGCAGTTAGGTACAATGTGTTACATCCGGGATAACAAATGTAAAATCATATAGCGAATGATGTTCTATTATTGTAGATCGATGTTTAAACAACCTTGCAAGCAGACTGATCTTCTTATGTGAAGAGGCTAATGAATGGAACCCTTTTATGTGAAATTCGCGTAGGTGGGCCACGAGGTTGATTGGAGATGTAAATATAAGAAAGAACATTTTTATCTTGGTTTGAAGTTAGGAACAAAAGAGAAAGAAACGTATGACTATCATTGGTATATGAAATATGTTTTGCGATAAAGTAAGAAAGATAATTTCTATAAATGACAAAGAATAATAAAAAAATAAGATTAATTATATTTAAGTAAAATAATAAAGCTAAGACACGTTCGTTGCAAATTTCGAAGAATTAAATTCTGAAATTGTGAAGAATCAAAATCCAATTTAGGAAAATTAATATCCTGGATACCAGTGTCTGCTATAAGCCAGAGACGTACATGGAAATTTCAATTTTCATTAATTAATATTCATTACAACTTCCATTACTATGAAAGTATCGATATTCTATGTTCGTTAGAATTTGACAGATCAAAGTCCCATTTAACAAAATGAAAATTTTAATCAAAATAATCTAACGTCTATTAGAAACTACTTTGATAACAATATCGATACTACAATGAATAATATGTTAAAAATATCGCTACGCGTCTCATTGCGAAATTAAAGAATCGAAATTCAACGTAGCAAATTGAAATCCATTAATATCCATTACGAAGCATTTTGGTGCAGGTATCGATACGATAACGAATGAGACTTTCAGGGGAGTTATCAAACCGTTATTAATATGCTTTTTAATTATACTTTATATATATCGCCGCTAAATTGTTAATCTTATCGAGAAATTTTGTTTCTTCGTACGAAGGACACCTGCTCGCGTGTAAGTATGAGTTTCTTTCAATACAATGTTACTCAAATATCGAGAATTTTTTATGTCGATCGCGAGGTACAACGCTCGATAAGCGATGGCAATTAAGATCATCCACGTATGGGGTACAATTAAAGAGTAAATTATATAGAATTAAATATTTCTCTTTAATTACCTGTCTATTGGAGATAATTCCGACAGATGCTAATCCGATGACCACCACCTTTGCTCATGACGCGACATCACGAGTATTATTACTCCGTTATCATAAATGTATTGCCGCGAGCGCAATTCATTCGGTTCTACGAAGCAATTACGGTGAATATAACGTATGCGCGAGAAAATCAGAAGTTGTACGCATTAACATGTTAAGAGACGAATTTTAGAACCTCCTGATCGCTTGTGCATAATCTTTAATCTCGCAGTTTACTTGTTTCGACAGGTATCAAAGAATTTCGTATAATTCTGCGTTCTGATAAGAACATGGAAATGCTTCTTCACATCTTATTCGAATAAAATTAGCAAAACACATTACGGGAATAATTTGTTTCTCAGAATTACAATCTTTTTGATAATGCAAACGATATTTATGTATATAGCCATAATTGACTGAAGGGAAAAGTTCAGCAGCGAGAATCGTTCATTCATTTTGTCTTGTTTATATTTTTTTCAATGCCTTCCCTATATTTATAAAATTTATAATATCATGTTATATGGAAGGACCTTTCCGACTCAAGTTGAATCCTCGTGTTTTCCAAAAATTCTGCTCATAATGCTGAAAATTTACCAAATGTCCAGCTGGACAAATTGTAAAGTACAAATTAAATAATAATAATAAAAAAAATGCTAACGTAAGAAATATTATTGATTTACAATTTTTATCGTATTCCCTCTGTTTAATATAATATATTAACGCTTAGCAAAATCGATCAACTTGTTAATTGAGAAAGATGAATGAGCTTGTTAATCGGATTGCTAATATTTTAATAACATTTTTATTCGGACGTACCACGTCTTTAGTCACCTTTTTATTATATTTACGTACACTTCATTACAAGGACATCATTACCTCTTTTAGTGCATTTACGCAATCTTTAATTTCTCGTTGATTTCGGTTACCTCTTGGTCGATTATTTCGTTTAGGAGTTATTTGAGTCCAATCTGGCGCACACGCGGTAATAAACGCGTAAAAATTTCCTGATTACTGGTCGTACAAGGCCAATAGTGTCGTTAATTTATCTAACTACGCGTATGGCTGCTCTTCTGTGCCGTTATTCGTTGGAAAATGCCTATGGCTCCGCGAAACTATTTCTCGATATCGGCCTTAATAAATTTGAGGATCATCTGGAGCGCACCAGTGATAAACGAACCCGCGGCTTGTTGCAGTATCTCATTCGCCAGTGCAACTTCTCTATGCACCGTTTATCCCTGCCGTTAGAAACGCTATTTTGTTTATTCCCAGATCACAGGTGAAAGAACGTGATGAGTTAGAATTCTTGTCTTCTACAAAAGCGTAACTTTTAAATTCAATATGTTAACAATAAGTCCTACATCAAAACTACTTTTTTTCTTCATTCTTTTTATTTGATTTTGACATTAAATATATGTTTTCTCGCTTACTTGAATATTCAAAAAATATTGATCACACAGAGATTAATGTTAAATTAAATTAACTTCGAATGTCCATATTTTATACAATTATTTGTTGCAAATTAACAATTGAATGTGTTGGAAATTTATTGTATACTATAATTGCATGCGGATACATGTTGCAAACTGGCATTAACTAACTATTATAAATCTACCATAATTCTTATAAATTACCACCTTCTTTAGCAAGGAAGTAGCTAATTTCATCTCATTTTATTCAGGACATTTATCGATATTTATCACCAAGTTTTAAACTCCACTTGGAAGGAATAAAAGCAAACTTTCGAATTAACAAGTTTTGAAATCAGGCACCTAGCATTACTACAATATTACACTGTATCTTTAGCACGCCTGATAACGGAGATTGGATGACATACATAATTCAGTTGGTTTTTTTCTGTATATCGATCTTACTATTCAATCCATATAGCAAGTTGTTGATCAAGCCATATCGCGATATGTTTATCATTCAAACCATCTATTTATGGGTGTCGCTTCGATTCGCCTCGATCGTTCGCTTTCTTTTAATCGATTCGATATTCCTGCCAATCCACGATCGATAAAATCTACTTTTGTTTCGTTTCCCTATGTCGTTTTACTTGTCGTTGTTTATTTTATAACTTAAGCGAATGATCTATCTTTCATTTATTGAAATGTAATTAAACGTTTCAGTAACTTGAAAATAACTAGTTTTATAAATATACCGTGGGTTTTTATGTATTTACGAGAAATTCGAAATTATAAAAATTCATAGAATGCATATAGTATGCAAAAATATGTAAAATATTCGAAGTACACTAATTACCATAATATTTAGTAGATACAAATTATATACTATCCAGGTTCTGTTTGCTGAATTATATGCAAAAATATTTTAATGCGCATAAACGTACGCAATTTATTTGTAAGATAAGTTGCGGAGTTAAAATATACTTTAAATCGGTCGCTTCATATTTAACAATGTTTCATTCCTTTTTTATCGAAAGTTCGATATGAGATTATAGAAAAGCATAATCAGTTTCACCGTCAACGCTTTCACAAAATATCGATCTCTTGAAATTAAATTTCTTGCGATTGTTATCATTCATATCTAAATGTTTACAAAGTCCGGTTAGATTTTAACGCTACCAGCTATCGACTGTCAGCCTGACAGTGGTCACCGTAGGAAGGCGCATGTATTTGGCGGGAAGACAGGGTTACAAAGCACGCCAAAGATCAAGAGCAGAGAGACTGTCGAGGGAACAATGTCCGTCAAACAATGACGCATTGAATTGTGGCCGGCGCATTCATTCGATTCAAGTCGTCGTAACGAACTAAGAAATCGTAATCAACGGTGATCGAGCAACGAGGATCTCTGTAATCTGGCTCCCTTTAACGCGTCCCTCGGCGACAGAAAAAGGAAATTGAGGAGTTATAATGATAAATGTCAGAGATGAAAATCACCAAACATTATTTATTACACGAACTTTGCGGATTTTCACCGTTTACGGCATTCACAAACTCAATTTTTTTTTAGTAGTAAACAATTTATCGAATTAATTAAAGTTACTTCTCACGAATAATCCAATTTTTTCGTATTCTAAGTTAAAAATATTGATAATTATATTGGCAATCACATTGGAAGTTAAGGTTTCCCTTCATTTTCTACATTTGCAATGCGGTTTTTTCATATTCTAGATGGAAATGTTGATAATTATACGGGTAATTACATTTGTTCGCCATTTTCCTATTAAGTTTCCTATTTTTAATTTATACAACATAAAATCGTACACAGTGACAAATTTAGTTGTTACAAGCTCAGTGTCAGTTGTCAGAAAATGTTTTATTTATCATACCATTATTTTTCACTAATGAGATCGTCTTCTATTTTATTGCCACTTACATCGTTTAATACTTTCTTCTAACTACTCAGTCCAACTACTTGACGTTCGTCTACGTTTAACACTCACATTTCCACTATCAACTGGGTCATGCGAAACATCTCTTAAATTTGTTCAACAGGATAGTTTGAATAAAACAGATTGATATATGCGTTGAACGAGTTTTATAAGACTCTGTTACGATGATAAGCGTTAAGGAAACGAGGAGGAAAAAGAAAAACCATCCTAGACCAGTTAGTTGATTATCAGTAAGACTACTATGTACAGTCTGCATATCAGGCAATTTAGAATATTGATAGGGTTTTCTAGTTTGTAATCCGCTGGCAGAGACACGAGGACATGGGAACTGGAAGAAGGAAATTAAACCTGTCGCCGGAACTAATATATTTCTAATCTGCAATTCATTGATTATATTCTATTTATAGTAAAAAGACTTGAATAGTCTAATTATTCTTCACTGTCAATTATTATATTCGCTGTCAATTGTTACATTCACAGCGTTATTACATTACCATATATATTAAATGTTTACGAGACATGTATTTTACTTTCATTGACAATTGGTAAGGTGGCTTTAGTTTTTTGATAAAGTAACTCGAAACACGAGATAGTATCTATAATTTGCTTGGCAAGGTTACTCAAGTATTGATGATAAAAATAATTATGAATTATGATATAATCGTATGGGATTATATGTAGAAATAACGTTTTGATTGTTTTAATTATATAATGCAAGTTCAAATACCAATCGTCAGAGTGAAATTAAATAAAAAGAGCTACATATAATTAATGTGTATCCACTAATCATACTACTAGCGCAGGAAATATTTGGCGTGAATGGTAAAAAAGGAAGGTGTGTCCCACCGGTGGCCCACGCCGCCAGATAAAAATGCAGATTGTAATTCGCCGATGGGTTACTCCGGTTTTAACGTGTTAATTCAAGAAACAACAAATCATACAACATTGTTTCAGAACAGGTCGTTTAATCATCCTATTGAACGTGAAATTATAAAATTGGAAAGAGGGATCTACATAATCTACAATTTCTAACTTGTCAGCTCACTAATACTATTATCTAATAAATTATCATGTAAAATTGCCCTGATCATAAATTTGTCCTCGGCTATGATCTCATCCCTAACGTTAGCATAGCTAACAAGTAAGAACCACCTTCAAACATTCAAACAGAAGAAATCGAAATACAATAGAAGACATTTGCAAGAGTACTACTGGAGATTTCGCGCGGACGAAGGAGCGGAAGGATCGTGGAAAGAGAACGAAGAGGTTCGCCAGTTTGTCGGGCAGAGTTATGCGAGCGCAACGATGTAAATACACGCCTTTGCCGTGTCTTGGCACGGTTCTGAGGACCGTGGAAGCTACAAGAGGAAGAGAAGCTACACGGAGCTAGAGACGAGATAAAAGAAACCCTCGCGCGCGTAGATCCAAGCGTACGCTTCGAGACACAAAAGGCTAGGCGAGGAAGAAGGTGGTTAGGTGCTAGTCGTAAACAACTGTCGAACACAATCTCCTAATGCACGCCTCTTCTTTGGCACACGGGACACCCCCTCAAACCCCGACCAACCTCCATTCGGATCGCGGAGCCACGGTTCGGTAATAGGAAGTTATATCCGCGGGATTCACGAGGCCGCTGCCGCACGAACCTATCATTCCATCTTTTCTCGCGTTTTTCTTGCCAATGTGGAGCGAGAACAGCGTGTCGTAAACATCGGATTCACCCTACTGAAACTTATGCGTCGATGAAACTGAAATCGACACATTAATACGTTCGATTTCATTTTCCAGGAAAGCAATGAGAAGACGTTCTCGTTTGTTGAAACTGTAAGATACTTTGCTCGGTTTATTCACAATTTTTGAGTTTATAACATGTATGAGAATTTTGGTTGTTATATCATAACGTAATATTGATTTGATAGGAAACCGGCAATATCGAGATATCTGAAGTATCCAAGAAGAACGAACTACGAGTATTTAGAAGGATAGAGTTATCATAATTGTCTGGTAAACTTATGTTATTTAACGAGAGGGGTTTCACAATTCACAAAATCTGTCTCATCCTATTTTTTAATAATAAAGATTACAAATGAAAGATACTTTTTCATTGGGAATTCCCAAATCCAATAAACAGGTATGAGGATCGATTTCTGCTCTTTTGTTTCGTGTATCTTTTATTTTAAATAGTGTTCGAAGCTTATCAGTATTCTTCGATTTCTTCTCAGTTCAATGAATGAATGAAATGATTTTTTTACGTATGAATAAATTGAGCTGCCAATTAATCTTCTGTAGATATAGACGAAAGACGATAAAACGTTCGAACTTTATCAAAGATCCCTATAGTAATAAAATCTCAATAGTAATAAACCAAATTTAAAAAAAAATCCCTTGCTGTAAGTACTGTCCAGTAATAAAATTCTTTTAATATTTTCTATTTAAAGTGAACTTTTGGAAAAAAGGGCCTCCCATAATGAACATATTTTAGCAGCAATCCCATAATAGGTACATATACATATTTTATACAAAATTTTTTATATGACAATGAACAGCCCAAATATAAGAAACTAAATTGGAGTTCATATTTAAGCTACGACTATTTTACATACATATGTATGTATATTGATTTCTACTTGTCTGGGCTTGGTTACGTAGCAAAATTCGTGAGAAACTGATCGATTGGCGACGACATATTAAGTAATTGAGGGTTTTACATACGTAAGTGGCATTGTAGTACGTATTACGTACGTCGGCGACGTATTTATTCTATGAAGGAAAAAGACTAATGGAATAAATACGAGGATTCTGATGAATGAAGAATATTAATATTACTCCCGCCCATTATAGTCGAATTCAATCAAATATTTGCAATTCAATACAACGCTCCAGTGAAATTTATACGTCTACGTCGTACGAGAATAGAAACAGGAATAAGGCTCTCCTCTTTTTTCTCGTCAGTCTGCGAAAACAATAAGAAAAATGACCTCGTAAACCGGGAAGAGTCACCCCTCGCGTATCGATACTCGTAATCGCGGAGCTAATGTATCGAGCTCTATTTTATGTACAGCTTCAGCAATCCCACCGGGCGAAAAAATTCTTAATATCGCTGTTTGCTCGTATAATATGCTTCATTTTAGCCGTTCGTACATTTCTGTTTCTTTCATAAAATAACTGTCTCAGTCGCGACATACGACATACTTTTTTGATCTTTTTTGTCAAAGATCTAATCAGTCCAAGTACATTCGTATCTTGTCACGATTCAAAAATAAGAAACTGCTTCGAGGATCGTGTTCTATTTACGTGCCTCGCAGATTCGATTTAGCAGATCGCCACGAGTTATTAATCTTTCGATATTTTCTCTATCTTGCGATTGACTCGAGATAAAGTACTTCAGTAGCAGCAACGCGTCTCGAAATGTAATTTTTCGTCAAATATGCTAAAGTTACTGTTAGTAATAAACGGCTTCGAAAGTTCGTTTAACTGGCTAAAATTATTTCCTATTATCTGTCTGGGTTTCTATCGATAAGAAAATGGATATTTTCCGAGGCTGGATAATTGGTGAGACTTGTTTGAAAAATATACTGGAACTACTAGATAATTCGTTTAAAAAGCGTCTTTTTCTGTTAATAATTTAACGGCGCGACACGTTGAGTACCGTCTTATACGAAATAATCACATTACAATGTGAGATATAATACGTTCCTCCAGTAATATGCAATTTAAATGATATTAACTAAAGAATGTGCAAATAACAATCAGGGACCTTTAGAATCTTTTAATAAATCGTTAAGTTTTTATACCGGTATCTATATTTGATTTTCAAAAATATATTACGTTGTCCGAAAAGAGTCTTTCTTTTACAGACACGTCTTTTACAACGATGCATCTTTATACAAACATGAAACCTAATCTGTCAAACGTTGTGGTCTTTATCTTGATGGAACAAAATGGATCATACGTAATTCGATAAAATAATATAAAACGAAAAATGTTGTACATCCATAATTTTCTTATAAAACGAAAGAAACTTTTCGGACGACCTATATACTAGGAGAACGAAACATTAAAAGTACCCCGTTACTGAAGTATTAATAACAATATTTTATATTTCTGTTTGTCATTTTGACGGAGGGATTATTATTCTATCGATATAATGACAATTATATACATGGAAATAGTTGAAAATTGATTTAAAATATGTTCTACTTTTTTGAGTAGTTATGTTCTTCGAAAACATTTTATAAAGCAAAGCAGAAAATTTTTCAGAATATTTCGTTACTATATGGTCATCTTGGTATCGATTGATCGTACAAGACAGGATATCTGCAATTCTTATCCGTAGATCATTGGTCTGGTAAAGTAGATGCACTTCATTGAGTTCTTGCAGCGACATCTGATATCTTATCGATATGGACAACTGGTAAACGAGAAAGTAGAAAGAAAACTATCACGGTTGGAGTGACATTATGATAAAGTATCGAAATTAGCATAGTGCACTTAGGCATTAGAAAATTCTGATTCCGGCATGCTGTATCCGGCATGTCATGTTTTCATGATTTCCGTGTGTTATGCATATTAATAGCAACCATGAAATTATAATATCTATTTCCAATAATCCCGTTCATGACAGTAAACCAAACTAAATAACGTGAATATATATTTATTTATTTGGTCGAATTATTGGTTGAGTTATTAGGATGAATTACAGTTACAATTTTGTCTTGCAGCAGAATTAATTATAAATTAATATCGAGGAAATCAAATCTTGCGAGACAATATTTGTATTTACTAATTAAAAAATCAGAAAATATTATACAAGAACGCATTTCGCGATCTAAACACGATAGACCTTAAACGACTTTCTATTCATCAATAATTTATCGAAGCAATCAACGTTTTATCTTCATAAAAATAATTTCCATATCTTCGCATCAATTTCATCCCAATTACTTCTTCTATCAAATATAAAACATGAATCATTTTAATAATTCATAATGTCTACAAAAGAATCTATCACGGTATTTTCATAATTCTCATCCTCTTATATATAATTCGAGCTGAATAAAACAACTAATATCGTCTATCTATACACGAAACAACAAAGGAATCGAAGTTTTTTTGTTCGCGAGAGGTTTCTTTTCGTGGCAGAAGAGAAGAGCCAGCGAGAGCACGGAGAACAGCCATCCAGTCGGATATCGACGGGGCAGATGAGCTACCAATAACTCAATGTGCGCTTATAAACTGATCAGACTTCGAACCCACCCTCTACTTCTATCGCCCACACCCCTCGTGTCGTCCTCCAGACCTTCGACTCGACCCCGTTCCAATAGCTCCAAGTTCCTCTTACGCCTTCCATGACGACGAGAACGACGACGACGACGACGAGGACGACGTATTACTTGGGACTGCTTCGGCAGAGAGTGAAATGCAAGCGAATTTACCGCACGATTTAACATCCCCGCCGAGCCACGAGCATTCATCCGCCTTCTTCCACGTACTTCTCGTGAACGCGAGCACCAAGAACGTAGGAAAAGTCGAGGGATGAATCGTAACTCGGGGTTAACCGAGTTTGTTGCGCCCCGCGTCTAGACCCTGTCTGTGCAACAACTTGCAGTTCCAACGAAGATTCGTGTATGGATTTTGATATATTGGCATCTATCGATTCGTGAGATTTGGTTGCTTAACCTGTTAACTGGAGAAGAGGAATTAATTTATCAACTATACAGTTTCTCAAATACGACAGTTTCTTTATGTATAGACACGTTCTATTTTAATTCGTTATTCCATTTTTATCGAAAATTATTAGAGGAAATAAAATATTAAAGTTTTTATCAATATTCGATTACACGATTATACAAATTTTTATAGATTAATCGTTTGCTTTGTCGTTGAACAGATTAGATTTAGTTGAAATATTTGGTTACTTATTTTTGAAGCTTTCTGTTGGAATTTTTAAATATTTTCGAAGCATGTCTACTGTTGGTACTGCATACATATTACTGCTACGTACCATATAATGATTACTTGTAAAATGAAATATTGTATGAATAAAGATATTTTATTACGCGCGATGCGACTGAAAAGTAATATTTTATTTGAGTTAGTGAAAAGAGAAGTTTCAAAAGATGGGAACTTAATTTCAGAATTTTTACGATATGAGAAGTTTGACGCCGATTAACTTTTATTTATACAAGTTTAATCTATTTAAATTCTTACGAACTGAATGGAGTGAAATCTCTGCTTTTTATTTTTTACTTTGTAAACATCTCAGAATATGATATAATATCAAATTTCTAATATACATATGTTCGATAAATCAAATTTCAGACTATTCCGTAAAATTATCGATTAAAGATGAAACGTACCGTTTATCATCATCACAATATTTTTGAAATAATTTTTTCCCGATAGAATTTTTGTGTAACGCCTGCAACATGATCGTGCCGGCGCAACTGAACAAGATGGCAGCATCCTTTCAGGCAACAGATCTCTGCACGCAAGAGTAGTTCCAGTTGCATGCTTACAGGCGTGGAAGCCAGTACTATCCGTAGGGAGAGACTATCGATCTCATTGGTACATGGTCTCATCGAATCTCGTTTACCGTGGGGATTCTGTAAGGACCGAAGTAAGATCGAAGCAGTAAATTTAAGGATTTTGGTCTTCCTCGAGGAATAAATTTAGCTCCGAATGATTCGCAACTTGGAGGATCTGTTCCACCAGAATGAAATACCATTTCGAGGAAATGCCATACGGATTCGGTTGTAGTTTCCGCATCGAAAGTTAATGCATAACAGATGGAAATATATATTTCCTACTTTTTTTGACAAAGTGTTGAAAAGAGTACCTGTTTTTTTTTTTTTTTTTTTACTAATAATAAATTACAAGCTACTAGTATTAATAAGTGACCTTGCAAATGAAATTTTGAAGGAATTACAGATTATTTGATTATCCAATTTGGCAAAAAATTGTAAAAATGTAGGGAAGAAATCTGTGGTCCATAATATACCATTTTTATCAATTCACTAATATTGTTAGTTAGTGTATCGTTGTGCAATACAATCCAGGAGTGATGTACTTTTTTTATGAGCAATACTTCTCCTACCCTCTTTGTTGTTAACCGTTATTTAGACGAACCAGTTATTAAAAATTAACAAGTAATAGTATCGAACTTTTCCTTTCAATTATGAAGCCAAGATAATTATAAACACTCGATGAAGTAAAAAATATAACAATTGTAACAATTGCTAAGACACAATGTACGCGTCGGTAGTAGAGAAACTATTAATTACCGAAGTAAAGCATTAAAAGTAATTCGATATTAAAAAAAGAAAAAAACATTGAATTTAACATATTTATGATATATCGTTCTTATGGTTTGATCTTAATTTATTCTAATATAATCAAATCATGCAAGTTAACTTTTTTTTAATGCCTTACAGGTACGTGCCTAAGTATACACATAATAGAAGCTATTTCTTTCAGATGGGCAACTAGAGTTATTATATGTAAATCATTTAATTCGACGTATCTCACGTTGTAAGAAAAAAGGTAGAATAAATGGCACTGGTAGTTTCTACCGTCCCGTTAAGCATCTCCTATCTACCTGTTTATGACGAAACGCTTCCGTTAATTATCTCTGTGATTAGAGCGTAACATTATCTACTCGAAATCTAAGGTAATATAGAATTATTATAATTTTGATAAATATGAGAATTGACGATTATTTTAGAAGGTTGATAATTTTTTACTATGTAACCATTATCATAATTATCAATTAATTATTATGTGATTTCTCAGCGCCTCCTTTCTCTATTGTTTCATTATCTTTTATTCAACTAAAAAAATATTTTAGTACAATGAAATCTTTTCCTGGAAAATTTGGTTTACAAATGAATTGAATAAACTATTGAATTTGGAATGGTATGCTTCTGTTAGCTATAAAAATATTATATTGTACTACTAAAAAAATTGGTATTATAATATATATAATACTATTATTATATAACATTGACATATGGCAACTAAAATGTATTTTTTTTATTTCTACAAAAATAATATCAAAAGTTTGTACCACAAAGTTAAATATTTAATGAATTATTTAATTATTCAAATTATTTAATTATTCTCAATCTCTCTAACTCTATTAAACTAAACAAAATTACTGACAAAAGCGTTATTTACAAATCTCTTTGCAAAGCAAGTTTCACTTTATTTGATGTCAAGTGATCAACATCGAAGGCAGCCTGACAATGACAAAATAAATTATTTTTCCAAGATCTTTCACGCGTAACCTTGAAACATTTCCGGGTGTACCGACCTCCAAGCTCTCAAGGTGTCATTCGACTATTGTACAACCCTGTTAGGGCCGTCTATCACGCTTTGCCCACCGACAGATGTTTGCCTCCTAATATATGCACGTGTCAACGTATCTGCTTGCCTCTCTACTTCCTGATAGAACGTAATGCGCGGGTGTTGCAGATAAATAGTATGCTAGGCTTGCTTCGACAATGGTAATCGTGCAACGAAAGAGTTTAAACTTATATCAAAGCAATCAGATTTCATTGAAACGCAATATTATTTAGTCAAAACTGGAATATTAATAAATTAAAGATCTGTTATTGCATTGAATGTAATATAATACCATACTAAATTTAATTCACCGAGAATATTAATAATCAATGATCTTAGCTACTAATAATAGCAATCATATGATGTTGTCTATTGATTTATATTAAGTAGTTACAGTAATGATTTCTTAAATGAATTGTATAAAACATGAATTTCATATGTATTAATATTACAAATAAAAGTTTGTAGGATTATTCTAAGTGCCTATAATAAGAATATAATCAAGACTTAAGTTCGCTTTTTTATGTGTTAACATTGAAAGTAAATTGGAAATAGATAATCTTATCTGAGATATATAACGTTGTTTGTTTTAATAATTGAAAAGAATTTTAGTTCCTGAGATTATAAATGCATCTAGTAATTCGTATCTTTTAAATCACGCTTTATTGTAATGGTCGAGTGAAACTATTGCGTGTATATCATAATTGATAATTGCAGTGTTTGAATTTTTACGTCTATTTTCTCATTTAATATTGTTTCTCACTATTTGCATAACACGTCTATACACTTTCTTTATTATTATATCTTCATTTATATTCGATAAGATAATAAAAGATACTATCATATTATGAAAATTCTACTATAACTGAAATATTGACACAGTCTTCAATATATTAGAAAAATATTATTAAAAATTATGACTGGTTTCAAACACATCTATTTCGATCATGAAGTAATAATACTTTCAAAATCTTCTATCGAACTATTCCGACAAACTTAAAACATCTGTCTTTATTCGATAATTTCCGATAAACGGGATAAAATTTCTAATTGCACTGTTATAATGCGTATTTCCAATAACGATTAAAATAAAGAAAGAGAAAACTTCCAGTAAATAGTTAGCTACTGCCATGTAAGAAAGAGGGGTTAATTGTACGAAAGCATAGAGTATACAGTATCTAAAATTTTCCGCGCTTGCAAATGCGGAATGGGATTGAGACAGCTATGAATAAGCTTAAGACAGATAACAGTTATAATTGTTTCTCGAAGCTATTGAATATGCAATTCCAGACAAACAATGATATCAAGATCGCGGATCGAGATCAGACAAGCGTGTATTATATGTGTGTCTATTACGCTGCTCCCTTACATTAATTAACATCATGCAGACACTTCTTGGAAGCAGGACAATAGATGAAAGATCGCTAGTCGCACGATCTTGCAAATTCATCACGACGACGGTAATTTCTTTCGATTTTTTTGTTCTTTTAGTTCATTGTAAGAGATACGTTTCGTAAACCAAACTGTTGAGATATATTCGTACTTAAGTTTTCATAATAGAGTTGTGCAATAGGAAATTAAATTGTCGTTGATATACCAAAGAGGTGAAATAATTTAAGAACTATGTGACGATTAAATGGATGTTTCGAATGAAATATTCTTACGAGATTGATTATACGAAAGATATTTAAAATATAAAAATTAATATTACGGGGATTATTTGACAAGTGTTGAAGATATAAGTTGACTTGAAGAATCGAAAGAGCGTAATGATTTCTTCGTTTTATTCCCGTTTGTCTTTTCAATTTTTAACTTGATCAGAATATTCTTTACTCCAGATTATACAGTGTTGTGCATATCACGATATATACGTGAGAAACATAAGAAAAGATTTTAAAAAACATAAAGTTTCTGAATATTATCTGCGAAAGAAAAGAGTTTACGTTCATAAGTTTTAAGTTTCATAAGAAAATTTAATACCTTTCTCGTTTCACTTTTCAGATGGATTGTTTCTATGTTACTTATAATACAAATTTTACCAAATTTGGGAACCCTATTGGAATTTGTCACAATTTATCAAAATTTGACCAATTACGATTTATAATAATATTCTACCAATCTATGCTGTAAAATCTAATCCTAAGATGTATCTAATAAGATGTTGATATGCTCTGTGTTATAAATTTCCAAAATTCGAGAGATAATATATAATTCTTCACAGAAAGAATATCCCATCTCCATCTAAAAGAAATTCTACGATTCATTGTCAAGCTCAACATTTGTAATCAATGCAATATCATTACCATCAACTTCGTCAAAATAAAAAACTAACTAAGCAAATTCACATTTTTTAGATATAATGTCATCAATTATCATTTTCTCTAATTCTCACCTTATGCCCTCCTCCTTCGAACCAAATGCACGATGCAAAAACGATTCAAATTGAAAACCCACCACGTGACAACCAAAACCTCGTAGGTATAATTTTCTAAGCAACCACCGTACAGCGAGTGCGTCTGAAAGAAATGCGTCGGTCTCTTTTCTCTCTCGGGTTGTTCCTGAATTTGGTTGGAGCCCGGACGAGGGGGGTCGACGAATGGAAGAGTTCAATTCCGTATGCAAATGCGCTACTCTCTCACGACGTCTCGCGCGTGGAGGACCCCCGGCGGTCGCGTCACCAATTTCAAAAGCCACTACCTGAGAACGTGTCAATCGGCTGACATAATTCGATTTGAATAATGAACGAACGTCCCCTATGCAAATTTCGACCATTATCGAGGGCCTTGCTAACGGTCCTCGAGCGACGTTATTTCACGCAACGCGCAGCATTTCGTTCTCGACGACAGCCACATTCGTTGACAACGTCGATCACGTGGTCTAACTCCTTTCTTTGTGAACAGCGCACGTAGAAAACAGTGAGTGGTATAATCGAAGATAAAATAGCTTTCGATAAATAACAAAATAAAATTGTTTCACTTGTAGCTTTGTTTTAAAGAAAATCGAATTTGATGATTATTCGGGCGTACGTGCACTTGACTAAATTACTAAGCTTCTAATTGTAAGTTTGTAGGATAATCCTTTTGAAAGAACTTTGTGAAAATGCAAATTTTCTCTGCATTGATTTGTAGATTATCATGGTATGTTTATTGATAGCTCAATATAGACGAAACTTAGATTCATCTTATTGAAAATGAACTCTGTGTTAATAATCTTTTTTTATATTTTCGATTCGTTTCTGTGCCTATATACAGTCATTCTTGATAATGCTACTTACTACAAAACACATTGTATATCGATGCTTTTTAAACATTTCAAATAGTTTGAGTATGTTTTTGAAACTTACGATGAGGATCAGTTTTCCAATAACGAATTTGTTCAGCTGTAATATTATTAATAATGACAATATTTACCAAAGTCATTTGATATTGAAGATTTTAAAGATTATCAGTCTGTAAAAGTAGTAACTGTAGTGCAATTTACAATTGAGAATAAAAGTTAAGTAAATGTTGGCGTTTTAAGGAATAAGCTCGATCATTTTCATCTTTCTAAAAGTTTTGTGCGTGGAACGAGAATTAAAGATACGACCCATCGCATTGACTCTTTATGGAAACATTTTAAACGAAACCTTTCTTCAAGATTAAATCAGACTACATTAAACAAAGACCGCAAAAAGGGTCGTGAACTTCAAAAATGCACGATAGAAGAATTGATATCAATTTTTCCATGTTATCAGATGTGAATGCTACCATAAGAAATACGATTTCGATCGTCATCGGACCAAGGTATCACGAGGTCGAGCAAAGCAGGTGCTCGATAAACGATACGCAGATGCAAACGAAAGCGGACGATCGTAATCGATAATGGGTTAAAAATTGATAAAAGATACAAAGAACATTTAATTAACGGGTTCTGGGTCGCGTTATACGCGCGATTGTCCTCACGACAAACGCGATCTGAATAATTACGGTGCCGTCCACCTGGTGAAATGGCTCGATTCATGGTTTCGGTGTTTGAGATGCTAATCGAATTACCAAAGTCTGTCGATGAAATTCGTTGTAATCCAATTAGGACTAAAGTATTCCTAACGATATCGACACGCGGTGGTGTTTCTTGTCCCATCAATGGAACTTATGCGCATATTTATGAACAGGAGGATAATTGTTTAAGTTGAACGTGACCCGAAAATTTTTGGAATTTTCGTCTCATTATAAGGAAAATACCAAGGATAGATCGTGATGAGTTTTTTATAAGCCTGCTTCGAAGAGTATTTCTTAAGAAATCGTGAGATTTATACATATACATGTATAGATATTTCGCACCTAATTCAATATGTAATTTTATGTAATTTGAAATATATGCGATACTAATAGGGATACGATGTAAATTCTTTTAGATAATTTATAAACAAAGCACAAACAGATTCTATACATATAATTATTAATATAATGAAAACTGAATAGGCGTGTATGTGTTAATTTCACTTTCGCTTTCAATAATCGAAATTATCTTGGTATTGTGAGATATATCAGTACTAAGCTGGATAATAATTCGATGTGTGTCGATGAGATAAATCTTCGACCAATAAAACATTTTCTCTTTCAGTATTCTAATATTTAACCCGTTTTGCTGCTACTACAATAATTTGTCAAACAAGCATGGCTTATATCTCAACAAATGAACAAATCTGGGTACGAGTATGCTAGAACAAATTCTTTATGTAGAAGTAAATAAATATAATTACCAATCACATCTGGTGAAGAGGTCAGGTTACTTTTTTTTTTTTTTTTTTTTTTGTGTTTTTCCACAAATAGGAAAAGTATACAATCTCTTGGAATCTGAAACACAAAATTTAGAAAAATATTATTTGTTTTGTAGAATCTTTTAATATCGCATACATACATAGTATATCACTATATCAAATTACATTAACTTAATCGAATAATATTATAGAAAATTAAATCACCTTGTTCATTATGCTGTATACATTCGATTTTAATTAAATATCGCTTCATGGTGTTATCAAATGTTAACAAATAAAAATTTCTGTAATTCTTTGTTAAAGAAAATCTAGAAAAGAAAATAGAAAAGATAATTCTATTCTTGTCACCTGCTATAAAAGCAGTTTCAGGTATTTCGCATACGAGACGATTTATCGCCAAGTATCGCCAACTTTGCCGCGAAAGCATCGTAGATTACGTATTGAATCACAAACGAGGAAGGGGAGGTGTCAGCGATGTAGTGATCGTGCGTGGTGCCCCATACTATCGACGCTTTTCCAAGGATTCCATGATAAGCAATAAACGAGCCAAGTCGAAATAAATTCTTGCGTGCGGCGCGCGAGACGGCATTACAATGGCCTCTGATGAATGTTCGTATACATTTACATGGGAAATCGTCGTGTCGGACCTATTTCGAAGAAAGCTATGGTGTATCGGTGATGCAAAACCTACCGTCTTAAAAGTTTCAGTTTAATCGACTGTCGGTTTTGTTTAATTATTTTGAAACGCATTACTTTTTTATTTATTTTCTTTCAGATTGTCATTGTAGAAAAATTAATAAGAAATCGTTTATGGACATGCCAGCTAAAGTATGTGTAAAAAGTTTTATCTCATTGCATACGCAATAAGAATTTTTTTAAATTCATATTCCATATATAGATGAGACGTAAAACGATTTATATTCTATATAAATAAAATTATAACGAATCTGTACAAGTAGAAACGAAAGAAGTAAATACTTTCAGTTATATTATTTCTAAGCATCATACAATGTAAGTTTTCATTGAAATATTAAATCAACTTTTTATGTCCATATATAATTTTCAATTATTTTAGCTGCCACTGGTATCAATTAATTTACAATTTTTTCCGATCACCATTTATAAAAGAACTATGTTTGATATTCATGTTTGGTATCAATTATATACAAAACATTGAATAGAGAAGTTATTTTTCTTTAATATACTTAAAATAAGAACCAATATGATCAACATTTTGTAAACACGAATAAGAAGGAGATAAGAAATTCTCAAAAAAAAAAAAAACCCCTCGGCTTCAAAATTCATTCAATATTCTCACCGCAACGCGTACAACTAACTCGAGCAATTTTTCACTGAAAACCCCATCTTTCATCCTTGCCAGAATTTTATTAGGTCCCGGTTTAAACATTCTTCTGACTCGGTCCCTTTAAACTGTGCAGAGTGGCACAATTTAAGCGCGACCTTGCGCTTGATAATAGTTTATGAAGCGAGGCCGTGTTCTCTATGCAGTACGACAGCTCGTAGTTTGTACGAGAGAGAAAGACGCTTGTAGACAGCGGGGTGGGTTTATGTCCCGGAATTAATTAACCTACAACCCCTCCGACTGCACAGCCGTTCCACCCTCTCTCATTCTCTCGCTCTGAAAGCACCAAGCGTGCCAGCCATTTTGTCCTCGACTCTCGCTCTCGAAATTCCATTACCCACTTTCTCCACCCCGTGCCAACTACCCCCACACATTTATCCCCTTTCCCCGCCCTCACGTTTCTCTTTCTCTCTCTCTTCCTCTCGCTCTCTCACTTTCTGTATTTTGTTCGTTCACTCGCTTTAATCTACCTTCTATCCACCCCTTTGGCTCTGTCATCATCCACGCGGTTTCGTCCATTCCACCTGACGTAAACCGCCATCCACTTCTGGCCAAAACTTTCTCTTAATGGCAGGCCGTTAAAGACGACCTACATGCGTGTCGCTAAATTCGTTAATTTTAGATACATCGGGGTTATTCTTCTTATTTGTTATATTATATATGAGAATTAAGTTTATTTCCTGATTTATGGATTGGGATTGAAGATTTGTGAAATTTGTTTAATTGTAAAAAGTAGAGGATCATTATCTTTAAATAGATATTAAATGTTAGTTTAACTCTTCGGTGTTATCTGATATATATTTGTACATATGTAGCAATAATAATTGAAAATTCTAGGGTTTATTTATTGAATGAATTTTAATTATTTAATTAACAAAGCGTAGGTGCTTACCGAGGACTTTCTGTGTTGTTTGTAGGAATTATAGTTACGTGGAAAATTAATTAAATGGTGAACGTAGGATTTATGTGAAATAATTTTTATTCTTCGTCTAAACATGGTAAATAAATTTATAAACTATTCTGTATTTATAGAAATTTTGTCGATATCATAATTTTATAATGAATTTTAGATCAATATTCGTTATATAACGTTAACAATCGATAAATTTTATTTCTAACCACACCATCGTACTGTAATCAGAATATTGAATTTACAAAATTCGTACAGCAAATTTTTAAAAAACTTCCTAATACCTCCCGACCCAATCCTCCATCCAATTTACATACATTCTTTCATCGAAGTCCAATTTATCCCTCTAATAACAGTCCCGCAACAAATACCTCTCCCCATCGATCACGAGTCAAACTGTCAGTCCCGCGTGTCAACGTCAATATTACGCAGCGTTCAACACGATCTGCGAGAGGGACATGCGAATTCCATAAAAATCAGGAAAGAATTTTAATACATAAATAACCGCGAATCGTGTCGCGTAAATCAACGACGAAGGGTAAAGTCTCCGTGGGTTTAAACAATATTCTCCTCGAGGGTAAGAGTGACAAAGATAAAGGGGGAAAGTGGCGGTGGTGAGCATTTTCCACGTGGTGGCGATGGTTAAGAGGGCTCGCTCGGGGGATGATAAGATGCGATGCGAGTTTTTATTAATACTCTACCTCATCTGCCTCTTGTGCCCTCCGCCGCAACGTCCTAAAGTCTTAAAGAGATTGCGGAACGAATGGCAACGAGAGGAACGAGTAAGAGGAGAACAAAAGAAAGAAGGAATTCTGCTCACCCTCGTTGGAAAGATGCAGGAAGATCGCGAAGAGGAAAGGAAAAAGACGAAGGCACTCGGTTAACCAAGGTGAGGAGCTATGAGTCACGACCTACCTTAACCTGACCCTGTCTCTACTTAACGCGGCTCTCCTTCAAATGAGAGGGATGAAGAGGGATAACAAGAAGCAGCAATGTATATTTGAGCAGAACAAAAAGGGTAAAGAGGTTGAATGTGCTGTCGGGAATATTAGAGGGAAAAAGAAAAAATGTTGCTTCTCACGTGAAATTCTGTTATATCCTCTTTTTACCGTGAAGGTGGTGTTTGTAGTCGCTACCATTTCTTGCGAATGCAGAGGATTACTTTGGTTATGCGGATTGATGATGCGAATAAAAAATAATTATTGTGTTTACATGTACGATCGTCTTAAAAAATCTCACTCTTTCATAGAATATAACTGTTTTCCTTATTAACAAACGTTATTGTGTTTTGTGCGATTTTCATGACGACATGATGCGGGTCTTGAATAATATTTTTAATGTACGATGATCAGGCTGATATTTTCTTTATCTTCAAACTTAAATAAATATTAAGTAAATACGATATAAGTAAATATAAGCTGAAGTAATCCTTTGAGGGATTCTTGTTGACTTTTGTATTCTATCAGAGGAATAAAATGAAAGTTTCACAAGAATTCTGTATGAAACTTTCTCACTACGGTACTTCTGCGTTACAAAAATATGACTTATTTGAATTTGTTGTAAAAGATTAGACCAATAAAGAGATAAATATATGCAGAGTTCATCGGAAATACAACTTACGTTAAAACGTATTACAAAAGGAAAAGAAAGTGGAAAGAGTCGTGGCGAAATGTCGCGAGAAAGAGCTAAGCAACGAGAAGCCACGAAACATATTTATCCAACGAGTTCACTTCGTGATATGTTGCACGGTGTAGCATCCGCATGAGTAATCCGCAAACTTTCTCAGGGAAACTTATGCCTGAGAATCCAACAGAGGCACGGACGTAACAGAGAAATGCAAGTTACGCGAGTGAGACGAAAAGAGAAAGGGTTGAACGAAGATATTGTCGGTTACTTTCAACCTCTGTGGGCTCACAATGGAGAAAAAGAAGGGCGGTAAGTGCTCACGAAGGTTAGTCCGCGGACTCTGGCTCTCTCGTTTTCGTCGGGATTTACCTTCCTTGCCAGACAGCCCTCCATCGCTCTCGCATCTATTATCATATTTCACAGAAGAGACTCGAAAACAGCCAGATTTATGAACGGACTTCCGGCCAAATAAACACGCCTTCGTGCCACGGCCCGTCTTCGGCATCCGCGGAATTCTACCAGCGACAGGATGCGAAATGGGCCGACATCATTCCTTTCCCTATCCGTCGAATTCGAACTGAACGCTCGTTCTTGTCGCAGCCGGCTGAAGAATGGCTAGCGTCCTCGTCGAGGCTTCGAGCAGGACCGTTTGATTGATTTCGGAGATTCGTTGTAGGTTGCTTGGTTTTTTGGCTTTGGGGTATCGATGAATGAACAGTTCTGGATTTAATAGCTTCGTTTGATGCGGCTTGTGGTTCAGGCAACGGAAATTTAAAATGTGCATATGTTTTTAGATGTGGCTTGAATTAAGGATTACGCAGGTTTAGGTTTGATTAATTATCAATTCTATATGATTTGCAGAAAATTTTCTGGAGGTTTAAGTTCTGAAGATATAAATCTTTAGTTAATGATAGATTAATCATATGAGCGATATTATAAAAGAAAAATCTTTTTTCTAAATTCCATATTACAAATTTTCATAAGCTGCGGTTCGCGTGCGTATTTCCCAGAATATCGTATTATTTCGATTCAAAGCTACAAAAATATCGTTGACTGGAAACTTCTTATAGTAAGTTTTATAGTAGAGATCGATAGTTTTACATCTCTTGAGGACAAGTTTCCCGTAATTTTATTTCTTACGTGAGAATTACAAATTTTATCGAAATTAAATGTAGATAAGTTTATAATATTTCTTACAAGAAATTTTCAAGCATGTAAGCGATTTACATCGGAAAAATTGCAATACTATTTCTATACTTCAGCAACGAAGTTTTATTATTTATTTTCTTACTTCTACGTGAATCTGTCGTTTAACATGATACTTAATTCTCTGACAGTAAAAGAGTCACGATCTCAATACTTACGATAAATAAAAGGTTCTTTAAAGAATGCTCGAATAAAAATTCTCAAAGCTCACTGAAAAATATCCGCGATACTATAGAAGCTAATATAAATCGATTTGCTGTCGGAAAACGAGATTAAACTCCAAGATCTATGGACTAAGAAGTAGGTGTATATGTCACGGAAAGTCACAAAAGAATTAAAGGCGCACGTGACACGAAGAAATCCATCCACCCTAAAATCTCAAATCTCGAGACCACCCACACTCTTGGAGCGCACGCACTCATACGCAGATACGATCGAAAGGGCTCCGTGAAAGCCATGTGCACCCTTATCGGGAAAAAAATAACGCCCAATCAGGAACGAAGAACGTGTGCAACTCACCCCTGCCCGGGGGATGCGTGTGTCTATGGAATTCAGCGCGGTCGCCATGACAACCCCGTGCCTTTCTTCCAGAGATGTCCACAAGAGGACTCTTCCCCTGTATTCTCTCTTTCTATCGTTCGTCTAACGCGTTACGCGACTCGTATGCGTTTTTACACGCCTCCCTTCTCCCGCCCTTTGACAACAATTTCGCGTCTAAGCAGATGCAAACGAATCACCGCTGAATAAATTCACCATTGTACACCGTGTCGACGTCTGCCACGTTGGAAAAACTTGATCGAGTGCTTGGTTACTCCTGTACAATTGCTTGAGATGCTTTGGATGGTTTAGAGAAATTATGGTTTAAATTTTACATTGTTATGACACGAGCAAAATTTGACGGCTTTCTTGCAAAATGAATTTTAAACAAAGTGTTCGTCTTGCAGTAAATAAATCGGTATCAGTAAATAAATGATTAAATAAATGTTATGTTTTGTTAGAGTGGAGGAATGTGAAGTATGTGATTTATGAAGGATTTTAAAGAAAATATTGGGAAGCTATGAATTAATTTCTTATTTCCTATTATTAATTAATTTTGATTATAATAATCTTCATTTCTTAGAAGATATTACAACAGAAGCTAGTATATATCTATCATGTATAATATCATATAACATCCATAACATATGATACATGTATGAATATATGTACTATATACATGTATAAACTTCAAAAAATTATTAACGATAGAAGAGAAGAAGAAATTCTTATTGTTGGAAGGAAATTTCATATTATTTCATAGCGAAATATCAATAAATTATAGTATCTAATGCACATACAGGAGATTTGAGATAAATGATTCTTATCGATATCATTTTTTGAGAAAACGCAAAGAAGATTTTAGTCAATAAAATTCGAAATGGAACAAGCAGTTTCCTATACCATTCGTCAATATTGCATTTAACAAATAAACGTCTATCAGCTCATTGTAATAATTTACGAAACATAACGGAATTCTTAACTAAAAGAATATAAATGTTTCGTTAAAATCCAACGGTTGTTGACTCGTGTCTTGATTGCGTTCGGAAGTGCACTGCTTTAAATGCAGCAGGATTTCCATGGACCACGTGCCTGTGCAGACGGACCTGGCAAATGGAATTATCGAATCGCTGTGCGTACTTCCGTAAATACCGTGCAGCTTTGCGAAAGGCGAGCGGAATGGAATTAAATAGGATTTCTCGTCGTGTATCGTCACGCGTTCTCCGCCACGGAACGCGCACGCACTTACGAAATCTGCACGTGATGGAGTTAAGTAGTATTAGCGACTAGTTCGACAGACAACATTGCGCCACGCGCGTTCATTCGGAGTAAAAACCTCTACGTGAGTAGTTTCAACAAGATATACGTACTTTATACTACTATTTCGTCATGAGAAGAACGATTATTTTAATTTAATATTTTTGATAAATATAGCGTGTCTTTCGTAGGATAGGAAAATTGGAAATCTTTTCTATTTCCTATTTTAAAGAAGTTTTGAAATATTACAAATGATAGTATAACAAATATCTAAAATAAAAAGAATGCATTTGGTAGTATGATCCTTTTAAATAATTTCTTGAAATATTTACATTTAAAAGACAAACTTTTCAGGATTTCTCTAACAATACTCCTAGTTTCATATTTTTCACGTTTTAAAGAATATTATACGCCCAAAAAGTACCGATACTAATGAACATTAGTCTCAATATTAATATTCGGGAATAAATTATAGATTTCAAATCCAAAAAGAAATAATAACAAGTGAATTCCATTGTTTTGTGTAGAATGAAAAGGTATTGATCTCTGGAATTTTAATCAGATATTTTTTCGAATGCCAAACGTAAGGAATCAAACACGAACCAGCAGACTTCCGAGGGAAATCAACAACGTCAAAGAGTTCATGGGTGGCTGCCAACCATTCCCGTGGAGAATTGATAGAGTCAAGAATATTCCCCCCTCCGAGCATCCTTGTCTTCCTCCTCCAGTCTGCTTATACGAATAGTATTCGTACGTATCCTGTCAGATAAGCAGGAGGGTAGATCGGCGAAGGGACGAAAATGATGTTGCAGCCCCATGAAGGCAGAAAGAATCGATCATACGTGATGGGAGTTTCATTTTTATTGGCGAGACAAGAAGATGCGTAGAGGGCTTTCCTCATCCATCCTGTTCCTCGAATAGTTTATCGTTTTTTAAATGAACATTTGCATAGAATACGAATAGAATAATTTCTGATTGATAATTATAATTCTCTGCCAAGTTTCAAATAGAATTTCTATCGCAGTACCTTCATATTTAAAAAATAAGATATGCAAAGCAACGATGTATAAGAAAATTAATTTCATTTTCTGCCGAATTGTAAGTAAAGACTTTATCACGGTATCTTCATATGCAAAAAAGTAAAGAAATGCACTGCGATAAAATATAAGAAAGATATATTTATTTTATTTGTAGAATCTAAAAATAAATATGTCAATTCTCGTTACAAAAATTTATTCCATTGCGAAATTTGACAACAAATCAATCAGTTTCGCTTATATTCAGCAATATGATGGAAATTTCTAGTTTCTCCGATTTAACAATATTTTTCTTACAAAAGTTGTAAAATTATTGAATTATTTTATCCGAGCTGTTATTTTTCTTTTTTTTTTTTTTATGCAAACACATATGTTTCAGCGTACTGGCTCGAAGTGTCTCTGTAAGATTTCTCTTTGCGGCTTCTACTTCACACCGTATGGCATGAATAATGAGCTCGTCTTTTTATAACACGTGCATCAAGCATACAACGAGTTCCGACATTTACTGGTTCCAGTCATTTCTGAAGTATTACCGAGATATCGAGTTTCGTTTCGTTCTGAATCTCAAAGTCCCCTACTCTCGATCCATATGGATTTACACGCAGAATTCGCACAAGGATTTGCCTGGTGCGGTTCAATCGCAGTTTTCGTGAGTTGCTTTTAGACCCCTGCCATCTGTTCGTGTTTTCAGAGAAACGAAGTTTCATAATAACGTTTCACAGAATTTAATATATAAAAATCTAAGGACGCAGATAAGAACGATATATTCTCATTGGTAGTTTGTGCGGATAATTTAAGCCGAGTTGAAATTATATCATGAAATTATTTATTCAAGTTTTATCATTTTATGAAGCATCAAGGATTTGTCGTCTATTTTCTAGAAACCATCATCTTTAGATCCAACAGATTGTTCCCTTCTCCAACTATATCATGTTTGAATGCTTCATTATCATTCTGTAACATAATAGTTAGAGGATCACTTTGATTTTCGGAGACTCATATCAGGTGTTAAATTACAAACAATTGTATGGAACATAAGTACAATTTTATCTACTATTAAATACGACAGTGAATCTGTACTGCCACAGAATATTTGTTTCTTGTATAAAACAATTCTGTAAAACAATTTTCACAAAGTAAACCACTATACATAGATCTTACCGACCCAAACTAAAATAGTCTACAATATTTACATATCCTCAAGCAAGAAGGAACCAAGAAGGAAAAGCTACAATTTATCACAGCAATAAAATTTCACGTAAAAGGAAAGATATAAAAAGCACAACTTTTGCGTTACAAAGCTAAATAAAATCGGAGAGAAAGAAGTGGTAGATACCATCATCCCCGACAATTACGAATTCCTTCCGCCGAGCTAGCGGCAAAAAGTCGGCGACAATAATTTCTCGCAATATTTGAGCAAACTGCTTGTTCCTCGGAGGCAAGCAGAAAGAAATTCCAATAACATTCGATACCATCGAATTCCTCGTATATGGGGTACACACGCTAACGCGCGCACACGCGTGTGGCCCCCGAGGGTTGGACCGGAGAAGTAGAGGACGAGGAGAAAAAGGTGGAGATGGGGGCGGCTGCCTTTATCCACCCCCTCGCGTGGAAACTCGCGTGTTTGGCCTCCCCAGGCACTGAAACACGCATGTGGGACCAGAGGCACACACTTGCCTCCACGTATTGATTCCATTCTCGTTCTAGGGACTCCTTTCCTCTTTCTCTTTCTCGTCCTTCTCGTCTCTACCCTCTTTCCCTTTTTCCACATTCTTCTCTTTTCCTCCTCGCTTCTCTTTGCGTTCCTCTCTTCTCCTAGAACCAACCTCGTCGCTTACTTCCACCATCATCCCCTTCTTCCCCTCGCTCCACACCACGTCCCGTGATCTGAATTCTTTCTATTTTCCGTACATCCCTCGTCGTACCGCATCCGCCTCCGCTAGCACCCTCCAAACCCTACGTTCTTTCTCCAACACATCCCCATCACCGACCTCCTCGCGAGCTTTATTCCTTATCCGAGATTGTTACCAACGTGCAACCCCCTCCCCTTTCGCATCTACCGCGAGTTTTCCTCTGGCAAGCGACTCCTCTTCTTCTCTCTTCCCCATCCGCGATCTGATGTTGCGAAACGAGTGTCGCGCGGTAGAAAGGATCCTCTCGACGATCAGGAAAGGATCCTTCTCGGAAGGTGGATCCGTGAACCTGAATTTCGAACGCGATCCGTCTAAGCTCGCCCCTGATTAGACTCGATTTGCAACCCCCTCGTGAAACTCGCCATCAGCCACAATCCGTTTGGGAGGAAATTTCAAAGGATCTCCTTGAGAATGATGCTTTTTTGAGGCAAAGAGGGAGAAGGAAGTTGCTTTTTAGTTTTTAAATCGAGAGGGCTTTTGGATATTTAAGGGTGAAGAGTGGCGGTAGAATAAGATAGGGTGGAAATGTGTAGAACGTTTGGGACGTGTTGATTGCTCAAGAAGACTGAAAAACTAAGCGACAATAATAATACTTCGTTGTTGAGTATTTTGGATTTCCACGTTGTATTTGTTTCCATCTGTTACGATATTTGTATTAATTCTTTATGATGATATTTCTTGATTGATCCGTGGACACATCGTTGCGTGGACTAGCAAGTTTTATTGACAGCACATCATTCAAGTGACATTCCAGGAAATATACTATGTCTCAGTAAATAAATAGAGAAGATATTTACAAGAAGATTATAAATTATATGATCATAAAACGATTTTATATTTCAAGAAACTCATAGACTTTGAACTTAATTCAACCTGTATGAATACTAATAGATCAGTCCGTATGAAACTCTTTTTACAATAAGTAGTTATGTCTTCTCCCAACTTGTATAAACTACTTCATCAACTAATTATTTCATCTAAGTAGATTGTTATAATTAAGTAGATTAAGTAGATCATATAAGCAGCAAGAACCATTAGTTAGCAATTAGCAGCAAGGCTAAAAATCTGGACGATGAATTAAAAACATAAAAAGCAGTGGTCTTTATTTTAAAGACCAGAATTTAGTATAATATGAATTTTCATAGGCGATAAATGAGTAGGAAAATGAATGGAGAGAGAAAAGGCAGAGGGAGAGAAAATGAAAGAAAAGAAAGGGAAGAGAATTGAAAAGAGCTAATACCAACCCTACTACTTAATATTCATACTTTAAAACCATGCAAACGACTAAAATCCTCCTGAAAACACGCTCGGGGAACCAGATGAACGTGGACAATAGCTGCAACGTAAACGCGCCGACATCCCTGACAAAGTTTCCTTGATCAACTGCTCATCCTCGCGCGAGTACAGTCTCGAGGACAATGGAACCGTTTAACAAGTGGTTGCTGGGGTAGCGTGGCTGGTCCAGAAGGAAGAGGAAGCTTCGAAGATGGTAGGAGGAAGGTGAGGAAATGGCTCTCCGGTTTCTTTGTCCTCCTCCCCTTAGCCCGTTCTCTCCTTCTCTGTCTCTCGAATCAGCTGATGTAATTTAATTCCCTTGGAAGGAAGAGCAGAGAACGGGCGGTCGTACCATGACCTACCCTTACACATTAATTATAAGGGGAATCTACCTTGCTCCAGCTTCGCTTCGACTCTCATCTTCCCCGCTTACTCTCGCTTTTACTCATCCCACTGCTCCCTTTCTTTATCTCGCGGTCCGTTTCCCTCTCGTTCTCGCGCCTCCGCTCGTCTCGCTCGTTCCCTCATTCACGTCTCATCGCGACCTTGACTCCGAGTGCACCCTTAAATGAGAGAGGGTGGCGCCGGCGAATATAGAGCAAACGGAACCAAGTTGACTCAGGGGATGATACGCTCCGGGCAAATGAATCCTCGTGGAATTCGAGCTCGCAAGCGTGACAATCGAATTTACGCTTTAAGCTCCGATGAATTCGCTGGATGGTTTCGCTCGTGTTACGGATGATGCGATTATTTTTTGGGAACGGTCGTTTTGCAAATTTTATGGATTTTGTGAAGAGGATGATAGATGTGAATTTTATCGTTTGATTAATAATAAGGTATGACGGTAAATTAATATTAATATAATGATTAGACTGCGGAAATTTATGCAAATTCATATGCATATACTTTTATGAATATAATAAAGAAACTGAAATTTACGTCTAGATGATTGTTTTAGTTATTTAACTATTAAATACTACGATAGGCACGGTACTTTGCATCTTCGAATTTCTTGTAAATGAGTAAATGCTTAATAAAGATATTAGTAATAATAGTACTAATATCAGTAACGAGATAATATTGTAAATAGTATTAATATTGCAATATATTATTATTATCTTTCACGTTTATCTCTTCCTTGGTTTATACTTTGACAAAAAATTCTACTCGAATGAAAATTCTAAACTTCCTTCAATTTTTACAGCACGAAGGATTTCCATCGTAAAAATGCTAAATCCTACTCTCATTTAGAAAATAATTCTCAAATTTAGAAAACCAATCTTTACTCTTTACATCGCCCCCCAGAAATAATTTTAAGATACTAATAACAAGAAGCAATCGAAGAAGTTGCAAAACGACTCTTATGAAACCTACGATCAGCTACACGTAAAACAGTCGTATTATTTAAACAATTTTTACCTATGAGGAACAGTTCCTCGCACACCGACGGAAATTCCACGATTCCCGGGGAAAGGCCGGCGCTTCCACCTGTCTACCGGTAACACACCTGTGCGAATCGTCGCGTCGCTAGGCGCGTATTCACGATTCTCGAGACGAGACCGGGACATATCTACAATATTGGATGTACGAACGAGAAGCAGGCGGGAGGAGTTGACGCAGAGAGGAGGGTTGAAAACGACGAACGAACGAAGCTCGAGGGCCGAGGGAAGAGGGAAAACGCCGCTACGACGACCTGGAAAGAAACCAGGGGCTGCACGAGGACGATGTTAGAGAAAGAGAGCGGGAAGAACACGCGAAACGAGAGGAAACGGAGGTAGAAAAGAGAGAGGCAAGGACTGCGGATGTCGGGACGTCAGAGTCGGGTACTGTGGGATGCGTAGGGAGGAATAGAAGTCCCGCTGTGCTTCCCAGGGGCTGAACAAAGTGGGATGAGTGAGTAGAATCGCGGAATAGGATGGAGTCTAAGGGTGACGCGGAACTCGTATGTTCCAACGTAGTCACCCTCTTCTTCCGGTGCCTTCGAAAGTATTTTCCGTCTGACATGTACGTGGACATGGATTCGTTTCGGGGCCGTAAAATTCCGTTAATTAATGAAACAGGTTTTCGAGGGGAAGAAGAAATAGAAAGACACAATATTTGTCTTAGATTATTTGAGCATGCGATGTAACGATGAGTTGTGGGTCTTTGCGGGGACGTCATTAGGATAGGACGTCTATAGGATAGCATAAGACTCTTTTTCTAGCTGGCACCAAGAATCGTTGAATATTTTCTTTTATTGCTTGTAATTCCATACTTTCATCAAATTGTTAGCATATTATATTGAAGAAATACGTTTATGAAACCATTGTGGAACACACAATTCGTTTTATAAAAAATGATGTAACTCGTTCGCTTCGAGGTTACCAATCCAAATTATTTCTTTCTTAGGAAATAAAAGTAGGATTGCCAGAAATCCAATTCACATTTCGAAGAAACCTACGTGTACGATAGTTACGGAAAATATTAACACATATCCTTACTTTGTAACAAGGCGCTTTTTTATTAGATGTTACATATCATTTTCGTAGTATTAGATTTTTGTAATCATGTATAAGTAACTACTAAATGATACGAGATTTAATATACTTGAACTTCATCAACTACGATAAATACAATAACGTGCCAATATCTATGTAACATAAGATTCTTTGTAAAAATCAACTTTAGAAGAAAACGAAGGCACGCAGAGTGTCATCGGACGAAGGAAAGACGAGCATGATACGAGCCGGTATTTATCCGGTGCACGTGCATGAAGGTTACGCGTATCCACGTCGCAAGGACAGATAACCCCGGAGGATTTCGCTTTTCTGAATTCGACTTTAAACCGCTCTCACAGACAAGTCGACAGCCTTCTGCCAATGACGTCGGCTCAAGCTCCCCTGCCAGCCCTTTCTATTAGGTTACCTATCCTATCCGTACTATCCGTACTATCTTTTTCTCCCCTCCCCCGCCTTGCTCCGTTTTCCGCGCGGCGGCATGCGTCTATCTGCCAAGTTCTTCTTTCGTTGGCGGCTGCTGATGTACCCCCAGGTTCAGACGGACGGACAGACAGCCAGACATACGAAATCTCGTATCCCGCGCCTTCCTCCGGTTTTCCATTTTCCATCCTCGTCTATTCCGTCCTCGTTTTCCTGCTTCCTTCCCTTTCGTCCCTCTTTCTCGGTCTCTCTCTCTCTCTCTCTCTTTCTTTCTCGTTCTCGTTCTCGTTCTCTCCTTTGTGCACTCCACGCTTATATTGGGTGAAAGACGTCGACTCAGCTACCAACCCTCTTTCCATTTTGCCCTCCATCGACCCTCCTTCTTCAGCCCGGAACCCGCGTATGAGGCGAAGAATTCGATTCTGCGCTACCGCGTCGCACGAAAGAGTGCTCCGCTCGCGGTACACACACCGAGATACGAGAATTTTTACTTTCGACTTGGCCCCGATGTCAGCGATTTATAATAGGCGGGGAGGATATTAATACGACGCCAAGGCGGCGCCTTTTTCTTCGTTCTCGAAGAGGAAAGTTCGCGTGAAATTGTGGCAATTTTCCATATCTCGATAACGATTGGTGTAGTGGCGAGGTTTGAAGAAGTTTGAAGAGTTTTAAGCTATTAAGGACTAACGTTGACTTAACGAATATCTCATACGTAATTTTTGTCTTGGTCGATCTAGTCGACAACATTGTTGAATTTTAACAAATTCGTATTGCGATTATGCGGAGCAATTCCAAGAATTTTCTCGATATTCTTTTCGTTACTATTTCTCCTTCTATAGTTAGATTCCAAAATTTTACTAAGTTTAAAGAACTGAGATATCTTGTATACATATAATAATATGATAATTATAATAATGAAATATTTTTTCAAACTATTTGTTTTACCAACTTCTATTTGTGCCTCTGATACTCGATACATTTTTTCTATATTAACGAAACAATTTGCTTTAATTACGTTCAATAATTCAAAAGGTATAGCTTCCGGATGTTATGAAAAATTGTTCAACATAATGAAATTACACAGGAGACGAATAGTTATCAACAATCAATCAACAGACTGTTATTTATGCAATTTATGCAAATTCATATCTCTATGAAAATAATTGAAAGGTAGGGCTTAATCAGAAATAAGTTTCATCTACTAAATATCATAACGAGTAACTACTTTGCATGTTCTATATATTTTTACATATTATATGCATTCTATGCATTTCCAAATTATCCATAGGTGCATGTAAATCAACAATGTGTCAATCGTAAAGAATCTTATAGTTTTAGAAAAAAATTTATCTTTCTTTACCGCACTTTACACATTAGGCTAAATTTTTCAAAACGCCAGAAACGCGTTACCTCGTGCAGGTTTGTTCGCGATCTTAATAAAATATTTCAACGTAGCCCGTCATCGTAACAGCTATCGCGAGCAGGGAGTGCGCGTCACATCCCACATCGTCAGTGACGTATAAAAATGCAGTGTATGCTCGCAGGGGAAAACAGGAAGGAAACTCGCGGTGGATTCGAAGGCATCGGACGTTAAATAGAAACGCAAACGTTCTAACTAAGTCTGAAATACTTCGAAATGCTGCACGCCGTCGGACGAGCTCTACGTGTCTTGAGAATCTTCGGCCCGTAACTGAATTTTCCTCGTGAAATATTCACCCCGCATACCTGTGCCCCGTACATATCACTCCGGCTTCACCCGTTCTCTCTCTTTCTCTTTGCCTCGTCGCTTTCTCTCTTACATCGCTTATTATTCTTTTCCCTTCGTCCTCTGTTCCTTGTCGTTCCTCGCAACTCGAAATTCTAGCGGCAATCTCGCTGACCTGCTTTTATCGTGCTTTCCTCTGGAAATTTTCTGGCTCATTTCGAACGCGAACTTGTTTCAATTTTATTACGAGAAATTCTCGATCCTAGATATACGTAGCTTTTCACTTGAGAAACGGTTTTCGATAGCGTAAAGATGTTACATTTTGCTGCAATTGAATTTCAGTGCAGACTAACTGGATTTTAAATGGAACATACGTGTGTACGGGAGGATGAAAAAGTGCACGTATATATGACGTGAACGATGATATTGAAAGCTATTTAAAGTATTGAAAATAGTACCAATATTACCGTAAGTACTAGCGCACTTATCGATACACCTACTGATAGCACAGATCGAATACTTTTCGCTGCTGTTATTTTCTACGTATTGTACTACAAAACTATTACTTTATTTACATCATATGATAAATAATCATATGATTATATTATATGATGACATTATTTATTTATTATTACATGATTTATATTATATGATATATATATATTTATATGATATATATATTATATTATATGATTATATGATTATATTATATGATATATATTATATTATATGATTATATTATATGACATATATATATATATATATATCATATAATATAAAATACTAAATAAAGTAAAATCTGCTAGAGTTTTGCAGTAAATGTAACAACCAGGTGTCCTAATACTTAGAGCAGCCAATGTGCATAACCTTACCAAAAAATCATAAAAAGGTGAAGATCCAGGAAAAGAAGATCTTCGGTTGAATTTCATCCGGTAGTTAACTCTAGATCCCGCAAACTGAGTAGGAGAATGCAGACAGTCGAGGACGACGTTGAATAGAAAGTAAAAAGAAGAAAGGAACGAAGTCGGAAGAAGAAAAGAAGGAGAGAAAGAGGGTAAACAAAGGTAAGAAACAAAGAAGATAGGAAACAGAGGAGCGACCAGGCAGAAGGTCTGGGACAAAGGGGTTTGTATCGAAAGTCGGAATGCAAATGCGAGTAACATCGACACGGCATCTCCATTCGAACGGTCCCTAAATTTGTCCCGGCATTCTTCTGCTTCCTTTTTCCCCCGTTGTCACGAGATACCACGATACGTACAAGGACGCACGTACACAAGGCCAAGCGTATTCTTCCTCCGCCGCTGGGAACGGCGAAGACACACGCGTAAGACGGTATCAGAAAGAGAGAACTGGATGGGGACAGGAACCCCCAATGGCCCCAATCAATAGGAAGTGCGGCGTTTCGCATGACAATCAACGATCAAATAAGAGAAACGTCAGTCTACCTTGACGATCGCGAGACCCCGTTACACGTGCACATCTCCAATCGAGGACCCATGATTTACGTGGTACAGCGTGTCGTGTTGTGTCACGCGATTCCACGATACAATCCGCGAACTCGATTGTACGAGACGCGGTACGTTTCAAGAACAACGCTTGCGTGAAACACCGAATTGCTAAATATGTACATCGAGGTTTCTTGCTGGATTCCGCAGGAATATTGATAGGAACGATGGGAGGAGAACGGTTCGTTTCGACGTCTTCTGTCATTTATTACGCGACCATCGATATCGCGAAGTTTTAGGAATGAAGTTGTATTTATGCTTGGAAGACTTGATTTCAATAATTGGATGTCGCTGGATCATATCAGAATTTCACATGTTTAGGGAGTTATGTATCTTAACAAGAATGAGATACACGATAGTATACAATAGTATAGTATAAAACTGATTTATATTGATCGTTAAATGAAAAATTATTTAACGAATTATAAAGATTTAAGGTGAAATGATGTAGAAAATCACATATATGGATTCTATCGAATAACATTGCAACATACATCCGAGTGTGTGATTAAATACAAGTAACTGATATAAAGTTTACATTCATTCCTAGGTAAGTCGATATATGTGTCACTCGGAAGCCACATCGGTGGAACATGAAAAAATTGGAAAGCAGTAAAGAGAGATGATACGGTAAACATTATTCTCAAAATTTATCTTGAAGTTTGCTATTATTCATATCATCCTCTTGTAATAAATGAACTCATGAAAGTTCAGTAATTTGTTTTTTCAGAATTATACGTGCGAGAACATTAATCACGTACTTGTGTAATGAAATTGAAAAATTGATAAAAAGTGAAACTGAACAGTTTGGCTTCTCTGAGAGCCTCATATGTAAATAGGTCTCGTAACGAGATTCTAATAACGAGAGTCTGTGAGAAAAATTCCAAGTAAAGTTTCATTCATCCTGAGTTCTGGCAAATTACATAGTAAGATACACTTACCAAACATTTTTAAGTAATTGGATCTCATAGTTGAAGCTTTGTTTGTCCGATGCAAATTATTACATATATCTATTATGTAAATCATGTAAATGGGAAAAAAAGTAAAACGTACGAAACCATAGAAATTTAAAACAAGTCGCTTTTGTAGCCAGCGTCAAGTTCCAAAAACGGAAAATATATTGAGAAAAATACAAAGTATGCAATAAAGAATGAGGAGAGACAAAAGATGAAAGAGTAAGTGGCGAGATGAAGGGAGACACGCGGAACCGCGCGATGATTGGATGAACGGTATATAGAGAGTCTTCTCCATATTCCCACAAGCGACTTTTTCCTGTTGCCACCCGCTCGATTGTTTGTATTCGATCAAAATTCTATTACTCTTAACGTACACGAGGAGGAGGAGACATCGACGAGGATGTGCAATCCTCCCGATGACGTGCCATGAAAGAAACCACGCGAAACTTTATACGTTACTCCCTATTATTTCACCGTGGCTGGTCTACCGTAAAATGTATCATATGCAGGCGTGTTTTCACCGACGTCGCGTTTGTAAGAGGTTGCAACAAAACCAGAGGTTTAAGTAGAAACGAGTTTTTGTGGCATTCTTCTGTGAGAAACTGTTTATGTTTTTATACTGTCGCTTGTATAATGATAATTGAAGTTTAGAAAGGAAAAATGCAATAAACTTTGTTATATTCTTTTCTTTTCTTTGTTTTTAATTAGCTGAAATCATTGAAATTATTGGAGAAAGTTTTGTAATTTTTGGGAAAGGTGGGTTTACTTTAAATATTGCAGCAATCGTAGTTTGATTTGAATTTTTGAAGTTATTAAAATATGATCTGGTAGGAGAAATTTGATTACGATATGGAATAAGACTCAACAGAATTTGAACTGTTTAAGAATAAACAGTCCAAGTTTATGTTTGAAAATATAAATTGTATATTAAAAGTAGGTGTTATACCTACGATGTTTTGTAAAAATTCAACATCATAATCAATATTATGATAGTCAACACTTTGGAATATTCAAAAAGATGAAAGAAATATAATGTCAAAATCAAATGAAAAAGCAACTGTAGTGATATGAAATTGATTGACAGTGTATCAAGTTTTAAACTTGCTTGTAAAGAAACAGGAAATGAATAAAGAATTTCTACCATTATGGAAAATGGTTTATATTCTTAAATACAAAAATTATTTAAGAGTAGTATATTTTATATATATTATCTCCATACTCTGAAGTAGTCGTATAAATTTTCTAAAATTTACAAAAAAATTCAATGCTGAATTATTATTTTTTTTTAATTTAACAAGAATTAGAAGATACTGAATCCTATACAAACGAGAAAAAATTAAGGAATAAGAGGAGAAGAAACCGAGCAAAAAATTTTTTAAATCCATGTTAAAGAATGTACTAAACGGGCTAAAATCAAATGAAAGATATTTCAAAGCGGTCGTATTTCAAGAGAACCACGACAGAACGCTATGGGAAAACCGCAGAAAATAAAATCCACCCGCTTTGCTCGAGCCAATCTCGATTACTCGTTTGTGTTGTGCTTATCGCGGAACCAAAAAAAAAAAAAAGGAAAAAAGAAGAAGCTTTGTTCAAATTCCAGGAATGTGGACGGCGCTTAAATTAAGAACACATCAGCGAAGAAGAAAGAACAGGATAAAGGAGAAAGATTGAAGCGATCGTTTCGGATGGTAGCTCCTTATGAAATTACCGCGAATGCAGAAAACTCCGACGCGTTAGACCGCCTTGGAGTCAGTCTTATAGAAAATCGACGATATGAAACAGTGGGTTGCGTCGAAAGGCAAAAGAAACAGTGTAAGGAGGAAAAGAGAGGAATGGGAACTTGACTTTGTCCTGATAAAAAATATTGAACTCAGCCGAGTGGAAGATCATAACACCCCCAAGGCCTGATCCATATGGCATCCTCGTAATACTTTTGATTAATAAAAGAAATTCTTTAGGTTTTAAATAGTTTTATCTTCATAATGTTGTTGCTTCTTTAATACTGATCAATTATGTATATAATTTATGTGCATAAAAAATAAGTTCGCATGATAAACTATGTTTTAGTTTTTCATTGGTACACTGTATCAGATACAAAATATGAATAAATTATTGTATACTTAATTTGAAAGTAATAAGCTGAGAACTAATAACGAGTATTTTATATAATTATATTTTGTATATATCTGGTTTAATATATTTAAACTGTTATATAAGTCCATCTTGTACGTCTTTGCATATCTGAATTTTCCATAAATACATAAACATCTGCAGTCTAGTAATTACGAATTCTCAGTCAGAAGAACTGAAATTGAAGTTAGAATTATAATCACAATTTTCTTTTGTCGAATCAAGAGAAAATTGATTTGATATTATAAGACAAGGAATTAAAAATCTAAGGTGGATATGTGTGTTTGTGAGAGAAATTAATCATTTGAAAATTATTTATATAATAAGTAATTATCTATATTCGCTAATTTGACAGATTAAGTGCAGTTTACTCATATTTCTATTGGACAAGATATTGAACATTTAACTTCTACTAAAATTAATTATATTCTTGAAGTAGACACTGTCATTTGCAGAAGGAAATATCGCTAGATCCTTGCGATTTCCATTTCAAAAAATAATCACAAGTGCATCGCTCTTCTGCATGCGTCGACAAGCTGCTTATTCCAACATTTGTTAACGTGTCTCGCATGCTTACTCAGAGCGTAAGTTGCTCAAGTGTAAAGCCCCTGCAAATCCCCAATTACCTGGAACTTTTGTTGCATAATCGTTCGTTACGATGGCGTTACGAAAGATTCTCCCTGGCTCTTCTCCCTGTTAAAGATCCTCTTATCGTTGTAACAAGTGAACTTACATGATGTCTCTTATCGTGAAACCCTTCGACATTCTACGTGCATTTTTGTACTCGTTACACGAAATGTTTTCTCCATCCTTTCGTTGTGATATCGTTTTATAAAAATAGCGACTCTGCTTTGAAAATTCAAGAAAGAATTACAACTTTGTTATTTTTAGTTCGATATTTAGTTACGAGGTATTACATATTTTATTCTTTATAAGAAATTATAAGGGAGATTATTTTAGGAAGATCAGAGTTATGTGGAACTATCCCTAAAATTAATTTTATCGCTAAAAGACTATATTTTAAAAGATACAATTGTTTAGATTCTAGCGTGTGAAATATCTTTTAGAATTCTACAACAATTTTTATTCTACAGCGTAGAATAAAAGGACTTAATTTATGCTGATAAAGCGTTTAGTTACTATCCTTTATATTATATTATCTTTTATAAATTCTATTTTATTAATCCAGCATTTACTTACAATCGCGAAACTATTTAAAATTCAGGTCCCAAGTATTCAATATTTAATATTAAGTTTATAATAATTTAAAATCTTAGATAAGAATTTGTTTCACTCTTTAAATATTATTTACATTAATACTTTATTTTTGATATTTTGTTCACTTCTACATATTATATACATTCTGTACATTTTTAGACATCTAAACTTCCCATAAATGCATTAACATCCATAACGTAATTATAACAATCTTATACTATTTAAAAGTACAAGAAAAGGAACATAGCCCTTCGACAACTTACGTAACCTCAGTACATACATACCACCACTGAAAGCTATCTTAAAAAATTGCATACAATCAACTACCAAACCTCAGCCAAATATCTTTTAATTAATCAAGAATTTATTCTTCAATCACTGCAAAGTATCAATTGCTCGAATCAAAACGTTCTCGAAAAGAAGCATCGAAGAGAAAACGCCACGTAGGAATAAAGTTTAGCGCGCGAGAGAGATCGTCAGTGTGTCTAGAGCCCGATGAAGGTAAAGAACGAGGATAAGGAAGGTGGATGGTGTTCAGAGGCGCGAGTAGACGCGTGGGAGGGTCTCTGTGGTTGAGCTGGCGAGGGATGCTGGGTAGTAGGTTCCAAGAGTGATAGATTGCCTGCTCGCGAGGACGAGGCAAGCTCTCTCCCGGCAGCAGAGGTGATCTCTCTCGAGAAAGCTCGAGCTTTCTCTCCAGGATCTTCCTTTTCACGGAGGACAGAGATGAGGCGAGCGTTCGCCAATGGAACGATAGAATGTATCATCGTATGATTTATTATCGGTAGCTGTCTTCGAGCGACCATCTCGCATCCGCAGCCGTCTTCAACCCCCTACGACTACACCACCTACAGCCACTGCCAGCTCGAAACGTTGAAAGCAGTCCTCTTACTTGCCCTTATCGCGCTTGTGGCCAATGGGAAACGATGGTGAAATCATTCAATGCGCACGGACACGTTAGATCGTGAAGAAGTGCCGAGTTTGGTCTCCATGATAATTTCCACCGGTTCGATAGATTTCAGAATGCTCGAACTTTGATTTAGTACATGGAACTGATTAGGGCGCCGTCGTGGCCGATGCCATCGAAAGTGAGAAATTTTAGACAGATTTATTAAGGAGAAATGTATCTTTGGGAAGCATTTAATTACTTTTTTGAGAATGGAGATTCGTAAACTTCTTTCATCAATTTGGATATCTTATCATTATTTTGTAGTTAGGTTTTATTAATTTACAGATTTCGTTCGTAAAATGTCTGATATCAATGTTCAAAGGCTCTATATTTTTTTAAATATTATACTATGCTTACAGTTATATTCCTTTCATATTATCGTTATATTTACTAACAATTAACAATTAACTGTTATATACAAAGATATTTACATAAGTGCTTTGTTTTACGTTCAATATAGTCATATGTCAGGAAATATTTATTTATCAATGTCTCTGTATAGTATGATGATAATCTGATTATCTGACGATGATAGAATTAATGAAATCTCCACTCCGTATCACGAATTCCTACCAAATATCTATGCAGTTTCCCCAGTGTTCAGGGAACCCCTTGCATAATAGAATTGACAAAACCTCTACTCTTTATCTCAAATCCCTCTGGAAAGCCCAGTTTCTACAATGCAGCGGTACCATTACGAAAAATAAATCGCTATTTTCCTACTTTATTTAATTTTATAGGTTAAAAGGCAAATCCGTAACGATACGCGACGTCATGCTTCGATTCGAATATCATCGAGCTCTCGCCTAAACAAACGTCGACACAGTGCGTGCATCGCGAGAAAGAAGAAGATTGATCGCCGGTTCAATAACTGGCTGCAATTTTATTTCATCTCTTCGTAGAGGTGCAACGATGGCGAGTGATGAATCGGGGGAATCGACCGACTCGTCGAGTGCACGCTAATGGATTCTCGTGTACGACGACACGCGTTTGAATTCGACCACGAAACGATTTTACACGAGATGAAGGCGGCTGTCGGGCGCTGACGAGCTGGAGAAGCTCCAGGCCCAATGGTCGTGTAATCTACAGGGCTGTTTATGCGCCTACCAAGGGGTTTACACCCTCGTAGATACCGCCTCTTTAGCATGTAGACGGGATGTGTACACGCGCCTTCGAGAGATAGCAGTTTGGATATTGATAATCTTCGTGACGCGAGAAACACCCACCCATAGCATCCTCCCTCTTTCTTTGCTCCCGCTTCTTCTATCGTATCCCTTTTCCGATGACGTCGATCTTTAGGTTCGACCTGGCCGACCAAAGATAAGACGACGCTGTAAATGACGAAAATAATCGACGATTAAGGTAAAGGGGTTTATCTGCCGGCTAAACCGAAGGTGCAGGTGATAGAGGTCTGATATCGTGATGAAGTAATGTTTGCAGTGAGCAAGCTCTATAATGTAATTTTTCTAACGTGATTTCAAAGGCGTTAAATACCTTTGTAATACGACTTTAAGAATGTTAAGCACTTTCGTAATATAATTTTCGAGAGGTTGATGATATTTATTGGATTTTAAGAAAATTTCTTTTGGAAAGATACAGACATAAGAGAAAAATTAAGTAAATTATTACATATTTGCGGATATTATTTTTGTTTGATATTTTTATGTTTTAACGTTTCGTTATTTTAGAATAGAATTAACCCATAAAGTTACAGATACGGAAAACTACTATTTAATTCTGTGTCTTTTATTCTTCTACTTTTTATGCTGAGATCGACCCACATGTTCATCCATACGAGCATATAGGCGCGATCGAAGATTGCGGAAACCAGAAAATTCGTTTTCGCAAAGTGCCATTTCGGGAACGAAGCGGCCATGTTTCATCGAGCAACGCCGAGCACGTTGTGGATGTAGATAGGGCAGGAACAAATGGCTCGCTATAGCGGAGACATTCTGTGCCAAACCCCTCGACATCTACGGTGTCCCATAAACGTAGACGAACATTTTTCGAAAAAGCTTCCGCTAGTATTAAACGAGATTTATCGTTTCTTCTTTTTAATTCTTCGCTTCTAGTATATCGTTAATTCAAGTCTCTGCTATATATAATAAATATTAATATTATCGAAATTATTTAATACCAGCTATATTATCTTATGTATAAATAAAAAAGTTGATCTTTTTATATGCAGAGAAAATAATAAAGTATAAGAACATTTAATAGAAGTAGCACTGTACTTGCTGCAGTCCATTTTATACGATGCTAGTAGAACAGATCATACTTAGTCAGACATATTAAACGCTCATATAGCAGCTAGAACGATAATACTGTTTCTGAATCCTTTTTAATTATCCCATATTTGTTACAGCTTTAAATAATCTATGATCTTATTCTGTTCGTTTTCATATGACAGATCGTATATAATAAATTTTTGCATGTATATAGGCAAATCCTTCGTATCTTACAAGTTTATAAAATAATATTTCTGTAAAGCGATAAAAGATTATTTTCCATAGAAATTCTATAATTTTAAGCGAAATTTTATCTATGTTCCTATGCTAACAACTACCGTTCAACCAAAAGCGACACCCAATTACATTTAAAACTACGTTCACAAGATTACATCTCACATAAAAAATGGAATACACCGTTATCACTCGTAAAACTCGTTCCAACTACCGAGTTCCCGAGAAATCCACCTTGAATTCAAATTTATTGGTACACTAGGATCCGAAATTAATGGCGCATCGATCAATGAAAACATCGCGTGTTCTCCAACCGTTGGTCTACGACGGTCTCTTATCCCAACGCTCGTAAGGGACGTCGAAAGTTTGGCCGTTGCAGCGCGATTCCGAATTTTTATGGGGCCGTTACCGTTCCGGCAGTGATACCGACCTATGCGCTCCCAGGGATCGGAGGCAGCGACGTCGAACGTCTCACGTAGGACACGTTTTCCCGACGCCATACGTGGAGCCAAGTGTCGGACGCTCACACGCACAACAACCGAGCACAGCATCTGAAAACTTTTACGACGCCCTCAGCGGCGTTTATGTCGCGTGTAAATCTCGCTAATTCCGCGGGCTCCTCTCGCCAAGGCAAAACGCATCCCATGACCTTTCATCGTTTCCTTTCCTTCTCGACACTTCACTGCGTGTCTCTTGCGCCACGATAAAACATGCAAAATTGCGGCTGCTTACCACCGCTGCGTTCTCGCGTTACATGAACGCAGAAAACTCGGAAGATCTTACTACGAGAAACATTGAAAATTTAGAGGTTAAAGTGTCGTTTGTTAGTAAATTGTTTAGATAACAAGCGTGGAAGATATGACACGCGTTTGAAAGATTTATGTCGTGCTTGATCTTTTGCGAAATCTGAGGATATAACTGTTGAATAAATCTTGCACATGATATTAAGCGAGATTTACGTCGTCTTTGGATATTTTGTTATGTCATTTTATTTTCATTTGATTGTTACTGAAACGTTAAATCTGTTGAGTCAAAGCGTTTGATGTCTTGATTCTGGTAAAATGCAGTTTCAGCTTTTAAGTTAGATTATACGAATATGGCATATATGTTAGATCAGATTATTAGGACAAAAGAATTGGCAAATGTATCGAAAAGCAGCGGCGTTTTAAATATGCTAAAACATTTAGAAATTTCAAACAATTGCAATTTTGTGTCTACAGTATAACATCAAAGATATACGCATGTACATTTCATTTCTATTATCAACGCGACGTTGAAAAACTCAAATCGAAAAGGAATGGAATTGACAATACCATATTAGCTTCTGTATATCATATCTCTTCTAGTTTCAAAAAACTATCTCACAAGTACCAAAAAATGTAGAAGCTTCGTAAAACAGCTAAAATTCTTGCTCCTGTTTTCCTACTGCCCCTAAATGTTATTTGATTTCATTTTAACAAACCGCGTTTCCCTAGTTTATTTTCGCAAACAGAAAAATATTTCTCAGCTCGGGCCAACATTTTCATTTGTTAGGTACCGTTTATGCATCAACATCTCCGTCGTGCGAATTTCTGCGGGGATTTTTTTCTCTCTCTCTCAGCGCTCTATTACTGAAACGATTCGCGAGCAGACCGACGACATTCTTTCAACTTTTCTCGAATCTGTCAAGTTCAGCCAGCGGGTGAACTGCGTTTTCTTTCTTTCGCGTTCGTGCTCCCCCTTGGGGCGCCGGAAGCGGTCCTTCTATACACAGCATGTGTGTCATTGCACTTCCGCGTATTCGCGAATTTACATACACCGACGGATCTCGCGTGTGTACGCAAGTCTATGGAGGAAAACTCGAGAGACGCCGCCTGCAGCAGCCACTGTATTTACCCATATCGCGAGTTTCTCGATAGTTGTTGTTTCCAAATAGCGTTTCGTCAACGTCAGCCGGTCTCACGAGCCACCCACCCTCTCTACGAGGAGCAAAAACCCTCGTAAGAAGAAGAAGAAATCCATTCTTCACGGGGACGCCATTTTTCGCGTGCCTGTACGCCAACTGACGTACGATAACTTATTCTTTCGAACTGTCGAATTATTCTGAATGGAGAGATGAAAAATAATATGGAGTATATGCCAGAAAAGGGATAGTAACGGATGTATAGCGATTGGAAAGAAAATAATTTTCTTATATCCATTACAATATATTTGTTATTTTTTTTTAAATGATTTGTTACAATGATATTTTTAAAAACTAATTTTTCAAGAATCGAGGAAGAATTTCATGTACGTTTTTATGTTATCAAGATGCATGGGAATTCAGTTGGCATCAAAGTCTGCGAAATACTCTGAAAAGTATATAGTGTAGCGCCGGAAGATCTACCTCTTCGCTTCCGGCCGACGTCGTATTTTCTAAACTCGTAAATAAGATATTTTATCAAAGTGCATTCTGAAGAATGCAACGCGCTGCGATGGTAAGTAGACGAGAACGGAGAAAACAAAGAGCAAGGAGAACATCCGAAACACGCATCTCTCATACGTCGGATAGAAAATCAATACCGTCTCAGCGTCTCTGAACCCATTTCCCGTACTGCCGCGTGCACTGCTGCCAACGTGAAACGAGACGTTCTCCAATACGAAATATTTCTTTTCTTCGGTTACGAAGCTCGACGAATCCGATTTCTATTCCCTGACAGATGAAAAATAACGTAGACTTCTACGAATCAACCGGAATATTCAGCATTACATTTCTAAAATAAATCATTTGTGCATTATGTCTAAGCTGAATAGGAGATATATAAAACTTAGTTTCGTTTGAAGATTCGTTATAAAGTTTCCATAAATCTAAAACTATAATATTCAACGTTAAATTTTGTAGAATGAATTATATCAGCGTTGTATATCAAACAGATAAAATATAAGACTATACTTATTTTGATAATTCTTTGTAAAATTTTCTCCTTTGTGAAGATTCGATCGTGAAACGGTATTAAATGTGTAGCAATCAGGAGAAATTTTGCATTGATTTGAGGGCAACGATCGACCTTAACCTTCGCGTAATCGCGGACAGGTGGTTGATTACGGGCTGCTGTGAGGGGTGCAAAAACGGAGGTGGCAGCTGTGCCAGCCGGTTATAGTGTTCAATAATTAAGTGGAACCTGTTGCGCTTCTCGCTCCCACTTCCACCCTCAACTAACCCCGGCCAGCCAGCAGGCAACGTATATCTCTGTACCAGCAAAAGCCGCACACCGGAATTCATTATTCATGCCAATTAAATCCCACCGCGACCTTTGAAATGGAGCTCGACTACGAGAGAGAACTCTTGCAAAAATTCCTAGCCAACGTTCGCGTTACGGAATTCTATTCGATTTTCGAAAAGTGTTGCCCTATTTGAATTTCGCTCGACGAAGTGGAGAATTGAATTTTGGTTAAATTAGCGTCAAAATATTTTCTAAATTTTGACCCAAAATTTCAATTATATTAGAATGACGATGTGCGAAATCTTTTAGCGAAATAACCTTCATTTATTGTATTATTAATAAAACCTTGAAAATTCATTCGATGGACTGTGAATACACATTTTAGAAGAAAAATTGTTATCAACACCGACATCGGTCAAATGGTCTTGATTTAGAATTAATGAGAATTTTTATTTTCCTTATTAAATATAGTTACATAGTAGACAATTCTATGGCATTTATTTTTAACGTATAACAAATATATTCCTAGAGAGATTATCTTATAAGAGAAACTAATTTTTCTAATGTTCCAATCTTTTTCAAGATTCTCTAATTATTAAAAATCGAGTTGCATGTTACTTTCACGAAATTGAAACTTATTCAACAGAGAACTTCTACATCGGATCCGAAAGGAGAAAAGAGCAAATATTGCAAACGTAAGGGTTCCATTATTCAATTTCGAAAGCAAATAATCCCACCCTCGAGCGGGAGCCCTTTTGATCGTTCGCTCGGCCTTAAACTTCTCGAGATAATTCTTTGACTCGGAGTGGCATCCCCCGTGTGCGCTTCATCTTCAATAAAACGATTCATCCCTTGGTCCCTGGAAGTTTAAAAAAGATTCACGATTTTATTCGTTCGTTTCTCTGACCAGACTGACCATCCTTTTCAAACGAGGAATCTACGGTCGTCAAATAACGAACCTTCGGCTTGCCAATCAAGTCGAAAGACGTCGTCAGAGTCTCGAACATCTACGTGCACGACATACAAGAGAGTTTGGTATTCTCGGGAGAACCAGCTTACGCTTCGTTGGAATCGAACCGATCACCCTATCCAGGTTACTGTGTATACATTTTCAAGCGTGGCTTTCAACTCGTATATTATATTGGTCTGCTCGTAGACAGAGAATTTTTCTTTCCCCTTTTCCTCTGCATCTATCAGCTTCCTCGTTTTCATTGATGTTAACCATCCCTCTTGGAGCTACCACTATCACCCTCACCCAGTCGGCGACCCAATTCTAAACGTCTTTCAAGTTTTACCATCAGTCAGCAGGATCCAGTCAGCGAGTTTCTACGTAGAGATCCGCCTATCTCTTACTAAGAATCCACCTTCTTTTCTTATTGCTCGCCACATATGTTTCTGACGATGATACAATACTATTCTGAAAGTACGATGGCTTCTCTTCAACTACCCCCGTTTGCTTCGTCTTCTATTCTTCTTTCGTGGTTGCCTGAGGTTTCTGTTTGGTGGCTACCGCTTGTGTTACCATTAACGTTGGTTTTAGGAATGAAATTGGATAATTTGGTTCGAGAATAGAATTAGTTAGATTCAGACGGCGGATATTTTGCAAATTCATATTTTTGTGAATATAATTGAAGAAAAGAGACTTAAGTAGCGATTCGTTTTACTTATTAAATGTTGCAACGAGTATTATATCTTATTTCCTTTAGATAATTTTCAATTTTCTCATAGATGCATAAAAATCGAGAGAAAAATGTATAAAAATTAGAGTAGTCAGAGAATGTCAGTCTTTGCGTTCTTTCTTCGCGTTCGTTTTTTACAAGATTGCTCAATACTTGTTAATTATCAATCATAAACGTGTCTCCTATCCAAATGTAGATATTATCTCTGTAGCATTTATAATGAGCCAAAGTTTATCATATATATAGTATAGGTAACAACAACAGCATTAAAAAGTCCTTCGTCCTTAAAAATGACAAATTATCCTTCAATTTCCCCATTGCTTACGTATCATACAATATTGGTATTTGTATACGATCCATAATAACCAAAAAGTTATAAAATCCGCAAACGACAGTAGTTTAAATTATAAGAAATTAGAACGATGGCCCGATAACAAGAAAGCAAACTCAAATACCAATAGCCGAAATGGCAATACTAAAAATAACAACCTCGCCGTTTCGTCTATCGTTCCCCGTTTCTTCGTTCGCGTCACTCCCCTATTCTGTATTTTTTCTGTGTCTTCCAGTCTGCCTCCGAGCAAAGCGCGCTCGGGTTTTCCTTGTCCTCTGTTTCTTGGCCTGGTAATGGTCCTGACGTCTGCCGGAATACGCAAAATCCTATTTGGACGCTCCGTATCTGCCCTCGTTTCTGAATCCAGCAGGAAACAGGAAAGGAAGGCGACGGTGGTTCGAACGAGCTAGAAAAGGACAGTGTACGGAAGAGGGAGAGCCGGTACTCTTCGACTTGAATTTCAGAGGAACGAACGACCCTTGAGAAAACTATACCGACAAGGTCCTTAGTGTTCTTACGTGCTCGAGGAGACGACGTTTCGTGGGACGGTCATGTGTGTACAGGAAAAGCATTCGTAACGATGGAAACGGTTGTGAAACTCTGTAGAGCCATTAGGATCGACGTATTAAAATGTTTCCCTGAGAGACTTGCCAGACGGTCGCTCGCTCGCTACCGATGCCTTACATCGCAATTGTTAACGATGCGAGCGTAATCGAAACTTGGGACTATGCTCCACTATTTCTGTTTCCTCTTCTTCTCCAGTTGTTACGAACGAGGAATATGGGTTTTGAAGATTTTTATCGTTACGACGACAGAAAATTTGATCAATGTTGGGTTTGCAGCGTATTTTTAATTTGATCATATTTGCAAATTTTTAAGTCTATAAGCTAAAGGATAAATAAGGATATAAAATACTAAGAGAAATATTTGGAAGAAAGGTAGAACTCGGGCAAAATAATTTCATTAATTTTGTATCTTATAATAATACAATTTTCAGAATGAAAATTTGTAGTCCATTATACTCCATATACTATCTTAAATGACAAAGAAATTGTCTTTGTGCCGGGCTGTTTTTGCGCAGAATACGACAAGATAGAAGAGCTAGAATGATTTCTTTTAGCTCTTAGGACTATTGCAAGATAGAATCGTAAACGCTGAATCTCCGTAACATTCGAGTGATGAAGTTAAAATTAACAGAAATATTCTACTGGAAATTTGTATTAAAAATCTTCGTTATTTACGCTTCTATCTTTTACCATTTGAGTCTCTCAACTGCTTTCTCTTACAAACAATTCCTCCTCTTAAAATCTAAATTCTTAGAGACAAAATTCATCCTCTTAAAAACAGAATCATAGAGTGTTAACGGTAGAAGCCTTTGCTTTAAATTTCTACTCACATCTTCCCGCGACAATTCACCATGCATCACTCGCGAGAGCCACCCCATAAGATAAGAGCGAATAACGAAACACAAGTAATCCTTATATTTCGCGTCATAAAGCTCGTCATTGGTTGCGGCCGACATTGAAAACCACAGTTCCAATTTTCTCCTTGAGATATGGGACCATAAATTCAGGCCAGAAGCTTGCACGACACGTCGTTAATACTCGGCTGCCATTCAAACTGCGTGTCTTGGACAGGCTAGGAGAAGGAGAGCAGAGGGGATGTGTGCGGCCGCGAAATTTCAATGTTTCATTGGCATCGATGTCCATAAAGTATCGATAATACGTGCATAATGGCCAGCTTGATACCAAAAGAGAAGAAAACGAGGAGGAAGGAGAAGACGATGAGGCAAGAGGAGGCGAATGTGAAAAGGGATTCACCGTGAATAATATGATATGGGAGATCGGGATGCGCCAGAAAGGAGAACTCGACGATAGGGTGGGTTAAGAGCGCGAGAGAGGGTGGTATCGCGAGGCGATGCTAGAGACGTAAAGAGATGGAGGAGAAAGCAGCACACTGTATGTCGCAGTAATCTTTTACGGTCTATCTCGCATCACGTTGCCGTGTTAACCTCTATGGCTGATTCTACAGGCTGTTTCAGTTGGCTCTATCATATCGTTCGCTGATTTACTTCCATTCGCTTTACATCGTTTGCTTATTCTGTCTTTTCGAACAGTGAATGATTATGGTTATAATCGTCTAAATTTTAAACCACTATTGCTGTATTGTATTACAATATGTTGTATTTAATTGAACGTCAACGATTCTAGCTTCTGTATGTTTAGCGAGTTTCGTGGAATTTTAATAGTTTTATTCGTTGGCTACTGGTGTCTGATTATTGGTGTCATATTCTCCTTGGAGTTGGAACGACCTGTACACGTAGTCTCGGTTGAAAGGAGGACTCGAAAAGCTCCATCTCCAGCGTGAGCTCTCTTGGGATAAAGGATCAAGGATCCTGGATACGATGCACACGTATATCCTTATCTTATATCCTTGCCAACCAACCCGCCCTCCCTGCTCCTTCACCTACCTCCTTTCCCACCTTCTTCTTTCGCTCTTCTCCCGCTCTCGCAACTCTGTGTTACACTTAAGTTTCGCGGGGTGACGTGTCCTGTGCCTGCCTAATATCAAGCATCATCGCTCATCCCTTATATATCCTGTACCCGTTTCTTAAGTATCACCATGACGGTTCAACGTCGACATTCTACTGTATTATCACGGATCGCTGTTATGGCATGTAACTCTACGAAGTTAAAAATGAAAAACCTGTCACACGTGAGGGAACACTTTTTAAGATGTCGCATCATAACGGTCGTATTACGTGTAGAATCTGAGAAATATCTATTCTACTGAATATTAATTGTTCAGGATATTCGATAACTGATACTTAGTTTACCTACTGTCACATTTGGTATTTGTCACGTATTTAATAAAAAAAGAAAACTATAATAAGTACATTTCCTTAAAAAAATTTTCAGTGGAGTATATCTTAATTTGAAGTTTTAGGTTCAAGTAAATATAAATTTTTAGCTTTGGTATTTAATTTAAATATTTAGTTAGCGACAATAACCCCTTTTTGATCCACTATATCTACAATCTGCAAAACATCGCAATGCTAGTTAACAATAAAACTTGTAATTTACATTAAATCTGACAAATCACTGATTTACGTAAAAATCTTATGGCCAACTTTTTGAAATACTTTGCACGGTTTAAAATAGCGCATTACGGATATTTTTTCTCGCGATAATATTCGAGTATTTTTAGTACACGCGAAGCATTTCAGACTCCATCTTTTTCTTCGACAGATATACGCATCTGTCATGGCGTCGCGGCGTCACCCCCTTTTTACCCCATACAACACACGTATTCGTACGTACGGGGGGCGTACGTGGCACATAAGGCGACATACATACGCGTGTACCATACATACGTACATAAAAATACACATATGTGTATATATGTACGCACGTTCGCCCGTCTTCCTCGGCCTGGTCTCTCTCCTTGGAAACGTAAAATTACTGGAAACGCAAAATCGATAGTCGCGATACTCGGGATCTCCTGAATACGACTCTTACGTTAGGTAGCAATGATTTTTAAATTAAACTAAAAAATCAATTTAAATGGAATATTTCACGATTATATAGTAAATTTTGCTTAAAAATTGTTGAAAAAGAATAAGGAAAAAAATGTTGAAAAGTTTCTTTTCCTAGTATTTTAGTATAAACGTAGATATCGAGTTTCACATCTTATTTATCTTATTTTATTTTACAATATTTAGAAAGTATTTCGATTCTAAATTTATCTAGAAATGAAATCGCGAATATTATTGTTTAAATGCATAATTTCGTGTTTTATGCTCAAATATTATTCAACGATTTCTGTTGGTCGTCGTAACACGTAAGATTTATTGTACACCACCGTACGGCTGGTGCAAGAGAGGAAAAGTGTTCCTCGTTACTTCGACCGTTAACTCGGGGTAAGTTCATTCGACGAGAGTGAAAGTTACTGCGAAGTACTTTGCGGAACTTCTTAAGGTGGGTCAGGACTTTCCTCTGCGCGATGTTATTTCAGAGGGACGTTCGAGAAATGAACACGAGTGGATAGATGCGTCGTGTGTTAAGTAAACGGGGGGGGGGGTGAGTCACGGTAATTTATCGCCCCTTAGCATTCCGTATCGTGAATAATTCGGCTATTAGAATACAAATAGTTTCACTTGTGTTCATGTTATTCGATAATTCAAACAATTGCTTAAAATCATTAATAGACAATCAACAAAATTGAACATATAAGAATTCTAATAAAAATGCACCAAATTTTAATTCTATTAAAATAAAAATTCTATTAAAAGAATGTTAAAATATTTGCAAATATTTATGAACCTCAGCAGACAAACGAATGTTCCAACTGGCCATACACGATAGCTGTTTTGCCATTTCATTCTCCTTATAAATTATTTTACTAAAAATAATTTTACTCTAATGATATTTCAACGAAGTTTTCCCTTGCATATGCGCGGACGTGAAATTTTTTGGAACATTATTGCCTCGCGTATCAAGAAGAAAAGGCATAAAAAGGAAGGCTGGTGCAAAGTATTTCGCGATACGCGAAGTGACTTCCTGCAGCTTCTTCGAGACTCGCTGGTTCAAGGTACAGAATCCTTAAGGCATACATATTTCGCAGCCACTATCTAGCCTATCTTTCAAGACGCCTCCCACGGGATTCTATCCTCCTAAGACCCAGCCCTCTTTTGCAACACACGCGCATACACTTGCAGAGGGGGTTAGAGAGACGAACGTCATGACGAAGGATCCGTACGTCGTCCCGCACCCTTCACCTCTCTGTCTTCGACAACTTCGATCGCGATAGTTGAATTTTCAGCGAAAATCCTGCGCTGCCTGACAGGATGAAAGAAAAATTACGATTTTCGATTCGAGAGAACGGAAGATAAAGAAAATGTAGTTTTTCTTTCATAAAAAGAAAACGATTTTCTGAAGAAATCCAAAGCAAAGAATATAGCATTCAACATTTTATACATGTAGGTAAAATATCTTTATTTTTGCATTCCTTCTCTGTGGTGATAGAAAATGATACTTAATATTATCGTAAAATATATAAATTTGTAATAATTTTATCTTTATGTCTGCGTATTTTGCCTCAACGTTTAAAAAGGATATAATTCTATGTAATAACGATCCACTTGACGTTCGTTATATTAATGGTAAAACCCATAATAAAAGGTCCATCAATCGATAATTAAAAGTATTCAATCTATAATTATACGTTTCTTTATATTTCTACAACAATGAATGAAGATATAACAAGATAGCAAAAATATAGTAAAATATAAATATAATAAAAAATAATAATATCGCTATATGTTCACAATAACACTAGTCTCTTTCACATCAAACACTATTACTTTCATTAACGATTCGATAGAAGAAAAATAGCCAAAATTCCACTAAAAATGTTACATTCCGCTATGATTCGAATAAAACCTACAAAAACCTAGAAACTATATATTTATCAGGGAATTAAGTACATAGTTCGAGAAGCATTTCCCACGAAGAGTGAATGAAACCATCGTTTTTCCACTCGGAAGTTATTCGAAATGGAATATGCGTTACCGTGCGCAGAGGAAAATGTAGCCGGAAAGAAGTGACAAAGTCCCAGCGTATTTCGCCAAACAATTTCGTAGCTAGACAGTGTGTCTTGGTACTTTAAGCTAGACCATCGCGCCCCATCCGACAGTATTCCTGCCACCCTTGCTCCGCGCACCCTCCGGGTACTACGTTACATCACGTCCCCCCTCTCTTTTTCTGTTTTCATCCCCCACACATCCTCATCCTATTTGCTCCACCCGCCTGTATTCTTCCTGGTCGTGGTACACACAGTAGTTGAAGTAAAATAGCGAGATTATATTATTCCTAAGGTCGAGAGGGTCGCCATATTTTCCCAGCAAAAATTGTACCACCCACGATGCATGTGCCTCGCCATAATAGTCGAGAAATCATGGCTGTGACGTAGCGGCCCACCAGAAACAGGATGTCGTGCTTACCTCGTTACCATTCGATCGGATTCTTCTGCATCCTTTTTTATTCCGTGGTTATACAATTGAATCGTACAGTGGTTTTGGTGGATTTTAAAGAATTCCGAGTATCGATGGAGTATAAATTGAATATCATCGAAGTTGATTGAAATCGTACCGATATTGTTATATCAGAGTATTTTCTACAGAAGCAATTGATCGTATTTGGAAAAACAATATAATTTTAAGCTACTTGAGATTTTGTAGTTGCTTTTGCAAGAAGGAACTGCTTACTCTTAAACGAATTTAGATTTGTTATCATAAAACATAATAACTTGAAATATTTATAAAACAGATACAAAATTTATGCAATAATTTTGTAATAAATTGCAGAAATAAAATTGTATTTCGTTCGACTTCAGAAAAATTGAAATTCATGCTGCTGCATCTTAACTCAAAAGATTAAACGTATATTCTAAAGAGCTGCATACTAAGAATATCAAACTATCACATATTAAAACATCGAAGAAGATCGCAACCACAATTGCAGGGTTAATTCGTTTCAAATCATAGGAACAAATATCGGAATCGCGTGACGGATAAAATGACGTTGCTCCTCGAAGCTGCGCAAGCGTTTTCACGAGACACGCGGCAGAGAGCGCATCCTTTTTAAAGAAGCTACGATACCAGCGTTGGTCGAACTTAACGATGGGAAAAAGGAGGCAGCAGAGAGAAGGAAAAGTGGTTGCCGCGTAAAACGAGCCATCATCCCCCGGAGCGTCGCATCCACGAGAAATCAAGTATGGAGGAGATTTGCATGCGAGTCGAATATAAGCTTGCTGAATATCCCCCGGTATAAGTATTTCATATAAGAGGCCGGTGCACCCGCGGTATAAGACACTCTTCTCTCGCTCTCGCCCTCCGGCCCTCCTATTTCGCCGCCAGAAACGAACAGAAAAAACCACCCCCGCCCCGCTCGGATTCCGGAAACCACCGCTGCCACCCAGTTCGCTACCCCTTATCCCTTCCGCGGCCCAAACCTTTTCTCTCTCCGCCCTTTTTTCGTCCTTCTCGACGGCCTGGAACACGAGAAGAAAACCCAACGCCGCGAAATGTCTCAAGTGAATAGCGCACTGCCGTAGACCGGCTGCCACTCGTGAATACCGCCTCGTACATATAGACTGCGCGCTCGTATTCGCTGAATTTTTAATAAAAATATCAATGCTCTGCCTTTATATGTGTATGTATGTATGCGGTATACATATACAGTTCGCAGGTATTCGGTATATAAATGGGAAGGATTCTGCGTGCAACGTGTAGGATTAGGATTTGAGGAAATTTCTGAAACTGCCAAACCTAACGTGAAATTTGGATCGTTTAATATATGGGAGGCCGATAATCCAATATATCAATCACTTAACATCTTGTATGATCTAATTTGTGTCCACGTGTGGTAGGGCAAACGATACATTTTTCCGCATATCGAGTAGCTAATTAAACCGTAGGTAGTAGTCGAGTGAATCTAGTTGTTTAAAAATCAACTCTTATTATTTCGACGAAGAATTGTAAGTAGTAGGGAGGACAAAGGGATGATTTGAAGATAATTTCATTTTTCAATTTCTATCACGGTATTCGCGCTAGCCAGTGTTCTTTGTAACGGATAGCCATTGTTTGAAAATCAATTGACAACAATACAAAAACATAGTTGATATATCCAATTCATACCACGAGTCAAAGAAACTGATACTATTTTGAAAAACAACACAAAGGATGTCCGAGCATATGTGAGTTAATACCAATAAAGCATAAATCTTATATACGAAAGTATTATAACGATAAGTCATAATGTTGATCAAACAGTTTCGTTTCAGCAGGAAACAATATTTTTTATAGCCGTGAAAGAGGTGGGTGAAATAAAAAGAGTGGCGCGCAAATGGAATATCTCGTGGAAGAAAGAAGCTTCGGGGTGGAAGCTCGGTTTGGAATATGAGAACGTATGCATGAGCCGTGCACACACATACACAGCACATTGCAATGTTTAATAATAATATAAATATGGCTTGGCCAAGGTATCTTGGCACCGTAGGCAATACGCTTTTCGAGCTGGATACGAGTTCTTCGTTCGACTATGAAATTGACAATTCCACCTCGCGCCTTCTCGTGCTAGCCGCTATCTCGCAGCTTTTCGAGAGGCTGCTCGATCTCGAAATTCGAGCTCGCAGATGAAAAGTTAAACGCAATGTTTCCTTAGGCACGGACGTTACGCTTACAAGATTCAGAATAATTTTTCCACGGGTGTTTCCCTTTCCATTCGAAAGAAAACGAACGTGTGTGCGATTATAAGTGAGTGGATGTCGAAGCAAGAAACTTGCTTGGCCACGAAAACTTTCATACCGTCGACAAAGAACTCTCGTCTGTGAATATTTAAAGGTATAAAGAAACTTCGTCGGTCCATAGCTGATGCAGATTTCTTTTCTAAAGCGTAGACACAGTTGGAAAGTAGGCATGTATAACTGGGTTTACGTTCTTTAGAGCGCTTTTATGCGATGAATGTTCGACGTATGCCCCAGCAATTTTCTTAGCTGTTACATATATCTTTCGAATTGAGATAGATATCTAAAAATCGTCGATACAAAAAATACAAATTGTAATACAAAGTGCATAATTATGAAATTTTATATCTGAAAGTAGCAGCCAAGAAGCAGAGAATTTTCAAAAGAAAGGTAATTTTGTTACGACATAATTTAAAACGTAAGAAGAATGTTCGTATAACTACTGAACCTATTTACTATAAAATTCAAAACACAAGTAAAAATTACAAACTAAATTAAATCGATTTTGACACGTGAACTACCTCGTATAGTATGCTCAGCAATGTATGTTTGTTGAACTGAAAGTGAAGAATAGAATGTATACCTAACAACGTTATAGTAGCATTATTTCAGACAGAAAATAGTTGTTAACACTACATATGCTTGTAACTAGAAATCGAGACTATTTCATGTTTTCATACACGCAATATCCAAAACTTTGTGTACATTTTAAAAATCAATCTCTGTAAAAATTATTGAATTTACACAACGTTCTCGAATTCTCAAAGAACAAATCGATAATGCTAGACTGGTAATCAACGTTGAATGCACAAACACAAACGACTAAAAAACATTCCATCATCAGGAACCACAACTAGAAACGTATTTATATCGTAAAAACGCAAGCAAATATTTTTTTCCATTAGAATTCACGGTTATATTTTACAAGGGAAACAGAGTCTTCGCGTCATCCTCCGATCCTGTTCATTCTCTAGTTCTCCAACGATTTTGTCTCTATCTTACGACCTTCCGCGGAAAGGTGTGGTTCCGAGAACAGTGGCATGATATGCAAAAATATGTGATAAGGGTGGCTGGAGTATCTGCGTACGCGTGGTGGTGGTAACGTGTACGTGTACTTACGTGCTGTTGGTGTGCGTCGATGTATGCGGATATGGAAAAGCCAGTGGCAACCCTATCAGAATCGAGGCCCCAGGGGGGCTCATGGAAAAAAAGGAAAGAACGACCGACCAACCAAGGCCCGAATATAGGATGTCAGGAATTTTCATATCTCGATGCCACTCTTGGAAAGTTGCGAGCTTTTTCTGGAAAATTCTTCTGTAGACGCCACAGAATAGACACGCGATGCATGACACGCCACGTGAAATCAAAGCTCTCCGCGTCTCGTATAGGAAACCAAATGTTATGGAGGAATTTGCACGTACTCAGAACGAAGAAAAATTATTTTGCGACAATATCATTTGTTTAATTGTAGTTTGTGTTTGGTACTGACGGACGTACCAGATTTGTCTTTTTAATTTTATTCCATATAACTGTACTATTTGACAAGAACAATTTTCAGAGGGTTGCTTACCTCTTTATTTGGTAATGAACAATACACGAGAATAATAATTTACGAAAAACTCTCGACATTCAAAGGCTAGTAACTAAATTATGGAAATAAAAATTGTTTCTATTGCTAAATCGTTCAATAACTTTTTATTTCAACCAGATTTCGTGGCAAATTTATTTCTCTCATTTGTGGTGCTCTTAGCAAACCGACGATATACCGTACATATTCCGGTAAAAAATTACAAATTTTAATAAGTACATATATCTATTGGTGGTAAAAGTATTCTAAAATCATATTAGCTAGCTTTATTTTGCGCCTGTTCCAAAAATATATACTTTTTAGAAAGTGTATATATTTATTAATACGATAAATATGTACGTGTCCTAACATATTCTATAAAATTAAAAGATCTCCGATCGAAAGACGACATCTTCATTTTATTTTCTAATTTCGAAGATCGAAAATCACAAATCTCTCAATAACTTCTCAAAGACGAAATTAATTCGATACATCCCCAAAATAATTCCCCTTTCATTTCAATCTACGAATGAAAGATTCAAGAACACAGCGTAAAGAAGTACTAACAAACGAAGAAGTAACGCTAATAAACGCCGTTCTTCATACACCAAACCTGTCAAGCCATCTCCGATCAACAAAAATGTCTTCACCTATACCAACAACCCTCTTTTATAACTTAACTTAAACCCTATAAACTTAAACAGAACGTAACACGATAAATTGAAATTAGAAAATGAAAAGCGAACTTGCACGGTATCTATTTAACTCGTAAATGTTAAATTCACGAGTCTGTATTATCGTAAACGAAACGGTAGTCTGTATTTTGTCGACACGCGTGCGTGTACACGGCAGACACTCGGAAGGCAGCAGCACACCCCACGCCATCGGCAAGAGGCAACCAGGCCGAAGGATAAAGGTGTTAGGGGTGCAAGCTGCGACTGACAGCTACATTTATACGTTTCGTGGATTTTCCATATCGAGATTTGTCGAGTGCACACGAGCGCCGGGGTTAACGCCACGCCACTGCAAATAACGGCTCGGGAAGATTTGTATCTGTCAGAAGTTGCGGAGCTGGTCTGTAAGTACGTGACTGGCTGGAAATCGCCGGGCTGACGGGTTACCAGAAATTCCACGCATTCCGCCGCCTCCTTCGATCGCGAACGAGAGCCTGTCACTTTTCCTTCGCCCTCGGAGATTTGATTTCACCGCCAGATAGGGAATGAGCTGTCTCGAATACGTACGAACAAGGAGACCCGCTTCCCACCGCCCCTTCTTTGGAAACGCCTCGCGGATCCCCGCGTATCCGATTGTGTCGCGAATCAAATTTATTTCACCTGTAGACCCCCGTGAATTTCTACTGGGAAATTTTGAATAAATCCTACGTTTTCCTTAGCGGCGTATTTGCGGAAATCGAGGAGGTAGTATAATGGGTAAAGAAAAAAAAGAAAGAAAGAAATAAAGAAATGATTCTTTTAATGAAAAGAGAAGTATATTCGATGGAGCATGCGATAAAGAAAGTGCTAAAGAATAATCTATCTTGCGACTATCGCAAGACAGAACTATGAATGTAAACGACGACTACAGAATATGATAGAGAAAGTATAGATAAATGAATTTAACTGATACAACAGACTTTTATCACTTGCCCGTATGTGCAAAAATGATAAACACTGGAAGTCCATAGAGTTCAAGTGATATTTGATGTGTCATAATTAATAGAAAAATACGTTTTAACATCCTTATTGGAAATGTCCTTTTTTACTTGTGGCACTTACTTCGATTACAATTTCAACCCCTCGATCTTATCTGATTAATTTGTTATTCCTAGCACAAATATTTTGAAATTGTCTAATGTCTACACGAAATATACTTTCGATTCTTTTATGATGTTTTGTAACTTCAAGAGATCTATGTACTCGATAAATGCAAACACTGAAACACTGATTGTTGTCGAAATATTAGTCGATGCGAGAGAAGAATATCGAATACCAATATGTTACATCGCACTACTGGATATATCTATGTTCCATGTACCGTGATGTACGTATGATGTCCCAGAAGAAACTAACTCTTGAACCCATCATGTACCCTGCGACCTCGAGGGTCAACCCCTTCTTTCGTTCTAGAAACGCGCGTACCTGCGTCACCTGATTGGCTGATCACCCGGATTTCGAATAATAGGGCTCGAGACTAGGATAGGAATATTTCAGATCGTGTATCAGCTATGTGTTCACATACTTATTTTCCTCTTCCACAGTTCAACTCAAAATTATCGTATAACATTTAAGAAAAATCAAAGTATATGTTCAACACACTAACGCTATTGAATTTTTCAAACATTCTCATTTCACCTTATTGTCTAAAGGCAAAACTGTACAAATTTAAATTTTAATGAGTAGCAGGATTATTTCCCATGGTGTGTAACAAAATTTATATACATTTTCAATGTTTATACTACCCTTACTAGCCTGTAAATCTATTTAAGATTCACACATCTAGGACGAAAGATATTGTTAGCACTAAAATTTTTACTTCGCCTCATTACTCTAAAGGAAAACCAGTAAAAAATGTTAGTAATAGGATAATCTCCTTCCACGGCGTGGCATAAGATTAGATTCTCCGGTGGCCCCTTAGCCTTCATCGCGGGAACACGACGAAGAGTAGGACGAAATCATTAAATTGGCCGTGGCTCAACGAGTTCGGACGGAATATCGAGCGTACATCGCTTGCCCTTTTAACTTTCCGGCCCAGTCGAACCAGGATAAATATATTTGCAAATATGTACGTATCCCCGGCGATCTATGATCCCCGTGTCCTTGATCCGTTCTCTTTTCATTCTTTTTCTCTCTACTATTCTGTCGCTGTCGCACCCTCTTGCCATCGGTGAACCCTCCAGGTCTCCGAAACGAATAATCAGGTAGATGTTGAGCGAAAGCTCTCTTTTTTTCGTCTTTCTTATCCTCTTTTCTCTTCATGGCCTCTCTCTCTGTTCCATACCCCATACTCTCCATAGGTGTATGCAAATCACTGCACAGCAGCCGTCCTCGCGCGTATCGTGTAGCCACGTGTGTCACGCACGTTAGAAGATTTGCGTGTGCGCGTACGTAATAACATACGTACGCGGGCTAGCTGTATTTGCATGACAATATTATTCCACTCCAAGCATACGCGGATTGGTTACTCTTTTTTCGCCGGCTACAGGATGCTCCACGAGAGTTATCCTACGACCACGGATTCGATCGACTTTACGAGAGTGGTTTCGGTGGAATATTTGGTTTGCGTTGACTATATTAGCGTCCAGGGAAATTTCAAAATTTTTTTTTTTAGCAAACATGTTGCTTGGCTGAGATATGTTAAGATAGCAAAAAGAATTTAGAAAAAATTTGAATGTATTTTATGATACGCCAGACTGATTTCTGTAACTCTATTAAAGTAGATGGTACACGATTTATCCAATGATCGTAAGTCGAGTTATATCTGTTGTTTCTTTCGGTCATCTACTTTTTTATAATTGAATCCCTATTTCCTTCAATTTTTAAATATTTTATACATTTTATAATATACATAATAAATGTATGTAATTTTTGTTCCACTGAACCTTTTTTCAGGTAACTGGCTTTCGACTTAATAGATTTTATCGTTGAAATCGACAAATTAACCGAACTATAGTACAACTGAAATTACTGCGACAATTTACCTATCATTTCTGTATATGAATCTTATTAAACAAACATTTGAGCCGAGAACGGTAAAGATTCTTCGATTGGTTTCCTTCAAAGCCCAATCTTAATACCCAGAAATTATAATTCCACGTTTTAACATAAAGTTTAACCACATCCTACTTTTACAAATCTTCGATTCATTGTTCTCGAAAACAAAACTTCGTACAATATTTTCCAGATAGTTTAACCCAAATTGTACGCAAACTTTAACCCAAGCGTTCCAGTTACTTTTGCGCAAACAATCGATTTCGTTGAACCGCGCGCTACCTCTTCTGTTTCAACCCCTGCAACTTCAATGGGTAGACAAGGCCAACGAGAGAAGGAACGAGCTCGTCCCGATAGCGGCTGATTGGTGTGTGGAGGAAAAAGGAACTTTGAAAGAGCCTGTAGCGACGCGTCTCGTATGCAAATTGGCCGATATTGTCGTGCGTTACGTGGCGGCTCGTACGCGTACTCGCAGGTATATGTCGCGAGTAAAAGGTAAAAATAGAAAGGGCGTACGACCGGAGGACGAGGGAAAGATAGAAGAGAGGGAGAGAGAAAGAGAGAGAGGGTAAGAGGGAAAGCAAGAGAGAAAAGGCGAGTCGATTCAACGGATGCAAATTCGCCAACTAAAACGGAGTGCATAAAGCCGAAAGCTCAGCCGGCTCGAGGCGCGATTTGCATAAATGTCCTGGCAGCTGCGAGTACTGCCACCGCGAAACACGTGCCCCGACATCCGATTAAAGGACTCGCGACCCTCTGCTTCCTGCTTCCGGGTGTTGTGCTTCCCGTTTCGCCTCTGCTTTCCGACCGTCACGGAGAGATCATCTTCATCGTGATCCATTTAGCTTGGATTGCCCGGAATCGTATGAACTCGTTTCAACGTTTTGATGTTATCGTTGCCTCGCTTTGACTTCTTTCGAAATACTTACTTCTTTATTTGTATCTGTTATACGCGACAGATTCCAAGTTACACGTGTAGGATTTCAGTGTGAAATTTAATAAAAACTTTGGAATGATTTGTTCGAATGTATAATCGTAGGGCAATAATTGCTTGATTTCAAACGACACGTGTTGGTAGGATTTTATTTATTCGAGTGTATTACAGTAAAAAGTTATTTCATCGTCTCAAGTGAACCTTCAGCTTCGTCATTGTACAGATACCTTTGTTTATCGCTAGACAATCATAAATTTTGTCATAAGAAGATAAGTAGAATATGACTGATGAAATACATAGCTTGTCCGTTGGACGACTCAGCCATTCGATACATATACAGAGAACAGTTACTAAAAATTCCAAGAACAATTTAAACGCCGCGCCGTCATGCCTATAATAATATTTCAACTCAACATCGTTCAAGAGTAACAACCATACTGCTCCACATTTCCTCGAATGATCTTGCATTTAGGGGCGCCGCAGCAGCATTCCCTGGAAAACCAGAAAATCGTCGCGACACTTCTCCGCCGATTACCAGCGTTCCGACAATAGGCGAGTCGGTGGATAAGACGGACGGTAGCTTTGGGAAATTTTTCGATTCGATTGCAGCTGTCGCGCGACTTGTGCCGAAGACGACTACGAGACGGCGAAGACGAGAACGACTGCTGGTTGCAGCCAGCAGGCAGCCAGTCTCGCACCACGAGTATAAGATATGGAAATTTTCAATTCGGGCAAAATTTCAGAATTTACCCCCGCGCACCCTACACTCTACACCCTACAAGTTGGCCGCGCGGGATATGTATTATGCGGGGAAAAACGGTGTCTTGGCCGAGTAGAAGACGAGAGGGAAGAAAAAGGAACGAGCAGCGTGGCTGAAAGAAGGAAGGAGAACGTTGGTTGGAGAAAAGAAGAAGGGGGAGTATATGTGTGACGTGTGTGGCGGCCATTACGCAGAGCCGGGGGTGGTTGCCAGGCAACGCCTTTCAACCCCCACATACTCACACCACCCTCGACCAACCCCAAAACCCCCTTGTGAGCTCACCCTCCTTCTCCTCATGGCGCACTCTTTCTTTCTCGGTTATCCGGCACGGCGTTCGCCGAGCATGGCTCATTGCTCGACAACTTGCACGCTGATTTTAATTCCGGGCTATTGTGATCGACCGTTTTCCGAATCCGTTCACGTTAACGACGATCTTTCGGTTATTTCTCTTGTTTCTTTCTCCCTTTCTTCCTTCCTGCTGATTTTGCAACCTTCCATCTATAAGATGCGGGAAGAGTTACCGAGACTAACGCTGCGCATGTTTGATTTATCCTTAAGAGAACACGTATCGTAGTTTGTCTTTTCCTTCTCGCTCTACATACCTCTTGACCCATTAAAGACTAAACAGTGACACGACACGTAAAACTTGCGTAAACGAAACGTTATTGGGAAAAGTGATAAAGTAAGTTTTGCCAAATTGCAAAATATATATTAAAATAATGCTCATGTTAGAATACATCAGACAAGTGCATTGTAGAAGTTGGAGATACAAAGGAAATTTTTACGCTTCTAAGAGAGTTTATCATAATGTTATAATACTACGATTCTACTTCTTCAATTTTCATAAAATTGAAGGATCTAGATGGATAACGAAACAGATATTGGTAAAATTCTTACAATTCATTTTCAAAATTTCAATGTGAGTTGAATAGAATTCAGTGATACAAATTAATTAGAAGAATGATAAACGAAACGTTGCGTTAATGTAACTTCGATCTTTAATGGGTTAGAGTACAAGCGAGCTGCTTGGTTATGTAGCAAGAATTTCCTTCTTTTATTTTGAAAAGTTGTCGATCCGATAGCAAGATTTCAAGATTTCCTTCAAGTGGATTTAATTCACTCGAGCGAGATTTACACGATGCGACGTCGTGTGTAGGATGAAGAAAAGGAGCATGCCAACGACGTAAGAAAGTTTTTAACTCGACGACCACTCGCTTCATACACCATGCACTTTGTTCCTTCCTCATCCTCGTAGTCGTCGTCCGTTTTCAAGCTTACCGTGAAGAGATTTAACTCAGCCGGCTTAACTTTCTGAATTTTACGTCGGACATTTTAATACTCGTAATGGAATACTGTAATATGACCGTCCACTCGAAGGCTTAAATTGTTGGATATCGCTGGCATCAAGAGGCTTAACATTCGAGATTACCACTTTCTTTTTCTCAGTTTATAACAAATTTTTGGCTTATGAGATGCCGATACTTTGCGAACCCGCAGTGATTCGATGTATAGTTTAAATGTTTAAGAATGGCGCGTAAATACGTGAAACAGTTAGGAAAATATGTATTCTTTACGTTTCTTCGTACGACTTCAAATCATTTTTGAAGTAGCAGAACAAGCCTTATTTAAAAAATTATAACGTTCAACTACTTGTTTACAATACTTCGGAAAAGTTAAAAAGAAAGTAATATGACTATACGATAAACATGCAATATCTTGACGCCTAAGAGAAACAAATTTTAGCGAATTCAATTTTGACAAACTAATCCATTACAAGCTAGTTTTAATTTGTTAAGAAGCGCAGAAAATAATTCCATGACAATTATAATTATAGTAACTCAGACTGATTTAAAAAACTGAATTATTAAAAGATGATTCTAATTTCGTAACAATAAGAAAAGAGGAAAGAAACAACTATAAACACCGAATCGTAAAGAAATTGCTTACGAATATCTCAATTCCTTCAGACTTATAAAAGCTGAAAAGGGTGATCTTAATTTATTACGTGAGAAAGAAAACGAACAAATCTTATGACAATTATCGTAAAAAATATCGATACCACTCGACTGTAAAAAATATGCAAATAATTTCTACCATCGCACCGGTTACATTTAAACCATCTCGTTCATCCGAATTCCTCTTTACGCGCGATTTTCTCCGATCGAAATGTCATCGACCGATCAGGACCGGTGTCCGCTGACGTTCGAATGAAATCCTCGAAAGGGCAATTCTGCTCTCTCGCTTTCTAATGCGCATCAAACGCGTCCGCATTGGCCGTCTTAAATTGGGTGTAACATTCGGTTGTTGACTCGGTATGCGCGCGCGCGCTCGCGCGGATTGTCCCGGGCGTGCATCTAGGTGCGCGCACACAAGAGGCACGTATCGATGATGGGTCGATAAACATCGGCGTATTGTGCAATCAACCGCCTATTTGGTGTCATTGTGCCGACAGTTCAGTAGGTAGGTAGCTTTCTCATCCTCTTCTCATCGGGACTACCTACCTACTCTACACGTTCTACTCGTCTCTCTTATTCACCAGCTTGATCGTGCTTGTCTAGGAGGGTTGCGTAACCATTTCCAATAGGGTGGCACGTCCGCCTGTCTACCTGGGCATATGGAGCCTGCGAATACCTGCGATCCCGACATTTAAAATAACTCCAACTCGCCACAAACGTGAATCTTCCTCTTATATGGTTTCACATTGCTAGAATATGATCTTCAACGTACATTAACATTTATAAATATTAGTTTATCCTAAGTAAGTTCACGTCGTTCGTTTTTCTATTATTTAAACTCTTTCAGTTTCTATTGCTACACGTTTTAAATATCAACGAACGGTTGATTTTACGATGTTCAACATTGTAGATAGTAATTTTACTGTTTCATTTAACGGACCACGAATTTTGTCCATGTCTACTACTTCAAATTTTCAGAAGGGACGTGGCTCTGATCTTCGAGACTAATATTTCTCCCGAAACCTATCGAACCATTTTGTATGGCGATACATCTTCCTTATAGTGGGCGGATAAATATTGATTATGACAATCGTTGTTGTATTTTCCTCATGAAACTTGTGCGACATAAGACACAGAAAATAGACTACCACGTTAGTTGTAAATTTTAACATATAGATGCCTTGCCTAGACCCAACTTATATTAAATATTGTTAATAGATTTCGTAAATCGTTCGTTACAAACAAATATGGAGTTTTGATTCATGCATACTCTCTGTTTTAGTTTAAGTTTAGCAGAGAATTTGATGTCACGGTTCATCGATTAAAAAAAGGTAAGGAATTAACATTAGAGAGCTTCTATTACAACTTTGAAAATCCAAGAAAAATACAAATCTTCCGATGAAATTGGACTAGCTGTCCAAATACTTATGTACAGCAATGTATCTTCGATCAATCGACTTCCTCCTACTATACACTGTATGTTGCGAAGATTTACGCAACGTTTGCAGTCTGGCTCGAGCCACCCTTGTTAAAATAAAATACATCGAAACTACCGGTGAAAGGAGTCTGTCAACATCTCGTGCATCGCGCTTGAGTAACGACAAAAGGATGAAAAACAGTGTTTTCCTTCTTGTTAGGGAAACGAATCACACGAAACGAGCCGACTTTGTGTAACTGTAACACCTGACTCGTTTCCGGAAATCGCTCTTTAATCGGGCTACCCTGATTTTTCTTCCAAAGATTCGGTGTTGTGGATGAGAGAAAAAGCACCCTTCTTGTTGTGTGTGAACACACGTTGACCCACGACCCGACTACCTGCCGCCGTTGCGAGCACAAACATCTCTACGGTGATTTCCACGCAACCCCTCGGGACCTTTTATACAGCCACTGTTCTCTAATGCGGCATTATATTGGACGACGATATTAATGGTTATGCCAGAATCGTAGCTTCTACCCTATTCCCTTGAAACGATCGACAACTATCCGGCTATTCCTCCTTAATCTGCCGAATCGGTGCCTAAGCGATCGCTAAGCCTTTCCTTTATTATTCTGTAATGATTCTCTTGATGGCTGTCACTTTGTACGTGTCAGGAATTATATTTTCGCGTTTCACGGCTTCTAAATGCACTGTTATTTGTTGAAAATTGAGATGAATCGTTGTGATTTGTTTAAGTTAATGTTTAGGGATATTTGTTTCCGAAACGGAGGTTGGAAATGAAAGATAAGCTGAAAAGATTTTTTGCGGTTATTAACTTGTAGTTAGGGTAAAGGAAATTCTTTATTCGTGTTTCTGTCTCTGATTCAAAAAAATAAAAAATATTCTTAGGTACTCGTTGATATTTTAGATTGCTTTCTTGATATTTAAACACGATGAGAACGTAGAATTTTACTCTCTACTGACGATTATAGCTTCTTTCACAAAACATAATTACGATTTCACAACGATATTACAATTCGTATTACCCTCTGTTTCATCTTCTCATTTTCTATTTACATCCACCCCGAGATCGATCTACGTATCCATCCTATCCGTAAAAATTACTGAAAGAATCTTACCTCCTCTAACCTCGAAACATCCTTATACTTTACACCAACAAACACACATCGGTGCTCTGCATCCCTAGTTAAATTCCTATTTCATAATCCACTTAACAAACCAACTTCTCGCATCGATCTAGCAAAATAAAAAACGAGACCTACAAACAAACAAAGAAAATAGAAAATACAAAAAGTGAAGAGGCGAAAGGAAGTAAATTCATCCGCAGCAGAACGTGCAGGAGCAAAATCAATTCATCGCGGAAAGTGGTACGGCAATTTCGAGGTTCGTTATCGCGCAACAGAAGCATCACCACGAGCCATTTGGTAACCGGTTCGGGGGGCTCGTAGGTGTACAGGATCGGCGGGTGCCGGGCGTGTCGGTGTATGAAGAGGGCGGATATTTAATAACGAGCCGGTACGACCGGATATACCGTTGTCGCCCCATATATTCCGGTGAGTCGAAGCCGGTACCGCAGCTATATTTCGCGGCAAGATATTTCCAATTTGTCTTCGTGCACAAAGTGGTGCGCCGTCCCTGAAGCTGACACAGCTTCACTCCAAAAGATATGGAAGGAACCAAGGGAAAGACGGAGGTAAAAAGAGGAGAGAGAACTGAAAGGGGAGGAGGAGGGTGGTATAGGGGCGGGGAAACAGCAGGAAGAGGAGAAATACGCTGGAGTAATGGTGGAAAATCCGTCGGCTGAATTGAAGCGAGACGTCGTGAAATTGAACAACGTATGTAATATATACGTTCGTAGAAGGCTTACGCGTGTAAGAAGACGCGAAGAACCGGGCTCCATGTATCTGGCTACACAAACGCGTCGCGACGTAAGCATTCCAGGCTACATTGACTTGGCTGCGAGGCAGAATGCGCGGTGGAGATCATTAACGGCACCGCGAATAATCTGTGTACACTCATTTTCCTTGCGTGTAAAGACCCGTAATGATCCACTGCCTGATCGAGAGATAGCGGTACGCATTAACGTGAAAATTGTTGCCTGAGGCTGAAAAAATGTTCTTTTGGTTACTCTGCAACCGATCGATAAGTTACGCGTTTAATTTATGAAAATATTCAACGGGGATATTCGAAGGTGATATTCGACGAGGATATTCGACGAGGATAGTGCAAGTAGTTTTAAGTAAGGTAGTTATTTGAAGCTCTCGAGAAGGCTAGAGCCTGTGTAGAGTCGATGTTAAAACCACAAGGTCGGAATTGGGTCGGAATAAAATGGTAACTCGATACACGATGCTTCAAATTGACACAGTCGTTGCGCTTAAACAAACACACAATGTCCGTGTGCATTGTATGAGTTATAAAAAGGACGCAAATATTTGCACCACTTCAACAGCCAGGTAGCTACCACACATCGCGGTAACCCCAACGTTTTTCGAGCGCGAGATCCGCTACGCTGTGAAAGCGCGCTGCGGCCTCGAAAATGTGACTTTACACGAATGCGTTTTTCTCTTTTTTTCTTCTTGTTTCTCTCTCTTTTTATTCTGATTTTTTTTTTTTTTTTTTTTTTTTTTTCGTTACCAACGCACCCATGCCTTTTCCCGCTTTCACGGTCCATATAACTCGACCGTATCTGCATATGGACGCGGTGAAATCGAATAAAAGAGTTGGAAAGGACATTGATAATCGCGATTTATTGCGAAGTTACACGCGCGTCACGCTCTGCTCAGACATGCTGAAGTAACGCAATATCGAACACGAAAAAGAGGCCCGCGATAGAAAAAAAGAATCCCGTAAAATGCATACGATTAACCCTCCGTTCTTCGAGTATCCACCCTGACCTTTGTCGAAAGGGTTAGCTATTAGAAAGGGAGTCCTCCCATAAATCAGCAAACACCCTTTTCTGTCTTTTTAATCGACCGTACGATTTTGAGTTGTGCGAGAATGGCCGTGCTTCGGGGAAAAAATGGTTTCGAGTAACAGCATTCTTTACAACAATATGTCGAGGAATTGTCGTGCTCAAGTGACAGTTTCAGTATCTCTAAATACACGAATTTGATATTTTGAACATTGTAAATTGGTTCAAATATTTTACCATAGAACGAATGGTGACATCGTTAGAATTAACATTATATAATTATAATAATAATATCATAACGTTATGAAAAATAGTTACCAATATAAATGAAACTTATTGGTAACATTCTTCAACTATCAACGGGCTATCAACAATAACATTCTATTACAATGATATTATAAACATTTCTAGATACAATATTTTTGATTTCCATATTTCTATATTAATTTCGACATATATATCATCGTAGTTAGTTATTTTAGCAACTTACAAGACCTTTAATTCTCGAAAACGAATCAAATATCAGAAGACTATCGACTTTCGCAAGAAGGACGATAAAATTTACAAATAAACAATATGTAACAAATCCGCCATCCAAGAAGCTACGACGAATCTTTTTAGACATTTTAAGGATCTTAATTACCTCACAGATTTATCAGTAACATAGTTTAGACGTTACTAACGAAAATGTCTCGTAAACCGTAATTCCGCGACGTCTGAACGTCCGAAAGGAATTTACGATCTCTAATTTTACTGCTTCCATGCTAACAATTCCGTGCACGTGCGTATCGCTGTCACGCATGAACAAGCGCGCGTTAGCAGCCACGTTGCGTGGGTATCGGAAGCAAACGACGAAATGTACGAAAGAGGCAGGCAAAAAAGCCGTGGATAGGAAGAATAAAATGCAAGGAAGGCGGGATATTCAAATGGGCGTCCTCGTTATTGCGACTCGAATACGTTACTTCTGGAATCTTCCTATCCTTATTCTCCTCTCTTCCTTCCCTCTCTCTATTCTAGGTTTTCTTTAGACATTTCTCACAATATGAAAATATCGTACGTGTAATCTTGAAACCATTCCAAAATGTCGTTCTATAACAACGTGGAATGTTACGTAATAGCGCTTTGATTACTTGGTTTAGATCAGACTGAGATAGATCGTTTTTGACATTGAGAAATGACATTAAGATCTTTATGGTAGAATTATTAATGATTCGACCGAGAAACATATTCCAAAGAAATTAAAATGGCAAAAATAATAAAATAGATATATCTTACAGAAGTTCATCGTTGTAACTGTATACAATTTTTAATGCTCATATTGTAGGTATTTACTGTTTATTTCTTATCAAAAGTTCAATACTAGATCGTTTCACTTTTGAAACGAAGAAGCAGATATCACTTTCAACGCTACAATGTTTATATGCAAATTGCAACGCATGAAAGGAAAAGAAGAATAAACGAGAAAAGATAAGAGACTACAATTTTAAATGGCGCATGAAATTCGCTAATAAAATTATCAAAAAGTTAATTCTGTTTTTGAAAAGAAGTGCAATGAAAGTTCTTATTGTTCCTAGCGCAGAAAATCCAAATAATTGAAATAATTTAATTTTCTTCTATGCGAGAAATCCAGTCAAAGTCTTCTGAAAGGACGTGATTTACGAAAGATTAACAGGGAACAATCAAACATCGTCTTTAAGGATGGCATAAAATATCCGCACGTTTCGTTGGCATGTTGCCCAATGAAAACGACGCCCTTAATAACTGTGGGTAACTGGAAACCAGAAAGAGAGAGAGAAAGAGGATGAGTAAAGCAACTTGTTGCATAATAACGCAGGACGAGAAGTTAGGGGTGAGTGTAGTCCTGCGCGATGGCCGCGCTTGCGCTCCGTCTTTCCTCCTAACTAATCTGCATAGCACTCTGCTGTTACGAGTTAGCGTAGAATTACTGAATGAAAGTGCAACTAACGCGGCGAAACTGTGACTTTAATACGTTTAGCGTAATGCGCTGTTAAAACTTAGATCCTACTTCTCGGAGAAGTAAGTTCAGAATAACAAATAGGACCACCAGATCTAAATGGTGGTCCATAGAAAGTGTTGCTAACACATAACTCTATTTCAACATAATTCTAATTCTAACTAATACAGATGAGACAATAGATATTCTAGTAAATGCAAAATAAAACTATCATCAACTTCAGTCATTTTTTGCACACCACTCAGTTTCAGTTATTTAACTAATTTAAGTACATTATATTTAATTTCATTAATCCACTTGTCTCACTGTAATACGAGTACTTGGTGTTACTAGTCTTCTAATCCAATGAACTTGGGACTTTTTGCTTTCGTAATTATTAGAAATATAAAAGTATCTTTAACAAAAATCGAAAAACAGCAACAATTAATTATTTCCATCGTGTCCTGTTGTCCTATGTATAGTGTATCTAAGTATTCTACATAGATTAATAATGAGAACATTAGAAAAATAACTCGACACGAAACGTTTCTCTTTAAAAGATAATTAGATAATTTACAAATTTATACTTGTTAATTTAAATCTCTATTCAAAAGTACATAGATCATCTTCTAAGAAATAACCTACCTTTCTAATCCTTTTCTAAACGATAAAATTTATCCAGAATATATATAGAACATATAAAGAAAGTACGTATCAATGCAAGCCGAACCATGCGCACGAAATATTTGCTCGGCAGTGCGCGAAGAAGGAACGCGAGAACGAATTCCTGATGTTCGAAATCCCTCGAAGAGGCGAGGCTTCACGTCCAGGTTTTCTCTGAGGCGCGAAAGACGCGGGGCAGGCGGTGTCGTTCTGTTATCCTGCGGGATAGAGAACGGAAGGCAGAAGGACGTAAAGCAGGCCAGACAGGAAGAAAAGGAAGAAAGAATAAAGAGAAAGGAGGGCAGAGGGTAGAAGGTAAAGGAGGAGAAGGAAGAGGAGGTGGGTCGTGGCATGCGATTAGCGTTTGATACCGCGTGCCAACGTCCTGAGGGTTGGAGTAGGAGCAGACAGCCAGACAGACGTATAATTTCGGGGATAAGATCTAAAACATTGCTCCGACCTGCCACAGACGGAGAATACAGGCAAAAGGGGTTCGCGGCACCATGTGTGAAACGGGATACAAGCCAGAATGCCGTTTACCAAAAAGATTTCACCTTTTATCCTCCTTTTACCTCTAATACCAAGCTACGCTTAGGTTTGGTCACGATCAAATCGTTCGATTCGTTGGGAATTGCTAAACGAACTGGACAAAGTGACGATTATTCGAGCTGAGTCACGTTATTTGACTATTTAATTATTTGATGGCAAAAGAAAAAAAATATATATATGTAGATATTCTACGAAAGGTTTTACTATTATATATTGCAGCTATGAATTTTTGTAGATTACGTATTTGGGTAATTGAAGTGTTTATTGATAACTGGAGCACTTATTAACATTTCAATTTAATATTGGGATATTCCCAATACGTATGTATATACTTGAGAAATGTATAACAATATAATATTTGGTTACTTCATAAGTAATTCCATGCAAATAATTAAGCTTGCAAATAAACCTGTTAATAATTAATCAGTGATCTATGCTTGCTCCATTTTTTACAATTGTTTGACATTTTTCAACTAAGTTTCCTATTCCTCTTTCACGAAAAGGAGTTCTATTATTTTACATTTAGCTGTCGATAAGAATGCCTTATTTACCATATAATCTAATATCTTGTTTGAGAGTCATAATTAATATGTCAAATAAATTCCGACTGCCGAACTTACAAATTACTATTCCAGAGTATTTTGCTCATAATTCTATATTTCCTAATTCTTCCACAATCCTTAAAATATAATTATAATCTTCCCGATCGAAAAAAGCAATTAAACTATAACTTCGAAAAATCTAAACTACAATATAAACAACTATTTTATAACAAATAAACAGCAGCTAAAATTTCATTCCCAAAATACAACACGAAATGCCTCAAATAAATAGCAGACTCCGCACTTTATAGGCACAGTGTTCTCCATAACACGCGTAAAACACTGTGGACAAGGGGAAGCACAAAGGTCGAAGAAGAGTGAAAAAAAAAAGAGCCGAGAAAGCGCCAGTGAAAGAGCGGCATATCAGCGGGTCATTAAACACAGATAGGGTCAACCCACTGCATATGTCGTGGGCTCGCGTGTCTCTTCTGGCTGCCTGGCTGGCTGTCTGTTAACCGGCAGGCTGGTTAGTTAGTTAGCGCGTATGCAAAGCCCGGCCAGGTAGAGGAAGAGTCGCTCTGATTATTTATGTGCCATACCTCCCCCTTTTAACCCTTTTTCCCATCGACAGGCTCGTTCATGACACAGGGTGAGACACGAAGCACAGGGAGGGAACAGAGCCGAACAACCAACGGCTCTTTCTCTCCCGTTTGCTTTTTATAGATAGTAAAAAATATTATAATCTATGCTTCGATGGAAAAGAAAAATATAATTCATTATTCGAGCGGGTATACAAAGGGTGCGACAACGGGGTGCCCCGCAGGGTGAATCCCGCCCGCCTTCTGCGAAGAAAAAAGGGTTGAGCGTGGATAGGCGAACCGTGTATACCTAACACCGTGGAAGAAAAAAGTATGCCGTGATTCGAAACGAAGGAACTATATTTCATCTTAATCCTTCTTCGAAGCTACCGTGCGAATATTCGAGAGGACAGACGTGTCCTCATAAGGCTAAATTAGCCTGTGTTCGATTAAAAATCTGTAGAAAATAATAAAATTTAAATGTCACGTATAATGGTAACAAAAGTTTGGAAATATTTAAACAAATTTATAAAAATTACAAAAAATATTCAAAAATAGAATCTCTTTGAGCTTCGTCTTAATTCTTGTTCGAGGGCTATTTCACGAACATATTGAGGGAACGTAATCTCTTTTTAGATTAAATTACTTCGTGTTCGATTAGGAAATCTCCTTTAATCAGTAACATTAAAGTTAATCTTTGTATATAGTGATATATGTACATGTATATTGATAGTTCCAAAGTTTGAAAACGCTTAGAAACGTATCTTAGAGTTTGATTGTAACCCTTCGAACCGCACGAATATTCGGAGACAAACGTAAAACTGACGACATCAAATTACTCTTAATTTGAAGGTTTTATTAAAGACCTTTTGGAATTAATACAATTGGACTTAATTTAATATATATTAATATATGCTAATGATTCGAAAGTATGAAAGTACTTTGCAAAATCTGTAAAAACCACGATAAAAGATTAAAGACTCGACATATAGTGGAGAAACGAAAGAAGAATCGTAGAAACGAAGGAACTGAGCCTATCGTATCAACAACATGCTACATGGTCTACTTCCCTATCGTCGCTTGTATGGGATCGCAATTACACATGCAGAAAGTACAATGGAAAAGTAGAGGGGGTTAAAGGGTTAAAGAGGGTAGCGAGAGAGGGGGTTTGATGAGTGCAACCGGTGTCTTCCTCCCCACCCTCTGTCGACCCGACAGTCGACAAAACGGCCTCGCGGATTTCTGTCATCGGAAACGTGTCAGTTTAACACGAAATCTCGATGCAGAGGGACCGAAAGTGATATCGATAGTGAGAGGTAATATAGAATTGACTAACTTTCGTACGTAATCACGAAAGTAAACGAAAGGGAAGATAGAACTTTTCTTGTGTGAATAATCGTTGTTCTATTCGTGAGTATAGATTGCAAACAGTTAAAAATAATTGGACTTTATTAATTTCAACTAATCGATCATATCACTCTGATCGATTGGAAGTAAGTGGCTGTTATTGAGAAACCTAAATTGTTACGAGTTCGATATTTTTAAATGTCCTTCGCTCTGTATATAGTTATTAAAATTCCCTTGAAGATGCTCGTTAATTGGAATATTCGATATAAGAGAAATTCCGTAGAGTCAGTGGTTAAAAATCAGATAAAACGAAACTAAGAAAGTGACTAGCAAAGTGAATGATCTACTTTAGATCACAACCGTTCAACGTCCTCGTGATATTCCCTCCGGAATATTCCAGTTTCTAAATTAAAGATTCCGTTTCCGCTTCAACTCAGCCATAATGCGTTTATCAATTTCTGTGCCCGGTTCTTCGCTCCGCCCCCAGTCAAGGAAATCGTATTTATTACTCGCGCAAAAGTATAACCGTTTAGCCTGCGTCTCATAAACATCGTAAATATTCCAATAGTCGGCTGGAGTAGGGAAGATCGACATCTACTAACATCGATTTTAACATCGTTTTCGCGCAATCTTGTTTAGATCGTGACTATCTACCTAGACGCTTAGGCAATCTAATTTTCGTGTCTTATTTCTTTCTTTTTCCCTGTTGTTTTAGACACCATAATTCAATAACAAATGCCAAACATATACGAGTAATATAGAAAAGAGAAATTCTACAACACTTACCGTTGACAGTCGCCGTGAGGAATTACCTGTCGATCTTCGTTTTCTCGTGGATCATCGCGTCGAGTCAGCAACGTCGTGTCGCGAACACGTCGATTCTGTCGTGGAAACGAACGCGTGGTCGTGTCAATTTTCGAAACACCGTCGGAACGCGGACAGAAATAGGTAAATAACGGCGGCGTATGTGCGATGCGGGCGGAGTACGACGCAACTGAAAGAGAAAGTGAAAATGAATGAGCGACGGTGAAAGGAAGGGAGGATGATTAAGAGCGCTGGGAGGGTTGCTCGCGGGGAGGTGGCAGCGGTGACGTAATTAATTCGAGGCGAGGGATGCTCGACGTACCGTGAGAGGGAAACAATCAGCTGTTGCCTTCCCTCGGAAACACTCGGTAACGGAACACGGGCACAAAATAAAAACATCGTTTGTCCGACAACAACGGTCTTTGTTCGATCTGTAACATAATATTTACGCGCAACCGTTTGCGTATCACCAGTCGTCTCGCTGTAAGTAAACGAATACGCGAAAATGGAAAACATCGTGTCTTATTTTCAACGTCAAAGTCGAGGAATTCTGCGATAAAATGAAAGTAAAATCGAACGAAACGAATATTTTACGAATCGAGGAAGTTAATCTATAAGATTGGAAATTATTTGTAAAAGGAAAAGAAAGATCACTTCACTATCAGATTTTTCTAATAAATGTAAATCGAATATCGTGAGCGTTGGAAGTTTTAATTTCGTAGGATTTCATTTGAGACGGAATAAATCATTTTATATTCGCGTATAAACAGGCACTGAATATCGTTCACAATCTCATGTGCCGCTCGCTTCGAGTTTGGCAAGAAAAGAATAAGGGGGAAGGACGATGTGTCAGGACGAAGGCGTAGAAAGGACTGAGAGTGGATCCGGGACCGAATCCTACCATCTCGAAGGACCGTCCGACGGGAACTGTACCGTCGAACGTCGCGACGCCGGCGTCTGCGTCCCATCTGCCTATATATACGATATATCTACCGTAGACGAATATACACGCGTACATGCATAGCTTGTATAATATAATATTTACATGTGCGCGCAAATATATTCGGGAAAATGTGGAAGCCTTTCGACGCCCCAATCAAATTCTACGGAAAGATATTCTTGTTTTCGCGATTCCATCGTCCTACTGTTATCGAGATACACAAACCTCGAGCGCTTCCTGTTTTATTCCTATATTTAGGGATTGCCGTAGTATCATAGCAAAATGAAATACGTTTTTCAAGAAAATTATCGATAAAATTACTAGAAAATTGCTATTATTACACGTGATATTTAACTTTTCACAATTTGTTCGAGAAAAATTAATCTTTCTTCGAAGTAATCATGGTACGTGTATTACATTTAAATTCAGAGCTTTCGAAAAGTTCAGAAATTGCTTTTTTAAAATATAGTGAAATATATAATATAGGTTTATTTACGTTATATTTTTGTACAAAGCAAATTTAAAAACATGTATAGAAATATCGTTAGAGATTTTATAATTTTATTTTAGACATACGAATGGAAATTAAAAACGCTCAATGAAATAGGGAAGTGAAATTTGTTTCAAAATTCGGGAATCAAAATCGTGGCCACATTCGTCACTTTTTTCTAGTCAATACTTTTTCCGAGAATCGGCCTCTCCGCGCAGAGCACATCCCCTTTCCGCCCCTGTGACACGACGCCCCAAGAGAGCGTCGCGGCGCCTCTCCACGCAGGCGTCAAGATGGCTGCTGCTTCTCGCCTCCATCCAGCCTAGATTCTCCTTCGTTTAACTCGTACCAGTAATTAATAAAACGCCGCTAAGTGCTTTCGTGCCACTCGCGATCTCGCGTCGAGAATTCTCGAACGGAAGAAAAACGTCCCGCGTGTTGTCGTATTGTAGTAGCATTCGTGACGTATCTTAAGACACGATTCGTACGAACGGTGAAGTGGTTGACTCGATAATAAATCTTCTTGCATAATTATTTACGAAAAATTTTATAATTATTCGAAGATTTACCGTAGTATATGTCAAGTAGACGAGATTGAGTTTAATCGTAGAGAAAAACAAGGAATATTCGTGGCCCAGTTTCTTCGACATATTTGTGAGACAGAATGGTTGTTTTCGACGATCAATAATTTGCGAGGAATAAATGTACGCTCGTTCTTGAAAGATGGTGACCTAATTTTGTGACCAAAGTAGGAACTGGTGAATGGAAGATCACGGACCGATTGATCGTTGTTGTTAAGAGCACGGGCGTTTATATTTGAATGTTTATTGCTGTATAATACGATGTTCGTATATTTCGAACGCAAGTGTTGTCTTTTCAAAATCCAATTACTAATTTTGTAAAACGTAAATTTAATAAATACTAATCTGATTGTTAACTTGAAAAACAAAAAACATATCAAGTAGATTAATTTACGGAATTATTACGAAGCTGTATATGTGCGTAATTATTTCATTACAATAAAAATTCTTAGCATGAGGGTTAAATGAATATTTTTCGTGCAGTACGAAAGATAACTAGGGGAAAGGAAATGAAATTAACGAAAACAATTGCGCTCTCGTTAATTGCTGATATTTGTACTCGTAGCCTTCTCTCTCTTCCTTGTCATTTTCTAATCTCTAACCGACTCGATTTGGAGTAATATCAAAACACCATGTACAGTTACTTTCTTAAACGGGTTACTCTTTCCCAGGTGAAGGGAAATTTCATGTTTTCATCGTGTAATATGGTTACATCGTGTAGAACATCACCGATCACCGACATGACACAACAACTTCAAACTCGCACTATCCCAACTGTGGAACATCCCTTGTGTTCACCACAAAGGGTTTTTTTTTACAAAGCCCATGCAGTGAAAAAAAGAGTACAGCAAAAAAAAAAAAAAAAGAAAAGTTCGTCGTTGAAACGCCACTTCATTAAAGCAGAGAGACGACTCGACTTAACCCCTCGTCGATAAAACTGACTCACATCGTGCAGCCGGCTGGCCGTGTATGCAAATCACTCGCATGGGGTTCTTCCTCTTCCGCTCTCTTTTCTTTCTCTTCTCTCTAATAAATCGTCTCTTTTTCTCTTTAACCCTATAGTCTCGTTCCTGGTCTCTATTTTGCCTCCAAACTTCTCTTTCCAACCGATTCGCGCATACGGTGCCCCATAGCGGCTAAAATTTCCAATGGTGGGGTCAAAAGAGGAAGCTCATTATTTTTTTCATTCGTGATAGGGGCACTGGGTCCGAATTGGCGGCCATAATGCCTATCCACCCCTCCAACGAGCCGGCCCTCGATTGTTTATAAGGGTGTAGTTTTCCACCGATGGGCGGTTCGGTTCGGTGGCCCTTTGAAGCGTTCTGTTCGCGAATACCACATCCTGACCACGGAATTTTTGGCGGCTTATTTTGTTGACTTGCGGGTGTTTTGGTTGGAAATCGTATAGATAACATTATACGACAGTAGTTCCTTCTCGTTTCTTTTAATCCTTTGTTTTATAATATGGTCGAAACAGGAACTACATTCGTGATGAATATTAATTATTCGAATTGTATCGCTAGTTAAAATTTCATTTCATAAAATTAGGAAACGTTGGATTTATGTTACGTATAGTATTTTGGTGATCTTTATATTAAGTAGAGTATTTTGGAAGCAAATAGAGAATTTCAACGCATGTAATTATAAAGGAAACGAAATTGAGAATTTTACGATATGAAAACTACGAGAGAGTTCGTCTCTTTGTTATCTTATATCAATCGCATCTTGGTATTTCAATCTATTTAGTAAGATCGATGATACGAATGCTGGTTGTTAAAGTTCTGTTATAATTTTAAGAAAAGATTTGCTCGTAACAGTTTGCGGAGTATGAATACCGAATAAATTGTACAAACAGATCATTTCATAGATAAATGGTCTATATAATAATTTGTGTCACGTCGCGCAGAAACTTAAAATCGTTACCAATCGTCTTCCATAGAAGCCAGGAGCTTATAAGTCAGTTTAAACATTTTTGTCAGTAGCGTATGTAGCTTAACACAAAACAAACGTTTTAACCAACGTAGCCCTGAAGTTTCGTCAATTTGTCCCACTTTCGGCGCGGAAAAGTCTCATCACGTTGGATAAAAGCTTCCAGGGGCAGAAAGAAAGTCGCTTGATAAATGCAAGTTCTCGCATAGAAGAGAAATCGTTCGATAAATCAAATCAGGAAGTCATTGTGCCGACGTGATCTCAGGTAGGCCAGCGGGATGACTGCGCGTAGCAAGCAAGAGAGGAACGCAAAGACGCGCGAAGGGCTGCGAGAAAAAATGAAAGAAAGGAAGGGAGAAAGAGAGCGCTACGTGAGAATGAAAAGCGCGAGAAACGATATTCAAATTTCGTACCCTCGTTAGTCCCGAAATTCTCAATGTGCAATAATTTATCATCGGGCCCCGCTGAGGTAACCGGTCGCACAATACCAGCTACCTGCATGCATAATTTATGCCGATGATTTTCAAGGAAGCAGACGGGACCTAAAAAGGAAAGGGTTGCTCCGTCAGGACCGTAACTTCGATTTCCCTTGTCTCTTTCTTAGGATATAGGCCGCCAGATAGGGGCAAATAGAATTTTCTTTTAAGAAATATAAGAACAATTTGTATAATTTTACCACTCAGATAATTAAATACCGAGTTATAACCTCGCTAAGCTTTAATTTGATAAAACGTATGGTTCGTTGGCTTCTATTTTTAATCTCTGATTATGTGATTTAATACATCCATCCACTACGGGCGAATTAAATCGTTGAGGATTCGAGCGAAATTTCATCCTTTTATCTCTATCCTCCGGATTTTTATTTTCATTGCAAAAGATTTCAAACATTTCACTTAATAAACGATAATACGATGTAACAGGGGTATTTATAAATATTTCAGAATTATTTCAGATCTTTTGGACGACTACGGTAACAAAAAAAATTAGTGTTGGATCTAAACGATCTGGTCTGCGTAAAGAGTGAAGGAAAATATATTTCTGCATACAACGAGTTCTCTCGGATTACTTAAATAACCAAACAGTATTACGGAAATTTCATGCAACGTAATTGATAATAAAAATATAGTGTCCATGATTATTTTATTTCCACGATCAGACAGGGTGACGGTTTCGTACGGCACTGGCCTAATTCAGTTACCCTCTTCCGGATGGTCCATTGTCAGGTAATATGCATATGCTCTAGAACACGTCACAGGCATGTACCTGCCGGTTAGAAAAGGAACGTTCAACCCTTTTTTTTCATCGAACGAAGGAGACCTCTTTTTTGTGAAGGCTAAAAAAAAGAAAGAAGAGAGCGAGAATCGACGACCCCGTGACTCGGATGCGAGGCAGACCTACCCCCGTGGTCCCATCCTGCTTTTTCATGGTGAAAAGACGTCCGATGGGGGGCGATTCAATGCTCTTCTAATTATATGCAAAGACGTACGAAACTACCTATGTACCGTCAGAGCTTACGTAAGAAACCGAGCGATACGCTTACGTAACGTACAAACCATATCCGGAAATGCGCTTGCGGATGTTGAGAGCGTATTGAACGAAAGACGACTCCGATATTCTTTGGTTCGCTCGCTATGGAAACGAGATTTTACGTATCTACGATTTTATGTAAGATTAATTTAACACTAGAAATGTCGGAGTTTCCTTTTTCTGGTATTACTAATAAGAGATAGTATACTTTTTCTATTCTTTAGCACAGTCTGCTATTATTAAAAAGATATATATATGAAAAAGATACTGGTGTTTTCTGAAGTTAAGTATTTATAGATAATTCTATTTCTTAGAGAAAATAATAACTTTTACCCATTCTTTAATTTCAAAATAATCTTTTTAGTATTAATTATTTGTTATATAGGAAATGGGACGATTTAAGTCTTGAGATTGTGAAGATCGAAATTTTCTTCTTAAGAATTAAGTCTCGAAAAAGATGATTGGTAGATAAAGCGTCACGTAAGGCTAATATATCAGGACATTAACCAATTGTCTATTTAATATTTTATAAACAAAGATTAATTTATTTGAATAATCGTGTTCCATATTACTGATTAATATTCCCAGCAATATATCTTTAATAACAAATCCCAATTAAGCAAATCAATCGCTTAATTAAACTTCCTACTCGCAACTTTCATACAAATATCAATCCTATCCAAAGCAGCCATACTAACAATCAATGAAAATTCTATTCATACCTATAAAACGACTTAAACTTCCGATAAACATTCTCGCAACAACACGTACAGAACTAATTGGAAGAAGAACCACGTACGTAAAGCTTACCCATAAAGTGATCAAAAAATAATTACGATCGCAGACCGCAACGCACGCTCGCTTTCAGAAGCCAAAAACTTATCGTCGTTTGCCTCTAATCGATTGGACGCGATTCAAAATCGAGATCCGCGTAAAAATTGGCAGTGATCTTTCTCTCCATCGGCTCGTTCCTCCCTGTTACCGTGACGTCTCGTTTCTTCGTCGAACCTGGCCGTATCTCGATGCTCTCGTCTCGTTTCCGCCCGTTCGAAAGATCGTGCCACGGCCACCGAATCATCGTGCATCTTCTCCGTCGGTTTCCTCGGCTTATATACGTACATACATAATATATTATGCGTATACAGGCGCGGGAACGCGCACACAGACGCGAAGGCGTAGATACGCGAGGAAAAGAGGGGAACAGGTACTATCGATGCATGTATGAGTTATCGTCGGGGCCCAAATTGCTTGCCAACCGGTGATGTAGAGCCCCGGGCCGAAGATTTATTTCTTCGGGGGTGGGACAGAGAGGGTAAGAGACTGGGATTCTCTCGAAACCAGAATCACGATGCGCTATGCCAGCATAGATTCTCGCGCGAGCAGAAGAGCTCGCCATCGTAGTGAGGAGAGAGAGCTGGTCGAGCTTCGGTATTATCTTCTCTCGGTGACATCGAGGCCAATTTCACGGAAGTCTCTTTTCCCACCACGTGACGGAAGAACAGTGTGCGCTGTTGGTTTCAAACTCTTAAGTCTTTTTCTATTTGAAGGATCGAAATTGGCTGAGTCGATCTTGTTCATGTAGCAGGGATTGGAAGTCGTTCGTTTCTTTCACTGTCTTTACGACGAATGATAAATCGAATGGAGATCGTGAATGGCGAAATTGGCAGAATGTTATTCAGAATGAAATACAATAGTTTCCCGCTGTGCTTCTTATGGGCCTAATTTCAAAATATCGGATGTCAATTAATACCCAGCGATATTCAGTGGCACCTTCTCTAACGCTTGTTATATGTTTAAGATGGCTGTCCATGATATACTAATTTTCTACTAAATAAATAAATAAAATATATATTTGCGCTAAATATCTCGCAATTTTAGCATGCATTTTTAGACTGGCTTTAAATTTTGCAAATACAATCATGATAATCTGGTTGCATTAAAGTGCCAATCTGAAATCTCAAAATGATTTACATAGCACATAAAACATGTACGTAAAAGTTTTCGATGGTAAGTGTTCAAGTACTTTTGTAAACCACTGTATATATATACGATAAATGTTGCATTTAATCGAACGAAAATGGTATAATTATGGAATATGTCAACGATTTTCCTACCGGTCAGTTGTTTTCGTTTCAACGAAACGGTGGTCGATTGAAACGGAATCGGACAACCGGAAGACTCTGCAGTCTACTGTTCGGTTTAGATTCTACAAATGGTAAGATCGTAGAGCATCGAGTTTTATCAGGAAGATAGGAAGTAACGCGTGCATGTTCCACCGGTGAATGTAATCCGTCGCGAATAACGTTCTTTGATGTCGTCCTTGAGGAATCCGGGAACGCTGGCAGGGAATATCGATATTCCACGGCTGTATCGCACGAAATTTCAAGCATGGCCGAGCCGTTTGATGACAAACGCACCCTCGCACGCAGGGGGTGGAAATCGAAATGCGTCCACCCCGTCCGCCAGAAGGGGGACGAATTCGACCAATTGATGGGTTTGGAGCCGATGTCGATCAATCGACAAACTCGTAGCTCAAAGCCAATGGCTATTCCTATTCCACTGACCCTGTTTGCTCGTCGCTTGTTTTACCGACGAATCGAGTTTTTTTCATCCTGTGCACGCGATTGTCGTGAAAATACTGCTTTCACGGTAGGTATGAAATATGTGTTTTCGAAAGATCGAAGCTTCTGTCGTTTTCACTTTTAGCTGTGCTTTTTTTGCGAAGTAACGGACCTCTCTGTTCGGGGTTAAAAGCATCTTAAAAAATTGCCAAATAAAGCGTACATGTTGCTAGTGCCATTTATCACAAATAAAGAAATCTTTTTACTGTTGTTCTAACTGTTTCCCTTTGAAATGTTTGTTACATATAAAGTCGTGGGTAGTTTGTTACGGTTTTATGAATTTTATCGTTTACAGAGATCTCCTATAATAAAATTATTAAATACATAATAATATAAACTAATATTATGAACAAGAGAAACTCACATATATATAATGTAATTTTATTCTACCCTGAAAAATCCCTTGCATATCTCAATACGTACATGTTGACATCTTACTTGTAAGTACAGATGTCCACAAATTCCATTCCTCAAATTAGTAACGCAAGTTGTATTATTACTATTGTATGTTATTAACTAATTCTCCAATTTCACTCGCATCATCTCTTCAAACTACCTCGTCGATAATATTCGAGCAACGAATCTATTATCGAAAACAATACATTGAAATTTCTCCACAACGCAATCTCGTCCTTCTTAATCAAAATATTCCATCTACCATTTCGACACTGAGAAGAAACTCGTATTTTATTATTTTCTTTGTTACTTTGTTACCCCGTAACATCCTGTAGAATATAACTTTACTCGAAAAGTAAAGAAAACGCAGGAAACTTGAAATATTTCCACGCATCTTAAAAAATGAAAAACACGCGACATATCTATTGGGTTGGCAACTAAGTGATTGTGGATTTTGTCAATACCACCTAATGACAAAATCCGCAATCACTTAGTTGCCAATCCAATAGAATATTCCAATTAAGAAGGGCAGCGTCATCATTGGTCCCTATCTGTCCCTGTCTATCATTTTCCACTATCACGTTATGCAATATGCTTGACCAATATATCTAACTTCATCAAAAACAAAGAAAAAATAAAGGAATCAAGGGTATTTACGAGTCGAAGAAATACATCGCTTAGAATATTTTCTCCTTCGAACAAATTCCATAGATGTTGGCGCGGCTTAACGTGCCCGCCGCGCACAGATGCCAAGGTAAACAAGAAAACCGATCCCGGACCAGGGCACGACTTTGCGGCTCGTGGCTCGTTGTTCGAGCTTCCCTAGTCGCGGAGTTTGCTTTTGTACGTCGAATATCCGATGAAACGAGCCGGCTGCTGATTCGATCGGACAGCAGCATCGCAGGTACATATCGCGTTTGTGGTGCCCTTCTCGCGCTCATCCGGTGAGGCAACCCTATCTGGCTTCTGTCTCGTTCCACGATCGTTTAAAAGCCTCTGCCTGACCTTACGCGAGATCTACTATATGTGCTCCCTGTTCCTCCAACGTCGTGAAAACGCGACCACAATGCGGAATCCCAGTACCTTTATACTCGTCCTCGCGAGCATAATACGCTCGACCCGTGCGGTAAGCCTAACCGCCGCTACCCTAATTTCTTACCTCGTTTCTCCTATGCGTCCTTTTTTCAACGACGAGCCATGCGTGAGTTATTAGCATATGGTATTATATTTTCGATGAATTCGGTAGATAGGGCTTGTCTGACGATTATCGAACGCTTTAGTAGCGGATACATTGTTTCGCGTTTTAACACGCGAGATCTGATTGTTCGACAGAATAGTCGAGTTTGAGAATTTCGATCGAAATGTTTGGATTTTTAGGCTACGTAAGTAGATTTTTTAAGAACATCTTCTGGATGTTCACTTAACTAATTATTCAGATTGTTATTTTATTAATGATAGATTGTCGGATTTTTGTTATAGAGGTAAGCAATGTTATTTAATGAACGATTTATCGCAAACTTAATAATTATTTTCATGCTTGTAAGAAAAATATTTATCTTGTCTTTTATGCTATTTAGCAAGATTTAACTATGAAGAAATTATCGACATTAAACGATTTTATGAATGTCACCTGTGCTCTGTTACGCATAGAAACTTACTAACATTCCTCTTATTTGAGTTTCAAGAAACTTTTACAAACTCTCACTCACTCAAATCTTAGGATTCATGGTAATATTAGATCAATCCATAAGTTTGTGTATATCACTGGTTTCATTTGATCAGAAAATTCTTACATAAAATAAACACATTATCCATTTCATTTTAAATACTTCATCGCTTAATCCAAGGAAGAAATATATGAAGAACGCGTAGAAAAAATATGATAAGTTCATTTTTGTTAATTTTCTGATCCTCATATCGCTCGATGACTGTAAGATGAATATTCTGATATAAAATTATCGAAGAAGGAAATAAATTCGAACGTATCTTCTAATAATAATGTTCTTAATATTTGTCAAACGCCCAAAATTATGACAAAAATACATGAAGAAACTCAGATGGAAAAATAGTTCCTATGTGGCTGACGATATATCGAACTTTAAAATATTACTTTTATAAAAGACTTGAAATATAACTTGAATATTACATCTGTGATCTTCGTACATAATTCATACGTTTATTATATATCATTTATTTATTATTTAAAATAGAACCAATAATCCAAACGATGCGATAATACAAATTTTTCAGTCGTTCGTCAAGAACACGCTTACCAGCCCTTGTTGTTTCTCGTTAACCCCTTGGGAAATCCTCATTACCAGGCAAACACAGATCCAGCCGGGGGCTGCGATGGACGTAAATACGGCATTAAATATACGAGAAAATTATTTTTACCCGGCTAGGCCAACAGAGTTTTAGACTGCGTCAGGGTGTCGTTCCCGAACGTAAGTCAAGTTGGTGTAATTTCATAGCGTGGCAGCGCCATCGCGAGAAATAAGCGTTTGGCGCCGCGTGCAGTTGATTGTGACGTATGATACTCGTACATTATGCAGCTCGCGCTTCGTCTCGGTTTCGAGTTTCGACATTTTTCTCGGTGCTTTATTACACGCTCGAGATATTTCTGCCCCCGCCGCGATACATCCGCCGCGAAACGGACACGAACAGCCTCCTGATACACGTGTACATGTACATATCTATATGTATTTTATAATAGTCGTAAACAGGAGAGCACCGTGTGCCGGCGAATAAAACAAGAGTTATTATCCGTGTGATATTGCATTCCGAGGAACGGTCGCTATTTAAATCGCGAATACTAGAATTCGCTTCATCGTTCGATCCGCGGTGAAAGTTCCAAGTGTCGTTTAAACACGTTGCATAGTGCGGCGTTTGATCGAGGATCTGAGACAAAAGTCAAAATTCGCAGACTACGTTCGAAGAACAGATTCGCAGGCCACGTTCACACGTTTGGCTGATTCAAATTAAAATCGTGATCTTGACATTAATTTTTCTTCCTTTGTTCGCACGTGTTGGTCTGCGTTGTTGTCTTCAGTAGAATTTAGATTTTTTGGGAATTTGAATGATTTTATATATACTACGCAGTGCGCTGATTTTGCAAGGAAATTTATTTCAATTTCAATTCGGGATTTCACGGATTAAACGAAGATTTAGTTCATGATTCGTAGAAAGAATTTCTGGGAAAAATTCAAGGGAGAAATCTCCTAATTATGTCGCAATTTTTGGTCTTCTTTTTTTCACTGTAAGATTCGATTTCCTAACTATAAACATTAAAAATGTTTCCTCTTTGTTGTAAAGTATGAAGCATAAAATTGTCATATATTAAATATATGGATCTCTTTAGAGTATAACTTAGTTTGTTACGGTGTAAATCGCTGGAATATCGGCTTGCTTATAAATCCACTGTACGCAGTGAAAATACTGCTCCGAATTCATTTGTTGGAACGTGGGAACGAAATTTAGAGACAGGATTTGTAGACATATAACGTTAATTGAAATTTATTTATCAAAACTGTTTCTATAAAGCTATATGTCTGCTTTTGGAAGTTTCTTAAATTGTTTCTCACTTTGCTTCCCAATTACCCATACGACATAAATAACGTGGTACATATAGCAAATTAATACGACAAATGACAAATTACAAAATTAATAATAACAAATCCCAGAACATATTATTTGCAATGTACGAGTGCTTTAAAAAATGATTTTAATACAACATAAACTTTCGTAAAATCATAATACATCGGTTACGTTGTGCCCTTAAAAAGGTCTATTCAAATGGTCTATTAAAATTCAATCACGTAACGTCCTTAAACTTACCTCAGCAAACAATGGGGAGGAACTTGATGACCTCCGTTGAGGTTTAATTAATCATTCCTATAAAAAGCTTCTCTACATCTAAAACTTCGTAATAAACGAAATCAGATAATTACTTTTTAATCAGTTTCAAATTATTTCCCTCCGATTAAAGATCGTAAAATAGAAGCGAGATAATTTAATAAACCCTTGAAACGTGATTTCGAAAACTCTTGACATGTCAGAACGATCTAGTGGTGAATTCATAAATGACACTAGCTCGTGAACGAACTTAGGGGTCGATAAAACAGCTCACCCTTTTCGACCCTCTATCGCATCGATGCGGTAGAATTCTTTCTTAAGGGGTAACTTTTTTTTACAGCCAGCGACTCACTCGGTCCTGAATGGTACTATTCGCGAGGTGCCAATAGTATCAACCCTCTAGATTTCAACCCTGCTAACATTTAAGATAGAAAGATAAAAAAAAAAAAGGAAAGTTAAAATGATAATCACGCATAAAGTATTTGTACTTTTAACGTTTGAACAATTTTCGTTATTTATTTTTTAAATAATTTTTTTATTTCCATTGTATTGTAAGTAATTGGTATAATTATACAGAACATTTTTGGTTTTCATTTGTCGTTAAATTATTTATGTGTTATAGGAATGTATCAAGTATCAAGTTAAACTTAAGATAACGTGTAAAATGTTTAGGAATAATGAAGACAGAATACCACATCCCATTTGCACCTAAAATTGAGCAACCAGACGTTCTCTGATGAATACCAAGCTCAGGGTATCCGTTAAAGGGTTAACCGACCCTAATATACATAATGCTTGCTCCTAGGGTTAGGCAACCTAACAGACAACTATGTCACAACGGTGTCGTAACATGATGGCATTTCGCTTTCACTAAACGTGTAATTATTCAAATCTACCCATGCGGAAAATTATCAAGTAATTAGATTTGTATTTCTTTACGACAAACATGCTCTTCACCATAAACCGTATTTAACCCTTTAATAAATGCTGGTATGTATGTTTAGCTTCTTATTATTGAAGCATATACTTCCAAAATATACAATTAATATTATTGTTAAATCTAATGTCTAAGCCGCTACGTTGATTTCGAACTTCCTACAATTCTCCTATATCAATATGTATACGCATAGCAAAATTATCAGTCCCATGACTTTAATAAACAACAATTATCGTAAATAAATATTTCTAGATGAAATTTTCCCATAAACAGTATACCTTGATATTCAATTGTTACGTGTAATATATATGTGTATCTATTACTTTTTTCCAAAGGATACAAAATCGTTATCCTGCTTCAGCTCTAATAAATTCACTTCCGAAGGTGTTAAAATAAATATGAAATTATACAGGTTTTAAAATTTCGAAAATCTATCAACTTTCGAATTTGTTCGTATTCAGATTTTTCATTTCCCACCCCATATCCTTTGCACACTTTCGCATAAGTGATCCGGAAATTGCGTCCTCGGAGGTAGGAAGTATAGAATATTTCTTATATCCGCAAAAGCACACTCGACTCCGGACCATGAAAATCGCAATTTCATGGAACCCTAGAAATCAGTGCAACTGATCTCAAAGAGTTGCGAATCGTCGTTCGACGCAATGACTGTCTGAAACGAAAACTTCTCAAAATTTTGAAAGTATCATCGTTCGCGTCATTAACCACAAGAATCTGCTTGATAACTATGACAACATCCGGGGAGAAAGATCATTTCCTGCGACAAGGGAGCGTATTTATCGTATCCACCAGTCGAATAGACGAGGACAAGGCGGGTGCAGTGGCAGCGACTTTTTATTAGGCGGACTAGAACCCTTCATTACGTGGAACACCTTTTGTCCATCAGGAGTGGACCTGCTACACCTTCGTTCGTTCTCCAACGGGAAATGGCCAAAAGGGCCGAAGAATTCTTCGCGACGACCAAGGAAAATCGTCCTACGTTTCAGACACACCGACAAAGTCCATTCATTTGGACTTTCTTAATGACGGGATCGTTAGTCTATCCTAATAACCAAAAGCTGTACATTCTCCAACGATTCCACGACTTTCGCCGCTTCGTCAACAGCCACCTTGACACGGACCAACTGGACGTTTTTGACGATTGTCAGTATTCGGAATTTTGTAAAAAAAAAATTGTTTGAAAGGATTGTGCAACTCATAGCTGGCGATTTACTGAATTTAGAGACGCAAGCTTCACCTTGGTCGATATTGTAATTCGTATTTCTAGCGAAGAACATTTTTATTTTATGGAAGAACTTAATTGCAATTTTTAACTACAACTAACGTGTAGTAGGTTGGTCTTTACTCGTAGTTGTAATCCTTTTTCCCTGTACTTCTTTCGATACTTTTAATTTCGTCAACAGTTGTCAAACGACTGTTTTCAATTTTACAATATAATACAATAAGTATAATGAGTATAATACAATATAAGAAGACGCACATAACTAACCTGTAAGGTCTTAATTAAAATAATGTAGGATAAATAAATAAGCTACATATAATCATATTTCGTTTCCATAAAGATGAATATTCACTTTGCCAATAATATTTTCATGCTTGTAGTAATTGTAAAACAAGAAAATCCGAAACCAGCCGTTTTGACAGATTAAAGACTAAGTCACATGTAGCGAGGACCGAGCAACTTCTGGCAACTTAATATCTTTCTCTTGCAAATGAAATACTTCGTTCAGAAGTTACGACACGTCTTTGTATTACAAAGTCATGACAAACTATTATTACGAATCTTTATACGTTAACAAGCAACGATAAATTGAACGAACGATAGCCAGAAATGATTCAGTATGAATTCCACGTTTCATCGGTGAACCGCACGTACACTGAATTCTATAAACACGGCTCGTAATTAGTTACACTTGTCGGCTGAACATCGAGGACATTACGATGCTGTTTAACGAGCGCGTTGGCATTTCAATTTTGTCCACTGCTTACTTATGGTGTTGTTTGTGCGCGTTTATACAACAACGTGAATCAACAAGGATCGCTATAAGCGGCTACCAAATAATCTGGCTATCGTTCCTCGTAAAGAACATGTCCGCTGCTAATAACTATTAGCGGATACAAGCGTTTATCTGTTTGCACATCGCGAGTAAAACCGAAGTCTTTGCACGAACGCGTCTCACTGTGATGGAAAAATATACTACGAAAGTTGAGTCTTTTATTTCATGTAAAAATATTGCCATATACATTGCCGATTACAGATATTAGGACGTCCACTCGTAGCATTTATTGGAAAACGCTATCGAATGTTATTACTCTAATACTAAATAATTATACAATTACTAAATAATTATACAATTACGGTACAATAAATAGAAAATAAAAGCAATAAAAAGCATGTAGTTCATGTTAAATATTAGAAGGTATCAGTTAAACAGCAGTTTAATTAATTATAAATAAAATTAAGTATTTTTATTGTGTTATAAAATTGAAGCAATGAATTTCTAGTTATCTGGTATTTCTGTTTATGAAGTTATGTATATTATTTTAAGGACGATATTCTATTGCATTAACTAATATTTTGAAATTATTAGTTAATAAATAGTTAGGAAATAAATTTGTGCAATGCTGTTGCACTTTGTTCCAAAATATCATATAATAATTTAGGATAAACATCAAAGTGTACGTAGAATGTCATTTTGATATTAGGAAAAAAACCTAAAAAAATTGAGAAAATAGCCGATGGACGAGTGATATTAAAATACGTAAATACAGTAAGCACTCTGTCAAAACTGCTATAATACAACTGCTGGAAAAATGTTTCAATTTTAAATAATTATGAGAAAACGGACGAATCTAAAAACAATGAATTAATTTATGCGTGAATCTAATATTTCCAGCATTAATAGCAATTTTCATAATTCTGCTCTTTCTCTCTTGTCTCTTACATCCACCGTTTTTACTAAAATACTGCTTTATACTACGTGTAACCCCAATCATCTTCATCCGCTTCTTATGAAATTTCTAATTCCATTACGTAAGTACACGATTAATATTCAATTCTCGAGAGAATGGCATACGTAATGGTAGAAAACGGTAGAAATAGCGTTTGTAATATCACTTGTCCATGCTTTTCAATTTATTGATCAAAGTTGATCAAAGTAGCCTCTGATAAGTATTTCACATTGAACGTTACAAAGTATCAATATCCTCACCGATACACGTTGTCATATTTTCTATCAATCCATTTCGTCATGGATGGTGGGCGGGGGCGTGTGACGAAACCGCAATGGCCGACTAGCGAGATAATGAGACGTCTCGATCTGCGATTGCGGGACCCGAGATAGGGATATCGCGATTGGTAGTAAGAGGTAGCCGGGATTTATAATTGATGAGGGCTGTAGAACGACGCCGAGGTGTCGTTATCCACGCTGACAAGATAATACTCGCGAAAGCCGAGAGCTCTCTCCTCTTTCTCTCCTCTTTCTCTGCTAGCAGCCTCTCTCTCTCTCTCTCTCTCTCTTTCTCTCGTCCTCTGTATTTTCCCACTTCTTCCCTCAGCCACCCGCTCCCCTTCGTCCACCCGCTCGTCCCGCCTTTCTCACCCCGATAGCACTCCTATTTCCCTACGCTCGAGGGCCCTCTCTCACCTGACAGCCCTTCAAGGAACGACCGACTACCACGATAACGACCAGTCACTATATGCATGCGAATACATTATATAACGGCGACTGTTACGCCTACTGAAAAGTTCGTGTCGTCGTACGGACGACTGGAAAGAGGAAGAAGAAGTAGAGAAGAAAAAAAAATATGATCGTTCTATCGATGAGTACTTTCAATGCTAGTTTAACGACGCTCGCGTCAGCCGCTCCAGAACGTGGATAGCGGAGCAGTATCCTGGTCACTGCTGTTTGAAAATGAGAAATCGTAAAATGTTATTTAGAACAGCATAGGATTGGCTTGTTTTAGAAATGCATTGTTCGACGATTATTATGAAACGTGATGTAACTTGTGTTTGAACGAAGATAAACACTTGTATAGAATTGCGTGTGTCGCGTTGAAGAACATGTCTTTTGATACTGGAATTATCAAATTGATGAAAACTACGGAGATTTGAGATCTTCGTTCCTGCAAGTAGCCGCTAAAGATATAAAAAGAGTATTTGGAAAATTTAATTTTGACTTTCATCGATGTGGAAATACGATTATATGTTTATAGCTGTATTCTAAATTTATCTTTTCATCCATTTGCCTATTATTTTGTTATTGTACACTTCAATTGTGTGATAAATCATACTTGATTATATTAACTATGTATAGAATATTAGACAAATATTCCACAGGAATAAAAGAGAACTTTTGTGAATAAATTATTAAATATTCATTTATTGTATCCAATAAGATTCTAAAGTCAATATAATATATAATATATACCAATATATAAGCTTCTAAAGTTAATATATATCAATCTGCAATGTGGTGACGAATCGGATAAAGTGAACGAAGTTTACTAGATATTTAAATAGGTAAATGTGGATGAGAATGTTTATTGTTATATCATTCTTATAGGAAGTAATAGATTGTAAGAAATGTTGGGCTGGTAATATATAAAATAAACGAGTGAGAGATTCGTGAAATTCTGATGCAATCATCCATATTTCGTCGAATGAGATGTAGCTACGTAATAGGCATATCGGCTTTGAGATCGGCTTTTCTTCATTTCAAGAACGAAAAGGTCCGAGATTGCCGCCATTTCCCAACGGAGCACCTTTGATAAGGAAGCTTCGAAGATTTATGTCCTCGGTAACCCCTCCTTTTGCCTTTTTGTCCCTCCCTTTTCAATCTCATATACTCTTACCGTTTCCTTATACCTAAGATATTGCACTATAATTACATGCTTACCCTTAATACATATTTCAATATACCTAATGGAAATTGCCACAAATAAGCAAAAATTGGAAAGCAAACACTTTTAGCTACAATTTGGCAAATATAGGAGAACAATATTTTTATTCACAATAGGATTTAATTTTTTTTTTTTTTTTTATTAAAAAAGGGAACAAAAAGAATAAAAAGTACCGAAACAAATCTTAAAAATATTAAATATATAATTGCTTCAAATAACTATGTTAAAGATATTATGCCAACTATAGTTTATGAAATCACTATGGCTTGTCATCGTGTTAACAATAATGTCTCTTTGTAAAGCTTACATTTTGCTATCGTTCACTCGTTTTCCACAAGAATGTCGCTTGGAAAAACGCGAGAAGAATTTTTGGATAAGAAACAAGGCTTAAAAAAGAAACGAAACAACAAGAGGGAAAAAGGAGAAAGAGAGGTGAAGAAGGAGCAAGATGACACTTGAGAAGGGGGTCGCGAGTATTTCAGGGGAATTGGTGGTGGAGGAACGAGCTCGTTACCTCTTCCTGTTCGTGGATAGAGACTCACCTTTCCCGTGCCATCATCCCTACATCCTGTACCAGTTACACCCCCACAATTTCTCCTTTGCACGACCTCGTGCTTGTCCGATAAGGAATTTGATTTAAAAATTCCAACGACTCGCCCTTTTATGTAAATACACGTAGACGGTTCGACGAGCAGGAAAAATCAGCGACGAAACTGTCATCCCCTGCTTCCACCCTTGAGTTATATTTTTTGGCGAGGATGAAGTATAAAGTTGCATTAACATTCGGACGAGTTAAAATATTTATATACAGTTATGTTGTAGTATAAGTAAAATGTAGATTTTATAGATTGCATAAATCGTACTATATTATAGTTCGTGAATCGTATGATTTATTTCATATTTATATTATACCTATTTATTCCTTGATCGTTTCCTTCGCCCAAAATTCAATCGCCTTTTATTTAATATAAGAAGTATAAATTAACGTTTCTATCGTCTAATCTGTTTTTTCTTTCTACAATGAAAATATTGTTGATCAAATCGTTAAAAAGTTTTACATATTTATATATCTACGTTGTAAAATTCTAAACTATTATATATATTCTCGTTCATAGATGTGAAATAATATAATGCAATAAAAATTATATATTTTAACTCTATTCGAATATCTTGAATATTTAATAAAACATACAATAGCCAAGAATGAGAAAATAAAGAAAAACAAGTTGCGATCAAAATATCGTCGATCGCGTGCATATTTTCCTTAACGAGACGTGGACGACGAAAAATTTCTCATTTAATATGCATTACGAGTGACTCGATTCAACAGCATTTTCTCGGCGTCGCGTCGTTAAGAAAATTGTTCGAAAGTAGGAAATCTCCGGGTAGCTCTGGATCGGCTCCGTGGGAAATAATTCTACAATTATTCTAGGTTAAGTTATAGCAGCGGGCCTTGCCAGCTCTTCGAAAGCATCCATATTTATAAGGCTCGCTCGTGAATTCGTCAGCAGTTTCTTCTATAACGATTAACCCGCTCCGTCGCGGTCTTCGTCCCATCGCCGAATTAATGAATGCCACGTTGCTGCTTTCTTGCTTCTCGGTTACATAATCGGCATTATGACTTTCAACAGGCCGGATGAACGGAAGAATTTTCTATTAAATTTCATGTCTCTTGTAAATACTGTTTTAATTAACCCGTCCCCGATTGGACCAATTTTAATTGAAGTATCCATTAAACGGTACGCCCCATGTACGGGAGTTATAATTTCGCTCCGTCTCGATTCACGATCGCAGACAGAAATAAAAAAGAAAAGCAAATCGAATATAAGAAGGAGAATGTTATGTCTCGTCGAATGATATTTTCAATTTACAAGTATACTAACGATATCATAAATTTATCTCGTCATTTCATCCATGTTCTCTGCTCTCGTAATCATTACCTACAATTTATATCTTAATTCCTTCGTTATTCGATATAATTCGTTAATTACATTGTCGTGTCCTTTGTTTCTGGTTCTATTTTTGATACATTGTCAAATCTTTTACAATTTTATTTTTCCTAATTTTTTTCTTCCTTTTTTATTATTAACGTGCTTACACAATTCAAATATATTATCGATTAATTAATTTATCAAGTTTGTATACTGCCTTTAACACGGTATTTTTTACATTTTATTAAATTTTACTCTCATCTTGTGCAATATTTTCGCGTGTTAAAGTCATGATAATAATAACTATTGTTATTTTATTATTATCGTTCGTAATATTTATACATTGTGACTGCGGTAAAAATATGCGAAATTACAAGAGTTCCGCAGTTAACAACAAAATCATCCCTCCGTGTGAACGGGACGGAAAAATATTTTCTGTAACTCGAAGCAAGCCGCGCTGGGTTAGATTCAAATGAACGGCCGGGAGTACGACGACCTGTCTGAAAACTTCCACTTTAATGGATCGAATATTGACGAGGAAGATGAGGCTCTTTTCCGCGAAAAGTCCACGCTGGAAGCACTTATGTCCTTTACGATGCTTCCATTACGGAGAACATTACGTGACGACAGAAGAAAGGTGGGAAGGGAATGCGGAAGGCAGATAGGGAAAGAAAGATGGGCTCGTCGCACACGCAAATGCGAGTACATAGGTACGATGTGCCAAGCAATTAACTTAATGTCTTGAAGCCATTAGCCTGTCGTCGTTGATGCGACGCTTCGTAAACAGTATCCGCTCGTCTTGATTGTGTACTGGACTTGTCGCGAGACAACAAAGTGGAACCAGAGAGCGAGCGAAAAGGGGACCACGGAGGGTGAGAAGGCTGATTCGCGCTCGTGTGACTCCACGTATGCTGATTAATCGAAAATCGATCGAGTCGTTTATTGACTCAAATTTTAGGCTTGCCATTAGGGCCTATCAGGGGGCTAGGAAACGCGCATAGCGTTTCTTAATAGTGAAAACTAAGAGAAGATATCGCGAAGATACGGATAAAATTTGTTGAATCGTAAAAATTAATTTTTATGAGATTTTGTACCATTGCTACATCTTTCGTAACCTTTCGTGCAAAATTATCCACCCATTTTGAATGATCCTTAAATCATGTAATTTGTACGTGTCTGAATCGCGTTAATTGAATTTTATCTTCTCTCTTTTTCTTAAATAATATGTATTTCCTACTGTTCATAATTGAATTCAATTCATACTGTTATTTTTCATTTTGAAATCTAATGCGTTTCATCATTATGAAATTTAATACGCTTGGATCTAATTAATTAGTATCGAGATGCTACGTAATAAATACAATGGTGCGCAAATATTATAGTTTTCGTATCCACTACGTAAAATAAGCAAATAAAAAGATAAACAAGATATATATACTAACGAAATACTCGAGCATCCAAAAGCTTTTCGTTCCACATAAATCTATCTTAACGAAGCACCTTTGCCTCGTTCACGTGCACGTGGTTTTTCTTCGTCTCCTTCTTTTTTCAACATACGTGACTACTTATATGGAGCCGTAAAAATAAATTTCCATACGAAGATGGCTATCTCGACAGAAAGACCGGCTCTCGTCGGCGCTCCCGAGCTGGACACTGTCCAGCGCAATTCGTTGCGCTTAATGGCCCGCTATCGTTCCAACGCGATGCACGAGGTTTGAAGAACGACACGTGGGTGCAGTGTGGTCGCGTGCAAATGCACGCAGGCCAGGTATATACGCAGACGAGCGCTCACACTTTCATGTTACATCGGAATCACCTGCTGCTGCCTGTCCACATGTCGCCCGCAGGCAAAATCGTTCAACCGACACCGGGCCCATTCTCAACCAATCGTCTGTTAGATTACACCACTTTTTATTCCCTGCCCCTAGGTTTTCCCGGACAAGATGAGCCGGCAAAAACCGACTCACAAAGTGGCGCGCCTCTGCCAACCGATTACTGTCAAACTTCATCAGGGATCACCGAAGACGTATCAATTAATCTTTCGTCTGAAAGAGACGCGGACTCGGCGACTTCTTTCCGATCCTTTGAATTTCCAACGCTCCTGGAAAATTGTATTAGATGACTTCCCCGGAATCTGCGCGGCGAAACGTCGATTCGCTGATCCAGGAAGAGAGTAATAGGCGGATAAGTTCGACGAAGGCGTTTTTGAACGATTCATTTGGTAGATAAAAAATAAATCTGTGATCAAAGATCGTTCTTCCATTTGTTTCGTGATAGTAGTTTCTTTCGTGCAACAGGAGATATTCATATAGAAATTAACTATATACCAAGGTTAGGTTTTTCGGAGACAAATCTTTTTTCTAATAATAAAGTTGTAGAATAATTATTAGTCAGTTAGATTTAGAAAATATGTATTGTCGTATGCCTATTTATAATGAGATTCTGTAAGAACCCAGTAAATTCAATCGTCAGTGAAGAATTATAACATTCAAGTTCAATCGTTTCATGAAGAATGTACTGTCCACTTAATTCACTCATAATCGACTAACGTCATTTGCTTCTCAAGAAAATTGGGCGACTAATAGGGAGACATCGATTAAGATCATAGATAGAGATAGTCGTTACTTCAAAAACTAGAATTTTCTGAATAAATTTTCATGCGAACAAAGACTTATGTTAATATTCGTATATCTTATTACTTTAATATTTATACTTATTTTAGTTAATTCGTGATACAAGAATTTACGATGAAACAATGAGAGAGGTAATAGCTTCCTTCGTGCAACGAAAGGTATATTTTCTTACATCAGAATTAACTCAATATTAAAACGAGTCTTACGTGCTTTCGAGACATCCATTAAATTTCTAACTCTGGATAAAAAGTACCATCCAATCGATTTCCAACGATCGATCTTCCCGATAATAGACTTCTTCCAATCTTCGGCTCGTATCATTTTGATCATTCTGCTCTATTCTGTTCTGAACCGACCTTGACTCGGGTCGAATGTTCCATCGTCTAACGCTAAATTACAGGAGATCTCCACGAGCGGAAGAAGCCACGTCTATACGGTGTACCTGTTCTTCCTTTTTCGGTTCTCAAATTGACTCGCGGACCAATTAAGCTTGAAGAATCGGGGGCTGGCAAAGGACGTTCTCACGCTCGATCGACGTACTCTCGTGTTTATGTGTGCACAGAAATTCTGGCCGGAACTATATACTCAGCTCGGCAAATATATATGCATATATGTGTATGTGTATACGCGTGGCAGGCCACGGTCTCTGTGTCTGGTCCTTTTAGAAGACGATCTTCCAGACGATTTGCTGCCGAGCCGGTCCTGAAGTGGATCAATGTCCGTTCTTCAGGATTCCAGCAGATTGAGCCTCGTTCATGGTTCACCTCACGCCAGAAGACTCGGTTATGCTCCGTCTGCCAGGCTTCCCATCCTTGCCACCTCTGTCGTTTCTTTATATACTAACTGACAACGACTTTGTTGCACGCTTCCATGACTGGAAGTCGCAGATTTCCTTTGACCAGCCGATCAAGCTTCATGCCGACCAAAAAGTCGAAAATTTCCCCTTCAATGATTAGGTTCAAGGAATATATTATGAGTCTTTTATGGTGCCGAATTTATGATATGGCGGAGATTCTTTTCATTTTCTTTTTTGGTAGAGTGGAATTTCTGACGGAGGTATTTGTTTGTGATTGGAGTTTAGAAGTGGATAGTTGTAAAAATTGAATTATTCGTTGAATGTTAATAATATTTCTAATAGTACATAGTATATAGTATACGTAATAGTATACGTATAATATAATTAATCATAGCTCATATAATAAAGTTAATACTATTCGATAGTATAATATATAAATTTCTAAAAATATTGGTTAATGATATAAAAATTGTTACATATCTACTAATTAGTTCGTTAAAAATGTAAAAAATCGGTAACCAAAAAATATAAAAATTGCTCCAACGATTTACAATATATCTATTACTTTACCATTATTATTTACCATTATTATATTACCATAATTAGAAACAGAAATAATGTTCAAGTAGTCAGTACAATATTCCTATAGCTATCCTACCATTCATTTCCAATAATATCAAACAATGTTTTGCGTTTTAATATCTTGATTATAGTAAAACAAAGTGTATTAGGATCTTTATGCGGCAGGTAAATAGAACAAAGGCGGAGGAGACCGGACGATCGTCTCGTTTTAATGTAAAGACAAATGGGTACGGCCGACCTCAATTATAGGCAAGAAAAGTCGCAGCGGGTAGGCTCGCTAAACGTTGTCTTTCTGGAGATACGATATAATCGTGGGGTGATACCTAAACGACCCTCGAGTAGGGACCAGGGACAGCCTAATTAACGTCATCCTGACGAGAACGAACGATTCGCTCCTGTGAACGTAAACAAGCCGAGTTATACCCAATTATCGAAATAAAGTATAAAATTAACGCGGGGTGATTTAGGATAAAACCAAAAATATATTCTATGACACATGATTTTATCTATAATTCTACTGATATCACTGGCAAGATAATAATAGAAAAAGAACTATTTTTACATGCAAAAATTAATTGATTTAATTTCATATTTTTATTACGGAACAAACATAGAATGTCAGAATGATACAGAAACGTTCTTAATCATTTTTCTATTAAACGAGAAACATTATCTTTAATTATAAATATTGGATTTGTTTGATCTCTGTCTTATGAAAGAACTTATGGAAGAAATAAATTTCGTAAAAATAAATTTCAAGAACAACGATGGTTACCATGTACGGTATATACTTGGTATCATACCGAGAAATACTAATGCAAGTAGTATGTTCTAGCAATTCTCAGACTATAGACGTACTTATACGTTCCTTCAAGAAGGTATCATTTTATAACCTTTAGCTTTCTGTATGGAATTATTTCCTGGTGGATTTTACGGCCAATATTCTAAAACGCGTCTAACATCTCTTATAATTGTGTTTCAGTAACAGGATACAGTATCGTATCTATATGTCCGCACGAATAATCTCGTCAGGTTCGCCAAATATTTTCCTTACTTTTTAACCGTGTAAACCGCGTGTTCCGTTATATCAGCGATCGATATAGAGAAAATATTTGCGTTTCGATCAACCAGCGAATCGAAATCTCTCTTCTCACAGAAAAACGCTATCTGTTCGTCAAGAGTGTGGAGAAACTTTAATTAGCGAGCACTAGTATATCATATCTAATAGAAAAATGCACGACATTAAAAGCGTTATTGATTATACATGTTGACAAAATATGAGAATCATAAGGTATATGCTTCCTTCCTTTTGCTGCTTTTTCTCTCGTGTACGTTTTCAATCATTGTCTCCACCTGGTAATTCCACGCTAAACTCTTTCCCTCTCACGACGAAACTCGATATTTACACTCGCCTCTCGTTGACGGATCGAGAAATAATTTTGTGTACACGAGAAGAAACGGGAGAAAAAGTTTCGCCTGTGCAAACATCGCCTCCTAAGGGACAATTAGAACGGTCCATAACACGGTAGGATATCCAGGCCGTGGCTTCGAGCTAATGTGCTTGCGCGACTCCGATTACATTATACCGTCGCTACCGTGAAGGGAACAGGCTGAAATCAGATCATAGACGCGCCACGTGTTACAGCCCATGAATATTGCCTTCGATTATCCTCACATTACATCGTCGTCTTCAGCACAAGAATCTCATGAATATTAAGGAAAATAACAGCAATAATCGTTGTCGGTATGATAATAGTAATCGTACAATTTGAAGAAATTATTCTGGTGCAAGTGTTTTAGCGGAAATGAAAGTATATGGTGTGCAAGTTGCTTTAATTACCTATAATTAACAGTACATTTTTGATTACATCGAATTATCTATTTGAAGGGATAATTACTAAGATAATTCTAAATCAATTTTTATAATCGACTAAATTACATTTTTACAAAAATGAAAATAATAAATTAAAAGTAAGAGATTTACGTGCCTCAACGAATAGCTACAGATTTCTCGCTTAGAAAAATATTCTGAATCAAATAAGATGTACTTTAAACTATTATATTGCAACTTACGTACAACTGTATTAGTTCATATTTGACAACGCCTTAAAATATGATATACTTCGTTTTTAAATATAAATAAGAATTAATTGAATTTAAAGCTAGATCATTAACTACTATATATTTTGTTACTCTAAAAGATCTGTAAACATCGGTTTAGTAGGAAGATATCAATGTAACAAATTTCTGCGACAATTATAAAATTCCAGATTGTACAGAATTTCTCCTAATCTTTAAAACGACATCTATAAAATCGAATTTTCTCCAGGAACGAAAATTACGAAAATTCGAACGGAAAGGAATGTCCATAGTCCTCATGCCTGGTAACATTTCTTCGTGTGCTTTCGCCCCGCCCTCTCTGCGTGAGCGAACATACACATACCCCCGCCAGCCATGATCAAATATTAATACCGTGCGAATGTGTTGGGTTACCAGCAGCAGCAGCAGGAAGCCATGCTATCACCCTCTGATTACAATACAAGATAGCGACAGGACTATTAAGCTATGTCTCGAGAGGAGACAGTGGAATGAGACCGATCGAGAAACACCAAGGAAAACGTGGACGACGATGCTTTTTACCTTAAATACACTAACATCCGATAGAAGACTCGTTAACATTTTTTTATTTTTGCTATTGATCGCGTGAACTATTTTTCCCACTGTCGTCTACTGTATTCCTGGTCAGCGCTCGATTTTTATTAGCCGAGATATTATTTTTATTTCTTGGTTTTTCGAGAATGGGGCTTGAATATGTGGTGTGTGCATTTTATAAAAATTTATATTGCTGTAAACTGATATTTTGGAATATGAGAATTTTTATCCCTTAACGATATTAACGTAAATATTATACATCAATGTATCTATGATGTATATCTATATATAAATTTTTATTATATGTGATTTAAAAAACTGATAGATATTGTTCACATAATTTAGATGTAGAATAAATACAGTTTTATCTAATGTAGATGGGTACAAAAGAATAATTATCATCGTTTCGATAAAGAACCTAGGATTTATAATAAAAATATACATAGGTATAGGTGCTTTTTTAATACGTAATAACTAAATATTATTTATATAGTTTTATTATTGCAAAGCAGGATTATTTTAGTGCAGAGTGTCTTAGAAATATATTTTTATTTTATTTAAAAAAGGGATGGTTTTCTATAAAGAAATTTAAATTGTAGAAAAAGATCTATATAAATTCATGTACAGTTTGTGAACAAATATCTCGCCGCTGTATAAGGAGACAAAAATCAAAGTGTGTACTATTGAATCGTCTATACCCGTCTGGACACCTTTAATTGAACCAATCAACCGCGGATTATCCACATTAAGCTTTGCGCTTCGTTTCGTTCCTCGCGCTGATTCTGCTCGCGTAATTTCGCGACTGCCGGATAATTCGATCTGCGGCAAATTTAAGTAGAAAGGAAAGGAAAATGAAGCGAGGGAACACTAACCTTGGTATTCTCATTGTCGTTTTTATTTTCATAATGTAAGAAAGACATCGTTGACAAATATTTTCAAATGAACAGCTACTTTAGAATCATAAGAAACTATAAATATTATACATATGTAATTTAAAATAAGGATACTTAATAATTCCACGTAACAGGTATATCAAAATATTCTCTAACCTACTATAAATACATTTATAATGAACATAAAATAACCAACGTAAGAAGAGAGAAAGAAAAAACTGTAACGTTAAATCATTCCTCTTATTCTTACGTACAAAATTACATCAAACTTCGTTGAACCTAATGTTATTCTCGTAATAACACCATATAACGTGTAACGTAATGTAACAAAATGTTAATGTTATTCCATCGTTTCCTCCAAACATCTATATACATCACATCACATCACATCACTACCTTCCATTACACACAAACGCTACTCCACTCACACCCAAACCCGATACATCCCTGCTATCATGGCGACTTATAACGTAATCTCAAGGGTTCGTCCCCTTTGACCCTGCGATAACTTTTCGTCCGTCGATCGCTGGTATCGACGACAATAAAACCACAAAACAGATCGTTCGAAACGAACGACAACTTCATTGGACATTGGACGATCTTCCGTTCGTTCCAACCAAGTAAGTACGACCCTCTTCCTTCACCAGTGGATCAATCCTCTAAACACGGTTGGAACAGGATGACGTCGTGGTCCTTCAGGATTGTCCGTGGCCAAATAACCCGAAGGCATCCCAATCCTTGTGGTCGCAGGAGCGTACTGATGAACCGGGTAGGGAAATGGTTTCGGTTAATCACGCAATTTTCACCGGTTCCTATCAAGCGCTTACCCTCTCACGCAAGGGGGATAGGAGACCGGTCTTAGGGGGTGAGAAAGTGGCTGGTCGGTTAAAGAACGAAGCAATGGCGCAGAATGGCGGTGGGCAATTGCTCGTAACTCGCTAAACCACCTCTTTCCACCTAGGCTAAACCCTCGATCCAGCGACCAGCAAAACCCCGTTAAACTCACCGACGAAAGCCCCCGACAAAACCTGGCCGACCCTTTGCCAGGGCGACGATCTTCCTTCCTTCCTTCCTTCCTTTCCGTGACGAAAGGGTTGCATCCTCCGCATCGCCCCCTCGCGTCCCGACTACCCTATGTATAGTGAGAAAAATTAACCCGTTAAAATTTCAAGCTCCCAGAAACGATTAATAGCTTGTTAAACGAGTTCTTAAAGAGTTCTTCTGACTTCCGGATCGGTGGTACGACGGTTTGTTTTTAATAATTCACTCAGCATTTCAATTTTCCGAATTCGTATTTTAGTGACACAACTAAATAAAAGAATTGGTCCGCTTGTTAGGAATTGTAGCAAGTATCATATTTTGAATCTTTCATATATCTTTGTATACTATGTGCCCTCTGTATATTTCTACATTTAAACACTTTTCATAAATGTATAAAAATACGCTATCAATCATTACTTTGTATTTAGTTTAGTTAATTTAATTTGGATGTACAATTGTTAACTGTATCCTATGAAACGATACTAGTTTACATATCTGAGTGAAGTGGTGTGTTAGCATCATCTTTACCCATTCTTACCCTGAACAAATTAGTCTCCGGTACAAATCTTTTGATAAGCTTGTCTCGGCGTGACAATCATAAAAAGAGTAAACAGCAACGTCAAAAATATCATTGAAGCGAGAACGCAAAAGAAATGACACGGAATACCTGTGAAACATAGAGGAATAGAGTGACAGAGAAGGAGAAAGAGAGATAGAGAGGGAGAGAGAGAAAGCGAGAGGAAGAGACGAAGGCAGAACAAGAAGAAGGACAGGAAGGAAAGGAGAAACGAAGGGAAAGAAGAGGGAGGGTTTGGCCGGGTAGTTGGGTACTCAGAAACTCACGGAGACCCCCTAACGAGCTCTTTTCTTCCCTTCCTATTTATTTCTGTTCCTTATTTAACCGACCCCCACCAGCTATAATCTGTCCTTTTCCGCCCGGCCGTTCTGTTTCCCTGCTCTCGCGAAAAATACCAAAAATCCTCTTTCTTCGTTGCAACAGCGACGGCCCACCCTAAGGCACTTCTCTCGACGGAGAGACCAACCCTCAGGATCGACCAAATAAAAGTGTCGGCGGAGCGGGAGAAGTAAACGGCCGACCAGAAAAAAAAGAAAAAGAAAAGAAGGAGAAGAGTAATATGTTGACGCATAATAAAACACCTTATCCGACTCTGCGCGGTCGCGTCGACTTCTCTCGTATTTGAATTACAGATGTCTGGAATTCCCGATACGCGACAGCGTGCCATTTTAAAACTTACGGTTTCATCCCAGACGAACTACTTTTAGAAACTTTTTTTATTCGCATACATAGAGGAGCATTACACTCGTCGATAATCACGCACGGAATCAAACGGAGCCGTGCACGGAGCGATAAAGCAACCCCCCTGAATTACAGCCGCGACCGAGCCACGGGAACCTTTATTAAAATTTCTTAGCAATTTCCTTCAGACTCGCCGGCAAGTCGTGGTGAGCTGGCACGTGTCCTCTAATCCATCGAATATTTCGACTCGTGCAATTTTCCTTTTCCCCCGATATTCGTTCGAGGATTGATCCCACCTAACAAACGAGCCCGCCTCCCTCCGGCCGCTCCCTCCTCCCCTACACCCCTCAATCGAGGATTCGCTTCTTCTCTCTCTAATCCTCGTAGGAACCGCCGCAGCTTGTTATTAATGAATCTCCATGCGGCCGTTCCTCGACGTAGGTGAAATAAAAAATGGCGCTCTCACGACTTTGCCACCCCAGTGTCGTTGAGAGGGCGGCTGTGGGGGAGGTGAGGCGAGATGGAAGGAAGGAAGGAAGGACGAGGGGGGTGAAACTGCACGAATAAAAATGCCCGGTTTCTGAGCGCTGAGGGGAGGGGGAGGTGGGAAGACCGGGGCAGAGAGGGGTAGACGAAATGGGGTGGCGTGCTCCAACGACTTGTGATCTGATCAATAAGCCGGTATAGGGGATTATTTTGCGACAGCAACTGTGTGTGACTCTTCCTCCTCGTGGATTTGCACGCGACCGACTCCGTAACATCGCGAAGAAGACCAACGGAATTAATAATTTCCGGCCGATCCTTTGCTTAAGATTGCCGTCACAATGGATGCACTTTCTGACGAATCGAATATCTGAAGACCGAAATGCGTGCTGTGCAACTGCACTCATAGGAATGTATATATGAGTCGTTCAGAAACCATGTTGTTTAATTCCATGAAATGGAACATATAAAAAATTGACGATTACAGATGAAATTTTTTAAAATTTATCTCGACATTTGCGATCATTCTTGCTATCCTATTATGATAAATAAATTTATGAAAACAAGATTTTTGCTTTGAGATATTGTGTATGAATTACGTATCTAAATAATGGCGAAATCGATAACTGCACAGAAAACCGAGTTTGGTTTCTTGGTTTCGTAATTTTTAATTGTTCTACTATATTCGACGCGTTCTAACCATCTCATCTCTCGTTTTACGAGAATTTACAGTTCAACTAACGCCAACAATAACAGACAGATACACATATATCGTTTTCTGTATTTGTTCCCGATTTTCTTTTATATGTAAAAGAAATTCACCGAACACAGACGAAACATTGTCGTGGAGTATGTCGGAAAAATGCGCACGAAATATTCTACAGTCGGTGAAGAACGTTTTACTCCGACGGTTTCGTAATTTCGCGCGTAACCATGTCCGTTTCAAAGGAACCGAGCATCCGACGATGAAATTACTCGCTTTGTCAGCTGAAATTCCCAGCCCCGAAAATTTATATATTCCTCCTCCTGTCCCCGGAATGAAATGTTGCTCTACAATCTTGGATATCATTCGAAAAAAGAAATCAGAGCTACGAATTTAGTCGAGCTTCTCGTTCGTACGTCTTAGAACTCTGGTTATCAACTTGTGAGTCGTGACCCTTTTCCTGGCAGGTTATCGTGGTTATTTTTAGTTGCTAGTTTTAACGTTTATTTTAATCCACAATTGATATGCTTACTTTATCACGTAATTATGGAATTCACAAAAGACGATATTATGGAATACGCTTATACTAGCAATCGTTAAGTTATACAGTGGTTAATAGATAATCGCGTTATTTCCGAATGATCATAAAAATAAAAATTCCTTTTGTCGTATTTTTATAATTTTATTATATATAACACATTTAGGAAACAGTTTCAGTGCTGATACAGCCACATTGCTATATTCCACTAACGATGACACTAATTTTTAATAAATGAAAAAATAGAAACGTAATATATAGGGAAATCAGAGATTATTGGGCTATGGCAAAAAGGAATTGCAATTGAAAAAAAGGTTGGGAAACGCTGTCTTAGAGGATCTAGACAGTTTCAATCCGCCAAAATGTATCTTAGGGGAAGCTCGGTTTTGCATTATCATACAATCATCGCGTTTCTTTCCGAGGCGAGGATTCCACGCTGCGACCGGTTGGGGTATACAAGCCCGTTTCCTCAAATCCCTGGAAAGCCGAAGCGCTTGAAATCCATCGGTCTAGGTTTGTTTGGACGCGCTTGCGGCCATGCTCGCAACCCCCCTTTCTCGCCGCCTCCACTTGGCTAGAGACCGAGCAAAAGACGCAGGGATGGTCGATGAGGGGTGTACGGGGGAAGCGGGCATTATAGGAATTGGATTTAAAAGTGCTACACTTCGATGGCACCGCGGAACGAAAACATTTGTCATCCGCGAACGCGCCAGATTGTTTGTGCTTTCCGCTTTCGCGCGGATTGCTTTCACGCCGTGCAGCGTAGACTGTAAAAATAAAAGAATTCGCAGCGCATAGAATATATCTACGTATGTATGTACAATTCTATATGTGCATTACTATCGACGTACGTTGATGCATGAAAACTGAAGAGGTGAAAATTCAAAGATCGTTCGATGGATAAAGATACAATTGCTTTTCATAGATTTTCTATTTTGTTGGTATATTGTTGGAATTTTTCCGGAGAAAAATAACTCGCGATTTTATTTCGACGATTGGACATGTTCGATTATTTAAAAATCTATAGTCAGCATTCAACTGAGAACTAGAACTGTCAATCCGTGACATGTACGTAAATTATTACAATTCTTATCATACAGAAATTATTCTAGTGAAAGTGGTATAACCAAAGAACAAAGTATACATACGTAATCACGTTTCCATTCGAATGAAAGGCAATATTAATTCTATCAGAAGCACGTGGAATAATTTGAATAATTGCAAAAGTAGTAAAGATTTTGTAATTCCACCGTTGATAATCTTACTTTTCTGTGTGTATCGTATCTTTCTATACTTGTATAGATAGGTACTCTTTGTCAATAAAAATTATAAACACGTAAACTATAAACGTGACCTAACAATAAAACGTCAAAATGAATGAAAACCGCCAATTAAAAATCCTTAGAATGGAATTTTTGCTTAATTGAATTCACATTTTTCTCCGCGTTTCAACTATTATTCATTGACCAATCCCTTCGTTCATGCTTATATATACATAGATCATTCTGTAACGCTCTTTTCATAATTGTCTATCAAACAATTGGCAGTATTTCTAGTGAAATAACTTGGCGATTCATTACTAAACAAAATCTACGGTGCATTCGGTAGAGGACGTATTGCCAAGAGACAAATCGCAGGATCAAGAAAGGAGGGCAAAGGGCGAGTAAGTAATCGTCAAAAGGGAGACGACGGAAGGCAGAGTAGGTGGAAAGGAGCAGAAGCTTGAGAAAGCAACTCAGAGATAATTTACCAAGAGAAAATATCGCATTGTGTTTTGCGCGGGAGTATTATTATATCCAAGCCGGTATTATCCAGCAAGATGAGGACGCCGAGTGGAGAAACTGATACAGAAGGATAGTCAGAGGAGGGAGGTTGACGGTAGGAAAGAGAAGAGAAAGAAATGGAGAAAGAACCGTGCTTTGTGCTATGCACAATAATCGAGAGAGAACACTCCGCCGCCTGTGACTCTTCCTCCTCGTTGATCATTTCTTCTTCGCTGCCGGGTTATCTTCGTCCTTCCAATCCTGCACCCTTACAGTTGCAACTCATCGGAGACATACGGCCCTCGCTAGACAACCGTCGAATGAAGAAATAATTTATTCTCTGGCAAAATATTTGAAAACTCGAGTGCCATGAAGTGCGATCGTCATTGAATGCCATCGTTAACGTTTCACAACTTTTTATCATTTAATATTTTTACGAAGATATAATATTACCATAGTATGTCGGACAAAACAAGATTTTATGACTAATGGGAATTAGAATTTGAAAAAAATAATTGTGAACTTTTACATATAACAAAATTTTGTACAACTTAGTATCTATTCTCTTGATAAGAATTGTATTAAAAATATGTAAAATCCTTTTGCCTATAGAAAAATTTCATTGTCTTTCTGTAATTCTTCTATTAAACGACGAAGGTTTCTATATCCTGAATAAAAATTGTAAAAACAATAGATAAAATAAATCTTACATCCTATAGGATACTTATACCCATGAAACAAAAAATTTGATCTGGTTTTCCTAATGTTCCACTAAATTATGGAAGCTCGAAAGTACCCAATCGAACAATGCAACTTGCGCGATACTTTCATTCGTCCATCGATACTTTATAGCGTATTCGTTCAAACTGTGAAATATTTGCTGCATACATAGAGTTGATCTCTGGAAATATAATGGGAAGCTCGAGCAATCGTCACGCGACTGGATCGAACGATACTCTAGCGAAAAATCAAGAATAACAGGAGTATGTCGGGCAACGATGACGTCGCGGATTTACCAACACACGGAAAACAAGTATCACGAATGGATTATTGAAGCGAAACCAGGAAGAAGAGAACGATGGGAAGAGAGAAGGGGGGAAGCAACATCAGAATAAACGTAACAGCAGACGAAGCATCGTTATAGCATCGTTATATTAAAACATAGCAATAAGTAAGGTTCCCTCCGTCTGTTCTCTTGCCTTCGATGTCAAGCCCCACCCCTCTGCAGCCACCCTCTTGTCCCGTGTGCTCGCGGGATTTTTTTTCATTTCTTGGGATGAAGACGGGACGCTCATAATGTTCCTCGTAGAACAAAGAAGATATGAAATATTCTAAATTCTCTGGCAACTCTCCTCGTACAGTCTTTGATATACGAAACTGCTATGTTTCGCGAATATTATATATATGGATATATAGGTATACATATATATCTCATTCGTTTATTTATTATTAATACATACGAGGAACGTGGTTATAAAATATGTATAATTCCAAGCAAACAGTGCCTTTTCTAACAGAATAATGGGATAATAAAAATTCATGCATATATCTTGATCAATGATTTAAAATTGATTATCGTATGAACGTTTTTTTCAATCATCACACACAAATATTTTATGCCGTAAGTCATATATTACAAATTTTATCATATAATAATTTTAAATTACCTGAATTATCAACATTTTTTTATTCAGTCTGAACAATCATTTGTTCCACTCAAAGAAAACAGATGAATATATCTATATCTGTACAAATATGGTCATCGATATTTTTGATACAACGACATGACTCTCTTCGATATTTCAAAAATCATAATTCACGTTACAAGGCTAAAAACTCGTTTTTCTCCTCTAAAGCACAAAAATATCTCATTAGGAGAAACCGTACACGTTTCCACAAAGAGTGAGAACATAATTTTTCTTCTCCCCTTTCCTTTTTTTCCCTCTCTTTATCGTGTATGTATACTATACGCAGTTCAAATATAACGATTTTCTCATAACTGTATTTGCGAAAAGGAACTCTCCAATTTGCACGAAACTCGTTTGCCCGTCCTCTCGTTACCTCATCTAGTCTTTTTATCGTGCTTTTAAAAATTTGCTCTAAACTTTCGTATCGGAAGGGGAAAGGAGAAAAAAAACGGTCTACACATTTCTCGCTCCAATAAATATTTCTACATGAATTCCACTCCTCGCACGAAAAAAATCGCGTTACTTTGTCATGGTAGACACGCAACTATTTTATGACGGTTCGTTCCGTCGCATTATGATTCGTCCGCTCTTGGTTATCAAACGGAACGTGAATGGTTCTATAAGGAATCTTTTAATTTGCGCAAACTCTGGCTCGTTCATTTCCTAGTTTGATTGCACTGACCTCGCGTGTTTCTTTCATCTTCGGTAAAACAAGAAAGAACGATTAAGTCGTTGAAATAGTTTTACAATGTAAAATCACTAATGAGTTAGTGATGTGTTAATTGAATAGAAAACTGTCTTTCTTTTTCATTTATTATTTCATATGAAAATTCTAGACACAGCACTAACATCAACTAATATGTAATAATAGTAACTAATATCCAAGGACCACAGGAAAACATAATAAAATTACTCGAAGATTCTGATCTATATATACTAAAAAATTGAACCTTAATCCAAAACAGTATCAATTTTGTTCCGAATGACTAAGAAGTCGATGCGTCTGAGAAAAATGAAAACATAAAACAAAGTTAAATTATTCTTTAAAAATGTTCGTATTTTGACAATATTTAAACGAAGATCACAGGAAAAAGACACGATATATGTAAATCACATTTTCTGTCTGTTACAAAGGACAGATTTAAGATTCAATGCAATGAAATTAAATATATTTTTTTAGCATACACTTAAACATTTCGAACTATTAATTATTACAACATTAGTTGTATTCATTTTTGTCGTAAAACTTGGTAAATATATTAAGTATTTCCATTTATTTTTCCTTTTTTATTAATTATTTCCTATCAGAGAACTTCCTTTCAACACGAAAATCAGAAAATCAACAGGAACAGATTCGGCATATTTCGTGTAGTTTTCGATTAATAAATTATAACCACGTGAAAAATGTATGTATCAGAGAAACTAATCGAGAAAAGAAAAAAATTTCGGAACGTAGAAATTTATTGCTACGCGCATTAAAGCGCGGATCGTTCACGAAGGAGCGAAAAAGGAAGGAAACCGAGATTCTGTAGGAAATCAGGACGGTTGAATGGCACGGTGAAACCTGTTAACCGAGGTCAGGGACTAATTACTTGATTACGTAATTGCCTTCCCGCTCCGACAATCACCCTCCCACAGCCCGTCGCGGCCGGTAAACCCCCCGCTGATTCACCCCTAACAGCGTGATCCTCACCCTGAACATCTTCCTGAAGAAAAGAACCCTTTTAACTCGAATTAATTCCTTGGGCCGCGAATTCTTAAGTATCTATTAACGTACATGGTCTATCCTATGAACGAAGATCACCTAATCATCACAGAGAAGAAAACGGAAAATGATGAAACATGTTTATACAGACGGAAGGAAAATATTTAGAAAATATCATAGAACTGTTATAAAATTGTTACGAAGATATAAAGTGAATAAACAATGGTACGAAGCTATTTCAAAGTTATTTTGAAACTGTTGCGGTAGAGCAAGGTAGCATAAAATTACTTACAAACCGTTATAAAACGGTTAAAATGGAAGAATAATACTGTGAAGCAATTTTATAATACTCTGTTAAAGTAGACGAACATTAACGTAGAAAATGTGATTTGACAACATATTTACGTGCGTTCATCACAGAAAAATAATAGAACTCAATAGGTGTTTTTTTATCTTATCATTCCGGAGCGAAAACGAAGAACTCTGTACACTATGATGCAATTACGATATAATAATCGTCCGACGATTAATTATAAAAAACTATAAATATTACGAATATGATGTTTCCGTATCCCAATAGTTTAATTCCAAAGTACATATTATGGGAAATGGATCTCATATACAGACAAAACAACGTACGTTATATGTAAAAATGCATCATTAAGGAAACGAGACGGAGGACGATTGCGTAAAAACAATTCCCTCAAAATCCAGCGTGAAATCCGTTCGCCTCGCCGGGAAACGACTTAACCAATTCGGACACCAACGAGAGAACGAGTACTTTGAATTTCACACGGTAACGCGCGATCAATTTCGCGTGTCGGTAAGAACAACAGAACGGAGAAAAGCGGAGGCGTGACATAAAGCAGCGGGAAACAAAGCTGCAGGCTGTAACGACAAGAAAAACGAAGAGCACGCGAAAGTGGTTAAATTACGTCTGTACGGCTTGTAAGGTAAAAGAAAAAACGCCAACAGCAGTGCAAGAAGAAGAAGCAGAAGAAGAAGAAGAAGAAGACGAAGAAGAAGAAGTGGTCTGAATAGACGTGCAGGCGAACCACAAGCTCCGTCTTCTTTTCTCTTTTTGCCATACTCTCATCCTCCGCCGCGTATTGCATAGACGGTAGCACACGTAAGAGGGAGTATTTATACATAACCAACTTTCTACGGGGTTTGTCGTAGCAGCAGCAGCAGCAGCAGCAGCAGGAAAGGAGGGGAATTCCGAGGGTACCATGGGGGTGTGTTGCTCTATCTAACGTCGCTCATGGAGCTCGTTAGCGTTGCCCGTGGCAACACCCTTACTTCGCCGACCCGCACCCCCAACCACCAAACCACCCCTCGTCTTGCAACTGGCCATTGGGGTGGGGTACGAAAAAGAAGAGGAGAAAAAAACGCGATGTCGGGCGCATGCGTGCTCGATTCACCATTCGCCATCGCGTCATATGTGCGCGATCCTGTGTGCGACGACGAATAAGGGGGTGAGCCGAGAAATGGGGGAGAGGTATGGCACAAAGAAAAATTCGGGGGTGTCTGGAGAAGAGAAGAAGGATTGAAAACAGCCGGAACGATTGTTTAACGAACCCCTTTAGGCTGAACGCGTCGCGTTTCCTCAGACGTTACGACGTCGCCTGAATGCATGCGCATCCTCGAAGCGAGCGAGAATGTTTCGTGAGCGACCGGAATAATGGATCGTTTAGATAATCTGGTGTTAGGTTTTTACGTGCTCTGCGATGAACGTAGACTTCTGCCGGATCCACGAGATACACGTATGGAAAGTTTAAATTTTATGTGACGAACGATGGTCGATTGGAATTTCGTTTAACGAAAGGCCATTCTTAATTATCGAATGAAACGATATACAACTTTCTATCTTTCTGTTGAATGAAAATATCTGTAACTTTTCAATTCTTTCGAATATGACTTATATTCCGACTTTAAAAATGATAGAACCTTGCGACTATTAGCTTCGAAAAGGTATTAATAACACACATTGCATTTTAATAGAATATAGATTTCGGTTAAAGAAGAAATGCAACGATAGAATTCAACGACTAGTAATCAAAATTATCGAAATTGATAAATTAAAAGACCAAGTAGGAGCCAAATAGCGGGAAATTGTACGTTTGGTTCGCATTAAGCAACGGAGAAAATTTGCTTAGACTACCGAGGCACAAAATCGACGACATCGAACGAAGAGACAACTATACTTTAACGCTTCGACATTTCTCGTTATCTTCTTCTTCCGTAAATTAAATTGCGACTCGAAAGAAAATTCCCCAACTATGAGCGTTTCAATTCGATACTCTGATCACGTCAATTTCGTTCGACGAGCGAAACTCGAACAACGGGCCGGGTAGAGCCGAACATTGGAATTAATAACAAAGTAATTCTTCGTTACTGCTGAAAGATAAGGCTGGTGATATTAATAATGGCATTCGCTGCTCTTGCACCGCGGTGGATTTCATTAAAAAGCGTATAGGTTACAAAGAGACCGAGGAAACCGGCGAGAATGGGACAGCGAATGAAACGACGAATGATAAGGTCGGGAACGGTAGAGTAGAGATGGACAGAGGCGAAGAAAGGACGGGAGCAGAGTCGAAAGAGAAAGTAGCGGAGGAAAAAAAGCGCGAAAAGAGACGGATGGGAGAAGGAAAGGCAGAGAGAAGCCAAGGGAACCGCTGCGTAAGCCCAGGCCAGATCCGCTTAGGGGATGTAATTAAAATCGGAAAAATGTGTTTAATGAATATTCATTTGTGCCTCGATCTGCTGATATTAAACTGGCTTGGCTCGGTTCGCTTCGAATATTGCCATCCGCCCCTGTGCCGACGGCACGCGGCCGATTAAAAGAAAGACGAAAACGAGAAGGGGAGCTAGAGGAAGAGACGAGGAAAGAAGAAGAGGAAGAGGAGGAGGTGGAAGTTGGTAGGCGGTTGCGGTGATCCGAAACCGACCGGTCATTGTTTCCTTCATCCTTTTTGTCTCTCTTTTTTCTGTCCTTTTATTCCTCCTTTTTCATTTTTTTTGTCCTCTACTTTTTCCCTTGTACTTTATCTTGCTTGACAATATTTTTGCATGGCCTAAAATCTATCGGGTGACCGGGGAAATATGGCACACGACACCGGACGCAGTGCCGCGGCGCGATAAAAATTCACGAAGCTTGAAAAACGAGGCTCGCGCCCGATTCCGCGTTTGTGCCCGCAGACCGAAACTGCGTTATCTCGCATTTTGCGAGATTTATGCGAAGGGTGGAATATCAAAATAATTGGATACCGCGAGAATTTGTTATCTATAAACAGCCCTTGAATGCTTCGGAGTCCCACCACCCTCCCCCTCCCCCTCCATCCACCTGATAGGAGCATCATTTTTCCGTCGTGAAATTTATTTTTACGACGAGTCCAATTGATTCTCTGATTCTCACATTTTCAGTCTCGACAAAAAAAGAAACGAATTTTGCAAATTCATACGATGCTGTAATTCGAAGATTTATTCGGTATCTGGTTGAATATCATACGATCGATTAGTGAATAAACATTGAAAAGAATAGCGTATCTCTTGTTTGACAAAGAAGCGAGTATAGATGCAATATATAGGGATAGTAATTTGCAGATGAACATTTGAAGGCGTGTTCAAAATTTCATTTCCCAGATTTTAATATTCGCTACTCTTCGAAGTAACCCTCGACAGAAGACAAAGAGAACTTGTTTCTTTGATCTTCGCTGCGATGCTAACGGAACGTTCGACCAAGTAAGCTTTGAACCGACTTTGAGATTCCAATCGTATCCTATACTCCTCGTGATATATATCACAGGATAATACGAAAATATTTCACGTCTACGAAATCAAAGCAAACAATTTAAACATCGTTTTTCATCGTGTTAATCAACTGGAAAAATTAATATTTTTCGCACAAAACTCTCTTTGAAATTTTGCAAACCTATACAATCGCGTAATTACCAGTATCCAAAAATGTGTATCACATTCGTCGTATTAATCGCTTCTAAACTAGAAGACAAGCAAAAAAAAAAAAACAGTACTCAAGATCTTCAAGAGCTTTTCTTAAGAACATTTTAGCCTCTCTACTTTTTTCTTAATCTCTAATTTTTCTGAAGACAAAACATCTCACGTAGATCACCCGCAGTTCTTGCGTGGAAGCGTCGTTGCCCTTCCTACTCGTCGTTTCATTTCCAGGGGCGATACGATTTCGAGCGCATAAATCGCCAGCAGCCAGAAACAGAAAAACATTCGCGACCACCTTCTCTTCTTTATCTTCCTCTTCTTCGTCGCCAGCGTACTCTTTCGTCTTCTTCGAGGGTTCTGCCTACCCTTGTCCCGCTTTTCTTGCCCAGAGGGTGCTAGAGAGCCAGAGGTGGGCGAAACTTTCGAACGAATTTGCATGTCGCTCTCCTAACGATTTCCTTCTTCGAGGAGAGAACTCGGGCTTCATCTGGTTCATCGATAAAAGAAATGACGTTGAATAAGGTTCCCTTCCCCTTTCCTATTCGTTTCTATGCGAGATACTCGCGATAACGTCACAGGATTCGCCCCAAATATATATTTTCGGGGGCTCGTCTTGATACGGAGATTGGTCCTCTTCCACCACAGCCGAGGAACATCGATACTTTTTAACGAGAATCTAAAAACCTGCTGCAACCTCGTGAATATTCATAAGCAAGATAGCGAGGAAAATGTAGGACCAAATAATCGAGTCATCTGCCAATTTGCGAACTCGATATTTGGAATATAATTAAAACATCTTATATATAAGAAGTAAAAAATAACTGTAGGAAAGAGAAGAAACTTCCTCGTGTTATCGTGCTGTATTTACTGACTCGATTGATCTTGAAATCGTCAAGCACAGAAACTACTAACTACAGCGAGTACATCAGCATCACAAAACAAGTTTCACATCTTATACCATAGAGAACGTTCAAAGAAGAAAATTAAAAAACAACTGTAGGAAAGAAAAAAGATTTCCTTTTATTAATATGTTATATTCATTGATCAATAGTTCCATCTGTATCGGAATATCTACATCAAACACGAAAATGAAAAGCACAAAAAGCGTAAGCCACGTCGAGAATGTCAGCAAACAAAACAATCTTATCTTGTATAAAATATTTAAATAAGGAAAGCGTAAAAAGTAACCATAGAAATGAAAGAAGATTCTCTCCTACAACGATGTCCTATTAACCGTTCAATGATTCTCTTAATCGATTCCATCAATTCCACAACAACTTCATCAAACATGAAAGCAACGTGCGAAAAAACTACATTAAGTCGACATCCACAACAACCTTCTTTATTTCTTTTTTTGTTCTGCATAAAACAAGAAAGAAAAGAAGACGTAAAACTAACTAGACATGGAAAAAAAGAAAAAATTTGTTCCTAGTAAGTACTATATTATACCCATTGATCAACGATTCCATTAGTCCTATAATAGCTACATTAAACACGAAAGCGACGAACACGGAAACTGCAAGCCACAGCGACAGCATCAGCAACAAGACAATTCCCACAGCTTGTTGACAAGAGATAGAGAGTCAGCGTGGATACCATTTGCGTTTCCTCTTTTTTACTCCTCCTTTCGACCGACAGCCCCTCTGGTTCCCCTCTAGGTGCGTTTATCTTCCATACCCTATTGATCCGTAAGTGATGGTGCTCCGGAAGGTGGAGGGTGTCCCCTGACGGGGGTGGATTGGTTCCAGGGCTGGGTAAGGGCGGTAGGTGGTTTTCACGGTGAAGGGAACGGAGGTCGAACTCGTACTCGTACGATTAAATCGGGAAAAAGAGAGAGGAGAGGAAAGGGAAGAAGAGAAGAAGAGAGAAAGAAGGGCAAGAGAGAAGGCTCTAAAAAAACGGGCTCGCGGAATGAAATAATAATATTAAGATGGATAGGGGCGAGGGTGCAGGTTCTTCTGTAGGTGACGAGGGAAGGAGAGGGCGAAAGGGATGGGTGACAGAGGCTGACAGTGACGCAAGAAGCTTTTTCATCATTTTCAAACCGCCCTGGTCTAACCTCACCCTTGAAACGGTCCCAAGCAAATCCATACGCGGCTATGCTTTCTCTCTTTCTCTCTATCTTCCTCCCTCTCGTACTATTTTTCCCCTTCTTTCTCTCGAGACGTGCTCCCTATATCGCGAGGGATGAAAGCCCCGGCTAACCAGGTAGACTCGCTATCTCCGCGCGTAACTCGCGTATTTAATATCGACGTTGTTTTTACGCGTTCCGGGAAATATTTGCCATCCATGCAACAAATAACGAAGATATTAGTCGGGCAATTCGAGCATCACTTCTTTTATCGCTAATAAAAACGAAAGATCGTTCACGGCGAAGCAACGATGTTGCTGAAGAAAGTTGCAAGTACTTGATCCTAGTGATGTATTTATGAATTATTATAAATCATTGGTATTACGGATTGTTAAAGTAGCAGCGACGGTAGTATATGTCGCGGAAGATGCCCTTCGAATATTTTAATATCTGTAGTATTTTCATGGCACATGTTTCGAAACAGCGTGTTAAAACGTTCCCTACTTAAGGACGCAAACTTCTTGAAACGTCTGACCACCCTTCGCAGTTTTGCGCCCTACGAACAGGGGTGGAGATCTCGAACTGCCCCAATGCTCCAGATCCCCGTAGCATGGCCATCGACGTACCAGCGGCCATCTTTGCGAAACACCCCCCCAACGACAAACATGTTGAATACTTCTGTATTATAACACCAACGTAAATAACACGTTATTTTATGTATCAGTTTTATCGCACCTTCTTTACGTCGCACGTTAAACGTCGTAAAATCGTCCCGAATTATTTGATGTTGTAAAAATGTAACACACCTCTACGAAAAATATTATCCTTTGTTTTCACGACGATTATCAGAGAACAGGTTTACCGAACGCGAGTTGCTCGAAAACTGGTCGCTTCAGACCCAAGGTGGAACCACGATTGGACCAGACGCGTGCAAATCTAACAAGAGGGGATAAGATCATTCCGGTTTTCGATTCTCGAGATCCCACGAATCTTGATTCCTTTCCGGTTCATGTCCTTGTAGACCTGCCTGGACCACGTGGAACCTTCAAGGTGCGCAAAAAGTCTTTTATGAATACTGGATCTTAGGACTTGACGAAAAAACCCTATACACTTCATTCATATCCGCAGCCTATAACCTTTTCCTCTTTGCACTTTTACCTTTACACCACTTTATTTGAACAACAGCGAAGTTCCGAAGAATTCTCAAACCAATACTTCAACTACTACATTCGATAATATACGTCATCCTCAATTTTTCCCACTGTTTTCAGTAGTCTCCATTTTCCAAACGCCACAATAATTTTTCGATTCTTCTCACTTATTTCATTTTTTCTTTTTTGCAATTAATTCTCACAAAATCTCGTCGAACAATTCCGTTCGCGATTCGCGGATTGAAAGGCAGCGTAAAAGAAGGCACACCAAGGCAACAAAAGCTACGGCGAGTAACGATCGCAGCGAATCGTTATCGCGCTGGAAGATCGCGCGGATCGCGTGTGCAAACGTAGCGGTAGAGACAAAAGAGAGAAGCGAAGAAACGAGCGGAAACGCAGCTCGAATACGCGCGGATGACTGAAAGTATTGGAGCAGGTTTGAAAGCGTTAAGGGCCCCCACTGGCCCCCCTGGCCGTCCCCTCCTCCTCCTCCTCATCCTCGGATGGTCGGGCCCTCGGATTTATGCCCAGTTTTTATCGCGGTGCTTTGTTCTAGTCCCACGGCGCGACCCTTTGCGCATACATCGCATCACAATGTGTCGTTTTTTCTTGTTCCGGGGCCGGTTCGCGTAATGGGCCCTTTGCACGGCCACCTTGAGGGCTCTTTCTTTCCCAGGGACGTGATTTAGAGGCGCATCTGTCGCGTCGATTCCTCAAATTTCCGCGCCGCGTTCTCGATATCACTACACTCGATAAAATTCATCGAAATAAGATACATTGATCTAAATCAGCCGCTTCTGTTAAGTTTCTTCTTGCTTGATTTTTGATATTTGAGACGGAGAAATTGAGGGGTAGGAACAGAAAACGTTGTTCGGTGAAATGGATTGGGATTATAAGCGAATTGGTTAAAGTTATGAAAGTTACAAATCGTAGCATACGTATGTTCAACAATAAAATGGTAATTGATATTGGCACGAATACTTCAAGGAAGACGCTTGGAATCAAGAATGAAGAAAGGTGCGGTAAACAATGATTCTTTAAACCACTCATTTCCTGAAGTATGATGACTGGAATTAAAAAATTTGTTAAGGAAGAAGCTAATAATCTGTAAGAAAGAAAAATACAATTATTTAAACAATATGATACTTTCTACTAAATGTAATAACTATTAACGCATATCTATGCGCGTTAATTTGTTACAAATTAAAACTGAAACCTATAGGCGCATGAAAACATATAAATATCTCCTTTTCCTTAACTTCAAATTTCAATGCTACTTTATATACACTTCATACGAATTAATAAATTATCAAGCATCAAGACATCGCTCCGTAAATTAAATTCAAAATAATATAAATTTCATAGGGAGGTGCTATAGGGTGTGACTAGAAATAGACTACGTTCCTGAACATAATGTACATTTGCATAGCTGCACATGCCTATGCCTGAGAATCTAGACCCATCCACGAAAGAAGAACGGAAGACGTGCCCCTTCGTACGAATTATACTAGTTCCCCTTCCCCCACTTTCTCGTTATTTTTCTTCTTTTTTTCCATGACTCACACGGTCGTGCATGTGAGCATCGTTTTTCTTATGCGGGCCCGTTAATTCGTGCGAGATCACGTCGCCAACCGATGATCTACCGCTCAAGAGAATCGTTTCTAGAGTTCTATACATATATCAGATCAGTGTCCAAAGACGAGGGCGGAAAGTTTGCGGATTATACACGCTATGGAATATCTTGAGCACCCCCTGTTGTATGCTTCCTCATACTCGTTTCATGTATAAGCTATGAATTTTGAACAATTCTTTATTTCTATCTTTATAGATTATTTTAAAAAGAACGAATGATACGATATCCTTTGCGCGCACACACACATGATTATGTGGATTTTATTTATAGAGAAAATTTATGGGAAATTCTATATATTTCAGGAAAGAAATATCTAATTTATGGAACAATTATTATTATTAACATACAAGTTGTCTCTTTGAATTGAACAATAGGATATCGCATAGTCTAGTTAAAGTATAGTTAGTAAAGTAAGGTATCGAAAATATAATCTTATAAAAATATGCTTGATATCAAACAAATTTGATATCATTATTGAAAATTTATAATATATTTTCCGTAAATAGAGCAGTGACAAAGATTTAAAAATCCCATTAATTCTTCAAGAAGAACGTTGCCTTGAAACACTTGGTGTGACGAATTAAACAATGTGCAACGATAAATGATTTCATTTTGTAGGAGGTTACAAGTTCGTGAAGATTGCATGTCACATGCCTTGATAAATCCTATTAAACCACTAAAACCAATCAGACATGCTGAATTTTTAGAAACATTTTTCCTCTGCACGAAAGTTACTACTAACAATGAGCGAAAATTAGTAAATAATCGAGGAGCAAAAACTTAATACATTAATAATTATTCACCTAATTAATTATTAGTCACCGTAAAGAAGATTATTACAGATTCATAGGAAACACATAGATCACAAACCAAGGAGAAGCTTTTTAACCCAGCACTATTAATTCATAAAAAATTATATTCACAAAGCGTATCTGTCTATCGAGCGGCATAGCAAGCGCAAAAAGGAGAGAATCGTTTTGCATAATATCAGACTTACAAAGCGGAATATTTACGATGAAAGTCTCGTACAGGTGAAGCAATTCAGGGAACACGTTACGTCGACGTGTGTCGTTAACTTAATAATTGACCGTAACTACGCGCTTCGGCCACGAAAAGCTAAAACCTCCTCCAAAAGGAAGAGAATAGAAATAAAAAAATTGGCAAAAAAGAAAAGAACGTAAAGAACGCGACTGTTAACCGATGGTCAGGCGTTTTAGGAACTTACGTTTTTCCCCAGGGGCGGTACGGCGGGATATTTAGCATACTAAAGAAACCACCCGCGGGGCGGCCGGTTCCGTGGAGTATTCATTTAAAAACGAGTTCGAGGATGCAGCTTTCGAGCGGTGCACAAAAAAAGTAAGTTAATTGGCCGAGTCGAATCGATGAGATGTTAATAAGCGTTTAAAACTCCGGGGAACTCTCTCAGAAAGAACAGAATGGCGACAATGAGTTACGAGAAAGACGAAATCATTGGTAGATTTGTGTCGCGACCAAGGGAGAAGAGAAAAAAAGGGGACGGAAAGGAGGAAGTTGAACTACTCCACCCCTTTCGTCCACTCGCGGTCGCCCCCGATCAAGGATAATTGCATTAATTTATTCCCGATCCGCCGCAGAAATTCCAGATCCTTCGGGCTAATTACGTTATTAAACGACCCCGCGCCTCCTGCTTCCTCGGGATTACGTCTCTCGATAAAATTCCTCGGGGAAAGCAAAGAACCGACCACCGTTTTCTTTCTTTCTTTCTTCCTTTCTTTCTTCCTTTCTTTCTTCCTTTCTTTCTTCGATTCTTCGGCTCTTTAGTTCCTTCTTGCCACTGTTAAATTGCAATTTGTACGAATCGCGACCGCAGAGATGCAGGTGGGGTGGAGACGGAGCCAGGAAGTGAAGAGTTCTTAAAAAATTATTACCACCGACTCCCCGACGGTATTCAACCGCGATCGATAGGGACGAGTGACAAAGGGAAAGTTCGTTAAGCCGTTCCCGTACAAATTGTCGATCGCGCTCGCAATTAAGACACCGTTCTGTTGAGAGTTCTGCTCCCACGTCGATTCGAAACGAGATCGAGTTCCCGCCAACTTGGTATACCTTTCTCGTGAGACCCTTCGCCCTATAACCCTTCTACGAACGGATGACGGTCGATCCATTTTTATTTCTTACGAGATCGTGTCTAGGAATAGGTTAAGACAGCTGATGCTTGGGCACGCAAGATATCATTTGCATAAGGCTCTGATTTAAGGCGCATCAGGATCGCGTTGTTCGTGTCTCGTCCATCCGGAAGATAGGCACCCTTACACGGTTACACCGCATGAAATTTATAATTAGTAGGGGCCGGTTTTATGCAAATGCAAATGCAATAATAGCGACGACGTGCGCCACGAATGCGGTTCACATCGTATCATGTTACTCGTGTTTCTCGTCTCGTTAAATATTCTCGCCTGGCAGCCATGTAAATTTCACGGGGACATTAGCCGGCGAAAATTTCGCATCACCGATATCTCGTCCTATTTATCGATCTAGAAGTCGTTTCACGAAAATTTTTCCGCAAAATTCTTTAATTATACCATCCCGAAGTACCATTAATGATTTAGCTTCTTTTATCTTCGTTTTCGGAACGGCGAATTAACTTCTATCTCGGTTGTGGAATTATCAAGAAACGTTCGAAGAAGAAGGGTTGCTTCGTTTCCCTCGAGCTAAATTCATGCAAATAAACTGCTAGTTACGGTCTATATCGAGGATGAAAAGAAACATCAGCGATGACGAAAATAAATCTTTAATACCGTCACAAGGCTCTGCATTCAATTATCGTGGCAAGGATGCGAAGGAACCAAGGGGCAATGGCGAACGGGGAGAAAAACAAGCAGAGAGGCGCATACGTCAAAACGAAACGGCCCTTTGGAATTTCTAATGAAGTGTGTGAACTTCAACCCGTTTTCTAGGCGTAACCTAATTAAGTCGTGAACGTGTATGCAAATTTTCGCTCAGCGGGACACGCAGAGGTTAAAACCAGCCTCCCTTCACTGCGTTCGCCCTGTTTCTTCCTCTTTCACCCTCTTTCTCTCGTTCCGCGTACCAATGCAGGGAAAACGTTCGTATGACGATTTTGCACGACACGTATTCTCAGTCGTCGACAATGTCGAATCGACCGTTAATTAATTAATTTCGTGCCGAGGGGCCTAAGGGAGTTCCGTTGCCAGATTGAAATGTTCAATGGCAGTGCCATAAGGAAGCAAATTTTGGTTAATTAGTCTTTGGTTTGGGAGAATAAAAATATATGACAATGATCTTTCCCTTTCCTTCTCTTGTTCCCTTTTCATTACATTTAAAAAGTATTATTTCATATGAAACTGTTATTATTACGTAATAACTTTTCAGGATAATTGGACATTCGCCATTTCCGAGTAATTTTAAATCTTTATATCATTAACGTAGAAATTTGGAGAGATTTGTATGAAAAATAACTAGCACAAGTACCACAATAGCGTTAGCGGACTATCACATTTTCTAGCAATTTGATAACATACTTAAGTTAGAAAAAAAAAGTAATTGGAAAATATAAGAACCTGTGTCGATGGATCCGTGGATGATCTGTTTAACTCGGTGTACGGTACATCAAAGTGCAACCTGCGTGTCCCATACTGCAGCTGAATGCATCGTGTATCGACAATAGTGTCGATGGTTCGATGGGGATGAATATCTATTGATTGGCAAAGCCACCCCTCACAATCGCCTCGATATATAGGCGTATACCTGCCGCAACCCCAAATATATTCGTGCTACCTGCGAGTATGCAGCAAATTGTCCTGTTTTCAGAGCCACGTGCCACGAGTCAGGTACATCCATGGTATCGGGCACGCATCGTTGTCCTTTTCAGTTTTAACAGTCGATGCCGATAATCACTGTATATTAGCTTGAAAAAAAAATGTTTATAAAGTAAAATTAATAATTAGATTCCACCTAATAATTAGATTAAAATAATATATAAATATGTAAAATAATTAGAATAAAAATTTTTTAGCGCGTTGTATACAAAGCAAACTTTAGTTAAATTGTATTAAATATCCGGTGTATAAATAGAACAAAAAATTAGAAAATTGTGTCTTGAAAGTACTGAAGTACTGAAAAATAGGTTGATGGTAATCTGAAATGTTGAAACAATTTAAATAATTGATATGAAACTAGAAAAGTAGTATTTCTAAATTGTTGCTCTTGAATTATGGAGTGATTTATTATTCACTGCGATCTCGGGGGAATGTCATGGTTCCTCGCGTTTAGAATGACGATAATTACCTTATAATACTACCAGAATCACTGTGATTAGTGTAATAAAGAAGATGGTAGGAAATTGCTATGGGATTAACTTGCTCAGATATCTCATTAAATTTAGGAAGAAAACTACAACCCTGGGATTAACTCGAAATGATTATATATTAACAATCGTGTCACTGATCAAAAATGTAAGTAATAATACGAAGGATTCTACATTCACACGTTCGTATCTACATGTTATCAACATCGCTTTAAATAATTAACATGTTTAAAGTTATCAATAACTAAGATATAGAACATAAGTATCATAATGTACAAATATTTTAAACAAAATGATATTACGTAAAATAAATTAAAATTTTTGTACATCAAAACTGTACTAAATTAAAATTTTCACAAATTACAATTAAATTATAAATATAGCGAAGATTAAAATTATAAATTTTTTACCCACAATATTACAACCCATTTTGCAGAAACAAAACTATTTATATTCAACAATGATTTAATTAAAAATTACATAGAATTCTCATCTATATTATTATAGATTGATTTTTACCAAATTTCTCACGCGTTCTACGCACTTTCAACGCTGTACGGTTAAAGGAGCATATTATAATTACAAAGCAAAGCGTTGCATATAACAGACACGTGTTTTAAACAGCCTCGAAGAGCTTTTACCTCCGATCACACGCATGATCGCTAGCAGATCCACATCCATTAAAAATTGGTAACTCGATATCGGAGTATTGTCCTAACGTACTCGACGCACATGCCTAGAAAGTTTGCTCAGTTATGCACTGGAGATCCGAAGAAAGCGATACATTTATTATGCATATCTAAACAATGTCCTGGACGGGTTTTCTCCTGAACCATGTTTGTTCATGCGCACGATTTCATATCGCGTTGAATCTTCCGAGCCGGAAGATGAAAAACTCTACCTACGTTGTAACGTATCTCTCAGTGTACGTTCTTATGTAAATGTTATTTGTATAATTCAATTCGTAGAACAGTAGCTGTTCTTCTATAACGTAATATCTAAAATTAATATAGTATTTTTTGCGTAGAGATTTTGATCACTTGGAGAACAATTTATTTTGATGATTTAATTATTAAAATTGTGTAATAAAATAATATCTCAAATAATTTTATAATGGCATAAAAAGTATAATTTCAAATAATTTTACATATAAGGAATCTTAAAATAACAAGGAAATATAACATTAGAAACGAGTTGAAAGTTACATTTTGTTTCACATGACGACGTATTTTCAGCGTAATTTATAATTTATGTTGTTGAACGAACGACGTTTTGCATATTAAAATTATTTTCTATTATCAGAAAGTTTGTTATTTTATCTTTCATCTAACATGCTCTGTTCATGTCAGTGTTCAAATAACGTATCGTTTCTTTAAACGCAATATTAATATTGCAACATCGTGCTACTCCGTACAACATTATACGGACACCATTTTAAGTGAACTTTTTGCTCTATCCATTTAGAAAAAAAACGAATAATAATAATTAATCCTTCGATCCGTGGGAAGTATAACAATGATTACGATGAACGAATTCTTTAATCTCCTATAACTAGAATTTTATTTCCTTGTGAGAGAAAAAGATTGTAACTGGACAAAGTTTATTAATATATTCTTAAACATATAATTAGAGATTAATTATTGCATATAAATAACCCAGTTTGTATCTGCGTAACGGCATATTAATAAGATACGATATTATAGTGATAAACGTTTATAACAAAAATTTTAAAAATATAAAAATATGAGTACTCGACTTCCATTTCACATGGGATTATAAAAGGTTAACATTATAAATTAAAAACGACAGGAAAACGACGTTTGATCCTCTGTATAATCATTATTCTCGCTGATGAACTTGATTAACACAGTTGCTCGCATTCTTGGAAAAGCCAACATCTACGAATGGTCGACTTTCAAAAATGAAATTCGCGATGCACGTTCTAAAATTCAGAGTATCGATTACATACGAGAGGCGGTCGTTTGCCGAGCCGGCAATAAAAGAGAAAAAGAGAAAAGGAGGAAGAAAAAAGGACGAAGACCCCCTTCGCATCCGGATACGCTCCACTCCTGTCAGTCGTATGTCAACCCTCGTTGTTTTTTTGCCGCGCTCTTAATAATTGATCATCTGATTACGATACATTATACCCCCCTTTTTCTACTTTGGTACACCGTCAGAGAGGGCATTATTCGTGCACCGAGGGAAACAGAGTAAACGGGTGAAACAGAGAAGGAAACTTTTTCTTTCCGTCGCCTGGCGAGGGGCGACCATTTGCATATAGGCCCCCTTATCGACAAATACACCGGGGGCGCCCTTCGTAATGAGGGCCCCACCCTTCGCCCCTCCTCACCACCATTCTTTATTTTTTTAACGTGGACCGCCATTGTCCGTTAACTCATTCGACGTGGCACCGTGGACCAGCTTCGTATCTCCCTTCCTTCCTCGTTATCCACTTCATCTTTCTATCGTCTCCATTCTCTCTCTCTCTCTCTCTCTCTCTCTTTCTCTCTGTCCCTGTCTCTGTCTCATTTAAAGTGTTTCGCCTCGCTCTCTGTATTTCACTCGCTCCATTCGGTGTGTTCCTGTCGTGTTTGAACCGAACCGCGACCTTCCAGGCTGGGAACCCGCGTTAAAAAAAAAAGTAGAAAAAATAACGACAGGGAATAACAGAACCGGTTACGCGTCGAAAAATATGAATCATAGAGATAAAGCTAGAAGCGTGAAAACGTGGATGGGATTCTATACTGTGGCATCTGCCTTTCGAGATAGACATAAGAAAAAAAAATGATGGTAAGAATGATCGCTGATAGAGGTTTTGTTGCATTACGCAGTCGTCGTGTGGGACGCGTGAGAATGATCCTGTGACAAGGATCATTGCGTCCACCGTGAAATCGTCATGTAGTTGAATAATTGGCTTCGCTTTTAAATAGTACTGTAGGTTAATTGTCTGTGTGATAACTGAATTATCTAATTTGATCTTCTATGACGCAAGTGTAGAGCCTTGTTGCGGAGGATGCTTCAAAGTTGAAAATCATGATTCTGTGCTTTGCAATTAAGTACTCGTTATCGTGAACAATTTTTGTTTTTTTTTTTTTATTATTTAATCATTCTGTTAACCTTTTTATATGCCTTATTTTACAGAATAGATCAACTCAATTTTCTATATTTCTACATTAAGATTTCTTTACTAGAAAGAAGTAGATATTATACTTATGCTTTCTCCGCTTTGCAGTAAATAATTAAGAAAAAAAAAAGAAATAAAACGTTCCTCCTGTTATATATAAAATTATTATATACAAACTTCCCATTAAACAATCCACAAAAACCTCTCTAATTAAAAGTTCGAAACAAAAAAACGAAGAATACCAAAAATTTTGCTGAATTCATCGTGAAATTTCATTGTTGTATTGTTTAAACCTGCTCGTCAGTTTAAAACGAATAGCCATAACATAACCACGAAATTTTATAAATCTGTGATAAGTTTCTCAATGATCGTTCTAAAAATCACTCTCTTAACTTGTCTCTCAAGTGATCGATATAACATGCAGAAAGATTCAAACCTACAAAAAACTTCATAATGCTAAAAATATAGGTATTCTATAGGAAATGGAGTATTCTAAAGAATTTCAGTCATTTTTGGAAATAACAGGTCGCAGGACATAGGGGACCGGTTTTGTAGCCTGGAGAGACCGATTGTTACCGACTTCGTTACACAACTGTTAGGATAATCTGCGGCGAGAATCATGAGCCGTGATACACGTATACAGCCATGTATAGGTTATGTCCGGTCCAAGGGGTGAGGGCAGGTGTACCTTTCGAGAGAATAATTAATATTCAGCGAGGAAAAAGTGGGCGAGAGCCGGCGATAGTCTTCTCTTATGAACAGTTAGCGCGTTAGCAAACGGGCACATCGCTTCTAGACACGCAGCTGGTCCTCTCAAGAAAGACTTCCAGGCCCAATTATGTTCGTCTTGTCGATCGTCCTTACACCGTAATTGTTTCGCGTTTGATCTGTTGGTCGGTACCTGGCCGGAAATTTCGTGGGACTGATTTTATCGGACTTCTTGGATTCCTACCGCACTCTTGGAACTTTCGAATTTCTATCCGAAACGATGAAGTTCCTGAATAGTTGAATACGGTATGCACAGTGTACAGGTACTAAGTTTAAACTTTCTTTTACCCGCCTTAAAATAGAAAAAGGTAACAGCCTCGTGTAACAACTAAGTGGATATATTTCTCGAAATAGCGATTCATGTTAAAGTTCCCCATTTTCATGGCGGAAATTTGTATAACGATAACTAAAAAAGTATGTCAAGCCAGAACGATCATGAGGCACGATTTCACGAATAAATCGTAATCTACTAACATAGATATCGGCAATCTTCCGGTGAAATCTCAGTAGCCTTGATAACGAAAGCGTGTAGACCGAGCCGCAGGACGAATTGCAGCTGCAGAAAACGAGGAAAACTTATGATCAGATAAGGGCGAGAGCGGGAGGCGAGAGACCGGTATAAAAGAGTTAGAGAAAAAGAGATAGCAGATGAGGGGTCGGAGGAAAGCGGAGTACAAATTACGACCACCCGGAACTGGTCTCGTGGCCGTGTTAACTTTCGTCGCGTGCCTTCGGGAAATGCCTCAACTTTTGCAGCCACGTGTTATCGTCCGGGCATTATAAACTTTCCATTGCTCGGCCTTTCCCTCTCCCTTTCCTTCTTCCCTTTCCTTGTTTGCTTTCATTATTTACGACGCGTTAACGAAATTTACGGCTTGCCCTTGCACTGTATTCTAGAATTTTGTGACTCGGTCGAACTCGTATAGTCTTCGTTATACTTTCCTCGTAAACATATTTTCCCAAAACATTGACCAATATTCCTCGTTAGATACTCGATACCTGGTAGTTATTATACTGTAAGGTTATATTTTGCATCAATACTGTAACGATACCGTTAAATACAATACGTTAATTATCTACAATATTTGAAAAGATAATATTTTCCTTTATAGTATCATTGTAATAATAAAAATGATGTAACAAGTTAGTTAAATAAGACTCATCTTGTATAAAGTAAAGAAATATAGTGAACGAGGCTATTTAATATGTATTAGTTTTCGTCGCTTATTTAACATTTATATAATATTTTCAAAATATATTCTTCTCCTCTCCTGGAAACGTGAAAACGATGACCACGTTATATGTATACAAATTTTAAATATGAATTAGGTTTGACCAGTCAATTTATAATCAGGCAAATTCGATTTATAAAATTTGCTATAAATTCATGAATATTAAAGATGCTGCAATAAAATTTAAACGAAATTTCTAGAAAATAATTGGAGATCTACTTGTTTATTTCATACTAAGCAAACAGTTCAATTAACTACTACGTGTGATAAAATATTATAACCTTAACCTGTTTTGTGTTTCAGATATGAGGCAGTGGAATTAATCTATCGCGAACTGACCAGCGTTTACAAGCAATCGGAAATTGATTGGAAAACAATACACGATGCAGGGTGCACTAAAGATGATACTGATTTGCCAGACCATGTTACTACGCCTAATGACCTCAATCGATTAATCAGCTTAACATTCAGATCCTTTTTAATTGCTCTACCGACTCCTCCTACGATCGTAACAATTGCAAGGTATGAAAGGATAGTACATTCTTATACATCGAATTTTTACATTCTAAATTATAATGAGAAAATTCATGCCTTTTTGGCATTCATGATTTTTCTAACATTATTTTCTATAATTCCTATGCCAGACTACGTAATCCTATTTATCATAGTGGCCCAGTTGAATAATACATTCAGTCAATTAACCAGTTAACTGTAGCGACCTCTTTGAAAACTTTGAAAAGCGTGTGCCTAAAATATGTCGTTAAAGGTAAGCGATGACGAGTATACTCGTCAAACACAGAATATGTGTGGCTGTTACAATATAGAATTAAGTTGTAATTAAATGACTGTTTCATTTTCTAATTTTATTACTGACAGGAATCGTCATAGCGCAAAGTATTGCCATTTCTTCATGACGAGTATAGTCGTTAAAGACACCTAAGTGGTTAACATAGCTTCAAGCAAACTTAACAAAGTAATCTAAAAATCATCCCCAAACATCTCCCCAAAATGAACGAAGCTGTCCATCGCTAAAAGGAGGATGGTAACAAAAATAGCCATCGATAATAATCGCGCTGCGGAATGTTTTTGAAACGCGTGAAATTGAATTCCAAGGCTGTCCGTCTCTATCGAAGGTAGAGAACGGCAGGGTCGCAGATGGCGTGGAAGAAGATGCTGGGAGGGCTGGAAATAGAGAAAAAGGGAGGATCGTAGGGGAGGTATGGTTGGGTTGGGCGAAGGGTGGGTTCATGGACGTTCGGCTACCATGAAGCCCCACCTCCCATGTGGGCAAGGGGTGGCCTTGTAAGGGGTGCACAAAATCAAATCCCCGACCTTTCGGCACTCGTTGTCAGATGTCTCTGTCTTCGATGTCCCGCGACAGATGCTAATTATTCCTTTTTATCTCTGTTCTACGGTCTAGTTGGCCGGATGATTAAGGCGAGACACGGTAATCCGTTTCTCAATTTTGCCGGCTCTCGTAATAAACGCGCCACGCCACGGAAAATTGTGATTTATGAAACATACGAGACGCGACGATACTAATGAGATCATCGCCAGAGAGATCTTTCCACGGACTCTCTGAACCTCGTCCAGAGTCGAATTCTACGATTTCTTCTGGCAAAACGTGATTAAGTTCATAGCTTTATGCTATAGCTTTATTTAGTTCCACTGTGCATTATTGATAGTATTGTCTATTTACAGATATTAATTACCATTAGATTGATCATTACGATTAAATTTTGCTGTGTAAAACTAACACAGGATGTTTGTATGTAATAATTTTTAAATTCAGGTTTCTTTTATTTCATTGTTATTTGAAGTCAGTTCAACCGATTAGTCTAATTAAATTTGTTCTGTAAATATGATATCGTCGTATGTTAGGAAATATAGTCATTCTAAATCATCCACCTATGCGATTATTTAGGTCAATAAATTTTATTAATGATTGAATCGTTTCACATAAGAAAATAGAACACGGATGTCATTATATACTCCAAACTAAGAAAAGTACACCTAAGTGTGTTATATCAATGTATATTACTTATCACAATAATTCTTCTTGTAATACTATTTATGCGACAGTCTGAAATATATTTCATAGCATTCATCGTGTCAAAAGGAAGATAGAGTACTTAAAATTATATTACTTATACTTATTCATCTCGTAGAAATATCTAATAAACGAAATTATGCAATAGAAACATGGGTAAAAATAATGGAATAATCTGTAAATGATTGATTTGGCGCCATCTCGTGATAAAATTAAGGAAATAGCATTCGGACTTCCGGCGGTGGCAGAAAAAAAATCGATTTCATCCCACTCGGCCCACTTGCAGCCCTCGACGACCCCTTGGTCTCCACCCCCAGCACTCCTAGCTTCCGGGAAAGACGCGGAAACGCCGCCGGATGTCGCCTCTGGACGGCACCGAGGTTCTCTTTCAGTTTGCCAGACGACGATTAAACAGAAACAAGAAAAGAGAGCAAGTTTACGAGACCGAAAAGAGACTATTTACTATCGTTAAATGTACATTTTATCCTGTGATGTTTATATTTCACCAAATCTTTGATTATTTCTGTTTCTACTGCCCATCGCAATTTCTTCATTATTCAGTCGATTTTACGATACCTACGTACTTTATCGTCCATAATTATTTGCACAGTTCGCTTGATTTATAGCAACGACGTTTGATTTTAACTAAAATTAATAATAAATCAATAATTAGAAGTTACTTATAATCATTTTTCATGGCATCAGCAGACTATAAATTTAAGTTAGCTGTTAAAATGCACAATAGATATGTCTACTACATACATTCATTGTTTAAATATCGATATTTGTATCTGCCTCTGTATCATCTGTATGAATATCAAGTTTGTTTATGAACGTCATTTTCTATCTAATTCAGAAATTAAAGAATCGGAAGATAAAGAACTTGTCAAGTGACAAAATAGTTCTACATGATTTCACAACTAGAATCGTCAATTGTAAAAATCAATTTAATCAAGTCATAGTATTCTACTATACGTTGTGTAGAATTATTTGCAAGCCATCTTTTATTTTACTTTATTTTACTTTCTCTAAAGAACTTCAATATATATATATATATTTACTTATATAATAAACATTTATAACAATTATATATTAAACATTCATAAAACTGCCGATAGATTAAACAACGGAACACTTTGATGAGAAAGCACATGAAGTGAAGAATATCTGCTCTTGTTCACAGATCCAGCGAAGACGAATATTGTCCGTCAGAGGACGTCGATCAAATTCAGATGGCAGTGCTCGAAGAACTTCGTGAATGTTTAGGAGATATCGATATCCAATTGGCCTATCAAGAAGAGGAGGAGGAAACTTTCTAAACATCAAAACGTAACATAACCACCCTTTCCTTCCCAAGATATAAATGTAAATCGAATAATGTTCATTTCAATACAATAAACGCTTTTAAAAAATATATTCACCTCTCCGTTAATCGTATCTTCTGTCAGCCATTCCGCGGTCCATAGTAAAAATAAAATCTACCGGTTCGAGCAGCGGATCGTTACTAAGACAACGAGTTCTCGAGTGAGAACCAAATGAAACGCTCGTAAAGACCAATTACACTTTTTTCATCGGGCAAAGAAAACTAAGTCGAGGAGTCCAGCAACGTTGCATCGAATCGATGGAATACATCAGAAGATCAGAAGGCGAGGAGGAAGAAGGAAACTGGCACGTCTTTGATCACAGCGACGATTTACATAAGATCGGTGCCACTGGCCCATTATAAGAAGCAAACACAATGCCAACCTGAAGGTTAGCGTTTTTCTGCACCGAGTACCCCTGTGCCCCTCTCTCGTCCCTTCGGCCGCACATTTGCATACCGTAGGCTAGTTTCCCACACGTCTTAACAGCGATCGTTTCTTCCTCCTCTTTCGAAAACCTTCCCTCGTTTCCGTTTCTCTTTTACGTACAACCCTTTTCAGTCAGCGGGGGCAAAAAGACCAAGGAATACAGAAAAAAACGTCTTCCTTCTTCCAAGATGTTGGCGTTTCCTGACGAAATGTCTCTCAACATGGCCTTCGTACGCATTCAGATCGTGTACTGAATGTACGTGCACGTAGTATATTATACTTATACATCATTTCAGATATTGAATTTCTAGAGTACAATAGATATGGAGGTCTTTGTTAAGGAAACACCGCGGACATTACGCAAAATAATTCTTTATCTTGAATTAAATATTTATAAGAAAATTGTTTAATATCCTCAACGATATGATGGAAAATAAAATATAGGTACTTCTTTTTAAATGAAATATTCCAGATGTTTATTATAGTTACATATTGTTCATTCAAGATAGTTACATTTTTGATACATTTTCATTTACTGTATTAATAAATGGTTGAAAATTCGTGCAGAATATTCGTGCAAACACTTTGAATAGTTTATAAATTTCTAGAAGTTTCGGTTGTAGACTTCAAAATATTTTACTAGTAACTGGTATCTAAGTAATTTGATAAAAGTGAAAATAAAATTACTCGGAGAATATTGCCGAAAGTTAAAATTATTTCTGATATTAGTATACCAATTTTCTCGCAAGGAATCAATTCTTTTCCTAAGTTCTTCGATTAAAAGAATTAGAATCTAAACTGATAGGATTCTTAATAAGATTCTAAAGAAACAAACATTCTAACGCCTATACAGGAAAAAATATTACCCGATTCAAATTAACGTCTAAGCATCAATTCGTCAGTTATTCGTGGTAGCATAGCCGAAATGAGTCATTCAATGGTTAAAGTGATCGTACAATTCCGCGTTTAGGGTCAGCACAGAGGAAACGAGCGATAACGCGCGAATAAACGTTAAATGAACAAGGTGAATGCGGAAGTGTGGTTGCAGAGAAGGGACGAATTTTAAAGAACCGCAAGGAAAGTTTACGAGCTGCCAGGCTCACGTAATGACTGTCGTTAACCACGGTGCGGGACTCTCGGCCGGAGAACCAAGCCTTTGTATGCTAATGACAGGGTGGTCCGATTTCAACCACCCTGAGTAAAAAATCTTAGGGGTCAACAGACCCATCGTTCGGCCGAGTTTTAAATCTCCCTCGAGTACCATTGACCTCGAATTAAAAACGGGCTCGACCTTCGACCCGTTGAAAACTTTACGACCACTACGAACCGTAGCTTTTCGCAAATTCATTGACGAATACAGTCGTTCCCTTTCTTCTATGGTTCCTTATCCGTGCAAAATTAACTTCTGCCACTGGGAGGTTCTCGCTGCTCGTCTATAACAACAGCGAGCTCACGAGACCCTCGGGACGACGGTGTAACCATTCGCTCAAGTAATACGTGCATTAATATTCATTAAACTGCACCAACTGTGCTCAGTTAAGAAAGGAATTTCCACAAGGTGCACGTTCTTGCGCGAGTAACCTAGTATCGGTCTTACGCTTGGTTTAAACCATTAGCAGAATTTCTGATGTCTTTTGGAAATATAATATAATTTCAGCAAGTACTTTGATTATTTTTCTCGCTGTTGAAATATCGATATTTGTTCGGTACATGTTTCGGTATTGCACATTGCACATGGCACTTAAAAGGAACGAAATATGATTTTTAATATCCTCTTAAAAGCAGTAATTTAAGTTATTAAAAAGGAAAAGCTTCGATCAATAGTCCTTGTGATATTTTATCCTTCATGATTAATAAAATTTGCAACGCTTGTGTAACTGTAAATAGCAATTTTTAAAATGTTCAATAGATAACGAAAATATATAAAACATCGAACCAATAAATTTGTGTTATACATAAATATAATGGTATAAATATTTTTCAAATAATAAAAACAGTATTTACCCATTGAAAAGAATGTTATCAAAGGCTATAAAAATAGTATTGTTTAGAAAATCTAACAGAAAGAATTGTTTTGCGTCACGGTCTGAACGTAATTTTAAGCGTCTCATTCTCTCTCATGGCTATTCGGATTTCATTCACCCAGGTGACACCGTGACATTGGGTTCTAGGGGAATTATTCAAAACCAGGTCTGGCTGGCAAAAGTACAACCGTCCCTGGCACCGTAATCCCGTATTTGATTTGCATAAAACAGAAACGCAAAAAAGCAACAGACGAGAAAACAAAAACGTACAATAAAGAGTATCAATCGAACGCTTAACATCAAAAACTGTTACGAACAAATTACGATCTATCAAATACGATCGCTTATTTAACAATTTATATATTTATATATATGTATAAAATAAATGTTTTTATAAATTACAGATAATAGGATCGTTCATACGATAGCAATTCGTTCGATAATTTCCCGTTGAGAATGCTAAGAATTCGTGTTCACAAAATTTCGAACGCAACGTGTGTCTATTCCAGGACTTAGCAATCTTTCCATCAGTCATAATCTATCGCAATCATTCGCAATAGTTATACTAATATTTAAAAATAGTTCACATAATATAAGTTCATCTAAAATTTGATAAACTAGATTATAAAATAAATTTTCGTTCCAACAGATACAATTTGAATAAATAGTACTACATTTTAACTATAATAAGTATACTAAAATAAAATGGAATTTATCGTCACTAAACTTAAAATCCAACAAACGCAGCTCAAATAAATGATGCTTCGTCTTAGCTACGATAAATCTATAACTAATAAACTAAAATTCATTTTTACGAACTTAGGAACATTCTACGTCGATTCACAGCTTCCAGACGAGACAATTCATCCATCCGTGGCAAAGAGCCCAAGGACCCTTTGCTCTCCCGTACCTGACGATTATGCGCGTGACGAAAGAGATCTTCAGAGAGGTGAGTATGCTAATCAGCAGGCATAATGCAATATCGATACGCCGGAGAAAGCCAATTATAGTATGGGGATCCGTCTCGTTCGACCTATAGGTCGTTCTCTCGAAAAACGTCTCCGTGAAACGCATAGAGGGTCGCACACGGGCGACGCATCGGTGAGAAAATGAATAGCAAATGAAAGAAAAAAAGGAGGAAGAACGAGAGAGGACGGGGCCGCGTGATAGACAACGCCATAGGCGGAGACCTCGTTGGCCGTTGTTCGAAAGTGCTATTTGTATTTATTCGAGGCCTTTGTTCGTACCCGGAGACTCATGGGGAGGAGGGTGGGGCGAACAGCGAGAGGGAAAGAGAGAAAAAAATTATTCAAAGACGAGGCAAAGGGGTGAGGTCCACTAGTCGTTACGGGACTATACGACGTTTCGGTCGAAAAAATAGTTGCACGCGGCTCGATACTGCTACGTGTATATTTTGTAGACGAGAGTGTGTCGTTGTATCCGAGTTTTTTCAAAATAATTAATTACAATGAAATCGTGCACTCATTAAAATAATTAAATAATTAACCGTTGTAATCGAAAGTATACACCAGGAAAATCTTCTTTCAACGTGATACGTAAATTTAATATTTTGAAAAATTTATATACGATTATTTTCAATATTTTAATCTTTTTTGTCGTACTAGGAATAATTCATCGATTACTATCGAACGTCTGCAAGTTTAATTCTTCAATTAATGTATTAATTATTAAATTAATGTAATTTTCGTACGTCAACTTCGTTAAAAGTTGATCGCCCAGTGAATTTTCGAAATACGCAGAGCCAGGTGAAAATAAAACCGAAAATCAAGGTGCACGGATGTACAAGCACGTAACACAATTAATCCCAGAGATCGAATTACGGCCAAGTGTTTGCCCCATCATGCAGATTCCCTCGTTCTAGTTGGTGCAGTATGTGACGAGATGATCGCATGTGTGTGTGTGAATGCATCTCGTGCAGCGGATGCAACTGCGAGTGGTCAGTAGCTCGCAAAACGACTGACCGCTCGGTGCATCCCCTCGGCACTTTTCGATATACCTCGCGCGAGTGACATATATCGAACCTACATATTTTTCTCCAACATTTCTACGAACGATTCTGAACGTGTGACACGTGATTGTGTCTAGCGACATAACCGATTCCGTTTCTGTAGAAAAATCCTCGACAGCTGTTCTATCGATTTAAAAAAAAAATAGGAAAAAAGATATAAATATATATACGTTTTGCAATCGTTAGTGTCGCCGCGTGTACAAGAGAGGAAAAAAGTGTGGTTTACAAATTCAATCATAAAATCATGATGTAACGAAAAGTTGAGGCGGATAGAGAGGAGAAAAAAAGTACGAACTGTCGTCGTGCGATAAAGTTTTTAATCACATCTACACGGTCTAAGTTTATTCTATGCGGGATCCGGCACGCTTTTCGACGAGAACGGACAAGTAATTTCATAATGTCACAAGACGAAGTTCTGACAGTTCTTACATGGTCGCAGGCACGGAAGGAAAAGTTCCGTTATAAGTTTTAATGGTACATAAATAAACGGCGACGTTGTAATAGAGTTTCTGCAGGACGAGTTTCCCGGGCGAGATTCGATGCGAAAACGTAACACGGTCTCGTTATAAATATTCAATCATAACCGTGACATTTTTCTCTCTCGAGCGACGCAGCCGTCACGTGAGACTGGGACGGACGATAAGCTTAATTCGCCGAGCATGTGCTAGAATTATAAATTAAACGCGCGCCGTGGCGCAAAAGGACCGCGTTTTCGTTGAAATTATAGAAAATTAACGAGCCGTCCGCCGGCTCGAACCAGCCCGCTCTTGTCGTTCATGCACGAAATAACCACGTCGCGCGATATTATTCTCGAAACGCAACCGAGCTTGTTATCAATGTCTTTCCCGTTGCATTACTGGCTTTTCATCTCGAAACTTCGCCCTCGAACAAGCGCCTCTCTCCTTTAAGACAACGCGGATGAATTTCGAGCGAAGCTTTAAACTACGTATACGAGACGGATTTACAACTACGTGCGTAGTTGAAGAGAAACTTATCGACAGATTTTAATCGATCAGACTCGTGATCAGACTCAGAGATCAACTCGTGCAACGTACCACTGCCCATGTGATTATTAAAGGTCTATTTCGATCGATAAATTTTCGAAATTGTTACGCGTAAACAACGTAAACTTAACAATGAAATATTGTAAGTATTATTTGAACTAGAGACAAAAGATATACACATCGGCCACAAGATATACCTGTACATCGAAGCAAACAGACTAGGGAAGAGAGAGTAGATACTGCATTTCGCTGAGACGACTGTCTCTAGGCGCTGAACAAGCATCACCCATGCTTTGGAAACATTTTTCATTTTCTTTCCATTTTGCTTGATATTCAATCGCGCGAAGTGAACCTGCCAGAATCCATTCCCGATAAGAGCGGGTGAAGGAGGAAGGGATGAAAGTGGTTGGTGGCTCTCTAATACACGCGGGGGTGCGTGTAATTCCGAGGCCGCGCCATATTTTAACATCGTTCCGAGTTACATTATGTTTCAGCAAAATGGTCGGCGCACACGTGGCAGCAGCGCCCCGTCGACGGGGAGGGTGGTTTATCTCGAATACACAATCCCACCCCAGGCCACCCTCTCTTCGCTGAACGCGGCTCAGGCCGGAAGGGTGGAGGGGAAAGAGAGAAGACGAGAGAGAAAGAGCGGAAAAGAGAGAAAGAGAGAGACAGGGCCTGTGCATGGAAGGCGGTTCAAGGGGAACCGGGTGAGAGAGGGTGGAGGTCGACGACGACCCTCGGCAACCAACGCCCACCACTAGCCACCCTCCTCCCCTCTCCCCGTTAGCTTTTGCGACGTCTATACGGAGAGGGGAACGATGGTGTGGAAGGCAAGCCGGTACGGTACGCGAGCTAACGACGTTCTTTCGCTTTTCGCGGAGAAAAGAGCGAGAAGAAACTATAGAGCGAGAGGGATGATCGGGGGAAACGCGTAGAAAAAGGAAGAGAGGAAAAGAGAAAAGGGGAAAAAAGAGAGAAAGAGGTGGTACAAACCGCGTTCCTCCTCTTTCTTTCTTACTTGCTCCTGCTCGCACGCTTCGTTTCTTTGTGAACATAGACACGAAAGAAGAGGGGGGAGGCGACTGCAGCAGGTAATGATGTACCGCGGTAAATTTCCTGCGGAAAATTACCCACGCTGTTGGCCGCGGAGTCACGGGCAAAAGGTAATCATTTTCTTTTTGGAACGCGCTGGCAAACATACGCATAGCCGCGGCGAGCCGACGCTGCAACAATGTCGACGCGATTTATTGAATTATTAGCGACGCGGGGCCACGAGCGGACAAGTAAGGCATCGAGATTCAACCGGCGGGGCTTTTTTCAGACCAAGCATTTGTTGGTCGGGAGTTATTGTTAGCGGGACATGAAAGAAATCATGGTCGTTTGATAGTTTGTATCTGGTGGCTGGGACTAGCGATTTTTCTTTGTCCTTAGAGCACTGTGGATGTACGGTTATTGAGAAACTGCGACGGGTCTAATTGCGATCTACTGTTGGCGGTTTACCTCCCTTGACAGTGTTTTGAACGAATTTGAATAGACTTTCGGTATTGTAGTAATTTTTACGTTACTATTTGTACCGTTAGTTTTATTATTTATAATAAATTATAAGAAATTAATTATAAATTATAAGAAATTAATTATAAATTATAAGAAATTAATTTTTTTTATAACTTACCAAGAATAATTTAAATATGTAAAGTATAAAAATTAACGCTGTGCTAACTTCCAAGGTATAAAGATGGGAGCGAATTATTAAAAATATGTACATAATGAGAGGTTTAAACGCTCTCTGCAAACAATTTTAACGCTGAAGTACTTCGCAAAGAATAACATTTGAGTTGAACTCCTCGATTTTCCTACTCGAAAGTTAAGTAATTGAAGATTATTTGCCCAACGGATAAGGCCAATAATTTAACACGAAGAGGAAGTTTGTTATGCGAATTAAATAGTAATCTGTTTTAATGGTATTACTTCATACTTACAATTTCTTAATTCATCGAGATCTAAACTAATTCGAACAAACAATTTCCTTATTAAGCTCGACGTCCCTGAACGTAAAATTTTATCATAATTAACAATCTCTTCTGATAATCTGTATACACCGATGTATAAAATTTTACATTAACAATTGTTAACAATTATCGCTTTACCGAATAAAATCATTTTATAGCAAAGAAAATCGTGTACCCTTATTTCACGATAAAAAGAGCTACAACTTTACACATGGTAAGTTTCAACGAAACGCTTTGCGTGGAATGGGGACAGAGCAAAGTGTTAGTAGAATCGTTGTCGTTTGAACCGTTCAGTTAATTTGTTCTGGATTAACGAAGCACGACAGAGCGTGGCTGATGAGACGAGTACTTTCTTCTTTTGCGCGAGGGAAATAAGATGTCAAGTAAGAAAGAGAAATTCTTTCCTATAGTCCGGGTATGCACGGAAACCCCTCGAAGGCGTATTGTGAACGAGACAGCCGATAATTTGTTTTGGGCCTCTTCTCTCGTTCGCAACACAGAGCCGAAAGTACACGAGGAACAGCGAACTTTGCATTGTTACGGAATCGAGTGTCGCATTCGCTGACTGCCGACAATTTCGAACTTTTAATTTGAGTTTGAGGATTCATTAGAGACATTATGCTCCACCCGGCAAACTTCCAAGCAGCCACGCGAACGCCACCCTGCCCTTCCAAGTCACCCAAAACATCCTCAACCTCTGACCCTTGTGCCAGACCCTCTCTCCACTCGAATCTCGAAGCACAGATCGAATAATTCCGGAGTCGCGGATCGTGTCCCTATTTTTTTCCTTTATTTCTCTCTCTCTCTCTCTCTCTCTCTCTCTCTCTTTCTTTCTTTCTATTATCAGAAGACCAAGTTTTCCTCGAACATCGGCATCGAAAGGGTCGCTTAACAATATGCCGCACGATTGCTCGACACTTTGAAACGAGGATTCTAATGTCGCCTACGACGGTAATCCTACGCAATCGTGACCGTAGAGACCCGGCGTTATTGCATTCCGCGACAAATTCGAGGTAATTGCAAACTACGCGAAATGCTTTGGGATAAGGAGAGCCGGAAATTGTCCGGTTGCAGCATATGATATTTGGTTAACCTCTTCGAACGGATTGTGTCACTTTCATTCTCGAATATCGTAGCAAAAATTTCTCGATCTTCCTCGTTCTCTAAACTTTGTCTCAATTTCTAAATTCTGGGAAGTCCAAATATTTGTAATCCTTGACCAGATCGATGAACCCGACTTTGTCGAAAGGACGTACAGCTGCCGTTCACTTTCACCTATCGCGCTATCATCGGTCCTCCCTTTTCTCTCTTTCTTCCTTTCCTTTCCGTTTTTGTCCTTTTTTTTTTTTTTTTTGTCAGGGCGAAGGTATCTCGTCGTCAGTGGCAAGATCGCGAGTGAATCGATACCAGAGGTAGATGTACAGGGTCGACCGATGGAGAGAACGAGACAGGCCAGAAGGGACACGGGAGAGGGTGCGAGGGTGGTTTTTGAGGGAGATGTTTCGTTCGTAGGCAGTAGGTTTCCCCCCACCCAGAAGTCCCGCAGCATAATCTCCGTCCCTCTGGCCCGTCTCTTTCGCATCCCTCTCACCCCCTCTCGACGGTGAAGCTCGCTCATCCTCTGTTCCATGAGCGCAGCCCTCCACCCATCTCCGGTGTAAAACCCCCCCAGTGCCGTGACGTAAATGCCAGAGAAATGGGCTGGAGGGGCTGCGAGAACGTGGCGTGGCCAGTGACGCGTGTGCACGCAGGAAAACTCTTCTTATTTATATGCTCCATGCTGCCATGGCGAATCGATATTTCGCATGAGTTCACTTGGAAAAAAAAAAGGAAGGAAGAAGGTCACCCCCCAGCGTCAACGGGGGCGGGGAACGATTTCCTTTTCCGCTTTTAGCCGAACGATGGCTACTTTCTTACGTATCCTGTTTTTCTCTTAACGCCACCCCACAGAGTCACGGGAATCTAAACTCCGATACGCGCACTGAATTCTAACGATAAATTCTCGCGCTTTCTTCTGGCGTATCTGACGTAATAGTGTTTGTTAATAGCATTAGCGTAACATTTTTTGGCTCAAAACGAAGCTTTAGTGGCAAGTAAATGTATGGAACAGAATTGACATATATGAAGGATTAGTTTTGTATAATGCTCACTACTTAGAACAATTAGAGGATCGCTATTACAGTCTATTGCATCAGGCATAAAGTTGATAGACTGACACGTCACTTACTATATGTAACGCTGTAATAAAATATATAATATAATAATCAATAAAAAGTAGTAGAATTATTGAAAGTTATATTCATGCGCAGTTTATTAAAATATATTATACATACATAGTTATTAAACGATTAAAATTAACCATCTACTTGTATAAAAAGGAATTCTTATTCGTCTCTGGGCATTAACATAAATGAGCTTCCATGATAAATTCCTAGATTAATTAAAAAGCATAAAAGGTACAAAATATATGCTATCTAAATAACCAATATAAAAAAATATGATCGAAAATAATTTATCTTGAAACGAATTACATATATATATATTTAAAAATACCAATGCTTCATATTTACATAGAACCTATTATTTTTAAAAGAACTTTATAGTTAACGAAAGTGGACTATTTCCTTCGTAAACTACATGATACGCTCTTCCTTATGTATCATGTAAATTCGTAGAAGAATCTTACATATCGCAGTTGGCAAGATTAAACCAAAGGATGGAAGAAACACGGGGGAAGAAAGGGGAAAAAGGGGGTTGGCCAGAAAGATACGAGGGTGGATCGCGGGTAGGAGGCGGATGAAACGTAGTTGGTTCGTATCAGCATAATGTAGATATCTATTCCTTGCCTCTTCCGTTAGCTTCGAGGTTTGGAGATGGCTGGAATACGAGACGGGGGATGAAATTGAAATGAAACTACCCGAAGGAGCAGACGGCCCCGCGGCTTTCCAAACCCGGAGAAAGATTAAAACGCGACCGAATGGATGCGAAAGAAAGTTTTGCCGCCGAACTATACTCCGTCTAAACTAAAACCGATCTCTCTGTGTACGTGTGCGCCCGGTTTCTCCGCCGAGTCTCGAGTGATTCTTTCTATAACTGAAAACTAACCGGAAAATCTGAATGTAATTGTTGAATTATAACTTTTGTATAATGATATTTATTCTTAACGACGACTTCGCGATCTCTAACCTGTCTCATATTACGAAGAAAATAAATATATCGCGTAATTTTGCCGACAATAAATATCACATTCCTTAACATATTAATCGAGACATCCTTCAATCCGAAAATTCTAATAAGGGCAAGCCAATTTCAATTAGGTCAGTTTCAGTCCTTGCAAATGTAAATATAATTTACTTGTAACAAATTTTAAGCTAAATGTAAGAAGATAGGAAATTTCTAAGTAAAAGGAATTATTATCCGAATGAAGAGTTAACTCCTCTTTCTCGCTTCACGAGTAAAAGACATTTTATTTTTCGTTTTTACGTAACATCATAATATTTTAATATCTCGGTTTTAGAATATTTAAATACTTTGATCCGAAACACGAATAAACGTATCGTATAACTTTTTTCGGAACACCATACTCTCCAAAGAATGCTTAATTACTACTATTTCCTTATTATCCTTAAATTTTTTATTTCTATCAGTCAAGGCGACTAAAATAAAATTCATGACGTAATTGCTGTAAATTAATGATAAAATAGTTTAATTCCTTTGCCTTGATTAATGGTCGGAAAATGTGTAGTTGAGGCTATCGAGTAGTCGTAACAAAAAAAAAGGATAAAACTTTCCTATTAGCAGAAATTACCCTAAGGCAATTTGAAAATTAGAAACGAACACGTGCAGAATAGACTTGCTTAAACTGTGCGACAAGCGGTCTATCGTTCTGCTTGTCCTTTTCCTACTCGGTTTCTTGCTTCTACTACTGTGGTCCGAAGAAAGTAAGCGCGTGGCGGTATGAAATGGAATTAATTATGAGAGCGTCTCAACAGGTGGGTGTAGACGTCTTTAAACTGTCCGTCTCTCTTTCCCTCTCCTCACCGTTCACTCTCGCTCTCTCTTTCGTGGCCAAACCCCTCACACCCCCTCCGACAATTCACCCCGGCCGGCCACCCCTTTTCGCCGTGTCCCGGACCGTCCTCAAGTAATTTACTAAGAAAATAAATAGAGGACGAGTCCCTGGAAAAATGGAAGGTTAAACGAGCGCGTCGGCGCGCGATCTTCAGCTTCCTTAATTGAGAAAGAGGGAAGAAAAAGGTGGAACGGAGTGGGAGGAAGGGAGACGAAAAGAAAAAATAAGAGAACTGGAGCTTGGCATAAAAGAATGCATCATTAAGGATCGGAGAAATGAAAACACCATTGTACAGGCACACCGTGAAATGCCGATTTCAATCGATTTTTAACTAAGCATCCTCCGATACCTTTTGACCCGTTTCCTTTCACTTTGTTCCTTTTCTGCAAATAATTGTTTTTAAAGTGGAGAAACACGAACCCTCGTTTATCCGTCTTGTCGAATAATCTGAATTGTTTTCCTTCAAATTTAAAACGAAGTTGATAATGTTACGTTTCCTATTCGTCGACTGCGGATGTGCATGCATTTACGGGAAATTTAAAGATTCAAAAATGCACAGAATATGTGAAATCGTACAAAATATCCAAATCAGTGATCGTTATAATATTTGATGGATGAAACAGATCTTTGCCCTGGTTCTATTTCGTTGATTATAGTTATTGAAATATCAATTAGCATAAATATCCATCGTTTATTTATTTATCAGTTACGAAGATGATATGTGATATATCAAAGAAGAGAATCAAATTCGTAACAGATTGAAATAAATGATGCAGCTTTGACAAACTGTAAGTAGTTCTTTTGTGCAACAGGATGGCTGCGTTTCCTAACTGCACTTCAGTTTGTCGAATCGCTCTCGACCTTCGACCTTGCCCAGGATTGATTAATTGACGTTTAAGGTATATTTGTATCGTCACTATTGTACCGCAGCGCTATTGTAAACCGCGGAGCTTGCGGTCCCAGGATATACGATCTATCGAATCCTTTGTCAGACCACTTTACAATGTACACGATTTTGATTTATTAGTGACGATTGTCACGTGCCTTCGGACACTATTTTTATTATTAAAAAATACTCAGTCGTAATATCAGTGCAATATCATACTTTGTATAACGACAAACGTTGAATTAACGATAAAATCACTTAAAAAACAATATTCTGATATTCGAGTATTCTAGCGTTAAAAATGCTATTAGAAAATTGAAAATATCACATCATTGCCTTTTTACGTCAAATGAAATAAAATAATATTTCATGTAATCCTAAAATAAAATTGTATAATTTCACTTCTCATACGCAAAATAGAATTATATGATTTCATCGCTTTCCAAAATAAAATTTTACAAGTTTCATCTCGCCCACGAAATAACGTCAATACGATTCCACCGGTGCTAAAAAATAAATTACTTTTTATAATCAAATCTCGACAACAGTAGTACGCATTCGAAAGCTAAACAAGTGAAATCATGTCGATGGGACATGACATTTGATACCCACTTGCCTCGCCCCTCAGAACACTATTGACTATTATTCGAAAACGTACGAAGGGGTTCACGCTCTTGGAAATGGAAAATTCAAACGATGAATTTTTCTCGCTCTTTTCCAGCCCTTCGGTTGGCGTTCACCTCCTCTCCCTGCCCCTCCCCCCTCCCAGCCATGGAAAGGCCCTCGAAACTCCTGTGAAGAAAAACATACCCTTCGTCTTCGAACGTAGTACGTTCAAGTTATTTCTTCAACGAACATATGTATGCTGATTTATGCGACCTTCTCAGTGAGAAGAGCGTCAAAACGGCCACACCATCCCTTTCCCACGTTTAATTTAAACATCCAACGTGTGTTTTACCTGCGTCCTGAACGGGGCAGGTGCGTAGTGACGCGGAAAAGAAAGAAGATGACACGTATCGGTAGCCATTGATATTCCACGAGAAAAAGATGCTAATGAGCCTGGTATTCAGAGCACCGACATACATTAAAATTATTTAAGAGAATTTTAAATAGTTTCTTTTATTCCTAAATATTATGAGTTTCGGTTATATATTTGTTTTTTACTCGTACAGAATTAAACGTGCAATGGAAAATGTTTTATCATCGAATAAAAATACTTGAATGTAAATTTCATGAATTTCTGTTAGTATCTTTTATTCCATTTTTAATCATATTACTTCTGGAAGTGTGGTTTCATCCCAATTTAAAATACTTTAATTTTATTTGATGAGAGAGATATGCTACGAAATTTTCAAGCGAACGTTGCCCAATGAAATGAATTAAACCCCGCTTTTTGAAACGAACAGAGTCATATGATATAATAATTTCAAGCAAATAATTTCTTCGCTTGAATAATATTCAGCGCAGAATGTACAAATGGTATTGCAATTTTGAACAAAACCTCCCTTCGTTTCGGTAATTTTCAACTCACGAACGTGATTAACCAAATCTATAATTTAAAAATTTGCTAACGATAGACAGCGATGTTTCAAGGAAAATTGTTGACAAAGGTCGGGTAAAAATCGGCTGTCGCGATGGAGAATTATAAACGAGATCCATTGCATGGAACGTGGTTGGAAATACGGCGAAGCAAAATGCTCGCGAAAAGATATTGATGACAACGTTAATAATGGATCAGGTTCTCCGTCGATGGATATCATTAACGATCATCCGCTATAGTAAACTATAGTGGCTTCGATCAATCATACGAAAGCCCGACGTCGTCGGCAGACCTTCTTCCCCATTCCCTGTCCGTCTCAGGCAGCTCGAGGCCCGTGTTGTCGTTTCTTCTTTCACACCCCCGACAACGACGTCTTCGTCTTCGAATAATTCCCGCATAGGCCGGGATATCTTTTTTCCCTTCTCCCTGTCCTGGAGGTTCGCCAGGATCCATTCATCACAGACATCCGAGGGCGCGAACGGAAGGAGGCAAAAACTCGAAGGAGGAAGAGAAAAGAGCAACGAATAGCGTCGCCAGGGCGAACCAAGATGGAGTGGCATCGTTATAGCGTCTCCGGCATCGTGCCCGTTATGCCGATTATCAATAAATCACCGGAGAAAACACCGAAACAATGTCTTATGGAATACCAAGGGAGTTCGCCTGTGCACCACCTGCACCGATCGTTATTTCGACTTCGTGCGTCGAATTTGTTCGCGAAAACTCTTCTACAAAGTATTATCGTTGCTTATAAAATAAATTTGAAGCGTAAAATGTAAAGTGTAAAGAGAATAAGGTCAATAGGAAACAAAAATAGCGCAATATGCAATATAAAAAATACGATCTACCAAATATATGAGTTAAGTAACAGACTAAGTCTGTACGATATTAGAAGCGATTGAAATATATGTTCTTAATAATATTATAAAAGTTTATATAGATTCTATTAAACGTCAACTATGTATTTTTTGTAGACAAGCACGGAAATAGACCAATGCAGATTTATTTTTTGTTTCAGTTTACATTTAGCGGAGTAGTTGATCTCGTCTCAATCTTTTAATCGAGTTACACCAGACGTCCACGGTAGAGTACGTACTGTACGTAGTGAGAAAGGAATATACCTAACGTGCCCGAAATGCATTATCGAACGGATATTAACCCCGATCCAAATTGTTAAAAAAAAGGCACGTAATAGAAAAAAACGTAGAACCACGTATAGCACTCGCGCATACTACACGCGTGCACGAAGAGATAGAGAAGAAGTTGAAGCGATTTCCATCTGGGGCGACCTTTCGTCGCTCGGGAAAGCGCGAGTGTGTAAAAGCTCGAAAGCTGGAAAAAGCTTTTCGGTTCGGTGCCGGTCGGATAAAAGTTCTTCTATTTCTCCTTGCCGCCACCCCCTCGGCCTGGCCGAGCTCTCCTTCGTCTTTCTTCTCGCTCCCTTTCTCGTTCCACCCTGGCCCCTACCTGTCTCTCCCTGTCCTTCTCTCCTTCACCCTCCTCGCCTCTCTCGCGATGGAAGGCGAAGATTGAAGCTTACGCGAGTCGTCTCTGTGCTCGCATATTCCGTCTGCTCCTCTCCGCGTTCTCTCCGTCACACGTGTGCGCTTCCCTCGCGAACGCACACGCATGTACCACGAACTCGGGACGCGAGTGTGCGCGCGTGTTCGCGTCGTTCTGTCTTCGTTGGAGGAGCGGTTGGGCGCCTGCTCTCTCATTCTCTTCGGATACAATGTGTGCGCGTCAAGAATACACGCTATTGATCGCGGGTGGATGCGAGAAAGAGGCAGGAAATACGAGAAACCGGTCCCCGCTTCTGCAAACTCCTTTCCTCCCCGTGTTCTTCACGTGAGAGGAAGAGAATGTGACGTTATTCCAGCAGAGTTCCACCCGGTATTACCGTATACTTGATTCATGCGGACGACTTCGAGAATAGAAAGTATTTCGCACGATTCGACCATCGTTCCACCATTTCGTCGCTGTCGAGCAAGATATCGTTTGGAGACGTGTTGTTGGCATGCAGTCAACGTATATTGTCTGATGTAAAAGAACCACTTACAAGTCAAGCTGGTTAACTTTCCACTTTTTATTAATTTCTTTGTCTCGTTGCATAAGTACACACAATGATATTCAATTTTCAAAAAACAAATACTTATTTCCATAAGTTCGTTCGTCGCGAGAAGATGACATGAATAACGGAAAATTCTAAGGAAAATTTAAGAAACAACGTTTGTAATATTGTCACTTTTCTGAACTTTTCAACTTATGCAGTTGGCCAATATGAGTTATGAATGACTGAAATAATAGGACAGCCAGTTGACATGTCGGTTGTGCATTTATTGGGAAACTCTAATAAATATTTTATTTTGTATTTTAGACTATAAAGTAGTCAATAGATGAAAGCAATATACGATACAGCAAGTATTCTAATAATAATGATCGACGTGAATGTATACAATGATGTTGATGGTAATTCTCAGAATTAACAGCAACTCTGTTTAAGTTCATAGTGTAGATAAAGTCTTTTGTTTAAAATTGATAGATCTCTGCCTTTCTATTTGCACAGAATTTTATATATTTCTCAAGCTCATTTTTATTGCGGAAATTATAAGCCGCGCTAATTTTATTATATATTATGAATTTCAATCATTTCATCCATTTTTCAATTTTACATTTTAATTCATTATTCATAATTAAATGCCAATCATTATTGTACCTATTTATATAAAATGTAATTACCTAGATTGGTTTTCCAAGATAAAATATTGTGTTAACAAAATTCACGGTACCATGAAACAATTATCAAAGCGTTAGTCACCAAAAATTTCGTGCTTGTGCAGACGTTTAAATAACTCGTCGTTTAATAAAGAAATTATGGGTTTATAGTTCACAGAAACCGTGAGATGGACACGATCATTCTATTCTACGTTAGAATTAATGTTCCTGCAAATTCGCCGTACGCCAGTAAGCCGTAACATGAAAAAGCGATAAAATGGGTTTACTTGATCTTCGAGACTTCCGTACTCCGTTCAATTTAGAGTGATCTAACAAACGGAAACTTTGAAACGATCTCGGTTCCTTGGATAAGAAATTAGTTTGAAATCCGTGTGTCTGTATTAAATTAATCCGACGACGGGAAATCACCGAGTAAGCATCGCGGTAACATTTACCATAATACCGAGGAAGTTACGACACGCTAATGAAGTTAAGTCCTTCCTCAGGACCAGTTGGGCCGGCTTTTGTTCGAAACGAAATTGAAAAATACCAGGGACAGTCTTTCAAGAGATGAAAATTGTTAAATATAAGTTTAAACTATCATCAAATCCAAAGATTTTTGAATTTATAAAAGGAAATTTAAACGATCACCAAGTTTACCAATCTTTTTGAAATTGATAGTATTAATAAAATAAAAGTCTTTCTATTTAGTAAGATTACTATACTTATTCCTAGGTTTTCTTATCAATAATATATTTTACTTTTAATAAGAGTATTAAGATTATTGTTTTAGTAAATAACAAAATAACTATCACGTGTATTTAATAATAAAACTACTAAACTTGTCAAAATGCTCGGTTTCACAGTTATTTCTTTTTTACAATTGCCATATACAGGCACTTTTAGCAAAATTAACGTTAACTTCTATTAAACTAAAACCGTGATTATATATACTTATTCGCATTTATAACATTATAATCGTAATCATTTCTTTTCGTATTAAACGATTAAAATCTCATACGAGATTTTATTTCAGCCCCATAAGCGTATAGAATATTTGTATACATAAAGAACCGGTAAAATTTTTAATAATATTTTTAATTTTTCGAGTACAATTTTTCAAAAAGTTATATTACATGAGCAAACGAGTACATTTCGTTGATCATAATATCTAATATTTAAAGACAAAATGATAAATATTCAGATGTACATCAAAGTTTGACAGTTTTAGTATTAATAAAAAGTAAAAAATATCCTTATAATCGTTTATATAAAAAGGCTATAGTATTTATAGTTGATTTAATTTTGATTGCAATTTGATTATTAATAAATACTCCGCTTAGATTGCATAATCTAAGAACAAAAATGCTATAATTAAGATTTTGTCGATTGCAAGTTGCAACTTCTTTCGATAGAGATAGGAAAAGAACGAGGTGGAGATAGTGTTCGTCGGTAGGTTCGAAGGGAAACACATGCCGAGGATCCAAAAAGAGAGGCAGGCGACGCGACGCCTCGGATCGATGCGCGTCGGAGTGCGCGCTCAACCCCAGACCAACATAGACGCGGATTTACGAGGTTGAAGCGAATGGAAAAAAGAAGACGAGAAGAAAAGGGAACAGTCGTGTCTCCTGACCTTATCGTATAAGCCCTACGATATACGAACACTGAACGAAACGCGAAATTATAAATCAGTTTAACATTGCGAGCTTTTTGAACGCACACACGTTGCAAAGATATGTGTATTTAATCGAAGAACATACGTATGAATAATTAAAATATAAAGAATAACGTATACGCTCCATACGGATACATTCCACGTATATAGTCCTCGCGTAAAAGGTTGAAATTGAAATATTTGTATAACAGTAGGTGAATCATCTTGATTCGATATAAATATTAAATGTTGAAATATAATACTTCATATAAATACAAACTACTATCATACAATTACGAACTATTTGAATTTAAAAAATATTTGCATTTATAACTGCCGAAAACAAAACGTCGTTTACTATCCAACATAGATTATTTGTACGAGTGTTGATAAAATATTGTAACCAATTTTCCGAACAAAAGTAAGCATATTATTCTCTTCTCCGCGAAACTGTTTGTTCAACCGCATTCCGAATTAAAATCGCGAATTGACCTGACGCTTAACCCCTTTGTCCCCGGCACGTAAACGCTCGTGATCTTCGCCGGTCGGATTTTCTTGGCACTGGCCGCGAGAAGGGTAGAAAGTTTGCCTGACGAAATTCGTCGACATGCGGTGTGCTTCGTTTTACTTGTAATTCTGGCGCGTTTTAATATTTTAACCGTGTATCTGCACCGTGTACCGCATTAATACGAGCGAAAAAACAACTCTCGAAAGGGAGGCTGCAGTATTCGTCTTTTGTTTTCGGTCGTGCGAGTATTTTCGATGCAATGGCGCCGAAAAGAAGAGGGCCCCAACCGAGTAATGGGGTGTCGCTGGCAGTCGCGCATTTATAATTTCTGTCCCCCACACCTCCCCTCTTCACTTTTCCCGCCCCTCCACATCTACCGACCACTCTTCGTACTTTATTCTTTCTCTCTTGCAGACTGCCAGGTCGAAACAATTGCTTTCCGCCCGACAGAAAGGAACAAAACTGTCTAGGGTAGTGTACAGGCAACCAGGGTGAAAGTTGCAAGATGAGTTACAGCGACAGCTTAAAGATCCGATGACATCCGATGCTTTTGTCTACTGCAACGGCAAAAACGCAGCATTTTCCTTCTTCTATCTTTTCCTTTTATCCAGACTAGTATCGTATAAACCCGTTAATTAAACTATCGTTTGATTGTAAGTTTAAGGTTACGGTAAATGCGTGTTTCGACGAATCGTCGTTGGGATGAATGAAACATCTGAAGATCGAAAAGCATGTTCTTGTGGGAATTTACATACACTGGCACACAAAAGTGTTTGAGCACTTAACATAGAAAACTTATATGTCCACAGTGTATATGTTACATAAAGCATTCAGTGATATTGCACTGTAATGAGATTCGATTGCCATGATTATATCGGTGAAACTTGAAACCAATTTGAACGTGTAGGTCCAAGTTACGAAATGTTATGTTACGAAACATTTATTTAGCAAAAAAAAAAAAAATAGTATATGACAAGAATTGTCATATTAAGCATATAATAAGCGTGGAAGATGGTTCCGCTGAATATCGAGATTCGTTAATATAGCGAATAGTTCACTGTTTAAATATTTTTATGATCTCTAAGAAATATACGAGCGTAATTGTACTAAATATCTTGTAACTTCCGATGATAGTCGGTCCCATAACAATGCCGATGAAATTTCAAAACGTTTCGTACAACACACGTAACATATTTATAAAAAGTGTCAACAAATGTTTGAATGCTTTCGTGAGCCTGTGATAAATTCATCAAAATAATAGTTCGTCAGAACATGCATTCACTGTAAAATGAATTAGATCGAGGATTATTATTAAAATTGAAACTGTAAACGAACAAAGGTGAAATTATGGCGAAAAATCTTACGAATTCTTGAAACGTTTGAGGAAGATCATCGAGTGCTGAAGCTGCAATATCGTGAAAGAGATCGCGCATTAATTCAATAAACTTGATGAGGAACGATCGTGCCAATTTACAAGGATTATCAGGAATGATGGTGTCTCTGTCTCGTTTACGACAGCCGAAGGGGGATCGAAAAATAAGAGCATCGTAATGTCCTCGCATTCTTCAGCACCGGTGGACACGTTCCTCTCCCTACTTCTGCTCCTTTCTCTTTCCTGCCCTCCTCGGGGATTTGTGTCTTTATCAATGCTGATCATCGCGCTTAATCCTCCGCCCAAAAGTCGTTACAACACGACATGACTCTCATCCACAGCGTTCAAGGACCAGACTTTGTCACGGATCCCCGATGTAATTAAATTATATTCTGATTAGTTTTCGAGTAGATACCGATGAGTTAATTTATTTCGATAATAATTTCATCGTTGTGCCGATGTGGAATTGTTAACAATAAAAGTATTTTTTCTTCTCTTTTTTTATTAAATAACCACAAATAATCATAAATGAGTCAAATGGTTACATTGTGTTGCAAAAGTGGACTAGATCACAATTTTTCTGAGTGTAATTTATTCTAATAAGCTGTATTAATTATATAAAAATGGAGAAATTCATTTTTTCCAAATTAAATCCGGATACGTACAACGAGATCAATTTGTACTGAATATTTTCTGCTCTTGTCTATTTTAAACATGAAATTACTTAGTTCGTTTAGTATCGAGATTAGTTTCCTTTTGCTCTCAATATCTCGAACGATTTAATCTACTAATGTCGAAATATTTTCGTATCGTTCGCATATTCTAAACTTCCCAATATCTTCTCAAACCCATTATACAATAAATATTCATAAAAGAACTACGTTCAAAGAACTCATTAATATGTTAATATGTTAATAGCAGGAAACTGCCATCTGAATCGTTACTAGCTAACGTCAATGAAAACAGCAACGTACTATAAGTGTTCTGGGCGAGCAGAAAATGACGGAGGCTTCGACCCTTTTCGATCTGTTGTCTCGTGGAACTCGTTTCGATTTAATTTATGCATCGTGGTCCACGTTTCCCACCCCGGTCTTAAGGCCCTTTTGTACAGTTATTAATGCCCTGGGCCACTTCATTTTCACCGTATGCACGCACACAGCGACGCGCGAGCTGTGACGGCATCGCTACCTGACGTCCTTCCGGATCCTGCGATTCGTTCCCGTGTATGCAAATTTTGTCGAACACGAAAGTGCAACAGAGAGAAAAGAAAGAGTGAGAGAGAGAGAGAGAGAGAAGAAACGAACGACCTTTCAGTATACATCTGCCTGCTCGAACAATCGTCGGAAAAATAATAACTGTTTTTACAGGAGAGAATACATTGTCAAAGCATAACCGGCTCTCCTATTCCTCCATTTACTCGACACGTAATTTTTTCGCGCGTTCTTTTCTCGAACGTCTACCTTCCTTCTTGTTGATTTTTTAAACAAATTTTATTTTACCGATCGTTTGGCGAAAGGAATAAAATATTTATTAGATTAATATTTACTTCTGGCAAGCATCTTTCTTATGATGAGGGTTGGAACCCTCATATCTCATCAAGTTATGCATCGCTATGAGGCGATCAAGTGACCGGTGAATGACCCTGGTGTCTACAAGCCCCCTAAGCATTTCCCGATCAACTGGACATCCCGGCTCGCTCATCGCATTCACCATCATATCGAGCTGAGCTTCTATTGCCTATATCGTCCCAGTGGCTTTATCCATGTTGCCAATTTTATATCTTTACAGGAATGACTTGTTTGGTTATCCTTATAATTGACCTCTCCCAACTGGAGAAATCTAGTGCTGGTAACTGCAGGCTAGAGGAAGGTCCCTCTCCACTGTCCAGTAGCTGTGGATATAGCCTGCCTAATTTAGGGCCTATGCAATCAAGGTCACACACTGGTGCAGAGGGTGCAGTTTTCACACTTTTGTCTGCAACAAACTTCTCTGGAGGTGCTACGAACTCGTAGGGCTCCACTTGAGTGGCCACAGACTTAATCTTAACCACCCTTTTCTCAGTTGACAGAACAGGCACGAGGTCTAAAGACATAAGATCGCTAATGACAGCAACTGGTTCTGTCTGTGTTGACTGATTTGTTCTGCAAACACACCGGTCTTTGCAGCAGCAGTACTTGTTCCTAGGTGAGTAAAAGAAACTAATCATATGGCAAAATAGCAGAAACGAACAACTAAAGAACAATTTAACGGCTAATTATGAACTAAGGAGTGACACGTGCAGGGTACGTGCAAGAGTAATCAAAGAAGTGTTGACGCTAGGACTAAATCCTCAACTCTCGCTACGTTCTGATTTACCTTTATTGTGCCCTTCAATGTGTGGGATCCTTATGTCCACGTTTGTGACAATAAAAACATTCGATGTGTTTTACTTTATTAGCTTTAATAAATCCATCTTTGGAAAGAAATCCGTTCTTTTGATAACTGTATTATCACGTAAGCAATTATTATATATTCGCTAAAGCGCCCGTATGATATTCAACACTGAATTATCGATCACGAACTTTTTTTTTTGTTTTTACGTTGTTTTCTGCGCTCCTCAATATTATTACTATTAATAATATTTTCAATAAAAGTAATAACTAATTATTGAACCTGGGACCATTATCTGTTATTTTTGTATTCAGAGGTAGGATCACAATAGCTGTTATTTTATTCTTTGGATAAATCTATCACATCGTTCTGAGCCGGAAAGCCTTTATTGCACTTTCTTACATGGACTAGGAATAAAAACAAAAGAACATCTTAAACCTATCGATTAATCTATCGAATGTATCTAGAACTATCTTCTACTTACTATTTATTATAACAAACGTATCTGCATATGGATGGCGAGCACGAACTCACGTTGTCAAAGATATTTATTTTATTTATATTTTACACTATTTTATTTATATTCACTTCATTTATATTTACACTTAACTCTATAACAAAAAAATAAATGACTTAACTCTTTGACTGTTGACTTTAAATATATGTTTAGACACACTAAAATAGATTTATCCCGGATTTCGACAATCATCATCCTATTTGAAAGGATTAGACTTTATTGTTAAAGCTAGAATATATACCATAATTGATAGACAATACAAAAGGGGAGACGTAAGAAGATTTTCAATAATTAAATATATGATTTTTACAATAGTATTTTAATACCTAATGGCGTACATAATTTTATTACGATTGCACTTCCGTAAGGCATAATTACGTATTAGCGATCGTTTGAATGCGTGGAAATACCTTCGCTGGAAGATAAACGAAAGCAATTAAGATGGTAAATTCGAATTTATACGAGCAATTTTCCTGCTTTCAACGCGTAAGTGACTGTTTTATCACGCACATAAATCGTTTAGAAGCGAGCCGATGCGACGCGTCTAATACGTGAGATACCTTCAAACGTGAAAATTAACATGGGGTGCAATTTTGAGAGCCACTGGGTGTGGTAAAACAGGAATCTACAACCGCAAAGGTCTTTACAGATAAGGGAAATTTCTACCTTGACTGAATGGGAGAAAACGTGTTCTCTGCGCCTACCCTCTAGCGAAGGGTAGTTGAAACATATTAAGGGTGGCTTTACAGCCGATAACATCGGCCGAAGTTTCAATTGAAAAGTGAAAAGCTATCCTTTGTCACTTGTAAATTTTACAACTAAAATTTAATATTTTTTATTAAAATCTTTATACGATCGTATAATAAAATATTTATGGTCGTAATTATAGTTTATTTTGCATTTAGTACCGTAAATTTCATTTTGATTTTTATTAGCTCGAATAAACATCTATACTTGCAAATAATTTTAAATCGTAATGTTTATAAGTAGAACTTTTAGAAGAATATCTGACGCTATTATTAGATTTCTTTATATTTTCTATAATATTTTCTATAAAATCGTATAAAAGAAATGCAAAATCATTTTGTATAGAATCACTAATATTTTACTTACCCCGTTCTTTAATGTTATTTTGAAACGATGTCGTAATTTAAAAGTAACAAATAAATTTGATATACTTAACAAATACATAGACACTTTTTTACACGACCTGGACGAGAAACTTTGACAGGAATCGAAATCGTTACGACCCTAAAACGTTGTTCCCTCCGAAACTAACCCTACAAAGTGATAGATCTTACAAGGCTGCGCATTAATTGCGATCCCGGTCTCTCGTTCGAACGAAATGTAAGTCCTGGATTACCTTATACGTTAATTACAGCGTAATTAACTCTCGTCGTCACCATCGTCAGGGAGGAAGTCGTAGAATGTCGACGAAGCGATTTTACACCGCTTACCTCGAAAATCCTTCGTAAACCCGAACCACCGTAGCCGGCGCGGAATAAAACGTGACGATGGCGATTATCGACCCCCACCGAAAAAAAAAAGAGGAAACAAAATAAGACGATGGGGGGAGAGAGGACCGGTAGAATTGAACGCGACGCCATTAAAACTTCATTTTACGCTCGCTTATAGCTCGTACTTTTAACAACGTGGCTGAAGACGGGAAGTGTTTGAGGCCCCTTCGATGTAAGAGCGAATCTCGTTTAGCAAATACCGAGACAAACAAAGAATTATGCGGTACAAATTGAAAATATTTTCAATACCTGTTATTTCAATATTCTCGAGCAAAGTAGCGACAGAATGATGCATGGATAATTTCAGAATGAGCCAGACGAGCTCGTTGAAATTTTATTGATATCGAAAATATTTATTGCAAACGATTATTACGATATTACATCGTTTTTATTTTTATAAAAATACTACTTCTACCGTTTTGTTTTATTTGCTTTTAATTGTTTTTAAATAAAAGCGAATATTTATAATTCATTAAATTGACAAATAAAAATTCTTCTCCGTCATCTAAGTTACTTACTAATTAATAAATACCACTTCAGAATTTTTTACGTGCTCTTCTATACGCGTAAACTAAAACTTTTTCACGCTACACAGAAATAACTAGACTTGAAAAGTAACAAATCTTTCTTGTCATCTTCATCATGCATCTCAAATACGATATTTACATATATATCTTACACGTTAAATTATTGAAGAAAATAGGAGTAATGGATGAATATTGTTTACAAATATACCCTGTTCGACGAAAGGAAATGATTAAGTTGCCTAGCAATGCATGGAAGAGAAGCAGGTAACAAATCGGGCTTCCAGCAACAGGTATCAATACCTTTTATTATTTTCGCACCATTGATTCGATACCCAATAGAATCGATATCGTACCTGTTCGGTGCACAGCAGGTAGGTGGCACGCGACCAGGTAAAACCATCCGCAGGTTCACATCGAATATCATTGAGGGGTAGCCTTTACCTTTTCAACAAGATCAAGAGTAGTCGATGTTTGACACGTTCCAATAAAGAATTTCAATCAAGAGTAAGCACTTCCTTTAGCTTTTAATTCTAATGGTGTCATTTTTATAAATAAAGTAGTAACTTGTATATAAACAAATAACTTGTTTCGCTATCGTATCACTCAATTTTCTCCTAACATTTAGTTTTAATTTAACTTAATCTTATGCTAGATTTATATTTTTAGAGAATTTTGAGATAATCGTTATAATGTAACTGCTTTTAAATTACTAAATATTCTTAATATTTTGTAATTATAAAATAATACACTGTGTCCGTAAGAATTCGTAGAATATTTAATGATATAGTTGTAAATAGAGTCACAAAATTATGATTCTTGCAGGGTTCTCGTTATTTTATTGAAATGTATTTACGAGTTTTCCAATTTCTCCTTACCGCGATTAATGAGTTAATTAAATAGATTTAACGAGAGCATTTAAGGAACACAAAATTCAAACGGGCGCCATTGCACAGAAGAGGAGCTTGAATTGTATCGTTGGTCGAGGAACCACCCTCTAGCCCCCACCCCAACCACCCTCGTTTATTCTGTGACGATACAAACACCATATTCTATTCGGAAAATTATTCGTATTCTAATTATTAAATCTCTGACAATGGTCAATAAAATTTGGAAAATATTTCATGTTACAATGGAAATATACTTAACGGAATATAAGTAGAAACTAATAGTTTAAAAACACGCAAATATATATGATAGGTGTACAATATAAAATGAATGAAAAATAAGTAAAATAGAATTTTTGAAAACAGATGTTCGCCATTTTCTGAGAAATAAAATAATGATATAATGATAAAATAGTATAATGAATATGGTATCAAAATAATGAAAAGATGTTTGATTCTTTTTGGAACGACAATTAAAAGCAAATCAGAGAACTGTTCTTTAAAGACGTGATATTTCTAAAGAAATTTCTTGGAAAATAATTATAACAAGATGTCAAAACAATTCTAAAATTTTCCAGTTACCAAATTTTTTTTTTTAATTCTGAAAGTGAGGCTGCAAAAGGGCTTAAAAAGAATATCACGATTTCCCGCTACTCGAATATAAACCTCATTAATATAATGATCTATTAAGACCCGTATACAAATTCCTGATATTCTTTTTACTTTCAACTTTTCTTACTCGAATGAAAATTTGTATTATTAAATATTTAACTATGTATTTAATAATATTTAAAATATAAAAACATAATATATTCATATGTAAATATTTATTAAGAAAATGGATGCTAAATATATAACGTAAAATACTATTAAATATTTAACACTGTCGCTGCCGCTAAAATTTCATTTTCTCTCCCCTGTAGTAACGTACTCTTTTTCCTATAAGTATCTTTGCATCCGGCATTGTTATCAACCCTTATGCGAACTAACCAGTTTTAAAAAATCAATGAGTAACCGCATCAAATATCAACGTATCGCAATATCCTTCGCGTGTTTCACGATATTCTTCTCTGAACCACGAAAATGCAACATCGATAAGTATTTAATAAATACGAAATCGTAATAGTTGTGTCAACAGCATTACCAAAAATCTGGCAAAATGCAACTTATGCGTCAGTAGCGCCAAAACAATTAATATTCTTTGCAAATAAAAACATACGCTACTTTCCTACACATTGCGATTATCTCTCTATCTCTTGCAATGGTTGAAGATTAAAAACCAACATGTACAACAAACTTTTCTACTTGCACCTTCACGTCCATCGATAATAAACCATCTCGATATCATACGAACAACTTTACAGTATTCACCGTACTAAGCCATCATCACGATCGACATTCCTTGATCGTAACGTGATCACGAGAGCAGCATTTCAATTACAGAAAAATATTTCAAAATTTTCTGTCGGGGTTCACCGCGAAGGGCAAAAGAGAACGAAGGAGAAATCGCTCGGGCGCAATAAGTCAAATCTTGTTTGCGAGTCGGTGCCTAGTTAGGACGACTGGCCGGGTCTGCGCGAGGGATTGATGAGGAAAGCTCGAAGAGGCAGTGACGGAGCGGACGAAGCGATGTAGAAAGGGGACGCGAGAGCAAGAGGAGGACGAGCACCTTCCTCATCGACCGTATAATTAAACCGGGCGCTGATTAAAAAAGTTACCACGGCCGTAAGATCATTACAGGGGCCTCCGACTCCGACTCCCACCGAGCACCACCCTTCGCTCCCTAGCTCCTCTTTAGTCCTCACTTTCTCTCGTTCGCTTTCGACCCTTGGGGCTGTGAATTCTTTCCACTTGCTACACCCGCGACCGAGCCTGCGAATTCAGACAGTGAATTTCCGCGTCTTACCGTGATTTCTTCACGGTTAAACCGGTTCAATGGTGATGATTTCCTTTTAACGGAGTTACATCGTTCGAATATTGCGTTTCAATCTCCTGAATCGAGGAGAATTTTGTATCGGTATCGTCATACGAGGCGAATTTTTGTACGAATGTTGCATGTGTAATGAGTTGGGATATATGGTCCTTCATTTGCGAGGATGTGGACGTTTTTTCAAACTTTATAAAATACTTTATAAAATATTTTGTATATGAATGAGGAAAATATATGAATCGCGACGTATCGTGCAGTTCTTTTGATAATGCGTTATTGAAAATATCACGGAAAAAGATTGAATCATTTTTCCAGAGATTACGAAATATTTCTTGTTCGTATCTTACGCTGCTTCTGAAAACTATGTTGTATCCGAAATATAATGGAAATCATTGTATCCAATTTGAATTTAAAAACGTAAATTGAGTGAAATATATACGCGTGTAGGTACACTGATAATAAGTGAGAAGTACATGTATGGAGTAATGCAGAGAGAAAGAGAGAGAAGTTGTAAAAGCAAAGATCGAAAAATATAGAAAATCCAAGGTTGACCATATGATATACTAAAGTTTTCTTTTAACTATTTTTATATGAAATATTGTAATAATTTATACCTTCATCAAATCTATCGTACTAAATTACTTTTTAATGTTCGATGTGATTACTACAATTCGCGATGTAACAATGCCCGATACATTTTCAAAGTAGAAGTGTGGCAAAGATTTTAATTTACTAAAAGTAATTATATTCATCCTAAAACCAAGCATTTTCCTCTTTCTCTATTTTTAGTGAAAAATATAGCGGAAAGCTGTACGCGCCCTTTGTTTGATTCTACTGGAAGGTCCATGCAGCTAAGCGTACAAAGTTTACGAGCGCTCTCCTCCGAGAGATTGTTCCTTTTAAAACAAAAGGAGGAACCGAAGAGAAATATGAAGAGTACTGAAAATATAGAACATTCGCAATCGTAAGAGTGATTTAACATCACCAACCAGCACTTTGATTACAAAAGAAGGAAGATGAGCTTCCTTGATTTTCACAGTAATATTGTTGTGTATACTTGACACATGCACGATCTTCTTCTCATAATCCGATCAATGCAATGAAATAATGTCTCAATTTCACCACCGATTTCGTCATCTTAAATTTATAGTCGTTCAAAAAATTATTAAAGGTTATAGACTTCGATGGAAGGACAAAAACATACATTTTTCTTGACCACTAGGTATCACTGACAGAGAACGAAAGAACTTCGTCAGATCATATAGGAACACCATGAAGAATAAAAATTATAGAAATCGTGGATAACCAGTGGATACATTTTTCCGCGAGAAGCCACCCCCACGGCTGCATGTATCTTTTCCGCCGGCAGGAACTTCCTTAAAATTCAATATAAGCCCCGCGGGCACCCCTGCGAGACCGGGTCGCCACCCCCCTCGTCGAACGAGTCCCTTCAGCCGATGGCGACGGGGCCTGGTTACCATGGCGATTCTTTTGCTTGACAGGTGGCTGCAGCCACCGCCAACCACCCTCCCCCAGCACCCTCCATCTCCTCCAGACTCGTTTGTTCTGCCTGCCACTGGTACGACGAACCAATCGCGCACAGCGAAAAAATATTCAATCACGCGTTAAGAACTCGAGGGTGGTGGTGTGGTGGTGGTGGTGGTGGTAGTGGTAGTGTTGGTTTTGCGAGTGTGGTGGTAGTAGTAGTGGCAGAGAATCGAATCACCCTCGAAACCCCCTCGTCTTCACCCCACCCTCCTTCTGTGTTCGACTGTGACCAGGGACGAAGGTCGATGGCGGTGGAGGTCGAACCGCCCCTGCCTACAGAGGAACGCCACCCCCTTCCCCAACTTCCAAGTACGATGGAATAATAAAATGCCTCGGATTACATATTCAAAATCAATGGCTCCATACCTTCGACGTACAAAAGGGTAGGTGGGATCTACCTCCCCCATCCTCCCGCCCAACCCCCCAGGAGCCGCGAACCAAACGAAAGAATGATAACGGACGATTTCGCGGCCGACATTTTAAGCAACCACACCCTCATTTGCAATTGTTGTCCCTGTTTTCAGTTTGCCTTTAAGATTCGCTTCTTCCAGATTATTCCGTCGGAATAATTGACTTGGTTCGTTCGGTTCTTTTGCCAGGATTCTCTTCCTTATCGTAGATCTTGGTCGCGTCTTGGAACAATTTTCAAATATTTCTACACGGAATTGAACGATTTCTGAAGAAATATCTATTAACCATAATTTTTAAACGCTTTGAAATAATAAATTGGATCTTTGCCATAGTTTTCATAGTTAGAAAAGAAACCTGCAAATTTGATCTGTTAATGAAGCCGCTATGGTTAATTAGTGGAACGATCTATTTCTGGCAGTACAGTAAAATATGATTTATTGTGGAATCATGTAATAATTGACATGAATATTTTAGATCGTGCTCAACATCGCTTTTCATATTCGATAAAGCAAGCTATATTTTTAGAGGAATTAAATTATCAAGATAAGTGTGATGAATTTGAGCGATCCTCGAACAATAAGTGGGCAAAAAATTAATTAATCATAGAAATTAATAGAAGAATTTGGTAGAATCGATAATTTGTAATTTATTGAAATTTATTATTTATAATTCATTATTTTTGTAGATTTAGATTTTCTAATATTCTATTATAGGTAGTTTTTATTATAATTAGTTTCAATATAATTCAAGTTATAAAATTTATTAATTAAGTTTTGTATATCGAAAGTGATTTTTATTTATCTGAAAATATTTTTTCACTAATTTTTTTATACATTAATTTCGTGTACTTTTACCCTTTTTAACCTTTTTATCTTCACTTTTCCGTATCAAATTTTATTAAAAAAAATATGTAACCTTAAACCGAGGGTCACCCTTCGAATCTCGTCCTAATTAGCTGTAATTAGGCGCGAACTGGAATGGGCTGCAACTTTATAGAAGTCGAGGGGAAGAAAGTCGACCTGATCATTATGAGGTCTGAATTACGCGCGATAATTTCACAGACAATCGAAGAGGAAATGGCCGAGAGGATACTTCGCGAAAATTAATCAGCGACTAATTGATCCTGTAGAGATTAAGGTCATCGTCTTGAAATGGCGACCCGAAAAGTTTTTAGCTAATTAAAATTAATTGGCGCAATGTTACTGAAAGAATCTCTCGAAATCAAATTCTCGTTCCAGTATTAAGAGACAAAATTAAAAAACTAGAAATCGAAGAAGTTCAATAACAATTTTACTTTTGATAAGTATATATCAAAAAGACACTTATATTTGCAAAATACATATAAAATATTTTTTATTATTATGGAAAATGTGAAGAAAAATTTTTAAATAAAAATTTATTTTCTTTTTGCTTGTTAAAAGAATTTTTTCGATCGTCTCAAGATGATTGTCCTTCTCCACTGACCAATTTCGATTTTACATATTCCACGAATTTTATTACAATGTTATAATCGTATTTATTCAGTAAATATATGACAATATCGGTTACGTATAATACATTAAAGAAAGAAATAATAATAAGCAATTATATTAGCCAGTACGAAATTACACACAGTTGTTTCTTCGATGCTGATATATAAATAATACTATAATAAGAGAGAAATGTTAAACTTGTTAAACACTGAAAGTTTCTAAGCTATACGTAAAGATCGAAGTATTCTTTTACAAAGCAAGCGACCAAAAAATAGAATAAAAATTCAATGAGAAATGTAATAACAATAATTTTAGAAAGACGAATCCTTTCGAACTTTCTACACCATCGAGAATCAAGCAAAGACTCCACGCTGTTCAACAAATTTTCCAATCAAGTTTAACGACTCAGCAACTTTACATAGAATTTTGATTTCAACTACTCTGATTTTATAAGATCTAAAAAGATATATAATTACATAAAATTGTATGTTAACGAGTCACTCATTTTCTATTCGATTAATTTCAAAGCGAAGACTTATCTTTCTTCTTCACTAATTACATAATTGCTTAATCACTCAATAATCACACTCAAATAACAATGCAAAATGAGCAATCTTAGAAATCACCTCTAAGAAATCGACACGATACAGCACAACACGGTACATGTTACAGCAACGCGACTTTCTAAATGAAGCGAACACTTTAAAGTCGTTAAATGAAACATTGGAAATCAATTTCCCTTGATTGTTCCACAACCGTCTCTAGCAATTACTTTCCCCTGTCCCTTTCCCTCTCGTTTACCCTGCTCGTTACGACTTTCAAGAATGCAATGAACTCGTGACTCGTTTCCCGATTTTTACTATCTCTTCGGGGATAATTCAGAGACGTAATAACGTGGAGATATGATGGCCGGTCGTTTTGAAACTGGCCTCTTGCATTTTGCATGAACGTAGGACTGGTTCCAATGGCAAAGACCACCCTTTCGTCGACCACGTGGTGGGGTGAGCTCATGGACTCGGTCAGGTTTCACATGACCCTTTCAAGATTCCATACGAATTCGCTCTTATGGCAATTCATGGTACGAGAACTGGACCTTGCTCAGATGTATAACCTTACTTACCGAGAAGGTAACTTTAGAAAAGCAAGTATGCTCGGTTTCTTTATTCGAGAATTATCTTTTATTCGCCGTGTTCGTTAAGGAGGCACAGGTAATATCATGCGTGATATTTTAAGAAATATTTCCGTTAACGTGTGAAACGTACTAGACCTTTGTGTCGTTATATTATAATTTTATATCTTTGTGTACCATGAAAATTTTGTTTTCATAACTTGCGTGAAATATGTACTATTTATCTTTAAATTAATATAAAACTACAACGGGTATTCGAGGAATATGTACATAGTATTTTAGGCAAAAATATATCTCCGATGATCGATGAACAGAAAATAATTTCACGATCAGTTAAATCGACGGAAGACTCGTAACTATTATACTTACACGCTCGTCATTGTATATAGAAAGTACGTGAAAAGAAGGTAAAAGCGTCACGAAGAAAAGAAGTTGACCAAAACTCAGCTTGAATACCAGACAAGTCACTTGAGTCCAATCAAAAAGACAAATACCTAGAGAATTTAATTTCCGAAAATGCAAGAACATAGAAAATTATACAAAAAAAAACCAGTTGAAATTAAAATTAAGTAAGTGAATTATTCTATTAATTCGCTAATAATAAATCGGTATAGAAAAAAAACCACATAGATTTATGCAAGGAAATACAATTTTTCAAACTTAACGTCTCTACAAGATTATAATATCATTGTAATCATTTGGTCCCCGACTAAATAACTATACATAAACAATGAATAGGTCTTCGAAAAAATTCTTCAAACTTGATACCAGTATGAAACAGATTTAAACTGGCTGCAGATCGGCGAGACAATGAAACTAATCATTTGATATTATGCTAAATTTCATTCGCAAAGAATATATTAACAAAAAGTGTTACCCAACGTATCCAGATCTATATCGACTTATCGTTAGATGCTTATAAAGAATAATAACAGACCAGAGCTCGTACGAGGCGAAATCTTACGACCCAATGTAACGATCTTTGCGCTTCATCCTTACGGAACCGTCGTCGATGCAATGAGAATATGCGATAGACAAAAGCAACAGTGGTTTTTTTGGCAAGGCAGCTGTCGGACGCAAAACCAGAGGGGGACATTACTTAATAAACGTGCGCATCCGGGGTGCGGTCCGGTCGGCATTGTTTCAGAATCGGTAAATGGGTGCTTGGCAGCGGATGCGTGCGGCCAAAGGGTTAAGGATTAAGGGTTGAGAATCCTGGCTCGGACCCACAATGGACACCTGGACGGGTCCGCGGGAGCCCATAGCAAAAAAAATCCTCTTTCCAGTCGTCTCTGGACATCTGCCATCGATCGCCATTGCATTCGGCCGTATATCGAGGGGTACTGCGCCATGGACCACTGTCCATCATCATATAAGAACTCTAACGTACCTGCCATACCTATACCACTCCATTAATTCCCTGCGCTTTTCCTCATTCAGGAATATTTCCTTTCTTTTTTTCCTCCTTTTTTTGTTTTGAATTTATTCCCCGTTTCTCACGAGAATCTCGTCTGCGAGATTTTCGCAACAGCAGAGAGGCTAGAGAGGGTACTTCAACCAGACTACCGATACAGAGTTATGATAATTATTTCGCGCAACCCTTGAGAACGAGATGCACGAACGAGAGAATCACTCGAGGACTTGTTTCCTTTTTTTCCTTCGCTTGAACCAGTACCACTCCCGGAGCTCTCGTGTCTCAGCGAAAACAATAACTTGCATAATAAGCAGGACGAATAAAGAGGAACCTGTTTCTCGGGTGCCGCGGACGAAGAGGGAGCGTACGGCAACGAAGATAGAAGAGACGAGAGTGACAGAGAGAGAAGAAACGATCCGAAGCTCGCTAAGAGGAACGAAGGAATTCTTTCTCTCGCGCCTTAGCCAGCCTGCCGTCTCACGAGTTATGATGATCTTTTTTTCGGCGCGCCGATACAGGTATATTGAAATTTCGAAGCGAAAGGACAAAACGACGCACTAATAACGTATGCACCGTGCAGCTGGCACCGTCGTTTTGTTCTTCTTGACGCTACAGGTTCTTGAATTTCACACACGTCGTGCCGCGGTTCGATGGGGTTGCTCTCCGCGGCGGTTCTACTTTCTCTTTCTCACCCTCTTGTTTCTCGCCGACCCGGGTAACCGCGCGCGCTCTTTCACTCGCTCGCGCGTTCACCATCTCTACTCTCCTCTGTCGTTCTTTCCCCGGCCGAAGAACCCCCTCTATTGTTTTACCTAGCGAGACCAGTTTTTGTTTCACTCTGTCTCTCTCTCCATGGCTTATTATATGCGCTTTCTGGCGTTCGTGCACGGTCGATTGTGTTCGCACGGGCGAGCTTCGAACCTGATTCGCTCGCTCGCTCGCGGGCCACCAGGAGAAAGAGAAACCGTGAGGGTCGAATGCGAATCCGGTCAAACGGCGAAGAGAGAACGATGGAAAAAAAGCGATACAATAAAAGGGGTTAAAGTTGATACAATTGAGCGAGAAACGACGACGTTGCACGCGTGATTTATTTTTACAGTCAGCCCTCCCCCCCGCGCGCCGTCCCTCGCCCAGCACCCGGCTATATCGGTCCCATTGTCTTTTCTCTCGTGCACCGTTCGCCTGGCAGGCGAAAATACCTTCGCGATGACTTAAAAACTCGACACGCAAGCCTTTTTGTTCGGAAAGTTCGTTACGGCTAACGAATGTCGCGAAAAGGGAGAGAGAGGAGGACTGGTTCCGCTGCGTATCGAACTGTTGCGTTTTTCTTACCGTTGTAAAGAACCGAGTTGATGATTATACTCCTTGTGTCAAAGTCTTTTGCACTGCGAAAGTTTTTATAGTACGATCAGCCAAGGAGATTCCAGTATAGTTTTACTTTTATAGCGAAACTTTTTGTTTGGAAAAGGAAGAGCTTTCGCGAACGTTTATGAGCTTATTCATAAAACAGCCTCTTTCGTTTTCCATGTTTTACCGGTGAGAGTAACACGAAAAACAATTTTTTGGTATTATCGACGTAGCTGTAAGAACATAAAACGGTTCTTTCTAATCGTAATTGTAATCTAACTTTAACGAACAAAGTAGAAGAAAAATGTCTCCCAACTATGCGTTGTAAGTTGTGTTAATATCTGTTTGATTTTGAATTTATCTCTATGTCCTTAAGAAAGCTAATGGTTTTCGAAAACTAACGTTCACGATTTTAATATACTGCTTTTTCATGTATACTGTACCCCCATTTACGCGGACTCGTACAATCTACAACGCGGATACATATACTTCGTATAACTCTGTTTCCTATGATGCGGTAGAGGACCTTCTCGTTATACAACCGATCGCCATATTTTTGGAAAAATTAATTACACAAAATACATAGATATAGCGACATCTTCTTTCTTTACTTCAAAATTTAAAGAACAATTCGTTGTAAGTCTAAAGTAAAAAATATTTAAGTGTCCTAAACCCGATAATTTTCCTGTATAAATGAAAATTAAAATTAATTTTTAATTCGAGCCACGCAGCTGTATAAAAGTTCAATTCGTAAAAAAGGAAATTGAAAATTTGTAAATAAAGAAAGAGAGAAGACAGAAAATAAACGAGCCAACAAATATGATATATTAAAATGATCCATTTTGTTGCAAATCTAGATACTGTCAGTCTGTCATTGGCTAAATACTCCTTGAAACTATTTTCATACGAAATCGTAATAGAACGATCCGCAATTATTGTAAATGATCTGCATGATGTAATGAATGACGCATTAATATGGAGAAACGAAAAACTTCACAGGCATATACTTTTCTATCAAATAATGATGATAGCATATACCTAGATCTGAATGAATAATTGTATGTACCATACACGGTTGTCGTAACTCAAAATTTAGTGGCACCGTACAGAACGCAACCATTAATCATCGGACCACGCACTGACACAACATCCCCTATACACCACTCCGACACGAGATGGCATGTGACGCCATAAATTGCTAAATTAAAAGGCCGAACAGCTATACAAAATAGTACCAGTGCGCTGTTTTTTACGACCATGGAATGGTTCTGTTGTTTTGTTTTTATATTTACTCATTTGCATTCGAATGATATTCCCGTAATTAGCATAGAAAGAGCACAAGGTGTTACGGTTTAATTGCCTGAAAGGAATACTTTATATCTTCCTGTTTTATTGCAATCCCTATAAATATTGAAAACTTAAAAGATCTGAAATGTTTGGTAATACTACGTTATTATTTTTAGGAGCAAATTAAAAACATTTAGATTACCTCGATTTTATAGGAAAGAAAATTACTTTTTTAATTCATCTTTCAATTGTGTTACACTGTATATATCGATCATCCATATCGATTGTGCAAGATAGAATGTTCATCGAATTGAGAGTAGATGCTCCATTTTAAAATGTAAGGATAAAATAAAAATAGGAGAACATAATTAATTGTAACATAATTTTTCTTAAAATCTCAAAATTGTACATGAACACGTGAGATTTTATTGAATACAATACACTTGCTAATCTGATATGAAACAGAATATCTATCATTTGTAAAGACAGACGCGTATTAAAATGGTCTTATAATATTTCTAGAACCTTCGTTAAAATCAAATAGGTTACTACTTTTGGATGACACTGTATATAATTTACTGAATCGAATTTTTATTCGATCTTGTCGCTGCCTACGTGACACACGGCTTTTCCAATAAAATTGCAATGTCACGTCAAAAATGACATACGACCGATAAAGTTTAATTCAAAAAATGTAATTTAAGATAACACCAAAAAAGGAATCTATCAATCAATCAACGAGTCCTAAGCTTCTAGATTAAAAAATAAACGAAGACGAACTTCTCCTTTTCCATACAAACCTCTCTCTGTTAAATTCAATTTTTCCATCGAATACGCGAGTCGAATTCGTCAACGTTACTGCACCACCCCCTCCCCCTCGACCTTAATAACGAAACGAAAGAGAAAGAACACGCGGTGGAAAAAAGAAACATTTCACCGAGCTGGTGTATTTTATCCATCGAAATTTCTCGTCGTTCCCTTGCTCTCGTAATCCAGCGATCCGAGAGGGTCGGCACGTCTAACAAATCGGTTCGCGGCCATAAATTGAAATGCTAAAAGCGAAATTGGGTAGGAATTAGGAAAAACGCCACGAAATGGGACGATGATTACACGAAGGAAAGTTGCAAGGCGGAGGTGAACGAGAGAGCGAGCGAGCGACGGTGAAGGTTGAAAGGATCGAGGAGGTGGGTGGGACGAAGAGGTGGACCCAGCGGCAAAGTCGGAATTCCCTTAGCCCGCGTTGAGGGGGTTGCGCTGGCCATCGGTAGTCTATGGTGGAACTGCGACTAGAACGAACGAGGGTGAAAGAAAAGAGTGGAGCAAGCGCGGGGGTTAAAGTGGTGGGGGTAGCAGTATTGCTGCGTCTTACCGAAGGAAAAAGGGGGAGGCCGGCGTAGAAACGCGACGAGGAAAGGGAATGGTTACGGGGTTGCGATGGTGGAGGGTGCTCCGAGTGCCGCGTAAATAACTTCCATCTTCGAGGGTGCAACCACCCGCTTGCCTCCTCCTTCCCACCCCCTTCCCCTCCCCTTCTTCCTTCCTATCGGGGGGATGGACTCGCGGAACAGAAGGAGAGAGGGATAGGGGATGAAAAAACGTGGAAAAAGAAAGTCGAACCGAGGGTGAAGGGGGTGGGTGGTCCAGAGGAGGGTAGTGATTCCGTTGGAAGAGGGAGACGTAAAATATTCTTAATGAGCAAAGACTTTCAAGTATTGACTCAAAATGGCGGCCGTCCTTTCAAGTCGGCTTGTTAAGCATTATTCCGCGCCCTGCCACCCCCCTTTCCTCTTCGCCCTTCGCTTTGTACGAATTCTCGTCCTCCCTCCTCTCGTATTCTTCGTCCTCCTCGTGCACACCGCTTGCTTAGCGTACCCGGATCCTACGCAAGGACACTAATCCGTGTCCCGAGCCCCTCTGTTCTCCGTAAGCTTTTGACCGAGGTACAGTGGCAAACAAGGGAAAGAAACGAAAGAAAGAAAGCCGCGAAAGAAAGGACGAGAAGCCTACGACGGTAGTCTCGCCGATCTTTTTGAGGTTTTTATTAGGTCGAAGAAGACAAGAAACTCGTCCTTTCCCCCGTTTTTCGCTAATGTCAAAGGAAACCAGCCACAATGGGCTCGTTCATCGCGGAAGAAACGGAAGTCCTTTTTGTTACAATATTTACAAGGGCCGAAGTCATGGCGCCGGAAACATTCAGACGATTCCACGAGCACCGATCCGTAAATACTAATTAAAGTTTTTGAATCGACGTTGAAAAGGATTGACGTTTCGATGTCCTGTTTAAAGAGTTCTCGAGGATTTTTATACGTCTCGATTGAATAAACGTCGTAAATTAAAGAACATGTACCCGAATATTAGTTTAATAACTTGAATCATTTTTATATTCATTTTCATATTGTACATTCCTTCTCGGTATTTATTTAGTTTGAAATATATGAAATAAAATAGAAACATTCTCTGCATCCTCTCTGAAAGCTCAAAATTTAGATACCCATTTCCATATCTATTGTCCTTTCTCTTACATTTCGTACTATTTTTACGTACAATTGTTCTCTTCGATAAAAAAGATGTAAATGTCACGAATTCAGTTGCACGACTATTAAGAAATCCACTTGAATCGCAATTTACTAGGAAAGAATTATCAAAGAATCGGCTTAGATTTTGGATCTTCGGCTTTTCGTCCTAACACCGAGTATCCAGTCCAATAACGCAATATTTTATCTTACGTTTGTATTACAACTTCCCTTGGCCCCAAAAAATATAAATACGAATGCAAACATGCATGTGAAAACATAGATTCTGAAACAATGTAAAATATCTACCATCTTCTAACGACAAAAAATATCAAGAAACCAGCTTGAAACCTTCGACGAACATCTGATTCCTGTCGAAGAATTTCCAATCAATTTGAATTTAATTCCTCTACCTACTGTTACGACTACTGTTTTACTTTTCACGTTCAACTTCTCTGTTCGCAAAAAGATGTAAGTAAATACCGCGACTTCGGTTCCACGAATATTCTAATATCATTTTATGTATCAAAGAAGCAGCTTAAGACGCTCGACGACCATCTAATCCGATGTCGAAACATTTCCCGACGAATTTCGACCATCTGCAGGCACGTGATCCTTAATTCTGTCGAGCGAAGAGACCGACGAATGTCCCAAATTTTTTAAGACTCTCTCCCCGCTGAATGATGGCTATCCAGGCTTTTACAAAAAGGCTTTCGTACGAATGGATCGGGGAGTGGATTATTTAAGGGAGAGGGCCAGCAGCGTTGGGTGCTGGGCTCGAGGCTTGTTAGAACTTGGCTTTCGCTTTGAGCCTTCGTGCACCGTTTCGTCCTCCTCCTTCGCACGAAGGGGAAAGGGAAGCCGGAATAAGGGTTAAAAATGTATAAGATAAGATAGAGAACGTCGGTGGTGGAAGAAAGAGAAAAAGAGGGCCAATAGCTCGGGGCCAAAGAAGACAGTGAGACGAAGAAGAACGTGAAACCGAGACAGAGAGAACTTTCATTATTGATCAAAGAAACTGAGTGTCGCTTCCCTACCCAAAAGCTTGTTCTATTCAACTTGCCTTCGGCTTTCCATTAAAAATACCGGCGTCATCCGCTTTTTGCGACGTCGTCGGCACGATCTCACCTTCCGATACTATTCGCGTGTCCTACCGGACTCTCTCTCTCTCTCTCTCTCTCTCTCTCTCTCTCTTTCCCAGTTATTTATCGACTGGTGCCGCTTCCACGAATGCTTTAATTGTATTGTCGACAATCTCAATGCTTCAAACAGTTTATTACCTTCAAGAAGTTAATTAAGTCTCGTTGCGGTGTCTCGTGACTGCTAATAAAAACTTGGAGCAAATACTTTATCCTAGCCTATCAGAAATGTAAAAGTTCCTTTTCTATGGATTCTACTAATATCAAAATTTAAATTATGCGTCGTATAAAAAAGAAGCGTATGGGTCGTATGGTGTTTCCAATGATATTTTGCTAATTTGGTAATTTAGTAATAAATGTATGAGGAAATGTTTTAGTAAATATTCTAAGTAACCTACTGCTTGTCTATAGAGAGAGTGGAGAAACATTTTCTAACTATAAGATCGTAAAACGCAAGCTATTTTACGAAACATACGAGGATAATATATTATTGGTACAATCAATGAATTAATAATAAATATCAATTTCCTAAAATATATCGATGAATTTAGAGATACCAATATGCAACAAATCATGTATTATACTCGATAGAAATATCATTAGTTACGTGATTTTGAATAGTATAGGTATGTACCTAGAATATCCGATTTATATACCCATTATACAACCGTAGTACGAAAAACATGAGATGTAATGGAAATTGAATATTACTTCTATATATTATTATATGTAATTAACAAATTGTTGATTTTATCTTTTATTTTTATTATGAGATAAAACACAACAGAAGACAAGTCACGTTACGAAATTCAGAAATTTACTATACGCTAAATTACTATATCCTTAAAATATGAAACTAGATTTTGATGTCATTTTACTTTCATCGTGACACAATCATTTAATTATGTTTCTCTCTTCGTACAAATGCCTACATTATGTCTACGATAGTGTTTCTGAAAGGTCACAAAATTTGTTTTTAATAACGATATTTGTTATAAGCAATGATTTTATATATCATCTAATAAAATACTATAGTGTTGCATACAGTATCTACCTGTACAACAATACACAGAAACTCGTCTTATTACAATGTAAATGGCCGAATAATACAGTGCACTCTGTCCTAAAAGTGCACAAGTTCTATGAACTGTCATTGTGTAGTTACCGACACAGACCTTTTTCTATCGCGGACAAAAACCATCGATATTGATTATCGAAAACCTTTTTACCATAGACGGTAAGGTCAACTATGGTAGACTTCTAACTTTTGCATGATTAAGCGATAAAACATAACGCGATTATGTTATTCTCATATTTGTCTATCTCAGATAAAAAAGTATAAATTTTTGTAAAACCGTAATGGCAAAGCTTTTGTAACGTGGAACAACAACGATTATACCTGGTTTTGGCGGAACTATTGGGTTGTCAATACCTAAGGACAAAATCCGCAATCACTTAGTTACCAACCCAATAAATAGGACCTTCAGTAGTACACCGCTAGGGGCAGCATTGTACTGTGGAACAACAAGAACAATGGCTATGAGCTCTATTACTTCTCTGATATTATGTATATTTTCCACGGTTTGATAAGATTGTTCGATGTTACACTTATTCATTATCTGTTATTCTTACGTTTACTTTCTTCCAATACTTAGAGCGTGAAGTGTCTCTAAGTGGCATCAGCATCATGTCATCGTCAAAGCTTACTACAGATGCGAAGTTCGGTGTTGACATTGGAGGTATAACTTTATTTTTTGTAATTATTATTATTATAAAAGAGAATTTCTTTTTATTACCATTTACATCACTTTTAAGCGAAAGCCTTTCACGATTTTAAAGCAAACATTTTTGTGTAATTATTTACAATGCTCTCCTCATCGATTTCAATAATTTTTTAATATATGTAGATATCAGTATTTTGAAGTTTAGTAGTTTTGATAGTTTCCGGTAAAAATCTGTCAGACACAATAGTGAATTCTACGAATTATATCTGCAGCGTATGTATCACTGTTGATTATCAAGCATTTCTCTGTTTACAAACGAAGATCGGGCGAATTGAAAAACCTCATGCACATCTGATATTATTTTATCATTGATATTATTATTTTACGAAAAGAATAAATTTTGATTATTTCATACAAGCGTAGCCGGCCGCTTCGCGACAACCAGATTAAAAATATTAGCCCAAACCCAAACCAAATACATCAATGTTATTCAGTTTTAGTTGAATTATAAAATATAATAGACATTTCTTACAGTCTCGTATATGCTCGCCTGACTCTCGTTTATATACACTTTAAACAAAACATAAAAGATAAGTTTCGATTGTACCGTTATACCTGTCCACTACAGGGTCACCGAAAACCAATACTGACGCAAACGCTACCACAGACGTATAATTATAGGCAGAATTCACTATAATAGTGCTGATAATTTTCGTGAATATCTCGGAAACTAAAGCTAATCTACAGTTATATAGGAAAAAGAAAAAGTTCAAAACGTTGAGTTTTACAACGCGTTAAAAAAATCATCGAAATCGAAGTTGAAGGTAAACTTCTAAATATTTAATTACTTGTTTCTTGTAGATATGCGAATTAGGTACAAAGGCAAAAACGAAACTTTTACGGAGGAACAACTTGTTAGCAAGGAGCCTATTGGTCAATTTAAAGCATGGTTCGAAGAAGCCTCCAAGGACCCGCAAATTTTCGAGCCAAACACCATGTATCTTGCTACAGCTACTAAGTAATACTAAATAAATCGCTTGGTATTGCCTATTATAAGATATTTCTTACAATATGGTTTTTTACAGAAATGCAATTCCGTCCATACGACCAGTATTACTAAAACATTATGGCAACGATGGTTTCAAATTTTATACGAATTACGAAAGTAAAAAAGGTCGCGATATAGTAAGTGCATTATATTTTCAATTTGCAACGGTTGTAACGATATGTATAAGTACTATATTTAATCATTTTTTTAGGCTCAGAACTCAAATGTAGCGGCGTACTTCTATTGGCAACCTTTGAGACGAGGCGTAAGAGACGTTATACCGATATACGTTGCTATAGGAAGAAATCAAATATTATCTTAAATTAACGTTTACAAATTATAGCACATTATTATACTATTAAAGTAAGAAATTGTGTTTAGTGAAAATGTTGAACAAATTTTTTTATTAGGTGCGTATAGAAGGCAGAGCAGTAAAAACTTCTCCAGAAGACTCGGATCGTTATTTCCAAACCCGACCATATTCGTGTCAAATAGGATCAATGTCCAGCAAACAAAGTAGTGTGATCGCGAGTAGAGAGACGCTTATTGTGAAAGAAAGAGAATTACTGGCACAGTTCCCAGAGGGTCAAGTTAAAAGGCCAGACTGCTGGTAATTCGACGAATTATTAAAAACGCATCATGTACGATAATAATCTAATCTAATTTTTAGGGGAGGGTATATCATTATTCCACATTCCGTAGAATTTTGGCAAGGTCAAAGCGATCGTTTACACGATAGAATTCGTTTCAGACGGCCTATGCCAAACGAGAAAATCGACGACGTATTACTCCATCAGGGAGATAACGGATGGGTTTATGAAAGATTATCTCCGTAGATAATACAAGAAAGAATATTTTTTATTAAATAACATTTTTTTGTTTTACAAATTAGAAAAAGAATAATGCTTCTAGAATAATAAGTTCTGGATCAGCCTAAGATTGTTATTTCCTTGTAATTTTTAGAATTTCTCTTTGTAATCCTAAAAATGTATATATATACATAATATACAAATATAATTACATAATACTTTAAACTACATAAATGAACTATATATATAAATAAATTATATATATATATATATAATTGTTGCTTGTTTAGAAAAATACCCTCTCTATTTTTCCACACTATCTCAACGTCAAAAATAGCATCTTCCTCTATTAAGTTCTGAAATTGCCTCATTCCTCCACCGACACCGAAATAATAACTTTTGCCGGCGATAAACCTATGAACATCACGTGAGCTAATGTTATATTGTGTTCCCATAAAAGTCGAAAGCAAGATTAGATAATAATTGTACTTGCCCAACGCCATTCGCTTTGAGCCTACGTTTGAAAACTTCGTACAATTTTTTATGATTATCGGGGTTATAAATTGTTTCACTTGTGAAAATCAGATCGTATTCTACGAATTCATCCCCATTGTTAGAATCACGCAATTTTGTGAACGACTCCCAATCACCGCAAAAAAATCGACACCTATTTAATACGCTCTCTCGATCCTCAAAATTCAATAAAACGTTCGGGATCGTTACAGTTTTAATTACTTCTACATTCTGCAATGGTAATTAATCGTAAAATCAACTTTATAATCCACATCATGAACATATCATGATAAATACGAACATAATCTTGAAAATGAACGATGGAATTTTTAAGAAGAGCAACAAGGCCAATAATACCGGTACCGCATCCTAAGTCCAAAACAAATTTATCTTGAAATTCGATATTTTTTAATAAGTATTGGCCTAAATCGTAACTGCACTCCCAGATTTTTAAGCCACCTTTATACAAGAAATCGAACAATTCAACAATTTTTTACTGTCGTTAATGGTGACGAAACTTTTTTAGAAAGTAAATGATATTTTTTTAAGGAAAATTAGATATAGTCTACCTTCGTATTTAGCGGGAATAAGATCAGAATGTTGCGATTCTGCCTGTAGAATATTTGTATAATTATACTTTTGCAAATCGTGTAACGCCCTTTCAGGTTGAATTAATTTTAATTTGCAATCCGAAAAAAACAGACGTTCTGTGTAATCATTAGACTCATATCGGTTCTCGATTTGCAATTCCGATTCCGATACCTCCACCTCTGAGGCAGGTATCCAATTAATTGTTGATTTTTTAGTATCCTCACCTCTCACTAAAATAACAGCTCTATTCATTTCTTCTTCATTAACTTATTCTTTAAAACACTAATTCAACGAAAACTTGGATCGCGTTCAACAATTATATATGTACGGAAGTATAACGCAAGTATAACCTCAAAAATAATTCTCGATGCTGAGAATTTTAATTAGTTATAGGAAAATATATAAAAGTACCTTCATCCTGCTTATTTTCCGAAAATCCGAATTTAAACATTTCCTATTTGATAGTTTTCCTGTCACGCTTTATTACAAAAAATCATTGAAAAATAAAATAATTGAAGACAGAAATCAAATCATAACCGTGTGTTTCTTTCACCATTTTAGTGTCGTTACCAACGTTATCGACACGACGTAGAATAAGATAACAATCACAGAAAATCACTTTCTTGTAATTGACCTTGATATAATTTACAACATCTTTCAAGCTAATAACAGAGTTACGAAGTATTTCTAGTTTATTTAAAATTTTTTCAAACTTCCTTTAGGACTTTTAGCTATCTACATTGAACTACAAATATTAATTAACCCTGCTACAGTCCTAAACTTTTTATATCTGAATCTCAATCTTGTTTTAACGAACAAGAGGATGTCATGTTTTAACAAATTTTCTATCAAAAAATTAAAATAAAAAATCACGTATGTCAGTAACAATTATTTCATATTTTCCTCAAGTTTAAGGAATTTGTTAACGATAGAGAAATACGCTTGGATCGACAATAATTGAAAGAATGCAACAGGATTAAATAAAAATAATAACAAACAATATATAGTCGATACGTATAAATGATTAGTATTATACTTATCATTACCGCTACAACTCTTCGTGCAATGAACCGTCAGTTTACATATTATGAAGATTTTCTGGGCTAACGATAGGCCTAAACAAAAATTTTGGAAGTATTTGTTAGAATATATGTAAATAATGAAATATTAAAATGAATAGAATATACTTTTCAATTAAATTTAGCTTGTTATTTATAGAAAATTTTTTAATTCATATTTCTGAATGATTATAATCGCAAAAAACACAAATATTTATAAAATAAAATATTAAATATTATGAAATAAGGTACAGTTTGCTTACAAACCAAATCTCATAAAGAGCATCTTATATCATTGCTTTAATGACTATAGCCCTAATAACAACAGAAACTAATTCCATTAAAAAGAAATAAAAACATGGAATAAAAAATACTTACACTGCTTTATTCACCGTTTTATTTAATTTTGTGGCAATAAAAATGCAAGACACTCTTAACCGACACTTTCGAACTTAATAAACTTTTCCGGAAACTGAATTGCTTGCGATTCTCGCATTACTTGTTATCTTATCGATTATCGATTCTACAAAGACGCGAAATTTAAACTTTCATTATTCAATAGGAAAAAAATATGAAATTATTTGTTGTAAAAAGAAATATGATTATAGAATATATTTAATTTGCTGTTTTATTGATATTTAATATTAAAGAAACTATTATGTTATTATAAACAATAACGTTAATGTATATATATGTATATATTTTTTTTATACTCTCATACTATCTCGCCTTTTGTTATGCATGTACTTTTATCAATTATTAAGTTGTTTGATCGTTTCTTTTATCTTTATAGATAATAACTACAATGAATGAAGAAACTGTGTGGCAAGAATTATCAGAAATACCTGCTGATCCTCCAGAAACAAGAGATAAGTGTTCGCAATGCAAGTATGTATAAATATGAAATTAGGTTATGTTTAAGCAATTATATATACATGTATATATATGTATTTCACATATCATTTTGATTCCATTAAAATTGATTAATGCGTTATATACAGAAGGCCTGTGCCAGTATGTTGGTGTCCGGGATTACCAAAGCATCCTGTATGTCCTGCATCAAGAATAATAATTTTACAACATCCAGCTGAAGCAAAACGTTGCTTACGAACTGCGCCTATGCTTGCTCTTGGTTTAGAGCCTGGAAAATGTGTAATTTATAGGTGATTTATTTAAAATATCGGTGTATAATATTAAAATTTGGAGTTATTTGGAGTTATTTGGAGTTAATGCTAGAGTATTCTTCTATTTTAGAGGAAAAAAGTTTCCACTTCCAAAACATGAAGGCTTAACTGAAATTTTAAATGACAAAGATACTATATTATTATACCCATCTCCGGGTGCTATAGCACTTGATAAATTAAATCCTGTTGGAGTTAATGAACAGAAACCTTATAATCTTATTTTATTAGATGGAACTTGGCCACAAGCGAAGGTAGTATATCTTGTAACTTAGCCAATTTATATACTAAAATGAATAAAGGAGAAGCTGTTTGTGACAGGCAATATATCATTCAAGTCCAGCACTGTGTGTTTTACAAACATGTAAATTAGTTGGTATTCCAACAAGTGAATATGTTATTAGAACACAACCAACTGAGGGTTGTTTGTCTACACTTGAAACTGGTGCATTTGCTCTTTCCATTTTAGAAGGTGATCGAGAATTGAAAAATAAAATGCTTGGACCTTTACATTATCTTTGCAGGCAAGATTTCTATTCATGTAATATAAGATTACATCTTATATAGAAAGAGAATATAATTATGAAAATTTTAGGTTTCAACTAGAAAATGGTGCTGTAACTCATCAAAGTAAAGAATTTCTAATTAAACAGAAAGCTTATCCAAAACTAATAGGACGAAGACTAGCTAAGCAATTACGTATACTGCCAGAAGAATCTACATAACATTTTTTATGTAATAGTTTTTGTAAGGAGATATTTTATAATAAATATGTAATTTTTATAAGCATATCTAAAAAATAAACAAAGAGATAGATAAGACGAGCGAATAAAATTTTTAATTTAAAAGTATATCTTTATAAACATTACATCATATTATTTCATATTTTTTTACAAGATACGAAAATCAAATGTAATATTTCCGTATCGTGGTACAAAGCTAAATGACCATAAAACACTACTTTGTTGCGTAACCTGTGTTATGTTCTTAAATAGATGTACACCTTGTCTTGTAAATGGGTCCCATGATATTCGCTTCCCCAATTGTACTTCTGCAGTAGGTCCTGATGATACTGTGATTTCGGAATTCAATTGCCAATCAACCCATAAGGCTACACCATTACACATTCCACTTCTAAATTAACAAAAAATATAAAAAATGTAAACACGACTTTGTAATAACCATTAACATAAAATACCACAAACTCTTACGTTAAAATGGGTACACTTTCTGAAATATTAACATTCTCACATTCATTGACATCTTGTGTTAAATCAAATTTTTTAATAACAAAAGGTAAACTCAACGCTTTGGCAGGATATTCCCACAATGGTTGAGCTTCTACAGAACTATCACTTTTGTCACTCGATGTCTATAAACATTATAATTAAAATTAACATTACAATTAAATCTTATAAAAATTAAACTTTCATCATTTTATAATCTGTATTGCTGTACTTACTTGTATAAGTTTGTCAAAAATAGATAAGTCAAAATCCTCACAAACTCCAAGAGGTGCTCGTATTTTATGCAAATCCTTAAATTCAACTATAACGCCCATTATTGTTGCTGCGATTGGAATTCTTTGTATTTGAGGCGAATACCTTGAAACTAGATACCAAAAGTAAAGATTTTCCCAAGGTACAATTGAAGTGATAAAATATGGTTCACCAAAAATTAAATTAATTGCACTTTCAGGAGGCAAATCATTTACTGATTCAACAATTTCTACTCTCTCTGATAGCTCGTTCGTTTTAATAAACATTTCGATACATTTTCGAGACAAAAAGTTTGTCTCCAAGATGAAAATCTTTTTTGCACCTAATTGAATAGCTGCAAGACTCAATAGAGAGCCATCTGAAAGACATAAACACACTGTGTCAGGTGTAACTTGTTTTTCTAGAGCTTTGATATATTTTTCATTTCGTATATGATCATTTAATTGTCCTATACGAGTTCTACAATATGCTACGTGTATATTACAGCTGCAAACAGGTCTCTCACAATCTGGTGCTTCATTTCTGCAAACAAGACTTTGTATTTATTCTTATGAAAAAGTAAAACAACTAAAACAAAATAATAAGATCGTTAAAGCAGCTTACATTGATTCATTTATTAATTGAAACCATAATGAATATTCATCATGATATCCAATCAAGCTAACTTCTTTGTTAACACTAACTAAGGTTTCAACAGGTAAATAGTAAATAGCTTGCATCCAGTGATCTCTCCAGGGTATTGCATCTGCTATTTCTTGCAAACTGAAACCTTTATTTTGTAAAATTTTTCTATCTGGATGTTCCCACACTGGAGCACTGCTTAACAAAACCTACATAAAGACTATTTAGTGATAGGTTTAAAATCTTTTAATAAATAATGATTACATACCTCATTATTTACATCCATAACTAAATCCCACCACATAAAAATAGCATGTGCAGTACCATTTGTAATTGGTTTTACATGCAAACACTTTTTTTCATTATATAATAGAGTTGATTTACCAGATAAATCGAACCTAAAATATTTCTTTTTATATTTCGACCTTTTAACAGGTTTTTTCAATCTTGAACAATTTACATACATATGTAATATATATTTACCTAAAGATAGGCTGAGGAGGTAATAAAGGTTTGAACGCATTATCAGGAAATTGTGTTAACTGTATATCATGTACTGCAGCTGCACCAGAACAAGATTTTACAGAACATGGGGTACTTAGTAAATATTTATTTTTATTTTGGATGGGATGTACTGTATTCCATGAGCATACAGTAGGACTCTCCACTACTTGTACCCAAATGGTGGCACTATGTGGAATCACAATACTGTTTTCCTTGAATAAAGTAAAAATGCATATATATTAAATGATATTATTCAAAATTGTATTAACTAAAACTGAGACTATACTTCAAGAAGATTTTCATGAGCATGACGAAATGTAGAAAGCGCTCCTTCTCCAATAAGTTCGGTATCAAATACTTCAGTAACTAAAATGTTTGCTTTTTTTATCATATCACCATCCTTCCCAATAGTCATTCTTGTGGAACGCTTATGTATTAATTTAATTTTGTCTTGAAAACCATTCTCTTGAATTATTTTTATAGCACATTTAGCCATTGGTGTGAAAGCCTAAAAAATGCCGCCAGGTCATAAAAGCTTTTTAATATATAAATGCAATGCATAATAATTTTGTGTGAAAATATTCACTTCGCAAGCTGTTATACTATCTGCTCCACATCTTGCAGCCATCATTGACAATAAACCAGTTCCAGTTCCTATATCAAGTACATTAGCTTCTTCTCCATCTTTATGTTTTTTCTCAATTGCTGCTTTAAGAGCTAGGTAATATTTCTGATTCTGTAATTATAAAAATATTTTGTAAACAGCACAAGTAAAAACTTATTTTAAAACTATATAATATATAGTACTAACTCTTTCATGGTCATGTAACATATCAGCAAATGCTGATCTAGCAACTTCTTGATGATAATCATAATTTTCATCCTTTTCCTCCCAATTAACAGACCCAATTAAAGGATTCAGGCATTGGATAAACATACTCATATTTCGTGTACGAATTAATTGAGTGAAACAAACTTTTAGCATAACCTTTTCCTGATAAACTCACGGAAACATGAAGTTTATTACCAAAAGCAACTACTTATTTAGGAAATGAGAAATAGAAAACATTATCAAAGATCTATGTCAAACATGTAATTAATAATAAGTTTATTTACAGATATAAGATACAAATTAAAGCTAAGGTTAGAACTTATCGTATATTGAATGATTGAATTTATAATAATTGCACTATAACTAATGCATAAATCAGAACTAATGAAATGAAATAAAATAAAATGAAATCAATAATTACAAAAAAAATATAATTTTAATTTTAAACACTGCAAACTACAAGAGCACGTGTATTCTACAAATTTATAAAATTTATTGATGAACTGTCGATAAATGTATGTGAATAAGTACATATGTATGTATCTGAAATTATTTTCTGCTATAGCAGAGTAAAAGATCATTTAATATGATAATTCTTAAAATATTAATTTTAATTTATGTAATTATTGGGCATTAATATTCTCCTTGCAATAGTACATATATGTTAAAATGACTACTGCATTTTTTTTACTATAAATGGATATTCTTTAAACATACTAATGTGTATTAAATATTATAAACTGTAATTAGAAATATATTATTTGAGAAGTAAGTAATAAAATAATGAAAATTAATACAAACTAGATACTGTTAAATTTTTAATTTTTTTCGCGCGTTTTTTTATTATTCTGTTTCACTACCAGGTGGCATACTTTCGCGCACATTTTCAACCAATCATAGTCATTTACTTAAACTTCGCAGATATCTAACTCAAGAATACCTTTTCATTTATCTTGTGTCTTGTTTACTGATAACGCATTTCTTTAAAACGGAATATGTGTGTATATTTCTTTAAAGCGCATTTACATCTCGTTTCGCCTGTTTTAAGCGTAATGAAACCAAGACAAATTTTTAGGAAACTGAAAACTATGATTCATCGAAGCGATTTGATCACCGACATAAAAAGTACGTAAGCATTTATTTTCTGCATTTTATAATAGCCTTTATGATTTACTGTATAATATTCTATTTTCTGCGGTATGTACTTAAATAATTTCTATTTCCTGTATTCTTAACATTTTTCGTGCTCCAAAGATTGAATTTCGGCAGATGTTCGATATATAACCAATAAATTACATAAAAATATTTATTTATAAAGAAATTGCAACAGCATTGAACTTTTTCCAATATGGTTTCGTTTTGTACGAATTTCTATGTATTTTATTTGTAGAGTAGATTGAAGAATACTTTTATTTATTGAAGAAACGTTTTATGTCCTTAGTTTTGGTAATAAAACTGAAAAGATCTTGATCTCAATTATAAAATAATACTTTGCGAATATTATTTTAAACGATATTTTATGTAAATATTAAAATGATATTATATATTAATTTAAAATTAAATTTTATATCTTAAAAATTTAAGGAAATCGATATAATAAGAAATCCACATTTACGCCCGGTATTTATTTTAACATTCAACTGACAACAATATATATATGTACAGTTTTATATATGCGTAATATCAGTGTGTATATACTTATTATTCTTTATATATAATTATAACATTAGCTACCGTCCGTACCTGATCTTTATATCTTATTTATTATTGCGCAAGCTACATCGACATTGGTTACCTGATACGATGTATCATTAAAACTTTAATGTAACACGAATCATCCTCAAAATCTGACTTCACAGCTTACGCCCGTGTCTCTTCGACCGATACATCAACCTTTCTTTCACGCTTAAATTGTATTTTAAGTATGGATGGACACGACTTCCTTGTTATACACTTTGAAAACACAATTAGATATGTAGGAGAACGACAAACGAAATTATCTAAAATTAAGATATTAAGATTAATAATCCATTCTGTTATCCTTGATTAAGCACATAATAGTTCATAATTATTATTGATACATTTCATTGACCCTTTTCGTGCAGTCCGTGAATATCGACATGAAACAACGTTTTTCACTTATCCTCGAATGCCATAAATGGATTTTAAACTACTCAGATCGGCGTATAAGTGTACAAAGTGCGCTAAATAAATTATATTTTATTTTTTCTTGCTTTAAATTCTTATCTTTTAATTATTGTCTACTAATTACGTATTGTTTTGCTCAGGCAAATAATACTTACTGCATTTCGTATTTGTGTTATTTACTTAAGCTTCTCTTATTATCGAGATCGATAGGTAGTAACACTTTGCATTTACAAATAATTCGCGAAGATATTAACAATTACGGAATTAGCGCACTGCATACACCAACGCAGGATCAAGATCTTGAGTAACGATACGAAGAAATAAAATTAATTCGTGTGAATTATTGTCTGAGACTTGTATGTTTCATAGTTCGAGGCAATGCATACGAAACACATGATAGTGAAAGAAACATTTGTACTATTCATTGCAGGGGCGATTCATCATGTTTCACGCGGCAGCTCCTTGTCCCGCAAGTTATTGTCCATTTAGAGTTTAAAAAACACTTCAACAATTATTTACAATCGAACTATTCCATACGAATAATAATAATATAATATACGAATACAAGTAAATCACTAATCGATTCAGGAGCAACATAATTAATCCTCGGGACTGTTATTGAGTCGGTAACAGGACCTTAACAAGTATAATATAATATTATCAACGATTTTGTTTATATATATCATTTTGTATTAAATTCTCTTATATTATCATAGTTTAGCACCTTTTTGAGGAAACAAGAGAAAAAACGATCTATGCGAATGTTAATATCTCGAAATCAAAAGTATATGTGGTTATTATAGTTTATCGAATATAAAGGTTCGAGTTTCTTTTCTTTACCGATGATGGCAAACCTATTTCCGATACTGTGCGCGATTTCTACGATGAATTTCTTCTGTTTCAAGCTGTTTCATTAGAATGATAGTGAAACATATGACAGTTCGTGATCAACAATTTGTCAAAAAGAGTTAAGACCATACCCAAAAGCGCGCATACAAAATAGAGAGATTCGAAGTACAAATAGACGCGATTAGAGCGTATCTCGCTACTGCTCTAGTCTCTGTTAATAAACGATTTTCTTATCGAAGGAATGGATTCGTTTATCTTTTTCGTAAAATACCAATTTCGGAAATATTTCTGGATTTTAATGTTTTACGATAGATTTGCATCGTTAGTTTTTGCCTTAAAGAGATCCTTTAAAGTGTAAAATTGATCTAAAAGGTATGCTATCTCATTTGTATGTTAGAAAGACGATTGGAATAACGTAAAAGATACCGCAACATATATAAAATACATCGTATATAGTACGTTAAGAAAATATATGAAAACGAAATTCTCTATTCCTTCGACCGATGCAGTAGCTCTCGATTTCATAGGCCTCGGTGAATGTGCAAGAAGTGCAGTGCATACGTTTATCTTATTGTCAAATTTTTTAGTCGATTAAAAGTTCCGATTAATCGAATCTCATTATTGTCGTACGATTCCTCGTCAATATCAAGTCTTAAAAGATTTTCTTATTGTCCTTATACGTTAGAACGTTCGCCGACAACATCGACGAACATACGCTAAAATCGCAACGAAATTTTCTCTCGCCCGATACGTCGTTTTGATATGCGATCCTCTTTTTTCTCTTTTCTATTCCTATCGGGGTACTTTCAACGCGTTATACCAAACAAACATGCTGATCAATTCTCACTTGCCCATCGAATTCTCGTTCTCTTTTCTCAGCTATACTTAGAAACAAAGTTTATAAATTCGAGACGTAAGATATGTATGTAGAGATACCGTTAAAGTAACTGATATTCGTTTAAGAGGGCTACGATGGAATATTAATTATTCGAATGCAGCACACTTGATCACACCTTTGGAAAGGTTTTTTCTTGATATGATTCTTGATCTGATTGCTTTTTCTGTTTCTTTCGAACTTTCGTCGTAAATTTTGCAATGAAATATAGATGTTACCTTCGTAATATAACTTTCATGTAATATTAGTACGCAATGGTAAGAGCTTAACGGAGAATCAATCAGCGAAGTAACGCTGTTTAATACCTTCACCAAAAACGAGAATAAAAGCAATACGATTCGGGAACGTCCCCTTCTTCACGCCCATTGGACGGTTCCTACTCTAATCTTAGGTCTCACATTATTTAAAATTTGCTAAGCGGTAAAAGTTCTCTCGAGTCTAATTTTAATATTACCCTAGTTATATTATGATCTGCAACCTGTCGCAGAGATTCAACTTGTCTTTTAAGAATGTATATTGTAAATACTAAAATGACGCGTTACATGCTAAATAGTCCGGATATACGATATATCTCTTAAATTATTGCGAAACATATGATTTAATTTATGAAATTTTATACGATAGAATTCCTACCATTCTGATAACTGTTCGATCTTCCTTTATTTCTTTCTAGAAGACCATTGAAATACTTTGTTATATTTAATTTAAAATGATTTCTTATTCGCTATATATACTATGAATAGATATATTTTCTTTTTTTTTTTTTTCATTATCGCGTAATGTGTAAAAAACAAAACTTTATCTTTTACAAGTTTTTGATATATTGAATATAATAATCGAATTAAATAATGGAATTTAATAGATCTAATGATAGTATATCGTATCGATAGATGTATCGTATATCTGCATCACCAAAGAAACTGTAAGTTTATATTAAAAACAGAACTTGCAGTTTCTTATTAATGTTTATCCTTATCCGCTTTGTATTCGCTTCCCCATATTGGAAATTACTTATTGAAAATGTTAAACGCTTCTACTTTACCTTCTCAATTAATATTGACATTCGCACGTACCGCTAAATGATTCAGAGACTCGAGAATCAGCGGAAAGACACGTCTAAAAACGAAGAGCAATTAATTGCGCTTTAATCGTCATATTAAATCCGTACTTTCGAATTTCTCCCTTATTCAAACGTGTTTTATAATATATCTTCTAAAAGAAGTTCATCATAACACCGTAATGTAAATGTAAATCGAATTATATAAACGTCATTTCCAGATTAATTGACACGATGTACCCTTCTAAAGATTCTCGAAATTAAATTAAACGATGTCAAGTGCAAAATTTAAATCGAGACGAAGAATGGTAATTATAACACTTGGTTACGCTTAAATTAATTTTCAATGATGCAAACCTCGATACGATGTTAAAAAATGCTATTTCTCTGTCTATGAACCATTTAAACACGTGTTAATCCAACATATACGAGGATAACCATTCCTAGGTGAGATCCTCGTCGTCATCGCTGGGGCCACCAGTTGGGCAACAAAGACCCTCTGAGCCATCGCTTCTTATACAGAATAACAAAGTTTCAGCAGGTGTAACTTCGTGTGGTACGATTCCGTGAAATTCTTTCAGATCGGCTGCAGGGAACCACGCTTTCTCGTTATCCTCGATTATCAGTATTCCGAAAAGTCTAAATTGAGAAATGAATGACAAAAAATTGTGAGAATATGAAATATTAAAATACATATATAAACTGGTTCCGGATATTAAAAATTATTTGAAACGCGAAATTAATCCTTGACTATAGTCGCATGTTCTTAGGAGAGAATCGAAATTTTGTTCCATTATCATGATCTAAATATCTCTAACTTTAAAAATCTTTAACAAAAAAAAAAAAAAAAAAAAATAAAAAAGAAAACATATCGTTGAAGGAAATAGTTAGATTAATCTATTAATTTTTATCGCACGATTTAATAAATAGAATCATCGAGTAATTTATTTGTAATAATAGAAAAATACGAAGTTTATAGTTAGCGGTTCATAATAAAAAAGGTTGAAAAAATACGAAAACATCACCTGCAAATAGCAACTGTGGGAATCCAAAGAACAGAAGCGAGAATAAGGATACCGATGAGAACCAAGGCCCAAACCGGCCACTCGTGTTTCTCCGTAATACCTTTGCTGGCAACCCAGGCTGGATAACCACTTCCATCGACAATGATTTCCACGATCGAGGCAACTAAAATGCTCAACATAGCTAATGGGCTGAGATATTTCCAACAGATTAGCCAATAAAGGCCTGGACGGTTGCCAGTCATTAGCTCGATATCATCGGCGAATCTATCAACGAAATAACGCCAACAATCCAAATGATTTTACAGATAATATCGATGAAAGACGTTACTTATATTTTAGGTATTATTATATACCTTTTCAAACCATATACATATGACACCGCGATACATTCAAAGAAGGCGATAATCAACAGAGGAAAGTTTCCACTGAAATTATCGAATAATACGAACACGTAGCTACCAGCACCATGAGCAAAGGCCATTGAAATCGTGCAGCAAACCAAGCAAATACCTCCTATATTGAAAATGATTAACTTTAGTCGTGTTTAACTATTAATGAATAGTTAATTTTTTAATAATCGCTGACCTGTGAGAATTTCTTTTCTCAAATTTGGAAACAATTTCATGTCCACGATACTTGTAACGACTCCCTCGAGAGTGCCGAATTGAGAGTCGATTCCCAATGTGAATAACATAAGGAAGAATAATATGGACCAGAATTGTGCTCCAGGAAATTGATTAATCGCTTCTGTGAAGATGATAAACGCTAAACCTGTACCAGATGCTGACTGAAATGATTATTAGAAAAAGATTAAGCTTCTAAAACAATTAAAGATAAATTCTGTAATAGTAGAATTAGACTGATCGTCATTATTCTAACTTACATTATCCAACTCTTTCTCGAGATCACATTCGGGTAATTCTGGCATGATTAAATTATCCAGCGTTCCATTCCCTGTAGTAATATTCAGAAGTGTACCGGTTGCTGGTATTTCATCCGGTATTTTATCTATCTGGCCAAAAACATTCATGAGCGTCGTGTTCCTTTCCATTAAACAATGTTCATAAACCATAGTAGCTTTGAAACCTATATTTCAACAAATACACATACGTATGTATTTAATATATCCTTTTTCGTATTTAGTATTTAAAAATCAGTAGAAAAATAATTACCAATAATAGAAAACACAACAATCCCGGCAAACATCGAAGTGAAACAATTCGTCAAACTGACCATGATAGCGTCTCGATAGCAATTGTTATTCACGGGATTGTAAGAAGAGAACGCTATTAAACCACCAAATGCCAAACCGAGGGAAAAGAATATCTGAGTGCCTGCTTCTAGCCAGACTACCGGGTCAGTTAATTTCCACCACTAAACAAATTATTTTATTATTAAAATTAATAATAATAATTAATATTCATCTACTGTAATACTAATACATATTATAATATGAAGATTAAATGGGAATTAATGAAGATTAACATGATAAATTTATATCTGTCGATGTTCTAATATTTATGTTACCTGATGACTAAAATGAAATACTTTAATATGACACAATTGGGAAAGGAACTATTTGTTAGGTCCGAAGGTATAAATCTTGTTAAATCCCGCTATAAAATGTACCTCATTATCATATTTTCCCCCTGTGGTTTTCATATTAATAATATTATTATTGATAAAAATTGAAAAATCATACCTTTGGAGTGAAAAGATGACGTAGACCATCAGACATCCCCGTTAAAGTGACGCCACGGAAGAAGAATATGATCAAAACGATATATGGAAATGTGGCGGTCACGTACACGACCTATAAAAGATATTTCGATTTATAAAATTCTTTGAAAAATTGATCATACAATCCTACACATAATTACATAAAATCATGCAGTCAAAATTTGAATACTTTAAAGGAATACCTTCCCTGAAGACGCGATTCCCTTGATCATGCACATATAGACGAGAATCCAAGCGATCACCAGTGCCAGAGCAATTTTCCAATTAAATATTTCTGGGGTATTGATATCTTCGGATATTGCCAATGTCGTTCGATACCAGAAGTACTGCGTGGGACTGCTAACCTGAGAAGCAATCACTGGTTGTAGCGCAATTATCCCGATTAAGCACGGAGGCATTAATTAATTTGATCAATCGTACCACACACTCTGGTTCAGGCGCATATGATCCGTTTTGGAAATATACGTTAGGACACTCCGCCCATGGTAGCTGTGATTGAAAACTCTAGAGAGGAGATGATTTATTCGTTAATTTATTTGTTAGCTATATTTAGATATAAGTACTAAAAATGTTAGCATACGAGTTGACATATCTACAGCTGATAGAAGTTTTCGGCCACAGTGTAATTCTATTTTAGTCTAAATTATGCATTAATAAAATCTTCTTTTCACCAATGTTTTATGTTATTCCAACGATATAATAAAATTACGCTTTGATTGGGAATTTTTGGCAACCGTTATAGAAGTATCAAGAATTATAGATTAGCAATTTTTTAGCGAGCAACTATTTAAAAATGAACGAATACTTGCTTGAACGAAGTAAAAGAGGCACCAGGCGATAATAGTATTGTAATACAGAGCTACGTTGAAAGATACTACAGCACTGCTTACGCCGATACCAGCCATATATGGAGAAACCTGTTAGAGAGTATGATGTATCGTAAGCGTAAGTTTATTTTGACGGATGCAAGTTATACATTTTTCAACAATCACCTGATTCCATACACCGATAGCACCCTTTCGTAATCTCTGGCCAATTGCCAATTCCAGATAAAATATAGGGATACCCTCAATGGCCAGCATTACAAAGTAAGGGATTAAGAATGCACCTGTTTTGGACGGTTCGAACAAAGAGAAAACAGTGAATTTTAAATATTTAGAATTTCTATAATAAAATAACTCATTAATCATTCTAGAGCCCTGGCAATTTTTAAAAATATATTTTTTTTTCATTATAAAACAATCAACGCACCTCCACCATTTTTTTGCGCGAGGTATGGAAATCTCCATACGTTCCCAAGCCCTACTGCGTACCCCACGGTTGCTAGTAGAAACGTAAGCTTACTATCCCAGTTTTCTCTTTCATCTTCCCCCGCTTCTGGTCGGAAAATCGGTTTTCCTTCATTACTTCCAAGCTTGCTACCCCCGCCCTCATTCCCCGTTTTGTTGTTCTGCAATGACAAATAATAACCAGATTACTTATTTCAGTTAATAACAGATGTTCTCTACGGTACGTTTATGCACACGTAACAAACATTTTTTAGTCATAAATTAACAAATACAAGTAAATAAATTTACAAGCAATTTAAATTACTTATTTAACTTCCAAGTTCTATTTCTTTTTTATCATTGATCCTTCTGTCATGACGTATTATTTTTATAATAATATTTTTCAAATTATTAATGCTTGACATTATTACCTTCGCGTTAGGACTGGAGTCCTCAAAGGCTGCGTTCGTGGCCCCGTAATTGGCAGTGGTGTTAGTCTTTCTATTGTCCACCACTAATCTTCCTCTCATTTCCTTCATTTCGAGTTTGTCGACGCTTTTTTGGGGCTTCAAGTCGCGCGAACTTTGCCGCCGGACGAGGTGGGCCGTGTTCGCCATTCTTTCTGTTTATTGTGCGACCACGGTTTTCTTTTCTTCGAAAAATCAAACAAAAATACCACGCGCGCCTATGGACTCCATCCTGTTGGAATTAAATAGTCTATTATATTTTATATACATATAAATAATAATTACTATTATATGGAGGAATGTCTGTGATCTTGGAAAAAGAGCAGCAAGTGTGAAAGATGTAAAGGTTCGAAGATTTAAATAGCAATAGAAGGTTGGAAGGAAAAGAGAGAGAAAAGCAGAAAAGTATAACTTTTGCTACGTATTCATAAACATGAATGAATTTGTAGATACAAACGTAGTAAATTTTAGTCATTTAATAAATGCAAATTTCGGCGAAAAAATTAAACATAGTATTCCTGTTTGAGATATTCAATTTTAGTACATAGATAAATATAAATGCAAACTATAATTATTCAGCTTTTATTTAATTTAGTAGTTTTCAATTTTATTGCGCTAATATTGAGTTCAATTAATAATTAATTGACAGCTAATAGATATTAAATTCTTTTGTTTTTTAAAAATGTTTGTGTACCATAAAATTCAATATCCTGTGTTTCAACGGTACTAACGAAATAAAATGCCAATATTGTTCGTCGGAAAGGTTCTATTACAGCATCTTATTTTACATTAATTATGAAAAAATCATAAAGGAAGGAAATGAATATATTTCTGGAATTAAAATTAGGCTCGTTTCAGAAAGTATTATTGAATTACTCTTCGTTCCACGCGCGTTCACAATTCTCGGTTCCATTTTATGGTGTTAACAAGTACAAGCAAGGACTACGACTAGTACAGCCTTTTACAGTCCCATTTGTAAGAACACGCTCCATAAACTCGACACGTTACATTTGGAACCTCTAGTTATTTCACTTGTTCATTGATCATAATTTTCGATAAAATATTTGTTGAAAAACAAAATATAGCTTACAACATTCAACACGTTATTTAAATGTCCAATTACAGTTTTTCATTAAATATATTCATTGATTTTACGTATTTATTGATTTATTAATCATTTTTAAAAAGTCTATTTTTTCCAACAATTGAAATAATAAACAAGAATAATTACTCTACATTCAGCAAATTCATATGATTATATAACATAGATATTACATGTAAATTCTAATATAGTTGTCAGGATTTAAAGTAAACAATAGATAAGGGAGAGCAAGTGATGTGTAAAGGATCGCACGCGATTTCCCCGTTTACTAATTTGAACGCTCTCTACGCTGTGAGAAAAGCACTTGATAGAGAATGTCTTAATAATTCTACTCAAAGAACCTGGCTCACGTCGTTTTTTTCATCGATAGGACAGTTAGTTAGGAGGGAGAGATGTTTGCCTTGCGACTTTACCACGGCCCTGACCTCATATACAAGGAAACTTGACAGTCAATTACGAGTCACTAAATATTCTGCAAGTATGATTACATCGAGAACGCTTGCCGTTGAAAATGTTTACTTCTATGTCGGTTGTGATGTATCAACGATCGAATATCGTTACAGTTCTCCAACCGAACGATTTGCGTTAATTTGATGAATAAAAATTTACTCGGAAAAGAAAATGACATTAAGACGAAACATTTCTATACAACTTCCTTCGCTTTTGTTTAATAAAAATCAAGTAAAATCTAATCATTTCTTTAAAATATTTTCGATAACATGTTGGGCGGCAATTTTACACGAGTGACATGCACTATAACTATCGTTCCCATTGACGTCACGAGTGCACTAGTTAAGTGACATTTTTCGTCCTACGTAATATTCCCAATTGAAAACGGCTGTGACAAATATCTTCCAAATATTTCGAACTGCATTCATTCAACGAAACTTATTCATACGTACGTAATTTGACGTGCTTTCATTCAAAAGTCCGGAGAGAGAGAAATGAAATAAATACGATTCCGACCCTGTTGTTTTCACAAAATAATCTCACGTAACAACAACGTAATACGATCTATATCGACTTCATAGAAAATTATTAGCAAAAAAAATTGTGCCATTTAGTCAGAAAATAACATTGCAAGCTCGTCACTAACCTGTTGGGGTGAAATAAAGAAAAGCGCGAGGGCCTCCTTATGGTTCGAGGAGCAGTGAGCTACTGTGGCACCCTCTACTACGATGGTAACTTTTGAAATCACGATATTCAACAGAATCAATAGCAAGCGCCGGCGCCCCAATGCGTCCGTGTCCTACAGACCGGAATATGCGTGAGCCCCTTTTGTCAGGAGATTGGTCGATGATCGGCAAACCGATCGTAGGAATGTAGCGAGTAACCAATGTCATCGTGACTAATATTTGTCGTTGATCAAAGGGCTAAAACGCAAACGTAACACGACACGGGACGATGACTGATATTACAATCGTTTAGTTTGAAATATTACGGAAAAATGGAATTCTTTTTTATGAAATTCCGCACGTATAGACATGTTCATATGTGATTTTGATAAATGCATTTTGCAATTAATGCATTATCTTGCATACTTTTAAGTAATTCTTCATTAAAAGTTAACGAATAAGAGGATTTTTTAAAGAGGAACTTTTAAAAAGGATTCTAAATACTTAGAAACGCATAATAATTTTATTAAGTTGGAAAAGTTCGTGACAGGTGAGTAGTTTATAATAGACTTTACAGATTAGACGTATCGAATGCATAGGATTTTATCTGGGTAGGTAATTACATTGGAAATTCCGCTGAAAGATTAAATAAAAGCATTTCACCTTTACAAAAACTGAATCGATAATAAGTAACACGAATTCTACTATTCTATATATACGTATGTAGAAGAAAGCGTCCAAGCGTGATATGTCTAACAGAAAAAAGTCGTGAATTACGTAATTATTATTTTTTCTGTTGTGGACTTTACTTCATCTCGCGAAGGAATTATGTTTCGCTAAGTGGTTGTTTTCTTCAATTACCAGTTGCTCGTGTTATAGATAAGCAATGCGAAGAGGGTAAACCTCAGCGACAGTAATGAAATTATCGTTAATATTGTTTCAAGCTAACGCTCATTTCGATTAAACATCATGCTTTACTTCCGATAGACAGCGAAGCGGCTTTGTATTTGCTAGTTGGGGCAAGGAACAGTCAAATTTTGCTTGTATCATGTCAGAATGTTTGTTAATACAAAAAAAAATATCAAACCTTCCATGTCAGTTCCTTTTTTATGAAATGAATTTAAATTCATATACATATTGGTATAGTAAATAGTTTTAATTGAAATTTCACTTCAATAACATATCAGACATCGTGAACCATTGGTTCACGCAAGAAAAGTTGTGGTATCTTTTTATTGCTGTCACCTGCAGACAAAAGAAGTTTATACATATATTCGTTGTTTCAGTAGATAAACTAGCTTTTAGTCAGACAAGTAGAACACGCCGTGCAGTCTGTGAGTGTTAACTTATATAACAGGTTATACTACTTGTAATATCTATTTCACTATGGATTTCATAATCCGCAGGCAATTAGTTTTCATTATTTTGTATGAATTAAGTTTTCATATATTGATTTTGTGAAGTATACAAATATAAAGAAACGTATTTGCGAATTCACTCAGTATACTTATGGTTTGCTGTGCGCAGGAACTTCTTGAATTTCAGGAAGATGAAGTCATTGAAGAAATAATATAAATACAGATATTTTTATTTATTCTAATTATATATAAAATATTGCAGGCTCTAAAAATATTTGCTTATAAAGATTTATGGTATTTATAGGCAATAAAAGAACATATCTAACGCAAAGACTCTTTTATTAAGAATTGCGTGAAATATAGTATACCTGTAATAAATAATGCAAATTAACGACAAAATTGCTAATCAATTAAAATGCTAATTAAAGCCAGGCACTTACGTTCGATCTGCGCCCTTTTAAACCGGTCCTCGACAAAAGACTTCGTTAAATTTTCAATCGTATCTTCATCTTTGTAATTGAATTGTTTCATATTTCCGTTGATCAGAAGATATCTAAAGATCTTATAAATTAAGAAAAATCTACACATAGATACAGTAAAATTGAAATCTGAGAAATATTTCCAATTAAAAGATACAATTCATGGTAGTAATTGAAAGCTTCAATAGCCCATTCTAAGAGCAAATTTAATCGTGGTCTATAGGGTGTTCCATTGATTAATTCCTTCATTGTTCCCTCGTCTAGCGAAACCTTGCTTCGTGCATCTTCCAGATTGTTTAAACGATTTTTTAAGTCCTAAAGTAACATTTTCAATAATTCTATCACATCATTGATTAATTAATTTTTTACTTTAACATAATTATCTCTACATATTTTTATATGCGATATTATGTAACAGTTACTGAAGAAATTAATCTTTTTCTATAAATGATAGTATACTACCTTCAATTCTTTGTAATCAATAAGAGAAAAAGAATTAATTAGGGTTATATGTATAACAAACAAGTAAGATATGAATGTAGAGATGAAAATTTTATTTACTTGATTAATGTTATTGAATCGCGTTAAAATGTTGAACAGCAATGTCAGTTCATTGTCGATCCCCATAAGAATTTTAAAAATCAATCTTTCGCGTAGCTCATCTACTTTACAGAGTTCTGCATCATCAACTTCACTGCTGTAACAGAACGACATCTGATGGTAGATCAATGAAATTTCTACTTTTCTGAAATATCGATGTAGCTCGGAATTATGTGTTGAGTTTCTACTCTAGCTACTGTATGCGCATAACGTCTGAACCAGTGATAAAATTCGTGACAAAAAATAGAAAGTTAACGTTACCTTATGACGAGTCGGAGTTGCTCTGATTGATTTCTCAACGCGTGTAGAGGCCGTTTAGCTTCCTCGGATAATTCATTCCACTTGCAATCTACTTTCTCTAACTGTGAGAAATAATTTATCAAACATTTATGTACTTCCTTTGCCATGTCGTTTATAGGTTATTAAACAACTTTGAACATGTCCTAATAGCTTCTGGTAGAAGAAACAGAGAGCGCTGATTCACACTAATGTTATCATCGCGAAGAAAATTTTGTATTGATGTATCCAATGTGTTATAAATACAAAATTTGTAACACAGATAGATTAAATCAATCCAAAATTTGCTATGATTATATTAAATAATAATTGGATATATAAAGATATTGTTTAAGTAATTATATTTTTACAAATCCTGATTTACACAATTTCTTACTTCATATGCAAATCTTGTTGCACCTATCAATACACTCTAGTGAAGAAAATTACTATAGAAGACGATTAACGGACAATGAAACATTTTTTATTAAATATGTAACTGTAATTGACCATCACAGATAAGTTACGCAATTAATGCAATTGTTTGTTTCATTTTATGAATCGAATTATTTCTGTAGATATAATATATTACATTATCGTAAGAGATGAAATAATTTTAAGCTGTGATGTGAATTTAGATACTTATACTCGAAGTGTTTAAATATAATTAGTTAGATAAAAAGCACTTGATTACTGGTTAGTCGCGGCATTGATAGTACTGTCATTGACGATTTGAGATCTCTTTCACAAAGTTCGTAAAACTGATCTCTTGTGTAAATTCATTCATTCATACATGAAGCACAGCTTACATGGAACAGAGAGAAACAAGAGCCTTTTTTCCGTTTAATTGTGCCTAGAATAGAGCACAACCATTGTATCTGAAATATACATACATATATAAATGCAAAAACATCGATATTAAATTACAGAAAATATAAAAATAGTGTTAAATAAATACAGAAAATTTATTATATTTATAAATACAGAATTAATTTATTATATTTATCTTTTATTTACCTATGTATAATTTACTTAACTACATTGATAATAATAAATGTATCTATGAAATATTCAATTATTGTTAAATAATGTTTCAGATTACTTAGTTTAGTTTAGAATAAGTTAGTAGTCTTTGAAAGATTGGTTTATCGTTGTGCCTTGAACTGGAACAAAATTTTTTATTTACACGATTAAGAGAGTATAACTTCCTCGTTCTATAGAACGTTCTATATCATTAATGTTTAAGGTTTCGATACCTTGAGAACGAAGGCATGGAAAAACTTCCGATTTATAAACTACACTTTAAAGCGTATCTGTTTCCTTCGTCTTTGTTCTTTTATTGATCATTCTTACAATTGGGTTTATTACAGTATCTTAGTGGCAGTAATTTTCATTTCACAAAAAGTAATTACAAATTTTAACGATTGACACACTTAAAAATTATATATTTAACACTGTTATTAAAAATTAAATTACCTACATATAAAATTTAAAAGAATATTTTTTTAATTCTAAATAAGAGCATTCTAAGCAGAATTTATTAACATTGACAAAATTATAAAAATATATACGATCGTTTTTAATATCGAAAATATTATAGCTGCCATTAAGTTCCAGAATTTTTCATAAAATGCTACTTTTATTGAGCAACTATTGTAGTCCATATATTTCATGTACTAGATACCAAGTAAGTTAATTAGACGTTAATTTCCGATAGTTCTTCTAGCTGAATTGGTCAGAAATCACTCGTTAAGTCCGTCAAAAATTACTTCCCCGATTCTGTGAATTTCTCGTAACCATGAACATCGAATACAGTTTTGGATCCTTACCTAATTTTAAAACTTTTTAGATATTTAATTTAACACGGCTACTTATTTGTTTAAAAAATATACTATTTAATTCAAAGGAACAAGTATTCAAATTTATTCTCTATTATGATTATTTCCCTTCCTAGATTATACTTCTAACACTTTTAAACGAAACGTTTGATTAAAAATTTTGACACTAACGTACGCTTACATTTTTTAATTTATCTGTACGTAACATAACCTTTTTTTTTATACGTTGTGGAAATCCTCATGAACACCTCGCCGCTCTTCTAAAATCCGGACCGACTAAAATCTCACGGTGGTTCGCCTGACGCCCAACAGGGGTGCCCTGGGACCTCTTTCGAATTACTACCAGAGCACTCCTGCGTCTTTTCCCATTCTAGAGGAGTCGTTCCTAGATTAATTCGGGCATTGGGAGGGACCAGCCCTCTCAACGCCATCCTCTGGGCCGTTGTGCAAATCCGAGGAGATCCCAGAACCTCTTCGACGTGTCGACCCCTATGACCACCTAGGGCGGCGCAGGGCTGCCCTTCGGCTCGGAACCCTACAAGGGTGAGTATCACCCTCTCTCGCTCTGTCCGCTGTTTACGAAAATTACTTAATTAAAAAACACCAATTTTGATTAATTTTTTACAGAATGATGATACCATTAATAAATGCAAGACATTTTTTTCGTAGCGATGATTCAGTTTAGAGGAGTGATAAAAATCATCAAAGTTCAGTGTAACTCCATAAAGTACACATATCCTGAAAGCTACTTTAAATAAAAAAAATCCAGGCGCTTTCAGAGAAATGTACTTTTTAGAGAAATTAAACTACATCAATAGTTTTTTGCAAAAGTCATACATGATTACAGATTTTGTACTTTCATTGAATTTTTTGCCCCTTGAAAGCAAATTATGGATGCGAAAAAATATTACTTGGATTTGTTTAAAAAACTGCCTATAAAAAATATATAATATGTAACAGCATTTGTAAATAAATAATTCTCCGTTGTAAAATTTATGTGTAGGATTTGAATGTGTATTCAGGCTCCGCAAAATTTTTGAACCTGGCTCCGCAAAAAGTGACGCCGGCCCTGTTTGATTCCTTTAAATGTCTTACAATTAATTAAGTGACGTTTTATTATGAGATTTTTCATTCGCGTAGTAGTATACAGTAAAAAACATAAAAAAGCATTAAATATCATACAGTTTTATACAAAATATTCAAAATTAAATGATGCAGCACATATAAATTCACTACATTTCTAATTTTTACTTTTTAATTTCAATTTAGAAAAAAGAACAATATAAAATTATTCGCCTCACAAAAAAGAAGATTATTTTTTAAAAATGAACTTATCTTAATTGAAGTAAGCTCTTCAGAAACCTAAACGTAGAAAAGGGAAGGGCACCTGGGAACGAAGATAGCGGTCCTGACTCGGCTTCTTCCTGCCACTTCGCTTTCACAGGGGCAGTCTGACGGAGATACCCGAAGGAACTTTCGACTAGGCGGCAAGATGCGCACGCATCCGACAGTATCCCCCATGCATTCGGTGGGGTTCGGTGATGGTCGGAGAGTATTTGGCCGGTTCGTTCCGTCGAGTCGACCGCGAGCACAGTAGATCGTCGACCGACAACCCCTTCGCGTACGATCATGTCTCGCCACGGCTGATTAAGAGCTACCTTCTTTTTTCTTCGTCATTTTTTTTTTACCTGTCTGTCTCGGCTCGTACCTCATTACGAACAGTGTCAACAAGATCGAGCATATCGCCGGAAAGTCTCGCACCTACCGATACATATTGACGTTTCGCGGCTTGCAGTGTGTGACACATCAGGCTACTAAGCCGCGTTTATTGTCTTGCTATCCCTCCGTATATATCTTCAATCCTCTTCTCTTTCGTATCCTCTGCCTCTCTCTCTCTCTTTTTCTGTTCGTGACCACTCGGAAAAAAGAATATGGATGAGGCGAACGGAAAAATGCGGAGCAAGCACGAGGACGTGGATACTGCGTCCCTCAGCGCTGACATCCTGAACCCCTTCGTGCACCGTCTCGAGCTCGACACAACCTACGACAAGCTCAAGGTCAGTAGTTCTTCGAATCTTCCTACACGCGAAAATGCTCCACGGAATCGATGTTCACGCGTTGGTCCCGAATGTTTCAAGGGGTTGTCAAGGGCGGGGCGGGGAATTTTACGATCGTTTCAACAACGTTTACGTTCACCACTTTTCGGCTACCACTCTATACTTTTTACGTTACACATGCCGGTCTGTGTATAAATGAACTTAGACGACTACCGTCTGGCTCGTAAAAATAGATCGAATTTTTTCTGAAGCGACGTAACTTTACGTCACGAATACATCATCAAATGCTCGATCTCAAGTGTTTTTCTTATTCGGGAGCCATCGCGTCGCGAACAGTTACGTAAAGTTCGAATCGTTGTTGCGACGTAATGATCGGTTTCCGATTGGGGGCGAAATTTGACGATCGAATCACCTGGTTACGCATGGACCGCGTAACGTTACTCGTTGTGTTAACGAAGATGTATTCTCATGATATTTTAACAACGTTAATGAACCATTATCGAATGTAGGTATTGAACATCAGATGAATATATAATTTTCAGCAGAAATGCTCGTATTTCGTATTAATCGTAAGTTATCATGAACTCCTTTTATACATATATACCATTATCTATTGTGTTATAAGCCTTATCTGAATTAAAGTCGATCTTTTAATGATCTTGTTTTGAATTCGAAAATATATATAGATAAAATGTATAGATGATTTTGATTAATTTAACGTAGATGAATTATTGACATTAAACGAAAAAATCAGTTAATTTTAATTGACTGAATATAAATAATAACATACATGATTTGATTTTGAAAAAGTAAATGTCGTAAAAGACAAGATTCAAAGATATTGTTTCCTTTTATGATAGCGAAGACTAACTGCAAAAACTGTTTAAAGCTTTTCGCGTTTACGTGCACACGGTTTTGACACCTTGACATTATCGAGTTATCGACATTTTCTAGCTGTTCCTGTCATTTGAAGTGATACAACTTCACTATGGATGTGATCGAATTTTTCAGCCTCAAATACACTACGATTCATCTAAATCAGCTTACAAGCTATTGAACTTCCCTCACCACAAATATTTTAGCTAAGCAAAAGTAGATTAAAACGTAAATTCCTCGTAAAATCGATATCAAATTGTGTGAAATACCTGTGAATAATATTTATATTATTTTATATGTACGTATTGTACGATTCGTCAAACGTTAATGACGAATCAATGATTTCATCGATCGTTTATACGATCGCTCGATATACATTCATTGTAACAATGAAATGTTTCTTCTCTGACACACATTGACAAATATTACAAAATACCATCTTTTGCAACTGTTATGCATTTTAATGTCATAATCAGTAATAACAAAAACCATTAAGCGATTTCACTTTCCCGGAAGGAAATTAATTTTTCGGTAGATTTTTATTGAGAAAAATCGAACAATAAATTAGAATAGAATTTAATGTAAAGATTATTGCTCCTCTTATTTCTTCCGCTACCGTTTCGTAACACGATCTACCTCCTTAATATAATTTTTTGGTAATAGAAGGGCTGATTGGAAAAGTAATATTAATACATTTTTTCAACTATGTAAATGCATAAAATGAGATAAAATTTGTAGTTACGTAGGAAAGAAACGATACAAATGTTTCTCATGACGATAGTAACAACGTTTAAATATAGCTTGAAGATTTTATTACTGACGTACCATTTTTTCCATTGAATTATATGTATAATGATTGAAGATCATAATTAAATTCAATTAAATTAATTAAAACCTATTTAAAAAAACCGAAGAGCAATTTAATCCTAATTAATCCATTAACAATGAAATGCTTACAATTCCTTCCAAGTGTTACATTCTGTTTTAAGAGTAAAAATCTTTTTTAAATACCAAAAGTAAATCGTAGATATTCTTCTACGAATTAATTATGTTTATAGGGACATAATTAAAAATATCGAACACAAATAGAGAATTACTTCATCTAATAAATATTCTAAGTAAACCGCGGATTTTTATGATTTCATGGAAAATTTAAGAATACAAAAATGAATACGACGCGCATAATATACAAGAATGCATCTATGAAATATCTAAAGTGGAATACCTATTATAATTAATATTCAGCCAATAAGACAGATACTGTTTAACTAAATATATTTTTGCATACTATCTGTACTCTTGAATTTCTATGTATAAAAATATGTAAATGTATCAAAATTAGCTATTTAATCGAAATATTTTATGGCTTCCGGCCACAAATTCTCAAAAATTCGTCTGACGTGGTAATAAGCACGCATGTTTATTATCTTATAGCGACCCGTGCAGGCGCATAACTTAAACGCACCATGAGATGCACTTTTTTGAATAGTAGAGGCTCAGAAAGCGTGCTGCATCGCATTTGATGCGGGCATCACTGCCTCTACATTGTAGACCGTATATATCACGCAATCGTCGGAGATGAAACAAGTTAAAAGATCGCGTTCTCTTTATTCCACGACTCTTTTAGTTTCGTTTCTTATTCGCTTTTTAAACCTGTCGAGCATCGGGATTTCACTATGTGTTTAAAAACCGTTTTGTCGTACAAAGTCTGCATTTGAAATTTTTTCTTTTTACTGCCTTTTCCTTTTATGTGAAATAGATGACCGGATGATAATAAAATTAATTGTTTTAAAAAGTTACTCTATAGTAGGTCTATCGTAGCAGTGAAAAATATTTTGTAAAAAAACGGAGAAACAGATGAAGATACGAATAAGTTACAGATAGGATGAATTTGGATTCTAATTGACAGATGATCTTACTCGACGACTATAGCATAGGCAAAGAGCACTGATTAGACAAGTAAGTTTGTTTATAAATAGAATCCTATCATATGATGAAATGACGAACATTCATTTCTTAAAGATATTATTAGTGGGGCTATACTTTGACTATAGCCATAACGTTAATATTAGGCACATAAGTTAATATTGTATTAACATTAAATATGATGCTATTATAGGCACACGTTAATCTGTTCATGCCAATTAAAATTTATAATTAATACTATGTCCCTATATATTTTTTCAAGATCAAACATTATGTATTTTCACATTTCATGACAAACAACAGAGTTGATGTCACATAAATTATTTCAAAAATGTCTCTTGTCTTGTCAAAAAAGATAACACATTTTTTTTATTTATCGTTATAATCCTTGCTTTTTGGCTTAGGATAGCTTCCATTTAACATTGATCATAAAATCTGTATGATATTTATCTATTAAACGATTTTCATTAATAATTCATAATAATATTGACGTCTTTTGACGTTATTCCTTCGCTAGGATAACAAAAAAACTACATTAATAAATAAGCACTAATACAAAAATATCATTAATATATGCCATTTAAATCTACGATAGAAAAGAAATAACGTTAGTATGAAAAAAAAGGGAACATCGTGAAAAAGAAATTGAAGTATATGTAGATCAAACAAAATTATAATTAACCATATATTCCTTTATATCTTTCCGATATAGTATAAAATGTATACATTTCTACATTTTATAAATTACTCTGCCAAATTATGAGTTTTCTTAAATTCAGTGTGAAATACAATTTTCTATAATTCATGGTTAAACCATTACCAAAAGAAGATTTATCAAATTAGTCACATTGCTACACGTATTATCGGTATATTATCTTATATACTTAGGAATATAAGAAAAGCATGATGCAGATACATATTGCAACAATTTTAACGGCATCATTCGGTCTTATCCACTAGGGTAGGTACCGTTAAATTTGATGCGTACATTAAGCGAAATTGCATCGCACAGATGGTTCGATGAATAACCATATATATCGTGAAAGAAGCATTTCGTTGCTCTGTCATAATCTAATAACAAAAGAGGTGCGATGATGAACATATGGTTAAAAAGAAAAATTCTGTGGTAGCTAGATATAAAAGAGAAGATCCGATAATAAGTACATATATTATAGACGATAAATAGTATATACTAGATATATTGTTGTTTTACGTATATAATGTTGTAGGTGTAAGTTGCTCGATTTTCTATTTTTGTTATTTTATATTCACAAACATAAAACATATTTTAGAATTTTGCAAAACATAAAGCTTTCACTTGCCATTTCTATTGCAACACTTCCTCTCTAAAAGTTGTTCTTTTCTTTAAGTGATAAATTAGGATGTAATATTTTTAACGTAATATCTTCGTTCTTGACACCATTTTAATTCTCGCAAAAATGACGGCTGTGCGCACGAATCGAACTTTCTCCGTTTGAACTGGACATACCGGAACCAGCGCAACTTGAAATAACGTAGTATTATAAAGGAATTATAATAAAAGTCATTTTCGTCCAATAGTTCGAATTCCAATAAGTTGTGGCCCCGTACAAGAGGCTTTTCGTTGACCTTTGTGAGTTTATTGCAGAGATATTATGCAACAGGAACTCTATAGTATGAAAAGATATTGCAATCTAATATTGCAAAGAGATTCTATAGTTGACACAACATTGGTCATTTCATATTACAAGAGAAAGGCATTTATATTCATAACAAGAAAAAATTGTATTTCTCAAAAATTGTTCTTTGCACCGTGTAGATAAGATATATTTGTTTCGCATTTATATTTCTAAATGTCAAAAATAAATTGATTTGGCATTTAAAGATGTTATTTCCTTTAAAGTAATTTGATATTACAACGCGTGCAAAAATTTTATAATAAAATTAATAATTTACATAAAGTGATAATAAAGCCTGATTTCGATTAATTATGTAATGTAAGAAATAAGAAATGTGAAAGTTAAAATTTAATTAAAATAGACGATTTACTTTTTCATAATAATATTTAAATAATATATGATACGATATAATAATCTCTTAATTACGATCAATTACAAATTGCTGTATTATTTTTAGTTGCAAAATAGGAAAGATATTTTTAATATTTACTAACATTTTACAGCTTTACCAACATTTAGAGCCTTTAAAATGGTATCCTATTATAGTAAACAGAAAATATTCAGGTAACGCATATGTAATTGATATTGAATTCCGAAGCCTCTAAATATCCTTTCAGTCGGGAAGAAAATCTCTTTAACTACGACAAGAAAATCTGACGATGGTATACTCTATCGGATTCGCGAAATGCTTCCGGTATTTACCGGTTACAACTTTTTTTTCCATATAAATTGGCACAATATGTATATATCGAGATGCAAAGAATTATTAAATTTCGTGTAATTAAAACAAGTATCTAATAAATTAATTCACCTTCGATAACAACTTAAATTATATAAAATATATGTTGATTTTAATTTTTAACTTTTATTTGTAAATTTTTGGATTATTAAAAATTTACAAGTAAATATATATATATATTATATATATCATATATAATATATATATATTATATATATATAATTTATATAATATAATATATATATATATATTAACAGTCTACAACAGAATCATTTCAATGTATACTTTGTGAATTTTTTCACCTAGTTAAGTACAGAATAAACTAGATTTCACACTAAACGAGACTAAAAATCGTAAAAAATAAATACTAAATAAGAAGTACGAAGATAATTTATACAGAAAAAGACGAATAAAAATATTACCGGTGACTTTTCAATACAATTTCATCGTTGCGTTTCACGTTTTACTTTCACGTCGTTTAATCTTTCTTAAGGCAAAAGATATGAAGAGATTTCAATAATACGAAAAGATATTCTATCTTATCATCGATAAATATCGTGTTTGGCAAATTTTGATCGATTGTACAAAAACGCGCCAAACACTGACGTGAAGAAAATGAGAGATGTAAAACAGCTGGAAAAACAATTCTCGTCAATTTTTGCTGGTAGAAGAGCAAGTCTTTCGCCTGCGCGAAATGTGGGTCACAAGTACGTAGAGAACTTACTCCGTGGAACGTATTCTTTACAAAGAGCAAAAAAGAGAGACAGAAAAGCAGTCCTAGAATTTTCTTCTCTTTTTTTTATCAAAATTATACCGAGAAAAAATCATGCTTGATGGTAATAATCGAACCACCGAATTATGCATGTAATCTTCACATTTCCGGTTATTTAGAAAAGAAAAAACACAAAATGTAGTATTAACACCTATAAATGAGTGTTGAAATATTTCTGTGTAAATATAGCCATAGCATTTAATTATCTAAGAGATTAATACGTCATGACGAGAAACATCGTCATTACTAATAGCATACAGGAAGTTCAATAAAAAAAGCGTTAGGTAGTCCTAATAATATTTTAATCACAATTAAATGACTCTCGTGAGATATATTTAAAAATTCATCATATTTTTGATCACATGACACGTGACATTTAAATATATGCGTATCTATATGTCACCGTATATATACGTTGAACTATGTACATAGTTTCTTCTGATTCTATAACGCCGATTGTGAAAATAATATAACTGAAAGGTACGAGAGAAATCATTATAGTGTTGATAAAAACTGTCTATAGCATATATACATATTTCTATCAAGTGTTCTGGAAATATCTTATCGGTTGTGCAAAAATATTAGTCGTTCTTATAAAGTTCTCACGTTTTATGACATGTTTCACGTATGTACATACAGATTCGGTACATACGGCATGAAAAGCTCCTTGTCGATACACGTTTGAAAATTCTCACGTCTAAATCACGTATTTTCCTCGTCTTCATCGTCCTGAAGAGCCTTGACACAATTTCTGACCGTCAACCCAAATAGCTGTGAGTTCATTAATTCACAACGTAATGTTATACACGGTAGATTAAATTCGTGCTTCGTGCTCCGTTCACGTGTTTTCCGTCTCATTGCAGCATATACAACACGTATCATTGACGATGTTCAATGAACAACCTTCTAGATTTCGTACAAATACCTTGCGCGACATTGAGAAGTTCATTGAAAGTTTCTGAACGAAGTCTTACGTAGATGCCGCTCGTTCTTTTCGAATACTAATTGTTAATTTAGCAAAGACCTCATTCGATCAATTACGTCTTTAACTGTATTTAATATTTGACCGTGAATACACTTATAAAATCATGGTTCTCACAGCCTCATCCAACGTTCGTTTTCAGGCAAAGTATTTTTGTTTGAAAATTATAAGAACATTATAAGAAATGTACCCTAAGAATTTGTTCTCGTTATATTTATGGAAAATGCAGGTCAAAATGAAAATGTTTTAGCCATAATAGAATTATAGTAAATTAAATTCTAGTAAAATAAAATATATATATGAACATTATTTATTAACCCCACGTCTTATTTTTACAAACATCGTCTGCATACTAAGTCGTTTAAGCCCACGCAGTTCTTTTTTAGGTTCTTGTCGCTTGAAAAATCCAAAAAGATTTTTGAATATTCTCCCAAGTATCCAGAATATCATCCAATAGTTTTTATTACTACATTTTACCTTAATCTTTCTAAGCAAAACAAAATTCAAACAAGAATTTGGAAAAAATGGAAAATTATAAAAAAATTTATGATTAATTACCGAATAACATTTGGATCTGTACCTTTGGATTTATACACTACCAGGTATGACTATCGAAGAAAACGATGGCATGACAGTCTCGGCTTAGAAAGGTATAATTATTTTAATAATCGAAAATGGTCAAAATTCTTATATAGCGTATACGTCGTCGGAAAACTTATCGTAAGTCGAAAAAATACCGATCTAATAATTAAGTAACCATTTTTAAGGCATATAAATATTTAAAAACCAATCAAAAATCGCGAAAAAGCAAAACTTTCAAAACACTAATGCGGTCTCCAACTTAAATCATCCATGATCAACATGACAATACTAGCCTAAACTTTTTTTTAGAAATAGGACGAGGTCTCGGTTATTTGCAACCTTCGAGTAACTACAAAAACAAAAACAGTCTATCTCAAAGACGAGCAAGTATGCAAACGATAGGTTTATTTAAAAAATTACTTTAAATATTTTTCATCCATTTAGATATATTTATAAAATTCTTTTATCATCGCATTGTTGATTTATCAAAGATTTCAATGTCTTTCAACACCTATAATAGAAGTACGTAATTAAAGAGATAAAAATCAGGATTCTTATTTCCTTATTTTCTCTCAAGATCTAGGTTAAGATTTTCCATCATTTAGAGATACGAATCTCGTGAAAATTTTAAAAGAAGAAACTATACGATAAAAGGTGTACATAAGTGGTGAATTTCACTATCAGCGTCTTCTATGGAACTTAGTAACATGTCTAATAATTGGTTGTAAGGTAGCCACGAGCAAATAAATATTTTCTAACGATAAAACGACAAGATTTAATGCATGGTTTGTATTTATAATTGCACAGTCTGCAATATCACTAAAAGTTTATTATTTACTTTCCCTCATAAACGTAACTTTACGGAAGTCGTTTTCGTGAACAGAAGACAAAAAGCAAAATGCAAAAACGATAAGTTCAAGTCGACTGAAAGCGAATAGACTAATGATCTTTGCCTCGTAAACATTCACCGATCTTTCTCTTTGAAAAGTTTTTAAGCGAGAAAGGGGACGAGAAATCGAACATAACCGACGATACTGTCAGATCAATTTTCACCGTCACATTTTCAGTTTTTCCATTGATGTACTAGTCTGTATAATATTCGAGAGTAATATGCAACGCGAACAAAGAAGAGCAGAATATAAAAGGTGTAGTTATAGGCTACTTGCAAGTGACCTAAATACAATCATTTTGAAAACGCTGATCTCGTTCAATAGTTATTCGACGAAATCCACGATTTAAAGATTTCGAAATTTTCATAGATAATTTTCATATACACGCGTAATTTGTTTCTCAGACATTAAGTTTGTAAGAAGTTAAGAAACTTACATGTTCTTATACTGATAGTTCACGATAAATGATCATGTTGAAATATATTAAAATTCGTGTTACTCAAAATTACACATTACTATCATACATTGTTATTCCGTCATGCAAAAAGAATACTGCAAATGATTTTTTTTTTTAGATTCATAATTTCATTAAATTTATTTCACTAAATACGAGATCGTAAAGAGTATAAACAATATCAGTTTCTCAAGGTAGTTATGATCAAGGTAGTTCTTGGTAATAATAAGACGAATCTACATTTTTCCATAATCTAACGTATATAGAACAGAAATATTTCTGGTGGGAGGACAAGAGATAAAATGTGCAGATTTCTGAGGAAGATAGAGTGTTAAAGAAGTTACTTGGATATAGCCTTGGTGTTCAAAGTGACAAATGTCGTATACATTATGTATGAATAGATGAGAAATTAAACAAGAAATTGAACACCGATTCATCATTGTATGCCTACATATAGTAATCTCATGATTTCATACTTCAAAATTCAATGGCTTCTAAATTCAGTGTGCGTCCTACTTAGAATATATTTTCATACCTACCATTGCATACCTATCTTGCTAAAAATGTACATGAAACAATTTTTTAAGGTCAAAAATGGTCTGGAACATGCTTTAGAACAACAAATTGCTAAAACACTAATTTAAACATGCAATCAATAACTTTATTATCCCACTTTTATTAATAACTTCAACTTTATATCGAGTACTTTTTTATACGATAGAAATAAAAGTTTAATTAAAAATTGTATTTGCCACTTTCCCCTTCCCCTCTCTTCTTCAAGATATCGAATTGCATAAAATATGGACAAGATAAAGACACTGTGCACTTAATCAACTACATTGTATTCAAACATTTATCGCATCTAGTATTACCAGTAGCACAGTAACAATTTGGCCAATTAAAGTCTGCACTTAATTACCGCCGACGTCATAAAGAAAAAGTGAAACTTGAAATACAATTTAAATTACCCAGGCCTTTTGTATTCGTTAAAAGTCAACTTACAAAGAGGAATATCTGCTAAAAGAATTATAAATAATCTATGCATAATCTTTTTTCTTGTTTTGAAATAGAACGTGAAAAGGAATTCCATTTATTAGGAATCTCGAACTGTCGAAAGGATTACTCGGTCGTAACCTCGATCTTGAAAGTTTCTTGTGTGCGTGTTATGTAAATACATGTGCGTCTGTCTGCAATACATGGACGAAATGAAGTTAACAGGTGAGATGGAGTCTAACGGAACGACTGAACGGTACTCTTTCTCCTTTTTTACTCTTCGTTCTCCCTTCCGTCTTTCTACGCCTTTACGTTCCTCTCTTTATCGGCCGAACCAGGCAGCATCCTAAATCATCTGCAGACCCGTAGCCTTGGCCCACTGAAGGAACATGTAGTTCTTCTCGTCGAGAAAGAAAAGTTCACTCGGTTAATTCAAAATTGATTTGTCCGTGGAATATCAATTAATTGACCATCTATTTTGCACACGAACCTTCTTTGGAGCAAATTTCGCGTTTAAAAATGTTAAAACGAAATTGTAGATACAGGGCATCGTACGAAAAAGTTATCGAAATTCTTAGATTATTAAATTATTTTAACAACCCTGCAAAGAGCATAAGCTCGATTAACTTAAAGAAGAAAGGATGTTTACCGTACATTTACTTGTCGATAATGTAAGTTTACGAATCGAAAGTAAAATTGTCTATTTACGACAAGAAGCATCTTCTCTTGGAAAAAAATATGGAAATGTTAAGAAATACAGGATGTTCTGAAAATACTACAACGAAATAAATGAGATCCAATGATAATCTGACGTAATGATGATTGGTGTGAAATAAAAGTCTGCAAATAGATGGAAAGGAGGTTAAAAAACTTTTATATGAGCAATCAGCACAAAAGGTCGTCGTCCTTTTCATCGCTCCTTGTCATCGAAGGTAGGCGATCAAAGTTTATCGATTACCACGCAAAACGAGCTCTATCGAATATTTGTGGCGTTACTCATTGTCCGCTGATGAATGTACAAAATGTGCTGATCTAGGTTTTGTTGGCCTTATCAGCGAAATACTTGTCCATCCTCCAATTTAAGTCACCGTCAACAGCAACTGAAAATGGCGTGAAGCATCTTCAGGTAATCGCCGAATAAAGAACCCCAAACCCTCCCTTTTTTATCTGTTCTAACATTTTCTTCCTTAAGATACGATTTGGTGAATGACCTACATCCAGCGTATTGCCGCTTTCGGTGTTCGCTCGCTTCGACGTCGAATTTTGCTCGAAACATTTTGAAACATTTTATGCTACGCGACTTTGTAGCAAATTGAAACTATCGACCAGTTTTGACGTTTTGAAATACACATAAACTGGAGTAGTATATTACATACCAGCTCGTAACTATTAGGATATTTACGAAAATTTAAGTAAACTGGAACGTACCATCAGGAAATTGTTGAAACATTTGAGAATTATTATTTTCCTTGGAAATCTCATTAATTTATTACAATAAAATTATTGTTTTCTTGTCCATATCTGTCGTGTCTTTCGATCGCCAATTTTATTAATTTTGTACATTCAAAATTATTTTCATCGTTATCACGAACAATCTTATAATATAGATTCAGATTTTCAGTGGACATTCTCTTCCTAATTCATATGAAATTTTGTCAGTAAGATTTACGTTATCAGCTTCAACACGTAGTTATTATAACTTACTATATTGTTGCACTTTTGAAAGATAGTTTTAATGAATTTTTACTTACATATACATATTGGATCGCAATACCGCAAAACCGCAAAATAACGCAATTCAAATTTTCAGACAAATCATATCCAAAACTCAACTGAAATACGAATATCTGAAACTTATCTGAAAACTATATAATCGTTAATTTATTATAAAAATAGAGTGACATACTGTACAATCTGTTTAGAAAAACATAAAATAAAGCAACGTGAATATCAAAACAAAAAATTATTCAAATCCTAACCGAACTCTACATTTTATCAAACTGAAAAGAGTATATCTTTACAGTTATTATGTCTTACAGTCTTAAAGTCTCATATATCTTATTCGATTTAAGAGAACACAGTGTAATATAACGCGAATATCAAAACGAATTATATTTAAATCTCAACCAATCGCAAACAACTAAAACTTTAATTTTATCAAATTGAGAACAATTTATTGTTAATTTATCAGCGATGCATCTGTCGTAAAATTAACCAGCAACGTATAAACAGGTGCTAGACAACAAAGAGCCAAACGGTACAACGATAAACAGGTAGTGAGCATAAAATCGACGCTTTGACGTACAATCTTTCTCTGAGGGTTGTAGAACTTGACGGTTTTTTCTTCTCTAGACCGCTGTAATACGTTGAAAGTGGTTGTTGAAGCGGAAATGCTTCATGTTTCAGACGGCATTCCTGACGGTAGCACTACTACCATTCAGACTGGCCGCAATTACGGCTCTGGTGATCATGGCCTGGCTCCTGGCTTGTTTAGGTCTTCTTGGATTGTCCGAAGAAGATCTTCGTCGTGCACCTCTGACAGGGTGGAGACGGTAAGATACATCAACCTACTGTTACGTTTTTCTTCCTTACATATATGTATATATATCATCTACGCATCATCTCATTTTCTGATGTTCAGTTTGTAGTTACAGCTACCTGCGAGCATCAAGCATTTTATTTAACTTTTACTTCATTTTCACTTAATGACCATACTCGTTTATTCTATTCTTATGCATGTAAAATGATGAGTTTCCGCTTGTTTCCTTTACTTTGTGTGCTTGTACATGTTAATTTATTCGATGACGTTAAATATATTCACGCTTTTAGTCTTCAGAGCTTGTACCGATTATATGTCTATGATAACATTGCATTTGAAAATCACTGAAGAAAATGAAATAATTTTTATTTTTTTTTTCTTTTTTTTAATTTACTATGTTAATCGAGTTTATGTTATCAAGATCGTTTCTTTTTTCCTTGAACACTTTAAAGATCATAATAATAATTACTGTTATATAGTTTCCATCTTTCTTCATAAAATTTTGTGAATTTATCGTGGGTTTTTAGGGGGCTTATACTTTTGAGCCAGAGTTTCTTTCTTCAAATATGTTGCATGAAAATACTATCTTCCAGCTACCTAAAGATACTAAAATTATGCAATCAATAAAAATTCTCCACGCGTTTTTCATTCGTTGTCAGTCTTAACTTTCATTCACTTCATACTCGCACAGCAAATTATATTTAGGTCGAAACATTAGTATCATGCCGTCATACAAAAAATACAAAAAATACAAAAAATACGCATATTCACTATTTATTTATATGTAGCACGAGCTTTAAGAATTATCCGGTCAGACGTTATTTTTAGATAAATTTTAATTTGATGAGACGTAACGATACGGAGTCACAAAGACAAAATTAGAATTTATGACAAACGGATGCGGTTTATAAGAAAAAATAATACGTAAGTTAGTTTAGATCACTATAAAGATGAGCAATGTGCAATCGAGATGACGTGGAAAATACCAAACGTTTAATAAATTCGCAAGTTCCTCTAGAAATTACACAAAGTTTCTAAATCTCAAATTAAGATCATTTTCAACAGAAAATTTCACTTTCAATTCTTTTCTTTTATTCTTTAACACTTTTTTTATGTAGTTTTTTTTCCTAGTATTATAATTTATATTTCCCTGAACCAAATAGAAAGGAAGACTGAGGCAATGAATGTCTGTTAAAATTTTCATGATTAAAGAGAGAGATAAGCATATGGTTCCTAGCGAAGGCGTATTATCGTCCAGACGAAATGATGAGGATAAATTGCGGAAATCCCTTGAAGAATTTTATTTCATGGTCATACACTTGAAATGATTGAAGATGTCCAGTGGGGAGAGAGCGTGAATGACCGCGGCGAAGAAACGAGCGAGGATACGATAAAAAGAATAAGTAACGGGAGAAAGTATGCGTCGGATAAGTAGTTCACGTCCGTTTCGGTATGAGCTTCGAATCGAAGTAATTCACAATACGCTTGCCTGAGATGTTTTCGTTGATCGTGTGTCATCATTTCGATGGTTCGATTGTTGCGACATTTAATCGCAACAAGTGTCGTTGCACTTCGCTTTGCTCACAATTCGAACAATATTTCAAACGAGTTTCGCGTGGGAATATACACTAGATTTTTGAAAATAATTCGAGAAGTTTCACTTAGATAAATGGTACTGCTATATTATTAAATTGCAATTAGAAATTTGTATTATTGATTATACTATCATTTTTATAGTAAAAATGAAAGCATTAGTTATTATTTTTTTAAATAAAATTTATAGAATGTAGAATACGATTCAATGGAAAATTGTACCCACGATTATTTATTATAATTATAGGCTTCGTTATGTTTTATTAAAAATTTAAATAATTAAATTTTCGTAACATGGTAATGATATTTGGAATTTAGTTCAATGAAAAGGAAGCGATATTTACGTTTACATTGATAATATTTTAGTTTTTTATATTATAATTCTATCATTTCTAATTAATGACGAGGGAAAGGCTATAACATGAAAATTTATTTCGTTTTACTAATCATTTACTAATCATTTAGAAGCATTTATTTGGGTGTGCATAGTTGTTTGGATTTCTATAGCAGAAAGTGTGTCAAACTGAATTGAAACTTTCATTAACACTTTCACACGTGAACATTGTTTAGAATAATAAAATCTTCCATAAAAATACATGAAAAGGACAAATATTATTGACAAATGTTAGTTTACACGCAAATGAAACCGCTTTTTGCATAAAACAATGATTATCCTAGCTGCTACCTTACTTCGCACGCCTAACATTAGATATACAAGCTGGCATTTATTATTAACTGGAAATGCAAACCTCCATGCACGATGTAGAAGTAGAATATTGATTTTATGTTTTATACATTTTTAGGTATAGCATACCATGCAGGTTATTAATCCTCTGAAATATATATTTGTAAATATCAATCCTCCAGAGATAATTAATCATCCTGGCATTACTTTTCTAATTAAATAATAGACATTTAAAGGAATGTGAATAGCTCGTATTAAAAATATGTTCAAATGAAAAAAAAATCTATTTTCTTCCGAACTTGTAATTTGTATTAGTAATTGCTTTTTACGAACGATTAAAATCTAAATTCTCAGAGTCTTTTAAATATACTTGAAGTCTATAATAAGAAGAGAAATTTAGTTATAAAGTAGATTGATAAAATAATTTCATTGGATATTTGAAATAAAGATCGAGTAAACATTTTTCTGTAAGCATGACTCGTAGTCAGTAAAGCTAAAGTACACGCGATGATTTTCCTTATTCATGTAATAATCAATATAAACGATTCCTTAGATCTAACATACATCGTCAGTGCCTAGTTCCTGATAAAGAATTTAGTAACAAAGTATAGACTTCAGATTCAATGTAATCTTTAAGAAAGTAGTTCAATTGTCCTCTATATATTGTAGGAGAAATCTCAACTGGTCATAAGACGTATATGCAATAAATATTCTGAAACTTTGTTCAATTTTTATAAACATTTTTGTTTCACAAATGCACTTGTTATTTTTTGTAGATGCTAACGAATGTGTATTTTGTTTATCATAGTAAGTCTTTTTTTTTTAATGAAAATTATTATATACTTATTTTCTTACCGCAAAACTTTTCAAAATAATTTGCAGAAAGGCTGTGCATGTTTCGTAGTATCAATATATCGAGTAGCTAAAATGCTTTGCATGTTACAATAAGTACGAAAAAATATTACGTGTACAAATGAATTCATTCTGCCATTTACTGGAAAATCTTCCTCTAATCAACCGAATAACAATTCTAATCGAAACAATATGCATCACCTCATTTCTATATCAGTTTAACTATTGGCTATAAATAATTTCATAAAAAATGTGTTTTAATCAGCACAGTAGAATCTCGATTACCAAAAGGAAAATTTATACATGCATATCATGCAATTTCTTCGCTTGACCTATAAAAATCTTTAATCCACGACTATTCTACATCACTCAATTTCATTTGATAGAAAAGAAAAAAAAAAGATATAAATAGAGGACATTGTCGAATAATGTATGTTGTAAACGAAATTCTACTAAACTTTACAATCGTTCTGAATATCGTAAATTGGGAAATATAGATTGCACGATGTAGCAACTAGTAGAATTATATATACCAAATAATATTATTTAAATATATTTACTACAAAAAAAAAAAAAAAAAAAAAATGGAAAAAACAGAGATATGAGAATTATAATCTGCTGGATGATACGAGCATTGTTCATCTGCGGGGGATTTCATCACCTGAAGGTCAAAGGTCGTAAAGCGGAAACAAAGGATGCCCCCGTGTTAGCCCTAGCTCCGCATTCAAGCTTCTTCGATGCACTTCCGGTTGTTTACCTCGGCGGACCGAGCATCGTCGCCAAGGCAGAGATCGGACGCATTCCTTTTTTCGGAAGTAGGTCTCCTACTTTTTGCTCTGTCAAGCCACCAGAGTCGTTGTTCCATCTCGTGGTATTTCTTTAGCATTATTAAAATTTACATTTCGCATCTAAAACAATGAAATAAACTAAAGAACTATTGTTTTATAATTTTATGGTTCATTTACGAATTTGTTGCATTTTTTGCATTTTTGTTTTACTTGACAACTAAATGTTAAGAACCGTGATAGGTATTAGAGGTTAATAATAACGAGAATCCTTCAACACGATAATTTATCAAGTATATAGTGACATTAGTGAATCGACATAAGTTACAGGTTATAGATTTCTATCTTTTTTGGAAATTTATAATTTTGCATTAAATCGACTGATTGGCAATTTGTCAAATTTGGATGTGCAACTTCGTTTGTTCGATATTCGAGCCTGTTTCTGTTATGTTAATAACTTATAACTTGTAACTTGTAAAACTTCATTAATAATAGCCTGGATATAAGAGGTCATAGCTTTCTATTCCCTTTCTTGAAAGACGCAACAATGATACTGTGCGAAACAAATTGGAGAATTTTTAAAATACAATTTTAAATAAAGAAAGAAAGTACGTCATTTGCTTGGCTCATTTTAAAAAACATGAAATGGTGGAACACGACTTTTATACGTCTTATAATACATATGCAAATCTACAGATCCTCTACCTTATTCTTATAAGTTGAATACTTGAATACGAACATATCCTTTCATACTCGCTATTTTATATCGATATTTGGCAAAGAAATATATTGAACTAGAAGCTCGTAAATTAAAAAGTTTCATTATTATTCAAGAGACCTTGCAGTTTGTATCCGACGACCAAAGAATTTACCTCAAAGTTAAAAAAATAAAAGGTTCCAAAAAAAGAATTTTTAAATAGCAGTTGGTAAATTTCGTTTGATTAAGTTTTCAATCATATCGTTGAAACGATTTTACTTGCCTTACTTAATTATACTGGATCATACTGCTCTTCAAATTTTTGGAAATGCGTAATGTTTATCATACTAGACATATCGATTGCGAAACCATATATTTGTATACACATGTACAGCTGTGAAAACAGAAAAAAAACAGAGTTATCTAAATTAGGTTAACAGAGAAATGTACATATATATGTGGTGAATGGGAACATCTACATCGTCACTAACAAGCTATGGAATAATGGGCATACCTATGCTATTAACTGATACTATTTAACGTTCTAGAACACAGTTGGAACACATTATTTTCCATTGCGAGGTTCAAAGTGTTACATTTTTAATGCTTGACGCTACCAATTGTATATTTATACGCTTCGTATATTTATTCATTCCTTTATTCTCTAATTATTCTATTTTTCAACTTTTCCTTTCTTTCTGTCTATACTTTAACACTGGAATTAATCAAATTGGCAAATTAAAACGACAAATTTCAGATTCTTTATTTTGACAATTATTAAGAACATGCAGATATTTTTGACGAAAGTCTTAATCTTCGTTCAATAACTTATAAACGTTATATTATTATTTTTATAGTAACACAGTAACTAGTACTTATCGTTTGAAACATTATTTCGGATACCAATAACAAATAAGTAATTCTAGTGTTAGAGTAATCTCCAAACTGAATGTACCTAATCGTTGCGTATAAAACAACATAAAAGTTCATTCTTCTCCTTTTAACCCTTTCGGGAATTCTTTTGGAATCTTTGAAAAAATTACTTTTTTTGATTAACCCTTCAATGTACGAGTGAAAAGTAAATTCCAAGAAAGTTGAATGGAAACAAATGAGAAAAAAATGGCACGACCTAATCGGCCACGACCCCACGCGTACACTGGATGGTTAATGATTAGAGCGATATGGAACAATAATAAGGAATACACCATACATTAACTACAAACTGCAAAGATAACTATATTTATTGTTTCATTAATCAACAACTTATCAAAGTACGATGTTACGTATTTTCGGAACATAGAGCCTGAAAGGGTTAATTGCTTGGAAAAAAAGGAAAAAGTTTTCCGAAATATATTTTCCTAAGTGTAATAATATAACAAATGAAAATTGTCGGTACTCGTAGAGTAACGAACTCACGGCTGCGTAAACTTTCTCGTTGCAGTGTCACGTGGCTCTTGAAGCCGTAAAGTTTCACTGTTGTGCAAATAAACCTGATCGTGGAATTTTCTGCTATAATAGGTCACTACAACTCTGTCTATTTCACATAAAATGTGCCTGATATATTTTCAGCTCTGTCTACTTTGATGCAATGCGCTATAAGAACAGTGCACCATCGAAAAATGCGATATGATTGCGAAGTTTATATTACCCAAAAAAAGAAAATTTTTGTTGATGCTAAAATTATCGCTAACTAACTTTCAATTTACGTTTATCATTAGTTCTTGTCGTGGGTAACTTTACGCTGCTACAATATTCAAGACGTTAATTGGCGCTAATTATATATTTGCGCCAACGAAACTGTAAATCACTTCCGTAGAATATGCAACTGAGAGTTCGAGCGAACGAGCGCGCGACAATTTTGGATATACATATATGCATATACGCAATGAATTTCTGCATGCTTTCGAGCCCATTAATATAACGAGACGATGATCTTCAACGTCGCTAATGCTGCTCGAGATTTCCACAGTAAAATTACCTTGTCTTAGAAAGTCGATTCGAAGAAAAGAGCAGAGAACGTGGCCCACAGAAACTTCGAGCAACGTTACATGTAAAAATCCAGGCCGCGAAATTCTAAAAAAAACTGCATTATCTTTTTCGATCTTTTGGCTATCGACTATTTGTTATTTAGCTACTAAACTGCGAAAATTTTTACGATATTAAATTTTGTATGATACGATCTATCAACAACTCCAGAATTCTTCTGTAATAAAACCGTTTGAAACCGGGGTTTCGTACCAAAAAGGATTATCTTAAATATTCATAAATTTATTTATATAGTATCCTTTTTTCTCTTCCGTTTTTATCGGTGAAAACGGGAAAAAAGAAACAATGTTCGCCTTATCAATATCACTGTAGCGCCAATGAAATACAAACAGTCAAATCAAGACCAATGAATCTCATCCTAAATTCTAAATTTTTTGTCACCAACGAAATTCCTTTGTATAAAAATACGTTGCATGAAAAAAAGAAAAAAAAACAGAATCAAACAAAAAGAGGAAGATACGAAATTATCGCTTTTCGAGAGAGCTCTTCAATAATCTCTTAAACAATCCACTCCGTTCAAACGTTCGATTGATAAGCGATCAATGATAAATATTCAGCTTGTGTCAAAATTTGGAAAGATAAGAAACGAACGTTGAGCTCGTTAAGAGCGTTTTAACGTCCGAACGATATGTTCTCGAGGCTGAAATCTCGGGACGAAATAAATAGAACGCAAGAAATCGCGTTAATGTAATTGGGATTCGTTAACCATGCTCGATTGAAACCTGCAGCAAAATAGTGCCCTGGCTGTGTTTTATGGGCCGGCTGACATACCAAGCAGGAGGAATGAGAATCATTGTGCGTGGAAGACAGGCGACGAGGGCGGAAGCGCCGATTTTAGTGGTTGCACCCCATTCGACCTTCATGGACGGAGGGATCGTCTACATAACCGGGTTCCCTTCGATCATCGTAAGACGAGAATCAGGATTGAACCCATTTATCGGAAGTATGTGCAAATTATTGAAACGATTTCACGCTCGCTTTCCACGATTAACCCTCTCCGTTAACGGTAGACTAACCGTGGTTGTCGCAACACTTCCGTAATGGCGGTTGTTCGATAGATCGGTGATTCTAACGAAAACAGTTGGACTAACCGTTTGTAGGATAAAACATGAAACTTATAACGCACAAACTATTAGAGGTTTTTCTGTGTAAATTGGATTTGATATAGATGATGATAGATTAAAGAGAAAACTTAGAGACTTGAATGCTTCGTGATACTTAATTCATTGAGAAAAATAGAAATATTTAATTGTCATTGAAAGAAAGATGAAATTAATTCTTTTACGAGAGGGAAATTTAATTTTTTACGTGTAAATAATTTACGTTTGTTGAAAATGGGTTAAATATAAATGGAAGAAATGATAAGGAAATATTATATATTAATTTAAAAAACTTGAAAAAGGAAGAAGTATCGTGTCATGATGAAAGATTGTCGTTAATATAACGGAGATATAAGATTACAGTAATAATACGTTTACCTGCAATTCAAAGACAATATTCGTAGGCGTGAAATTTCTATTCTTTTAAAGTTTTCTTTCACCTCGTGGTGTACACGTTTCCCATTCATTGTTCTAACTTGACTACGTTAACTAACGTTGTTGTGGTGCAAATTTAGCTCATTAAGTATTTCTACAAGACTGTATAAAATTATATTTTACACCGAAGCTATTAATATTAGAACCCGCATCGATTAAAACGTTCTTTATTCCTTTTTCTCAAAGTTTTCTTCTTTTTTCAATACACCGCATAGTTTTGATATTTTACAGTCTTTCGATTGTTTTCATCGTAAAAATTGATTTATGTATTACCGTGAACTATATCGACAGTCTCGTTTACTTAGAAATAGAATCGATACGAGTATTTATGTTTTGAGTTTTCGGTTTCTGTATTTCGTCTGATTATCTTGTAAAAGAATATAATTCACACTTGAAAACCTCTATTAGTTTAACTGGAAAATCATGAAGTCTTCGAACTTTGATCAAAAGGATGCCCAACCATTTCAATAAGAAATATTTTAAAGAATTTTATTTTATAAAAAGACATAGTAGTATAATGATTTGATAACATAAATGTTAAAACTTTTCAACTGTTTTATCAATAGCTTTAATGAAAGTTTCAACGCCTATCGTATGCAAATATCACTGGTAATTTAATGGTCACTTGTACAAATAACGCTTCAAGTGTATCTTTTATCAATTGGAAGGAATTTCCAAAAAAGATAAATTTAATTGATAACTTCTTTATGGATTGTCCCATTCGCCACGATATTACGTAGAAATGAAATTTTTTTTTTTTTAATAAAAAGAAGAAAATTCAGGTTCAAAACATAGCACAGAAAATATGATAAAAAGTAAAAAGTATTATAAAATACGCAGTTTTTATTAACTCTTCTTTGTACATAAATAAAATTTATAGAAAGTAGGTTTCTCTACAGCATATGAATTGCATAACAAATATTGATTTAGGAGTACTACGTTTTCGTTTGTTACATTATGCACCTTTTTATGATGTACTCACAGAACTTATCAACTATACACAACCGGTCTATGTTTGGAGAGAAGATCCGAATTCACGACAAAATACTATCAAGGAAATTATCGAAAGAGCTACTTCAAAAGAGGATTGGCCACAGGTAATCCTCATAAAAATAGTACCTTTATTAAAAATAAGCTTATGAACTCGCTGCAGTCGCTCATTTTCTAACAATTACTCTTGATATTATGATTCGCATAAATTTTTCGAGTACAGCAGCGTAACGTATAATTCTTAAATTAAACATATATTTTTTTTATAATTTTATATATAATTTTTACGTATTATTTTTTAAAATTACATAGCGCCCTAAACCGAATTGCAAGGTAATCGTTCATCTGCAACACAGATTAAAATTAGCATCGGTATTAGTTATCATTATTTGTTAATTAGAAACATCTTAAGAAATACCTCGCTTGAAAATGTGTACAACCTTTGGAATCTTGTACAATAAAGTCTTATCTTCGATGCCTTATTAGAAAATATTTAAAATCAAATTAACAATTTTCTTCTACAGGTGATGATATTCCCGGAAGGTACTTGTACAAATCGATCGTGCCTTATTACTTTCAAATCAGGTGCATTTTATCCTGGTGTTCCTGTTCAGCCAGTCTGCATCAGATATCCTAACAAATTGGACACCGTAACATGGACATGGGAAGGTCCTGGGGCGTAAGCGTCTTATTCTAAATGTCTTTTTGTAATTAAAATTCCTAAATTGAATATTTTAGAAATTAAACAGAAAGATCTCCTGACATTCTGTTTATCAAAATGTTAAATTACAAAAATCTTAATTTCAGATTAAAGCTATTGTGGCTTACATTGACACAACTGAATAGCAGTTGTGAAATAGAGTTCCTCCCTGTTTACAAACCAAGTGAAGCGGAGAAAACAGATCCCAAGCTTTATGCAAATAACGTGCGACGTCTTATGGCGGAGTGAGTACATTTCATTACTCCAAACAAGTGTTTCTCAATTCTGACAAGTCATTTAACTTGTCCGTGTTTGACTTAAGTCGAATGTTTATAAATTACTAACATGTTCAACAATAAAATCTAATAACAGAAAATTAATCTAAAATCTATAAATAATCTACTGAATTCAAACTTAACAGAAAAAGAAATGAAAATGAAATCTGTATTTTTTAAAGTACATTGTTAAAAATGGAATTTTATTTATTTCTTAGGGCATTACAGATTCCTGTGTCAGATTATACGTACGACGATTGCCGAATTATTAGCAAAGCTCATCAGCTAAACATACCACGAGCATCCATCATAGTGGAAGCCCATAAACTTCGTAACAAACTCGGGTATGTCGTTGAAACCAAATACATGTGTGTAGAAAAGTACAAATATATATTATATAATTAATCTTGCAATATACGCTATTTTATTTCCACAGTTTGGTATCGGCCAAAACGGAAGAGGAGTTAGTTCAGAAGAAAACAGAGAGATTTAACGAACAAGTTAATTTGCACGAATTTGCGCAAATCCTCAGAATAGATGAAAAAGAGCCGGTTACTCAGCAACTATTTCGGATACACGATAGGGTCTGTATCGTTTGCCATATCGTCTCTTAATTAAATTTTGTATACATTTATAACGATGTGTTAAAATGGCTATGCTCCGTTTGTAATTCTCCAAATATTCTTTATAAATGTTTCTCATTGTGTATCATACATAGGTACATAGCTCATTGTGTAATTCTAATAGAAGCAATATTTCACTTTTTGTTATACACGACACATCACTTACTCATCCTATAACTATTGCAGCATGGAAATGGCAAAATAGATTTGGAAGAATATTTATTCACGGTGTTAGCTACAACAACCGCAAACTCGGAGCTAGACAAAATCGAAACAGCGTTCGAAGTAAGTAGCAATGAACAATAATTTTCTAAATTATTTTATCTGCTACATATACGTATTATTTACGTCATAATTAACAGGTATGTGGTACCAAGTCATTATCTTGTATCAATAAAATGGAATTAAGAAAGGCTTTAAAACTCTCATTAAGTACGCCAACGGAAGAATCTGATAAAATTTTTCAGAATGCAAAGATCGATTTTGCTGATACAACAGTAAATTTTGGTATGTTTTACTTAAACCAAGCTGCTATATTAAGATAGAAAATTAACTTGACTTTATAATAATAATTACTTTGTTCTCTATTATGTTTGAATAGAATTCGTACTAGCAGCATTATCAGCAAGAGCGGAATACTGTCATATATTCGCTGGTAACCCCGAGACGAGGAAAAAAACTATTTGAGAGTATTTCATCAACTCGTTCCATGCTCATCGAAGATACAGAACACACCGTGTCTGTGGCAGGCCGCTTCTCAATCAGGCATGCTCCAGCCCTGTATAAATTTGTTCGATTCTTGCTGATATTACTATCCTCTCAACGAATAGATAGCCATTTTTATTTAGTATTATTATCGTTGACGAAGCAAGAAGTGTCGTCTTCGTGAGAATTAAACAAGCGACGTACGGAACGAGAAGATTATATACCGATTACTAAAAAGTCGCGTTAAACGAGTCTGGCGTTTGTATAGCACGAATATGTTTTCTTCCTTTTTTCTTTTTCTCAAATCCTAGAAGAAAAGCTTATCTCGTACGAACGAAGTCAATTTTCGAGAGGAACGTTAAAATCCAGAGTAAAAGAGAAAGTAAGGAAAGGAAATGATACGTATATTTATTATTTAACTCGCATTGTAGTGATTTTTTATTTTACTACGATTTAATTTATGAAAATTTAAACTTTGATATCGTACCATTTTTCCAATACAAGATTTCATATTGCAAAAAAACACGTAGTTATAGAAATATGAAAAAGAGGGAAACAACGGTTGACTTTTTTTTTTATTTATTGCGCAGTTCATACGCATACGATAGTTGTGATATAGTTCTTTTGTTTCGTTCGCATAACAAGGCATAATAAAAGAGAACTACTATGTATTTTCATTCACAGATATACACTTATCGTTGTTACTCACGTAGAGCTTACTGAAAAGCTTTCTTCCCTTTTAAAATGTCACGTTGAAATTCAGAGTCATGTACATAAATAGTATTACACTGGAGGTTTCTTAGACGTAAGCAAGTTCCCCAAATCCAACCCGTGTAAAAATTACGAACCACGACGGGAAAATTGTCCATGCAAAGTAAAATTAGATTTAGAACTATTATCTAGATTGCTCAGGGTATCGATTAATTAATTCGGAGGCTATTGAATGTTTCGCGCGTTATATCGTAATAAAACATACTGTGGCCAACAGTTGGCGAGTCACCGATTCATACAAACATAACCAGAGTTTCTAATATGTCTAAGAAAACCGAATATGTTTAGGACAATGCATTTAGAATAAATATACTATAAAATTTATTCTTTGCACGGTAATAATATATGCTACAGTATTTAATATTTAATAAACGTAAATACATATGCATGTATACGAATGTATATATGTACATATATGTATGTAAAATAACGATAATACATTGATCATGAGATACGAAGTAAATTATTGATCATTGTATATACACATATATATACATATATACGTATACATAGATTATATACATGTAATGTGTATCAACATATATGTATATACGGGAAATGTAATTGTATATATATATAGATACAATAAAATATTCTTACAAGATATGATCTATTTTAAATAAATTTGATTAATTTTTTTCTTTCTTTCGTTTACAGTGAAGAAGATATAATATTACCCGATTTATATTTAACCGATTTAAGTACAAATATACATACATATATTCTAATTGTAATAGATCTATAATATCACACAAAATGCTTAAACGTGATAAGAATAAAGACTATCTTGCTTCGTAATATCAAACAGTAATACAAAATGAAATTGTCTCTTCCGACATTCAACGCTTAATAATCACAACCGATTTCTTGCACAGTTAATTTACCTATAATTATTTTTCTATATAATTTAAAATATAGCAAATACTCTTAAAACTTTACTTTTAAATTCGTAGTCGTGTTATGGCAGAATATATTTAAAAATTTGTTTAGTAGGTGCACGATAACATTATACGGTTCATAAATTATCGGCGTTAGTAAGTGGTGAGATTCATTTTAATAAATATACTATAATTTCACAAAACATAAAATAACAAACTATGATAACATTCTACTTATTACAACGCCTTGAAAAAAATAACGATATAAAGCATTGCAACTATTTTAGTATTTAACGTTATACTTAGTTGTGCAGTTAAAAAACAAAATTAATATACTATTGACTTTTCTTCTATCTCCAAACAGTTAGATTTCGTAATTCGTATGATTTAAAATTACATTTTAAAAGGCACACACATCATTACAGCAATATTCAATAATATTTGTCTTCAAACTTATATGTATTCCGATTATAATGAGTAATACTTACATAATATTATATCCTGATTGGTGTAAATGTTGTGCATCGCTTGTACCGTTAATCGTATAATACATATAACGTGCGGTAAGTACAACAGAAATTGTGAATAAATAAAATTTGAAAACAATGAAAATGGAATATAGAATTTTGAAATGATAAAAAGTAATATTTGTGTATGAACATGAATACAAAAATGATCTTACTTCTTTCGAAAGATACTTGACATACTTGGTGAACTAGTCTTTTGTTGAAATATTTTGCTCACTCTTTGTCTCATGTCTTCTACACCTTGTCCTACATTTACTGTAGCCATTGATAATGAGAGGCCAGAACTCATTGATAAGGACCTGAGAAAACGGCAATAAATAATCCATTGCAAAATTATTTCCAAAATAAACAGGTTGTGTATTTACCTCTCCATTGGTTTTGAAAGATCCTGCCGAGATTCGGCTTCTCGCAAAAGTGACCGAACAGCTTCCTTCTGTTGAGGTAAATATTGATTAACCAATTGTTCAAGATATTTCAATCCCGGCAGTAACACGCCAGAAACACATTGATTACTCAGTGGACAATAAACCAAGACAGAATATGCTTCGACCAAAGCACTAATGAGATCGATCTTGCGACCTTGTTGCAACGCTGATGAAGTTATCCCCATTAATTGGGTAGCTATAACTATACAAAATTAAAGACTTTAATTTCGCGTGTTAAATATTAAAAATGCAGATTTTTATAAAAACTTACCATCTTCTATATAATTTTGAGGACAATTAGGGGCAATAAATGCTAATGTTGAAACCAGTGGGAGTGCTAAAGTAGGCGGAACGCCTTGAGGTTCTTTAGCAATGGTTTCTAAAGTTAAACGTGCTTTATCACGCATCTCTCTCACTTTACATTCCGTTATTAAACGACCGAGAGAAGGAATTGCAGCAGATCGAACAGTTCTAAAAGTATGTTAACTATGACAAATGTTCATATTGCTTCAAAATAGATAATTAATTTAATTAAATAGTTTTATTATTATTATTATTATTGTTATTGTTATTGTTATTGTTATTATTATTATTGTTATTGTTATTGTTATTATTATAGTATTAAATAGTTAATTTGAAATAAACGAAATATTTACAAAGATATCTTACATATCAGGATCATTAACGAGCGTAACAATTGCAGGAACTACCTTAGCACTTGCTAACCGATCGGAAACGTGAGCTATTACACAACCAAATAATGTTGCGGTTGCACATCTTACAATGGGTCTTTGATGTACTACCCCTATAAAAAAAGGCATGGAAGACAAAACTTGATTACTAAATTTCTAATTAAAAAAACAAAATTCTATCAAAACTATTTGATAAAACTAACCATCCCATAAGCCACTAAGGACGTATTCTTGCATATGTTCCTGGGTACATAACATAATGATTGCGATTTGTAAACTAGTAATACTGGTGCCACTCATAGATAAAGCAACAAGGAACTGTTTTAAAGACTTAGAAACATCTATACCGTTCAAAGTGGACAATATAATTAAATATGTTGGGATTAACGTCAAACTCATATTTTTTTTATCCGTTGCAAGAGTCGTTAATTGTTGCTCAAGTTCAGTTACTTCGGATACGACTATCGGTTGGATCTAAAAGATAGAAGGTTGTTAATTATGCCCGTGATATAATATAATAATCAAATTTCATTAAAATATCAAATTTACCCGCGTTTGCGTGATATATCGCCCAAAACCCAAGCATAAAGAATGAATATATGTTAAAAGAGCATTTAAAATGGTCTCCTGTGTACTTTCAACAGATTTTACCATTTCCAAAATGTCCAATACTCTGAAAGTGTTAATTGTAAGTATATGAAAGTATCGATTGAGAACTTAAAGGAAAAATATCAAGTACAGTGAGTTTGTAAACCACTCTAATTCTCCCCATGAATCGTTCTCCCACGTATTTGCAAAAAACGTATTTAGAAGAGATCCTATATCTACATCTCCATTATAAAATAGCTTTGGATTAACGATGTTGGAATGACACAAATTCAGGAACACATCAGCTGTATATAATAAAACATATGTAAAATTTAAAATGTTACAATTATTTAAATATTTTCTACACGCAAATATACGATATACTCACGTAAATCGGACGGTGTTCCATGCTCAATATAAGATCTAACAGAATCAGTATCTGCTATGCAAATAACCATATGTGGAAGTAAATACTGTAATACCGCGATTGATGATACTATTCTTCCTTCGTCAACATGATCTTTGTTAGGCGAATGTTGAGAATACCCAGACTTTAAATGACTTTTTACTTTAGATATTATACGTGGTAATAAATGTGTTTGTAATCTTTTAAGAGAGAGTGCCCACTGGGCTAAAATTGGTAAGAGCAAAGAGGATGCAACGTCAACGACGATAGACGACGTGTCATGAAGTGCCGTTAATGCTAATTCTTCACACTGTAAAAATAAATATCATTGATATGATACATGTAAATCTTTATTAAACGTTAAGTAACTTCTCTTTTCATGTCGTACCTGAAAATATTTATCAGGATCATCCATTAAAGCTATCAACAGTGCAAGACTTCTCACTACGCTAGCTCTAACTGTTGGATCTTTATCTTCAAGTAACATTTGCTGAAGCATGGAGAGCATTAAAGAATTTCTTATCCCAACTGACATGTATGGAGCTAATACAGAACAACACTCAACAGCTAACAACCTTTTCTCAGGATACTTATGCTGACTTTGTTCCCAACAAATGGTCAATATTTCTTCGCCTTCCATTGGTTCATCTTCAAGTTTAGCCATAGCAACGAAACCTAGCATTAAAAGGAATAAATAAAAAGACATTTCTACTTAAAATGATTATATCATCAGTGATAATTTGCATTAATAACTAACCAGCTAAAATTAATTGCCTTTCATCTTCTTGTGGCCTTTTTTTTAGATTGAATAGCATTTGTAATAATTTCTCCCTTTCTGTAGAGTCATTATGAAGTCGAATTGCACTTAACATTAATGGTATTACCTCTTCGCGTTTATTTAAGATAACATTGGGTACGATGCGAGGTAACGTTTGTGCTAAAATATGAACGAGAGTATCGCGCGTAACTCCATTTTTGAAAACTTCTTCTGCTGCCGATATTACAGAACTTGGAACATTTACTAAACAATGTGATATTACTTCCATTTTAAATTTCAATGGTAAATGTCTGAAAAATATTTATTTTTTATAATATTTCTATATATTAAAAAAATATGCACGTTATTGAGAAAAAATACAATACCTAGATGGTGGATTTGGAAGGATGGATGATCCTTCAGTAACGTCCACCCTAGGCAATTGAATTCTAGTCCATTCTTTATCTCCAGGATCTGTTTCGCCAAGACTAACAACAACAGAAACGCTATCGTCTTCCTCGGCTTCTTGAGTCACTGTCGACGTATCACGAGCTGGAGTTTCAAGGAGTTCAAACTTATCTGGAGTAGTAGAATTCGAATTTATCGTTTGTATCGTTCCGCTGCTACCTTGCTACATACAAAATACATCTATTATAGGAATCTAGAAAATAAATCTTTTTAATATTTTTGTACACGAATTTAGTTTATACCTTAATTGCATTTTGAGATAGATTTTCCGAAGTGGCAATAAATTGTTGCAAGTCCAACCTTTCTTGTTCTAATAATGCAGTCTGTTGTTTAAGTTCTTCTACTTTTTTTACCTGTTAATGATGCTATTTTTTAACAAATCATCCACACAGCGCATCATAGCAGAATGTAAAGTATCTCATAGATATGATCTACAAACCATTTCTTTGAACTCATCCTTCTCTGCTTCTGTTTCTCGTTCTAATTCACAGAAATCAGTTTGCACACCAACACTTACAGAAGGTAATTTATCATATCCATTTGCCTTCATATATTCCCTATATATTTGTAATAATTCTGCTGGTTTTGGGATATTCAACCCTACATCTTGCCAATCTTCAAAATCTTGATTTCCATTTTCATCACTAAATGTAATTGATGTTAATTTGTAAGAACTTGCTAACAGGTATTCATTAACAAGAAAATTTATAGCTCTTTGTTCATGAGGCTTTATGGGTGTTCCAGTAACAAGATGCTTATCAGAGCATTTGTCAGGTGTAGTCCCTTCTGACTCTAAAATATTAAAATAAATATCAGTTTTTATGTCATAACTGATGTTATGAAATTGTAATAGTCAAACTGAAAGAAACCTGTTACTACAGTAAGATTTGCACGAAGAGCAGAAATACTTTCCCTGGCCTTTCTTAATTCAAATTCTAAAATTGCTACTCTCTCATCAACACCTGCACCATCTTCTGAGTATCTGGTCATATCAAGTGAGTCTAAAGTAGCCTGACTAGAAGACCTTGCTAATAAATTAAAATTCAGATATTGTATTACTCTTGTAATATTTTACGAAATTAAATATACAATTTACTTGAAGAAGTGAAATATGCACACAAATATGCATACATATGAATACATAAACAAGCTTTAATATTTAACCATAATTTTCTTTATAATTTTTAATTAATCCTTTTGTAACATAAAAATGAAGAATTATTACAATATAAATACAATGACAAACATTTATTTTAATATTAAATTTTTGTATTGATTTCTATTAATTTCTTATTTATTTTTATTATTTACAAATTTGTATAAGAAAAATAAATAACTCCTCTAATATATATTTTATACATACGCATAGGAGTATATGGTTCTGGCTTAATGCTTTGACTCTCAAAATGATTGGGATTTGAAAAAAATTCTCTTAAAACAGGTAATTCTTTTCCAGCTTCGCATAGTTCTGCGTGTAATTCCAAGGCCGTTAATAAAAGCTTTTCATTTAAAAGCTTGGTAGCAATTTCTTCATACGATATCGGTGGTTTTACAGTCGCACACCCTAAAATAATAAGTAAAAATCCAATATTATGACATTCTCACGACAAGAATGTCACATTATTAAAAATTAATATAGGATAATTTGTTTGCCCTAACGTTTGCCCGATGACGTGTATATATTCTATGGTACCAGTGACACAATTTATATTTGTTAAAAGAACGTTTTTATTTCAAATTATGATTTTATGTAATACATGAATATTATTTAAAAAATAGAAAGTGTAAACTTTTTTTCATAAAATTAAGCTACTAAAAAATATTTATTACCTTTACTGTCTGTAGACAGAGGATCTCTAACCTCTTGTGTAGCACCAGCCATAGCTTTCACTTTGTTCGAACGTTAAGAGAGAATGACATGTCCATCTAGGTTGATGAATAAAATAGTAACCTACTCAAGCGCGTGCCATGCTTTCATTAATTTGATTAAGTATATTAATAGAAATCACTTGACTCTACGCAACACAGCAGAGCATTTAAGATGACAACAAAGCCATGTTACCCTCCGTGATGTCAGTTAGTAAACTAGCGCCTTTGAACTGGCAACTATGAACACGTGAATTCTTAAGTGATCTCTCGCAATAATGTATTTAACTATTTGTATATCAGATTAACATAAATTTATGCGACTAATACTACATTATAAAATTCAATTAGGTCAAATTGTTGAAGAATCGAAATAATGCACAATTAACTCCTCTTAATAGGTAAAATTAAATTTCCGATTTTTTTGTAAGCATTTTGTATAATATTGTAAAACCAGATAAAACTTAAACCTCTAGTTTAAAAAAAAAATAAATAATTTATAAAGGTTCTAGTTCCACGGTGCACTGAATAACACATAAAAGGTATAAATTTGTCAACATACACATGTACTTCAAAAACATAGTTCTTTATCTTTCTCAGTACAAGTTTGAAGCAATTTGAATATCAATAATTTCTTAGAAAAATTACAAATAAAATATAATTATAAGGAAATAAATGTGTATAAAATTAATACTTAAGCAGAACAAGTATTACAGATATAAGTGGTTTTGTATTATGTTACACTTAAAGGTCTAAACGATCATGTGGCTTGCTGCACATGGAAAAACCTAACAAAGAATAGGGTCTGAAGTGTACCGAACTACGCTTTAATTTATTACAAAGTCACATTTATTAGTTTAGCTCAGCTATCTCAGCATCATCAATAATACGAACCTGTTGTTCTATATACAATCTACCTTCTGCGCGTCTTTTTTCAAATAATAATTTTTAATAAGTAATAATAGCAGTAATAACGTGTCTCAAATTTTTTCGAAATATTTTTCAATTTTTTTTCTTTTTTGCTTTCACCTCGTTGATATTTTTATAAGTGTGCTGAAAAATCGGTATAAATGTAACTACTAAAGGAGTAATATTTTACCGTAATAATCATCGTAGCTTAGAGAAAACTCGGAAGGACTGTAACACCGTTTTATGTTATCCTATATTACTATTGCAACATTATTAAAGTTGGTTCGTTTAGATATATGGTCATCGAAAACCATTTAGAAACAAGATTGGCCGAACGGTCCATTCTAAATAACTAATACGAAATTATTAACATTTTATTCCTACAATTCGTTCAAGCACCATTGGCTGTTAAATATATGAGCGATTGAACAAATTGGATTTGATTACGTCTATAATTATTACTTCGTTTTTGTTTTACTATCACTGATAGATACTACTTTGTAAATGTCGATAATGAACTTCGATCGACCCTAGATGCTAATATTAATTCTTACAACTAGATCACTACCGTCGATATCATCAACGATGAGTTTTTTTCGTTAGTCTTGCCGTGTTTCTTGGTGTTGGTAGCTACGACACTTGATTCGTATTGATATCTTATTTTCTTAAACTTCTATTTATTTTCTATCATCACGTCATATAATTAACAACTAGTTTTAATTCGAACAATGATTTTTTTCGTTATATACCAATATATTCAACTGTCTCAGCAACCAACGGTAAAGTCAAAAACAGCATAAAATTCATATAAAGTATTACAGGTCTTCCAGAATTTTTCTAAGTTATAATTATTTTATTATATTTTTTCTAACCAGAAACCGCCATCTCCAGACTTCACTCAGATTGGGATCAAGAGACACAAGGCGGTGTAGTACTTTTTTTTTTGATTGGTATCAATCTAAATCTAGTATTTGGACGAAGTGCGAGGATGGGTCGTGCGTGCTTTTGCTTTCTAAATCGAGCGTGCAAATCTCATAAAATCGTTTTACTTCATTTAGCCACAGATAGCTTACTTTCGTATTTTCTTCGCCAGTTAATAATTTATCTTCGTTAATTCATTTGATACATGTGTACTAGTCTTGAAAAGAAAAATGAAGAAAAGAAACAAAAATATGAATGTCGCAATTATGTATATGAATGTGTTCATGTTTGTGTGTGCATATATCAACATGTGTGTGAACGATGATTGGAATTTGTGGAGCAGCCCTGAGAAAGAGCGATTGACGCGCGTGGAAATAACGTGTAGGTGAATTAAGGCATGTTGCCTGTGTGAACTTGATCTGTATGAGAATGAACGTTTCATTGAACATGTGAATTTGGGAATTACTTATTATTTACTTTTTTCTTTCTTTACGTTTACTTTTAACCTCAAGTCTTAAGGGCTGTGTGACGCGAATCTGCACACCCGTGCCTCGAATTTGTATACAAATGACAACCTTCAACACTAAATATCGATACTTCTGTAAAGAAATAATATCCGATCAATGACAAATTATAGTTCCAGTAAAATAAATATATATTTTTTTAATAAATATATTGAACTTACCGTCAGGCAACTCGTATAGTTTTCTAGGAAGAGAGGCAAAGTAAGGATGCCTTAATGCTTCTTCAGCTCCAATCCGTTGATCCGGATTTAACTGCAGAAGCGACGATGCCATACTATCACCTTCAGCAATATCATAGAGTCTAGGAAATGAAAGACCCAATTTTCGTGAAGGATAGAATCCCAGTCTATGCGGTTTATATCCTGGCAGGTGTGTGACACCAGGCCAAGTTTCTTCGGTAGGAGTACCCAATACTTTGAATATTTTATCAAGTTGGTCGTACGTACAGCGTACACCTGGGAATGTTGGTTCACCAGTCAACATCTCCATAAATATGCAACCTACTCCCCACATATCAAGTGAGGTAGAATATTCTGTGGAACCCAAAAGAACATCAGGTGGCCTGTACCATAATGTTACGACTTCATGTGAGTACGTATGTGACGGTACAGATTTAGCTCTCGCTAAACCGAAATCTGCTAGTTTAAGTTCCCCTATTTCACTGATTAACAAGTTTTGCGGCTTCACATCTCTATGTAATACTCTCCTAAATTAACATACGATAAATTAGTTATTAATATTAAACTCGAAAATCTTAAATTTATATGTACGCGTGCTTTTACCTGCGGTGACAATACGCCAATCCTCTTAATAATTGAAATAAGAATAGTTTAACATTTCGTGGATCTAGACCACCATTACCGCTTCCATACCTCTCCATATATTGCGATAGATCAGTATGAACATATTCAAAAACAAAAGTAAGAGTTTCGCGCGTATGAATTATATCGTGTAAAGTAACGATATTGCTATGCTTCAATTCTTTAAGAAGGCTTGCCTCGCGGATGGCAGTAAATGGAGCACCTTCTTCCTCTTGTAGTCTAATTTCTTTAAGTGCCACCATTTGATTTGTAAGATGACTATAGCCTTTGAACACTGTGGCATACGATCCTTCCCCTAATTGTTCCAGTTTTATATAAGCTTCAGATTTACCGAAAGGAGAATCTCCCTGCGAATATAAGCATAAACACTTGTTAACACTAAAATGTTGAAAGAATATAAGTAAATATGAGTCTAGCATTACCCCAAATGCTGAAAATCTCTTGGTTCTTCTAGGAGGTGGATCTGGCCCAAGGAAGACCTCTGATTTGGGTCGCGGTGGACGCCGAGGTCTTAAGATTACTCTCGCTTCTTCGCGTATATCCTCGTCGAGAAGCTTGGAATCACTAGAAACGGAAAGCTGCCGATGCACTCTCTCATGGTCGCCCACACCTGTCCATTCTATGACATCCAATTTCGTCCTTAAAACTTTCTTTAAAATAACAGCAATAGGAATCCACGTAGAATCATAATCCCTCAATATTTTATTAATACATAAAAATTTTAGTGTATGTGCAATACATATTTAGTAGACAATACATTATAATGGGTCAATTTAATCATACTACTGGTTTCTATTAACTACTAAAGTAACAAATATTTACCACAGATATCAAACCCCGATGTAAATGATTTTCATAACAGTTATCTATTTAACATGTTATGACTTCAAAAAAAAGATGTTATGTAGCTTCCTGATAAGTGCCAATGTGCACTATAAAAACTTAGTTTGATAAATAGAGTTATTCGTTAAACTATTTATAGTCATACCATATATTATAAAAAATACAATACTTTCTATTATAATAAATAAATTTTACACTTACCATAACGACGATCCTTATCTGCAGGTATATTGCCGTTTGGTTCTAAACGGTCTAGGAACTCCTCGGAATAGCCATTATATGGCAGTTGACCCCTGTTTGCAGCATCATCAGCCTCTTCTTTTGATATTGCTAAAATAGACAAACCAATAATATTGATAAACTAATATTACAAACATTTTTTATTAATCGTTACTATAAAATTCAATATAAAAAATAGATAAAGTAAAAAATGTAAATAAAGATCAGAATAGCAACTACTTAATTAACTTGGAAGTACATGCGATAAGCAATATTATTTTACGATACAAAACTAATATCAATGATAATGAAATTATATTTGTGGAACCTTTTAAGTGTCTAAATGGACATTAATTCTTTTATGACCTATCTTTATATAATGAAAAAGTACTATATTTAAGTAATAGGTATTAAACTCTTCTTATCTTTTTATTTTATAAGGTATTTTACATAATATATCGATGTTGTGTAATATTAGATAATTTTGATTGTACTTACAAAGTCTTCCAAAGCTGTGGCTAAGCCTTTTTTTCAACTTTTGTACTCTGCTAAGAGCACCTCCTTTCTTCTCCCGCATTGTCACAGACCCTGTGCATAATAAGCGCAATCTTTAGCAACTGTAAATCAAAACAAAGATATATAAATTCAGACATTGGCGTATTATAATATATAACCAAGAAACTCAGAATAATTCAAACATTATGGACTATTACATGTGTGATGACATCATGCAGTGTGCAATGCCAGTGTTCCTCAATCTTATGATTAATAGTGGCAGGGATGTGTAAGATATATTTGTCTTGGATAAAGTGCTATATATATATGACAATATTATCAATGAACACTTCTTTCAGAAAGAAGAATATATCTTGTTTATATAGATAACAATATTTTTTCTTCTGTTAAATAAAGTAAAGATTACCACCATGTAACAGTATGTTCGTTGAAACAATGAAATAGTAGAGCAGAAGAGTTTATAACTGCTTCTACAAATACAAACGACATTCTTTCTTAATTTATGTACCATATAAGTATGTATGCTCAATTCGAAAAGATAATAGCACCAGTTGTTCAACTGCATTGACAAAGTTATTCTATTGAAGAAAATTCATATCTAATTAAATTCATGAATTAATACATAACATGAACGATTGTTAGCAGATTATGATATTCAAACAATGATATGCTAATACATAATGATAATAAGAATTTGAAATTGATCATACATTTTTTCAAATATAAAATAAGTTTCTCTTTAAAAACCTATAGTTTATATCTTAAGAGCAAGTATCTTATAGCTCTATAAACATCAATTCCATTGTTAGAAAGTAATAAATAATTAGAAGTTTGATAAATATATGTATACATAAATATATGATGTGTATGATTATGTGTATCTCATATACAACGTATATACACTGTACAATGTACATACATACGTATACGCACATGTGTTGTTACTACAGGTCAATGAACTAAAGAAAGTTTAGTTATAACGTGTGAAATAACGATAGATAAATTACGTTGATAATCTTTAGAGTGACTACTGACTCCACATCTCGTTTCACGGTGTTCCGCATGCTTCCCCGTACACAAAAGCACTTTTCTCCATTCACGCATCTGTCGCGGTTCTACGAGTAACGTTTTCGCGGCAATGGAAAGGCACTACAATATCCAGAGCACTCGAGGTGACGATGCACAACTTTGATACAATCTCACATCTGATAAACTCGTCTACGCGACCGAAGTTCGATAAAAAGCTTCGCCAAGAATGTACATGATTCGTTTCTCTCTTCGAAATACATACTGTCCGCCCCCACCCCTCTCGTTAGTAAACGACACGCTCTCCTTGCCTCTCTCTTTGCTGCACTCTCTTCGCCTGTCACTTTGTCTCTCTTTGTCGGACCAATGTCCGCCCCCATAATCGCGCAACTTTTGACACTTTGTCCGATTACTACTCGATTGTATTTTACCGAGTCCACATGTGTAAACCAGAGAGACGATTCAATTCGCAATGAAACACGAACAGAGGGTAAAAACGGAAAGCGGTACACGAGCGTCGAGGACACGATCTAAGGCTGCGGAAAAATGAAAAAAGGGGGGGGGGGGAGCTGCCGGGGGAATTAGTTCTGTGATAGTCGGATCTCGCGGGCGTCAACTTACCCTCTTTGCTCTTGGAGGCGGTGGAGCCCTTGTCTTGACAGTACATGATTACTCATTCGCTCGAACGCACGAAACACATCACATATGGGCGGTGACGCACAGTGTGTGTGTATATGTGAGAAGCTATGTTTCGTGGTGTTCCTCTCGGGCAGGTCAGGTCCGGCGAGTACCTCCTTCACCTTTCCCGTATCTTGTACATCGGTGGCAGCGTACAATACTTTCCTAATGAACTGATCGCCATGAAAAACACACCACCGTCTTCCCGTTCACCGCTTAAAGATCTCGCGCCGTGCGCTCTCGCCGTGCTATGCGCTCCGCCGATATTATCCCCGGTTAGACCTCGCCGAACGTTTACACGTTCTCGACTCAGTGAGATATCTCAAATATCTTTTGCAACCGGGTTTCTCTATCGCGACTTCCTGGATATATGGCGGGTGCTCGCGCACGCCACCACTACCTCGAATAACTCATCCGCGAGAACAAACTTCTCCCACGAAGTTCTCTATTCCCATAGCCCCACTACTGCCTGGCGCCACAGACAAAAGTCTGAAACTGGCCGATCTACGTTGGCCTGAGTATATACAACGTGCAACTAGAATGGCTACTCGATAGAATTTTCATACGTGTTCGTTTACACCCATCTGGATTTCGTTATCGTACTAATTTGGTGCTGGAGTTACATTGTATATATTTCATTGCATTGTGTAATCTTTTTAATTAATAATATGTATATGCGTCTTAAAGTGAGTTTTTATATTTATTTTGCAAAATAAATAAAGTCATCAATTACATATTGTCAGCTTTCATGTTGCGAGCAATATCAAATATTGAGTTTTTATTTGTCATATTGTTGACAAACTATTCTTAAGACACGATTACATACTCGGCTAAATTAAAATCTACTTTTCATTACTGTAAAATATGCCTAAATAAGTTCTTAGTATAATATTCCTTTCTGTATATTACATAATCATAGGCAAGCGTTAACCGCTTATTCTAGCTGTACCTAAATTATACAACTTATATCTTTTTCTGATTCAATTCATTTCAAATACGGACGCGCATGTACAGTTATTTAAGCAATTTTACAAAATATTCACATTTAAATCAAGTAAAAAGTGAAACTTATTTTCAATGAAAATAGGAAAATTATAAGATCAAGGAGTTAAAAATTAATATAGTTGGAATAAAACAGTAATACTGCAATTTTTAGTGCGAGTATAGGATATGGTTTAGAATCAACATATGCGCGTCTATGTCCATGGCGACATCAGAGCACGTGATTTGTTCTTTTTAGCAGTTATAGTTCCATTTTTATTCGCATCTTTGTATATAGCTTGCATATTGCGCATGCGTGTGCAATGGTTTGATGCGTTGCGTGTTAGTGCATACTTTCTCGTTGTGAGTCGGCAAAAAGGTAAAGCTCAAAACGGGTTTTAAAACATTTCGATATTTAAGGATTTTTCGAATCGCGGTTCAACATCGAGCGATGTCAAGTGTAGAAAAAAAGCCATTTCGTCGGCTGCCCACAGATGTTCAGCCTTACCACTATAATATCGTTTTGTCACCGAATCTGAAAACTTTTGTTTTCGACGGCAAGGAGGATGTGCACATTGACGTAAGCTCAGTCAATCTAGATCACTCATTGGCATATTAATTATTCACGTGGCTCCTAGTAAATTTGTAATTTGAATGATAGAACAAAAAATGTTGACCATATGGCAAACATAACCATAAAATTTATATGCTATATATAAAACAAATTCTAATATAACCTTGAATGACAGTAAATTTGAAGGCATTTTTCTTATCTTGCTTTATCTGTCCTTAAAATTCTGAAAATGTGTATGATTACTAAAAGTAGAACATGATAAGATAGTCATATGAAAGATATTTGATTTGATGTTTTATGCCATGATATTATATGTTAAGATCTTTTAATTTTATTGTCTCTTTATTAATTATGATTTTTTAATATTTGCAGGTCAAGTCATCTACAGATACTATCGTTTTAAATTCATTGGACATTGATATAAAGAGCGTAATTTTTAATGATAATGATGGAAAAGTTATTCCAACAAAACAAATTGAAATTTGTTCACCCGAAGAAACAGCCACTTTGGTATTTGAAGAAAAATTACCGATGGGTAGAAGTGGATACTTGAGCTTGGAATTTGTTGGGGAAATTAATGATAAAATGAAGGGTTTCTATAGAAGCAAATACATTGGGTACTACAATTTGTATAGAATTATAATAATATGATTCTATCAAATATTTATTTTATTATAAGAGTTATACATCTTTTTTTTTTTATCATTTATTATAAGAATTTAACATTTTGTAGACAAAATAAGTACTATGCTGTAACTTATTTATGTCCTACATCAGCTCGTAGACTTTTTCCCTGTTGGGATGAACCATCATTAAAAGCTACTTTTACTATACAACTTGTGCTTCCTCGTGATATGTCACTTGTTGGTTTATCAAATATGGTAAGCAATGATTGGCATTTTTAAAATAACAAGGATCTTTTATGTGTTTGCAGGACCAATGGAACTGTTGAACATGCAGCTGTAACTCAATTCGAGCCAACAGATGCTAGACGTTGCTTCCCATGCTGGGATGAACCAGCACACAAAGCCACGTTTGATATTACTCTAAATGTACCGTCAGGTCTTACAGCACTTTCCAATATGGTAAGCAGCGCCTAGCACATGTGGTTTTATTTATTTTTTCTTTTGTTTTCTTTTTTAAATAAATATAAATATCATTAAACATATACATAATTTTAGAAGAAATATTTATTTACTTGTTGTAGCCTATCAAAAGCAAGGTAACGAATGAATCGGTCGAGACTTTAGTATTTGAGAGGACACCAATCATGTCGACATATTTAGTAGCAGTGGTAGTTGGTGAATTCGATTACATAGAAGACAAATCGAGCGATGGTGTACTAGTACGCGTGTACACACCGAAGTCGAAGAAAGAACAAGGACAGTTCGCTTTGGAAGTAGCGACAAAAGTACTGCCATATTATAAAACCTACTTTGGAATTGCTTATCCACTCCCAAAAATTGATCTTATCGCGATTGCTGATTTCTCATCCGGAGCTATGGAAAATTGGGGTCTAGTTACATATCGAGAAACTTGTCTTCTAGTAGATCCACAAAACACATCGGCTGTGCGGAAACAGTGGATCGCTTTAGTTGTAGCGCACGAACTGGCGCATCAATGGTTTGGAAATCTCGTAACCATGGAATGGTGGACGCATTTATGGTTAAACGAAGGATACGCTTCGTTTGTGGAATTCTTATGCGTTGCTCATCTGTTTCCCGAATACGATATTTGGACTCAATTTGTAACAGACACGTATATCAGAGCATTAGAACTTGACGCTTTAAAGAACAGCCATCCAATTGAGGTACCAGTCGGTCACCCGTCGGAAATTGATGAGATCTTTGATGACATTTCTTACAATAAAGGCGCATGTGTTATTCGAATGTTGCATTCCTACATTGGAGACGACGATTTTCGAAAGGGTATGAATCTATACTTGAAAAAGCACAGCTATGCCAATGCAGAAACTGGAGATCTTTGGGACGCTCTGGAGGAAGCCAGCAATAAGGACGTACGCAGCGTGATGTCTACTTGGACCGAGCAGCAAGGATTCCCTGTTGTCAGAGTTCAACATCGTCAAGAAGGCAGTGATCGAATTCTGTCTCTGTCTCAGGAAAGATTCCTAGCTGATGGTTCCGTGGATACCGGAAACAGTTTGTGGATCATACCAATTAGCATAAGTACGTCGAAGAATCCAGAGGAGTGTGTACTTAAGGCTTTGTTCGACGAGAAGACGAAAGAGTTTCGAGTTAAAAACGTTCCTGAAGATCACTGGGTAAAGATCAACCCTGGAACGATCGGTTTCTACAGGACTCACTATAGCCCAGAAGCATTGTCTCTCTTGTTACCGGCTGTCAAAGATCACGCGTTACCTCCCTTAGATAGACTGGGTCTATTGGACGATCTATTTGCTATGGTACAAGCTGGTCATGCTTCTACCGTAGAAGTACTTCAACTTATGCAAGCGTTTCAACATGAAGACAATTTCACTGTATGGTCTAGTATAGTCAATAGCCTAGGAAAAATCGGAGTTCTCGTGTCTCACTTGGATTTTGAGGATTCGTTCAAAGCGTTTGGACGTAACTTGATGCGCGACATCACCAACAAACTAGGCTGGGATCCTAAACCTAATGAATGTCATCTGGATACTCTTCTACGATCTCTTGTTCTAGGTCGTATGGCAGCGTTGAACGACGAGGATACTATACAAGAAGCGAAAAAGAGATTTGAGTTGCACGTTTCTGGCATCACGCTACTCGCTGCCGATTTACGTAGCCCTGTATACAGGGCTGTACTCTCTGTTGGCGATGCCGACACTTATGAAACCATGTTGAGGCTTTATCGAGAAGCAGATTTGCACGAAGAGAAAGACAGAATACTGAGAGCGCTAGGTGCGATCAAAGATGAAACCTTGTTGGCAAAGGTTCTAGATTTCGCTATGAGCGACGAAGTCAGAGCTCAGGACACAGTGTTTGCTATCATGTCGGTGGCAATGACTTACAAAGGCCGCGTAATGGCTTGGGACTTTTTCAAGGAAAATTGGAAGACCCTGCTCGATCGATACGGTGGCGGTTTCTTGATTTCGAGATTGGTGAAATTCACCACGGAGAATTTCGTTACAGAGGAACGAGCCAAAGATGTCGAGGAATTCTTTAAGAACCATCCGACACCGGGAACCGAAAGAACAGTCCAGCAGAGCGCCGAATCCATCAGATTGAACGCGGCATGGCTTGCCAGGGATAAAGACTCTATCAAGGAATATTTGATCACTCATGTTTAGTAGTACCATGAGTTACTTGTCTTGAGTTCTTGTCCTTACCTTGTTACAATTTCTCGTACAATAGAAAATCGAAAGGGCTACAGTATGCCATTCTGCGAACGTATTAAAAATAAAACACGAGTTGCTTCGAGTCAATTTAGAGAAAAAGAGAAGATTGCAAGGATTCTCTTGTAACACACGACATAGTAGAATTTGCCTTTACAGACATACATGTATACATGCATACACACAGACGGGTACACATATACAACAGTTGCTTCAAAGGAACCTCGACTGCGTGCATAGTTGCTCGTTGTTTCGTTGCAAATTTCGTTGCAATTCTTTCGAACGAATGTACAGGAGCTACGAAAGGATATTACAGTCCGTATTACCGAACTTTATCAAGTGACGACGGCATTTTTTAAATTGCTGCATTATATTCTTTGGCATTTACTTTCCCAGTCTTATGATTCACGTACGATGTAAGTTCTTTCCCCGATAAGTATGATGTCTCAAAACCGCGCACTAGTGTTTACCACTTTTATAATACGAGTAAAATGAGTGAATCAAGATGAATAAAAAGAAAGAAAACAAGCGTGTAGCTGCAGAAACTCATTTATATCACGTATTATAACCGAGAAAATTGAAATAAATACTTCTACGCTTGTATCTTTACGACTACGTATTCAATTAATTTTCTCCGTTCTTAATATTTAATAGTATTAAAAATTTCATTTGATCGACCATATTCACATTTTATTAATCATCAAATTCATAACAACCAGAATCCACCCCTCAAGCCTCCAACCTATGAAACTCTCCGCCTCCTCGGTATTCTCATGATTGAAGCACGCGTGGGCGAGCAGAAGTCATATCGGTCACTTAAGCGTCGTTACACGCTCGCAAGGTGACGGTTGCGGAGTACGAGTTCGCTCCTTATCCCCAGCATTGATCAGCTCTTTTAACCCGCGTAGGAGGGTTGCGCTGCCGTGAGTCAGCTTCCACTTTCGTTTATTAGCGCGTACACACGCGTGTATCCAGCCTGGTGGTTTGCGTCGACTAGTCGTCCGCCACCCTCTTTATCTCTCTCTCTCTCTCTCTCTCTCTCTTTCTATCTCCCTACGGTGCTTCCTCCCCATCTCTGCGTATGAATACGAAGCAAACTCGAGTGGTCGAAGGGATGAGAGAGCTAGCCGGGCCGGGGGCACACGCACTCGGACGGAATCAGTTCCCGTGGGTATTCCGTGGTCTCGAGGTTCCCAGGAGCGCGCACGCGACCCGGGACAGGGGACACACGATCAATACGGGAACTTGGCGAACTCCTACAACGATACATCGTGCGACCACTACCAGCCCTGTCCTCTCCTTGCCTCGACGAGGACGACCATCCGAAGGGCCGCCTCCTCCTCGCACGTGTGCACGGATTATTACGTACACGTGTGTCCATTTAAGTCAGCCCACCCCGTGCGTGTTCCACGGGACGCTCGCGGATTTATCGTTGAAAGCGATGCAGCGACCTAACGAGAAGAAATTGCCGATGGGGATCGTTACGGGTTGAGCTCGATTGCCGGGAACAGTCCCTTTTTCGAGGTAATGTCCCCGGAACACCTTATTCGCCAACAACTTCGTTGGCTTTTCCACTGCGCCTCGTCGACCAAGGAAACCTTTATTGGACCATTCTATTTCTTGTAATAGGCACCTGTGCTGGCAGGAACGAACGCGCGGGATATATCACCTATTCGAATCGTTTTATCGATGATTAAGACTTTATACTCGAACGCCTTGGGCAATTTAGCGTGATGTATGCGTTGGACCGAGGGTGAAAGGATTATGGTATCAGATGGATCTCTCGGATTGGAGATCGGGTAGAGGGGCTGGCGTAATCGCTAGAAGTTTTTAGGGTAAAACTTGGAGGAGAATGGCAAAAGTAAGGTGTATACGAATTTATTGGCCATATTTTACGAAAGCACTGCGTGCTTTGGAACATTATATTTATGAAGAAGGAAATATATTGTCAAGTTATATTTTTACCTTTAGCTTTCTTCGAAAGGCTGAGATTTTCTGTTGGATAACAACTTACATAAATATACGACTCTTCTCTTATTTCTCCTCAGCGTTGCGCACAGTGGCGAGCATAAAAATAGAAACAGTCCTAATTTTGTTTGTAATTATTGGTCGAAATAAAGACAAACATTGTTCTACATTATAAGAAAAAAAAATACATTTCACGATATAATTAGTTGAAATTACAAGTTGCATTTTCCTCTTTATACGCCTTTTACAGCTTAAACGATATTTTTTATCTCTTTTTTTTTTTTTTTTTTTTTTGTTAATCAATTAATTGCTAAGGGGAAGGATCATTGTTGATGAGAAAACAGTATACACAAAAGTAATCGTATGGACACAGTTTGTATTTTATTTCGCGCGCGAGCGAGCATAACCAGCTCGTACATCAAATATACTTACACTTTACAGCCTTTCAGTCTTCGCGAATATACAATAATTACGGAGAAAATTTCTAAATTATAATATGAAAAGCAATAACAATGATAATCATGTAATAATAATATAATATAATAATAATAATATAGAATCGACCGTTGCGATTAATGTAATAATTCATAATACAAATAAATTCGCTTTATTATCTACAAGGGGGAGTTCAAAATAGTACATGCTCTGATCAACGCGATGATAAACATTTCTCTTTCACGCGAAAACTACGAAAGAAAAGGAAAGGCGATCCATTCACGGCTGGTTGTGGACGAGGGGGTGGTACTTACAATTAAAACGCAGGTGATCAATTCGATTTCGATCTTCGTCGATCCTTAAATATACATTCGTTCCTCTAAAACGAACATTTATAGAAAAATTTCCTAGATTTCGAACTAAACTATCGGAATTTCTTGTCGAAACGAATAGTTGCAATATTATAAAATCAATCGATGCGAAGAAACGATCTTCCTATATGTTACAATTCGGAATTACGAAACAAAGTAACAAGAGAATGATAAAAAAAAAAAAAAAATAAGAACAACGCGATCGTCGTTTACGATATCGAGAAACGAGACACGTGTAACACAGCTCGGATTAGGAGAGGATTATAAGAATCGGAAAAGGGGGGTCGGAAGGCAGAGAGAGTTTGGTGGATCAAAAAAGAAGTGTATCGATTAAAAGATGAGAAAAGGGGTCTCGTGCGAGGAATGCGGTGAGTTCTATGTACAAGTATTTACATCTTTACTCGAAGAAAGAAGTTAAGATCGGCCGTAATCGGCCCGCTTCGTCGTCCTTCTTTCACGTCGTCTTCGTTCTTCTCTTCAGGCGCCGCGCCGCCTCGAGACGGAGAGCGCATCCCTATTTGATGTCCTCGCTCTTTTCTCGAAACGCTCGACAAAATTCCGTTCTTCTCCCGAATACCTGAACACCAGGATACCTTTTATCCCTGTTTCCCTTCTGGACCTTTGAAATCTTCAAGAAATCTTTATACAGTCGAAGACGAGCACAAAACATAGTTGTAGCAACGTTCTTCCGGCGAAACGTTACCACAATGAGCCGAGTTCTCGATTCAACTCCCCGAAGATGACTCGAACAATCCCGCGAGGTCGAAACACGGAGGTCAAGCCGTCAGCCCACGAGGACAAGAAGCTCGCAGCGACCTGAACCTCACTGGAGCTCGTTCGCCGATACAGGTCACCGTTCTGCGACCATTCCGGTGATCGTGGATGTCGACGATGTTGTCGTCGTCGTTGGAACGGTTGTCGGGGCATTCAACAACGGTTGCAACGGTTGCCTCGGTGTCGTTTTCGCTACGGTGGATTCGTGATGAACGTTCGTTTCCTCCAGGGTCGTCTGAAGATCGCAGATGTACTCGATCACCCTCTGGATAACCTCGAGCTTGGATAACTTCCGTTTCCTCGGCATGTCAGGCACCAGGGATCTCAGCTTAGTTAGGTAAGCTGCCACTTCTTCTGCTTCCAGGTCACGACGAGTTCCGTTGATGCCCAGGCTGCTGTGCAGAACACCTCGACTTGGCGGTACTCTGCCGCCCACTGGGCTTACCACCATCGCCTTCATGTCGTACGCGTATATGCGTGTTTCTTACTTCTGGTCGATTTTCAGTCGACGCGAGAGTTCGCTCGCTAAGCAGCACACAGTCAGCAGTTAAGCGGCGAAAAAGATGTGGGTCGTCGATTAATTCGATCGGGCAGCACACTTTCCGAAATATACGGCTGCTTATCTGCCGGACGCCAGTGCACGCACCCCGTGTATTTATCGATCGAACCAACCCACCAAAGTAAGCGCACGAGATAGCGGTAGAGACTCGCGCGATCTTGGTTTTTCGTTCTTCCTTCTAATTCCGTCCACTTTGTATGCCGCTCCTTTTTCCTTTCGGTGAAGTTTGACGATTTACAACACCAACGTCACACACTATTTCTATGGCTGTCTGTGTTATCGCAAGATAGTTACACTCGCGTTGAACATCGCCTTGATCGAACTGTTTGTTAATTCGAGAAGAGAAATTTTCTGATGACTATTCCGAATGCAACGAGTGCGCAAGAAAAGAGCGTGCAGCGTACTCCTTGTAACGTACGCGTTACGCTCGACGGATCGAAATCAACTGGCCTCCGCCCCTCACCTGCGCGCTTATATAGCTTTCCCCCACTCGGTACCGTTCTACCCGCGACGCCTCCACTATCCATACAGCGCAATCGCTGCCCGAATAAAATAGCGTTGGACTCGAATCGCTCACGAAACGAATTGTTATCTGACCTATTTATATATGCACTTTTGGTAAATATTTATGCATAGGTAATTTCTTTTTTCTTTTTTTTTTTCTCTTTCTTTTCAATCGACTGAAAAAAATGGCCGCTATTTGCGATCGGAGATAATGTAATCGATGATAATCTTGTTTGCACTGTACTCGATTGCGCGGGCTATTTGCCGGTACATGCGAACCGAGCGTCGATTTCTTTAGAAAAATTATTTTACTGAGAAGTATAAAGTGGTATTCGTGTCTCGTCGATGCTTTGTTCTTAATGTCGGCTAGATTGGTTTATTAAAGAAGAATATCGATATTCATTTATATTTGAAGATTCTTTTATCTAATTTTTCCTTTTTTCTTTTTGTTTTAGACTTCAGATCTTGTAATTGTCGCCATCTATTTTGGTACGTAGTTTAATAAAAAAGGATATACATATTGGCAGGATATCGGGTAGGTAATTCGTTTCATAAATTTAATTTATTCGTCAATGTATAGCTACAAATACAGTAGTTATTAAACAAGCAATGGAAACAATTGCTACTATTCAAAGCAAACATTCAGCTTCCTTAATCAGTACGGAAATACCAAAATAGTAACGTATAAAATGTGTCACATGATATGTCATTTTCTATTAATATATTCTTTCCACGGATTAATTTCCTGCGGTATGATCGCATACGTATTATGTAGCCCAAAGTCATACAAACTACCTAAGAACTTCAACCGTACTTCCTTACCCATACCAGGTGTACGCAACTTCTATATAACCCAAAATCCCGTACCACGACCGAACACCATATTGTACGTACAAACACGTTCCCAAACCATCGATCTCGTCATTCTTCCAAACGACGTTCTGTTACCCCCTTAAGGCATCCCTTATATTCCATTCACAAGCTGTAGCCAGCAGCTAACCGAAGAAGCAGTGAGAAAGGATGAGGCAAGACAAACAGGAGAAAAGAGGGAAGAAAATCCGACAGAAACGGACGGGTACACGTATCGTGAGCCGAGGCGACGAATAATTCGCGGAAAGGCGCGAGCAGGAACGCCGCCAGGAATTCCTGCTGGACGCCTGCTCGCTATCTCCGTCACCTCCTCCCCGGCCATGGAGCTTGTTCCAGCGAAAATCGTTCGGCTCGAAGCCAACCGTAGTCGGGGGTGTTTGACGACCATGGGACCAGAGGCGTCGGCGGGACAAGCCGGGCGTGGAAGAGAAGGGCGACGCCGCTAAAGCTAAAGCTGCCCACGACGAGAGGGACACGGGTGGCGGCGGCGCTTGAGGGGAGGGGGCAAAGGCACAGCGGTGTGGCGGCGGGGTAGGAGAGGGTGCGCGCTAAGGGTTCTAGGCGCGGGTGGAGGGGTGGGAGAGCTGCGCGGCTGTACGCGGTCGCAGGGAGGCGGGAAGGGGAGACACGACCATTGTTGAACGTCCGGCGGCGCCAGCCACTAGCCATCACGGCTACCACCACCATCACCAACTCGCGTCGTCTCACTACCACCATCGTCAACGACAACCACCGTCCTCTCATGCATGCTCATGGTTCACGAGCTCTCGCGGCACCGTGCACCGCCAACCTGTACACCATGATTCCGGCTACGGTTTTCTATATATGTACGCGCGTGTATAGCATATCTATATATACGTGCACGCATATATGTATACATGCGCGAGGTGCCCAGCGCCGAGACTCTTTCGCCTTCTTGACTTAGCGTGCTAGCGCGTATACATACGACTCCACGCTCTCGTGGTCTTCCTCCGATCGCCGGTTCGTCGATCTCGCTCTCGCTCCTCGTGACTCTCTGGTTACTTCGGCGTCTCGTTACCGGTCGCTGGGACAAGAACCCATCCGTTGTCCGGCGCTACGGACACACAGCGAGCGGAGTCCTTTATTATGCGCTACGTTTCGGATACGAGTCCCACGAGACGTCTCGGTGAAATTGCGTTGGAGGAGGAGGCGAGGGAGATCTCTGATTCGTAGGGTGAGTCGGTGCTGATTGCACGAACGTGGCGGCGAGGATACGAGGAAGGTTCCTATATGATATACAGAGAATGGAGATATGACACGAGGAAGGTTGATCTTAGAACTTCGGACGTGTCCATTTTTGTCTTTCTTCGGTTTTCCTTCTTTGACACCTTTATGCACTAATATATCACGGTATCGTACCTTTTTTTGAATACGACAGATATACAACTTTTGTAAAACTGTAGCTGCTTTGATATTACTTCACCATGCATGGGATTTTAAATAAAACAGCCTTGAATATCACTTCATCCCCACAAAATTACGTACATGCAGTGTGAGCTTGTTTTTTATTTCCTGCATCTTCTAATATATTCAACTTCGGTAAAGAGTTCAATAAAAAGTAACTCGTTAATCGTTATGGTAGTTAAAAAAAAATTCAACGAAAAAATGCTAACAAGGTTCTAGTGTCAGAATATATATGAAGCTTATGGATATATATCAAGCTTAGGTACGTTTGCACTTGAGTATAATTCGCTGTGGACCAGCTTGCCTCATGGTTATGTTTATGAACGTAGCTAATGTCCATGCAAAGTTCACGACGGCGGTGAAAAACCGAAAGAACCCGGGGTTGAACATGATACTAAATGTAGAACAAAGTTCACATCCGCAATTGTGCGTTTTAGAACTCGTTTAGATAGTAGAGGTGTTCGTAGAATTTCAGCGACTTAGATATACTTCTGACATTCATTATCGAATCATTATCAGTTAAGAACGTCGAAAAAGATTAAAATTTCTAGAATTTCGGAAGCGTTTTTAACATTTCTCAATAGAGATGAACGATATTTACGTTAAAATCAAACAGATAATACATTTTCACGTTTACATTCGATCGTCGAACGAAAATGATGCACGAGTATGACACATCGCGATGAAATTTGTCAAGCACAGTTATACTCGAATATTCACGTACCTATTAAACATTCAAAATCTCCTATCTTTAAAACAAATTTATATACAAAATCTTATTCGTGTTTACATCTCATTTTCTCGCATAAATTGCTTTCTCATCGAAGCTAGAACTTACGAAGCTTCTCGCGTAACAAGCACACGTAACACTCTCCTGTAGAAAGAAAATTAAAACTCTGCAGATAGAAGATAACGTTATCTAGTATCGGAAAAGGAAAGCTGCTTCATGGTAAAGCTGTTTTTTTATCGATGTCTAACGAGAAAGAAGATTGAATATCTTCGCGAGCAAACTTTGTCGAATGTTGGACGAACAGGTAGAAAGAAAAAAATAGAAAAGTAGAATTTCTAAAAACGAGAAAGAAGAAAATATACTGCTGTAGCGGATAAAATAAATTTATGCTCAGGAGAAACACGCGGCGAGAGTATAAAACGGAGAACGCTGAGAGAGATGCGAGTGTGATAATCGGAAATGCAAAGCGTAACGGAGCGCGCCTCATTGCGCGTGAAATCTCGTCGTGATAAAGATTTTAGATACCACGGAATAGTTGGCCGAGTTGGAAGCCGCGATTTTCCATTCGGCTAAAAGCGAAGGCGTGAGTCGAGTCGATCGAGAGGAAGAATATGGGAGTTAACGGTAAACGTGGAAGAAATACGTAATTCGCGAGCTTTTGCTAATCGAGGAGCTGCAGACGACGACGCGCGCCGGATGTTCCGTTTAGCTGTCGGTGGAGCGCGAGACGAGCAAAAAAGAATAACGAGGAGAAATAGAAAATGATGTGGTAATAAGAATTGTGGATGTAATTAAAGCGCTAAGTAGCATGTAAGACGCCGTGACGTTCTGACATGTTAACGCGATGGAATGGCAAGATAAAGGCACTTCAAGTCCTAGGTAAATATTTTTAACATCAAATGATGGGTTTCGATTCTCTCTTTCTGAGATTAATAAGAACGTATGGGTGTTTTTGCAAGATTGAAGTTGATTTTCTTTAAAGTCGAAACGTATTAATGTACTTACTTCATTTTCAGCATACCATTTTGATTATAATTATTTATATATGTACATATAGTATACTTGTGCGCACATCAGTTCCATTGTATTATAAGTAACAGCTGGTATGAAAATATCGTTACATATAAACCTTCTATTTTTATAAAGATTTTTACCATAGCTTTAGGCGAAGTTAAAGTTAAATCAGACTGTTAGATATCTTCCAACTTTTCGCCGTTCTTTTAGATAGATACCGAAGACTTCGTACAGATTATGCGTATAATGACTTTTTATTTCGATGCCAAATCATAATACTTCAGCTGCTGTCAGTTCACAGCTATAATCAAAGTCATTATTACTCCATCAAACAAATCTTACAAAAAATTATTTCAATTTATAGCACCTTTTTGTATCACGGGAAAAAAGCTATTAATATCATATTTTATCTAATCGACATAAATCAATCATCACCCTTTCTCGACCAGATACCATCAACGATTTTGCGTAAGTTAATCTGCATACGAGCGGTGAACTAAAACCGTGGAATTTTCGATGCTTATCTTCGTCCTTTTGCAATAACGCGAAACAATAACGCATAACTTGACAATGCAGTAATCGCACCTTCTAACACAGTTTGTGCGTACGTACGATTATCGAGCAATGACGATCGCGTATAATAATCAGTGTCGTTAGTTCGACGAACGTGAACGATATCTCGATGAAGAGATCGTTGGTGTTTGTCGATGCAGAGTCAACGCTGACCGGCACGAAGATTCCATGGAAAATTACAGGGAATAAAATCGAACGAAACGCCCGTGAGACTCGGGCACTTGCGCGGTTACATACCTGAGCAACCGGATCTCATTGACTTCTTGACCTTCGAGTTTAAGAAATGGAGTTCCCTTGACCTGGGAATAAATAAACTGACGAAACCGCTGCCCGGCAGTATCATTTTAGCCCAAGTGTATTTATACTTTTCCCCGGTATCGTGGCTCTATTACGCGTAAGCAAAGTATTAAGTGGTACCCGGTAATTGAAACTGGATACCGCGCACGCTGTTCCTTTATCTGTCATTACGGGATCGCGAGTCGGAGAACACCAGTTACCGGTAACGACCGCGAGCACCCGCTTTTAACCTCGTTTAATTTCGTTAATTAATTGTTACAATCGATCGCCTTCGGCGTCTCTATTTAAGCTTCCGTTTCTCGTTACACGTGTACCGAGCGAAAAACCACGTTTACGTTTATAGTCGCCGGGGTTATCTGGATATGTTACGAGCTTAATTAGCATGAGAAGCGTAGCTTCGCATTAAGTTCCAAGGGAGATAAGTAAATTACTATATTCCAACGCTTTCTAACGAGTCGAATAGTCACGGACAAAAGAAACGTCTACTGGAAACGTTTCGTTCGGCCAGTGTATCATTACTTAACTGGAATTATTTTACTTACTTGCTGTTTATTTGACTTGAAGTATCTTTTTCAATTTCTATCCTCGTTTTTTGCTAGTCAAGATGGTTAACTCCAAGCTGCGTGTGATCAAGAATGCAGCTTGAAACCATTTTACTAATTTGCAGTTATTATCTTACTCCGCTTGAAATATCCTTTCAAGTTTCTAGAAGCTAATATTCTTCCAACTATTCTTTGTCTCGAGGGAACAATAACTGTTATCTTCGTGTTTTTTTTTTCCTTTCTTTCGCGATCTCTCTCAATGCCATTTCCAGTATCCATTTTCCACCTAGAAATTCACCTGAAGCCAGGTGGCTCGAATTCGATAAAATTATATATCAAATAACCGAATGAACTATTAACGCAAACTTGAAATGATTCGGGAGCTGGAACGAGGCTATACTTTCGATTTATATGTTACAACATCGACCGCTTGCTCGATCGTTAATTACCCTCCGAAACGTTCAGTTTCCACTGAAACCCACGAGATAATTATTCCCGTGTTCCTATTTTCAGCTCGTGGGTCTCACTTACACGCGTCGTTTCGCTGGACACGTTTTAGGATCGTCGTTTAGTTTAGACGATCAGCCAATCTACACTCTGAACTGAGCAGTTCTCTACGAGAAAAAAAAGCTCAATGTCCGCCGTTAGAAACCGGAATAGTAACGCGTTACGTGGAAATTCTACGGAATACTAACGCGAGCCGAGGAAATCACTCGAATGCCGGACACGTAGCTCGTCTCACGAGCACCGGATCTTCATTGACTCTGGATAGCTCGAGTGTCATTCGAAATTAACCCCGGCGGACAGGGTAACATACTTGTTACGTAACTGGTCGATTGGGAATATAGATGTACTAAAACGTACTATGTAACCAAAAGTTTAAAATTACTTATCTTATTACTTATTTGTTTTCTTCTATTCTTAAGCACTTAAAAATTTGTAAAGAGTTGTATGGCTTTACATTAGCTTTTACATAAAGTTTCTGTATTGTAAGTTTGCTGTTTCTCGAGGCACGTGAGATTTTAAACGCCAATTGTAGGAAGCTTAAATTTGGATGTTACATCTTTTAAGAAAACGGTATACATGAGATCACCTTTCAATATCGGGTTCATAAAGTAAAGATCTTATGTTTAATCGTGGGTACGATTTGCGTTTTGTAAAATTCTTTATTACACCAATTCCATGGGAATTAAACAAAAAAACATGACCAGAGTATATAATAAACCACCTGCTAATTTTGTTATTAATTTCAAATTAATGCTACAAATATCAATAATATTCTTTAGTTTCGATAGTATCTTTTATCGGGAATTCCAACTTGATTTTTCTTTGAATTCTTCATTTCTATGAAACACATGGAGATTTCAAATTTTAGATAGCGTACTTCAATAATAATACACCGAAAATTATAGTGTGAGACTTGTATCAGAGAAATAAAAAAAAAAAAGAGGAAAGTTATATAGAAAAGATCCATAACGCAAGGGAAGTATATATATTTTACAAAAATCATGATAAAATTTCTTCGTTACGAATCCTTTCGAATCTATAGATCAAGTTACCGTGAAAGATTGCGAATTGATCCTGCTGATCTCTGTTAGATACCAGCTTGTCACAATACGACACGATACGATTGTAACTATCTATTATAAATGTCAGCGCATTGCAACTTTTCAAAATATTTTGTATATTATCCATCATTCATTCGCGACCTTTGCCTTTTAATTACTAGCCCTTCTGCTTATGCGTCATTGCGTTTCTACGAAGACGTAAATAACAGGTTAACGAGCTAAGTATATTTTCTATCTTTTTGATTTACACCAACTACACGTACTTAACACCAATGCCGTTAGATCAACGTTTATAAAGCTTGAACTTTACCATAACGTTACTTGAACGATATTTTTATCGCTGCTACACTGAAAGGAAATATCATGGTAACAGGAATAAAAGAAAAGGTATCAAGGTTTCTAGGTTAAAAAAAAAGGTGGTGAGATGACTCGAGTTGAAACAAGATCAGCAAAAGATAAGAGCCAGACACGTAACTATAAATTAGATTATGTAAATCATCGATGACGTGCCATTGACTGCGACCCGATACAATTTGCAATCGAGTCGCTTTCATACGTAACGAGGAACTGAACTGGAATTGGATCGAAAATAACTGCGACATTCCTCCGGGGCCGATATCAGTTCGATGTTTTTAACCGTGACCAGACGCAATAGAACGCGCAACGCACGGTTTTAAATAAACCGTAATCGTGTACGCATTACATAAATCTTTTTCGAGCCTGGACAAGTTAATCGGCCATTTTACGCCGCGAAGAGGTGCACCAACGAGTCGTATAAATTATCGAGTAATTGCTCGACGACTTTTCCGAGGGAACGAGAATGCGTGTCGTTCGATGGTACTATCGCGTTGGTAACAGAGACAGATAGATACTTGTTCGTATACATATAACGATCGTGGCGAATCTTATAAAACGCGATCTGGTTAGCGAGACCGATCAAGCTGTAGTTTTCAACTGCACACGGTACAGCCATGAATGCAAATAAGGATAAACTTCGTGTCGTTAAAGGTTGGAGAAAATGATCTTTCGAAAGAACGTTACGCAGAAGTAAAAAGTAAAAATAAAGAAGAAATAGGAAAGTCGAACGGACGATGAAGATACGGTTTCCACGTAAAAACACGAATCGTTGTGATATGCAAATATATTGAAGAAATGCGAAATGCAAGGTGATCGGAAAAAAGAAAATGATCTTTCGACAGAACGTTGTACAGGAGTAATAAAATAACTGAAGAATAAAAAGAAAAATCGGACGAACGATCGAGGTACCGTTTCCACGTAAAATCACCAATCGAATGGAGAATCATTGTAGTATGCAAATATATCGAGGAAATGTAAAATACGAAAAGGTTGAAGAAGATCTTTCGAAAGAACTTTATATTTACAGAAATAAGAAAAAAAATCGAAGTTTCGGTCGTAAAATTACGAATCATATGGAGAATCATCGCGATATGCAAATATGTTGGGGAAATGCAAAATGCAAAAAGGTCGGAGAAAATGATCCGTCGAAAGAACGTCATATGGAAGTAAAAAATGAAAATAAAAAGAAAAATGAGAAATCGAGCGAATGATCCAGGTACCGTTTCGACGTAAAATCACCAATCGAATGCAGAGAATCGTTGTGACATGCAAACACGATCCAACACGAATACTCGAAATGCAGTTTCGTTGTACGCTTTGGAACAGCGTCAATCAGAGCGTGAATTCATCGATCGCGCCTCGCCCCTTTTATTTGCTTCGCGATTCGTCCTCGATTAGCTGAAAAGGAAGAAATCCGTCATTTCACGGGGATTCCAGAATAAAAACAGCTTGGTCGTCTCTGCTGCCGTTGACAGTCGGTGCCACTTGCGGTACCACTGGAAAATGGGACAGAGGAAATTTATACGTACGCATCCCATGCTTCACCTGTCTTCGGGTAATTAACATAAATCACAACGCGGAGGAGAGCGAAATTACGATTAACTTCCTGCATTCTGTGGTCGGTTATTACGATGTAAAATATAGAATAAAATGACTCATGGTCGATTATATTTGTCCCTTGTTAGTAGAATATCGTTATCTTGTTTTAATTAGCAGAGAAGACACGGAAAACTCTACAAACCGATTCTGCTTATACCGTTTAATTTCTGCCTAAATTGTATCGTTCGTTTATCGAATGTGATTTTATTCGATTCGGCTGGAATAATTAAACGACGAATATATTACGTTGTATTATGTATGTTTGACGTTTGCACAGTGACATTTTCGGCTCGATTCGAGAATTATAATTGCTATCATAATTCGCCGAATATATGATCTATCTTCTACTATATTACGATTACAATTTTATGATTTCTACTTATATATTGTACTATAAATAAAGTGACTGATATAATTTAACCGAAGAAGAAGCTATTTGGTTTATTCATAATAAATTAATATCGTCGGTAATAAATTTTAAATATTACTATTGAACCGTTGAATATGATGCCATCGAATCTTTAAATATAATCATCGAATATTGGACTTTTTTTTAATTTCTAAAAAATACAATTTAAATATTACAAATTACGAATAACAGCGACCTTTTCTTTTTATATCAAAGAAAGGAGAAGAAGTATTCAATAAAGTATAAATAAATTTGTTGTAATTAGTATGATTAGGTGATGAATACACGCACAATGTTTCAACAAAAACATAATCAAACCATATCGTCTTGAAATTCGCCTTCTGTATCATCGGTTCGAGCATCTGAAGCTGTTTGGTTCCAGTGTAAAATCTGGTTCGTTATACATGTGTTTTCGTGTGTACCATAAATTATAATTTGTAGTTTTATAACGTTTTATGACTTTCTACCTACTAAGGGCCATATGTAGAGAGTGTCCCGAACTTAAAAGTCCCAACTGCGAGAGTCTAATGTGCTGGCAGAAATCCGAAACAGATGTTATACAAAGTTTGTCAATAAACGCACTGTCACAGAGTAATAAAGGAATACTGTGCGCATGAAGTAGGTAACTATGCAGCTATCGAAGGTCAATAATTGTTTGTTGATCCTTTGCTTATGCCAAACACAAGGGCAACATTTTGAAATATTAAATTAAAAGTACCAGATAATCATTTTTATTGTATTATTATATTCCATAATTATTAACGACACAGAATTATATTTTTCCACCCAACTCTTGTGTGCTGTGATGGAAAATGCATACAATATTTGTGTATAGCCATGAAACAAAGCGTTTATTGACAAACTTTACATAACATTTCTTCCTTGTTTTTCTCCGTAGATCAAGCTTGGCAAACCCTTGACTGTTTAAGTTTGGGACTCCCTGTATATTCTTCTTTACAAGACATGTGTACGATCAAAAATATATAGGTATACAGAATGCAGCTGTCTCTTTGTTGTTACAATCCCTTCGACTTCTCCTCTTATCACCAATAAAATAGTTGGTTGTTTCTATTCGTTCTCCGTTCCAATTTCAATACGATATTATTCGTTCCAATGTACAAGTACTGATTATATTAGTATGCGCATTATCTTTTAGGCACAAAAGAATCATTTTCCATAAGTTGGAAGAAAGAAAGAGTTACCTGTCCGGCGTACAAAAAGCCACGTTTCCTTCGTGATTTACCGATTTCACCAAGAATCCATAGACCTTTTGAATGGAACGAAACGAAACGCGTCTGTTCTTTGTCGGTCTTGCGCGTGGAAACGCACAGCCGCTGCGGACGCATTCGTCAACGGGTGACTTCAAACTGCTCGTCGCTATTATCTCATGCATTATGAATGATTCATGAACGATCACGGCGTTGGCTACGTGGCTTGTTTTTGTAAAAATCATAGATTTTCCTCGGTGTACCGTTTCCGAGAACGACATTCACGACACGTCGGTTTTCGGAGTGAACCAGAGGAATTTCGAAAGCGACGCTATGTTTGTTATGCTGCATATGCGATACGAGTATCGCAATATTCAACGTTCGTGTTAAAATACGCGAGTACGGTTATATTAATATTTGGTATTCCAGGTGACCGAACAACGTCACATCGATTTGGTCTCTTTGATCAACACGTTAGCTAGCTATTTATTTAGAAATATTTCCGTTGAGTGGTATCTTCGGATATCTCTAATTGTTGATAAAGCTGAAAAACTTTTATTATTATGTGGAAGAGTATGAACATTTGCTCTGTATTATGTAATACGATAGATAGACGAGATTCAAAAAACGATAGCAAGCTTTCTTAACGTAAAAGTTCATGTGTACTGTGAATCTATTCTCATCCTTGTTCTATTCGTGTTTTTGATAAGATATACATAGATTTATTTTTTAATCAGATTTACTTGACGCTATATTTCTCATATTAAGTACGTATCTATTTTTCCATTTGTTACTATTTTGTATAATACTTTATTACATCGTAACTAATACATAATTGTACGAATTTTGTAAAGTTCCAATTATTAAAAAAAGTAGTATTTAGTCGTAGAAATTAAATAAATAACGATGACAAAAAATAAACGTATACTAAGTATTTCCGACAAATAATTGTCGAAAAATCTTTCGTCGCAAGAATTTGCGAAAAAAGCAAATCTTCGCTAACGCATATGATACGCAAAAGAATCACGTACGGTAGCACGACTAAGCACGTAAACAGAATATCGTATCTCAAGTAAGCGAATTATTTGCTGCTTCACGAGAGAACACCTGAACTAATTACGCGAGAATGGGTTTGCGTAAGCGATAAAATGTTTTTTAGGGAAACAACAAAGCTATTACGTAATTTTTCGTTATATAGCACGCGGTCGAATCGCGTGTACGTGTATATACATGAAGATGCACTTTATCAGACAAACTCTATCGAGATAAACGCACCAAGAAAAAGACAAGATATCACGATAAAGAGGCTCACGACGAACAGTAAAGAGATATTAAAAATGAAAGAAACGTACGATCTAAGCTTTTCTCAAAAGAGTTCAACGTAAATTCTTGCGAATGATGAAATGGCAATCTGTATTCGTATATGTCAGTTATTAGAGCATAGAGCATTCTGTATGAGCCAACCTTGCGATAAGATTACGCGAGGTTGTCTTTAATTATTTTTATTCTTTAAAGATTGTCATGTAGTACACGAATATTTTCATTGAATAAGTAATTAGTAAATTAAAAATACGTGTATATCGTAATTAAAATTACAGAATGTAAAATTAAGCAGCTTGTATGGAAAGAAATTTGCATATAATATAGAGGTTTCTTAAGCTAACTGTTCTATGGACTGTTTCGAACGAATATCGAACGAACGAGTATCACGTAAATACGATGGCAAGTACATATTCCAAGAATATTTAACATGTCATCATTATGTGATTCTTGACGTAGTATATACAAAATTATCTATAACCTTATGTCGATGTTGCTTTTATTGTACTTCAACTTGTTCAACGTTCTTTAGTCTTCTACGTACCTCGTGTTTCTTCCTTCCGAACTTTACAACTTATTTGTCACTCGGCGTTTACGTCATGTATGACGACCAAGTAAATACCAGTACTTACTTAAATGATTTTTTCTGTTAGTAATCAATTCTCATAAAGGAAAAGAAGAATCTTTACGTATAAAATGCTAGATAGATAGAGTATCAAAAAATACTCTAATCTTTTAGTTTTAGATATTCAACAATCTATTTCTCTACCAATATACTTTCCGATTTTGTATCTTGTAAAGTTCTCTTCCGTGTAATCCATTTTATTGTTTCCATATTTATTTGTTTTTATCGTATTATTTTCTCTATTGTGCCGTTAAGATTACATTTATAACGCAGCGAGTAAATTAAAATACCTTTGATTGAAATTTCGATTGAAACCTGACTCTAATCCACTTTAAATCATAATTCTCTAAAATTAAACCTCCATAATCAAAGTCCACTGCTTTCTTAAAACCATTTATATCTCTTAATACTCTTTCAACGATGCGAATACCAGTCCTAAAATCAAACCTGATCCAACAAATTGGAGACTGCGAAGAATCACACTTATATAAGCTAGCTGCTCCAAATTCTCAACTTAACAGGTACCCATACATATAAATACGTCTCTCGGTAAATGTCACGTCCTTTTACGTTTCTCCAGCCATCATCCTATTAATAAACGATTATGTATCTTGATAAACGTTCGCGGTCCTCGAAATAGCGTACGCTTTCGAAACTTCACCGCCGTCGGACAAGGAACATCTTCGCGAGCCTCGAGTGGTGCACGTGTCGAGTGAAATGTAATCGTTGAAATTTACGTGGCGCGAAAACAAGCTACGTGCCAGAATGCAAAACGAACGAACGAACGAACGAGCACCAGCAGAGAAAGAAGATGGTCGTGACTGCGAAAGAAATTGAGTCACACCTACTCGGAGGTGCACGATTGTGTACGCGATTTGGTTTGTGATTCACCGAAAGGAAATGATTTGACGGAATCGATCGACGCTCGCCCAGGTGTTTCGGTCAGCTGTACTGACCACGCACTTGAAGGAATTCCGTTCATGGCAAAAGAATCGGTTTATCTAGGTACCGCGATAAGGAATCGCGATTACGCTCGTAAGTACACCTTCGGTACAGGTGAACCGAAATTCTACGAAGTTTCGTCGAATCACGATATCTATGTCGGATTTCGATAAACCACTCGACACCATTTTTCTGTTATTTTCTTTCCTCGGCTACTTTCCTCGACGCCGTCTGCGTTGTTTGTTTATAGCCAACGATTTTTCTGCCGAGCTCCGTGCATAGATATCGATAGCACGTTGTAGGAAAACTACGAAACTGGATTACGACGTGATCGTACGTTGTCGAGGCTAGTTAATGTCGCTTTGCAATTGTTTTAAATTCGAAGGTTCTCGTTATTAATGACATCAAGTACAGCGTCAATAGTTTTAAACGTGTAAGAGAAGTTTCAAATATTTCACGAATAGTACTCCTAATGTTAAATAACGATGCTTTGAATTTTTTATGAATCTGAAACACTAAAGAATCTAAGATTCTGAACAAATCTGAATAACACTACCGTTAAATGGAAAATATATAATGTAAATTGCAATTAGTCTGTTACACTCGTTATCTAATACGATAAATAGTATAAATCTCTTCAATGGAATTATTTATCCTTTAGATAGAATACTGGGAATATTAACGAATTTCCCGGATAATCTTTCTCCGTCTCACAACACCAAGATAGTTTATAAAGACAAGAAATCGTAGGAAAATACTCGATAAAAGATGTACTTTACTCCAAGCTCGGCTTCGCTCGTACAAATGAATGAACTCAACGTGGTGACGCAAGTATCTATAATCTGACATGAATTTTGAATCTGGATAAATATCGAAATAGATTTAACTAGACAGAGATTCGATAGAAGACTGTTCACGATAAACAGGTGCGTCGCGATGCGATTTTATCGAGTTGTCTCACACTTCTTTTAATTAAGCCACCAGATGTTACACCTATCGCAACAATCATATAATCCAAGTGATCTGAAAGAAAAGAGAAAAGAATTCATTTCGTCCATTGTTTTAGATCTTTGATGATTTTCTTCGTGAACATTTTAGTCACGTAATGACTGAAGAATTCTCGAGGTAGTGACGTTTCAAACATCACGCAGACGACGGCCAATGAATGGTCGTTTGTATGTGTGTATTTCGTGATAATATAAATTAAGTTAGTATGAGTATGTTCCTTATAGTAGAAGTTCGAATATATGAAACTTGTCGTTAATTCCAAACTAATTTTTATATATTTCAGAATTTAGCAATCGTTAATTTTTTATTTATTAATGTATTTAAATCCTCTCAATTATAGTTCCATCTTTTCCTTTTTTTTTTTTTTTTTTAATAAACAAGCAGAAATTAAACCAAATTTCCTATTAGAAGAATAGCTACATACCGTAATCTTGTATTATTCATTAACTTTCTACACTTTATCAATTTTATCAAATTAAAATGAGATCTTCCTCGAAATCTACTCGAACAACAACTACTACGATTTTGATTTCATCTGTTTAATTCAAAATTGGAGAAATTCTTAAAGTTCATGAATTTTAGTGTCTTTCCACTTTCTTAAACAAACTATATCGAAACTTCTTAAACTCCTATTCGAACGACAACTATTCTAATATTTTATTATTTACTAATTTCTGACAGTTCATCGCTTGAATTTTATTCGATCAAAAGCTCGTCAAGTTTTCTCAGAATCTGCTCCAAGGACAACCATTTAGTAATTTCAAGTACATGAAATGCTTAAAGTTCATCAATTTCGGTATCCTCCCCTTCTCACCAAACGAATCAATGAATGATACATAAGTACCTACATATGTCTATGTCTATATATAGACACATGTCCATACATATGTAAGTACCTACCGTGCGATAATGCAGGCGAGAATGTAACGTAAGCCGACGTGTACGAATACGGGTCGATCGAACGCACTTCTTCGCGCCTGAGGATCGGACGTGGAAGAAAAAAAGCAGACGCACGATCTTTGGCGCAGATACTCGTTTCTCCTCGATACGAAGGTCGAGTCTGCACAAAAACATTTCGTAACGCTTTATGATAAACGAAAGGCTGAAAGGTCGGTTACGTAATTAGACGTATGACGGTGCAGTTTCGTTTCCATTATATCGACGCTAAAGACACGCATCGTTCGATCGAGCTTACGATCCCTACCGATTTTCCGCATACCAGAGCGGTAAACTACGGTTGCCGCTTAGGAAGAATCTTTCTCTCCTCCGTTTCTTTTTTTTTTCCTTTTTTTTTTTTCGTTTACGAAACTATCGCGTGAACAAAGATTGCTCAGAGTCACGTAACGCTCGCAAACAATGAGAGATGAGTATGTGGCGCGTTCAAAAATGGAGCGATCGGTATGACGTTAGGAGAGATTGCGATGTCTTTATACGGAGGTTCATCAGTTTACTGCTCGAGGATTTCGATTTGGTTAATCAAAGTTTACAACTCCGGTTGGGTAATTAGGTCACTATTTACTATTTATCGAGAAGTTTTGCAAGAATATTGTATGGAATTCTTAAGGCCGAAGTAGGAGGAGGAATGTTTCCTACACGGTATTTTATAAATTATTACCTAGTTTCGTAGAATCCTCTCTTTCCATGATTCCTATTTTCTATAAATCTTCATTCTCTGTATAACAATGGTTTATCGGTTTATTGGTAACGGAGGATCTAGTCTTGGTTAATAAACGATCACTATCTGGTTTGAATAATTAGGTCACAGTTTGCCTAATTGTTAAATAAATTCTGCAAAGCGTTACTTACAATTTTTAAGGTCAAAGTATGTAAACTAAAATTTGTTATACGTTTCATAAAGTATCGTCTAGTTTTCCTTTGCGATATAAATAAAATTTTAACTTTCTCAGAATTTGTAATAGATTAGAATGTCTGTATCATACGTAATGTACTGTGTATGATATATTCTGGTTTATGCATTGGAGACAGGCCGTAAAGCGTTAGTCTTTGTTCACACTATGAGTGTTATCGGTGTAATACTGTTTGGACTATACAGGATAATTCATAAATGCATGTCCATATCTCGGTAGGAGAATCTATGCAAAGAAAGCAAGTAAAAAATGTCATACAAACACGTGTCCGGTATACCTTAGTTTTCGAGTACGAGAGATTAAAGAAAATATTCGATATGGCCTTCTCATGTATGAACACACGCTACTGTACGAGTTATGTACAGACCTTATCTAATGTTTACATATAATCTTCGTACCAGATGGATTTTGGACTATTTGAAGAATATGTGGTATTTTAAACCGAGTGCGGAACTCAATTCTATGAGCGTTTTCGTGGAGTAGCGTCTGTTGAGATACGAAGCGGTCATTTCGCATATTTTGTTTAATCATCGATAACTCAAAAATTAAGGTATATCGAACATATGTGACGTTCTTTACTCGATCTTTTACTTGTATAGATTTCTTCACTGAAGCGTGTACATGCATTTATGAATCACCCTGTATATTTCTCCGGCAGCCGGAAGGCGGTCAGTACCCTTATACGAAATGATGTTTGACAAATCGATTCATACATTGACAATAACTTTCGTACCAATGGATTCGCAAATTAAAAATCGCTACATTTCGTCTTTATTCGTCGACAACTATCGGAAGATGCAAAAATAGTTAAGCAAGAGGTGACGCCCCGAAACGAAGTTTGACCTATTTTCCCAATCTCTTAGCTGCAGGACGAACCAAAGAAATATTTCTCGTATAATTTGTCCACTTCTGCGATATGATAATATAACAAATGTAAATATAAAATATAAATAAAATTAAATATTCTTCTTGGATAGCATCTTACGGTATCGCTATTGAAACACCTCCACGCGAATTACTTCTCAAGCCACCAACAGCAAACTACCACAGCAGAACGTACAGCCATTAAAATTCCCGAGATAGCTCGATATTTCACGTAATTACGCGGCAGTGTCGGTCGAACGACGAAGTCAGGTGTGCCCAGGAGTCCATCTATTATCGTGCGAAACTTGGACGAAAGTCGTGGTTCGTCGATAAACTCGATCATAGATCAACGTTCTCATTGTTCGATCCAACGATTATAAGATCGGTCGTCGCCGTACGATGCGCTCTCCTAAGTACGATTTGTCGCGAAGAAAGGCTAGAGAACGTACCCACACCTATAATTAGCGTACTCGCGTGCTCGCCCCTTGGAAATCGGGACGGCACGATTGCGGACCGGTGAAACTGCTCTCGCATCTCTTGCAGCTGGCGCGCACGCACCGGCCGCGAACGACCCCAAAGCGAGCCGGTAATCGTGTGCTTCCTGCCGCATCGCGTCCGTCGCTCGTCGCGATAGCATGCGTAGGTACTCACCTCGTACACACGCTCGGTCGTACACTCGCGCGAATAAATTTACGCCGCCGACGAGGCGTGCGCGCGTGCAAGGCTGCCGCCGGCGATTCTTTCGTTTCAAAAAAAATCAAGGAAACCAGAGAGACTTTATCGTTTGTGGCTCGTCTCTGCTGCGCGATCAGCGGAAAATGAAGGATTCACTGTTGGATTTATGGTCGGGGCAATCGAACGAGATACGGTTGGTGGAAATGTTTGATGGATGAAGCTTGCGGATTCTGATGTTCAGGGGGTTGGCTGGTGGTTAAAGTAGATGGATCTGGTAGATATTGGTGCTGTGATATTTAGATTTCAATATCTTACGATTTTATAAGGGTATATGTCGTTATGTAGTTGCACAAATTATGTCCGAACTAGGTGTTTCTGATATTGGAACAATTAAATTTATCGCAACGATGAGTTACAGGTACTTTGATTTTGCAATCGGCAAAAATTTGAACGCTCCTTTGGAAAAAAAACAACGTTGGTATGGATGATTATGTAGATATATATTAAAAGTTACGGTCTTAATGTTTCAAAGATAAGTAGAAGATACTGTATAGTACGTTGAAACGTATAAACAGGGGACAATTTAATTTATTTGTCTCGATAAATGAATCGAACTTCGTCATTTTTTAATTTAATCGTAATTTTAATTACACGAAAGACGAAGAATTATCGGAAAAATAAAGCATTTTAAAGTAATGAAATAAATTTGAAATATTCTTTATTATCAATGATTCGTTGGAAAGTACTAGATTCGTTCGAAAGCTTGGTGTTGTGTTAAGCGATAGTAATTGATTTGACTGCAGTGGACAATTGAATGATGAATTGTTGGTAGCAACGTGAAAAAATAATTAAAATATCGAAGAATATTGAAAACACTCGGTACAGTCTGATTCAATAAAAAGCAATAATATCCGATCTACTTCCTAAACAGAAATTCGAATACATTAGTATTCAAATTTATCGTCACTGATTCGGAACTGTTTTTCATACGCTTTAGAATCTAATAATTGACCTATGAATCAAAGACAATTTCTCAAGCGAATTCGATATCCAGTTACTTCTGTCTAGTCAGCGATAAAATTAATTTTTTTCCAAATTTTCTCAATTTTATTCAAAATGGAATCACATTTCCCTATATCTACTCGAAGATTAGCTATCGTAATTTCATGCTGACTTTATTTATTAATCTCTATAACAATACATTAATCTTTAACGATTTTAGTTTCCTTTCGTCTTAAAAAATATTTTACCAAATTTCTTCAAAACATATCTGAAACTTAAAAAATAGCTGTTACAGTTACTATATGCGTTAAATTGTCGTTTAAAACTTAAAAAATCGTCAAAAGCAGTAGTATCGTTGTTGATTGACTAAAATTCGAAAATTTAAGTGTATTCGCCAGACGAATAATCCCGCTATTCTCGCAAACGAGAGCCGTAAGAAAATAAAAATAGAGTTACGTCGAAAGGTAAATCGACGAAACCCGTTCTGGTTGGTAGGTAAATCTCTTTTTTCGCGATGCACAGAGTCGAAGGAGGAAGGCATGGGAGTGCCCCACGAAAATTATTCCGTGGAGTGTATCTTGGCATCCGATGATTGTGCGCCAGAGGCTAGAGTGGTCTCTCGGAGTGCACGTGCGCCTTGCACGTGTTAGCTGTGGGGCGACCCTCCCGATTCCTGACTGCCTACAGACTGTAACATCGTATCAGGGCCACGCCGGCTATAACTATATACCCACACTTGCCTCGTCGTACTTCATCTCTCTTCCTCCTCGTCGCTCCCTCGTTCAGCCGCGATTCCACTTTACGATCTCTGTCCTTTTCTATTCTGACGCGGTGCTAATTGTAAGCGCAGAGCTTCTCAGCCGTCACGATCGCAGGAATACGCAGGGAAATCGTGGAATCGGGAACGACACGATCCAATACTATCTTCCTTTACGATCTACTAACGCGTTTCGCTGCAATGCGATTCGATAGGGGCGTTTTTTAACTGTTGAGAGTTTCAGTTTTTTTTCTTATCGTCTGCTTTTTGTTTGGTGTCTTCTGCACAATTTAAATGTTGTTAGACGTGCACGTTGTTACAAGGAATGGTCTTTTCGTTACGTTGAAAATACTTTACTTACGATAATTTGATAATAGGGAATAAACGATGGCAACAAAATGGAATTTTTCGTGTTATAATCTGGCAATTATATTGAATTGATGAATTTTTAAGTTGTTTGGTTATCGTTCATTGTGATTTTCATTAATTTAGCGATTAAGTATTTTAGAGTTAATTGTTCTCTTTGTATCTTTTTTTTGTTCACTATGTTCTACTTGTATATTTCACATTTTACTAACTAATCTTATATTCGGAATAATTTGATAAGTAAAATGTGTGCATAGTGTAATAAATTTTGATTCTATTCAATGGATTGTTTTTCTTGTATTTTATGCGTTTGATACGAGAAAGTAAATAACGATTATGATAAAATGGAATAATTTATATTATAATATACGGCTATTGAATTGATGGATCTTTTTATAGCGTCGTATATTTTGTAGATTTCAATATCATTAGAATTTCAAAGCGTATCATAAATAATCATTCTTCGTTATAAGAAAGTAAAACATAACGGTAATGAAAAAACGATAAAAAGTGATGAATTATATTGCAATCTCGTTGATGCTTTAATGCTCTAATACTTCAATACAAAGATGACAATAATAGCAAAATTGTGGCGTTTATATTCCCAAGAATGCCAAAGGACGATCAGTTACGATAAGCTAATTTTAAATTCATACGTGACCTCATACACGCCACAAATTAAGTATCATGTGCGACTTCTTTTCCTCCTCAAAAAATCCTTCAATATCCGGTTTTACACGGTCGACTTCGTGGTAACCGGTTCAAACGTGCATATGTCAGGAAGAGAATATCTTTTACAAGTTTGCTCCCACAGTGACGCGACGTACCAATAGGTCGCTAATTAGGAAACAGATAAATAGAAACTAAGTTATGCGTCACTGTCGAAACACGAACGTTGATGTTTCGAACGATGGAGATAAATCAGGACAGCACCTCCTCTTTTCACTAATAACCTCCATTAGTCGAATGTTGACTGACCTGATATTTTTCTTGAGAGATCTTAATGAACCCGTCGATCGATATCTAACAATTTGACCAGTCTATTTTGAAAAAGAATTAGGTAAGGAAGAGCTGCAAATATACAGAGAGTGTTTTTAAATATTATCCTTGTTATTTAGAACAGAGGCTACGGTACTTACGGGTTACGTATACATACGTACGGGTTTTTCCAGTGTATGGGGTATGGTACATATATAGCTAGGTACATACGAATTTTCTCCACTCCAGTAGACAAGTAGGGAAAGTGAAGTTTCATTCCATTGTTTCATTGTTGACTCAAATAATATTTTAAGACTTTTGAATTATATTTTTGTTCATCTTATATTAACCGAGAAAGCATTTAATGAATAATCTTAATTATACACTCTTTAAGAGCTTAATGCCTCTATAATACCCTTACGTATATCTAGGAGCAAATGAAATTTCACTTTTGAATATTTCGTCGAGACTAAAAAAATTTTGAACAGTTAACTTTAAAATAAGAACGTTACCAAGCAATCTGTAATTTTTTCCAAACTTCTGAAACCTTCGAACGGATGTTAAAACAGATGGACAAAGTGTAGTCAAAAGTACGTAGAAGTACTGTGATATTAATAGAAAAATGTAGTATACTGATCAATGGATCTTCTCATACCTGATAATAATAATAATCGGACAGACAGACATTCTCTACGTCACTTATCTCTTTGTCATTCGACGTGAGATCGAGACACGAAAATAACCGGTTAATTTATATACGACCGATTATTTCAGCCAGTATAAAGAGTGGCTCGCAATCGGGCGAGCAATAAAAATACACTCGGCTCCGAAACGGGAGACAAAAATCGCGGCATCGCGTCGCGGCGAGGATCCGCTATTTGCGCAGCTGTTCAAACGGGTCGTACCGCGAAAATACTACACCTCGCCGCCGGTTTTTAAAATATCCGTCAAGTGACGAGTGCGCATTTGCTACGTGCGTAGAACACACCCGTGTCCACGGCCTAGTCATTAACACGGTGAAGAAACGCTTCGTGACCCGTTTTTCGTTGTAAGAGCCTAGGAGGGCCGTTTGTTCTCCGGTTTAACCGAGATCTGGAGCACTAGGTACGTCGATGGCTTCTTCACCTAGCTACGGGAACCGGAGGTCGTTCCATGGAGAACAGAGCCGCTCATTGTACGGCTAGACATTGAATTTTATTATTTCCAACGCACAGCTGTGCGATGCCCAAGCCAGAAAACCAGTCGAATCCCATTAAGACCGAGACAATTGTTTCTTATTCCCCTTTCATTCTTTGCCGAATGAATGCTTAAGCTGTGCTTCGCTACCTGCGTGCATGCTGCACGTCTGTCCGTGTACAGTTGTCCGTTTTCACGGTCATCGTTGTCGTGCCGTGAAATTCATTTAGTCCTGAGTCACTTACGAGGACCATTCAACGTGAAATCTATACGAAAGCTGGAATTCTGCCGTTTCTGGGAATTGTATCCAAATAAATACATCAGGTAATTCAGGTATGCCAAATACCAAGGTACATGGTTTGTCGCGAGGAACGTTCGATTTGCTCGTTTACTGCGACACGACGAGACTTTCTCGCCGATTTTCGGAACACAATACACCATATGGTTTTAACTCGAATATACGCAGCTGATTGGGAAGTTAAGAGTGGCTGCGAAAACAGCCGTTATGTACAAAGCCCAGGTACACAGAGAATGGTCCATAATTTAGGGTTTAACAAAAACTAAGCGAAAAGAAAAATAACTACTAGAGAGTGGGCGTCGTATTTCTGTAAATTAGGAAGACTGATCTTGTTGGGAAAACCCCGAATTAACATTAGGGACCCGTATGCTTGACCTTGTCGTTTCCATTCCCTATATCTCCATATGTTCTGCCTTAGGCACTCAATGATGTTTCAGCTTTTATTGCTGAAATATTATGTACGAAAAGTATTGTGCAATGTTGTCATTCTTATTTATATTATTTATACTAATTGAGAAATTGGAAATTCGTGTATAAATTCTAATTTTTGTGATGAAAAATAAATTAAGGGAATCAATGTATTTATACATTTTATTAAGAGAAGTTCTTCTTTGTGATTGTTTAAAATTATTATTTCTTTGTAATTCGATTCTACTGTTCGCTGTATACATTTTGAAATAAAATATATGATTTATATATATATTAATTTTTAGAAATTTTATATAAATAGAACGATTGATTATTACACAATGTATGTTATGTGTCAGTAAAAGACAATTGAATATGACGCTAATGAAGAAAATTATAGAATATAACTGAATGTTTGTTAAAAATATACACACAGTAAAGAAAATCGTGTACTATCAAAATGACCATTAACGAGGTCCTAGGTAGACTGAAATCTCTAAGATTCTAGCGTTACAGATGTAATAAAATAGGGATAGGTTGTTCCCTGTATCGAACAAGAACTGAACACACTTATTATCTATATTATTGACATATCGCTCTTATTCTAATTTAAATAAATATTTGTTAAAATCGTACTCATATAGTCAATTTGATAATTGAAATAATTTTTTCAAATTGTAAATTGTTGCAGTTGACTAGAAACTTCGTTAAATCGATTTAAATAAACATTGTATTTTATTAGTATACTGTTGCGTCGAAAAATTGTAAAAGAAAGTTCATTTTGTTACTCTTTGAAGCTTCGTTATCTCGTAAATCCAAGTGAGAAGAAAAACAAGATAAAACAAACGAGTACGGTAAGCATAGATTTCCATTAACCACGGTAACCCTTCTACCCTTGTCATCATATTTCTTGAAAACGAGGCACGACTCGCGTATCAAAATTTGGATACGAGTCATGAAAAGCCGAAAAGTACGTTGGCCACCCTCGTAACATCACTCAACGTTACTTCACTTCGGATCGATAACGGTGTATATCACAAGGACCACCTCTGTTCTCAACTCTATATTTTCCTCTTGGCTATACAGAACAGCTTTTTGTGTAAAACGCGTAACGATTAATCAGATGAATATAATGCAAAGTGACTTTATCGTGATATTAATACCGAAACAATAAGACTATAGATGAATGTCGGAATCTCATAGAATTCTTATATTAAATAATATTTAACAATAAATATTCTCAAAAAAAACATATGTAATTAAAATTTCTTTTTTCAATGCTAACATAATTTTACGTACGAAGAACATATATCTTTTAGGGAATCTAAGCATTAATTTCATCTTATTAATATCTTCATATAGCCTTCTGTTAGTCGAAAATTCAGACATGTACATCTATCTATACAGTTTACAAAAAATTAAATTTTAATTAAAAATGTTCCTATCAAATTGCGTATATCAATTTCATTTAACAAACTATTTTACTTTCCTTGCGAATCACAATCAACATAAAGACAAACGTGACTTATTAATTATTTGCCTTTCTTAAACGATAGCCAATTAAAACTTTTATTCCAACCTCGCAAAATTAAATCTACCGGTTACAAAGTAAAGATTGTAATTCCTACAAAGTGCTTATAGGAATCATCTCGATTGAAACATCAATTGCTTTTCGCAATGAAATAAGTCAACCAAAAACGGATGTTTTTCATTCAGCGTCGTTGTCCATCGAACAGAGCCACCATGGCGGTCCTGTATGGTGATTATACGAGCCTGGTGATACTGCATAGGGGAATATAACAACGACGATAAATTCATTTGATCATCTCCATCTCGAACACCGTATAAAGCCTACCACGAGCACGCCCGTGGCGACGAATTCTGTAAGAAGAAAGCCTCGAAAGCGGGCTTCTCGCATACGTATGCAACATGTTCTTGCATTAGCTAGCAGGTACGTCGGTAGAAATAAAGGAAATGCGAGAGAAACAAAAAGAAAGAAAATGGAAAAGAGAGGGGGAGAAGGTAAAAAGACGAGGAAGGCGATAAGAAAGGAAGGAAAAAAGAACGAGGAAGGACCCCCGTGTTCGTTTCTCTGTGCTGTTTCGTTCCGTGCGCTGCGAGAATAGAATTGCGAAGCGAAGAAGCTTTTTCAATGAAACGTTAATTGTACCGTTCGAGGACAAGTGTGTACGCGTCAAGATAATTTGCTTTTGTCTTTTGTATGAGGTTTCGTTGTCGCGTAATTTATTATTCCGTGTTTTTTTTTTTTTTTTTTCGTCACACTTTTATATATGATATTTTTCATACTTTGTTCTATTTTTTTTAAAAAGCATCAATTTCTACTGTACCCAATATATCGATCAGAAATTTCATACGTTTTAGGTATCTTTGTACGCATATTGCAGTTTAAATCACCAAGTTGTCATTCGACAAAATAGAAATACTTTAACGGAAATAAAAAAGAGTTGGGAAAATGTTTAATTACAAGTGGGGAAATAATGAGTTTAATCTTAAAATCTCTAATTTTCTGAAACGGACTAATTTCAGCGGAAGCATGCACATGTCTAACTGTCTATGTTAAAATTTTTCTACGGAATCGTGTAACCTTTATGGAAATGAAAGTTCATGCTGAATATACATTTCTATGCGGCAACGGGAATAGAGTTGCAACGAAGCAAAGAGGAATCGTGCGTGCGGATATTTTTAATGAAACGTCAATCGTTCGTGTGTCTGGTGATTAGCGCATGCGGAACATTTTAATGATACGCGTGCCCGCTAAAGACTTTACCGAGTTAAATTTAAAATGCATGTACGCGTTCCATTGAAACGAGCAATGCGGCTCTTTGAGCGATGGGCTGCAACACGTGAAGAAACGCTGGAAAAACAATATTTTCCATGAAACTCCTTTCAAATTGAATTAACCGTTCGTGGGAACCGAGGCACGTGCAAATACGATGCCTTGATTGAAAAATAAATTCGTCGTATTGTTAATAAAAAATGTATACCTAGTTAATAGCAAGAATTATAATTATAAAAGCGAAAGAATCGTAATCATCGTTGTACGCGGATGTTTATAGTTATATGAGGGTGTTTCGTAATTGATAGTACAATTGAGAAGGAAGTTCTATTAGTTCTATTAGAGAGAGGAAATTGAAGATACAGAATAAAGTCTTTTCGTACAAGATTTTGTTTCCCAGGAAATTTTCCTTAAATATCTGCGCGATAATGGTTCTCGCAGTAGATTAATTAATTGTATCTATTTATGTTCTTTATTGTATTAGATAATTAAGAAGATACTTATATAGAAAAGTTTTATTTCGTATTTTCAATCTACATTTTTACGAATTACCAACAATTACACAGGATATCCTGCATATTACGAATCTTATTTAGAAAATTATTTCAACAACGAAAAAACATAAGTAAGTCTCTCTTGAATGAATAAAAGAATGCAATTAACCGTTGATTTCTATCAACTTGCTCGGTATATTACCCATCAAAGCGCGTACATGATAATGGTATTGCTCAATGATTTCATTATAACTTCTAGTCAATCTCTCGAATTATTTAGCTCTAGCTTTTCGTGAATCGTTTCATTTTTCTCAAAATAATCGTATTTACGTTTCCAAGATCTAAAACCAATCTGAACCAAAATTGATTTGTCTTCTCTAACTTTCAATCCTATAATTTAAGAAACGGTCCGGTTGACAGGTTAAAATTTTCCTAATCGTCGCATGTCTATCGAATAATATTCCAGAAGTCAGATATTCGGAGAAGAATCAGCCTTTTAGCGGGTTCTTAATCAGCGGCTATCGTTTACGATAGATATTTAATTAATGACTATCTGGTCGAGGAGGAACAGTCAGTTACGCGCGGCAGTCCATTAAGCTCCGCTCGTTGCTTGGGCATCGTCCCGTAAGTAGCAATAAAATCCTAACGATCCTTTCATAAATCATCATCGGGCAGCACGTTTCGAAAACGAATCTCCGTGTCATGCAAAAAGCCATCAAATCGCATCGGAGGGCTTCGTTCTATCCGGTAGAACCGTTGGAATTACACGGCAAGTGCGCCGCGTAAAAACGTTGTTGCACCAGCGTGAGTAATCTTCACGAAACAACGTGGAAAGGTATGAAGCGGAGGTGAAAAGGAACAGACAGAAAGGGAAGAGAGAAGGAGGAAAAGTAAGACAGGGAGGGAAATAGGGAGAAAAGGAGAGAAGACGAGCGTGATAGGTGGCGAGTGGAAGGGAGACAGCCCAAGGGGCGAAACGGAGAAAGAGAAAGAGGTAAAAGGCGCGTTCGCAAAGGCGACCGAAGCTGGCCGGCCTGGTCGGTTTGGCCCCGTGGGAACGCGTTGGTGGCCAGCTGCACTGATTGCCATGAGAGGACGTGACGTAGTCGTCGTCGAAGCCACACAGCCGCGCATGCAACACTAACGTGTCTTTTACTCTTGTGTGGACCCGCAGCTCTAGCGATGGGACCGAGCCGAGCACTCCACGATCCTTCATTCAAGAAACCGACACACGAATAAAGGTGCTCCGTGCTCTTCAAGGAAAATAGGTGCATCCAGGGAGATGAAAGTTTGCGATTATGCAGCTGGTTTCGATTCACTCGAAATGGGAATTAGAGGGGTGATCCTTCCTGTATTTCTGTATTTTCAACAAAATTCTATAACGTGGTTTTGCTGTTTTACGCCGTGGTTCTATTGGAATTACTGGAATTCTTTTTGAAAAGAACACCGCTTATAATTTGTATTATCCGTTCGGTTAGGATACGAAAACTGGTATGAACTTGATTCATCGTAAACTGCAAGAGTATACGTATATGGAATTGGTACGGGGATTATATAGAAGATGAGACAAAGGATAAAAATATTTTTGTGAAAAATATTTTGTCACCGTTGATCTCAAACAGACAGTTTCCAAAAATTTTGGAAAAATGGACGCAAAACGATAATATTAACAGATCGATAACAATTTACTAGGACATATCATTTTCGCTGTTTGACCTTAATAATAACCGTTTGGCAATTGCGCAAAGATTGACTAAGCGTTTATGGTTTTGGAATTCGTCTTAAAAGCTGTGACTCAAAACTATGACTCACCAAGATGTTCAGAATCTCTCATCTAGCTATTATTACGAGTGAATTCGAGTAATAAAAAATTTGCATATAAGCATCATCCTAATTACGTAGTCAAACGCCAACGAGCTGTTGATCACCGCGCATTATATTCAATTCACCTATTGCAACGTCTATTGTTTCAAGTGCACGTTCTAAATCTATCAATCAATCGTTTAAGCTTGCCCTACATTTTTCCCGAAGTCCCTATTTTCAAAGAACGTCGAATACATTCACGGACGGGCTAGACGTTACTATACTCGAATAAAGTAATCTGTATAAAGATAAAATCGAAAATTTCTGCAGCTAAGCGAAATATTGCATCGCGAAGGATTGATTTTCAGTAGACCTATTATCAAAAATATTTCTACTGCTCTCCAACGAAAGAAAAATAGATTTATCAGCGTCGAGTGCGACGTTTCTTAAAGTGCAATTAATCCTAAAAATTTCGAATAAGCTACATAAAAATAAAACGTCGAGAAGCATCTCTATCTCTACCTGAACACAACGAATAACCTACAAACAGTCGCAACATCCTCGACTATCCATCTTTCGATCTAACCAACCAGATCTAGTCTTCCGAGGGATCATCCAAGGGCAGAAAACACCCAATCATCCATCAGACTCAACGCGGTAAAAAGAACCTGTAAAAACGTCTAGTTGCCCTCTAATAAACTGGAAGATCGCGAGAGAATCGGTTCCATCGCTAGCAATTCGCGGTCTCGATCGTGTGTCGCGACTGGTAGTGGTGAAGCGGTGTGTTGCTGGCTAGCGCGCGGATGGTCGCGGAGGAGGGTAAGCCGCGAGGGTCGGTAGTGGTGGTTCGAGCGAGGCGGTGGGGTGGAGGCCGACGAGGCGAGCGGCACGGCAAGGGGAGTCGCGGAGAGGGGTCGCGCATTCCAGAGAGGCGCCGGCCAGTCTGCGGCACACCTGCGCGTTCGGTTGAATCACGGCGCCTCCGACATAACCCAATCTCTTCGTCCTTCTTCAGCTGGTCGGTTCGTCCGAGCCAGTCGTTCTATCCTCGTTTCGCTCGCACGCCTCGTCTGCCTGTTCTTTCTGTTTCGTCCCACGAAGCGCCTTTCTCCGTCTTTAACGCGCCGACGTAAGCTATCCTCGTTCAACGACAGGCCCGTTCTCCTCCTCTTCTTTCTTTCAGAAATCTCTCTCTTCGTTCGTCGCTTGCTCGCGCCAAAGCGAGCGTCTTCGTCCCGCTTATGGTAATCACGCGCTCTCTCTCCTCGTCTTCGTTCGAGTCTCGTTGACTCCTCGAGAGCTTCGACTCTGTCCCTCTTCTACCACGTCTCCGCGTAGATTTTCCTACGATTTCTGTACCTCGTTCTTCTACCTCCCCTTACCACCGTCCCCTGACCACCTCCGCGCTGTTCGTATAGCCACGGAAGGACCAACGAGAATCTGAGAAAGGGACCTGAGATAGGTACCGGAGACCGTGAAAGAACGAAATGAGCGTAGGTTTTGTAGGAAGAAGAGAGAGACAGGGGAAAAAGGAGACTCCGAAGGACCGATCTTACGTACAATCGGAGGCGTGCAGGTGTCCGTCGTTCGTCCGACGGTCGGCACGTCTGTCAGTGCCGCAATCTAAGCCGGGCTCCGGGACTAGCGACGGCTACGAGCGGACACCTGTTTTTCTTAGAAGCACCTGTTTTATGCTACGGCCCTGCGGAACCGCCCGGCCGACCGACAGGCCCCGCGCGAACTTCTTTTTTCGCCGAACAGGAGAACGTGACAGGAATCCGTATTTTCTTTCCGCAACGTCCCCCCTTCTCCTCCTACCTGGTTTACGGTATAATCGATAATGTTTGCATCGACGCGTGGTCATCCAGCAAAGCTGCAGGATTAAACCCTGAGCTGTAAGAAAGGCGTCTCTATTGTGGAAAAAGCTATTATTCAAATGCGTTTTCGTTGTCCACGATAATGCTATTAAACGGGATGTCTTCGTATGGTTCTAGTCGCCCTTGCGAATTATCATCGACGATGGTGATAAGAAAAAAGAGAAGTTTCAAAAGATCGATCTTTGTGAAAAATGATTGCTCATTGTAGATTATAGAATAAGTCTTTTAAGTACGTGTCGCTTTATCATATAGTATTCCTTTAAAATGTGGTATTTTTAGATATTATGTGGGATATTGTTTCAGCGTGAAATATCGTCGATAACAGACGGAACAGCAATTTTTTGGAAAACGAATCTTTGTTGTACGCAGCTGTAAAATATATTTTTATAGGTACATTTTTTTAAAGAACGCGATACGTTATAAACTGCCGTTATCAAGTTGCTGCAAGTTATAGAAGCGACAGTTATCGGTCTATATGCGAATATGAAATTATTATAGACTTGATTTACGTTGATGCAGATAATTGTATGATAAGATAGGTCAAAGAAAATTACATTTATTTCAACCATTCTATACGGAATAAATAAAACTGTTTTACAGTAGTTTGGTTTTGATACTTTCCTCTCAAACGAGTTTCTTTCCATCTAATTAGTATCCTATAGATACTTAAAGTCGTACGATTATCGCTTTATCTTTAACGCAGTAATGCGATAACATTATTAACAATTCAATTGACTAACAATTCAGAATTTTAAGCGAGTCAGCAATTAATTCAAATAACGTTGTATATCAGACTAATTATAAAATGAAACAACACGTAAAATTCATTCTTTCTCAGCTTTGCAATTAATGTATGTACTCATTTAATATTACTACCTCGTAAAACAAACTTCCCATCTTTCTAACCTAACTAATATTAATTCAAATGAAACTGGCGCCTTGCATCAAATTAATTATTACAAGATTATAAACCTAACTACAAACGTGTGTTTTCCCATCTTTATAAATTAATACGTCTACTCATTTAGCATTCCTGTATTATAAAACAAACGTCTCAAGTGTCTGAAGTCTATCCTAATATTAAATGTAAATTCAACTAAATTTGGCCGCCTGCATTAAATTAATTAATTGATTATAGAGTAAAGATACGAACACTGCGAATACGTACTTTCTCATCTTTGTAAAACAATATGTTCGATCAATATTCATTCTATGAAATCTTCAAACAAACTTCTGAAGATTCTTATTAAGATAAGCCTGATCAATATCGACTAACGCGAATGAAAATTAGCATCTTGCATTACGTTAGTTGTCGAGAGGCCAACCACAAATATGTTTTTTCTCAGCTTTGTGAATTAATATATGTACATAGTATATTACTCATACAGTTAATATTTATATCAATATTAACGTTGATGGTTAATCTCAATTAATCTTAAATATTAATTCAAATCTGACACCTTACGTCGAATTATAGGATGAAAATACGAACATTACATATACATATCTTCTCAGCTTCGTAAAATAATATACATCATCGACATTTATTCTACGAAATCTTCAAACAAACCTCTGAAGCTTTTCAATAGGATCAGTATAATCGATAGAGATAAATACAAATATCTAAAAAAAGTCGACTGGCATTAAATTACGTATAACTATAAGCTACAAATACACACACCATGAATGTATATACGTATTTTCTCAACTTAGTAATATAATAAGTTAACGGGAAAAAAGTTTAATAAAATAGTATGTTCAGTATCCATTTCATTATAAAATCATAAAACAAGCTGCTAGAGTTTCCTAACAAGTCTTAACTTAATCAACACAATCTGAAATGAAAAGCGGCGCCTTACATCAGACCGTATAATTACAGTATCGAAAAACCGACAATAAACATGTATTTTTTCTCAGGTCTCTGAACGTGTACCAACTTTCGGGAAGCATACTGGCATTGTCTTACTCGCGGAATGTGACTTGTTATGCAACTAGAATTGCTACCGTGCGCCATGCACCTAGCGAGAGTTAGGAGAGCAACGCACGCTTTTTTCTTTCTTCTTCCTTCTCTGCTCTCTTCCCTGAAGCTGTCGTTCTACAGCGCCGTCGAAATCTCTTTTTTCTTCCTACGAAGCAGAACTAGAGCAGAAGCAGACACGAGAGAACAGGGAGGAAACGTGAAAGGAGACTCGCACGGTTTACGCGAAGAACGCGACCGGGCACGATAATCCTGCCGGACGTGAGAGACCTGAGACTCATTCAGTGACGTGGGAACGTGTGCAGATACCATTCATAAGTCGGCCGGTGCTGTGTATGAGACAGGCCGTCTGAATGTGTGCGTGCGATCTAGAAGCCATAGAAGCGCGCACACGAGCGCGCACTCCAGTTGTTTGTCTCAATTTGTGTCGCGAGAGTTTCATGGAGATGGCAGAGAAGTTGTTATTTTTTGTTTTTCGTTACCGGTTAATAAATTGCACGGGAAGCCTGGTTGCTCTTGATAATGTTGCACTATCAGCATGAAGGATAGTCATTGGGATCTATGTAGCGTTGCTTACGCAAGACTAATGATTAGATCGCAGATGTTTATGCATATTTTTTACTTACAAGATCAGGAAATCAGCTACAATCTTTATTTGCTTTTTTATCAGTGCAATTAAAGGAATGGAATAATGTAAATGGAGATTTGTTTTACCTTATATAATATTATATCGAGTACTATATATTTTCATGTATTTCTTATATGCATTCTGTACATTTTCTCGGCTCTAAATTTTTCATAAATACGTAGGTAAATATCCGCAGTCTACGAATAATTAATAATAGCGTGTCACGTTGTGGTTTCGTGACGCATCGCAATGTTTTAAAATAGTCTGACCACGAAAAGTGATACTTTATCTTAAAAGCATATAAATTATCGAGAGCAAAGCTCAAATTATTAAAGATTACAAGTGGTTTTTTTTATTACCTTCTTTTATGAATTTGAGATATTTTCAATAAGAATTATCCGTGCGAACAATTATCTATAAGTGAACATCAACTTAACTAAAGGAATTTCAACGGAAACGATTATTTACTTTTTCTATCGAATTGCAATAAAAGAAAAATGGATCGACTTATTAATCATTCGCTGGAGAACGAATCGACGTTGTAAGATACAGAGCAAGTTCTAGCACGGCAACGATTTTATCTTAATCCGTATACATATTCCCTGCGGACATGTGTCTGCATATATTGCAAAAATAAATCACCAATAACTGAATAATCAGGTGGCAGATAATGTTAATCCGTATGTCTGTATATTGCCAGCGGCCTGTTGAATTTTAAAATAAAATTATAAGAAACGTTGTAAAAAGTAACTCTTAGTTTTTATCGAAGCCAGAGAACCGAACCTAAACTACATACATGATAACGGTAGAAGTTTGACGAATGCGCACAGTCGTCACCGTTGTTGCACACGTGTGATGGCCAGGTGGTCATAAATCTGCCCGCATCCATATTGCACCAATTACGAATTCCAGTATTATGGTTAACAGTCGCAAACTGTACTACACTCTAGAAAAGGTATGGCTTATATTATTTCTCTTTTATTGCACCTAACTCTTATGGGCTACAGAATAATTTATATCTCTGCCATTAGTGCCAAAGTTATGATTATTTCGCGTGTTTTGATTCCAGTTGACTATTTCTCTGAAACACATGATTGTACGCGATGGCAATTCCAGTCACCCAACCGTTATGGGGTACAAAATAATTTAAGTACCGGCCGTTTATCTCAAGGCTATGATTATTTCGCATATTATCCATTCGAATCGATCTTTTCTTTGAAACGTTTGATCGCGCACAATAACAACTCGAAACTGTCACTTGGCTGAGTCGAAAGAGCCACCAGGACACCCGCAGCCTTTCCTTCACGGCTCAAAACGAGTGTCGTGGGATTCGTGGGAGCCTGTTTTCCGTTCCTGCCTTGTTCCATCGCGACCTGTACATTTGAACGGACCCCACGCCGTTGTTTTATTGTTGAACGACCGCGAGGGAGAGCTCGAATTTCTGCTAAGATTGGAGAACACGCCTTAGGCGACACCGTTCGTAAGTCCTCCTCAGGTGTGCAGAGGCCTCGAAACGTTCTTGGAAACTATCTCCAAGCGGTCTTTATCTGTGTCTTCCTCTTTGTATGGAATATCAAGATACGGATTTTTCGATCGTAATTTTACGAGGTCAATAACTATCGAATGGAGGTCTCGAATTTTTGGTCAAAGTTGAATTAACAGTAAAGTAGGATTCTACATTCGTTTTAAGACACAAGCGGCACGTTGAACGTTTGAAACTTATGAAATAGTGCAATTTAAAAGCTGTTCTTTCTCATGAATGTTAAATGTGTGTTACTCGAGGTTTCCATTCAATTCGATAAGAATATTCTCGACGAGTCTTTACGCAATTTTCTACAAAGTGGTCTTTCATTCTTTTTTATCCTCGATAACTATGCAGAAAATATCTGTTACTTAATCGATAAGTAGACTTAATTTCGGCTTCGGGCAAAAATATGAACAAAATGTGCACGATACATTAACAATGCAAGTAATTGTGCTGCTTCAAAAAACGTAATATTCTGTTTTTTGTGAGATCGCAGGTGTCGATTTGTACTAGAGTTTCATGTCGGTGGAAAAATGGTTGGTATTGATTAATACAAGCCATAATCTATGTATTTGTCACGTTTCTCACGATTCTTGGTCACACGTTTAACGTTGTAGATTAAGTATGGAATTATGTCACATTTATTTAACTCGTTTATCTCTGACTAGTTGTTTTTTGTTCCTTATTACGCCACAAAAAAAGTTTTCTGCAATATTTGTGATTTGTTAAACAGAGAAGTCGGAAAGTTGTATAATGCTTTTAATATTAATCGCCTATAATATCATGTGTAATAAATATTATATACCTTTAAGTTTATTCTCTTTTAATTGAATTTAATTTATTTATTACTGTATTATTTTATTTTACTAATACGTTATTGTGTAAACATTTTCTATTTATGGTAATTATTAACTGGAAAATTTAAGATTCAAGGAGAGAATTCTTTGTTTTCATAAGCAAATAAAATTTTGGTCGCGGAGGGTTGAAATGTCGAACTCGATAGTTTCCATTTAAACAGGATTAATAAATACATAAACCAAGTTAATGAAAAAGATAAATGTAATTAATTACGTAGTTACAACGTACAAAATCGATTCAAAGAGTCAAAAATTCTTTTGCCAAACCCTTAACACGTTGCAAACGGATGACGAAATATCTCGCCTTTCGTATCATTCCGCTAAGTGCGGTAAAATATCACTGACGAGATATCTCGTATTTTACATTATCAATCAAGAGCAATTATAACTCAGTCGCAAGTTGTAACAGTTGTAAAAGTGTTCAGTGTTTTGTTACGTGAATTAATTTCTCAAGCCGTTCAAATATGAGCAGTGATAAGTGGCAACAAGTGATAGTTTACGATTATGGCTCTTCAAATTTACCGATTTTCCAAGTGACACTGACGTTGATCGTGCTTATGATGAAGTAACTAGAAGACGATCAAACGAGCTAGGAAAGTTTTGAAGGCAAGAAGAATTGAAAAACGAGAGTTTAAGAATTAAAAATATTTAACGCAACGAAAATAGCAGTTTACCGGATATGAGTAATAAAGTGTCTGAACTTAATTAATTTTCTGCCATTTAAAAGTACACAGTAATTATACGATTGAAATTTCCAAATTACGATAGAATTACTTTTCTTAAACATGCAGGGAAGAGTCCATATGAAAGCAAGTAATCTAAATTGTTTTCGAATAGGTTCTCGGGAGATTTACGTGCGAGTTGGCGCGTTCAGCTTTCTCTACTCCGAGGCACAGCTGCGTTAATACGTTCCGGTGAAAGAAAGACGCATTGGCACGACACGTGACAAGCGATGTTTCGTTCGTCCAGACGCCGATCAATAAGACGATCAGGTTTATATAGCGTTCTCCAAACCGAACCTAATGTCACATACTTACGTGCACACGCGTAATTTACTACACACGTGGCGGTAAAGTGTCGTCAGACGCGTTTGCAGCTCTGTTATATAACTCGACAAAACGTTCAAAGTCCGAGACGCCCTGGCTGCAGATGTTCTTGCAACATCGTTGTCCTTACGCGGATTTAAAGGTACATTTTTGATCTACATCTGCACTCAGTGGGGTCCTGGAAACCTTGGACTTTCGGTGAGGTAGGGGTCCCTGAGAAAATTCGAATATCCGACCAGGTGTTAGGCTGCCGCAGCACCTGGAGATTCTCGAGTGTACCGTTATATTTGTATAGATGCCCTTGCGTAAATTGTTACCTAAAACACGTAGCTACGTGTTAGATCGATTATACGCGAATAATAGTCGACATTGGAATCTCTTGGCCAACCTGACTGCCCAAACTCTCGCAAAGAAACCAACAACAAGATTCCTCTTCCTCGAAATAATTCCAATTCGTTCCAGCAGGAATTCTCTTCGCTTAATTCGATTCGAATCATGCTTTGCCAATTTGTATCTCCTTCTCCTTTTCTTTCCTTTCTATTTTTCTTTTTTTTTTTTTCTTTTTTTTTGGTAATAATGTACCAAGGTAATTCTGCTGGTTCGTCAGCGGTTAAACGCACGCTCCCTCTTTCTGGCAGTAGTTGTTTTATTGCAACCTTTCGATCAAGTCTACCAGGAAACGAGCAGGTTTCGGGGGACCGTCGAGGTCGTCAGCAGAAAATCCGTGATGTTTCGGCCAGGTGTCCTGCGAATTGCCGGTTTGCCCAAGCGGAGACACACTGGGGCTCTCGACGAGGATTGCACGCGGCTTTCCTATTTGTAATTAATGAAATGCTTTAAAAGACACCTGTGCGACCATCTCTGCCGCACAGGTGGCAGGCTGGTTATACGGCGATAAAGCTGGGCTTGTACAGGTGCGCGGCACAGGTACGCCAGCACTCTGAATCGGGAACTAGCGGTGCAGTGAAACCCCGTCACAAGCGACAACGATGACCGTTTTGGTGATTACACGCCATCCACGGCCGAGACTTATCGCTCGTTAAAGATTATACGGGCTTGCCACTGCGCGGCCAGTTGAAAAAGACGAATTCGCTGAAAACGCCGTACAACCGGCAACGTTTAATTAAACAGTAGCCAAAGCTGTTGGAAACCTTCGAGCTCGATCTTGTTTGCGTTTCCAACGGGATCGATCCATCCTTTCGCATGCGCTAGCATAATTGCGGGCGATTATTTCATTTAGCTTCGAAATTCTACTTCGATGTGTTTATAGTAGATTGTATTTATGGATGGAAAAACATGTTTATTCGTATATTCTTTCTCTAAGTAGATCTTTTGTTTGTTGATTTATTTCTTCATCGTTTGTATCATTATTTCTTCTTTACGAGACTAAGATCCCCTGAAATCAAGGTACTTGTAGATAGAAGAAAAAGATTGATGTTTGAAGGTTGCCAATTAGTGGGCATAATATGTTTCCAGTTTACTAATTGCCACCTTGCCAATTATTATGTAGGTATTAAAACGGAAAATATTTATAAGAGTGTTATTTAATCTGTCTTATTTAAAGTAATAATATTTTTTAATTGTTTTTCATTGCTAACGTTTAATAGAAGTATATCTGTTTAAGATTAGTATCAGGAAGACAAAGCTCTGATGTTTTTAGTGCCAAGAATGGGATAACAAATTTGAAATACGTTAGATAAACAGGTAATATGATTCGTATTAATTTTCATAGGTGTACAGTATTCGATAAATTATTGTCTCACTATAATAATTTTACCGAATTGTTTGGTTTTTTAATGCTAAAATTATTCATCGGTCTCTAGTTCGTTTCCTTTCATCTTAAACTTTCGTGTTTAAATTTTGTTCATTCTTAAAAAATACTGATAATATTACTACATTTGTGATGTAACATAAAGATTGAAAAAATATCTTTCAAATGGAAGTGCATACATTCTGTACAAATGTACTTTATTTATCGTCCCAATTATTACAAACCTGTTAAATTTATCGGCAGACAGAGCTTGTTTCTCAAAATGTTATTAACATAGCTGCATCTGAGCTGTGTCTACCGCATTCACAAATATTTATAACGTGCAATTTGGATCTCATTTTGCGATAACAAGCCTCATCGTTCATCTGAACTTCAAATCGATACTAATATAATAATGACAATGTCATAAATAACACATCGGACAATTAGGTAGAATCGTTTGCTCAAATGGTTTTGCACATTTGCGAGACATTCGTGTATTAAAACCTTGAATATGCCACGTAAATTACATTGCCTGGGGAACAGGCATTTCTGTAGGCTCTGCCCTTTTCGTTCCTTTCATAACCCTTCTAAATTGCTCGAAAATCTCGATCTTTCGATTCCGTTAAATGCCATGTACGCATAACTTCCCTTAAATAACTGCACACTTTTATCTTTCGTAAAGACTTAGTACAATCTACGTGTATCCCGTGTCCTAAAATCGGATACAAAAACCTACAATATGGTTTTTCAGACAATTTCTGTTGAAATTCCTAATAAATGATTTATGGAAAAGTCGTAAACTCTGCCCGGAAGTTCTTTACAATTACTTGGGACACAATTCGATGGATGAGCAGGCCAGGTAACCGAAAATTCTCAAGTGCTGTCACACAGCTGAGACATTCGATAGTGTCGCATTGTAAACATCATTGTCCATGGACTGCCAAAACGACGGATAGTCCGTTTTGTTTTCATCGGACTTTCCTCGGTTCGTTTATTTTTGCATGACAATGTCATTATGTACGCTTGGGGAAGATCAACCGATACCTTTTCGTCACGCCATGGATATCCCCATTGTTTCTGACACTGCATAAGGCAACGAGCCGTTTTTTTCTTCTCTGCTCTGGCCAGCCCGACCTCTTCGAAGGACGACCCGTTTCACCGACCGAAATGAGCAACCGGCTGTAAAAGTGGACGTTGAGTCACGTCCTTTTCGCGTGTCGTCTTCTCAGACAATCGGTTTCACCCCGTTGTATAGTATCGTACATCAGTGGCGTACACCCGAGCCGGAAAATTCGCCGAGGAAAGAAAACGATCGTTGACAGCTGGACCGGCGCAAAAAGTGTTGACGACCGACACCTGTCGGTTTCCCGTGTGCCAGAACCGGTGGAAAAAAGGGAACCAAGCTCGCGGTCCATGATTTTCATCGCATGGCGCTCTTGTTGCGTTCTCGAAGGACACCCTGTTTCACGTGTGGAAGCGAGATCTGCTCCAAGTGACTTCAAGTGGAGGGGGAAAAAACGACGCGAAAATTATCGATTCGATACGGGAGGAACGGGATACCATGGCATCATAAGAAGACACGTTGCTGGAAATAATCAGGGCTTTACGATTTCTCAGGAAAATTCGAGGGAACCGTAATGATGGTCAAGCTCGTACAGGTGTTGAATTTTAAAAGGCTGATTGAATTTTATTTAGGAGGATGTTGAGGGCTTAGTTAAGGTTGGATGGTTAGGATTTAATACAGGTTATTGAGGATGTATCGAAGATTTCTTTTTTGATTCTGATTGATAGACCGATGTTTGAGGAAGTTTGAAGTATCGTAACTTTTGTGTATGAAACTGCTAGGAGCGATTTAGAAATTGTGCGTACCGTTATGATAATCGTCTTAGATAATGTGTATACTGAAATCTTTTTAAACGCTGAACAGTTGGTTCATGGTTTTTAATTACATTTAATAATAAACTTGCAACGCTGAACCTTCTATTATTTTATCTTATGATCTTTGTGGTATATTATTTAGGTTAGTGTTAAGTAATCATACGTTTAAGTGTGTATATTTATATACAGGATGTTGTGTATAAGAGTAAAAAATTCTCGTTCGGATGAAGAACCTAACATCAATCCCTTCGAGGTAAAATGTAACTTTGCGAATGATTCAACCACTATCGCGTGACGTGTTATAAATACGAATAAAAAAATTGATCGGGGAATATGTAAACTGATTAAGGAAATGTCAAGGAAAATATTATAATGAAAAAGTCATCACCGATATTAATGAGAAATTACGACATGAATAACATTTTATTTCCTGTTTATAGAAGCGTTTGAAATATGTCTTACTCCAATTTGCATATAATGTTTACATTATAAATTGTAAATGATAAATTATAAACGCGTTTTTTTAATACTTCTGCTGTATTCCTTATTTATTGATATATTTATCGTTTCGTGTCAATATTTTACGAGTACCAAAGACTTCTAAAATCTTAAATCCTTTTTCTTAACATCCCGCGTAAAAAAGTGTACGTTAAGTATTTACTCTAGATACGGAACATGAAAATAATTTTTATCCGCCTTTGATACCTTTCCATTTGTGATTAATATTTCTTTGAATTATAATCGACACGTTTGATTCGATAATTACAAGGGAAGATATTAATAGTAAATATTACTTAAAACTGTTATCGAGCAGTCTTTTTATCGTTTCAGTCAAAATTAAATATAATAAAATTAGTCTTTATGTTTTTTAAACAATATGAATCATCTCTCGCCTTCTGGTAGATACTCACCGACCATAAGCGCGAATATTTCGTAGCATCAGTGTCTGTGAACATCAAAACAGCGGTGTGTTTTGTTTTCCTTATCCAGAAATCTGGCCTCGAACGAGCGCCAGGTAATATAAGGTAGCGGCTTAAGCCACCGAGGAATTTCAAATGGCCGAAACTCGGTCCGCTTTCAAGCGTAGGAGAATCCAGTATTTTCTTTCAGTTCCTTTTCTTCAGCTCACGCACAGGTCATGACGAGTTCAGACGTGATTCTTTCCTTGCCACATGGCCACCCAACATCTTCCAACGTTTTACCTTTACGAGTCCTCCTCGATTTATCGTCGTCAGCTCGCGAACCGTCGCGCCATTAATCTATTCGGTTTAGTCGCAGTTTTAACCAAGCCTCTACCACCTGTTGGAAGTCTTATTATTTTGCTATAGACTGTAGTCCCGCTACCTGTTGATAACGACATGCCTACAAAGTTACTCGTTCGCTCTAATATCTGATGTAGAGATATCCTAAGGTTGAACGTATATATTATGCGTTATCGCATCTATCGATGGAAAGAATTGGGAAAAATGCGCGGAATAGCGAAAGTTATTTGCTAAGACGCAATTAAAAACTATATAGGTCGTATTTTTCTTATTTTACAGAAGAATAGGTTTAAAATCGAATCAATCTTCATCTTGCGTTAATAATGATTCCATCATAATTAATACTACACAATTTGATCCTGTATTAATTCATAATGATCGTTGTTAATGAATTCTACATCAATCTAAAATTAATCTGAATCCCGTAACTTCTTTTTAATGATTTTTAATATTAATCATCATAAAATAAATGTCGTTGGTTTGTTAAAATATTTTCTGCATTTATTACTTGTTGCGTATTAAAAGATTCTTCGATTTAAACGGATACTCTAAATTAATAATCAATAAAAATGCATCTATCGTAACCTTTCTGTATGGGATATAGTTGGGATTGTAATTATCATCGTAGACATCGAAAGAATGTCGATAATTAAATATATATTTAATTCGTATTTGTTGTGTCTTTATGAAACAATATAAATTGCAGGATGTCAAAGAGCCAATTGGAATCTCACGACGATTAACATTAATTCCATTGACAAATATTACCGCTGAATATTCTCACATATAAGAGCTACATAATACATCAATGACATGAAAGGCATTGATTTCATCGAAACAACAATTGCCCAACAATTCTAACAAACAGCAGCCATTACCAGCGGTAATACTTCCCCCGCCAAATTGCTTAAAACATCATGCATCATATCCCTATTAAATATACCCAAACAGCTTACGAAATCCAAGTAGCCTAGCACGAAAAGTGAAAGAAACACGGTGCGCAAAATGTCACGCGTTTCCTTCCAAATGTATTCAACATGAATATTCGTCGATCAATATCCCCAGCAACCTATCCTATCCATTACATCTCATATTTGCATCATCCTAAAAAAAAAAAAGAAAAGAAGGAAACATCTCAACTGCACCTTATCATTCCTGTTCTCCAAAAATGCGGGGTCGAGCCCAACTTTCCCTCATAAATCCATCAAGCTCGAGAATCCACCTGAAGCCATTACCAGGCGCCAACTCCGCGACCTAAACACCATCTTAGTGATCAGGCACATCGACATTCCGTCTTTAGCGAGATGCAAGGGTTACCGGTTACAGAGGTGGAGAGAACGCGTTAGCGGTTAGCCAAGTCCGAATTTTCATTAAAAAAAAGCAAATCCGCGAGGCGCGCGGTAGGCGTGAGCGGTTTCGTTTCACAGGCGGCCCTCGTGTACGCACTACCTGTTGCGAACGCGGACGAACAACGGACAGAGAGACGAGAGGCGAACGGGGCCTGACTTGTAAAAAAGCGAGAGAGAAGGTGCCGCAGGGTCCCCGTTCGTTCTTCCCTCGGCTGGAGAGCAGCGACGGGGGGGCAGTCGGAAGGGTCCGCGATCTCTGGGTCCTCCAGCAGGGGCAAGGAGAGCAGTGGGACCGAAGAAGGGTCCACGGAGATCTGGTGGGGGCCCTGGCGACAGACTGGCGGCCGCGCACCTGCACTCGCTCGCTGAGAGAGCCGACAGTCAGGGCCGCACCTACCAGGACTCAGCTCCCCTTCCGCCATCGGCCCCGAGACACAAATCGGCCGAGTGCATTCTTCGTGTCCTTATCTCCCACGGAGCCCACACCGAAAAGGTCATGCATCCGATTTCATTGGATTATAATAACATTTTTCCCTTTTTTTCTTCCAGCATCGTTTGTTTATTTCTCCAGATTTTTATGCCTGTTTCAGTGACGATTTGATTGCTGTTTCGTCACGGTTTTTGGAAGGGTTGTAGATTCGTTTAGGTAGCCAATAGAATACCTCTGGCTTTGATAGAGTGATTTTGAGATTGCCGGATTGTAGCTTCAGAATTTTTTTACTTCGTTGAGATATGATTTGTATCAATGTTAGGATTTCACGCTGTTTGAGAGATTAGTGGTTTGTAATAAATTTGTTTATTACAGTATATTATTGAATTAATTGTTGTATCATTGTAGTTAGTTGAAAGATAAATTTGATTTAACGCGCATAGTAAACAGCATCGCAGAGATAGTCGGATAATGGATAGGTTACATCTCTATGTTAATTTTATATATCTCAAATATATAAATTGTACATGCGTGCGTATATTTTATATAGTGTCAATGTATCTTGCTTGTTCGGATATTTTCTCAATTTTAAATTCTGCCTTTATTTAGTTTATCGCTTATTCTGCGGAAACTACGTGCGTTAAATAAATAAACTTATGTCTCTACTAACTACAATGAGTCTTGCAATATGTTGAAGAAACGATCAATTCAATAACGCTATTAGAAACAAATGTATAAAGCAATAATCTCTTAAACACTGCGGAATCCGAATATTAATGCATAAGAGTTGCTGTATTTGAAAAATTTTGGTAGAGAAATTTTGGAGAAAAGAGCGAACGATATTCAATTGTAGAAGATAGATAGAGAAGTGAAGGTTTATTAGAAGCATATAGAAGAATTGCAGTTAAAGTATAATGATTCTTATAAGTAATTTGCTTTAGAAATACATATTTTAAGCTATTCTCATTCTTGGAAATTATCGATATTGCAATTTTAATTGGCAAGCATATAATAATTTTTAAAAGCAATTTGTGTTGAAAATTATATTTCTTTCTTCGAAGGTTTTTCACTCGTTACTCTTTGCTACGATTATTTTGTTTCTTTTTTTTTTTTTTTAATGAAAATGGACTAAAGATTACTATAATTTAGATACATGTTATTTTTGCGGATCACTGACTCTATAGTTTTCTTATAAATGAAGTAGTCGAACGATGCTCCGAGATTGTAAGGTGATCAAGAAATTACAATAATTTTGAGTACTTTGCGGGTACTCGTTCTTCGAGCGATGGAGTAACATACTTGTTACATAAAGAACGGGATAAACTTATTTCGATTACGAATAAGCATTAAATTAAAATGAAGAGGAAGAAGAAGTATAATAGCAGACTTCATTTACTTAAATTATGTCAAAGTCCTTGCAAGAAACGTAAAATCAATTAAAAAAATTCCAAACAGGCGATCGATTTAATATTTATATATATGCACATAAAAAAACGTATTTATATTTAGATTTAGTACTTTTGCTTTAATTTCGATATTTATATTACTGTGTTACTTGTTATTTATATTTCATTGAAATATAATAATCGTTAATATTTTATTATAATAAAATATAATTTTAAACAAGAGCACATCGTAAATGGATAAAAAATTTCATAAGATTTAAAACAGAATTCTTATGCATACGATATGTTAAAAGACAATGTAAATCATTTTATTTTCAATCCTATGAATTAGCACGAAATAATGTTTGGTATTTAAAACGTCATTGAATGCAATCGAACATCGATATCAGCTTTAAAAAACCCTATTGTCGAACGACTTGTTTTCAAGCCATTAGTTGTTCCACATGTTCGAGGCGCGTTATCTTGAAAACATCCGGTGTTATTCCGAGTTTAATCGCCGATACTATCATTTTCTAGTTGAATAAAGTGTATCGAAGCGACAAAGAAACGAGCTTCATTCGTGAGCGCAACGATACATCGAGCGACTCGACTTGAAAAGCCAATTTATCAATTACATACCTTCGTCGATAACCAGAAACAAATCCCTTACAATGAAAAAAAGAACAAGAATAAATCAAGACCTCGAGATTTATTTTCTCGTCGGTGATTCAACTTGTTAACAGATGATACCGATCTATTGCAACACGTAATATCGGTGCTACCTGCACGCAGGTTAAGGATATTAAATTTCATATATTTCAGATCGAACGTCGCTGTTCGAACGATAAATAAATCCTCGCCAGAAGTTCACGTTCAAGTTCCTTCTTTTCTTTATTTTTTTGGTTTCTTTTCTTTTGAAGTTTAATCATTCGTTCGTGTTCTTCGTTACATAACCCCGCTGCGAGACACGATAAATTAAGCCGTGGATGTTTATGCAATTTCATATTATTATGTAAAAATAATGATTTATGTAACTCGTTAAATATTATAACGACTAGATGTGCTGTATATTTTTGTGAAAGTTCTACCGCCAGATTTTGTACAATTATACACAATCTTTTATATACAATTTTCTACAATGATAACTCTCATCAATCAGAGATGTCAGAGAAATCAGAGATAGTTGAAACGTACGAGATATATGTGATATAAGTAGTGGTATTAAAAATTGTTGAAAAACTCAATATATAGTTCTATGACAAAATTAGTCGTCTTATTTTATAGGAACATCAGGGAGAAAGAATTTCTAACGAAAGCAACTTTCACAGACATTTTTAGATAGATTGGCTGTTTGCTGAATATTTATAAAACTCTTGGGCAAGAAAAAGTTTTCAGTACTGAGAATCGGACTGTAGAAGCTCTGGAGGAACAACAATGAAATTTAATAAGAAAATTTAATTAATTACAAAATTAATTAATAAGGGAAATGAAAAATTTTCAATATCAATGGAATAAATGAATTTCCAGATAAGCCGGCAATAGTCGTAGCTATATTGAAGATTAAATTAATAGAAATCCCAAGCAAAACAATTGATTTCCTTCCATTAAAAGATCGAAAACGACAGAATTACCGACTAACCTAATATTTTTGCAATTATGTATATCCTACACATTTTTTGACATCTATTAACCAACAATATGATCACATAATCGATAAAAACAAATAAATTTCAACCAAGTTACTTTTGATCTCTGCGTCTTTAGTTGTAACGTTATTTAATCTTAACAGTAACAGAAAATTCATAAAAAATAAGGGATCCCTAAATAAAGAAATTATTACGTCAAAGAGACTCACAAATAACTAACAAAGTCGAATAACGTAGAATCAGATTAGTTTGCGCATGAAAATATGATGCAAGTGACTTTCCACTGAAACGAAAGAATAATTAAAATTACTACAGAATTTCTAAATAAAGAAACTTACTGTCGAAGAGATTGGGAAACCGAGCTGAGCCTTCACGGCCCAACGGGTTAAGTTTCCCATAAATATCTATAAGTTCCGCTGTTTGCAACGATTAGTAACAATTTTTGTAAATTTCCACTTGCGATGGCGCACGTGCAACGCACTCCCGCTCTTTTTGCCGCACGAAGAGCGAAGAAATCAAACGAATTCCCTATTTCTTCCGCTACTTTACGAGCCGGAACGCTACGAACCCCGTAGCTTGGCTCGATGTTTGATTTTACGTCACCTCGTTTCCACGTATCTCGTTTTCTCCTTCGACGACTTTGTATCTTTCCTTCGTTCGCCAACAGCCTCGGATTTCTAGTCTGACGGAACGTGAAGCTGCTTCTGGACAAGGAACCCGTGTTGTCTCTTGCGGAACGAGAGAGGACAACCGGACGAGAAAGTGCCGTTAAAGTAATTACTAATCGCTGATTATGTTGCCTATTTCCGTTCCTCTTTGGCAACTGGCGCGTGAAACATTACTGTCGACGGAGAAATTCCACGTGTTTAGCGAATTCTCCTGGGTAAATTAACACGTTCTCTATTTTCTGGATTACCGGTATTCACGTGTTGAGATCCGGCTGGGAAACAGGTTATTTTGATACTTATACCGCGGATGTTTATGCGTCTTAGGGAAATTTAAAAATGTAGTAATCTATAGAATGCGCGTAATACACAAATATGTACGTAAAATATTCAAAGCAGAGTACTTATTAGAATGTGCCGGATGGAATAAATTCCTAATTGCCGTGTTATCGATGATACGGTATCAATTCTTTAAAAGCACATTAAATATTAATAAAAGTCAAAATAAAACATCCCTCTCTATTCCATTGCTTGCGTGAACATACGTACCTTCAGTGAGAGACGAATATTTGGAATGTGTAATTGATTTATCGAGGATGGGAATTTGGTATTTCAGAGGATAATTAATGGAGCGACGAATAACATGTTTTCGAAAGTAGTTAGGACAGCCTGCTGATTCGGTTATGGTAAAAGGTTGGTTATCTAACAATAGATAACAAAAATATGTGCAACTTTCTTCGGATGAATGCGTGTTAAGAATGTAGCACTATCATTATTTTTCCATAATACTACCTCTCTACAATTATAAATGGAAAGGAAACGTTATCACGAAAAAAAGAATATTTCATTTTTGTTTTAATAGTTTTTGACACACTGTGATCCTTTCTGGTATCTCTCTTGAACATTATAGAAAAATAGTAAATTTTATTTACAAGTTAATATAAAAGCAAACACAGCACGCGATGTTTGACATATGTAATCACTTTTACTGCGTAGACTTTGTTCGTCGCAGAAAGCTCAAGATAGTACGAATAATATTCTTTTTGGTCTTTCCTGAAAACATTGTTTGTACACACGTTTCTTTAGAACCGATATCTTTATTCCTACCATAAATTTTATTTTTATTGGCTATCGTAAACCATGTAGTATAAAACATATGAAAGGAAATAAATCATAATAATTAACGTACATATATTACACCACCGTTTGGAACGTGACATATATATAAATGCAACATCCAACATTTTTTTTCGGTTTTCTTTTTTTCGATTCTCTTGCGGTATAAAATATATTAAAACACAGGTCTGAGGACTGCCTCAAAATGTCTAAGCCTAATTATCGGGAATCACGAGCACAAAGAAAGATTTTCACATATTTATAATAAGTAAAACATATTTTGATTTATTTAACTCTTCGTTACAGTTACTAAAAAAAAAAAAAAAAGAAAAAAACACTGATTTATTCGATTAATCCCAAATAATACTTGAAATATATCATGATAACTAGTATCTGATAATAACCTGATGAAAGCCATTCCAAAATCCCAAACCAACAAAGATAATAGAGAACAGAGAGTTTTTCAAACAGCAATATAAAAGTGGTACGAAACGAGGAAGACAATAAACTCATAATTTGCTAACGACTTGCTAATAAGTATATCGCAAATTTCTACGTGAATTCATATCTTTGAACATATAATTAAAAAATAGAACCTCGGGAAACTTCACGGGAAGCTTCACCCATCGTGTCACAGAGAAGACACTTCATATTTATTCTCTTTTTTCATATTTTTTATATCTTATTTATTTTTTCATATTACGCGCATTCCATGGAATTTTGCACTTTCAAATTTCCTACGTATAAATGCATAAAAATCCGCAGTCTATTAATAAGGTTCGTACGAAAGATCATCGACATAGAGAATAGTACGGTCGTTACTACGACGAGAACAGAGAAAATGATCGTAAATTATGATACTTAATTAACGTAATCGGGCTACGAAGCTTTACGAAGTTGTTTGAATCGCCACGAATACACGAACCAGCAGCTCCTACGCGTGTAAGTAGGTAGGCCGCGCTGATAAGGCTTATCTAGCGCGCGCCACGCCGTAGCTGAGTTTGCATATCAATGGGAGTTCTTAAGAATAGACACTCGCGTGTCGCATTCAGCCGGCACTCACGCGCGTTAATTCGCGCGATTACAAGCTGTTGTTGACTTTCAGTCTCGCGTTTCTTTCGGTCCGATTGCACGAGCGCCATTCCCAGCAGAAGGGAAACTTCGGAGACTGTGAAATAGTTACGGTGCTAGCGTGAGAAATCGGTGAAATTCGTTCTTAACTCGTTGACTTATGTTCTTATTATGAACTTACAAACGTCCGTATCAATCGTTGGCGTTGTTCTTTTTTAATATAGCGTGGGAGAAATAATTTTTTGATAGAAAGTAAATAAGTCATTTGGAAATTAAACCGATCGATTCAATTTTCTCTTAACTTTGGTATAGGAATGCACGATTAATTCAGACATGTTCAAATTTTTGTGGTATTTTTGAAATAACGTAGTTTTTCTTCAATGTAAGCTGAAAATCTACCAATTTACTGATTAAATTCTGTATTAGTCTGTTTCTTGAAAAATGGCTATCTTTCTAGAATGATGTTGAGCAGCGAATAGTGTTGAGAAATGGCAAAATAAAATTACAAGTAAATTAAGCATGATAGACACATCTGGGTTAACGTTAACACGCGATTAACCTCGATAAAATCAACTAACTTGTCTTCTGTGAGGTTCAAATAGAAATTGTTTGAAAAAAAATTCATTTATAAATGAGAGGCATCGGTAATTCGAATAAATCGGACGTAATCTAAATCTTCTACGCTACTTTTTACGACCTTCTTCCGAATGAAAATATTTTTTAAATCTTTTAATACTTTCGGTTTGAACCTGAACTATTCGGTTATCTTTCTTTTCTTGATGGCTTTCCGATGAAACAGATAGTTGCTGAATAACATATACACATACCGATGTAACACGTTCTGTAGTATCTATTGATATATTACTCTCTGACTTGTCGATCTGTTGAAATTTCTTAAACAGTCAGAATCTTAGAAAGCGAAACGGAATATTAAAGTCTCGACAAAATCTTTGTCAGTGGATTCGCTTTTACTGACTGACTTAGAAAGTAATATACATAATTTAAAGCTAATTTCCCGACGTTTGAAGACTATATCAGACTATTTTCACAATCACTTTGAGAAAGCGATCGTGAAAGTAGTCCAAGCAAAAGTTTAACGAAACTTAAATCTATCAGTCGCTTTACATTCCACTGACAAGTAACTGAAAATTCAATTAGTTCATAGATTTCTAAAAATATTGTCCAAATTTCAGTTCCTCATAGATTTCCTGAAATATCCAAATATCCTTCGATCTCATTAACATAGAACTTAAAATACCTCTAAAAAAAAAAAAAAGAAAGAAAAGAAAGAAACATCACAAACTCTTCTACGTTACCCCATCGTCCATCGCAAGTCCCATCGTCAAGAATTCCAGTCCTATCGCAAAAACATTGTCGTGAGACGCTTATGAATACAGAAACCGAAGCAAGCCGTGTACATTTTCAGTTCGAACTTCGCCAACACGTGGCATCCTCATAGGTGTCGTTCTATTCGTCGTTTCAAACATCGTTCCATGTTAAAAGTTGCAAATGATTTTTCCTCGTTATCGGCTGCACGAAAACCGTTATAGTCTGGAGCGTGGGATTATTGTTGGAGTGGACGTACTTATATGGCCTCGCTGTTATTCTTAATACGCCGTTGCATCTCGTTGGCGATAAAAACGGCGAGCGTTCGCGTTAATAAACAATAATGACACGTTGAACCAGTTCATGTCAGGCCATGAGCCGCACGGTAATTTGCATTTGCTGTAATTGCGATTCAGAGCGGCGCTCGCCGCTGTTCCAAGCCAAGCCTAGCCCGTCTATCGGCGTCGATTTTCTGTCTTACGATCGCGGTACCCGCGTTTTCCGACGACATTTCAACGCTTTCGAGCGTTAAATTTTCATGCAAACTGCCCGCGCCTGTAACTCGAGCTGGCAAGGATTCTTGAAAATGTGATTTGTCCGTATACACTCGTACTTTCCCATACCGATCATGGTACAAGAGCATGGTTTACGAGCGCAGCTAGGGCATGTTTTACTCCGCCTCACCGGTAAGAACCGGAATGAGAGTTCGTTAACGCGAATTTATTATGAAAATTGTTTATAGGCTTTAATTATGCGATTGCAAGAAGTGCATTAATCGTCGTAGAGATTATAAATACATAAGGTGCTTATTATCGTTCACGCTATTAATCGCCAGCGTTCTTTTTCTAAGTGGTAGATTTGTGAAAAACACAGAAGAGGATAAAGGCTTGTTATTTTGAAATACGACAAATAGACCTTTTAAACGTTTATCGCGACTTTTGCATGATAACGAGGCTACGAATATTGCCATTTCTATTATGAGTTTTACGTTGTTTACGACTTTACCAACTATTTCTCTAGCGTTATAAAATTATTTACTTTTGAGGAGAATATGAAAGAATCATTGATATATACGTATAATTAATATATATATGTATATTTGATATAATAATTAACGTAATACTTAATATATATGTATTTCTTTTCAACGTCATGCTAAAGTTTTCCATAAGGTATCGAATGTCTTTTCACTTGTTGAACGTTAAGACATAAAAATTCGAAGACCATAGCAGTGATCAACTGGTAGCTATAATTCTCTCTTTACATTACACAGTGTTATTAGCGTTAATTAGCGAACATCGTGTGTATTTATAAATGAAAAATAAATAATTAGTTTCCTTTTTATCGATAGATGAGCAAGAGTTGGAGGATGATCGTGATTATACGATACGGAGATGATTTGTCGAGTCATCGAGCCTATAATTAATAGCTTATTAGGAATTATTACGTACGATGGAAGTGTTGAGAAAGGAACGAATTTTAAGATCGTGATAAAGATAGTACTTCGATGAAGCGGTAAAGCACTTTTTATCCGCCTCCTGGTAGTTAACGGATCGAGCCTTAAAAATTATTTATGTCGGATAATTAAAATCGAATGAAAATGAGTCGCAGTAAACACTGTTGTAAACAGACGTTAATTTCTGTCTGCGAATCGATGAACAGTTTGTTACGATGTCTGATAACACGAGTTTATAAATGGGATAAACGTTTATTTTTAAGACACGACGATTTAATTTTATGTTTTGCTTTTGAATTCGCATTGTAAATCTGCGTATTTATTTATACAGATAAAACTCAATGTTTTGTGAGCATATTAAATTTCTTTATCTCGTCGTACAAAGTCCGTTAAAAGAGAAATTACCATTTTTCGAAAACATATGCAACAGTCCTGTGCAAACATTTCATAAATTGTAAAGATAACTCAAGTACAGTATATAATTTTGCAAACGTAATAATATAATATAATAACGTCAATTTGCAATTGTAATTTTAGTGCCATTTGTAGACGCACGCTTGTTGTTTACTTTAAAATCTTGACCTTCGAAACTTTTCCACACTGTTCCGTTCAAAATTCATTCCACATAATTAAATTATATAGTATAGCGAGTACTTTTAAATATTTGCCTTACTTTGCTAGATTACAGATCTTTACGAGCATCGAATTTGTTATTTACCGCGTGTTTAAGGAAACCTTATGATTTAAAAATTACGCCTCAAGTTTCTCCATTTTTTCCTATAATAATATCTCAATTCCATTATTAAGCCTCTATAATTTCATACGACATAGATCATACATCCATATTTCCTAAATCATATTTCATTATACTCATATGTAGCTGTATATCATTACTTACATTTTACGTATTGCTATATCATTATACTGATAGCAAGCGATCTACATCGTAATTATTAGTCTTTGATTTTCAAATCAAAGTGAGAGACCGTAATGAATCATAATTTGCCTCTTGCAAGCAAGTGAAATTCCAAAGTTACAAACAATCAATCTCTGATATAAAACTGTTATAATTTATCATTTCTAAGATGGTAAACGCATGGAAGTCGAGAAACTTGGCCAACATGGTAGCGCGTTAGTTTTCGAACCTTGGGACGAAAGAGGAAGCAAAACGCACGGGTGACAGTCATAAAAGGTCGTTCATGAATATGCACGACGAAAACTCAAGAAGCGAAATGAGTAATAGGGAAGGTATAATGAGATGCTGATTATGATGTAAGCGGTTTATCCAGGCATAATGATTCGGGGAGCAGATTGTGACCAATGAATGCCTTCACTTTCTACCTTTACACCCATTGTATGCGGCATTGTCGACCAATGCAACACGATTGTTCACGACTTTACCGATGTCTGACCTTTTGCACATGATATTTATAAGATTTGCTGCACGAGACGACCGTGACTTTAGGTGAGGTCGTTATGCAAATTGCGCGTCCTTACGTTTATTATACCTGCTAAGTAAGTATGAACGTCGAATGGGATTTTAGAAAATGTATTACGTCGTTTGAAGTTTCTTTTATTTTCTTGTTTGAACGTGTTTAATTATTTTTGGAAGATTGATCAGAATTATTGAACGAGCCAACGATTTTGCTAGAACTTTAGGCAAGTTATCGCTTTCTGCTTTTGTTGATTCAATTTTATCTAAATTATTGCTGCATTTTAATTTTAAATACCAAATAACGTCGACGTAGTTACTATATTTCGAAATTTAGACGTTTGGGCAACAAAATAGCGAACAGTTTATATACGTTAGAGCAAATATTATTTGAATAATAATATTTCATTGTTCGTGACGCGCATAAATAATATTATCACATATTATTATCAAATGTTATTTGACTCAAGATGAAAATTAGTGAAAAGTATATATCAGAACAGATTAAAGGATATTTTGTACAATATTTTATTCGAAAGATATTTCAAGAATTTCTGAATCGAGCAAAATTATACGACGAGCGACTTAAGTAGCTTACACAGCGTTTACTTTTAATAGGATTTTATTTGGCAACTATTTTGAGAACGGGCTTAATTAGAATTATTTAAGAGACGAATAATTTTGTAGACAATTTAAGTAGATTACAGGGTACTTTCGACAAGTGAATTTCAAGCAATTTATACGGTCGTTTGATAGAAGAAAAAGTGATTCGAATTATAATCTGTCTAATAATTTTTGCAGAGAAATGTTGTGGGAAATATCAATTGATTGAACTTAAAAACAGATACAGACAAACTATTGTGTTTTGTCAATACCACGGAATGACAAAATCTGCAATCACTTAGTTGCCAATCCAATACTTTATTCGCGTAGTGTAAGTTGAAAGGATCGAGCGAACTTTTGACAATATTTTATGTTCATCTAATTTAACCGTGATAAAGATTGTACATGGTGATTGAAAAGAAATTTCAAAAATTTGCTCATTGACGATTAAAAGCAAGATGGAAGAAATTTCTTCTATTTGATTTATATTATCGTGTATTATTAAGCTATTACGATCGATGATTTTGTTCCGAATTTAACTTAAACTCTTTGAATAAAGTTCAAATAACGATAAATTATTCGATAGTTATAACAGCAGATTTTTGACTAAACGATTGAAATTGTTATCACGTTGGCAGGAAAGTTTTTAGACAAACAGGAAGGAAGCACTCGTATTTCTAACTGCGATAGGAAAAACTGAGCTCCGAAATAAGAGCAAAGCTAACGTTCAGCATAAAAGAAGCAGTTTCTTTTCTATTTGACATAATTACGACGTGAAAGTTATTTAATGAAAAAAAAAACCTAATCGCACAATTGTTAGCTTGAGAATTATTTTTCACAATGGAAATAACCGTACTTCAAACCATTTTTATGACTGTTACTTCCCCAAGTTAAAACACCTGTTCGCCTCTAACATTATAGTAATTTTATATTTCTGATTAAAATCTCATTTGAGTAAAAAAAAAAAAATAGATTCAAACATTATAATTTCTTTATGCTATCGCGAAATGTTTCATTTATTTAAAATATTTATTTGATTTAAATGTAATCTTTATTTATTACAATTATTAAATGTCGGCTTTAATATCTTTCGGTATTATCAAAATCGTGAATATCATAATAAATTGCCAATTTCAAGATAACTATTCTACCGAACGACTTTTATAGCCAGCTACTCCTGATTTTATTTAAAATATCAACAAAGTTCGTTTCGAGATCAAGTTTCATTTAATAATATACCGACGAGGTATATCAATATGTTTTGATTTATTCGTTGAATTACTCGATCAGTTAAGAAAAATTATTAGAAATTAAGACACGATTAAACGCGCGTAAAAGCGTATAATTATATCGCTTAATGTGTTAACGTGTCGAAATATACAACATTTGATAAATTTTCTGATAGTCTATTGATACAACCATTCGGCCGATTTAATTTATTCTTGGCATAGAATTGTCACGCGTTTAACAAGAACGATAACAGTACGCTTATAAGATTTGTGGTACAGTGACTTGGATTTGCATACTGGGTCGACGTGATATCTTAATCGTACTTCACAATAAGCATACTTAAAAGCTGCGACTAAAATTCGCTTGACATTCGACACATAGTTTCATGCGACTTACATATTCGTACGATAACTATAAATAAACCGAGCAGGAAAATGTTTGCATTTTAAAATTGCTTCGTAATTATTTACACGTATGGCTACCTTGTTTGTCGTATTGATATAATAATAATAATAAATTAATAATACAAAAATTCGAGATGTATTTGAAACAATTCTTATTCCGTGCTGGTAATAAATTTTTGCAAATTTCATGATTCTCTGTATATACTAATGTATTTATTTGTTTTATTTTTCTTTTATGTTTATGTATGTTTTATTTTTTTTTTTTTTTTATGTATTTAATGTATTTATGTAGTCGTATAATATTTAGGTACTTAGTCCGATTTAGATTATTTTCTCGCGACAAGTTTTTACTTTGATATTCAATATTGGAAAATTTATTACGAATATTATTAATTATTACAAACAAAATGTAATGTTCGTATTTTATTGTGATAAATAATTAAAAAATTGTAAACGCCATTTAAATATTTTCGATCGTTTTTGTCGACAACTTTTCAATACTCTGAAAATATTCTATCGAAATGTAAACGAAGAATATTCCATTTTTTGCAACAGGAAGCTGCTAAAAAATCATAATTAAGCGTGTTACGATAATTTCAAATTCTTACACTGGTAGTATATTTCTGATAATTCCCAACAGGATAATTTACGTTCTAGAAATCAAAATCATCGAGTACACGTGCACGCAAACATGTAGTATTAGATGTATTTTGATATCATTTATCAACACGTGGGCATTACCGAGCAAAAATAAACGATCGTTTCCGATTATCGCCCTCTTATGACCGGTACGAGTCATTAGGACCATAAAAAGAATGACCAAAATTTCGATGCCTGATGCTGATAATTATGTACGAATCGGATAGTTAATGTAAATCCAATAATATGTGGCACATACGCACTTCACGCTGATAATTTCGTATCTTTTTATCTTTCCTGTTCAAGTATGAGACGTAAGAAGTGACATTTTAAGATTATATTTATTGCATCATTACCAACATATTATGAAATACAGATTTTATGAATAATAATATTAACAAATCTGTGGATATCTTTTAACTGCAGTTTACAACTTATTTTCAATTGCAATACATTTTCTTCTTCTTTTCATTACGGAACGGTAAGGCTTGTTTTTTCCATTTGCGCTAAGGAAATTTTTAGCATATGTTGCTCTTGGAAAGCTCAACTACGCAATAGGAAATCCGGTTAATTTTACATACGCGCGTACACTCTTATATCTACTATGAAAATTAGAAATCGAACATTTTCTAGATTATAATACAATCGAAGGAAATTTCATAATTTTCAAAATAAACATGATTATTTTATTAATTTCTGGTTATGTACGCTTGGTCAGCCTATTCTCGAGAGTACTCTGTATTTATGTTTGTGCACTAATATCGTTTCGTTGTTCAAATATAGTATGGATAACATACGACTCGTGTTTAGACAAAGAAGAAATTGAAAGATCAGACAACGATAATGGCTTGTAAACCTGATAAGGTCGGATAATTTAAGTACTAATGTACTTAGTCAGACAATGTTCTGGAATTACCCCATATTAGTTCTGTGCAAGCATCTATTTCGAATCTTCTATAATATTTTAAAAGTAAGAAATTCATAAATTTCTAACTACACCGCTATTATACTTACAAATTTGTTGAACATCGTACCTGATGTAGATTATAGTAATGTATCAGACTGATTCTTCAAATTTTTCTTCCTGCATTTCAAATTTTAAACAAGCCTTTTTTTAATCACAAAAATTTAACGACCTAAATTTACGCTGTTTGCGTAAATAATTCTTATAATCGATAAGGAACGTAATAATATGTATTAAATAATTACTAACACGACTATTGATTAACATTATCTAATAAATACTTGGAGTTTAATTTCGCCTATGTACACTTCACGTCGCAAATTTAAGTCACAAATTTCTAAAATAATATTGTCTCTTTATTTGGCTTGATTAAATTTCGAAACGTGATTCGGTTATTTATTGAGAAATTAAATATTTTTAAACGCAGCTATATCGGAGAATTGATTTATATTCGACTAATACAAACCGATTCGTTTTACAGATTGCCGATGAACCTATCGTTTAATTCATTTTTCCCGCAACCAATTGACCATTATCAAAATCATTAATCTTTTAGTTTTATTGGTAATTAAATTGCAAAGAGTCGATTGGATGTATCGTAGAGCATTGGGACGTGCCTCGTCGACAAAACGACGACGATACACGGGAATTGATTTTCGATTCAATCGAATGCAACTGCATGTTAAGCCTTTCTCGTAAACGTACATACGTATATCGGAACCGACGTAACGAGCTTCAGCTTATACACAGTGGAAAAATGAATTTTCCAATAACGATAGAAGAATAAGAACCAAAGATACGAAAATAAATTTTCGTACTCTGTTATTAATGTCGAGTATCTTTACGATAATCATAATTAAACTTCGAGAAATTTATGTTTCTATAAATATTAGGTTGTCCGAAAAGTATTTTTCTTTTACAGACTCGTCTTTTACAACGACGCATCTTTATACAAACATGAAACCTAATCTGTCGATCGTTGTAATCTTTATCTTGATAGAACAAAATGGATCATACGTAATTTGCTAAAATAACATAAAACGGAAAATGTTGTGCATCGACTGTTTCCTCATAGAACGAAAGAAACTTTTCGGACGACCTAATATATCTACCTTTCGATAATTTTCAATCAACTTCTATCTTTTTCTCTATCTTTTTCGAAGCTTCACGATATTTTCTATTTCAACGTATCTGCACCTCTTTTTTTTTTTGTTTGTTTGTTTAAGTTAACGTTAATCTTGCACCAGGTACGAGCTTGTTTCGTTGTTTCGTTTCGTATTCGTTACGCTAAGAATTCTACGATTGGAGTGTACGGAAGCCGCGTAGAATTGTGTTTCACGAGTTTTGAAATACATTCGCGATTTTAGGTGCTTCTGCACTCGAAGGCGACATTCCTCGATTGTGTGCAGTTAATACGACTCGAGGGAGCGATCGTTTCGTCTTTCGAACACGTGTGTTCTTATCAGTGGTCATTTTTTTCTCAGGACACGATAACAGTGTACTTGCAAAGCGTAATTTCCGTTCGTTGCTTTTCGAGGAAACTTCGCGTTGTGAAAATATATTATTCACGATGACGTACTTTCACAGTGAAACTTGTAATTCCGTTACTTTCCTCAGACCCGATAATTATTCGCAAATTTACCATTACGAATCTCGATACTGCGCAGAAGTTTTGTCATCTAAATTTTATCGTGATATTAGGAAATTCTACTGACAAGTGTTTACTATTTTTATTCGTATCCTATCATCGTCCGATGTAATTACATTTTCATAGCGAGAACATTTCTGTCTTATAAATCGCTGGACATTTGTTTATCTCGGGCAAGACGATTATTATTAAAATATAGAAACGACTTTTTGCATTAATTTTATTAATTATCCTCAAGTTATTCACGGTAACAATTAAAGTATACATTTTATATTATGAAATAGCCAATATTAGGAAATAAAATTAGTATTTACGTATCAAATATTCAGATTAAGCAATGTCAAAAGTATCTACATTCTAAAAGTTATTTTGCACGACGTAGGCAAATGTTTGATGACTTATGGACGGCAGTGTACCTGACGAACTTCGTGCAAAGCAAATTTAAAAAGCGTTTATTTTCATTGTTATAAAAATGTCAATCTTCCAAACGATTTTCCGTACGCCTTCGATCAAAATCGAATAATAAAATGTAAAAAACGGCCACAGAAGAGAAAGGAATAAATCAAAAAATAAAAGGAGAACGAACGTCACGAAACTACGAAATAAAAAGAAAAGGAATTGAAAGGAAACCATTTTCCGATTTAATTCTTTCGTAACGCGAGCTCATGCGGATACAAAATTTCCAGCATACGTGAAACCGGAGAAACGACGAGCAGTAACAGTAAAATGTTCATTGGAAAATGATTCGGCTATGAATAAAGCCAGGAATAACGAATGGTCGTAAACTTCCACGATACGCAACGTTCTTTCTTATCTTTTATTTCTGCCGTCGTTTTCTCTGCGTTTCGGCCAACATACAGACTCGTTGCAAGATATCTCAACAATAGAACGAACCGCTAAATTGTGACAGTCGAGATTGAATTGTTATGTAATAACGGTGAAAATATCGTTTTTAAGTTAAAAGAAAAAAAAGAATAAAAAAAAAAAGAAGAAAGAAAAGCCGAAGAACACGGTTTAACGGCGGTGTGCCGGCGTGAAAGGGGCTACGCGTTTCTGTGTTTTTGTAGAAACCGCAAGTGAATTCGCGGCAACGATCCGGCGCACCTGCGTTTCGTTTCGCATGATATCACAGCCATGCGATAAATTTTCATTGCCACGCGTGTAGGAATAAACTTTTATTGACCATTGAACGGTTTGAATTTAAACGCGCCGCCTGTATGCGCGGCTATCCGCATAAAGAACTGTGCGCGTAACGCGTATTCCCGTCTCTAAAGGACCATCTACCACGCGCGATCGTTTAAGAAACTTGTCGTTCACGTTTGTATTCACGATTATAATGACGTTATACGTAAAAAGTTTGAAGCAGGAAAATTACACTGGTGTTCATATCAGAACGTCCGTACGTTCCCAACGTTCTGCTATCTAAATATTTTATTATCCGAACGAAATGCCTCATAGCGGATACTTCTTTCTGTTACAAATGTTATTATTATATTATATGGTCAGTAGCAAAAGTCTACATACACCAACTGAAGTATCGAATATTATAGCTCTCAGAATTTGGCACGCGAAAACAAATACCTTGAAAATGTAACGCAATTTACTCGTTTTCATCTTTATTAAGGAAAAAGAGTACAATTGAAAGATACATGTATATATATATCTTTTTCTTAATAAGAATGAACATGAGTAAATTACAGTTACATCGCAGTCACATCTTAACAATATTTGTCTTTATGTGCCAAAACAATTTGAATATAATATAATATATATATGCAAAATACAATGTCAAAAAAAAAAAAGATACATATATAACTGTTATATCCTCGTGAGTGAATCAATGGAATATTGAATTTTATAATTACTCGCACGTAAAAGATGAACAATGTGACTCATCATATTTCCTGCAATCTGTATTTATGAATATGCAAACATTTTTTTATAGAAGAAGAAGAGGAAAGAGAAATAGTCTTCTCTTCCTGTTTCAGGCTATTAAAAAAAGGAATAAACGACGAATACGTAAATTAGCCTTCGACAGCTGGCACGTAAGCTTCGATGCATGATGTTTAAATTGGTATTATGACCATGACGTAATTAGTCACAGCAAAAAAAAAAAAAAAAAAAGAGAGACAAGAAGAAGGACATCGATTGGTTGAATCGGTTTGAGCTAATTTTTAAAGCTAGTTGAAGAGCACATTTCGAAAGCGTAGGTATTGTCACGTGGCGCCAATTAGAACGATGTCAAGAGTATCCTGCGGTTATTGCGAGTCGCGTTATTCAAATGGATCGAAACGAGGATTTTCTAAACGGCTTACGTAAGATGAGTTTAGAGAAATATCTACGTGTTAAGCTATTTAAATTTCTAACGAGAGAAGGCGCGACCATCATTAACGCGACACTAATTACGACGTGCGAAGTCACACCTGTTTAATGTGCTTGCATCTACTTATCGAAGCGAAATCAGATGTAAAAGGTACATTTTATAACACATCTGCTATTACTTGAATGAAAAATAAAAATAATATTTGTTGCAGTATTTGAATAATATTGCATAATAAGATTCGACGAAATAGATAATTTCTAATGTTAAAAAATTTCTATCAACAAAATAGCTATATTCAATTAAATTAGTTAGTAACTATCTCTAGTTACTATATTGATCAGAGTATGGTTATATCTGTGTAATGTAATATAGAGAATGGGACATCATCGATAGAATGGTAACTTATTTAATAATAAAAATTTTGAAAAATTCAAAATGAAATATTATACGTATTATTTAGTAGTTATTTAATACGAACAAATTCATGTTGAGTATTATTAGATGTTATTATTTGAAGTTAGAGTACCTTTGATATTATTAAATAGTATTATCGTTAAATTAGGTTCATTCTAAAGTGATTGTGAAACAATTTTATCTATTATCGATATATACATATATAAGTGAAGAAACTCTTAAGCAGGGAATTGGAAACGTTCGATATTAGAATTTCCGAGAAACGAGCGCGACGAGGACTTTTCGAGGCCTTGATCGCAATCAAGAAAGATGCGTGTATGCATTCTTTTTTTTTTTTTTTTTTTGAATCGTCGATAGGAATCCGCCTCAGGATTCACATACGCATCGTGTCGTAATGTTTGCGATTTACCTTGAGAGTTTGAAATGCGATTTCCGTGCCGTGACAGAAGGAATTTCCGTTCCGCGAACCTTTTTCCTTTTGCTTCCCGATTATTTTTTTCGTAAGAGAATAATCGATTGAATGCTTAAAGGGTAAAGTGCAGCTACCACACTACCAAATTACCCAGCGTAATTTAAGAATCATTTAATTGAGCACTCGCGTCTGTAATCGTTGCTGAGGAGAACGAAATTTTCAGAAAAGGATTGACTAAAGGAGTTACGTTTGCACTTACGATCGTTTATAATTATCTCCTTAATATTTGATATAAGTATGGTTATATTCGAAATCTTTTCTGGAGAAAACTTGTAGCGAGCGCCATCTTTTGAAAAATTTCTGAAAAGTCCACTTCTGCTATGGGCCAAGAAACTAGCGCTATCTCACGTGAGATACTGACATTCGATTGAAAAATAGAAAACGTGATACTATTAACCTCAACATTTTTTCGTGAATTGAACACAGAATAAATTATTAGTAAAAACGTAGTAGGGTATTCGATTTTTCATATCATAATAAAATGTCATGTTTACAAAATCTAAAATCGCGAACAAAGAACGGAATGAATAGATCCTTAAACGTATAATTTCCGTTCCGGAAGCTCTAGACTTTAGACGTGCTTTACAGTCTGCTCTACTCTTCTGTACTGTTTTATTGCCAACGGTATCAATTTAGTATAAAATAAGACAGAGTAGACGTAACGCATTTAATAATTTACTGCAATAGCACTAGTCAATGGTCATTATTCTAGCTTTTATATTTTTTACAAGCTAAAACAATATTTACGCTTTCTTGGTACTAGTTTTTGTTCGTGAACCGTGTTAATTTACGTGTATTAAGCTCCAGTTTATGGGAAAAATAGTTATACTACAATAGCTAAGCCAATGATAATAATTGCAGACTTCCCAGAAGTCGTCTTTTAATCTTTACTTTATTCCTTATATATCCTTATATTTTATAACTTATAAATTTTCTTAATTTAATTTCAAGCATACAGCGTTACTCGACGGTTACTTACTAAATACACAAGTCTGATATGTTTACACATAACCCTGTTTTATTTTTTAATATAAAATTATGTTAACGTGTCGTTTTAGTTCAATTATTCACTTAGTTAGAAAATGGGTAGAAAATGGAGTGATGGAATCCGATCATTATTCGTAACAGATCTGTTCGTGGTAATCAGAGTAGAAATAAAGAAATAGTTTATGCGATTAATAATTTCGAAGATGATTCTGATTACGTGGTTGGAAAGGTAAGAGCGTAGTAGCTCTTGGTCAAAATTATTGTTTTAATCGATCGTTAATCGTCACGTAGTATAGTAGATGCGAAGAAATTTTTATTTCCTCGTAATAACGAAGTATAATAATTTCCGATTTCATAATCATAAATATATACACGAACCTTTAGATCGTGGGACACGCAGATGTATTTCATGTCACGTCTATTCTGTTCTTCGTCGCAATTACAGTACTTTTGCTTCTAACTTCACCAACTTCCGTGTTTGAATCGAATATACAATGGATTTCGTTTATTCGAACCTGTCACGGAACAATCATAAATACTTCATATAACTAAAATTTATATAATAAGAACTTACTGATTCCCCTTACTACTTACGATTTCTCGTTCACATATTAATAGTTCACGTTCAGATAAAGGGGTTCGATCCAGAAGTTTATTTAATTAAACACCAACTAAAATTTTGTTTAAATAAACGGAGCGTTTTCAAACGAACTAGTAATTGCACTCAACGCAAAATTATAAATTACAGGGGGCGTAATAAAAACCTTTCGAATGATCGGTACTGCAGAGCATGTGACGTGACGTTCCATAGTATAGACGAGGTGTACGTTATAGATGCCATCCTTATCGACGATGAGTAATCGACGATTGAAACGACGAGTATCGTATAGAACGTAAGAAACACTCTGATTTTTTGGTGGTCGGCATTCCAGAATATTAACCTCGAGGTTTAATAAAGTGCCAAACCTGTATTATTTCTCGTTTATGTTACAATACTTTTTATTATTATGTAGATATATCAGGAACTGAAAAAATAGGATATTAACATAGACGATACATAGCATACATGGTATTCAATGAAGTTCTGTATTAAATTCTTTCATTATTTTCACATCATATTCAACATTATTAATTCAACACAAAATAAGATAACGACACTATTGATAAATAGCGTTGAAAGTTAAATAGCGTAATGGCAGCTTTTTAAAATTCTTCACCCTATTCTTCTTTACTTATGAAACGTTAAATTTATAACATAGATACGTCGTAAATGTATTGGTACGTCCATTACAAGTTTATTAGAATTTTTAATAATTTTAAGCAACATTCTCACACACCCTCTGTAGTACTTACTAACTTTTCTTAAAGAAAGAAATAAAGCTGCGTAGAATGATATTCATAAATTTTGTATTGTTTTATGTCCTCAAAGAGATAAATGTTCAAGCGAAACGGGAAAGTTGATTCATTTTTCACGGACATTAATAGTACAATACGCAAAACATTTTTGAGAATGTTCACGCAAGTATGGAAAGGAACATATGATTCACAAAGTTCGAGAGATGGTTTGTATTGACATATGAGGGACCTAAACGATACGCCCAACCTCGGCCGATTTGTAGATGGAACGAGATATATTATTTTAGTTTTGGGTTTATACAAAAAGCCCTTCGTGCTGTTTATTTAACTTAACGTTCTTTATCCTTCTTTTCTTACCACGTCCTTCCTCCGTTTCCATTCCGGAAGCAGCATAAATTTTTCCAACCACAGTTCGAAATTTCCGCGGAATTAATATCTTCGGAATTACACGGAATGCTATTTTAATGATAATTTTTTGAATTTTCGAGATTAAACGAGATCTCGGCTTCGTGATATTAAATTATTAATTACATTAAAGTACCATAGTATATGAAAGTAATTATAGATGAAACATTATCGCGTTATCTTCTCGAATAAGTAATCATATTATTCCTTTATTATCGTGCCATTTAAATTTTTTAGATAAAATTCAGTTAAATGAAAATTAATTCCAATATCAATCGATTAATTTTAATATTTTTCTATCTTTTTTTATTATTCGAAATACATATTAAAACTCTTATTTAAACTGGCATAAAAATTCTTCAACTTTTACACGTTTGTTAAGTTAATCGTGAAATATCATCATAATCACGTACTTATTAATAAAATTACGTCTCGGATTTTCATTTCCAAGTTGAATAAATTAATTACGGGAGAAGAAGTTTGAAAATATATAATCATCGTAGTTTATAATTTATAGAAATACTTTATTGGACTAGCACTTATGCTTTGGTTACAATGATATTTACGATATCTAGATATTATAATAATCGATTTTCAAACATAAATGAGTAGATAAATAAATAGCAGAATAGTAAGGCACCCTGCAATAAATAGATTTTCTCGATCATTAATCGATCTATGTAGTACTCTTGTGAACGAAGAAACTTCTCGTTGACGAGCAAAACGTTCTTCTTTTATTTCTCACGATATTCTCTTTAATGTCTTCACTGACAGATGTATTAGAAATAGGAAAGTTGTGGCTCGTGATTATGACGCAGTGACACGCTCTGATGTCCAGAATGATGGAAATTCTGGATCTCGTGGTTTCCCTGCTGACCACGGTACTGATTAGAACTAGATGACGTTGACGATGATACGTTGCAACTGTTGTTCATCAACATAGAAGCGTTCCCACCTTGAAGAGCAAACGGCCAAGACTATAAAAAATATTGAGAAAAAATTTAGTCAAAGCTTCCTTTGAAATTGTCCATTCTTTCGATCGAAGAAACGTTAAAGCGAACTCGAGAAGCTCGTATCGTTCGAAAACGTTTTCCTCCTGCGCGTTACAAATTTTATCTGACGATTTTGTAATAAAATGAACGTTCAATTTAGAGTTAATTTTTTACTATAATTTTTTTATGCTACGTTAAATCTTCCTTTGAAGCTTCCTCTGAAATTGTCCATTCTTTCGATCGAAGGAACGTTAAAGCGAACTCGAGAAGCTCGTATCGTTCGAAAACGTTTTCCTCCTGCGCGTTACAAATTTTATCTGACGATTTTGTAATAAAATGAACGTTCAATTTAGAGTTAATTTTTTATTATAATTTTTTTATGCTACTTTAAATCATTTTCAATTTTTCTTTTACTAAAGAACAATTTTGGTCGGTCGTAAAAACAAGAAGAAGGATGTAAATTCGATTGGCCCGTAATGCAAAAGGAATAAACGGTTGTTCTCCAAATAATGGAACTAACTAAAGACGGGTAGAAGCTTTGAGGGTGATTCGATCCACCTGGAGAGACGTAAACAGAGAACGTGTCTGCGAAGACGACGCGTTGTGACGCCGACTGGATCCACCTGGATTCTCTGTTATTTTACGAACTCGTAATCGTGACACTGAAAATCGCAATTATGCAGAAAACTCGACAATTTGCTCAGCTTATTTTTAGATGTTTAATGTAGTTCCAAAATTCGTATAATAACAATATTTAAGTCAAGTAACTTTGAACAATAAAAGAAAAAAAGAATCTTTTAATCTTAACAATACTATATTATTATATTATTGTATCACTATTATTATTGCGTTGAATCGACTCTTGCGAATGATCACAGAGTTAAACAAAAATCTTCATATTTTTATCAACATCAACATATTCACGTGCTACACGTCATCTTACGCGTATATTCTAGTCATTCACTTGCAAAACCCATTCTGAAATAATGACAATTTCGTATTGTCTAAAATACTCCGGAGCTTCAAAAATCCTTCGGTTTGTGTATTTACTTGTACAGATCATCTTCTTTTACGACTCAAACTCTTCAATCATAAGAAGCAAAAATATCCACATTAATGACTACAATCTATTTAGGACACTCAAAAGGGCGATAGTCGGTCGAAAACTAATTTTTAGAAGCTGATCAGACAAAATAAAGAGAAATAAGATCGTACGTATCGAAAGAAGCAGGAGAATCACAGTAAGCAAATAAAGAAAACTACAAAGTAAAAAGAAACGATTGTTTCCTGAATCGTGAAGCAATCGTAGAGAATACACGAAAAAGAGAAGACAGTGGATAAGATAATACACACGAAAAAGTAGAAAGCTAATAATAACTTACAATAAAATAAAAAAAAATAAACAATTACAATGGAAAACTTTCAGAACACACTAAGTAATCAATTAAAAACTATACTACGCTACGTTACATCAAATCCTATCACACGCGTTTCGATTAACATAAACATCTTTTCAGTCTTTTATCGAAACAATTAAATTAAATTGCCAAAACTTAAAACTTACCAACGCCAAAGATAAGGATCTGGTTGTCTCCGAGTGCGCATCCCCGTCATCTCGCAGAACCGCTCGAAGATGAGCAATGTAAGTAGCTGCTAAACGAAGGGTATCCAATTTGCTGAGCTTCGTATCAGCTGGTACCCAAGGTAAAGTTGTCTTTAATCTACAAAACGCCTTGCTGAGCACTCTCATTCGAGCCCGTTCCCTCGCATTCGCCGCGTTTCTTGGCGCACGACTGTCCAAATCGTCTTTACTATACTTTTCTTCCGAAACGAATTCCTCTTCATCGGCTTCCAACGTCGGCGTCGAAGCGCGTCGCTTGCGTGGCATTTTCTACAATTATTAATTGCTTCATTTTACTACGCAAATCCTTGTATATTAATTTCCTTCGAACCTTGTTACAATGTCGTAACGAGCTATTTTAATCATTTAACAGCATCTGCAGGGAACAAGTTTCTTAACAAACGAGTTTCTTCAGATTAAAAAAAAAGAAAAAAACAAAAAACAAAAGAATATTCTAGCTTATTAGAATAAGTAAATACGTAAAGACACGTAATTAAAGACAGCCTTGTTCGGGAAAGAAGATATTTTACTCTTGAGTTACGAACTATTTTCACTCATTTAAAATCATGTAAATTCTTCATTGATGTAAAATGTTAACGGGATCGAAGCAGAAGTTCAGAGTCAATTTCAACAGAAATTCCTTTCGCGTGTGAAACTTTGCGATGATTTCTTAAGATCCAGACAATAGAAGATTTGGTACACATAGAACGTAAAGAAATCCTTGGGAAAGAATATGTTGTAATTTTCTTCACTGTTTCGTAAAAAAAAAAAAAAAAAAAAAAAAGAAAAATAACAACGAGATCGAAGCAGAATTTCGGAGCACCAATTCCTTTTCAAACGTTAAAACTTTGCAAGGGTTGAAGATGGGACACCTCACCTTTGTCTTTCTTACGACGAGTTTGATTTTTTCTTCGATCTGTATTATTGGAATGCCACGATAGCTCGCGACGCTCGCGCGAAACTAATTGTACGTCAAAACTGTTAGCCAAGAAGAGGAGGACGAAGAGGAGGACGAAGAGAAGGATGCTGCGAGGAAACGTAAGAAAGAGAAAAGAAAAGGAACATTGGCAGGGAAGAGGGAGATTTGAGACGCCTCTGAAAATCGGGCGGAGCTTTCTGAACAGTAAAAGCATCTTCCTTCGGCTTGGCCACGGCCTCCTCTTTTGCTTTTCCTCAAAGTTCTCGCCCAATCGTCTAGTTCTGCGTCATCTGCAGCCACCTGGTCCATCCTTTCCTCTTCTATCCTCTTTTGGAGCGCATATCCACGAATAGCGCTTTTTTCGTATGGAATTGACCTTTGCTCCGAATGTTTTTCTTCCGGATATCCGTCGCGTTTTTTTTCGGTAGTTATTGTCCCCTAAAATCCTATTTAATATAATTAAATGCATGAACTGAAAGTTAGGTGTAATTGAGACTGATTTCAGAAATTAACATTTTGTGAAGGTTTCTTTATTTCATTAGAAGATAATTCTTTGGTAAAAATTTGATAATCTTCGCAATACTTATAGTTTAGTTTTTATTAAATTTTCGTAAACTGCTGTACAATGATTTCATTGTTTATGAATAGTATAGAAGAAAGCCAATTTTATAATACATTGAACGAAAGATTTAAAGATAATGATAGAAAACTTCTTTTATATCCTTCGATTTTTACTATTAGTTTTTTAAATCGTAACAAAATTTAGTAAAGTATTTATTTAACAAAATTCATTAACAACGATCATTTAGTGAGAAAAATTCGTTAATTCTTCAGGATGGATTTCTCTTTACATAAAACTATCTTTAATCATATCCTATATTCTTTATTATCATAATCTTAATTTTGCTTCGAATTTTTCCCTAATTGGAAATTACTTTAAAAAAGATTTCTTTTCAAATTTTTATGAATATCCTAGATACGTATCTTAATTATATCATCAAATTAAATTAAAGTTATTTGCCTCGTGATGAGATTAATTCTCTATTCCTGTTTTCTACTCAGTGTTACTATTTTTTCCCTCTTGCAAAGATTTCGTGTAGGAGGAAAGGGCCGATTGATCTATTAATCCGGTTTAAATCCTCGTGAACGGGCTGTCGACCATTTCGTTGAAAGGAGGATTCGAAATGGATCCTGTAATACGAGGTTTGCGGTGACCCAGTTGATCCTACTTATCCTAAAGCAGGAGTTGACTTATTGCTCGACAGATTCGTGAAAGTTCCTACGCAATTTGACTCCTTTCCATGTAATTGACCATGTTCGCTTCTTAAAATATTTGTAACTAAACATTTGTATGGGACGGAATTTCAAAAGTGTGAAAATTACTGTGATCTCAGATTTCATGGAGATACATTGATTTATTGATACATTCTTATTCACTAAAATATTAAACTGGTTCTCAAATATAATTTTCATAATTAATTCTGAAACAATATACTGTAAGTATATGATAATATTTAAAGATATAAATATATCGTAATAAATATTAAAAATTAGAAATACTTTAAAAATATTTTCAAGAGATTACGATATGATTAATTTCAATATAATGATTGTATGGTATCGACAAATAATTTTTACGTTTGTATGATTAAGAATAATTATACGTAAATAATTATTATTAATATTCCACTAAATTGTTATTAAATTATTATTTTTCGAAGAATGGTTACAAGTAAATAATATTGAAGTGAAATTATGCCTTTGATAGAAATCATGTAAAATTTAATAAACATTTTTCTTTGGATACATATCAAGTTTAGATCAAGAATCATTTGTAATAAAGAAAGGTGGTACCTAGGCATGAAAAATAAAAATATTACATAGATAGATAAGTCGAAATTATTCGTTGATTTTCTGCTGTATCCTACAGTTATCGACATAGCTTCACATAGATGTCGACATTGCATTTGTCCGAGTGAAATATAAGTTGCTTGCAAAATTTTTAAAAGATACTTTATTTATAATAAAGTCAAATTGTTTATTTCTTATTAAATTATAATATTTTGCCTAATTCGAGCGTAATTTGTTTATACATACTGTTGCAAATTCACGCAGAATATTGTAGTTTAGAGTTTCACGAAAGAAGGCGCTCGATGAGCAAGTAAATATGGCTGGCAAGATGCATCGAACGCATTTGCGAATCGTGAGTCGATTCGTACTCTTCGGTTGTTAATTTCTCGTGGCTTTCTCACGTGTGGTAATGTTTCATTTGTGTGTTTCTAAAATAGCAATAAATTTCGTTCAAAGTTTCTCAATATACAACGATTAAGCGACGAACGACGAAATAAAGATAACGTTCTGGATATTGTAACGAACGTTCCGGAAGGTAGTTCATCGTATACCTGAATTTTTAGCACGATCGGTCGTGTTTTTGAGAAAATAAGTAAGTACTAAAATACCCATAATCAATAACTAAGTTATTGACTTCCGATTATTAATGGAATTGCGTACATCAAAGAGGTTAGGTTGTATATTTGTATACGAAACGTGATGAAGTTTATTTTGTGAAAACAATAGTTTGTGTATTATTTGAGTCCAAAAGTTTATCCTTTTTTTATTAACAAATGCTGTATAAATTCTTGTGAAAGCTTTTAAAGTAAGTGTATATCTAAAATTTTATTTTACAAATAACATAGATTCAAATTTTTCAAAAACTCTTTGTTAATATAATGGAACATTAAACAATGACACTGTGTTGATTAATTTAGATTGGATTCAATAAATACATAATATGCTTTCTTTATAGTTATCATAAAAGTAAAGTTTTAATTATATAAGTATGACTGAGGAACATCAATTGCCTTCTGACTCTGATGAAGATGATGAAGATTATGTTCCTGATGGTGCAGACAGTGAGCCTGTGTCTGAAGTAGAATCTGAAGGTGATGCGGAAAGTGGTCCTGAGGACGAAAACGATGAAAACAAAAGAGAAACAACAAAGAAAAGAGGAAGAAAAAAGAACAAAGTCGTAAAGTCTAAAATTAAGAAGCACAGAAGAACAAGAAAAAATGTAGAAGATGAGATTGATGAAAAGTTAGAAGAGGAAGAGGAAGAAGAAGGATCAAAAGAGAAAAAAGAACTTACAGAAGAAGAAGAGAAAAAGAGAGCCGACTCTCTTTGGGCTGACTTTATGAAGGATACAGGTAAATAATTTAAGCTATAAATTGATTAGCATTCCTGAATTATATGTACATTGCTGTTATTTTACCCATTATTGTATTTTTAATTTCTGAAGCAACGGTACCTAAATCAAAGCCACAAAGCGCGACAAATAAATCAACAGAGAAATCACCACCCATAGAAAAGCCAAAAGTAGAAGAAAAAGTAAAGATAACTAAGGTATTTGAATTTGCTGGTGAAGAAGTAAAGGTTGAGAAAGAAGTCTCGATAGACTCGGCAGAAGCAAGACTATCTTTATCCTCTGCTGAAAATTCTGAGAAAACAGGAAACCCTGGTCCTCCTGCGGGAAGAGGATCCGGAAGGGGTAAAGGTTTTAAACGGGCTGGTTTGGGAGGTATTTCTTCTGTCCTTGGTCAATTAGGAAAAAAGGCGAAAATTAGTACTTTAGAAAAGTCCAAGTTGGATTGGGACAATTATAAGAAACAAGAAAATTTAGAGGAAGAAATTAGTACTCATAACAAAGGTAAAGACGGATATTTAGAACGTCAAGATTTCTTACAGAGAGCAGATTTGAGACAGTTTGAAATTGAAAAGCAGTTACGTAATGCGAACAGACGTAGTACACGGTGAATTTATATTTTCATGTATACGTATCTTTTCCCTAACAATGAGAACCAGGGATGGTATTGAGATAAATACCTTATTAGACTTGCCAATTGTCGGCGCATATAGCACCTATTTAATCGAATTGTTTAAACTCTTATTAAATATCTCATGCCATATGTAAAAATGTGATTGCCTCGCTTGGCTTGACAATCGGCTGGATCTGTTTAAGAAGCGGTTGAGAGCCAATTCTGTGAGAAGAGACTGATCATTCCAATGTATTGAAGATAATATAGTATGTTACGTAATAGTTTAATTTACCATCCGCGAGCTTCGTCTCGATTCATTATATCACAGAACTTCGCATCGAAGCAGGATGTTTGAAGCTTGGTGCTTCAGAGACCGACGATATACATATATTTTAACAATAAACAAGCTCCAGAGATGTTTTTTATTCCGTTTCAATGGAGAAAGGATGATTGATGCAGTATAAATAGTGTAGGTATTTAATAAAATGTCGTTTGTATGATGAACGAATACATACAATATGTATTCAAGTATGTATGAGAAATAATCATGACATTTTTCTTCTTCATTTACGATCACTGCCTTGGGCGAGTCACATGGAACATTTTACTATATTTATAGACGAAATACACACGATATAAAAAAACGTAGATTGTTGTTACAGATATTACAATTTTATATTTTTTCAGCTGTACCTATTTATGATACTTATTTGCAGAATTACGGCATGACATATCTGCGAAGATGTAGCGTGTCAGATTATAGATTTAATTGTTAGAAGAATATTAATTTGAAAAAAAAAAAACGATCTTGAAATTCTCAAAGCTCAGGTTTATAGATTTTAGAATACTTATAAAACAGTATCTTACGGATATGTAGGAAACTTCTTTATGCATATGGACTATTTGAATATCGTAAAAATAAAAGATATACGTTCATATTTAAACACTTATTTCATTCTTATATTTTTGTGTATCGTATCTTGGATTGAATAGTATTGGTTGACGTAATTAAAAGTATCGAATAGATTGTTCATTGTTCTTGTCGTTCATATTATATGCTCCGCTTGGCGATGTACTTCTTTTTTCTTTTTTTCTTAGCATAAAGCAGATTCTTAGTTCGTCAAAAGTCTTGGAAAAAATGATTCTCACTGGACGCTGCTTAATACCTTCGTATGATTTATCGATTTATAATTTATATTCGCATTACTTAATTATTAAGCGTACAAGCCATTAGCTCGTAAATCGAAGATATCTCTTAGTCCCGATGCAAACGAGTGGTTTTTGTCGCGCGATACTACGCAGGCGTTTTTCGATCACTATTAATCACTTGTCTGTAACTGTATACGTTACAATGCTGGCGAATGTTCTGGCAACATGCAAAAGACTCGTGACGAACAATTTTCTCTCGCCTCGAGCCTACGAATCATAACTGTGGGTCAGCTCGTTCGTCTACGCCTTCTTGTATGTATAATTCAGCGTGTTTCTGAAACACGCGAGAGATATCCTGCACGACAAAATCCATTCGCTTGTTCATCGAGTCTTCGACCACTTACATTGATTTTGTAAGCAAATACAAACGAAACATTTATCAGAAATACCAATTCATTGTTACCCTTATTTGCAGAATTTCACTTTCCTCCTCTCCTAAAATAAAAAAGAAATATAAGTTTACTTCAATAATATAATACCGTCTGCTTACTCATTTGTTTTCGCAAATGCTTACTGGCGTATTTTGACTTCGGTTCTTCGAAGAAACTCTCGAGTAGCATCGGTCGGTGCATGTTCTGCATGTTTGTTTCCTATTATGTCTAGGTTTGAAATAAAAATGTTAATAGCCATATTTGTTCGATTATTACCATTGTACATTAGTTTTTCATACCGACGGAAAGGAAGTTCAAATTGTTGTAGCTTCCTACGTAAATTGGATAGTCCTCTTGCAAATATGTTTCTCTTTGAACTAAATGTCAATTATAAAGATGTTATTCTATTTGCCATATAAAGGAGCATTTATATATGTATATAAATATTATTTAATTAATCCTAACTTTGATGTAGGTGATTTGCAGCGACATTGTCGTGCCGATCTTCCTCTTCCAGGATTTGAATTTGGATTGTTTCTTGGATTATTTTTTGGGTTATTTCCTTTCTTGCTTCTGTTTCTCTAAAATAGAAACTTAATCTCTTAAAATTCTGTTATTAGTATGAAGATTATTTTTCTCTTGAATTATAATACGAAGTTACTATTTCTATAAGAAATAATGGATCACTATACTGCCTCTCTTTTGTTGATTAAAGTTGGTTGCTTTGCATACCCTCTTTCTTATACAGCAACAATCATCATATTTTGAAAGCATTGGGCACGTCGATGGACATTTGCAATTTTTCCTTAGATCTTGCGAACTGGATCCTTTGACGCATATACAGAGAGGCGTTTGGTTCTTTTTCAACGTTTTACATCGAGATCTTATGCGCTTTTTCTTTCTTGGCGGACTTGCTTGCTTGCGAGCTTCTCGTATTCTGCGACAGTGGCAGACTCTTTTTTTGCGCGATCTACAACAGATCGACCTCGATCTGCATGATTTTATTGATTCTCTGCTTCTTGCACTGTGGTTCAAAAGTTAAATACTTGGGAATTACGAAGAAAGTCCTTTTTAGTTCGACGCATGCACAGTAACGCTCGTAATTATTCTAACACAGGCAAACTTTATAGTTTAAGACAAGTTTTACTCGAATTTTATGTAAAAATTGAAAATTACGATTTTACTAGATATTTAATGTTTAAAATCAGAGAAGTTAATATCTTCTTCTAGATATGTTTTATATTGACTAGTATAAATTCGCATAAAGAAGTTATGGTAGAATCAGAAAATAATAATTGTACTAAATTTGACACTTTGATCTTCTCTTACACTTATTTCACTTAAACGGTACATTAAAAAATATTTTCTGTCTTCCAAGGGAACCATTAGTTCTTCCTACATTTACTTCTCCAACATTATAAAATGGATGTTATATAATGTTATTAAAATGCACGATGAGTATAATATTATTCGACACGTTGATATAGAATAATTACGAGCGATTCTAAGTACATTTAATTGTATTTCGAAATCCATGCGTGTTTATTATATTAGGTAACATGTTAATTTTAACGACTGTAGTAGGTATTCTGTGAATCACTGAAATGGCATGGGAATGAGGATCTTAAAGAATGCAAGATTGTAAAGGATCTGTCGCTACGATGCTCCTTGCAAAATATGCAGGTGGCTGCAACAATGACTATAATTTATTTATCACCCTCTCACCGTGTCCTCGACATCGATGTTGAACTTTCTACGGTTGATCTCGAAGCTTGGCACATTTTGCTGGAAATCAAATGAAAATCTTTATTCATAGAACATACCTTTTTATTTATAAATCACGTAGTTTATATCTTCGTCGCATAACCATAAAAAATAATTGTTGAAGTTGCAAAATTACAAAAAAAAAAGAATGCAACGCAAAGATTATCTAAAGTACTTTCTACAACTCGTGCGACTGCGTTTTCTTGATGTAGTTGTTCGATCCTTTGATTTGCTATTACTCGTAGGGCGATGCCTTAAACGATACAATTTTTGCATGAAAAATATTCATACCACTTTTACAATTATTTTCAAGTACCTTGAAGAGTGTCGATTTGTTGGACATATAGGATCTTTGCAATTTTTCTTTTTCATCTTTCGTTATTTTCTGTTAAATTTGTATCTGGATTTGATAAATATTCAAACGAAGCATGTAATATTACTTTTGTTCTATTATTATTGCATATTTCAAAATCTGTATCGATAATACGGTTTATTTAAAAAATTTTATTTTAAACGCTCGTATCTATTTTTCATTAACCTCCCGATTTCACGGAGTACTCAGCGTTTTCTTCTTTTTTTATTATAACGTACATTTTCTTCATTCATCTTAATAATTAATAGCAATCATATCCAATGGTAACTTTCTTTCGTTATAATTTATCATCTTCATTTTTTTTTGTATTTTAAAACATAAATTTCATGTAACCTATTGATTTCACGAGTTGCTCTGACAGGTGATCTTGTCGAGAGTATGTTTGAGCGTTTCGAGTGCAATTATCGCGAAAGCGGATTCAATCATATCTCATTCACGTGATATATTTGTGTGATCTGAGTCAGTATGGTTATCTTGACGTTTCAACATTAGCTAATTGCTCGGTCAAATATCTTATCCGTAATATCGAATATTGAGAAATACGATAGCGGTGACAATACAAATGATTAAAAATTTGCCAATGCAATCATTGCAGCTGATTTTTAGAATTTCACTAGATATCATTTTTCCGTTAACTACACATCTGCCGATTTCGCAAATAATTTCTCAATATTCCCTTCGTATTAATTTCACAAATTAATTTCATCCTACCTTTATCTTCTAGAAAGAAGTTTACATATTTTTTTTACAGATAAATCAATTTTTTATCTTTAACCAAATTAATTAAATTCACCGAAAATACAAAATGTATGATCATCGGTATAAGTATACCAGCAAATCGAACACTGGAACAAGAATATCACGCTAACAAAATGAAGTTGTTCTTGCAACCTGCTAAAAAAAACCAGCAAGAAATCTGCCGAAAAAACGACCGAAAGAAAAAGAAGAAACGAAAGAGCACGAAGAAACTCGTTCGAGTCGTGAGCTTCTCCAAAAAAGGGTTCCTTTTATCGATGCGTTAAACGTGGCCATGAAAACGTCTGTGACAGCGTCTCTGACAGTAAAATTGAATTAAAATCCACTTTGTGACTTATCACGATGGCGGAATCATGGCGGAAGCAAACAAATACTCGCTGCGGGTCGAATTAATTAACCGACATGTTGAGTAGGTAATCGGTTTTGAATGAAGATGTCCGTGAAACGCGAGTCACAAATTTTTAAGTACCGGAGGGCACGTTGCTTTTTCTCGAGCGGATCGCAACCGCGATCTCGAAGGTGTCGCCGACGTCGTAAAACCGAATTATGATACACCGTGCGATGAAGATAAAAGAAGAGGGCGAAAGAGGAAGCCGCGCGAAGCGGAGGTGGAACGGTGCGTGGATTGTTGAACGTGTGTGCAAAACGGCAGCAGGATTATCGACGCCAGTCTGGCGGCCGTTAGTTGTGGCCTTGCCATCGGCAGTTTATTCACGAACCGGAATATCTGTTCGACCGTTCCTTCGGCAACCTCCATACGTTTCAAAACACCTCGAGCGAGCCTCTCTTCTTTTGCGGAGAGAGAGTGCACTCGTTACTTTCCCGATTCCTTGACGAAACGATGCATGTGCATACACGGCGAGATTATTTCGATCGACGGATTAAGTACCATGCTGCTGCGGAACTCGTCTTTGTAAAATAGATAGAGCCGGTTTGGAAATAGTTTCGTTGATGTTTTTCATGGTAGTTCAATATATGCATGACGATATGAAAGAAGTTTTGTCAGCTTGTTTTTAATGAATTTTAAAACGAAATAAGATAGATATGTCGTTTATCAATAATTTACTGTTTTATTACAATTATGTGAGAAGTACGATAATGACGAAATGGCCATCTCTAGCTGCTTTACAAATGCGTGCTCATTCAGCGACAATTTTTATAACATTTTCACGTAATTCACTGTGTTATTTGTTCATTTTTCTATCGGCAATAAAGAAATTTCCTAAATTTTCCATTGTTCGAACAACAATGGTCGAACGATAATAAAACTTGTTGTAATTTTCCTTCTGTTTGCACAGCGAATAATTAATTTTTTTAATAAGTTGTTTAACGATAAGTTTTTAGTACCATAACAAGTTATTGAGGCATCGATTGTTGTACGATAAAATTCGATGGTATGTACTACACGATTGTTACCATAAAACTGTCATCACACTAATAGAAAACGAATGTAGAATAAGATAGAGTTCCATTTAAGTGCTTCATTTTTACATTTGTTAAATTTTGTTTTATAAAGCTCTGATAGAAGACTGAATATCAGAAGATAATGCTAGTACTATATCAACGACGAGGAACGTCCATTAGAGTCTTGTTCAATGAGAAACAAAGCACTCTCAATATCTACGTACCGTAATACAATAATTTTTTATAATTTGAGGGAAACGATCAACCTTCTTCCTCATTTTTGTTGAAGTACCCGTGGCAATAAATGATAATAGGTCGTTGTTCATCATAAACGTGTCCATCAATAAAACGTTAATCACATGCTTGGTTATAATTGCGATCTGGAAAGAAATTATTTGAATATATTATATCGATGAAAAATAATTTGACGTAGTAAATGTGAATTATATTCGTTATTTTCTTGCTTGTTTGTCGTGTCAATATACGTGCATACGTGGTAAGATTAGCACGACCGTTGAACCAATTATTTATATTTGAAGAAGATAATGAATGTTATTAAAGGTGTTATTTTGTACGATAAAGTAGAATTTTATTTATTTTGAGGTGTAGATTATAAATGGCTACACATTCGGAATACGGATAGTCGGAAGATATTGCAAAGGGAAGTGTACTGATTTAGATATTGTTATCCGTATTTAATGTATTTAACAATAGAGGATATAGAATTTGATTAATTTAAACAGTAACGAAAATTAGGTTCATCGTAGGTTGATAAATATATACGATGCTTAGTAAATATTTGATAATTCTATTAAGCATTTGCAATTTAACGAGGATAATTAATAAAAGAATAAGTTGGGCTTAGCAACGAGCCATAAATTTTTTAGCAAAATTAATACAAAAAGACACAATTAAAAACGAGTTTTCGAACATTTCAAATGTAGGCAACATCTCTTGCTTTTGGTAATTAAAACTTTTTGTATTTCTACTACATTTTGTAATCGATAGACAGTAAAATACTGCTACAATCGATTGTTTCTCAAAGAATAATTGTTATATCGACTCTGCTGTACCAGTGTAAAGAAAAAATGCAGTTACTTCGCGGTAATTTCTAACATTGTCTCAAGTCTGAGGACTCCAACCCTGTAGACAGTAACTTAAAATAACCAAGCCCTTAAATACCTAAAGAAAAGATCTTCATAAGCGTCCGAATACTATTATTAGTTGCCCAAAAGTCTTCTGGCGGAATTCAACGGTAGTGTTGCTAAAATCCACGCGAAACGAGACGTTCCAGGCGTCTACGTTTAAATTTAAACTCGTTCCAAACGCTCCCTAACAATTCCTTCAGGACATTTCGTCGCAACGCGCGTATTGCGATAATCAACATATAGACACGTACACGTGAACGTGCTTTATTACGGGCATTGTTATGAAGTGTTAATAATTAAGAGTCGGCTGGGCTTTACGCGAAAACCATTACCGTCTATTTTTAAGCGTCGCGAAACGAGGCTTCAATGCGTTCACGAGCGCCATAATGGATCCGCGTGAAAGGATATTCTTTGTGCTCTTTATTGGGCAAACTGTAACGAGCGGCGGACATGTTACGTGCGCTTTATAACGCATTGTGAAAACCGTCTTCGCGTTTTTTCGACGACTAGAAAGAGAACTTTGAGCCCCGAGGTTTCGCGGATGATAATTACGGTAAAAGGGAGTTTCTGCAGTTTTCGTGGTGGTAAGAGCGCGATGGACACGAAGAAAAAGGAAAAGCTCCTCCCATCCTGTGTTTTATCGAATAACAAATTACAAAGGGACGGCTGATAATAAAACCGTGCACGGCGAGTCCAAAGTAAATTACACACGGTTGATTGCACGGATGATCTAAGAGCAAATTTACGGGAACGGATCGGGGGGAGAGCTGTTATTTCGTATAAAAGATCGCGACATTACACATTCAGCAAAGAAATTATAATAAATGCATAGAGGGAAAACGCGGCTCTTCGTTGCGTGTTTTCTTAAGGTCGTTTAATTTCGTTTCGGCTCCGGAAAATTGCTCGTAATTCTTTTCTCACGAAGGAAGGATAAACTGATGGATCATCGCAAGAATTGTATACGGTTATAGGTTTGATCTTAACATCTCATAATTAATAACGTTGCGATTAAGAATTGTTATGTACGATGAAGAGATAGAGACGAACGAGTTTAGTATTGCAATTATAAGAAATATATATGAGAAAATATAATTTGTAATTGTAAATTAGAGAGTATTTTATTCTACTGATTAATATCTATTGAGATAAGATTTAATGAAGACATTGTTCAGAACGCTAGCCCATTGTTGTAACGCAAGCATTACATTTAACAGTGACAGCTATAATTGGAATAAAGAATTGTTCGGGTCATGTTTGATGCACCGCAGCTACGATTCGATCTCGTCTTCGTTTAATAGATGATAACATAAATAAACAAGTGTAAATAAATAAGTGAGAAAACGAAAACGTTTTTGTTCCTTTCTTCGCGATCTTCCTCAAAATGGAGCAAAAGCAAACAAATCTCTGCAGGAAATTTTTCTTAGTTTATCCTTCCCCTTCAAGTTCCCGAAGTTTTCACGTTCAAATTTGACACGTCCTGTATGTACTGTATGTACGATCTTGGAACATTTCTATAATATTTCCTATATTCAAACGATAAATACCTTCGTCTAAAATTGTCCTAACAATAGAAGAAATAGATTTTACTTGTTCGTTAAAAGTAAGAAAAAGATAAATGTGACACCCACGATTAGTCAAATCTTTCTTTACCAGACCTTCGATTCTTCTTATTTCTATTCGATCATACATATGCAAAAGATGACTTCGTTATATACCCGCTGTTAATTTACATAATTGGAAGTACGTGCCTCTTTTTTCTCTCGTCAAGTGAACAGAAGCTGTCCAGCAACGCGACAAACGGAGGATAATCAATGCTATCTCTGCTCGGAACGTTTCCCTCGGTAAATGTAATTTCGGTGCACCTGAAGGAATCTGCAAGGCAAAACCAGAAGATCTATTTTCATCACCGTCCCTCTTTCACGATCGGGAATTCACTTCGGTTTCGGCGATTTTTTTCGAGGAGGTCGCGAATAAAATGCAGTAACGTACTTAGGCAATACACAGTACTATTCATACTTGTTAATTACTGCGTCTTTCGTTTTAAATTTTCTCAGTTCGCTTTATTTTTTAGAACAATTTTACGGTGCACTTCATTTTGCTATTCTGGAATATAACGCGATTACTCATATCACGAAACTATTTGTTTATTATCGAATCGTTAAAATTAAGTGGAAGTTAAAACATCGAAGTGAGGTCGTGTTCTTTAGTTGCCTGTGAAACTTCTGATTCGTGCAATGATAAAGGAAAGAAACATTAAGCACAGACGTAAACGGATATTCCGTTACTGGAAAATTTCCGGGGTGCTGTTACAAGCTGGCATACCTTCTGAATACGCCACTGATAAAATTCCAGGAATTCCTTTTGCCAGAAACAAACTAGACGAGACTAGCAATAAGATTGATTTGCACTACCAAGATTCCAGCGTCTGGTTTTACCTTGCGTGCCAACCAAACAGCTCGGAATTAAAGTTTATCCTGCACTTTTATTTTCACCACTACGCATGAACTTGTTACTTGAAATTATAGTAACAAGCGTTCCAGTTCCTGTCAAGCTGAAATTTCGGGAAAGTCTATTTCCAGAGATACGATATCTTCTATATCTTTCTTAAAATAAATAAAATTGATCAAATATGAAAGTTTATGTTTACGTTACATTAGTATGGAAATAGAATGATTTTACATACAAAATATGATCGAATATGTAGAACGAAGTTTTCTAATGTAAGATTTTCTTTTCTTTTTCTAGAAGATCAAGTTTGAAAAATATCTCGACATACGGGTATCTAAACTTTAATTGTACGAAACTTTCTATAAACGAAGATTTCTATCGTTATTAGATTTCTAAGAATGAAGAGTTAACCACTTATCGTCTTTATTCATTGTTTTTCTCATTTTGAACTGACAATGGTTGATTGATAGCGTTACGCGGGTGGTCGAAGTTTAGGTGCATTAATATTCAAAGAATTCTCAAACATATACTAATAGAAAAAATTATAACTTATGTTACATTTCATGAATATATAGCCTGTAAGTTTCATTTATTCAAATCACGCATTAAATCATAGGTCGAGTATATTTCTCCTATACATCATCTTGCATCAACAACGAACTTGTACTAAAGAAACACTTCAATATCGAGGCAGTAACGCGAAGTCAGACCGAAACTCGACTATCTAGTTCATTTATCAAAGTGTAACATTTCAACCTGGTAAAAATCATAATGCTAAAAGCGTCCGTGGACGAGCTGTCCGTTTATCTGGCTAGAAATTTTTTCGCCAGTCGAATAGCCTAGCGTTGAGCGTAGAATCGGAGCACGGATAAGGCCGGCTCGTTCCTGTGGGGGGGCTAAAGTAAAAAAGAAGACGTCCACTCGAAAACGCAGAGACCACTCGTGCCTAAAAGCACTTGGATCGGTATGTGGATCAATTATACCAAAGAAACGTGGTACGAATTAATGCGTGCCAAGACACAGGGCGTAAGAAAGGAAAGACTCGGGCTCGAAGTGGAACCATTCGACTCCTTTTTGTCATGTCCTTTCGTACTTAATTCTCCTCCAATCCAACGGCACAAAGCGTGCATCGCCGTTGCCATGTTTGTTTTAACGAGCCATCGAGATGAAATAATTTCATCGACTAACGACCCCTGACACCGTTCGATGCTCGAGCAACTTGTATTTCGCATGTATCTAACTTTCAATTAACTCACGGAAATGTACCTCTCGCGCCGTATATTTCTCAGTACATCTTTTTTGCTCTTTCCTATTACTCTCCTTCTCCTTCGTTCTCTTTATCTTTTTGTTTTCTTCTGTCTTACGGTAAAATTAACCTCTTGTCTGACGTCCCTCGATCTTCGCATAAAACGAACGCTAAGAAAACTCGCTCCCTCTCATCATCGAGGAACCGTATTTCCGTTTTGTACTCATTATCGTTCTCTTTCTCCTCTTCGATTTTCCGTTTCGCTCTTTTTTTTTCCCCGGCCAGTCTCTCTGTCACCGATGGGTATGCCCTTCGTTCTCGTTTAAAAGATTATGTTTTATGAATGGAGAGAGATAGGAAGATCGAGTCGGTTCGCGGATCTATTCCGCGGCGCAAAGGGCACGCAAAAAGCCGTCGAACTGGGGACTTTAAAAGGAAACAAGCTGAAATTGCCGTAGCTAGCGTAGCACCGCGTAATTTGTGTCTGTTTGCATCTTTGTGCGTCTGACGCTGCTTCTCGCAAAGGAATCCTCTTTGATCGCTTCTGGTTAATGAAAGAGCATTAAAATTCTATGGAAGTGCTTCGTTTTTCTTTGATAATGTGGAAATTGATAAGTTCCTCTATCGATGTTGACAGTATTATCTAAGGAAATTGCTCAATGTACGTAAATTCTTACGATTAGCGATGTTCGTTCTTTTCCTGTAAGTTTTACGATTTTTATGGGAAGACTGATTTGTATAATTGGTACCGATAGAATGTGAATGTCGATTTCCTTAAAGTTATTTTAAACTTACCACTTAAAATCACTTAAAAATAGTACCTTACACACGCGTGTGAATATTCAATCAAACTTCTCGCCCTACGGGAAGGTACTTCGTATTTTTAATTTCAATACAAACACCGACGTTATAATTATAATTATTTCTTCGCTTTTCGAGCGAAGAATTTTATTCTGATAAACGATCAAGTAAACTAATTTTTAACGTTGCATCATGTTATTAAAATTTACTTTTCAAACTACGCAAAGCATTAAAGTTTCTAAAACTGCGATGCTGAATTACAAAGATCTGCTTCATAGCTTTCGCACTACATATATTTCAAGTTACAGATTACTAAAGAACCTTTATGTAACGTGTGTCACACTATGTAACTATTTCTCAATTATTCTTTATACTACATTATATTGTACCTCGAATTAGATAAGTAATGTTCTAACTATGCCAAACAACCTATTCCTAACACACAAAGTATTTCTACAATAATTTATGTCCTAATTAAAATTTAACGCACCTCGATGTCATTATTCGCCAGTACACAAATATTTACCGAAGCTACAACTTCGTTAGAAAATATGAACATAATCGGAAATTAAAAAAGTTCGAGAACAGACGATGCGATATCAAAACATCCAAAGAGCTACACGATTAAACTACATTATACCATATGATCGATCGTTTAAGTGGATATTCCCTTGACGATGGACCGTTACTGTTCAACAGCTTCTTTTCCCATCTTTCTTTCTGTCTTAACGTCCCTCCGTTACACCCTCCGTGTAAACGAACTCCCTTTGGTTAAACGCTTCTTGGTGGCCACAGAAGACAAGCGTGTCGAGAAGACGTTCGGTTTCTTTTCTCTCGTCAGAGCTACCCTTTTCATCTCGCTCGCTCTTTCGCTCGCTCCTTTCTCCTCGTTCGAGCGAGCATGTTTTATGGATAGCCTTCTAGAGCTTTCGCGGCGCCAGCTCTTCCATAGATACATCGACCGGTCGTTGTATCTACTGCTATCATGAGCGAGCCAGGAACGTAAACGTAAATGAGACATTGGAATTAGTAGCGAGTGCCCGGTCTCCACAATGTCGTGAAATTTAACGATGAATTATTTTGAAAATGATCGGCGGATAATACCATTCTTCTATGGCGGATTAATGTAGGACGTAGAAAGTCAGTAGGAAGTGAATTTGTATCGATCCGTGAAGATTCTGTAATTGATTTATCTTTTGTCTTGGTTACGTAAAGCAGACAATCTGGGAACGATTGTTTGCTAATAGAAAATGGGATCTATGAAAGAAAGTGAAATTTCTGAACTTTGATCGATCGTGGATATTGTGTGAATAGGAAGGAACACGTAGATAGAGTTTAATTGGTTTTTGAAGCATTTAGTGTAGGATTTATTAAAATATAATTGAGCCACTGAGAATCCACATTGGCCAATTGCATCGATTGAAAAGTAGAGAAAGGCCATGATATACGAATGCTCTTTGAGAAATCGAAGTTAATCAGATACTTATCGGATACATATCAGATATTTATAGAATCTCTCTAATGATACTGGACATGAATTCCATGATGATTTTATATTATTTATGTTAAAGTTTACTTTTGTTCCAGATTCATCAAAAAAAGTTTTATCAAAATCTGAATATTTTTCATTTTGCAATATAATAAAGATTATTTATTATATCGATATTGATATGATTTATATGATTTGTATATTGATATGAAATAGAGAATATACAAGGAAAGGTGAAATTATAAAAATTAGAAAAACGAATATTATAGATACTATCTCGTTTATTAAATTTCTCATTTACATTGTATTAAAATATTACTTAGCATATCTTATGTTTTACAGTATAGTACAGATTGCTTATGTTAAGGGAATATTTTGAAGTACAATAAATGGAATATTAATGTATACATTAATAGAAGGAGAGAAGAGATGGTTTGTGATTGACTGATTATAAAAATTGAACGAGTAAAAAGGAAAATATGTAAGGATGGAGTGAAATACAGTGGAGTAACTGGATGGAATAACTGTAAAAGTAGAAATTATATTTTCCTGAAGCATTCGCAACAATATTAGAATCATTTTAAAGATTGTATAACAATCTTATATTAGAAAGAAAGAAGTATTACAGATATTCTGTTATTGTTCATTAGTAATTACATACCCAGGTATTTAATAAAGTATATAACAAAGTTTCTCCTAATTAGTTTAGTCATTGTCTCCTTTCCTAATAGAACGTTATCACACGCGAATACAAGAAATTTCAACAAGTGTGACGTGTATCTCGAGATTGTCAAGAGTTCATTTAATGACATGTGATGAATGAAACTTCAGTGAATGTCATTTCAAACAAATTGTGATAATTGAATGGAATCTGAAACAAAATTTGGTCAGACCATGTTTGGTAAAAGCTGTACTCATTTCCGATACATTAACCGTAGTGGAGGACTCATTTTGTGACAACGAAATTCGTCGACACTAATGAGAATTACTTGTCTGACTCATACCTCGTGACGTAACCTTCGTTCTTATGGTACTTTAAACAGGTGTGTCAAGATTTAAAAAGATTCATGGACTTTCCATTCGGTAGTGCAAAAATTTACTTGAAAGGAGGACAAATGAAAGAAATATAACGTAAAATAATATTGGAGCTTTTACGTACTACTTCGTTTCGTATGAAAGATTTTTAATTTTAATGACATTTTACATTTATTTTAAATTTCTGCATCTCTGTATAACGAACGAACGAACGAACGAATGTATCAATTTGTTTTAACTTCTACCGTTTTCTTTTTCCAATTAAATATTTTTAATGTCTTACAAATATGAAAAGGATGTATTTAAAGAGAGGGGAGTGTATGTAAGATGAGCTAGAATTAAACAATTTATTAGATTATAACTCAAAATTGCTATTTATTGAAATATTCTATAAATTTTTTCTAAAATAATTTCTTTAAATTATTGATAAATCACAATATTTATGCTGCAATTGATATTGAAAGTTATTCAAAAATCAGAAACTATTGTGTCCTTATTATATACTTTTAGTAATAATAGACTGACTTAAAAATACCTAAATTTATGAAACAACTCATTACTAATTTATAAATGCGCTTCATGTATTATATATTGTATCAGCATATACATCTCTTTAAGCACAATCTAATAGAGAATTAACTTAATAGTTTTCATTTAGGAGCCCAGTTGGTAACCTGTTTTAATTAACCGGTTTTTAATTAAACCCTTTGTTGTTATGTACGCTTTATCAATACTTATTATTATACATTTATAGCAATTGGAAATTGGCTTCAAAAATGCACAAAGTCATGAAAAGACGAGATACTAGCTCAACATAAATACCCTTAATGACGATTATAATATACATACTTGTTTAAAGGCGATTCAGTAGAGAACCTACTTAATGGTCCCCACGTTAGAAGAGTCCAGCTGACGTAACCGATATTTTTAACTGAGCCCTTTTGTTTCGCCGATTCGTGGTCCTGTTTTACGTTCGTCCTTCCAGTTTGCCCCATTCGCCGCTTTCACGTCGACCCCTCGTAATGTCAGCCACGAGAGTGTTTGATCTTTCAACGAGGTTTCCGTGAATTTCAAAGGTTCGTCTCGCGGAGGCGGCGTTTAAATTCCATGTATGGCCGAAGCAGCCGGAGAAAGGAATTTGTCGTCTGCAAGGCGACTCTTTAGATACGACTATTATGCGTCCTGCGAGGCAACCATTACAGAGTGAATACAAACGAGCTTCTGATGGCGGACCAGTCTTCCCCCCTTCAGAAATGAAGTCGTATTTCGTAGAACGAACCGTACCTGTACGCGTACAGTAGCGGTTGCTGTATCGGACAGGTTTTAATTCGCGAACCTCCTGTATTCTCGTACCAACCTGCTAAAACGTATGTGAGATAATGTAATAATGATGTGACACAGTTTCTCGTCCTTAACCCGAGCGAGATGTTGGAGAACAATGGAATAATGAAGGAACAGAAAAAATAATAGAGCTTACAAAGACGAAGAATTATACGACAGACCTACAGCTTGTGAATTGGTAGAGTATTATGGTAAAACGAATAGAGCGAAATAGTAGAAATTAAAAAGTTAAAAGAATTACATTACAGCGTCTACAGTTTGGAAATTGTAATTTCACCGACAGTAAGTGTCGTGATGAAACGATTTAATTATTAGATTTTAACGCGTAAACATTGTGATCTGAAGACTTTTAAATATTGATGTTGTTTTATAGATCATCAAGTCGTATCTCGATAGAAATTTTTGTTTGTCTGAAAATTTGAGGAAATACTTGAATTTATTATCTCACGATATGAAAAAAGGTATATCACAATGTGAACATTATATAAAATATGAACAAATTATATAAGCAAGTATGAAATTATCATACTGCTTTTTGTATTGAATAATTAACTGAATTATGTTTTATAGCATATCGGAGATAAGAGTTACAGTATATCGTATGTAATTTTATTTAAAATTATCGCTCTATAATATCACTAATTACAGTTTATAACGCTAATCATTTGCGATAATGGATAGATAGGTATCAGGAAAACAGTTCATTTAAAGAATCATTTGAAATACAAGAAATTAAAGACTAAAAAAACGAGAAAATTAAATTTTGATTGATACTTTCATAAAACACATGTTTTAATTAAATCTGGAATTTTCTAATGAAAGAATAAATATTAAATAAAATATATTTTTTTAATGTTTTGCTATTTCATATTTCAGATTAAACATTGCTATAATACAAGTTTAAAATGATAAAGAAGTTATTTATTTCAATAATTCAATAATTCAAATATTATAAATCTATACATATGAAGCTACAAACCAATTGTATGAAATAATAAAAGAGAAATGTTCTACGACTATTCTTCTATTTTTTAAATTACCAATAGAATAGATAACTGTTATTACTGTAATACAAAATTTTTAGTATAAACATCTTCAACTTTCTATACTATTAATTCCATTAACATAGATTAAAACGGGGCGCCATCATTATACCTAGAACTTTCACATTAATTACTCCTAAAGTATAAACAAACCCCCATTGAAAAGAAAATACTTTTCCCACTCATGAAAAACTTGATTAATATCAATATCTAATACGAATTGAGGCCATCATTCCCATGACAATTCCTTCATCGGTAGTCGATAGCGATTAAATTTCAGAAATACCATAGTGTCGGTGTATGTCGCGTTCGGGGGGATGATAGCTATTCGGCTGTTCCCGTGATCGCTCGGGTACGCTCGGCTTTAGCTACACCGCCCGGACCCGTCAGTCTCGCGCATGATTTCGTAGTGAGAGGAAGCGTTCCTTCGTTTCGTTGCTTATTCTTCGACGCGGAAAAAATCAATCATATTTTCATAAACGACCAACGCTAAAACGATTAGTTTAGTATATTAAAAAAGACGTAAAAGGACCATCGGGTGATAAACAAGTAGTGTGTCAAGACGATCGGTCAGTGATAAACGATTAGTGTTGAGTCGCTCGTGATCGATCCTTGTGTGTATCCTGTCAAGGTGTTTTCTACCGTTCTCTGGTCAGGATATTATGCTACCGATCGCGTGTGCTGTAAGATCGTTTTGACTCGAGGGGCAGTCGACTACAGATCACTGGCAAAATGTTACCACAGACCCCTGACATTATTCCTACGACTTTGAATCAGGTAAGCAAAAACTATTCGAATATTACTCTTGGTTTATTTTACTCGTTCCGCGTAGTGACCTTCAACCTGAAAGTCTCTGCCTGTTTCGATACGGTCAGTGTGTTTTTACTGACGATGGCGAAACGCGAACGTTCTGTTTCCGTGACACACGAGAGACGTATTTATGCCTGTTCCAGGAATTTCTTACGCGTGAAATACATTCGAATTTTTGCTCTGCTACCTTTTTTCTGTGTCTCTTTCGTTTCGTAATGTAAACTCGTTTCGTCAGCGTGGAGAAATTTGTGAAACGCCCTTGACGTGACTCGTCAGTTTTTATCGAAAATTTCGCGTAGATGTGCATTAATATACCACAAACACGATACATAACCAATGTTCGATTATATCGATTTGCTAACATGCGAAGTCGAAAGTAGTGGTAACCGCCAAATACCGATTGCGAGATTCTATGTTGAATAACCTTATGTATTCTTCGTTACGTGAAGACAGGAATATAATAATTATTGTATAAGACTCGACCATTGGTCGAAATATTTAGGATATCGATTAAGCGAATGCAAACTGTCAGAAATAATCGATATTAATAGTGCTTATTTTAATGGATTCAAGTTCACAGCGTAATTTCCACGATTATTCACAATATAAAAATTTTCTTTGGGAAATCCATTGATCTATCGAAAATTGTTAGAAATTACCAATATCAATATAGTATTTGCCATAAAATTATACGATTACAGTACAATATTTTGCAATTATTTTAAGTATATGAATCTTTTTTGTAATATCGATTATTCGAAATACGTATATCAGTTGACATATCGATTAATCAAATAAAAATTATCGATGTTAGTAGCGTTCAGTCTAACATTCATATTTACAGTACAAATTATACAAAGTATTCCAATTCCCTTGACAATATCGATTAATCGAATGGAAAATGTTTGAAATGATCGGTATTATTGGTGCTTATTATAACAGTACTATATCACAGGTTGGGGCAACGCGCCATTCCTGTCAAGATGGCGTGGAAAAGACAAATATTTGCGGTTCGTAGTTGCCGGTTCAAGAACATGGTCTTGTGAGAACAAAAAGTTCCTTATATCGCACATCACGTTGTGTCAATATTACACGTTCACGTCTATGGTCCTTCCCAATGTAATAAACGTCAGTGGTAATTAGTGCTGGACGACAGGTTAGTTCATCGATAATGTCTCGGGAACCGATTAATCGAATTCCATTGGATTATTTTAAACGTGCGAACCCGCTGTGTGTCGCTTATACGTAACTGGCGTATCGTAAACGGGTTTCAAGTTCCTTGCCTCGCGAGCCATCGTATTTATTTCATAGAACGTACTTAGAATTCCGTTTCTTGCAACTGGTTGCAATTTAAGCTAAGGTTAAGTTAAGCGGCATGTGATATTTAATTAAAATGGTTATTGACCTTGAAAGCTGCCAGTAAGTACATATAACGTTTCTTCATTTTCGTAGGAAGCTACGTATGTATAGTATGTAGTAATAGTTGTACCTAGAAAATTATATTTCAGGTTCTATACTCTTTGACATTTACGTACAAGTTTTATATATGTTATATACAGTTGAGGTTAGATTTCATCGACGATCTATATTCTATATCGATCTTAATTTCTAGTTTAATGAAAATTAGATCTCTCCTGATTTTTTTTTTAAATAAAAATTATTATCTAATTTATAACGTCAGAAAGTTTGATATATTATACATATTTGAGGTTATACATATAGACTCTACTGACATTCCGTATTTAATATATAACTTCTCTACTTTTATTCCATTAAAAATTAGAGCTGTCTGGTCTTCTTTTAGAATAAAAATGAATATTTAATAATTCCATGATTTTAAATAATTTTCAACTAAGCAGTATATTTTTAAATAGTAGTAAAAATATATATGTAGAAATCACGATAGCAAATTTATATGGCAAAGAATATGATTTAAATAAACGATTGGAATGATAGTGCAAATTGGGTAGCTTAAAAAAGCGAGTATGTATTATGGTTTTTAGTAGTACTTGTTCACAATGGTTATAAAAGCAAACGAGCGTTTTCAGGCAAATAGGTACAAGTAATATTTTATAATCATAGGAAAAAGATAGAAAGATAGTGAATGACATTGAGCATACAATAGCTTTGCCTGTGTATCGCTTTTTATTACTACTACACAGCAAAGAAACTCTCGGTTAAAGAGTATTAAACGAAGGAAAAAAGAAGTTATCTCACCTTCCAGCCAACAAAATTATTTAAGGCGTCATTCTAGGTAACAGATGTTTATTTGATTAAATATTCTTTTTTTTTTTGCAGAAATCATTTACTTTTTATCATTTTGTGATGGTCATGATGAGCGTGGCAAATTTGATTATTATATGAAAAGTTTTGATTATGTTTAGTAATTTCAATTTTGTTGATGATCTTTTTTTCTATATAATATTAACTCTTCTTGGGCAAACTGCGGTACTACACACTTATTTCTTTCCGAATTTTTATCTATATTTTATAAAGTGTCAAGTGAAAAGTTATGCCGATAATGTACTGTTATACATATCTGTATACAATGTAGTAAAAACATTGATGCGCATTTTCGAATTTCTTCAGTTCTTTTGTAAGTTTAGAAAAATAAGAAGAATAGACTTAAACATAAACGATCCACGATTTGCCTATGGATGGAGGGTTAATATTGTACTATTAATTTTATTTCATATTTTTTTTATAATATTTTGATCCACTATTCTGTTACTTGCTTATTAGATATTATGTTTGTTATTTCAAACAATTGAGCTTCAGTCTATTAGCATAACAACCGTATAAGTGAACAATTGTAACAATTATCGACGTTAGCAGTGCAATTAACATTAAGATCAATATAAGCTACGTGTGTTTTTTTTTTTCATCAAACACAAGATAAAACACATAATGGCTATGTCTATAATAATGGAACAATACATAAGTATTGTGTTGGAAGACGACCATTTACATTTTTCGATTATATTAATCATTCGTAAAAAATGTTACAATTTCAAAGATTCTGCTGTGTTAGATAGTTAATATTACCTGCATTTGTTTGTCTCTCTTATCAAAATAATAGAATATTCTCAATTAATGGAAAATAATTCAGGTGTATTTCGGTCTAGCCGCAACCACGCTTACGTTACCATAAATTCCATCAACAGCACCATCGCATTGATAGCAAACGCTCCTCTTCGTGCGATTCCGCTCCAATTAGAAAAGCGTAATCACTGCAAACCGCGATCATTGGCTTTATTGGCATCGATTGCCCACATGGATCCACTTATTCGCGGTTCTAAATTGCTCGAAATAATAAAAAGAGTTTTATGATTCTCTGGTCAAAGTGGCTAACTAATTGTAAAATATTACATTTTCCGATTTTCTTTTCGTAAAATAGACGAACGCGGAACAAAAAACTTTGTTTGGAATCATTGATGCATTTGATATATTGGTTCAATCTTTCGACTAAAATTATTAATTTCCTGGAAAGATGAAAGGATATAGAAAGAAATAATATACTAAATTCGTCGACTAATTTAAAATATTGATTAATCTAGAATATTCGTCCTTTTAGATTTTAGGCTTTATGAAATCCTTCCTTGCTTCGTTAATTAAAATCTTTATCGGCCTGAAATATCGACTTTTTGATTAATATCATTCAGTTTCACGTAGCGTAGAAGAATACAGGACAAAGTAATACGTCAAAATTTCTGATTGTCTGGAATATCAAAATATATTAGGTTGTCCAAAGTGTTTCTTTCCTCTTTGTAACGAAATAATAGACGCACGGTGTTTTTTTATTTTAGATAGAAATATAACGAAACGGATCATAATTCAATAAAATAATATAAAACAGAAATTGTTGTTCATCTATCATCACCTTATGAACCGAAATAAACTTTTTGGACAACCTAATAATATCCGATTTCAAGCAATGCGTTCGTGTTGTCTATTACATTAATTTCATTTATTTATAATAAATATAGTGGTCGAAAAAGGCGATATTTCTTTTCACGATGTTACGTTTGACGCCTAATTCAATAAAATAATATACAACAGAAATTGTTGTTCATCTATTATCGTCTTATGAACCGAAAGAAATTTTTCGGACAACCTAATGTATAATAAATATAAAGTATAAAGAAAAATAATTGTAACGAACCTAGAATATCAATTATTTAACAAAAATATCCGTCAGTTTAGGATACAAATATTCTTATATTACAATTATCAACTCGCCGATTGAAATCTCTAATAAATATAGAATATCATTGGATCAACAATTTTTATCAACATAGAATGTAAATATTATGACTAAGATTCTTACGCATTGGAAAGATGAATCCTGTGACAAACATTTTCAGAACTCTATATTTGACTCATTGATTTTAATCTCGCCGGATTTCTGTAGCGGAGCGGAAGTGGTTCCGTTTGCCGATGTCATCCTATTTTCCGGGTACTCTGGATGACTGGAAACACGCCCACTACTGCCTCTCTCCTCGACAGGTTTCACTGTCGCGGATTTCGTCGAACTTGAACGGCACGCTCGTTTCAGGTTTATCGTTCGTGGAAAGGTGCGTGACGTACGTGGCCAGAGAATTCTTAAGGCAGACTCTTATCGATTGTTTCGAAAGTCGACAGCGCGTTGCTCGCACTGCATGGCTACGAACAGAATTCCTACTTTTCGAAATAAAATCGATAATACGATTTTATAAATTTATCTCGTATAGCCACATTAGTATTTCATATTTGTACTATGAAAGCGAGATTTTTGTTTCGTAGTTACGTCTCCGAAGAGTTAAACAGGTGTTTTAATTATGTAACTTGTTTAGAACTTGTTACTGACGTTTTCTATATGGAAAATTTGTTTGAGACAGAGGAGTTCCATTTTGTAGCGTTTCAAATATTTTTGTTGAAGTAATTAGTATGCTAATAAGCTACCTTTAATTAAAAAATGAATTACATCTATATAAAAATTATATTTATATAATTATATTTTTAATTATTATAACGAATGCAAATTTATTCTATGAATAAATTCTATTTTATTAAAAGTAAACTTAAATAGTGCAAACGAATACAGAGTACATGAACAAAAGTTAGATACACATGAATTTCATATCTTTTTTACTCATTCTTTTATTCTAGGAATAACTTTTATCTACTTCTATTTTATCCTTATCTTAAATTTAAAAGATAGTTATTAATAGCTTTTTATTCTTTAACTTCGAAGAAACTGGAGAGTACTTAGGATATACTAGAGCCATAAAAATGTTTTAAACTGTTTATCATTCGGTCGTAAAAATGTTAATGACTCAGCAGCTTCGAAAAAATGAAACATAATTTTTGCCATGTCATACTCATCCATTGAAATCGTCTAAACGCGTCTGACTCGTAGCCTTTATCTGCTAGACAAATATTAAAAGATGACCTGTTTCTGATGAACACGCACAAGAAGGATATTTGAATGACATTGCAGTCGCTGTAAAACACGATCGTGATTTTCATAACAGATATTCGCGCAGAGTAATGCTTCGAATTAATGTTGTAATCACGCTATATATCGATCTACACTATCGATTCTGTAACTTTCAATTATTAGCAGTTTGATATGCTTCAGCAATTCCGACTGCGAAATTACAAATTTCATAGTACGATTTTATTTGCATTTGTGAATATAAATGTGAATCTTTTACCTTGTACTTTGTTAGGCTAATTCTCTGTTGAGAAATTCTTCAGAAAATTCTCGAGGTAGCTAAATAAAATTACGAACTTGAAAAATGTTTATTTATATATAGTATATTGAAATAATTATAATTAAAATGCTATGACGAAGAGAGATAGCTATATTATAATCATGTTTTCATATTAATAAGAGTTAAAATTAAATTTGCCAAAAGGACCTGCATATGTACTTCTCATGATTATAAAAATATAATAAATCTGAAAATCACATTGACAAGTTTGACAGTTCTGTTGTTAAGAATCCATTAAATCGTTGTTATTGATCACCAAAATTTTCATTCTGGAAATTCCGTATAATAAAACTAAATCCAATAAAATACTTTTATCTGAACCTTTGGCACTGGAAACGACGACAAACTCGCGAGCACCAACGATGCCATTGAAACTTTCTCACGAAACTTGTTAGAAGACCTTTCCACTCTTTTCGGAGAACTGGTCGCGTAAATATAAGAATATTTTTGCTGAATTACTTTATTAACTTTTGTTTTCGCATCTTCTTGATTGTATCTCGAAAGCATCAAAAATACATTGAAAAGACTTTGTTTAGGTAGTATTTTGTACTTACGAAAAAGTTCCATCGAGCAAAGGAATTAATATTTAAATAACCATTCTGAATTTTGTATTATGCCGGTGATGGCTTCGAAGGACGATAAGTTCAACGTCGTTATTAATGCAAACCGCGTCGAGTAGTCGAGGAATTATTTATCGAGATGTCTTCATTGTCAGAGTGAACCTTGAACTTCGAAATTCCATTCAGTAAAACTATTATTACATCGAGTACAAAACTCTCTACTCTCATCCTTGATATTTAAATAACTGTTTTAAATCTTCTTCTTGCTTCCCATCAACCGCAGAGAACAATGAGAAAGAGATCTTTTCACTGAATCACCCTCCAGTTTTAGACCAACGTCTGGAGTCTGAAAGGAACTGGCTCTTAACTCAGCAACAAACTATTGCTGTTCTATTTGCGGCCTTGATATTAATTGCTATTTAAGATAACGGCGAAAGCGTACGTAGGAAAGATACATTGGCACACATTCGTTGCCATTTACGGAAACGTACGAGTATGTATAATGTATACGGTTGGTTGCTCAATGATCCAGAGTATAATAAATACGTTGATGTGATTCGCAGAAATTTCTTAATCATTCATATGTTTATTTGCGTATCGATTAAGCGTGCTTACACAACTACTTACAGCGTCCGATATGATTATGTATATATACTGTACGTTCATGTATGGCTATATTATTGCTAATTGGTGGTTTCGTGTGGGTGGATACCGATATGAAAGCACGTGGAAGGTTAATTGTTGTTATACGGAAACATCGAGTTAAACAAAATGGTAATGAAAACGTTACCTGATATGAGATGCTTGGTTAGTATCTTTTGTTATGGGTCTAATGCGATGATAGATCTAACCATACGTATAACCATAAAGAATAATTAGATAATTAAATAAACAGTGACTAATTTTATAGGATGAAAAGATAACCATAAATTTCCGCTAGATATTTTTAAACACTAATACAAACATGAAGCCTCTGTTACTTTCCGATAAAAAGAACATATTCTTATGTTGTTAACTGTAAACTATTAGGTTGTCCCAAAAGTTTCTTTCTTTTTATACAGAATTAGTAGGGGCACAACATGTTTTGTTTTATATTATTTTAATGAATCGTGTATGATCCATTTTGAAATAGTAGAACAAAGTAGGTCATATACAATTCAGTAAAATAATATAAAAGGATAAATGCTGTGCATCCATCATTTCCTCATAAAACGAAAGAAACTTTTCGGACAATCTAATATTATGTAAAACGAGAACGATACGTTCGAACCGCAATGATACGTAAAGAAGATTAAAAGAATTATAAATAAAAAAGAAATCTTTATATTCAATTATATAGGTGAAGAAATATGTACATTATAACACGTAAAGTCAGTCGCGTTCGTACCAGTAGTTTAAGGGTTAGTAGTTTAAGGATTAATTAATTTTTAATAAGATTATTTGAAGATTGTTTCTACTGTAAATTTCTAGATTCTATTTCTTAGAAAAATATGATTTATATATGGAGAAGTTTAGTATTAGGCAATAATGTGATAAATAATATGGTAAATAGAGCCTGCGCATATTATCGAATTATAGTTTGGTTACCACTATTGTTTTATCACGCTTATTTCATGCAAATACCACGCAAAACGATCACAGCAGATTTCGCAAGAGTGGAAATGACGTGATCGCGGAGTAAAAAGGGAAGATTAAGATGGAACGTCGATAGTATGATAAATGAAGGAAAGTATTCGCAGCGTTAAGACATTAATGTCGCATGTCTGAGGCACGTTAAAGGGCCATGAGATCGCATTAAAAGTAGAATGGGGTCAGTTTGGTAATTTTGAGGAAGCTCGAATACAATCGATCGATAATGGAATATTTACGTATGTGTATTCGATAAAAGTTTTGAACTAAGTAAAATTAGTTTGATATTAACAATAACTGCGCTATGAAAGATGCAGTGCAGCTTTGTTTCAAACACTAGATAATAATAATTTATAATAGATTGTTGATAATAATATAGATATTTAATATAAGGTTTTTCGATTAATCAATCTTTTTGAATAGAAAGCATAAACTTTGATTTTAGCTATTAGTAACTTTCATCTTTATCTTAAATAGAAATCGATATTAGATTTTATGAATTTGTTTTAATTTTAGACAACGTAACAAATAGAATAGCGTAAAGTTTACGTAAGATTTAAACGTGTATTTGTTTTAAATAAAATATAATCGTCCGTGAAAATATTTTTCCCGAGTATTATTTCGATATTGAAAAATTGTATCCTTTCGTTGCAATTGAACAAACAAACTTTTCAATTCCACGATATTGACACAAAAGGAGCTGCACTTGTCACTTTCAACGAGCGCAGACTTTTTAAAAAATAAAAAGGAGTAAATGTTGTTCTCGTATACTTTGATTTGTTCCAAGTATAAGAACGTTCCTCGGATGTATCACAACACTAACTTGACTTACACCAGCTCTGACTTACTCCCACGGTATTCGTCTAAAATTTAAATCTCGGTCAAATATAATGTTCTCTAAAATATTATATGCTTCATCGATAGTCGTCTCAGCTGCGATTTCATCGAAACGAGCAAATCCACGTTCCACGTTACGAAGAATTATAGAAATACAAAATTTAATAACGAATCATCTCGAAGAGCAGTTTTACGCAAAAGAAATGAACGCGATTATTTCTACGATGGAAAAGAACAGAGGACTTTAATGATGTAGATTTACTATTCTTCGAGCGCTTGCTTTGTGTTAACGATCACGTTATGTGTTAACGACGCCGCTCTCGACCTCCTCGTCACGAACACTGTGACTTCTGTGGCATTGAGCTTTGTGTGCCGGCTTTTGCGTTCTTTGACGACGAAAACGTATTACTAGCCGCTGCTCGACAGCTGAATATATGTACACTGTGATTTAAATTCCTCGTTCCTGCGCGTTTGTCCTAACAGAAATGCCTCTAATTGTTGGCGTATCAACCAGAGGAGAGGAATTATGGAATTCGACGTACTTCATTCGATTTGTGTCGAAACGCTACTCAAACGTATAGTGGTTCACGAAAGTACTCGTAAATTTACTATAAAAGACTTTCATACGTATTGTGCGGTATATTGTATAAATTTATATAAAATATGATATGACACGGTTTGAAATTTCGGTAACACTGTAATGAGACGCAAAATTCCTATGATCACGTATTATTGACAAAATTTTTAATCAATCGGAAAATACAGTAGAAGTTAGAAGATATTTGTTACAAACTTATATTTAGTAAGAAAATTAGTATACGGTATGAATAGCCACCTTAAGTTTGTAATAATGTCGAATGGTATCAAACGGAGTATGTATTGACTTGGCAACTAAGTGATTGCGAGTTTTGTCAATACCACCTAATGACAAAATCCGCAATCACTTAGTTGCCAAGCCAATAGTATTTTGGAGCATATAATATTTTATTGGACTTCTTAAAGCATATATTTGATTAAGATTTAAATTTTAAACAAATACTGTAGAAACTAAAGCGATGCATGCAGCTGTATGTATTACATGTACAGTGAGTTGTGAATCATGATTGTGTAAGTCAATTCACTGTTATTTTTTATAAGATGGTGTTATGTATTTATTATTATAAAAGATTCAATATATTTCTAAAAACTGTAAGAACATGTTTTAATATGAAACTAAATAGAACGTGCTTCTATCTGATCAAACTTGAATGGTCAAAGTATTGATATTAATATCCAGCTCACGGTCAAATGTCTGTCTCAAATTCTTTTCGTAATCTATACTATTGGTGCCATAAACGCATTTTTCTTGAGATAAGATAAATGATAATTACTATGGATTTATCATCGACTTATGAAATAGACGGGAGAAACATAAAAAAGTGTCTAAGAAAGTGCTGGGTCAAAAACCCGACTCGAAACACGCACTTTTACAAATCTAAGTACATTAACCTCTTCCCTAGTCTAAAGTCTAATATCTTTCACAAAATGTTGATATTTCCAATATGTAATTTCTACGATAGAATTATTGCAACAAGAGAGTATTTTATAATAAAAATTAAGGTTGAATAAATACACAAAGAAATTACACAATTTTGAAAATTTCTCATTTTATGATAAAATAAATTGACAAAAATTCTCATTAAGATTAATTCACGATATATAAAACTCGTATAAATACACACAGGGATTAAGTGTATATTTTTTATAAGTTTTAGTAGAGTAAATATTAATGCTCGATTATGTTTCTCAACCTGTATGAACGAAAATACGGTTTTACGAATCGTAAAATTTCTCCAATTAATTTTGATAGATTCGACGTGTATGTTCGTGAATAAGCACCGGTGCTCGACCCACTTTCGGGTCAGTATTAATATTTCGTTCATTCGTCCCGCTTGTCCGAGTAATTTTGTGAAGAAGCCGATACTCGGGCTCTTTTACGGTGTAATCCGAAAAAATTGGAAATCCTCACGCGCTTCACGGATTCCTCATCGACTTTTTTTCCTTGTCTCGTGGGAAGAAATTATAAACGACGTTCTTGCGGGAAAATACAAGAAATAATCCATGGAGTCAGTTATCGCTCACGTTTACCTTTTGCTCGATACCTTTGTTCGTAAATTGTTTCTGCACAATGGGTTCGTTGAATTAGCTATAATAATTAAGGAATTCCAATTGTATGCATTTGATTAATTATAAGTTACGTGCTAATTAACTACAGCCTTTTGATCATCACAACGAAGAAATCGGTCCTAACGAAGTGCTGGAAATAGAAGGTTTCATTTCTTATCAGATAATGTATATACATAGATCCTCTGCTTTAAATGAAGATGAATTATTGGTAGATTAAAAGTCTGTTAATTATTGCTAGGATTATATAATTAACTTAAAAGGGTTATTCAATATAAAATTGAAAGACGGATGATAGAATATAGTGATTTTCAATTTTTAATTAAGATCTTTATTAGAAAATTTTTTTAATTGCGTAATAATGATGGATTTTTATGGTAGATGAAAGTAATAGGGAATGAATTAAATATATGGTGGGTCACTCTATCATTATGTCAGCATAATATATTCGCCTTAGAATTAGAACGTCTAACTACTAATAGTTGATCGAATGATTAATAGTAATGCAGGTTGACATTGAAGAGTTAATTATAATCTAGGAAGATCTTCCCATACGTTTTAAAGTACTTCAACGAACGATAATTATTTCGAGAGAAGAACTTGGTTGATCGATACAATGTTAGAATCTGACGTTTCGTTAAATTATGAAGTTGAGGGGAAATCAGGCTTTATAAAAATATGTTTCTTTGATATGTTACTTTATTCATTTTTTCCTGCAATATCCTGGTTTTTACAAGTTTAAAATAATTTATGCAGATTTAAGGCTAACATGTATTCATTTCGAGACGCAGAAAGCATTAATTCATTAATTATTGTATTATTTATTGCACAATTCCTCGTGTTTTATATTTACACTAATGTAGCAACGTAATAATTGTCCTCAATTCCAATATCGTTCAATTGAAACACTTTTCTAAAGGAAGTATTAAAAGTTACATAGTTTCAAAAATATCATTTTTTCAGTCAAGTTTCTAGCAATTTATGTTTCATTGTTTATTTGTATCGATTGTGCTATTCTATCTAGCGTAGCTTCAAAAATAACTACTTTTTACACAAAATTTTCTACAGGAAGAATTGCTTGAACCTTATGTCAGAAAATTATATAATCTGCACGACCGTAAAATATATCGCAAACTTAGTTTCTCATAGCTTCAAAGCGCAAAATCTGCCAGAGAAGTAATTTGCATACACGACAGGGACGGAAAATTACATTTTACGTAAGAAGTATTTCTTTTCGTCGAGTGTTCTCTTTCCACGCGTTTATATGACATTTTTACTTTGCTCAACGACTATGTACCGGTGCTACAGTACCTTTACTCTTTCAACAACCACTTTTTAGTGACCTATATACCGTTCAACTCGTAAATGCTTCTTCCTTAACGTCCTCTGCCATCCTACTTTATCTTAACGTCGCACTAGCGCTTTTATCACACCCGGTACGTAATATTTTATCGTTACCAGGTAAATCTTTTTTTCTTGAAACTTAAACGGTTATCATTATCCAGTCGTTTCATCGAAAGAATTCCATTACGTTCTCATTAAGAGAGAGTATCGCGTTACAGTGAGACGGTCTAACGTTGCGAACACGACCGACCGATCTAACTTCTAAAAGGCAAGGTCCACTTCCTAATGAGATTTCGCCAACGATAGCGTAATTAGGGGTGGTCGTGGCGTGTGATGGTTTCCAGCTTTAAACGCACCCTCGCTTCCTCTTCAGCCCCCGCTGAGTGTCTTAATCGCGTTGTCTTAATGTGTTTTAATTCACCGTTAGCTGCACTTCTCATTATCCGCCGGCTACTCGTCCAGAGAATGGCCATTGCGAAATGGAAGGGGAACGAACTGCCCTTTCCTCGTTTTATGGACACACTACCGGTCACATGGAAGCATATGGCACAAAAACGTGGTTGCCGGGGCTTGGTGTGGCTTTCGATCCTGATAGGAGGATGTTCCATTAGATCTACGAGATTGCGGATGTTTTATGTCGATTCATATCTTTGCGAATATCAGTTAAAAAATGAAATATAAGCGGAGAATTGTTTTGCCTGCTAAATGTCGTAACGAGTGTTATACTTTCGATATTTTGTATGCTTCTTCGTATTACGTGTTATCTATGCATTTTTTTTATTATCGAATTTCTCATAAAAATCTACAGTCGAGTTACCAGTCCTTTGGTAGTGTGATTTAGCGAATTCAGGATAAACGATTTAGGAAATAATTGTTTCTTTGTTCTTAAGAATTTCTGTGCTTTTTATATTAAATGTGATAAGTATAGACTTTCAGCTTTTTCTAGGAAACTAACTGATGACGTTTAGAATCTAAAATTTATGATAATTTTATTTAGAAGCACGTTCGAGTTTCTCATAGTCTATTTTCGAACTTTGTTCGAGGTTTTAACAGGAAATGAATTGCACTATTATAGAGTTTCTTTTCAGATATGCATAGTATTTAAGTGTTATTAAGACGAAAGAATTATATTAGAAACTCATTCGTGTTGTGAAGGTAATCACGAAAGACTGATGAAATTTTGTTGATACGATTAAAGTAGATATATTAATATAAAAAAATGTCAATTCGAAATACGTTTTTAATTTAAAGATTCTAAAGAAAAACTTTAATATCTAAGGAACATTTGTAATATAAGTTTAATATAAGCCGTAATATAAGCTTTGATATTTGTCGAATTGCATGAATCGTGTAGTAGTATAATTTGATTCGAGAACATTTCCATAGCACATGTTCACGAAATTATACGGTCAATTGGTATGATTATGGACCTTGATACAAATCGCATAAATCATCAATTTAGAGTTGGAAAGTCTTGAATCGATTGAACGTCCGTCCTAGTTCTTGAAAGAATTGATCGAGGTAATTTGAATTCGTTGCGATTCAATTTAAGGCAGCTTCTATGTTTTCTCAGCAGAATTATTGGTCATAAGTTTGCAGAAATAAGATTGGTAACAATTTTCTCGAAACGTAAATGGGATTTGTGTAAATTTTGCTTATGTCGCAAACTTTAAATGCTTTCTTACTTATTTCTTTTTCAATTCCAAGATCGAGAAACTTTCGTACAACTTTGTTTATTTCCAGGACAGTTCTTTTTTATTGACACCCGGTGTCTCTTTTATTATTTGTTGCAACTTTCGTGTAAGTAGTATTTGTTAAAACTCAATACATAAAAAATTGTAGCATTATTGTTATTATTATTATTTTTCATATTTGAAATTCTTTAATAACGATATTACAGTAAATTTAATATTATTATATATTAATAAAATTATAGTAAATTTGTATTGCCATTACGTATTTTTTCGGACATTAGAAATAATATTAATAAAAAAAAAATAAAATAAAATTTAAGTAAATTTCTTACTTCTAAGGGTCAGAGAATTAAAAATTAGTGGAGTCAAATTTTATTTTAAGAATTTTGAAGCAATATTTAAATTGATAATAATATATTTCTATGTTTTAAGTAATTCTAGTCATCTTTTAGTTTCATTGAAAAGAAAATTGGTGGCAAAAGGTACTTGATGGTGTATGAATGAAATGTATTTCGAAAGATTCTTGCGGAATAGCGTAACCTCGCTATTGGAGCAAAAGCGCGGCTGGATTTCTAATCTAACGTGACATTGACCAGGGTAGAAAGGACCCCCCAGGTTGGGGTGGCTGGAGAAGCCCGGAATCGATCGGTCTCCAGGCAAGCAACCCCTATATGCCACCACCGTAGACATCTTTCAAACGCACCCTTCGTTCTCCCTCTTTTTTAATTTCCAATCATGTTTCATACTTTCTCGGAAACATACTGAACCGGCAAATATTTACGCGTTGGTGCATAAAAACGCGTAGGGCTGTATTCAGTTTAAACGAAAACAGAAATTTGTCTAAACACAAATATTTTTTATTTACAGTGTTCAATATTTTTACAAAATTTTTCGTACAATGTTACGTAAATGTAGTTATTTTTTAAACAGTACTGTCTTAAAAACCACAGTATTTGTTTTGAGCGATAATTTCGAATTATTCAATGTGAATTACGAGGCAAATTGTTGTCAGTATCAGACCTTTAAAAGCTTTAACGTTTTCCATTACTCGAACACTAGTATATCTAACAGAATTTTTTAGAGCATTAACCCTTCATAGATAAGTATAGTTTTTTATATTTCGTAAGCACATTGAGTCATTCGTATCGAAGTCTAATCTCTTTATTGTCCTACACTTTCAAGAAATGCGAAAAAATTCTACGATACTTATCAACGTTTCTGTATCGTACAAAAGTTCATTGAATTGCTCATCTCAAACATTCTTCGATAAACATACAAATTCTTCCCAAAGCAAAAATGCAGGATTGAAAATTCTCTGTACAAAATGTAGTAATCTAAAGGAGAGTAATCTCATGTGACTTAGAATGGAACTTTATTCTACATCACCTTACATCCTCAACTACATAATTACGATTCTATCAAGAATAATTCACACTCTTCTCAACGTGTTTCTAATTACATTCGAACTACCTTAAATTCTCTTCTCTACAAAACACAAGCTACGAAGAAAATTCGATAAAGCAAGGAGAGAGCAAAGAGGAAAAGACAATAATTCTTGCAATAAATTCTTGCGTATAAAAACGCCGTAGTAAGACCGTGACAGCAGTGGTTGCTACCAAGAAGGTGTCATTTCCCAAAGTCCACAATTAATTCTTCTCGAGGGGGACACCGAAAGCTTCGGCTGCAATTAGAATCGTGTTGCTCCCCCGGCAGAGGTACAGACCGCTTTAAGCTCTTTTTATTTATCACTGGCATGCATTACCGTGTCACGGCGATAAGAGAACAAAGGTAACGTCGGTATCGCGGCGTATACGAGCTCTAGGACATAGGAAGGCTTGTTGCGCCATTGCTCCGCGAGAAATCTTTATGGCGGCGCGATTGTTTTCGCTCTCTCGGCCGAGCGTTTAGTTAGCAACAAGTAGTCACAGACCTACGTGCTCTGCTCCGTTTCAAGTATACACACGTAGCACACGGAACGACGAAACAGAAAGGCTGTGGCGAAAGCGAAACCGAGCACGCGAGATCGATGCATTGCTCGAAATTGCCGAATCTCGTGGCGTTCTCCGTGATGATTCTTCTCGATGCTCGTGCCTCTTGCCGATTACTTCCGGTCCAGGTACACCTATACGCGTGAAACTTATTTTCGCCAACCGTGTCGCGGATGCACGAAAAAGTTTTAATAGAATTCCTCGTTCGCGAATCTTTGCCGGCGGAAGGAAGTTTCTTCGATTTAAAGGCGGTCTCAAGAATCGCGTTTAGCCAAACTTCGCGTCCTATCTAGCGAAGTTTCGGTTGCTCTTAGTTCAATAGTTTGTTCGCCATCGTGGGTGTTAAATGCGAGATATGGCAGGTATATGTTGGATCAAGGGATGATCAGAGTTAGGTTGGCAGTCGCTTAAACGATTGGAACTTTGTGAGATGTTTAACCACCTGCATCACACTGATGTCACGTTAGAAACGCTGACGATATATCGTGACTCATGTAGCATTCGAGTGCTTATCGCAGAAGATGTTTAGAAATATGCGTGCAAAGTATGTATTGTACGTAATCTTTTGGAATTTTAATTGATACTGTACTGACGTATGTTTATTTACGTTTACGAACCTTTTCTGGGATTGTGCTATGTGTTAGAATAGATACGAAATCATACTAATCGCGAAAAATGTTATTATCAACGTATTTTGTATTATGCCTCAACCACCGAACGCGACTGTCCTCGTTTCGAAAGTCGAACGACACAGACGTGTGAAATATATTAATTACAACTAAACGAACTGTTTCTTCCTCTCTCAAATACGATATCATAATACTTTAGAGAAATCATACCTGCAGAATTTGTTTTAAGTTTAGGTTTTATGTTGTATCGCTAGCGATGATCTCGATTGAATTTAGTTTTATTATGTTTCTATGTTCGTTATATTTTATAGAATTTTTTGTCCCTTAAAAAGCTTGTGTAGACAAATAACCGGTTTATTCATCGTGAAAATGTACTATAGAAATCGATGTGTACTTTTACGACGATTTAATATTTTATTTGTTTAACAACCCAGAGACTTGGTACTGGCAGAAATTGATACTTTAGTGGTAGGTGTAACACGCAAGAGAGAGTTTAGAAAGTATATTGGATATATGCTTAATCTGCATCGATCAGTATTATACGAATAACTATTGAAATTAATTTCTCGTTAATATGGAGTGGGTTTATAGGGGTTAGCAGGAAATTCGAGACGCTCGATAATTATCAATGCGATTCTGCGGGCACCCACTTGAAATTGACATATAAGAGCGGCACGTGATACGACTAAATCACGTTTAACTTTTTTCTTAGCATCTTATTTTAATTTATAAGTTCCTTTACTGACTGCCTTTTAATCTTAATTATTTTTCACTTCTACAACGTTTAGTGAGATTTATTAGGAAAATTTTCGTTGATAGAAGATTAAGAACATATTTAATCTACGTAAGGAAAAAAGATATATAAAAAAAAAGAAATATATTTCTTTCTTTTATTCTTATGTACTTACCTAAGTTAGGTGTATTTTCCATTGCTTACTATAATTGTTCGTTATCTTTCCACTAAGTTTCTCATTCTTCTTTTGCAAAACCCCTCTCATAATTAATTTCAGTATTTTAGATACTCAACGTCGAGGAAAGCCACATTACTCTTACAGTTTAATATTAAATTACATTTAAATTGGCTATTGTAACATAGCTAAAGAATTTTCTTAAAACTTGGAACTTATATTGTTTAAACAATTTATTATTTTCCAAGCATGTATACCTTTTCAATATACCAATACTGTAAACAATAGATGGAATTCCATGATCGTAGTGTACTAGATAAATGGAGAAGTACCGTAATTTCACGGCGCATAACTGAAATTGCTTCGAGTCTCATGGCTAAGCACAATTTTGCCTTACGAAGTGTAACACGAGTAACGATATTGTAAAGGACGATTGATCGATCTGGTAACTTTATACTTCACCAGGTAGTAATACTGTCCCCGGACAGATCGTATTATCCTGCCGCTTGAAAGCGGCAAAGCGTAATCGTAATTGATCGATCTTGAGTAACAAGATCATTTGAATGCCTCTGCTCGAAAAGAAATCGTGATACAGTTCGCTTCACGTTCAGAAAAGATTGCGTTACCTTTCATTGTTCTGACAACGAAGAATAGCCTGTCTAAATGAGCAATTTGTACATTAAACAAGTCTACTTGGAATTTAATGGATTTAGCCAATTTTATATTGATAATAATTGAAAACAATCTTCGTCTTTTTTCACTAATTATATAGATTTTTAATATATATATTAGGCTGTGCGAAAAGTGTCTTTCTTTTTCAGACACGTCTTTTACAACGACGCATCTTTATACAAACATGAAACCTAATCTGTCGAACGTTGTGATCTTTACTTTGACGGAACAAAATGGATCGTACGTAATTCGATAAAATAATATAAAACGGAAAATGTTATCCATCCATTATTTCCATATAAAACTAGAGAAACTTTTCGAACGACCTAATGTTTCTAAGGTTTATTTCTTTATCTTTTTTGCAATATTTAAGTCAAGTTAGGATTTTCTAGATAAATTTATACGAACTGCTAATTTAGAAATTTACAATTCTTTACTATGCTATATAGATGCGTGTGATACGTTTGTCAGGAACATTGATCCTTAGCTATGGAAATCTCGTTCCTCAAAGAAGTCTGAATTTTATTTTATTGCAATCTAGTAGAGAATTTTAAAAGCCTCGGTGTTTGATTATCTTTAATTGTGAAATTATTAGATTAATTCTTACAGCATTCTAACAAATAAAACATATCAACTAATCTAAATGATCATGCTTATAATTTATAATATATCTGTAGCTTACAGTAACAGTAAAAATACATCATGTTTTTCATATAATATTTTCCGATTTTTATATCTTTCGTTAAATATTATGTAATCATTATTTTTCACATATTCTTCCATAATTTCGCTTTTTGAATCTACTCTACACTTGTTTCAATTCAACAGAAGATGTTCCACAATTTGCTTTACATTTGTTCTTACCGCTATCACTGAAGGAATTGAGAAGAGCTTCGCGTGTGGAAATATTCGACGTATCGTCACAATTGATTTCGGCATCTAGAAAGACAAACGCTATCAAGAAGAATAGAACGTAAAGTTTAGCCTGATTGCCTCGTGACGGCTCGCTTTATTTATTGACACTTAACCTCTGCGACAATTTCCTGCGTGCTTCCAGCGTTACGATCTATACCTATATTAGCTCGTCTTCTTCGTGCGAACATTGGCGTAGTTGAGTCGTAAACGTCAGGAAGCTGTATTTTTCAGGAGGATTTAGCCATTAATTTTCCAACCGGAACATTACGATGATCGTATATGGCTGGCAAATTGAAAAATTTGTAATCTCGCGACTTCCTGTTTGACAGGTCGTAAATTTTATCGTTCAATTTTCGAATTGACACGAGATTTTTGTTTGAACAAATTAGTGTTTTAAAAAACTCTAAGCGATGTGGATTAAAGTGGATGAAGCGAACGGGAGCAATTTTTCTAAATTAAAGTCATATTTTTCTAAAGTCATGCTATTTTTCTAAATTAAAGTCATATAGAATAACAAATTTGACGCGCTTTTTGAATAATGAAATTTTAATTCTTCGAAAGGATCTTTTCCAATAAAATTGGGTATTAAGTAGAAAAATATTCTGATAAGATAGTTGAAAGTAGAAATCGACGTATGAATATCGTTTAGAGCAAATTATTAGATATTTATTACAAAAATTTGTCAATTGATCTGAAGATTAGTTGAACGATAAAAAAATGTAGTATTATGCAAGGAAAATTTTATGATTTTATTCCGGGGAAATTTTCTTAATTTCTCTCTCCTAGGATAATTTTTTACAAATATTTAAATACTCTTCTCAGACTTCGGTTTCACGTAGATATACAGGAAGGTTAAAAAATATGAATTCCGCTCCGATTATAGGACGCACGTTTACGTTTAATGTAAGTAATCTGTTGCGAAAGCAAAAGTCATTCGTGGAATGAAATTTCAAGCAGCACATAGCGAATCATCGAGATGCGCTACTTGCACATACGTACGACATGACGTAAGTGCATCATCGTGTAGCGTGGTCGATATTGAACATGTCGAAACAAAATGAAATTAAAAATGAATAAACAGCTCATTTTCCAATTGAAATGGAAATGTATGACTTTTTATTTATTTACAATTGCTAATTATCTATGTACCTTCTCTGAAATGGAAATTACGAAAGGAATTCTTCGAATAAAAGCTGCAATTAAATGGAGGAATAGAGTCGAGAAAATTTATCAAAACGTAAATATTTGTTTAATGCGCTCATTTTATATTGCGCGGTTCATAAATTTAGTGATAATTCGTTGATATTTTTTACGACATATTCTTATCGGAATATATTAATATACCGTGCGCAATTATATAGAAAAAAGAATACAACTTTTTGTAAGTTTTTTACCTTATTCGTATTTATCATTCATTACAGTTACATGACTTCGTAGATCATGATTTATGTTAGCAAAATAATCGCGTTAGGAAATGTTTGTACGTGTACTGAGCGCTTTAAATATGACCTACGATCACGAAACGAAAGATTCGCGTATATAAAATCGCGCGGTACACTGCTAAAACGAAGAAATGTCAGATTAATATCGTGAGATTATTGTAAAACAGTTTTAGTAATCCGGCTTTCGTTTTATCTATAACCAACAAATACACAGATATTTTATTTCGAATAATTCAAATTTTGAAATAATCATACGTACAAATTGTTACAATTCTATGTAATTTTATTTATACTAAGTAAAGCCACGATAGTCAAAATTAGAGACTGCCATTCCTCTTTACACCGTAACACATCTGCATTTTTCTTTCATCCTCTTTCAATTAATTCCAATACGATAGCTACTTAAATGGTCTGAAAGCTTCTTAACAGAAACGTGTTACTTCCATCATATCGTAATCTGTAACATTTTTGTAACCATATACAATACGACTCGTGGATAAAAACTAATTAATCATATAATCATGACAAGATAGTACACCTAGAAAAACAGGAATATACTTTAATTCTTATCTTCCGTTAGTTTTCAATAAATCCCATCTAGGGTTACGCATTGTTCAACTGACAAATACGATAATAATTTTCCAAGAGATTTGTCTATTATTTCTAATGCGATATCATCTTATTTTCCGGAGAATCTCATCTATTCTTACGTGAAATCACGTTTCATGGTTCATGCGCTAGACTCGTGCAAGTCTTGATTGCGTCCAGATTGCGAAATAAAAATATCGCGATAATAAGCAAGTGACCGGTAAAAGTTATTAGTCCCGTGTGTACTGTCATTATCGTTGCCCTTCGTTTTGTCATTCATCGAGCGTAATACCGTGCTCGCGGCTAGTGTGGGTGAACAAATGAATAATACATGAAGGGGCACCGTGTAGGCACAAAGAAGCAAGACAGAAAAGCAGATAAAGTGGTGCCGCGGAATTTAACATGTGATTATTATTATGAATGAGAGTCGAATGGAGTCACGCATACATCACGATTCTGATAATTCGTTTCGTTTCCTGTTATTACAGGTGTAATATTCCACGCACGGAGATGCGTGGACGTACGCTGTAAACATTTCTTGTACTCCAAAACACTCGGAGAGTACACAATACTTGGCGAGCAATCGCACGTTCGAATCAATTTGCGATAACTTGCGATTTAAGGTTAATGTGAATGGTATTTCGACGTAACTTTTCATAATTGCCTTTCAATTTGTTCAGAAATAATAAAGCCACGATCGAATAGTTTTGTACTGTAGGGAGAAATAGAAATTGATAACATAGATTATTCAATAACAGGGCAATTTGCTACATTTTGCAACATTCTGCAATTTGGTCTTATTACAAAAAGTTATTTTAACGAGACTTTCTACGACTGAATCTTACAATTAATATGTTTACGACTAAAGAAACATCGATCAGTTATGATATTAGACAATTGGTATAAATTGTTCGATGACAGGATTAATAATAAATAAAATAATTAATAAATGCATCAAATGTGCGATATCTTTATAGGGATTATCATTATAATGAGAAGTAGCAATTAATGATTGGTATACATAAATAGATTACTCGACAGTAGAGCAATAGTGATATACTTGATGACCTTAAGAGTATACGTAGCAATTAATCAGTTTTCGAGTTACATGGCATCTTTTTATATGTTTTTACTTATTGTAACGTTTGAAACATTGAAGCTGTCAGAAGTTATATGTCATTGTTAGAGTATACGATGCTCCGAAATTTGCATACCATGTTCTACAATGAATAATATTGCCAGATTCCACACAAATCACCGTGTGTAAAGGGAATATAAAGAACGAATTTAAATTTCAAAGGGCCACGTAGGAAGCAGCTTTTCATTATTTCAGTCACATTCTATTACATCAACCAAGACGCAATCCTCGAAACGCTCGTATCGCAAAATTGCGGAACGAAAGGAAAACGACGAGTGTTATCAAATCACGAATGTGCTAGAACTAATATTAAATAATAACTTAGAGTGATTCGAGGAAAGGTTTGAAGGGGACTGTATTGACACGGTGATTTAACTGTTAGCAGTAGAAATACCGATGTTTCTTTCCTCGAAGGAGGATATCGAGCAAGGTATACAAAAAATGTAGAACAGGGAAGGAGGTGGAGGTAGGGCTTCTATCAATTTTATTGCGACATTAGCGATAAGCTGTGTGTTCGTTTGTGTTCGGTGAACACTCTAAGCCGTGTCGTATCAAACGCGTGAAACGAACGATTACTGGCATTGGAAGATATATTATCTGTCATCGTCGAGAGATATATCGATCGTACTACGCGCATTTGACAGATACGCGACTTGTAGCGTAGTTAGAAAATTTTTATACGTTTTTTTCCGGGTTCGTTTATGGCCGCGTAAACGCAGCTTGGATGTTCGGATAGCAAACCCTTGCGTTGCGTCGTGAGCGATGAGATGAGTTGCTCGCTGTGCTTCTAAATCTTGTTACCTTGACGTGAGACTATATCCCGTGAAATTGATGCCCTTTCTGCTAAGATATATATTTTTAGGAATTCGGAAGCGAGATTCGATTGTCGAAATATAAACTTTGTATTAAGCTTCATATTATTTGAATATATTCAAATATATATTATAATAAAAAGAATAATAAATAATGACAAATAAATATATGATTCTTAATTGATACGTTTAAAAAGAACGAGTGAGTTTCAATGAATTTGTTTAATGCAATAAACAGGTTGTAATCATAGTTTGCATAATTCTATACTTTGATAGTAATTGATGAATGTGTAAACGCGAGATGCGCCTAGTTAACTATACATCAACTTTAGTACCTCAATATGTGTTTCTTTATTATACCGATTCATTTATCAAAATATTCATCGACTTAGGATACCAATTAAATTCTAACCGATAATAATTTCTTTATTTATACATCCTATATTTGTTAATGTAATATTTCGTCTCGATCGAAGTTCGATGATATTACATTTATATTTGAAAGAACCAAAATCGAATTTGAAATTGATTTGTCTCTTCCAATCTTTAATCTTACGGTTATAGAAATTTCGGATGACAAGTTATATAGCTGAACGTCACAAAATACCTTCGTTATTTATCATCGCCTATAAAACCACAGAGACGACAAAGGTTTCTCTTCCAAAGTAAGCATATTTCCTCAAATCCCCAAACATCGATACAGATACTATACCTGTACGAAATACACCCACCTTATCGAGTGTTACACGCTTGAGTCGTTGGTTCCCAGGCATTTGAAGCGGTGACATATAGAAATAGGTGCGATTCAGTAAAGAAAGTTACCCGTGAATCTTCGTCCCTTTCTCGGTTGACAAAAGCAGCTTCCTTTCTTTGTGGCAAGATCCTACACGACAGAATCTTCTTAAAGCGAGGCCACTGACCTGTCCATTGTGCCACCCCCTTGACACCCCCGTATAAAATATTTGGACAGAACTTCCGGCCCAAGACACACTGCTGCCAAGAAGCAGTCGCTCCTCTTCCTGTCTCTTTCCTTTCCTATTTCTCCGTTTCGATCTCGATTACTCGAGCTTGCTCTCCTGCCCTTCTTCACCAATGGTCCTGTATCTTCTTTCCAAGTTTTTCGACGACGCGACAAACGAAGTCTCTTGGTCTCTCGACAGTTGCCAATCGATGCTTGTAACGGGCTTTACGGAAATGTTGGAACAGTATGACGGGAACAAGTGTATTTTCTACGACATCGTCTATAAGCTGAATGTAAATAGACGAGTTTCTCGAACGAGTACGTTGATGATTTTTGGGGAAATTCGAATTGTTGCGGGGAATACCGTGGAAGAAAATTCAGAAGATTTTGCATGTAAATAGTTGGTTCGCTTGCCAGGAATTTTAGGGTAGATACTTTGTGCGAAAGTTTTAAGAAGTTTGGTTGGTTGGCTTTCGGTGTGTCTTATATCAGAAGTTGGAATATGTTTGGCATGGTGTAACAGATTTATAGTAAGGGATTTATGTTTAGGAAATTTGTTTAGAAGAAAAATATACAAAATTTCATACAAGTATCTACCATTATTTATTTCCGATTTTTATTACAGGCACGTCTCTTATTTATTTAATTAGTCCGTATTTATATAAATGATAACAAAATTCTAGACCTCCGTATTACGATATTAATTTTAAATATACGTCGAATAAAACTTTGATACAAATAGAGAATTAAAAGAAATCGAAGCATCGTTACACTCATCTAAGAAACCAAACGGTTGCAAATATTGAACTTCGATCGAATTCAATTGAAGCTCTAATTATGCTAGCTGAATTCAATAATAGAAATGCTTATATCGGTATAAAGTCTTATACTTTCAAAATTAAGAGAATCTTCTAATTTGGACAAAATGTAAATCACGTTGAAACGATTAACCGTCTCAGAAAGTTCACAGAAATTATCTTACACAGTGCAAGAACAATTATTACGATCATCTAAGATCCTTGTTTCCATTTAAAGTCGTTTTCGCTAGCGGTAGGGCCGAGGGATAGAGAGCTTTGTAATTTAGAAGATCGAGGACATAGGATACGACGTAATCTTCGACGATGTTCCCACGGTCTTCAAGATTCTTCGCACACGCGAGTGTTTCTCTCCACCTTCGGCTGACACGCTACGATTTCAAGGTGTTCAGGACTTGTCAGAGGATATACAGGGTGCGTCAGCGTGATACTTAAAAAGCATCTCGAGAGATGAATATCGCTGAATCTGAATATTTCCTTTCTAAATTTTCTATTCTAAATATATTTTTTTCAATTTTCCATCTTGAATCTCTGTTTTATTTTTCAATTTTTCATCCAGAATATTTTTGCGGAGAATCTTTCATTTCGAACGTTCCTTCTCGTTTATACGATTTTCCATCTCGTACGTTTCTTTCTTACAGTTTTCGATCTGAAATATCTTTCTTTTTTGCAATTATCCTCTTCATCCGAACGTTCATCGCTTTCAACGATTCGAATAGAAATTCGATGCAGGTTTCTTCTTTTTATAAATATTTTCCGCGATATGTAAATGTCGCTGGATGTTGGCAGTAGACGGTTCCCGCTGAATACACAGGCTTACAGTAAATTTGAATTACGATAAAATATTCCAGGAGGCACAAACACAGCTCCGATAAAAGCTGACAGCTGCACCGACAGCTCGTGCACAATAGGATTATTCGACAAGTACCGTCGACGTACTGTGAAAAAGACATTTTGCGACGAGTGTATCTGCGTGTCCAATTAAACATCAAATTAAAAATCGACCGGGTGCCGGGCTCGATTGCCGCGTGATATTCAGCTTCGCAGAATGCTTCCTCTATTTTCGTTGATTTTATGTTACTCTCTGGTTCTCTTTCCAGTTGTAGTATTTTTACCATGATAGAGCTATTCGACAAACATATTTTGTTTGCAGAATGTTCTTTTCAAACGATACCTTTTTATCCGTAAAAATGTAGAATGTTTTTAAATATTTGGGAGATTACTATAGTATACTTGCTATTGGGTTGGCAACTTACAGAACTTACTGACAGAACTTAGTTGCCAACCCAATACATAATTTATATAGTAAATCATTATATATAAAATATAGAATACTAAATGTTAAGATAGATAGGTAGATTATCAAAGTAGTAGGTTGTTAAATAGTTGAAGAATTTTTTTCTATTTCCCTCTATTCTCTTTAGATGTTCATATATTATTACAGAAAATTATTATACACCAGTGGATGAATCATTGTAACGTTAATTATTAAGACACTAGATATATCGAACGCAAAAGCACTTGTTCCTAGCTTTAGTCACGAGTGGTATATCAAACGTCGCAGTTTCTCCGTGCACGCTCGGATTCCTTCAAATATTTAAACCGGATGCATCGTATCGTACGTGTAATCGCGCAAGATGGCGATGTAACCGATACGAAATCTGAACGCGTTGATTAATAAACTTCTTTATTCCGGTCTAGGGACTCAATGATTTTGCGTGTTACCATCCGCTACATGTAATCTGTTTCGCGTGATCAGCTCGAAAGTCGAGATTTCATCTCGAAGCTGACGCACCCTGCGTATATGGAGCAGGTGCACGGTTACCTGCCGTAGGCGGTCCTACTTTTTCATTCTTCTTCACTTTGCTGCCTCCAACGTCCTCCACCATCATCCTGCTCCCCTTTTCTTTCGTTTTCTGCCGCCGCTCTCGCTCTCTCTTTGCTTTCCTCTCTTTCTCACGTTTCCTTCTCCATATTCTCGATTCGTTCGACGCGAATTAGCGGCGCATATAAATAGAACGTTTACACGCGATGTCGTGAAGTCTCGTGATTACGATACGAGTTTTAGCTGCAGGCTAAAACAAGACGATCTTTTTCTCTATATCTCGGGTGTATCAGCTGGCACGATCATTGAATTCCGAAGATCTTTTCTAAATCGATGTACAGTGGTCTTGCGAAAGTATTTAAAAACTCGTAGAAATCTTCTGTAAATATATATTACGTGTACAATACGAAACATTATGACATTTCATTTGCGCTGCAACGAGCCACGACAGTCGTTGTTATGTTAGTAAATTCCGAACGAATCTGAAAATGTATTTAGAAGGTAGAAGATGTTTCTTGCGGAAGACATACATCTCGCAAATGTTATCAAAATATTTGAACACTTGTAGAAAATTTGTATAAACGTATCAGGTGTACAACACGAAACACGTCGAAATTTTACTTGCAGGACAATCTCGGTTATTATGTTCGTAGAATTTGAACGAGTCTGAAAATATTTATTGCAAAAGTGCAATTGACAGCATTTGATCGCAGTCAATTATTCGTTATATCAGTAAGCTACAATATTTAGTAAGATCATCTGTTGCATTAATTGTTTAAGATTGCTATTTACGCTGAATACGAATTTTTCATTAAGTTTATAGTTGCAATAAATGACGTTTACATATGTTTTTCGATTAATTTCGTACTTTATCGATATACTCGCAATAGTCGTGTTTCATTATAGCAACTGAATTTTCAAGAAATTTCATATAACGCATATAATGTATGTATAAACAATTTCTTATGATAATTTGTTCAGACACCTTCGTGAGCCACTGTGAACGTATCGGGAGACGTTGGCGTCTTCCACGACCTGTTTAGTTGGAGATTCTTTTACTTGTGTTATTATCTGTTTTATTGGCGAAACGTTGCGGTATTTCTTTTGTGAAAACACGATAAGCCGTGTGTGGGCATGGATCGTGGTGAGAATGGTACGAACAGAACTGTTTGACAATCTAAAGATATTAAACAATAAAGGTATTGCTTGAATATTTTGCCAGCAGTATATAGATGGTGTGTTATCGCATCCTGGTTCTATATATCGTTATCTCAATTTGGTATTAAAATAAAATACTTTTTCATTGAAATTAGTTTTCGTTTAAATCGAGATACGTGAAATTTCGGCGAAATTAATCGCAGGTAACCAAAATATCTTTAAACATTTGCGTTCGACTCGTACAAAGGTTGCCGATTAACGATTCCTTCAAAGAAGATATCAAATTAATGAGTTTTTCTTTATCTATTTTTATTTATAGTACAAGTAATACAATAAAATAATATACGTAAACGCGCACATGGAAATAATTGAAATATTTATCTGAAGTGCGGGTGAGAATGTAACGAAGTCGTAAATTAAATTATTGAGTTGATTAGGACTGATCATCATAATAATCATTAGGACTGATGTTTCAAATGAGGCTGCAGGCCCACTTGGGACTCACGTTCCATGCATTCCGTTCTGAGATCTCCTCGATGAAAAAAAGAACGACGACTTGTGACTAATACGTAAATTTTTAAAACATTGAAGAAAGAAAAATACGAATTTTTATTTCAGTACACTTACGTATTAGACATCGTACTAAGAATTTCTTCGGTTCAAATTAATCGATACTAAATAAGTATTAGGTTTCTAGAAAGTCGAGTATCAAAGTATACCTGTAATTCTGGCACTAGAATTGAGAAATTTGTAAAAAGTGAGTTTGTAGTAAGTAGAATCGTGAAACAAAGGCGGACAATAGTAGTTGACCCATTCTCGAACAGAAAGCAGCACTTCCACGCACGAATAAAAATTATCTGGCGAAAATCTTAGCGGAGGTCACTGCACTTGCACTCGAGAAAAATGAGTTTCGCGGTTTCGATGTCTTTGAACTTGTTGAAAGCAACAGAGCTAACGGCCTCTCCACGCTTCCAGATAAAACAGTACCGCATTTGAGAATCCGAATTTATCCTCGATTCCGGGCCACCAATAGCGTGTCTGCCTCGAAAAAGGATTCTAACAGGAACATCTTTCTTGTTGAACATGCACAGTCGGAAGAAATAAATCATGGACGGTTCGTACGCGTAAGTCATATCTGTCTTAACCGAGGGTAGTCTCTGTTATTCTTAGGTCAATGATCCTGTCCCTGAAAAACTGATCCAATTTTTTCTTGTCAAGCCTCACGCGTTTCTATCCTACTCGACTCGGCGAATATATAATTTATGTTAATGAGTTTTGATTCGATCGTAATGGAAAAAATTTGCGTTCATCGCGTTAAAGCGGAGAAAGTACAGGCTAATAGAATTAGTAGAATAAAAGGAGAAATTGAGGATAATTGGGAATAATTGAGAATTTTATTTACTTATGACCGGTAAATGGAATTTGTCTGGTGTTTCGTGTTAAGCAATTAAGCTTTAATCGCTCTTGAACCATACCATTTCTACGTGTTTTATCGTGTAGATATGATAAATGTGAAAAATTCTTGACATCGTTGCATCGAAGTTTTGGTATTAATAATTAAACGTTGAATAATGGTTTGAAATTAGTGATAAATGTTATTCAGATCTACGATTAACTGTAGAAGGATTGAAGATGAAAGAGATTTAGAAGAAGCAACTGAAAAAAAATCGGAAGAAAATGAAATAATAAACATGTATGAAACGCATGAAAAGAGTATAGATAAGCTATCAAACACGTTGAAAGTAGTTATGAAAAAGTAAAGAAGTGCAATTTTATATAAAACGCTCGACAAATTTTAAAATAACCTTGCTTCTATTTATCGAAGCTCCAATTTCCGTAAAATACTATCTCCCGCCATTATCTCTCAGCAACTTGCCAATCAATTTTTCATTCGCAATTTCCTCGTCAGAAAATATGATTTTTAATCAGGTCTATCGTATCGAACGGTCGGGACTCACCCCACGGGCAACGTTTCAAAATGTTGGACTAATTGAACTCGAGAGAGCTTCCCTGACAAGCGCTTTCAATAACATGGCGCGCGGCCGATCGTAAGATAAATCTGCAAGCTACGGTATCGTTCGATGGGTTTTGGAGACCTTCGAGCGACACTCGCGGCCATGAACTTTGAAATGACCATAAACCAGTTTAATCGATTGAAGGACGATCGCTATGTGAAAGCTCGAATTCGAAAAAAGTCACGAAAGATATACGTGAATGGCAAGTGATCGTTAATGAGAGTCAAGTTTCTCTTTGTAGCAAATCTTCAACAGTCAAATCCTTTTTATTTTTTTTCTCTCTTTCGTGCTTCTTTTCTTTTTCTTTCTTTTTTCTTCTTTTTTTTTTTGTAGAAGATCGGCGAGTTTCAGTCGCGGTCCTATCTCGAGGACATTTCAATTTCTCATCCTTTTACGTTGGCCCGCCATTCGATATGCTGTCCAAGCAGGTCAGGCAACTGGCCAGCACCTGGCTTTGCTCCTTTTTCCTACCACTTCGCGAGAGCATTGGGCCGAAAATACGACGTGGAAATTCGCCCCGCGTTTTATTAATTCCTTTTCTGTGTGCTCCGGGTGCTTTGAAATGATCACAAAGTCGGATACGATTCAGAGAATTTCGAACTCGCGAGTGGCTCTAAATTTTGCGTTTAGGGGAACGATCTTCTACGTTAGGTTCTTAATTATACCGTGGTAAATCCACATTAGCATCGGAGTTTACTTTCTGTCTTTGATCCTCAGAGGCGGAATCTTTTAATCTTGAATGCAATGTTTTTCTCTTTAAATTCCTGTCTTTTAATGAGATTCAATTGTCGCGACAAAGTTTTGTTTCAAACACTGATTTTTATGTTATATATTGCTTGAAATTTAATAGTTCATCCGACTTTCGATAATGCGAATACATAAAAGCATAGTAGAGGCTCATGATAATGAGATGAATACATGAAAGCATAAACATGGTAACGAGAAATATAAAAGCCGAGGTATGAACCAATCTTTGAAGATTTTTCGCAAACTATTTATAAACTGTCGATTTAATTCTTTTCTTAATTATCCTTCATAGGTAAATCGATCTCGATTCTTTTTGGTTATAAGAAAAATTCTTCTTTATCTATTATTAATAATAAGAATATATATATACGGTTTTGTAAAAAGAACATGATGCACTAGAATTTGAGGCCAGTTTTATTGAGAATAGATACCTTTATCGCGTTGAATAGTTAATCGTTTCTTATGTAACGTTGAGCAAAGAAGGATTAACGACGTTCAAATAAATTTCTCTACTTGGAAATTCAATTTCTTTTAAAAAATACGAAGAAAAATAGCGGTATCGTTTCATCATAGAGTAATATATCTTTTTATCTTTTCCGTACGATGTATCTCAATTAAACAGTGCCATCCAGTGTTATCGTACAGTGGCCGTAACTATTTCAATAACATTAGTCGAAAAAAGTAAAAAATCAAGAACATTTATTTTCTAAATCATATAACGGGTTAACGTTGTAGATCCAGAAGATTGTTACAATAAACTCGATATGGTACGCAAGCATCAACGATAAGATTAGATAAACGAACAAGAAACATTTATTCAGTTCCCAATCGATACTACGAAAACTTTGTAAGCTCGATACGAAATCGAGCCGATCATATTCAATCCATATTGCACATCGGTCATTATACAAAAGTTAAAAATTAATATACAGATTGTCTTATCAAATTTGTCCATCTACAATATATTATTTTTATATTATAATTTTTATTACATAATTTTTTTATTATGTAATATAATTTTATATTATAATTGCTATTTCAATCAATACTTAAATAAAAATATTACATATAAAATTTGTAGGATAGAAATAATGTAATACTTCCTTTAGGCTTTTCTTTCTTTAAATATAATACTCGATTATTTACGCAGAATTACGATAGCATAGGGAATTCCGAGTATAAAAGTACCGAGATAAATTTATCCTGAAACTTACCATTCCTGAGAGATTTAACTTTGTTCATGCTGTTACTATTTTATATAATGTATACAGTATATAAAAGATTTTATCGAACTCGAACATCGTTCAATCTTTTGTCAACCAGCATATTAGGAGATCTTTTCGATTCTAAATATCGCTCGAGTACTTTTTCAAGCAGAAAATCCTCACGTACATGTTTCCTCGTGCGAGAAAGCGGCAGAAGAAAGACAGGTTAAATTCGCCCCATTTTTTCGTCCGATAGTTCAATTCCTCGTTTCCCAGATTAGCTCGTTCTCAAGCATGACAAACGTGTCTCACGGTCGTCGACCGAGAGCCAACGAGCTTCAAAGAAAAGAAGAAGCAAAAATAGATAGAAGAGAGAGAGAGAGAGAGAGAGAGGGTGGACAATCGTTTCACCAGCATCCCTGGAACCATTAACCCCTACGATGCTTCGCATTTAACCCGCACTGTTTCCTCCCGTTTCTCCATCCCTTTTCTTCCTCTCTTCTCGTCCGTTTGATGTCCTCTCTATACGCTCCGATTCTCCTCCCTCTCATCAGCCGCTCTTTTCGACCTGCGCATATATACAGAGGGTGGAGAGGAAAAAGATGGAAAGAGGCAGACATATGACAGAAGAGAAAACGAAACAAGGACATGATAACGCAACACGTATCAGCGAAAGCTTGCCGGACCTGAAGTACACGATATTTTTTTCTCATTCTTTCATTATTTTATTAATTCTTCCGGTGCTGAATCGTGCGACGTTCAGCGTGTGCTGTTGACTGCCGATTTCTCACGACAGAGGATATACCGCATTGAATAAATTTGAAACTTTTACTCGAATATACTTTATTTGAATGTAGTCCAGTGTTTGGGTCTCTTTAGTATATTACATTTAAGTAAAAGTACGTATCAAGAGTGCATAGACGATAAAGTGGACCCATGAAGCGAAACTATATGTAAGCGAATTTATGCTATCTTTAAGAACTGTGATATCAGTCTTGGCACTTGACCGTCGCTAAAACTATGGTTTAATGGTTATCTCCGAACAGATTCGGTTCCTGCGTCCTCTCGGTATCCTTAAGCCAGCGCAATAAAGCGCAGGTGATCGAAGCGAGGGACCTCCGCCCTCGCGTACCAAAAATACCGTGGCGAAAATGTTACGCTGAAAATTCTAATAATTATCGGATATTAAAATAGATGGTTTTGCGAGAATATGCGCATTCGTAGCCTATGATAAATGATTTTGTGGACATGACATATGTAGGTTAATAGCGTTGAAAAAGTTGCTGTCCTTTTATATGTATCAGCGTATTCCAACGAAAATAATCGCGCGCGTGGAAAAGTCGTGGAAAAATCGTGGAAAGGAGATGGCACCGCGATACTGGTCTTCTTTATACGTAATAAACTAGCTTCCTCGACGGTCCTCGAAAGTGTAACAGCAGGGCAAAACCGTGCAGCGAATTAAAGAGAAAAAAGTGCCCAGGTGAACGTGGAAGCAGAAAGAAAAAGACGAGGGGATCTAGGAGAAAGAAAGACCGAGATGAAAAGGAACGAGGTCGTGGCGAACATTCGCTGCAAGCACGTCACTCCAAGTGTGCTCCTCTCCGCGAAGTGCAGTTAGCCTCGATGGACTTGCCGGATCGCTGGAACACGCGGACCACCTTCGGCCAAGAGCGGAGCAACGACAGTACCACGGTTGAAAACGTTCCTAGTGCCCTCGTTTTTTAAATTAGCTGCACTGCCACGGTCAACGGGCCAGGAAAGAAAATTAACCTAGTACCGGTCGACGAGAGAATGGATGGAGCAGAGCCGCTCGACTTTGTCTAATTTACATTTGCTAATTTGGCTACCTCTATTGGACTTGGCACACGCGATGATTACATTCGCTAAGCACATGAAAAATGTGGTATTGAGAGAAAAGGCAGAGAGAAAAACAGTGTAAAAGTATTCCACGTAAATTTGACATTTTCTAACGTGTTTTTAAAACGAATGCCTCGTTCTCATATCTCGTTACGAGAAATTTTGTTTTATCATATAATATTTGCCTCACAGAGATTACAATGAATTTTGTTTTTGTATCTCGTGTTACATATTAATTTTTATTACGTGTATGGAATTCTTTGAGAATCTTTCCAATTTTAATCGAACGTACGCGCATGAGTTGAGTATTCAAGTTCGTCAAATATTACGTCGTTCGCGAAAGTTTGTAGCAAAATTTATGAAAAATTTAAAGCCAGTGTATTTTCATACAATGGGTATCTTATTGAGTTACGTATATACCTTTTGTCATTCGTCGAATAGCTTCGCGAATCCTTTTCTGAAAAACTTTTACTCTTCTCAGCAATAAGTTCTTTCGTGCAGATTTTGCAAGGTCCTGGACTATTCGATTTTTCCTATAAATAATAGAATACTCAAATGAATGAAACTGGCCTTTCTAGCGAGTAAAGTCCAACAACTTTTGCCTCTTTTCATTCATAAATAAGAGTCGCATTGTTGAATTTGAATATGAATTAGGATTTTGCATTTTGCACTTTGAATTTTAAAAGAACTAAATCCAAAAATAGTCGCGAGACAGAAAGTACTATGTTTTAATCTGCAAAGTAGAATTTACTGCGAGATGCGCAGAATTTTCTAGCGCCTTAACAATAAACGAGTTTAGAACTTTCCTGCTAGTAGCTTGCATGAAATTGAATTCCACTATATCACGCCTGAAAAGAAGGAAGCATGCACACGCAGCGCATAAAATTTTAACGTAATCCCATACGAGGAAACTGAGGTTACTTCTCGCTAACGTACACCAGGGGAGATTTAGAGCCGTTTCGGTAGCGTGGCCGAGTATACCGACTCAATGTTGTCACTGCGAGATTCCAGAGGAATTTTTGAATAATTCCATACGCATATTTACGTAGAAGAAAGAGAAAACTCGCGTCGCAATGCGGACAGGGATAAGCTGGTTCGAAATTCAAATTTGTATCTTCTTAAAACGGAAGTTGCCGCAAGCTTGTAGCTCAAAGCAACGCATTTATTTATCCGTATAGTCCGACTATTTTCTTAGGCACGCTGAAAGATTTCCCGCTGTCTTCGCTATTCATTCACGCCTGCCTCGTTAATTCTTCACGCGTGTGAGAAACAAAAACACACACTCTATCCTTACGTGTTTCGATTTGGTGTCCCAGTCGGAACTGCTTAACGGTGTTTCCACCTGAATAATCCCGAAAAATTTACGATTTTCCCTGTCCGGATTTGGGGTAATTCCAGAAGAGATGAATCTCGTTTCTAAGGTTCTTCCAAGCTACAACGTTTTAAGAGTACGGGATATTCTACTTACCAGTTTGTGCAGGTGCTATCTTATCTAATACACACATATAAATATTGTAAGACAGAATATTTTTATAAACAAGCGAAGCAAGGGAATAACATTTTAATTTGTTTTTAACATACTAAGAAAGTATTTAACGTAGGATCAAACTAAGAAACGACGTACGTACACCTGTAACTGATTCTTTTCTACTTCGAACTTGAGAAATTGTTCGACGATGAAGAAACACGATTGTATCTATCATTTTTCTTTTTTTAAATGGTCCAAAGGGTTTGGTAAGTTTGAATTCTTGGAAATCGTAGTTACCACGCGAGACTCGACAGGAAGAGCAGTCAAATAAACTGACGTTGTTTGCACGCGAGTTCCTCGAGTCTCTGCTTTCCCTTTTACGAAGTTTAAAAATCTATATAAGAGGGGTCGGGAGACATCCACCGCCCCTTGGCGTGACTGTCCTCCCTTCTCTGTGAAAGATTAGATTCTCTCAAGGGTGAGGTGCACGCAGTTCACCGATGGGTTCCATGTTGGTCCCTTCTGCTGGCATACGAACCGAGAAATATTGCCTTCCTCCGCGCCACCCCATTTGACTCTAAGGAAAAATATCATTTCCCTTTGCTGTAATCTCGCGAACTTTCGAAACATTCGACACGCTCTATCGTCGTTTGGGTATCGTCTGTGAGCTCGCAAAATTGTTCGAGTCATCGTGTGGTAATATCTAGGGGAGGATATGGTGCCAACCCTTAAACAGCGGTTAGAAACAGCGGTTAGGAACATCTGGTGTTTCTTGCGTCATTTTCTCGGTGTGATTATTTACTTTATTATATATATAAGAAAGAGAAAGTGAAAAGCGAAAAGAAATGTTTCTTCAAAGGATTAGCGCACTGTCGATATTCATGCAAATTTAAATTTATAAAAACGTAATTAAAGAAGCGAAAGCTAAGTAGAAATGAATGAGTATTTTACTGTGGTTGTTTTGCATATGTTTGCACGTTAACTATTATATTTTGAATATTTTTTAATAGTTAAATTTTAAGGAAAATACGTAAGCATAAGCAGTTTAGCTTAGAAAGTACACAACTGCATTTTTCTAATATTTTAATTTCTGATTGTTTTAAGAAGGGAGGGGGTAATTAGAAGCTTCGAAGGTGCGGATATTGACGCATTTATACGAATGAGTATTGTTTATCTAAACTTTCTACTTTCTCACGAATTTTTTAAATTACGAGTTTTGGGTAGAGAAACGAAGGCAGAGCAAGAAGAGAAACATAAAATCTTTGTCTTAGGATGATAATGAATGTTAACACGAAAGGTGTTAATATAACGTTCTTCGGAGTAAGTGTTTCCTACCTATATTTCTCTAGAAATCTGTATTTTCCTAAGAGTCGAGGTATTCGTTCTTTACGTACATCCCATTTGTATACAATTATTTGCGATTTATTAAATAAGCAAATTAAAATTTGTATTACTGCATTCAGTGCGACGTAAAATACTCAAGATAAGGTATGAACTATTATGAAAATTGTAAATGATTCCTACGATCAATTTAATTATTTAAAATTGATATTTTCTAAGAAAATTATTACAAGTTGTAATAAGGAGCAATATTACGAGTAAAAATTCGTGCTTTATATGCAAAAATAACTTTAGTAATAAATATAAATCGTAAGATTTACACTTTGAAGTTGATTACTTAATCGGTGAGTTAATTAACTGCTTTCTACGTCCAATCACTTCACCAAACAGCTGAAACGAATGAACTGTTCGAAGAAAACAGGAATTTCATGGGATTTTCATGGGGATCAGTTTCTCGACAAGGGTTAAGACGCATTGATCTTTCGTGATGGCTGACGAAGGTCAGATTCGTCTCACCCACGTTTCTCAACGAATATTTCGGCATCGGACTTTACGACCTATCGTTGTTACGAAGCTTCACAGCCGTGGGATGATAACTCATTAAGAAATTTCATTCACTACTGTCAGGGATCGTCTAATTCTTCTCGTTTCGTTAACTCTGACAGATTTAATAAGAGTGAACCGTGTAAGTTGGTCACGTAGATGCGCTGCGTTAAATGTAATTAAGAATTCGTGACATTCGTGTGAAGCATAGTAAAGAATTTTAGCGTATATTTGTACGTAAAAATATTTTCAGCTTTGTTTTAGAGTAGAATGAGTATTCTAGAATATCAAAGTTAAAAACGAGTAAATATCTTTTAAGAAAAGCTTAATTTTTATTATACGTAAGATATTATCGAAGATATAAATGAAATATAAATCTCTAGAACTCTAAATTTTATTGCGATTGCCTGGTGTTTTTAAGCTACTAAATTTATTAATAAATTAAACAATAAATAAAGTTAAATTAATTAATTAAACTTAAATTTAAGCTACTGTCTCCAGAACGTTTCATTTGATCAAGCACAGCTGAATTTCAGGCTTATGAAATATTCTAGTATTTTTTGTATTTATCTTTCGATTTCCTCGACTAAATTTTAAAGGTCGTTCTTGAAATCTAAAATCTAGAAATTATAATCTAAGCGATACGAATCTCCTCTTATCGTAGCATGACATTCAAAATATATCATTCCTGTTATTATATTACAGTATTACCAATACTAAAAAAGACTAATCGAATCGAGATAGCTCAAATTGATAAAAATATTCGTTCTCGCTAATAAATATAATTACTTGTAATCCCTCGACTTTAAAGGATTACAAACATCTATGTAAAGTCTAAATGTAAAGTACTAGGTAAAGTATAAAAAAAGGTCCTCGCACAGAAGAACCCGCCCCCCTCCCTCGAAAAAAAAGATTCTATCAGATACTTCCAATGTCAAAACTGCGAAATATATCAAATTGTTTCTCGAGGTACAATTATAACGCTACGTGATATCAAACTAGAATTCGAATGGAAACAACAAATAGTTGAGATCCGCACCACAGTCCGAAGCTGGTACCTCGAGAAGGAACATACACCGCTTTAATCAATTTTTATCTAATCCTGACTGCATCACTTGCTACAGGGAGCTACAGGGAGCTACGGAACCGATAAAATTACCGTGTCAACTTTAACATATACCCACGGGATCGAAGACTCACGTCGACCGTAAGGAATTTTGCTCTTGGGTCTCTTTTAAGAGAACGAGATAAAAAATACTGTCCTTCCCTCTCTTAGAAGTATTTAGAACTTCAAATTCAAAACAACAAATAAAAGCCACAAATTTTCCAATTGAATGAACACGTTTCGCTGACGTTATTCAACCGAACGTGAACGTTTTTCCATTCATTCTCGCCATTCGTCGCCAGCAATTCGTTTAATTGAACGGGTTTCGGGGTTACGCGAAACACGAACCGTGCGTGTAACAGTTGGCGAGTCGCGTTTGCAGTTCTATTTCGCGAAAGCACATAATTCCGAGAATGCTCGTCAGCAATGGGACGCAATTCAATTTGAGACGAGCAGCGAGCGCGCACTTATCGCTTGTCATTAGGTCGACTGGTATGGGTAGTCTCGACCTTTGGTTTTAGCTGGACGTCATTGCTCGTCCAATTAAGCCACGACAGGAAAGGAGAATAAATTACGAATGGTATTCCTGGGAATTGCTGCAGGATACCGATAGATAATTCACCTTATTGAAGCTTGAATGACGTTCAATTAAACGCAATTTAAATACATGAAGCACGTGGGCTGCGCGTACCATCTTTCTATTGGTTATTTGTCAGCATTCGTTTATTCCGCGTATCCCTTGTTCCAATCGCTTCGATTATTATCTATGTAATATTTTCTGTTTTCGGTAACGAGTTTCGCGAGATTAATCCATGACACGTGCACACGAGGCGCTGAGATTTTTCGCCCGCATATTTCCTGTTACGTGGTTACCGAAACGTGTTATATGTGTATATGTTGTATTTATCAAGGGATTATAACTGATATGTAAAATTTAATACAGGGCTGAACATGAATTTGTTTTTGTTCTTATAATAAATCCGGAGTTTCAATAAATTTGAAAAAAAATTGGACATTTTTAGTTGGATAAATGGACAAGGTATTTTGATGCACAGTAAATCTGACGGGTTTGAAATATTTTAATGGAACTTCGGGATGGTGGACATTCGCAAGTAATATCGATAGTAGAAGATGGAAACAAACCATTAGAAAGAATTTAATATAGATCCCGATAGCTTGTATTATACAAGGGGCAGTTAAAAGTATTGTACAAACGAACAAGGAGAATAAAATACGTTCGCCGAAGCTTTAGTTTCCGAGAAAGTCGATTCTAAAAATCCACTGCATATATATGTACTTATACAGCTCACAATTAGATAAAATAAAGTATTCTTGATAAAATTGTTCTTCGCGCTCTCTTGACTCCGATAATTTTTAAAAGTTGCGTAAGAATTATGTTACGCGGCAATTATACGCAGCAAATTTTCAAAAACTATTTCATGGAAAACTAGGTCTCGATTGGAAATATTTTATTCTGCTCCCTTGATTTATATTATTTTTTGCCGCACTATCTATATATCATTTTCAATTTTTTCTCTATTTAAAAAAGGTTCCAATTTCTTGACCAAACAATTTTAAAGCTGTTACAATTTGTAAAAAATTTAATTAATTCCAATAATATAGATCACTGTGTAAACAATAGAATCTAAATTACGAGAGCTGGATCTCATCTCCAGTTGTCTCGAAAACAAAAAGGTTTCTCTCATAAACTTCTCTTGATAGCGTTGTCGTCGATTAACGGCGCAATTACCATCATGCTGTAACTACAAATCGAAACGTCGAGCCGTGACAGAACAAATATCGAAGAAAGCATTTGTTCCATGTTCGCCAATCATGTTCGATCAGTTCGATCGGTAGGCAAGCGTTCGTTTCAAGCTATCACCGATCGAGGCGAACGGTAAAATGGATGGGAATGATTCTGTTGGCTTGAACAATGAACCGCGCGTTCATGAAAAAAAGGGTGGAACACTCGAGGAAGCAGAAAACAGGACAATGAAAAGGAAGAAGATATTGGGTTTAATAAGCGAATATTTGTGTTTTTACGGGTAAAACAAAAACACAAGATTTGTCTGCTATACATTTGATTTATTTTATATTTTTATTAAATACAGATGGAATCCCCTCTTCAAGTTCTGTTCGTTCTGTGATCATTTCTTTGAAATGTATGAAAATTTACTTGTGTGGGTGATATTTCAGTCGAGTATATAGTTTGGTCACTTGAGTTCATTTTGCATCAAGAGTTCTATCTAAACTGTAAGAGTTTGTCAGTATTAAATTTATAGAAGAAAATGGGATGCTGTTGTTATTTCTGTATCTAGAGGTAGGATCATAATAGTTATTTTATTCTGTGGATAAATCTATCACGCCGTTCTGAGCCAAGAAACCTTTATTGCACTTTCTTACATGGACTAAGGATAAAAACGAAAGAATATCTTAAATCTATCGATTAAATCTATCAATTGTATCTAGAACTATCTTTTAGTTACTATTTATTGTAACTAGCGCATCTGCATATGGGTGGCGAGCACGAGGGTTGTCATTTTCAACAGATACAAATTTCATATTTACAACCACGTGTATCTCTGAATAATTTATTCAAACATTTAATTAGAAACATTTATGTTATACCAATCATACTTTCTAGAATTTGTCGAAATTGCATTTCCTTAGAAACTAAACATTTAAATAACCAATCACTAACTAAATCATCCATGATCCATTCTAGTTACTGACTCGAAGTAACTAATTTAGAAACAATGTTTGTAATTTATAATATACAAAATTACAAAGTTAGTCACGAACAAGTATTTTATCCTCCCATTTACCAAGTCAATGAAACTCGTTGTACGAAAATAGAGCGCAGAAGAAACTGAAACGATCGATAAGTAAATGCTGGGAAGTAAAAAATTGTCAAAAAAGTTAAACGAGTGGAAAAAGAAAGGCAGAGAAGCGAAAGGCAGAGTAACTGGAGAAATGAAGAAAGTAGAAAACCGAAGGGGTGGATTAAGCCACGCGTGTACGCACATATACAAGTCCGTGGCCGTTCGTTTTTGTTGATTCAGCCTGGCTTACCAGAGTGGTCGTTTCACGACGTGGAACAGCGAACACGAAACGACGTCGATATCGATTTTACGACTGACGGATTAGTTCTTTCGCTCTACCTCCCTTACCTCTCTTCTTTCCTTCTTTTTTTTTTTTTTTTTTTTCGAGACTTTGTCATTAGCTTGTTCCATTGTGGTGGCGGCTAAAGAGGCAACGACAAGAAGCGTTTCGTTCCTAAGCAGAGATTAAGAAAGACGAGGAGATGATGAAGCTGTGAAGGGAAGGGCTGAAGGGCTGTTTTAAACGTCGTTGGTAGGAACAAACTTATCGATCCTTGTGTCTGAGCCTCTGGTACGCGTTGCTACTTCGCTTTCGAAAGTTTTCCGCGCTTCTAGCCAGCAACATCTTTGATACTTGTGTCTAAGTTTCCGAAAGGAGAAGTTGGATCGATAAGGGATGGGGGAGAAGGTATTGGAAGCTAAACGATGTTCAGCGAGGTTATTTTTAAGAATTATGAGGAAGATATTTCGATAATGGAGGAAGGGATCCACCGTTGATTTTTATGTATCGCTTGCAGAGCAAAGATTATTATTTTTAAGATTAATTAGATTGCGAATAGATTTTTACGCAGATACGAACATAGTTAAAAAAATGGAACGTATTTTTAAATTTCTTTCACCTACAAGGTACTGTATGTAATACCGAATACTATGATCTAAAGATTGTATCATCATGTAAATTTTTACACCTTTGAATTTCAGTTCCATATGTAATTGTATAAAAACATTCGCGGTCTAAATATTAAGAACTGTGTTCTTGATTGCTGTAAAATCACTAGACTCCATACTATTTGTTAAATTCTTGGCAATGAGAATCTTTGATAGAAGAACTTTATGGAATGACAGTTAATGCGGATACTCTGTCGTATTGTACAATTTCTCATTCATAAAAATTAATATTACGGACACGAAGTAAAATGCAAATGAAATTTTCATGAATACTTCGATAAGATAATACTTGAATACCTTAGAATGATAATTGAACATCTTAAAGCGTAGAAACTTGCAATTATGATAATTCTTTGATACAATCATGATTTAATTACGTAATATAACAAACTTACGTTCCAGCGAATCTTCCTTTTGTATTTCTTCTACCTCTATCAATCTTAATTTTATCCTCGTCCGTTCATCCTTAAAATATCTTCTATGCATCGTTAGTTTAGGTGACAGAAGTGCTGAGTTGTTCGTTCGTCGTTTGTAGAACCAGTGAGATAAATGCGAAAATCCAATAAGTTGAATAACTCGAAGACGAAAAGATGCGACGTTTCCTGAGTTTCCAGAGAATCGAACCTACTGTTCGGAAGTTTCACGTAAATCTCTTACAATGGTTACGCTTGATGCCGGCAAGGAAGCGCGATATCCAGGAATGCACTTAACTCTGACGCTCCTCTAAACTTTGACTGTCACTTTATAACTCCGATTTTACGTTCTCCGCGATGCAGTCGCACGAATTCGAACGATAAGATTGCCAAGACATTGTGTCTGGCACTAAACTCGCAACTGATTTTTTAAGTCGCTCACAGTTTTGGATATTATAGCGTGTACTTTTGATAACATGATATTTACATGATAACATGACGACAATGATATTAATAATTCTTTGATGTATTTCCAAAAAAAGATCAAGATGTATAACTATAAAACAAGCCAACAATAATAAATTATACGCTTTCGGCGATATTAATTTCGTCAATATTAATGGTATTTATTTAATGTGTTCTTAAAAGTTAATCACAATATATTACATTGTCCGGAAAGTGTCTTTCTTTTGCAAACGTGCTTTTTACAACAATGCACCTTCATCAAACGTGAAAGCAAGTCTGTGAAACGTCGCGATGTTTATCTCAACAGAACAAAATGGATCGTACGTAATTCGACAAAATAATATAAAACAAAAAACGTTATGCGTCTATAATTTTCTCATAAAGCGAAAGAAACTTTTCGGACAACCTAATATAATTCCATTTTTGCAATAATTAAATTGAATAAAATATAAAATAGTATCTTTCCAAAAGATACTCATATTCAGTCCATATCGCGTAATCGTACGCTATCGAAAATGTTAAAGTAAAGTTTATTTCGTTATGTATTAAATATCAGAATAAAATATGTTACGTCGTGGATACATGCTGATGCTAGTGGTATCTGAAAATTGTAATAAAATTCGAACTCTATCAAGATTATTAATATTCTGTTACTTAGAACTATTATTATTAACGCCTGATTAATTTATTTAGAATTTGATACAATGCATATATAATATAATATTCTGTATATATATATGTACATAATATAGATACGATGTAATTAAATTCTACGCATAATATTCTCCAATAATCTACAACAAAATGATATCTTTTTGAAAATTCCTAGAATATACGTAAAAAGCGTCAAAACGTTTTTCATGAGACGCGCAAGCCCCTTTCTGTTTCGCTCAAGAGAACTACATTATGCAAGGAAAGGCAACACTTGCTTTTTAAAGTTCACATGGCTGCCATACGATCCCCTAGACTTAATGATATTCGTCGAAGGCATTCCTCGTTTAGGTTAGGTCCAGTAGGCACCGCGATGTCGCGTTTCCAGCATAATTCCAGTGGGAAGATTACGTGGTCGATTTCACAGTGTCGCGTTCCTTTGCTTATCGATACAGATCTCATTGATATTCGATGGGGCTGCCGAAGGAGAAGAATTCGATCGATTGGATCACGCGCGCGAGAACGCCGCGAGTGAGATGAATATTAATAAGCGGCCAGCGGGAGGGAAGGTTGTCTAGACGGGATAGGATTTTTGCAGAATTGATTTTTCTTCTTTTTTTTCTTTTTTTGCTCGCGAATAAAAACCTATCGCGAATGGATCAGGCGTGATCGTCAGATTTATTTTTAGCTGTGATTATTTTAGACGAGAACGTTATGCAATGAAGAAAAACCGGTGAATTAAGATTCTCGGATGTATGTATGCTCCGGGATCGTGACTCATTCGATCGTACGTCTGGTATCGGTTTCTCTTTAGGGAAGAAAGTTGCGAAACAAATATTTGCTGTTTAATGAACTCATAAATTTCCGACTCTTTGGCGGTCTTGGGATTTCATATCGGAATTCGATTAATTAAAACCGATATTTTTTTCTTAACTTCTTAAGAAAGTTTTTGATGTTTAATTTCAGAAATTTTCTACGTTGTTGTAAAGTGGAAAGTCGTACGAAAGATATAGATTTCGGGTATTTTATAATTAGCGCGCATCGAGTTTGTTAGAATCGTTAAATAAATTTCGAGAAAGTTTTATGTTTGTGTCCTTTTTAACTGGAACATCGTCGTCGATGAAATTAACTGTTCCATACTGAAAGTTAAGTTGCAAATTACGTTTGTACGAATCTAAACAAGATTTAGTTATCGTGTGAAACGGTAACATGAAAAACAAAGTTTCGCCTTAATTTACTTTCATTTGATTACATCAGATTTAATTCGAGTTAGCTTCCACTTAGGAAGAGATAAGTATTCTGCAGACAATCTCGTTTTACAGAGAGCAGCAGGACAATTGCAATTAATTATTCTAACCTCTGCGAGCTCACTATTATCATCCTGGCTTCTTAACTTTTGCTGCTTGACAGTTATAGTAATTCAGTAATTGATCTTTATGAATTTAAACTACGATATTCTAATTGTAGTTGTTGTATTCAATTAAAATGTACATATGATACGTGCCTTATAAAAAACACATCATATTCGTTGTTGTTTTGTAGCATAAAAAGGTCTAATAATCTACAAATAGTGCTTGGAAGTTGGCGTAAAAAACAATATACTACATCGTACATGCGTTTATTTATAGTAATTTAATATATATATTTAAAATACTAGCTACAACATATAAAATATTAGCCACTGGAAATATTAATTACACGTTAGTATTTTATGTATCTACATACGTACATTTTTTATCCAGGCAACCAAAACTCTGATTATTCAACAAGTAACTAAAATTTTTTACATGAAATAAGATTCAATATTCAAAATTTTTCCATACGCTTTGACGTAAAAATATCCAAAAAAGAAACTGGTGATCTGTAAAAAATAGTGAAATTGAGAAATTTCTTAGAAACCGAAATGCCCACATTAAGGATATATCTATCTACAAATATTTTATTTTATACATGTACACGTGTGTATACATAGAAACCACATAAACTATGTGCTTTCTAACTTAAACCTTCTCAAATATCAAGTAAAACATCATACTTGAAAAGTGCAGACGTACAACGAAAAATTAAATCAACGTACTTTCACACGACCCCAATGGGACAATGTTGGCGTAGATCCGAGTTTACACGTGTTCCCGTATCGATTCTAATTTCGAGTCGACTCAGGAACAAGCCTTTACACGATAGACGAAAGAAATTACGAGCTTGACTATGGTAATCGCCGCGGCGCACACACGCGTGCGGCTTGGAAGTTCGCGCGCGGCCAGCTCCGAACAAGTCGTAAAATCTTAACTCTTTCACCGACTTACAAGCTGGTCTCAGCCGACCAGCCGCCGCCGGACGTTTACCAGACCGCAATCTCTTTCCCTCTGCCGAAGCTCGAAAGAATTTATTGCCTCGCGCATAAGCAACGCGCGCTTGCTACTTTTCAAGGTGTAACCTGGATACTGGATCTTGCTCTCACTCGCGAACCGGCTGGTTGCTCTTATTTATGGACCCGCGAACGAAATCTCTGGGAACGCGGAATTCTTCTTTACGACGAATGTCGTTGCTGCCCAATGAATCTTGTTGTCGTTCTTGTTGATGTTGTTCAGATACCGTTTTCTTCGTGTTTCTGTCTGTTTGGTTAAACGGACAAAAGTAATGAGCTTTGTCGTAAGATTTGTTCTTTATGCTTGGCAACTATAATATGGTTTTAATGGTTTAATGGTAGAATGCTTGAATTATAACGTGGCGATATTATGATTGGCTTTATGGCTGGCGGCAATTTTATCCAATTCTCGATGAAATTGTTATGGGTATAATATCGTGGATAGTACTTTGCATGGGCATTTCACGAAGTATTATTTTTATTACATCTACCTGATAACTGTAAAATTGTTCGAAATATTTTTTAACTGGTGAAAGATAGAGATGGATAGGTTTTTAAGTTTGCGTTATTTCATAGTGTTCGTAGCATCGAATGATTCATCGAAACTATATTAGCCATATATATGTTGCAAAAATCTTGAAATGGTAGAAGGGTGTGTTCGCGCAGAAGGAAAAAAGTCAAGTTGTCGATTATTCTCGCTTTCGAGGGGAACGGATTCTATCGAATTACCCGCTAGTACCCTTCGATTTCACGAGTCATCGGTCTCCTCGCCGGAAGCTAGAGGGCTCGGTTAACCGGAAGTCCTATCGAGGGAGATCCGGTTCGTCACACGGTGGATACCTGTTTCTGCGTTACCAGAAATGCCTGTGGTTCGCTTAATTCTGGCCTCGATAGCACCGTGAAATTCGCAATAATGATATTAATTTCGATGCGACCGCAATTGAAAATCACCGAACGTTTTACATGAGAACCTTGTTTAAACTTTATTACAGGCCACGGAGCACTATTAATGCGATGGCGTTAACTTTCGCCTCTGATAAATTACACGATATATTATATCGCAGGGGGCAAACAACTGCATCAGTAAATGTTTGTTTTATACTTCGCTATAAATGTAAAAAAGAATTAGAATTTTTAATATATCTCAAGTGTTTACGATGGAAGACTCGTAGATCTTTAAATCTGAAAATTGCAGATGTATGCGTTTGAAAGTTTAAAAGTTTGAAATATGAAAATTGGAAATTCCAATTATCATTAATATTATAAACATACTAAGTACAAATGACAATTAACAGATATCAAAAAATTAACTAAGATATGAAATAAAAATTAAAATATTATCTTACTTTTCAAACTAATTAGAGGAATCTGTCGCCACCTGAAATAACCTAAAGCGACCCACAACCCACCGACATCGACATGCTAGCCCAATTAATGTCAACCTGTCTGCTATATGCGCACGTATAAAAAAAAAATTACGCAGCGTCTCAGTTTCGTCGCTGGGTTATTCGTGACCCCGCTTTTTTTTTTAGGGAAGAAACAGAGGTGCAACCCCCTACTTCGATTCCCACGAACACTTGTCCACCGAGAAAAAAAAAAGAGAGGGAGAGTCACGGCAAGTGCATGAATGAAACCCAGTAGCACAGCCCCTTGTGTTTACACACGATTACGGCGCTGCTTCAAAATCAGAGAAACAACGAGTAAAACTCTCGCGTTGCTTTCGCTTTGAAATCGGAGATGTCTAAGCTTAGAAACACATTAGCTCGATTTAATGACGTTGAAGACCATGGTGCTTCGTTTTACGATGCCTGGAACCCCGATGGAAACCTGTGACAGAAATCTGGACAAACTGTTCATTTGTTTTTAGTTTTGAGGGTTTAGGGGAAAAGATCTTTCGTCGAACAAGAACATTAGACCTTTTCATCCATTTGTGTTAACAGTATTTGAATTTAGCCAGAGTGTACAAATGAATGATGGATTAATAATTAGAAACAATACTTAATAGCTTGTCATCTAATCAACAGGCTGAACATTTAAATTATGTAATTATCAGAAGATACTAGGAATAATATCTGTATCTAGGAGTAATATCTGTAATCTACATATGTGTATTTTGCAATATTTATTGTATTATTACGCATATCGTTTGAATATTTTAACATCGTAAATTTCTCTGCTTGTTTCGTCCATTGTCTGATTTGTAATTCAGAAATGAAAGAGATTAGAAGTTTATCAAGTATCAAAATAATTCTACAGATTTGGCTTTTAACGACCAATTCGATCAACAATATTCCATTATAGGTAACCTACGATGATTATAAAGCATAAAATCGTTACAGTTAGTTATTATAATTTTGTAATTAAAGCGCAGTTTGGCCGCAAAAGCAAGCCCGCTTTACTCGTATTTATGAACGGTAGTATGAGGGGAGTTGTAGGACTTGCGTTTGTTTCTTGGAAAGCTTCAAGGGCTCACTTCTCGGTAGCAGTCCCTTCTTTCTTTGTATATTTGGAATATACGTCTTTATTAGGCACATTTGCATTTGATGCAAGGTAAATAAATATCTCAAGAGCTACATAAGTTTGCGGCAGACCCATGTTTTGTCGTCGAGTAACGGGAATTAGTTACAACAGAGTACATATTAATCACGTTAATCCTTCGACCAGCTAATATTTTAGGATTGCCAGTGTGGTTGTGACTAATTTTAAGTTATGAGTATTCAATGGTGAATTTATAGTTGCAGCGTTGGGTAAATGAAGTCGCTTTCACGAAGCTGCTTGGCAAGCCTCTTTTACTTTGAAGCACTTAATCATTTCCATTTCTTACTCTTACTTTCCTGTGATAAGATGCTACGTTTGTAATATGATTAACGGAATGAAATTTAAGGTTTTGCTCCGATTAAAGACGGATGGAATATATATTTCAATAATTGGTCTGGGTAACTTGACTTCCACAATTAGTTTAGGATTAGCAATCAGATTCAAAATTAAAAGGGAAGCATTTTGATGAAGCGAGTTGCTTGAAACGAGTAACTTACGTAAAAAAAAAAAAAAAAATTGTATTATATTATTTAATTTTGCGCAGTAAATTATTTGTTCATCTCAAATTTTGTAAATTTTCTTAGCTTCGAAAGGTTTATGCACTTAGTATTAGGTTGTCCGAAAAATGTCTTTCTTTCGCAAACGTGTTTTTTACAACAATGCAACATTCATACAATATTATACAATATTCATTCAATGCAATATTCATACAAACGTAAAACCAAAAAACGTTGCGCGTCTATTATTTCCTCATAAAACGAAAGAAACTTTTCGGATTTTCGCTTCGTTATCTAATAAATTTTCAAGCTAATTAAATGTTGTTGTTAAAGGTCGAGATATTTTAAAGCTATTCAAAAGCGAAATTTCGCTTCTGCTCACATAGATCCAAAATTATTTCTGAAGATTAAATTACTCTTACTGAATACATTTTTTCTCTATAAATTTACCTTTGCCTTTTCGTGCCTATTCTCTTCTGTTATATTTTTGTAACATTATATTTAACGCATTTTCCATTCTAAAAAAAATATTACAATTAACAAATTTTATAGGAAACTAATATTTCGTCAATATGTTAAAATACGTAGATACAATTTTAAAACCATGAAAATCGAAACGCTTGTTATCAGTAGCATCGTGTAATTGTCCGAAAATCAAATATATTTCAATTTTCAACATGCTTGAGCACACAATAAACGTGGTTGCATTAAAAAAATATTGTCCGGCTGACAGAAAGGTACACGATGGTTAGCAGTCAGCTGTCAAACCAAAAGAAGGGTAACGATTACATCGATACCGTGCGTCGCGATAGAACCGTTCGAACGTACATGCGTATACAGCGATGTTGCATCGCGAAGTATTGATTCCGAGTGGTTACCATCGACTTTTTATCATCGCGTGCATCTTCTCCCCTTTCATCGCTGTTTTTCTCTTATTCCTTCCCGGTGCATTCCTCCTTGTAACGTAATACTTTGCTACGCGCATCATGTACACTGTCAGAATGCAACCCTTTTAACGCTGCGTAAGTGCCTGACGGATCCTTTAAAAACAGGAAAACGCCAATAAATATGTACGTAAATATAGCTTGTTTGTCTTTGTTTAAACATCTTTCGTCGTGCACCTATTTTTATATCGATAATATCGCCTTTTGTTTTTGTGAATCATTTTATGCCTTTTAACGTGTTATTCCTTTGGTTTTCATTTAATACCAATTAAAGTTGTTTTTGAATTGATTTATACAGTTTGAAAGCCTTATGCATGAGACAGATCGTTGAACAATCGACGTTTCGTAAGGGAAGCTTCTTCTCACATTTTTTTTGTAGACAAATCCGATCGCTTATATATCCAGATTTGATCTTTTTGTTATTTTGGGCTTTCAAAAACTTTCGAAAAATTCTAAAAATGTATCTATACGTAGATATCATGTCTACTATATCATGCGATGGTTGGCGATGTCGAACTTTTTTCAAGAAAAATAGAAACACCAAGAAGGGATATTCAAGGATAAAAGTTTACTTGAGTTCTCAACGATCCAGTGTTCTTATTGTGGATTATCCTCGATGTAGAGAAGATATATAGTTATAAAAGTTTCTATACGGGTTTTTCTCTTGTTTAAAATTTTTTGTAATATTATTGCGTAGTTTCATATCAGTCTAAATTGTGTAATACTTGAAATGATTGGTATTTATTTTGTACATTGTACACATTTGTGTAGATTACGTGTGTGAAGGATGTCGTTGTAAACTTTAAGACATCTAAAAGCATGTCTTAAACCTTAATAAAAATTATTACCTTAATAAAATTAAAGTCGCTTTAAGTACTTAAAATACAGGGCAGTTATGCATTTTTAGATAACCAATCCTTGCCAATTTCTTAAAATGTTTTCACAGCTATCAAAAATATTTATTTTAACCTTGATATCTTATGCTTGAATTTCATATTTGACAATATGCTTACGTATTATCCTGCCATAATAATTACGAAGATATTCTAAGAAATACATTTTAAACGTCAACTTTAAGATTTTGTTTCCGTCCTTCGATGTAAACGATTGTTGATGAAAAAATATGTTTCTGGAACTACACATGTTCCATATTTCTTCTATACTTCTATGCTAAAATGTATTGGGTTGGCAACTAAGTGATTGCGGATTTTGTCAATACCACCTAATGACAAAATCCGCACTCAGCTGCCAACCCAATATAATGACGTGCTCGAACGTTTCCAAGATCATTGATTTAACAAAAATATATTAATTTATGACGAGATTATTTCTTTCGCGAGACGATAATGTACGGAAGATTCGAACATGAAACGAAATTATACTTATTTGAAAAACTTCTACTTCGATCGTAATATACGTGAAGGGATTACGCAACAAAAAGAGAAAAGAAAATACAGGTGCGCAATAAATTGAACTTCATCTTGGGTCTTGGCGTAACGAATAAAAGATGGTACACAAAATATCCCTTTTCATGCTTTGCTTCGAACTTCTTCTCACCTTCTTCTCGTCTCTTCTCGCTCTCTTTGCACATGAAAATCCATTTATCATCAGCCAGCTAATTAACGATCTCTTAAAAACTTCGTACCCAAACAACTAGCCGAAACAAGTGATTTCATTCAATCGCTTGCCTTATCATCCGAACCACTTCAAATCTACTTCACCGTGGAATAAAAACCGCGGACAAAAAGTACACGCCTCTGAAACATTAAACCAAGCCTTTCTACCGCTGACGATATATATCGGTGCCGATCTTTTTCTGGAATCGACACGGTCGCTTTTATTTCTGTTGCGCCAACCGCGAATTAACAATCGAACAGCCACGAAAAGGCGTGGAAGAATGTAACCTGTATCTCTCTGGCGACCAGCAAATAAAGGGTTTTAAATTCTCAGCCGTGATTAGACGGTCTATAAATCGACGTGTCCAGGATTGATCACACGCCTCTACCGTAACGCGTTACAAATTGATATTATTGAAACGGCACGGCCCAGAACCGACGGTGATACCCGATAATGGTGTGTGATTTTCGCGGTGAAATGACGGCGTGCAGTCGCGGCTGGGCCATTGTCACGATCTGTTACGGGGTTCGACGTTCCACCTATGCATTACGGGCCCCGCCAAGGATTCATATGCATTTTAACGACTGACGTAATGTTTATGCAGACGAATGTTTGCCCCGGTAATTTGAGAGAGCGACGAGCAGGACTAAATAAAACACGAAACGCGTCTACCTACAGGGTAATACACCAGGGATGATTAAAAATTTATTAGTTGATTCTGCGTACGGTTATTATTATCAGCAATGCTGTGTACACTTGCTGCTGAAATTTTAAATCGTGTAATGACAGATGATCATTTTTTGCTGATTTAGCGTGCGCCGAAGATGCGTGTTTGGGATTCGTATTGTGAGCGTTGTGTAATTTCGTTCAGGAAGATCTGAGTCTTTCGAGTAAATCTTTGCAGATATAGGCAGCTGCCTTTGTTATGCGGATGTTACAGATGAAACGATTTTCTGGATATTTTCTGTTTGTTAAAACTCTTCCGCTACGTGGTTCAGAGAATGGAAATGAATTACGTTGCACGAAGGGCTGGTTTAGATCTACGCGGACAAGATCAATCTTTTTCGGACTGTTCATCGGGAAATGAACGTTGCAATAAATCGCTTTACACGTCTATTAAAATGATGGATTGGGGCTCTATCCGAACTTTTAATTTTGTTCTCTCTGTGCTGTAGAAAAGCTTGCTCCTTCATAAAAGGATCGTTTAACAGGTAAATCTTGTAATTGTAATTCTATAAAAATTGATTTGGTTGATTAAAATACGTGAAATATTTCATTAACAATCTCTCGCTAACTGTTTGGTTTTATAAAAATAAAAAATATATTCTCAGAGTTATCAGCAGGAGAAAATTCTTGAAGATTTCTTAAGGCTATAAACTGCAAGTGATAAAAATCACGCTTGATTCTATTTTACGAGTATTTTTATTCTTGTCTGATGAATTTGATAAATAAAATTTTACCTCATTGCATTCGATAGCAATTCTTTGTATTTTTTTAATAACCAGAATGCTTGTAAGTTACGTGATTTTCAACGCAAGAGAGGGATATTTATATAATTTATATATTATTTATTTTCTTCTTACAATCATTTTAAATGACGAATTAAATTTTTATTCGCTCGTAAAGTAGCCTGCATCGTTCCTGAAATCTCGATTACCCGCAAACTTTTATCGGCGAAGGAAAACCACGTGTCGATAACTCAGCGAGAGCTTGGCATTTTCCAGAAATATTTTCAAACTTTAGCGCGCTATCGAGACGTTGACGAGGAAAAAAACATCGCTCTCGTCGTATATTTAGTACCGCGATAAAACGAATGGGAGATTTCTAGCGGGATCGAAGTAAAACCGGAAGAAAATGTTGGCTGGTGAAATCCTCGATTCGCTCTTCGACTATCGGTCCAATGCTTCATGGTTCGTATTTATGCGTGACTTATGGCCGTCCTTTATCGACAGATTTCCTCTTGAAGAATTCATCGTATGAATTTTTTAGTCGCGCGTAATACACAGCTATTTACCGTGTTAGTTTTGTGCTCGAAAATAGTATTTCACATGACGTTGTGAACTATTTGAATTTATTTGATTCTTAGTTGAAAGGAGGAAGTAAATTTTGAATTTAACAGATGCCTTTCTTCCAGGGAAACATTGTACAAATTTTTTTTTTTATTTAATTTGTACTTTACAATTTGTCCAGCTGGACATTTGGTAAATTTTTCTAACTTAATTGCTAAATAACATGTGAATGGCTACCCCCAGTGGGATACCATCTTCGAGTTTGTCTATTTTATTTCTTTAGTGAGGTCAGTGTGGTGTTTTCTCTTTAGTGTTCTTTCTATGAGAGTACATCGTACAAATGTGTACGACTTGTCATTAACGTTAATTATTCAGTGCGATTATAAAAATGTGCGATAAAATTTCAAAAAGTGGAGATATCTTGGTATTCAAAATAAATTAACGAATTTCCAAATTCGTTAAAAGAAACACGCACTATGTTTTAAGAAATTTTTGTTGAAATGTATCTTTACTACGAATATCCTCTAAGAATAATTCTCAGCACCATCTTCTCATTAAAGTATAGTTCGCAAGATTGAAATCTTTGTTTCTCTTTCTTTCGAAATAGATAACGTAAGTGCCTTCTTAGGTACTTTAAATTAGCAGTTCTCAAATTCTAAAGTTCCATCAGTCTTCCGAAACAATACTTCGTGTCACACACTTCTTCGTAGACGCTAAAGTACAACAATTAAATTCAAACTGAATTAAATCAAACGAACTGTCAATTGACACATATTGGTTCATAGGGGACCCACAAGAGTTTGGATCGAATTATTTAATTTCCCAGTGCATATTGGATTTTAATTCCTATTCTGTGTTTCACGTTATCACAAAGGTTATCAGCAACCATTTATCGCGAAATATAAGTTAAAGCAAAAAACTGCAAGGTCTAAGATTAAATAATCTGTCTCAGATTCAATGTCGTGATTAAATCGTTGATCGAATATCGATCTGAACGTATCAGGACGTTCGTGTGATATTTCTCACGATAATTGTGTATTTGCTTCGCTCGACACCTAATTGTCCGCATTAATTAAATTTCCAAGGATTGTTATCCAGTTTAAAAAGGTAGCCATTCTTCCAGAAGGATGTTAGACTTTGAAAGAATATCACAGAAACTACGAAACAAAATCCAATAGCTTCGACTTGTCTTCTCACTTGCGTCATAGACACATCTGGGTCAAATAAAATGCAATTTGCATTTGCGCAAAAGTCATCATCCACGTGTTGAAAAAATTGTACAATGTCCGTGACTTGATGGTATCCCGCTGGGGATAGCTATCCACGTGTTATTTAGCAATCAAGTTTTTTTTTTTACTTGGAAGTAGTTTACAATGAATTCTCATTGAGAATTATAAGTAAATTATTCTTTATTCTGGTGTGGTACTATAACGCGGTACTATTACTGAATTTGAATATTTCTTAACAATTAAGTTAAAAAAATTTACCAAATGCCCAGCTGGACAAATTGTAAAGTATACAAAAAAAATGTGCGTGACTTCTTGGAGTTGACGAAAAAGTGTCCAGTTTCACGGCGTGACTAAAGGGCGAGGTCTTGAAGAAATTTGCAGGCGTATTGTCCTTGGTCTTCGCAGGTATTGCGTCCTGACATTCTTTTTCTTTCTGGTCCGACCGAGTCACACGGCCAACATAGACCAGGATAGGCCACAGAACCGTCGTCCTACGCTACAATACACGTAACACGAGACGCGCGTAGGTGGTCTTCTGTCGCAGTGTTCTACAGAAGTCCTTAAAGGCGGTCCCTTAAACGCTCGGAGACCTTCCACGAAGAATAATGACGAATCGTACGCAATTACTGGGAAGTTGCTTCCCACGAGAGGTTTTAACTTGTTAAGCCCTTTTCGTTGTCCACCGACTGCTTGTTGCGTGGTCAAGGGCTCTTTTATTGCAGAGAGAAAGAGCGAGAGAGAGAGGGTACTTTCGTGAACTGAATCGCGTATTTTCACTTGATTTTAAAAAACGAACAAAATTAGTGGAGTTGAAGGGTTGGTTGAAAGATTGTTCCTCTTTTTTCCTGAATTTTTCTGCTTCTACAGTTTGAGATTTGTGTGGAAATATAGAGCAACTGTACAGCTTGTTTAGAGTTGTTAGAAGTTAATCGGGAAGTTAAAGAATGAAGGAAATGAGTTGATTGGAAAAATGACTATACAGAGGATTTTTGTATAATAATTTGTCAAGTATAGGAATTTTATGGGCACAAGTGTCAAGTTGTAAGTTATAGACTTCCGTCGCGCGAATAACTGTACATCGAATAAGACAAAGATTAGTAATTTTTATAATGAATGATGACTACAATGCATCGGACGTTGCGTGAACGTTCAACCACTTGTTCCAAAAGAAATTCATCATTTTACGATACGATGTTTATAAACAAAATTACGTATATTCTCTATCCATGTTGTAAGAAGAAACAAATTAAAACATTTATTCACACTTTTCGAAACATTCACTGAAAAAGATTTTTTGACTCTTTGGGCTTCAATCGTCTTTTTATTGGTCTGGAATATTTACGAAAGGTCGAAACACAGCACGACGCAATACTGAAAATACGATCGAAATTCTAAGAATCGCAAATATGTCATCCAACTATTGTGAAAGCTTAAAATCCGAAATTCGCTGAACCAGTCACTAAAAGTATGATAACTTTCACATTTTTTTAAAGTACAAATTAAATAAAAAGAAAAATTCTTTTTTTTATTTGGTAGAATTTTTACAATCAATTCTCATTGAGTATCATAAGTAAATTAAAAAAAAATAAAAAAAAAAATAAAAATAAAATAAAAAAAAAACCTTTCACGTTGGTTTCCGAACTGTAATATCAGTCGTCCAGGCATATCGCTTGGTAACATTTTTTTTTTTTTTTATTTGGAAGTAGTTTACAATCAATTCTCATTGATAATTATAAGTAAATTATTCTAGCGTGATTTTTTCTTTTTTTTTTTTATTTTGTAGACTATTTACAATCAATTCTCATACAGAATTTTAAGTAAATTAAGCGTGGCGCTATAACGTGAATAATAAATGATTATCATAGGTTTAATTCTAGCTGAATCTAATGGCTCGGTAACATAAAATCATATACTAGCGTCCGGTGCTCTTAATATCTTTCTAAGCACAGAGACGGAAACATTAGAAGGTAAAGCATGAACGCACCGGGCTCAACGCAACATTTGTGCTGCACGTGGTATCGGTTGCAAAAACTTTGAAGAACTTGGGTCCATTCAAGCCGGCTACTTATATACGCGCTATACTGGGTGCATTAAGAGTTTTGAGAACGGTTTCCTCTGCATTATTCTTTGTCCACCTTGTCGAAATTCACGCTGCAACACGTGCTGACCGTCCTAGAATTTCCCTGCGGCACGTATTTTCTTTTTTCCGGTTGTGGCTTCGATAGAATTAGGGGTAACATCTGGAATCGATTTAGGGAAAGACTGGTTGCAGCAGAGATGCGAGGATGAGTACCAAGCGAGACCAGGATGACGTCACGATCCGACCATTCTCAGAGTTGTTTTTCAACTGTGTGGGTGTTTGAGAAGGATCATTCGAAGAACATTTGTTGACTGGAAAGTTTCGAGATTTATATTGGACGTTTCTGATACAAAGACAACAATTGGGAAAAAACAATGGACTATTTCTAAAAGTGCATTGTGTTTAATTTATATATTTAAGTTAGAAAAATTTACCAAATGTCCAGCTGGGCAAATTGTAAAGTACAAATTAAATAATAAAAAGAAAGAAAAATTTGATTTATTGCGAATTTTAGCGATTTTCGTTATTAGTTACTGGTGCAAATTATTTCATTCCTCTGCTCGTTCACTATGACAATATTTGTTAATGCATCAAATTCGATGACAGTCTTTCGAAGTTTTGACTTGTCGATTGATGTTGTTGATAATTTACGTATCTAGCGATTCTAGTATAGCTAATATTAGATATTTTGTCGTTCAATATCTTCCCATGGAAAGATGGGACAACAATTCTGAAAATCATTCTATTTATAAAAAATACGGTTTTTAAAGTTACAAAGAAAGTCACATCAAAATATACATCCAAAGATTTCTCACATATCCAGAGTTCCACATATTCTAATTCCGACCGCACAAAGACGCAAAAGGTAGAACTCCTATTCAATGCTAATTACCCAATTTTTTTTTTCGTTCAGCAATTAGTACACGCTCACCTGTAAACGATAAGCATTTAAATATACCCAAAATAAGCTTACATAACAGGAACAAAAAGTAAAAGAAAAATAGCAAAATTGTTGGCAGAATAATCACGAGTAAGACAGTATATCCGCGAGTATCTATGCAAATTAGTATTTTCCTGAACGTAAGAAATATACGATAAGTTGATAAGAATGTAAATGAAGAATTATTTCACTAAATGTAACGATGTGTATTTTACATTTATTTTGACATATTACTTGTATTCAGTACTTTTCGCAATTGGAAAGAAAAATATCGATAGTACAATACACGAAAAAAAATATATCTTACATGGATGTCCACCGATCCATAGATGATCTAACAATTTGTAGATTTTTTTTTTATTATTATTTAATTTGTATTTTACAATTTGTCCACCTGGACATTTGGTAAATTCATTTGTAGATGTGGTCATTTCGACGAGTAACGACAATAAATGTACCACATTCTTAAATAAAATTAGAAAAATTTACCAAATGTCCACCTGGACAAATTGTAAACCATAAATTAAAAAAAAAAAGACTAATATTTTTAAAATTGCCTTACAAAAGCTAATCTCACTACGCTGTAAACCAGTCAGATTTTCGTTCCATCCATTAGGCAATTTTCCAATCGCGAACGGTGTATTTTGGCACTGCTAAACATCCTAAAGTAAATGCATAAACACACATAAACGGTCGAATGAAACATGTCTTTTAAAAAATATCTTCGATCGTAAAAACAGGAATTAAGTAATCGTACGTTCGACGGAAAAGGAAAACCAGGCAACGGATGAAAATAATTTATTAGGAGTGTCATTTATTGGTATTTATCGTGAGTGTATCTTTCTCTGTATCGGTGTTTCGCGATCGGTCGCTCGGGAAAAGAAGTGACACACGTGGCTTCTGCAAATTGATTCGGGCCGCAGAAACTGGTCTGGTAAACTGGAGCCGCCGTTTCAGCGACCGGATGTTCTTAATGATCGGCAATTTCAACGCCGCGTTACGCGACAGAGCGAGTTTCGTACGTCGACGCGTGTACATCTTCTTCCTTTTCTCTTTTTTCTTACATCCACCTTCTTCCGTTGCACTTCCTCTCGTGTCGACGTCTGAAAAACCTCAAAACCGTTGCACCGACGCTGGATATATCTTTTCCTCAATTAAATCCCTCGAATTTGTATGGTAATTACGAGCCACGGCTCGCAACTAAGAGGAATAATTAATGGCGCGCTGGATTGAATGAGAGGGGACCGAAAACGTCACGGTTGACTTTAATTAATAATGTTGCCGAGAACTTTTAACGGCTACATAAGTAGGAACGTCATTTTTCGCGTGGTTCTAAAAATTCACGTAATTAGCCACTTTCTCTTGGAAATATACAGTTCGTTTTTTTCCTCTTGTGTTTCCTTGCTCTGCCTGTGTTTCGACTAGATGCTTTTTAACGTCCGGCATGTACGTTACCGTTTGAAAGATTCTGTTCGTTTTTTATATTCATACTTTTCAAATGAATTCCATGTACTTCGTAATATCTTGTTTTTCGTAAGCGGATTAGAAGATTTTCTTATTGCCTTGTCACATTTGATGTTCCTTTTCGCACATCGCGTCTCGAATGATTTCACAGATTTTGAGCAGATATAACACTTTACCAAATGTCCTACTGGACAAATTGTAAAAACCAATGAACTAATAAAAAAAAAAAAAAAAGATTTTGAGTTTTGTCTTGATATCATAGGATACACGTGTACATGCGCTATAATTTGTATAATGCGCTTCATAGAATAATTAGTTTTTCATAATGTTCGTTTAATTATGCGTTTAATTATGATTGACTATCGTATTATACACAGTCGATGACCGTATCGATATCAAATATAATAACTAGACTTCTGTGAAAATTTGGAAATAAAATAGACAAACTCGAAGATGGTATCCCCGAAGTAGTCATCCCATGTTATTTAACAATAAAGTTAGAAGAATTTACCAAATGTCCAGCTGGACAAATTGTAAAGTACAAATTAAATAAATAAAAAAAAATAAAAGGAATTTTATAGATGCAAGAATATTTAATGCATAGATACGATAAAAACGAATATAGAAAGTGTCCAAAGTAAAGTACTCGTTAAAATATATATTTTTATTATTTAATTTGTACTTTACAATTTGTCCAGCTGAATATTTGATAAATTTTTCTAGCTAAAAATATTTAATGAAAAAATAAATCCCTATTTAGGTCCCATTTCTTTAGCCAGATATATTCGCTAAAAATGTGACATTACGTAAAAATCCGCAGTCTAGTAATACGTGTAATGGTAAACTGATAATTGTATATCGTTTGTTACGTATTAATTTAAAATATTTATGTAAAAGCTTCACTTGTACGTAACTTTTTCACTTGTAATTGGAAACTTTTCAACGATAGCATATACGTATGTACGTACATGAAATCACTACTGGAGGAACGTTTTCGTGACGAATCACGAAAATGTACGTATTTGCGTGCTATTGAAGCTGTTAAATATTTCATTGGGTGAGATCAGTGTTTCCTCTCTCTTTCTTCTTTCATATTCGACGGTGCGGTGCGCCCTCGTTTAAAAAAGTGGGCACGAAAAGGTACTCTTAACAGGGAGGACCTCGGTCTTTTATTACTCGGCAGCGAGGGGATAGTACGCGGGAAGACTCCCGATTATCCATTCGTCCTGAAAGCCTTCACGTCCTCGACAACCCCTTTCCTGTTTCACAAGGGTCCTTAGTCCTCACAAGATGCGCATGCGAGCCTGCAGCACAATCCATCTTTATGGAGTATCGTTGGTCAGTTTGACAATCGTAGAAATTTATCGCCGTTTACGAGCGAACGATGCTCCAATTTCTCTGTCGTCGCTCGTGATTCGATGGTTTAAGGAGCATCAGGTCTTTTTCTATTATTTAATTTGTACTTTACAATTTGTCGGGACGTTTGGTAAATTTTTTTAACTTAATTGCCAAATAACACGTGGATGGCTACCCCCAGTGGGATACCATCTTCGAGTTTGACTATTTTATTTCTTTAGCGAGGTCAGTGGGGTGTTTTCTTTTTAGTCTTCTTTCTATGAGAGTTTTGCTCGCTTCAGCAGCCAGCTGGTTTGGATGTGCTGCTGTTCTTTTAAGGATTATCAGGTGAAGCTTATATCGCAATTTCAATTTTAGCTGGAAAAATTTACCGAATGTTCAGCTGGACAAATTGTAAAGTACAAATTAAAAAAAAAATAAAACAAAATTTCAATTTTACTTTACAAAACTCTAATTTCAAATGGGTCTAGATGTAGTTCATTAGACAGGATAAATATTGTTTTGTTACATTTATTAGTAGAAAAGTATATGTCGCGTGTATTGGAAGTTACGTTGCACTGCAAAGTAGAACCGTAGATTTGTAATATCAATACATCGATCTGTTAATCTTGCAATTTTGTTATTTACCTGGATACTTTATCTTTATTTTAATTCGCAACATTCGTTGTTTTCTATGAAGCGAAAACTGTTGGTAACATTTTTTATTTATTTAATTCGTACTTTACAATCTGTCCAGCTGGACGTTTGATAAATTTTTCTAACTTATTGCTAAATAACATGTGGATGGCTACCCCCAGCGGGATACCATCTTCGAATTTTTCAATTTTATTTCTTTAGTGAGGTCAGTGAGGTGTTTTCTTTTTAGTCTTCTTTGTCGGTAGCATGTCAGTAATTCGTGTTTAATCCTCTGGGAACTGGGTAAAATGAATCGTTTATCCTTAAGCTTAATTTCTTTACTGGAGATTGCTTTGTTCATAGAAATCGAAAAATTTTTGACAAAATTCAAAGATATTTTGAATTTTTTCATTGTACGATCGTTAGATGAAATGTACAAAATTGTATCGAGTAGGGAAAAAAATTCGGAAGAAACAGGTTCAAACGTGTTGGATTACAAACTCAGGTTGCCCACGAAAGATTAATATTCTTATAGTTAACAATATTCATCACTGCTACCGATTTATATTGTATTTTATGTGTTTATGTATGTACCATATTTATCTCGTCAGAATCATTCGACTATTATCCGCTTCCCTTTGATACACCCAATTATTTAGAATCAAACTCTACTGCCTACGTTAAATTAAACGAAAAACGTTCATTGTTAGCTAATTACGAGGATTTAGTGCCATCGTAAAACACCAACACCAGCCGTCACTCTATATGCAAATAAGTGACAAATAATATACGTAGTTAAACGCCGATCATCATCATCGTACCTTTATTATGTTTCGGATTTACGACCAAGGGCATAACCGTTTGATATTTCTTTGCTCATTAACATACCCTTCGTATCAATTACGTCGCTGTTACTATGAGTTATACCCAGTTAACCCAACTTTTAAGCTATCGTCCAAAGAGTTTCTCTGTTATACTCTTGCACTTCGTATTAACGTTCGTTCAACCGATGAACTTAATAAGATATGGTCGCGTTTAATTCACGCTTTACAGTACGCACAATGCGTTTCAAACGAAAGTGGAACGATATTACACGCGCGAAAGAAACCGCCACCTATCTTCGTTGTCAACATATAAATTCTCGTTTATCGTTCAGATAGCGACTAGGCCATAATTGCGGTTAACGACGACACATTAGCGTCCCCAGTACGGGATCGTACGGTGATACTTCGTAAAAATAGAATATCCTAAGTTGAACTACTTGCACAGTCAATCCCGAAACTGGGTTGCGCACTTGTAATGTCAAAGAGCATGAATAAATTGGTCTCTTTCAGGTCGCGTCTATTTCAGAAACTCTTTCGTGGGCAAACTTTTGTTCTGGCTCGATCGCACCGACGACAAAATCCTGGGGGCTGCTCCACTTTATTTTATTGGCCGAATTTATTTGGTTGACCTGGCATTTGCAATTCTGTTAGCCGATTATCTAACTGTGACAACGATATAGCCTTGAAAATTTTCTTTCACCCAGCGGTATCTTTGTTTGTTACGTGGGAAATCGAAGGAAATCGAAGGTTTATGGATTTCATGGGGACGAAAGTTTTCGTAATTCGAGAGAAACGAAGAGCGTACATTATTCCAAGGACTGAGAATTCTCTTTCTACTTCTGTGAAAATGAATTTTCTCAAATACCAGCAAGAGAATTTTTTGTCATAATTCGAGGGAGGGAAAAACGAAGAGCGTATATTATGCCAGATGTTGGGAATCTTTTTTCTAGGTTTCTCAAAGTTAAGGAATTTGCATAAACTGAGTGTACATTGTGGCAGAGGTTGGCAACTTTAGTTCTATCTTCCTTGAAAATTTAGGATTCCCATAAACTTGGGAAAGACGTATCTTGAAAGATGAAAAAGACAAAATACGAATGAATTTTACCAAAGTTTGAAATTTGTACAATATTAAGGTTTTTATTATTAATTTCTTCGAGTTAGTTAAAATGAATTCTTTACGTTTAATATCCAAAAGTAAGAATAGATATTAGCAACAATATTTTTTTCTTTGAAAGGTAAAAAGATTTCTTTATTAAATATAAAAAACCGGTTGAGTCAGAAGGTGCTTCTGTGATTTATTTATTGACCGTCTGAAAATTAGCGGATCCTAATTGTAGGTTGCACACAGAGGCAGTGCTATAAACTTATCGCATGACGTTTATAACGTGGCATTACGATAAGTATCTGAATGTAATTTACACATTGCAAGATTTTTTTTAGTCATCTTAATCATATATACACATCATCTCTTGAAAGAAATATCGCTCGGCAAGATATCGCTTTGATTAAATGATCGTATTCTCTCGATGTATTAAGTCGAATTGAGCAAAAGTAAGATTGCGAGTTTCTAGATTCCATGTGATATACGATTCCCCTTGGATAAGAAACGAATTGTCGCCTCTGGAGATTTCAAGAACTTGACGGCTGAAGATTGCGAGTGGAATTACTTAAAGATTCGACTATGCTGCAATTCTTGAACGCTCTCAAGAAAATGGGATTACTCGCTTTTGTTATGAAATTTATCTCCATTAATCATTTCATCATTACTACGCGATCACTTTAACAATTTATGTTTGCTAAGATGAAAGAAACAGTAGTATGTTTAATTGTGAGATATGTGGTAATATAAATAATGTATAATTCTACTATATTTGTCATTTTTAATTATGATATTGTAATGGCAAGTTCTGATTTCTGATTATATCATTTTCCATTATAATATTTCAACATCGATTAAAGTATTTTGGCCTTCGATTATGATGCTTGTATAACAGATTTACGATATTTTTGCTAGTTTCTAATTACGATGTTTTTGATACCGGATTTACAATTCTAATTTTCAGTTTCGATGTCTTATAGCATCAAGGACAATATTACACGGTATAATTACGAAACTTTTATGTCACAGATACACATATATATGTATAATTGTCAATTTTCCGTATCGATATTTTAATACATCTTTTCATGCCTAAGTGCTAACGAGTTTAAAGCCAAGCAAGCCAATTCTCAGTGATCGTAAGGAACAAGGAAACTCTTACGTAACACGAATAATAAAAATATTAAGAATTTCCTAAATTCTTGTTCTTTATTTTAACTACAAAATCTTGTAGTTTTCTTTAATTCGTTACGAATATATTACCATTCTAACGACGAGACACATTAACTCTGACTGCCACGTTCTCCTGTGACGCCACGGTGGTCATTGGTGACCGGAGCGCTTGAATTTATTACAATTGTAAAAATTAAATGAAAATTAACAATTTGGGCATTTTGAATATAACCGATAAATAGAAGATACTTTGAAATAAAAAGTATCTTATCGAGCAATTAAACATTCTTATTAGTACATCAATAAAAAAAAAAAAAAAAAAATGAGAACAAACTTTGCATCTAACGGTGCACTGTGTTTGCATCCATATCTTTGAGGGGCAATCTACGAATATTATTATAAACACACCTTAAAAAATAATCGTAAATGATGCTTTATAATCATATAATTGAAGTTAGAAATGTGAACATACCTTACTATTTTATATAGAACGAGGAAATACTGTTCACTAATATCTTCTACACGTTTCAACAATATATTCTGGACGTTTTGCTTATGATGATATAAGGAATGCGAATGGTTTGTTGAAATAAACGAAACCTTGTTATAATATGTCGCTATCAATTGTTACCAAGACGCCACGGTGGTCATCCGTTTTTTTTTTTATTGTTTGTTTACATTTTACAATTTGTCCATTAGGACATTTGGTAAAATATTATAATTTAATATTTGAAAAAATATAGCATGTGGATGGTTACCTCCAGCGGTCACCCGTGACCACCAATAAGACAAACGGTCCATTGGGGACGAATGTTGTCTTACATCGTCAATTTATTATTATTTTGCCATTATATGCTTCGAATAATAAAAAATACTCCCGCGGCGTCTTCAGCGAAACATGTGATTTCCGCGTGGCAGTCAAAGTATTAATTGACCTCCTACACGAATCATATTTGTTGTTATTTCTTTATTTAGAGGTAGGATAATAGCTATTATTTTATTCTTTGGATAAATCTATCACTCCGTTCTGAGCAGAAAATCCTTTATTGCACTTTCTTACATGGACGAGGGATAAAAACGAAAGAATATCTTAAACCTATCGATTAAATGCATCGATTATATCTAGAACTATCTCCTAGTTACTAGTAACTAGCGCATTTGCATATGGATAGCGAGCGCGAACTCACGTTGTCATTTTCAACAATATTGCTGTTTGATGAATAATGTTACGTAAATATCGCAGAAATGATAATCGAAGACTCTCCAAAGTGTCCTTCAATTTTCATACTTATCGTCTCAACAAATTTATTTTAGATACAACAATTTGAAAAATGGTTTCATTTTCCGAAAGCGTTTCCAGTAACGCAGGTCACGTACTCATGAAAAATGTTGTCCTATCGATAAAGTGTTCATATCGAACGTAGAATTCGAACCTTCACTCGCACCAAACACTTACACGTGCTTATCATAAACACAATTTGATCTTTAACCTGTGATTTCCACGAGATATGTAGGAGCATCAGCAAGGATTAATTGTTTACCATGGATCAATTTATCACGCGTTTATGCGTTATTGCGCGCGAATGTTTGTCGACGGAAGGATCGGAAAATGATCGCAATTATTCTAGCGTGATGTCGAGAACGAGTCCGTAAAGTCATGCGTCGAAACCCATTCTGATGCGAGCTTGGTTAACGGTAATAATTTAATGACACGATATGACCGGGGCCGTGTAACGAGCACGATAATTTCAATATCGATGCACCCAGAGCTCTGTAAACTATGTTTAGAAACGTAACGCCTCGATCTAATCACTGCATATTCAATTACGAGGCTGCGCTTGGACCGTTTTCACCGCTTTATGCTTCCTTGACTTGATCAATTTATCCTGAGAAATTGCAAGAGAAAGAGAGATGAATTCATGTGACTTTCTTTGATGTGCACCAATGCAATTAGCCACTGCAGCTAACATAATATTCGTGCCGCTTACTGAAAATCGTAGAAAAAATTGACTTGGAGCTTTTCTTTTTAGAGAATTCTATACGTCGATTAATTTGTTTTGATATCTCCAAGTGATTTTGATAAATCAGATTTGTCCATTTAATTATTTCGTACAAGGTAGTAAGTATATGTTTGTTGTCGGTAGTTTTAATTAATTAGTCTTGATAGGAAATTTTATTGAATTATGTATGAGCAAGGGAAACGGTGTCTTGCGTTTAATGAACAATTATGATAATTTATTGTGTTCAATATCAGAAATGGTTATTGCTAGATAAACGTAACTGTGAGTAAACCGTGTAGATAATAGAAAAAACATAATAGAATAAAAATAATAATACGATAACTGACCCTGCTTTGAATATTATTAAATCAGAATTTTTCGTTAGTTAATCAAGAATTGTCAGTTCTTAACTTATCGTTCTAAAATAGAATTATCTTTCACGCATACCGTCGATTTAAATTATAAAAGAAAGGGTGTACACAAAATTCTATTATATTAGGTTGTCCGAAATGTTTCTTTCGTTTTATAAGGAAATAATAGACGCACATGTTGTTTGTTTTATGTTAGTTTATTGAATTATGCACGAACATAATAATAGAAATAGAACGAAATGGATCACATCTAATTTAATAAAATAATATAAAACAAAAATTATTGTCCATCTATTATCACCTTATGAAACGAAAGAAACTTTTCGGACGACCTAATATATATGAAAATTATTCAATTAATCGATATTTGATTCAGCTACTTCGTTAAATACAATTATCTACGTCTTCTGTTCTTCAAACTAAAGGTTAAAAATCTTGTGTAATCAATTATACGCTTCATTATGGATCATTGATTTGATGTAAGAAGAAAATTAAGCTCGTTTAAAAATAGACGATGATGCATCCACGAGCATAAGGCGTGAAGGCATTATTATGGGATCGCTTGTTCACCCTCGCGATGTCATAAATTCAAATTAAGCGGCGATTTATGCGTGACGCAGTTGGCTATAGGAGTATTGATTCGAACTTCGATGTCTCGTTTCAGCAGACAACTGGCGAAGCTTTAATTATTCTCTGTTAGAGAAATTGTGACTCTCTCTGTTACTGGCAATAATGAATCCATTCTCTCATTATTAGCAAGAATTAATCGAATCATTTTTTATGCATGTTCATTATAAACATCACATTGCTATACTTTCGATTCTGTAATATAACACGAAGCTACTTTATTTCTTGTAATTAAAATTCTCCCAACTTTCGACGTTTATAAAATTTATTTCTACTTTCTAAAAGATTTTCCTGAAGATAGATAATTTAGTACTTTAAATTGATATTAACGATCAATTAGTATTCTACGGTCTTAATTATCTGCTATAGTTGAATCATAAGTAACCATTATAAATTAAAAAGTTACTTAATTTTCCAGTAATTTGTTCTATTGTCAATACCACCTAATGACAAAATCCGCAGTCACTTAGTTGCCAACCCAATATTTCGTATTTTACGTTTAACACGATAAAGGTTGTTAATGGTTTTTAGCATTTAAGTATAATATACAGAATATAATGATCACTATAGTCATTCATAACCCAATTGTTAAGAATTTTTTTATACTAATTGATTTAATATTTTGATTCACGAATAAGTAGCTTCGAAACTCTATATGTAACCCCTATCTAAATCATATTATAATCAAAGCATTATTTTACACCAACTAATCCATTTCAGAAAGAAAAGATACATAATCCTATTATTAACTCACAAATCTTATTTCGTCGTTCGTGAATCATCAGTCGCCATAAAAAGGCAAATTAATCTTAATTTGCATGTAATCGGCGCGATTAGTATCGATGACTTTAAGCCCTAGTTATTGAGCCGGAAATATCAATTAAGATCCTCTGCGTCTTTGTTCATTTCACTCATTTCACCCTTGTATGCTCGTCACGACGCCACTTTTACGACGGTATTCTCAGCGTCCATGATGACTCATCATCGATGCCTTTCTAATTCCTACGCGGCTAGATGCTCGTCTAATTTTCCGATTTACATAAAATTAGGGGACCCTGCACGGAATTAATTTGGAGGGAGGCACGATATTAGAATGCGTACGGCTAGATCGAAGCTGTTTAGATTTCCTATCGATCCAGGGCGTTGTTTTTTTTATGAGAATCGTATGGTAAATACATGGGAATTCTGGAGAAAATTTTAATATTGATATTTTATATTGATTTTCATTGTACCACTACAGTTCTAATCTTGGTTAATTGTGACTTCTTGTAATTAATGACATTAAAAGGTCGTATTCTTCGTTTCCTATATGGTAGTTTTAATGTTCAGTATAATATTAATCAATCTTATATAACAAAATTTATGTTTATATGGGAAAATTTGGTTTTATATGTTTTAAAAATATTAACTCGTTATAACATAACTATAACTGTACTGTTGATTCTCCACAAAACTTTATGGGCCTGTCATGTATTATATTCTTATGTCTTTGCATCTGATAAGTTGTTACTCTCTTCGATGTTGTATGCTGTTAAAATATTCCGTTCTATTCTCCTTAACGATAAAATTATAAAAGAAAAGCTATAGAAACGAATTTATATTCTTCTCGTATAGTCCTCAGTTATGAATAAATATGAAATTGCATAATTTCACATTACAGTTAAATTATTGTACGATAAGGGAATCATTCAAGAAACATGACGTTCATTCATAGATTAAATCAGTTATGCAAGCATTCCAATGAAATTAGTTTTTATTCACATATACTTATTACAGTAAGCGATAATAATACAAAGTATACACGTATTTGTTGATAAGATATCGAATAAATTATATATTTCGACCAGTTAGAATAACTGTATCATTAACGTCGTGTATATCTAGCTTAGCCCTCGACAGACATGGTCGTTAGGGTTAAAGGGTTAATAATCTCTATTCATACCGGAGGCTACTTAGTTAGTATTGTAGAGGCTATTTTTAGAAAGTGGATTTCCACATAATATTCACATACATATACGTATGTCATAAATGAGATCCAAAACTTCATTTGAGTTCATTCAATTCTGTTCGTGCTCCCGAAAATACTTCTTGCAACTTGCGTTACGAGAATCGTTATTTCTTTTTTCATAAAATTATAAGGAAGATTTAAAGAGGATATAAAAGGAATTTTACAAAGAGTCGGCAAGAATTTATTGCCTTGTTAACAGAATTTGGTGGGTTTATGATTCGTGATTAAGTCAGAAATGCAGGAGGCAGAATTGTAGAATTGTATTTTTAATATACACATTAAAATGATTACAGTTCATTAATTCATAGCACGTCGTAGTTATTCTATAAAATTCTAAACCGAGCAAATTTTTACTCTGTAATCTCCAACAACAATTATTTAAATCAATACTCGTACATTTTATAATACTATATATATATAATATATTCATAATACCATTTCATTTTTTTCTGCTTCAAAAACGTTAGAAATATTATTTCACTGCACGATTTACTTTATTCCTGCTTTATAATGTTTCAAAAAAAATGCATTTTACAAAATTTCATTTCAGTTCAAAGGACACGAATAAACAACATTTTTTCCTCTATTACATACGTATTTTTCTAAAATCACCTCTCGCGTAGAAGCAGATATACTACAATTGTCATTAGTATAAATAGTGTTCGTTATCGAGGAAATTTTTGTAAGCGTGAAGGCTAGGAAATATTCCACGCTTAATCTCGACAGTCGTTAACCTTCGTGCACGGTGCTCCAAGAGTGACGAGAAGATGAACGGTACTCGGTGTACAACTCGCCTCAACATGCTTCTTGCGCGTGTGAACGGCTATGTATATCTGTTACGAAGTACCAGAACGAAACTGGAGATGTAAGTACTTTAACCGATGTCACACTCGGATGGCATATAAAGGATAGTACTTTTACTTTGCACGAAGCGGCCGCTATTTTTCTTGTATTTTATACAGCCATTTTAATTCCAGGGTGGGTCTTTCTATCTCATTGTTTCCTCCTTTCTATGTTATTTTCTTCTTTTCTTTTTCTCCCCCTTGTTTCTTTTTCTGCCGCTGGACACCTGACTGCGCGTATACCAACCGGGTAACTTTATATTTTTTCCCGCACATTTCATGGAGTTTAATTTTTCTCTACCATTTCCTTTTTCCCCTCTGTTTCCCTCCCTTTGCTTCATCGTTTCGTCATTTCTCTGCGAAATTGTTAGACCATTTTATTTTTCGCTTAAATAAACCGTACGAGTGCTTGGACACCAGATAACGCGTGTGCAATGCCGCTGAATTTTCTGCTGGTTATTAATTGGTATCCTACGATTCTTTTCTCTCCTTTCTTTCATTTGGCAATATGAATTGTACATGAATTGATAGGATATCAGGATCGAAATGTCTTAATAAGCTATGTACGAGTATAATTGAATAAAATATCAGTATCGAAATTTGTAAAACACTTGGCTCGAAACGCGTTTATTTGAATGTGCTTATAATGACTGAATGAATTGATCGTTTTTTAATTAAACGTTTATCCAGGTATAATCAATTAAATAATATCTAATCACAATTATAATGTAACAAGCTTCCAAAAAGGACAAAAAGTATTATTTTTTTCATTCAAAATTATTATTACATTTTACAGTTTTGCATGAATTTAATCGTTTAAAACGATTTGTCCTTTGACAGACCAGGAATTAAACGCATTTCCTACACCCATTTTTCCCTTTCTGATTAAAAAGTATCTCTTCTCGTTTCTGGGATAATTTCTCCTTAAGCGATAATATCTCCGTTAGATTAGAGTAGGATGGCGACGTAGATATACCATGAAAGTTTGCATTTTATCTTGCGTGAGATATATTACCTACGATATGCTGACAGCTCCCTGTCCGTAATGTTTCCATTCTACATTTATCATACGACAATTGCACGATCCAATTCCTACCTGTTGTTATCTGGCGCGATTATCACTTTTTGGCCGTGTTGATTGTTTCATTTCTGAGTGTGAAAATTTGTGTAGAAATGTCGGCATAAAAAATATATTTAGTTTTAAATATTTAATATAAGTGAACGAATGTAGAATTGTCATAAATGACAAAGTGAAAGGTTCGCGGAAATAAGGATACAAATTTCTGATTTGAGAAAATTGCGGTTGCTAGAGTCTAAACTAGGAAACTACTTCGTATAATTTATTACCAAAGGAGTGTTTTAAAGGAGAACTCGCGAAGCTCGCGATAGATAGTAAAATGTCACGACAGAAATGGCACATACATCATTCAATAAAATGCTAATTCTTTGAAAGTATAGATTGCTTTTAAACTTTTCTTGAATTTCGTTACGTACCGACTTTCCGGACAACCCAATAGAATTTCTATGCAGATCGTACAATAGGACAATCATTCCTCATTGAAAATTTATGCGATGATAATGAATTTCAAGGTAAGATTTACGTTGTTACTAAAAAAGTATACGAAATTTCATGTCTAGTTTTCAAATTTGAGAGTTCAGTACGTTTCTATGGGCTGGCTACTAAGTGATTCCGGATTTTGTCATTAGATGCTATCGATAAAAAAAAAATGTGAAATAAAATATGAAAGCGTAAAATTACACAAAATGCACATGATACAAAAAAAAGATATATATGAAATATACAAAGTGTAGCGCTTTGTGTAATATTGGGTTGGCAACTAAGTGATTGCGGATTTTAGCAATACCACCTAATGGCAAAATCCGCAATCACTTAGTTGCCAACCCAATATATTTCCTGACCAATTTTAATTTTAGAATATTGAAAATTTATTTTATTTATATCCGGTTATTGGTGTTTGTCTCGTGCTGACACCTGTACTCACGTACTTCTAATCTTCTTACTGTTTTAACTGTCACGCTCTGATTATTTGGCTCGTGGCCACGCGGAGATCGGTAACTCACTGTATTGCATCGTGCACGAAATAAACTCCTTTATTGCACTTTATTACTTATCGTTCAACATCCACGGCATCCTGGTCGCGCGAAAGGCAAAATTAGAAATAAGAAATTCCTGTCATTTTTATTTATTACATCTTTTATCTCCTGTTGAATAAATTCTTTTGATCGTTGAAGAAATAGCGGAGCAGAGGATACACTTCGTATAGAGATGTGCAAATAGCATAATTCGAAAATGAGTCTCTTATTATGATTAACCCTCGACGAACGTTCCAATCAAGCAATTTGTTGTACCATAATTTCATCCTACTTATCATATAATCGCACAATCGTTTTACCTTGTACGAGCTCGATTAATAAAATAAAATAAAACAATCTCAATCGTAAAAATTGATTATGCCGATAATAAGAATATTATCAATTGTATGATAACAAGATTTCAATAAAATGCAAATTAAGAATAAACGAAGAAATCGATATAACGTTGGTAACGAGAAAATTTCTTCTTTATTATTTGTTATGAAAAGATCATGTAAGAAGACCATTACAGGGACCATTTTTATTTTTTTTTTAGTTTTTAGTGACTCAAGGGTGAAGTTTATAATTTGTTGCAAAGTTCAATATGTTTCAGATAGTGTAGTAGGTTTAGCATCGATTCATTGTCCTATAAATTGTCTCTCAAGGTGGTTCTTATGCTGAATTATCTATTCATCTATCTGTTATCTATTCATGATCTGTCTTCTGCGATCAACGATGACGCGCTCCTTTGTCAGGTGATTTTTCTTTGTTACTATTATTCTTGAGATTACAATTTGGTCGTGCTTTGATACAATGCGAACGATAATCTTCTTCAAAAAATCGTTTGTTATTGTTGTTAGTCGCGATTTCGATGTCGACTTTCATTTTCTATTCCAATGGAAATTTGATTTCTTCGAAGAAATTATACAACATGATAGCTTGTAGTAAACAATTTCAGGTTCGTTGAAGATTACATTGCCATAAGCCTGGACGTTAGCTTCTCACGAGAAATCGGCTGGCTCGATAGACGAATAGATACATAATTCTTAGACAGCCACTTTAAGGCGAGCTTCGGTCGAGGAGCTACGCGATAAGATCGTCAATTCGAGCTTCCGTCGGATGGGAATTGAATTATGTAAATTCTAGCGAGCTACGTCCATTCCACCGGCCGAAATTCTCGATGATAGCATCCCTCTATTCCGTATAATCTCGGATTCTCCTCCTTCCGCGAACAGAAGGTGCAACTAGCCTCGAGTCCCGGCTGAATACCGCTTCACGTATTTAAATTATTCTCTGTCTGGTATTATGCCAGACACGCCATTGTCCTGTGCCTGGGTTTCGCTACTACGGTCGTCCGGATTATAAGAAAACTTTGAGGAATACATTTCAAACGTGGACATCTCTCTGTGGCCAGTGTTTTCTATTAAAAAAATGTCTGTTTGTGGAATGGCATCTTCTTCCTCTCTCGCGGAACTTGTGAATTAATATTAAATTTGTATCGATTATAAAAGACGTATTTATGGTTTTAAACACAGATGTTCTGCGTAACAGTTAGTTCTATCTCTGTATTTCCAATTTTACAGCAATTCTCTATGGCGAGTGAAACGTTTAATTCGCCAAATATTGAAATTTACTAATTCTTCTGCCGAGAGTAACAGATATTTCGAACATGCAACTGTACGAGTGAAGGGAAATTGAACATAAATAGCTACTAGTGAAAGGACGGTCGATTTTGTTCACTAGGTTTTATTCTTTTCGATGGATTTTTACGATCCTCGTATGCAGAATTTCTATCGAAGATAATGTCCATAATTAAGATTAAAAAATAGATCTGTACCTTTTGTTATTTTCCCTTGATATGATTTATAGCTACGCCGAGCTATAAACGTTTGTAATATCTCACGATAGAAATCTGACACGAAATTTACATAAATTACAATCAAATCGATATTCAGTCAGCAATGTTTATTACCGTAGATACGGCTAATATTTATAGGTGTGTTGTAGCACATACGATATAATTCTATCGAAGATAAACGCACGATACAAATTTTGTACTTGTTGATATTAGACCAATGCAAACTTTCAAAGCTTGGCATAGAAACCTATCAGACTTTACCGAAACAATTTATTGGAACACCATCATCCATACGTCGCCAAGAAATTACAACATCTCTTTTCTTCGTTTCCTCAAATAGTTTCCATTTTCTTCGTCGATCGTAATAGCACAAAGAATTCACAACAATCCGGAATCCTGGAGATATTACAACTCTTATCTACTTCGTCAAGAACGTCTTTAATTTCTTCCTCGTTATCCTCTGAAAAATGAAGACCAAATATTCACGTACTACGTGATAAAGCCACGGACGAATTTCCTATATTTTATACATTTTATCGACGAGAAAAGAATCTGAAATCCATGCGTCATTCCAGAGAGTTTAAAAAATCGCAGTGAGCAGAGGAAGTCTCGTTTAGTCACGCGTGTTCATGAATGACAGGCCACCGTCGATGGATGCCAGTCTCACGATTATTTTCTCCTTGAAAAATGAGTGTGAGAGAGTTAAAAGATAGAAAAAGAGAGAGGAGAGAATACACACGCTCCTCCATTGACAATGAGACGACGCGTGGGCAGTTTGTATCCCGAGTCGCATAATTGTCGTCGTTCTCTGCACGCACGTCTCTCATTAATCAGTCCTCTCCGATGGCTTGGGCTTTTGTTTCGTCGTGCTGCGACTGAAAAGCACCCCCCATGGTCGCTCGAACGTCCGCCACCCCCCGACCAGGAATTCCAATTCTTCCACCTCCGTCTCTCTGCTTCTTTCGTTTTCGTTCACTATTTTTTTCCCCAAAGTACGCAGCGTGCGGTCCCGCTCTAATTAATTCTGTCAGAAACGCATCTTTACGTGAAATATAGCTTGCCCCCTGGTGTAGTTACATTTTGACGAACAGCCTTTCGACTTGCTACCTTCCATTCCCCTGTCATGTTCGACGTGCTCTTTCGTAACGTCTGTAATTATCAAAGTGAATCGTTGTTCGATTTCTGTGGAATTGAATTATCGCGTGCGCTCTCGTGAGCCTGTTGGCTGGAATTTATGGGAATGGAGGAGAAACGAGTGTATCAAAGTCTCTCTTTGTATCTTTTACTGCATTGTGTCTTTTAAATTAATGGAGATATTGATACGAGGATTTTAGAACATATAATACATACAAGGAAGCTCTGTTTATTATTTGTATGTTCTATTATTTACTGTACGTTATTTCGTGCTATTATTTTCCACACACATTGATTATTTGAAATATTTATACGTTATGCTTGCGCATCGCAATGCCATTATTTTACATAGGATTGGTAATTGGTGTTAACTTTAATTGAAGAAAAGAAGCGTGAGGAAAGGTGCAAGATACGTACTTGGTGGTCAAAGAAGGTAAGACGTAAATAATAGTTTTCTTTCAAATATTTAGATATTTTTATGAAAAAGGTTGGACTTAAATTTTCTTGCGTTTACTACGTGCTATAACGTGTATTTTACCTTTTACAGTTTATGGAAATAATACCACGTGCTATGTATCGTTTATTATTGATATCGAATAACAAGTATTTCAATAATATTTATGGTTTCTGAAAATAATTCCCGATTTTAATAATCTGTTCGTGATTTTGAATATTTTATGAATTGATAAAGGGCTGGTCGTATATAAATTTATTAAATGACGCGTATAGGAATTTCTTTTCAAAATGATGCTTCTGGTCAGCGAACTATTGATATGACAAACGCACTCGTCTTTAACGAAACAATTCACGCAAAACATTCGACTGAAAAATACGCTTTTCAATTTCTCTCGCTAAAAACGAAAATATCTTTGCAAATACAGAATATCTATCTTTATGCAACGATCAAAATGACATATCACCCGAATCAGAATGAAATCTTTTTCTCTAACAATCTGTTTGCTTATTTTATACATATATACTCAGCGTACGCGATTTAGTATGAAACGTGAATCAGTTTTGCGGTATTTAAATTAATCGAGCGTACGCGTAATCCAGACATTCGATTGGTTTTCGCTGGATGGTGGATTTTACGGCGCTTGAATCACGAAAAAAATCGCCAAGCACGACAAATCCTCTCCGGACGACTTTACAAGTGATTAGTTCGATCCTATTATTCGTCGCCCCTCTCTCTCTCTCTCCCTCTCTTTCTCTCTCATCCTATCGATGCGTTAGCTTCAACGTTACGCGCAAACAGCACTTATACGATTCTCGGACTACACGGAGCAGCTTACGAGCCTGCTTGTAATTGGATTACAGACTTGCAGACACTCGTGTACACTCTTCTGCGAGAGTCCACTTGAAACTATCGCCGTAACGGGACTCGGCTCGAAGACGGATGCGAAGACGGTGAAATAAATTTATATATCTACAGGGTGTCCTTGTAGCTAATCTGTTTCCACAATACGATAGCAGTACTCTGTGAATGAGAATAAGAAACAAATTTCACATAAACGTAAGTTTGTACTTTATTAGGAGGGAAATTGACGATTTTAACGATTCGTTCAAAGGTATCGTAACAATGAAGTGGATATAAATTTCAATGCACTGGATGAATTTTTCGTTTGATACAGTGATTCGACTAACACGAGGATAAATCGTGTTTTGCAAGTTGAGAAATTAAGTGCTAGAAGACGAATGAAATAGAAATATTAGGCTGTCGGAAAAGTTTCTTTCGTTTTATAAGGAAATAATAGACGCACATTGTTTTTTGTTTTATATTACTTTATTGAATTATGCACGAACATAATAGAAATAGAACGAAATGGATCATACGTAAATCGATAAAATAATATAATACAGAAATTGTTGTTCATATATTATCACTTTATGAAACGAAAGAAACTTTTCGGACAACCTAATACAGAAGTAGAAAAGGGAACGATTAAGAGAAATAGGTAAAAGATAGAAATATATAATATTCTTTTATATTGTACGAAATATGGAAGAGTATACCTAGCCAAGAGATAGCTTCAAAAATTTTTGTTTTTACACTTACTAAAGATATACAAATACTTGTGGTAGAATTAATATTAATTTTTATTGGGACAGACAAATGGTTTCTACGTTATTTATGTTCGTAGTATAGTTTGAATTATAAGCGATGTGATTAATATATTTAAATATACATTACAGGTTGATAGTTACAGCGTTAATATCAATGATACTGAGACAGGTGGGAAAGGGCATTAGATATCGCACAATTTTATTTTCACTTGTAGAAAATTTTAGCGAAAAATCATCAGGATTTAGTTCTCGTCTGGTATCATATTTTCAGAACAACTTGAGACACCTTGTATATCGAACGTATCGGCGCCCGAGTAGCGGATGCAAAAGTAATAGTGACATAGTGACACTCGCGAATAGCGTTGTATAAGCGTGTTTAAGTGTGTAGGATGAGATGCTAGAAAGTGCTATCTGAAGTGGCATAGTAATGTGCGTTTGCACGGTTCATTGGACACGCAGATTTTGTTCCTTTACGTGGTATTCCATCGAATAGTTTAAAGTTTATCGAAGTCTTCGAGTTTATATATGGCGTTATATGTTATATCTTTGGACGCGATATGCGATTTTTGTTTTACCAAGATTGAATATGCTTGCGATATTTCTGTATAATAAGTACAAAGTTCTTATTTTTTCACAGTTTTAAGTATATTGTATCAAAGAGTTTCTATTAAAAGTTTCACAAAGAGTTACTTTCACGTAGCTATAAAATCGATATTTCAAACTTCAAACTACAAGGGATGGAAATTGTGTAATATACGTTGACTAGATTTTACGTTACCCTTAAATAATCTGCTACATTTTTCTCATACGTATACAAAATTTAAATAGCGGTGAAATTGAAGAATTGAAACCAAAGAAACAAATAAGATAGTTATAAAACGAAAGCAGATAAATAAGAATAACATAGAGTACCTAAAAATAGTTTAATTCTTATCAAAAAAAGCATTCAATTCCACAATCTCGAAAAACCGATATAGCCAGCAAAAATTAACATCGATCTTCTTCTCAATCGTCTCTGGAAACCTTTCACCTTCCCGAACCCTTGGAAAAGGGAAACCAAAGTATATAACGACGAACAAATGTTAAAAAGTTTTCATCGTAAAGCGTTGAAAGTGGCTGGGCCGGGCTCTTATCAAAGAAAGGGGTGGAAAAGCTCTCGGGGCTCAATTTCTAATCAGTCTTCTATCCAAGGCTCTCTCATCGCGGAAGAGCGTAATTAGAGGTTGTCGGGAAGCTGAAGAAGGGATGGGGAAGGGGACGTTAATTACGGGGAGGACCGATCGTTCAGACGACGCACGATGACAACGAAAATGGTCGAACAGCCCGGTGAAGTCGAAGGCGAGAGGGGCTGTGTTTCGCGACGATGCTCTGCCCCGTGAACGGGCACGTGTCGCAAAGCGATTTTAACCCTCCCTGTAGTTAAACACGCCTCGACGAATCTGTATCGGTATGAGGCTACTTATCGCGAGCTGGCTGTGTGGCTTTTGTGGTATTACGATACCGGCGCGGCCTGCTTTGTGCGCAAGCTCTCTCAGCTCTTCGTCATCAGGCCACCTTTGTCGATGTCGATGTCGCTGTGGACCGAAAAGCAGATTAAAAGGGAAGATTTTTACGAGCTCACGCTCGGCTACCAGGAAAACGCGTCTCGTGTCGCTACCCTAGCGAGCACGGGGGTGACTCTGGGATGAGACGTCGTTTAAAGATCCCTCGATTGGCTCCTGGGATTGGCTGCAGCGAAGGGATCTTCTCGTTTTCCTTCTTTCCATATTGATACCGGGTATTCGATGAGATTATGGTGCTGTAACAGCGAGGATTTTTAACGATGTGACTTAGGAGTGGTTTTAGCGTGGAATACGCGTATCAAGATAATTTGTTGGTTCATTTGTGGAGGCAGGGTAATTGTGTATCGAAGAATTATTTAAAGTATGATTAATTAAAGATTGATTAAAGAATTTCTGGCTGATGTAGACGAAGATTGGATTTTAACGATGTTAGATCGATTTGTCGGTTTTAATCGGTTAATTGATTTTCGCTTGTAAAGGAAAAGTAGTTGATGAATTTAGAGAAGATTAAGGAAAATAAAAGTTTGTACAGTTCGTGCACGAATCTAAAAGATATCAAAAATGCAATGGTCGTATACGTATGTGTTACTCAATATTTCTTAGACGTTCAAAAATACTTTTTAACGTCATGTGTCTCGTTTAATATCTACGAATATCTTTTAAATAATTACATTTGAAGGATAGAAGGAGAGAAATACGATAAAAAAATTATCTCTCTCCGATCTCAATAACTTCATCCCTCAAAAAATTTAACTTCCTTTTTCGAAGATTCCCAATACTTCTATATTACATATTCAAACGTGTTTAAAAAATTTGTACATTTTAATAGTCTCTTATAGGAATTTGAAAAACGTCACAACTGTTTATCTATCGACCAGATCAGCTTTACAATAAATAAAAATATCAAATCGCAACAAGCATCCGTCATGCGATATGAAAGTAAAATTTCCCCGAGCCATTAAACTCCTGTAAATATCTTCTGCAAACGTTTTACATTTTAACTTCAAATCAAAGCCGGACCATCTCCAAATTCCACACTTGTCACGCCTTCAAAAAACCCCGCAGGGAACTGGATACATCAAACTCTCTAGCCCACGAATCGCTGTATTTCTTCCAATCGCTCGTCGAACTTTCCCAATTCTCACCACCAATTCCGTATCCATCATCCTCACAGACGTTTCTTTAACCCCGTTCCACAATCCTAAATTTTTTCGCACAGCAGACAAGACACACGGCTAAAACACTGGCACGAACGCGTCAATATTTACATCCCTCAAATTTATTCAGGCTCCTTGTCGCGAAAACTCTTGCAGCCCCTTATGAAACCGCGCACGTGTATTTTGTACACGGGAAATTGCGCCTATTATAGGGAGGGTGAAATAACGCGTGTTCGTCGAGCTCGTGGACGGTTTTGAACGAGTTTCTCGGTCGACACGGGAACATTGTGCAGCCCCAGATCCGGCACGTGTGCCCTCTCGATCAAATACACTTCGGAAACTGAGTCACGACGAGCTGCCATAGGTCGAGCAAACGGCTCTAACAGCGGGGGACAACCGGCGTTTTGCATACGAAATCGAGCGGGAAAGCGGCGGTAAAATATTCGTCGCGTAATATCCAGCGTGTAATCCGCGCGCTTATCGCGCGTCGCCCTGGTGCGAACCCGCCTTATCGCCGGTGTGCCGCGCTCCAGAAGCGCGCCGACGATGCGCTTTTCTGCGACAGCGTGAAATAATTAGCTCGCACTTGTTACGCTACTCGCGCGCTCGTTTTTCGCGTCGTTGCCTTGTTGGTGTTTCTCGAGCATCCGTAAGTTCCTTTCGTAGTTCCACTTGTCGAGGTTATTCGAGTGGACATCTTTGGAATTTATGCGTAACATACTCGAATAATTGCTTTCGTGCGTGGGTATTTCAAAATAAATATCCTTAGGACGCTTGTAGAATTGTTTCTTGCAGCTTCTATCAGCTTTTGTTTTCGAAACGATAGGAAATTTTTTTTGTAATATCGAGAGGTTTATGTGTTTCTTATTGGTGAGATAATTAGATAATTGTTCTAGAGTAGTGGTATTTCGATGTAGATATTTCTTCAACACCTGTACGATATTTCATTCTGATTTCTCGTTTTTGGAAATGAAGTTGGTGTTAGAATTTGTTTATTGATTTGCACGATAATTGAATAATTATTCTCGTATATTGATATTTCAATGCAAACATTTATCGAGCCACCGTGAGACTTTATACCAGTTTCTGGGTTGTGCAGTATCTTGAAAAGATATTTTAACGACATTATGTAACGATCTTTTTATTCGTTTCCTTTTTGTGATTGAAGAATAGGAATTCGATCAGGAAATAATTCTAAAATTTTAATCAAATTCTTTCATTCTGCTCTTATACGACGGTAGTAACTAGATTGAAAATGTGTGTGCATTTAAGGCGAGTACGATTATGCAGAAACCTACAATAATAAAATATATATGTAAGATGTTAAAAGCAAAGTACATTTTAAAATTCGTACCATTTTATATAAATACATACTACTACGTATACTCGTATGTAATAAAAAGCTGACAATGTAAAATTTGTGAATATGTATGCCAATGGACGATAAACAAATAAACCCGTTTCTCTGACGTTTTCACGGAAGCAAAAATCTTTCAGATAGCTGTATTATATTGCTTGAAATAGAGAGAAAAGATGATCCATAAAACGAGGGACAACGCGCGAAAGTAAAGCCTCGCGTGATTTACCATATAAAGCCAGCCGAACAAATAACTGGGGGCACGGTTGTTTGGTCTAGTTTTAGCTGAGTTTCCGTCTCGTATTTATGGTTCTCTATCCTCGTAAAGTCCCGAGATTTATTTTTCCGCGAGAAGGAAAATACAAAATCTGACGACCGTGCTGTAGACACATTTACATATGGAAGACAGTCGCTAAATAATTTCGCCGATGAAATCGAATCAAGATAAAAGTAAGAAAAACAAACGACAAACTCGTTTCTTAACAATATATATGGCATGTCGAAGAAATAACGAGACTTTGTTTCAATTTGTCTAAGTAATTGGACCAATTCAGTGCACAGAATGCCTTGTGACTAGCGGCAGGTAGATGCAATTGGGTTCCACTTGCGGAATAATTTACGATGATATTAGCAAATTGACAAGATACAAATTGTAGGCTATGGACTTTTCTTGTATAATTTTTCAATTTTATATCGAAGAACCAAATAATTTTCAATTTGTAAAATAACTTCTGAAATTCCATGTTCTTTATGGTCAAGCTTGTTATTCTCGTTCAAAGAAATTTTCTATTTTTGCTGATTTGTAAAATTTCACTAATATTTTGCGTGGTTCAATCAATGATTTCACATGATGACAAAATAAATTGAAAATGTAGAACAGACATTTTTTATACGAGGCTCTATCGTCGTGGAAATTGACTTTGAATATTTGCTTGGTACTCATACGTGTATTTAACTATGTTTCGATTTAAAGACTGTAGATCACTATCTTTGCTTATATTTATTGCATTGTATAAAACAGAATACACTGTAAAATATATCGACAGCATACAGTGAAGTTTGTTAGCTTATAAATTGTCGAAAATGTTTCTCATTCTGTTCTTTGTATCGATGACAATTTCTGCGAACACACTCTAGCGTATCCTGATAATCAGTTTCGTTAAACACTAAATAAATCTTTGTTTTAAACATCATCCGATATTTCCTATTTCTTCGAAAGACGCAGTTAATCTTATAACTGCACGAATAAAAATCGAACGAAATTAGATCGAACATAGCCGAACAAATATTTAAAACTAATTTTCTCGAAAAGCAAAAGCTCGTACGAAAAAATTCTCTACATCCTCAATTTATTTTATCACATAGAATCATCCCGTTTCCGCTTCATTACCAGTTACAAGATATCCCAACCATACGTTGAGTTGTCATTAATGTGCATCCGTGTATCGACAGTATCGACATTATAACATATATCAAGATCATTGAAATCCATGACATATGTCATCTTCTACATAATATACAGTAGAACTCCATTTATCTGGATTCCATTTAGTGGAACGAAATACCAATTAATACCCGATTATTTATCAATGAATTTTTGCTGATCGAATTCACTTGTCTCAACGAGAACTCCTCTTATACGAACGAAAAATAATAAGTATGTAGTAAGGAAAATCTACGAAGTCCAATTATACATATAAATTGTTCGTTCCCTAACAAATTTAGTTAAACGAAGTTCTACTATAATTACTAGACTGCGAATTTGTATGCAGATTCGCGTCGTTGAGAATATAACGAAGAAGATAGAACCTCGGTAGAAAATTGTGTTATCCACTACGTATTATGTTGGCAACTAAGTGATTGCGGATTTTGTCATTAGTTGGTATTGACAAAATTCGCAATCACTTTGTTGCCAACCCAATATTACACAAAGCACTACACTTTGTATATTTCATATATATATATATATTTTTTTTTTTTGTATCCTGTGAATTTTGTGTAATTTTACGCTTTCATATTTTATTTCATATCTTTTTTATCAATACCACCTAATGACAAGATCCGGAATCACTTAGTTGCCAATCCAATGTTACACAAAGCACTACACTTTGTATATTTTATATATTTTTCTTTTTTCTTTTGTATCCTGTGAATTTTGTGTAATTTTACGCTTCCATATTTTATTTCAACTTCTTTTTTATTAATACCACCTAATGAGAAAATCCGGAATTACTTAGTTGCCAACCCAATATTACACAAAGCACTACACTTTGTATATTTCATATATATTTTTTTTTTGTATCCTGTGAATTTTGTGTAATTTTACGCTTCCATATTTTATTTCATATCTTTTTTATCAATACCACCTAATGAGAATATCCAGAATTACTTAGTTACCAAACCAATATTACACAAAGCATTACACTTTGTATATTTCATATATATTTTTTTTTGTATCCTGTGAATTTTGTGTAATTTTACGCTTTCATATTTTATTTCATATCTTTTTGATCTATACCACCTAATGACAAGATCCGGAATCACTTAGTTGCCAATCCAATATTACACAAAGCATTACACTTTGTATATTTCATATATATATATATATATATATATATATATATATATATATATATATATATATATATATATCTTTTGTATCATGTGCATTTTGTGTAATTTTACGCTTCCATATTTTATTTCAACTTCTTTTTTATTAATACCACCTAATGACAAGATCCGGAATCACTTAGTTGCCAATCCAATATTACACAAAGCACTACACTTTGTATATTTCATATATATTTTTTTTGTATCACGTGCATTTTGTGTAATTTTACAATTTCATATTTTCTCATGAACGCATAAAAATTCGCAGTCTAGTAATTATCCAAAACGTTATTATTCAACTTACTCAGTTACCACTCCGTTATCCCCTTTTCTCATCTCACGTGCATATCGTTCGATATATACACTCTACTTATATTAATGTCATAAACCGCGAGATGACTGAATCCTAGTCAATGTACAAGCTCTCGAAGAAAAGATGACGGTAGTCCCATGTCAAAATATTGGCTTAGGATCGACCCACGCTTTAGATTCGAGATATACGAGAGTACGTAACGTTAGGAGTGGACCGAAGAGCCGCCGAAACACCTTTTCCACCAGTAGACGCGTATCGTACGGTCTATATACGTATTCTGGTCGCATAAATATTTGTTCAGAGAGCGATCGGAATGTAGATCAATTCGAAAATATGGCCGTTCTCATCGATCTGGAATTTCAGTGGCTGCCTCCTCGCGGATATTAAATTCCATCGGTGTTGGACGTTTTACATAGACTTAGTCAGGTGCATAGTCCATTAAATGGATCGGTTTATTAAACCTTTCGATCCTAATATTTAGTTCGTCATACACGCAACGTTCTATGGGCAGCGGTGCACTCTGTGAAATGTTTTGAATCGCTTTGAATATATTTCAGGCTCGTGCATAGACGATACTTTGGCTCGTGAAATATTTGAACAGTTATTATAGAAAACTTTCATGTGCATATCGTATGCGCTATATGAAACATTTTGAAATTTTTTTCACGTTGTTATGAAACTCGATTGTTACGATCATCGTAAAATTTCCAATCAATGTGAAAATCTATGTAGCAATTATAAAATATTGGTTGCGAATATATACGTATTTAATAAAAGTTAGTATACAGCATGTCTTAGGCATACAATAAGCGTTGAATTATGATCCTGTTATATATTGGGGTTTATTAAAACGTAATAAATTATGTAATGCAAGAATTATCTTGTATATTTTATTGTATCAAAAATGTTTGGCTGGATTTTGAGAGCTGTTTGTACCCGCTCTGTCTGTCTGCTTAATTTTACCTTTAAATTATGATTTTGTGTATCTTTTAGTAATTTAGATTTAATATACTTACTAAGTTACAACGATTAAGTAAACTTTAAATTAAAAGAGTATCTTCGAAGAGTAATCATCGAATGTTTGTTACTAAATACTGAATAAGTTCTATTATTAATCACAGCTAAATACACGAAGAGTGAAGTAGAACACGAGTAGTCCAAATGTAAATAGGCTGTGATAAAGTACCAAAGTTTAATTATTTGTTCGAATCGTTTGTTGTGAGACTTCCATTCTGTTAATAAAATAGAGCTATTTGAAGAAAACGTCTGGTATCTCTCAGATGACCTCCTTCGTCTAATTTTATAGAGTTCTATAAATCGCTAATGTTGGTTCTTTTGATAAGAACACGTTAAATTAACACTCAGATACGAGAGTGTCTATTTTCAAAATTTATGTTAAAATAGCATAGTTAGTATAGCGAAGACACAAAGTAATAAAATATAAAATTTTCTATTTTCTCGTATAATTTCATCGCATTATTTTTCCAGTTGGAAAGAATTCTTTGCAAATATACTCGAGACCTAATAAATCAAAATTCAGGACATGGAGCAAAAAAGAAGACTTCCCTTCAAACTCATTTCGCTTAATTCGTTAATATTCATATTTTTAATTCTGCCCATGGAATAATTTATACTGTTCGTCGTAATTTTCAAGAACAACCTAATATTTCTTCAATGTTCTGCTTCCATTTATTACAAAAAATGTACTATCGTTTTCTGCCTTTCCTACTCTTTACATTCGTTTCGACATTTAATTAAATTTCCTTGACTGAATTCTGGTGCAATTCAAGTAGCAACTGTAATTCGGAGTTATATCTATAGACTATAGCGAAAATTTTAACTAAAAGTATGAAATGAAATAAGAAGAAGGAGATAATACATGGACGAATCTACGTTGACGAAGAGTTCTACTTGTAAATTGATTTTGGAATATTCATTTACGGACTGGAATATCATTTAAATAAATCGCTGGTTTTTCTTCATCCAATATGACGATCATTTTTCAATGTCAATTTCTAATATAATATTTTTGTTTCATAACGAGTAGGATAAATTTTGATTATCCCATCAGAAGATTGGTCTCGTCTCGACAGACAACATTGAAAATAATTGAATATATTCCGTTTATGCTGCATATTTTGCACAATGCATACATTTCGTATTAGAGCATAGTTCACGCTTATTTCAACGTTTCATGCAGTATCCTATTATTGGTACGAAGTACAACAAAATATTGCAAAGCGTTGCATATAAACTTGAGACTGCATTACGATGGAACGTCTCTTTTAATATATTATCCGAAATTGGTAACATTCTGAAGAGTAGACATATTGAGCTCGCAAGGACTGCGAGAGGTTCTGGAAACATTGATGCAATATGCTGCTGTCAATACAAGTTTCATTATACTCCTACATCATGTACCGTATAACAAGCTTCTTTGACATAGATAAATTAATTTTAATACACCAATTTAAACTTCGTAACAATGGCAAAGCTATTATCTCTGCAACTTAAATTACAAATTGTAAAGGGACAAATGATTAACATATCTACCTAAATATTCGCAATTTACTTACTACCGTAAAAAAAAACATGACCTATTTTTGTCTCTGTTCTTTATCTATCAACTTCGTTTAACTTTCCCAGAATTAAACAACTTCGTTAAAATGTCATTTATCAAGCGAGATTAGCGAAACGAACGTAAAGAATGACAACTTCCTTGCATACTTAACCCACACGACCGAACGTCTAAAGACACAGAAAATTCCAACTAGTAGGATTTTTCGAAGCACTGTGTGTTTGCTCGCACGACCCTCCCAGGGGTTAAACCATTTTCCTGGACGCATACCAGCCGCCATGGAGCAGCGAATAATTTCATCCTTCGCATGGAGATTGTCCAGGAGCCATCGCACAATGGTCGTTGGGAGGACGTGGCCGTGGTCCCCCTAATGGGAATGTTAGGGAAGACGACCTCGTGTTTGGAATAACACGTTGCAATCTACAACGGTTAGAACGATGTAGTAATAATACAAGCGAACGATACATCGTCATGTGCATGTTCATCCGTACATGCTGATGGTTGTAAGCATTAGGATTTTAGGATACCTTTTGGATATTTAGTATAGATTGAATGGTCATTGAATGGTTGTGCGGAACGCAGTGCGAGGCTTTCGGGTAAAAGACGTGTCCAACTGAAATTTCTTCCCGACGTTTCATTAGCGTCGCAGGTAGCTTCTTTAAGGTCTGAAAAAAGAAAGTTTTCATCGCGTGTTTTTAGACCCTGAAGAAACTAGCTGCAAAACGTGGGAAAGAAATTCCGTTTGGATACGGCTTCCACCTGAAAGCCTTGAACAGCCTTGTGACGATTAATATTATTAAGCGTGACAATCCGGCTTGTGGAAGTCTTAAAATATTATCGTTATCGTATAGTATTAAATATTTTTCTTTTATTATTTAATTTGTACTTTACAATTTGTCCAGCTGGACATTTGGTAAATTTTTCTAACTTGATTGTTAGATAATATGTGGATGGCTACCCCCAGCGGAATACCATCTTCGAGTTTGACTATTTTATTTCTTTGGTGAGGTCAGTGGGGTGTTTTCTTTTTAGTTTTCGTATTAAATATTATCGTTGATTTTATTTTCCATTGATTATTAATTTCTTTAAACTCAATACAGTGACTTATTAACTACATCAGTTACTTGACTCGGTATGTTATTGGTAAATGGCCAAGTTCATAATCATGATCCTTCACCTTATGATCAGCTAATTCAACAAGATAGCAAACATACTTTTTACTCATTAACTTATTATTAACTCACACACTATATTTTAGTAGCGTTTCCCTATTTGTTACTACAAATTGATGAAATTATTTTGCTCGATTTTTAATTGATTTGATTTGATCGTAAACATTAATGTGCATAAGAGCGTGCGTTTGAAACACAAGAGCACGGACTCAGACGTGGATGCTATCACGAGGACTCGCGTGAAAATGTTTGCGCAGGTGCATCCGTGTCGGTACAGGTATGCTCGCTAACAAAGGCTGCATTATGAAGATACAATGATGCTGCATAGGGGGCCGCTCGCTATGGGGCGGATTTTAATCGAATTACATCGTCCGATCGACGTGATTCGCTGGGATTATTTCGGGTTAATGCTCCGCCAACGCCGGAACACGCGCCACGCCGTTAATGGAACTGACGAACTTTCGTCTGTCGCGTCACCGCCTCTATGTAGTTTGTGCAGAACCTGAAGTTGATTGAAGCTTGCAGTTCCTGATTGTAATTCTTTGTACGTGGAAAATGGGATGTTGCTGTAGATTCTTGCTTTCTTTTTTTCTTTACGTGTCATCTGAATCGAAGATAACGTATTTATTATACTCTTTAATTTTTATTGTTAGCCAAGTTAAGTTAAGGGATTAGTAAATTGCAGTTATTAAAAATAACGTATTTATTTTACGCATATATATTTTTTAAATCTTGTTTTATTCGTCTGTTCGAAATCAAATTCTCGAATCTTGTGAAATTCATATTTTTATAAACAAATAAAGAAGTAGAGTCTCTGCTAACGATAAGCAGAGATTTCTCTCGGTCTCTGAACGTTATAAGAAAAATTGTACTGTGGAAATTTGATATATTTTTACGTATTTAGATCTTTTATAAATACATAGAGTTGGCCAGTCTGTCTGCTACTATTATACTACTGCGTTTCACTGCTATATCATCGTATTGATACGAAGCAATCTGTCGTCCATTGCGATTATTGATTTCTACGTTTCATATCAAAGCGAGGAGTTCCAAAGGTCACAAATAAAATTCCACCTATAGAGCGACAAAACTCGATATTTTTTCTCTTTTCACTTGCTTGTGCGCGTGAAGCAAGTTTAAAGAATTATTTTAAAAATTGGATTCTTTTGCGTGTTACTTGCGTGTACAGCTATTTTCCAATTTTCTCATATGTATGTATTCTCGTTTGTTAGCTTTTCATACGCGCAAAACTTGGTCATTAAAAAGTATTTATAACGCAAAAATATATCCATACGTTTTAAAATCGTAATTTGTTCTTTTTATTAAAAAACGAACGACGCAGAATATATTGAGATTGTTAATTAACCGAATATCACGTTAAATCGTATTAATTAATAAGATACTTTTAAACAATACTTAACAACTTTTTATCACGTGATTCTCTTCACTCCTTTCTCGAAATTCCCAAACGATGTCAATGAACCACCAAAGATCTTGTCAAGATAATATCTTGTTTTTAATTAACGTAAACGTAGCAATCACGAGGGACTTCGTTGAAAGCATAGCTACAAACTGACCTGACATAACAAAGGAGAGAAACGTTTTAAGCGTGCACCTTAAATTACACCAATTACACTTATCTCCGTCAAGTTAGAGTCCCACTTACCAAGGGGTTTAACGTGAATCCCCGTAAGGAATATTCCATTGCAATGATGTCATAAGCGCACTATGGTTCACGGCACAAAGATCTCAAATGTAATTACACGAAACCATTAATTTCACGCTACCGCTCAAACAATCAAATAACATTAACAATTCCATCAACTTCATTTCCGCTTCCAACAATGCTAATTTCGAGATGTAACAAATACCTCGAATGATGTTGCAGTCGACCAACAGTTCATTTCGTTTTAAAAATGTCTTTATATTTTCGAATAAAAACTGTGCATACAATTATTGGCGAATTTATCTCGAATATTTTATACCCTTTTTTGTTTGTTTTTAATCAAAAGGGCAATCATATTATTTGACATTTTGTTTTCCGTACAGGGAAATACAGCTTGAAACGAAAGCTCGTATGATCCAAGGGTTGAAATATCGAAGAATGCGATAAACAGAATCGACAGTGAAATTTCACAACCTATACAATTTTCGCACATAATGGAAAATTATTCTTCAAATATTTGGAATACTTGAAAATAGTATTGAAATAGTATTTACCAGATGGAAAAACGATAAAGAGATTTCAATTATTTTGAAGATGAAGTATATTTTGCTCGCAAAATTAATATAAAACTGACAATGCTATATATATGAAGAAGACTTTTCAAAGCAAATTAAAGACAAAGAAGATAACGACGTGCTTAAGTGCAGGAAAAACTTTCAAAAGTATTTAGAAGCGATTCATTTAAAAAGTATTTGTTAATCCCTTTCCCTCAATTATTAACTCATAACCTAGAAGATTATAAAAATTATTTGTAAAATAGAGTTCTAAATTTATTACGCAAATTCTAAAATTTATTACGCGAAAATACCTCGAAGGCCTAATTATGCTCGCCCGTCGCATATAATTATTCGTATTGCGGAAGTCGCTCGATGACCCGGTTTGTATCGTTTTAACCGTTGAGAACCGAAAGCTGTCAGTTCGAAAGGTCGTGAGTACCTGCGTGTACCTGCCAGACTAGCCTGACATGCGTTGGCAGCCCAGCATCCTTTTATGGGACTAAACTGCATTCTTCGACGACTTAACGTCGGGTTCGCCACGGCTCGATGCTCCTTAAAATAGGATCGATGTGTGGATCATACGCTGGCTACAGTGAACTTGAAATATTCGCCAGGATATTAATTAACAGAGAAAGTTTTAGAGTATGTGAAAGTGGAATTTCAATTACTTGGACGTCATATGTCACTTGTTGCGTTGGACATTGATAACGTAGGGGAGAGTAGATGAAATTGAGTCATTGAATCGTTAGCCTGGTTTTAGATGATGTATGTAGGAGAATATTAATGTCATTATCGGTTGATGTATGGAAAGTACTTAGTGACTGAGTATATTTGCTTTTCGTAATGCTTAATGATTCTGGAACATTGAAGAAAGATTTAAAGATCAGTTCGTAATGCGATAGCGTAATATATTTGTGCACGATTTAAAATAAAATTTACTTGTCTTAAATTTCATGGCTAAATGAAATACACTCGCGAAATTAATATTTTTTGACGATGAGATTTACCGAAGCAATTATGTTTCATTTAAACATTCAAAATTGAGATTTTTCATTACATACTTCTTTGCTAGCTCCCTTATAATGAGTTACTAGTGTTTTAGTTTCCTTGAAATATTTAGTAGATTTTAAAACGAGTTTTAAAAAGAGTTAGCAAACTCATAGCTAATCTGTATATTATGTTAGCGTACCTGGAAGATATATCTTCACCAATGAAATTTATTTCAGCTAAAATAATAATTTCAATTTTATCTAAAGATAAATTTTAAAATATCACATATACATATATAAGGTGTCGAATAATTCAACAAACTCGAGATGATTTTGAAATATAGTTATATCACAATAACGCAATAAATATGATAGCGACATCCAATATATAAATATCGGTGTAAATCTTAGAGTTTCGTAATTGAATGTCAAAGTGACCGATCAAGAGACATTTAAAGCTGAATTAGAAGGGAAATTAATTTCTCTAATTCGAGATTAATTTCCAATCACGTTTGATCACTCGTGCATGGCAGTTACTCACGTAGCGGTTTCTACTAATTACTTCTTGATTAAAACCTTTGGCTACGCTTTCGATCGTCTTCGTGGCTCGCACGATCTACATTGCGGAAATGTCATCGTTTAATTCATGATTAATTGAGGTGACGAAACTGCGGGCTAATTATCGGCATACCTCTAAGAGTACGCTGCAGAATGCAGTAATTAAGAACGGGCAATAATTAATGGATTTTACTTTTACTTCTCTTGTTGAAGATAAAAGGTAGCGTCTTGAAGAATTGGCGAATTACAGTCGAATGATTGCATTGTTGTTTCGTAATGAAATTCTCTGAATTGAATTCCTTCGAGCAAAGTATTCGTTGATAAAGAGGAAGAAATAGAAATTTATTCTTTAAATAATGGAAAATAGTTTTTATATGTCGCAGCTATATTTTTATTTAATTTGTCTCATTTTATTTCTAAAAATTTGATTTACATTATGTGGAAATAAATACTCGAATCTTTATTATTTCAATGTTGAAAAATTAAAGTCTTTTTTCTTCAATCTTGTATAGTCAGAAAAACATTGAATTATTTGAACACTAAAATGTCATAGGTTGCTTTCTGAACTTCAACCGAGAATGTTTCAAGATAATTGAGGATTAAGCTTTGAAAACGTTCCAGCGGTCTCCGTTAATTCAGTTGAAAGGAACTTTGATCATTCCGACAAACTGTCATTCGGCTTCCATTATTCAATTGCTGTTTCAAAAGTTGTCAAAGGCAAACGTAGATAATCGTAAAAAGTTGAAGCTTTTAATGCTCATTTTTCCCTACAACATATCGTTATCGTATCATTAATTTATCTGCCACACGATAATATCCAATTACTTTGTAGAAACAGCAAATTGTAGATTACAGCTTTTACCATATAATTAGCAGTTTATTAAATTCTCCATTGAATCGTAATAACGATACGTTATACAATTTTTTGTGATAGCAATTACTCGTTACTCGCATCACTGGCAATAAATTGTTTCTTAATATTTAACCGACTAATTATAATCACTTGAGCTTGCCAGTGATTTTTTACGTACGTTAAGCAATAAAATGTAGAATAAATAAAAGCAGAGAATAAAGTAAATAGCAGACAATGGTCCAAAAAAGGAATTTTTATAATATGTATACGATCGAAACGTTCACGCTCTATGGAAAAAAATCATATTGCGGTAGAATATAATTACATAAATCACGAAATTTCATTGCGTGTGTAACTGAAGTATTCACATTCGTTTTAAAGTTTTTTGCACTTTTTCATTCATCTGTATGTAAAAATGTCGATAGATTTGCATATCTAGAACAAAATTTCGCGATATGATCGAGCAACTCTATTCCATTCTAAATTTTGTAATTTTACAAAACCAACTTTTCTGCCGATAAAAACAGTGTTCTATATTCAGAGCCAAAAAATTTCGAAATACAGTTGAACAATTTTTATCTGTTTTAACTTGTTCCCGTTTTACAAAATCTATCGTCCAATGGCAAGCGTATAAATAAAGACAAGTTTTTATACCAAAAATACAATTTAATTTAATTTGCAGTTACTGTTCGAAATAAAAATCTGGAGGCCATTCTGAAACTTTTAATTAAAAATCGTTTCGTAATATACCTAGCTGAATCCCGCGAACAAGTGTTTCCTTATTTACACATTTACACGTTTCATAAAATTATAAAGCTCCTTACATATCGCGAATGAGCTATACACAATGTGTTGGACGAGGAACAATAAACATTTGATAGAAAAAACGTATGTTTTTCATTGATGAGGAAACGGGGTCGTTCACGGTTCAACCACATCGATAGTGTGACGCGCTCGTTAATTTAGGCTAAGATCATCAAGGCGCCACGTTTCCTCGGCGACATTCGTCAAAGTCGCGGCATGACATCATTGTTTGCCCTGAAAAATGGATGGCGAGGATCCCGTTGTCATAGCACGGAGGCACTTTAATTGAACTCACTTGAAGCCTCAGTGAAACACGAGGCGGCGGTTTTCCTCGTAAGCGAGCCACGTTCATTGTTTGCCTCCGTTTCGTTTCAAACGTTCGTTCCATCTCGTAGCGACATTTTGCTTCCCGAAATAGCCGCTCGAGTTGCAGAAACGGCTAGGATTTTATGGGATTCAATTGATTAGAAGGACGAGCTCGCTTTGTACGTGCCTGCAATCTCTGAGAGGAAACGTGGCTTGTTGGTCGCTAATTCTGTGAATGTTGATAGGCAAGTTTGCGTCGCTTTTATTCTTTCAAAGAAAATCAGATCGATCGTTTTATCTGAAATTTGTATCAAACAATCTCTAATTTATTGTTACATATTCCTAATTATCTTGTATATATTTGGCATATTTCTTTTTTTTTTTTTGTTACACTTGAATGTTCCACTGTTGCTATTAATTCTTTCAGCACCGATGATTATTTGAACTCTGTATAAATTTCTTTTTGATCTGTTATTAACGATAGAAACGTAGTTCTTCTGACGCTTTAGCGAAAAATATGTAGTGTATTAAAATCAGGATTAAAATGAAAACGTTTATTACTTAATTAGTTAGTAATTTGTTAAAGTACAGTGTTAGGTGAAAGGTTAAGATATTCTTCCAGTGCTGCTATATACAGCCTCATTCGAAGGAACAAGCATTTTTATCGTCAAAGAGTTCAGCAAAAATCTATACAATTTACGTATCACGTCTTTAAGGAAAGATGCGAAACCTGTCTTCGTTACAAACTTTACATGTAACTCATATAAAATACGCTTTACTGTAGAACAACTAACCGATCAAATGTTCGATAACAGACAATTTCTCCAGTAGAATTACATCATCTTTTTATAGGCCACGATTTGACGATTCAAATATGCATACGTTCCTCGCTCAAAAGTCTCAGAACAACTATGTATATTTGCTTCAGGACTGAGAAAATTGAAGTAACTTGATTTAACTTAACTTGATGTTGGAAATGAATTAAATCCCAATTTATCAAAATTCATCCCGTTAAATACATAAAATTTCAAGTTCATGATTTACATTAAATCTTACTAAAAATAAATCTCGATACTTTTTAGCGGGTGTGTATGTCTTTCAATTATCTGGCGATGAAATTTTTCGATCAACCCGATATAAGTAACATAATAATAATAATAATAATAATAATAATATAGGATTATAATAATAATAATAACTCTCGACTATAAAGATTTACAGTATGAACGGTAGCGCATAAATTTTGTATTTCTGTTGCAGCAAAAATGTGTGAAAGCGCGTGCCCTGTACGACAATATCGCGGAAGCTCCGGACGAGCTTGCTTTTCGAAAGGGCGATGTTCTTACTGTCCTGGAACAAAACACCGCTGGCCTCGAGGGATGGTGGCTGTGCGCTCTGCGAGGTAGACAGGTAATTACCTTCTTTAACGGAACTTTCCATCTTTTTTACTTTTCAACAAGAAGCTGATTATATTTTACTCGGCTACAGTATTTTACGTAAAAAAATACGGCGGGACTAGTGTTACAGTCGAGTCTCGTTGCGTAAATAACTTAGTGTTATTAATTAATTAACCGTGTAATTACCTCGTATAACGTGAAATTCCTTAGAGAAATGGAATTTTATTAAGGTTTTGGATAAATCTTTAAATATTATACGTTGACGTTACGGTTTGATTATAAAAGAAAAATTCTTGCCAGGGTGTGTTGGATCTTTGATGCTATATGAAATTGCTTTTTTTATGAATATTATATGTCAAAGAGATTAAGTTGTTATGAAACTATTAGGTCGTCCGGAAAGTGTCTTTCTTTCGCAAACGTGTTTTTTACAACAATGCACTTCATAGAAACGTGAAACCAAGTCTGTGAAATATCGCGGTGTTTATCTCAACAGAACAAAATGGATCGTACGTGATTCGACAAAATAATATAAAACAAAAAATGTTGTGCGTCTATTATTTCCTCATTAAACGAAGGAAGCTTCTCGGACAACCATAATACAAATGAAGGTATTTCTAGGTTGGATTAATTATTAGGATATTCAATATTTTTGTCTTGTAGAAACTGCTCAGAAGCTGAAGTGATCAACTCTATGAAATTGAAAAGTAGAGAAAAATTGTATAATAATATTAGAAATATTTTTTTATTACCTTGCAGTTTATAATTTTGTATATCATCTAAATAAATTCGTGGAAGAAATTTATTAGTTTTTTTGAAAAGATCGATGTATGCAATATAACACAAACAAAGTATGCGGTTGATCAGTTTGGTTTTTCAGAGTTCGATACATAGCTATAGGATATTTTTCGAAGATCTCTTAAATTCTTAGATAAGAAGAAGAAATCACGAAAGGTGACTCTCTATACGTTTCAAGCTATTCTTTTTAATGGTTTTTAACTTTCAATTTAAAACCAACAACAGAGATATATCGCGAAATTATCAAAACTAATTTGGAGGGTATAGAAAGAAATTGTAATTTATAAAACAGTCTTTTCACTCGAACGTTTCACTCGTAATCAATTCCCACGCGTCTCTTGAAATCTTCAAGCTAATTATCATTTCATCTTTAATTAATCTTCGATTATCATTTTGCCTACGAGCTTCCCAGCAAGCTATTCGGTAAAACAACTCTTTGTCAATCGATTCAGCATCAAAGTTTCACATTTGCCTAGGTCTCTATCTGCATACAATAGCCAGCGTACATTCTCATATAGCTAAATAGAAAGCTTCAACCATCGTCCATCATCGAAGCTCTCTTTAACCAGCTTCCCACTCTGATCCTTAAAAGATTTCGCAATTGCCCTAGTTGACGATCGAACAGCCACTTACGTAAACGTCCGCGTTCATCGAGATCACATGTGTTCGCTCGTGAAAGCCTCTCGGTGGCTCTATCAATGTCCGACAGACTTTATCAGCTGTTCTAGACAAGAAACACACAAGCCAGCGTATGGGCGCCATCAGGATATTATTTATTCTCTTTGCATTCACCGATGATATATCAGGCGACGCAACGTCATTCACGATACGTTGTGGATACTTAATTTCCACGCGATATCTAATTTTAAATGTATACACTCCACGATAATAAAATATATATATCGTTTATAATGGATATGTATAATTTATAAGCTTTGCCAAATGTCCAGCTGGACAAATTGTAAAGTACAAATTAAATAATAAAAAAAGAAAAAATGTATAAGCGTCAGAACGCTTAAGAGAAGTTAGGTGAGTGTTAATAGGGAATAGGTTGTTAGGAAATTATTCAAATCTTTGGGAATTATCGTTCATTTCATTTTAAATGTTTCGCTGCAAAGAAATTGTATATTCAATAACAGTGACCTGGTTGATTACGTATATGTAAATTGAATTTCTGTTTTATCTATTTGGTTATTAAATGTTTCAACAAATTGTAAGTCAAATACAGATAGTGAACAGACTTTTTGGATTCTACCTTCTCGTATTAAGTTTGATATTAAATTTTTTCAATTCTTATCAGGATTTTATAGTAACGCGTAATTATTAATTGATTACTATAACTTTACAAACAGCTATTGCCAATTTTTATCTTGTACTTTAGATAGATATCCCGAACAAATCCAACATATTGGTCCTTTCAATATTTTCTCAGATCTAGATCGATCATAGCGTTTTATAGTCCCAAGGCGCTTATAGTCAAGACATGTATAATTCTTAATAGCAAATAAATCTATTAAAAGTGTGATATATATTTAGTATCGTTCACTTCGGCTTGCGACTTGTATCCTATCGAAAGTTTTCACACAATCACAGAGTTAAATATCGATAAAGACAGATAGATGAAGGATTATTTAAAAATAAATCTCGGTTAGATCCGTTTCAGTCTCTACAAACTTGCATATTTATTTTCAAAACGAACGAAATAGCACGTAAAGAACGAGAAATTCCTAAATAAAAACGTTTGTACATTCAAGAGATCGACAATTCAATCGACGAGTCAACTCGTCCTCCCCTTAATAGTTGAAGATTAACAGGTTAAGTGAGTATATTAATAACTTGACTACCACTATGGTCATCGGTGACTCACGTTTTTCTTAGTAAATTCTCCAAAACGATTAAAATAATATAAATTTCACGGATCAAAAACTGCTCAAGAATGTAAATGACAGATAACATTGGCAGAGAAAGTTGCGCAAATACGATGTAATAATTTAATACTTAAATACTATGGTGTAACATACTCTAATTTATTGTCCCCCTCTCTCCCCACGTCAGGACAAAATGCATATAAAATTAGCCTAACAGTCAATGTATTGACAATGCAAGTGTCGCATAAACGACGTCGCATCTCGAATGAAAGAGTTATGCAGCTCGATGCGACTAGACTCGTTTATCTGGACAAAGACGTTGTTCCTTTCTTTCTCTCCTCTTCTCTTAGCACATGACACGGCATTATTATCGCGGAAATGGGACGTTAGGCCGCACCGTTACAGCCTCTGATCTAAGATCTTCATCTACAACTTTAGGAGAAGAGAGAGAAAGAGAGACAGAGAGAGGAGAGCCGTAGGAACGAGCTCGAAAGTGCGATCCAACTAGAATCGTTTCCGCGTTCGACATCTGTTCGAAAAATTTCGAAACGATGCGATGTCTGGCGGTTCCACGACCTACGGCAATCTTCTTGCCATGCTTATCTATGATATTCTGAAACCTATCCCTACATCGTAGCAGCAGTACACGTCATGTCTGTTCGGACAACACGCTGGATGCTCTTGGAATGCGGAGAAACGATGATGGTTAAGCGAGGTCGGTTCTTACCGGTCGTAACTTGTCACAAGATGGATTTATCGGAACATTGTTAGAAGGAAGGAAATTCGACTGGAATTTTTTGTGCGCCGAGTCAAACCGTATTCTTTTTCCTGAAAGGATTAGATCAGGTTCGAGGGCGATTTTTTTCGTGGAAGCTTTTTAAGTTAATTTTTCAGGGAAATTTGTTCGGTCACTTTTCAAGACTTTGCGATTTATTTCGTTCATAAGAATAAGTAGTACAATGTAATGTATCGATAATTTGTGTTATGCAAACTTTGTATTGCGTTATTGTCTCTATGTGTTGGTATGTGAACTGTTTTAAATTTCGAGATAAATTCGTTTATTTCGTAAATAGGTAGATAGATAGATGGATGAATTTACTTATTTTTAAAGACAAATTTATTAATTGTATTATTTTTGAAAAAAGAAAATTGAGTATCGTTAGTATCTATGACTAATAATAGGAATATTTTATTGTAGTAATATTTCTTTTATACAATTTTTCGTAAAAAGTTTCTTCATATAGCGTTTCATAAGTAAAACGTAATGTGATTAATACTATAATAACAGCAGTATAACTATGAGTAAAACGATTGATATATTGGTATATTGCAGTACAATTTATGTCCGACTGACAGCTGCGGTGTTTTCAAACATTGACTTTAAAAGCTTGTCGATTCGTTATACTCACATTCTTCGCTTTTAAAACGCATTGGTCATCCTTGGAAGTGCTCTTACGTTTCGCTGCACATAAACGTAGGTATAGTAAGTATATTCCTTGCTGACGTTTAGCTTGTTTGACGAAGACGCATTCTTAGGATGGCTTTCTGATTATTGGAATCACATTTGTTTTTGAATAATAACGCTTTATACGTACGATGAGCGTTTTCTGATTTTTCTTCTTATTACGCAATATTGCATATTTTATTTTCGGCTAATAGTCCCGTGTGTTATTTAATCAATAATCTATATCAATTAAATTGATCAAACATATTTAATTCAAATAACAGCTTAGTTAGTCATAAGAATTCATCATCCAAAAATACAGCATAAATGTTATGAACTTTTGTATTCTACGATTAAATAAAAATATTAATCGTATATACATTTTACTTTATAAATTTTTAATCGAAAAATTGTATATCTATATATATTTTTATTTCCTGACTGGCAGCTGTGGTATTTTCAAATTTAGAAATTAATTCGTTATACTTCATATTCTTTACTTTTATATTTTTTATAATATATTTAATTATCGCATATCATTCGCTAAATTTCTTTTTTTTATTATTATTATCTAATTTGTACTTTACAATTTGTCCAGCTGGACATTTGGTAAATTGTAAATTTAGAATTTAATTCGTTATACTTCATATTCTTTACTTTTATATTTTGTATAATATATTTAATTATCGCATATCATTCGCTAAATTTCTTTTTTTATTATTATTATCTAATTTGTACTTTACAATTTGTCCAGCTGGACATTTGGTAAATTGTTCGCTAAATGTGTAAAATTTATCTCCTATATTATTTCTAAAATTTATTTCATCTAACTCGATTCACGAAAGATGTTTTTCTCCAAAACATATTAGTAGATCACTGATTTTTACGAAGATTCATATTTTTGAAAATATAATTAAAAAAGTACAGACACGTTAAAAAATTGTTTTGCATATCAAATACTATACAATATTATACAAAGCTTATACTATACTTTGGACATTTCATATAGTTCTCTCGTACTGTGTGCATTCTGTGCTATTTTCCACTTTCAAATTAACTCTAAATACATAAAAATTCGTAATAGTCTACTTATTAATACGCATCTCTGTATCCAGTTGTATTTCTTCTAACGGAGATTCTGTTTCGCAACATCTTGTTCGTGGAATCTATCATTCGCCATATCGGTCCCTTCAACGTAGACAGAAGGCACGGTATAACGCATATGGTGCTCGTTGAAAAGGAACTGTTGGGGGTGGTTCGAATTGGAAATTGGAAAACAGGGGTACGCCGATGTACTACAAGTTTACGAGGAAATTACTCGCGTTCGCGTTACGGATAACTGCAGCTGCGACCCGATGCACGACTGCCTCATCCTTTATTTACAAGCCACTGCGTTACACGATAAATGCATCAACGTGGAGCAGTTATAAAATTTCAACTTTCACTTGCCTGAATTATCAACTTTCTGCGTAAAGCGTAATTCGTACGTTTAGTTTCGAAGTTGTACGTTAATCTCGTTCGTTGTGTTTTACCCCGTCGCAACTTTTATATTTAACAATAACGAAGCTTTTTTCTATGATTAACTTTTAAACGAAGTTGGAACCAAAAATAGGTTGTGTAATCGCATGAATGTGTTGTTCGATCGGTTAAAAGCTTCGACGTATTAAATTGTGAACGATGTTGAAAAGTATCGTTGTCGAAGATACTGATTTTTTTTACCAAGATTTCTTTTGTTTAAACATTGTATCCGTCTTAAACAATGAGACGTGAAATCGTTTTTGGCGTTACTTCTCCCTTTTCTGTTTGAGAATTTTATAAAAAGTTGTTGTGGCCTGTAAACTTCGTGTAGTAATTAGCACAGGAAACTGAGAGCCAATTAAGACCGTTGTCTTTAACTTAAAGAACTGAAACTATTAAGTTTAACGATGTCTTAATAAGAGCCGACTAAATAGCGATGAAAGAGCGAAAATAAGGATAAATTACGTGGAACACATTTAAAAATAAATATAACACTGTAGTAAAGATGACTGAACTACACTGGAATCTTCAACAAACTGCATCTTCTGTTAAATTTTCCTGTCAAAAACACAATAATTGCTCCAACATCTTTTTCGAATTATCTGAAATCTAACAAATAAGATGATTGAAGATATTTCCAAAATATTTACTACAAAGAATCACCGTTTTATTTTATGCATCTCCAATATCAATTGATCATCAGTATTGCTTGAATTACCTTAACAAGTAGCAAATTATCGTTAGACAATGTATTAGGTTGTCTGAAAAGTTTCTTTCGTTTTATAACGAAATAATAGACGCACAATGTTTTTTGTTTTATATTACTTTATTGAATTATGCACGAACATAATAATAGAAATTCAATAAAATAATATAAAACAGAAATTTTGTTCATCTATTATCACCTTATGGAACGAAAGAAACTTTTCGGACAACCTAATATTAAATCTCAATATATATCACGTCTGTTAAACTTCAGGCCATTGGAACAATTGGATTTATTTGCTTTCCGCTGATATACGATACGATTTACGAGTCCTCGAGTTTCATTTGATGAGACGAAACCAGGCCACGATCATTCGCACCGAAAGTTGGTTACAAAAGTGGTTTCGGTCGTCTCAACACCAGACACGTCATTGACTTCAAAGTCGATTTGTCTCGCACGTCCGCACGAAAATTAACGGCAGATGCGCCCCTGCGACATAACGGGTGTACGAACAGTTTCTGGTCGGAATAGGCTGTTCTCTATTTTATCCGTTGATAGAGAGTCAATAGAATTCGTAATGGAGCAAACCTCTGTCCCTGCACATTGTCGTTTTCGGCCTCCTACTCCTATGCTACGGCAAATGAACAGTTTTGTAGTGCTAGGTACACAGACTGACTTGGTGTTTCGAAAATGAACGCGCTGTTGTTCGTCACCGGTACACGCGAACTTGCTGCATATGCGTTCGCTTGCTCCTGTTTGTACTCCTCGTGCCCTGAACCGTTTAAACCGTTTGTTTGCAACAAGCGAATATTTCACGTATTAGGTCGTGAAATTGGTCAACTCCATTTTGCATGAAATACTGAATTTCAGTAGTCAGGTATACAATTAATATTCAACGTTTCGAAAAACAAAGGACTTTTCACGATTGTATTTATTACAGGCAGACAGTACGCGTAAACAATGTTTGTGTTTCTCATTTTTCTTCATATTTCGATTTATTTCAATTTCAACCAACGTGATTTCTGAGCGTTTCACATATGAAAAGAGACGCGTGTTTTCTTTAAATGACAAATACCTTAGGTGCGTATTTTTGGTGATATATGTCCACAGGTGAGGGTTTCCAAGAGAAATATCTTTATTAATATTGGTATTTGTATCGTCTATCAATTGAACGATCTGGATTTTCAGAGTTTAGTATCTTTATAGATTTAGAGGAAGAATAAAAGATATATCGGATTAATTAAAATTGATTTTACTTTATATGTAAAAAGAAAGTTCTAAAAGCGGTTATAACTTTTTCATTGTATTCCATACGGAATTTAGTCTTCTCGTAAGAAATTCTTTTCTTAATTTACAATTCATTATAATCTCTGACTATGTCAATCATCTAAGTGAGAACTTTCTCTGTGCGAGCACATATTTCAACGAATTAAGTCACATTTATCAAATAGAAGCTTGCAACTTTGCGATTAACTATTATGAAAGAGATAAAAGAATCCTAACAAATATATAAGCAATATAAAAAGAGATTATCACCTTTGAAAGACGGTAATTACTGTTTCCTTTTTCAAACAAACCTAACCCATTTCCTGTGAACCCACCAGACATCATTCTCAACGCATGAAATCATATTTATACGACTAAAACCTGTTTTACCTGCTCGAATATAGGGCAAGAAAACATAGCCGGTCTAAACGAGCAAATATCTTTATGACAATTAAGCAAATCCACGACTTAACATAGTCACACCGCTAAATGACCAAACCAATCCATTAGCATAAACTTTACCAGTCAACAGCATTCATTTACTCAGCTAATCCCCTACTCACTGAACCCAATGTATTTCCATTTTCAGTAAACACCTCCATCCACTTCCGACCATATTTCCCGTTACCCACCAAATCCCCCAACAGCCCTCAGATTTCACGATCCCATTTTCCACTGTCGCCAAGCTACGATTACGTTACGTTTCACCTTTCTCGTACATATTCGAATATGAAACTCTCAGATAGGCAGACATTCGACAGCTGGCGCTGTCACGAGACCTCGAAAACGTGTCGTTTGCTCCACGAGAGAGAAATATCACCGATTCAGGTTGAAGTACGCTAAAGGTACGTTCAGAACAAGCGAACGAATGCTCTTTCCACGTTTTAGTAGAATTTAGCAAACCGAAAGCGCGAACGAGCATTCGTTGGTCGTTTGACGATTGCTCGTCGAATTGCAGATCGAACGTCCGAGCGGTCTAAAGGTGTTTCAAAAATGCTGCAAAAATGCTCATCCGACTCTTTCAGATACTCGATTTAATCGTTACGAACGATCGCTAAAAGTTTTTATGAAAAACATGGAATTTTTATAAGAAACAGTGGAGAGATCTGGATGAAAATCTTTGTGACCTCAGCTTAAAATATTTTTGAAGAATACAAAGAGATAGATTTCAGTGTTTTAAAGCAGCAGAAAGAAGATTAGTGGAAGATGTATATCACAAAATTAAATCTACTAGGTGAAACGAGAGTCTGTTTACTTTGTATTTCTTTAATCGCATTTTGTTCTTTTCTGCATTTAATTTCTTTAACTGCATGTTCAGACACAACATCGATCAACTTCATAAATTGAAAAGCAAATTAAAATGGTAATTTTACAAATATTGTTTTTTAAATGTATTTTCATCGAGGAGATATCTTCACCGTATAAACGAGGTTGAATAATTAATAAAAAATAGCCTTGATCGATTTGACTAAGCCTGTTCAATTGCGTTCATAGAGATAAATTTGCATGAATAGAAATATCCATATTATTGGGGACTTTTGTCCAATATCACCTAATGACAAAATCCGCAATCACTTAGTTGCAACCTAATATAATCGTTACTATTCGTTCAATAACACCAAACAAGTACTAATTATATTAACACATACACAACGACGCTACTACAATAAACGAACTCCGACCAATATAGGACCCTTATCTAAGCTGAATACGACCTCAAGGGGCTAAAATCCACCAGTTCGCCGTGACGAAGGCAAGATCCTTCCGTAATACGATGGAAAGCTGCAAGGCTAACACGTTTATTTTCGTTTCGATTTCACGGAATCGTCACCGCCCGTACACGCTGCTAATTGGAATCTCCTTTCGTTTCCTGGCGACGATTCGACAAGTATTTCTGGTACGCTTTGAACGTTGAGTAAAGTGGTGAAATCGTCAACAACGACGCAATGTTCCTGTCTACGTTTCCTCTTGCTTCGTGTTTAAGCAGGGCTCGCGGAACATCGTTGGCAAATACACGAAATCGATTTCACGGACCGTCGCTTTATCACGCGAATGCGCTTTTCAAAAGATAATGGGTTCGTCAAATGGAAGAAAATGTAATTTGCTAGGCTTGATAAGTTGACTCGTTGGCCCAATAAATTGGGATGTTTAGAATTGTTCGTTAGAGCGAATTAACGAAAGGATTGTATAGAATTTCAAGGTGTAATAGAGTCAGGAATTAGTCAGACATTACGCAAGCGATGTTCGAACGTTTATTATGTCCCGAATAATAGGATTTTTATTTTCGAATTGTTATTTTCATGGTGGATACTTCTAGACGTCCGATGTCAGAAATTGTACGAGTCTTATTCTTTGATTATTATTTTACGTGCCTCGGCACTGTTTCAATTACCTATCGTGTAAATATCTTCCACGATCATTGGGACGTGAAGGGTTAAAGTTAGTGAAAGAAAATTATCGATTAAAGAATCGATCAAAGTACCATTATAAAGAGGTTTCGTTGATGATCGAGTTAGTTCCAACGCAGATCAAATATAAAGAGAAAGCAACTGACGACAAATACATAGGACAGAACGACGATGAAATAGTCACTCTGCTAAGAGAAAGCAATTCGTTAGAAAGAATTCCAAAGAAAATAGCCCTGAATAGACCTGTCACCTAAATAGTCGGGTGATTTAAAGTAACACACCGACTGTCAGAGATAAAAATTTAATTCGCCGCGTACACTGAACGTTTCATAGAACGATAAATTCCCTCTAACAACTGATGTTTCAGTTGTATGGTGCAATGTATCTTCTTGAAACGAGGATGTACGCCGCAACAAAGTTTGGCGAGTCCGACGATATTACTTTAAACCGTTGTTACTCCCGCCGGTTGTACGATGTTATTGCTATACGTCTCTTTTTTCCTTTTGTTGCTCAGGGCATCTGTCCAGGAAATCGATTGCGACTCCTGGTCGGCCAATATGATACAGGGGGCTGTTTGGTTGGCAGCAGACCTGACCTAACTATTTCTGAAGACGGCATACAGAGGCATGGAAAACGGCGTAGCTGGCACGTTCAACCGAACAGGGTAAGTTACTTGCTATACGATACCATTATTAAATTCATGGGGCACAGAAAATTTCTGTAGTATGCGCGTGTGCGTACATTTATGCGCGAGCACTCGAGATTTTATGAAAATTCTCCTCTGCGAAATCGCCAGCGTCGTATAATAAATCAAACGGTAGGAATTCGAGTTCACAGGATGTAGAATTAATTGGAAATTAACGCTCGAGATTGGATCTAATCGAATGAGTATTAATTTTTCAGTAAATAGCGACTTGTGACGTTTAGAAGTTCGATTGAGCAATAGGAATGCTTGATATTTAATTTTGTGATAATTGTTATTGCGTGTTATACATATACGTTAATAATAATGACTGTTTCGTTTGATACTTAATATTGCACTTACGTTTCATTATCGATGTACGAATTTTTTTTTATTAAATTTTATGCGATAGAATATAGCTAGAATTTTCTGCTCGAAGACTATATTATTAATTATTCCATGAATAATATTAACCAAACTCAATCGAAAAACAAGTCGTTTTCTTATCGAGGAATTTAACGCTTAACAATATAAAGCTCCATTGCCCCATTATGAAAACACAGTCAGCTGAATAATCATTTAACACAAAAGACAGTCACATAGCGTAACGATAACACGTACAAAAAGTATCTTCCTGCATTTCTTTCCACGAATTACTTCCTTTTCAAGAAATCAGGAATCTAATCACTTCGATATTATTATCCAAAGTCGATCAACTTCATTCATTCAAAAGTAAAAGTTCATTCCTCAACCAATCAGCAATCAAGTCGTAGAAAACTCATCGAAGCACCAGAAATACGTTCCACGAGTCATCTAGATATCTGTCCACGCGATTTCTTCGATTGTTCATTTAAATACTTGATCGAGCCAACTCGTTCAACCTCGATCGGCGCAACGGTTCGATCCGTCGTTCCCCTCGACCGCGTGCTTTATCGTCGCGCAGCTGCCATCTTGCATTAATTTGCTCTCGATCTGAAAAGACGTAGAAATTTATAAAGTCCACCCCTACACTGCGCCCTAGTCCCATCGATCGACCTTCTACGTGAAACGTAGCACACAATGGCGGCGGTTCCATTGTGTTTCGCCGCAGACCCCTATCGTGCCCCCTTATGTCGTCTCTGGTACGCGCTAGAGACGGGGATCTGTCAGAATCAGCTGACTACCAATTCGTTTGCTCCGGTGTCTGCCATTGGCATCGTTTAGCATCTGTCAACCGGCGCCAATTTACCGAAATGAATATAGCCGATCGATCGGCCTCGTCGAATCTGCTTCGATTTGCCTTGTCGGGCGAAACCTCGTCGCGACGTTATAGAAAATGAATTCTTTGTTTTTCATGGTTTTTTCGATACACCGTGTGGAGGGTGTGGTTTCAAGTGGATATAGGTACGCGTAAGTGGGTGGCGCGTACAGGTTCGAGGTTTGATCTCGATTGACTTGGTCGATGGTTGGGACGGTTATAGAAAGGTAGAAGTGCAGTCGCAAGGGTTGATAGGCAAATGAAATCAGAACAGAAAGAAACTTCCTATTGTCCGCGTCGGCATATGATGCTTTGGCAGAAACATGTTTCGATTTCAGGGGCAAAGAGTTTATTTGTCACCATTTTCTGACGTGCATCTTCTTTTTGGGTTGGTTTACTGATAGAACTCGATGTGAAGAGGTGAAGAACTCGAAGTGAACGTTTAATAATTATCTAATTATTTGCCAATTAACTTGGTAAAATAACTTGTATGAGATTAAACACGTACATAGATACTATTTAAATATTTATATTTATATTTATATATTTGTAGAATATATGTGATTGCAGTCATTAATACTTTACTAAGGAAAAATCTCGAAAGCTAATAAAAAATAATTGAGAATGGGGTAGAATGGTAATTGGTAATTTACTAGTTTCTTTCTTTTTGTTTTTTGAAGTATATTTTTGTTTTAGCGATCTAGACTATTGTAAAATAATAATTGAACATTTATTCTCCCTTTCTTATGAAATGTACGTCAAATTTAATATTCTATAAAGTAATAACAGACAGTAATTCAGATTTTGAAATATAAACGTAATCCTGGAATTTTACGAAAATTATAATCAACGCTAATTTAAATTCAATATTCACTTTATTGTGATCCATACATGTAACATTTATCAATTTCTGTCTTAATATATTTGTTATATTGAGTCAACTAAAGTGCAATACTAGAGTAAAATACATTAAACTATCGATATATTAAGTTAACTAAATTGTACGTCAATTGACAGTCAATTGGCAAGTCAATTGAATGTAAATTACAATTAGAAGGTGCTTTGTTATTGTTGCATAATGCCTGTAATGACGCAACGTTTGTTAGTGTTCACTTTTCGTACGTAACGCATGAAAATCTTAATTGGGAATTTTCATCGCGGAACATAAATTCACAATTTAGTGTAATTTGTTGAAACGAATGTAAAGCAGGACGCGTTAAATATGCAACAATTGTCGCGATTAACGGTTCATATTTTCATTCTACTTATTGGTTAACTTCCGTCGTTTGTTACGTAATAAAGATCTTTGAAATGTGCGCTGAAAGCAAATGTTGGTTTACACTGGACGTGCTTAGATTACGAGTTAATAGCATCTAGCGATTTTCAGGTCTATTCGCTTTTATCCATCCACATGTTCCTATTTCTTTGAGGAATTGTCATATTTTTAAAGCTGACAAACATTTCCTTTTTTCAAATTTTGCTCATCGACTATCTTTCTCGTTGCTTCTAACTTATTTCATTGATTAATTTTTTAAGAAAGACTATAACGTATCAAGTTTTATTAGAATGAAATAAACCCGGGAATTTGATGCAAAAGAGAATAAATATATTGATAATAATATACACAAGACAATGATATGTATTATAATAATAAACATATACATAGTAAAATGAATTAATACGAAGAGATAAAAGATTACTTTAAAGGTTTACATGGAAGAATAAGTTCAAAGCGTACAAATGTATTTCACTGCACAACCATCATCGTTTTGAATATTTTAATTAATCGAAAACTTTTAGAAATGTTAAAAGAAACACTGTAGGAATACAAAATAGAGAAGCGCTTAAAAAATTATTTTCTGTTATACAATTATCAACGTGTACAAATAATTCGAATAGCTCCAATTTTATAACATAAAGTGCCGCAACTAATTAACTTTTCTTCAATTGTTTCAAACATTTGCAAATACTGCAGTGTTTTCGATTTATTAAAAATATTCGAAATATTCACCTCGATTTTTATTTTCATTTATTTTTCATTCCTAGAATTTCATACATCATTGTTTACACAATCCGCCAAATATCTCTTTTATTTGTAATTTACAACGACGTATGTTATCCGTTTTATCTGCACATTTTACCTCTTGCATTCCTGGTTATTAATACCTATAGCATACGATGGATGAACTGTTTACAGTTATACCATTGTCGGTGTTGTTTTTCTGGCTATTGAATTTCCGGTCGAGTATCCATCATACCATTAGCCATAATTCACTTTATCCTCTCATACCAGACGCATTTAGACACGAGGGAGGGTCGCGACTCTTAATATTTCGCTACTCTTAACTTTCTTAATCATTCATTATTATAGCTCGTACGTTTCATAATTTGCCATGCATTGGCGCAAAAACTAGTTTCATTGCGATCTTTTTTATCACACCGCATAATTGGAAAAATTATTTCTTCGAGCGTGCGTAAGTACTCATTTCATCGTTTTGAACGGAACAAGCCTGATTTTAGTAAATCAAAAATTAAGTTATTATCGGTAAAGTTTCGTTTCACGGAGAATAACACACGTTCGTTAATTTTCTACAGAATTTTTATACCACTAAATGTAATTTTATATTAGTATAATTATTTACTTCGCAGCATTAATAAGTCGCCTTCCAAAATTTCGATAATTTATTTCTCAATTAATTCACCTTTTCTGTTAAATATAATTTTTCTGGAAGGCTTTTTTGTGAAAAATGAAAACATTTTTTCCCATATTTCGCGCTTTTGAACGCGAGAATCATTCGGTTTCGTCTTTTTTCGAGAATCTCGCACGGGATATTATTAATCCTTGTGAAATGCAAATATTTCAACTAACTCTCCAGCGAGTTGCTACTGAAAAAACGTCAAAGGGATTTTTAGTTTTGATTACACTCATAGAACATAACAGCGTACATAGTATGAATTGTAAATAACATGGTGACATTTTCTCCTCGTCAGATTAGACAAACAGATTACGTGAAAAATATTTATTTTACACTGTTACAGAAAAGAAATTTATTTGAATACTTTAAGGATCAGTCTAAAAAGTTTTCTCCTTATTTTCCAATCAGAAACCGTTATCAACATACCTAGCTAATTAGAAAGATATTTGTAATTAAAAATCTTAAATCGTAACTGGAAAATGTTGGTGATATAAAATTTTAAATAAAATTCAGGTACTAAATTCAGTACTATCGGAATAATTAATTCAATGTGTTATTTAATTCTGCTATTCTCGTTAAAAAATTTCTAAAACCTCGAAGAAAATATTAAAAAAATCCTTATTGACACGCCTCGTTTTACTTTTATACTAAATTTGTCCTTGGAACATTGAAATTTCTCTTCATCGTCGAAACAAGAGTAAAAACGAAACATAGAAATAGAAATTGAAGAACAAGTGGCCGAGTTAAAAGAGCAAACTTATCACAACGTTTACACCGTCTAGAGTATAGACTATAGAATCTCACCATACCAGTTTAGAGATTAAAATGATATTTCAGCGCAAAACGTTACTGAGTGAAGCCGCATCACGGCGTTTCACAGCAGGAAACGATTTATGTCACGGTTTGCCTAATTAACAGAAATTTCCGTCTCCTGATACCGAGACGATTCTGAATAAAGTATCCTTAACGTTTCATTCAACGAAGTATAGTTGTTGTCCTTTTTATCGCGGTTACGTCATCCTTTAACGTTTATTCGTGTTTTTCGACCAGCTGAATTTTCGATTGTAATCCCTGAAGGCTCTATCCGCGAAACCGACAGCCATAACTCAGCCCTGTTCTTTTATGCGGCGTATATTTCGGTAGGAAAGGGAGTGGAAGGACTGAAGAATGAAACAAAAGGGACGCCTCCACCGGCAAACATTTGTTATTCAAATACCGATACAAATAGCTACACAGCGAATGTCAAAAGCTGTATGCAACATCGACGTTTGGAATCGCTGAAGGGCAAAAGGATTTACGTAGCTTGTTGTGTCTGGACTCAATTTAGGTGATACACGTTTGATAAAGTAAAAAGGTTCGCGTAACATAAACACGAAACGTCCAATTCCTTTATTCTTATCGGTTGTATTTTATTTGATATAATAATTCGTTCCTTGTTTGGTAAATTAATAAGATTTTAGAAGATAATTATTACTAATGTTTCGTAGATATTTTTATCTAATTTTATGTATAATACAGTAAAAATATCGATTAAATTTTAAATAAGTAAATATAAAATAAATATCGTTCGAATTTATATACGTAACAATTTTTAAGAGAAGCATTGATAGTTAATTTACGCGAATTATGGAATTATTAATATCTACAGTGGTATATTAAGCTTGATACGATTATGGTTAAATAGAAATGATAATACAGATAATGCAGATAATTATGGATATAATAATTCAAAGTGTTAGTGTTTATTTCAGATTTAAGCAATTGTAATAAAGATGATGAAATATTAAAGTAGATGTTAACATAAATACTAAAGACTAGCGAGGACCAATAGTAACGTTGAACAAACGAAGAACATTGAAATTGTTCGTATCCTTCGATTACGTATCAATTATCAAATTAAAAATAAATGTCAAATTAACAATAAAGAAAACTAATACTTAAACAAAATTAATAATAAATCCTTACAAGAACCAAACAGATCGCTAATATCAATCATCGAGCACAGACGATCAAACAACATCATACACAAGTCAACATCGAAGCCAGCCAACAGAAAATCTATTCTCTGGCCAAAAATTACTGCAACATTCGATCCACGGTTGCATCCTCAGTTTCTCAAAAGCGTAATTAAAGAGAAAAGGGTGGGTAGGACAGGAAGAAACTTTCTTTCTTCTCATTCCCATTGCCTCTTTGAGGCGCAAAAACCGCTGAGCAGAGATATAGATTCGCGATTCCGAGTTTCTTGCCGGAGTTGGCGTTTCCTCGACTCTTCCTTTGCCTCCTCTCCTTGTTCTTCTCCTTCTTCTTCTTCTTCTTTCTGCGTTTGGTTGGGCTTTTTGCCGGCAAAGATCCGGACGGACGCGTCCGGCCCGAGCCCGCATGTGCGTCGACAGAAATACGAGCGGCGCGTCAGCTAAGGGTCAACGTTACGCGGTCCAGCTTCCTCGAAATTGCCCTGTCACGACAGAATTACCACTCAGGTACCGGTGAGGCACAGGTGCTCAGGGTCGTGCCGCGTGAAACGCTTCTAGCGGTATCTTTTCTTTTTTTTATTTTATATTTTTTAGTTTCATTATTCAACAGGCCGCGTGACCACTCCGCGCGCGTGTGCGCCGCTCTTTTGGTATCGCGCGCGAAATCTACTCCTCATGAGGACCACCGTTCTCTCTCTCTTTCTCTCTCTGTCTCTCTCTCCTTCTCTCGAAACCTCACTCTTCGAGATTAAGACGTTCCACGAGTCGTTTCGGGATTGTTGTTTGTACGGGGGTATAGTATCGCGCATAAATGAGTCGTTGAGAAGTTGGATCGAGAGACTAAATTGAGACACGGAATGGCGATGATTGAACGAGACTGTGGCTGTTTGTGTGTATTTGTGGGAAATTCAAGGATACACAGAGTGTACGAAATATTCTCCAATATCGAAAGGATAGATGATTGCATGAAACTATAGCTGTTTGTGTGTATTTGTTGGAAATTCAAGGATACACAGAGTATATGAAATATTCTCAAATGTCGAAAGGACAGTTTTTATTTATTTAGTATTATTCTGTATATTCGTTGATCGGTCATTAGCGTTATTTTACATTCGTTGCAATATGTGACGCATGCAACAAATTTCTACTCAGGTTCTATCTCTGCTGTATTAGTCGTGTTTGTAAAAGCGCGAGTTTGTATAAACGTAATCTAGCGATAATGTTAGAAATATTACTTTTTAAAGACTATCGTGGAATTTACCGCTCCTGCATTCTATCTGGGGAATAACGAAGCAAATAAGTTACTTTGTACAAACGATGTCATAAATATACGTTATTACTTCGAAGCACGAATGTATTCGTTAAAGGAAGTAAACGGCGCTGCACATTATGGATAACGTAATTTCAAAGTTTAACGCCGTGTTCCAAGCAACGAAATGGGAAGAAACGCTTCAATAACTTGCACTGGAACTAGGAAAAACCGAACGTTTTTCAATTTTCTTTAACTTGAAGACCAACATATGTAATCTACATTTGCACAACATTTTTCTGCTTGTTTCCAATGTATAGATCCAACCTTTGAAGTATGAGCAATGAACATGCTATACTATGTATTGCTGTTCAAAATGTATGTTAATAAATAATGGTTTTCTATTATTGTTATTTTATTATTACAACGTGATAAAATCTTAAAAAAACTAGTAGATGGTACTATGAAATACTGGTATATCCAAGAATGACGCAAGTTATGCCACATTCATATCAAACTATTTTGAAAAAGACTGTCTAATTTTTAAAATACCGATCACATAAAACAGGTTCCCCTAAACTTATCGTCGGTAGTTTGAACAGTGATGGTTACAAAATTTTAATAAAAACTTCTTAAAAAAGAAATTTAATACAACGTCGGTCGATATTGAAACAAATAATTAAAGTTTATTATTTGGTGATTTTATAAGAAAACAATAAATGTTGTTCTTATCATATTTTACTAATATCCAAGTGACATAGCTACAAGTTGACTAAAGTGTCTTTACGTTTATGAAAGGCAGTACGTTTAATTCTTTTTGTATATCGAATGCCTGAGGGACGCGTTTGAAAATGTCCAGGTAAAAATAGAGCCCGAACATTTTTCCAGTAGTTGGTTTTTTCACGGTAGCATACCGTTGCACCCTGGAACGATTTACGAGAAGTCGATCCTACAGGATACCCTACATGGAGCTTCCCTTGTCTCGCTCAGCGTGCAAAGACCACCAGTATCCTTATATGTCCGTAAGTCCAGACAATATCCAGTCCCCGACGCCACTTGTATACCTCCTCTTTCTTTCATTTCTATTTCCATCTCGTTCTTATTCCATTGGAAAAGAGCGGTTCTGTGTTCGATCCGACGCTCGATTAGAAATAAACTATTCAACGCAGCCAATTCTAATTTGAACGTCGATTCAGGCTCGAACATCGGCCTTTTAGTTCATCGCAGACCATTGAAACCACGGCTCGGGATCGATAATGTTAAGGGGAAACCTATCGAAGCTGTAATTTGAAGGAATGAAAGTAAACCTTCGTTTTATGTTTTACATGCTATTTAATTCCGTGTTTTATAACGTGTTTAAAATCTATTCGAGTTTGGAACTTAAACGTTTGACATTTCGCAAATCACGGATCTTTAATTTCATATTCTGAGATTTCAAGATAGCACGATTTCCGATTTTAAGGTGAACAAATTAGAAATTCTAAACAAGCAGTATTGCAAACTTCGAAATGCTAAAAATTGCAACAGTTCGAGTTCTATATTATTAGAATTGCAAGTTTCCTAGTGTGTAAATCGCAGGATTCCAAATTCAAACATAGCGCAATCGTAAAACGTCCAATTGTAAAATTTGCAAAATTCTGAGATTGGAATCATAAAATTTTCAATTATCAAACAGAGTGGCGAACTCTCAAGTTCCAGAATTTACAGAATCTACGGACTCTGAAATTCCGAATCAACAGAATTACGAGATTCTCAAATCCAAAATCGCGAAAGTGTAAATTATGAGTAAAATCGCAAATTTGAACATCCATAAAATTGTAAAACTTCTAATTCCGATTCTGGTGCTGAAGAAACTTCAAATTCTACGATTTCAGAATTTCAAGTCACGTAATCTAAGTTTTAAAAAATATTCAAGTTCATAAATTACGAAGGTTTCGCTTTAAATTTCAAAGATGGAAAGTTTTAAGATGATTACCAGCATGATATCGCGATTAATTATTCCACGCGTCGCTTGTACCAAACCTCACGTACATTACGTCAATTCATCGCGTCCTATGGTTCTAAAAATCTCCACGATCTCTTGCTGCAACCAATCTCGATACATATAACCCCATCTAAGGCTGAATGCACACGAGCGACATTTTATCGAGCGATTCGCCTGCGACCGTGTATGCCTTTCTTTCTTTTCCTATTTAAGATCAACAAAGACAGACATACGATCGCAGCGATATCGCACGGTAAAATGTCGCTCGTGAAGTTCCCGCGTAAGTGGTCACTCGTTACAAAAAAAAAAAAAAAAAAGAAGAAACTTGCAGGTACCGATCCAAAGTACCTGTTCGAAGTTCGTTTATTACCTACGACCTATGCAGTGCCAACCACTCTGCGGAGTCACTTTTGGTGTTGGTTGATAATCGCACGGAGAAACACCCGCACACGTTCCATCGTGCGGGGAACACAAAGTGGGGTCCCTGGAGTCATCTCGATGGAATGCGCAGGGCGGTTTAGCTCAAAGAAGGGCGGACGCGTTTCATCACGTGTACATATCCATGGTCAGACTCGGCCTCTGTCTCCGTCTCACGCTTTTTCTCTTCGTTCCTTCTGTGTATCTGTCTTTATTGACTTCCTTCCTTCTTGGAAAATCTTGATGTCTCTTCTTTTATCACTGTCTCAAAATGTTGCCGTCTTCTCCTCTTTTCCATTTCTTGCGCGTTCATCCGGCACAGCTTTATTTCTTTCACTGGTTCGTCTCTCGCGTTTTCTATTAGGTATCTTCAAACAACCTTTCTTTGCTTCTTCTTCGAACCTTCTTTTTTTTTCTTCGTTATCTTCTTCTTCTTCTTCTTCCTGATTTTCTTCGCATGAAACGCGGAAGATCGTAATGAATCATTCGAAACTTGCTTATCTGGTTTGAGAGTAGGATTTTGTCTCCTCGTTTTTTTCGTCTTGGGTGAATAAACTTTACGAAGGCAATTCGGAGCAGCGTGTTAAGCGGGTACCAGTATGCGATTGCTTTTAAAGTGATATTTACTCTGTGTAACTCTATTTTAAATCGTTTGAAGGAAGTGGATTTTATGAGATTTTACTGAACCGGAAATTATTCAGTGAAGATAAGCGAATAATTCAGTGATAAAGTTTCTGCTAAATTTGGAAAGAGGTTTTATAACGCTTGGATGCTTATACAAAGTAATAAGATTCAAGGAGATTTTCTTGGTATTTCTGAGATTATTCGTTTGTATATGATCAAATTTCGAAAGAAAGTCGATTTGTCTAAATTTCGTTTGATTCGCTCGCTTATTCTTTTTTCTTCAAAATATTATTTCAATTTTATACAGCTTTTTCGAGTCTACTTTAATTCTTATATTCGATAAACCTCAATTACCTCCTCCAATGAACCCTTAATGAACATTTTTATAAATATCCCGATAATTTTTAATGAGGAATTTCCACATTGTAAACATATAATACATCATTTAAGATCAATATATTATACATGATTTTTGTAAATTCTGTTCGATTCAATTATTCTTTAAAAATAATTTTTTTTTTTTCAAAGAATAGATTCCAAAGGATTTTTGATAAACAAGATTGTTGGAAATATTTGGTAAAATGAAAAAGCGTGGAATTATTTTGATGCACCTGCACATCGAAATTATTTTTCTCGAAAGGAAGCTCCTCTTTCAACTTTCCATTTGCGTATAGGGTCTTGTTTTTTGCATTTTTTCTTCCTACTTGGGTTTCTTTTCTATTCATTTCTTCGTATTCTCGTAAAAATAGATGCAAAACTTGCGCGCGTATCCGTCTGGCCGTCTTCTTTATTCTTTTCCTCCTGTTTCACGGTCTCTTATTTCTTTTATCCCAACACTTTCCTTTTCACTTTCGCTCGATCTTTTCCTTCCCCTCTATTTTCCTCTTCAGTTTTTTTCCCTCTCCATTTTGCCTGTTGATTCTCCTACGTGTCCCCTATGCTTCGTCCCCTTTCTCTTCTCGTATCACGAGGTAAAACGAAAGGACAATATTTAGAGCTTAAAGTGCTTCAATTAGATGGAATTAAAGGGTGCATTAATTGCACAATTAAAGGGCTTGTAACTCGTGTAGCCAAAGGACCGAATTGTTAATCGTGTGTACGGTAATCCACGAACGAGACACGTATATAACAATTTCAGATATACATCTATTATATATACATATACACATGTGATGGAAATTATTCCTTTAGTTAAACAATATCCCGGGCAGAAAAAGAAGACAAAATAGTATTATTATTTGAAAATTACGGGAGAAGCATGCGATTTCTTATCTTTCACAAAGTTTATGAATCATCTTTAAAAGAATTGTTTGCCCTGACAAATATCGTTGCTTTAATTTCTATTTCAACTTCGTCAACTATGTCTTCGAGGCTAACAGACTCTTTCCATTCCTGGACACTTTATACTAAAACGTTCATCGTAGCCATAAAATTGCAATAAAATAAAAACATCAACGAAAAAGAACTAGCTGTATGTACGAATTAAAGTCTCGTCCCAATTAAAACGGATGAATTGAAACAGCAAAATTAAAAATGAATATGGTTTGTGCGATAAGAATCGGGTAGAAACAAGAAGAGAAATAATCAAGCAGAGATCTCGTTGTGTCGGACAGATATCGTGGCCGGTTGAGTGTAACCATGGGGAAGCAAGAGGAGAAACAGGAGTATTCACGACGTAGGCGAAAGTGGCTTCGTGCTCCGGCGACGTTAAATAGAATAACCAGATCGTGGCTGGTTCGGCTCCCTCGGTCAGTAACGACCAGTAACGTACGCTAACTTCGCGCATTAAATTCACTTTCGAACAACAACGCGGCCGTTGACGTTCCTCCGTTGGGCGGTTTCCATCGCGAGCTGCAGCTTCTGTTGCAAACGAACACACAAGCGTTACCGGGGCCAAAAGCCTCGCGAAATTACATCGCTCGACGGTTAACAACCGGTATCACGTTGCTCCGTGGAAATCACCAGGGAAATAAATTGCTAATGAGAATATTAAACGAATGCAAAAATCCGTCATTATCGTTGATTTTCTTTCGAAACGATGGTTACGGTTCTTTTTTTATGTACGTAATTTTGGGGGATTTTCTTCTTCAGAGGTAATTAGGGAAAAAATTGTGGTGCGCGTGAGAAAATTTTTGATACCAGAAAATAATGAGCACAGAGTTCAACCTTTAATAGGAAGATCTGTGTTATAAAAATTATGTTACTGCGTGAAGGGACGAGGAAACTGAATTGTTAATGAGAACATCGAACGAATGCAAACATTCTTCGTTATCGTTGACTCTATCCCGAAACGATGGTTATGGCTTTTAGTGTATAATTTCTGGGATTCCTGAATGGAACTTTTTACGAATAATTAAAGGGCTCGTTGTTAGAGAAAATGTATAAATGTTTAACGTAAGAAAACTGTGTTAATCTTTGTTGGAGAAATTGATACGCTTCGTAGTATTTATTCACGAAAGTACCATGATCTTTTTCAGAAATAATTCGTTAGAGGAGCTTCGGAGAAGGGTAATTAGTACGCGTGACAGAATTTTGTAACGTGACGGAATTGTGAACAAAATGAAATTTGAATAGAAAAGTCTGTGTGCTTTCTAACATTTATTCGTGAAATTACGGTGTCCAACGATTAACGATGAGAATCACGTTGCTGCATGGAAACGACGGGTAAAATAAATTGCTAATGAGGATATTACAAGAATGCAAAGACCTTTGGTAATTTGACGGAGATCGTAATCGTTGTTCTTAGCGTGTAATTTTTGGAGAATAATTGTAAATGGAAGGTGGAGAAGGTGGTGCTTTTTTTCAGAAATGGTTAGAGAACATAGAGCAAATGTTACAAATATATTTGTGGTAAATTTTAATAGAAAAATTTGTACTAGCCACTAAAGGTCGAAAATTTATAACGAGATATTTATATGACATTGTAAAGATTCTTTATGGGTTTGATCAAGTCAGCAGTAATAAGCAATACATTTATATTACAATAATGAATAGAGAGTGTAGTTATGCGAGACATTGTGAGACAAAGCAGAAATACATATTTGTATAAAGTAAAATTGTTTACCTGTAATGGTCGTGATTCGTGCATTTTCAAACCGACTTTCTTATTTCCATTTTTTCCTATTGTCACAAAATCCATATTATGTTATCTACAAATAATTAATAAAAAAATTGATTCTAGATATTATATTATGAATTAGACGTTTCACGCTTCTCTCACAGATCGCTACAAACGTTTGTAAACTTAGAAATTTGTTTAAACTTTGCAGCTAGTAGAACTGTAGCAAAGAAACTAGTTTCGCAATTAGTAGAAGCTCCATCTTACTAAAAGCATATCTCTTTCCAAAGCAAAAATCTTACAAAATCTTTTAAAGGGAAACATTCGTACACATATCTGCAGCAAAATCAAAATACGTAAAACATCCGCGAATCCTCTGTCATACATCTTATACTTTATTCGCCCATGAATTTTCCAAATATTCCACGTAACCCCGCCATAAATCATCCATCCTTTCCGCGGAACTTTATCTCCATGAACCATTTCTCTACAATCTCTTCCAACAAACATTCAGCTTCTAAACGTGCGTGAGACGCGTCTCACCGTAGCATCCACCCTCGAAACCCTCGCCCTTATCCTCGTAATTATTCCGTCCCTCCTCTCGAGAATATTCAGCGAAAAATCCAGAAAAAAGAAACGAAAGAGAAGAGGAAAGCGGATTCGTCGAGAAAATTCTGCCTTTTCCCGAAGCTAAGATCCGACAGAACTAAAGAAAAAAAGAAAAAAAGAAAGGAAGAATAGGAAGGAAAAAGAGTCACTGAAAAAGAGAGCGACAACCGTGTCTCGATCGCCGGAAGTGGGAGCGTGTGCCGGATGAGACACGTTTCACGATTCCAGTCGCGACGTTCGGTCGAGATTTAACGAAGGATGCTGCGTGCAGGAACCGATTCGTCGCCCGGGGTGACAAGATCTTAAAACCGTCACTGCCGTCGCCGAGCGAGCGTGCAAACTGTCGTTGCACCGGCTGAAAATGGCATGGAAAAAGGAACAGAAAGGGGAAAATCCGTGGACGGATGGAAAGGAGGAGAGGTGTTAGGGAGAAAGAAAGAGGAAGAAAGAGCAGAGAGCAAGGGGATAGAGGAGCTGTCTGGGCGTGGGCCGAGGTCTTTAACGGGGCAGTATCAATGAACTGCGAAACTTGTTCGCGTGGGATTATCTACTCGCTCGGTAGTAGCACGATGTTCGACGCGGAGGATAGATCGGAATGAATTGGCTGGTGGTGCTGTAAGACCGATGCCAGGAGAGAAACGGTGCTGCAGAGGCCACTGGAACCGGTGATTAGATCGACGCTGCTCGATATTCCCTACTTTTGCCGTAATTTAGAAAGTACACGGTATTCTCGTGTTTGGTTAGGGTTGATGCTTGTGGGATTAGCTCCTTACATTTAGAAGCATTTGTTGAATGATTTTACACTTCGTTCTTTTTGGTGAATGTATCTGTTATATTTTTGCCATAATTTAGAAAGTACGCGGTATTCTCGCGTTTGGTTGAGGTTGATGATTATGGGATAAGTTTCTTACGTCTGGAACGATTTTATGCCTCGTTCTTTTTGGTGAATCCATCTGTTCGTATTTTTCACATAATTTAGAAGGAACACGATGTTATTCGTGTTTGGCGAGGACCGATGCTTGTGCGACAAGTTTCTTATATTTGGAACGGCTTTTTGAGTGATTTTATATTTCAATATGTCTGTTCATACTTTTGCCGTAATTTATAAAGAACACGTGTTTTATTCGTGTTTCATCAGATTTGTTGCTCGTGGGTCAAGTTTCTTTCACTTCGTAGGATTTTCCGAATGATTTTGTATTTCATTATTACGATGAAGTGTACCTTTTCGTATTCGAAAACTTGTCTGAAATTTTTAATAATCATGCAACGAAATTATCGTGGCTCTGATTGTTGTTACAAGAGATATTTTCCGTTATTCTTACGAAGCGAGTCTTAACTTCAGTTCTCCTATTATCGAAGAATATTACTGTAGAGGAGTATTAGAAGCCTTGAAACTTTGAAATAATTAAACTTCTATTGAAATTATCCTATTACAATATCACATAATCTCAGTAGATACATTTTAGAGCATACGTTAGAGCAATTGAAAATAATGAAATATGTAGCTTAGAAAGTAGATTTTCTAAACCACTCAATATCGTTGGATCTTAGGTGATCTATAAGAGTTTGAGGTCAGTTACGTAATTTTAGGTATATTAATTATACGCCAACGAATTAGTTTACTTAGTTGTACGATATTCATTTCAATTTGTTATCGATTACACTTAGATTAAAATCAAATAATCTAATTCAAATCTAATTCGATCTATTATGGATTAAGATTATTCTAATTATTTTACGAACCGATCTAAATCAAACTAGAGACTTGTCCTGTACGTTTGAAGCGAGGATAGTGTAAAATCTCGAAACATACTTTGCATTTTCTTCGATCGTTCACACACACACACACACACCGTGCACATGCCTGTTCGCAAAAATTCTAAGACTTTCATACGTAGGTGAGTTGATTCCGGAAATGCGTAGGATCGATCGCAGGTGAGGTTCATCGAACGCGTAGCGATCGCGTACCGATCCCTGTCGAGCTATCTCGAGTCATTACGTCATTCTTGCGTATTAAAATCATTGGCCAGATCAACAAGAACGATTGTAACGTAACAGGTAGCTTTCATGAACAACACGACTTTCCCCTTCGCTGTAATGATACATCCGAACAAAATTTGAAATAAATTCTCTCTCTAGACACGTTCCTTGCGTCATTTTGCCTAGGAAATTATTGGACAGCCACTATCTTCCGATCTGGAATAGTTGCTTTCGCTTACAATATGATCTTATTGAATTTCGTAATTTAGAAGCAAGCGGAATCTTGTCGGTAGTAACATTTTGTATTTACAACCGAGAAGCGTTATCTAAATTTATATTACAGTGCTGTGCAAAAGTTTCTAACCAGATAGGCTTTTCTTTTTTAATTTTCACAGGCTTATACGATGATATCGTAACGCTACATTTTACGAATATATCGTGTGTGCCGTGCAAAACATTTTGAAATTTCATTAATCGATTCATTGCGTATGTTGGTTTAATAGCGGAGGACAAAGATAACAGGATTAAGAAATTATTTAATTGTTACTTTGGTGAAAGTTGGTTGATAGTTAAAGGTTTCTATACGATAGAAATGATTTTCTTGTAATTAAAAAGTGGGACAATTATTATATGGGTTGATTGTTTAAATAGAATATTAAAAGTGGATGTTTTCTATTAGGATCTTTATTGCATTGACTTTTAAAAAAACTAAAATAGAAGACCGTTCAGGGGCATTGATATATGGACATGTAAATTGCAAAATGTTAATGAAGTTATTTGCAATGCTAACGAAATATTGAAACGGTCATCTGTGCAAACACGACTTGCGCAAGTTATTGCTGTTACACAGTAACGGCGCTGATAACTGGATAAAATCCTGAAATAATATAAATGACTCAGCCAAGTATTAAATTTTCGTACGAAAACAGTTATGAGTTTTATGATTTTGTTTCCTTGTTACTAAATGCATAAATTAATTTGCCGGCTCTTTAAATAAAATTCAAATCATACTTATGGATGAAAATAATTTTATTATCCACCAAATGGCGTTTCTTTCATAGTGTCAGAAAATTTGAAAATATCGTGAAATCGAATAATTATTTATTAAAAATCGACATCGGAATCAATACATTTATTACACCTTTAATCACTTATTGCAATTATTTAATATTGCATATTACAAAATATACACAAATTTTGTTCTTATTGTTCTGTAACTCGATTTGTTCGCACATATGTAATATAAAAATAAAATCGGACACGGAAACGACATATAAAAACAATCGTAAAATAATATGTTTAATGCTTCTTTTATCCGAACAGTTGAATTAATACAGTAACATATTTAATTAATAGCCTGTGATTATGAAACAAGAACAGAACACACGTAATATTTTACATTACAATGAACAATCCTGAGATATTCGTTTTCTTTTTGTTTGAAAAATTGAAAGAAAATCATTCACGTATGACAAATTTCCTAATATCAGATAACTTCTGTTGACAATTCTCTTGTCAAAAAATTGTATGGGTGTTCCGTTTAACATTTTTCTCACGACTGGAGCAAGTCAACCGCATTAGTCAGACACTTTCTCCACCCTAGCTTTTCTCCATTCTAATTTCCTGAATCTTTCGATGCGATTGCACGCTGACACGTGACGATTCGAAATCGATATTCCATGTTTTCCGGCTGCTGGCAAAGAAAACCGACAGAGGAGCTCGCTGTAGAGGATAAAAGTCCCTCGTCGCCGAGACGGTATAATATATCCTATCCATATAAGTTTCGTTGTAAGCGATAATTCCATAAAGCAGTTAAGAAGCGTGACAGCGTGTACAACGTTTACGTAATATCTCTGATAACTATAGCTCGCTTCAAGAAAGATGTATTATCTTCTGCCCTATGTATAATTCTTATTTGAATGCAGTTTCTACTATATATATGTCGGAGATGAAAGGACACCGGCCTTCCCTTCGGAACTCCTTGGAAAATCCCCAATACTTAGATCTTCATAAATTAACCCGATTATAATTGTCCGAGATTTGCGATAATGAGCTTGGGCTCAAGGCGACAACTAGTCGCCGAACGTAGCCGCGGTCGCGGGATGGACGTTTTTACCTGATAGAGATATAGAGTAATTGTATAGCTCTCCTTAAAAAGAAATAGTTGTAGCGGCACTCGACAGTAAACGTTCCAATGGTTTCTACCCCGTGGCTCGTCACACACAGACCCTATTCTTCGGGCAAGATGATTACCAGATGTCTTAAGATAGAAATCTTAGGATTTAGTTAACTAAGATCCTTCAAACGGACAAACAGCCTTTATCCTAACAGTCTCAAAATCTATCTCCTACTACGGGAAGATACGGGAAATCTACTTTTCTCAGGGACGACGCCTTCCGCTAGCAACTTTCTCTCAAGGGCGGCTAGCATCCTTTTCTAACCACCAACATAGAAATTAACCAATTAACAGCAACGTCCATTTCCCTCACTTTCCGAACGAGAGTTGTCCTCCACGAATCCGATGATCTCGTGCCCTGAAACACACCCTATCATAGTTTTCCTCTGCAGCATTATCGCGACGGAAAGACACTCTGATGCGATCTCATCAGCGAGTAAAACAACGTCTTTACGTTCAGTGAATACTTCACGTTTTTAACAAAGAGTCCGACCTCGACTTGGGAAGAAAGTATACTTGTTATCCCGTTGACCGCGGATTCGTTACTGAACCTAAGATCATTGTCATTAGTATCTCGAGTTACCACGAATTACCACGGTTACTTGTCGGTTCTAGAATATTCATTACACGCCCTTAACCCTAATCATAATGATAACCCGACATATATATATTGGGTTGGCAACTAAGTGATCGCGGATTTTGTCATTACCACTATTGAGATATGTATAATTTTGTGTGCTAGACTAGATTGGCCGCGTAGTAGTGACACACGTATGTGAATATGAGTGTGTGGAAGTATATGTATGCGTGGCGTCTCGAAAAACAGACGAATGTAACTGTTCCGTTGGCAGTCTGGTATGGAAGATGGTGAGGCAAAGAAAGTGCTGAGACGCGTGTAAATATATATCGACGAAGATCCTGGAAATCGTTTATTAAATAAATCTAAAACTATTTTAATATGAATGCTGAGTGTAACCTTAGTGTTCCTTTAATTTTATTTCGGCAATTAAGATCCACGATTTTCAACAACCACCTAATGACAAAATCCGCAATCACTTAGTTGCCAACCCAGTATATATGTATACGCGGTTGCTCAGAAGTTTAGGATATTAAGATGAATTATAAGGTTTTAATAGTTGTGATTGATATACGTAAGAGGAAGTAAAATAAAATATAGACTAATTATACAGTTGATTATCTGTTTCCTGTAGTAGATTTCTTAGAGGCTTTTCCCATTACATCGCCATGTACGTTTTTCATATTTGCAAACACGTTTCGTTACTATTTTATCTAATTTGTACTTGAACGATGATTTCACGAATTATAAGATTCTGCTATGGTATTCGAATTCATACGTGTATTGCATTTTGGCTCTCGCTTCAACGAATGAAATGATTTTGAATTGGAAGAATGATTAGTACGATATTGAAAGGAAAAACGACACGTGTCAATAACGATTCTTTAATATTGACTTAAAATCTAACAGAAAATTTATTAACAACGGAAACACGATTGGTCCAAGAGACATTATTTATATCGTTTCAAGGATCCAACCGTATTAATTGATATTGAATAGAATATATTAGAAATTATAGTAATATAAATATTTGAAATAGTCATTTTGTATGTATTAATGTTAAAAAGGTTGGATATTTAAATATTCATTCGCACCTTTTCCATTAGCTGCCCGACCAATTTTCTGTCTAAAGAACGAAACATAACTAGTCTAATTCATTACATTCAAGTGAACCAAATTTAAAGCTATTTCCACTTTCAGTCTAATAGCTAACGAGAGTATAATGGGTACAGTCTTCCACGTTTTTACCATTACTTTTCGTGCTACTTCAAAGGTGTCTGCGTGATTGACGACTCTTGTCATATCGACTATTGTGCGACAGTGCTTAAGTGAAAAGTCAGTTCATCGTTGTTGCCTCGTCTAAAGACATACAAACTACGAAGAAGCATAAACAAAGTTAAATTGAAAGCAAGAAAAGTATCTGACATTTTCGAGAATAAAAAACTATTAATTAATCTAGATATTTCTATTATCCTTCCTGAGATAGGAGAAATACTTGTATTTATTTTGCAATTTCTAGCAGCGTTATTCCTTTTATCTAATTACCTAATTATCTCTTACCTAGACAGAATAATAAATAAATAATATATTTACAAACGATATACAATTTTTTATGAAAACTTTAATTACTATTTTCAATATAAAGTCTCAATAAAGAACGACTTTATTTTGTAAAATCCTGGAAAGCCAAAATTTACGATATCTTGGTTAAATCCACTTCGTCGAAAGATGAACGATACGAAAGCTTTTTCTTCTTTCGAAACAAGTAAATTCTATCTGAAACGACATTATCCACCATCTCGTATTCCCCATAACCAAGAAGCACAAGCATCCGAAGTTCATTGCACCGAAATCGCTCCTCGGAATCGACTTTACGAAAACATCGAACGCGAGTTTACGAAATAGCCTGGGCCGGTTATTAAAGCGATAACAAACGATATTATCCGTGGAAACGAAGGTGGCAGGCATTCGGTGACCCGCGTTGAAGATCTTATTATCCAGCGAGGCAATTTACATGGAGAATCGAATTTTCTTATCTGAAGCCGGTGGTCGACGCTCTTATCGACGCATTCCCATTCGAATCCATCGCGAGATCTTCCTCTCTTTCTCTTTCTTTCTCCCTGTGTTCTTCCTTCTCCTTCCTTTTCGTCTTTTCTTTTTTTTGCACGAAGATTCGAGAGATCGACTCGTCGAGGCGCATAAATTGCTCACCGGTTGGAAAAGTAATAATTAAACGACTGAGATAATCGACGAAGATCAACGAACCAGACTCACGGATGTCCTCGACTCGTATAACATCACGATGGATGGCGAACGATCGAGATTCTCGTTCGAGATAGATGTTCACGGGATGAAGAGAAGAGCTGGTGCTTCGTAGCCGGGGAGATTTTTGCTGTTGCATTCATGGCCGCCGACCGCGCGATAATTACGGCACCGCGAAAATATGGCGTTCCCAGTTTATGATGAACCGTGCTTCCTTCCTATCGATCGGCCAGGGAAATGATTAAACTGCGGCCGGGGATGGAAAATGTTCCGCGAGACGGCCCGCCGATGGACGTGATAATGGCGCAACAAATTGCTTCCAGGGGTGAAAATATTTGAGGAGGGAATTTTCGTGGGATAGGGTTTAGGGCTGAGGGCGGGAATTTCGTAATTTGACGGTTGATGGAATTATCCGGATGTTTGTGATATCGTATAGTCTGAAGGTTTATCTCCGTTTCAATGATACATAGTGCAGATGAATATTAACGTGTAAAACTCCTGCAATACAATATTCCAGAGTTTAAATGGACTAGGGTTTAGTCAGGGGCTGAGGTTAATTTTGCAATTTGACGGTTGCTGGAATTAGCTGGACATTTGTAATATCGGTTAGAGTTACGTATGGTTTGCGGTTTTAGCTTCGCTTGAACGATAAATAATGGAAAGGAAATTAATGTGTAAAATTAGAATGTGAAAATGGGATTTTGTAATTTGTCGGTTGATGGAATTATCTGGACGTTTGTGATATCGTATGGTCCCAAGGTTCTTCTCCGTTTCAATAATAAATACGTGGAAATGGGATCAATGCGTACGGTGTTAGATTTTGTACAAAATTGCAACGACAATGAATTGCTCCGAGGGCTGAAAATATTTCAGGGAGAAGCTTGGATTGGGTAGGATTTAGGAGGTGAGCGGGTGATTTCGTAATTTGACGAATGATAAAATGTTTGCGATGCTTGTGACGTTATGTATGTGGTTCGTAGGTTATAGCTTCGTTTGAACGATAAACGATGAAAATAGGACTAATGTATAACGTGTTAGATTTTGTGTGACATCGTTACAACAACGAGTTGATGCAGAGAATGAAACTAATGAGAAGTAATGTTGTATGATTAATTGAAAAATATCTTTCTCGACCGGAAGGAATTTTATAGTTTAATAATTAATAAGATTCTAAGATTCGTGGGACGTATTGAATGGTACACTGGTAATCCAAAATGTATTTTACAATTCATAGTAGGATTTCTTCGATATCTTCTTTCACTTGTGAGTTTTCAATATCTCTGAAATTTTCAATGTCTGTTTTAAAAATTAAAGAGATATCTTGGTAAGAATCGAAGCTTTCTGTGACTCATCCACTTTCTTATATTATTAACTCCTTTCTAGTATTTGCGTAGCCGAACATTATCTTCAAATTTAATACGTAAAAATGCCTCACGAATAGCTTTAAACGTTTGAAGTGCATCTCGAAGAACAATAAGTATGCTTCGACTGGCGGACTAGGAAAAGTGTCGTTTAAATTCTTTTATTTTCAAAGGGTACTATGGTATCTCAAGTTTCTCATTTACGGTAAACTGAACTTAAACGTTCCTTCTGCATAATTCTTCAACGTTCTTTCTCGCGACAGCTACTTCGCAAAAGTAACTTCTCTTTCTTCCTTTGTTAGATGTATCCTTATCGCGCCTCGCGACAAGTTTTTAAGATAGGAATTAACGCTCGGCAGTCTTGGTAATTCCTTTGTCGTTGGTCGTGTAAAATCTTGGTTAATTTACATTTTACGAGAACTAAATTAGCGAGCCAGAGGAAAGTGTCTTTTTGCAGGGGAGAAGCGGTTCCAGAACTTTTGGACTTTCAAGTCCCGCGCAAGGAGTTAGTAAGCAGCCGATTTAACGTGCCCACGATTTTCCTAACATTTAGATTTCGCAGAAAAACGTGCAACTTGGATACGATTAGATGCTATAAACTTGTTGAGTAACGTGAAACCTGTCATTATCGATATACGCTTGAGAAATGTGGGTGAAATAATAGTTGTTTGTGAAATTTTTATCACATCGCGAAGAATAGAGCCTTTGTTTCGTATAAAATAACTTTTTAAATAGTTAAAGAATGTATCATTGTCGTTTCTGTAATTTCACAAAAATATTTAAGAAAAATGTGCGTGTTCGTTCAACGTAGTTTAATAAATTTCGATGAATATTATTAGAAATATAGTTATACGAAGTAGTTGGAAATATTTATGAATATTATTCTACATAACGAATTGTATTAACATTTTATGAGTAATATATATCTTGATTAGTATCGTTAAATATACTGATACTTTTAGCCTTCGTTTTAATAATCGAGCATCCGGCTATCAAATTATCAGTTCTCAATATCTACCTCGATATTAGCGTTAAAAATGTACTTATTCCTACTAGAATATTTTTAAATCGCTCTAGATCTTCGTTAGACATTTTTAAACTTTTATACAGCTCTAATAAAAGATTTCCGCCAAACGATATTAATCCTCGTTTAATTTCACAGAACTGTAATCCTTTTAAGTACGTAGATGTGGATGTTCGTGTAGTTTCAATATCTTTATGGACGTGGCTAAAGAGATAGAACCTGAATAAGGCGACTGCTTCTCTGTAAATATTTCACATATTTTTCTACTAATCTACTTGCAAATCTATCACAAACAAAGTTACGTCTAACACTTACTACCCTAGCCTTATCCTGCACGCGGTACCATACGAAAACAATTCTATTCCAAGCCAAATCTGCTCCACCGTAATCTGCATACCTCTATCATACATTTACATACGATATCGTCTCCAAACAAAGACTCGTGCAGTTTCCTCCTAAAACCCGATTTCACACCCAAACATCCCCGCCGTCCAGCAAAGCGTATCACCGCCTCCTAACGAAGAGAAGCAAGTGGCACTCATGCCCTAAACAATACGTAGTGTTAAATTCGCGTTTCATTCACTCCATACAGGCTGCAGAACCCTCTAACCGCACATAGGGCGGAATAGAAAAATCCTTATCACTAGCTGAGACAGGCCTGAAGGTCCTGCTCGTGCAGGAAGTTAGAGAGGCTCCTTTCGCGTTTCCATGGAGACCGTCTTTCTATCTCCTCTGCTTCTCATACCCGTTTCTCTCTCTCTCTCTCCCCTCTCTCTCCCTCTCTCTCTCCACCTACACAAACCCCTCTGCATTTCTCTTCTCCTTCACCTCTCTGGCCCTCTCCTTTCTCCATCCATCTGTTCCATTCCTCTCCCTCTTTCTCCTCTATCCTTCCGACCTTCCCTTCTCCTCTATCCAACCCTCATTTTTCCCTCCCTCCTCCCCGCCACCTGTGCTTTCTCTCTTTCTCTCGCGTGCATGGGGTAATACGAGCTTTCACAGTTAGCGCCGCGACGCTGGTATCGACCGACGCATCCCTCCCTCCATGCACACTCGTGCCAGGCCAACCGTCCACCCTCTTTTTCACTTGGAGACCAACCCCCTTCCCTTTGCACCACCTCGACTATCGTCCTTCGTCCTCCCTACTACGAGCCCACTACCATAGTACTATTCGATTCATGCCGGCAAGCAGAGTAATAGCGGAATCGCGTGCTGCTTTAATTCAGCAAAGCAGAAACCGTATCATGACCATAGACCACTCTTCCATCTTTTGGGCATCGAATCACGCCGTGTCAATGTCACTCTCGGCATCTCTGCTACGCCTACAGCAGCGTATATTCGTCGGTGAACCACGCTCTTTCACGCTGCTCGCGGCCCTGCAAATCGACGAATCAACCTGTTAGAGGTCGCGTGTGCTGCGATTTTGTAACCAGAGGGGCGTGGGCAAGGGGATCACGCGAAAGTTGGGTATCAAACGACAGGTTTTGGGGCTAGAAGAGGCTAATTGTTTGTGGTCTGGGTCGTGTTGAGTCGGATATTCCGTTTCGTCGTTTCTTGGTCCTCTTTTTTTAACGATTTCACGATCGAACGTTTCTTGGACTGTGTAAAAAGCGTCCTTTTCTTTCACGATTGTCGATAGGAGGACGACTTTTTTTTATAATTTTGAAAGAGGATAGAATAGGTCAAAATTAGGATCGACTTTAGCGAATACGTATAAATTTATAGGTTGCACTGTGTGTTATGACTCGTTTAAGTTTCTTGGGTTTTTTAACTCTTTCATGGTCGAGTTGTCTTGCATTGTAGTGAAAACATGTTTTTTGTTTTCGATTGTCCTTAGTAGAAATACGTTCTTTCTTTTGCAAGACACGCGTAATCTATTGAGAATAGGACTATTTTTAGTCAAAGTATGTATGTTTATCGTTTAATTAAAAACAGATTTTTGCTGAAGTTCCATTTTCTTTGATTATACGTACGAGGAGATGAATTTACGGTAATATTTCAAAGTACACAGTTGTTTCTAGGCAACGTCAAATGTAAAGAAAGTAATTCTGTCATCATGGAAAGTTGTGATTTGGCATATTTACCACACGATGAAAGTTGTACAATTTTTCTTAATGCATCGGTATACGTATGCAATGAGATGAGTTCTTTCGCTTTTAATTTTATTTATCGCGCCATGCTCTATACGAACATATGTACTCTGTGTTGATTTTGTATATTTTAGAAGCTGCGCAAATTCAAAAAATTACACAGCTCTTTTCTATTAAATTTGAATAACTCTCAAATTACATTTCTTCCAATTCCTAATAAAATATAACTTAGACATAATTTGAAAACCTAATTTAGAAAAAATACTGGAAATACATCAGCAGATATGATATTATAAAAATTATGTTTCTGAAGGTAGCTGAATGAATATTTGATTGGTTCATGTAGTACTACGAGTAGGATGTGATAAAGAGCCAGAGACTTGGTTAGAAAGCGAAAGAACGTTATTGGAAGTTCGAGTTCATCGTTGAAGATTCGACGGGTGGATTCTTTCCGACACTTTTTCTCTTCTCTTTAAATTTGATTTTCCCTGTTATTTCGGAGTTTGGCGTTTCTGGCATGGCCCCGAACATTTATCAAGCTATCGAAACAGTAAATGACAGCTATATTTTGAAAAAAAAAAAATGATCTACCATCGACTTCAATTGTCCAATTGTTACGGGATTTATTTGACAAATAAAAATCCTATTTTGGAAACTTTAAGCCAATAAATTCTGATTCACGTGAAAACAATCTTTCCTCGTTTTCTCTCCTATAATTTCTCCAAATAGATTCCTCTTGTCTGCCTTTACATTTACTTCTCACCGCATTTCGCAAGCAGAAGAAGGAGGTTTCATAACGTTCACGCATAACAATTGTTTTAAAAAGTCATGACATTTGACGCATCGTCTTAAAAGGCGAAGAATAAATTTTACTTTAAGAAAAATATATCTGTGTTACGATACATGGATGTTCTTCGAATTGAAAAAGTGGGAATTTCAACACCTCGTCACAAATAACACATGGGAATTCCCAATGAGAAACTTGTAATTGGGAAACACTATTATTCGCGTCAGCTACTTTTATAAGGTTGGTGCTGATTAATCTCGGAAGAAGATTAAATTGCCATTCGTATTTTAAGGTGAAAGATCGTATCAACTTAAAATTATTGTACGCGTATCGAAATAATTCACGTACACCGCGGTTTATAATAAAATCATTTTATCAAAGTGACTCTCGCTATTTATATAACACTCGTCCGAATTTCCAAGTTGGTCAACAGACCCAACAGTTTTACCAGTTAAATATGGAACACGATAGAATCTGTTTCTGGACAACTAGATCATTTTTATTAGAATTTATTATTATTAAAATGGTGTAAATGCAATTACTTGAAATTTCTATCGCTCTCCCTACTCGTCAAACATTGTGAAAAGTAATATCGCCTTTTTCGACCATTATATTTATTATAAATAAATGAAATAAATGTAATAGGCGACGCGAACGCATCGCTTGAAATCGAATATTATTATATCGTCCGAAAAGTTTCTTTCGTTTCATAAGGTGATGATAGATGAACAACAATTTCTGTATTGTATTATTTTATTGAATTATGACCCGTTTCGTTATATTTCTATTATTATATTTGTACATAATTCGATAAACTAATATAAAACAAAAAACATCGTGAGTCTATTATTTCCTTATAAAACGAAAGAAACTTTTCGGACAACCTACTACACATAGTACTTTCTTTAGTTATAATATGTCAGAAAGAAATTTTCAAAACGTTGGAGTACGATTATGCGCATCGAAGTAACGAACGTTAATTGCTTAAATAAAACAGTAATATTTTAGTAAGTTGATTCTCCTCTATATTCACAAAATCAACGCAATACAATAACTTCTTTTCACTTGTCAAACACTTCCAATCATTTTCTCCCGATAGCAAGACAATGAAACCTTCGTCGCCTTTTCCAGTCTACTTCCCACTCCGTTTGCCATCCGAAACTTCTTTCTATCCTTGGTTTTATCGTTCGTAATCCAGTACGAACCTATCGGACCTATTCAACCGATTCCATAAAACGGATCGCGAAAGTATTATCTTCTTAAAAAGAAGAGAGGACGTTGCACAGAGAAGTTTCCTTTGGTGTTGCCTTCCTTGCAATTCGATCTATCGGCTGTTATCAGTTTCAGCAAATGCAAACAGTCTTCCATAAATTTCCAGCTTAGATATTTTCTTCCGAATGAAACACAAGGAAAGATAACTGCTTTTCTTTAGCGTTTACTCGGTTTCCTTGAGAAAGCTAGGTCTAAATTTTAGTGGCTCCATCGATTGAAATGTAATTGAAGGTTTTGCGTTAATGGATCTGAATGTGTACAAAATAAGTTGGCAAATGGAAAATATTTTAGTTTTCAGTTATTGCAATAAATTTTAGTAACACTCAAAATAATATTTTTTTTTAGAAAATAGTACAAAAGTAATTAAACTGTGAAATGTCCAACTTTAACGTTCTATCGTTACGTTGTATTGTCACCTAAATCATTAAAATTTCTTGGAAAATAGTTTTCGAGTAGAGTGTTACGATATCGCCGGTCCTGTGGAATATTCACATAACTGCAGAAAAGGGATTTCTCAACGAACGAGGGAAACTAATCTGATTTAGTAAAACTTGTTAAAATTGAATAATTATATGAAGCATTTTAGAACGTTAGGATTGAAACAATTGTTAACATTCTCGACTTGCCTTTAAAACTTAATTGGTCGATATTGTCGAATTTTATATGGAAATAAAAATTTTTTCGTAATCAAACGTTTAAAGAGTAGACTCGACGAAATATTAATAAAATTTCAGCACGACAGCACATGAATTTGACGTTTACGTCGCTGTTGCACCGACAAAGTAAAATAAATCTCTGAAATTAACCACACAACTGACCTTTACATCATCGTTCGGAAAATTATGAAATTCTTATAGTGGAGCGATCGGGTACTTTGTATTTTTCATATATTTCGTATATTTCGTATATTGGTATTTTTGATTCAAAATCTGCAAGCTTGCAGTCGTTTCATTGCTCCACCGGATCGCAGCTATGTTGTTGTGTGTCCACGCTTGCACTTCTATTTTTGAAATTACAAAATCTAAATTAAAATTCGTTAACGTTTCGCTGAGCGTTCGCGAGTCTCAGGGATGAAACAGCGATTTAGTCGCCAGGAAACGAGTTTCTCGTCGAGAAATAACTCGATACGATAGCTGCGAGTCTCGTCCTTGGTCTTTCGTTCGATTCGCACTGTTTCTCGTGACGATCGAATGGAGACAGTGTTTCGAAATCGTATCGAACGAGTCGCCGCGGAAACACGCGATAATTAAAGGTTGGGCTCGATTAATTAACAGGCGAAAACTCGAACGATGACAACGATATCGAGTCACGACCCGTAAGATTCAGCAAATAGCAAATGGAGAGAAGTGGCGCGTCAAAAAATATGAAAAGTGAGCTGAGATAATTATGGGGACAGTTGTATTAATCGGTTGTCACTGGGACAAGTTGATCAAGTATGTAAACGTAGATAATTTTTTAATCGCTACAGGTACTGTGGTTATGAATTATTCGACTTGATTTAATCTTTCGTATTCAAACTATTACGCGAGACTTAATTCGACGTAAATCGGTATACGTATGATATTGACTAAAAGTTTCCGATCGCTGTATGTGTGACGAAGCGTGTGTGAGGATTTTTTAATAATTATTAAATATTTCAAGGTAATTTAAAGGATATTTTTATATCTGAGTAGATGGAAATGAAACAAATTGTTATCGATATAGCAACTACATTAACAGAATACGCAAGAATAAAAGGAGAAAATTAATTGGCCGTACACTATCCTTCAAAAGTGTCCTGATACTTATTTATCTTTGACAGGGTATAATTCAATGACAAAATTATAAATGCAGGGATCTGCAGTAATTTTACACTTTGTAAATTGAAGTTATATATAATGAAACATTATGACGATAGAATTAATTCCTAGGTACTGATATAGAATTACAGTATTAGTATCTGGCAATTGTCAAAGATTGTAGAAATCTAATTTCTAAGTTACGAGTCAGATGAAGAAAGTTGTTCTAAACTGGCAGAAAGATTGCCAACATTATTCCAAATCGTGATATCTGACATACGACAAGTACGTTAACATGATCATGTATTTTATTGAAAAAAAAGAAGAAGATGAACTATCGTTGAGCTTTTTAATGGATCATCTAAATATATAATTTGTCACCATTATAAAAAGGTAGTAAGTATAGCTTTCAATTTACCATTAATTCGTGTATTTCGATAAAATTCACGTATCGTGGTCGTTAGTTTGTATATTCTAGTGAAATTCGTTTATTATATATATTATAATTACATGTATAATTAATACGTATTTATTAAAGCGTGTTCTAATATTCAGAGTGTCTGATAGATTAAATTGTTGATCCGCCATAAAGTCTTGAAACTTTTTAGTAATAAACGTTAACTTAATAAAGACACGTTTAAAAATGATGAGAGTGAAATGTCGATGAAAGAAGCATCTATTTACGTACCTTAATTTGTTGTAATTAATTCAAAAGGCAGGATAAAAGTTCTTAGATAGCTGCTTCGAAAAAGCACTTCACGTGAAACGATGTATCTAATATTAATATGTACAGAGAGCAAACTTTGGAATTTCCGATAGAACTTCGTAACTGGGTCAAGAAGTTCTATATTATGGTATTCAATTATAACGAAACCGACAGACGCCGCGTTGTTGCGATAAATTCTTCACGGTTTCATCTCATTTCTCAGCTATGAGTTATTCGCCAAGCACTTTCACTGTAATATTAAAATGAGCAATAGATTTAGTAATTCGTGAAAAGTTTTGCTCTTCGAAAGCGTTTAACCATCGATGGTTCTTCTATTACAGTTTGAAATTGTTCCATGTCAAATCTTTAAATACTTGAAATATAATTCTTCGCTGTTCCAAACATCTTTATAATATTTTACATCTATCGCATAAAATGTCTTCTTTTTTCTCGAAATTTATTTTAATATCTAATATTCTGACATCTGTAGAAACGTTCAGTTTATTTAATTTCTATTAATTTATCTCATTGATATCGTATAATTTCAATTGAGCAAAACGAATCGCATAAGATCACTGAAGAATGCAATTGACGATAATATTATAATTCTAAAAATTTACGCAGCCATTTCATTTTTATTTTACTTTTTTCTACCTGTATTGCGATACATTAACCCTGAGAAATGGCTTTCCTCATTGAAAACATCTATCTCTTCGTTGTAATTACAAGATATTTTATCCTAGAACTTTCTGTCTTCGCAATTAGAAGTCTGCACCTTAACGCTTTAACGAGTTATTAATTAACTAAACGACGAATATTTTTATTTGCAACCTTCTTAAGTTTTAGAACACTGTGTTATATTTCGAGAAAAACAGCAGCAGAAACCTGTCTCTATTATCAACGATTAATAAAAATAATTGCCCTTCAATGCAATCGAATGCAATTCAACCCTGAAAAGGTCGACGATTAAAAAAAGTGCTCGCCGTTACAATTAAAAAATATTCCCCACCGAAAACGCTCCCTTTTTGCTATAGAAAAAAACTCAGTATCGTTCCAATTAAAACGTACCCAATTTCCCCAAAGCTATCTGTCATATGAAATAAAAAAAAAAAAAAAACACGCTGTATTATGTCTGTCGGAGCCGAATTTTTTATCCTGCGAAAAAGATTTTTTTTCATTAATTATGAATAACAGAAGCACGTTTTTCGGATGGTTTGGCAAAAAAAAGATGCAATGTATTAAAACGAGAGATCAGATAAAACACATTTATCGTTTGGTTAATTGGTAAAGTATCGATTAAAGTAAAAGGCCAATTAGGTTGTCCGAAAAGTTTCTTTCGTTTCATAAGGTGACAATAGATAAACAAACAATTTCTGTTTTATATTATTTTATTGAATTAGGTATGATCCATTTCGTTATATTCCTATTACTACATTCGTGCATAATTCGATAAACTAATATTAAAATTAAAATAATATTGTGCGTCTATGATTTTCTTATAAAACGAAAGAAACTTTTCGGACAACCTCATGATTTATCAATCTGCAATGTGCATTGCAACGTGGAGCGTGAAACGCTTAAAATTATCCGTAGAATTCGCGCATCCTGTCTATCATCGTGCCAACCCTATGAAATCACTTCGTTTCCCAGAAAAAGCTTTCGAAACGATCTCCGAAAACAGGCTACTTCCGATCATCGTACGAACACGATCGCATCGTCGCATTCGGCGGAACAATGGGCATTCTGTCGCGTCTGTCGCTCGCGTCGCCGCGTCAAAGAACGAAATTGAACATGCAAATAGATAAAGTGGCACTCGAGGGCCCCCGGTTTGCTTGGCTCGTCAGAAGCTCGGCGTACAATGGAAGCTGAAAAGCCTTTCGCGGCTGCCGCCTCTCTTCTACGTCACCGGGGAGTTACTAATCCAACGATGTCGTTGATCCTGCTCGATAAATGACGAGCAACGCCCATGAGACCACGGCCCTACCCTAACCAAGATTTACGACGCTTATGCACGCGCGTACGCGTGTGTACGTAAACGCATCAAGACGAATAAATATCCGGAACCTGTATTGTAACGAATGAGCGCATCCGACTTTGCTAGCGATTCCGACTGAAACACGGTTCATTTGATTCATGCTAATGCTAATTGTTCTTTATCGAGGATTACAAGTCTTCCTTTTCGCAGACAATTTCTATTCGTCGTCATTCATTAAATTATTAATCATTTAGAAACTAAAAGGTTCGTGGTAATTTATTTAATTTCTAGCATTGCCAGTGTACATGAGACATACATTACATTCTTGGTTGATGAAATTAAGTTAAATGTGTCAATGGACAGTTGTCATTACCATTTTATGTTTCTAAGTACCTATACAGTGGCTACAAAAAGCCACGCCATTATATTCGTTACAGTCTACATTCACGCTCTGTTACAGTCATTACAGTACTCACATGCTAATTAAATCCGAATATATGAAAAATGTCGAATCATTTAATAGCACTTCCACGTGGCTACATAACTTTGATACTACGAAAATGAAATGTCGAGCGTGGTAGAAAAAGCTCTTCGTTGAAAAATAAGGGTGCGTGCCAGTACCGTGTAACTTTCTTCGCCATGTTTCATATAGAATTTTCATAATAATAAATTTGTCCTTTTTTTGCTATCTGCATCGTTTGCTACGCATCTCAATTTCTCAATTATCATCGACACCCTCGATCGCATCTATAATCGTTTCTAAACAAGACGCAAGCGAACAACGATACAATCTACCGTCGCATCCAACGCATCTCTTCCGCTTTTCCACTTCACATTGCATCTCCGGACATTGATCTTCCCCCACGATGTATCCTGTCACCTAATTCCGCGTCGTAAATTAGCTCGTCGCATGGTTCCGCCTGCGGACGCAGTCGAAAATCAGAGATAATCTGGTTTCGTTCGCTTTGTTCGCACGCACCCTCTCGGAAAGCTGCGCTCCATTTTCGTCTGGAGATTCTCGTGTAAACCGGTTGTAATCAGATTGGCTAAGGCTCTGAGTCACGGTGTATCGAACCACGAGGCATGATCGAATTTGCAATCGGCCAGGAAAAGCGTACGTACGTCGGATGAGTCTATTCCACTCTGTATACGCTCGAATATTCGTTCCTCTTGATGCGCTTACGCACACGTATCCTTTATGTTCAGAGAAATATCTTTTAGTTTATATTTTTTCAACGTTGAATCCGAACAAATCCTCCTTGGTACTTAGGAACAAATTTCAATTAGGATTTTAGTGCTGATGTTTCGGCGAAGAAGAGTCAAGCGCGCAACTCTTTGATCATCTCGCAGATGTATTTCAAAAGTACCGTGGTTGCGAAAAATTGACACGCTAATTGTATTTATTATAACGTTTACACGAGGATTATTCGAATCTTGGAATATTACATTTCGTATGGTTTAGTTGTACTTTCCTATGACCATAAATATTCGACACTATGGAAATGACATGGAAACTGGGAAAAGATTCATTGGAAAAAAAGGAGCACGTGCGAATATTTTTCGTAGTTAGTATGATACAGTTCAAACACGTTGTTCGGGAAAAGCAAGAAGTTATTTGAAAGCTTACAAAGAAATTGTTTATTAAACATATAAGAGCCGAAGAATATTATTTTTACTATTTCACTTTGTTATTGTTAGCCCAAGAATTTGATGTTCCTTTAACACAGGATGGGATTGTTTTGTGTTATTAAATTTTCGAAAGAATGTGGCAGATAATTTGGTGGTGAAATGTTTATTAACTTAATTCGTTGATGATCTCGACATTATTTTAACACAAACGTAATAATTCGAAAGATGAAACAACGATAGAGAGGATTGAGTTCAGGTAGTTTTCATGAAGAATAAAATACAAGAAGATAAATTCATCGGTGATATTACGGACATATAAATATCAAGCCATGGTAGAATTTAATATTAAATTTATCGGGAGAAAATACAATCAAATAGCCATTAATATTTGATTAAACTTGTTTCCGAGAGTTTCATGCGTTTCCTGTTTTATTTAATGTCAGCAGCATTTCCACTTAACGAATCCGTCGAGTCGAATATCATTAGTAATTCGACATCACACGTAACCAAGCAGCTGTGTATTTGAAAAATACACTCGTGAAAGTAATTAAATGCTACGTAAAACGCCAATCGAATATTAAATACTAGGCAGTGAATGAAATATCAGAAGCGGTAGAAATATTTACAAGCTTTTTACGAAGCATTTATATGTAAAATAATGGAGCGCATATATTATCGACGTATAATACATCGAAAAAATTTTGCTTATTTCAAGAATTCGTTGAAACCAACAATGAAAAAGATAATGAGAAAATGTATCTCAAACAATATGGAAAATTTATAACATTCATACAAACTACATACTAACAAGTATATTTTAAAACCAAGGGAAACGAAACGATCAGCAAATTCAACGTAATGAGAATTAGCGATAAGAATAGCAATAATTAGCGATAGGAGCAATCAAACGAAAGATTCTCGAAGGGATTGCAGGTTGGAAGAATGTAACATGAGCGAGATAAAGAGCAGTGTAGCCAAGTTCGTTCGAAGGCCGACCGGCTGAAATTAATAAATATACTACTATCACTGACATATTTTACTTCTTAAAGATAATTTAAGGTAATATTTTCTGTGGCATTTCAATGTTAAGTTATTCACTAATAATCTTACATTACGTTCCGTACAAACGTATATGCATACTATGCGATAATTGTGGAAAAAGTTCCTCAAACAAGAAAACTATCGATACATAATATAGCAAATTCGCGTGAAACTTTAGAACAACCATTAGAACTGGATACCTCGTACTCTATCTCATTTGTATAATACTCTATTCTTTTACTTGTAAATTAGTTTCTATGTCACAAAGCCGGCTCATTATAAGTAGGAAATCCATGTTAAACCGAAACTACAATCTCTTTCGTAGAAAAGCAATATCCGAAAAAGAGAACGGGTTTTAATCTCCTCGCGAAAAAAATTCTACAGCCAAACGTGCATCAAACAATTTCAAACTTCATGAAAAAGCCACCCACTGCACTCAACATAGCGCACGAAACATATCCTCTTACACTTTGCCTTTCAACCGAAATATCCGCTGAAAAGATCAAAATACAAAGCTGTTGGTGCGTGAAACAATGATAAAAAAAGAAAAAGGAGAGGAACAGAGAAAGAACATTCTCTCCGATGTATGAAATGAATTCGAAACGCAAACTCTGCAGGCGTTTTTTTGCCAGTCTTTTTTCAGTCGGTTTGGAGAAACGTCGGAACGTATCGCCATAGCAACCGATCAGGCATGATCGGTGAATGAAATGGGGCCGAAATGATTTGCGGTCGAGGTTCGATCACGGTTTATCGATGACGAGTCCTCCCTAGGGAGAGTTAACCGAGCTACGTTCCGGGCGAAAGGGGTGTGGCAGTCTGTTATTTCGAGGGTTGGCACGCCGACGCAACGATAAGGACTGACCCACATTCTCGTGGATACTTCTGACAGGATATTAGGCCTCCTGCAACCGACTCTCGCCTGTTGTTGTCCTCCTTTTCGACTGATCGAAGGCTCTCCGGCTACCTCTTGATGGAAGAGAGGTTGGTTTACTTGAAACAATGGGGTCGGGCGGCTGGAAAATCGCTAATTGCCAGTTCGTCGCGTCTACGAGCTTTGATAGATTTTGATATCTCGTTGAGACAGCCGCTGGAATAATTCAATCGAACGAGAATGGAGAAGTAGTATTTATTTATTTATTTATTAATGAACGTTAACCCTATCGTACGATAGAGGAAAATAAATGTAGGAATTGTAGAAGCTAAGTTACGTAAGTTACAAGAGAACAGGAATGCATAAATAGATACAAAAAGATATTACATTAAGCGTTAAATATGGAAAACACGGAACGTCGAAAGTCGTGAAAGGATATAGAAAAGACATCAACTAGACCAGAGTATTGCATACTATGGTAATCAGGTCGCCGTTTCTAATATCGCTCGGGAAGAATACAATGCGGGAAACTATAGTATCACGCGAAGAACACGAACATACGTTATAAGCTGAAGAAACCGAGGGGCAATCGACGAGATTATTTATAAGCTTGAATAAAAAAAGAATATCGGCAATCTCTGTCCTGTTCTTCAGAGTGATACCGTTCAATTTATGAAATATAGGATCGTAATTGAAATTTTATTCTGTTTGCTGATATTCATTTTTAGAGGAATAAAATGGGAATAAAGGTTGGAGGTAACGTTCCGAATATTCTATGGGATTTACTTGAATTGTAGTTATGTTTTGGACTTGTTTTCTTTTAGAATTTACAATTAGAAAGTACTTTGTGAATTTTAGCAAAGGCTTTTGTATAAAGTTCCTGGACAGAAATTGTGCTCTGCTGTTGATAATTATTTAATTGGCTGGAAGATAATGCAGTTGATCGCAGGTATCATTTTCCAAACAATTGAACAAATAGGAGAAGGTGCGACTTATAAGTAGTTGAACAGTGATTTTTATATTGCATATTACGTAATATTGATTTTTCTTGTAAACAATTTAATACGATGGCATTGTAGAAACTGGAACGCATCGTTGATTCTTTCTAAATAAATATTTTCTTAGACATTCTAGTGCAATTTTATTGATTCATTTTTTAAACGAAAGGTGAATATACAAGGACTAAATCTGTTTCGCAAGATTCTATCTGTAACTGCTAAATGAAAAGTTGAAAGAGGTAGAAGGAAGAAAAATAGATATAGACACGCTCCTGTTAAAGCTACTGTAATTTTGTGCCCGTAATGCCACGCTCATTATAGCTTTCGTTAGATGTTGTACCTTTGAGTTTTTGCGCAGCCTTGCCAATCGATGCTAGAACGATAAAAAGACTTGCAAGCATGTCCGAGGTCAGCTAAAAATATTGCTGACTTTCTTTCGCTATTACGTTATTCACTGTGATCCTTATCAACTGAATCTATTACTACTTCTAAGTGTAGAGTCCTAAATTGACAGGATAAATATTTTCAATAATTTCATTTCATTTGGTCAGGAATTTCATTTATCTGTATCAACGAAATCCAATAAAATTCCAAGTTAACAAGTAACAAACAGAAACAAAGCTTCGACACCCGAATCTTAAAAAATCTACCTCCGTAAATAATTACAAAAATGTAGAAAATTGAAGCTATTAAAAATATAGAAACTTACTATTAATTACAGGATTATCGTAATATAATATAAAACTGACGACACAAAAGTGTAAGAAACCGAGTCCTTTTTAGCAACTTACAAAAACTGCAGCTCTGATGCATAAAGTAGCACCTCTCTTTTGTCCACAAAGTTTCCACAGCATTACCCGCCAACTGTACCGTCTTTTGTTCCACTTTCTATCGCATCTACGACAAAGAACGCTACTACCATTTTGCTTTCGCGTGCTTTCTTATCGACTATCTTCGATCGAACACACTGCGAACCAGAAACAGTAAGAAAAGGCATCGTTCTTTCTTCCTATAATATATTGTGTCTAATATACCTTCATAAGTCTAATAACCTATGGTATATACGTATTTCAACGAGGACAAGTCTCAATCGTCGCGCGGACCATGAGCCGCGATAGAAGAAAGAATAAAAATTGTAGCACGCTTATGCATAACGCAAGAATTGAAGAGCTTCTATTATTGTAAAGCAGCGAACGATGAGCTCGGAGATTGCGCTCCAGAGAGACGCATCCCTCTACTATCCCACCCCCTACCCTCTGAGTCTCTCTACAACATACTCTCTCCTCTCGTTTCATCCTCTTTTCCGCTCGCGTTTTGTCGACGAAATTGCATTTTCTCTTGGTTCAGCATCGCGGTTCACCGGTCGAAACGAACGCAGGCGTGTGTCCGCGTATCCACTCGTATCACACAGATACAAACTGACGCAACTGTCATACAGAACGTTTCACGCAATTGGGACAGGCTACGTCTTTAAATTATTGCGAGGGAGGATACTAAATACGTTGAGGCTAAATCATTATGTTTTGATACGTCATAGGGGTTGTAAGGTTTTATTTAAGGAATTATTATTTAAGTAGTTTATTTAAGCAGTTTCGTTTAAAGAGTTTCAAGGGTTTGTTTCTTTTTTTTTTTTTTTTTTCTTTAAGGAAGTTGAAGATTTTTGTTGATACGGTGAATCGAATGTAGACTTTCATTGTTTGTACGGTAGCATTACGGTGTGAGTGCTTGAATTTTGATTAGAATTATTATAGATGTATCTTAAGTTTAATTGTGGAATATTTGGATCTTCGGATGCTTGGAAGATTTGGATGCTTTTTAAGCGTCTCTCATACGTTTTTACGTGTGTCATGAATTTTTGCATGAATAATTGCATTTATTGGTTAAAATATCTTCTCATTTAATTATTATATTTTTCGTAGAGAAAATTGGAATTTCTGCGACTGTTTAATTATCTCTTTCTTTTCTTTAAAACAGAAATAAAAATGAGGAAAGGAGGAAACGTTTTTAATTTCTGCAAGGTTTCGCGCTACTTTTTTTCTTATCGCAATTAACTGCACGAAAGACAACGCGACACAAAGTCGTGATTTTTATCGGAAGCAAAATCGTGACGTGAATCGTATGGCGTAAATCGAATTTCGTTCTCTCGAGATCGAACTAGATTTTAATCGTACACTACCGGCCGTTTCAATTAACGTTTCATTCGGCCTCTGTACATTTAAAAGGATTTCACGGTGCGCGGGTTTATAGGTTGCGCAGATTAATGTCGACAACTTTACAAACGCAGCTTTATGGATCGACAGCCCGTAAAAATTTAGGCTTACGAATATATTCCACCCACAGCTCTTTAATTTATTAGGTTTTATAGATGCTTCCAACCATCTATAAAAATCGTATGTAAATACATCGTAAAAAAAAAATATACTACGACATAAATCTATATTCAGTTCCGTCGATTTCACTAAGAGTAAATTTTGCTAACAGTAAATATTTCGTTCTCTTACTTGGATAATCCCATCAATCCACTTGTTGAATATTTTTGCAATGATAATTTTTCAAATTTTACCATTATTTCTACGCGTTAGATTGTCCGAAAAGTTTCTTTCGTTTTATAGGCAAATAATAAATGCACAACCTTTTTTTGTTTTATATTATTTTGTCGAATTAATATGTATGTTCCGTTGCAACAAAATGGATCATAATTTAATAAAATAACACGAAACAAAAAATGTTGTGCATTTATTATTTCCTCATAGAACGAAAGAAACTTTTCGGACAACCTAATGACTAGACTATATCTAGACAATCAAGAGAAAAAAAAATCTGTTTCTAATTCACCGATTCGTTATAACTATACATATATACATACAATGGCAAAGTTCTATTTCTTACGAATTTCATTAGATCGTTACGTGTGAAATATTTCTTTAAATAAGTCTGTAACCGGACTTAGTTTCGTCAATATATCATACAGGATGAAATAAAGTTCAAAATTGATACACTAAATTTTAGTAACCTTTGCACTAGAAATTTTTTATCATATTGTTTAACAGTCTTCTATTCTACTGCGAATATTATATTTATTCCTTACTCGTATAAATCGATTTTTTTAAATTATGGTGTCATATACTTCTCATTTTATAAACTTTCTTTCATCTGTCACTGTACATTTAATTAAAGTAATATACAAGTCATATAAATTATTTCCTTGCTTTCTGTTTCCTGTTTTACCTTATTGTTTACATTTCCAATTTCTTCGCTTAATTTTCCGCAACGTTTCATGGAAACCTGATGGAGGATTGTTGTATTTCGAAGGAGATCGAAGTGTCGAAGGGGTCCGTTCATTGCTGCGAGGAAACTCAATTAACAGGGTATTGCAATTAAGCTTTCGACGCGGAGAAAAAGTTGAAGAAGTTCCTCGGGGCCTACTTTGCGAAATCGAGAAACGGAGCAGCGGCTGATTGGCACTCGCCTTGATAAATTCATTAACAACGCGCTGCAGACGTCTACCGTTTAAATTGACGAAGATAATCCGCGTGTTCTCGCGACAGATCTCGATTTAAACTTCTCGAAGATACTTTCCCTGCGAGACTTTCCTCTTCCTTGCTGCGCTCTGATCCCGTCCAACAATTTTCTCTCGAGCGACTTTACAGTTTCTTGGAATAATATCGTCTTCAATTTTTGAAGCAAATCTCCGTCACCTCGATTCATTTTGAATTTTATGCGATTTTATGCGATTGCATAAATATTGAATCTCTTTTAACTCAGCATGATAAAGAAAATGAGAAGAGAAATTTAATCTTGAACAGCAATTTTTCAGTTCATTTATGGTAAACAAGTGAAACCTGTAAAAATTAGCGGAATTTTTATCTTTTAGCGAACAGATATATTTTCGATGTTATTAATCAACGTATTAATAATCAGCGACATAGTGGCGTATTTCATAATGAATAATACATGAACTAGCATAATTATCGATGAAACTGAGCGCAAGAAGAGTTTCTTGTATTCCTGTAAATTAATAATAATAAGCAGATTGAAAGGAATTTCTCCAAATTCTAATTTTTTCTTAATTGCAAAAATCTTCCAATTTTCTTTATTCTTCTAACTTTAGGCTTTTCGTCAAAATGACCACTCAAGCAATCTATTAAAAACAGCTTAATAAATCATTGCCGTTGATGAAAAATGTACATCTCTTTATCGCTATAATGTATGCACATGTAGTTTTTCCATTTTTCCGTTAATAGTATAATTATACAATTCAGTTTACAATGTTTTCCAGATATTGATGAAAGATATACATTGTGAAATAAATTGTCAATATGAATTCATATAATTTAGACATCATTTATCAATGTGTCGTGCATAGTTCATTGCTTAATTAAGCGAATGGTTTAATGGACTAGCAACGAATCGATTTGGAAGATATACAGCATTTTCGTAACATTCAGCAAAACATTTTCATTCTGATAATCAGAATACATGCATGTGCTCCCCGAGGTTATATTTCCATTTAGGATTATTAGAGCGAATTTACGTTCCGCTTTTATCTGTACCAGTTGAATTCGCGAAATATGTAATACTAATTCTATAATAAACGTTTCGTTAAACAACATCTTCGCAAATTATTATTAACAACATTGAGCAAATATTAAACTGAAGAGAAATAAAGGAGCAGTCGATTGAAATGTGTTTTGTGTTGCGAGGATAGCTTCAATAAATAAAAATATCTGAATATATTAACCAGAGTTTCGATAGAAAACCTTAATTTCCTCGGTGCTTTTTGACGTTCTATATTCTTAAAACTAAGATAAAAGCCTATGTTATTAGATATTAAATTATATATTATACATTAGATATTTTATAGAAATATGACATTTTAAATGTAGGTTTGCAAAGTATTCGGAAAATAACAGAATATGGCAAACGAACGCTTAATTATTCGCAATGTTTGACATTTTACATAGATTTAAAGAAAGGTATCGACGTGTCAAGGAAAAACCCAAGGTACATGTCGATAATCTTTTGATCTTTAAACGATTATTAATGAGCGTTTGATGATTTTTGCGCAGGTGGTAACGCCACAGAAATGCGGCGACGTGTACCTTTACGATCTTCCAGCGAGCCGAGGAAGTCCTGCTCCACCCTCCAGGCACGATTCACCCTTGAATTCGAATAACGAGCATTTACACAATTCAGGTGCGTAGCAACCCTTCGTTTTATTCTGCAACGATTCGTTCGCGACGTAGCAACTTCAATAGTTTCATAGAGCGTACGCTGAAAATTGCGTGGAAATGTGTTTCTCAAATGAAACGTTCTTACGTATATATTTGCATGTAATCGTGCTATTTAATCTTTAATTCATGACGTGACTTCTTAATAAATGTAATTTGAATAAATAAAAAGCTGGATAGAAACAGATAATTTCACTTGCTGAAGAGTAACTTTGATTTAAATTATTCAAATTATATCGTTTAATTTTTCACTCGAATAATGTATACGTATATATTGTTTATGATTAATGTAAAAGTTGATGTAAAAATAAGAATATAAAAATTAACTTTATTCGAGCTTGAGAGATTTGTACGAAATATAAATTAATACTATAACGATTCATTACAAAATTTCCAACAAATAATACTTTGTATTCGAATAAAGCTATTCCTTTTATACGTACGCGAAAATCGTATGAATATTTTAGTGTACTCGTCGTTTTATTCATACAGAGATTACTCTGTTATTTTATATTCTGATCGTTCTGTTAACGTGAATTCCAATTGAAACGTTTTAGTTAAACAGAACTAAACTGGAGATACAGTGCGATTGCATACTTTTCAATTAACATCACTCCGCGAGTAAATGTACGGACAAATATTGATTTTAGTATCATGAAATAATTAAAGTTGCATAGAGAATTCATATTACAGAATAATATTAATTATTTCGTTTCGAAGAAACATTATTCATAATTTTCATAATAGATTTACATATATTTGTATTCTTCCTTTTCATACAGAATCTCGTTTACGGTCGCGTGTTTTATTAAAATTGCGCACCGGATGTTTGGCACGCGTGTGCAACAGGAAGTATCGAACGATTTCAACGCGAATGAAATAATTGTTCATCTATATTATGCTTTTCGTACGAATCTCATTTCATACTTAGAAATACGCTAAATAGAACACAGCAGATACAAAGAGAATATAAAATTATGCCAAATATAGAAGATCTATTTTTTAATTAGTATCTTTGAAATTGCTAACTTTTCACACTTCATCTCCGATCGAAAAAAAGTTTAAAAAGAAATAATTCTATCTAGAGCTGTTTTATCGCATGTTCTTGTCATTAACAGAACAATCAGAATTATTACATTTATTCTGGAATATTATGCTTATATTTCGATATTACGTCAAAGAGTAACTGTACAAAGGAGTGGAAAAGTGGTGAAAAGTTGTTTCAAAGGCATTTTTCTTCAAAAACGATATAGGTATAAAATCGAATGTTTCTTTGCTGTTATTTAACGTTTATTGTAAAAGCATATACACGTTTCTCCATTGAAGTTCAACGCTCATCGTAGTTTTCACTTTATCGCGTTTTCTTTGTTCCCTTCGTACGTAACAATAAAATAAAAATGTATTTACAATTTCGCGACAATTCAAATTTCTTTCCGTCAGTTCTCTATTTAACTCTCGACTCTTATTTGCTTCTTCGCCGAGTCAACGAAGTTCAACCACCTCGAAATTGGGAAATAATCTTCCGCGTAACTGTAAAATTGCAAGTTTCAAGAAAGAAACAAAAAAGAATGAAAAAGAAACAGAAATTTGATCTAAAATTCTCGAAAACGATCCAAGTATTTGATAAAGAAGTAGACGCCTTGTAATTTGCATCGAACAAATAGAGTGGCATATCGTAAGTTCAGATCCTAACATCGTCTTACAATGTCATCATCCTCTTGGTGTCTAAGGTCATCCGAAGCTCATGGTTCAGGCATATTCAAATGTACTTTCTCGTCCGTGACACGATGCAACAGCAACAGACACGCGTTCCCTATATTAAAATACGACAATGACCTTGCAAAAAATTAGGGAGAAAAAAGTGCCAATCGAAAACTTTTTCTCACTTGGAAATTGGAAATCGTTCAAACTCTCTTACAAATATTTTTCATGACGTTAGCAACAAAGGAGATATTTAAGTGGTTTTCTTCAGCTGGCTCATCTTGTATATCGAGAAGGTTTAAATATGTACAGATATCACGACAAAGCGATCTTTTTAATCCGTTTAATCGGCCATTATACTTTTGTTCCTGGGTATTCGGTTGAAAACAAGATATTTCCATAGAGAGCGTTTATTGAGAATCGATAGCACGTCGATGTTATTCGCCGATTTCTTTCATTAAACGGCGCTATTGCGAACACGATTTCCATCTCCATTCGAAAAACCACATATCGACTCGTGCATGTATATATACGCAGGGTTGCAATATTTACGACAAAAACTTTCTGCTTGTATCATCGGTGTTGTATCGAGAGATCAATAATGTAGAAATACTTGGAAAAATTTTTACTGCACCCATACGGAACACACACACACAGACAGCATCCGCTCGGTTATAAAGCAAAAGAGCTTTGAAGAAATTGTATGGAAATTGTAGTTAAAAAGAGGAAAACGCTACAGAAACTAGAAATTTATGTTTCGATACGTTCACTTCCTTAGACATAGGAAACGAGTTTATAAAGTTCTAGAAACGTGTAGAAGTTTATTTATTTATTGTTTGTAGATTGACGTTTTCATGTATCGTATACTTTTTACCAGAAATTCTTTGTTCGTATTAAATAATTAATTGTTACGTTGCATTTTCTAATATTTACTGAAGGTTGTAGTTATTTTAATTTATTTATTGTATGTAAATTGTACTTAAAAAGAGGAAAATGTTACAGAAACTCTAGGAAATTCATGTTTCGATACGTTCACTTCCTTAGACATAGGAAACGAGTTTATAAAGTTCTAGAAACGTGTAGAGGTTTATTTATTTATTGTTTGTAGATTGACGTTTTCATGTATCGTATACTTTTTGCCAGAAATTCTTTGTTCGTATTAAATAATTAATTGTTACGTTGCATTTTCTAATATTTACTGAAGGGTGTCTCAGGATATTAATCATCTTATTATTCATCGATATTAGTCATCTTTTCACATAGTTGTCATGTAGCAATAATAAATAAAACGATTAGCGATTATTAGAATATTATTCAAAGCAGAGATAAATTGACGATCGCTAGCTTTTCTATTATTTGTTAATCTGTCAAGTTCAAAAACGAGGATGTTTTAAGATCAGATAATGAATCCAGGAAGTATCGTAAAAGTCGAAGTTGTACGAAAATGACAGAAGCAAAAAAAAAAAAAATGAAAAATATTTTGACGATACGTGATTGGTTCGTAGCCTGTTGAATTTTAAAATTGCTGCCCCATAAAAAACAGAAAATATGACTTTCGAATTTTTCAATAAATCGATAAATCCATACGAGTCCACTTTACGTTATCAATATTTAACAGACATTTTACAAAATCATAAAAATTCCCTACGTTACATTGAGAGAAGTAGTTTTTGAGAAATAAAGTTGTTGAAATAAACTTTGAGGGAAAAAAATAAACTAAAGAAAAAAAATTGCGTTTCTTACGCGAAAAACTATTTCCATCTTCAAATAATTTTCATGCTACGAGCAAAACGAAGTCAACAAGCAAGTCGGTTTTGTCGAGACAAGACCAAAAACTGTCGCGTAATTGTATTCGAACGATAAAAGAAAATTGCTACAATCGCTGAAAGGAATCACAGCTATTGTACTCTATTTGTTACGGACGATGAAGAAGAAGATGTACCGTGTACTATCTTATTTGTGCGTATTCGCGTGTCCGGTACCCGGGCTATTTATCTCGGATGATCTAAAAAAAATAGTCTGTTGGTTCCTTTCACAAATCAACGTATCCGGGACATTCCACGATCGTGGGCCATTAACGTAGGAAATTACAAAGCTATCTCGCGGGACCTTAACCAATCTGTGGAGTGAAAGATCGCTGATCCTGTCACGGTTCTCCTATCGACCGACTAACCTCGTTCGTCCGCAAAGAGCCGTTTGAAAAATTCGCCTGCCGAGAACAATGGTATCTCGATTGTTCGGATATTTAGTAAATAAATTAACGATATCGTATCTGTTTCTAATAGGCAATAAATTTAGCAGCGAATAGATTATGTTGCATTCAGAAAGTAATAATTATTATACGTTATTAGTCGTGCTATAATATTAGTCATTTAGTATTATTTTTATTGTTATTGGTATTAGTATTTGTTATTTATTGCAGTTTAGAGTTTGGAAATCTGTGACGTTTTTTGAGTTTTTCTTTCGTCTTGCAAGAGATTTGGAAGTACATTGGTCGGTTCAGGTCACTGTTAATTATGCAGGTGTATACTTGCTATTGGAGGTAATTTCCTTGTACCGTTTGTATAAGGAAATAAGTCGATTGTAGAGAGGATATACACGTCTGTGAGCGAAAACGTGCATTAATCTCTGAAAATTGGAAATTCTTTCTTTTCTCGAGTCTCGAGTCTCGTCAAGTTTGTAAGGTCGTCAAGTATACGAAGTACACAGAAATGAACTATTAGTCAAAGATCGCTGTAAACGCAGTAAGAAATTGTAAATATAGAATAACATTTTTTACGAGAAAAATAAATTCCAAAATTTATGAATTTGCTATAAGAACTTTCCCTATTTATAAACACACCGCTGTACACAAAAGTTACAAATGTACAACAATAAGAATAGACCGACGAGTATGGAACAACACCGCTTCGCGATCCTTCGCCACAAACATGTGATCTGAAGGGAAGATTTCCTATAAACGTCAGACTTGAAATACGAATTTCTACTGACAGATGGAAATCTCGTTTAGAAGCATCTTGGCGCTGTAATACGAAAACCTGAAACTGAAACGAGTATAGGAAACGCCTGCGTGTGAACGTTATATCGAACCGAAATCGTTCAGGCTTAGACACAAATGCGTTACAATCACAAAACCAAATTCTCAACGTTTCACTATTTATTTTGTGTTGAAATTAATTTTCTGGCGAATATGCGTGTGCAGGTCGATACACAACTGGCAGCAGAAGTTCCGTGGACAACGGTGGTGACGCGAGCGAATGTTACGACGTGCCACCACGAGCTGTTCCCGTGATTCCATCGCCAGCGAGCAGTCCAAGTCCGGCACCCTCGTGCTACGACATCCCCAGGCCACCTACCTCCTGCACACCGAATTCGAACTGCTCTGGAGGATCCGGCGTGACGCCTCTCGATTGCTACGACGTGCCCAGACCATTGCAGCCCCTTACCCCTAGCAGCTCGGCCTCCAGCCTCACCAACGATGGATCCCTCAGCGGATCGAATCGGTACGTGATCTCTAGAGGATATACGATGGCTAGACAAGCGGATCTTTTATTTTATCGCTGTCTAACAGGATTAGCGTCTGATAGATAGTATAGATCGTTTGGTAAATGGTGATTCGGTTAACTCGTCAGGAAGGAATTTCTCTTCTAGTTATCAGGATAAGTTATGAGGATCGCTCCATTGAGGTGTGATCATTTTTATTTTAATTTTTCTTTTTTTTTATAGTAAAAGCTTAGCGGTAGTGAAAGTAGACGCACAATGTCTTTTGCAAGAAGTTTTGTTTCGTTGTTGTTCAATGGGATGCACGTCTGATCGGAGATTTAGAGGGATCGTTCTTTGTTAAGGCGACGTTTCGGTTAATCCGTTGACACGTAAATTTTTCATCTATTTTTGGATAGGAAAAAATAATTGAAGTTTTTCTATAGTAGAAATCAGCGAGAACGAAAACAGATGCATAATATCTTTTGTAAGATAATGTGGATACATGATATCGTAATCGTAATTGGAATCCATGAAGTTTCTTCATTGGATAAGATAATCAGCTAAATTAAGAAGAATATGGATATGTTACTTTTCATTTTTTACTTCACTGGATAAAATAATCAGCTAAATTAAGAAGAATACGGATATGTTACTTTTCATTTTTTTCTTCACTGGATAAAATAATCAGCTAAATTAAGAAGAATATGGATAAGTTACTTTTCATTTCTTTCTTCATTGGATAAAATAATCAGCTAAATTAAGAAGAATATGGATATTTTACTTTTCATTTCTTTCTTCATTGGATAAAATAATCAGCTAAATTAAGAAGAATATGGATATTTTACTTTTCATTTCTTTCTTCATTGGATAAAATAATCAGCTAAATTAAGAAGAATATGGATATTTTACTTTTCAGTTTTTCTTTTTTTTTTCATTTTTTTTTTTTTTTTTTTTTTTTTTTTATCAATTCTGAGCAATAGTAATGCGTGTATTTCTATGTACTTGCAAAGGAAACATAATACACTAAAGCTTAAGGTTAGTTTTATCAAAAATAAATACACATTTGCAAATTAGTCGGTTAATAAGTTGATTAAAATGGCTTGCATATTTGAAAGACAAGGAGTATTTTACTACATGGTGACACATATATAAAATGTTAGAAACTGGTTATTTTAATATTCTTCTTTTTATTCTTTTCCGATCTCTTCTATAAAAGAGAATAATAAGCCTTTTCGAGCTCGTAGAATATTAAAAGGTATCTAATTAAATTCTGCTGCTATTAATTCTCAGCGAGAAAATGAGAAAACATTTAATCAGCGTAGTCTAGCTTAATATAACAGTAAATTAACGTGATATTTATTATTAGAAAATCCCCCCGAAAAGTGTTCTCTAATACGAAATTGATCCTATTTCCTCTCTTTTCGCTGTTATTTATCATTAAAATCACTGTTTCAGTTAATAATTGCAGGAAAATTTGCATTTAAATAAAACTAAAATCAATGGGGATTATCTGCTTCGTTGTTTAAAACGAATTAAACGCATAATTGTGTAATTCAGCGGACGAGAATAATTATAACGCGCTAACGTTGGAAAATACGAAGTTACAACGGTTGAAATAATTTTTAATTAAAATATAATGTTTTAACGAAGTTGAGATTCATCTTTGCATAAATTTCTACCATTTTTGGAATGCAGAGATTTCTTTGAACTCTGAATGCGTTTGTTTCTATACCGCAGAGCGAAAAAGAAATTGGCAGGAAAAGACCTCTTGCCCAGAAAGAAAATCAAATTTCCAATATGTTCCCTTCGCTTGGAAAAAATGTCGTTGTTCAACAAGCGTGAATTTTAATTTGTATGCTCTGTCGATTAAAGTTCTGTTTAGTTTTCCTAGCGTATGTTATTCGGTACACGATCTCGAATAAAAAGAATTCACTGAAATATTTCAAGAACCTCACTCTACCTGGAATTCTTTGACTGATTCTAGATAAAAATAACGTTTTTTTTTTTTTTGCAAAGTTTCGTGTTCCTTCAACGTATATGACAATAATATATAAAATTAATAATATAATTTATATGCCACAAAAACTTATCAATATATCAAAAATGAATAAATAATCCGAGCGGAATCGTGTATCTTCTAATAAAAACACAATTTTCCTTCGTTATAAATTTAAAAATATCAAAATGACGAGAATATGAAATATAATCGTTAATTATAATTTATAAACAACGGAGAATCATCGTTAGATCACAAATATCGTCAGAAACTGTGCAAACATAAACATTCGCTACAAGTCTAAATAAAGAAAACTTATGTACATTGTACAGGTTTCAACAGTGAGTAGCAGACACGAGCCATTATCTTTATATTTAGCATTTTACTTCTTCGCATAACCGTGGACAACGTTCAGAAACCCTAAAATTCTTTACTCGTAGCTAATCCATTCTAATGGAACGCGCACCTTAAATTAAACCGTATCCCTTTCGAGCTTTTGAAGTTTTAGTATTTCGTTAAACCAGGTTTTAGCATTTCCTTTTCGTTACGACAGCTATCTGATGACTATGCCGAGGCATCAACATCGAGTACGTTGAACTTTATACGTTCGCTAGCGTAACGAGACATACAGCTGCTAGGAAGTGATTTATTTCGAGAAGCTCGAGCTTAAATACCGGACCGGTGCCAACAGCGGTCATTCCTACTGCAGTTTCGGAGAAATCGGTTCCATTTACGGTTCAGAAAAAAGAATAGAATGACGCTCGTCATAGTCTCCTTTACGATTTTCAGTTAGAATGTACTTATTTTTTTTTTTTTCTTTTTTTCTTTTAGTCGATAAAATTTTACTTTACACGCTTTAACATCTGTACAGAATGGGGGAAAAAGACATCGATCATTTTCAAGCGATATAATACGTACTGTGTATGTTTATGCATTTATGGGAAACTGAAATGTGCAAAAATATGCAGAACGTATGTAGCGTGCGAGGAAATATGTGAAATATTCGAAGTAGAAGACCTAGACGTTATATTTAGAGGGAATGGAAATAAAAATAAAATTTTGTTAATCGTTCAGTGTAGAATGATATACATGTCACATAATATGCTAATGATGTATAAAAATTTATCAGTATATTGAGAGTATTTAAATAAATATAGCGAAATACGCCTGTCTAGTAACAACTTTTTATGTACATAAATGGTTTGCACTAATATCGTTTTTGATATTGGCTCCAATACGCAATAATTTATTAAGACCCACGTATTGTTTTTCAATTTTTTCGCTGATCTCAAACTTTTCTGCCAAATCAGTGATCGTTGGTTTTCAGATAGTTTGAATCGATTTTTATCAGTGGAAAATTATCTTTTTAATAAATTCAGCGAGACTTCGATTGTATTATGAAAATTATTTCTTTCGTAATAGATCATATAATAAATAAACCATATCTTTAAGGAACTAATTTATCAACATTGAAATTTGTCTTACTAAAAAGTTCAAATTTAAGACGATTAATCCTTTTTTAGCCACCTTTGTATCATAGAACCAAATTTTACAAATGTCCCTTTGTTAAGAGCAATGCCAGATTGTTTAAACAGATATAATTATAATTTCTGGCTGTAAACTGTCAACAATAAATATTGCTCTTAATTAATAGTATCTAGTAATAAAAGAAATTAGAAAAATAAAACTCTATGACCTAAAATTAATATTCGAGCAGAAATAACTCTTTTTTTTCACGTAACTGCGGTTCTGTAATTATTCCATGAAAAAGTTTTACTTTTCAATTTCTTCCAATTTTCGTAATCGTTCCAAGGAAATAGTTCGACTTTACTAATAACATGAATTGTATTTAATCACTTAATAGCCTAATAGCGAAGTACTTAGGATAACAGGCTTCTTACTTCTGGAACTATTCCTTTGGAACTATTATTTCTATTCTACATCCCTTTCGTTGCCACTGATTAATAGTACTCCATGGGAGTGTGGCTCCTAATGGCTAAATGAATAGGAAACTGAAACGAGTTGAAACCAAATGGAAATACGCTTTAGATGGCTCTTGAAATGGCTAGGTTTTCAGCGATAAAATTCAGACTAGTTCTTTTTCTTTGTTTCTCTGAGAAATTAGAACAGCGGCCGACAAAACAGAGACAAGAAATTTTACGCTCGAAAGAATACACACGGTGTTGCATTAGCGCAAAATGTTTCACGAGAAATTTATCGTACAACGGTTGGTTAAGAATTGAAAACGATCCTAAAATCTGAAATTTGATCGTAGGTATAAATTCTTTCCACGCTAACTTATTAAATATAACGATTTTAAAAACGTTTTGTTTTGCCTCCGCAAATGATAGAAATTGCGCTCAATGAAAAATTGTAGGAACTCGCTACGCTAATGGAAAATCTACGCATCAAGTTAAAACTCTGGAAACTTTGCTGAAATTTGATTCGATAAACTTTTAATAACGAATTAAAGTTAATTACAGCGAAACGAAATTAATAACAAGCTTGTTTCCTCCGACGTTTCAATTGGAATCTTCAAACACTTGCGTTTATGAACGCACTCATTTATGAACGTAATATGTATTTTTACAGCAAAGATTGGATATGCTCTTGAAAAATCGTTAGAAACCTATTGAGAACTTTAATTTCTCCCGTAGAAGGTTAATTACGCTGGAACTTGGATTATCCGAACCAATTATGACACTCGCTGATCCGATAATCGAATAACTCTGTTTCCATGCAAGAAGAATCATTTATTCCGGGTTATTTTATAAATATCGATATCATAAACGGATTCATTGTATTAATATTAAACAGAACAGAAAATCCTCGATCACAATTTCCCTGCTTTACAATATTTTTTAAAGAGGAGAACCAGTTCATTGATCGATCGTTTCATTAATTCACATCCTGTTAATCGAGATTCCAGTGTATCACGTTCTGTTCAAGATCTATGAAAGATCTATCGTTGCTGAGAATTGTGGATCTTAATCGCCGAAATAAAAGTAAAGGAACACTAAGGTTACACTTGGAATTCATATTAAAATAATTTTAGATTCATTTAATGAACGATTTCCAGGATCTTCGTCGATATACATTTGCACGCGTCTCAGCACTTCCTTTGCTTCACCATCTTCCATACCAGACTGCCAACGGAACGGTTACATTCATCTGTTTTTCGAGTCGCCGCGCACACACATACTTCCACGTACTCATATTCACATACGTGTGTCACTACTACGCGGCCAATCTAGTCTAGCACATAAAATTGTACACGTCTCAATAATCGTAATGCCCAAGTTCTAATTAGCGAACGAATCATAATTCACAATGCTAAATCGTATTTACGAACGGAGACTGTATACACGGATTACACTGACAAAACGTTTGCCTTGTTTCAGATCCAGCCTGGCTGCTCAGGATTACGATGTACCTCGATCGCGTCTTCCAGCATCCTCTTTACCGTCCCGGCACAACACGCCCGTGCCGAAAACGCCGACACCTCCACCTCCGCCGCAAATGCAGCAGATCTACGACGTTCCAGTTAGCAAGGAGCTTCCCCTGGAGCTGGACTCCGCTTTGGAAGGTCTACAAAGGCTGCAGAGCGAGGCATCCGCAGCGATAGCCAGGTTACTTGGTTTCGTGAGCCCCACATGGAGAACGCCTCAACGATTAGACGCTACCCTAATGGATCTTAGGCTTGCTGCGCTCAGGCTGAGAACGTCTCTGCACGATCTGGCTGAATTTGCCGAAGGTAATTCTCATTTTGCTGAAATATAGACGTATTGTACGGAATTTTCATAAATTCCTTGTTATTTGTTTGACACGAGGAAGATATATTCGGTTTTCCTTCGACGTGAATTGAAGATCTGAAAGTCGTTGTCTTAATTCTTAATCAGATCCATTCATTAGTTAGGTGTCTCAAGGAGTTTGTTCTCATTACGTACATTCCATTGTATATATACGTATCAATTTTGAATTTTCATATTATTATCAGAATCTAAGGAAGAATAGGAGAATTGTGCTTCTATTAATTTCAACTTTCTATTAATTTTTTTTAACCAAATGGTTTAGTAAATTGGATTAACAAGTGGTTCGAGGAATACAGTCTCCGGTATAATCGACGTACGATACGAATATGAAACATACACTCTTGCATGTACCTTTGGAGAAATATACAAAGTATACAAAATATATGAAACACACGAAGCGAATAGTTGAAACATTCTATCTAGAGTTTGTCAATTGTTCAAGGTATGTTTAAACGTTTGAGACTGCGCAGGTTAACAGGATATTTTTAATCGACTGAAAACAAACACGGACGACGCGTAGGAAATGATAACATTTCGATAGCCTTCAATTCTGAAATATTCGACCTACTTTCAAGTAATAAATCACATTACGTACAACTATTGTAGTACCAGTCTGCAATCTTTTTTTTTTCGTGGAGGAAACCTTCATAGGCACCCCGCGCCCTCCGGGGAGAGGGTGCCGGGTGGTGCCGGATTCATACCGACTAAAACCTCCACGATGACCGTCCCTCTTGCGATCGAGGGGTGCCCGGGAACCGCTGTGGCGACACACCGGGCCCCCCCCGCGCTCGATTATTTATCCGCAATTAGCGCGGTGTGCGGCCATGTTACACCGCGCCTCGTCCCCTGGGACCAGTCTGCATTTTTAACGTCGTCTCAACATCATCGCCCACGCAACAATGGCAATTACGATCAACATCTTTCAAACCCATCGACCGCCGCAAATCCACGATGCACGCATTGACGACGACAGAAAATTCCTCTCCCCATGCTCGAATTAGTTTCACGAAGAGCGCAGCGAATCTCGAGACGGGGAGTGGCTGTCGACGTGGAAGAATTGGTCCGCGTCGAATCAACGAAGCCACGCCGGAAAGGATTCTCCCAAGAGACTTGCCGTGATTTCTCTCGACACATAATTTTTGTATTCTTGCGCAGGCACGTTGGGGAATGCGGGCAAAGCACCGGACAAAGGGTTGGCCTCGAAGCTACGACCCCTGGTCAAGGCTCTCCGCGACTCTGACAAGCTCGTGCAGGAAGCCGCGTCCGAACTGGACGCGATGGAATGGGACGCGGGTAAACTGTGTCGCGGGGGTGGCGATACCCCGACACCTACAAACGGGCCACCTTCCTCCCTGTTGCCGCCGGTGCAACCGGATCCACTCGATCAGCTGATCGCGTGCGCTCAGGCACTCACGGAAGACGTTCGTCAAGTCGCCAGTTTCATTCAGGTGAGCATCGGGTAGAAACGAAATTACGATCTCTTTAGTTGATGGAATCGGGAAAAAAGAAGACACTCGCGACGGGAAAAAACACGCAGGATTAGCCCTTTGAGCGTTTAATTGGTTAACTGGTATAATTGATCCGATACGTTGTACACAGGGTGTCTCAGTTTTGTCTCGCCAAACGATGTCGGTGTATATTGTATGATTGAAAGTAAGAAAATGATGTTGTATAAAGAGAGGGTTGTAAATGCTTTATTACAAACTTCTAACAAGAATAGCGGAATTATAAATGACTGGGTCGTCGTTCGATCGATTGGTCATGTTTACCGAAGTTCTTGTTCGAAGCGTCGACCGTTCTCGTGAATACAAAATTCACATCGTTTCCATGTAGAATCGAAAGAGGAACCAGTCGTTTATGATTTGCGTACCTTTCTTACAAGGCATTTACGAACTTTGTTTATGTAACATCTTTCTCTTGTTTTTAATCGTACGATACATCGACATCGTTCTCATCTTTTCATAGACGCGTACGAAAATTCAAGAACTCTAGTACCATCGAGGAAAGTATGGTGAAGACTGAGGATCATAGCGGTGTATGACGGTCTATTGATATTTTTCATAATATAGCGTCTATTATTATTGCAATATTTATTATATTTTTCTAAGTCATGAAAAATATCGCGGAGAAAGTAGTAACGCTCGTAACTTGATTCTAAATCTGAAGGAATGACATTTTTAAGAGTTGAACTGCGTTGTATCTAAATTCTCAAAACTTTGACTTACGCTTTCTCGGGCCCCTAGAAACTTGAATTCGTACGATCTTTCGTTTGATGGATGAGACCAAGTCTTAATAGAAAATTCTGTATTTTCTAAACATAAAAACGCATTATTTACGCGCCCATAAAAGATTTAGACAAATTCTTCAAATCTTACGAGTTCTATCTGGTAGCTGTAAAAATTTCAATCGTTTTCTCGCGCTATGAGTGTGTGTATTAGGTTGTCCAAAAAGTATCTTTCTTTCGCAAACGTGTTTTTTACAAACGTGAAACCAAGTCTGTAAAATGTCGCGATGTTTATCTCAACAGAACAAAATGGATCGTACGTAATTCGGCAAAATAATATAAAACAAAAAACGTTGTGCGTCTATCACTTCCTCATAAAACGAAAGAAATTTTACGGACAACCTAAAAAACGAATAGGCGGGTTGATTGAGGAGGAGAACGATTTATAGCAATCTTTTAGAGAAACGTGGTAATGACAACTGAATTTATTCTGTTAACGTAATTTATAGGCGGATTGTTTCCTGCGTTGTTTATGTGTTTCGCAGGTGAACTGGTTATGGTATTGATCGTCTCTTTCTCTTTATTATTTCGATGTATCTTTATTGACCATATAAATTAATCACGGTGATATTTTTAATTTAAAGTAATTTTATATAATCGTTCTTCTCTAAGTTAACACAGAATGACACTGATGAATTAAATTAATAAATCAAAATTAACATATATCTTTTTTATATGAACTAAAATTGTTGCAATTAATTGACTACTATCGTGTAAATTTATTGATATTTTTCCTTTCTTTTTGTACAACCTTGAATGCTGCGCTATTTGTCAATTATGAGATCTTCCCACTTCTTATCAATTTATTATTCTATTTCTATAACAAACTTACTAATTTACTTGGTAGAGAACATATCATCACCAAATATTGCTTTCCACAACATACATACGCTAAAAATTTACTGACATTCCACGGAAATGCCCAGTAACCAAATTTCTTCCCCTTTTCTTCTAACAGCCTCTTCTCCGATTTCAATTTCATCGCAACGACAATTATTTTTCCCATCATATTCCAATCTAAAATCCTACGTTTCATCGCACAAGATAATTCCAACTACTTTTAAATCACACGTACAATCTTATCATCGTTTCTCATCCCTAAACAAACCGAGCTCGTAATCCTTCCTTAAAATAATCGAACCTGTAAAATTTGTCTAAAACAGGGCAACTCGACCCTGCTCTTCAAACGGTCGTCGATCATTTCGACCGGTAGCAGCAACAACAGCGGCGCCGGCGAGGATTACGATTACGTAAATCTTGACTCGAGAGAGGTAGTCGCGAAGCAACGCGAGGAAGTGAGGGCAACGCTGCCACAGGAACTACGTAGTAATTACGATCTCCTGGTGTCCGAGTCGGACAATGCCACGATTCAAATGCCACCCACGACACCGACACCCATGGATCCCAACGACAAACAATTGCTGGCTTTCTATGCCGCCCAGGTGATCACACATGGCAATCACCTGACTCACGCCATTGACGCCTTCATGCAGACAGTCGAGCATAACCAACCACCAAAGGCGAGTACCGTAAACCTGGAAATCTAAATGGCCATTGTCCTTCGAATGAACCATGAGCCATGAAAATATGCCATGGAAAAATAAAGTCTCGTGGAGTATTATTATTGAGATGACTTTACAGTATTCGGAGTATTTTGATTAAGGGTATCTCTATTTAGAATTTAAGATTCGAAGACAGAGATTGTGGAGAGATAGGAGCGTTGAAAAGTTCCATTTTACGAGATAAAACGGGATTAATTGGTAATAAGGAAATGAAAAGTCAGATTTAAGAGTATGATAAAATAAAAGGATTTTTAATTCGAAGAATTTTTGTAGTAGGGAAAGTAGAGTTTCTTTCTATTATAAAGTATTGTAGCTTTAATTGAGGGTATATTTCATTTTAAAATCGATGAACGATAAAATGGGAAGTTAGGTTCAAGAGAGTACGAGAAAATAAATAGAGATGAAACAGCGGATAAAAATATGTTACACGTTTGTTTACAGGTATGTAGGCTCCGGTTGGGTCTTACATACATACCTACATACATATCTTTTGGAAACTTCAATTCCACCTAGATCATCACCTTGTCTTATCTTTTAACTATTAATTGATAACAATTTATATATAGAAAGAATACAATACAGTAGAGTTTTTTAATAATTACATATTTTAAAGAGGTAAATATTTTGTCAATATACGCTATTCGCTAATTCTTTAGATAACATTGCTTCATTGATATTAATTGAGACAAGGGAAAAGAAAACCTATGATGTTCTTTAATAATTACATATTTTAAAGAGGATGAATATTTTGCCAACATACGCTATTCGCTAATTCTTTAGATAGTACTACTTCCTTGATATTAATTGAGACAAGGGAAAAGAAAACCTATGATGTTCTTTAATAATTACATATTTTAAAGAGGATAAATATTTTGCCAACATACGCTATTCGCTAATTATTTAGATAACATTGCTTCATTGATATTAATTGAGACAAGGGAAAAGAAAACCTATGATGTTCTTTAATAATTACATATTTTAAAGAGGATAGATATTTTGTCAACATACGCTATTCGCTAATTCTTTAGATAACATTGCTTCATTGATATTAATTGAGACAAGGGAAAAGAAAACCTATGATGTTCTTTAATAATTACATATTTTAAAGAGGATAGATATTTTGTCAACATACGCTATTCGCTAATTCTTTAGATAACATTGCTTCATTGATATTAATTGAGACAAGGGAATAGAAAACCTATAATGTTCTTTAATAATTACATATTTTAAAGAAGATAAATATTTTGCCAACATACGCTATTCGCTAATTCTTTGGAATTAGCATTGCTTTATTGATATTAATTGAGACAAGGGAAAAGAAAACTTATGATGTTCTGTAATAATTACATATTTTAAAGAGGATAAATATTTTGCCAACATACGCTATTCGCTAATTCTTTAGATAGTACTGCTTCCTTGATATTAAACGAGACAAGGAAAAAGAAAATCTATGATTTAAAAAATCAAGAAACGTTATGATCGAGAAAAGAAGTCGAGTGATAAAATTAAATTAACAGAAACGTTTTCTATCTTTTAAAAGCAGGTGTTCCTAGCGCATGGAAAGTTCGTGGTGCTGAGTGCTCATAGACTGGTGCACATCGGTGACACGGTGCACAGAAACGTGACGAGGAACGACGTGAGAACACGCGTTCTACAGTGCGCGAACGCTCTAAACGAGGCTCTGGGTCAGACCGTGTCGAAGACAAAACAGGCGGCACAATTCTTCCCAAGCGTATCCGCCGTTCAGGAGATGGTCGACAGCGTGGTGGACGTCTCTCACTTGGCCAAGGACTTGAAGGTCGCCATGATTCACGCTGCGCAACAGCCTTGAGCATCCAAAGATCAGATCCTAATCTCTGACACGAAAGAGGGTAAAGGAGAAAAAGGGATATCTTGGATACACGCGAGCTGAGAACTATTTGTTATTTTTCTTTCGAGGAAGAAGTCACGCCACGTGAAATTCACGACGCCTCCATCAAGTTCCTTGGATTGTTGTCGACAACCCTAATGATCAAACAGTTTCTGTTCGCTAGAAACGTAATGCGACAGTAGGATCGATTGGAAGAAGCAAAGTAAAAATGTATGTCGTAGCGTGTATTCACTGCCGATTTAATAGAAACGAGCAGCTCACCTGTTAGAATATCGCGATGCTTAATCGTCCAGTCAAACGTAGAGATTTTAACGATGAAAAGAAATTCGAAGTAAATTAAATAAATGATGGTAAAAATTATAAGATTTTTGATCGATAGATTTGTTTTAACGAACAGCTATAAACAAAAGAAATCCGTCTTTTGGCTCGGATGATAGCAAAGTAGATCGTAGATACGCGAATTTCTGATCGTTTAATCAACGAGAAAATGAATTTGGACCAGAGAGGAAACGCCAACTTGCTTTTTCGCCCGACTAGAAACGACATCCTTCCCTCTTGAACGCAATAAAGAATTCTCGAGGCCTATCGTTACTTAGAGATACGCAACTGCCAAAGCCACAGGTATATAGAACGTAAGGGAGAAGCTCCTTCGAGACGAGCGTATATTTGTAATGTACTCGAGAATATAGAGAACGTAGACTTTTCTAGGAAACCATGTAACCGTGTCGTTCATTAGCTAGAGGTGTGGAATCAATTAAGCGACGTGTAGAACGTGTTCGAAATAATTCTCGAGACGTCGGTGTATCGTTTGCTTGAAAACGAGGATCATTTCGAACTTGATACGCAGTTGTCGTTGCCAGCGTATTAATCATCGTCCTAGGTGTGTATCATGTGAAGAGAAAACTCTATTAAAATATGAAACATTTTCATTTGGACGCATATTTACAATAGATTATACTGCGACGAAAATATTAATTCGATTGAAATGAAAGGAGATTAAAAATATTGAGAAATAGAAACAAACGCAACAGCCTAATATATACTGCGAGAAAGAGCCACTGATGCAAGAAAGGAATTTTCTCTAATCGAGAATACTTTATAACAGCTACATTTATGGCATTAACGTTTATACATCAAATTCGAAGAACGCAAGGAACGCTATCTTTTTAGAGGCCAATTTTGAACGAATTTTATACCATTTTACCGTCATGTCACGACTTTTTCGTGTCAGGCCTTTTTACGGGCTCTTCCAGCAGCATTATTCGATCAATCGTAAACGCACACTGATGATAACAAAAAGAAAATGCATCGGATTTGCAGACTGTTTATAATCATTCCAATAACCTAATTCGATTACAAAGCGTGTTCCCTTTACAGGAGCGATGCAGAAACAATAACTTGGAAACAGTACGAAACGATACGCCTTATACACGGTCATTTTATCGATTATCATCGGCCGACGACGACGCTCCTACCGATTATAAAACTTTCATAGCAATGGAATCGTTCCCTTATCGTAGAAATTAGTTTTAGAGGCATAGGGCGTAGGGATTAAACAATTTTTATAATCGGTAGGACTGCTTCTTTTGTTAAAAGATAATATAGATTTATGAAAAATATCAGCAACGTCTATATCTGATTTCGCTGAATTTGTTTTTAAATTTAATAAATTGTACAAATTCTTTTCTCCGATTAACCGTGAAGAACTACATTCTTAGGTATTACGAAAGGTAATCGACAACCGCACATTTGTGTCGCAGCTTTAAGATCCATTGTATCATTCAAAACATGTATTTACTTTCCGCCTTTCGAGATGCAACCTTTTTGTCTTTCTCCTTTTGTACAGGGGAAAAAGAAAACGGAAGATCGTTCGAGCGAAAAATCGAAATGTCAAAAAAGAGAAAAGAAATTAAGGCGATCATCCGGCACTTACGATTAGGAAGTATTCAACACGATATAGCTTATAGTTTATTTTTTAGAGATTATATAATCGGAGCATATCGCGTGAACATGAACCTCGTTTACGAGACTTGTATTATAATTTATTGGTGGAACGTTTTTGTAAGATAAAATGCATTTTTCAGGCAGTTAGAGTTTACTGTATATTTAGAATTTATACATAGACGATATAGGTGCTTGTCACATTCTCATTGAAAATCATATTCCGATTGATCGTGACGTACTATTAAGTGAAATGAATTTTTTTTTCTCTTGACATCGAACAGAAAAAAAGAATGTGAAACGCACAGATTACACGATTGCCTTTATCGTTTCGCGTCATTTCGTTTGATCGTACAACGTACCTGGAATTTTCTTTACACCGAAACAATATTACAATCGGAAACTGTTCTTAAGATTATGGAAGATTTTATCAATGGAGTCTGTCAGCGAAGACTTTCGGTTAAACATTAAATATTGATGATTCATTGATCACCGTTATGTTAAATTTAATTTTACATAAATTATGTATAATCTATCGATTATGAAATTGGAAAATTAATCGACGTATGACTTTTGGATTAGCATGTCCTTCGAACTGAATCAATTATGTTACTTTAAGGACATTTACTGTGTACATAAGTATATTTATATATATATACATATATATGTATATTATAATTATTCCTATTACAATGTATACACAAATACAATAATGTACCAACGCAGCAGTGACAAAGAAAGGAATGAAATATTTAAAAATCGTGCAATCGTCAAACATTAATTTTTAAGCATGAAATTATACTCGTGAAAGTGCATCAAGTATTTACAAACAGCAGGGATAATTAAAATTGTTTCATGTAATGCAGATATAAAGATGGAATGACGAGTATAAATATTTAAAAAGTGTTCTCCTTTTAAAAGTTGGTATCATCTTGCACTTAATTTGCTTGGTGAAATCTGGGTGATAATTTTGTATACTGGCGCGTTACTTGTATATTATAGTTTCAATGGTTCAATAAAGATTAATTGAATACACAGGTAGAAAGCGATAAAACCTTCACTGTCATCTCTGCTTATCATCTTTATTATTATATTAAGAATCATAGGTCTTAAATAACACAATATATCGATTAACTACACGCAATGATACATTTGTTAGAAACTTAACTCAATCCGCATTGAACATACTTTACATACATTACTTTCGTCTCTCTCCTATCCACTGTATAATTATTAACAAGTACACCCCTCTTTTAGCGGTATATAGAACATTTCATATGTCTCAGGTAAGGCTCGAATGAACACTAATATTCTAAGTATTTGCAAAATTTTCATAATGATAATATGTCAAACATTCAAGCCATGATGCTTGACTCGTGACTATTTCGTGCACTTTTCATGGAAATCTATTTATGAAAAATATTATACATATTCATACGTGTGATATTGATTTGAATTCAAACAGTGTTGAATTAATGATGTGTGGAATCAGTTGCGACTTATAAGTAAACATCCCAATTTGACTATGAACGATCACAGCATCTGCCAGTATGTATGTGCGTATTACCATCTTTGTTTGTTTTTTCTTTTGCTGCATTCTTTTCCAAATAAAAGCTACTAAGATCGCGTTTCATAGCATAAGCGTCTTCACCGTCAGCATAATATTTTGGTTCAACTTCTGATACTTCGAATTGCAAACTACTTGTGTATAAATTCAAAGCTGCCCGATTACTTCTACGAACATGTAGAGAAACATATTTTGCACCAAAACATTCAACCATTGCCCTGGAAGCTTGATTCATAAGCTTCTGTGCAATACCAAGTCTTCTATGTGACCTTTTTACTGCCAAACTAGTAATGTGTCCATGTGGATTATCTTCGCAATCTTCTTCCATTTTAGCAAGGACATAGCCTACTATCCTGCCTTTTTCATCTTCTGCCACGTAACTCAACTGTGGCCACGAAAGAGCATGGTATAGGTAGTATTTCATTTGATAATTTTCTGGCAAGCATTGTAAATTGCAATGCTGTATATTCAATAAATCGTCTGTCGTAGCACAGCGTATATTTATAGACATTTTGATAAATTAGAATATTATAGATATATAAATAAAAAACAATTTTGCTTTGGTCAATTTTCTTCTTTCGATAGTCCTTCTCTTTCTAATAATCTTCTTGTCTCAAATATGAAAACGTGTCCTTAATCTTTGCGAATTTTTTTCATACGAGATCTACCGTTCTTTAAGTCATTTACAGGAGAGGATTCACTCATTCCACCCAACAGTTCCCGGACAAACCTGAACCTTGAAAGGAAAAACTTCCAAACTAAATACCAACCTAAAAAAGAAAGACAAAAGATGCATGTAAAGAAGAGATCCTATAAAAATCACAAATCGAATTTGGATACACTATATAAATACATAGTATGATGAAAATATAATTCAAACAACAAACAATGTACGGCATAACTACGGTAAGTACCTTGTCGATAGTATACATTATAGGGGAAAGATACAAAACAAAAGAAATTTTAACTATTCGAAACCTAGAATAGCCGTCAAAATTGCACATACACGTGACGATAAAGGTTAAGTATATAGTCAAACTCTCCTACTATACCTTCGACTTTGGGACTATACAACTATTCGAGAGGCCTGATAACAATGTTTCGAAACACTCTGTGTACAGCGCAGCAATAACGAAACGTTACTATCTATCGTTCTTACCCAGTAGTACCAGGCCAAATACTATGAGTAGACTCGATATCACGGAGAAGGCTGCTAGAACGATTTCCTGCATTATAAATTCCGTACCCTGATTATGAATATACTAACGGACTTCCTAGAACGACACACACGGGAACTGTGTCATAACCTTTTCCTTTCTTGCTCTCTTACCAAAAATATTGAATTCACCAAATATAAAAACACGAACGACGGATTTAGCACCATGAAATACAGATTTTATCTACGTTTTTTCGTTCAATGGTAACACGCCATTTTGAATCGGTGACGGAATAGTACATGTACAGGTTATGAATTCTTCCCCCTCCAATTGTATACATAAATTATTCACCGTTATTTAGCGAAATATGTAATCTTTCAAGGACATATTGCATCACTTACCAAAGTCCAGTAGATCGTATTTTGTGCAATAGTCGGCATCACACGCGTGAAAATCGCAAATAGTCGCAACTGATTAGCGACTTTTGAATAGTCTACGACTAAAGCCGACAGGAAACAGTCGAAACCCGCGATGGTTAGTGCGCAATCGCATCGTTCCCGGAAGAACTTATCAAGGCGGTTTCGTTCCCACTTTTCAAAATTAGAAGCCTGTTCTGATTATTATAACAACATAGGAAAAAAAGTTAAAACCTTATAAAATATGGAATGTTACCTAAGAAGATGTGCAGTATATTTATTACTCCTATATTCAAAATACATTAACTGATAAAATATATGAAATGGTCACATTATACAGAGAACTTGAAAACTACAATTAAATTTACAATATTAATATCAGATATACATTATATATATATTCAATTTTCCTCTTCATCAGGTTCTTGTAAATGATCTAATTTAAGTTGTTTTGTTCTATCTATTTTCACAAGACGTATTTCTCTATTATTCTTTTTCTTCTTTTTCTGGCCAACAACGTATTCTGGCATAATAATTTTACTATTCCTAAAGATTGGCTTATCGTCATTTTCAATGATAACTGATGTATTGTCTGTCTCAATTGTGTTACTTTCAGGTTTCTTAAATTCAACTTCTGCCATTGATATTTTTTGTTTCTTGGATTTAAACATTATTTTGGGTTGACTCCTCTTAACCAAATCAGATTCATTTGCATCCTTTCCCTCTGATTCTTCTATTTTTTCCACTGATCTTCTTGCCTTCAATTCCTTTAAAAACGATAATGCAGCCCTTGTATTACTTTCCTCAGTCATATCATCATTGGACACATCATCCAGACTGTATTTCTTCCACTTATGAGGATTTTTGTGAAAGTCTGGTATGTTTCTACTAACAGCACGTGGTGCTGGACCTTCTGGTCGTTTAAAGATACTCTCTTTACCACGAAATCTTCTTGTTTGACTTTTACGGCCAGCTCTTAGGATTTGAGAATAGTTTGATTCGTTGTCAATATCCTGTGTAGATTCTGTAGATTCAGTGACCATTTTATTTTTACTACATTCTTGTTCTGCATCTGACAATTTATCAAACAATAATTTTTGTCTGTTTGCAAATTCTGCACTACCACCGTGCAAAACAAAATCTCCAGTTGTATGCATTTTTTTTGCACAGGTTTATATTGTCTGAATAGAAACGTCAAACATGGATATCACGAATATAGATATATGTATGATGCACTAATATACTGAGATAGGTTAGAATACTCAACAGTTATTTGCTTCAATATTTAAAATCGATAAGATCTTTATAGGTCTTCAACAATTTGCTTATAGGTTTATCGTTCCTTTATTAGTTTCTAATATTTAATCACTCAAAAAACGCAATAACAATATTGACGTTAAGTAGTTAAACTGCGTTGTATGTACGACGCCATTATATCTCGAAAATGGGTATCGAATTTAAAATCGTATACTGAATATATAAACTTTTAGGATAATAAACAAAGTAATATTTATTTAAAAAATTCAAGATATAGTATGAATGGAGACGGAGATTATGATATAATTATTTAATAATATGATATTTGCAAAATTCATTTTGCAATATTAACAACTTTGTAATAAATTTTTCTTTTTGTACTCTATGTGCAACTGCTATAGAACATGATCTTTAATAAGTACTATATTTTACATTTTTGTACTTCTTACATTTAGAAAAAAGGTAGTAAAGCACCGAAAATTGAAAAAATAAGAAAGTATATGTCTTTTTTGAGAATGAAGTAAAGTTAACATTATTTCCCCACTACAATAAGTAATTTTATACATATACCAAGCTGTACTTAAGCTGTTGTTTAGTATCCATTATCAAGAAAAAGTATGATTTATTAAATTTTACACATACTATAATATTAAAAAATATTGTGCCTTTTTTATTCAATATTTGGATTTTCTTAACGATTTCCTTTACAAATTTTGTTCTAATTTATCTTTATATAATTCATAAACTTTATCTCCTCAAACTGTTCTATATTTTCAATTAATTTGAAATTTATCTTTCTACAGTTGTTCAACTTGTTACAAGAAAAGGACCAATATAGCGGTAGTAGTAAAGTTCTTATGTTTATTTTATTTTTACTAAATTTATCATTACACTTGCAAGCTTTATTTGCAGCTTTCGATACTTCTTGTTTGGCATTCACAGAGACTTTATATGGGAAACGCGCAAAATGAATTGAAAGATTTACCATGCGTAAATTCAAAGAAGCAACTACGAATAGTGGTTCAAAATGAATTTACTCGTTTCTACAACCAATTTGACGCAATCAATCCGAACAAGTAATCAGGTTGCAATATTCCATCGATTTCTAAATAATCATTAACACACAATAGACTCAGCGACACTCGTTAGAGTAACATTTGATCTTACCGTAATTTGAGTACAACGAGTCGCGGCGAATAAAATTTAACCGATCAAATAGCAACACGAAATTTAATGACTAACGTATAATGGTAACGATAGAACACACCTAAGCGGCCATTTATGACATTAGCTCGCGAAGGGTATTAGCTAGTAATAATCGTTAAACGAATATGACAATTACTATGAAAACGACGAACATCGTTTTAATAATGTCATCTTTCTCGTGTTTTTTATAACGACACGACATTGCCTTTATTAATAAAATTCGATGTTAACAATGGTATATTATATACAATTTAAATCTAGACACTTGGTATAACTATAGCAATAAGAAATTAATTGACTTATTACCAATAGACAAATATACGTCGAATAGTCACTTGTTAAAATATGGTATATAACATTAATTTAGTGAATTAATAAAGAAATTATTTAAGCGTTCAGGTATGTGAACGTAAGATGTGTATATGTATATATAAAGAAAGATAAAAACAGTATCTCTAGATATTTCTAAACTTCTTCATTGTATTGTGCTTTTAAATAAAGTATCATTTCTTCTTCATTCTTCATAACATATTTAACGCTCTATTGAACTTATCTATTAGTGTATAATAGATCCTTTAAAGCTTCTTATAAATAGTTGAGATATTTAGAATGAAAAGAATCGATATCATTCAAAGAAATTAACCAACTGCCTAGATTTAAACCGGACATGTTAAACGCATCAACTCCAAATTGATTTCCCCCTTTAATTATGCTCCAAAATTCTTCGTTGTTAAAGGAACAATTCAGAGTTGTTGATTTTTCGAACTACGTAATGATTCACTCGAAGTCAGTAATGTCAAAGGTAATGACGATCATGAAAAATGCATCGCTGTTATTTTTTATAAAAATTTGGTATAAAGCATAGAAAAATTGTTGCAAAAACGAAGCTTGCGTTACTAAACGTCGTATTTACACGGACCAGCCATGGTTCCACGCTCTAACTCACAATTTGAACGCTATATACTCTGAACAGCAATTATGAACACAACGAACGTAGCCGTTAACGTATAACAGGATACAGATAATAGCGACGATGGAAAACTAAAAATACTAAACAGGTTGACTACCATTTGTACGAAAAATATCTGGTATCCTCTATCTTTATTATTCTAGAAGATACCAGTATATGAATTAATGTAGAAGAAAAATGAGAAATTATAGCAGAAATAGTAGCTCAGCCTGTATACAATTTTTAGTCTCCGTTATGATAAAATTACAAATACCTTTTAAACATTTTTAGAAAACTTATTTGTAAAGGGCGCGTAAAATTTTGTATCAAAGTTAACAAAGGATGTTTAAAAATATATAAGATCAATCTCCTTTCAATGTTCTTTAAATTGATCGATTTTAAAATGGTACTTGCCAAAGCCATTGCTAGGAGTTTCAAGTTAGTTTCTTTCTTTGCTTTGCTTTACGTCAATTACTTTTACAATTTTGCCAAAAGGTTTATAAATACTTGTTTAAAAAATAATAATATAATTGTTATTATTTTATAAGAAAGGGTAGATACAAATAATCAATAAAAATGTTCCAATGTACAAAATTCATTACAATATTTTCTCAAAATTAAAATTTACTGTGATTAGACAACATGTAAATATCTCTATAAAAAATGTGAAGACAATAAAATATGTAAACTTCAAAACGATTATTTAAAATTGAAAAATATTTGAATCGTTTAAAATCCAGTTTTCTATCCTCAGAAAATATCACTTCGCGATGAGGAACGTTATATCCGAAAGTATAATCTATAAACTAGCGGAAAGGGACATTAACAAACGTATAATAATTAGATTTCAGCCTCTTTCAGCTTTCTTGCCATCGTATAGCATCCATTGTTTGCGAAACTAAAATAAAATAAACGATACTTCACGAAAACGAGAGGAAATCTGTAGAATAAACTGTATTTTTCAGCAGTATGTAGCGGACGAATGTTAATATCGATTAAACGTAAAACATTGTTATCCTTAGTACCTAAATCAGTATCATAACTCAGTGTCATATCATAATACTATTGGAACTTTGAAAAATTTTAACGCAAAAGTTTCACGTAATGCTGCAAAGATACGAAAAACCGGTAGGAAAGAAATTAGCTTTCGGTGAGAGATTCAAGAATCTGTCAATGTCATCGATTCCTCTTCGTCTTGGCCCCATATTCAATGTCGTTCAGTCGAAAATACAGGCGAGAACTCGCACGAGACAATTACCGATTCTCGCACAGGTCTTCTGTCCCTGATTTGCACATTCCTTTCTCCTGTTTTTCCGATTGTCTTGGCATTCTTTTTTCCCTGGTTTCGATATTTTGTAATTTTGGTCCTCGCACATTCTCGTACCCATCCTTGGAGTACTGATCAGCTTAGGTAATGTTCCAGTTACGGAATTTCTGAGCTATGGACAAAGAATATAATAAACCACTTATAATTATTATAAACATTATATTTATAATTAATTATAAATTGATTCTATACTTGTTATATATTTTTCAATTGAAATCCAACTTCAAAGAATAGATTAAAATTACACAGCATGTTTAACAGAAAGTTAATCGAATCTTCATTTTAGATCTTATTAATGAAGCTTTTATTTTACTTTTATTATTGAAAGTAAAGTTGCATGTATTTTTAGAAAAAATAAAACTTTTTGTGTCTATTTATCTAGATAAAAATTGATTCAGATGGAATATTATATGTACCAACATGCTTCAAAGTAAACGTGACTTTTTATGATGTAAAGAATTGTATAAAGCAGCGTTCAAATGATCAATATTATTATCGATACTATTTCCAATATTTAAAGTTCTCAACATTGTATTGACAATATATATCGATCGCCTGGAGAGTCTCTCACATATGACGATGTTGAGGATCTTAAAGGTATTAACAATATGTAATGTTGGTCGTCTGAACGCTCCTTTATAATCGCTACGTTTGTTTATCATTTTATCCGATGATAGGAAGTGATATAAATATAACTCAAATAATTCTGAAATTCATATCTTCGTAGATAAAATTATTAGAGATTATTGGAAATCATATTTGGGTATCACCAGCTTTAATTATTATTATCCAAACTGTTCAAAAAAATTATGGCATAAATTTATGTAGAAAATATAAATCTATTTACCGTTCTTCTACGTCTCTCATATCTGCCATTATGTTTCGTATTTTCAAATTTGTTATTTATCCTATATTTTTTAATCGTCATTTTACACTTTGCAAATAGATACGTTAACACACCACAAAAATGAAACTTATTATCGAATATTCCGTATTTATTAAATTTTGCGATATACGAAGATCTTTATTTTATCTTCTTCGACTTTTAGTTAAACATTGCACAAAGAGATAAGAAAATATTCACATAAAACCACACTTAGATGTCAGTGTATTACACAAAAGATAGCCGAAAACTAAAATGGGTGATTTGATAAATGAATATGGTATAAATGGGATTTGGGCACTGTTAAATCAACTATGGTCAGATAAAAGAGTACTGTCTGATAATGATCGTGGACATCGTTTTCAGCAACAAGATAAGTACTAACGTTTGATAAAGAAGGTGTGTTTCACTTTCACCTCGAGCGATATAGTTCTTATCCAATCGCGGAAAATTAACAATATACACGTATAACGTGGAAAAACGAGCAGAAATAGTTCTATCAAGTTTGAACGAGAAATATTAATTACTTCTTATCAAACATAATTATTACATAGATTACATCCTTAATGATTGTAAAAAAAAAGTTACAATTGAAATAAGATATGTATCATGTATGTAAAATTAAGAAATGCTCGAAAATAAAAGTGATATTAAAAGATAATTGTAGTATATAATTGTACTAGTAAACAATTCTACTATATAAAACTTCAGTAACACAGTAATATATTATACATGTATAAATATTGACAATTTTTTAAATTCTAATTAATTTTACTTAAATCAGACATTTCCTAATTATTATATCTTACTCACTACTCTGTCTAAATATCATATTCCATATTATAACAATAAAATTTCTTTCTAGTACCAGATATAATATGTACAATCAGTTATCGTTTAATATATCACCAAAAATGAAACTTTTGAGATTTAACACAGAAAAGAAGGAAAGAGGAATTTGAATCTTCTCAACAGGTACTGTTGGATCATAAATAATCAAAAACTGTCTAGATCAGAGTATATAATATTCAAATATGTAATCTTATTTTATATGTGTAATATTTACCTGAACATGTTATAGACAGATAATTAAAAAGTAAAGGGTTAATTTTTGAAATTTAGAAAAGAAGGAGGAGACAAAATAATTAATCTTCTTAAGATTTATTATGGGATACCAAGTTGTCAAAAACAGTTTGGACTAGAATAATTAATTTCTAAGTATCTAAGTATGGTGAAAATAAATATCAATTACATATGTATGACCTTATTTTTATCCTCCAAAAAATCAAAACATCTTTTGCCAAAACCACTTTGATAAAAAATTGTTATCACATGAAAATGAATGCTAATGTAACCCAAACAATTATATATCATTTGATCCAATGATATATAATACTAGTTCAGTGCGAAAAAGCGTGAACGTACCTTCTCTTCCTCGTGTTTCGCCGTATGTCCCAAAATCCTGGCAACGATATAAGCCGACTCTTCGCTAAAAAAGATACCGCTCGCCATAGGGCCCTCGATGAACTCTCTGTCAGTCATAAGAAGATATCGGACGCTATACCAAACATCGTCCGAGAGTGCGGCTCTTTTATTGCTAGCGGTTGGTTTGACTCCGTTTCTTCTACACTCGAACATGGCCCATCTGTCTAAAGCTTCGAACAGTATCGATTCTTTGGTCAACCTCAGGGTGTCTCGAGACACCAATTCTTTCACTTCAGTAGAGCTCAACCATTCAAAGTACTCCTGGCAGAAAACCGTCTCCGGATCCGAGTCGATCACGTCCAAACAAGCGAGAAGAAGTCGCTTACAGACTGCGGCTAAGATTTCAACGAGGTTTTAGTTATCGAGGTTCTAATCGCGGAGGAAGGAGAAATGGTGTTTAGTAGATGCTAGAATTGGTTAAATAGTATGCTCTCTATGGGCTAACTTTTCTCATCTTGCTGGACAACTTGAGAATTTACTAATGTTTTTTGGAATTATGTTTTGTGGTGAATTAGTGTTCCGCGCAATATTTTTTAGGATGAATTGGTGTTTGTGGAATTTTTGAAGATAAGTTGATTACAAGGAGTGGCAATAGCGGTAGTGTTTACTTTGTGGGTGTGATAGGTCGGTTGTGTTTTAATAATGTGGCTTCATGGTTAATTCAATTAGTGACAGTAATGTCACTCGTTTAGCGTTATACTTGATGGCATTGAAAGTTTTATTCACGGAACCATTGTTTGAAAGATTGTCGCCTTTTTACAAATTCTCAACGTACGTATTACGGTTACCGTAATTAAAAAATATCACGAATTTCAGCGTTAAAAGTTGATGGTTTAATTGGTTGCTCTAGCTATTTAAACAATTATTAACAAATTATTAGAATAATAAAATATTGACTAAAGCATTGTGTTTAACAATCGTAGAAATTTCCATACGATTCGAAATTAAAAATTTAAAGATAGCTTGAATTTTTATCGCGTTATGCTAATTGTTATTTTCACCATGGAATTTCCGTTGTAATTTTTATCATGCGATTCGAGCGTGTTATTCGAGGAATATTAATTAAGGATTGTCCAAAAAAAATTGTCTAAAAAGGTAATTTAGCGACAATACCTATTTCAGCAGCATCATCACCGGGAGCCGGAGGAGCTGTAGGTGAGTTGGATGACCAGTTGGGATCACAGCTTGTGTGGTTCGCGTAAAGAGTGAGGCCGTCGTAGATCTCAAGCACGGAAATCGGGGTTAGGCTCCTTTCGAGAAACTCAACGATCAATCGTACTAATCCTGGACAAAGATACTGATGAGCCGCATGAAGTGTTGATTTAGCCATAGTCACAGTATGGAAATTGATCGTCTCGTCGAGAAGGTATCTGCACAAAGATGAACGTACTTCGAGTTGGTATGAAACAAAACAGTTGCCTGAAGGTTTGTATCGTTGAATTACAGATTTTAACCGTATTTTTCAGTCGTGTTTGTTCAGATTTATACCAACTCCTCCTCTTTTATCCAATAAGAATTTTTAAAATATTAAAGTCTCCTAAACTGCCCTAATCTCTAATCAATCGTTAACACTGTTAGGTGAGAAATTATTTTGTCAAATACCTTTCGCTTAGATTTGGGCTAATTTGGATCTGACAAGTTCTAAGAGAATTTTTTTCGAAATTTACATCTACTACATCTTTTTCTCGGACGTCGAGCTGTGATCATTCTTCGTTTGCAGCGGACTATCAATGGGAATGTAATTAAAATAAGAATCCAAAAGTAAGCGATGGTACCAAGTATCGTCAATGTGTACAGAGACGTTGCCATAATAGCATCGCGACTCTTTCTAAAAATACTCGATTCTCTATTAAAAGGAATTCTTATTTTTACTTATAAAAGAGAATTAAGAAGTTGAACGACGAGAAATATTATTTATCAAATTCTTCTTACTATGTTTCTGTGATTTTCTTATCCTTCTCTAAATATTTTTATAATGATTGATTTCTGTGGAAGATCACCACTTTTGTCTGTAGCCCTCCCCGTCTCCCATTGTAAGTTACATAAAATAACTATGCTATGAAAGAAATGATATAGTTTTTTTTATCTACTCCTATGTGTGTTTCTTCTTTTATTACGTTTATAAAGTCACGAAGAATTTCAAACGATACAAAATAAAATATTGCATCTCCAAATTTATCAAATACAGCTAACGCTTGTGTATACTATGTAACATTATTTCGCCTAAATTCAGATGCGCTTGTCCTCGCTAGATCTGCTCTTTCTCTTTATCGAGCAGCTAGAAAATATTCCTGTGGCAACCTCCTTTCCGCTAGAATTACAATGCAAATCCCCGATTTATTCTAATTTAGACGAACTCTATCATAATCGAACTGATCGTATCTCCACAAACTTCCAATTTTAATATAACTATCGGTACTGTGTTTACCTGAGTAAATGATCGAAAGCCCTTTTGTCCACGTGTTGTAATCTCAACACTGGTGGAGGATCGCTTGGTGGAGGCGCTAAAGGACCGAGGAGCATAGCACGGAAACATTCCGACTTCTCGGCAAGTCGTTGCCTTCCTACGCAGTAGGTCCACGTGTCTCCGGGTCGACCAACCTAAATGCAATATGCACATACAGTACCAGACATTAAAAAGAAGAGAAGAAACTTTTCTCATTGTGTTTCAGGATCACGCGAACCAATATAGATTTCGTAAATGGGAGAAATGAATTTAAGAGATGCGTGATAAGCAGAATGCGTATATTTATGCGAATTCATATTTTTACGAATAGAATGTAAAAGATGAAACCTGGACAGAAATTTGTTTTAATTTCATAATATCTCATAATATTTATTACATAGTGATAAGCGTTCGATTTTTCTGACCAGTTCCGTTTCTTTCATAATGATTTCTGCCGCTTGTGATAGTTTTCTTAATAGCGTTCTTTATCTTTCAGATACGATAAATCTTTTATTTAGGAAATGTGAAATTTCTGTGTTAAATTCTCATATTCGATACTCTATTCAAATTAGAGAACGAGAAGATTAAGCGACTTTGTAGATCTTTTAGATTATTGTGTAATGTATATGATTCAATGGAAGTGTGGTGCAAATGATAAAATTCTGTAATACGAGAAAAATGAATGAAATTTTACGATACGAGGCTTTAGATGTTTTCAAACAGATTATTATACACGCATATACACATGAAACATTCAGAAAATTTTTAGATAAGAAATTCTGTACAATTTTAATATAGACAAAATCCTTTAGATAAAAGTATAATACTTACGCCACGCGTAATCTGTTTCTCGAATGTAACGTAATTTCTAAAAGGAATAGAAAATAGAATCTTAAACAAGCTATAACGTTGTACAAATCATTTAGTGCAACAGTTATCGAATCAACTTCTTCGATACCCTTTTTTCTATTGATTAACAAACATCAACGGATATAATCGTACACGAGCAAACAAAATGTCTTCTTTTCTGTTTAAATCTGATAGAAGGAAAAGGTATTACACTGAGGTTACCGCAGTTTATGCAATTCAAATCAAAGCGCCATTTGATAGACGATTAAAAAAGTAGATCGATAAAATGTTGATAAAAGGATACGTAAGCATAGAAAATGTGAATACGCGCTATTCATACATCATTCAATACACACAATTCATGAAATCATGAAAGGTATGGAGAACTTTTTCGTTTTATTCTTTTTTTTTTTACCTCAAGGATCACCATGTTACGAATCGAAGATTCCGTCGATCCGTTTTCCTCGGTCCCGATAAGAGGAATTTGAGCCATGTCTTCCGTCGAGTTTCGAAGGATCGTAAGTTCTTTCAACGAGTCCCACGCGATTACGGGTAGGATTATGATCCTGGAGTAGATTCGAGTCCTAACACCCTCCTGAATCTTTTGTCGTGTCCTTTCAGACTCGGTGCGAGCGCATCGTGAGCTGTCGTCTGCAACAAAACACACAAGAAACTCGATACTCCAGGGGTCAGGTTGCAAAACCTGAATTAAAATTTCTAATTTCCTCGTTTTGAAATATTTGAAAGTATAGCAGGGAATTACGTTGCGAAGATTATATCGGTAGTAAAGTACAATTGGTCTTTAGATGTTCTTTTAATACAAAGGAAGCTATGACTTTGTTCGACTAATTTTTATTCTTTGTTAGGAAAATGTTACGTAACATTTTTTTAACTCGTACAGCATTGTTCTTTAAAGTAATAATTTTTCAATTGTTTTTCGAAAATAAAAAATGTGTTACAGAATTTATGTATATTAATTATTGTGTAATTTTAGTATTTATTTTATAGATATTTCGTTCAAGACTCTAAGTAAATTTTATCGTTAAATTTATTATTTATTCTTTACCGGCTTGGATCAACTTTTTTTTTTTGCAACATTATAAAATAATAATAATGTGGTATATACTATGTAGTATACTATAAATACTATACAGTATATAATTGTAATATTGTGTCATGCAGTTAAATATTATAAAACTAGTTCCAATATCAAACAGTTTAATTTTATACACGCTATTATTTCTTTAACTATCAGAAATACGAACAATCTTCTTTTGTATTGTTATTCATAGAAATTTCAATATCGGTATATTGTTTTTTTAAATGATATTACGTATTTCTATTATTACTGCCTATTATTTACACGTTTAAAGACACGCGAGTACGAAGTGTGTATTTAAACAATAACAATTAGAGTACAGTTCCAACATAAATTCACAGACGTAACATTTTACAACAGCAAACCTTGGCATAGAAATTTCGAAATATTACGAGTTTTCAAGTTCTTCCTTCTTAATTTTATACAATTCGCAATGCAAAAGCTACAATTTTTTCAAGGTGCAATAAAACGATAATATGCGATAGGTTTATGACGCAACGATGCGTATCCAGAAACAGATAACAGTTATATTTATTTTTATGATATCTTCGATAAATCATTTATTCGAATATCACATATTTCGCGAACTAGACCAAGAATCAATGAGTGCTATTTTTATTTTTTCACACTTTTATCGAGCAGCTCGATGATGTTTTGCTATGTAGACACGAAAAAATCTAGCAGTATCTAAACCATACAAGAGTTTGGCAACGTTCACCGTAGATAGCATTTTATGTTTGATTACCTCTTGATTCTTTTTCATTGAGATAATGAACTGTACTTATGTTCCTGATTGAAATAGCGAGGAAGAAAATTATATCCTATGATTTATAAAAATGAAAAATCAAGTTCTCAACAATGGTCAAGTGATTTTCACATTACACGTTTAAAAATGAGAATAGGCAAAGCATAGAAAGGAGGATATGTGAAATTTGTTACATTTTAAGTAAAGAAAAGTTACATTATGCTGGAGTTTAGTAGCCTGTTATGTCGAAAGCTGACAAAACATTTCTTTTAAGTGTGTTCTTTACACGTTAGACGAAATTATTTCTTTAGACGAAATAGTTTGTCTCAAAGCCAGAAGAGTATCTTGTTCTTATCATAAAAGTGCAATGGCAAAGGAATTCATGAACCGGTTTACATGAAATTTCTACTGTACGAGATTTGTGCCGTTAAACTTCCCTGTAATAGACATTATAATTATACCAATTGGCTTAGCGACAGGATTTCTTAATATTAATTCATTACGATTTAATATTGTTCAAAACAAACGTGAAAACTAAGTTAAGTAACTTTTTACGATAGTGAAGATACGTTTACGATGTTAACTTTCTACATATCTATCGATCGCAATTCTTGTATTTTAGTCCTTCGTGAAAGAGGCGTTGCTTAGGAACAATCGGTGCCTATTTATCGATGTAACAAGCATAGAATTTTGGTGACCGAGTAACGCAAAGATAAAAATTCTATGTTATATTCGTTAAACGAGTGTCAGAAAAATGTGCATCTTACCATCGTTGCATACGATTGTCATGTTGATGACGCGGTTCGCAAAATTGTTTTCTTTTGTCAGGTTCAGTTTTTAAGAATGTAAGGAGCAACTCTTAAAAAATATTTACACTCAACATATTCTTTACTGTTTACTTTCTGAAATTATGTTATCCTTTGCTGTTTATCTTATAATTTTACCAATGAAAAATATTTTCGAAGTATTTGAATAATGAGATCGTTCGATAAAAAATATTACTTTCACCACACTATTTATCTATTTAGTTTATATTGTTTTCATATTTAAACGATACTCCGGAAAAAGCACACGCTGTATAAAATTCTTACTTTTCACTATTTTTACTCTCCGATTCACTAATCGTCTATTATCTGCGCGTTATGCCATCCAAATTTCTTCGAAAGAAATTTCTCAATTAACGCAACGAGTCTGTGAAATTCCAAAAATCCTACATCTTCACGATAAAAACAATATTCGATTACGATTCATATTTTCACGCATCTTCACACAAGGATCTACCAAACAAACTTTCTTCGAGAAAACTTCACTGTCATATTTTTATCTTTTAAGTTAAGATCTGTTTTCTTGTTCTACCGACAAATCGATTCGATCGAAACAGAGTGGACACGGCAACCCTTTCAGAGCGAGCAACCTCGCTCGACTGACAGATCGATCAGACTCGTGCGGCTGCAATGAATGAGTCAGTCTACGGGGGAGGGGGGATTCATTATAAAATGCAAATGTATGCGGTTACGTTTTATCGACTGCAACGACAATTATTTATAAACAACGGATAAAGGTCTCAGGCACCGTGGAATGTCTCGAGACCGTCTTATCGATACGTCGAACATCGGTGGGAAAAAGAAAGCCGATTGGTTTGCTTCGTATCGTCGGAAAGGATGCTACTGTTATGAAAATTTTATTCGGCTTGCGAGATAACTGGACTTGGATTTTCATGCGTTTAGAGGAAATCCGGAAGTGCAGAAAGGCATAGATATGCATATCATATGCAAAAATTGTACGAAATATTCAAAGTATAGCGGTTATAATATTCAATGGATGAAATAAATTTCAATTCAGATTCCGTTTGTTCGATTAACCCTTTGCACTCTGAATTTTATTTCAATTTCGTTAGCAGCAGCTCCCAACGCTTCTAAGTGTTTTATTTGAAATTTACTTTAACTAAAAAATAAGACAATTTAAATAAATAAAAGAAGAAACGAATTCATTTGAATATCAGTTTTATTCACATTATTGTTGTATTTTGTAATTTTTAAGTGTATGATACATCTTGAAACAATTTCCAGGATACAATCCTGGTTTTCATTCATAAAAAGAGATGGGACTCGGCAAAGGAGCTCCTGAGATAAAAACTGATGTCAACAGGACAATTTAAATAAATAAAGGAAGAAACGAATTCATTTGAATATCAGTTTTATTCACACTGTTGTTGTATTTTGTAATTTTTAAGTGTATGATACATCTTGAAACAATTTCCAGGATACAATCCTGGTTTTCTTTCAAAAGAAAAGATGGGACTCGATAAAGGAGCTCCTGAGATAAAAACTGGCGTAGAGTCACACTCAACATAGAAGTGCAAAGGGTTAAGCTTGTCAAAATACGAATTTGCATAAAAAGTAACTAGTAACAAGCTAAGTAGATTCAGACTTTTAATTCTTTCTCTATGGCATCGAAGGTACCGTACTGGAGGTACTTTTGAAAGCTGCAGATGAGGATAGTTTTTATATATAGATATGTAAATATTCTTTATAATTATTCGTATATTGTGATAATTATTTTTATAATTATTCGTATATTGTGATAACTATTTTTATAATTATTTTATTACATAAAACGAATCTACTACGTTTTTAGCGAATAATTTTAGTCGATATTTGTGGGCGTACAAAGACATGTTTTCATAATCTTGAAGGAAATGAAGTTTGAGAAATTTTTTTATGAGTAATTAGAAAATGAAAAGTTTGGATTTTTCCGGATGATGTTGATGTAATTTCTAGTTTTACTTTTCAATATTTTTAAAAGCAAAAGAGTTACAAAATGGCGAAGTTACTTAATATATCGGGAATACTTACTGTTACTTTTGGATAACTGATCGCCATTCCCAAAAATTGGTACATTTGAAAAAAAAAATCATTTTTATATCTTTACCAAATACAAATACATCTTTTTTTTATATAATTTCATAAGTATTGTATATTTATATAAAATTATTTTGGCTTGACTGCATTATATAAATTTCTCGTGAATTCTTTTTCGTGAATAAGTAATTGCCATTAACTAAGATACTATCACTGATAGAAAGTATCTCGTGAATAGACTCATGGAATGCACTTTTATTGTGTCTTAAAAAAAGACTTTATCGATACTTCGAAGCATTGAAAACTGCTTTGGTCAGCAATTTGATGCACACAGCATTGTTTTATACTGTATATATTGTCATAGAACTTGCAAGTTATAAATTTAAAAATTTACTTACAAATTATAGTTAAAAATTATTTACTATCTGAGTTTTACATTGTTCGATATTTATCGTTGTACTCGCCTACTTACAATTATCAGTTAAAACGTAAAAAAGTGATTCCGTCAACAATATCAATTTTGATGTAATAGAATTTGCAACTAGAAAAAAATGCTGGGCGAAATATTTCTGATTTAACAGTGAAACGTTTGGTTTACAAAATAACGCGTTCATATTATTTCAGTATTATAGTATTTTCAGTAGAAAATATTTCCATGTCATTTTTTATCGGTTTCTTTTTACATACTTCGTTAAAAAAGAAGGAATAAAATACACAGTATCGTTAAAAATACAATCGGATCATTGTTCAATTTTGACATGGTCAGAGGTCTCACTATGTTTTTATGTTCCATCCTGTTCCATTTTTCCTTCTCTCTTTTTTCTTTTTCTTTTATTGTATGTCGAACAAAACATGATTGACAGAAATCTTGAGGCGGTGTTAATATAGTTTTGCATTTGAAACGGATAATTAGCAGGCGTTAATTGATTGCAATTCCCGAGACGTGCACGAGTAATTTCATTTTGAAGGACGGGACCAAGGTTACACCATAGTTATACAAGTAGAACGAAACTTGGAGGACGATACTAATTTATCTACGAAATGACTTTTTACGATTCTGATTTTTATTTGAATAAAATAATATTTTGGTTAATTACAATTATAATTATTAAATACAATCGATAAATCAGATTGATATTGATATTAGTATTTATTTTTCTTATTAATTGATAAAGGAAAGAAACTTATTAAAGATAAAATATAGGAATTCACGTTTTGATTGCAATTAAAAGATAGTTGGATCTGTTATGTATTAAAAAAAATCACCATTCTCCGTTTCCTGAAAAAAATCTTTGATCGTTTCAATGTCATTGTCATGTAAATTTTTCTTCGTAATAATGATGAAAGATAAAGAAGCTTGAGACACGAGAGATTTACGAAGAATTCGGATAGTGTGTGAACGCTTGTAAAATTCTTCGTTGCTTGTGAATCACGGTTTCGTTAAAATTAGAGCTAGCAGAAGCAAGAAGCCAGAGGGACGTTGGCCACCGGGGTCAAATAATTTTAGTAAAAATCTGTCTTGCCCCAAAAATATCATTCACATGGCGGTAAGCCTAACCTTGAGAATCCGGACGCCAATGAACCCTTAAATTATTCAGGCTAATCTTAATTCGACAGCATAAATACACAGCTACGATAGCGTGTTTCTTTCTGAATTAAAACAATATTATGTTACTTTTTTCTAAAATAAAAAATTATGTTACTAGAAATTTTATTATTATTTTCTCTTCTTTTTTAAATTTCAAATATATGCGAAGAAATAATTTATTTATTTGTTTACTTGGTATAAATTAAATAGAATGATATATTTAAGAATAATTCTAGACGTGCTTATCGATTAAAAAATATGATTCTAAAAAGATTTTAAACAATGGAGGAAGAAATAAGTATGTATACGGATTGGATAGAAACTACTTGTATCAGATTATGTATACACGTTCCGCTGCAACCGATGTACACGTGGTGAATTTGTTGAATAAAATTTTGCGCAACAACGCTGTTGAATTTAACACGATCCATGTGTAAACGGATAATTAAGCTAAACGAGCTCCAACGCGACCTTTTAATTCAATTGAAATTAATTTCTTTGTTTCATACACGTCTATATTACCATAAGATACACGAATGTAGTGCAAAATTAACTGTGTTGAAAATAACGTGGCAAAATTACATAAAATGAACATTTTGTTTCTCGATTTTCACTTACGTTATTTACATAACAGCATCTATATGAAACATTACAAACAAATTATAGTATTTTATAGTTATTATCTTTATAAGTTATAAGCTCGTGTATGATTTGATATACTGAGTAAATAATATAATTATAATAGTTATAATTAATATAGGAAATAAGTAATATACTACGAAAATTGAAAAACTTTCCAAGTATAAAACATTCGTTTTCTATAGTTATACTTTCTTATAATTGTAACTCTATGAATATATGTAATATATCCGATAAATTATCATTTTTATAAATGATAAATTCGCTATTCTCTAATCGTTTCAAACTATGCGTCAGATGATATAGTATCGAGTAAGTGTTAGAGACGGGTGTAAAAAGAAAAAATTTCAGTTCATGTTTCTAATCCGATGCACGTATTAATTTCTCACGGTTGCATTAACTAGATTCACGCATGTCGATCAGCATATATCGTGAATAATAATGAGTACTGTCTGTGTTTTCAAAGACGTAATCCATTTTTATACCGGTCGTATCACCTTCTGCGACTATCGATTCCACCACTTCATTGATGTTGACTCGTCGATAATATAATTACTTGCGATATTATGCGCGCGTGCATTAATCGGTCGTATCATTTAATTCGTGTTAGTTTTAACCGAGGAACAAACGAATCAAATTTTAGAGAAGAAGTTGTATTTAAAAATTACATTTAATATTTTCCAATATATCTGCTTAATATATTTTATTAGATTAAATAATTGTATGTTTTATATTCAAAGCGACATTGAATTTTTCCTGTTATGATTTATTTGTATTTTATAACTTTCCCATTTATTTTATTTAGTAATATTCAAAACAAAAAAAAAAGAAAATAAAATTTATTTGGAATTAAAAACTTTTAAATATGGTATTCAACATTTTCTATTAGAAAGAGACTGTCCGAAATAATCATGAAATTTATTTTGATAATATTGTTTATACATCTACCGTTGTAGTATCGTCACTCGAATGATCAGTCAATAATAGATATAACAGTCAATAATAGCGATTGAGACTCCAGTGATAGTATTTGCTCAATTAAGAACAAATGTAAACTTATCACTTCTCATAATGAAAAGAATAATTGAACTACTTAAGTTGAGAATATAGAAGGAAGCAACTTCTAAAATACTTGATAATACTTTGATAATAGAATTAATTTAATGAAATAATTCCAAATAATAAATTTCTGAAGTATAGACAAATATTTTGAAAAGTTTACTCGTTTAATAAATCTTTATGTCAGCATAAGGAACAAATTTTTCTTATTATTAATATATCTTTCTCGTGAAATACACATTTTTGTATACCTTCTTTTTTTCCCTAGATATCAGCGAAAAAAGGAGGCGAATAATCAAACCTGAAATTCATGCTGGCTAATTATGAATCTGAAGAGAAAAAGCAGAACCGTAAATATAATTAATGTGGTGTTTTACAAGAAATATTTCGACATTTCTCTTTGTAGGCGTATGCAACGAATGTGGCCTCGAAGTCTGCGGTATACAATATACATATTGTCTCTCGTTATTACGTGTTCTATACTCTCAACGAGCAACCTATCACAGTAAATGACAAAAAGTGGTGCGTGAGTTTGTATGATAAAAACATACGTTGCAACATCTCGTATGGTGAACAGAATGGCAGAAAAAATGGTAAAAGGTAGATGGAATAATTGGACTCTGAAAGAAGAAAACAATCTGAAACGTGCGAATGCTGGCGATTGTTATTTGGAGGCGAAAGTTGCTGATTTTATGACTCCAAAAAGGCTTGTTTCTTATTTCAGAAATGTTTTAGAAGCATCATGAGCTAACAAAAGAAATGTCATATGATGTTTAGTCATATGAAATCAAAAATTTATATCTACGTATCTCTGATAAAAAGAAATATGCAATAGACGTGATAATGTAGAATATTTAAGAATAATTAATAAAATAAACATTTTTCATCCATAAAACTTCTTGTATATAGAAAGGCCTATTACACGATTCAGGTATCAAACGAATAAGAGCTACATGTCACGTTAGAAAAATTAACATATTTTCTTCTTTATAATTCAATAAAATATAATTTTGAATAGAATACCCATGAGCTTTTGGTATTTCTGACAAATTATTTCTTGTTATATAAAATATGTAAAACTTACAAAAAGAATATTTTTAGTAGCTTTAAACGTTAGAAATTAATGCTATAATATTTATAAATGTTGTATATTGCATTTTTTATTCCAAGTAGATTTAGCGAATGGAGATATCAAAAAGAAGAAAATGGACTTTATGTTGGATTTTTATTTCAAATTTTTGTCGCCTATTTACTCTTCCTCTGCTATCTCGTTCTGTCAATGACCGTTCAGTTATAAAGAGAAAAAGAAGCATGCCGCAATTTTTATAGCTACAATTGCCACAGTTTCCTTGAATTCTGGCCTGGTTTTCAAATCAAAAGATCGTTCAATAAGCCTTTTTCGTATTTACGCTAATCAGGATATCAAACGTTTTGTAAAAACTTTATTTTTTAAATGGAATTCGATTTTACCTTCGTTAAAATTTACATACTAACATTTACACAGATATCGATACTATAGGAAAAATGTGAATTTTGTTTCAAACATCTTCTTATTATTTGTTTATAATATCTTCTACTTATTTTCATCGAACAACATCATCGGAAATCGTACGTCACAACATAATTTTTTGTTCTGTTACGTTTTTAATGTTTGCAAAAAGTAAGAATAGAAAAATAACGATAATAGTACGTAGGTACATAGCTTTAAAACAAAATGCCAATGTCAATCATGGTCGCGGCACATATTTACAAGTTTACAGAGAAAATTAGCGACAACGAACGATAAATCCGATGAGGAGTAGTTAGAGTAATAGTCTATTTACTTATGTAACATCATGTGGAACAATAAGAGGTGAATCTTCGATATTATCTTGAAATTTATCGTAATAAGGAGTAGAATGAGATGAAATAATCTTTTAGTGATGTAATGTTAATGAAGAATTGCTTGTATCCATTGAAATTGACGTGTTATTTTAGTTTAATGTCATCATAGTTGGAAAATATAATTTCGATCTAAACATTATCGATGTTTAGAAGAGATAGAAAATAATACAAAAAAGAGTAATACAATATTCATAATGAGATATTTTTTGAGCTAAAAGAAAGAAAAATTGTAATGAAATAGTAATAATGTTAATAATAAATGCTGATATTAATAGCAATATTAGGAACAAAAAATATTACAACAAAATGTTCTGCATTGATTAAGATCCTATTATATATATTAGATTTCAAAATTAATTTTATATTTTCGTTAAAACAGTTACACTGAATATCGAGTAAGTTCGAGGTATAAAGTAATAAAATTTAAATTTGGACTTTTGTCTAAAAAAAAGTGCATCTTTACTAAAAAAAAAAAAAAAAAAAAAACAAAGCTTCCAGAAACAAATCTTTTGTTAAAAGGTTTGTACTGAAAGAAGGATAATGAAATCAAACGTGGGAATTTTCGATATATAATCTTTTCAAGGAGGAGAATACGTTGAATTTGTTATTCACAATTGAATCAATTAAATGAAAAGTACTCGAAGGGCTTTAATTGATTTTCGCCCGCATATAATTCCCTTCCCTTACGTCCAGAGGCAATCTATGACCCACATAACACGCTGCAGAAATTAACGATCGCAAATACATTCTAATTTTGTCTAATCGTCGTCAACTTCTACTACTATTCAATCCTAATATCGATAATTATTACACGACAAAGACGCGTCGCGTTTATAACGAAGCTTAATTTCAATTTCAAGCTCAACATCGATTCTTCAGTAAGAATCAGCAAATACAAACTTCTATGCGTATAATGTTTTCATACTTTTGCATCTGACACAGTGTTACGACAGTACAGTAACCCTCCAACGTTCTTTGAGTCACAATCGACTCGTATCTTCTACCTTTAACAAATTTAAGTTTGCGGGAAAAATAAAATGATTCTTACTGCTATTTAATTTTTTGCTACGCATCTTGTAAGAATATTATACGTCCTTTTGTTTGTTAAAACAAGAACGCGATTTAGATATAAAAATTTAAAGATCGCAGCAGGATCAAGTAATTACCAAAAAAAAAAAAAAAAATTGTGAAGTTAGGAGTCAACATTTTCCTTTTACGCTTAACGAAAGAAAAACGACGTATCTTTAACTCGAAAGGTGCGCTTACAGAAGGTTAAAAAGAACTTGAAGGGAAAAAAACTTAACGACAGATATTTAGTTCTAGAAACATAATTCTCGCTGAAGAGTGGGAAGAGATAATAAAAATTACAAGCTGTTCATTGGTTCCGGACGTTCCAGTGTATCAACGCGAAAAAGTGGAAACTAACAATGAATTATACCATGATCTCGAGTGTCACGCAGCTTTCGGGATCACTTTTTTGTCTGTGCTCGTTCGTCATGCTCTACTAGCGTCGATGGTAAAAGCCGAACGCGATGACAGTATGGCATGAAAGCGAAAAATGTAGATAAGAAACGAAGAAAAGGATGAATGGAAAAAAACGACGCGGCAGATCGAAATAAGAACGTGCGAGTGGTCGACTCGTAGAGCCTTGAAACCATAATCAACGTCTCGTACGCAGAATGGTTTTCGTCAAGACTTGGGGATCGCGCCTTAGTTGTACACGCGTCACTTCCTTTTTTTAACGTGAAAAAAGAAACGGAAGTTTATACGTGGTATCCGTCACTCATGCACATACGAATTTATTTGTTACGGATAGCTTCCGCATATGTATGCAAATTGATATACTTTTATAAAAAGATTTAAACGGGACCTACGTAGATTTGATTAGATTCAAATATTTTGATTCAGCTTTGAATATTTTTGCATATTGTGTTCGTTCGTTTAAATTGTCCGTAAACGTATAAATATCCACAGCCATAATTATGAATGATGAGTTTCATGATATCGTAACTTATTGGATTGGCAACTAAGTGATTGCGGATTTTGTCATTATCACCTAATGACCAAATCCGTAATCACTTAGTTGCCAGCACAATAGTAAAGTAGGAAAATTGTAAGTGTTTCGAGAATTAATTAAGAATGAATTTATCTTTTGATGCAATTGATAATAAACGTAAAAGATATTGATATGTTTTCACCTGATATTGTAATAGTTATATGTGCACTGTTGTTGTTTGCTTTGGTTACTTTATTTTAGTATAAATATCATTTTGTATCTTTCTGAGAAACGTGATACTTTAGATGTTTAGATTACTTTGTTTGTCTACAGAAAAAGTGTTCAAATTTCAACAACTTTTATTTATATTCCTATACGAGTCTTTTTTTTAGAAGCAGAGTTGATTAATTGCACATCTGGTAAGTTTTTACGAATAGACTGTTTCATATAATCGACAGAAGAACAAAAAAAGCGCAAGATTAACGAAAGAAATTTTACAAGTAAATTTTACAAATTACAAATCATTCGATTATCCTAATAAAATTTCTCAAACGACAAGTGACTAAATAAACTTCCACGAGTTTGTTTATAAAAGATACCGTCTATAGCACCATCGTCTTCTGAGCAACTTGTGCTCAACAAATTTTCGAATCTAATTTAATTTATTCTAATGTAATTTAAAAGAAATTCATTTCTTTCTTAATAGTTTATATATGTATATGTATTTCATCGGTTGAAACAACATAATTAAGTAATCGATACAACTTTATTTGCATCGTATGGACTACGTAAAATGTAGTTACATACATGAAAAATGATAATTTTAATTATACGTTACAGAAAACAACGCAAGAGAAACTCTTTGATCGCATTGTAGTTATTTTCTTGTATCCAAGTCGCGTCATACTGCTCGGAGAAGAATATGTAACATATTATTGGATTCTTTCGAAACAATGGACGAGCATTAGCTGTCAAAGAAGAATGTGAAGAGGGTAAGAGCTGGAACATGTAACGAGAGCATAACTTACGACAGGGTGAAGCGGAATTATCTGTTTCGTATTTCCTCGACCGTACTGACGATGATCAAAGTCTAAAATAGTCGAAGATAGTCGATAACGAGAGAAAGTCAATGACATACAGACTTTGTTTGATCCTTCAGAAGCAACGCGAAGAAAATCTCAAGTACCTAAGAGAATTCTAAATTTAATGAAATAAGACAATTCGAAAGCAACATTCGAGACACCTTGGAGCAAGAAAGACAATGGAACGAGACTTTGAACATAAACGAAATAAAGCAAATTAATATATGTCGAAAAGCGTTGTATAAAGCGAATAAATATTATTCAATCGAAATATGCAATGCAGGATAAATATTACTCGATCGATAGTACGATCGACTGGCAATTTCAACCCACTTTTGAGATGAAATTTTGTGAAATTAAATTAGCACGCGTTGCAAAAAAGAAAAAGAAAAGGAAAACGTTGCATGAAAACGTGACTTAAAGGCATTGCAGACTTTGGCTAATCTTTCTATATGTATGGTGTCCCAGATTTTTTGACCAAACGTTGTCACTATGTTCTATAGACCGAGATAAGGAAAAAATGTCATATAAATGTATGTCATTGAAAGCATTGTTAAAGAGTTATAACAAAAAGCGACGAAATGAGTGGGAACGAACGTGCGTTACTACTGTACAAAGTATAAATAGATCAGGAATATTTACATCTAATAGTAATCAGAGGTATACTTAACACAATACTTTTGCATGATACTTCTATAATTCCAGTTACAATTCCATTTAAAAATGTTTTCTATTCCTGTCCGTATAAGATTGGCAGCGACAAAAAGTTGAATTTATTACTCTTTGTAGCATTAAGTTCTCCATGTTACATTAAGTCCTCGTCCATTACTCGTTGAACTCGTTGAACTGAAGTCATAAAAGTATTACGATACCTTCGATGATTACTACTAGACGTAAATATTTCTGATATATTCATACTTTATTCTTATAATAATATGTATGTAATAACGCGTATTCCTTATCGTGCATTTCATATATCGTCTCTCTGTTAGAATTGTTCAATGATTCTAGATTTTAAGTTTCTTTTTTTATTTTTCTGAGTGATAATTTTTGTATACTCTGTTTTCTATAATAAATATACATTACAAAATGTAATATTCGGTGACATATGTTAGTACGACATTCTTTTCTATCTTTACCGACAGAATATACTGACAATGCTTGACCGGAAAAAGATTGGAACGCACTGTACATAAGATAAGTTTTATAATTACAGAGATTATACATATCTTTATGAAGATATTAAATATCTTTGGATATTTAGAATGTAAATATAAAATATAACACGAGAATAACGAAAAACGAAATCAGATAAAAATTTCCACGTTATCAATGTCGCGGTAGCGGCGCAAAATTTCACATACGGCGCAAGTATTAGATTTAAATATCAAATATACAGCAAAATTTCACATACAGTGCAAGTATTAGATTTAAATATCAAATATACAGCAAACATTCGTCCTATGTATTCGATCTAATTATACAACCTTGGATTAAATACAGATGAACTATAAATATACAACAGATATTTGATTAAGACATTAAGATACAGAATATATAAAGTTGGAAGTTATCGTTCTGGACAGATATAAATGAACTAAAGAAACGTATGAATTAAAGATTCACGAAGAAAACGTGTTCTAGTAATTAAACGAAGTATTCATCTAACGACGATAAGTAGCGTACTTTGATAACTACCATAAAGCGGTACATTCAAGAAACGATAAAAGCTGTACATTCATAACATCGTTGGAAACACATCGTGAATTGAATCGTCGTATGAGAAGACTGAGGGTTTACAATGGCAAAATGTGCGAGAATCACTTGTTAATAGGATTGCAGTGTATCGGTAAATCCTTGAAGAAACCGTCTTTTTTCAAGGTTCCTAATATCGGATTAAACGAACCAGGATATTCAGTACCTGATGGAACAATGTCTTTTTTATTCTCTGACTTGCGGAAGACTTGTATGCTTGTTACAGTTAGGTGTATAATTATATTTTCACAAAAGGACAGAGTTCTTATTCAATTTATATATTCCGCTATCGTAAAATTGTTACGAACTGTTAACATGGTGCTGTTTCGAAAAGATTGTACCTACGTGTCGCGTTATTATTATCTGTTTAATATGTTTAATATGTTTCACAGCTATGATTAAGAAAGTCGATTTATAGCAAAAGAGTATTAAAAGTTAATTATATTAGATTTGTATATTATATTATATATTATATTGTAATGATATTATATTATATATCATATATTGTAATGATGGTAAAAATCAAGTACTCTAGCGTTTCTAGAGGACGTTAGATCAGATATCATTGTCTTCAACATTTATTTTATATTGGAATTTCCAAACTATAATATAGAATTTTAAGCTATAATTTATAAATTGTATCAAGTATTCAAATTGTTATTCAAGAACATGTACATCAAACATTAAATTTTTCTTCACAAGTTACTTTACACTCTATAAATTATTCAGAAATTAATTTATAAATCAGACATAAATTGCTAACATAAATTAGAATTAAATATCTTTAATGAAATGATAGAAAATTAAATAAACAGTATAAATTTATCAACGTTTGAACAAAATTTCAAGAAAATTATAATATCTTTTCCTTAGTTTCTTTATACTTTGTCTATACAAAATTTATTGCCATAACTATTATCATCAGAAATATACAACACACGGTATTACAAAGTGCAAAACATATTTTCTATACCTTGTAACACTTTCATAATCTTTATTTAGGTGTTGCATATATAAATTTATTACATAATTATTACATAATTATCTGAAAACGAAACGAACTTTCTTTAACCCTGATTCTTAATTTCTATAATTTCTTGGACTCCATCCTCACCTTCTCCATTCGTTTCCTCGTCCGATTGTTTATTCCCAAATCCAAACAATCGCATGTTTATCGGATCAGCATCGATTCTTTTTACGTGATTCCTGTAGAACGCGAACGTGAGGGAAACGATCCATTCGCTGACAAACCACAGCACACTACACGTGAAACAGTCGAGAAGTTCCGATGTCATCAAGTCGCGACACGATAACGGTCCATATATCGTTAATAACTCGCGAACGTAGTTTAAATTTGACCCCAACGAGAAAATGTCTTAGAAATGGGGGATTTTTCAAAGCTTCAGCTACAGCTAAAATTAATCATGCATATATCTCAAAATGGAGATCGAGAAAAGTCTTCTGTTTTATGTTTTTCAAAGACAAGGTTCGATTATTAATAGTCAACTTCTGTCAAGGTCTTTACTAAACTCATTTATTTAATCTGCATACATAAACAATTATTTTGTTCATGCATGACTGTCCAAAATTTGTATTAGTGATTTTTTATGTACCAAGAAATCTCGAATATGAAGAATATTTATGTAATATAGCAAATAGAGGACACTATATTTAATCTTAATTATCAGTTTTTGTTAAATTTATTATTAACTTCGGTTATTTAGTTTATACGTGTAAACGTTTCTTCTTTATTCATACATAATTGCTCAAAATTTGTGATTGACGTTTCTTTGTGCACCAGAAACTTTGAAACATAAGATGGCGTGGAAAAACAGATAGAGATGGTCTATATTAACTCTTAGTTACCCTTCTTTGTCAAATTCTTCGTTAAATTCATTTATTTCATTTCCGTGTATAAATGCTTCTTCCTTACTTATGTACAATGTTACGTGTAACTATCGAAACTAGGGTTAAAGATACATCATCGCAAACTCCGAAATACAAAACATTGAGATTTACATAACAAAGAAAGCTATAAATCTAACAATACACTAAACAAAATATCAGGTAATTTTACTAAATTCCCGCCATAGAACGTTTACGACTGATAAATACATAACTGACAATTAAAGATCGACAACATAGCGTACCATAACACTGCTATCTTGTGACAACAACAACGATATCTCACAGTTTATCAAGCACAAGTTCCAACTTCAATCAAAGAATTAAATACGAAACGACTACAGCCCACTGATTTCTTTGTAGAACAACAAATGTATCATACTTTTCCTTCAGAACAATAAAACTATCAGACTTTTTTCGAAAATAGGAGAAATATTGAACTCTGTAATTGTCAAGGATCATACGATTAGTAGAACCGATACTAGCGTCTCTGTTAAAACACGTGCCGCGCGAAAGACACTCGAAGAATGAACCGACTGGCAGTAAGTCGATGCGCTTTTGTGGTTTCAAAAGCGACCACCAGCATCCTGTCTACAAGGAATCACGTGATTAATCTATTGTACACACACACATGTGGTGGTATAGGTGTAATGTGTCATATACGTATGACGTCCCGTTGCAAGAGGTTAGAATGGAATAAACCTCATTGACTGATAGACTTCTTTTTTCCTGCTGTTCGATCATTAAAAAACGAAGCATCATTAATGGGAATCTTGGAAAAAGTCGCGCCACGTAATAGGAAAGAGAGGGACGGAGAAGGAAGTTAAGGAGAAGCTGAAGAGAGACAGAAAGTGGTAGAAACCCAGTTCCGAAGGGAAGTTCTACTATTATTCATAAAAGTGGCTGGAAAGTAGGGGAAGTTCCATTCTAGTGGAAATATTTTACTGGACTTAATTCTAGGAGAAACGGATTTCCTTATGCATTTGGGACTCTATAGTCGAAGATATTAATTTCTTTGTTATGAACTCCTGACTTTTGATCGACTAGAACAATCGACCTATAATATACAACGTAAAATATATTACATGTAAGCGATTATAATTAAGGTAATAAATGAAAAGAAATGGATATATGGTTATGTTTCTCTCTAAATATAAGTCAATATAGAAGAGTCTTTTTGCAGCAAAGAAAATGGGAGTATAATCTAAATATAATTCATAATTGTCGTGTTTCGTCAAGTCTCTTTGGTCAAGTTGCAAAAACACAAGGAATATGAAATTTGTCATTTCGATAATTGTTTGATAACTGAAAATAGGAAATATTCTATATTACACAGAAAAATACTATACTTTTTTTTTTTAAACGATTTGTTATATATAATGTAAACTACAGCTTATAAATATTAGAACTCTCGGAATAAATGAAATATTCCTCGCACCTTTTATTTTCTAATCTACTTTATTACAAATTTGTGATTTCATTTGCGTCATATGCCCTTTATAATATAAAATGTTAAATGAAGTAAAATCTGCTAGAGTTTTCTAACAAATGTAATCGCTAAATTGCTTATGTTATACTGAGCTTGTACTCTTTTAATTAGTCATGCAAGTATAGATTATATAGTAATGTATAAAAATATATAACAATCTAAGCATAGTATAGTTATAGATATTACAGAATAATTAATCAACTCGTTAAAAATATCAATCGTTTGAAAGAAAAATTCAATGTTCTTCCGATTTTTTTTTTTTCCATGAATAAAGTTACGATCTATATTTTAGTGTGTACGAGTTACAATCTTTTAAGGAAGGAAATATTGATAGAGAGCAATAAATCTCATAACTGATACATTGTATTATTTTAGTGTTAAAAATGCATCGTATTATCTACCTATGACGATAAAGCGATGAGGTCACGAACAATTGCATCTGTTTCCATGGAAAACTAATAAATATTACTGTTCAAACATTTGCAAAGTGTCATATGACAGCTGCAATTAGCTATATATTTGATGGCTGGTGTGTCCTCATTATCTATTTATAAAACGATGGTTAAAAAGTTTCTAGTGACATAGAAAATAATGATATGTCTAATGATACTCACCTTTAAATGTCTTAAAATTTGTTAAATGCCGTTTATGTTCGATCTAAAAATGAGAATAAGCGTTTTTTTTTATAAACTCTTAAATAAATCCAAATCATACTCCTTGGGTATTGTCCAATTTCTCAAATTTCATTAAACGCAATTTCGGTCAGCCTACAGAAAAGCTACTATATAATCTAATTGGACATTTTCCAATTTTTTTATTGATATGTATAAATGCCACTTTAAATAACGACAATAGCAACAACAATAATGGGAGAAAAAGGTAGTCAAGATCTGATGGTTAAAAGGAAGGAGGAGAAAACGAAGAGATAAAAAGATAATTGTTTATAGAAACACGTTGTACTTTTAATATAAATTGCTTATCAAGGTATCTGGATGTAATATGAAAGTGACGATTATTATTGTCTCATCTTACCATATTTGATATTTCGAGCTTACATCCGAAGCAGATTTTGTAATACAACCTAATTAATACATTCGCATTGTTTGAACATTAGTAGACACGACATCCCCAGCTTATATCACTATGAAACCTCAATGATGCGAGAACATAAACAGTTAGCAATATATCGACATTAAACGTGCCGCAGAAACACACACGTATTGATGAGTAACGCAACATTGCTGAAAACTAGATTACGTGGCAACGAACTGATGTAAATTAAATTGTCGCATCAAGCACGAACTTGCAACATTAGTTATATCCTCGCTCGATGAAACCGTGTTTCCAGTAAGATGACAAGGAGTAGGATTACACAACTGTTCCGTCTATTATGATACATTTGAAACGACCTTGATACTAATATGCAATTCGTTTAAAATATCCTATTTCACCAATACGAACGCAGAAGGTTGTACAGCAGACGAATAATTTCCAGTGACGATCGATTGATCGTAAACTGGTAAAACACGTTATTAATTGATAGGTGTACGTATTTAAAAATTTTTGCGTACATGATCTTGGCTTGAGAATGTTCCGATTGATTTAATTAAAATACCTATATCGATAATAATAACCTGGGCTAATGATTTAGAAAAGTAAAGAATTCGATTTTTATTGTTGTACAAAGGTGTTTAGTTAATTTTATGTACGGTAGAACTCTGTTGATATGTATGAACCTGTAGGGGGACAAGTATAACACAAGTTCATCTATTTCTCTCCACTACCTGATAATGTTTCGTTCAGTAAATGGGAGTTCATGTTCACGTAGGAGGATTCCATGAAACATTCGCTGTCAAATACATAATAATATTGCAAACTTGTATCAATTACAGAGCACGAGAGCGTGTCACGTAACGCGTGCCCCTACTGTTTATATCTTGTTGTTAGACTTTAAGTGAATCGAGGCTCAATGGTAGTTCAGATAATAATAAGAGCTCAAGTTAAAATTCAGATAACCAGACACTATTGCAATTTCGTTTATATAAACGGAGTTCCGCTGTATATACATTTTGGTTGATAAGATATACTGATAACAATGATTTGAAGTAGTTAAAGACTATAATTAATGGTTATCTCGCAAGAGTTTCGAATATTCAATAAAAGAAGAAAAGGAGGCACGATAAGGATATGGCGAGACCCGGAATGCAAATGTGTTTAACGCGATCGATGTAATCGCACCTAAGCAGATTCGTTTCGATCTCGACGTTAGGCACGTAGCTGTCTAACATTTTCGTAATTTCACGTCAATGAGTCACGAGACAAAATTGCGCGTGATACGGCGGGAAAATACACCTCATTTGCGAACGCGCGCGTTGGCCTATTGCTCGAACATATCTTGCAAATGATCGACTTTTTTACATGTGACACACGCCTGATAATTTCACGTTTTTACCTGAGAACAGCGCGCCTAACATGCGTAAACCGCGAAGCGACGCGATCGTTGTTGTTATTCTCGCTACACCTGTCGAGTCGCACACGCATCGCGTGTGAAAGCCGCTTTGTTTCGAGGAAAGCGAGTCTCGATCGATGGAATTCAAATGTAACGAGAACTCTCGTTTACTTTTCGTCATTTCACGCTTGCGTTTCATTGCTCCCTTATCCGTTGTCGTTTTAATACTCGAAACAGCTATCAAAGGAAATTACGTTGATCCCGTCATGGGTTTCCAGCTACTATTTACCAAATTCCAGCTACTACGTAGTGTTTTAAGTTTCAGACATGAATACAAAATTTATTATTAATTGTATTTAGGATCGTGTTTAGAAATTTCGCTTCTCTAAGTAGAATGTGTCATATATACGGACAAATATATGTCGGACAAATTTTCTTTGCTTGTCTGAACTGTTGCTAAATACGTACACGATCGTGTATGCATGTGTAGCTCTTGTTTAATTCTGTTAATGTATTACTATACCATATACGATCATCGTATACGATCGTGTACGTATGGCCATCATTTAATGTATTTAACGTATTACTACACCATATGGCGAAACATCCCTGTAATCCCAATGGTCAAACAAATCACCCGATTAGAATATTATTGGAAATGTTAGAAGCCTGATCGCATCATCTACGTATTTATTTTTGATCACTGTATTATTCGATTTGACAACAAAAATTTAGGATGTTTAACAAAGTAACTTGGACACAGAAGTATATGTTAAACAGGATATAAGTAGTAACAGAGACACGGGAAAGAACACAAATTATTGATATGCAGCTATTTGTAGAACTTCGTAGCAATTAATAAACTTTGTTATTAAAATTGCCTCAATTTTATTCACACGATAGCTTTACTTGTCACGCGTAGATTTAAATCTACATGATTCATGCGAACCCTTTGCTTGTGATTGATTGCTGTTGTTGGCAATGGTGCTTTATTCGGCACTTAGGGTGGTTTAATATTAACACTGAATTGGAATCATTGAGTTACAGGTTACTACGACAATTTAGTTCGGATTAAAGTAAATTACGATAAAATTCCGTTTATTTCAATTCATTGAAGGATAAACAATCCACGCAACGAGGGTTTATAAATAATTCCACATTACGTTTTACATTAAAAGTATTGATCTTCTGACCTCTACTGATTAAATATTTTTTACCCTTTTTCGTGAAAACTAGAAACCATCGAAGTCTTAGACTCGTCTCTTTTTTTAATATTCTATACGTATATTTCATTTTATAATCTACACAAGTCAGATTTCTTAATACAGAAAGAAATGTCGACTTATTGACGATCATGTTTCAAATGTTTATCTTTAAAGGTCTTGGACTCGTTCTTTCTCAACGTTGCATATGTATACTTCCTTCTGGGAACTACAAAAATCAGGATTCTTAATGTTTTAATGAACCAATGTCAATTTCAAAAGATCTCAAGGAGGAGGATTTTTTTCATCGGAATAAAAGTCGCAGGAATATTGAATTTTCATTTGAAATCTCTGAGGCAACCTCTTTAAAGTTTACCGTTGCTACCATCGCGTGATCAATACTCTCTGCTTGGTGTACAGTTTGCTACGGAGGTCTACATTCTCTGCCAATCCCTCACCCTCAGCCGGAGAAGGAGGAAAAGAGGGTGTACGCTCCGGTGCGCAAAATCCGCCACTGATACACCACAGTAACGATTTTATCGCTTTCGAGATATGTCTCTTCGTCATTTTCCAAGAACCTGATCAATTCCTCCCTATGATCGGCGAACAGATTTCCTCAATGTACGTTTGTTGGTGATTACGATAGAATTGATCATTAATTCAATATTTGTAGTTATTGCAGTATTAACGTTTGTCGTAGCATTTGTAACCAATCGTATGATTCGATGATTACATGAAAGATAAATTTGTTTCAATCCATGCGTTACAAGCAGATTACGGATGTTCGTGCAAATTTATAATTTCATAAACGTAATTATAGGAATGGAACGAAAACAAAAATTTATTTTCTCCAATATGAAATATTTGAGTATTTTCGTGTACTATATGTAATTTATGTATTTTCGTGCTTTGAAGTTCTTCGTACACGCATAAATATCCGTAATCGAATTATAAATAAATGATCTACGTGTTATTTAAATGCTAAGTTGTTTCAGAGAGAATATTAAAAAGTAAAAGAAAGAATAATATATATATATTTTTTATTTAGAATATTATATTTTATAACGTAACTGTTATTAATGAATTTTAATTTTTTTTTTTTTTTCGTATTCCAGAAATAGAAATTCTAATCGTTTAAAAGATATGAAATAAAACATATTGATATCTGAGTATTTATAAACCTGTCGTTTCTGGTTCTTGCAATCAATTCGAGTAGGTAGGAAAACATTGAGTAGTTTAAGTGGTACACGCCTACGGTGATCAGACAACTGTTCGTAAAAATTATACCTCGTAATTACACCGTCATCGTAGGGGAACGGCCGGGTTACATTTTGCGATAGACTATCAATTACCACAGATAGAAATCGATCGCAACAAATAGAAAAATTTCTAACTTGTAAAATTTAAAGATACGAAAAAATACGAAGTACCTTTTAAATTTATAAAAAATAATATATAGTTTGTAAAATAATAAAGTCAAATCTGTTTAAAATTTTTCTGGAAATCTGTCATAATTTTACGTTATAAAATTTTGTCGATTAATTTACTTCTTAAAAAGTATCGTAATATTAAATATTAATTGTTTTCAAATATTTCTAACATTAAATATTAATTCTTTGAAAGCAATAACATATAACAAAATCCCTTCAGGTTCTCAAATCTTTTCCTACGTAAGGAATTCCAGTTTAATACAGTTGTTCTGTGAATGGAATTTTAGACACAAGAAGCCACTGTGTTTCCATGATATTTCCTCAGTATTTGAAAACATGTATCGATTATTCCCGTGATTCTAAGTATTCGCATTCGATATATCTTGTTTCTTTCACGCCATCAATCTTACGAATCCGCGACTTAACCCGCAAAAGAGGAATTCAAACTGAAATAATAATGTGCTTTCATGCGCGCTTACAAAACCGTAAAAGTACGTTATGTTTTATTCTCTAGGAATTATTTACAATTACAAAAATATTAAAAAATCCTGATATTATATCGAGGATAGTATATTATTATTCAAAATTACATGAAAGATTCTTAACGAAAATAATTCTGTTTATAAATTCACCTGCTTCGTATAATTTCGATTTATAAAAATTTATCAAAAAAAAAAAAAAAAAATAAGAAAGGAAGAAAGAAAAAGAATAAAAAATGCTAGAATTTTTTAACAACAGTTTGATCGTATCACACATTGTTAATTAAGTTCGTTCAACATTTGTATGTATTTACTAGTTAATTTATAGCCTCCGTACCGCCTAACAAAGAACTTGTTTAACGAGCGTCCCAAATACAGAAAGTAAACCTGTGGAAGCGCAGCAATTTGCTGTGCTAATCTTCGGAAGTAACGTCTAGCCCAAAAGAAAACATTGTGGATGCGATTAAAATAATCGGAAGAATAATTATTAACAATTAAATCATGCTTGATAATAATTACTAAACAAGTTTAGACGATAATTTCGCGGAAATCGAATGTTTATTCTCACGAACAGATATTTTCATTGTCGTGGTTCATGGAACGTGTAAAAAATTGAAATTTATATTGGTATTATCTTAAGTACTAATGCCGACATTATTTTTCAAAAGTAATTAAAAATATAATTTTCTTGAAATTTTACTTAAACCGTCGAAGAGCAGTTGCATCGTTGATCGAAAACCAAAAAGTACTGTGTTTACCAGCCCTTTTAAGAACTATAACAAGCTTAAAACAGTAACTAGAGTATAATGAGATTAAAGTTGAAAGAAGTGGTTAACTCGCTTCAGTGTTTGCGGATATATTAGAAAGCTCTGTTCGTTTCATATCGTAAGTGCAATTACGCGCATAAATTGAAGTTAAAATTTTAACGTTGATTTCACCAGAATTAATATTACATCCCAAAGATCTGTTTTATACAGAACGATTTATGAAAAATGACTAGTAGATACGTTCAATAATAAAACGATCACGGATAGACCAATAATTTCGATGGAATAAGAAAGAAAAGAAGTTAATATATATGCTCCTAATTTATTTCCCGCGTAATTTAACTTCATGCTATTTCGCTCGCTATCATAGACCTATCTAGAATTTTTATCACGGATCTCGACTGTCGCAGGCGCGTTCCATCAATATTCTACGAACTCTGTAAAAGTTGTTGTCTAAAGTAAATTCAATTTATTTAATCAAGCGTATCGATATTTATCTGCCGATCACGCGCCATTCGAAAGGACACTGGAATCGGTTCACTTTCGCGATTAACGCAGCACACTATGTACAATGACTGCGCCAGATCATTAATCTACCATAACAATCGCACGTGACGCACTAGAGATTCATTTTTACGAAAACATTCGCTTCCTCGTTCGCATCGAACGACCGTTTTTCAAGAAGAATATCTTTCAATGAAAAAAGACAATGACCACCTGAAAGTTTGTGTAACAAAGAAAAGGACGACACTGAGCACATTTCACAATTAATTACCTTCTTGTGTAAACAGCAACTGCGATACGCACACGCTCTTATCGGTACAAATTCCAGCGGGAAGAATATTCCTTGCAAGCACAGACGAAGAACATGCACCTTCAATTGCGTCTTCAAGATCACGCGCTTGAAATTCGCATTCTTTCTGCCGCGTTTCTAATCCATCTGTCTCTGATCCACTGACTCTAAATGATATCAACCGAGTTATCTACATTGAAAACGTTCCCTCGTACGTTTCTGTTTTACGGGAGAAAATGTTCCTCGGGAAAAAGAAAAATGAAACTGTGAACACCGTCGCGAATTTTAAAGGGTTCGTTTGCTCATGGCGACCGATTCGACGAGACGAGAAGCAAGGACTAAAAGCTGGATGCGCACCTTCGAGTTTTCAGGCCGATGAATTGTTCAATGTGCTGCAAGCTCGTTTTTTCGTAGTGCGAACATAATACCGTACGTCTTGGCCGATGACCAAGCCTGCAATGAACATATAATTCGCACGGAGGAACCGATGCCCCGGCCACCAGACGTATCACTGGCTATACATAGCACGCGTCGCGACGCGCAGACGCCGGGCATCTCTGCCCTTTTGCTATAGTTCGATAAACAATTTCACTGTTTCGTATTCGCCGACTTTCCCATGGAGAAATGCAAAAAGGAAGTATTAATACGAGGAGATGACTCGCTGTACGATTAGGAAGCAATGAATGAGTTTAATCGACAGAGATTTGGTCGTGCGTCAATGAACAGATCTTCTTTTTCTTATTTAACCCCTTCGAGATTCATCGGAAAACGTATGTCAACTTTTCATCTTGACAAAAATAATTTAATCTAGGGTAACTTTGTTTCTACAGACTGCTAGATTGTTATAAATTTTTCTTATTAATAACGTAGTAATATAACAGTGAATGCTATTTTGTAGAAACTGACGATACTCGATCTAATTTTGTTTACAAGGATTATATTATTGCATACGAATTAGTTTGGGTTTTTCTTTTTCAAAGCAAATAAATATAATTAGGGAAGATACGAATTGGACATATTGAAAAATACGAAAGACCTGAATACGTAATGAATGAATAGAATACGTAATTATTAGTTATACATTTATTAAACAAATACAAATTTATTATACGTATGAACCTACAGTGAAGTTTTCTTTTACTTGTCGTTGAAAATGCAAAAAGTTTTGAGGATTAAGAAATTAAACATTCCTTAGGTTCCCTTTGTTTCTCTTTGTCTTATAAAATATATTTAATATGTATTTGTTATTTAGAATATAAAAATTATTATCCTTTCCTTGATCCAAGTTTTTCAAACAACTCAATTCACAATGAATTGCTTCGCGAGAAATTATTTGGGAACGGTTTAACGCTTCTCAATATGAAATAAGAAAATGAATTTTATTTTCGTTTACTATTTCGGTTAGGTAACGTACTAATAACAGAATATGTACAAAACACTCAAGGAAACTAGAACAAAGGACAAGAATAAACAAAGAACAATTATACACGATTATTTTAAGCAATATAATTATACCTGTTAACTCCAAGTAAGCTATTTTGTGGAGAATTCATTTCCTACGAAAATTTAAAGAAGAATTGTAATACGAATTTTACAAAAAAAATTCAAGTAACAGACATTAGACTAATGATATTTGTCTGTCTAAAAAAAATTTGTTTTCTTAAAAATAAGTTATACCGTTTCGAAGAATAAATTTAAATTAGTTCTACAATTAAAGTTGTGTGAAATAAATGTGTGAGCGTGTGTGTTTTCATGATTTATTTATACGTAATAATCTATCGTTAACCGATTAACAAATCGAGCTATCACATAAGATATTAATTTTTCAAGAAATCAATGATCGATTTTAAATAAGTAAATATTAGAGCTAACGAGCGAAATCAATGGGAAAAGAAGTTCCCCTTTTCTTTTTCGACGTGTTAATGACCCAGATAAGTGCCAGTGACTTCGAAGATGTAGAGCTCATGGAAATAGAATTCCTAGCGTTGGCTCAATGTTGTTGGCCTAATATTTTTCAAAGAACGCGAGGGATAAGGGAACCTGACGTGCAGCAAATTCTTTCGAATTCCATTGAGCAAACGATAGGTCGACAGCAACGATTAGATTAGTGTTCTCATCGGTATAAATCAATTGTTCTGCCAAAAATGGGGCTAAAATTTGCGTTGAATCGACTCTTCGAGTTGTTGGCCTTCAACCTTGCGCCAATGCATCTACGATTAGAGTCAATGCACCTTTGTCAATGGGACGTAGAACGCTTATCGTAAAAAAGGTACATACATACCTGTGTGTATATCAATAGTTACTTTCAGTTTCGTTGAAAAAGTTTCGTAATTTCGTATTTATCGTGTGTTTAAATTCACGGATTTGTTTGGATAATAATTTTATTTTGAGAATTACGTAACACAATAAGTTCAATTCTTATAAATCTTTTTCTCTTCGCCATATCATATTGTATCGAAATCATATTGTTTGCGAAAGTAGACTTGAATTAATTTTAGAATTAAAATTATTAGTTAAACTTTATATCGATAAATATTCATAAATTCTAAATAATTGCTTCACCTACATTTTATTTGATTTTAAACAAACGAAATGAAAATTATTAAATTAAAAGACTACTGTCAGATTACAGATGTTTGTACAAATTCTTATTTTTAGAAACACAAGTAGAGAAACAAACAAGAACCTCGAGCAAAGATTCGTTGCACTCGTTAAGTACCCTAACGAGTACCATACTTTAAACATCTCATTACTTTTCGTATTTTGCATCTTTAGATTGCCCATAAATGCTTAAACATCCAATCTACAAGTAATCAATGTTTATATGTACGTAAAAAATTCTGAACAATTGTTTGCTTTCTACGTATATTTCATTTAATTCTAAAGAAACGAAATTATTTATTCGGTTTGTTTAAAACATTGCTGTACCTTCCGTGTTTTCTTTCTGTTTTCCTTTTTGGTTTAATAGTCGTATTTCTTATTATATAATACGTATAGAATTGATGTACTATGTGACATCAGTAGAAACAGATGGTACGAAACTGTGAACAAAATACGAGTGGAGAACAGTGAAAGAGGAGAAGGAAATCGAGATACGAATACTTGCATGTAAGGAAATTAATTGATAAAGACAGCAACTTCTTGGACTTCCTTATGATTCATTCTGTGCATTACGTATATAATTTAGAAACCTAACAGTCTCCCACGGAAGTTTACGTTGAAATCTTGCTTCCTGTTTTCCTACGGTTTAGTGATCTGCTCAAAATATATTACAAATAAGTAACAATTTGCGAGAGATTGAAAAATTACTCGTTGAATTCTATCAACAAAAGGTTGCATTTGTAGTGTCATTTGTACATTACAATTTTTATAGTTAAATATGAATTTGTATACATTAATAATCAAGATAATATATAGAATAACAGTATTGCAATATTCTATAATTATGTGAGTTTTCGTTAATTTATGTGTTTTAGGTATATAAACAATTATGTGTGTTAGGTGCTAAATGGAATTAAAATTACCGTTAATCCAGAAACGTAGAGAACCCTCCCTTGGTCAATAACAGCCTCTACCTTTGATGTAATCGTTTGAACATAACTCACAGCGCAATTGCCTAGTTGCCTAATTACAATTACTTCTCCTTACACTGCCAATAATTTGAAGGAAGTAGTATAAGGATATTATCAGTATGATTACGATAAATGAGACTAGAACCCTATAGATTGAGTTATACATACGTATATGTCATTTTGAAAATTTCTATTTTGCCAAATCGAAGAATATTCAAATATTATATACAAATATTATTACATTTATTGTTAAAAAATCTTTGTTCCGAAAGAGTAAACTAAAAGAACGTCACAGTGACTGGTCCATGTTCCAATTCTCGCAACAGTGATAATATTTATTAAAAGCTTTATCGAATTAACTTTAACTTGTCTAATATTTCTAAATCTTTTTTTATATTCTGGATACTAAGATATGCAAATGAAGAGTTGCCTGATAAAAATTGTTTGTTCTTCTGCGAACGTGTATCGTAAAAATGGGAAGGAAGTATTGATCGAGGAATATGGGGACGTGTCTGACAGAATTAGGTCAAGGTACAAGATCCGGGGTTTAAAAGTTGTCCAGGGTCGATAGCATCCGCAGCGAAACGGAAGGCAGAAATAGTTGACCAGAACGTCACGTAGGGATTCCCCTAAGCCTTTAACCTTAATACGACGTTCTGAGTGAATTCGAGGGATCAAAAGTGCAGCAGCCTATTCTAAATTATATCTGATGAAAGCGATACAAAATAGAGTAAAATAAATAAACAGCAATTTATCTGTAATTGTAGCAGGATATATAGGTTGTTCGAAATTAAAGGAAAGAATGAAGCCTCTTGAGAGAGATTTTTCTTTTGAGAATGAACGCGATAATGTAACAATACCGACAATGACGCGCTTAAATTTTAGAAAATAAATTCAATGTAATTTTTAATATAAATCGCGCAGTTCTACATACAACGGGATCCTAAGTTTCAATATATCTGAGAAAAATTATAAAAATTATAGCAGTTAATTTAGGATGTATTGTCCCATTACTCTCTAAACTCTGAAGAATTAAAATTAAATTTTCAATATAAATCGCGCGGTTCCACCAACAACGGGATCCTAAGTTTCAATAGATCTGAGAAAAATTATAAAAATTATAGCAGTTAATTTAGAATGTATTGTCCCATTACTCTCTAAACTCTGAAGAATTAAAATTAAATTTTCAATATAAATCGCACGGTTCCACCAACAACGGAATCCTAAGTTTCAATAGATCTGAGAAAAATTATAAAAATTATAGCAGTTAATTTAGGATGTATTGTCCCATTACTCTTTAAACTCTGAAGAATTATAATTAAATTTTCAATATAAATCGCACGGTTCCACCAACAACGGAATCCTAAGTTTCAATATATCTGAGAAAAATTATAAAAATTATAGCAGTTAATTTAGAATGTATTGTCCCATTACTCTCTAAACTCTGAAGAATTAAAATTAAATTTTCAATATAAATCGCGCTGTTCCACCAACAACGGGATCCTAAGTTTCAATAGATCTGAGAAAAATTATAAAAATTATAGCAGTTAATTTAGAATGTATTGTCCCATTACTCTCTAAACTCTGAAGAATTAAAATTAAATTTTCAATATAAATCGCGCTGTTCCACCAACAACGGGATCCTAAGTTTCAATAGATCTGAGAAAAATTATAAAAATTATAGCAGTTAATTTAGGATGTATTGTCCCATTACTCTTTAAACTCTGAAGAATTAAAATTAAATTTTCAATATAAATCGCGCGGTTCCACCAACAACGGAATCTTAAGTTTCAATAGATCTGAGAATAATTATAAAAATTATAGCAGTTAATTTAGGATGTATTGTCCCATTACTCTTTAAACTCTGAAGAATTAAAATTAAATTTTCAATATAAATCGCGCGGTTCCATCAACAACGGGATCCTAAGTTTCAATATATCTGAGAAAAATTATAAAAATTATAGCAGTTAATTTAGAATGTATTGTCCCATTACTCTCTAAATTCTGAAGAATTAAATTGTAAAAGATATGGAGAAAATTTGCTGTCGCTTCCACATTTTCTATGAGATTACGATATGAAGAAGAAACATAAAGGTAAGTATAAGAAAATATAAAAGATATATAGAAAAGCTATTTCGTCGAAAGTTTTATTTATTGATTGTGCTTTCATCCTTGTTTGAGGATTGAAATTATAAGAAAGAAGAGAAGCATAAGAAACATATAGAAAAGCTATTAGCAGATGTCTATCGTTAACTATATTTATACTTTATTTTATTTACTTCTCCTTTTTTATGGCATGATATGGCCAAAGAGATGCGATGGAAGATAACCGAAGAAGAAAATATACTTTTTGATACTACGTCATTTACAGAGAAAGCATACGCTTGTCTTCGTGTTTCGAAGAACTTTGTTCGATCGATAAAGCTTCTTAGACACGAATAAATGAATTTATACCTCTGCATGAGAGAAATGAGAAAAATTTACATTACTAAAATAAATCTGAAACTGATTTAATAATGTATTAAATATTTTCATAAGCTTCGAACGTTAAATATCTTCATGGAAGATATTGATAAAAATTTCTTAAAAAGGCAACATATATTTTTTTTCATTTATTCTATAATCTGTAAATTTTGTACTAACTTTTAATGTCGATATTTAATTTATTATGTAAGCGTAGAATATTTCTCAAGCTGACTCTGTCGTTTCCATTTTTAAAACACAACAAAAAATGTTGTTTTCGGTAAATCTCGAGATTATTTATCAATTCTCTGCGAGAAATCTTGACTGACAAGCGTATGAAATTTCTTCCTAAACACAATTTTTGCAAGTTCGCGCAATAGGATTTCAGGCACCTTCCTTTTTGTCTTTTTTTTGCGTTCAAGGCTAATTTGACTGGACTGTACGCTATGCCAAAGTATCTTATATAGCATACTATATATATATACTAAGTATATTATACAAAAAACACAGGATAACCGACAAAGAATAACGATGGCGTATGCCTCATCGACGTGGCTACGAGCCCCTCGCATTTCTGTAGCAGTCATTCCTTTTCGTGACGACGCACACATTACATCATTGAATTCTAAGGTTAGCTGAACGTTTTAAAATAACGTCAATACAGCTGATGCTTTTGCGTAATAGATATTTTTAAACCGTGTATCTTACGGTTATTTAATGTATTATTTTTATATTAACATTTAATTCAAGATTTATAAATTTTCGAAGAAACGGAAATAAGTCTATTTTCCCGATCTATTTTTCATTTTATTATATTACATTTTTCAACGTATTATATTATTCCAATATTTTGCTACACGACTTTTCGTTAGTAAATAATAATATGTTGCAATACGATCCGGTGATCTCGTGCCTTAATATATTATAATACGAGCTATCCCAATATTTGTAAATCCCAATATTTTGTCGATATAAACATACAGTTTAAAAAATATTAAAAATGATATATAAAAAATGATATTTCGCAACGTGAGATGATTCGTATTTATATTTGACGATAAACAGCTCGCTGGTCTCACGCTTCCTAAGTAGTGAAGCATTGAGAAGAGTCAGACGCGCAGACACGATCGTAAACACAAAACACAGCATTATAATCAATGGCCTATCTGGAGGTTACAAGTACAATATTAATATTGTTGTAAATAGTATTTCGTAAATAATATTTTAAATTATGCTGTTCCATAAATATATAGTATCAATATTATTGGCAAATATTTTTAAAACTTTCTTATATTTTTTGAGAAATTATAACACTGATATAATAAAATGAAATGAAATTACTCGAAATAAAAATAAATAAGTATTGGCCAATTTGTCTCCTATTGCGTGATTTAGAGTTTGGTTTAAATTAAGTGATAATGTGTATAATATTATTTTTATATACGTATAATATTCTTGATGTACGTTATCCTATTGAAATCATTACTTCAGAATCGTAAGAATTAAAACGTATTTTTTCATATATATTAGAATTATTAATTAACAAATAGAGTAACCGAGAAATGTTCCTAACGTGTAATAAAAATAGCGGCTCTTCGAATTCGATAATCGATCACTTTTTAATATTAATATAAGTACATTTAGAAAACTGCTATGCTCATTAATTACTTATGCTAATTACACTAAGAATTAATTACTAGATTGCGTTGCAATATGTCTAGTACTAACAATAAATATTTTATGCAGACTCACATTTTCATAAACACAATTAACGCAATGGAATCTAAATTTATTCTGCTGTATATGTTATAATGAATATTATAAATTATAAAATAGTATACCCACATGCATTATAATATGATTTATCTTCGATATTTTATACGTTTCTCTATATTACATGCTTTCGTACGTTTTCACATTTAAATTTACCATAAATCCACGAATATTTACTAATTACATTAAATTGCTTATAATATCGATTTACCTGTAAGTTCCACGATAAAATGCATTTTCCAATGTCTCAAGTAGATTCGCTTATGTGTATGTACCTATATTGCTAAAAATTTGAAACTCCTCTATCTTTATTTACACCAAATATGATCTAAATGCTATTAAAAAGAAACTACATATATTCTCTTATTTCACTCTCATCTTAAAGTTCACAAGTAAAAAATTCACACAACGCACAATTTCGTACAGAATTTTGTTCTACGATCACCAAAGAATTTCAACTGAAATGATTTTTCTTTTTCAAAATGTCCTGAATCAAATCAACTGGTAAATATTTATATGTTGATATCCCATGTACATTGTTGAAGAAGATAAATCATGTGAATCATTACTGTTACAAGCCCGATTTCTTCGCGATATACACACTTTTCGATAATGCATTTTTTTAGCTCGAAGTCGACGCTCCAGCTATTGATAGTGATCAACCACGCAAAAAAGGACTAAATAAATTGCTATAGAAACGTGTCCTTTTTTGCAGCAACGTCCTTGTAGACATTATATATTTAAGATGATTTGTCATGCTTACTAATGTACAGTTCACCTTTCATCAAGGATATGTGTTTGCTTGAAAATAAATTATGAGAACGAGTTACGATCACGGAAGTTTCTAAGAAACGTAGAAACGAAGTTAAGAAAATAAAGAAATGTCGAGGCACTAGAAAATAGGTGCACATTTTATGAATAATACTATATATAGGTTATAAAATGTGTATAAATTGCAACATGATAATATTGAAAATTATTTTAAAAAAAGATAAAACGATAAAAGATAAAAAATATCGCCCAACGTGGGGCTCGAACCCACGACCCTGAGATTAAGAGTCTCATGCTCTACCGACTGAGCTAGCCGGGCTTGGTAGTAGATGATTTAAAGAAATACCTTTTTTTTGAAGTAATTTAAAATATAATTTCTATACAAATAAATCTATTAAATAAATATATAAAGATTAATCATTTATACATTAATATGAACGAATTAATACAAAACGAATAGCAATATTATGAACATATATGATTCTTTTCGCTAAAACATGCATTTCTACTGTAAAATTATTTGTTATTACTGATAAATATTGATGTTAAACAAATCATTATTTTATGTAAATCTAGATGATATTAAAACTAAACTTACAGAAGAATATTTCTTACTCTCTAGTTGCATTATCGGCGATGCACTGATTTACATATTTCTTTTATTAATTTCCCGCACTTTTCACAATGATTACGAATTAATTTTTGTTATAAAACTATAAGTTTTATTACTTCGAGTAAAACAATACAAATAATAAAGAAATAATAAAGATGTGTACTTTTTTGTATAAACAATATTATATGTTATCTGTTGATTGTTTAAATTACCTAAAAGAGATTTCTATTAACGGATTTATTGAAGAAATTGAAATATCGCTGAATTTAGTCACTTGGTGGCTCTGAGTGCATTTTCTACAACGGACGATCCGCGCGCAATGTGGTGAAGGTTGAGAATGTCGTCAGTTTAAATTCAGAGAATAAACACGTGTTAATACGTAACCCCTTATTGATTACTATCTTTTTTATACGACTTATTGTTAGTATACAGTGTAAACAGTAAAAAAATGTCGCGTCTTATAAAGGAATCAGATGAAGAAATAGATGTGAAACCTGGTTTGTATTTTTCATTTTTTGGTTTCTATGCGCACGCGGTTCACTCAGTTGCTGAATCTAACGGTCGATTCGAAGTTGCATGTTGTACTTTTATCAATTTAACAACGTAATATACAGCCTGTATAAACGTTATTTTAAGCCATCTTGAAGTAAATAATTGATATCTCACGAAGTTTGATTGTATTACTATATTTTTCTTTATCTTCCCTTTAAAATATAAGGTCGCAAAACCCGTGCCAATATCGAGGTAATATCGGCTGATTCTCCACTTCGTCGCAGCTCTCGAATTAAGCCAAACGTTAAACAAAATGAATCTTCGCCCGAATCGCCTTTAAGCGACTCAAGCATCGTTAGCACTACACAAACTTCTAGAATCACAAGGCAACGAGCCAGTGCTATGGACAATTCTGCTATCAATGAAAATCGACGAACTTTACGTTCTAGAATAAGTTCTATATCCTCAGATGTTAATGAAATCCCAGAATCAGATGTTGGCACACCGACAAAGAAAGCTAGAAATAACACTTCCAATGATAGTAATAAAACAAATACTCGAAAAAGGTATCTGCAACGATTAATGATTGACTTATATATATATGAATTTTTGTTTTATGTTTATTTTGTACATACTTATTGTTTAGTAAACGTTTTACGAGAGCTGGTTCAGAAGCAAAATCTCCACAACCAGCATCAAGACTTGTTAAACGTAATGTAAGAGCTAGTTCCGTGGGGCCCGAAGCTAATACGCCAAATAAACAGCAGCATGGTGAATTTGTCAATACACCTATTAAGACAAGAAGACGAACTTTGGTGCTACTGTCAGAATCAGTTGCAGAAGAAAAAGGAGAATATATAAAGTATCCAGTGGTGACATTAGATCGCACATTACCCGATCTTATTGAAACTAGAGAATCAGGTATATTATATTTTGAAAATATACTTAAATTAAAAAAATTTCAATTCTGTAATTCTATATTGAATTGTAGGCACAGAAAATTCCCCTAAGACATCATCAAAAGACGAATCATTGCCAACTTCGAAAAACAAACTCAATACAAGTCGTAACAGTATAAATGAAAAACATTCAGAAGATGATGGTAAGTTTAATTTATTGTTGTACTTCAGTATTCTATATTAATCGCAATTAGATTGCAATCTATTGCAAAAATAGTTCTTTCTCTGTATAAAATTCAACAAAATTGTATAACTAAAAAGTTCTAGAATAACATTTGTTAATAAAAACTAATATAAGGACTAACTGATATTTACATTTACATTTACGACAGTTAAGGGACCACACAACAACCCTCCAGAAAATGTTTCTTCAAATTTTGAAGATACTGAAAAGGATGTAATTACTGATAAGAAAATATCAGATAAAAATATACTAGAAAGTGGCAAAACACTGCCTGTAGATAATACAAATGAAGCAGAATCCTTAATAGATAATGAATCTAAAATACTTCCACAAAATAAAGATGAAAACACATGTATTGAAGATTTAAATAATCCAATGGAAAAACATGATGATCATAATAATAAAGAGAATCTTACAACAAATATCGTTACTGGCTTACAGGATATAAAGAATACAATTTCTAATACACAACAAAGTCCGAAACACATACCTATAAATAATTTGAATACAAATGTGTCAACTGAAGAAAAATGCAAATATCCTTGCATTGAAACAAGTGTATCACCAAAACATTGTCATTCTAAACAATCATTAGAAATGGCAAATGAAAATGTTTCTATGAAAGAAGTTAATACTGGTGTAATTAGTAATTCACCAACTGAAGGTCTGGATATTTCAATGAATGAAGAAGACAATTCTAATAATATCCAAAACTTAGTAATAGGTACAAAAACAGAATCAGTCATTGGAAGTCCATGTAGTGAAAGTTTAGATAAAAATGGTCCTATACAAATAGTATCTACAAATGCAAGTACAGACGATAATGTTGAAAATATGGAACTTGCAGAAGATATAAATACAGTAGATGATAATAAATCTACAGAAATTGGTATTGAATTAAATGTAGAATCAAAGAAAGCTTATGTTCATGCAAATAATGCAAATGTAAGCATTGAAATGGATGTTTCAAATACAAAGAAAAATATAAATGATAATGAAGAATCTGAACAAAATGATATAAATCAATGTATAACTGATGATCAGTATGACACGAAAAGTAAAAGTGATAATTTAAATACGTCAGAAAATGTGCATGAAAATGATGATATAAGTTGTATAAAGTTGATTTCATCTCCTAAATTAAGTAACATAGATTCGTCAAATTCAGTGGATGTGAAATCAGTTTCAGATACTCAACATTTAACTGTTTCAAAGCATGAGGACGTACCTTGTTTAAAAAACATAAGTGAAAGAAATAATTTATCTCCTAATACGAGCAATTTGTTAAAATCCTCAGATGCTCACATGAGCATAGAGGATTCTACATTAATTAATATGAATGAAGCTAATGTAACTAATGTGATTAAAAGTAGTGACTCTTCCATTGTTACAGAGACTCCCGCTGAATTTGTTGAAGAAGCACCAGAAAGAGGAGAACAGTCAAAGAAAGTTTCTGTACTGGATGACTCTACTGATCCTTTAAGATTGAAGAAACAGTATCAAAACAAATTAGAATCGAATGAAAAACATACAGACACTAACCAAATGACCTCTGAAGAATGTCAAGAAAATATAAAAGCTGATGATAACGATTCTGATACTAGTGTGTCACATACGTTTCAAGATATCTCAGCCAGTGAATGGAAAGAAAAGAATAATGATATGGACAAAATTTCTATACATTCAAAGACAACTGAAAATGAAAGTGAAGCCGAATGTGATCTTGTTTTAGTCGATAGAGAGGCGTGGTTAGCCGCGGAAAATTTAAAAACAAACAAGGAGAAAATATCTTTTGATTACGATTCAGATGATACCGTTATATTAAAAGCACATTCAGATTCTATGAAAGCAAAAGATGAAAATAATTTAATCGATATATCAGAAAATGAATGTAAATTAAATGATAGTAAAGATAAATCTTCCAAAGAAAAAAAACGGAAAAACACGAAACAAAACGAAAATAAAGATGAAGAAGAAAATAAAAATACAGTAGAAAATACAAAAAATATTACGAAAGATGCAGAAATATCAATAAATGTTGGTGAGAATACGTCTACGACGAAAGATAGTAATAAATACTCTACTCCTAACAGTAATATGTCCCTCCAGAAATCGTTAAGAAATAACAGTTTATCTGAATCATATGAGACAACAGAAGGGGAAGAAAATTTATCATTAAATAAAAGTAAATTGTCTGAAGATGTCCCAAAAGGACGAAAATCTCTGAATAAGTCAGTGCAAGGGACAAATAAACTTGAAGAATCTAACGCAGCTGAAACTGTAAAAAAACGGAAATCTTTAAATAAATCTAATTGTAATGAAAATATAGTTACATCTGCTAAGAAAAATGGGACAAATCAGTCGTTAAATACTTCAAAGGAAAAGATGAAACCACAACAGTTAGATGAAAATTCGGAAGAGTCTGACTATGATTCAAAAAAAGTTCGCGAGAAGCAAGGCAGTGCAACAAAGGAAAAATTGAATAGAAATTTTTCGACAATAGCAAACATGGGATCCGATTCTAATGAAACTCAAAATTCCGATGATTCACAAAATAAATTGGAAATACCTAAATTTTTATTTTGCGGAACAAGCGATAGTAATAGCGACAATGATAATGAATCTAATAGAACTATAGATTCTGATATCCAAAAAGAATATAATTTTTATGGTAAAGATGTTGCAAAGTTTTCTGATGATGATGTACCAGGAGATGAATGTAGAGCATCAGAAACAGAATCATCAGACCCAGATGATAATGGGTCAGATCTTGCAGATTTTGTAGTTGATGATGATGAAATTGAAGATGAAGAAGAAGATGAAAGCGAGGAGAATAAAGATGGGAGTATTGAAAATGATAAATTACATAATGAGGAGCAGACTAAAGAAGATCAGAGAGATGATGAAGAAGGGATAAAACAAGAAACAATTGAGAAAGAAGAACAACATAAAAATGATAAAGAAAATATCGCTGAAAAAGATATAAGTAAGAAGGCAGATGCTTCTAATGAAGAAAAAAATACATCAAGAAAATCTGATGATTTAAGTATGTCTCAAACCATTAGAAGTGACAAGAAAAAGAAGAAGAATCTTAAAACAGATACATCCCAGATAGAAGAAAATGAGAAGGGAGATAATTACCCTGATTTATCTTTTGAAACAAAACGAATGAAACAAAAGCGAAACTCTAAAGAATTTACAGTTAAAAGTGTAGAACAGTCATTAAATGACTCCCAACTAATATTTGATACAAAAGTATTAAAACTTCGTAAATCAATAGAATGTAGTACTCCCAAAATAAGTGTATCTAAGCAAGAGAAACTTAATGTCAAAACCTGTGGTGCCGAAGAAAATGACTCCCTTGATGAGGAAAAAGACAAAGACTTGACATTAAAGGAAAAACAAAATGCAAAGAAATTAAGAAGCATAAAAAACAATGAAACTCTCATGCATAGAAGTCTTCCATCTGAATTAACTGACTTAGCAACAAAAACAAATCTTTCAAGACCAATGTCATCTAAAGTACCAGAATTAAACAAATCAACAGTAGTTTTAGGAAGTGAAACACCTACAACAAAGTACTTAAGACAATTGAAATTAAATGAAAGTGCACCAATATTAAAAATTAATTTTAAAAAATTAACAACAAATACTAGTAACAGTAATGAACAGAATGACCAAGGTGAAGAAGAAAATGAAAACAATGATGAACAAAACACAAAAGCAGCACCAGGTCCAAATGATTCATTAAAGAAAAAGCTGCTTAAAATAGCAGAGAACATATTAGAAAGTGATCATCAAAAGAAACGTAAAAAACGAAAGCAACCAATAGTTGAAAAAGTTACTAAGTCTACTTTATCTGAAACTGATTTCCCAGAAAATAATGATTCAGAATTACTAAAGACAGCTAAACAATTTGTTTCCACTAGCAATACTGACAATAATGATGAAACAGAAAAGGAAAATAAGAAAAGAAGGAAGAAGAAGAAGAAGAAAACAAATAATACCGATGTGCAAATGCAAGAAGAGTTAGATGAACAAGTTACTGAAATAAAATCAGAAAGTCAAGATGAAAAAATAAGTAACGAAATAAAGAAGAAGAAAAAAAAAGAGAAAAAAGTTCCAGATGTTCAAGACGTTCAAGATTTGACAAATGAAAAGACTAAAATAGTAAAGAAAAAGAAGAAAAAAGTTACAGTTGTTTTATCAGATGACAATATTCCAAATGAGCAACTGCTTAAGAAAAAGCAGAAATTATTAGCAGAAGATGCTGCTTTGCAAGATAAAAAAGCATCGCTTGAAAAGTTGCCTAAGAAAGAAAGGGAATTATTATCAGAAGATGATGCTTTGCAATATGAAGAAGTTCCATCTAAAAAGGTTCCTAAGAAAAAACAGAAATTATCAAGTGATATTTCAGATCAGAAGGGAAACACTTCAGTTCAAAAATTATCAAAGAAAAAGCAAAAGCAATTATTAGAAGGTGTGAAGACAGATAATATAAAATATACTGTAGCATCTAATAAAACACAACAGTTTCACGATACAGTATCAGATTCTGATGAGGGACCAGAAACGATTACATTCTCTAAAGCTCGAGATGAAGCGTTAAAAGATTTAAAACGTACTGCTGATAATATTAAAGCCAACAAAGAAATGAAAAAAAAGAAACAAAGAGAACACAATGAAAAGATGGAAGAACAAAAAGAAATTAAGATCAAACAATTGAAATCCAAAAATCAGACGACAGAATTTAGTAAAACGGACATACAAGAAAAAGGTATTAAACGGCTTCCGGATTACATTGTTAAAAATTTATCGGATGTTCCATTAAAATCATCAAAAAAGAGAAAATTATCAGAAGAAAAATCATCCCCATCTCCAATGTGCAGTTTCAAAGCTAAAAAGATGAAGAACATGTACATAGAAGATGATATTACTCTACCAAGTTGCGCTGGAAATACAACTGAATTTAGTGTCGTCGATATTGAAACAATGAAAAAGAAAAAGAAAGCTCCAAAAGCAAGCTTATTCCGAGAAAAAATGCTTGCTAGGAATTCACGACAACCTATTTCTGCTTACTTAACATATTTGAAAAAGCAAAAGTTATTGGGTAAAGGAAAGTTTTATGATAAGCCATACTAATCTTTTAATTGATATTTCACGTTATATGATCTGTAGGCATTATAGAATAGTTTCAAGTATTAGTTAGTAAAACAATCTTTTTTTTTTTGCAATGCAATTCAGATAAAAGTGATTAATATATTGCTTACTATTTCCAGAATTATCTTAATAATACTGATTATTCTAATGCTTACATATTCGCTTTTTTATTGTAATTTCGGAAAATTGGAACATACTGAACTAAAAGTCGTTTTACTTTTGGTTTTAATAATTGTGGTTATTTTTCATCTTGTAATTTATTGTTAGTATAAAATAATGTACCATATATTTTTTAATATAAAGTGCGATTATATTTTAGTCCAAATCATATTTTTATTGGTAAAATGTCCAAGTATAAAGCATCCGTATTAAACTTTGCTTACTTCATTATAGCTAATTCGCTCTATATGGTAAATTAAGATGTAGTATAAAAATAAAACAATATAAATACTCGTTTTTGTTCGTAACTCCTAACTTTATCATGTTTATTATTGTGATATTTTTCAAATAACCCCTATTCTGTATGATAATATATCGTCTTTATAGAAACAAATTTGTAATATTTAAGGTGAAAATAACGAAAATCAATCTAATTAAATTCAACGTTCTCTTTAATTTGTTGTCCATTTCGTAAATGTATGTGCTCTGTCCAATAGAGCTTATACATATACATATTATAAAGGCTCTGATTAAATTTACAAGGAATAAAAAAGTTTATTAATAATACAATATTTGTACATTTCTATAAAATAATTATCGAATGGAAATTAGTTGGTACGAGACTTTGTTTTCTAGTTTGTCATATATTTCTTTACAATTCATATTACTAGAAAGATATCTCTTTAATAATTTCCTTTTAAATTAGTATACAAATGATAAATTTTTCTATTTTTAAGTGCGTATTGTATAATCTTCAAGTATTTCTCTCTTCAAATTCAAAAAACAAGCACCATTTGCTGCATTATTTTCTCCCGAAAATATAACACATGCTAAACCATTCACTGCCATATGCTGCCATAATTTATGTACCCATTTATTTACAGTACGGAACGTCTTTTCTATTTTATCACTTTTTAATTTTTCTTGTCCTATCCTAACATGACATAAAGTAAAGGCATGTTCCATGGCTATTTGTGTAGCTCGCAGGACGGCTTGTTTATTATTGTCTGTCACTACAAGACGTACCTGTAATAACAATAAGATTGTGATAATACGAATAGTAGACATTAATAATTCAAATAATCGATTCCTTAATAATTCAATTTGTGGTTGAGGTACACACTTGATCATTTTTATCGAAATTTTCATCATCCATAATGTTGATAGAAGAAGTTAAATATTTAGAATATTCGTTCATAACTTCTCCGTTACCCACAATGGCAGCAGTTTTTTGATCCTTCGTTACATGTTTGAAAATTGATGTAGCATACTTCCGTATTTCAGTTTTTAATGATCGCTGATTATCTGTTCTTTTCTCTGGTTTCATTTTCAATATTTCCATATTGCAACGACCAAGTAACACAGCATCTCCATAATCCACACTATTTTCTAATTTTAATTGCACTAATTTCATAGAAGCCTGTGAATCTTGAGTTGAACAATGACCAGAACTACTTTCTTGTATTCTCTCACCAAGAAATTCTCTCGCTAAAATTTGTAACTTTGTCTTTCGATATCTGTAATTAAATATTTGCTTAGGAAAATTTTTGTGAGAATATAGCTGTAATATAAAGAAAATAAGTTGTGCACCTGTCACCGGTAATATTGAAAATAACAGATGTATCAATAATGTATGGATGCATCATTTTTAATGTATGAAGATCAGAATTTAAACTTTGTCCTACTAGAATTGCATCTGCGGGAAGTAACTTTCGTAACGTTTGTTGAACATCAGACAACGTAGTCGTGACACCTTCCAACATTTCTTTTGTTATACCACTGAATTGAGTAAGATAATCAGTGATACGATTATCTGGTTTTACCAGACTATCATAAATAACCTGTGACAGGAATTTAATAGAATTTGGATACCCTTCTCATAGTAATTTTGAAATTGAACTTACATTCATACTTTCATCCACGAGAGATATTCTCGTTAATTCCAATTCTCCAATAGTTGTTTTACACATTTCACAATCTAGACCAAACATTGGAGATCTTTCATTAGCTTCTACATAAACATCCTTTGTCATTATGTAATGTCCGTATCTAAACATAAAATATTTGTTTATTTAATGTATAAATTTAATTCGGAATATTTCTATTATTGGTACTAACTTTTTTGCTAGTTCACCCTTTAATGGGACAGGATAATTTTCTTCTACCATTTGACATAAAGATAGAAGTAATAGTGTACGGGGGAATTTATCAGTCTTTGGGAGGCCATATTCTGTTTTAAACTTTTCCGCATATGTTGATGGATCTCTATGCATTGGGAAAACAGTTCGTAATAATTTTATTACATCACTGTTATTTTGTAATGCAGCCTCTAATGATCCATATTCTAAAAAATTATACGCCATGTATGCTTGTTACATATTATAACAAATAGTATTTTAAAATGTACATACGTTTAAGTAATTTATCGCTTTGTATCCCAGTTATGGGAACAGCTGCAAGATCCTCTATTACAGACCCTCCATATGCTGTAGGTGTTACAACTTCTACCCTATGTTCCAACTTTGACGTTATATGTGGAAACATACTTTCATAAGCCATAAAATGATACAGAGAAAGCCCTTCAACCACAAGAACCACAGTGTGTGTGACCTTTTTAAAAAATGTTTAATGTTTAATGATATTTCAGAAATTTTTAATATTATATATGTTCAATATTTATATTACCCTATTATATTTTTCAAGGTGACACCATCTTGCTGGCACATAGGGTGAGTGATGACCATGTAATGAATACAATAATAAATGTTGTATATCACTAAGAAAAATAGGAACCCTGTTTTCACTTTTAACATTAATAGTTAAGCTAGCACTTTCACCAGCTACTTTTAAATGAAATCGAGGTATTGTTTTAAGTTTCTTTTTACGTTCTCTTAATTCCTGTTTCAATTTTAGATACTCATCTCCACTTAATCTGTATTGCCAAATAAAAATAATTTATATTCTTATATATCACACTAAATATATATAAACATTTTACAATATACAAACCTAGGCTTTTTGTTAGCAAGTGTATCTGATTCTTCTATACCTCCTACATTTTCTTTTTTAGTAGAATCTTCCAAAAGTGTTTCTTTCAAATCTTCATTACATGGACGTTTACGTTTGACATTATCTTCAATGGAGACTTCACTGTTGTCTGTATCATTTGCATTTGACTGATCTGCTTCTGTAGACTAAAATAATATTTATCATATGAACTCCACAACAAAAATATTATAGCTCATTTAAATATACTAACAGCTTTCTTAAGAGCAAGCATTTTAGCTTCTCTATCTTTATCATTTAATTTAGTTATTTCCAGGAGTGCAGCCATCTTCTTTTTCTTTTTTTCTATTCTTTGTAATTGTTTTGTTGTTAGATTCTTCATACTATTTCTTTTTGTTGTATTTTTTGAAAAAGATTAACTTTAAGTACCTTTAAAAAGACAAGTAACAAAAACTTTGATGTAAATTTATAATTCAAATAGACTGTCATTTTATTTTCCCACATTTTAGATATCAATAAAAGAAATTTTCATGGTTCATATAAAATAGTTTCAAATTTAATAAGAGAAAAATAATATGAATGTAAATTTAGTGGCACATATATTTTTATAAATTATAATAGAAGTCTATACATAAGATATAATAAATGATGGACTTAAAACTGTATTCCTTAGTATACATTTTCTTGACAAAGTAAATATATATATGAGGTTATATGTGAAACTTAGCTTTGATATTAAAATTGGATATTAAAAATGAATTGTCGATTAGAATTACCTGAAAATTGAATTAAAGGGAAAAATATTTGTATGTTATACAATGTTAAAGAAATGTTGTACATTTCTATACAAGAAATGTAGATATGAGGGCTGGATATAACCCTTGACAAATAAATACATTTGTTTATATAAAAATTCAAAAACAGAGTTCTTGAATTTCATGTGAAAAGGTTTACACAATAATCTTTCAATTTGATATTCACTATAAGAATGTATCTATAATAAGTTTTATCGTTTTCCTCCCCATTACTTGGTTACCATCCATTGTTAAATACTAAAATTGCCACTTGATAAATGGCACAGCATATGTTTTATAGAAGTATATAAAATATGGATTAAGTAGTAAGTACAAAACTGCTTGATTTATTTTAATGACACAGAACAATAGGCGTATTTAAACGAGAAAATACAAACATAAACTTTGATGGTCTGCACAATTGTTTGTTTATTTATATCATGCAATTTTTTCAAATCGTTTACGTGATAAAAAAACAAATAAGTAAAATGAACTTTTGAACAAAGGCAAAAGTTATTATTATAAAATCTATAGCAAGTAATTTACGTTTTGTTTACATTTAATTAATATTGATTATAACGAATAAAAAGAAATAATACCATGACTGATTATGAGTAAGGTTATGTCTTCACTGTCTTTGCTTCTCAGAAAGATGACAATATTAACACATATAATCTATATAGTACACACACAACTTATAGTTTGATATTCTTGATTAATTCGAAAATGAATATAACTTAGAAAGTTTGATGTTTTATCAACCATAAATGTGGAAACATTCAAGAATACATGTTACTCTTCTATTGTCTGATTGTAACATATCATCGCTAGAGGTCAGCATGCAATAATTACAGCAAAATTATATGTATTAATGGAGTCTGGTATTAATGAAATAGATGAATTGAGAAATATTGTGTATATAAATTAATATATTCTTAAAAATTTTGATAATCTTAAAATAAAATACTTTTTTTAAAAAGCCGTATGCTTTTAAGGAATACGAGTAAGTTTTATTTTGTTTTCATTTTCCGTAATACTATTGGTGATTCTATAAAAATCTCTATTTTGTTTAAGATAAGAAATATATAGTAAAAAGATTATTATAAGTATAAAGTGTTATAATAATAATATAATAAGTGTTATAATAATATAATATTTGTATGGAAAATATATTACCTTAAGAATGTTCTCTGTTACAAAAATAATATCTTTTATATTGTAATATGATTGGATAAAATTTTGTATACAAACGATAATAATTTTAAAACTTTTTATTCTTGACCTTGTTTTTTGTTTGAAAAATATATTTCTAGTTCATGTGCTAAATTATATGCTTTGAATCGTCCATAAGAAGCAAATGTCCCTTTCTCCAATCAGGAACGTAATGGTAAGCATAGAACGTATATAAAAATTATACAGAATTTTTAATTCTGTTTCTCGTTGCGGTCTAATTTTTATTTAATATTATGTAAATTATAATACGAATACTTTTTATTATACTATATTAAATGACCAATCTAATTTTTCAATGTATGTGAAAAATTTAAGAATATCAATAAATATCAATAAATATGAAAGTATGTAAATAAATTCAAAAAAAAAAATATAGAATTATTAAAAAGCACGCAATTAATAAAATAATATAAAATCATAAATGCTAAATAAATAAGAAACATCTCATCTATCATTAAAATTTGCAAATATTTTATTAGAAAATTCAGAACCATATAATTAAATTTAATTTTAACACATTGTATATATTTTATTTGATAAATAAAATTTAACAAATCGATTTTAATCGTAGATCCAATATAGATCGATGCATCGATATCGAGAAAGATCGTAGGTACGCTACTGTCAGAGAAAGCGAGTATTCACGACAGTGACACAAACATCCACTTAAGATACATTATGTGTATATACAGAGAAGATCAAAAGATTCTAAGCGTGTACGATTATGCGCTTTATGCATCGGTGTGCAGTCCCCACCCGCACGGTGAAAACATATTTTTCCTTTGAATCTATTTCTTTCTTCACGAAGTAGCTCGCGGTGCATTAGTGCAAAATGCTTTTCTATACCGAGTGTCTGATATTTTTCCTAGTGAATCATGACACCTTAGTTTACCCGTAACTTAGTTCAAATATTTTTAAATATATATTAATTAATTAATAATTACCTTAATTTATTCATCTTATTTATCCAAATGGTTCAAATAAATCGAGCAGATTTAAGACCATTTTATTGATGATTAGTTTCAATCGATGACAATAATTACCGAAGCAATCGGATATATCGAATATATCGATATCGTTTCAAATTATCGACATTTAATGTTGGGGTGTAGTACAGATTTTATTATATCTATTTCTGTATTAAATTCGTTAAATAGTGAAATTTGTGAATTATTATAAAGGCGCAAATATTGTTAGAAAATTATTGGCCCTAATTTTAAGTAGTAAAATATTGCTTAAAACTGTTACGGTGTTCTTACATTAAAGAAAAGTAGTTGATAGCTGAGTCTAATAGAGCATACCAACTCTTCGATTTCTAATGAATCGAGCTGTATAACAATGTATTATCAATGATGTCTCTATAAGTCTCATTTAATATAAACGTAATATGCATGTTATAAAAAAATATACGATATTTTCTTTCGAAAAATTAAGATCTCGAATTTCTGTTTCGAGATCGCAGTCCGATTAAATCGCTTTTTAAATAACAATTTGTATACGTATTTATAATTAGTACCGATGTCAACTGTTACATACGTCTATATAATTGCAAAAGTAGTTTGCGATTAAAACCGTCAGTTCATGTACTTAATTGCGCTGTCGTCCTCATTATAATGTAGTAATTAACATTGGTAGTAGGAATTGAGGTGAACTACTCTTTTACGTGGATTTGTATGAACCTGTTTTTTTCGTTCTGAAAGGTTAAAAAATCCATCTGTTCTGAGATAGTGTCGATTGGGTGCTAACGATATGTTCCAGTAGCTTTCGTGTAACAAAATTTTGTAACTGCTAACCAAAGAATACAATATGATCAGTTTATTTAAAATATTAGAATTTTTTAAGGAAAATTAGTTTTGCTGAATTAGCACTTTTATGAAAAATCAATTTGCTCAATTTGTTTAAGGGCTAGAATTTTCTAGGATGAATTTGTCGTACATAACCTTCTTCTTTTATTACAAAACTTGATTATTCTAAAGTTCATTTGTTACATTGTAATATTAAATATCGAGTCTTTAATTACTTAAAAATTTTCAAATTTTATAACACTTTTTAAAGAATAGTTTTTAGAATTTTTGAAGATATTTTAGACGTGAATTTAGTCAAAAAATAAGATCATGCTTCTTGTTCTGATGAGACATAAAACCTTTTTTCATAACTATTTCATGACTAAGTTTTTAATAATAGTCAGCCGTTACTTATTATCATTCGTTATTATGTTAATGAAGCAATGGTATAACTGTAGCTATAAATCCACAATAGATCATATCATTATTAACACAAAAGTCACGTATTTCTTCTTATCTGCCATTCATCGAGTTAATTGCTAAACGGGATACAGTACGGTGAAATTAGAACGAACTTAAGAGAAACGAGTATGACGACAACTGTCTGTTTTGTGTAGAAGACGAATGTTTTTTCAATTTAATTTTTACATTTAATTTTGAGATGAATTTAAAAGCGTACGTTAATAGACATTAATAGCCATTCTTAGAAAACTTACATGCATACATATTTGAAAGATTAGTACCAAAAAATGGTTTAGCTTACACGGACACGATACTTGGAGTATATTATTATTGTTTCAAAAGGTACAGTATTGCGTACTTTTTTAAAAATTATATTAATACAATAAATGTTAAGATATTTTATATGTTTTTTTGCACATTATTTAAGTCAATGATTTGTGTATAATTTTATGTTGTAGTTAATAAACGAAGAATAAATGCGGCTATTGAACGAGTTTTCTACCGTTTTATATGAAAAATTAAAGAGGGAATGGAAAAATCTGTAATCGGTGAGTGATTAGAGTAATCTATAATAATTGAAACTGTATCCCAATTTATTAATTATGTTTCTATATTGTTTTACTTTGATTGTGCTCACAAAAATTACTTTAATATCTTTTTCTAGCTTCATGATGTTGTCCCAATACGTTATAACATCGTTGATTTCCCTTCTTTCTTTATAATATTTCAATTTTTTTAATACACCACAAGAAAAACGTTAAGACACCGAAAGACAAAGTATCACAAAGATAAGCAAAAAATCAACGATGCTACATTTTAGTAAATAATTGATTTATAATACATATGGTCATAATACAAAATTATGGTCTTATTAAGAAAATAATTACCAATTATAAATCAATAATGTATTACTGTAATATCTTAAAATTATTTTATAATTATTACTTTTGTCGAATATTGATAATTATACTACGGACGTTTATGCAATTCCTTATCTTTATAAATGTGACTAAACAAATGGAATCTAAATAGAAAGTTCTTTCATTCATTAAACATAGGCACTCTATTTTTGATATTTTACGTATTTTTACATATGGCTATCCTGTGTAAGTATATTTCTACACGTAAAAATGTTCTATTCATTTTTACTTATAATTGCATAATTACAACTGTGCAATAAAATGAACGAACAGCTACAATTTCTATACAGAAATTATTCATTTCTTTTGATAATTCGATTTTTCATTCGTTTCAAAAATAATTCTTAGTATTTTTGAAGCAAGCCATGTTCGTAAAATGTGTTATGTATATGATATCTTTGTATCTTTACGCGACAATTTAACCAGAGAAAGTCTCATTCACGTATTCGAATGAGTTGAAATCAGGTCAAACAGAAGGAATACACGCTGTTTATGCTTCCTTCTCAATTATTGCAATGAATCGTTGCATTTTCAGTGATCGTCTTTTTGAAAAAAACATACGTTACAGCAATATTTCGTGAACACATATATGTATCCTAGAATTGCTAGAAATTACAGAACACGACTAGTCCAGGAATTACGATGATTGTGCGATTGCTTGCGGGTGTAGGTACGTTTCCCACTTTCTCCACGAAACGTATTTCGCAGTTCGTACGAACATTTACGCGACTCTTGCTCATCTTCTCGTTCCTGAGCAATTTGATCGGCTCTGATTGGATGAAATGAGCGCGGACAATACGTTGGGAAATGCAGTGAAAGTACAATGTCTTGTACAAAAAATATTCCCTTGACTGTTGTTTGATATAAAATGATATTCGAAATTTGTACGTGTCAGCGGTGAAACCAACCAGCGGAGGTAAACATAAATATGCGAAATATAGTATTCGCTATAATATTTAGCAGGTCAAACAATTTTCTATCTAGACTCTGTTTATGTAATGGCATATAATTTGATTAATTCAATTTGCCCAGAAAATTTAATTTGGTCAGAAAAATTGTGTCAGCGCCTGCCATACACTAAGTTGTGATATCAATCTTCTGGGAGGATGAAGAAATTTTGAGAGTGACCATGGGTATGTGTTTTTGTAACGTTAAACGGTATTGTTACAGAAACTGTGAATAGAATTTTTTTATTGAGACGATTGAAATCTCCATGTAGATTACATTCTACTATATTTTACAGTACATTGTACAGTATACATTGTCAAACAAATTAACATTAGAATATATCAGTTTCTTATATTACTATTAGGTTACGACTTTTAAGAAACGAGTAAATAAAATCTTCACGCAAGGTCGTCGTTCCATTGATTCATAAAATCCTCGTGTTTTGTTCCTTCGGATGGAGCATTATCTGCTTCGTTTAATATTCATAATTATATTCGGAATAAATACGATCGAAAGATAAGAAATAATTATATCCTTCTGGTCTTAATAAATTCATTCCTGAAGAGATTAAGATATGAATTAAACAGAGGAACATGCGTTCCATTAAGTCCTTGAATTCTAATTAAAATATCATGAAAGTAGTGAATACATAAAGTCAATTAACTTCTCGGTCTTTTAATTCAAGCACTCCGAACACGTACTATCCATTTCTAAAATGAGATGCAGAATCCACGTATCCGTTATAATGGTTAGATAAGCTAGTCTCGACTGGTTTTTGATAAATGGTTTGATGAATCCAGTCGATACGACAACATAGTAAATTGATTAACATTATAAAGTATTTCACGAAACCCAGTATCGTCCATTATCCAAAGTTCCAAGTGAAAGAAAGAAGAAAGTGTAAAGATTGTCGTGGTTCGATACGTTTCGTTGTTGCGAGCGATTATCTTCGATATCTTTGATAGGTTCAATCGCCAAAAAGAACAATAACATTGTGCATTATAATCAAAGACGCGTCTTACCGTAGAGTTTTCTTGCGTAATGCTCCTGTGAAAACGTAGAATACAGGAATTATATGTATATGCGTATATATATTTTTTTCTTTTTTTTTTTTTTTGTGCATAAACCGTATACGTTAACAAGAAAAACGCTTTTCTATTGCGATTTTTCATCAATTCAGTGAATTCGAATAATTGTCCTGTACACAGGTGCATTATGTATCGCGCAGAAACATCCGGATGTCTGTTCTTTTTTGACAAGAAGTAATTTTGTTTTAAAATTATTTTATAAAGGGCGAAAGGATTTGAGTTTACTATGAAATAATTTTATGTATTATTATTGTATCTATAGTTGTGTGAAAGAAAAATGTATAAGGGAATAACCCAACGAAAGGGTTTTTAATATCTTTTATTTAGAAATATACGTATATATGACTTGAACTCGGAGCAATAATCGACAAAATTCTGAGAAATAGTTGGAAAATTGTGATTTACAACTATGGAGAAACAAATTAGGTGATAAGATTTTACATAGTTTTCTTTGTCTTATATGTCACCTCAGCGAATCTTTTCTTTTATCCTATTTTTGTTTTTAAACAATTATCTCCAATTTCTCAGGCTATTTCGCAAACTCGTTGTATCTTTGTTGAAACGTCGACGTATTTTCATATTAATTTTATTATTTTGAAATATTTCGAATCGATGCAGGATAGACTTTGTTTTTGTACGAATAATCTTGTAACTTACTACTATATTGTAAAGTATCATTACGCAACAAAAGTAATCTTTGAAAGTTAATGGCCAGTAAGGAATTGGCGTTCATAATGGATAAACCTTATGAAATTGTTTTTTCTTTGACAAGTTCTCATCTTCAGGTTATTTAATTTCATAATTACAAATAGATTAAAAAACTGTTCAAATTAATTTATACAGCGATACTTAAAATCGTTTAGCATATCAACGAATTACGTAATTTGTAATATGAACCATTTATTAGGCGAAGGTAATTTAGTAAATAATTTATTTGGCAACCTGTTACTGCGTTAAGGTTTCTTTAGGTCAAAAATCTGTAATTTAAATTTATTATCGGTACACTAATTTGCATAAGAAAATACAAAATGATATTTCTAGTTATTGATTTACTACTAATTTGTACTTTGGTACAAAAATTCTCTTTTTCGAAAAATCGATCAAAGTAACCGGATATTCATCAGTGGTAGTGTAATTTCGTTTCTATGAGGGATAGGTGTGGAAATAAATCATCGTAATTTACCGGTTGCTTTCAAGCAATTGCATCGTGCACCGACCATTTCCTCGTTATTTACTTTTCTCTTGATAAACCGTGTGATCGATGTTTTCACGTTTCTGCGCGTTTTGTGTTTTCTTTGAAACAATGAATAATTACCAATGTAATTATCAATTACGTTACACGGAAAATTTTCGTACAATTGACTCAACGTAGTGCCAGCAGGTTTATTGTTCACGCAGAGACACAACGTAATACGATTAATAGTTATTTTCCAGCAGCTTAATTTGCATTTTCATGGTTACAATATACACGAGGTACACTTATCCAATTACATTATTTCTTCTTTAGGAAATATATACAATGGCCTGCAATATTCCAAAAGCGACATTTTACAAAATTTAAACTATCTATGTAACTACGTACTAATTAAATATCTGGACTCCAGAAGCAGAATGAATTAAGTCAACCTTTTTTTTTAAATTACATTTTACGTGCTCCCCGTACCAAACTTTTCACTTTCCCGATGGTAAAAACATTTTCGTTTTAAATCATTTAGTTTTTAATATAATAGCGCAAAAATGATATTAAGTGCATATTATATATGTACAAGATTTTTGTAATTTTGATTTGCTCTGCTTTAAAGTTTAATAAGTTTGACTTAATACGCTCTGGCTGTGGTATTTAGATATTTAATACTATTTATTTAATGTGTCGTTCGTTTTACTTGTAACGTTTGTATATCTAATGTTATTTAAAATTCTTTTGCACGTCGCTTTTCGAATATTAAGCGAATAAATCTATGTGGTCGGAAACTTTTGTACTCCGCTGTATACAAGAAATGCTGGTTAAAATATTATCTAAAAATTACTGTCTATTTAGCTTTCATATATCTTTTATCAACAATAAAACGTATTCACGTGCACGCCGAACTTATCTACTACTCTTGTAAGTTTGATCTTGATCTCTACATAGAAGTTTGTTATGTTAATGAACAGATAAAACACTCAATTATCCGTTTCGCTTTCTATATTTGCATCAAGAAACTTTCATAGAAAATGCAAACGAATTGCTTCGAGTTATTCAGCAACTGTGCGATTAAATAGATATTGTTGAAATGCATATTGCACTGATATATCTGCAGACGAAAAGGAACACAATATGAAATCCATGGCTGTTACTAACGAGAAAACGAAAGTATAGTTGAGCATCTTTTTATTGACAATTGCGTAACAGCAAATGAAGAGAGAAGGGGAACCCTCTATTTCCGTAGTTTGAGAATTTCTCTCGTTGACACAATTGAAGCAAATAAAGAAGATGAACTTTCTTTATCATGAGCAACGTATTGCAGATATTCATATTTTTTGAGGATAACTTAGAAAAGAGTAGACTCCAAATAGAAATTTACTTTACTTAAATATTACGAGGATTTAATATACTTATGTTAGAATATTCTATATATTATGAAATTTTAAATTTTGAGTATTTTGATTATGTATCTATTATGCAAATTCACATTTTTGCCAAGAAAATTAAAGAAATGGAAGCTAGATGGAAATTTATTTTCAGAATATTTTATATATTTTACTGTATTATGTGCATTCTGTGTGTCTTTGCATATCTGAATCTTCCATATCTAAATGCATAAACATTCATAGTTTATTTTTCACGTTCAAAATGTATACGCGTCGGTGATTGTGAAAAACGTTCAACAATATTTTCACTCGGAACAAGGTAAACGAGTCAGTAAAAACAAAAGAAATCCAAAGGACGATGTATTTCATTTGTCATCCATAGTGCGCAGATGATCTGCATAAGTACCATCGGGTACCATTTACGTGAAAACGGTGCTAACAAGGAGCACGTAAATTTTCGTGTGTTGGATGATTAACGATGACCAAAGTCGTGAAAGAGCGAAGAAAAAGTTATTCTTTGTTCTGGTGGTCGCGTCGTGTCGTACGCAATTGCACAATAAATATGTCCATGAATGTTGCTTGAAACACATAATACATATGGATGTACGTACAACATGCGTGTGAAGTTTCAACGAATATGCTGCTGAAAGAAATTGTTAAACAGATTGTCAAGTGATCTGTTAGAAGCTTATTATTTAAAGTGGTGGTAATTGAAATGATATAAAAATCACCAGACAGTTCATTTTTACTGACTTTTTTATCTTTACATTAGTATTAAGCACGTTAATATGAGATGATAGATTCGAAGAATTCAAGCGATAAGTAGATGATAAATTTACAATGTTTTGTAAAAACGAATAATATCAATTTAGTTGTTGTATTAATACAACTTGTTTAATATTTAATTCAGTGAATATCGATGTTATTAATATCTTTTAGTTGTTCAAGAGAATGACAGAAACACGTATTTAATGGCAACATCGAACGAAAAGATAATTTTCAACTTAGAATTTTAATCTCTAAGATTAAAATTACGTTTACGTTATAGATGAAATTTCGTCTGAAATATTCATATCATATATCCTTTGAATTCTAAATCGATAAAGTCAAAGAAACATAATTAAATTATTTATCGTTATCTAATATTGGATGAAAAATAGAAAAATTATTGTTTGCGATAGTTACAAGTAATATGAATGATAATACGTGTTAAGATAATTCGTTCAGGCTGAAATTTCACTGCTGATACCTTCATTGAAATTTATCTTCTATATATTTCATTGGTGGTCTTTATATAAAAATATTAAGAATATCGTATTATTAGGTTTTAAAACACCAAAGACGTAATTTTTCATGTTAATTATATTAACTACCTTTATTTTCCTGTGTATTGTCTTGACATGTACAGATAATTTTAACGTTAGACGATAATGTAATTTAATATTGCACGTCGTTGGCGTTTATCTCTAACTCGACACACAGACCATAGCAAAATGGTCGTGTAACAGATATAACCGCGTTTGCGTTTCAAATTCATATTACGCGGGTATCAGTCTGGTCTATGTGTACCTTGACTTAAGTACTTAGATATTCTTTACACATTAGTGAGTCTAACAGCGTAAAATTGTTAAAACATTAACATTGAATTTTGGTGTGAATTTTTTCTGTTGAAAGTAGGAAGGAACATCGAATTGACAGGAACATAACAAAGGAAAATATTTGTACTTGCAAGCAATTGATAATATTCCAGTAATGTAAAATGAGTTAGAAGTTAGAAGTCAAAGTAAATAAAAACATCGCTAGTCTCAGAATAGTATTTACTCGTTGTAAATGTTTTATATTACTATTGTTTTTGTTATCATCGTTTGTGTATATAACATATTATAGGGACACTAAACTTTTATAGAAATATTAACTCTTCAACAGAACTATAAATTTCACATTTCAAATGTTATAGTACGCAAGGCAATTATTAATATTCATTTTCTATAAAACATTGAAAATATGTATCTTCTGCATTTGGTATTGGAAATGCAGGAAATCTTGGGAGCTACAGACCTATCATGAATTCTTCGACATTTTATTATAAAAGGGATAATGTGAATATCATTTCATATTTGATATAATCTAAACAATTAAATCTTGTATTAGGTCGTCCAGAAAATTTCTTTCGTTTTATAAGGAAATAATGGATGCACAGTATTTTCCGTTTTATATTATTTTATCGAATTACGTATGATCCATTTTGTTCTATCAAAATAAGGATCACAACGTTCGACAGATTAGGTTTCATGTTTCTATAAAGATGCATCATTGTAAAAGACGTATCTGTAAAAGAAAGACACTTTTCGGACAACCTAATACTATATTCCATTGGTCTATTCTAATAGTAGAACAAAAATTAGTATAAAAATTTACCAAGTTTACAAGATTTGCAAACCGACTAACTTTATTTCTTTAAGAATCGAAACGTCCACATATAAACCGATCGTAAATCAAGTATCGCAAACACAAAGAGTTGCGAGGAATGAGCTTAGCATTGGTCAGAAAGTATCGGAGCTGTAAAAGACGCTACTCCGCGCCTAGATACGGCACAGTTAAAATACAAATTCTGAATGAGTTAATGACGTGAAATTTCGAAAGCACTCGGCTGTTGCTCGTCTATTAAATGGATGTCGATAAACAAAAGACTTTCAACGCTTCCTCCTATCATCTCTCCCGATGGCTCTCCATTCTGTTCACTGTCACGCATACGTACCCATCCGACATTTAACGAACACTGTAATATGAACTTCCTCGGTTCTTCTGGCCGGTCACTTCCTGTATACGGGTTACGTCGTTTCTACGATGTATTCACGTTTGTCGTGCCAAGTTTAACCCGAAAAAATCACTTGTTTATCGATTTTCTTCTTTCTTTCGATCATTTGAGATTTGAAGATCTTAATTGGGAAAGACGAGTCGACTCGCCACAGAAATCGCCAATATTTTGATTCTGGGAATTTATTTATTCAGAGATTTCCCGTTTTTATATTGTCGTTTTCCTACTTTCTTTACCTTCACTCGTTACGTTCTTTTCTTCTCAAAAGAAATTATATCTTGTTTGTATCTGTAAAATTTATCAATTTTGAACTTTATGATAGTTACGTTTACAAAGTTCGATTTCGAATATTTTACGATGCTTATATTGCCAAAATTCATTAATCTTGAATTCAAGGTATTCGTATTTAAGAACTTTTAATAATTTTGAATTTCACGATTACAGAAGCTTGTGAGCAGAGGACGATCCAATCGATATACTTTGGATTCTTTTCAGTTTCAAAGAGACTCGAGGGAAAAAATGATTCGATATAATTATAGAGGACAATTAATCGCTTCGTTATTCAAGATTAATTAATTGGTTCTATAATGGAAAAATAAGTGGGAACTGGTGCAAGAAAGTTAAATCACTTACAGGTGACGAGCCACGTAAATTGTGTGAGTTGCTTGTTAACATGTTTCTTTTTCGAGAGTGATGGAAAATTGTTATTCATGAATTTAGCGTTTCTTTAAACTCTGCCGCGTCAGCAAGGATATCTTGTTCGCGATTGCCAGGGAAGAAAATGTAAGCTACTGCATGGTGCACGCGATGCGTTACGATTTGCGAGTCAGTGAATGAACAGCGTTGATTCGAACGTGATTCTTTACATAATTTCTCTCTCTCTCTCCTTTACGTTAAATAACGATTCAACAGCTGCTGAACGTGATAATTATACTTAGATGTGCAGAAATATAAAAGTAAGATAGAAATTATTTTACAATAGGAACAGAACCTTTCACTTTATTTTTGACAATGTACGATGATTCACATTACTTTAAGTTAACAATATAAAAGACATGTCTCATTTTATGTAATTATGTAATAATATAAAAATATTATTTTTCCTGTGGTAGGAGAAAGAAAATAGTTGTATAATTGGTATTACAATTGCGTTAAGATAACAAAGTTTTATTAAATATCATCAAGCAGTACACATTGTGAGGATTGATGTAACACGTAACACAGATGTTCCTATGTTCTCTTATACTCTGTTTTAGCCATTCATATATCATGAACAAACCATAATATACACTTAGTTTAATCAGCTAGAGAGCTTATTATTCTATATCTTACCAAGTAATACGTTTTTTCTTATATGATACGTATATTATTTATAAAATATGTGTATGTGTACTGATATTCCATAAATACTTTGTTAATTACGATCAGACGGCGTACATATCATTTTACAGATAACAAAATGAATAATTTAAAAAAAAATATAGTATAGTATATCTACATCAATGTTTATATCAATAAACCACATAAAAAATCATGAATATTACATTAATCGATAGAAGAATGCGATGAAGCTTTTTATTTTGCAAATAATTAAATAAACAGGATATATTGCTTCTTTTCACCTTGCGTCTGTAATAATAACATATTCAAGATTCTACAATCATGTTACTAATTAATTACAGTCACACTTATCATTCTGCAATAAGCGCGCCGTTCATAAATCATCAATCGTCAAACTGCATAAATCAAACGATACAAGAAAGTGACGATGCCACAAGTATTGTTTTATAAATTTACATTAGAATTTACTATTCCTGATTTATGCTATCTTCTTGCGATAAGCGAATCTGTTGAAAATGACAACGTGAGTTCGTGCTCGCCATCCATTTGCAGATGCGCCAGTTACAAAAAACGGTAACTAGAAGATTCTTCTAGATACAATCGATAGACTCAATCGATGGTTTTAAGATGTTCTTTTGTTTCTCTCTTGTTTTTTTTTCCCTAGTTCATGTTTCCCTAGTGCAATAGAGTTTTTTTTTTGGCTCAGAACGGTGTGATAGATTTATCCAAACAATAAAATAATAGCTATTGTGATCTTACCTTTAAATATTTAAATAATAACAGAATCTATGAAATTAGTTTCTCGTGAATTCGACGTTAATCGTCCACTGGTATAGCGAAATTAGGAAATCAGCAAAAAGTCGAGTTGGCTAATTTCGCTTCTGAGGCGTTCAAGTAACAATAAGTATAACGGTAAGACGATATTATTTCTAACAAATGTAATGTATCTGATGTAGTCTACTAGACATTCGCAACATCTGCTCTACGCGCTGCTATCACGCGACCGCGATTTACATCTCGGCAAAGAGAAAATGTTTAATCGCCTTTCCCGAAAACCGACGGCGCCTTTCCAATTACGCTTCTCCTGCCCGGCGAAACAAGCTACCTCGCATGCAGCTCGCACACTCACGCGCGCTAAATAACCATATGTCCTTTAAAAGTCCAACCAGTGAGAGTTCCACATTCAAAAACAGTCCCGTCTCCGTTCCAGGGCTCGTCCGTCAGGTTGATGCAATTTGGCCAAAGCTGGGGAAAAACGGAATACGAGCCAGCCAGCTGAAGGTGGGGGCGGCAGAGTGCAGCAGCAGGTGGAGGGCAGGGGACGAGAAAAACATTGCAAAACTTGGCGTTCGAACGTTGATCCCCACACGGGGATACCAACCTAGAGCGATCCATGGTGGGATAGCTTCGGACACGTACGTTACATTCACGCACATACACACATCTGATGTTTACACACATATATACGGAATATTCACGCATATGCACGCTTGCTCACACTCGCATATACACACGTATTGATATTTCGGTCTCGCCCACGAACGTACAGGTACACGCTGGAGCTGTTTAGAAAGTCCGACAACGAGAACACGCTGAGGTACACCTTGGTACCAGAAGACATACCCATCGGAAAGGTGTACCAGAAGGTTCAGCAGCTTCAACAGCTGGTGGGGGTAACCCTAAGCTAGCGGTGTCAGACGGTGCTGGCCGCTCACTGCTCGTCGATTCGCCGAGCGATCGACATCGAAGTGTTCTCGTCGATCGAGGAGAAGAGAGAGGATTTTTCGAGATACCACGTACAGCAAGAAAGGTATCGGTCGTAGTCAGAGTCATTTAATCAATCAGTGCCTTTGGAAGAAGAAGATAAAGGTACCAGGGAAGATGGAAAAGGAACAGCCGGATTCCTTGGCAACTGTTGCCGTCGTCTCGGAGAAGATGCCTCATCCGCCTCATAGCAATTACGCACCCAGCGAGGTGTACTCCACTACCGAACCGCCACCGGTAAGCCTTCAGCTTTCTTTGGATCAAGGGAATTAAGAGAATTCCTCTATTTTCGTGGGAGCTCGCCGAGCGAGACAGGTTCTTTTGTTTTTGTAATAGGAGTAGTAAGACGGTGAATCGAGGTTGTCTGGTCAATGTATTCCATGACTGGTCGAGATTCAGAATTATTTAGAACGCAGGATTCTGTTGTCAATGGTTTTATAAAATAGCTTTGAGCTGCGATTTTCTAATCGCACTCAATCTCGCAGCATAAAAGACACAGTCTTCCGTTGATTAAAAGTATCGAACTCTGATCTTTTAGTCGTAACGCAGGGCTTGGTTCTGTTTTAATTAAATGTCCTACCATGTATTTCAATATGACTGCGATTATTATAGTAATAGAGTCTTCTGTCGATTATGAACAGTGACTTTTGATTTTTCATTTGATCCGATGCAGAGATCGAGTTCGTTTTATTTAAATATTGTATCATAACTTGAAACGGCTATCGCTAGTATTGGAGTCTTCTACTTTGGAACGGGTGTACCAGGTAGAATTTACAGTTTAAAAACAATTCGACATGGTACGTGACTCCGGAACATGGGATTGTTTGAGCATCGATAGTGATCACGTTGGCAGCATTATTATACACATGCGATAAAGATGATTACTAATTAACATTTATTCAAATAGAAAGACAATTCCTTCTTACGATTCACATCGTCAAATAAATATTTCAAAATTAGTGTTTTCTACGTTACTAGAAATTTATAAAGAGAAGACATTTCGAGTATTTTCAATTTGTAAAAATATAATGAACAGCGAGAAAATTTTCACAAATAAATTATTCAACTGATCGTATAACATAATCGCGTGTAACTAGCAATTTTCATTTCTCCTCTCGTTTGTTTATCATTTTTTTAACACAATACGTGTATCTGTGTTATGCAATGTATATTTTGTTAGTGCTGCTTTATAGATTATATTCTAATCTTTGGACAACACTCGATACATTTACCGTTATGCTAGCCACAATTAATGAAATAAAGCGAGCTTGCGTAAAAATAGAAATAGAATTTCGATGCAATGATGTTTGTACGCTATTTGTTCTCGATCGATTGAACAAGAAGCATAAATGTAGTAATTTCTGATAACAAAATTCCAACAAGTAGATTAGATTTATGAATGCATGTGTTTTGCACAGCGAGACCAGTTCAGGAAAATTGTCACGACGGAGCTGTGAAAATATGCGCAAGGACGTGACCAACGTAAATCTTAGAATAAGATGATAATATTATTTCCGCCTACCGACATAAATACGAAGGTGTTAATTTTTCTGATAGTTCGGTAATAATCTTCGGTAACTAAAACTACTTTGCAATTAGTGCCGTTTCATTTCAATATTTTATTTTGAATAAAAATCTCTTGATGGTTATGTTCAAAATAATTTACAAATACGTAACGCTGGATACATCTGATACGTCTCTATCGAAAATAAATTCCCATTTATTATTAACCCATTGAGAGTTTAATAAAGCGATAAAATTTTGAATTGCAGTAAATTTAAAAAATTATATATGTGCATAGTGGCTGGAAAATTTCCTGTAGCTTTTTTCCTTTAGTCGTTAGAGCCTCAGGAAATTGATGCGTCAAAATAACAAACTTAAGTAGATATCTATGGTATGTAAGTAAAACATGTATACAGACTCAACGCGGCCGCGTGATAAACTGCCAATGGGTTGATCTACAAACAAACGAATTTTCTTCAGGAGAGCAATTTTCTTCATTACAACAAATTTTCATTAATATTGATTACAATTTCTCTACAGACATAAAACGAGACGTAAAACGAGTACCTTATAATTTTAACGTATAAAATTACTTACCTCCATTTTTGCTACCTATATTTTTGCTATATAACGCTAATCGTTATCTTTTTACAATTATATGATTTCTTTTCCTTCAAGTAGAAAATAAATCCTTTCGCGTTTGCTAAAATAGAATCTGTAGGTATTCGTTTGGAAATTACGAAGGGAGTTATGTAACGTAAGAACCAAGTTTCAGTTAAGGTAAAACAATTTACAGTACGTAAGTGGCTGATTACCAGAATTAATTCTGCTTATCAGTCGGCCTTTATAAATTATAGGGTAGAGGAGATAGATCGAGACAGATGTTTCGTCATGCAACGGAAACGCTGAATTATACCGCGACTAAAATTCGTTCTGGCTTTGATACATTTTGTATCGAGAACGTTGTTTGGCTGGTATTTTATGAAAGAGCGCGGAAATCCGTACAGTAAGGCACTTCCGTGAAAGTTTCTGGACAAGCTTAATTGCGCGAACCACGCTACCATATGTGTACGTTTATTTATTTGCTTGATCGATCAAAAGTCGCCTACGTAAACGGAAGAAGCGACGGCGCAACCCACGGGCAAAGCGATCTTGTCGCGTTTTACACCTGGTAATTTCCGCGAACATGATATTCTATAATTAGATAAGGAATAGTAGGCTCGAAACGTGTTTCAATGATGTATTTTTCCATGAAATGAAACGCACCGGTACGGGTGAAAGAATTTGTCGTTTAATTAATTGCCAACTTTCTCTGTCAATAATCGTTGCAATTGTTAAAAGTGTCGGTGTAAAATGAAAGTCTCCATGAAACGTTGAATGTAGATCCTTTCAAGATTGATTGCTTATTACGCTGTGCAGCTTTGTACTGTATCGTATTCGGTTTTAATTGTTTGGAAATTTTCTTCTATTCGCGAAGAGATTAATTAGAAAATTTAACAAAATTTCGTTTTTCATTTTTTAACGTTGTTGCTGAAATTTGAAAGAAATTTAGTTTAAACAAATGCTAAAGTATTTCTCTGTTTCCAAGCTCTAATTTCGAGTATGTTTAACGTAGTTGAGAAATTAAATAAAGGATAGGAAATAATATGGGATTAAAGATAATGAAGGAAAGGCAATTTGTCGTTTAATTATCTGCTTGAAAATACAGTTGCAGTAGGAAATCCCAGAGAAATGGATGATACTTAGGGGACGTAAATGACAGTGCTCATAATTCATGTTTACCGTGGCAGTATGTGACAGTATGTTCGTGTGTGCATCCGTTCGAAGTAAATAAATGCACTGTCATAGGCGAGTAATTTCTCAATGAGAGTTCAAGAAAACAGTTAGCTCACATTGCAGAAAAGAAGAATGGAAACTACCGTGAGAACCTCCTTTAAATTCAGTCTACGAATTAGAAATAAAATATTTGATTTGATAATCATAGAATAGAATTACAACTGTATTTTCTATTCAGTTACATCTCCCGCAGTTAAATATCGTTTGTCTTAGTTTAAAAAATGCCATAATCTTATATGCAATAAATCAACTAGATTGGTTTTTCGATTTTTTCGAAACATGGAAATTCTATCTCTGGCTAATCGAACTTTCATGTTTCATTAGCGTGGCGCGATACGTTTTGAAAAATCATGCACAACATGGTTTCATTTTCAACGTCGGCTTTTTTTTCGTTCGTTTATTTCGTTAAAACCGGAAACTTTCTACCACCGGTGAACGCAACCATTCGCCACTATTAGAAACTTTCATGGCTACCGTTGAATTGCCTTTTGTTTCTAGATTCTCAATGCTTCAATGTAGAGTCCAAATTTTCCATCACGGGAAACACATATCCGCCGTGACGTCAATGTTTGTTTCAATTTGGTTACATAAAGAATTCTTGTCCTTGAAACGTTAAAACAAAAACACGATTTCACATGCCCACGACCAAAAGTAATATTTCATATTCTTATCTGCAAAACACTTTTACGTAGTTTATTTTACACATCTTTTTATTACGCATATTTCTATTATCTTGTTATAAAATAAAATGACTCTCACATAAAACTTCTTCGTTTTCGAGGAAAGTTTTGAGTAGTTTATTTTACCTATCTTTTTTATTCCTGATAAAATTGTACGTATATCTTTTATATGTCAAAAAATATTTTTATGTGTCAAAAAGCTACGAAAAGATAAAATGACAGAGACATAAAATATATTGAAGAAAAAGAAATAGTTGAAATAATCATCGTAAACTTTCGTGGTTAACTCCTCTTTAATCTCTTGCTTTAATGCTTCAAAGTAACGTTTCTTCATGCCTCTATCAGTAATTCATATAATTACAAAATTTGAAAACGGTATTTGGTCGACAACGACGTACCAAGCAGTACCAACTGCACCGTCCTCATCGCCAGGCAAATACCGGCCATTGAAAACATTTGTAAGACTGACAGATTTCACCTGCAGCGATTTAAACTGCGTTTCTTTTTCAATCGAAGCGTGACTAGAATCGTACTATTCGGGTTGTACGGAATTCACAAGTATCGAATTTACATATCGCCTATGGAGGCAAGCACCGTTGGCATCGCGACAATTACGTTTTCCAAGAAATTACTACGATTATAGAATCGATGAAAATTGTATGCGCCGTGGTTTACTTGCAAATTTATCGAATAGAATTTTCGTAGACGTTAAATCGCTTAAATTGTAGATTTCCTCATAAATACGATTTATTCAACTTCGACAAAGTGATTCAAGATTTGCTTACATTCGTCTCTTCTATCTCTTCCTCTTTGTAATTTAAATCGAAGTTTGTATTTGTAATAGAATAGCTGAATATATAATTTCCTTATTTTTTAATAAAATAGCTAAAATAAAATAACATAGATACCAATAATTAATATAATTAAACTAAATTTATATTCGTGATATGTGATTATGGATATTACGAATTTATATAATTTATAATTATTTATATTCATATATTTAGATATATGTGTCTTGAATGTTATTTGATTCAAATATCAAAGAGATTCGATTTTCAGTTTGTAAAGAATTCAATCTTGAACGACGGTGCAATACGAATATCGAGTGAGCCTGGAGACTTTAATGCTTGGTTTGGAGTCACCTGCGGGATAAAGTTGGGAGCACACGACGCGTAGATAGTAATCATTTCATAATATGACCATCCTGCTATTATTTGAGTAGCAAGTAATTGAAACTTGAATTTCCTGCGATATTACATAACGTGATCCTTTACGATATGCGTATACCTTCTCCTTCAGCAGCGGTTTTTCTAGAAATTGTACGGTATTACTCAACGAATATCCATTTGCAACATTTCTTACATACGAAATAGGCTTCGCTTTAGATTTTTCAATTTAATAACTTCACGTTGCTAGAGTTCTTTACACGAGTTCTATAATTTTGAATTCTCATTACGTTATACTTTCTAAAATATATTTTCTATTCAAATATGTGGAATGAAATTTTTATCCCGACGAAAAAGGAATCGTTTGGAAAATATTCTAAAACGATGGCTTAGCCCGTTTGCTTTTAGCTTCGCGCGTTTACACGATTTAGCATGAGCAAGATGTCTCTTACATAAGTCAAAATATATACGTACATATTTCAATACCGTCTTCGCGGAAGAACCGAAGTTATTTCCAACGTTCTTCGGTGATTGTTAATTAGCTTTGGAAGTTTCTTGAAATAGGATTATACATACATATTCATATATCTCTGTGTTTGTCAACATATATTTATATTTTCGTAACGATTTCAATTGTGTGTCGATTATTTTTCTAATAATTTATTTATTAAATCTACTTTAAAGTTATATAAGAAAAAGTAGATTAATAGATTTTTATCATATTTAACGATGCTGAAAATAATTACACTAATTGTCACAGAAATTCCAAGCATACATCAGGTTTGTCCATATCGAGACATGAAATGTTTGGATGGCGGAAGAAAGACAGGAGTTTCTAATACTCTTCCTACATTTTAATTAGACACAACAGCTATCTTTACGTGCTAAAAATGAAGTCCCGTACAGCTAGGCGTAACTGAGTCACTCGACATGGCTTTTTCAACTTTAATCCTTTAATTTACTCGTGTGCATTTCTACAAAATGTTTCAGCTGTTTGTTATATTTTTTAATTTCAACGAATTAATAATTGCGAATATACGTGACAGCCTTGCAAATCAAACAGTACAGAAAATCTTAGAATCGAATCGTTTGAAGCTTAAAAATATGCTTGTGCATAAATATTTATTATCGAATATCAGTTTATTAATATCGTCGATTAATTATTTAGTGGAAAATTACAATGCTACATTTACATATAAAAGACTCTTAGATATTCAAGTTGACGAATAAAGAGACATGTTAAAAAGCTAATTTGTTTTGCGTTTTCCGAAGTATGGTGCGTCACTATCATGCCGTTTAAAAGCATTCGGTAGGCGTATGTACACTATGGACCAAAAATCTGCCATCCTCTGCTCTTTCATGCTTCACGAAATAGCGTTAAATGAAGAAAGAATTGTCCGATTAATTTTTACATTTCACGTACATATTAAAATATCTTTTTCATAAAACGAACAAATAAAACAACCGAATGTACTGTTTCCAAGAAAACATAGAAAAATATTCATCATGCGCGAAAAATACAAAATTTGTCAATAATTTTACCTGTCGATGAAAATAATCATTTTTAATAATACCTTAATCAATTAAATAAAACGAATAATTGTACCTGTTAGTGAAAATTATAACGTTTGCTGATTCTGTAAGCGATTCAATATACTTTCCATTTGTAAATGGGTACGTTCGATGGATAGATGGGTAAGTTCGATGATGTTGCTAGTAGATGCAAGTGATCCAAGACTTTTGATCGATAGTGTATACCGGTAAAGGGAAGAATGAGTCAGAGCACACGTTGAAGAGGACACGTTTAAAAATTTTGTCATGCAACATATACATCCATCCATACATACATATAATAATCCTTTGGTTTCTCGAGTGCCTGGCAACAGTGCCTGTTTACTTTTGTCTGGCAGATCGAGCAGCATAAAGGCAGCCTCGGATGGCCTACTATCTCCTCGAGGCCTCTCACCTTAGAGTCGTCCATCCACATCGAGGTCATTACGAATACGTACAAGTACAGTCTGTGTCACAAGCGTTTGCCCTTTTCAATTAATTTACCAATTAAAGCGGTAAGACGCAATCGCGGGCTAGGCGCCTGAAACCAACTTTTCTTCCCATGGGAAAATGTTAAACCCGTCTCTCATAAATCCGACCCATAAGCTAGTTTCCTTACTTTTTTTTTAAACATTTACCTCTTGATCACGTGAGAAGTTGTTTTCGATGCTGATCCAACTGTATACTATGTCGTTCTTCCAGACTATCCGCCGACGATTTTCATATTTTTCTGCATAAACTCGCGGACAAAATTTATATCTTTATAGGTTTGTTATTAGGAGACTGTTTAATGTTATACGGAAAAGGTCGAAATAAATGGAGAACGAGGAAATATTTTCGTTTAGTAACTTGGAACTTACAAATCGCGTGGCGAAATTAACAGAACACGCGAAACATTCATTAAAAATCGAAGTTACCCGCGGATGGAAAGTTAATCCTGAAAGGAGTTGTTTTCAACGTTATACGAGGTGAGACTGTAATTGTAGAACAAGCGGATGGGGACTGAATCTACGTGAAAAAAATAAGACAAAATTTTGTCATAACGTTGTTTCGTCTGAGGCTTCGTTTTCGAGAAAATCGACTTTGAAGATTTCACGAGTATACTTAAAATTGCGAACAAGAGCGAATAATCGACAGGAGTCTAGACTACATTCGAAAATAAGTAAAAGCTATAGAATACAATCTTTTCGTAAGATGCTTCATTTTCGAGGAAAATAAATTCGAAAATGTACTATACGCACACATGTACACACCAGACCATTTCGTTTTCAATTCAATCGATTTATTTTTTCACGAAGAATCATCCCCTGCCTGTGGTTGTACTACGTTTACTCGTCCCACCCTGTATAGTCGATTACCGTATTGGACTCTACCGTTTTGCTCTTAGCAACTTTTTCGTAAATCTCTTCTTTTTTTTTTTTTTTTTTTAATATCGCATGGATCCGCACCGAATTCCATCACTCGATTGGACTAGAAGTAAAATAAATGAAGGTACTGAAACGCAGCAGCTCGTGGTTAATCGGTATACTGTGTAAATTTCTTCGCGTGTTGATGTACGATGTGCACAGCGATTTATCTTTACGGTAACTGGTACGTCGTTTGATCGTTAACCGCACGAGATTCTTCCTGATTATTATTCATGTAGTACAGCTGATGTCGAAATGATGATGAGAACCAGCGTACAGGTAAAAGTATCCTTCGAACCTGTTGAACGTTATGCTATATTTTTCAATGTACGGATACTTGAGAGCTAAATACATATTTTGTTAATTGGAGGATTGACGATAATAGTGGCGTAAAGCAAAATGTTGAGAATGTGACTTAATTGAATGTTCTTTTCAATTCTTACAAGACTTCATTCCTTATTCTTTTAGTTTCATAATTAACACAAGTTATAGGATAGATCGTAGATATTTATGCAAATTTATATTTTTACGAACACAATCTAAAGATTAGAAGCTAGAAAGTTAGAAATCCGTTTCCTCCATTAAACTTTTTAAGTAGCGTACTCTGGATATTTTACATGTATTTGCAAATTATTCAATTTTTGTTTTAAACTTTCTATCTAATTTAATTAATTTCTATCTAATTCTATCTAATACATAGAACGCACGAATATGGCTGAGTTATAACTTCGTTTCTCGTAAGAATATATTTCCATAATCTAAGGAAAAACACGTTTAATTTTGTTGGAAAAATAAGTTGTACAATAATATTTTCAATTTATATTCACTGGAGTTCTCAGTTTGTCGATTATTCATGCAATCTACCGGAACCGTATCTTCCTTGACCAATCACGCGATTACTCTGCTAGATTACATGCTTGTTTTACTTGTCAAGATAATAAGCATAGAGCGCGACATTGAACTAAGTATATGAAATTACTATCAATTAATTATTGAAGTCAATGTTACTTGCTATAATTATCGTCGAAACAGTACCAATAGCATGTAAGACAATCAATCATCTATATAGTATCTATATAATACATGGAACGACAAAAGATCTGAGACGAGAGGATCTGAAAGGAGATCAGAGACGTGTTCGTATAGAGTGACAGATTTTTCTAATTTTCAAGGTTCTCAAGCAGCTGAACGAGTCCGAGGCGTAAAATAATAGTGTCACGATACAGTTATTGAACAGCAAGCCTTACTTTATCGGACGTATTTCCTTCTTGTGACTAGCGACTGTCTGAGCATCTCGTGCTATCCACCCATCTTCACATTGGTTTAAACGATTTTATACGGATAGTTGATATGGAGTCAATTACGGTATTGTTGGCATAATTTTCATGCTCGGCTGCTGAATAAAACGGGAAATCTAAGAATCTTTCCTAGATTCATCGTTAACAGATGTTAATCGAAGTGTATTATTTGATCACAGAGTGAAAAGTGGAATTTATTAGAATTCTATGAGGAACATGATTTTCTCAGTATTTTATATAATTGATATATTGTATATTACGTTAGATATAAATAATCATTTGTAATTAGTCAGTTATATGTTTTATCTCATTTTTTACAATAGTTCATCGCTCTTATAAACAATAAGTTTTTACAATAGTTCTCCTCTTATAAAACTCCAATTGCGAAGAGCTCCATTGTTTTTAATTCCGCATTACTTACAAGAGAATGTAATCAGTGGTAGGATAAAAACCTCGTGTCCATCATTCGTTATAATCGTTTGCCATCTTTCAGTGTTAAGTTTCCTATTCTCCTTTTACGAAACTCCAATTATGAAGAGCTCCATTGTGCTAAACTTAGTACTACTTATGGAATAATCTAATGGAAAATGTAAATTCTACGCTCGTTTGAATTTCATAGTTCGTTGGAAATTTTTGGCGATTAGCAATAGTCACGTTTATTTTAAAACTCATAACGACATATTAATATAAGTTAGTTAACTAACATTGGATACATCGAAGTTTCCTTCTTTTCGGGATTCGTCATAGAGATACACTTTCTATACCTTACAAACAATCGCTGAAAATTTGCTATTATTTTAAACAAAATACAAAACAAAACAGTTAACGTTCTAGGTGGTTAAAAATTTGCCTAAATTATATAGCGTTGTTGGTGAAAATTATAATTCGAGTCCATTGTCTAATAGATGAAAATGAACCAATTTGTGGCGTTAACAATTACTATAATTATCATAAACTTTGCAACATGTAAATTGTAAATTATTGCAAAATTTACCAGCGTACAATTTATAGATTTCTGAAAGGATTGTATGAATGGCGATGTATGTTTTACCATGGTGGAGGGACGCGCGTTAGGAAAACGATGAGATTCTCCAATTCCATTTTTCACTTTTTCCCGCGATTAGCTTCGTTCCATGAAGTGGGAATGCTGCTAAACCACGGGAAAGGAGAGCGTGAAACGACAAAAGACCTCGACTCGGTTGGCTAGCCAGCATGAAGTTACATACACACATTCATGCGATTGCACTCTGCGTGTACACATTTTGCATTGACTACATTATCCTGTAATGAACCTTGCACATGTTTAGCAACTGCATGCATCTGTCGTGTTTGCTGAAACGCGCGGCGTTTACTGCGAATTCACGTTCCTCTTCGAACGGAAAGATCAATAAACGTTACTTAGAATCTCCATTTCAAAAGTTGTTAATTTAAACTCTACTTTTTCACGACTGTCTCTTAAGAATGGAATTTGAATCGTTTATTTAGCAGAATATAATACTACGGGGGGAAAGGAAGGAGGTTTGACTAAACAAAAGATTCGATTCGTTTTTAAAGCGATAATTAATCTTAACACGAAGACGGTTAAACAAAAGTGGAGAAATAAAATTGCTATGGTAAATTGTGTTAGAGTTTCGCGCTTAGAAGAGATAAATTTAACTCGACGATTTGGAATTGCAAGCAAAACGTTTCGTTCAATCGAGTAATGAAGGATTGTCGGTCGTTAAAATTAATTTCTAATCTCAATCTCGTTGCCTCTGATGTAATTTATTACGTCAACCAGACACGCAAATAATCAGCGAAATATAAAGCGAGCAACATACCTATGTTCACACTCGGGAACAGTGTTTGAATGTAAATTATCTCATTTACATCATTTGCTTCGTCTCCGTTATTGTACTGGTTATTCAAAACCAGAGCGATAAAAAGAGTAACGATTTCAAACGTAAATTGATCTTCATAATAGAAATCATTTCATCTATTTATTTGGACAATTCTATAAATTATTACCACGCTCGATCTTTGAAGATTTATTTAGTTTCTAATAAAGTTTAAAATATTTGACAGAGTAAAAAAGATAGATAAATATATACAATTCGAACTATCGCGTAAATAACATATATTATACTTTTGAACAAAAATACAGTTACAGGTAGTTCCAAGTAAGTACAAATAGGAAATAATATAGGAAATAATTTCGAAATAAAAAATTGATAAAAGTACGTTAAAGAACGTTCGAAGGATTAAAAATGGATAGGTATGGAGCGATTAAAGAACCTTGATGAGATTGTAATTAGATTTATGGTACCAGCTTATTTCAATGTAGTGAGATCATCACGGAAGTCAAGTTTAGCTACATATTCCTTTCTTCGTCTACGGCGACCGAACGTAATATGCGCGATATAATCACAGAAGTGTATAAGCATGTTTGATTAACATAAAATAGAAACGGCGAGAATAGCGACGGAAAATCTCGAGTAATTAGATTCTGATTGCAAGAGGTACACTTGTTCCGGTGCTTATTGAATCAAACTACTTCGCGCCGAACCTGTTACCCGGATACATTTGTCTCTATTTCGTAATTAAACCCGGAGTAACAATAACAAATGCAAGCTAACGATGAAGTATTATTTTATAAATTCATATGATATTATTCTGTGACGCTATATTTGACACTGATAAATATTTGTTTCTGTGAAAGTTACGTTATTGTATTAATTCTTAATTTGATAATATGAGAAGGAGATTTCGCGTTTTAATATTTAAAAAAGCACGAATTTTGTTTATGCGTGTTGTATAGAGTTTTGTATCCTTAATGTTTTACATTTGTGTAGATTGTTTTAATCAATGAATGTTATTTTAATTTACTTTTCTTCAGATTTTACATACGATAATAAAAATGAATGCAGAAACAATTAACGATATACAGAAAATATAATCGAAAATTTAGTATATGATTTTTCATTTGAAGCTTTGTTTTTAACAGAAATTTCCTCGGAGACGCGTGCAACTAATTTTTGACTAAACGCATCTAAACTCGATTTTCTAAAAAATAAAGCCTCGAAGAACAAAATTTTATTTCTTATACCTAAGTTATTTCCAAATGTAGACCAACGTCTTGCTCGTGTCTTGCTATTCTCTGTATAATAATGTTATAAAATAGTTTATATTTTTGGTTTCGTTAACATTTTGATTCACTTATTCACAGGCATACATGAGGCCAAAGAGTACAGCGGTTCAAATTACAAGAATCGCGGCTGTCACCTTGGTGACGATGTCCGTGATCCTTGGAAGCTTCATCCTCGCAGCATCCTGGGTCCAAGCTCGAGCATCCTGCACTCCTGAATCGATTGCTGCGATGCAAGCTGAACTTAGGTTGCAGCAACAGCAACAACAACCATCATCCATTACGTACCAACAAGGTGAATTCTTGAAACATCTGCAACCAGAGGCTCTTGTTCAGGTAGGTGATCATAATGAAATAAAAATTCTGCAGGAATTTACATACATGAAATTTCGAGTTAAAGATATTTAATTTTCTTGTAAAACATCGAACCCCATTTATAAGAATTACCGTAATTTATTTACATTTTGAAGGAGTTATATTACGCGATATTCTACAATTCTTGTATACACAACTGTTTCAAATCTAAAAAATATTTCATTTGAATAAACTTATTGATCATTATGTTTTTGTTCCAATAAGAAATGTTATTGTACCTCGTTCTTTGGAAAGATACCAGGTAATTCATTATCCAAATTGTCAATAAATCGGATACAATAACTCGTTTATTAACGAGTTTCTTATTTTTTAAGACATCACTGTTTTCATGTTTGTGATAGAAATATATAATATATTGTGCTCCTGTTCGTATGAATCAAAACCAGTTTTCTTAAAGATGTTTTGCCTTATGACGAAGAAACGTGTGAGTTAACAGGTTTGGATTTCAGGAGAAAGCAACATACCACACTTGGTATCGCTTTATAAACAAGATTATTTTGAATGTATAATTTACGTTATACGTAGGTATATGGAAATTGTATCCAATATATGGTGGTATGATCTTTACAAAAGTATAAGATTAAATAAATAGAATGGAAAGCATGCAAAAGAAAAGAGAGGAAGAAAGCCAGTCACTAAATACAGTTCTAGCAACATGGATGCATTACTGAAAGACTTCGATTTGTACTTTCAAGCAGGCAAAGTAGTTGTTTTGCTCGTTTATAATGCATGTACGAGTTTAAGAAGGTTTTTCCTGTGTAAAATTTCTATACAGAGAGTTAGCCTGCTACCAATGTATCTTATTTCACTCGTTCAACGCGGTGCCAGCTTTCGAGATTTCTAAATTTTCACCTCGATTTTAACCGATTGTAAAAGATCAACCGGCTGATCGATCAGTTCTCAACGATCCTTTCCAGTCGAATGGAGCTGTTTGAGTTTATGATGGAAAGTGAGGAAAGGAAACGCCGCGAGAACGGCGATAATATGATTAACGCTGACATGCTGAACAAAGAATTCAATTTGCTTCGCACGGCAAAAAGATTGAAATATACGAACGCTCGGAACTCGAACAAGTTTTAAATTTTCGGTCAAACAATAGCTAAATATCGAAATAAACCATACGAAGCTCAGAGCTGTCTTGCACGATTAAATTAATTTTGGCGATGGAAATTTTAGGAATCACAAGTTGCAAGTTGTCAATGTTAATAAATACAATTCATATAATAATCACAAGTTTGGTAATAAAACAACTGGATTTTTGTAAGAAATGTTTGCAAATTACGCGTCGTCTGATTATCAGATTTGACGAAAGATTATAAAATCGCAGAAAAGAAATCTGTGTATCTTGCGACTTGTTAAGTTATTAATATTATCAATGGATTATTGAGTATAAGAAGAAGAAGACATCAAGAAATCCATTTTTCTTGAGAATTCGATGCTTAAAACGAAGTAATTAAATTTTTCATAAAAAAAGATACATTTGGAAATGGGAACAACGTGTTGATTAAAGACATGAGACTTTAAAAGATTTATGGACTTTGGATGTCTATACGTCTCTGGTAAATTTGAATATGCCAAAATCTACAAAATGCACATAATTTGAAAATATATACAGGTTATCCAAACTAAAATATTGTAGAGAACGAGGCAATCTTGTATTTAGGTTCTATGAATAATTTTAGTCACGTTCATAAAAATATAAATCTGCATAAATATTCACAGTTGTGTGTAATACATGTACGAAGTTTCGTAAAATGTCAAGAGACGATCAATGTGACGATCAGTGTTTGAAATGTTCAAGAGGTTGGTAAAAGTACGTATTCGATCCTGAGATTAAATAAAAATATGGGATTGTTTGATATAAAGTTAAAATAAAATAATAAAATAAGTTAGAATAAAAATTGCTTTCCTATAAAACACTACTTTCTTGTGCATTATTATAATGTTAGAAATTCGAAAGGATTCTTTAATGATTATCTAATTTGCTTTATATATATGTTACTTTTATATAAATTTAATTTAATTCGCTGCTTTAATATGCTGGTTGCAATCTCTAGTTCCATAATTTCAAAAATATTTGTTCAATGCAATGGATTTCTGAATTTAATAACAGCTACTCCTTCAATGAGTATTAGCATTACGCTTGAATAATCGTGCATCTGCAAGAGATGCAAAAGCCAAGTAGAAGTATGTTTAAAAATGAAAGTGAAAGTTAAATGAGAAAGTGGTATAGTTGTTGCTTTACAGCGAAGAAGTTTTTCGACGATAAAGCTACAAAAAGAAATCAGCCGAGGATAGATATCCGACTGAAAGTTAAAACTAAAATTATCTATATAAAATATAAGGTACATTTATCCAGCATTTTATTTTCTTTTTTTTTTTATTATTCTTTCCTAATTGTTTTACTTTTCTTACAAACAAGCATCGTATTAATCTTTAACAAACGATACTAATATGTAATTCTAGTAGTTAATTTTAAAGAAAATAAAGGAAACGTGGCATGAATTGTCAATAATATTCTTTGAAATAATTTGTCACTCGTAAGCATTCGTATTAATATGATCGAGGAGTTCGTAGGTTGTTCGATATGAATTTTAATGCAACGCTGAAAACACGCCTTTTATGATGAGACAGCAAAGAAGAATCGCTTCTCACGGCACTCGATAGAAAGAAAGGATCGTGCCTGATCTATGGTCACGCCCTTCTTTGTGGTATTCACTTCGATATTGCTGGCAATAACGAACTACCGTGATTTATCATGATTTATCGCTAACTTTTTCATCCGTAAAGCCACAAAGCCTGATTTAAAGAACGACTCTTGTTACTCGATCGGCTATTCCATTTTACACGAATTGGTTACCATTTATATTGTTCAGAACTTTATACAAGAACATATTTCTTCCCGTACCTAAACACAGGAAATCTTATAAATTGGCGTATCTTTTATTTCAATACGAAAAATGCTTCATTTTTAATTTCTTATTTTATAAATATTTTAATATTATAATAACGAGATTTTATAGAAAGGCGAAGTGAAAGGAAGTTATAGGAATAATAGAGAGGATGGAGGATTTTATTACGTTGAATGTTCAATTTTTCCTCATCTTCGGTTATTTGTTGGAAATACTCCAATAAGTAAAGTTAACGATATCGAATACTTTCACTGAAAATTGGTCTAATATCATGTTATACTTTAAAAATCATTAAAGTATCGAACTATAAGTATTCTATAACTAAGTATTCGAATTATATCGAAATTATCGTTATTCGTTCTTAATGACAGAAGAAAGATAATTATAAGGTTCAGCGAAGAAAGCTTTTGCCAGACCGTATTTAATCTCCGTGCTCTTAATCCGTCTCATACTCTTTTAATGTCCATGAAAATAATAGTTGAAGGAGTATGTTAATGAGTAAATTAGTCATAAAAAGTTAGGAACCTAGAAAGCGTGGAATTATTTACGATCGAGACAGGACGTACACTCTTGCGCACTTTTATTGGCAAAGAGGAAAAGGAGAAGCAGGCAGAAATCAGAAACAGCCATGCAAATTCCAGTTTCTTATCTCGTGTGCATTGTATATAACCTCAATGGATTTTAATTTTGCCATATCACGTCTATGACTGTTAATGAGTTATTGCAACAGGAGATACGAATCGCCATCAGGATTTTATCATCGTCAGTGTCGAACGACACTCTTTGAATCTCGTTATTTCCTCTGGAGCATTACAGCTTTCTATAATCATCCTTAATCGACGCTTAATTGCTATTAAAATGGGGACAAGAACAGTGTTTGAGTCACCTCACACCTATTTAGAAGAATCTGTGCTAATGTGTTTCAAGAGGAATTAAAAATAAACAATGACAAATAAAGTAAAGATTCAAAATGCCATCAACTTCGAGACTGCAATCTTCTGCAGAAAGTTTCATATCGTATTGTATCATCGTATTATTACACTGCGGATAATTATGCATTTATGGGAAATTTGTATATGTATATTCGTAGTAGGCAAAAATGTAGAAATATACAAAGTGAAATACTCGTTACGACACTTATGGTGCGAAACAAATCTGCATTAAGATGTGCCATTTTCCTTTAGTTACCTAATTACGATATAAATCTGCATACTCTATTTATAATTTATGATAAATTACTATTTAAAGGAACGCGAACGCGCTTCCCGTATATATAATCCTTTTAATAATCCTTGGAAGATTGAAAGATCCAATAATGGCGTGCTTATAAACTCGTTAGATCTTCTATAGGTCGGAAATTCAAACGTCATAAAGAAATTAATTAATCGCAGCAACGTTTCTCGTACTTCAACATCCAAACGATTTCCCACGCATTACGTCTCAGTAGGCAGTAATTTAATTTACATTAGTTGAAAAAGTGCGCGATCTAATTTGTTTTTCATGCAATTAATCGGCAGACAAGTAGGAGCAACGCGAGAATCGATGGAGCGGGACGGGATTCGATCATTCAGCATCGCGCGTTTCGATTGTCCGTCGGAGATTTCAATGCCTGGTACCGATTAATCCTCAGGACGAGTCTGCCAGCTCACGTTCGAACTGCGCGTTTCTCCCGCTCGTAAATCGTCTTCTCTCGAGAAACCTTTTGTATGCAAAGGATAGACGACGTGGAGGATTCATCGGTAGGAAGAAAAGGACAATCAATTCTGCCATCGAGTGGTGTAGAGAAGCAAAGAAGAAAAGAGTTAGAACGCGGAGAACGAAACGCGCTGAAACGGTGCTGACTGGTGCTAGGAGCTGCGTTCAAGGAGAACCGCAACAGCGAATTACGTAATTCGGGTTACGTTCCTTGATGTACGAGTGATTTTAACGCGAAACAGGAAATCACCTTTTTGCTTCTTTCCACTCACAAATCTTGCCACTCTTCCGTTTCGATGGTTTATGACAGGCCATTCTACTCGTTTCGTTTAAATTCGTTTAATAAAAAGAGGTTGAATTCCGTTCTGATCCTACATTGCAATTTTTCTTTTGGATAGGACTTTGTTATTTTTGGTTTCAAGGTTTCTAGAAGATTATTTAACTTGTAATTAAAATATTGATGTCTTCTTGCAATTTTTTTAATGAGGCGAACGTAAATCAAGTTCTGATTTTAAATTGCTAATTTTTTGCCAACAAGATTTTAGTATCTTTTCTTTACTCGTGAAAATTTCTGGAAGATTATTTAAGTTGATATTAAAATACAACTAAGTTGACATTCATTTAATAAGAATTCTAATCGGGTTTTAATCTTAAGTCGTAAATTACTTTTTAGACAAAATCGTACGACTTTCAGCTTTGAAGGTGTATCCATTAAGATCAGTCAATTTGTAACTAGAATGTCGTTGTTATCGCACTTAATAGAAATATTTTTCAATTGTTATTTATCGTTATTTATTTAATGGTACAGTCATACGTTTTGTACCTAATTCATTGGTGGTATTTTCTATCATGAATGCCTCCGTGACGTTGTATTGTTAGTTGGAGAAATCATTTTACTTTATCAATAAAATATTAGATATTAAAATATTCTGATATTCCAAGAAGAACTGACGTACATGAAACCTCATTAGTACTTTGTTTTTAATTTCAATCTAATTAATAACTTGAGTTTGACACTATTCTCGATCGTTTTGAATGCTCGTTGCAATTTGTCAAGGTTAAACAACGCGAAGGAGGTGATTGTTATTAACGTGTGATAAAAAGTACATGTGTTACGGTATTAAAACGAGGACGTTCTCGGACCAATCGGAGCGTGTAAAGATTCTTTGCGTTCTTGTGGGACAAGGACGACGATCGTCCATTTGAAATAAGGCTTTGCAGAAAATTTCCATCTAAAATTTGTAACGATTGGTCGAACGTGGCTTTTGTTTGGTCGTCTACATTCAGAAGAATTTACAAAAAATGTAAAGGCGTGACGGTGCTCTCAGTCACGGAAACCTAAAAGTAATCAAGGATGATGAATTGATTCTCAGTAAACAAGAATCTGTGGGAATTATAATTTCGACCTTTCAATGACATTGAAATATAAGAAGAAGATTTATTCGGCAAAAATTAAAGATACGATTGTTTGTGAAATAAAAGATTAACGAGCTTCGGTATTGTTTGATAAATTATTGGCCATTAAGTAACATATTTTGATGAATGGTAATCTTTTTGTTGAGAAACATGTTTTATATTTTGTCACAGTGTTGAATAATATGCGCATTCAAAGCAACGCGCTATCGTTTCTGCAATATATTTATGCTTCGATGGTTATTCAAGAAATTTTAAAACTAATCTTGGCACATTTCTTTTCAAAATATAATTAATATAACTTACATCAATATAATCCATCTATTTGACACGGAAATTAATATCTTCGAGCTTGTATTTTAGAAACTTTGAAATATTTCTAATATCGGTTTTTATATTTCGCAATATATACATCAACGAATCTCTGACGAAAACTGGGTCAATTTTGTCTTACTTTAAATAAATTTATATTTCGAAATATTGCAGGCGACATAAAAACCCACATGTAACGAAGAAACCCTTTTTCAATCCAGTTATATTTCCTCTAATTTATCACACAGTGGCCGATTTTCACTTTACGATTAGTGGCATTAGAATCATGCACAACAACAGAAATACGTTGTTAGATCGGCATCTGAATCACGTAAACTGATCTTACTTTCTATCAACTGCCTTAAACGAACCGGAAACCACGCTATATCCACGTTATTTGAGTATCCAACAGTGCACAGAGACGTTTGTAAAACGTCGAGAAAATCATAAGAAAAGAAAAGAATTTCTTTTCTCTTTGTATCACATTGTAATTCGAGAGAGAGAGAGAGAGAGAGAGAAAGGGAGAAAGAAAGGGTGAGAGACAATTCACACTTACTAATTAATCAATCACGCGTTGAAAGTTAAATAGCTCAGGATGAGCATTAGCGCCTATTCTCTTTTCCTGCTAACAAGTGAAAGTTCGTGTCGGAGGAGGCCACGCACTCGACTCTCTGCTCAACAATCAATGTTAATTTTGGTGTTATGGTTCCTTGGTAACCTAACTCATGCATATACGTACGTTCATGTAGAAAGAACCTGAGGCGGTAATATTTTCGTAAAAGTTGACATCGGCAATTTAATAATTAGTTTTTATAATTTACGATACTCATTGATACAATATCACAAGTGGAAAATAGGTATCGTTAAAATAGTAATTTGACGGAAATCTGCTTAGAATCATTTGAAATTCTAAACTTCAGATCTTTTAATTTCTGTGTAAAAGAACCAAGCTTTTTCGCTTTAGAACTTTGAATTCAAGGCAAAAGTATGTGAGTATATGGTTATACTTGTATTAAAATGCTTAGAATAACAGAGAATGTCTATAGCATCATAGTTGTTATAGTAAAATAATTAGAATATTAAAATATTTGGGATACTTATAGTACAATATTTAATACGGTAATTATAATAAAATACTTACAGTTTCTAATTGTAAAGAACACTTTTTCATTTTGAATTTTTATTTTTACATTTTAATTCAATAATATATACATATTTTTTTATATATCATATTTTATTATCAATCAGAATATAATGTACTCTATGAGCCAATGCGGTGTCTTGAAGAACTGCCACTCTTAAATCTCGTGATGATGATACCTCCTACGACGAGTCCTCTTCAGCCTTTCTTCGAGGCTGCTGGCCAATTAACTGAATAGTACAACAGAGAATATTTTCGCTTCCCTAATGAAAACCTCACGTCTATCAAGTATCATGAATCAGCAATAGTCTGCAGGGCATGGAACTATTAAAGCTGTTTTATAATATAATCCTTAATAATGTACAGTTATTATAGACTTCAAGATATAAATCCTTTAGAATCATTTATATCATTCGTATTCGTCTGCAAGGAATCTTCAAGGAAGTCATTTTGCAGTTTTAATCGCCTTGGCATTAATCACCGTTTCGTGATTTGCGACGAAGAATCGAAGTCTCCAGAACGAAGAAGTTCTCGTACAGGTCATTTGTTCCTGTATTCTTTTAATTTCCAAAGTTTAATAGCAAATGTAATTTATACGTCGCTTTATTTACGAATATGTTGCATCGTTTCTTTTTCGCTGGTTCGTGTTAGCGAATGTCGCTGGCAAGAGAGTTTTAAGTAATTCGAACGCAACATTGTGCTTTTTTCCGCTGCGTTCGAGGGGAATGCATTACGAAACGTTCCGGTATATGCGAGTCGTTCGATTGGAACTAATTTTTGCGTAACGGAGGAAAGAAAATTATTCAGTGTTTACGTAGTCTTTTGCCGGAGAAAATCGCCGAAGAGATTCCACTACTTTCTACTATTTCCTTGATTTTATTCGTTTTCTTTCTTTTTTTCACTTTTTGTACCTGCGACCTGCTATCGCTCTGCATTTTTTTTTATTCTCAGCAGTGCAGAAAATTCAATTCTAACGTAGTTTAATGCGTGCATGAAATTTCTTTTTTGTTGGTTCCAGCTTGATGCAAATATTTCGTCATTTTGCATTTCCTTGTTTAACGAAGACCAGTCGGACAAACAAGAAACTAATTAAAAATAGTGTAAATTCAAAGTTGAAGCACAGCTATAAGCTTCTAATGTAGTTTAATACGTGCATGAAATTTCTTTTTTGTTGGTTCCAGCTTGATGCAAATATTTCGTCATTTTGTATTTCCTTGTTTAACGAAGTCCAGTCGAACAAACAAGAAATTAATTAAAAATAGTTAGTGTAAATTCAAAGTTGAAGCACAGCTATAAGCTTCTAATGTAGTTTAATGCGTGCATGAAATTTCTTTTTTGCTGGTTCCAGCTTGATGCAAATATTTCGTCATTTTGCATTTCCTTGTTTAACGAAGTCCAGTTGGACAAACAAAAAATTAATTAAAAATAGTTAGTGTAAATTCAAAGTTGAAGCACAGCCATAAGCTTATCTTCTAGTCTTTAACAATGCAATTTTATCAAGTTATACATTTTTCTTAAATAAATAAATTCTGTTTCCAGAAAATTGTATAATACTAATTATTAAACTGAGAATATTTATGCACGTTCGTATTTCTTTAGAGCATAATCAGAAAAAATGGAATCCAAATAAAGATTTGTATCATCCTTTAGATACTACGACTATTTCATTTAAATACTATACAGGGTGTCTCGTTTTAACCAACCCACGCAAATATCACTGAAACTATACGTTGTTCGAAGAATCCTTTCAAATAAAACCTACTTTGTATCGAGAGATACATCTTGTGATGTCCACAAATCTTATCTAAGTGATCGTGCCTTCGAGATTTCAAGCTGACTTTTGCCTTTTCTTAAATTAAAATCTATTTATACGTATATTCTTTGTATACCGTTGGATGCGTTTTGTAATTCTCTACAAAAAGTATTAACGTATCTGGTTCGGAAAGTGATTAATTTAAAACATATTTTAACTTTAATCTTGTGGAACCTATCGCATGAAAAACAAGAGTAGATAACGCAGTATTTTTATGTTTATGTATTCCTTGACATTTATACGCTCAATTTGACGAAATTAGTATTATTATCTTAATACCCTCTTGTAGGGAATTCAAATCTGCATCGAACGGTGTATAAGATAAATGTACAATTCTATTTAAAGAAACAGAGGTCACCTTGAGATCTCTAAAGCGCCTTCATCTAGATAGATGACTGACGGTCATCGTAAGGCCACGTTGAAACGGAACAAGTTCTACTTGTATCACTTTTTCGAATCATGCATAGTTTAGAGGATATTTGCGTGGATTAATTAAAATGAGACAGCCTATATATTCATCCTATGTTACGTTATGTATACTTTGCACATGTCAATTTTTTAAAAATATATAGACACTCGTAATCGAAACATACTAATCATATATGAAAACAGTAATGTGTGTATTCTAAAACGATTATCAACAGATGCATAGCATCGACACACAATATTTTTCTTATAAGTTTTCCAGTAGCTATAGTAATTGCTTGTTCACGATCATTTTATATAATTATCTTTCTATTATTTTCCTAACTATTTTCTTAATTAATCTTCTTCTGAATTTCTTTGGTAAATATCAACCTGTCGTACGTTATTTATGCCTAGCAAGATAGATCGCCGAGTATTTCACAGAGAACAATTCGGTTTAAAGTACATCGATATGAAAGCATCCTGAGAGGATGCTGTGGCGTATTTTTGCGACTCTCGATGGAAAGGTACGTAGCACAACGGAAAGTGGGTTGCCCGTTGCACGCACCGGCAGCAAGGTGAACGTTCTCTAAAAAGATTTTCTCTCTGCAAACTAACTGTATTGTTACCTGTTCGTGTCTGAGGCGTTGTGTTCACATGCTGCATCACCTTGACGATAGAAATTGTTCCTTATCAATTATCAAGAATAATTTTCACTCGTTCAACATTGTGCTCTATCTGTCTACGCATATACATACGTATGCTCGCGTTGCTGTGTGTTGTACAGCGACGATGATGTTAGCGTAGATTAGAAAATTCCCTCGTTCTCACGGGAATCTTCTAAATTTCACTTTTCCTCGACGTAGCTAGATTTTAAATCACTCGACTCGCCGTTTATTATAAGCAGAATGTAGGATAATATTTATAGCGTAAGATAAAGAATAATTCAGAAATATTTACAAAGAACATCTTCAAGTATTAATTAATATTTATTGATCGTTTATTTACTACATCTTTTTAAAAAGAAAGTATGAAAAGGAATGAAAAATATAAATATTCTTTCGACTTTAATGTTTCTTTACAGTTATATATGTACATTAATTATTTGTTTTTTACGCAAGATACGAATATATTGTAGCATCTTTGCTACGAGAGAAACGGGATGATGTAAGGTTCTGTGAAAAAGTTTCTATGTATCGTTTGAGAAATTTTAATCAAACTCTCGTAACTGCTGCATTATTATTTTAAATCTCCCCCCTCTATTAGAATATATGATAATTTTATACAACATTTAAAAATTATTAAGAAATACTACGTATTTAATCATTTCACTTGAGCAATAAATTTAATTACAGTCGAATGAAACGGTTCTTTCTTTTTAACATACGGATCATCTGAAGTTAATTACATACATGGAACAGACAGATCAAAATAAAATATATTTAATTCGTATTCAAAAGTTTATACCTATATATATATTTCGAAATAACTGTTTGCCCATTTAAAAAATAAACATTTAAATTTCATTTAAAGTATTCTAGTTATTTCATATTTTTATTCGATAAACCACTTATATCCACAGAAACTGCTACCTCAAATCAAAGAGTACATACATCCCTAACATAAGACCATCATTAGCTTCGCGTTCTCGATACCAAAGGTAATTATCAATCATTAAATTTCACTCTTCCAACTTAAAGTGCAACAAATCGTGATTCCGGGAAAAGTAATTTATCTTACCATATTTGGTAGTTAACAACAGTCAACATACTCCTCCGTTACACCGTATGATTCTCTATACTTTTCCCGTATAGAGATTTCCGTGATTTAAAAAACGTTGCTATCGTATCAGCATGGAAAATACCTTGTTTTGCACATGACCGCGCTAAGAGTGCTAAAATAAAAAAGCAGCTGATTCGACTTGCTAGAAATACTATGCGGTTGATGCAGAAGTGTGCCGTCGATTTCCATCTCCCAAGCGATGAAGGCACGCGAGTGCAAATCTACATCATTGAGAACGCATAGTATCCTATAATGTAAGACTGACAGTGTGCAGGTCGCTTAACTACGATGATTACCCGCCATAATAGCTCGCTAATTGATAGGCAGCTCGCAAAAGGGGCTTGCAGAATTTCTAAAGAAAGCCTGTAGGATCGCGTGGTCGTGAGCTTCTCTCTCCTTCGCGCACTCTGTTAGTCGCGATACCGATTTCTTTGTCCTACTCCTTTCTACTCTTCTTCTTTTGTATATTGCATGCGACGCCAAGTCCATCGATTTCCTTTTCCTCGTGAAATCCTTCCAACAGTTCCAAGTCGGCCCACTTCTTCGACCGACTCGAAAGTAAAATTTAAATATGTTGCACGAAACGTGTTGACGAAGCGTTTGTGAAACAGCGTGCGATGCAAAGCGGTTAAGGAACTCGGATTTTCTTTTGTATTTCAGAGAATATTTAAGGCATTAAACATTTTTATTTTCTTCTCGGTGAATTCTTTCGGACTTTATTAAAAAATCAAATAGAAGATATAATTTATAACGAGTATCCAACTGGGTAGGTTAAATTAATTTAGACAAATACCAGAGCATTTGGCGACTTTGAATAAAGTAAGATTAATTATTAACGGGACTATTATATTTGGGAAGGAAATATTTTAGACGAATTTGTATTTTATAACTACGGAGAAGCTAAAATTCATTAACTAAATTGTGTCGAATCTAAGCGAAAGAACTGTGCTCCTTGGATATTAATATATATAATATATAATAATACAATTAAAATTCGATGGTTGAACATCGTTTTACGTTCGTATACGCAAGAATCGTGTTGCGGAATTAGAAATCAGTGTCGTATTATTGATTGACGTTGCAAAACCGATGGTTATCGCATAACCATCACGTACAATACATTGTCCGTTCTTAGGCAGTGATTTTATACGAAACAGGAACTTCACGGTTGATTTCTATAAGTATTTTACTGTTGTTTTCTAACGTGAGTCACGAATACCATTTGATAAAATAAGGAGAAAAATTCTATGAGCGAGTAAACGACGATGCTAAAACGCTCCAACCACCTGTGTGCTCGAAGGGTTAAGAAATTTCACTTATTTCCTCTCGTTCTAGCTTGACGATTATACAGGTTGTCGCTCGTGCACCGCAAAATCGTTTCTACATCCTGAGCAATTTCCCAAGTGGAAAGTGGTCGGTCTGTTACGGTACCGTCTGCATCTACTCGCAATCGCAATCAATTTCATTCTTTCAGTTTACAAAACGTAACAGTTTGTGAATTTCGGTTTCTACTGGAAATTCTATTTTTATTGAAATTGTTAATTAATTAGCAATTGAAACATCATGAAACGGTTTTCATTTTAAGGTAAACATCGTGATACATAGTTTCATAGCGATGTTGGAATCAATGTTTTCTTTTTTATTATGATACAATCGAAATTACGGATTGCTCTTTCCTCTTTCTTGCATTTAATTCGAATTTTATTCTCTGCGAAGATAACGCTTTTAATATTTTGTTCCTACTGTTGAAATTAATTATCAATTAAAAGCGTTGTGCTATGCATTTTAAAACAGACCTCGTTATTGTTTCATATCAATGTTGGAATCAGTGTTTCCTTTGTACGATGCAACGATAGTGTTTTAGTTTGGAATGAATGTAACGTTAATAATCCTTGAATAAATAGTGTTACGCGCTATATACATATTCTATGAATGTGCAATAAATAGAGCATGTATTGTTGCAGTTGCATCGAGCTGTCTTAGGATTTCTTAGGTAAAAAATAAACGATATTTACATATTGTGTAATTATTACTTCTCACGTCCCTCTGAAATGATAACGTGTGAAAAATACAATATTTTCAACATAGTGAAAATATTATTCTTTGTTGCAAATAGGAGAATACTTTTCGCTTTACATTGAAACAAAATGAAAAGACAGGAAATAAAAAATGTACCAAACTTTTAATAAAATATATTGTTTTTATAATTGAAATATTACGCTAAGTTATTAATCTATTTGGAGAAACATATTAAACTTTAATCGAATGGTGGAAGTTATCAGTAAAAAAAAGTAAATATATTTTTTATCTATATGATATTTTATCCATACACATTACATAATTAACGCGGTTATTAAAAAATAAGCAGATATAATATAATCGCGTTTTTATAAAATTCAAATTATTTTTGGCTCGCCTATATCTCTATATGTATGTACCTAATAAAAACCAGCTATCACTGCTACATATAGTTCCGATACTAAACGAGTAATACTAAACACGAGATATCGACCTAAATGCAACAAAGTATCAATTCAGTTTCTCATTCTTGGTATCCGAAGGCAAAAACACCGTATTTCGTACTGGAATGGTAGAACTTTCTCGTATACTTGAATGTATGATCAAACGTAGCGATACACACATATATATATAGCTCTCGACTGTGAATGGGTAGTGGGAAGATCGAAGTTTATTTCTGCGAGTCTAGAATTGCGAAAACCAGAAGCTGGTCGGTAGCTGAGCCATTCCGGCTACCTTTCATTACGTTCACCGATATTCTAGAAAGTTGTCACTTGGACGAGTAAAGCGAGAGGGCCCCGCTTTTGCCAACCAACAAACAGAAACTGTGGAACCGTCCAAGCTCGTCAGAACCTGATGCAACTTAACGTTTCTTGCACGATAATGGTTTCCTGCTGGCCGATCACAAATTAGGCTCTCGAAAGTACTCAGCAGCAACTTCCTTCCTATCACCGTTAACCAAATACGTATTTCACGTCGTTTCCTGGTCTATAACTCAACGATAATCTAATTTTCTAGCGGTCATCGCTTGAACATTAATTTCATTACAACTAACTTAACACGAAACGATCTTTGAGTATTTTAGGTTTGATTTTAGTAACTTAACCGTTTCTTTTCTCTTCTTTTGCATCTCTTCATTCGGGAATTTGCTAGTCATTATGTTATAAAAGGTGTATGGAGGTAGTTTAACTCTGTCACGTGTTTTGAACCATTTTCAATCCAATCGTGCTTTTCATCTTGTCAGAAAGTTTCTCGTACTATGAGTTCGAAGAAAGTACGAGAGAATCATTGTTCTTATACCGATGGTGACTGTTCGTTTCAATTTTATGTTTCTCAACTCTGCTACATAGTTCGAGATCTATCTTCAACTCAATCGCAATTTTCTTTCGTTGAAAAAGTTAGGAAATAAACACGCAAGAATCGTCATTAATCCTTAAAAATCCTCGGAAGTTTCAAACATTTCCCCGGAACGTTCAAAACGTTGAAATGGTTATATTATATTTATATTCATATTATATTATATTTATTGAAACGAAATCAGAACTGAATCGTAAAGATCCGGAGATCGTAACAGGACGAATCGTTGCTGCAATACGTCGCATTGTTAACGGGATACTTTATTAGAGTCCACGAAACCTCGGTCAGTTTCATTTGCAGCCAACGTTAATTAGAGCGTGTCGCGATAGTTTATTGCTTCTATACGACCATCGTTATTACTATCAGCGATTAAATATAATTAAAACTCGGACAATAATCACATAGGCAGCAGGTGAAATAAATGGGTCGCGTCGTTTCGTGTAACCTTCTCTTCCTGATAAGAGAAATTGGAAGAGTATCTGCGAGTTAGAGACCGCGAAACGAAGACAAATCGTTCCTGAAGGCTTCGAAAGTTGAATAAATATCGCCATAGTAATCATCCGTTGATGCAACTCGTTTTCTTCCTGGTCGCGACATCGGGTCGCGAGTGAAAGTGAACTCTCTTCATGTTATCGCGGTACAACCTCGATCAGAACGATGGAAATCAAACGAGGATGAGACGCTCGATTAGCTGGCACGATCCTTCAACGCAAACAGTTTTTCTAAGCGGAAGAAACATTTTGCGTTCGACACGATGACCCTTACGGTTCTTTTTATCTTATCTAAGCTGACCAGACTGGTACTTGATACGTCATTTGAAACGGGATTCTGATGTTTCGCGAAGAGCACGATATTCGTGACTCGATCGGGTTATTTTCATAGAGAACGTTAATACTCTGTGAACCAGATCTAGGATGTTCTCAGACTTTAAGACTTTAACGATGGTTTCAATTTTAGTACACGATTTGTCACGAGGAGAAACGAGGAATTACACGTTATACTTGACAAAACATTTTTGTAAATTGTATTAATGAAGCAGTGAGATATTACTGTGACGATTATATTGGAAACTTTGAAACCATTTTAAAGATATATATAGGTATAAAAGTCACAAATACGTTTGGTGTAAACATATATATAATACAAAATTACGATATAACATGAATAGTCTTTAATTGATTAATCTTTAAGATATAAAACATTGGAGATGGTTGCATTGAATATTGAGGTTTATTGACGGAATATTAAATTTTTTAAATACTTCTGTAATCTTTGCGAAATATGTATATACTTGCACATGTGTTTTGCACATATGTATATACATGCATGTGTTTTATACTTTACAAGTATTGTTAATGAAATTTCAAATTGTCATATCTTTTATTTTCACATGGGATTAACTATCGGTTCTACGTTATGTCTTCGTATTAATATTTATTATTAACGATTTTATAGACTTTTAGAAAAATTATGGACCGGTAGGTGTTAAGGAATATTTTCTCGTTGTGCAGGATACCAGTGACATGAAGGAGGTTCAGCAGTCTCTCGCTGAGCAAACACCATCGAAGAAGGAGGTAGAGCCAGACACCAAGGACGTCAAAGTTCACAAAGAAGATGAGAATAATTCAAAGTCAGACAACGAAAGCGGTGACCATGACGACGATGACGATGACTATGATGACGACGAGTTTCCTCCCGTGCACATCAAGCTGCCTCTTCAATTCGATTTTGACGAAATTGCGGGCGTAAGTTCATTAATTTTATTACAATTTCTAAAAATTGGATCGATGTACAAAATTAATAATTTTCTATATTTGTCTCTTTGTTTTGTTCTTTAGACTTTGATCCAGGAGGCACGTAGCAGAGTTTCTTGCGTGGTTGAAAGACGAAGAGCTGATCAAGTGATGGACGGTGCTAACAACAATAATGTGGATAACAGTACTGATTCTCGCTACCAAAGACTGAGTGGAGAACGTGTAGCCATTTTGTGCGAATCTGGCAATCCTCATCAAGAGTATGTATGATTTGAAGTGTTATGCCTCCTCCATGAAAGAAGTTTTAGTATAATTTATTAGATTAAATTATAGATAGAACATTATCAAATTTATCAACCGTATGGAAATAGAAATACAAAGTACTTTCATTTTATTTGGTGACGCTACTAGTAAAGCTTCTTAGTTTACAGAAAAAAAGCAAGAAAGATCAATTAAAATTAAAAATAAAGGACTTTTAAAACAGTCCTGATATAAAAATACTAACAATTTTTAAAGATTTAAAATAATTGAAAATTCGAAATTTAATTGAATTTTTACGCATGGATGTTATATTTAATTTTCAAAATGTGCTTAATTTTCAGGCAACAAGATCAAGAGATGCTTACGCCAATCATCATCCCATTGGGAACCGTCCAAGTACCACTTCAATCTCAGGAACCGAACCCAGGTTATCATCAGTATCAAGTGCACACTCAATATCAAGTTCCTGACATGCAGCAGTTACCACTTAGCGATCCACGCGGACTTAATCACATCCCACCTGGTATTGTGCCCCCTGAATTGCGAAATATCCCTCAGGTAACCATGGAAATGAGACCTCCGCGTATGGGACCACAGACGCCCATGATGGGACCGCAAAATCCTGCAATGGGACCACAAGTTAGTATATCTTATATTAATATGCAATAACAGAAAAATTAATACTGTTCTATTTTTATTAAAATAGTTTTCGTCTTACAATTAAATAGAAATCGAGAATAGATCCATTTTTCAAATTAAAAATTTTGTCATATTATTATTTAGTAATTTATTAAATATTTATTAAATATTTATTATTTAGTAAATAAGGCTACACCACTATTATACTCGTGCTATTCTGAATATATAAAGAAATCATTTACCACTACGATAATTAAAATGTAATAATTTCATTCAGGTTGAAGTGCGCCGAATTCCCATCGAATTGCGTCATTTCTCGGCGAATCCTATGAGAGGTATGCGACCACCAATGCCCCAAGAACCGCAACAAGTACCCGTGATGTATCAACAAGTTGAGCAAACGGGAACTTATGGTCAAGAACAGGGACCAGCCATGATGCCTCCGCCAGCACCACAGCCAGAAGCCCAGGTTCACGAACAAAGGATTATTCCTCACGTATTGATCCCGCAGACCGAACAACATCCATCTCAGATGCCACCGCAAGTGCAACCTCAAGTACAGCCCCAGATGCAACCTCAGCCTCAAGCTCAGCCTCAACCACAACCACAACAGCAGCCTCAGATTACTGAAAGACAACGTTCACCTTTCCAAGGAATTCCATTCGAAATTCGGAGGATCATTCAACAAGTACCTCTAGAGATTAAGAATATCATTCAACATATCACTGGTGAAGCGAGACCTATACCCGTACAAATACCTGAAGGTGCTCGCCGCGAGGTAATTCATTTATTTCAGATATTTGTATTACATTAACTGAAAATATAATTGGCATTAAAAATTAATTGGTCTTGGAAATGAAAATTAATAGAAAAATATGATTTTTTAACGATGAATCTTGATTCATTTTAATTTCAATAAGTAATTTTAATTTTAATCAAATAATTTTAATTAAACATACACATATTACATATGTAATAATAATAATTTTCGAAATTGGATTTAACATCTGTATAATTGTACATGCGAGATTGTCCTATTATTTCTACTATTATTAGACGATAATATTATTTATTAATTTTATTTATTGAAATAATTTTATTTACATTTTTCAGAACGTTCAAGAATTCAAACCGTTCCCGGAAGGAGCTCAGCCCATTCCTCTGGGACTTCCACTTCCGTTAGAGGTTCGAAATCTATTGGAGCATGGAAATATCGAGGGTCGCCAGCGACCGGATGGTTCCAACGAGCAACAGGAAGCTAAACCTTTCCCTGGACCGGAAGATGATAGCGAGGAAGAGAGGAACTTCCCTGTACCAGCGGAAATTCGTAACATAATTCATCAGGTAAAAAACAAACTAATCAATTTCAGATATAATTTCAAATTTTAATTTTATTTTAATTTTAGATATGAATTTTAACGTTTCAAAGAAAAATTTTATCTGAAATTAAATTATTCTGTATACGTATTCTTTTAAATATAATCACTTAATCAATTTTACAGTAACATTTTATTAATGTTACACAAATATCGTACATTTTTGTAGAGTGTCATATTTCGGATTTCAACCAACTCGTATATTATGAAATATTATCATCTTTGTTTACTTGTTTATAATAACAAATGTTATGTAAGAATAAATGAGAACCGCTGGATCAGCAATTTTTCATTAAACTGATATCTGGTAGCGTGGCCGAGCGGTCTAAGGCGCTGGTTTAAGGCACCAGTCTCTTCGGAGGCGTGGGTTCGAATCCCACCGCTGCCATATTTTTGCTAGCATAGTTATTTTTACTTCGTCTCTTTTTTCTATATCCATTGGCGTTATTATTGATATCGCCAAGTATTACGATTAATTGAATTTTTCATTTTATCATATACAATTAGTACATGAATAATATGTTAATTTTTAGGTTGTAGAAGGTAATGCATTCCCAATTTCAAGATTTGCTCTGCCATTGAGACCTGTAGAATCCTTGGAAATACCTGTTGAGGCCCGTGCTGAAGTTTCTGATAATCAAAGCTCCGAACAAGAATCAGAGCAAAGACAGCAGGAACAACAACAAACGACTCACATGATGATGCAACAACAACAGCAACAGCAGCAGCAAGTGCAACAGCAACAACAAGAGCAAGAAGAGGAAAGTCGCCCACACTGTGAGTAGATAATTTAATTTCTGTAGATTTTTTATTCTTAACTTTTGCTACATTAAAGCGTATTCGTAATTCATGGACTTTTATTTATTAGCATTCATTAGCATTTATTAAAGTACTTAATCGCGCTTTTATATTATATGTAGATGCTATAAAATTTTAAATATAGAAACTATAAAATTGTCTAATATACACTGTTCCAATTTGTTTACAGACGTGCAACCACGTTCGGTGCGTTCAATCCCAGAGGCATTCACACACCGCCGTGAGAAGCGTGTACGTCGTTGCGCTTGCGATTGCGCCTGTTAATTTCAGTTGCAGCGAATCGGATCGAATGTCCCATCATACCCGGTCAAAGAGAATGTCCCAAAAAAGAAGAAAAGCATCTCGAAACATGTTTGACGAGTTCTCGTAAACCGAAAGAACATTTTTCAGGCGATCCCTAACACGCGAACGTTACCCTCCTCGGATTTCACATTTTTGTAGATCTTACGAAAGTAAACTGGACCTGGTACATTACTTTTGTAGAAGACAATGTATGGGACGAATGTGGCAGAGATTAAAAACGCCGTTAAGTTTGTAGTATTATACCGCTATAAAGCAGCAAAGTCACGAGCGTGTTTTTATTTAGGCTGTTCATAGTACAATCGAAGAAAATAAAATGATAAAAAAGAAAGAGAAGCTCGTGGCTCAGAAGATATCGTAGAGAGTAGACATCTATATCAACAGAGGTACACCTACAGTTAGAGAGAGGAAGATCTATCGATTTGGAATGATATTCTTTTTTTAACTAACACGTTTTCAATGAAGAAAATCATTACAGTTTCTTCTTCTAGTGATATGTGACAATCGCGTACAGGGAAAGAATTGAAGATATGAGGAAATCTGTGATCGTTTCTTTTATTCGCGTCGAAAAGAGATAAGAAAACTACACAGAAACAAAACAGAAGAAGAAACTAATAATTTTTTTTTTAATAATCGGAGATAAGTTTGTAACCTTTTACGGCGATCGCTGTATATTATGTAGATGTGGCTTAAGAGAAGCGTTATTCATTAACCAGCGTCGTAATCAACATTGACATTTTCGTTTAGTTACTTTTAATCGGTTGTGTGCTTAGAAGAAGCGAAAATAAAGTGTGAAGATCCTTCCGTAAAATCCAATTTCCGATTTCGGCGTGTATGTTATTACTTTCTTCTGTACTTACAGCATCGTTTCTTCCAAAACATCATTACATCATTTTTGCATCTATCCTAAATTGTTTTTAAGGTATGGATATTTTATTAATCTGTATTTTCTGTATTACATACACACACATATATATTTCTTTTTTTCATGACAATTAATAAAGCGAAAAGATTATTGGTTTAGACTCGATACCCTGCGAACGTGTCATTTTATTGTATTTTCTTTTTTCAAGATAGTTTATTAATCATCGACAAATACATGGTTTTAAGACATCTTAAAAGAAGTATACGCAAAAAAGAGATATTTTTGATAAGAAGCTTTTAACGTAGATTAGTAGGATGTAGCGTTTCATTGTAATATTGCGCCTGAATTAATAATATTAATAGATAGTTTAATACTTTTATATTGTATTAGATATAAACAATCAACTTTCACAAAGTACACGTTATTCCTTGCGCAGGATTTTTATATGATAGTCTATCCTAAAATTCTTTTAACAAAGATATTATATAGAAGACAAAGTCTTAAAGATACAATTCGACGAATTAAAAACTTGGACCATGCTTAAATTTACGTCCTTAATAAATCATTAAAGTAACAATATTATTATTATTATTATCATTTCTTTGAATATAATTGACTAGCTTTCCTAATTAACTAGATTTCTTATAATGAACTTACTTAATAAAATACGATTAAACATATTAACGTAAGATACGAAAAACAAATTTTTATTGAAGCGCCAATTTTATACCTACGTTACTGAATATGACATCATTCAATGGCGCAGGTTCGCAAAACCGAATTGAGCATGCGTATAACCTGTCAGCTCGCGACGTACGAGCGGTTGTTTAGTGTATGATCTTACACACAACACTGTTGCATTATGATTCACGTTTGTGATGATAGTAACTGATCATTTTTGAATAAAAGTTTGTATATCGTTCCACGTATTTCGAAAGAAGGATTACGTCGGGCTTTATTGAAGGTGAGCACGTTCAGGAGTATACATTGTGTCGATAATCGTCATGACGTAGCACATTTTTAGATTTCACAAATCTATTTAGAAACAAACTGTGTGATAGATTAATGAGTTTTAACAATAACAGAACAAAGGGCGAAGAGTTCTGATATCGTCAATCTAATCGGAGTCATCCGCTCAAAATGATGAATTTTGAAGGAGAAAAAGGATCTACAAGATCCTCGTCATCACGAAATATTTGTTGCTGTCTCACAACAGCTAGATATAACAGTTCAAAGTAAATTTCCTAATTCGTGTTTAAATGATTCTTACATGATCATGATTTCTCACTCGACATTCAATGCCATGGTAGAACTTTTGTAGATGCAAATTAACCATATTCACTTTTTAGTGTATATAGATATTACGTAGACGATCCAACCTGAGTGTACTATCAACTGATGTAGACAGATGATATGGACAAATTACAGAATCAGAATAGTCACCAACTGATCCACTGTAGATACAATAATAATAATAATAATAATAATAATAGTAATAATAATAATAACAACAGGTTAACGGAATATTTTAATTTGGATAATCGCATAGATGATCCACTCCGTAAGCAAAGACAAAAAAGAAAATAAGTTGTATATACCTAGTAAATAATGAAAAACATATATTTATGTAAATTTATAGGTGAACCGGAAGTAACAATGAATTTGAACGAAGGGTCAGCTCAATTATCATTTCATCCATTGGAAGAACCAGAAGAGGATTTATTTGACTATGAAATTGATACTTTGTATCAAGATATGAATACAGAATCTGAGGTAAATTAATAAATAACATACAAATATTTTTTTCAATTAGTTACGTGCTTTGAATTGCTTTCTTGCATATATATTTATATTATATGTATAATATGTTAGTGCTATATTAACTTCAACTATGTTCATATAGGAACAAGTGGTACCATCCAGTCAACTAAGTAATAGTTATAAATATCCTGATGAACTTACCATTTCTGATGATGAGGTAGATGAAGGCATATTTGAAGATGAACCAGTATCTAATTTAGTATTGCCAGATGACAATAACAGATACAACTCACAACCTCCGTGAATATCTACTTGACTGTAGTTGACATGTTTGTAGAGTAGCACTTTGTGCTAATTTGCTACCAATATCTAATGTTATTCAGTTTTCCATCCATCAGCAAAAATCACAGAATGTGTAAAAAGTGTTATGGTAGTAACATTAGAACAATGATTGCTGTTTTATATTAAAATAAAACATTCCATGTGGCTTTTTAATTCGTAGACATTGTGATGTAAGTTTCTACTTTATTTACATATAATGATGATTTATGATTTACAACATTTGTTTCATATTGATATAAATTTTAGTTAACATTTTATTATACAAATGGAATTATATGATAGAGAGAAAGATATATAATACAATTCTTCGGTTAAGTAAAGTATTATTTAAGTGTACTTTGAGGACGATTATTTACTTGATTATCGTCATTGTTTAAAAGAAAAAGTTAAAGATGGAATTACTTTTAGTATAGATTACATAAATAAATCCATTCTAATAAAGTGATGTGACATCACTAGACTTGTCAATATTCAGTAATAAAATATTTGGTTGAATTAATACCAATAACATTCTACTGTTGCACCATACAAATGTTTTTATTAATATTATATATGAAATATGAATTTATTTAAACATATTCTAAAATACATTTAGAAAAAATAATAGCAAAATGATTTTAACTGGAAATTATATATATTGGAAATATCTTATTTTTACTATGGTGGACATATTTTGAATATAATATTTAAATGTATATTATCATTAAAAACGTATTTATTATTGTATACAGTCTTAAATGATATACTCTAATTAATTACATATGTAATAAAAGATAAAATAATAAAATATGAGAAACCATCCATCATAAGTTGATCAAGGGTGTATGTTTTCTCCTTTATATTATATTTATTAGTATTTCAGAAACTAGTATAAACAATTGATCACTGGCTTAAACAGTCAAATTGAATATTATTTTCTCATAGAATAGAAATACTATTTCTTTACATTACAAAAGATATTTTTTCTTAATACGAAATTTTTATACAAGATCATTGATTGATATAATTTCAATGTTTTTAATTTTCGATATCCTTTTTATTTTATTTTATATTTATTGAGTTCTATCACATCATCACTAGGAACACAGTCATATTGAGTGGGTTAATTCAATTCAGTATTCTTGCTATTCAGGACATAAAGTCACTGGAATATTTATGCTTTACTAGTTACATATGTTATGTTAAGTTATTACTCAACTTCTAGATGGAAGAATCATCTCTATGAATAAAACAATATTCTTCTATTTATATTCGAAGAATTAGATCATATGAATATCTATTTTTTAAATTGAAATGTTAAAGAATATTAATATTTTACGATCCTCTTAAATTGGTAATTTAATATTGTTTACTAGCTATTCTCTGTTCAATTTTCTTCTAGAAAGATATAAGGAAAAGTGTCAGGTATGTCCACTCATTCATAAAAGCAAATAACTTCATAATCGTGATTTCTATAAATTATTAGTTAACTAAATTATTAAATTTATTGAATTACAGTAATCATCTATGAAACGAACGCACGATTTAATAACTAGGTCAATAAAAGAAAATGTAAATACATAATATAATTTATCATTAAATAATTGCAAGCTATCAGAAATAATCTTATATTATGTATGTAACCTATAAATTATGTATTAACAATCTTGCTGTCGAACTTGAATAAATATAATAGTTCATAGATAGTATTCGGTGTTGCGTTTCATCAAAAGCAGCTTTTTCTGTCACCCAACACGCGATCCAGCCTACACAATGTCCCACGCTAGAATTACTTTCGAACTCGTGTTAGAAGGTGAAATCGAATCATGTCGAATCGAATTTCGAAGAGCTTCCGCGAAATCGACAACCGTAACGAAATCGTTAGTTTTTCCCTCTGTGAGTTTGCGTGCATGGCAATAATTTATGGAAACGCGAGAATCATGATCGTAAATTTTATATCAAAGAAACGCAGCAATATGTAGTATTCTCACGCGAATTTCGATCCAAAAAAAGGACTAAAAGGAAAGTTATATACATATTAAGGATGTTGTTTTAATCAAATAGTTGAATTATGAAATTTTTATTTATTTTATGAATATAAAAGGAACAAAGTTCTGTAAGTGTCATTATAATAGTCAACTCGAGCGAAGCTAACATTAAAGAACTAAAACTGAAATTTCCAACATAATTTACTCAATTTACCATTTTGCCTTATCAATCGTTTTTTAGAGAAAGTTAAAGTTTATATAATATATTAATATTTATTATTAATGTTATTATGTCGTTATAATTTTTAATTTGAGATATATTATTAGAACCTTAACCTATAATATACATTTTACACATAATGTAAATACTTGTAATTTTTCTAATTATAGGTTGATTCTGCAGTCTATGTACGTATAGTATAGAAGCTATCATAAAATTTCTATCAATGGTGTGACAACATAAGAAGAAATTGCTTCATTCGCAATTTTATTTGAGGGTAACTATTCTAATATTTTAACATATATATATATATATATATATATATATATATATATATATATATATATATATATATATATATATATACATACATTGATATTTAAATCGCTTGCACGCATAATATACGAATATGCATGTAAGATTTACGGCATATGTATTATTAATCTTTACGCTTTGTTGCGATACAGTTATAGCGATGTATGATTGATCGTACCTAAGCTCCCATTGTTTTCGATTAATTATCATAGAATTCAAATTTTTCGTTCGCTGTAATCCTACACCTTGGTACACGATCAAAGAATGCGGAAGTGATTGCTAAATTTCATGTTAGTACCATGCTAAAACACGAGGAGCTGTCTCTGCATCTTTCTGCGTTTTATGCAAGTTTCGCTGTTTGATTGTTATCAAATTTTTAGCGATCGTTGAGAATCTTTCTCAAGTAACAAGTTTCTCAATCAGATTAACATTCGTTATTAGAAATAACTATGCTAATATAATAACGCTATTATTTTTTATAAGTATATTTTAATTAGCTATTAATAGTCAAATTTATTTAAATAGAACAAGTTCGATTAAATATTAATATTAAGTAACAACAAGAATGATGTTATCAGAGTAATAATCTTGACCGAAATAAGATAGCCATTTAAATCATAAGTCACTCAATCTGATACAAGAATTATAGATTTTAAGAACTTTCGAAAATCTTCGAATTCTTGAGGACTTATGAATAAAATATCCGATTACTAAATAATTTCATGTAATTTATAAATATTGATGCGCATTACATTCAAATCTTGAAATCAACATATTTTGAAAGTCACCATGCGATCGATTGAATTGTTCAAAGGCCAAATTTGTTATCTCCACTTTTTGGAATTTTTAAAATCTTAGTACCAAAACACTTGCCAATAGATTTGGTTGTTACTTTTCCTCTTGTGGAGTTAATCGATGTGGCAAATCTGTAACTCAGTTGTGGTGTTTAAAGGGATGAAAGTTTAAAAAAAGATGTAACGACATTCACAAATGAAACCTATCTGAGGTTTCATAATGGTATCATTGGAAATAAATGTAGGAAGTCTAGTTTATCAGGTCGGTGTCCATCGTGCGTTTCGATCTCGGAAATCGTACAACACGATGTCGGGTGTAATTCAAACCAGAGTCCAGTTTTGCTGGTACAGAAATACCGGGCGACAGTTTTGCAAGCAGTTTCGCGTTACAAGTAAGGACGACAACTTTTCATTTGCGATTTTAGAAGAATATTATACTGCACACTCTGGATCATTCTAATTACTATCATTCTATATATTACTATTGTATTACACTTGAAACAAGTAAGGTGGTTGCACCTTTTACAGTCTATTTTTGGTATCCTACCGATGATTCCAAATTGTAATTACCTTCAGTCATGTAGTAATAATTAAATGAATGAAGAGTTTACGTAAAACGGTACATAATTACTATCACTTCAAATTTAAGCATTTAACGCCAATTTTAAATTTATGTTCAATGATAAAGCGTAAGAAGAAAAATTTCCTTTTGATCAAAAGATTATATGTCTTTCGAATGTTTGCTCTAAATTTGAATTAAATTTTGATTCAACTTTAAATTTGAATAGCGTAATAATTTGTCAAGGATGCATTCAGTGAAAATTACAAAAATTACACTTCACAGGTGAATTTAGTATGTTATCTATTATTATTAAACTGTAGCGTTGTATGTTTATGGAAATTTCTATTTTTATGATTACAATTGAAGAAAGTGTAATTTAGGTAGAGAATCGTTTTACTTCTTAAATATTGTAACATTATGTCCATTTATGTAAACACCTTCCAATTATCCGCAAATGTATAAAAATTTGCAGTCTTCCTACGTATCTCTGACCATGCTTAATTATCTTATACTCTATTATTACCGCGCTAAATTCGTTCCGGACTTGTTCTAGACTTGTTTCAGTCGACCTATTCCTAATCGCATTTCCCATCTTATGCAAATTTCACATTGTGCCTCCCTACAGCGACACCGAACGTTTTTCATTTACGAAACGGCGGAAGAACTTTTACCTCGCCCACGCGAGAAGATGAAATCATGTGAGCGTTGTTTATTCGCCAAAGAATCATCATCTATTCAACGTTTGTAACATCGAGCATACGTATAGTGAAAAAAATATGAGCAAAAGATAGATAAATGTTGGGAATTGGACGTTTTCAAAAGACCAATCTAAACAGAAACCGGTTCTATTTGACCTGGATGATTGTTTAAGAATTTAATTATTTAAACTAGCCTCGTAAAATGTTTTGTGGAACGTTTTGTAATCGCAAGCTAGTACCTACGCTATACTTATAGATGCAAAAGGTGATCAATGGGATAATTAAATTTTTTACTAAAATTTTTTTTTATATATTTTGCAACATTGTAACTTTATGCTTGTGACATCAAGGCGTTAATTTATTGCGAATGAATTATGAAATTTAGTTTAGAGAGACGGTGTTTAATAGTTTATTTATTACCATTGATACCTGATCTATTCAAGAAATTATTATTATTGTTAGCTACGCGAAGAATCATATTAGTCAATTCATATTCTTATGAATACAATTAAAGCAACAGAGCATAAATGGAAACTTTTTCACACACTAAATGTTATAACGAGTACTTTATTTTGAATATTTCTGCATATTACCAACATTCTACACGTTTTTGTTTAAAATTCCTTATCAGTGCATACAAATTTCATATACATTAAGAAAGTTTATGCACGTTATAATTGAATAATGAATCAATAATTTCAATTTGATTTTACAGAAATATAAAAGTTACACATATTAAAGCTTATACACGAAGCATACCAAGGCTTAATATCAAAATACTAATGTCAAGTTATGTGAAAACCTTGAAGATCATGTTAGCTTTCTCGATGCATCGATCACTATAGCTGAGAGCACCGACATAGAACCACTTTCTGGCTGTGAATCAAAATCCGACTCTCCATCCTCGATATGTCTTCGTGAAATATTTATCATTTTTTTCTGTTCATTTCACGTGATCGCATTAAATGGAGTGGAGCGTTACGCACACTAAAAATGCGTTTTATGAACATCACATGCTCACCTTCGGAAGAAGAGGAAGGCCAACGAACCCGGCTTTTGGACCTTTCTCCTCTGAAGTTATACATTTTCTCCGGTTAACGTTCGTTCGAGATTCGATGGCATCCTTTTCTTTCTTCTTTTCTTTTTTTCTTTCCCGCTCTGGTCGAGTTCGGTGACCTACTTAATTCCGACGTTATACTTCCGCCCAATTTCTTGCAACGTTATCTACACATGCGAGGTATGCTGGTTATAAAATCGATTCACGTGTAGGCACATTAATATATTATCAATCGGCTGTTTTATCTAAAAACTAACCAGTAGCGATGTGTCACCAGTTTTTTCTTATATATGGTAGAATATAAAGGTATTCGCCAGTAATCAATTTATTTAGTTAGCAATTAATTTAGAGTTATTAGCTTATTAACTGATTTTATCTAAAAACGTATCACGCGTTACTTATCTTCATAGCAGAGTAGAAAAATTCTCAAGTTTAAATGGATTGAAATTAATTTTATTTGTACGTAATTAATCTGATTTATTTGATTTATTAGATTATTTACACGTAATTAACTTTATCCTTATTAACTTTATTTTATAGTTTCATAGAACATAAAGGATGCCATGGGAATTTAAATAAATTTTAATTAATTTTCCTTTGCGTAATTAAATTTATTGTTACAGAATTCAGTTACAGAAATTTTGTATATATTTTATTCATGTATTTATATTAACTTTATCCTTGCATCTCGTAGGTTCTATACCATTCATTTGTATTTTATGTCCTTTCGTTGGACTTATGTCATCGAGCGTTCAAAGACTACATTTGCATATTAAAACAGTTTGTATTTTAGAAACTCTTACGACGCTTAGTAATTGCTATTAAAGCGTTAAAAACATACGACATCCTACACAAAGTATCTATTGTATGCAAAAGTGAAGTTACATCGATGTTTTAGAGTGTTAAACACCTTAGGTAATAATCAGAATGATCGTGACGATCGGCATTCGATGGATCTCAGCTGGAGACTAGAAAGTCTATCAAAGCTTAGTTTCTTTCTCTTCTTTTTACTTCTGTTCATACATTGGATGTTTTGTCTGTTTTTTATTGTTATTACTGCATGAAATTCATCATTCGCAATGCTAGCTATAAATTTTACTGTCCACCGATTTTTTTGAAGATGCGAGTGATTCATTGATCAAGTACTGACAATATAATTTTTCTTCTCGACATAGCAATGTTTGAAAAGAATGACAACTTTTCATGTAGCACAAAGATCGATTTCTACGTTATCAATTCCATTTTTCTTTTCTACCTTTATCATTGTAATGAAAATACATGGAAAACATGCGTGAAGTTTTTAGCAGAAATTAAACACTTTATTAATTGTAAAATATTTCGAAACTTTCCACAGAGAGGCTCAATGATATTTCCAAAATCTCCTCGAAGCTCTTCGATCAATTAATTCGACAAACTTAATTTTCTTCCTAATTTACGTAACTACCTAACCACATCGTATTATACAATTATATCCTTCCACGGTGTAGCCATTAAACCAGTCGTTTTCAACACCTGTTGAATCACACAGAAACCCATTGGGGAAGCAATCGGAAATGACCAAAATTATATTACTCAATGACATGAGAATATTCGAAACCATTCATCAAATCCAATGACGTTGATGTAGCAATTTCAACGCGCAGACGATATCTTTCGATTGCGTAATTTTCGTTAAAACGCGAAGATTATGAAGGAAGAACATGATATATACATATAAATTACTTTGTTTTTTAATCTCGTAAAAGTACAATTCTCAAATAGTAAGACAATTTTATTCGTAGATTTAAAATAAAGAAAAAGATGTTTAAGCAGGAGAGATATTTTATATCTGATTTTCGTCTCTTGTCTTTGAACTTTTTCTGTCTTATAGAAAAACATAAAAATATCGATCGAAATGTTAGGATTTTCGATTTAGTAAAAAATCTCGTCGATTTATCAATCGTTCGTAAATCCTGTGCTTTTTGAAATTTGTCATACTATTCCCCACGTTATACGAAGCTATTGATACCCAAAGCTGCGTTACAACGCAACATTTCGCTTATAATTTCCTTTCAGTCAACTTGCATTATTGAGCTCTATTCGATTCACATTGTACTTGCGAAAAGGAATTGCAACAATTTCCTCGATGCATTCTTCCCTACTGTTCCTTCCTCCATTCAGATCCTACTGTAATAAACAATTCTTTTCGAATTATAAAAATTCTCCTCGTGTCTGTGACGCGTGCAATGGGTTTCCCCGATGTATTTATTATTCCAATACTTTAAGACGCTGTAACTTGATTTTTGGAACTTGGTTTCGAAAATCGTTTCGTAACTTAACTTACTCTATTCGTTTCGTAATAAGGTTCTGTTCAGGCGCAAGCTGCACACATTACCTCGTTGCTTGTTTCTTAACAGATGCTAAGTACTCTATTTTAAAGGACGTTAAAATCGAAAGAGTCTGTGAAATGGACTTGTCTCTATATTTCCTATGATTTTTACGTTTATTCGACGAACTATACCGCCGACTAGCCATAACATTCTCGTCGATTTCTGTACACACATGTAACGTTACAATGTATGTGTTCACAGAGATGTCAGACGGTAGTCCTGGCAGACGCACGTTCGATAACCCTACAAGGTACCGTTGGCTAAACCGGAAGTGGAGAACACGGGTATACGGTGCCACGAAATTGCTCGGGACCTTCGCCACGGAACGAGAACCAGCTGGTATGTAAGAATGCGTTCCTTCTTTGTTGGTGTTTAAAAAATCACGATGGGAGCGACACCCTCGCAAACGACCTCGATGGTTTCACGAAAGTCGTTTCTTTTCTCGCCTTCTTCTTTTCATGCTTCTCTTTCTTCGCGAGTAACTATCGAAATGACGGATGGAAGATCAAGGATTTCCAGGCTGTCGTGACTCACACTTATTACCCGTCGTATTGTCTGAGTCTATTGTCTTCCGCGTACAAGTTTATGGTAACTCTTTGGAGTGAAGTTTCTATGGTATTGTTGCTGATTCATCAGAAATCGTAATAATAATTAGAATGATACCGCTGTACTTCCTGCGACAGTTTCTGGCGTGATTGAACCGATGTTTTTCAAGTCGCAAATTACAATAATATAATATCATGATATTATAATAGAAGAAGAGAATTTCTTACAAATGAATTTTAGAAATCAAATGCTGGTTGATTATCTTATTACGTTTGGGTATTTCGTTCGGATGACTTCTATGCTCCAACGCTGCAATTATTGTTTCAATTATAGAATGGTTTTGATCATTTTACCGGGTTTACATTCTACACGATGTAGTCTCATTTCTAGATTAATTTCTTAGATTTTTCGCTTTGAGACACGCGAACGAATCTTCTGAAAAGTACACGTGCGAAAAAGGTACACAATTAGCATGAATCTTCACTAACACAAGTGAGAGATCCTATCAATGTGATTCTTAACTCTAGATGTTTCGTTCACTCGCGGAGAGACGCGTTCGCGAGGAAGTACGTCAACGGGAGTCGTAAATTCCCGTTACGATTTTACAATCGACACCGCGAAATGATCGATCCCCTATTCCGATTAGGATAATAGGAGTGGTTGAATGAGTTAACACTGCGTTAACAGAGTTAATATAATCTGTATTTATAATAATAAAGTAGGTGCTAAGAAATAGTTTAACGATAAACGCGCGATGTGACAAATTTGCAATGTTTTCGATTCGCCTCCTCAAATAAGACAACGTTAATTGTTTGTAACCCGACTTTATGATGTATGTAGTGTGAATCTGCAGATGAGACTGATCGCCCTTCGATCCTTTCTTTTTTCTCCTGGAAGACGACCCCCACCAAGCCCGGATCACGCCACCGTTCGCGCTACGATCATGTACGCCCCTTTTTGGGTATTGGAAAAATACCGAATCGAATTCGAAGCTTCTAGAGCTCGACGCCCGACGAAAATATGCGCCCGCCGGTCTCATGAGGTGATCGGTCCGCGACATTGTAGTATCGCGCGCGATGGTTGGGAATACGATCCATCGAAAGTTTCGTGGCGTATGGCCGGGTCTAGATAGAGAGCCGGCCGACGTAACACTAGAGTTCCCAATCTTTAATTCGAATTTGAATATATTATACATAGTTGATTAGAATTAAAGGGATATGAATATGTAATTATATTTCAATCTCGGTGAAAGTAGACAACAATATTTTTAATAATTGTAAAAGCAAGAGATCTCATAGTAGACGCTTTGACCGGTACGCTAATTTTAGTGTCGAAAACGAAAAGTAACTTGAAAGTTATAATAGCAATATTCTATACGTTTGTTAGATTATTAGATTTTCAGCAAGTCAAAAAAGAAACAAAATCGACAGATCTGGTACATTTGTCTCGTTTCAAGAATCATATTTCCACAACTCCTGTAGGCTAACACTAATCACGACCATATTGATCGCGTGGAAATACCAAAGGAAGATCTTATACCTCGTCTTAGATAAAATCGAATCAATACCAAAGTAAAGCCAAAGTACTTTCAGAATCCCTGTCGATCGATCAAGTACACACACGTTGCGGATATCTCGTCGGAAGACGAATATGAAACGCAAGAATCGCGCTAGGTGTTCGAAACGTACGTCACGCGGTGAAAAAACTATTAATTCTCAAAACGTGTTAAATACGCGTTAGATCGTTGTTCGAGGTTTGCATTCGATTCCAAAGAATTACATAAATTTGCAAAGTGCTGTCCCTATTCCCAGAGGATCGTTTAGCGGTAGGATGAAAACGATCTTGAAGCGTGTCGATTTTCCTCAAAATCCGGTCGCACCTGAGCTTTCCAAGGTTCTCGTAAAAGTCAAGGCCAGCCGGTCGTAAACCACAGGCATCATTTTATACCGCGTGCATTATACGTCTATCCGCGTACTTATATAGCGCATAGCCGTTCAGGAGAAAGCGAACAGCACCGAGCAACCAGTTTATGAAAATTACCGCGACCATATTGGATGGTCGCCTTTCACGGGCAAACACGTACACCGAACTTGAAAACCTTTAATCGCCATTAGACGAAGAAGGTGCGACAATCAGACCGCTCCGCCTTTAATGGAATTTTCTTACACGCAATTAGGTAGAATTTATTATTGTACATAGCGGTTTCTATCGTTCGCTTTTCAACGGTTATAAGCTCTATTGTTTGTAAATCTAATCGCCAGTGTGTTGCTACGATGCGATGTTGCACCACACTGCGTATGGAGTTTTCTTTCGTTCCTGTATCATTGAATTAGGTTTTCCCATTGAAATGGGCGTCCTACCAGAATCGGAACGCCTGAGTATCTCGCGAGTGTCTCTAATGATACCGAAAGATGTTTTAATCATGATCTGATTTGCCTTTCTGCCAACGTAGACGCTGTAAGAGAATTCATTCTTTCGCGATTGTACGATGATAAATCCTCTTTGTTGTAGTATAGTCCTTAATTGTCGTTTGAAATACAATTTTTGTAATTGTTTTATGCTTGCAGTTCTTCGAAGTACAAATACGTATTTTTAAATCGTGTATTATAGAAAAGAGAGAAATTAGACTTTGTAGTACAATTAGCTGAATTTAATAAGTATCGAGTATCTATTTAATACTTGCGACTTATTTTGTATTAGATGTCTCTTCTTTTCCACTGACGCTGACTGTGAATTTGTCTTTTTGCCTTAGCATCCCTTTTGTCTCTTTGTCTTAGTCTCTCCACGCACGTGTTACGCAACCGCTCGTGGCCAGTGTCACGTAAAATAAGAAGGAGAAATCGACGATGAAAATAAAACATAAAAATTAAGATATAAAAAGTGAGAATTTATTTCTTTACACTTGGTTTACAATTCACTTCCGAACTCTAGCCGTGACTTTTTAAGACTGAAGCTCTTACAGCTCAACTTTCGACGGAATCCGATTCCTTTTTCTTTGTCACCCCTCAATATCTCCAACATTCACGTGTTTGTTAGGCGTCCACGACCTTGTCACGTAAAATATTATAAGAAGGAGAAATCGACGATGAAAATAAAACATAAAAATTAAGATATAAAAAGTGAGAATTTATTTCTTTACACTTGGTTTGCAATTCACTTCCGAACTCTCGCCGTGACTTTTTAAGACTGAAGCTCTTACAGCTTGATTTTCGACGGAATCCGATTCCTTTTTCTTTGTCACCCCTCAATATACCCACCACCCATGCGTTTGTTAGGCGTCCACGACCTTTGCCCAGTATGCCTTTTTCTCGAATATTTGGCGAAAGGACCGTTGGGATATTGAGGGTTCATTAGGTACCTGGCTTCGGCGACACACATTATCGCCGAGTGCACCCCACATCTTTATTTCCGTCATCAGCCCATCGGCTCCGAAGCGCGGCCTGGTCTCTGATGTGGGCTGAGATGCGGCTAATGTTACACCAGAGTCGCGTAGGTCTTTTTTCTACGAAATTATTCAACTAAAGCACCGACGACACATTGATGGGCCTGTCGGCACCTCGGCTCGCGACAGTGTTTATGGTTTACCCCATATCTTTTAGGCCTTTTGTCCACGATACTACAGTAGTATATCTGAATTTGCTCGATTCGTCATTCCCATGTAGTAATTTGCAGTCGGTAGACATCTTAATTGAATTCAATAAATGAAGAAATGTCAGGACTTCTCGTTTTAGATTATATATCACTGCCGATAGATAAATAGTATATTCACGTACCATTCTGCGTATTCGAGGTAACTTCAAGGTCACAAGTCAGACCTGCTTTAATGCATCTTAATATCTGCTACAGCCATAGGACGAGACAAAAGGATATTTTCGTATTTTTGCAGAGAAACAAAGGCGATAAGAATAAGAGTGCAAATTATTTATTTACATTGTATTTTTCCAAGTTACTCAGAGAGTGTTCTAAATATTTTCGAGTGTCGTTTAAACACGAACGAAATTGTTAGTAACAGTTGGCAATCGTTAAAATAGAAAAGTTCAATATTATTGTACATTATTAATAGAAAATTGCAAATGGTTAAAAATGTTGAATCCTTTAGTTAAATATTTTTTTTGTATTGTGTATTTTTTTATTTGTGTATTTTGTATTGTATATTTGTGTTTATATTTAGTTTGTATGAATATCGAATTTTCTGCGAATTCTTGGAATATTGAATTCTTCCAATATATATGTCGGAGATACGTTGTCAGTCGGGGCGTATAAAGAATCTCCTTGTGAGTTGGCTATCGTTGTTGTATACCAGATGATACTTATTGAAGCGAATGTATTACAAGGGTTAACAGGTGATAGCGGTGATTGAATAATCGAGATGTCGATGACGATGAATTTAGGTTCGATAACGAATACACGGTCAACGGGATGACGATTGCGATTTGGAACTGGACGTGTTCACTGGGCTAGTCGAACTTCTCCGATTGAGCCCCAGTCCAAGTGGAACTGCCTTTATATACTCCTCTCTGTATCCCTCAGGTCAATCTATGTTTTTTTATTATTTTATTTATTTATTTAATTATTTTATACCTCTGTTAGGTACACGTCCCTCCCGTGACCGTGGCTACGTTGAGTGACCCATTATGTCACTTCGAGCTCAAGCCCACTGTCATAAATCCCGGGCAATCGTAATTGACTTAACTCATAAACAGCTATTTCTCAGTTTTATTGTTTAAGTACGGCTATAATAAAAAGTCTGGATTAAAGTATTGGGGAATTTCCCAAACATTCCAAAAGAAAGGCCCGGATGTCCTTTCATCTCCGACATATAAATCTTATTGGCGATTTGAGATCGCTATTATTGATAGTAATTTCTGCTTCATTTTCCCATTTGAATGTTTCTCTGAATTATCTTATTTCATAATTTGTTTTACGTTTCTTTTCTGAAATTTTTAAGCTTTTGATTAAAAGCATTTCGCTTACTTTCGAATCACAAAATTGAAAGAATTTAGATTACAGAACGCGTGGATTTAAAAATAATACGACCTTCGTATTCTCTTTTTCGTTTATTTCTTTTACAAACTTTCCTGTTCTAAGGATTCTGAGGAAGGTGTTCTAAGGAAACATTCATATCACATTCCGATAGTTACAAATACATAAAGCTATGTTCGATCGCGAATCATCGATAACATAGATATCAGAAACTCGATAGAAATACTCAAAACTACCGACTATCAGAAACTATCAGAAAAAAGAAACGATTCGAAGCAAAGAATTCTTTCGTCTCGACGAATAAAAATAATATCCCAAACCTAATATCTCCGTATATGTTGAATCTATATAAATGATAAAAACGAACGTAAGTGAGTGCACGAGTCGTTGTATCTGTCCGCTTAAATATCTTCGAAAACTCCACCCTGCAGTTTCTTCAGTTGGTTATTGTAGATATACAAGAAGTTCCCTCTAACCAAACTCAGTCCATAAAGAGCGCCGTTTTGTAGCGTCTGCAGCGGATTCTTCGAAATATCCAGAATACTCAAACTTCCTAAATTCTTGCAGGAACCTTTTGATATTTCGTTGATTTGATTCTCATTTAGCCAAAGACGTTTCAATTGAGGCAGACCTTCGTAACTGTCGCCATCGATAGTCGTCAAGGTATTGTTGCTCAGATGCAAATCTCTAAGAGTAGGTAGATCGAAGGTTCCTTTTGGGATACTCGAGATTTTATTTCCAGTGAGAGACAACGTAAATCTGGGAACATTGATGAAGCTAGCCTTTTCTAGGCTGTTTATTTCGTTGAAATCGATGTGAAGGAAGTCCAAAGTCTGAGGTAGATCCGCAAAAGTTTCGGCAGTGATCTTACCCAGTTTATTCCAAGCCAGGTTCAAGTCCTTCAGACTCTCCAATTCCGAGAACGTACCCTTTTGAAGCTCTGCCAGACTATTTCGATGAAGATAAAGAGTAGTCAACTGTTTCAAATCGGAGAACGCCTGACGTTCGATATCTGTCAGGCTGTTTTTAGTAATAATCAACACCTGCAACGAATCCAACCCCTTAAATACGTTGTTCTGCAGTTTCTGAATCTTGTTGTTAGCCAGGTTCAGGTAGACCAAGCGGGGCAGATTCGAGAAAGCCGTGTCAGGAATGGCAGAGATCTGGTTTGCCGCTAATATCAGCTCTGTCAGAGTATCGGGCAAACTAGAAGCGAACGAAAGGTTCTCCAGCTGATTTCCATTAAGAAACAGGGTAGTCAAATTGGTTTTCGCGAAAGCATCATCCTCCACTTTGTCTATGAGATTGTTTCGAAGATTCAGTATTTTTAGGTACTTGTTTTCGATCACCTGGCTCCAGATACCTCTGATCCTGTTACCCATCAGATTCACATAAATCAGATCCTCGGGAAGATCGTTCAGAAGTTCCTTGGTGATTTCTGTGATCTCGTTGTTCGCAAGGTCCAAAGAAACTAACGGAAGGTATTGCAATTGGTACCATTTTTCGTGGAATCCTTTGATTCCTAATCCTCGGAGGCTGACAGATCTTTCTTTCTCGTTCACTGGTATCTCCAGACATCCATTCGCCACCTGTTTATTATCTTCGAGTGGTTCTATAGATAGCAGTATGTTATTTGTTATGCACAATTTTAACTTCTGGCCTTTCTTTATCGACGATTTCGTGGATGGCGCGAAATCCTTCAACACGTTACTCTCTGTCGCCTTTTCTATCTCCTTTTCTATTCCGTCGTTGGGTTGTTCGATATACTCTTCAGCCTTCACCTTCTCCAAGTATTTCAACTCTTCGTCGTCTTTCAGGAATGAATTCGTGAATGTTCCCGTGCTTATGCTCCAAAGAACGTTTCCTTCCGTTAATATGCTTGTGGATTTCGTTAGACCGAACAAATGTCCTCTACGAAGGTGTATTATGGGATTGCAGGAAATGTTCAACACCTGAAGCTTCTCCAAGCGGATGAATAAGTTTTCAAGGCTGGTTAAGTTGTTCTGCGCTAAGGATAAGTATTCTAAGTTTGTCAGATTGGAGAACATAAATTCTGGAAGCAATTCGAGCGAGTTATTGGCCAAGTTCAAGGATTTTAGAGACGGTACGTTGTCGAAAGCGTTCTTTTCTAAGCGACGAATTCCTAGGCCGGATAAATCCAGCTCGTCGATGAGTTTGTCACGGAATTGTACGTCTTTCAGGATTCCATCCACAAGTTCCAAGTTGTACCCCTCTAGGGTTGGATTCAGTGGCACCGCTACCACCAAGGGTAAGCACAGAAGAAGAAACATCCTTAGTACCTGGGGGAGAGAAGGATTTTATCGTTTAAAAATGTTGCTTCCTTACGATTGATAATTTTCTTATCGACCTTCTGTGATTCTATAATTATCAGAAAACAGACTATCTGATCGAGCTTATTAGCTATTTTATTATAATTAGCTTTATACCAGGTACCGTCTTGCACGATAATTTTACCAACTAAATATTAGTAAATTGACGAGTTACAGGTTGTAAGTTACGTACTTAGCTTTTATAATTTTATAGTTTCGCATTGAATGGGATAATCGGACGATTTATAATCCGCAGAAATTGTTCGTTAAACTTCATTTGATCTGTTATCGTTACCGCATTCGTTATCGTTATATCTGTAAGAAAATTTATCAACATGGATAATTTATAATTCATGACTCGTAAAATTCCATTAATAATATTTGCTTAATCGTGCAAGAGGCTATTAAATTCATAGAAATTTAATATATTGATATAAAATTTGAGCGTATTAAACGTACGGTATCCAATGCGTAACAATGAGCGGATGACATAACATGTAAATGTGTTATGGGACGATTTGTGGAATTGTATTTTTTGCAGATTTTGAGATATAGGGGATCGAAAAAGTAGAAAAGTACGAAATTATAAGCGACAGAATTTAAAATTTTATCTTCTTGGACAAATTTTTATTAGGAATTTTTGAACAGATAGAGTCGAAAGAAAGTAGAACAAAGATACAAAAAAAAAAAAAAAAGGAATTTCGTATTTATAACTGCGAATTAAGCGCTTAAGAAATTACCAAAGCGAAGCGAGTAAAAGCAAAGAAAAATACATGGGAGGTCTACGCGACCAGATTTTGTTTTTCTTCATTTCCCTCTCTTTTTATGGAAATGAGATAATTTATTTCACAGCTCCGTGTTATGTTTGCACGAACATACCAGTAATATTATCGCGTCACTAGAATATACCGACGTTGCTTTTAGCGAAAGACGTGGAAGAGGAATGACGTTTAACACGTTTTGAAATTTGTAAAATGGTATTTTTTCGACTGTTTTATGAATCTGCCTGGTAACTCCGGGATTGTTGAAATCACCATAGCCCTTCTTTTACATCTTGAAGGAAACTTGCATTACGTATGGAATAACCGGTTCTACCACTTCTTGAAATCGAAGTTACGAAGCTCCGTTTATTTGTTTTCAACGACTTTTCTTTTTAAGTTTGAACAGCTTTGTGTTAGTAAGACGAGATGCTAGTCCCTGGTAAGTAATTGCGACGCGACGAACAAAGTAAAGTCGCAGGGTGATATAAAGCTGAAAGCTGGGCGGATAAGGCTGTAAAATTTTATTACGAACGTTCAAACTTTTACAGTAATAATTTCCCTTTTTATTAAGATTGATATTTTATAGATGAATGTCGCGTTTTCGTTTTATGAATGAATAATAATGCAAATTTTTCTGTTATATATTTATCTCGAAAAGATATAATTAAAAACATTCTTTTTTTCTTTTTGATAATTAAGCTTTCAACAGCTTTCTCGTCCGTCTGATTTTTTTATGACTACCTTTGCCATTCCTTGCTGTTTTCTCCTTATTTCCTTATCGTCTTACGTTGTAAAAGTTTATACGTCTCTCCTACAATATACGTATATTGTATATTTATAAAATGGTAAAAATCGTTAAAAATCGCAAGATATATAAAACTTTAAATATGATATACACTAAAAATTCTTAATAGCTAGCCATATACTACTAATACACTTATTAGGGAATTCAATTTCTTCGTATAAAATTCTTCTTTTGTTATATTATTGTAAAATTTTATATTATAAGAGCATTTTTCGAAATCTCACTATTGTAATATTTAAAATTTTATCCGAAATTTCACTCGACTATAAAGTTTGTGCGTTTACGTAATCAAAAAAGTCACTTTTAAAATTCGTTTTCTAGAAGACTACCATTTGTAACCAAGCGCGAATCGCACCAATTAATTACATTTTAAATATTTTTAATCAAATACTTCGCTTCAGTCCGATAGTCAATATTACTGTGCTCAAGATTTCGCTTAAAATTTCTACCGTACATTCCCTGCATTTAGATAAAAATAATTGTTACACTTAATTTTCTAAGTAACTATAATTATGGAACTATTCCGAGTGTAGATTTCGTTAAAAGAAACACAGTTCTATCTTGAAGAAAATTTGAAAAGTCTTGCGTAACAATATCCAAAGCAACAAAAGTGGAAAAGAAAAGAACGACAGATTGAGGTAGAAAGAAAATCATTTTTTGAATCATTTTAAATTTGTCAATATTTTTTACGTAGCTTACTCTCGATGCTATTACAAACATATTCTGTTGGAAATTCGGTCTCGTTCGAAAAGAAAGAGAAATCGACGAAAAATATGTTGACTATCTTTAGAACTACAAAAACGTCGGATTGCGGATGTTTCCTTCTCGTAATTAATTGGTAAAAGTAAGCAGATGTTTTCAGGGTATAATAAATTTTTAAATAAAATCTCTTCGTAATCTTAGCAAAGTGCATACGGAGATACCTGCACAAGATATCGGCCAAAAGTTCGAGATCGCACACATGTTCCATAAGATCCAAGAATTTAAAAGAAAGTCGTGTTGGTCTTCCGTTGTATCTTTGAAAAATGCTAAGGTACTTTCCTTATAAATACTCTTGAACTAAAGAGAATTAACAATTTCGAATTAATAATAACAAAATTAGCGATAGATTTATCACAACCACGATCGACAAAGTGGATCTAATTTCTGGACCGCCAGAATATACGTTCTTATCTTCGCGATTTATGCTACTCCTAGACCATATAAATATCGTCTACTCAATTTATAAACTCCGTTTATTCTAGTATATAATCCAGTATATATCAAATTTTTAAATAAATGTCTCGCATTGGCAACGAACAAACTTTACAATACCCAAGAATCGTTCTAAAAAATTCTAGGAACCTTGTACTTAAAGTTGCACCTCAAAAAGAAAATACAAATATTAGATTGTCCGAAAAGTATATTTCTTCCGCAAACGTGTTTCTTATAACAGTACACCTTCATAGAAACGTGAAACCAAGTGTGTGAAATGTCGCGGTGTTTATTTCAACAGAACAAAATGGATCGTACGTAATTCGACAAAATAGTATAAAACAAAAAACGCTGTGCGTCTATTATTTCCTGATAAAACGAAAGAAACTTTTCGGACAACCTAATACATAGCGTGTGCAATCGTCTATTTACTCTGGAATACGATGGATAAAGGTGATCGCATCATCGCGCAAGAAAGGACCTAACGACGTGCATTGTCCTTCTTACCAGTCTTACGATCCACCATCTATCAGAATTCTAGAAACCGCGTATTACAGTATAATTTGCTCTCAAGTAAATGTTTCGCCATTATATAGTAAAAAGAACGTGACGATATAGTTGCTTACCTGAATGAGATCCGCGAGCTATGGAAATTTTAAAAACCGTGTACTTAGAACCGTAGACCGAAAAGGACTGTAGCGTTCTTCTACTCCTGGGACGTAGTTCTCTCGCAACAGGATTCCTTGGGACACGGCAATCGTGAAAACAGGTCTTGCAAGCTTTTATACCCCGTGGATTTTGCGTGTGTTCGAGGGTTCCATAGATCTGTGCACGCACGCGTCGCGATGTATGTAAGCATCAGGATTGAACGGTCCGAGTGGGAGGTGATGTTAAAGAAGACAAAAAGATCAACGAACGTTCATGGAACTTTGTTAAAACTGGTAGCTATTAGAGACGAAATCTCGTCACGTATCGACTGTCAGGGAGCAGGAAGAAGAGTGAACCGAAGCTACGCTACGCGACCTTCCTTGAATCGAACCGAGTCTATTATTAATTCTAATCCATTCGAGCAACCAGACTCTATAGATTTTCCCAATCTATTCGAAACAATGGCTTCTGTTGGGCTTTTCGTTGTTTCCTGTAGATTTTCTACTTGGGTTCTCTAAATTGAATCGAGAAAGACGCAGGTAGATCGCAGCATCGCCGTTGCTTTGGGGTTACGAGCTTGCTTGAATCTTACAGTAGATTTCCTTTCCTTCCTTTTTATATTTTTATACTCTTACGCGAGTGTAATTTTAACGAGAATAGGGGAATGACTTTGAAAGTAGTGTTTCACAGTGTTGTCATTGTGAATTTGGCGTTGGCCGCGTGGAACTCCCATGGAATTAATTTCATATAGGAAAGAAGCAGAGAGTTCAGTTAAAAATTCCACGTTATTTTTATGAAGAGTTTTATACGTATGTGATACGTGGAATTTGAACAATGTTGTTGATGTATTAAAAAAAAAAAAAAAAAAAAGGAAATGTATCAAAGGTTTTAAGGTAGCTGGTTAAAATAGAAGTAATAAACGTGAAGAATAAATTGATAAAATGTGAGTAACAATTAAAGAACGAGGAAAGTGAATTACGGCGTTGAAACAAGAATCCAAGTCCTTAAAGACTCTTCATCTTATTCGCCAAGAGAAAGTAAAACGCATTATAAAACGAATTTTATGTTGCCACGCAGGAATACTTAAAGAATTTAATTTACTCGTTCATACATTCATAATAAGTAGTGTAGTCCGATTATTACGCTGACAGTGAATGAAAAATATATATATAAAGAAAGATGATTTACGTTTCACACACGGAAAAGTCGCATTAAAATAGGAAGAACAGGCTTCCTTTATCAATAAACGAAAGAAGATATAAAGCTTTATATAGATTATCGTACGATCTTCTTTTTATGTTAACAGTAATCTTTTGGTATGTTTCAATCAGTATATTTTCAAACTGATTTATATGTTTTTATTAGTTCGGCTTATCTTCTTTTCCATGTCGCGAGAAGATTCATTTCAAATTCCACGTGCGGTCGAGCATTTATTACGGTAAACTCTTAAAGTAGAGTCGTATTTCGTACAACGTCTCGCACGATATTCCGTACGAGAATATAGAAAAATTTGACGAAAGCGAAAAAGAAAAGGAAGAACGAGTGGTACGGAACGTGCATCTTGAACGATAATTTTCCACGATAAATATTGTCCACAGTTCAAAGTACACGTCTCTGTAATCGAACCCGTAGCCTTCAGTTTCGTAAGAAAATAGTTCGAACAGAAAGTGAAGATCATAAATATTTAAAGTACCCCTGGAAACGCTTAGAATACAGATGCGTTTCAAGTTTACGAAGAAATACGTGCAAAGAAGGATACCATGCGTTCCGATCTTCTACTATTTTATCAACGTTTGTCTGTAGTCGTTACGTGAAGTGATTTAATAAACGAGTCATTTCGATGTTAAAAGTTGTTGCGTGTAAATGCCAGCTATGATAAACAAATATTCGAGCCATTATCGTGATATTTTATTTGGAAGATATCGTTACGTGCCTTCTATTTGGAAGAAAAGATAATTTACATATGGAAATAATACGTAGGAAATAAACGATTAACTGGTTTAATGTATTCTAGAAACTATCAAATTTTATAGGTATGTGGATACTTTAGTTGACTTGTGGCTGATTTGTTCGAATTTTATGCAGGGCATATAAATGAACGATGAGTTAGTAATTACTAGAAGAGGCACTTATTGTGTTTTTGTGGAATCGGCACATTATAAATTTAAATTACATAACGAAAGTATCTATTAATGTTATATACATGTACCACTCATGTACACTTACTGTTTGAATATCATTGCTTTTATTACTGTTGGTAGTTTAATTGATATCGATTTAGAAGAAGCTTGTTAATCTGACTCATAATTCAGAAATTAGAAAAATAATAAAATAATGGCTTTCCAAATTCATTCATTCGTAATCTTGTAACTGAAACACACATTGACAAAAGTAAACAACTGTCCAAGCGATTACTCGATTAAATACTTTTAGTCAATAGGATCGACAGTTTCTTTTCTGCTTCTTCCTAGACGAGACTTTCAAGAGAAATTTATTCTGTATTTTTAACAAAGATATTATACGATAAACTGTTGGATAATTTTGCTAAGAAATTATGTCATTATTTTAAGTACACCGGTGGGCGTTAACTACTTAATTACACGGATGGTCATCGATAATGCACGTTACTTAACGATTTTATAGAATCATTAAAGTAAGATGAATGTCATTGACTAAAAGATATCGCAGTATAAATGATTATGTAACACTGTAAAATAAAAAGCGTGCTATTTAACAGTAGAACATTTGTGTTACAGCATAAAGTTAAGTATCGTGACATTATTTGTGGTTTTCAGAGCAAAAACTATAAAAACCTCGTTATGGTCGATGTGTTAAGAGAATTGTACTTTAGATAATTGTAGTAAATGACGAAAGTAACGTATAAGAACAGAAGACGAACAAAGAAAGAAGCAGAACATATCAACGAATTCGCTATATTTCAAGTTTCATATAGTTTTAATGAAATTGCTTGGAAACTTTTATGGCAATCTAACTGGCAACAAATATGTTGCAACAATGTATTATCCAGTAAATTAGATAGAGTTTTTATACAATTTGATGAGTATATTCGTGATAGATCAGTTAAAAGTGTTGTAATTAATTTAACGAGTAAGAGTCATTTTAACAAACTTTTATAGCACACTTAGAAGGATTAATAAATGAAATCTGTAAATATATAAGTAAATATCAATCTTTTGGACTTTATAGCTTGTATTATTTTCGTGTCTCAGAGAAATTGTAATAGAAATATAAAATTCAGTAGGTCTCAACCGTATGAAGCAATATTATTGAAATTAAGTGGCTACATTTTCACGATTTTCATCACCGGATATATTTGTCGTTATTTTTAATTTTCATATGAGAATATATAATTGGCGTTTAAAAGCCATACAGGTGTCACTTGATGACAAACAAGCTTCAACGAAACAATGGAAAATGAGAATTGTTTCGACTTAGACTCGTTTATTTCTTCTCAGTATCGCACAGGTAGACCACACACAATGTAATACACAGGTAGACAAATAAGTGGATTTGGCTAAATTTATCAGTCGTGTGTTCCAAAAATTGTATACAAACATAAATTATTGCTTCTTTTATAGGAATATAAAGAGAATTAAAAAATGAAATAGTTCATTCGTAATCAGGCCCCGCATATACTTACTTGCGCTGATACTTCGTACCTTGTATGAATATATTCAAGCATACTATACAGTGAATACTATATACCAACCAGACATGATTATAAAACGTAAATATTAGGAAATATAAATCGAAGAAGAACCAATGCCTCGACCATACACCAACACGTATAACTCTATTGCGTCAAAAAATATAAATTGTTGCCAAATGATGAAACTATGCATTCGATTAATACAAATCTACACATTGACTTAATTTCTCTATGCAATTAAACGTTAAACCAATCAATTGTCGACCCACGTATCGCTTTAACGACACCGCGCATTTAAATACGAAGACAATTATATTCAGCCAATTAAAAAGTTTCACGACCAAGACTAAACCTAATAAACTCTCCTAAAACTAAAATCAAATAAAATATAGCAACTCATAGTGAAAATAGCGTAGCCTACAAGTACGTACATCCAGTGATTTGACTCGGTTCGACAAGCATCCTCGAAGGTACTCGTCCGTCTAGAAATAAATTCTTGGTCGGCAGGCGGTATTTCTACGACCAATTTGAAATGTTCGTGACCAGGCAGGAGGGACAGTAGAGTCCTATCCTCGGGGTCGACGTACTTCCGCAAGTGGAAAAAATGCCACGTCGCGGAGGTGAGAACCACTGGATTGCAGCGGATCGCGGTTATTACGCTGTTACAAGGGTAGGCGAAAAGTTTCGAGTAAGCCTCGTTGCTCTCTCACGGTGGTTGTATGTATACCGCGTGTATACGTTGTACGTAAAGGGGAGAAAAAAGCTTATGTCCGATACGTTTGGACGGCTTCGAGTTAATTAAGTTCGTGCGTACGCCGCGCTCGAGATCGGATGCGGCGCATCGAAACATAGCCGAAGGGCTTCGAATACCGAAAGGGTCTGTGAATTATCTTCCGCCAACGATCGTTTCTCGTTTTTCTTGCGCGGCACGCTCGTGAGAATCGCTTTATAATCGCAGAGCGGAATGAATGAATCGCAAGCGTTTCGAACCAATCGGAGAAACAGATTTACGCGAGAATTACACAGGTTCCTGCGGGTTTTATGCTGATGGTCGTTCGACGTTGTTGAATGTAGTTGATAGTTTGGTGGATACACTTTTCTCGTGTCGGTCAGCGTGTCAAAACGATAAGAGAATTTTAATTTGCTAATCGGATTTGTTATCTGCAAATGTGCGCGATCGTGGAATGAAAAGTTTCTTTTTAGAAGCTTCTAAATCGACATCACGTTCGTATTGAAAAATGAAATCGGATTCCAGATGTATAGTATGCTCGTAGAAATACTTGAAGATTTACTAGAAACGCCTTTTATTATGAGATAATATATTTTGAGGATCATTCGTTCTTAGTTTTTCGTTATTTTATTACATCGTTAAAGGGACGAGGATATGGAATTATTCAAGTTGCATTAAATATTTGTTGTAAACATGTTCGCAGTAAATTGTAACTTCTAACATCATCACGCTAGTTGTATCTTTCGTAATTTTACGAGTTGATAACACACGTATACAGGATCATGTAAATATTAGAACTTTCGTAGATAACTTTTATGAATATATCGTGTGTATTATAGGAAACATTTTGAAACTCGAAACTGTTATGACTATATTGGTAAAGTTTGAAACAAATATTGAAATATACGTAGAAATTGCAACATGTTTGGAGCAAGTATATCTTTCGTAGAGTAACAAAAGTACTTAAACAATCAATTAGCCATTATATTAATAAACCTCAATATTCGGTAAGACCATATTGAACATTTATTATATATATATTCTACTGTATACTAATTTTTTTATTCGATATACATGTATGCAATAAATATCTTGCAATTTCTCTATACATTTTCAGATTTGTTTCAAATTGTGCCAATGTAACCATGACAATTGTATCTCATCGCAGTGCTAATGAAATTTCAAAATATTTTGTATAACGCATAAAATATGGACATTATTAAAAATTTTCTACGCCAAGTGTTTGAACATTTTCGTGAAGTCGTGCATTTATGTTCGTAGCAGCTTTCTATGATAAATGTTCAAATAATTTCATTAGTCATACTTTATTACACTTGCATCAATATTCTTCGATATACTCGTTTACCAATTCGATTCGATGGCGTTTGCATAATTTATACGACCAATAATTTCACAGGTCGTTTATTAGGTATTTTTTAATCCGACCAGATCAATAATCGTGACCGAGAGTGTGAGGTCGACACAGCTGACGAGAAACGCCATTCGCGCGAGTAAGGTATATAAAAAGTGTTAATTATTTTCTATTAAAAACTGACTGTGGAAATTTGTAGGAACACCGAAATACACGATGAATCAATTTGGTTCGTGGTTCGACGAACGTCTTATTAAAGATTTTAACGTAGCGTAGAATCACCGCTGGTGGAATTAATTTTAATCACGTTTGTTCGTGACAGATATGGATGCGCGAATATTATTACTTGTTGCTACTCGTTCTATAGTACGCTGCTCGTGCGAGCTTCTGTAAATGATGGCAATGTTTTGTATGAAAAAATCGCGAACAGAAAAGGAGAAAAAGAAATAGGAGAATATCGGAAAATTGGGCAAATATTTTTGCAATTAATCGATTGCTACGATTCTGAAGGACTTTATATTATAATCTACAATTCGAAGTAGCGAAAATTAACACGTTGACGATCGATAATTTTACAGAAATTCTACTAATTTAATTCTAAATTAAAATAGAATGTCACACGCTTTTTGCAATTAATCCAGATATGCCTGAATTTTCGACGTTGTGTCGTATTTTAAAATAATTTCTTCTTGCTTTCTTTTTACTTGGGTGTAAAATGGAACGTATTAATTAAACGTTTATTAATGCCCAATCATTTCAAAGGATATGGCGTTATGTGGGCAGTGCTGCAAAAATTATGAGATATAATAAGATCATCTTGCAATCATCCTTGTAGAAGAATAACGAGCATATCTGGGTTAAGTCAAAAATAAGAATTTTTAGAGTTTTCTATGGAATATCTTGCCTTGCATTACTTGCTACTATTAGTTCGAATAAATATAAAGGATTCTTGCTTTCTCCATCCCTATTTTCTCTTCTGTCATTAATAATTGACCAGGTTGCTTCTGGCATACGTAATATTACGCCAATTAATGTGTTAATCCTCTAAAACACTTCTAAAGATTAAAGAAATTAAAGAAAGTGGTTGAAGGAAGGAATTCAATTTTATCTAATCGCAAGAAGATTATGCTTTATCACTGCAACGGTAGACTGCACGCCTCAGTGCAGAGAGAAAATAAGCTCCACGAGCTGAATTGAATCATTGTAACGTATCCGTCATATCGTCCGGTTGTAGCTTTCTCCGATTTTTATTTACTTGGTGCATCACAAAACAATTGAGATGGAGAGAAATTCCAGATGTTTGAAGAAAAGTCAATTATATTTCCATTTTGTAATCAAAAATTAAATTAATTTAATTGATAGGGCTACCTGAATTTCACAAACATAATGAAAAAGTTGATAAAAATAATGACAATTATGTAAGTAATCAAATAAATTACTTTTAGTAAAATAATATTCACAATCATTCTATGTTTATGGTAAAATTTAACAAATCTTTTATATTCGATATCTAGATTTATTAAATAAAATTTATCTTTGGAATATTTCTCTTCGCAGATTCCCAAGTTCATTTGCGTTACATTTTTAATATGCATCATATAGTCCTTAATGATATTGCATAGTCGCGTTAAAATACTTATTAATTAGTTCGAAAAAGAATGGCTAATAGAGAAAATTTCCCAGCTTCAACATTTTTCTCTGATTATTATATTTTATTATAAATTTGTATGAAACTATCAGCATCAGAGAAGATTACATACTTGGTTACGACGAGACACGTCAATATCTATGTAACATCTTGACAAGGGTCAACACGATTTTCCATCGTGTCGTCAATGTACAGGCGATTAGATCTTTCCATTTTTAATTTGCTAATAAACGTTCTTTAAGCTATCTGTCTACTAATTGGCTGTTTGTAGATTAATTATCGTTGACTTTATTCAATTACTTCCTACAGGATAAGTTGGAGATTTTTACTCTCTTTCTACATAAGATATCCTGTTGTAATTCTTAATTAAATTTTAATGATGTGAATAACGAACATTTATGAATTAAACATAATTATCATTAAAATTCTGTACTTGTCTTTGCAACGTTATGAAATTATTTAAAGTCAAACTTTGCTTTCGTTGTTATTTACGATATTTTACTTTCTAATAATAGGAACGTTTAATAAATAAACACGAAGTTTGGGTATCATAAAAATTGTATCATACAGCAGGACTTATTCTTTATGTAACTCTTTTTTTTTTGCTTATATGAAAATCTTTAATTACGAAATTATATAACGTTGCATCACATTGCTTAAAATTATATTTCGCACTTTCTTCAGTACTTTTCGGTAAAGGAAAAATTGGATAATTAAAATATAAGTGTCTTACGACTTGGTAAGGACGAAACGCAGCACCATTCCCTTCTTTCGAAGTTTGATTTATCCAATCAAGATCTTTTTCTTTGGTATAATGATTAACGTGCGAAAGGATTGTACAACTAATAACACAATAGAATGGCCAACTCTTCGATGGTTACAACACTTTTAAAGCATAGCTTATCTGATATCGATCGTATTATCAGTACGTCGTAGTTATTTACCTCGAGATACCTTTCCCCAAAGAATATTAGATTTATGATAATAGATATATACATTTTGTGTATTTTCTCCGAGAAGACACGTTCAACACTGATTAAGGATATTTCCAGAAGGATGAAAAGAGGTTTGCTTCTAGAGAAAGACAAATGTGCAAGATGTTATACATTTTTTAATCGCTAGACGATATGATTTTATACTTTCAAAGACTAATATTTAAGTGTCAAATGTTTTCTCAATGACGTATAGTTATGCTATAATGAAAATTCTTGTAAAGTTCTCGAAAGTTTCAATTGGATAACTATTTGACGATTTATTTGTAATTCCTTTAATACAAACTTCTCCCTAGATAACGTTTTATGAACATAACTCGAACACTTTATAACAGAATTTTCTAAACTTATCAATTTTAGGAAATTAACTGTTCTTTTCTTAATTGAAATTGAAATTTTTTTAAAATTTGTAAATTAAACTTTCTTAGAATTTTCAAATTGACTAGCGATATAAACAATGCAATATAAATGAGAAACAGTAACATAAAGCAACAAATACAGGGACAGATACACGTCTGTCTAGGAATTCTAAACACTCTGACTAGAAATTTTTGTTCTTATCAGACCATTATCAAAATTGAAGTTCAATTACAGTTCAGGTACTTACTCAGAAGCATGGCAAACGCGAAACTCACCTAATCAGCATCCTATCTCACTTCGAACGCTACTTGTAATTACCAAGTGTGTTTCAACAGAACGTCAAATTCCACCTAACTTTAGAGCGTTCTGAAACAATACCCTCCGGACGCATTATCATCGTCCAACTCTAAATATCATCCTCTTTCAAACAACAACAAAACTCGCCAAAATTTCCACGGACCATTTCGAAGTAAACCATTAAATTTCCATTCAATGAGCATTTTAACAAATCCAGATAAACCATTGCAAGCTACACGCACCCATTACGGTCGAATTATTAGATCGATCGGGAAGCTTTTGTCTTTTTTGTTCTTAGAAAGCAAAGGAACCAATTGCCTTAATTGAACTTTATATAAATGGTACATCAAACAGTATAGAACATGTAGAATAGCGTAAAGATGTTTATAAACTTGTGAAAATACTAGCAAATGATACGAATAATCTGATAATAAAATTGAAAAATTCAATAGTGATGATATAAACGATGTACTAATATGAATATTCAAATGAATATAATATAACGTTATATTACGTTGCATAATTAGGTATTTACCTAATAAAATAAAATACAGTGGCTAGAAAAATTATTCGTACACCACTGTATTTATTTCCTCTAGCATTTGTATAACTAACTAATTAAGTCCAAGTTCATTAAATTTCATACCAGTTACTGACACCTTTGTACGACTACAAAAATTCGATGCTACTAAAATGAAACGTACTATGAAACAAAAAAAAAAAAAAAAGAAGAAATTCTCTCGTTAAAAAACAAGGATACGTACAAATGCTTTTTACATCTATCGTAATACAAAATGAAAAAATCATTGGGAATAGCGTCTAGCTGCCGGATCTTTCCGTGGTCGAAGGCAAGTTCGGGGTCGAGCACCTTTTTGCACCGGCTATCTTCCAGGAAAGTGGCGCCTTTCTCGCGGCGAAAGAGGTCGCGGTGGAGAGGGCCACGGCGGCGGCGGCGGCGGCACAGCGAATGTGGAGTAGAATCGCATTACGAGCAGGCTGAGTAACGGAGCGGGCGCGGAGCAGAGCGTATCGCGTGTCGTCTCCTCGTTGACGAGCGGTGTTCTCGCGCGGAATATTCCTAGTGCTCGTCAGTCGCGTGCTGACCAGCCAGCCTACCGTGCGTACCGCTCGAAAGTCTTCTCGTTAATTCCGTCACCGAGTCAGCTGTCTCGTGTCCCAATTTCATATTCATCACAGAAACTCTTCGCGATAATTGATACAACGATTCTCGATCTCATCCACGTGTCGAATCTATACGATAGAAATCGAGAATTTAGCATACGATCGTAATATAACGTATAATATAATCCTTGATATTATAACACAACGTAAAAATTATATATACGCACTATTAAGAAATTTACTTACGATTAGAAAGACGACAATTCGTACAGGTATATTTGAAGTGAAGTACATGTCTGAATGGTCTAGTTGATCGATTATGAACGGTTAACGAGGACGAGGAACGCGTGTGCGAACGATCGATCGAATCGACTCGTAGGGTGGCGTTGGAAGTTTCAGTGATCGATTGGAACGATAACGCGGCGTGGATCCGGCTAACCGGTCGAAGGGAGGAACGTACATGAGCTCGATCGACGTTCGTTGCTTCTTGATGAGTCGCGTTCGACCGTCTCGGATCTGAGGATCCGATCGACGTCGAAGAACCCCGCATTGTACCCTCGATTGAACTTGGACAGGGTGGAGAGAAGAAACGGGCGCGTACACGATGCTGAACGACAACGCGTGGAAGCACAGGCGGGTGCCTGTCCCAAAGAGGTTAGTTTCATTCGGTTCATTCTAACCCCCTTGTTGTATTTCGTTCTGGTATTTCTTTGACAAATTATAATAGATCTACCGTGGAATGACGTTACTTTATCTACGATACCTGTAATGTACTTTATCTAAGTATTTGTTTCAATAAGAGATTATATCACATAGTACATTGTCGTTCGATTAAGCGGACGTTTATGGAGATTCATATTTTAATGGGTCGGGAAAGTACCTAACCTAAATAGAGATTTGTTTCATTAGATTTTAAAAAACTTACTATATAGTGTAAGAGGTACTTTGCGTTGGATATTTTGACGTACGATGGGTGTTTTGTACGTTGTAAATTTTCTACAAATGTGTAAATTTTTATAGTTCAATTGTGACAGTACATTAGTAATGTGTAACGTTTCTTCTTAATACGATGTTATGGAAAATAATTCTCAATACGAAGTGATGGTTTTTGGTACAGGTGTCGCAGTGATAACCTCGTTCTTTCGTATTTTCAGATTTTCTGTATTTTATCAGAACACAGTAGGTAGTCTGTATATCAATTTCTTTGATTTCGTCATAGTATATGTTACCTGTCATTTGACTCTATCGCGTATGTGTTTTAGCGTAACCTAAACATAACCTAATTGTGCTTTCTTATCGTTAAACAAATTTTGTATATAAAAAGATATGAAAGAAGAAACGTTAACGCGCATATTATTTCTTAAAATACAGTTCTTAAAATATTAAAAGTCCTCTTATTCATTGAGACGAAGGAGTAATTGGAGCATGAAATTTCGAGGAATGTCGTTGCAGCGTTAATTTGTCTTTTGTGTCGAAAGTAGATAGACTAAAATACAATATCATCTCGTATATCGATCTGTCGTAAAAATTACCCACTAGGTCGTCTATGTATCATCGTACGAACTTTAGCTGTGAATTTTAGGACTGCTAATTTCATTTTTATCTAATTTTCTAAGGAATTTTTTCTTTTCTCTATTGTACTGTTGTACTGTTGAGTTAACCCTTTACATTGTGAAAATTGTTTATTTTATTTTACTTTTGATTTACTTCTATCGATTATTCGGCGCATGTATAATATTAAAATTCCTATTGTAAAAATAAAATGGATAAATTATAATATATATATATATAAGACGATATAAAAATTTTGCAACTTTCTTGAGTTAAAAATCGAATAATTCTATCTTTATAAAAACACTGTCGGACGGTTAAATTTGTTCAAAGAACATAAGCTTCCTCAGTTTACTGATATATAGTTTCAGTCGTACAATTTTCCGTGTTTTATTGTTGAAACGGTAACTATGATTGCTCCCAAGTAATTCTATTTAACTGTTTGTCGCTCCAGGCGACTACTATGTCACTGAACATTTACCAGTAGACTGGCTGTGGTTCTTTATGTGATAATAAGTTTATTTAGTAAATGTCCTTTCTCATTATTTACGAGAAAAGCAATCAGTCTAAATCTAAAGATCAGAGGAAGCATTATAAATATTTATTTAAAGGAAAAATAAAATTCCAGAATTTACCAAAATAATTCTGATAAATCGATAATCATGTTAAATGATAACCAAGCGATATAATTTCGAGGATTTCATTATTTTTATACTCAAACTGTGGCTTTCATCCTAAATTGCCAAGTCACTGATAACTGATAAAATAAATTTTTGATTCTTTATTTCTCAAAGTATCCTTTTTTCTATGTATCAATTGTTAAAACAGTAAAATCCAATCGTTTAGTACAACAATTCTTATATTCCCCAAGAGATTTCTTTATCTTTGTATCCAAGAAGTAACTTTCACTTCGGTTAATCGGAATAATCGATTGTCAATCCGTAAGCAATAATTTTTATTCCCAAATGTTAAACTAGTAAACCTCCAACAATTCTATAATATAATTCTTTATTTTTACACGCGAAAGATAGCTATACTTATTAGTTAAAATAATCAATATTCTCTTTCAGAAAACTATTTCTATCCTTGGTCGATGATCTAATGAAATTTCGCCGATCTTAAAAAGCAGACAGTTGCCATCTATCGTACCACGACTTTCTCGTTCCATAAAAATTTGTTTCCATTTTTGTACCCAGAAACAAGGTAGCTTTCCCCTATCGAAATATTTTCGTAGAATTCGTATTTCATGATAATTTCATGTGCTAATATTCGCAATAACGTAATTCTCTTTCAATGCTATTAAAACTTGTCAGAAGGCACAATTATCAAAAATGATACAAACTTCGAACGATCCAATTAGAAGATACTATGCATGGTCAATTACATCGTTTACTACTTTGATTCGTCAATTGTCATTGTAACAGTCTGCGAAAAAACCTAGAAGCTGGACGACTATAACAAATAATAATCGAATGTTATCGTTCTTCGTCTAAAAGCGATAAACTACTTTACTTTTGCATTTCAAAGCTAATTTCCATCCCTAATCGTCGTGGCAATAAAACACTTGGAATGGTAATAGCCCTACAATTATGACAAATCGTTATTAGGTGATGTAATCATGCAGTAAACCATTGAATATTCATCATAGTGATATCCCGGTGCGTTAGTACGCGTTTCGATTGAACTCTATCAGAGGCGAAGCGAGAAAACGGTTGATGAATCGTCGTTGGTCCGGACACAAGGCGCGAGAGTCGAGATCTCGTGTCTTGAATCGATTTATCAGCCGGCATTCGACGCGTTAAAATACTTAACCCCGGAATACCCGGCGGGTTCAACAAACGAATACGAAACTTCTGTTAATAGATACCTGTGCCTTTTGCTATCACATCGGCCGGCCGAGCTAGATTTATAGTCCAAGATCAAGGTTTTCTCTATTTTTTCAACTAGCTTGTGAATTATTAACATCTCTCGAATAGACCTCCGTCGCGATCTCTGGCTCAAAGATTTGATACAGAAAGAAAGAGAGAGAGAGAGGAAGAGAGAGGGAGAGAAACACGTTCAAGTAGTATATTGGTTGTTATCGAAAGGTTGATTGAGGTTCATTCGATTCTCCGATTTTTGCCATTGTACGTTAAAGTCCGACGAGATTCTTCATTTCGTGTGTCTGTGATTGCGTACGTGTTCGGTTCAATAGTAGCATCGAAGAAGTCGATTATTGTTAGGGGATTGATGCTCGTCTTCCGTTAGGTTTGGATTTTCTTAATAACAGATTTAATTTGGATTTTTTTAAACAGCAGATTCGATTTGGATTTTTTTTTTTCGATACGAAACCCGGTACGAAGTACGAGGACAACGCGAAAGATCAAAATTTATGCAAATCCATAGATTCAAAAGTAAATCAATACAAAAATTATTTTGCTCCGAATGTTACGCTATTTTACGGCTTTCCTTGTCTTTAATATGATATGTTCTAGAAAATGAAACTTGGAATTTCTTCTAAACCACTGGATTTTCAATCGTATTACCTTAATACCATTTTACGTGGAACGAAGAAATGATTTTGCTCTGTGCAGAAAGGTATATATGCTCCGTTTAAAGAAATAGCGCAACTGCAAAATACACATGTATCATTGCACTCACGAAAAGGATACAGTCGTGAAAACGTGTAGTCCTCCTTGAATTCCATTCATCTCTTGTCGCCAATGTTATCCTCCAATTTCAACAAAATGAAAGAAATATAGCTTGTCCCATAAAAGTGCAACCTTCATGTTCATATCTCCCTTGTCTTTCGTACGATAAGTTTTACAACATTAAAGTTAAAATATCTTTTAAATTAATCATTGTTCCACCAAAGTACCTTCGTACTTTCTTTCGTAAAGAATTAGAAAATGCGTTAAAAAAAAAAAAAAAATGTTATTTCCATTTAAGATAGTTACATTGGCACTGAGGTCTCTTTAACACTATCACACTAGTCAAATTGACTGGTTTTACAATTTTATTTTGAAATTCCTATTTCGTGTTATATTTTGTCCGCAATGATGTAATGACTTTCGCAACGATAACTAAAAGAATAATATAATGAATTTTATTTTGTTCTTTATGTATTCAAACTTAAAATAATTTTGTATCAAGGCTACAATTGATTGGTACTTGTCAAAGTGTAAAAGGATCCTGCAATCTGTTTATCGAACCCCAATTAACGAGTTTCCTCGTTTTGTACAAATTGCCACACGTTTTTCAAATTTTTATTGCGTATCATACAATACGATGATGTCAGTTATCAGGAAAATTCCGGATCGATCGCTGGATCGCTAGATGCTAACACTAGCAATACCACAGCAGCCAAAATGACTGGTTCTACTATTTTATAAATGTGTCAACCCTCGTTTAGCGATTATGGTCCCAGATGGATTAATAATACCAAAAATGTACTACATAACATGGAATTGCTTCTGTAAGATAGTAATAAATCAATAAATATAAAGATATTCTATTATTACGTATTTTTGAAAGACCAGACATTTTCAATAGCCTCGCGTTAACTATCGGCAGTTCTAGTGTTAAGCAAGGATATACAAGAAAATCGAAATATCTTCTTAAGTTTTCCCCTAGTCAAGTCAAGTCAACTTTCATGCGAAATATCTCTTCGCATTTCTGATGTTTACAGAAACAAATGCGTACGTTTAACATACTGTACGTATATACACGAACTCCAATTAACTAAACGAGAACTCATAGGTGCTGGACAAAATTACGTGGACTCCTATTATACTAACGAGTTGGTTATACGAACCAATTTGTCTCCCGAAATGTTCGTATAAACGGTGTTCTACTGCGTGAATAATGAAAGAAAACAAAAGAAAATGAAAGGAAGCAGAAAAATTTACGCATTCAACTCTTCCGACTTTCCAAAATTAATGGGAATAATCGGTCGACGATGCAACCGGAAGCATTCGAAACGAACATTGTTCCCACGAACGTCTATGGCTTAAACCTTCATCCATTACTCAACGGATTCGCGCAGAATAATTACTCGAACCGCGTTCACAAAGTTTCATTGAACGGGAAGAGACGGATCGAAGCATTCCTAAATGACGTTTAGATACATCACTTCGACGAGCACGACGGTGTAATGGATTAAAGGTTATCCAACAAGGTCTGCTGCAACTGTACCGAACAAATCGATCCATCACGTTGATTGGACGTCGGAATAATGCGAATTGTAGGAGAATCGCGAACGGCCGATTCGTTTGTGCATTTCGTCTTTTGTAGATTCGCCATTATTTTCTTTTTCTTTTTTTCTTTTCGTGTACGCGCGACCATGGACACGAGACACACGATGACAACTTACCTCACGACGATTCTTCTCGTCGGTGTTTAACTTTTATGAATCGTAACGAAGAATATTTGAATCGCTTTGCTCTGTTGAGATAAGAGTCGAGTGAAAGAAAATATTAACTTTAACCCTTTAAATGCGCTGTCTCTTTAATTGGACATTTTTATTCGTCGAATGAAAAATTACAATAACTTTAATTGCATTGGGCTTTTACTTCTCGCTTGTATAGATACGGCATAATTCGTTTTTAACACTAGAACTACCGATAGTTAACACGAAGCTATTTCTACCAAAACCAGCCAAAATGACTGGTCTTTGAAAAATACGTAATAATAGAATATTTTTATATTTATTGATTTATTACTTTCTTACAGAAGGAATTCCATGTTATGTAGTTCATTTTTGATATTATTAATCCATCTGGGTCCATAATTCCTAAACGAGGATTGGCACATTTATAAAATTATAGAAACAGTCATTTTGACTGGTGTGGTATTTCTAGCGTTAATAGGAACGTAACGATACAATAAAAAGTTGGAGTTTAAAATTAGAGTTGGAATATGAAGATGCGAAAGTACAAATTATGCTGATTAGACACCGTATGTAAAACAATCGGAAGAATCTTTTAACGTTGCTTGCAACAGAGGTTAACGCATTGTTTGGAGTTAACGCATTAACTACAAATTTCTATGTTACGAAAATATGAAAGTAAAAGTTGCGAAGATTAATTAGAAGAGTTTTTAGCGCGGGTTAGTTGAGAAAGATTTTGCGAGAATAATTATTTTAGTTGAAATTTGAGTTAGCTGCTGAGGCTTTAAAAGTTTGGTCTGTTGTTCTTCGCTCATTAAATAAATTTATTATGTTGCGTACTATTTAGCAAGTAAATCACGTACGTAAATGTAGAAATGTATGAATCTGAGTTGAAAGTAAATGAAAATGAATTTTTAATGGTTATTAAATTGACTTGTGTGATTTTATCTATAATTGTAAAATTCTGATCGTAAAGTGAAATTAAAAAATATTTTTATCTATCGTATGGTAAATATTTGATTTCGTACGATATTGTAATTTATTTGATAGAGAGACGAAACCTCAGAAATAAATTGCAAAATTCGATGAATACGAAAAAGATACAACGTTTCAAATTCATAAACAGCTTCATAAATAAAATGCAAGACAGCTCCTATAGTTTTCCTTATAGAAAAGTATTACATCAGGGGCCTCGACATTCTACTTTTAACGTCTTTTTTTTTACCAGTCTTCATGGTAATTCGTGCAAGTCACTTCCAGTAAAATAACAGGCCTTGATCATTCTTCGAAACCGAAAGCCAAATAATCATCTTTACAGAATTAAAACTAATTACGTTGCTTCATAATTTTCTTAAGAATTACGTTTCTTTTTTTAGATTCGCAAAACTGTGTCGCAAACAATGATAGTGAAAAATTTAGAGACAAAGTTCAGCGCATCTATTTAACGTACTATCACAAAATAAAAACGATGAAAATAAATTATCGTTGTAATCTGTAAAATTATATCATGTCTATAAAATTTATTGTATTTATAATTCGGGCATACAATTCAATAAATTTTATAATAATTTCAATTGTATTAAAATACATATTCGATCGAGTCTTATAATGTAACTTCACAACTGTATATCGACAATGAAAAAATGAAAATTCCACGAACTCTGTGTGAAAGTTATCTCAATAATTAACAGTGTATTGAAATGTTTCTGTATACCGATTGAACGTCTATCAAAGAATAGTTTACGAAGAATGTATAAAAACTTGCCTGGAATACTCGAGACAGGAGTGGAATTTCGCTAAAGTCATTTTGCTTGTCGTTGGGATTGTCGGTCTCGTTTAAAACGTTTAGTATGTCTGACTGAATCTCACGAAAGGACTAACGTTTCCCGTAATTTTCTTTGAAACGTCCACTTCTAGCCGCTTTCAATTAGACAGATTGAGTTAATTGCTTTCAAAACACTACTATTAAGCCTCGATCACTGTTGCGATTTATCACGTTGAACGTCTACCGGTTCGTCTTTATTTCTTTTTATATACATTGAATCTTTCACTGATTCAAGGTAAAGTAAAGTAGATCAGTGCAGTGACTTTTGGAATAAGTATTAGAACACTGTCTACATTCTTGCGAGAAATTAGGTTAATTATAACCTTTCTGTTTTTCAACATGTTCTTCTGATATAAGTACATATTTCTTGGATAACTATCATTTTTGACGATCTCTAGAACATTTTATGTAGGAAATTCAGGATATTCTACGTAGCTAGGTGCGTCTTACGTGTCATTTGGACGCCGTAGAAAACTGATGTTTTATTATTTTCTTTCCTCATTTTCTCGCAACAGTCTGTATAATGTTATTTAGTTTAGAAGAGAAAAGACTTAAGAAACTTAAGTCGCATCTACATTCTACGTATTACATATTTGAAGTAAAAGAAAAGATAGTAAATAGAACATTTTAACTAAAAATATGCAAAAGTTTGAACAATGGATGTTGATAACTTGTGTAGAAAAAGTATGGCAATTACAAATTTTCTATTAAGATAATTTTCTATTAAGATAGTAAATAGAACATTTTAACTAAAAAGATGCAGAAGTTTGAACAATGGATGTCGATAACTTGTGTAGAAAAAGTGTGGCGATTACAAATTTTCTGTTGTCTTATTCCTATTGTCATAAAAGTAAATTAAAACCTTCAAAATTGGTCGTAACATTTTGAAATTTGTCATTTACACTTCAATCTGCCAACACATAGCATTTCTTAAAAAGATTCGTATTGTTTTTAATAACAGGAAGCTGCTCTTAATAATCGAAATTCTACTCCATAATAAATATAATACGTTGTACTGATAAAATGATCGTATCATATTCTGATAAATTAATTATTCTACGCTTACAACATCGAATTACATCCACGATAAAAAGGGTACTCAGTTAATTAAAAATTCGATACGATAGCTTTCCTTTTGACTTTAGTTCCACTTTATCGAATTGCACGTGAGTGTATAATGACGCTTCGCCAATTTTCAACAGGCACGATAAAACAACAAATAAAACAAGTGTCGGAAAATTGACAAGAGGAGCAGAATTGTCCTCGCCGATAACCATTCTAAAACGCAATAGTTTTAGATTCCTGATTTTAGCGCGTATAGAAAAGAATTGCCTCGAAATTGACAGGAAAGAAGAACGGATCTAAGCTCTCAAAGAAATCTCTTCCAAAGGAAAATTTTCTCTACACGTGTACAAGAATAGATCCCAAACTAAATTGCCCGAAAATTGACAAGAGAAAAGAAAGAGACTCGTTCCGAACGAAAGCTGCTGTAGGAGGAAATTGCCCTAAATTTACCCAAACCGAACAACACGTAGCTGTGTATCTGCAAAACACGTTGCAAGACCAGAATAAAAATAAGACTGAGATTACGAATGAAGAAAAATGGAGTCGTAATAAAACTAACGGAATACGTGTATCCGATAGCTTCTCTACGTTTCCGTATCTTCTTCGATCGCATGTTTCTTATAACCTGGCTATTTACGAGAAACGAAAGTCATGTGTGGCGTATAGGTATCGCGCGGAGTAATGGTTTCCAAAGGCAAGCAATGTTACGGAGGGGCCATTATTACCATGAACTCTCACTGACTCGGCGAACGTGACGCCACTGTGTCTACAGTCTGCACTTTCGATCGCGACCGATTCGTTCCAACGACATTGGCCGTTCGCGTGTTTTTCACCGGATACGATTTTCCAAGCTGTCACGATAACTCGTTGGCTAAGTGGCTCTACGTTAAATCATTAACGTTCCGGGATGTTTCCTTGGAACGATAGAAAAGAGAATTGCTCGTACTCTTTGCATGTCAGGATCGATTATTTTATCCGGCTATTGCACTCGTAATTAGATACCTACAGTATGAAAATACGTATACTAACGTTTGGAGATAGTGACATTTGTTTTCTTTTTACAGGACGTTAGTTTATAATAATTATAATGTTATGTGTCAAAATGGTTATGATAATATTCTGTCGACTATTTTTTGGTATTATGCATTAATCGTTAAATATTAGATATTAGACTGATACAGTAGATATTAGAATATTATCAGTTATTACGTATTATTTGAATAATGTGTGATATCTAGTATTATTCTAATAATCTGTTCTATCAGTCTATTCTATATTCGTTTCTTCGAATATTATAACGCGATAATATTGATTTTTGAAAATTAATCTGTATATTATGTAAAAGGTAAAGGTAACTGATTTATTTATCGACTAACCATAATACCTAGAAATGTGAAATTTGCATAGTATACTTCTTTTATAACATAGACGAGGGATAAAGGATTTTTGGAAATACGAATTCTAAGGGGGTAAGAAAGATGATTTCTTTTAAAAGGATACCCATGTCCCGCGAGTCGCCAAAGTTAGAGGCGTGAAATCCGGCATATAAACTCCTCGTTAAAAATAAAGAAATGCGTGTTTGAGTCTTATTCCATATGCATGCCTTATAGGGGTGAAAGAGGGACAAATTGATTTCTCAAAGAATATGCGAAGTTCTAAATCCAGTAATTTGAACAACTAACGTGTAATAATCGAATTGGTGTCAGCAGATATCAAATTCTATGTTTAGTTATTTTAGAAGTTCTTTTTGATTATTTCATTATTCATTTATAAATCACAGGTGAAAATGATTTTTCTAAACTAATAGAGGGACTACTGTGATTCGTTTATATAGCGATACCTGAAACCAATAGAAACATCGGAGGACTGTGTGCTTAATTATCACATGCGATTACTACATTTTTTAATAAATAAATTAAATATATGATATACAAATTCTATACCTATATATTTATTAGAAGATGATTATATTATATTAGATTAAATTATATTATATTAGATGATGAATTCCAGCCTTTATAATTTGTCATTGGTTTTTACACTTTGGACATTATTCTCGTACTTTTACTACAAATGAATCAAAATGTTAAGATGTTTGTGTCGAATGGAAGTAGCGTGCGTATAAATTTTTGAAGATGTAAGCGTGATATTTTCGACGAAAATTTCGGGTGAATGAATAATTCATATTTCTCAGGTCGTTTAGAAATCTTGGGTAAACAGAAAACCTTTTAATAAATTAAAATAGTATAACAATATTCTATTTCATCACCGTTTATAAATTAAGTAAAAGAATATGTATAGTAAAATAATATTAATTGAAAGAACCAGATCAGAGCATTGTTCATATTTTTAAAATTCGGATAGGAAGAAAAAATTGAAGAGAACAAATCAGGGCGTCAGTTCGCATTTTTAAAGTGCAAATGAGAACAGAAATAGAATTCGATCAAATCTACACTCACAGTTAATACACACGTACCTAATGAGAATCTTCTTCCTTTTTTTTTTAATGAATCACAGACACAAATTTTATCGTGAAATTTCGACTTCTGTATTTTTGAGCAATTATTCTCCTTCTAACTGTATTCAAGATTATACAGACACATTTTATACTTCAAAATTAAATCTGAATTTTTATCGTACACACGTGGTAGCAAAACAAGAAATTTTTCGTAGGATCCTTGACATTATCACGACATTAAAAAATCCAACAATTAAAATTTCGCTGAATCAGTCTCGCAGCTTGAAAACGTTTGCTGAAATAAATCGACAATAAGATTGCGTCACAGACGAAATGGGATTCCGGGAAGTCTAAAACCACAAGATCGATCCGAGTATAATTTTTGTCGGATGATCTCCGCGAGCCTCGATTATAATTGATAGGAATATTCTCTAAAAACGATGATTTACGTTTGCGGAATCCGTAGAAAAGGTTAAAGAATAAATTAATTTCGATGGAAAGTATTTTTTCGAAAGAAATAGGAAACATAGGATCACAAGTTTACTAGTTACAAGGATTGAGTAATATATTATTAAATAACGTATTAATTCATTATCTATGTCATTCGTTACGTAATGACGACCGCAATCACAGGCCTAGAGTTACTTATTTGTAATAGTTGTTATATTCGTATCAAGTTCAGCTATCAGTTATCAGCTTCGACGCAATCCATTTTCTTTTAACATTTAGATCGTAAGTAATGATAGAGATTCCGTGTTCTTTTCATGTATTTTTAATGTAAATTTTATTAGATCTAGCGAAAGATTTTGTTTATTTTTTCACGCACGAGATTTGCAAATACGAAACAATTAACATGTAGCATTAGATAATTGTAAAATTATTCCAACTTTTTCAGTGTGATATACACTACGATATAAAATGGTAATTTTAGAAATTTGTTAATTAGCTTGTCAACAACGAAGAAGCATAAATTACGCGCGTGAAAAGTGCGCTTACAGCGTTGTACATTTTAGAAATTCCAACGAGGAAACGTGTAACGTGATCGTAGCTTAAAATTGGCGACGTCTATTCTGACGAGGATCTGTTTGAATTCCAGAAATTTAAAGAAGATTCAAATCTGAACCTCGCGCTGGAATAATATAAATAAATTTATTACAAAGAAAGAGCGAACAATTTTATACGATACAGAGAAACTGGTAGAAAAATTGCAATGAATCATAAACAACCACGAAGATTATATCACCGATCGATATAACAATGAACATCAGCTATGTTTTATTTTTGATAATTAATTATTTTTTAAACCTTATTTCTACACACTGAATCGTTGTAACTGTGCAATGATTTCACTCAATAGTTCACGCTTCTTTATTCCCGTTCAACCATCATTAGTTATAACGGTGTTATAATAGCAACGTCCAATCGAAGATACATTAGAATATAATCATTAGCTCCACTAATAACAGTTGCTGTAAAATAAAAATTAGAAGGAACATCTGCCTTGAACTCAGCAGTTCGACCTTCCGCAATATCTAGCTCTTTTAGAAGGCAGGAATTTCCATGCCTTGTTATTACCTATCGATCTTTGATCGCGTGTCGACTGCTAGTTATCAATAATTCCTTGTACTGTAACATCTGGACACACGCGTGACGAAGCTTGTAACGATTAATATTTTATTCTATGCGCTTTGAAACTTGTTACGAACTATTATTAATTTTTATGTCGATGTGCTAATTTTGAAAATGCAAACACCTTCTAATCGAAGATCAGAGAACATTTAAAAGAGGCTTTCGCTTGTTACGGGATTCGAGCATGAAAAATTATCGAGTTGAATAAAATTACAAATCATCGAACTGTTCGTTTAAAACGTCAAAGTGTAGTAATAGTCACGAGTTAACGCATGAAAATTTAGTATGGTTTGTAAAGAACGTTTTTTAAAAGAATGAGATGCAATTATAAATTATGTGGTATAATTTAGAATTATATTCAGAATTGTGGTGAAACAATCTTTAAATCTATTCACTTTTTTTTTTTATTATTCCACGTGAATAGTACACAGTGAAATCGTAAAAATTTCAAAAATAGCGATGCAATAAAATAAAATTAAAAAGAAAGATGCAAATAATGAAATACTATTGCTTTACCTTATCGTGTCTTAACTTAACTTATCCTATGGTAGCATACAAATCGATCCATGTACTTTACGCTTACTAAAACAGCACGTACGCATATACTTTACGTCAAATTATACGATATCCTTAAATAATCAGCACAAAGTGTTTAAGATAGCATAATCAAACAAAGTGTTACAGAATTATATAAAAATAATGTTGTTTAAATAAATTTTCCGCAATATATTGCTCTCACCTTCTCAGCGTTCACCAGTTTCTTAAACCTCTTCGACTTCTTAGGTTTGTTGCAAGTTGCGAATAAATCCAAAGGAACCCTAATAAGATGCTAACGATGAATCCTCTTCGTGTACGACGTTGCTTAAGCAACAGCGTTCTTAACGCACGACGAAATAGGAAATGGCATGTTAAAGATCTAACGATACCGCGCGGCTCGAAAATAAGAAGAAATTAAATCGAACAGTGTTTCAGTCGTGGAAAAGTAGAATCAGTGCGTTTCAAAGGTGTATAATTGGCGTTACTTTTTACGTCGTCGCGCGAGATTCGACTTATCGTGCTCGCGTTAAAACAGCTCGCGTGATGATACGCCCCTCGAGTTTTCACGGTGTTCCAACAGCTCAATTCCATCGGAAACACGCGAGCCAGACGCTCGTACGTTCGTTGAAAATACGTCGTCATCACGTGGTTCGCACCTGCGCTGGTCATGGACAATTTTCACGAGCGAGGAAAACGAAGCCTCTCGCTATCTGCGATCATCTTACGAGGCAGTAGAAATGGAAGAAAAGAAAAAGAGAAAAATTGAAACGAAGGATGCGAGGGAATTCTGCGGACACGCTTCGTTGTGCCCTGCAGTCATTTGCAAACAATTCACGGAGAGAAGGAGCGATAATGGCGAAGTTCGTGAAAAGTTAAGGATAGGGATTTGGAAAATCGAGGAAATTAAACGGGAAGTAGATTGGGATCTGTTCTTCTCATCACGAATGTTTGATTTTATTTGTTGTAATTGCAATATTTATTACTTCATATAATGTAATTTTTAAATTGTCGACTATATCGCTTGAATTTGATATTCTTATTTTGTTAACTTTTTTTTTATTTCGTTATTTCGGGGAAAAATGAAATTCTTTGTTCGCGTACCTTTTAAAGTTTGTCCAGTTATTTACCACGTGGAAGAGAGTTTTATGTGTGTTGGAGAAAGTGAAATGTTACAAGTAGCGCTATACGACATCCTTATTTCGATAGTTTAATTAAGAAATTGATGCGTTAACGATGAATTTTGTCTTGTCGCTTTTAAAAGAACGCTTTAAGTGTTTGATATCTCACGATTAGTAAGAATAGAGAAGCGAGATTGTATGAATGTAACAATAAAAAATTGTCGAGCTTGATTTAGTTTCACTTTTTAATGGCGAATTTCATCGATTAAGTTAATATTCTATCACTATTATTAGAAAAGATAAAATTCTTTGTTTTTCTAGTTTCCAGAAACTGTTACTTATGGCTTGAAAAGCTTTCGTTTACAAGCAGTAACTTGTATCGCTAACAGGATCGTAGGATAATTTGTTACAGTCTAAATAGTTTATCGTCAAAATTTCTTTTAGTAGAACACATTTACTATAATTCGAAATAACTTTTCCATGGTTATTAAATCGTATCTTAAAAAGTGAAATTCTCTTCGTGCCAAATTCCTGAAATTGTGTTTCATTGAAGCTCCAATCATAGTCCATTCGCTATAAATATAAGGAATAACTCATTACAATTTGTTCTCTTAAATTCACAAGCTATTGTGCAACCTAGTTATAATCAAGTACGCTTATCTCGATCATTTGGCAAAATGTTCCCAGGCTCGTTAGAGCAACTAACTGTTGCATCAACGGTTACCTGTACAAAGGAAAACTAAAAATGTACAGAAGACATAGAACACGAAGATAATTTTGCGCAATTCAATTTGAACTCTGTACGAGTATCGAAAAATGTCTATTTTGTTAAATTAGATTTGCATGATTGATTGCTGTAACAAAGCTGAAGGAGAATGTGGCATGTGCCACATTATACGTGTAGTTATATACATAGTGTTGCAGGCTGTTAAGACTGTCGAGGTACTGTTTGACCGAGCAAAAATGATTTGTCAAAGTATTTCAATTAAAGTTGCTTATTTAAGTAATGGAATACGACTATCATAATATTATTAGGTAAAGGAGGATGTTGAGAAATGGCCATTATTGGATCTTCCTGCGAACGAAAAATTCTTCTTCTTCAACATTTGCGACGCAGGATATTTCTGAAGGAACAAAAATCTTATTAGCATTCAATCAAACTGGGATGGGAAAATTGTAAAAGACGACTATGCAAAGATAGAAAAATGGCAGCGATCAAATTTACCCATGCGTTACACTTAATCTTCGTTTTCATCAAATTCTGCAGCTACAGGATAATTGATAATAGACAGGATAAGATAATATACTCATCTATATCGACGTAATTCTTCAAATATTCTATCGGTGAGTCAATTGAAGCTTGAAATCGAGAAAACCCGAAGTATCACCAGATTGTTGCTATGCGAGAACAATAGCTAACAATGATCTTGTGGTACATCGAATTTGCTCGATCTCAAACTCCAATTGATTTATCAGCAGAATATCTGGAGAATTATGTCGATATAGATGAATAATTGCCTAAAATGAAATTATTCTAAAATATGTAATAAATAATTTTATAAATGATTGTATCGTGGAGAGTGTATAAACCTTTTCATAAATATTAGGGTATTTATAATGACACAGAAGAAAATCATGCTAGATCCATTTTGGATTGCAAGACAAATTTTCTCTTTATCCATTATATTATTACTCATTTACAGAGCGATCGATCGCTATCATATTTGTATCGATAGTTTGACAAAATTTTCATAAGAGAATATTTGAGCAGAAGTTCACCAGTATCGAACAAAGCAATTAAAAAATAAAATAAAATTTAGAAGTATCATTTCTTCATAAAAAAAATCATTTTGTATTTTTAGTGTCAATAAACTTCCATTTAAAACATTATTTCGCTAAACGACAGTTATCTCGTGGATCATTCAACATACTCCATTAATTAAATTCCATTATCCATACATTTCATTAAATTAATATTACATTTTTAATATTTTTATTAATAAATCGTTATAATAATCGACAACACTTCATTTTATACGTAACAAATTAGGAACAGTATTACCAGTAGCAAAGAAATTTGTCACATATACAGTTTGATAACTTGTTAAAATACGATACTTCACTTTATCGTTCTCCTTCGGTTTACAAGATTACTGCAGTTGTTATCGAAGGTGTTGCTGGAAATGTAATTTGCATTTATTCCGCTGAAAAAGTACAACGCTGTGTGCAACATCGATCATGAAACGGCTGAATTACGTCTTATCAAAAACGGACAAACATGCGAGGTACTTCTGAGCAATAACGGACATTCTTCGCAGCAAGAGGATCACTTCAAATCGCTTACGAACAGAGAACCTGTATCCACTAAAAATCTACCGTCATTCTCATGCATCACCATCAGGATCGTTTAGAAGGATCGTTTAGAAGGATCGTTTAGAAGGATCGATTCTCGCATGGACGTCCTGACCGGTGACCAACCATAGGTTTCCCTTTACACGTCCTCGGTTACAAAGAAGCGCATCTTGTTCGCCGTAGAAACCGCTTGGATGTCCAAGCGGTCCAGACAATCGCGTCGGAAGAAACGAACGCGTGTCCAGATAAAAGAAAACAAGAAACGAACGGTATCGGTCGCGGGACGCAGTGTCAACGACACACGAACACGAGGGAACCGTAAGCTCCTAGGAACGCGTTAGTGAAAGAACATGGGACGCGGGAAGGGCCATCGTGCATAATGAGGATATCTGGAAACTCGACTATTCCACGCGCGGTCAACCTGCATTCTCTTAAACTAATCCAAATCGAACGTTCGAATTTCACCGTGACAAACGTTCCACGCTTTAGAAAGTAAGAACTCGAACCATCGCTCAAGAGTTTCGTATCAATCGTTCGACGATGGAGGAAAAGATTTTGTACTTTTATGGAAAAAATGTAGGAGCTTGAATCGTCGCTGGAAAGTTTGATATCTAACTTTAATAAGATCGTTTGACGACAGGTAGAAAGAATTTATACTTTTACTGCGAGAAAGGTGATGGGCTAAGAATCGTAGTACTTGCTTACTGTTGGTAATTGGCAAGTGACAGATAAGCTTGGAAGTGTTTAAGAAAAGAGAAAAGAATCGTAGAATGACGAGAGTGAAGATTTCGTGAATTTGAACTTAATCACGTACTTTGATTCTTAAAAGCGTCGTTTAGTTAATTAAGTTATGACTTTATTCTCTGTCGTGGTATGTTTTTACGGCTTGAAAAGATATAATGAATCATAAGGAATGGTGGTAGACTGACTTCTACTAACCTACGCCACTATGATTCTCAATTGTCTACATAGAAGAAGATGTTCGAGTAGATATTTTTATACCATTGGTCGTTAGAATTTATTTAACGCTGTATAATTTCCATGGAGAAGATAATAAATAGATATGTATTCATATTTACTGTGGAAGGAATTGAAATTTTTATAGGTAAATCGTTTTGTAATAATTGCATATTATCAAACAAATTATAATGCTTACATAATTTTAGTTCAAAATATAATATTTGAAGATCACAGAAGAAGCATATGAAAACTTTTACATGGATTGCTTTCGCAGAAGAATTATAAACAAGTAACAATATTATCAAATAAGAGCAACAAAAACGATAATTTTAACTTTCGAAAAGCTTACAATCAACGGTGTCTGGTACTATGAAACGTTTCAAGAAACTTAAATCAAATATATACCAATACATATCTCTAAATAAATTGATTAATTCCCAAATCAATAATTGTATTTACCACCAACCGTAATATCAAATTTAACTGTTTCAAGTAATTAGAAAAATTGGTAACAAATCTTTTTCAAAAAGAAGAAATATTCACACTTCGTATCTTTATCCAAACTCGTTTATCGTCGTTAATCATCTCGTTTCGAAGTCGATAATCTCGAGAATTTTAATGGAGAAATCGATGAAATTGAATCACGTAATTCCTAGGAATTATGCAAAGCTCGTAAGATAACGTTACGCCAACTCCCACTTCGTTTGTTCTATGAAAAGATGCCTTTTCTTTTCTTTTCCTTCTGCAGAACCCGGTTCTAAATCGTGTAAGCGATACAAGAAATCTTTTACCGGAATTTCCGGTTCTCGCGGTCACGATTTTGCTCGTTCAAAGATCATAAACCATTATAAAGTTATGCGACACATGGCGTTTCACGTGTGTCAACGTCCGAACGGGTTGAAAAGAACGTCATCGAGGATGACGTTTTACCGTACGACGTGAGAAATAGACGAGGGATCGCTTCTAAAGAAGCGTTTCAATGAGATGCGAAACGCGTGTCGATCGCGGAATCGAAACAACCGGCGTTTGATGTGATTACTTCCTGCATGGAGGAAAAACTGGTAAGGTGATAAATAGATTATTCTTTCACCGAGTATGATCATCACGATAGCGTATAGTCGATGGTAATTACGGAGAATTTTATAGCCCGGATCGATGTCGATATGATACTACTTGTTGCACGGTTTGTACGTTTATCCCCGGTCGCAAATTATAATAAACTTGTTGAATTAATTTAATGAAGCGGAAAGCGATGCTGTTTCTGCTTTATGCATATTTAAAATATACGATGACGTGATGAAGATATGGATGCATCTGAAACGTGGAAATATACGTTGTACTAGATATAACTGTATTTGAAGAAAGATGCAGCATGGTCTTCCTTACGATGTACCATCTTTTCTGGAATTTTTCGAAATAAAAACAAAATTTAAATTTCTCTTTGATGGTTTTAATGTAAAAAAGTAGTGTTAATTCGTAGAAATTTTCGGCTTGATTAAAAATTGCTTGAGCGCGTGAAAATAATTCAAGTAAATGGTATTAATTTTTAGAAATTTCGGATTTTATTTAAAACGACTGCAATACGTGGAAATAATCGAAGATCGATGAGAATTGATTAAACTGACGGATACGTTCAACAGATTCGGTGTATTTAAGTACGTTGTTCGAATTTGTAACTATTTTCTTTGATTTTTAGAGGAAAGAACGAATAATTTACATTTTTCTTCAATTTTCGTATATTGTAACAAAAAGGTATTGTATAAAATGTCAAAGAAAATACTAAATAAAATAAAATTTAATAGACATTTTCCAATAATGTAATAAATGTCCTATTATACTAAATAAAATATTAAATGAAGTCAAATTTAAGTTTATACCTTTTCAAATATAACTATATATAGAGCAGCTTTATTGCTTATGGTCGGCAGTATGATTACACCTACAATATACGATTGAATTATCTCTATATGCATTTTAACGTAATTCAAACCATTCGAGTTTCAATAATACTGAAATTTTCCACCTGGAAACCTGTTCACACAGACACTTTGACGTGTCGTCATTCCCGGGGGAAATTCCCCCGGATTCCTTACTTTGTCATCCTTTGCCGTAATTACGGCCGTTCCGTGAAGTTACAAACCGCACACGGCGTGCAACGAAGAAATGTTCGGGTTCTCTGGAACATCGGAGCGCAATTTTGTATCTCCCCGGTGACGGTCGTCCTTTCACGGTCGACGTGGGATCGTTTGAAACCAGGTCGCACGTGAACCATCTCCGCGAACAGAATGATCAATTACGGGACAGATAACTTTGCTTGCCATGCCCTGTTTCCTCCGGCGACGACAACCCACATGACAGTCCGCTCGTGACACGTTGCTTTGGGAAAACGGACATTCACAGTTTCTCGAATGTTTTCTCGTTCTGCCTTTATTTGCACGATGGAAAGTCTTCTCTTGCAAAGAGATTAGGAATCGACCAAGTTAACGGATCTAAGGCTACCGGGTGTCAATATTTGCCGAAACCAATTCTACCAATTGATCCGTTTAGAAGGATGCGTCTGGAATCGAAATTTTCTTGCCTAAGTAAAGTAGCTCATTTGCGTTAGAAAATTTTTGTGAATGTTAAATGAACGTGTAACGAATTTTTATGCACATTAAAGACCACGCGAGAAACGTACCAGTAACCAATTTTTGTGATTTTACGTATTCACGACGATCAGACGGCGTATTTGTGATTCCCTGGGAACAAATATATTCTTGTCAAGTCTGGCTCGAAGAAGCGAACCAGAACGTTCACGAAACGTGAATACAAAAGGCAATCTGCTAATGACTCGATTGAAATCCGAAGAATCACAAACGTATAAAATAACATTAGATCGTTGTTTTTTTGTTATGTAGGAGCAGCCGCTTGATTCGATTATTCTTTTGCAGGACCATCGAGCTGATCGCTCTTATCGCGATTTCCAGCACCCTTTTCCTCTTTTTGCACACAAGAGAGCTGCATTCGCGTCTGCGAAAAATGGAAGTTCGCCTTCAACCTGGCGAAGACGAGATCCTGTCGGCAAATCAACTCTCATCCGGTGAGTTTTTCACTCCGTTACATCTCCTTCGAACTTTCTCGTGGTCACATAACTTGTGTATTTGCACCAACGCATAGTTGGAAACTTGGTGTGTAACTTGAAACTGTCGTTGGATGCGATAGATACTCGATAGATGAATAACTCGCGCGATATTTTATCAAGAAAGTGATATTCGAAATTGAATAGAAAGTCGCTTTATGTGTTGCTTACGTGCCATCCTGATTACTTTCATCGCGGAATATTAATTTCCCATGGAAGAAACTAATAATTCAGGTTAGAGGGCAAGTAGACCTATTAACATTTTTTTTCTTTATAAATTGTTCTTGGGAAAATTAAAGCTAGAAATTACAAGGTTTATCATAAAGTGTTCAAAGTTTACAGGTTAAAATAACACTTTCTCCCTTTTTATAAACAAAACTGTTTTACGCGGAAGTTCACGCCATCGTGTGTTATTATGGTTAGAGAAGAACGTCCGTTTCAATTTTTTTCTCTTTTCGTCACGACTTCATCTTCGTTCATTTCTTCGTTTCGAACCACCTGTTCCGTTCACAAATATAAGTTTCTTGAATATGGTTGGTAAACCCATGAAATTTTCTAGAAAATCGAGTAAAGAATCTTTTTTAAAATGCTCAATAGCACGCGAAAATACATATTTAGAGTTAGAATCAAATAAGAGGTCACTTTTGGTAATACGAGATTGATTATTAAATTGCAAAATTGATTGTTCCAAATCGATGAATTTCAAAAATATTTTCCTCAATATTTAAAATGCAGAATATCTTATAAATAATGAACTTTCCAAGTCGATTAAATAAATGAATGAATATAAATCTCATTACAAAACACCACTAACGATTATCAAACATTAGCTATATTTGCAAACGAAGAAACGATAAAAATCCTTAATCCTCTCGTGACAAAAAAACAGCGATCCTAATTACCTGAGAAAATTCTCTGCTTTAAGGATACAAGGGTACAAAGGTAACAATGTTAGACGTATAGAAACCAACGTGTGTATTTGTCGTTAACAACACGTGCTCGAGTCTTGAGAGATCTGAAATGTACATTCTCGCGCCCTAACTATTCTTCCCGGTGTAATTAAAATCAGAAAGAAAAAAAATATTTAACCATAATCGTATAAATCGCGTAAATTCCTAAATTGGTTGGCTGTAGAAACACAATGCGCGTACACGCGCACGTACGCATTATGGCGTCCTTCGGATGCGAATATCCTTCAAGGGAGGCTAGACTTCCCGGTTGAAGAAGGTCAAGGTGTGAGAGCGAACGCACAAAGAGGCAAGAGTCAGGGGAAAAGCGTGGAGCGTGTGTGTATATATCGTTAGATCATTATCGTTCCAGCTCGTAGCATTTCGCATTCGCGAGATACGTAACGGTATCAGGGTCCTCGTTTGCCCGTAACACGCTAATTAACCGCTCCGGATCTGCCGCGTCGCGTCGCGTCGTTCTGATTCCCTCTTTAATGCAGCTGCTGTTCCCAATTTGTTGCGCCGTCGTTTTACGATCGCATCGATCAATCGCCGCCTTCTTCCTGTAGTTACGTATCTTCGCTAACGTATCTGAATTTCAAATGTGTCTTCCACGCCGATTGAATTCTCTGCCTATGAAATATGTGTACACGTATTTAGAATTACATATTTGATGATAGATATGATAGATTTACATATTTGTACAATAAAAATTGGTTATCATGTTCTGTTAAATTTCTGCGAGTTTGTTAAATTGTTCAAGAAACGCGTGTATCGTCATTAATTAGTTTCGCTTTGAAACGAATCTGGAACTTTTACACGTCAACCTAACAGACAGCTTGTCGCGCGATTTCGTGCGTGGATTGTACGAACAAATATATTACAACGATGTGATAAATATGACAGTGCCTGAATTTTTGAAATGGTAGCTTTAAATTCGACAGGTCTGTGTATCTGCGTGTTGAATTTCACGTTCGTCTCTATTCGATATGTATATGTGTATAGGCTATTTTTCCTATTTCAACATATGCAACTTTTATTTCGAAATAGTACTTTGCCCACTTGTGTGTATATTGCTTTTGGATTGTGGAATTCAGCCACTAATTGCAACGTAAATCAATCGCGAAGAATATTCCATTACAACGCACATTTTTCTCTAGGAGAATGGTTGCAAGCTTCGTTGAACGCGTATAAAACTTCATAAATTGCGGAGATGGAACTTTTTGTTTACAGTGTATTAGGTGTACAAATTTCTTAATCTGAAATTCAAAATCTATTTTTAAGAAAGTACAGCAACTTGCTCAATCGAGATATTCGCCGTTGCTTTCTACAACTTTTAAGCGATCTATCTGGCAAGAGATGAATTCCATCGCGATAAAATTCTCTGTCTTTAGACGAGATCTGATCGTCAAGTCACTTTTGTATCCGATCCACTAATTGGAAGTGGATGTAGGATAAGACGCGTTACATCGATCGGAACAAGTAGCACTCCAAAGTTTGCTGCTACAAGATGTCTCAAACCAGGCTCATACGATGTCTTTCGTCTCTTGGTCCTGACGATTGCACCTTGTTTAAAGATAAAATTTTCCACGAAGAGTCTCGTCACCTGCTTGATAGATAAATTTATAGACAGCAACGACAAATGCTTCGATCGAACAGCTTGCTACGTCTTTTTTCTTTTCTACAGCTATTTTCTTTCTTAACTAAACTTTCAGTTCCAGCGAAAAATTTGGCCCATTCGTTTGTACACTTGTTATTTAGATATTCAGAGTATTTAAAATACGATTACATTGAACTAAAATATAATCAACTCAGATGTAAGTCTTCAGAGTTGACCTGCAGCTACCGCTAATTCGCTATTCGCTATCCGCTATTCGTCGTTCTTATAAGATGAAAGTATCTTGTACAGAAACAGTCGTCTTTCCGTTTTCATCGCATAAATTCGCTGAGACGTAGGTTTTTCTTTTCGCAAAGGAACGTCTTTGTTCGAAGAGATTTATTGTTACGACGGCGGCGATAAAGGGAGAGGAAAGAAGTGGCCGAACAGAGTTCTCGAAATAGCTTCGGGTTATAAATATTCATAATTGAGTGGCTGGCGTGAAATGGGACGAAACGTTTCCGACGATCTTCCCCTAAGATAACAACGGTCGTGCAATTCGTATAATTAGAAATGTTTCAAGTACGCGTACAGAAGTATGCGTAGTTCATAAGGTATATCGGAAATCGAAAGTGCAGGGCAGGAAGATGTTGATAAATCGGTTTTCCTCCCTCGAGCTCGCATCGTCCGTTGCATACTTGAGTTGTAGGTCATCGAACTTCTCATGAGAACTGGTAGATGTTCGAAGAATCGTGCTATCGTTCGAAATACCAGCGTTTACGATTTCTAATGCTGTCCAACCATCGATCTATACTGCTCGTTACGAAGCATAGAAGGTTAATCGTTTGCACCTGTAATTGCTTCTTAAAGCACGCATGATTGATCGAGAAATTGGATTCGCTTATTCGATGGATCTCTGATGATAAATTTAATATTTGAGAAATAATTAATCCGCGTGGGAAAGTACGACGACAGGTAGAAAATTGAAGTTAAAATTCGAAAAGTGATTGCAGTTTACCAAGTTACGATAATTCGCGAGTTTAGAATTATACGAAAGATTGCGATAACTGTAAAATAATCGATACGTGCGTTGTGAAATAAACGTGACAAATGGAAGTTTAATTTATAATTTAAAGAGGGAAGATAAATAAATTTGCAATAATTTACAAGTTTGGAATTATAAAAAATTTAACGGTACAGTAAATTATGTGGAAATTTCCCAATAATTTCAAAATAATTCGTCCGTAAGTATATGCAATAAATATGGGAAAAGTTTGAAGCTGTAAAAAATGTCACGTTGGTCGTAAAATAAATTTTACGAAAATATTGCTCCAATTTTGCGTGCAACGATATAATGTAAATACGTACGATATAACATCGCATAATAAGTGTGAAATGAATTATTTAAGTGGGAAAGTAGAGTTTACAGAAACACACACAAAATATGCAGCGATGCTATGCAAAAACCTTTTATCATAGTTTAGACTGTTGCTTGAAGGGAATGGATGCATCGCTTCTCTCGGAGAGTTCATATCTCTTGACCTCATTTCCAGCGTTCTACTTATTGTCAACGAGAAAAGAATTCCTTTCTGCCGCGGCTCCACTGTGTGCCACTCTCATTAAGGATAATTTCAAAAAGTGAATCACGTTATATATGAACGATTGGTAAATGTAATATTTGGCGGAGGGGGGTATAAGAGGTAAGAACGGACACATTAAAAATAGAACCCTTTTCAATGAAACAAGATCATCGTTAACGAGGTATTTTTCGTTAACGAAGTCATTTACGACGAAGAAAGATATTTCAATCGAGAGCATTGAATACTTCGTGGCAAACTTTGAAAAGAAAATAATTTTTCTTATGGTTCATACATACTTAACTAATTTATTTCTGACAGCTGTTGGTCGTTGGAGTTTGGATCAAAATAACGAACTGTAATTATCATTCTTTTCATATATGTAAAAGATTGTGTTCTCTTCTTAAATTTACCTACGCTATTATTTGTTAGATATAAAAAATTTCCATTCACAATCATTTGCGAGAATAGTAAATTATGAAAGGAATAATTTTTTGCATATCGATAAACATACAAACATAACGAAACTGTTCGCTAAAATGATAAATCCTACGGTAGGAATCATACAAAGTAAGAAATTTTACAAATATCTTTCGACGTAACAATTAACCTAACGTAGTATTGGTTTCACTTTCGTTTCCATACGGAACAATCGGTTTCGTTCGTGAAACCGAGAACAAACAAAGAATACACGGCAAAAAGGTCTTAATAAAACATAATTATGGAGTTTCTCTTTAATGATCCATGCACCTGCTAATTAATATGTACAATACGTGTACAATGTGACAAAAGCTTGAAGCTATTTTCAATTTTCTTCGAGTCTATAAACGATAATATCAAGGTAATTCGAAGATTATTCCATATCGATAATTTACTATTATTCAGTATCAATTGTGCTGGACGTTTTAAATCGTATTTGGATTAACGAGTCGTACGTATAGAACTCAATTTCCATATCCTGGATTCTGAAACAGGATGTCGCTTCAAGTACATTTTTTACATGTTGAAAATTACAGGTAATCGATCGCATGATTTCATTCACAAATAAAGTTGAACGCGGCTGATACTAACCTGAGATAAGGAAAATGAAGCGAATCGGTTATCTTTGGCGAAAGATAAAGATCAACGATTTATAAATATGATACGGAGTGTGGCACGAACTACGAATTATGGTTATAACTTGTAACATGAATTTTATAGAAGAACAGGAGCATTTTACAGAGTACGCTTTCCTGATCGTGTTGTGATATGCGAACGAGTTCGATTTAACGTTAGTTATTGTACTCGTGGCCTGGTATTATAATATTATACTTATAAAAAGGATATAATAATATACATTTGATGAAAAAAAAATAAATTTATGAAGTTTGTATGACCACCGGTTTTTAGCAACTTTCTTCGAGCTGCTATCGTAACTATGAATAATTCAAACTGCGCAAAGGTACTCGAATATTATCGAGCAGTTTAACGATACAGCTTTTTAGCGATCTAAACTAGAAAGATAAAATCGATTTTCTATTTCCACTTGATTCTTTTCAAATTTTAATAATAAAACTATTATCCGACTTATACAGATATATATTTCTATAAGTGAAATGTAAAATAACTGAACGATTCAGGATAATATGTCCGACAAAAGCACGTTGCTATTGATCGTAAATTGAAATTATTAGAAAGTACACTGCTAATACATACTACGATGTTACTGATTCAAACGAAAATTATTAGAATCGATATTGTCAGAGTTACACGTATACGAGTTATTTAAATTGAATAACAAGTCCATCTATAAAACAGGTTGGATGTCACAGCAAAATCAAGACGTAATATGTCAAGTCCACGAATAAGAGAAGCATTAATGAGATGAGACTAAGATGCATCGAACCTCGTCACGTCCTGTAGGCAAGGCCAATAAACAGGAATAAGGAACAGAGGTTCTTGTTAATCTTCCATCACTTGACTCCGCGTGATCTAATGGTATTAAAATGAGCTAGAAGTAATATTTCGTTGTAACCAGAATATCTTCCGAGCTTCGAGGGATAAGATACGGAATAATATATACAATCTTAGAGGGAAAAAAAAGTAAAAGAACCCATTAAAGAACTCACTAATCGCTTCCGTTCACTGATCACATCCTGAAATTTGACGTCTTTCGCTCTGTTACTATGGTAAGATCAATCCAACAGATATTGTAAAATACAACTATGCACATAATTCTGTACAATTCGTGCCAATTATAATCAGTAATTCTATTAAACATTAGCTCAGTTCTAATTATAACCGACATCAGTCGATGTGAAATCGATTGATTTATGTCTCCCTTGTCTTGCATACTTTAATGGAAGAAAATGAATCAATTGACAGGAAGAGCGACATTTCCTCGGTTAGATGAAATCTGATTTTCGCTGAGTGAATACTTAATACGTATTTCCATATTTTAAATACAGCTACGTTTCTGGCTCGTGTTCGATATGATCGAGCTCTTCTATCGTTAAAAAGTATCGTCTAGTTTCAATAAAATATGAAAGAATCGCTATTGATATATCTATGTTTTAACTTTCTTTTAAAAATGTTAAGGATATTCTTGCTCGTTGGAACGAGATTGAAACATAAATACTCGAAGATCGTGGTAGAGTTAAGGTTTAATCGTAGGGTTAACGTGAAGTTATAGACTATAAAGTCTACTGAGGCCACTGTAGCGGTTTTCATATCGCGAACATTATTTCCTATATTGTCCCCACTGATGAAACATGGAAAATGTGCGAAGGCTGCGATATAAATAAATATGAGAACATTTACTCGATCTTTGAAACAGTTCCACTGTCACAGAAAATACGTCGTTTGAAATGGTTTATGTTTGCCTAGTGAAATTTTCATGTTTCTTCTGTCACATTGGAGTTATGGCTTGGCCCAGTTACAAGAAATACCCTTTTATAGCATGAATACATTTAGCCCGAAATAAAGACATTAATCGTCACACGACGACCTATTCACAAACTTTTTCACCCAACTCCGTGAACATTTTTTACATCGATCTCGTATTAAAATCCCTACTTCGTAACTTTTCAAACGATATTTTATACTCCGCGAATATTGAATTTCTTCGCTCACAACTCGCAATCGAAATTAATATCGTTGACTAATCCTGTACCTGTGGTAATATTTACAAGCTACTTTCGACAGTCGTATTCTTCAAACTTTGTATCACAGCCAAAAGGATTAATTATCCAGCAACCGTGTAAAAACGAACAAAAAGAATCGCCCAACCTCGTCCTCGTTATCCATCACTCAGAAAGGAAATTCCAGCTTTATCTCCCTCGACCTGGAAAATGAGTCGGAACCGTAAAGAAGCGAACGTAACCCGAAGAAAGGTGGAGGAGACAAAAAAAAAAAAAAATGCTTCGAAAAGAGGAAAAGCGCGTGAAATCCAGGGGATAATCGAGCGATGGGTCGTTCACCAAGGAGAAAACGGAAATCACGGTCGCTCTCTAGCCCGTAGAAAATGCAGAAGAGGCTCCGGCGAAATAACCCGTCTCGCAGGTGGCCGAGAGAAGTGAAAGGGAATGACGTTCGAGTGGAAGAAAGGGGCAGAATGCAGAATAAACGGAATGAAATATCTCTTCGAGACGGAGAAATGGATTAATAGCGGTTCTTGGCGAATACCCGTCTGAAATGAAAGTTCAATCGCGGTTCTCTTGCGAGCTGCTGAAGAGGATAAAGCTCCTGAGGCGTATCGTGCGTGATGATGGGGAGGGTGTTGTATGAAAGGAAGTCATGTGAGTAGAGTGGTAGGCATTGATGGTCGAAAGGGTGTTATTTTGGCGCGGAAGAGCGGCCCATGGTCGTTAACTTTTGATCCAGGATGGCGAGTCTATAGGAAACTTTGGTTAATTTCCAATGGATCTCTCTATTAACGTCGATGCTTGCTTTTGCTGGCGATTTGACGACGATCGTCGATATTTCGTTTGTGTTAGGAACAGAGCTCTAAAAGAGTGGTAAATTATGTAAGAAATATGAAGAGTATTAGAAGGAGAGAAGCGAATTACGTATGAAATTTTGCTTGCATAACTTTGATTAATTAGTTGTTAATCGGAATTGAAGAGATTGAATACTCGTAAAGATATTCTTTATGAACTGTAAAATAAAAAATTAATGGAAGATTTAAATGTATCGAAGATTATAGAAATTTGAAAATATTTATATATTTGTTAGTGATATTTGTTATAGAAAATTGATTTTTTATATTGGTTATATTTTACGCAAGTATGACATAAAAATGATTAGACTGTAATTACTTTAACAGAGACAAATGTTTCGAAGCGAGTGAAGAAACAGCGAACGAATCTATCTCGGTTGCAATTAAGACTGCAAGCGGAAGAAGACAGAATAGATATTGCTTTAATTGCGTACGATCGAGTTGATTAAGCTTCCATGATAATCATATTTGAGATAATCTTTAATAGTATTTCATAGCCAGTCGTCTTCGCTCAGAATTACAATAAACGACATTAAGGCTGTGTCTAAAATATATGTTAAATTAATCATGAATATGAATGAGATTCCATACTATCGTGTTTTAAAATGAAACTAAATTTAATTAAAATGAAATCCCAAGATTTACAAGTCGAAATTTAAGAAAATATTAAACTATGTTACCTTATCAGTATTTTTCTAACAACAATAGTTGGTTTTCTTGTAGAATTTTTTTATTCATACACTTTGTAAAATTTTCCAGAAAATAACGTAACGTATCATGGAAATAATGCGATCTATTGAAATTAGAAAACATCGGAACTAAAATGGACGTTGATTTTATATTTTTTAAGAAATTTTTAACGAATAAAACTTTTCAATGAATTTCTTCTCTACGGAAATGTTCTGACACTTTTCATCGAATAAAATATTTTTCTGTAATCGCGGAAAGTAATATCTTTGACCTTCACGAAGTTAATCTTCAAACCATAAAGTCTCGTAGGTAAAATTAATGATTCAAAATCAAATGTAAATTAATCCTACTAATTTTCTCTTTGATGAAAGGGATAACGCCCAATCCACGATGTTGCTAATCCAGAGGAAGAGAAATGAACATTTTTCAGTCGTGAAAATGAGATTAGGCAGATTCAGATAACAATCCGAAAAAATTCCTGTCAAATCTTTGTATTTTCCTACTTTCTAGTCACAATTAAAATCCGAAGATCGAGTCAACCTTCAGAGTAAATTAACAATGTCGATCCATTTGTTTCTTCGCGAAATTAACATTTGAAAAAGGAGAAGAATTAAGAAATCACTGAAGAAGCGGCTCAGACGAGGAACAACAAAAATAGATGAAATTATTAAAAAGTGAAAGAAGATACCAACTAATATATACGTTGAATTAGAGTATTTCTTTAGACTAAAATATCTCTCGTGTTTGTAGTATCAGAAGAAATTCATTTTATCAGCGAAATTACATTACAATTTGTCATGCCCTCTATGTACATCTATGAGAAAATGTAAACGTTCGTATGCTTTTAAGAATATGGACTACTAGAGAGAGTGTATAAAAATAAATAGAAAGTGATAAAAATTCTTATGCTGTAATAGAAAGAAAATACGCTCATCATTTCTAACGCAAGTGACTAGCAAGTGAAAGAGCATCGCGAACAAAATCTTCTTAGAAAGTTGATTTCCACGGTTCGAAATCATTTCATTTTAACTGCAATTTTCTTATATCTTTCTCTTATCTGACAAACTCTAATAAAATGGGAACAAGGAGCTGAAAATTTGTTTGACCTTCTGTCAAATTTAGATGGTCACTACGAAAGGCCAAGATGTGTAAGATGCTCGTAAAGGAATCTACATCGATTTTCGTTACACGTAATATCATACTACGATACCTTGAAATCCTTTCTTTCTCATATGGAAATCAATAGCTGAAGATGATCTTCGTGTTAAAATCTGATCTTCGCTTTAAGATCCGATGTTGAAATAATTCATTTCTTTTAATAAACACATAAAGTCTTCGAAAGTGAATTATCGGAACGATAAAAGAGGCAAAAAGAAAACTCAAAATCATTTAACTTAATGTTCAAGTTATGTAATGCTTCTTTATACCTTCAACATGTATCCCGTAAACATAAAATATTACAGCAAGAACGTTATTATATGTTCTCTACTAATATTCTTGTATATTAAGACACATATTATCACAATATAATACAATTTATTCATTTTTACTTTTCTTAAAATAAAACAAATAAAGAGGTATAAAATACAATGTTACAAAAATTACTTGGTATATCTACATGAGATCTTAGAAATAATAGGCTTAATTTCTCCTTATTTCTTTTTATTTGTAATAATTTAATGCAATATCCCATAAATAATATCCTACTATCTCCTCAGTGATGACAAATATTAAAGGTTTTGTAATCTCTGATACATTCGTATTCCAAGATTCTTCTCAATTAAACGTTCTAATTTCTTCGCTTCCCTTCAAAAACACATTAAGGGCAATTGCATTCTACGCAGATACAAATGACTCTGTGACAAACGTTACGTTCGCAGCTTTTTTGACAAATCAGACGCAGAAAATTCTATAGGCGAGCGTACACTTTCGTGACCGACTGTACACTTCCTCTACTCTACTTTTTCTGAAATTCTCAAACTCGGCTACCATATATAGAACCATTAATGCTCACGAAAGAATCCTGCATCGAAGATTACACGTAATATCAGAGCACGATCTTCTTCCTTTCTCGCTTGAAGAACAAGCAGCGCGAAATCATCTTCGTTAAAATGGTTCAGCGGTTTTGATCGATAATTATAATTAGAAAGGAAAGTGAAGTAGATAAGGGAACGATAGAGGAAGCGACCGAATGAAGAAAGCAATGGACGATCTTGCGAGATAAGTCGAGGAGCAGATTAACGAGGTGATTTTCACTTCTTGGCGAAGTTACGTTCGCACCTCTCGTTCGCGATAATATCGTGCGGCCACAACTCGTAATACGTCCGAGCGGTATGTGCTCCGTGTGCGCCGTGGCCTTTTCATGGTCAGGATCAAGATCGAGAATGAGCTATGGCGACTCGTTCTGCGATCGTGGATACTGGTCGAATGCGGAAACGATGCTCCGTTTACAGCAACCATCGTTCTTTTCTTGCTCTCGCGCTCTTCTTTTTCTTGTCTCTGTTCTCGAAACGTATCTCGAACACTATACAGTTCTGTTTACGAACGTTTCGATATTGATTATTGTTGAGGTTATTAGATGTATGTGAATAGAAAGCAACGCGTGGATAAATTGTAAGGTAGAAAATATATATTTTAATACTGAAGTGTAAATACAAAGAAGAAATATAATATAAGCTGGTCCAGATCCGCACGCTAGCTGTGTTAGCTGTGACTGAAAACCCTGAAGCCATCGTCGCCTGTCTACAGTTTATGGTCTGTCTTCGTCCCGGTCTTTTGTCTATAAGCTGTCGATGGCTTCAGTGCTTGAGAAAACTAAAAGACCAGACGTAGAGTTTTCTTAGAAGTGGTGACCACTTCAACAATTATTATACGATCGGTAAAATTTGTCTCCTTCTCATAATGGATCTGTTATTTTTTAATTTATGGAAAATTTGGTTTTCATTGATGTTTGACCTTCACATCTTAAAATGTATAATTGCGAATATAGTGGCAAGTTAATTAAGGCTTCGTTTTAATATATTTCTTTTTATTGATTGCTTACCATCAGAGTGGTTAGCGATTAATACCACAGGTTGAATTTCTACAAGTTTTCAGAAAGGTTGACTTACTTAAGAAATTTTAACTATTATGTTGAAGTAATTAAATTTCAAGAAAAACTCTACACCTTTTCTTTTGTGTATCCGTGACCTGGAGACCGCTGTTACGAAGAGAATAGAATTTAGTGAAAAAAATTGAAAATAAGGAAAGGTCCATATTATTGTGTACTTCAATATAAATTTTGTTTTGGGTCACAAGGTCTAGAAACAAAAGAGCTATAAGTAGATTTCTATTGCTGTTCCTTGCAGCCTTCAGTCAGAGCTACACGCCAAGGTTGCTTTTTGCTAATGTCTTTTGCTATAAATATATGAACGTGCTCTCTATAACACCTTCTTCCTATTGTATTGTAACACTGAAGAGTGAGGATCTGAATCGGCATACACTATACTTATTTCAATATATTTTTCCATTACAAATTCAATCACTCGTTCCTCTACCAGTCAACCTCCACACATTATTTAGCTTATTTTTAGTCGTAATGTTCGATCGAAACACGTTTGTATAGTTATATTGGGTTGGCAACTAAATGATTGTGGATTTTGTCAGTACGACTTAATGTTGCCAACCCAATACAATAATATTTATTTTTATTCTAATTCCTGTTACTTGATATTTGATTGCCTTTTATCGCGTAGTATCCTTCGTTCTTGTTTCGGTATAGGTTCATTATTCTTTCCAAATTTGTTGCACGTTGCTGCAATACGTTCGATGATCGCTGCTTTCAATGGTTTTGTTGCATCCATCAAGAGAATAGAATTGAAAAATGAACGTGCTGTTTGTACGATAACACGTTAAACATTGATCGTAAAATAACGATGAAAAAAGAATATACAAGTACAAAGGGGGGATGAAAAATCGAGAAGATACACTGATTGTTAACAATTTTTTCGTGAAACGATAAAAGCATTACTTCACGTGTTTATGTTTGTCACGAGAGGTATCGTTCTTTATTAAAATTTTATCAAAAATCTACGATAAAGATTAGAAAAAATAAGGGTGCACGTTTCCCTTCGCTATTATTTGTAGGCAGACATAATTCTTAACGTGTCTACATGGAACGCACAACGTGACTTCCTCGTAGTCAAGTTCAATATCTGAGAGATAATTTATGGTGTCCCTTTCATAAAGGAATGCTCGTAAATATTTCTTAACCACGGAAAGTACCATGACGTTGGTAATTATCGTATTAACGTCTTTTACAGACACTTTCCTACTCTTACTAGACATATATCATTTTTATCATGGAAATTACACCGTAACCTCTGAACTATAATTTCAGAAACTAATCAAATTGAAATCTCTGTAATATCGTCTTGAAAAAATTCTAAACAATCTTCCAATGATATCTATGATTGAAAATTAGATAGAGGAATTGAACGTTCTTAAAAATAAGGAAGATTCAAATTGCAATTGATGTTCGAGTATAATTAAAGAGTTTCTTTCACTTGTTGCATTTGATTGTCCAAGAAATATGTAATCATTGGTAAAACTGTGTCTACTTTGTTGCATTTTCGATTAGAAAAGGGGAAAGTTCTTTCTCTTAATCTTCGTTGTTATCCAAGCAAAGAGATCGATATTTAAAAATTTATTCGTTACTTTGTTGCAGATTTGCGGTTTTACTTTCTATCAAATTAAGAAATTAATATTAATAAGTCAGCTTATTGTTCCCACGGTTAAACACAAATTTCATTCTAGTCTTCGCATAAAATTTTGAGGCTCGTGATTCCTGGTGATTCGAATCGAACGTGATAAATTATACTTGATAGGTTAAATAACAGTATTCAAAGTAATCAAGAGACGTTGCGCTTCAAAATGTAGATAAATCACACTACAACCCTTAATATTTGAATTAATTAGGAAATACTTCAGCATTAGAATAACAGAATTTTTGGATCACCGGTATTTTTTAATAATTATTTTGCGTTTTAAGAAAAGTAATATTCTTGATGATGGCAGAAAATGTGATACAAGTTAAATATCGTCTTGATTGCCATTATTTATTATTATTTCCATCGCTTAAAGGGTAGTTCCAGTAATTATTCTCGTGTTTACTTTCCATTCTTTTTTGGAATGAAAGTCGTAGTTCTATCTACACGGTATTTTATTATGTTTCTCAAATGTTAAGTGATAATTAGTCATGGTTTATGGTGAAGTGGAATAGCGATATTTTAACGGTAAATACACGTGGAAATTATGCAGAATAGAATAACGTAATTATTAAATCTACTATAAGGAGAGCGTTGATTTTATTAATCAACAGTTATTAAAAAATTAATTATGATTATTTTACAAATTTGAACATTTCTCCATGTTATCTTATTAGAAATTAATTTATTTGTGTATTTAATCATTTTTTGTAAATTATTATCTTACTAACAAATTGTTGCTATTACATCGAATAAATTTAGCTTGCATCTAGCGAACTCAAGTTGTACAGAAATATTACAATATTTAAATCCTATAGTGAAAAGTGAAATAGAAGCGGTTTATCTTTTCTGCAAACATTTTTACAAACTTGTTATACACAATTTATACCGAAAATTGTTAAAAAACAGTTTGCAGTGGAATTACCCTGATTAAAATATTTTCAAATCCAAAACTCCAAACTTTCGATTAAAAATACAAAAATACACATTTTTTCTATGAAGTTTTAAATTTCGCACCGAAAATACCCAATGCGTAACGAGCTGCTTATTCTCTCCATGTAACAATCCTCTATCAATATCAACGATATTACGAATTCGAACGAAGACCGGTGTACCCACTCTCATAAAATGTACATTTTCTCAACGTACCATTTATTCTATTAATTCCTACCTAATTATCGATTACGACTTTTCATAAATCATAAAATATAATTTATAAAAAAAGAAAGAAGAAAAATGATAATAAGAAATACTAAGAAATACGATCGTTCAATTCGAGAGCAGAAGATTCGAAAGCGCATATTCTTATTATTTAAATCTACGTTTTCTTAACAAACTCTTTCTTATCTGGGACGTGCTGCGATATTACCAAGCATTGCCGATAAAAATACGACGATGATCACTTAAGAATCAAGGAAACGGGAAGATAAAGTACCGCTGGGAATCTCATTGTTCCGTTTTTACAGAGCAACCTCGGGTATATCATGTACGCGGTAGACGACAATCGCAACTTTGCAATTCCGAAACTGTCCCGGTCAGGAATTTCTTGGGACGAATCAAGATCACCGGATGACGGGCCGCAAGAACACGATCTGACAAACGACATAACCTCGCGGAAATGATCGTGCGCCGATTGCTTTGCAATTCCAAGTGCTTTCTATTGTGCGTTATCGTCGGCCCAGTTTGTAGCTACGCCATGTGGGAAGCTTTCACGGTCACGACCGAGATCGTGCTCGATGTATAGAATGATTCTGAGCCGGCGTGTCGTAAAATTTATGAGCGCGTTCCACGCGTTGAATTTTTCAAATGCGTCTGAACAGACGTAGACGCGAAGGTTTTACATTTTTGAAATCGACGCGGTGCTCCGGCATTACGATATTTTTCGAAGAATTGCTAGCGTTTTCTCGCGACTTTATTCGCGTGGACTATTGATATACACGGAACGATTTTCAAGCAGATGAATTTTTACGAATAAAACATCTACATATTTTTCATACTGACAGTGAGGTTGGTTTGCGTGATAAAAAATATTATTAGATTATAAAAAGGTTCGATTTCGGAAAAAACACGACGTAAATGATAAACGGAGACCTCTACAAAGCATACGACTCAGATGCCAGGCTGTTCCTCGGCTTCTACAAAACGGATCGAGATGAAACGTAGCGTATGTTCCTTTTCGGACACTAAGATATAGAACAGAGAAAACGCTGTCAAAATTGGTTCGATAGTTTTTACGCGATGCGAGTGCAAGCAGAGAGATAAAAATGCCAAAAATTAATTTTTTGATCTTCATAATTTATGAGCTGTTCCTGGATAACTATTCTATTTTTTCTTTTTTATCAATGAGATAGGTATATAAAAAATATTGGGATAGAAGTAGTTGTTCCAAATTTGATTGAAATATTATTAAACAGAGATCATTGCTTTTATCTTAATTACTTTATTTCGGTGTTAAATTTATTGATTTATGTTACAATGTATTTTTTTGAGTACAAATATCTCTAACTATTTAGCAATGCATTGGTTCAGGAATTAATACAGTAAATTAAATTATACCAAACAATAATACGTCATAAACTAACGCTTTAATTACGTTAACGTACAGTCATATTGAAATAAATCTTTCACATGCAATAAATCTTCCTATGATTGTTCTATATTCATTATGATATCTTATACGGTATATCTATATTAGTTCTATATAAAAACGTCATTTTCAATTTCCCTCGAATCTCGAAAGGAACAAAGGAAGCAATTTATGTCGTGCCAAAATAGAATATTTTTGTAGAACGAATAGATTTTTAACTTCTTGGTACATTTTGAAATGGGAAATGCGTAATATGTAAGAAACATTATTCGGAATACAGACGCACAAGATATATTTCAGACATATTTAAATGTATTAAAAAATATACCGACCACTACGGAAATAATTTGCATAAAAATTATACGTTTAGCATTTCCACTGAAATAGAAATGATTTGCATTGAAGAATAAAAAAATCGGATATTTTATATCTATTAGAATGCTTTTGAATATATAGTTTACGTTGGTATCGCTTATAATGCTAGTTTAAAACCGTGGGACGAAAGTAGATATTTCATTCCTTGATATTTACTGTATTCTATTGTGTCAACGTTTTTATAAAAGTGTTGAGAGTTTCTTCTACAGCTACGGATGCTTCAGATTATCTGCAGATCTAGTTTTTGCCTGTAATACAGCGGTAGTTGGCAATTCGAAGAAAAATAAATTGCAGTGAGGAAATAAGCAGGAAGAGTAAATCAATTGGCAATACGTCATACCATCTTTATATATCGTGAATGGCAATCTTTTCATAGTAAAAGAATTTTTCACATAGTAATGTTTAATTGTAGAGAAAATACAACATCTTTTAAATGTGAATAATTGTTCGTATCTTTCAGAACTCAATTTCAGAAAGAACAAAAAGCAGAGAAAATTCTTAATAATTGACTAGACTTAGTTGTGTCTCAAGAATAGATGGTTTAACAAATAAATCTTTAACGACAGAAATTGATAAAGATATTTTATTGCTTTTTATAGAGAAACTATCGAATTTAGTAAATCAGAAATCGTGATAAGTAATTAACCTTTGAGTATAATTGTATAAAAATGTTACACCATATTGAAAAATATATTTTTGCGTAGGTATTTCAATACAAATTTTTTTAAACGTTTGATTTCTTCAGTTACGAAATAGCTTGGGCGATATGACTCATGTGTCTGACCATAGTGGAGTTATTCTACTGTGCACAGTAGACTTGCTTCACAGCGTACAAATTCCTAAAACCTTTAGTAAGAAAATAAAAACCGGTTATCACATACATTTTCTATCATATTTTCTACGGTACATTTTTGTATTACCCTGAAAATTTACGGAATAAACGTGAATACGGTTCTCAATAGCAAAAGACAAAGGAGCATGGAAAGCTATCTTGATTCAACGCATTCTCGCAAAGTGAAATTCCACCCTCTTGCGGAAGAATGTTAAATGCATATATTCCGGATGGTCCTTTGTTAATTCATGTTCCAATTACCCTTTATACAAAAGAAAATTGAAGGAGGAAAAGCCGTTGAAAAAAAAAAGTGTCACGTTTTAATTTACATTTTTAAATACATTTTTCCAGGAAATTAACTTTTTTAAAAGTACGTAATTGGTATAATTGCTTATGATTCAAAATATTTACTTTAATCGCATCAAATGGTAATATTAATTTTATAATATTAATATTCATTTGTATTTTAATTTTAATCGTTCCTTTTCAATAATATTTTACTAAAAATGACGTACGATATCATTATTTAAATATATATATTTTATATACTTTTATTTATTATATCTATATATTTTAATTGCCATATATTTGGAATAATAATTCGCCTACAAATAGAATTGATTCACTTTCGCCTAAGTGGACCACAATAATTATAAAAATGGCAGCTCGAGCGTGCAAATAAAACGAGTTTCCACTCGCTTCCAACTCGCTGCTTCCATCGTTTTATGCGCTTTTCGATTCACCATTTTTAATGATTTTAATTATAGGAGACGATAAATAGCGAAAGACGAAGAAATCGCATTAAATTAATCGTGCGATATTCTGTTAATCAGGCGTCTGTGTGCAACGGTGAATATCAAGTTCGTAATTATCGTTAATATAATAGGATCTAATGCAGGGCTATTACAAAGGCCTGTCAGAAAGCTATAGTTCTCAGCTTAATTATCGCAAAAGAACGCTTCTGTCAAGCGCATCAATCGACGAGCTTCCGTAGAATACCTTTTTTCGAAAGGATACGTGCGTTAAGATTCGAAAGATTAGCACACGGGAATTTCTAATTTTCAAAAAAATAAAACTTTTTCATACATATTTATTTCTGTCGTATTTCGATTGAAATCTAATTTAGATAAATGTTATACGTATTTTTGTACGATCTGCTGTACGCGATTTGAACTGGAAACTATAATTTCCAGCAAAATCATATTTTACTTTTACGAGAATTTTTCGTGAATTTGTAAAACGCACTTCTTTTGAAGTAAATTGCAAAATGAGAAATAAAAAAAAAAAGCGAGGAAGGCGTGTGATATTAATTACCCTAAACTTCGCTATTTTGCTTAGTGTATTTAGCCAATTAAGCAAAGATACGTCGACTCATTAGCCTAGGATTACTATTTATATTTATTACATTCACGATGCTGTCACGTGTTTGAATCGCATGCGAAATTTTCGCATTAATGTACGTAATAAGAACTAATGGCATTTCGCTCACATAGAATTCATTTCCCTTTTAATTAGCACGCAAGCAACCTATTAGCCACTAACGTAGCTCGGTAAATAAATGTTAACTCGGGGAAACACATTTCCCTCGGGTTATTCTCCCCGACAACTTTCCCTGCTATAGGGTGGCGTCTGACTGCGCTGCTGTTTGTTTTATCTATCCCAACAAAAAAGCTCGTTTCATTGCTCATAGAGGCGTGTACCACCTAGATTAATCTAGAACGATCAACATCTCGTACATTGTACCTTGCTCCTTTATCCATTAAATCTTTTGATTCATTTAGTGACATTATTTTAGTTCATTTATCACAACCATTAAATGGTTGCGTTTGTTTAACGCGTTTGATCGCTGCTTCTCTGATCTGACTTTGTGATAACGTTGTATTAGTCGATTGTATTTTTATCGTCACGCTCGTTGTTAACAAATGGCCTAATTAGCTAGCCGTAGCTTTCTGTTCGTATAAATATACAGAAACAAATATTTATATCTATGTATGCTTATACACTTTTACGTATTTTTTGACATACACAAAAGGACATGTCCGTGTAATTTTATGTCTTTCAGCATAAATAGGTTATCATTGTATAATATTGAAATTAAAATATCTTCGTCTTTTACAGGGAAAGTCGAGATGAATCGATCAATGTAAACGAACCTCGTTCTCTGTAACTTACTAAAAACATTTCCTTTCATCCAGCATGTCTTTAAGAACATTTACAGTGTTGAATTAAAGTCAAACATAACGTTTAAGAACTTACTAGGCTGAGCAGAAAATTCTGTCGCTTTCAACGAGGAAAGAAATGTACTTTCCATAGCAAGGTTTTGTTAATTAATCTTTAATTAATACTATATCTATCTATATATTATCTATCTGGCAATCCGTCTATTTCATTCGATATGAAACAATGGAAATTACGTATGAAATCGAAAATTCATTTTCACGATGATTCGAATAAGCAGCAGTAAATCGCCAAGTTTAACTCGCCTCTCGACGACGCTCATACGCTTTCGAACTCAACGATCAACCTCATCCAGCGACAGATTTCCAAGTGAAGTGCTAGTCTTTTGCTACTAATCAAATATTCTACATCGTTGCCAATTGATTATGTTAGTTACTCGCTAGTTGCTCGTTAATTACCTTGCTCATATTCTCAAACCCAAGTAAAAATTTCCATCGTTTGCTTATAGCTCGACAATTATTCGTCTATTACAGCAAAGCCGAGATTTGTGTAGCTACACTCGTTCATCACGTTTCGCGCTTCTCACGATCTTCGCTGGTTAGCCAGCGAAATTGCTCCACGTTTAACGTTACCCATGTTTGTTTTACGAGCTGTTGAGAGTTCATGGACGTTCCTCTCGACGCCTCAATGGTTCGTTATATAAAGGTTGCTCCCTGTCGTTAACCGATAGCATTCTAGCGGGAAACGCGAGAACGTGTGTGGATTAGTTAGAAGAACAGAACGATTCTTCTCGCGGCTGGCGAAACGAGGAAACATCTGTTGTTGCGTTTTGCTGGAAGATCGTGTCGATGTAGGTAGTTGCCAGGGTGATCTGATCAAAACCTAATTCCAAGCTAGTAATTCCAGCGGCAGGACGAAGGCAAGACCTTGTGGTTCGTCCTAGTAAGCTGGAAATAAGACCTCGAATTACTCGGTGCTAATGGTTCTCGGCTAATAGCTTCCTCGAGAGGTGTTTCAGGACGTGAAAAATATGGTTAGTTTTTGTTGCTGACGCTACGTAACGCGGCATCGTTAATAATCGGATTTCTCAGATTGTTCGTTTATTCCATGGAACTTGGATTATCAAGGGATGAAAGGAAGTTTTGAATTGAAGTTTTGACAAATGGAAAGTAGTGAAACGAAGTAATGGATAAAGTTGTAATATAATGCACGCAGTGGTGAGAAGTATTAAATTAGTTACACATTTATTTTAATAAATAACGAGTTTATAACAGGCTTTTTATTAAAATATTGAAAAACTGAGCATGTGGTTAAATGTGGTGGAAAATAAAATCAATTGGTACAACAGTTAACGGCGATGATACTTTTTGTATAATTTACTTAACGAGCGATTTATGTTCATTTGTTTTAAATTATTTGTAAGATCTCGAAGAATACTCTAAGATATTATAAGCTGTTTTGAATAATAGTTTAAAACTGGGAAAGAGTAGCTTCGATAGAAGAAGGTTAGGAAGACTATAATTAGCCGAAGCAGTGGACGACAAGATTCTTCTTTTGTAAATTGCTTCTTTTAATTGTCGGGTGCAATGAATTGTGACGAGTCGTTCTCGTTACGGTTGCGAGTGCCATCAACCGAAACGTTTCGAGATGGAACATCATTTGCCGAGAAAATACTTGTTAAATGCGTAATTTCAAGCGGAATATTGAAATTAAAGAAATACTTAATTTATGTTACGCAAGGAAAAATACTGTATGCTCCTAACACTATAAAATAATCTTTATTTGTGTCGTTATTATAAATTGTAATATACCACAAATCAATTATTATACTTTCCCAACATTTCTAAATTCTAAGCATGTAAAGTGAGAAACTACAATTTAAACACACAGGCCTATAATTATAAAATAAAATTTATAACTTTAAATTTCTATAATTATAAAATTATAAATTACACAAATTCAAGAAACTAGAATATTAACCCTTTGCACTCTGAATTTTATTTCACTTTCGTTACCAGCAGCTCCCAACGCTTTTAAGTCTTTTATTTGAAATTTACTTTAATTAAAAAAGAAGACAATTTAAATGAATAAAGGAAGAAACAAATTCACTTAAATACCAGTTTTATTCACACTATTGTTGTATTTTCTAATTTTTAAGTGTATAGTATATCTTGAAACAATTTCCAGGATGCAATCCTGGTCTCCTTTCGCACGTTACACAAAAAGCGGAGCTCCTGAGATAAAAACTGACGTCTAGTCACACTCGACATAGCAGTGCAAAGGTTTAACACCTCGAAACTAAAATATTAATTCGCCCCATTCGTCAAACCGATACTCTGAACTAAAAACCTATTATCGATAACCTGCATCTTCAAACACCTGTTCTCGTACGATTCTCATTCTTAGTCATCGGTCGAGAAAAAGCGTATCAAATCGTAGATCGCATCGAGAAACACCGATAGAGTTTCCATTCTTCGCCAGAGGAGAAATCTGATAATCGCTATTAATGCGCACTAGATCCTATCTGTTCCGATGTACACCGGGAAGCGAATGATACAAAGTTGCCCAGATGCGGCTGTTATTATGGAAATGAGTTTGATTCGCTAATTGAGGAAGAACCTCGATTCGCGGCGCGGCTTCCGAACGATCGAAGCTTCTGACCGGCGATTAGAATTACAGGATGATCATTGCACTGGAGGATCGGCTATAATGAAACGTTTATCACTTTATTATCGTGTATACTGCAAAAAGTTAATAACGATATGTTTCGTAAGAACCATTCGAACGTACGAGTCACGGTTTTTTAACTTGTTACGCTGTGATTAAACCGCTGGAAATTATTTTCTTTACACTTTCATTGTGCCGGTTAATCGCGCGGAAATCTATCAAGCGATAATTTTACGAGAATGCATGTGCACATAGTTGTCTCGCGTAAACGTTCTGCTAACTTTACGTTCGTTTTTATCGCGTACTTCGATCATGATGAGCTTAATTCTCGTTAGCTGTCAGTGTTAGTGTCCATTGATTTTGATTTATCGAGTTATTAAAAACGCGACGAGACGCAGAGATTTGTTACGTTGTTACATTTGAAGGAAGCGTATAACGTAAAATTGGCGATTTAATTCTCGTTCAATTCTGAATTCAAGTTTGGCAGGCGATGGTGTAACATGGGTGTTTAATAACGACCGGTGAATAATAATCTCTCGTGCATTAAATTTGACAAATTAAAGTTAGAATATCTGCTAAACTAATGTGTTTTCGATACGAATAGCTTGATACTATTTCGTAAAGAATGTCCAGCTTGGATCAATTAATGTTATGAAAAATATATGGTGTCTTAAAAAAAGAAATCTCGTTCGCCTTAATATCTCGAAAAATATAAAGCATGAAAAAATCAAGTTATATTCATCCGATCAGGCCACTGGAGCACTATAAATCACCCCGTGCACGTCTCTGCAAAGGGTGAACGTTCGCGTAACGTCGGCAATTGGAAGCAGATCGCCGCCAGCTTCGTCAAAGAGGATCCTGCCATTAAAGCAACACGATTCTCCCGCGGTACGTGGCAACGACAAAGGTCGACTAAAAGAAACGCAACTCGTGATAGCCCAGAGGGCAGATCGTGGCCAGGAAGATCCAAAGGCGCGCTTCTTCGACACGAAACACCGGCTGAGTCGACTGGAAACGAAGTAGTGGTGTGTTGCCCGGCGGTCGAGCCCGGTTTTGTTCGTTTCCGGCCATTTGCGTGAACATATCGTGAAACGAGGCCGATCGGCCATTAATTCCGATACGGCTTCCTCGGGAACCACAGAACCGTTCGTATCGTTTTCATCCTTGCGCTTCCGTCCAGGCTACTCGTTCCAATCCCCCTCTCGATTTATGGTGTCCTGCATGCCACGTTTCTCTGACCTCCAGATGGGATTACTCGAAGAGGAAGTAAGCCGAGCAATGGCGAGAACTTGCCCAGAAAGTTCCGTGCATTTATCGTGGATCGGAAGAAGGAAGAATAAATTTTGTCGGGAAGATTTAATAGATGGATGTGAAACGACGATGGATAACGTCAATTCTGAACGGCGTTTATGAACGTTTCATTGTGATTTTATCTGCTACTAAGAAGTGCTATGGAAAAGAAAAAATTGAATTCGATATGGATTTCCATTCGAAAGATCTCGGATATCTTGTAATTTTTGATAAATCCTCGGTACTTGATAGAGTGGATTATGAAATTTAAAGTACATGGAATTTTTCAATAATACTGTTAGTCAAGTTAAGTAATACTTTATCGTTAGACGGCGGATGTATAATTGAAATTTAAAAATTCAAGAATATGCGGATTCTGTATGATATAAAGAACAGTGCAACATATTCAAAGCAAAGCAAAGTAAAAGCAAATTTGTATTTAACTTTGATCTTCCTAAGGAGTTGCTTAATATCCTCGAATTTATATAAACGTGTATTTGCACAGATATTCACGTTTTATTCGTTGTATTCTTTAACTTTGCAGTGCTTAGATGTTTTCAATTTCAAAGTAAATATAACGTCTTTATATAACTTTTCAGATTTTCGAATAAATATTCCAAGAAACGGTTCACAATCTCTTTAAATCCTAATAATTGAAAGTATAAAATAGCAAACAAACAAACAAAATGATAAAGACGATGAAAGATGAAAATATTCCCTTTCTTGCTAAATGTCTTATTTAACACACTACATATTTCTAATAACGAAATAAACTTGCTCGTGTTGATGCACATATTATATCACATTTAAATCACATCATAGACCTAAATATTTTCACGTTGTTAACACTGTTATTTCATTGCTATTACGATATTTCTTAATGCACACACGTCGTCCTCCTTTCTACACTTGGCTCGTAGCCACACGCTCAACCTGTTCAATTACTTAAATTCATCGTCCATGAAATATATACGCTCGTTTTTTCTTCTAAACGATGACGATCATCAGCTTCGGATACTGTTACATGGATATTACATGTTACACGCTCGCTGCGAATCGAATCGACCACAGGACGACATGCAACGAGCAAAGATCGAAATAATCATTGATCGATTTCGATCTTATTGTTGATCGACGATATGATCAGTTTGTAAGTGATATAAGTGTAAGCAATAATTTCCTAAAAAATCAGAGGATTAGTAAAAGTCGTTTGCACATCAAAGTCAAATTGCTTGAAAATTAGCTCACTTATTCGTTATACATTCGTGTTTGGCAATTATTGTCGAACAGTGTTTGCTACATCTTTTGAAGAATTTCAGCAAAGATATGTATAGATAATTTTAATTTCCAATTTATAGAAATTCTTTTTAAAAAGCAAAAAAAAAAAAAAAAAACGGTTCGAACCATCCTGCAATTCTGGTTGTTTTGTGTCCAAAAGAGTAAACCGAAGTTACGAGAAGAGTATCAATCTCCGTGTAAACAAAATTGTATTACATCGCTACATAATTTCTTTTTGCTATAAGTCGCTATACTGATGAACACGCATGTTCTTTATTTCCTTAGTGAAATCCATTCGTAATCGCGACTTGTTCGAAGAGTGGCTTTGCGACTATACTTGTTCCAAGCAAATCTTAAAGGTTACATAAAAATTTTGTTCTTTACCATTTGGTATTAGATATTTATCAGCACAATATCTAGAAATGATTTCTATTTAAAAGGGAAGATAAATGGTTTCTGCGTGACACTTAGGAAAAAATGGAGAGATTGTTCCTGGCATCGGCCACTATTTATTTAAACATCATGGTGTGTGGTTGGACGAAGAAATAAACATTGAAGATATTTAAACTGAGCTAGGAAGTAGCGAAAATATTAATAAAGATTTACTGACGTCGCATTCATTGATATCAAGTTTCAGGAAAATTGCACATTATATCCATTTATTGATCTTTGTTCCGTATCCTCGTTCAAATGCCGATCTGTCGAATGAATTTCTGAAGAGTGTTGGTTGTCTGGATCGTTCGTCGCCATTTGATACATCGGACGATCCATGTCACGGCGCGTCAACGAAGTCGAAGTGGAACGTTGTCGCAAATGAACCGACGAACTCGTTTTAACGTTTGTTTTTAACTGTTGCCAGGAAAAAATATTGTGCATAATTACGAGACCGAGATTATCAACGAAGAAACGTCGTGGGTTGACGACCATAACGTTAGAATTAGAATTGTATTAGGTTGTCCGAAAAGTTTCTTTCGTTTTATCAGGAAATAATAGACGCACAACTTTTTTTTGTTTCATATTATTTTGTCGAATTACGTACGATCCATTTTGTTCTGTTGAGATAAACACCGCGACATTTCACAGACTTGGTTTCACGTTTGTATGAAGGTGCACTGTTGTAAAAAACACGTTTGCGACAGAAAGACACTTTCCGGACAACCTAACACTAACGTTCATCAGCGGATGAACGATTTGGAAGTTTTTCAATTTGTAATAACAATGTGTGAATTTTACCAAAGTATACGAATTCAAGACGAATTACTAATTAGAAGCCTAATCTTACTGCTTTTTTGTAGTATCACCAGGATATAAATCTAAATTGCATACTAGAAAACATTGCAACAATGTAATATTTGCTCCCAAACTTTTAATCCTCCCGGTATTTGCTAGAAATGCCAATTACACATTTAAGTACTAGTGTTTGTATTAACATGAAAGATATTTCTATCTATTTAGAAGATTCTCTTTAATCTGCCTTATAATTGAAAAATTGAAGAATCTGAAGATACAGAATTTGTCAAGTAACAAATTAGCTTCATAAGATATGGGAATTATAAGTGCCAACGTTTTGTCATTACACGTTGACTTTCGAAAATCAATTTAATCAGGTTACAAATGTTATAATATACTACTGTCGGATTATAGTAATTATGAAGAACCGAAGTAGTTTTGTAATTAAAGTATATCTTGTCAAACATCAGCAAATGTGCGGATACTTTTGAGCGGCAGTGCACCGAGTAATATTACTTGTCCGCTTAGGATTTCCACATTAAAATCCAATGTAATATAATATAAATATAAATCTATTAATTCTAGAAATCATATTAATTGAAAACTTCTTATTCTTCTCAGTGAACATAAATCTTATAGCCTTTTTATGCTCAAATTATTTCGCCATTTTACTTGCTAATATTTTTATTCCATTTTATTATCAATACTTTTCATTAGTCCCATAAAATATTTTACAATGCCTTTACTTTATACTATACGCTCATATAAGCTTTGAACTTCTTTTTCAACATCCTACACATATATATGTTCGACATAATACTGGAAACATATTAGCGCAACAAACACAACAGCAATTTACAACGTTAATACGCGAGTCAGACATAAATTTATTGAATAATACAACGAGGATAGCTCGGATGCACCTCGTAAAAGCAAGCTCTATGGAATCGTGGCCATTTTCAAGGTGTTGTTCGAACCGTTCTACGAAACTGCTAGAATCTGTCGTTTTTCACAGTACTCGGTGCTCGTAAAAGTCGCTTTACAGTTTTTCCCAGGAGTTTGGTCGGACGAACCCTTCGTACCTTCTATGGCATCGCCATTATCATGGAATCTTGTAAATGTTCGAACAGCTTCCATGAAGAAGTTCCACCACTGTTGCAACGAGTGTCGCATCGTTGCACGTCGGACACTTTAGTAACAAGTATCGAACACGCGATAATTCACTGTAATTCGAAAGAAATGCACCACTTACCGATACCTCGACATCGCAACATCGGTTTACCGGTCGGTTCGCTTCATTAATCTTTTCGCGGAAAGATCGTCGGTGATTCAACGAGTTCTAACGCAATGAATCTCTTAATTAAGTCATTTTTGCACCGGACGAGATGCGAGAATTTTTCTTCACCTATGAAAGAAAGAGTAAACTTGTTGCTTGAAGATACTTGTAATTTATTATCTTGTAAAGCGTTGTAAGTTAAGAAGGTGGAAAGTACGTGATTATCAAGGATATGATATAAAACGAAAAGTACATGCCACTTCTTCTGTGTGAGGGTAAAGGCTATTGCCATCATCGTTGTAATAAAGAGTATGATGGGGGAGGATCTATCTTTCCTTCCATTAACTATTCAACTTCACACGTACGATAAAGTGCGGTGAAGTCAGGAGGTTCTTCACAATCGAAACCACGTAATCTTGTATTTAAATACACCTCATTGATTTCTTCTATTTATCAAACTACGCGAAGTGCGTTCGTTACAAATGACAAGAGTTTCATATAACATTGCAATCTTAGGATATTAGCCTTAGGATATTAAGATAGAAAATTAACCAAAAGATTCATTTGCTATTCTAAAGCTGTTCGATATTATTTTCTTCTAATTCTAAATCTTATATATTCAAAGACTTATAGTTATTAATACCGACAAACGTGTTCAAACTTTCCATTAAACATGAAATTCATTTATTAAGGCATCAATTACTAGAAGTCTAATGTCATCTTAAAACCGCAAAAGATTATCTATTTCTTTTTTAATTCTAGGTCTCACGTATTGAAACATTTACATTTACATTAGTACAAACGCATTCAAACTTTCCAATAAATTTAAGATTCCTTCACCAAGGTATTAACAAAATGTCGAATACCATTCTAAAATCATTAAAAATCGCTCTTCTTTTGATTCTAAATCTCGTATATTCGAGCATTTACAATTATTACTATAAACAAACACGCTCAAACATTGCAATAAACTTAAGACCAGCTCGTCCAGTTATTACTCCGAAAGACTGATACCATTATAAAGCTATTGAAAGCTATTTATTTTCTCTTATAATTCTAAATCTCGCGTATTCAAACATTTGCAATTACTGCTACAAGCAAACGCGTTCAAACTTTCCAATAAACTCAAGATCCACTCATCCAGCTATTAGATACTCTGAAAGTCTAATAACATTATAAAGCTATTGAAAGCCATCTGTTTGCTCTTTCGATTTTAAGCCTCGCGTGTTCAAACATTTGCAGTTATTGTTAGAAACCAAGCCGTCCAAACTTTCCAACTTTCCAACTTCAGATCGATCCACTAATACGTTAGTCATCCAAATTTTTCTATATCTTCAACAACATCAAACTCCATCGAGATCCTCGGTTCGTCATCAACCGTATCAGCTCTGTCTTTGTCTCTCGACAAAATCAACTTCATTTCCCCGTTCCCAGGACTCCTTCTTTTTTCCTTATTCTACAATTCCTCGTCGTGAACGACGGATTAACGCGACGTCATGTTGGAAGAATTCGTTAGGGACTCTCGGACTATAGCGTTCGATACAATTAGCCTGCGAGCCGCTAACGAGCCGCGTTGAACGATGGATGTAACGTGAAACAAGGAAACGAAATGAAACGAAACGAAACGTGCAGACTTATTACTCGTGTCTGTACTCTCGTCACATGTAAATTATAGTGATTAAGGTCCGCGCGGTTAACGAGCCTCGGAGGGAATTCACGATCGGCTGCCTAATATCGCGCGACTCACCCATATCCATTTACGTACGCAGCGAGTCCTTGTTCCGTTGATTGCAGGATCGCGCGTAAATTCTGATAATTGCGATGTGCAACATTTTCCGACTTGAGACGTGGACAGTTCCGCTCGCTTCTTTGTTGGTTTTGTATTGCAGAACGAGATATAAATGCGCTGTTAAGCGTAATTGGAGTACCGGTCGTAAGTATGCGGACAAATTAATCGATTTGTGGTGACAATATTGAAATTTAATAATAGAAGTATGCGGGTTAATGATGAATTAATAGTTGAGCTTCATAGAAGCTAAAATGGTTAGTTGTATTTTTGACTAGTTTCTTAATTTCATTGTATAGGTACATTGATGAACATTGAGTTCTCGAAAAAGAAACGATACGTATAAATTCATTCGTGGCAAGGATAATTGATAGTAAATTTTAAAATGAATCGGAAGATAGAAATATTCCGTTTAATAGATTTAAATAAAATACGACGGATATTTGTAACATCATTACATTTCTGCACTTTTCAATTTATATAGCATTTTCTATCTTTTCATGGAATCAATATACGTGGTATAAATTTAAATTATCTAGTAAAGGGCATTAATTTATTTTATTATCTATTGTACGTACTGCAGCATGTTATTTAAATATTTAGTATTTGTACCAAAGTCGGAAATCTTTCCACCAAGTTTAGAAGAGCTTTCTTAATCTGACTTGTAATCGCTAGAAATTACTTGAGCGGTAAAAATCGAATCATAAGTTTTAATACAAATTTTGTAGATTTACGACGATGTAGCTTCGAAGATTTCAGAATTCTTTGGTGAAATATATGGTTTCTCTTCTTGCGTTATATATTTTTTGAAAGATTTAACAGGGAGCGAGTAGAAAAATTTGGTCAATTAACAAAGAACAAAGATATTGTAGCGAGTTGAAGATGTAAATCGCCTGTGTTTAAAAAATATCATATGTTTGTAATACGCTTAACGATTATACAATTTCTTTTCATTGACTTACTCGTACAATTTTAAAGACTGCGTTCTGCTTTTTAAATTTCGAAACGATCCATTAAATAGTATGTATATATTAAAGCTGGCACGTACAGAGATACATTTTAAATAATTTTTTATTCTGTCGAACAAACGAGGTCGCCAATAATTACTCAAGTGGCAAACAGTCGACAACGCTTCATTATGCGCATCAACGTCACGTTTCATTTTTCTTGCACTTATAATGCTTTTTGAAATAAATGAAACATTACATCGTAGTATCATGATTGCCGTAGATGAACGTGAGTTTGTGCGTATTATTAATGCAATCACAACGTGTATGGAAGTAAAATGTCAGAAGTGGCAAGAAAAATTATTCGAAGAAATTGTCACGGCTTGAAATGGAATCGCGATAAAACGAACGGTGTGTTACACAAGTAAAAAGGTGACGTCTACAGAAACATTGTGGAACTGGATGTCTTTGATTCACTGGATTAATCTACTACGGTTGAAGAAGTTTGAAAGAACCTTCTATATAGAGTTCGAAAGGTTTCTTTTCTTTTTTGTGCTCTTTTTAAGTACTCGACAAAGAGTGCTTTGTCATTCTGCCCCACATCTTCATTTTCCTCGTCCTTTTTTTAAACTAATTGAGGAAAGCTTTCAATTCTCATTTAAAAATAGATAAATAAATAAATAAATATATTACACTTTCTTCAAATAAAAATGTTTATGAAAAAAACAAGAGAAAATTAAATATTAATTATTGAATGAGGAAATTATCGCAAATATGTAAAATACGATGGTTGAGTAAAACATGCAATCGACTGGAAAGAAGTTCGCGTATTTACTTTATTATTTTTAACAAATGTAATATCACAAAATTAATACTATTAGTATTAAAAATGATTCGTTGTAAATAGTAACAAGAAATGTTAAAGGAATATTTTACAAAGAATTCTTAAAATGAAAAAGAGAAAATAAACAGAATATCTGATTTGTAATTACGGAGTGCACAAAATTATAAGGAATTTCTTACGTGTCATGAAACAAATATGAAGCGGTCATGATTACGGGAAATTTGTATAAAATTTTAAGTCAAAGATTAATCGATCACATTAATCTACAATGATAAAATTTAATTGCTTCATAATTACCAGACTAACCAACAAACATTTATGGGAAATTCAAACATCGAGCAAATTAAAGAAAATTCCAAGTATATCGTTAATACTCGTTATGATATTTGTTGGATTCTATTTCTTTAGGCCTTTCTTTTAATTCATAAAAATATGAATTCATGCAAAGTATTTGTGTATATACTACAAGTTATCGTATACTGCACAGTATTGTATAGTACAATACATAAGGAAATCTGTTACAATAGGAGCATCGAAGAAAATAGCGTTACATTCGAAGCAGACGACGAGAGATCGAGGAGAAAATTTATTACGCAATACGAAGTTGAAATGCGCACAGGAAATTACTAAATTAGTGCTTAGCGTTAATTAGGGACATGTGGCTCCAAGGAAAGCAACCAATTGTCATAACAGAGTTCTGTAGCAACGTCTAAGCGAACAATCGATGTTTCGATCGAAGAGAATCTTCTCTCGCAGGGTTAAACGCAAAATACTGTAAAAAGAAAGATAAGATACTTTTACTGCGAAACATTTTATGAAATAATTCGCTAAGTTCACTTAATTGATTAAGTATAATGGAAATTTTTGAAATTTTTGCACGGTGAAAGAACTTTTTTCTCAGATGTTTTGGAACTATGCAGACAAAAATTAAAACATCAAAAACAGTTACTTGGTAACACGAGAGATTAAATGATATTTATTTACAATATTAATACTTATACGTGTAACAGTGTGACTAACGAAAAACATATAACAATATACTTAACATAACAAACAGAAATATTAAGAAAAATGTATAACAACAATACGGTATGTCTTATATCTGTTATATGCTTTTAATAATATTTATTAATACTTACCTAGCGACGTTAAAAATTGATTAATATTCGCTCCTTCAATGAAGAGATTTCTTCTTCAATTCTATAATACTATTACTATACTCTGTTCGTTTAAATGAAGTAGAAAGTCAGCATTACCACGCACCATATATCCAATTCACAAAACTGTTGTTATTGTATATTAAATATAAAAAATTATCGTCCTTGAACGCTGAAAGATAGAACCGTCAATCAGTCGATCTAAATGGATAAATTATATGCTTAAACTGAAACTGTTTCCTTGATTCAATCGTACGCTTACGTATTCTTTAAACTGTGAAAGAAACGGGATTCGTAATTGTTTCGAACGTACAGTAAACTGTACAGTGAACTGCGCTCAAGGAACAAAAATGGTTCCATTCGGTGAGCAACAAAACGGAACGATCATACGCATCGTGACTGTGTAAAATTTTGCCATGAAATTACCACGAATTCTCTCTACATTCCTGACACACATTACCAAGAATCGATCGCGTGTCTCGAAGCGTTCACCAGAATACGTCCGAGACTCTCGAGAGGATCTCGAAGCCTCTCGATCACGACCTACATATTCCGTGTTTATAATGTTCAGTTCGCGAAAGTTGTTGAACAACTCTTCCGAATTTCTTTTTTACATTGGAACTTCCTCCTCGTGTGTGATACATAAATCAAACAGTTTCTCGCTGCGTCAGGCAAGTCGCATGGAAAATCTTCGTTGAATAAAATCGTTCTATAAAATTCAGGCAACATTTTATTTCAAAATGCTACAGCGCGAACTTTGGCGAAATCTAATTGTTTCACGGTTACCAGACAGCAGGCATTTACACGTTTGCGAGAGATTCAAAGACGCGAAAACGAATACGGTGCGCGTAATACATAGAAACGTATGAAATATAAATTGTCAGATATCCAAAGTTATAATATTTAGTAGTAGTTTTTAGTTGGTAGGAAAAGTTGATTTTTATATGAGAAGAGTTTTCTAGTAGCCGTTTAATATACAAATCCTGTTCATGAAAATGTTACAATTTTTGATAATAAAAAGCGAGTACTAAGCACTAGTTTGATAATAAAAATACGAAGCAAATGAATCTCGCATCGTACGATCTTCCTTACTTTCCCAGCCGTACGTTTTCACCGGTAAGTCATAATATTTCATTGCATGCGAACTTTGGAAGGTTTCTCATCGGACGATAAAAGAAATGGGAGAAGGGGAAAAAAAGGAAAAACGAGTGAAAAGGTTACGTTTACCAGACGATGCTTCCGGTCACTGTTACTTTCCATGAATCTCCATCGATCGATACGATCCTGATGGGCGATTTCGCGTGCGTACGACCGTTCTGGATGGAAAGCCGGAAACAGTGGTCATCCGCAAAGGCGGCAGCGAGACCTTCGAGAAGCGCCCACCTCCGGCGGAGATGAAAGTTTCTGCAGTTCTGCCAGCCGTCACGAACAATTAGAGCGCAAGATCGTCTCGAGAGAAGCGCTGTTTGCAACCGCGTTCCTCGAGCCGGCAGCTCGCTTTCCCAAGTTCTGGGTCACCGGGTCTCCTGTTCGTCGACTCAGGCCAAAACAGAAGTAAGACTCAGGTAAGAGGCCGTCAGGCCGGTCTTATAAGTTCGAAACCGTGTCCATCGAATCGATTGCATCTACTGAAAGATGCTTCTTTTTTCCCGTTCGCGACTGCCACCTTTTCACCGATTGACATCGTTCTCTTGACCTTTTCGCCGAGAAGATTTAATACGTTGTGTTTGATCGGATAAGGATTATATGGGGAAAGAGAACAGAGTGGTACAAATGTATTTTCTGTTTCCGAAGAAAAGTTAACTGTAGAGAATGCGATACATGGCAGACTGAAAGTCATAGTGGCGTAAATGAAAATGTTGGATATTTGTCTTTCGTTAGGTATTTTAATACTTCAAGGTATTAATTTGCATTTGATCTTGTATTTCAACTCGTGATTATGTAATTAATCCTCAGTTGGATTTGTTGGGCTATAGATTGCTATGTGACAATTATATTTAGAAACTATCGATATTGTTGAAAATTTGCAGCGAGAGAAGAATGTTCGGATATACATCGTGTCCTCGAATGTCTATATTGCCCATGTTCGATAATGCAGATACGGAAAAAGGAATTTTCATACAAGAAACTTGCAGTTAACCGATTTTCAAACTTATCGTGAAAAAATATTATTCTTTCGTTCGACTTAGTTTTGCAGAGTCCACGTTCGGCCCAGTTTTACTGCGATTTTCCGGACACCCTGTACTTGACTTGATTAGATCAAAGTTACATGCCTGTGCGCTGTCAAAAGGAGTAAATATATCGCGACGAATAAATATGAACGAAACAATTCATGTAAAGTTGAAGAAATTAAAAATATTGTTTCGTTATTTATTTCTATTTCATTTAATAAAATACTACTGTCCCATAATATTTTTCTTTGAACATACGTATTATTAGACACGTTTTAAATGGATATAAAGGAGTTTAAAAATAGATATTTTTCTATTAATAAATTAACAAATTTTTTAATTGGTATATTGATTACTTTTAGTAATATTAATCCTTGCTGGTTTGATTTGTATTACGGTCGCATGAAGTCATCTCTCATTAAACTATAAATCCATCCGACTTTATTTGGTAAGATGATTTATACTTCTCGATGAATGCAAGAAATATGCCTGAAGTCATATTGCTTGAAGGGATATTACTTTCTCATTAATTTTCATACGAGATCATGCGATGGCGATAGAATACAACGATCAAAAACGGAACAAATCATAAATCATTATTTCTAATTTTGCATATCGTTTCAAGAAGAATACGTATGTTTATAATTTGAATATTTTCAATATCTAATTCGAATTTCCGGAAATTCTGAACGTCTTCGCGTAGAGTTTAGAAAGCTAAACTGTCGTAAAGAGAGGACTGCGGTAAAATTGAGGAAGGTATGAAGGAAATAAATGCATTTGTAAACATGCTCCGGAAAAATCCAATTTCCTGGTAAAAGTAACACGTAGTCGATATAAAAGTTTAAATAGCATGCTGCAAAAATGTGTTTACGTCTATGGACTCCCTTGCATTTTGTTTGGAATTTCTCTAAACTAAGCAAAACTATTTCCTGAACTCTGTTTACAATGAGTTTCAGCAGGAATTTCTTTGCTCTACAAATTTGATGTGAAAATGGAAACGAGCGAATTAAAAGTTTAATTAAAAATACAATTTTAATCCTCTTTGTTTTTGTAAAGTAGTATTTCGCCGACAATTACTGTTAATTATTAAAGGAACAAGAGAGGAGAACAAGGAATTCCCATAGTTTAATTTTAGATCCAATACGAAATAAAATTATCAGGCCAAATTCCAAATGATGATTAGATTTAAGAAATTCCTTGATCTAATTAGAGGCAAAGAGCGAGCTCGAAAAAGTTTTGTTTTCCTTGTAATAACCAAACTTTTGAAGTTTTGCTAAAATCACTTTTAATCCTTTATAATTTTTTATTCTATTAATAATATATAAATTTAATCCAAAATTTTTTAATTGCAAATCGATTAAAGTTTTAAAATACTTTCCAATCTATATAGTATATAAAACATACTTGAAGTAATATTCTTTGTTAACAACTCTCGTTTAATCAATACCGATGAAACAAACGGTTAACATTAAATAGCGTAAAAAAGAAAGCAACGACTGACATTAGATAAGATCGAATTTGCAGAGCTACCTAAACTCAACGAATTTAAACACTAAGACATCTTTAGCAAAAATTATAATTACTTTATCATCTGTCATCTCATTTGCTTTAAAATGGAATGTACAAGTAAAATTTATTAGAGTTTTTCATTAAATGTAAATAAGTAGATATCTATGACATGTAAGTGCATCCGTTGAACGTTATGATCTTAGAATAATGGATACATGTATTTCTAATCAGACTTTATAGGCTTTATGGAGTCATCAACCATCATTACATACAAACACGAAGATACAGTAATAGATATATTCCTTGTCTTAGTTTTAGTTTACTAACACGTTCGATATTCACTTGTAGCAACATGTACCGCAATTAATTGCCACTAAACAGAGGTGTTCTTCCATTATAATTCTGAAAATATCACAAAAAAACAAAATATGTAATCGAGTTACGCGAAATAACAAATATAAAATCTCCCAATAAAGTTCTTAATCATGAGACAATCTCGAGCAAAATTTGATGAATTAATAGTTTATTTTCCTGCGCATGGAGAGGCTTCCGGTCAGTCGTTGCTGACACGAAGAAGAGGAAACGCGTCGTAAAATGTAATTGCCGGCTGCGTGGCCGGGTATTGTTAACGCCCTGACGATTTTCTCTTCGCTATTCGCTCGAACGATTACTGTTCTTCCTTTCTCCCTCTTTCACCAGTTTGGAACAATGAGCGTTTCCTCTTTTTCGATTTCTGTCGCTTTCAATTCGCCGGCATTCGCGTACGCCCGCGTAAAGGGACTTCCGTCGGCCTTATGGAAATTCCTGTGTACTTTGCATGTCTCCAGCCACGCCTGATTAGCATTGAACGAGAACAATAGATAGAGGACACTTTGGCGTTTCGTTGTTTGTACTCCGTTCCTCTCAATCGACGAGTCTCTCCCTCCGTTAAATTATTTAATTTCTTTCATTGCGATCACAAGGCTTCTGGTCTATGTTTCTTGTAATTGTATATATTGTTTTTGATACAGGGATTTATTGTATTAGGTTGGTCGAAAAGTTTCTTTCGTTTCATAAGGTGATAATAGATGAATAACAATTTCTGTTTTATATTATTTTATTGAATTAGGTATGATCCGTTTCGTTATATTTCTGTTATTATGTTCGTGCATAATTCGATAAACTAATATAAAACAAAAAACATTGTGCGTCTATTATTTCCTTATAAAACGAAAGAAACTTTTCGGACAACCTAATAGCAATTTTTTTTAGATCTGTGCGAATGTAACGTTCATCGTTGTGTTTTCGAGTAAAATTATTAATATAGCATGAAATAGAATTGTTTGTAAGAACTTACCTGAAAGTAAATATCGGACAACATTTCTCGTGTCTAGAATCGACTCTATAAATATGCCCAATATATTTTCGGACACTCACTATCGTCAGTTTCTTAGAATCGTGACGTATTCAAAAAATTGCCAACTTTTACACGTTTGTAAAAATTAATTCAAAAAATGAATCTTCCAGAGTAAGTTTATAAGTTATAAAATGAATTTTCTAAAATAAGTGTTTTAATGCCATTACTTTAATTAATAAAATAATTATTTACCAAGAAGAGCGTCATAGTTCATGCATTGTTCCAATGCTCTATTTGATAGCCAGCGACACGCATAAATTTTAATGCAGAATTTAATCGATCATTTTCCAAAAGGCCGTTACTTGAATCCTAAAAGAAAAGAAATTCCTTCGTTGCGAAATGGTCAAGTTACCAATAATTTTAAATCAGAGATCTGTGTTAGACTCCTTCGAAATCCAAGAGCGATAGACTCAGACCAATCAGATCTACGTTCCAATCGAGAATCGATAAAACTAAGAGACGATCTGAACAGCGATAATGTATTGTATAATGCATCGTCTCCGGCAAAAATTCTGTATTTAATTAAAGTTCGTTGCTCTTCGTTTACACACGGTGGCTGACCTCTGGCATCGACCGGTGCCGTGGTTCGACCTTAATCGTGACAGGAAGTTTCGTGACCGATACAGATACGGATTCAGTCGCGAGATACGTTCGTGGCATGCTTGAAACACAGCGTGGGCGTCGAGAGTTTGTTCGTCGCGTCATTCATAGCTCCGAGCAGAGAAGTTTCGAGGCTGTAAAAATCTGCAGTACAAGTACCAGTCGTTGATTATTCGTCATCACGATCGGAATAACGTTCTCGTAATCTGTTCCCTGGACCGTCTTAATCGAGATTATCAAGGTATTCCAAGAAGATCTACTCCTTGTGGGAAGAAATCTATGGGAAAAATATCGATCTTGATACGTATCAAGGATAGTTATTGTGTTGCACGATTATGCTAATCATCGCTAAAGGAAGAATCTCGTCGATGAAGTCTACTAGACCTACATCCTCCCAACGATCGAGTTTACAGGATGTAGGATATGTTTCAAAACGAACAAGCTTCTAACGGACCGTTTAATTCGTTGCTTTGTAAGTAGATCGCGGAAGTTTGTGCATTTACGGGGAAATTAAACGTGTAAAGCTATAATTGTATATAATACTCGGAAATATTCGTAATATTCGAAGCGAAGTACTCGTTGTACTATATAGAACATGATATGAATCTTTGTCTTAGTTCTGTTTCTTTTCTTTTCTTTTTAATTTAAATTTGCATAAACACTCGTAGTTTATTTATAATATAGAATTACGGTATACCACGGTGTGAGTTAATCTCTTCACTTCAAACGTAAAATGATTTGAAGTCTGATGTATTTGATGTTAGAGATATCACGTGAGATATAGATAAAATATTCTTCATAAACAGCTTCCATGTTTTTGAATAAATCTACATGAAATTCTAAGGACGACTAGAGATTTGCAATTTTCATAGTGAGGCTTGGGACTTGTGTATGTAAATTCTGTTCTTTTGGAAGAAGTATCTCAATATCCCGCAAGCACTCCAGCTATGGAATACTTCTCAGGGACCAAATAATACACTGATACAGTTTGATGAATTAGCCTGAATCAGCGCGTGGGATTAGAAAGATTCACGATCGAATATTAATAAAGACAAACTGTACTTGTATCAAGTACCTAGTTTTAATTTCTATCCAATTTAACTCCGCTTCAGATATCGTGGGCAAATTACTAAACAGGTACCACTGCATGTTATTAAATATAAATTTCATGATATTTCAATGCTTTGATTCAGACTCAAAATTAATACTAAATAGTTAAGCTAGGATGTACATACATATGTCAATACATTATATTTGTAGTTATGCGTGAAAAAGGTCACAAGGAATCTGCGAAATAAATCGAAGAATTATTTTTTCAGACGAAATATTTAGAAATAGCTGTGTTGTCCAATATTATAACTACACGTATCTTAAATTGTACTCATCTATTTCAAAAATCCAATAAAGTATCATTCAATCCCGATCATAAACGTGAAACATTTTCAAAAAAATTGCAAATCTACTATCAAAGAACTCCTGTTAAACTGTATCAAATTCTGTTACCTGTTCATGAAAAGAAACTGTAAGAAACCGATTCATAAAATAGACTGAAAATATTTTCAGATATTTAATAGAAGTATTAAGAAATCTTCATTACAACTTTTAATTACACGAAATACTATCTGTACAAGCATCGCGATTCAAGTTATTCGTTTTCTTCCTCGTTCTTTCTCTTATCCTTCGGCAGAACGATCGAAGAGATTCTTCAATTAACGACGAGGAAACTAGTAAAACACGGTAGTACACAGTATATGAAATCGAGTGAGAACTAACAAGAAGGTGCGTGCAAAATGCGTTATGTTTTACACGATTCCCAGACGTGACGAACGACCATGGAATTTCATGCAATGGCTTTCACACGCACGGCCCGTGACCAATTGGATCAAAGGATTTCCAAGGATCTGTTGTTAATCGATCTGTTCTGATCTCAACATCGTTGCATCACGGAAGGACGATGCTACATCTCACGGTCGTGCACGCTAGTCTGGTCACGAACCGATCTAATCTACTGTAATCGTTGAAGCTTCTCCGATATCGGTCTCTCCTCGAAACCGATATTAGCACTTTTTGCCTAATTTACGAGTTCACCGTGGATAAAACCGTAAACCAGGTCATTCGTGTACTGCCAGTGCTGCCAATTTTAGAAAATATTTCCACCAGCAGCACCGGAGTCTCGACAATGACGTAAATCGTCCAATCTATCATTTCGTGAAAGATTTTGTTGTCGGAATAACGGAGGAAATTTTTCTTCCATTTTGCTCAATGCTCCCTTCGATTATCAATCGAATCTGGAATTGATAAATCATAAATCAGGTACGTTTTCGTTAACAAGCTTGGAGCACGCGAGAATTTCGAAAGAAACGATGATTTTCTGAAGTGAATCATTTTTATTTCATTCATCGAATATGATCGGATCGGAATATGGTGAGATTGTCTTGCTTCCGACAATTAGAGTTTCGAGGGGAACAACGATTTTCTGAAGTAGATAAATATTTTAGTCGTGGAATTATTCTCTTATAACAATGTTGAAACTGTAATTGATTATATTTAAAAATGAAAGTTATAATTATGATATTCTTACTTCTCCCTTTCTTTAACTTTTGAACAGGAATGTATACGAGTGTCGTTCTGTAATGTATACTTCAATGTTTCATTCTTACACAAATGGTATATTATTAAAGCGATGTGATGCAATTAAGTAGATATATAGAGTATAATTATGTTTCCATTTTGATAAAAGTCAGCGTTACTTTTATCAGAGCAACACTTGCATACTTTTAGTAATTACAAAAAATATAAAACCCAAATTGTCTTGACAAATTTGGTATTTCTAGTACTAAGTAATATCGATGAAGATAATATTGCAAATATTGACTGATTGTAAATAGATTTTACATAGAACTATCTAGAAGAACATGAGTTGAATCTAATTTTATTTCTTCGTTTATTTTGTTCTGATATAGAAATAAGATTTATATCATCAGCATGAATGAAATATTTAATTGTATTTAATCTTTTCATTTGCAAATCTACTTGCAATTATTATTACACATAACATATTAAGTACTTACGAAAATACCACTATTTCTAGAGAAAATGCGTGTATTACATGATGCATTATTCGTACTTACTTAATTTTATATAATAAGTTACACAGTTTTGAACCGATTGGCTGACTCAATTGCATGAAATACCGTTACATGTTGTTGTAACATAGGAGAAATTCTGTTACTGTTATAATCGTCGTAATATATCATCGTATAATCATAATGGTCATTATTATTTTTTGTTTGCATAATGTACCTCATTTATTTGCATATTTCGTTATTGATCATTAATGGTAAATGAATGGCATATAAAGGTGATAAATGAGCGAGTGCAAATTGACGTGTCGATTATAGTTACGATGATACGACAATTGAAAGACAAAAAGATTGATTTGATAACACGTACAATAATGACAGCCAAACAAATGTACATGTTGACAATAATTTTTTATATTTTTATCCCATTAAAGTGAAACGGTTTCTTATATTGTTTCATAAATATTTTTATAATAATATAGTGATCTATGAACTTGTATGTTGTCTGTTTATAAGCTCTCTCGTATCGTATTATGATGTTATTAAATGATTATAATTAAGTAATTAATCATTATTGCGTTTACGAAATGGCATAGCAAGAGTTCATTTGTGTCGATCAAAACAAAACGTGACAAAACATGTTTTAACGTTATATCTGCTCTATATGAATTGATAAAATTGAAAGAGTAAGTAAACAGTACAGATCAAAGCAAGAATAAGAAAACAAGAAGTAACTTTGTGAAATAAATGTACGAAATTCCTCAACAATTCAGTGTCCGTTTTAAATAAATGTTATATCCAAATGTTGTAATATGAAAATTATCTTTCAGACAAATGTTAGATGATCCTTTTTTAACCAACAAAATTGGCGTAACGAATAAACAATTAAAATGGCAAAATCAATAAGACCAGAAAACAGTTAGAATCGTAGAAAATAAATTTATCAATTTATCAAATCATTCGTTATTTCTTTGCTTGAATGATTGATATATGAAAACGTGTTCTAAATATACAATTTACAATTTTTCTCATATTATGAATAATTTTCCCGAATGATTAAAATTTCTCCGAAATTAATATGATCTCATACTTTTAACGCTTATGGCCACGCGATAAAAGAGTTGATACAAGAAGAACTGCGATTAAAAATTATAATTAAACCGTAAGAGATTGTAAAATGGTAATTAAAACGATAACAGGTTAAGGCACAACAAGTGATATTTAGCTTTAATATCCAATGAAGAGGTAATATTTCATCTAAAAAGCTGTTAAAAATGTCATAACAGCCTTTTCATCCTCTTCTCTTTTTGCAATCGTATTACGTAAATTAGATCCAGCGGAAAGGTTAATAGATTGTATCCAGGTTTATAGGAAGGTTAAACAGGAAGTTGTTAATGAGCTCCTCGCGTCCTGCGATCGCAGTTCAATAGTGCGTCGTATGGTGCAATTATTCTGGGTAATCGCTCGTAAATCGCATTATTCGAAAAGCATTAAATTTAGGAAGATAATCGTTGATGCGTGTATCCTCGCGTTTAAGTCCAAAAATTATAGAACGTAAGAAATTTAAACTCGTAAACGAAGTTTGGAATTACAAAATACACGGAGACTTCGAAGATGCCATTACGAATCTTTGATTTATTTCCACAAAGAGAAATAACAATAATCTTTCCCCAAAGATATTTTTAATTCTGATCCTATTTTATCACACTTTCTGCGAATAAGTTTGATATTTATAATTGAATCTCCTAGGCTTCCTTAGGTTTTACTATCGTTTCGCCACGCTTCATACGAGAGTAAACTAAAAAACATCAAACGATCATCATTGATCGTATTTTATTTGTGTAATTATAGGTCTTGACTCTGTGAGTACAACTTGATTATTTCAATTATTTATCTGAAATTGAATAAACTTTCTAATAAATATCTTCAATATGACCTATATATGTATATTATAATAATGAATATAATATACACAGATAATAGTATTTCAGTATCCTTTAATAACAATCTCACGTCGATAAGACTGTTTATAATAATATATTATTCACATTAATTTATCACAAATAAGATATCAAAAATAATATCGAAAATATAAAATCCATAAATAGCAACAGTACATTACAAATATTTATGCATTTATGAATAATAAAAGTAGAAAAATTGGCAAAATGTACGTAATTGAACATTGAAAATAAAGTGCGCGCTACAATATACAGCGGACGAAAGAAATGTCTATTTAAATTCCATGTCTTCAATTATGTCCATAAAGACAATCGTATAAACATTCGCCATCTACTTACAAGCATCAAATTAGAAAAACATCAAATTAAGTAAGCGAACGTGATAACACATTCTGGATTGGCCAGACTCTTTATTCCGATCCCATGTCTCTAATTATACTAAAAAAAAAAGAAAAAATACGAGTTTCCATAAACATCCTACTTCCGCTAATAAAACTAACAAAACATCAAATCAAATAAGCATAATCAAATAAGCCGAGTCGAAGCAAAGAGAGTTGAAAGAATTAAATAGTAACGCCTTCAAACATCCTGAATAGGTCATTAATTCTGAATCTTATGATCGCGACAATTTCAAATGGCCAAGAGAAAGTGTTAATTTTCAATGATCGTTGAATGTTGACTTAATGAAGGAGAAAGCAGATCGAAAGGATTCTCCGTAGGCAAAACGGCATTACCACCTTTAATTAAATCATAAAGCTTACTCGAGCTTCCTCTAATCACGTCGATCGCCGAGATTTCGCGTTTCGTGCGATTAAACCCGTCTAATTACCTTTTGACAATGATCGAGGGGGACGTAACGAGTCTTCGTCGTGATCGATTCGATCGGATAACCGGTCGACACGATCTCGAAGCAATTTGTGGCGCAAGATACGTGTAATCCTCTTGGAATCTTACACTGGTCACCTTAGAGCAACGTTGTAACTCTATCCTAATAATTAACGGAATGGAATTAACCGTTCGATGAAAATGCTTGTGGCAAGAACGCAATAAGTATGACAAAGGTACATATAGGTGCCTGTGTTATGTGGGATCTAAGGTGGAACTAAGGATAATTCACAATGGACGATTGTAATGGAGCTTGTGAAATGATCGCGTTCATCTTGATAGATCGTCGAGGAAGGTCGGAACGTTTGAAAGCGCTACTTCCTATTTTTACAGGAAGTGCAGCCTGCCTATAACCCAAGAGAGAGTTGCTTCAGATTTGTGAATTTAATGCCAGAATTATCATTAGAGCGGAGGAGATCGTTCAATTCATAATTTCCAAATTTAATTTTCGCATATAATTTTAGAGATTTACGTACATCGATTTTTAGGAATTCAAATGAGAAGTTAGCGCTTTGGAGAATTTGGTTGATAGATTTGTATTTTTTAGAAGAATTTGGATAACAGACGCGCTTCGAGAATTGAATAATTTTTGGTAAAATTTTGTGGAAGGAGGCTTTCTTCTCTCTTACATTATGTATTTTTTCATATATTCTTCATTTTGATCTCTTTGGAACACGTTTTATATTTCAATCCGTCATAGTTTTAATATCAATAAGATGTATGTATATATTGGTGAAAAACTCGAAATCAGTGTTATATGTAAATATTATCGATGAAGGAAATTATTATTGACATTTATGGAACTATGACGATGTACGAATATATTAGTTATTGCATATATAAAATGTACAGAACGAGTATTACAAATCTTTTACGGTAAAGAGCAACATCGTCTTTAATGTCTCGTAATGTAATGTAAGTTATTGCGTATATTAAGTACATGGAACAAGTATTAGGAGTTTTTAATGGGAAAGGATAACCTCGTCTTTAATATGTAAATTTCATGTTAAACATATGATGTGTAACGACTTTGATTGAGTGGTATAGTATATTGTATTTAACATTAAATAAATTTCAATTTTAATCTTGACAAATTGGCAAATTGTTCTTATATTTTGTCGAGGAATTTGTCTTTCGGCTAAATAACATGGAATGTACGTAACGAACGTTTAGATTACTTCGCTTGGAACGTTAGAAATATGAAAGAAGAATGTGTGAACCGGATGCCTGAGATTATAATGATTTACATGACCACCCAATGTTTTGCTACTGATATTCATCGGTATATCCGATAAATTATTGCTTTGATATAAACTTCATACATACGTAATTCAATGCGCCTTGAAATTGATAATAATACGTTGATATTAAAATCGCTATAAATTAGAATTTAGGAACAGTCTAAATATTTCATTAAATTTTATCCATTACGTCGAAGAATTTTCGCGTGAATAATTTCTTTGCAGTTTTATTACTCAAAGATATATTTTGATCGAACATAGTGTAGAATGTTCTGAATATTTTGCAACTTTTCTAAAAACATAAAATGCATTAAAATTATATAGAATAAAATAAGATGATAATAAAATAAATAATTGCAATAAATAGTAAGATAAAAATAGTACATGAAACATAGTAAGTACATAATACGATATTTTCAATACATTAATATCTTTAAAAGAAACACAATAAAAGAAGCATACACATCGATCTCAATGAAATCTTGAGAAAGATTGAAACGTTCGATGTCGATAATTGCTTTCTATTTTAGCAGGAAGAATAACGTCTTACCAATTGAGGATTAAGAAGAAAGAATAATTAAGAATTAAGGACTGAGATTTAATTGAATAATAAGGGGCAGTTGAAACGAGGAAATACATATGTTAACGGTTACAGATAATGTATTCTATTATACTTGTTATAAAAATATAATAAAGACTAATGAAATCTTAGAAAAGATTGAGACATTTGATTGCAATTGTTCCTTCATATTTTACAGGAAGTGTACCGTATTCCTTAAGAAGGAACTATTCTAGATTCGGATTCGAGTTAATGTGAAATTGAAATAATAAAGTGTATAATTTCATTCATACACGTGATACAAAGTTTTTGTTGAATATATGATAGAATATGAACATTTTGATCGTGCTGAAATCCGAGGTCGAAATGATAAATCGAAATCACTGCCTCCAATCTTTCAGGAAATGTATCGTTATCGCAACTTGAGAAAGAAGCATACACATAATTAGATTACAAGCCGATGTAACATCGTGCAAGTAATAAAGTGAGATGATTTAATTATCGCGTAGAATATATTACGACTATTATAACGGTAAATATGGTTTCGATGACTTGGTACTGATAGAATTATATTTTTCAAATTTATATACAACTCTTTGGTAAAAATAATTTGAACGAAAATTTTACTGGACATTTTTCACTCATTTTCACGTATAGAATAATTTCCCTCTGATTATTCGTACCCAATCGGTAACTAGGCAAGTTTAGTTTACTTGACAAATTTTCAAAGTGGATTCTCTCGAAAACATCGTCGCGCGAAAAAATTTTCTTCATTTTCTTCGTATTTCTTCATAAATTATCATATCATATTCGCTTGTAAATTGTATTCGACCGCACCCTGTATGATGTTATGACTATCTATATTCTCGCTCAATGTTACGAGCAACGATATGCAATTAATAATAACAAAGTGATCACGTGAATTATCTGGAGTAAAAAGATTCGAGAATTAAGTGAACCAGGAAGGGAACAAAAGACGTCAACATGGCGACACTTGACTAGCACTTCTGCTAATGAGACGTCCAGGTCCGAATTAACGATCACGTTGATTAAAAGGTCGACAGGCTTCTCGGCCAAGATCAATGATCTTCTTGGCGGAATCGAAGGCCTTCGAGGTTACCGTCGGTCATCTAGAAAGTTGCCGCTCCCATCGTTGTCGCAAGAAGAAAGAAACGGAAGGAGAATCGCAAGAAGCAGTTTCTTCGCTTTCTTCGTCATGAACGTTGACTTGCCTCTTTTAATACGATCGTGTCTTGAATTCATTAAGATCCAGGACTGGACGTTATTCGAATAATTATTCAGAATTTTATTTTAAGCATTGTTTGCCTCGTCGAACACTAATAATATCGCTAGAAAAAAATTATTTTAATATTTGCTATTTTAATTAATTTCACCAGGAAAACAAATATATTTTTCTACAGCATGTTAGATTTGTATTTCGACATATAGGGTTCTGATCATTTTTATCAATAGACTACAGGGGTTTACGCATTTAAGGGAAATTTTCACTTTGACGCGATCCTTGGGCTGTTATTTAAATTTGTTCTCGTTTTAGCAAGCAAAATATTTTTAATGTTTTAAAGGCACGTTTAATATATAACAAAACCAGGAATTATACATATCGGCAACAAGTTTTTTCACATATTGCTCAAACTGAAGATGTATTTCAATGTCAAAGTAGTAGGATTGAATAAAAGATGTGACCGAAAGGTCAGAGCAGGGTTAAAAATACAGAAATGCGTAGAATGTACATAATATGTAAAAATATATGAAAAATTCAAAGTACCGTGCCCGTTATAATATGTGATAGGAGAAAAAAATGTCTGAGTCTGCTTTGAAATATGAATTTGTATAAATATCCGCAGAATATTCTTATTTTACCAAGCAATGTTTATAAAACGTATAGTTGCATATTAATTACCAGAAATATTATAATCTATTAATTTGTTCATACCAGTGCGCAGAAAATCGTTTCAACACAGCGTAATTCACAACTTTACTATTATTTTGTTTTTCGTCATCGTAACAATCGTACCTGATGTACGATATAATAGAATATCATGTCACGATGAAATAGATGTTTGAAATCTAATATGCAGTAAGGAAATTGATACTCATAATGGACGGAGCTTGTGGTAGGTGTTATTTTATTGTTTGAACAGTTCGTCGGATTGTTTAATTTTCCGAACTGTGTTACTTTCAGTCATTAATTCGCAATTAGTTCTCATACGATTACCACATACTATTATCACAAATCTATCAAAATGTCCAAACACATTGTATAAGCGGTAGAACATGTTACAGAATAAGTGAAAGATGACGTTTATAAATGCTTGTGGAAATTAGAGAGTCAATAAAGAAGTTAAAAAGGAAATATTAATCTCTTGCAAATGTAGCAATCTGTTAGCTCACAAGTTACCAAGCTGTGAAATTCATGCGTTCTATACCGAAACTGTGAGATTCATGCGTTTCTATTGCCACAAACCTACGAAAGTTTGCGAGCATTTAGAAGCGGCAGTGCATGCCACGGAATAAGAAAAAGATGGCATTTATAAATGGCCATAGATATTAGAGAGTTAATAAGGAAGTTGAAAAGAAAATATCAATCTCGTCCAAATGTAGCAATCTGTCAGCTCACGAGTTACCAAACTCTGAAATACATCGACTATTACAGCGCATCTACCAAACTTTACAGATATTTCTAATCATTAATGTACGTTGTAAAACAGGTGGAATATGACGCTTATAAATGCTCTTGGAAATTGGAGGTTTAATAAAAATAGAAAAAAGTTAGAAAGGAAATATTAATTTCGTGCAAGTGCACCGCTCCATCGGCTCGTGAATTACTAAACTCTGAACGCTCTAGAGATTCTAGTATTGATCAATCGATTCAATCTGCTTCTACTATGTTAATACCATGCTCGTGTTCCAATGATCTACTTCAGATCTTACGTACGCTTATCTATGACTCGTGTTCATCGTATGTGATTACTACGAAGCAGTTGCAACGATGCAAAGAGTTTCGATTTACGGACAAGTTCTCTCGAAGCAATCGGATTACAGATAGTAAGCAATCAGGCTGAAGTAATGCAACATGGAGGATCGAGTCGTGATAAAGACATAATAAGGCATACTAACGTAACAGCGCAACATAGAGCGTGTCTGTCCGAGCCTGTTCGACACGACAATGACGGTTGGATGCAATATTAATTGGACTTGCTTTCGACGTGTTTTATTTCGAATTATTATTAAACGAGCCTGAGAAATCGAAGCTACCACAAATGGATGGTTCCATGGAAGATATGTCAGGTTTCAAGCAATTTAGATTTCAATCTTGTTGAGATGGATTTATTAAAATTCATTCTATTCCGCCTATGTACGTGATCTTTTAACGTGTAAATTATTTTAAGAGGAATTGGAAATGAAGAATATAGGAAAAGATTCTATCCTCAGTTTCTACTTTTCTATTCTATTGTATTCTAAGAATATTTTAATTTAAAGAAGGATCATTTTTATAAATCTTGAATAAATCTAAATAGTCGGTGGGAAAGTCCATTGAATAACGTAGAAATTACTTAAATTAAATGCACGATGTTACGAAAAAAAAATCGAAAATTTATATGTATCATACTTAATATTATGAAGTGATAGATTTTACACGTTTTTATTATGTAAATACATAGTTTTACTTACAAAAGACGTAATGAAGTTGACAAGATTCTTGTTGACTGTTTCACGTTGGAGAAAGCGGATGTTGCAAATGTCGATATGCAGTAACAGCAATGTAAATTCCAATGAGATAAGAATTTATGAATATATATATGATGAAAGGAGTTAAGACTAACTTCCGACCCTATATAGTAAATCATTTGTCTTTTCCCACGTATGGAGAAATTTGCATCTTGTTATACGATTTCTTAATTTTTAATCGATTCGCGTCAAAAAGTCTTTTAGCATTAACAATCTTATTAAAATAATTGGTTTTATTACATCATAAAAATAAGAGCATTATTTTATTTATTGGATCGTGTAATAAGTTTGTTCATCCCTTAATGCTACATCGCAACGAATATTATAGAAACAAAAATTTTGGAACTTGAAAAAAAAATTTTGGAAGTGTCAGAGTAAGAATTTACTCAATCCATCCGAAAAAAAATTAAACGCATAGAAGCTGATAAAAACACGGTTCATCGAAAATTAATGGTATGACCAAATATTTAGTTGTTGCAGCTATTGTAGATATTACATAAAGAATTTTTAACGTTTGTTTTAACACTTGCACGAATGATATTTACACAAGCTAATACATATTACATTTCTGAAACATATTATATCTTCCTTGCTGTAAAGATTCAAGAATTCGCATCTTTATTAAATGAAAAATTCTGTGTAAGAAATATAAATCTATCGACAGTCTGATATTTGCGGTTATATAAAGATGATTGTGGAAGCCACTTTTGATATCTATATTTTTCACCATTTTGACATGTGGTATTTGAAACAGCTTCCGCACGTGACTAGATGAGTTCGAGCATACTACTTTCGGAACACCTTTCCCGGCAATGAAAGTATCAAACGAGGTTCACGATTTTTAATGACATGGAATCCAATGAGCCATTGGATCATCTGCAATCTTATGAGGCGGAGAAAGGAGTCGTTACAAATATCAACCAGATCGAGATGCTTCCTGGTGAATGTCGATTGATTTAAAATTTGATAGATGCCTTATATAACTTCCTTACGTGAATCTTTAATAGTAATTACCTGAAAATTTGATTTATTCAAAACTTACATATATCTCTTTTATGCGATAGAAATTATCGTTCTGTTTCCTTTCATCATTGTTTATAAGTGTCGTTTCTTTACGAATTTTCATTTCATCTTATTCTTCATGGAAAACTTAACATTAGGATTATACCAATAACTGAGATGTAATACGAAGAGGTAAACAACTATTTCATGTATCTACTTTATTCATTTTGTAACTTTTAGATCCCCAAAAAATGCAGCACTGTAAATTTATTATTAATTTAGTAATTGTGAAAAAATTTGCATTGATTTTTTACGTTTAAGATGATTGATCAATTCTGGTAAATTTTACTTAATTCGAATATCTATAATCCTGTATTATATATGGAATATTTTCTTCCAAAAATTGTTGTTTCTTCTTTCTTTAATAAAAATCTTAAAATATATCTAAATTTTATTTAATAAATTTTCTACATATGTGTAAATTATTTAAAAATTCCTTACCTTAACAAATTTTTTATAGAAATCTTAAAATAGATCCTGCAAATTTTATTTAATAAAATTTCCCTGCACATTCGGTGATTATTTCCATTTAAATATATCTTAACGCCATTAATACTATATTAGAACATCGTAATAATTTTATCATAATAATATTAATAAATAAATTCGAAATTCAAGTCGCAACGAAGGTTCTAAGAAATTTCGACGTTCTAACATAGACATATTATAGACACGAATAACGGAAAACCGTAAGTGCTATGTGCCAATGATCCTATACCAATAGTCTGATTGAATATGCAAATTATGAAATCATAGCTAATTTTTTTGAAAGCATTGTGATTACATGCTTAAGTTAAAAATAATCTGTTACGAGGCTCACACTTTGTTCTCGTTTAACTCGAGCTGTAAAGTATGACTCGATCGTCAACTATCCGCGAGATTTCTGAACGAGTCATAAAAGTAGTCATAACTTCTGTTCTTGCGAAGGGAAACGGTAACCACTTGAAGAATTATGAATTATCTGCATAGAAATCGAGATTTGTGTTAGAAAAGGTAATATTGATTCTTTACGCTTTACGATATGATAATAACGAATGGTTTTCAAAAATTTCTTGCCATCCACTGAGCTATAAATCGATGTGATATATCTTTCAAACATATGAAATTTTATCATCCATAAAAATAATGAAAGTATTAATTGATTTTAGAACGAAAAGTCACGAATAGTTTTCAATTATAATGCTGTAAAAGAAATTTCCTTCATGAAGCGTTTTTGGAAGTTTTATCGTTTCTTTGGGTAAAAAGATACGAAAATTTGAATTATTGTCGAAAAATATTTAATATTGCTTCTCACGATGATTATATGCTATTAATTATTTCGCTGGAAATTATCTTATTTTATTAAGAAGAAATTAAATATTAAACGAGGAAAAGAATGATTAAAAATCTTGTCCTAAGAGTACAACGATTATAATACACATTTTGCTTACTTCGTAAAATATTATTTATACCATATAACTTTTCTCTCTTTTATTGCATACTGTAATATAGAAATATTTATTCAATTATCTTATCACACTAACGTAACTTCTATCTCTTGTTACAGAAGGAGTGCAAACTGATTCTAGTCCAAGTGGAATCGTCCATTACCCAAACAGACATCGTATCTTCGCAATAAAGGTACAGATTTCTTATAACATGTGTCTTTTCTTAATTCTTTTATTCTGCATATTTGGCAACTTTTATTGAGTTTGTCAATATTTTTCTTCAGATTTCGAAATCCCTTTTATAACATAATGTTCTAAAATATTACCAATATTAGTCTACATTATACATATGCATACGCACGTAGAGAAGTTAGTCTTCTTATAAATTTTTTATAAACAATATTTCTATATTCTCTTTTCGAGATTATCAACTTTTAAAGGCAGAAACAGTGTCCGCCATTAACGCTATTACTAAATCATGCTGCTGATTTGTACACGTAACACAAGTACATGCAAACTTTCACGAAGACTTAAAACTTTTTAAAGACATTGATAATTCATTCCATTGTACAAGAAATACATCCGGTGTCTTGCCTGTCTTATAAACGACTCTTTACTTTCTACTTGTTCTACAACTAATCGCGAACAAACAATGTAACTATGTAGGTAAATTATTTCGAAGATCATCTGCAAGTAAGAAAATGAGAAGAAACGCGAGGAGTAAAAGTTCCTCAGAACTCGTCAACTTCCAGTAAATTATCTCGAAAATTCTTCCATACGTATAATTTTTCAAACTCAATTCCAAAACGCTACATATAATATAAACACCGATTTCTCTTTCTGCAAGCATAACATTTAAGATCAAAGGTCGAGGTGGACTATACGAAGAGGATGTTGCGTGAAAAAGTTGTTAGTTTAAGATAAAAGTGACACATATGAACAATACTTATGTTGGTAATAATGCACGGAAGCTTTGACTTGGAGAAAGTTAGGGTTTGGATTTTTCCAAGTTTGATCAACCCGTAGATGTCAGACTACGACATTATAAACGGGACTGTACATGCTTGTGTACGAAAATAATGAAAAGAATAGAATTTAGATAGAGATTTACCTATTAAAATTTACTTACTTTTGCCTGTGATCTGAATGTGTTGACCCCCTGGCCCTTACAATAATTTACGCTTTAATAAAGTCAACGTTAATTAGTTGAGTTATCAATGGCGAGCTCCCATAAAAAAATTTAATATACAAAATGTCCTGGGTGTACCAAAAGACAAATTGCATAGATTGCGTGTATATTAATAAAAAAAGGCAAAAATGCAGTACATGACGTGAGAACAATAAAAAAGCTCGTATGTGTTCCCTGTTTAATCTCTTTCCCGAGTTCTTACGAGTTTTATGTTAGAATAATTATGTTGGAAAGAAGTAAGTAAAAAAGTAATTGAACTAATTTCACGCACCTTTAATAAACAAAATTCAATATTTCACGTCGAACCTTGTATTCTAGTTCTGTAAACACTTTCGGTCAACGATAAGACGTCTCCAGTCTTGTGTTTGTATACCAGCAGGTCATTTTGAACACATCTTGTGAATGTATAGAGATACAATTTTAAAGTTAGAGAAACAAACTTACTATAACTCGAAAGTATGATCAAATAGGGTTTAAACTATTTTATTGGTCTCATGCGCAGGATCTGCTGCCGACGTGGATCCCCAATGCTACGGGACACTGTATATACTGAAAGTTATACGTGAAATTTTCTAATTCGAAGTTATTTACTTTTGGAATACTTCATTTTAATTGTAGAATATCCATAAATTTTACTGGCAAATTTCGTCGCGTAAAACAAGAAATAGTTGAAATTAAAACGAAGTAAACTTAAGTAATCCAACATAAATCTAATGCAAACTATTATATTCAGCCAACGATACCAATTGAAAATTAGAAACTCTATTACTTAAAAAATTACTTCTACAAGAATAAAAGAAGCTGTTAATCATGTTGATAAATCTTGCAAAATCAAGACACCGTTTCTAAACAGAAGTTGTGCCAATTTTCCTCCAGTTTTAACATTATTCGACGATAAAGCTATCGTTAACCCGGATTTAGAAACGCAACGTAATCAATTACCGCGCAATACCGATGCACGGACCTCGATGCATGTATGTATCTCGTCAACCGTGCAAAGAATCATTTTCACGGTTAAGGACGCGAAGAGAAAAAGAAACGATGCAAAGGAGGAAGCAGTCTCGCTTTAGAAACGGAAGGAAATTGAAGAAGTGCTCGAAAAAGATTTTCAACGTCGAGTTGGATTTTAATTAACGAACTGCTGCATAATGAAGCAAGTGATACTAAAACGAGGACACTATTGTCGAGAAGCATACTAACTGCAGCTTAATGCACCGCGTGTTTCTTCCCCGCTGACAATTATGCTTCTAATTATCTGCTTACACAGAAGTTTTTATGTGCTGTGCGCGGACTAATTTATTTCAATGGATTCATTATTTTCTTGCCATTGAGGAATGTTGTTATAATTGACGATGTTAAGTAGGAAAAGAATGGTTCTGCAATGAATGAAAATATCAAATGTAGAAAAATATTCTGTGCTTTAAATTCAATACTCTATTGCTTTATTTCAAATACGTTATTGGGTATGCTCTATTATTTTGTAACGCGTCTAGGCTAGTGTCATTTAATCCCAACTTTTACAAGTAATTAATTACTTAGATGATAAATGTATTTGTTTTCTGCTGTACTGATAATAATAAAAATTGTTTTGGTAAATGCATAATATTGGTTTTAAATTTTAATACATCGTGTTTCCTTCGTGGAACCATTTTAAAAAATACGTTTCTATTATTAACAATTAATAAGGAGAATAATTTTCTCAGAGTTTACAAAAATTTGTCGCTGAAAATATTAGAAAGTAATTCTCCCGGTTTGCAGTAGTATGGCCTGTACATGCACGGCCAATGCTGCGTCGACTAAATAAGTAGAAATGGACATACATTGACATGGTCAGACGTCTGTAATCACTGCGTGTTGCATAGAATTGAAGAATTTAAAAAAGATAAGAGTTAGCTATCTTTAATTATTCTGTTGATATAATGAAAAATGTCGAGACATTGAATCTGGTACACAAAGACACACAGAACAAGAATCTAGAAACACAGAATCTTTTCCTACGTCTAAAATACTTTCATGTATCAATATATGAAACTACAAGGCAAAATGAAGGTAGAAAAAATTTGTTAAATTATTAGATTGAGAAATGAGTGAATTGTGCTATAAATTATAAAATATGGAATATAAAACATATAAAAACTGAGAAGACTGCAGTATGAAAAAATAATAGATACAATGAGTATGTAGAATACAAAATAGTAATATGAAATTAAGAATTTAAGTGGAGAAGCAGTTAAAATGAAGTGTTTTCCAAAGCAAACTATCAGTCTGCAGCAAGGTGAGATATATCATGCACGTGCACATTGTATATAATTTGAAATACTCCGATGTTTATCACGACAGCTGTTGCAGAATCGATTAATCAAATAAAGAAGTACACGACACGGGGTTATAAGGTGTAGCGTGCATTATGACGTATGTAAGAATCTACCTTGCAAGAACAATAGAAAATAGATTATCACGTGGATTATTCCGTTATCGATAATGATCGTGATTCACTAATGGCAGTTAGGAAAGCATACATATACCAGAATGAAAAAATTCATTGTTAATTTTGAATATCAGTAAATTAAACCACCCCAATCCTCCTCGAATCTGAATCGAATTTAAATAAATATCACAAGTTTAATAAAACTGGAATAAATACCACAACTCTGATACAATTAAAATACGTATCACATCTAAGAAGCTTTTGTAAAATCTACACATTTTTCAAGTTGTGTAGACCTCGTATTTAATAAAAGCAAATTGGAAACTTTTCGAGTCGTGCCACTATCGATACCGAGCAGCGATACGATCCTCCGCTGTCCTAAAAGCTGCTTACAAGATACGATAACCGCAAATTGAAGCTACAAACGCAAACAATAATAAAAACATCCTGATTGCGCAATTCTCCATAACAAAATTAAAATAAGTGCCAGGATCCTAATAAAACCAGAATAGATTCCACAACTGTAATAAAACGGAAATAAACACATCTACCACTTAATCTCTCGCTTGCTCCTCCAAACCCAACCTATTCCAAGATTTAACTTCAAACCGCAAGTCCACCTTCGCGCCATCGATCTCCAGGTAGAGAAGCATCGAACCATTTCCTCCTGAACGAAAGAATCGGCGCAACGTTCCTCGAGTAACGTTTTATTCGAAGCGGCGGCTGATTCGACGGCTGGAAACGTTATTCGCGTGTCTGTGAAACAATTCTTAGAACAGAACAGACGGGAATCGGCGGCGTCGTTAGGATCAGATTCTATCTGGTACGTGTGCACTGTGTACGCAGCGTCTATCGAATAAGCAGCAAGTATTGTCGAAGAGTACGTTGACCGATCAACCGAGCAGACAGATGGCTGAAGCTCTTCTCAGCAAGTTTATTCCGCGTTAGCAGCGCTCCATCTAATAGGAACGGGCTGGATTTTCTTGGGAACGGTTTCCGTATGCGTTTCGTATCAAGATCGTTCTATAAGCCGAAAGGGGAAGGGGAGAAAATGTGGTAGAAGTCGAGCAAGGAATATTTTTACGTAGAAGTACGCGGAAGACGTGGAATAAATGTTATTTCTTGGAAAGTTTGGTATCATGAGGATCGCGCGGTGCTTTTGCAACGATAATTTAGCAATGAATAATATTAATCAATCATTGGCAAGCTACAGGTTGTAGTCTTCTACTGCAAACATAATTCTTAGAATTTTAGAATTTTTGAAAAAAGTGGATGATCGGCTGGTTCGTAATTTCTTAAATTTACTTGTAAAACATACATTATAATGTCCCATCGCAAACGTAAGTTTTGTCGTTTTTTAAAAGAATAGGATGATCAGCCGATTTTGTATTTGTGAAAATTTGAAGGTATAGAAACACACAAAGCGCACATAATGTGCGAAAATGTTTTTTCAATCTTTAGGGAATAAAGTAAATCGTTTAGAATTCATTTCCTTGGTTGTGTTTATGAAAATAAAAAATTGCATAAATATTCGTTGTCTAATTATTAAACTTGTTAAGTTAAAAATTATTTTCACTGTAAAGAAAGAACCGAGTAAATGAAATGAAAAGATATATGTCCATCAAGAAATAAGTAAACGACTTATGGAATAAACTTTGCTTCTTTGAAGTCTAATTCTGAGAAGATCAGATGGTGGAGTTTGTTCAAAGAATATTTTTATGCAGATGCAGTGCAAAATTAAAAAACATGATACAGACTTCTTATTTCTTTGAAGTGTAGGGTTTTAAAGAATCAAGTAGTGGAAGTTGCGTAAGGAATATTTTTGTGCATAGCTAATGTGGAAGAAAAAACGTGGAATTGTTATTTCTTTGAAACTTTAATTTTCAGAAAATCAGGATTGAAAATGTATTTAATTTCGCGTGCCTTTAAACAAAATTTATAATCTGATGGATACGTGAGGATAACAAAATTTCATATAATGTTTATAACATTTTTTTACTTATGTATGAATCAATTTTATGAATAAAATAAATCAATATTCTAATATATCTTCCCAATTAGTATCACGAAAAATCAGATATATTTTATAAATTCTAATATTAGTTAAACTTCTAATGTCAAGTAGTTTTCAATACAATAATCTAAACAAATATCGATCACAATAATTTTCTTGATTTTTATTCCTCGCAAAACACGTTTCACTTTATTTCACTTCACTCTAATTATCGTACTATGCGCGTCGTATATACAGCCGGCATTAAACTTAATTTCTAAAACGTATAAAACTTGAAACAACTAAAAAATTCTAACAAGTTCGATAATATTCATGACGTGGGAACAGTTCACAGAACTACACTGATCAACTTCAGTAATTGTAGTAGTATCAACTTCAAAAGTACACGATAATGTTACAAAAACGGAGCTCAACGTAGCTACAGTTCACAGAGAAATAACTAAAACGACCAGAAATTATAAAAGCAGAATAGAAGTCCATAGCAAGCAACTGGCTAACAATTTAAACCAGCATATCCAGAGAAAACTCCGAACAACTCATCCACCAGATCTGTTAGACCGATAGAGATCACCGCTATGGAGGCTTTCTCAATGGAGAAATCGTCTGCGTGATATTCCACTTAATAAGTAATATAAAAATTTACCCAATGTCTACGTAGAAAAATTATAAGGAATTTTAGAATTAAAACCAACCGTACGAATATTTTTTTTTTAATCTACCTTACAGCTTGTAGCGATACGTCTCATACCCAGTTCGTTAAACCAGATCAGCGATCTCAAACATCGAATTCTGAAGAAAATATAATAAACAGTATCAACATTTATTATATGCAACATTTGTTAATGATTATTCTTACTTATGGAAGAAATTGATTAAATGGACAAAGAGTACGGTCGATCAGTTTGGCTTCTGCGAAGCTCATGTGACAAACCACCTTATAAATTCTACCATAACTTTATCCACACCCTATATACATAGCAAAAGTCGGTTGAAAAAGAACTGATACTGGAAGATCCTCGATCGTGATTAAACCGTGACCGGACATTCTCCCTTTTCTTCATTTTTATCTTCGAATTTATTGTCTATCTGAGGTCACGATAATCGTGTGCACGACGTCAGGAAGATCTCGGATCGAGAGTTCAAGTTAACGAGAACATTCGAAGAATCTTTAATCGGATTAACGCAAAACGCGTGGGAATTACGAACCACCTGTCACGGTCCTTCGAACATTTCTCAATCGTGAAGACGTAACGATCGTTCGCGGTCGAGCGAAACAAGTAGAGCAAATGATTCGTCCAGGTAAGAAACGTCCATATAAATACGATTATGATAGTCTCGAGCTCTTGTTACATTCAGGTGAGAACATTGACTGTTAGTATTGCACATACTAGAAAATTGAAACACACTTTCTTCGCTTCGATGAGTTTCGAAGATTGACAAAGTCGATGATTTTACCTGATATTTCTCAAGATTTTTTCTTTTCGAGGGAATAGTTGATACTATTTAATATATAAATAGATATAATAATTTTAATTGGAGATTATATTAAATAAATATAATTGATTCGTAATTATTTTGTAATTGTTTAATTAGTAGTAATTCTTTTATAGTAAAATTATAAAAATCTAAAATAACAATTGAATAATTTGTAGAATATCTGAAATAATATCCTTTTTAACGGATTGAAATTATGTGTTGTAATAAAGTATCAGGAATCTAATTAAATGACTATGATTATTAACTTAGTATCGAATAAATTTGACGATAGCTTGGCGACCAAAATTTTGCGACTTACTATTTTATCGTCATTTTTATTTTCTCATTTCATTGTACCGTAGAAAAAGATTTTATTATTATTATTTTATTATTTTATTTTATTTTATTATTAGCCCTACTATTTGTGCCATCCTAAACTAACACCACTAACAAATACTAAACCACTAATTTTTCACAATAATTATTTCTAAGTTTCAAATTAAAATATAAAATATAAAAAATATAAATTCTAATTATTTATAGGGTTTCCATTTGAAAAGATTCAATGTTCATGTTTCGGTCTTAAAACTACTTAAGTGCTTTTCGCTGCCATTCAGGAATACACGTAATCGTTGGGATAATTCATTGTACGATATCAGAACAGCTTCGAAATACAATAGAATCGTTTATGGGTTTACAAATCATGCGGTTCCGCCTTGGCTTCGATCGATGGAATCTCTCGATCTTGGATTCCACAGAATATCTGATCCTCGGCATTCCCATGCGCGAATTCAATTATCCGCATCTAATCGTGACTCACGATATTTAATCAAATTCTCCGGATCACGGCTATCTACAACTTTTGAAAATCGTTTAAGGATAACCAGGATATTTTTAACGTAATCGAATTCCAGAAATTGAGAATGTTATTTGAGATTCTTGTTTTTATTCTTCTCACTCGGTAGAATAATGATTGCAATATATCACTGGTGAAACTTCTTTCTCTAAGAAAATAAATTCGAAATATACAAACATGAAGATAGAACTATTCTCTATTGTGATAAGAATAAATTTTACTAAATGTGGTTATTATTATATAATGAAAAATACGATTCATTTTGCAAATATTATATATACGTATATTTACTCTTGTTTATTTAAAAGGTATTTCATAGATTACGAAAAGGAATTAACGTTAAAAATCCTTCAATTTCTGTACAATTCTATTCTAATGGAATTTCTTTCATCGTACAGTACTGTCATATTACTATTAGGTTGTCCGAAAAATGTCTTTCTTTTCATCTTTTCACACTTTCTTTATACAAACTCGAAACCTAATCTGTCGAACGTTGTAGTCTTTATTTTAATAGAACAAAATGGATCATGCGTAATTCGATAAAATAATATAAAATTAAAATTACTTCCTTATAAAAGGAAAGAAACTTTTCGGACGACCTAATATAAACTCTGTAAATATTACGACTGAAATCTATCCTGATAACTAGGCTTCTTACACGCATTGGCACATTCCTAAACGACTATTCAGGTTTATATCTAACGCACATATCTAACTTAGGAAAAGTTCGTTCACCCTTCGAGAAACCTATGTCTCGTACAAACGTGCAGCGTAAATAAGTACTTAGTGTTTAATAGTTACCTAATGAACTGTCTTCTTACGGTCATAAACAAAGGAACTAGTTTTTAAAATACGAGTAGCTATACACATCCGTTACCTTGACGACCTCGCTGTTCTACTGGAATAATCGCCGACGTATGAATTATTTTGGATAACTGATTACAAAATTATTTCAAAGATAAGTTCCTGATATGAACTGCCGCGAAGGCTCAACGAACGAGCTTTCCTTGATCGTTGTCGTATGTTTCAAGATATTTTTACAAAGACGCAAGTAATGCATGTAATTTCAATTAGATTTAGATTAGATGGAAGCTATAAGCAATACAATACTATTAGATTGTCCAAAAAGTGTCTTTCTTTTACAGACGCGTCTTTTACAACGACGTATCTTTATGCAAACGTGAAACCTAATCTGTCGAACGTTGTAATCTTTGTCTTGATAGAACAAAATGGATCATACGTAATTTGACAAAATAATGTAAAACGAGAAATGTTATGCATCCATTATTTCCTTATAAAACGAAAGAAACTTTTCGGACGACCTAATATATTACACTAATCTTCTGTTATACTTACAAGATATACAGATAGTCAAACGAACAGAAAATCTTAAAACTGATTTACAGCAGAATCATTTTCCGCGATTTTGTTTTCTCTCAGAATTATTAAAAACATATTATTTTGCTATTTATTATCTCACATCTATTTTTATATTTCTGTTTCCCGTTTTGCAAACCAAACTTAGCAACGTTATTTTAAAATGCACATACAATATGATATCGAAATCGATATTCCTTGTTTAATAATTCAAATTTTTCATTCTCCCTCTCTCTCTCCTTTTACAAATTTTTCTATCCACAGCCGAAAACTCCTTATATTCTATTTACTCGAAGGAAAAACTTCGAATATTTTCTTTGTACCATAAAAACTTAAATTACTGCTGAAAAAGAACAACTATGCGAATAGTCTTAATAACAAATATTGTAACGAGCACGTTATCAGAAGAGACAAGAGAGTTGGACAAAAAAGTAACGTAAAAATAATCGAACGGTATCAAAGTGACCAGTTCCATCATCGTCTAGCATCGCCAGTGATGAGAATCGGACCAGAATGCGGTGGCTTTGCAGGATGCGGGCGACAAAATGAGCAAGAAACGGAGTCACGATGGTGGTCGATGGAAAAACAGTGAAAACCAAGTGATTCGTGTCGTTGTCCGTTAGCAGTTGACCTTGTTGCCGGTCCACCCGTTACATATGTATCACACGCACACCTGAGAAACGGTAAAACGCTCGATCTGACTCGACACAGACCCGCATTGTCCGTCGAACGAAGGAACTGGAACAATGGCGAAAACTCAGCCAATGAATTCCATCGAGTGTCAATGTCTCCTAGGCCAGTTGATTGAATTTTAACCGGCCAATTGGCTCTTGATCAATTGGACACCAAAGGAAGGACACTTAGGCGAAGTACGTCGAGTGTTTCTGGCAGTAAACTAGACTTGATTTTATACTCTGTGTGATTTTTCGTAAATGGTTACGTAATAACGTAAAATACAAGACAGCGAGAGATAAAATAAAATTGAGCATGAGATAGTTTTAGATTGTGGAGGAATAAATCATGAAAATCCTCAGACTTACAGATATTATTAATGAAAATATCTTTCTCCGTTGTTGTCTTCTTTTTGGTTTTGTAATCGCGTTACGAAAGAGCGCATAATAAATACGAAATACGAAAAGTGAGAAATGGAACTGAAGACCGACGTAGTTTTATATGACGAACGGATAAATCATGAGAATTGTCAGAAACAGAATTTGTATATCGTAATTGAAAATATTTCTTTAGATATCGAATAATAATTAAAAAGTACAATAATTAGAAATATTATAATGTTAATGATAATTGTATAATACCCAAGTACAAATAATTTTGTTACGAGGTGCATCTTTAGTCTCTTTGGTAAGTCCGTATGCAAAATATACAACATGTGTACGTAGACTTTCTTGATTGACTGTATATGCGTAGATGGAAGATCCGTTTAGAAATATTTCAATGGTTGTTGCTCGACGTACGATTCACGATCGTACGGTTATTTGGAAAAAAAAAAAAAAACACGGAGATTTAACATTGTTGTACAGAATAGACGAAGTAGTCTGTACAAAGCAGACTTACAAGAAGCGAAAAATAACACGCGCAGGCATTAGAGTGGTCAGGATGCGTGAAACCGCGAAATACATTGCTGCTTTTCAGCCTAATCGTTAATCGCTTAAATACGTCGACCGTGAACGATACTCTGAATTCATGGCATAACTGTTGGATATCCAAGTTTATGATGCGACGTTGCTGGATTTCGATGAATTTTTAATCGTAATGTGAACTAAACGTATTAATAGAAAAATTAACCATTCCATCCAATTTAATGTTTTGCGTTACTAATTATAAGATACGTATGATGCAAATTACCGATATGTAGAATGCAAATTAGCAACACGTAGAATGCTAATTACTGATATCTCAAGTAGTTAAATTACGAATTTCCGATTACAAAAGAGGCACGTAATTAAATTATAACAGAACATTTTGCTTAACTATGGTGTTTTCTTTGCTTCGTCTTCGCGTTCCTGTTCGTATTCTTTTCAAATTTTTCAATACTTACGATACTTCATTTATAAAAAGCATGGAATATACAAGAATCTATTGGGTTGGCGACTAAGACTATTGCAGATTTTGTCAATACCACCTAATGACAAAATCCGTAATCACTTAGTTGCCAACCCAATAGTAGAGTTTTAATGTATCGAATGCTAGAACTAAATGTTTAAGGACTAAATACAAGAAGAACAGCAGCATTAAAATTATTTTACATTCATATTTTAATCCTTAGTTTTAATATCTTATCTGGAAACTTTCTGCCTAACTATGGCTTTATTAAATCGACGAAAGTGATTTCACTGACTATATTAATTTGCTTATTTACTAGACAAATATTCTTGTTTATTTATTAAATACTTTTGGAATTGATTCGAATTTGTATTTCATTCGCGACTGTGTTATCGTAAAATCATGTTCATTGTTTTCTCATCTGGTCTTGGAAGATACAACATGAAGAAGATATCAAGAGAGAAGATATGGATCGATAAAACTGCAAACTCGGTCTATTGGAATTTCAATCAGATTGCAGTATTCGTGTAAAATGAAGAAAATATTCATCAAAGCAAAATTCATTTAAGATATAGAGTGTGAAGGAAAAAGCATAGAATGTTTTCAAACGGCAGTTTCTCAATTCTGTTATCGTTATAAATAGCGAATCAAAGAAACGTGAAACTGCCATAATTATTTTATAAAAAGGATTGCAAAATATGTATGTCCTAGTAAAAAACTTTAAATTCCACCGACTGTTTCCGCCATGATTATATATCATACGATTACATAGATCGATCCATCAGAAAGTTGATTATCTTTAAAAAGAAACCTTGCATTAATAATTTAAGAACAAAAGAAAGAGGATCCGCGTTCATGAAAATTTCACCTTGAATTTTTTAAGCTTTCATCCTATACTTTCCCTGCACTCAAATTTCTATTTTAATAAATAAAATCTATATTGATAATCTAATTTAATACAAACTTCAACTCGAATCTTTCAATAAATTTCTACATATTCGCTTACAGTAACGTAGAAACTTTCCTGAATGAAGACTTTATTTAGCTCGATTTTTAAACAAAAATAGCAATTTGCAGGTCTATATTAGACTTGAATCTAAAAAGGGGAAAATAATATCGTCGTTTATCGGAATATTTAAACACATTGATTTAACAAAAATCAATATGCATTCAAGCTGTCCTTTCTTTTTATTGTTCACTTTACGTTTAATTTTCCACTACTATTGTATATCATTTCTTTCTAATAAAACAAACATAAATAACACCATTACATCGGTGCTTAAACCAAACAAAGGGCCCGCATGTTCGTATCAAACAATTACCAAGCGGAAGCTACAGAAAAGCAAACACACGAGCCCCGATAAAAAGAACCAGTAGATCCAGTCGAAGACCCTAACACCCAGTGTCAAGTGACTAAATACTCATGACTCGACATTATTATAGTAACTCGCTCTTCCGCTCTGCACTTGAAATAAAAATAAATGAAGGAAAAAAGAAGACTAGAAAAGACAAGAGATACGTTGTTATATTATTATATACAAGGTTGCAATTATTAAAAGAAAGTAATGGAGGTAAATACGAGATTCTCAATGTTGGTCGTTAGAAAGATAATAAGGAGACAAATGATGTAATCATCATAAATTATGCAAATATGGTCGATAGTGGGAAGCATAATTCGTAAAGAATTGACGTATATATGTGTGGGTCCTCGAGTTTCGATTGTGTTTTTAATAGCGCATTGTCCTTTGTTCCAATGTTTCGTGAACATTGTTCGTATCTTCGTGTAGTAGAGGCGAAACAATTTCAGCTTCGATATTATATTAATCCTGAAGATCTATCGTGGGTGAAACTTCACCTCGTGCGAATTTTACTTTAATAACGAAACCCTAACTCTCCCGTGACTTTTCTACCTTTTATTCGATATTGAATAATAATTTAGTATAAAATTTAGCGGGAAACAATTTTGAAGAATAATATTCGTTCAACTTTATTGATATCTAAACAGTTTTTGCTTTAGATCTGCTCTGAAGAAGTGGATTATGTTCACGAAACATCGGAAGTGAGCGCAACGCGCTATTAAAATGCGAAACCCGAGGATCCAAAAATATTTTTTATTATTTAATTTGTACTTTACAATTTGTCCAGCTGGACATTTCATAAATTTTTCTAACTTAAAATCCAAAAATATGTCGTGTAATAATCGTCGTGAAAGTTTAAAATGTAAAGTTCAGGAAGACTCGGAGGAAGAAAAACGCCAGGAAGAAAAGGATCAGGGAATCCATAAACGAGGAGGAAGCGTGCAAACGCATGTATCTACTAATAATGTAATAATGTAATGTATTCATGGCATAATGCCAAGTCACGAGGACAGGAAAAGAAAGATGAGCCCGACGCTATTACGTCTTCTATACAGCGTGTGACAGGAGTTATGTGTAGGTACATAATCGTTGAGTGGTAATTTGTTTGCCACTTTCTTGAGATTCGAATGGAAAGAAGGATCAAGTGCCTTGCTGTGTGCAGCCTGGCACATGTATTTGAACAGCTTATGGAGAAAAGAGAATTCAAATCGTAAATAATTTTATAAACTGCATCAGTTTTCAGAAATTTATGTACGAGTTTATTTTATACGTTTGCGAACTTTATTCATAAAAAATGATAAAAAATGTACAAAATGAAATAAATACAAAATAGACATAGCAGAAAATATGTAACTGAAATATATTACGATCGTAGAAGCTATATGTTAAATATTTTGTTCGTTAAAAATCTCATTGAAAACTATAGACGCGTTGTACGCGTGAAAACGAAATGAAAAGGCAACGAAACATGGTACGATAGAAAAATTTGTTCCACGACAATTGGAACCAATTAATCTGTGATTCGAGTCTTCCTCGCTATTTCCACAGAAAATCATACGGACAGCACGGTAGAAACCACGTTAAGTTTCTGATTTTAACGTCGCCTTTCAATGGATCGACAAAATATTTTAACACGATACAGATGAAAACACGAACTTGTTGGGCAAAAAGACTTAAACCTTCTAAAATCTTCTAAACTAAATAATAAACCTTCTAAACTAAAATTAGACAATAAATCTAAGGTATCAATATCTCTTCTGTGGTATAGAATATTTCAATATTTTCCATCTTTTAAAAAATGGACACGTCGAAATATTTCTCTCTTGTTACCTTAATGTGTTTGCTATAACATAGTACATTACAATTACAGGTCACGTCTAGAGTGACATCACAACATCTAGAAGTGACCATATACTGTTAGGTCGTCCGAAAAGTTTCTTTCGTTATATAAGGAAATAATGGATGCGCAACATTTTTCGTTTTGTATTATTTTATTTTTATTATTTTATTTTATTTTTATTTTTTTAATTATTTTAATTACGTATGATTCATTTTGTTCCATCAAGATAAAGATCACAACGTTTGATAAATTAGGTTTCATATTTGTATAAGGATGCATCGTTGTAAAAGACGTGTCTGTAAAAGAAAGACACTTTCAGGACAACCTAATACAAGCAATTACAAGTGCAATTAGCGGTAGAAGATATTAGCATTCGTTTGATTCATTCTATTTGTATGTGATACCTGAATAAACGTAGAGTTACTCCACCCGTGAGATAAAATAAAATCACCAGCGAGCAAACGAGAAATTGCAGTTATCGTTTGAAGAAAGTATCCTCTTAAAAGGCTCGAGATTTCGAAGCAATAAGCAATCGAAGGCTCGTCGAGTAGTTTCCACAAGGCTGAATTCTACATTAACGATAAATTTGCGGAAGCGCTAGTTCGATGTTTTTCTGATCGACCTGATCATGTCGAGTGAATGCTCAACCGAACGTAACAGAAGAAAAGGAAGAGGATACGAGAGACAAAGGTTGCAAAAATAGCCATTCTGATAACGAAAAAATGAAACTGAATTAAGGAAAATCTAAATGTAAACTCGATATCCTCCGTTAAGGATTATTATCGTTAGTGTCAAATGAAATTACCCGCAATTGTGATCATCCTGCAAAAACGAAAGAACAGATATAGAACTTTGGAAATGGAGATCAGTGTTCCTCTGTCTTATTCAAGTGTATTTATAATTTAACGATTTATAATAAAAAGAGAAGCAATTAAAAATTGAAGAATCGAGCTTTGCCTTAATTTTCGATTACTTGTCTAACTTTTTTCTATACTTCTCCTATAAAAAAAAAATTGCGACTTATTATATTTATTTCTAATTAATGATTATCATTAATAATTCCGTGATATTCTCTAATAATTATAAGTCTGCGCATAAAATTGCTTGCTTTGTAAAAATTTCAAAGCCACGAAAGTTCTATAAAAGTCGACATCGAATGCAATCAAAATTACGCATTTTGAAGAAAAGAATTGGAAAGAATCGAGTCATTCGTATAAAGCAAGTTGACAATAAAAATTAATAGCAATTCATTCACTTCTTGGCATGCAAACTCTTAAACTATCTTTAATCCTTTTCTCTTGCTATGTACTTTCATTTCTCATCGAGTACCATATTTGAAACGTGCATTTTCAAGGTTCAGATAAAATTGAGTAGCATCTACATTCCTCACGCGCTCAATTATCTAATATCTTTCTTTGATCGTTTGTACTGACCGCTGAAACTACCCAGAAGACGAGGTGAAACAAGGCAGTAATTACTCGTTCCACGTATATCCTAGAATGACTTGCCGATATTACAAATAGTTGTTCAACGAAAGGGAATGGGATAACTCTCCCACTGGATAGAAAATGAAGATTCCAGACGAAAGAGAGAAACCTATGATTAACGTCGAGACAACTACCTTCTGCTTGATACTTGCATGCACCAACAAGATCATAACTGAAATTGACATAAATTGAGAGGAAGCGAAATGTTTTATGTTTTATTCTGTGGATAGAATAAATTAATTTTTATTATAGAAAATGTAATTGTGGTTTTGTTCGTTTCTTTTGTTTATTTTTAACGTAATAAAATTAGGTGCGATTAAAATACTCGAATACTATTACCATTGATCATTTTATAATTAATTTTTCTACATTAATTTATTTGTATTTATGGCTTGTAATTTGTTATATTGGGTAACATAAAGTAACAAACAAATATAATCATTGCTTTTTATTATCATCGTTTAACTTAATTATATTTGATAAAAAACATGACATACTTAGGAGTTTGGTAATTATAATTAGCTATAGTTTAAATTAATACATGGAGAAAGTGGAAAGTAAAATTTTATTTCTCGCAGAGGAAAAGCGAAAGACAAAATAAATAGCGTAAATAAGGAAATTAGAAGGGGAACAATGGAATGAAAATCTTAAGATACTTTACCTGGTTTCAGTACAAAGAAACTGAAGTGTTGGACATTGACGCACTCAACAACACAAAAAGAGCGGACCGGAGCGTCCTGTTCTTCAATCGTGTACCGAAAGTGGGCTCTCAAACCTTCATGGAACTCTTGAGAAGGCTGTCCATGAGGAATGGCTTTTCCTTCAACAGAGATCGTGTGCAAAGAGTCGAAACAATTCGTCTTGCGCCTATCGAACAGGTACCTAACAAAATTTATGAAATTTTTCTTTTCATATTTTCATATTTACTTTAACATTTATTAATATTTCTTTAAAAAGTAGAAGCGTGCGAACGATGAAAATCCTGAATCTTTACATTTTACAAAAATTAAAGATTATATATAAGCATACCTTTTTCATATTTACTTCAACATTTATTAATATTTCTTTAAAAAGTAGAAGCGTGCGAACGATGAAAATCCTGAACCTTTACATTTTACAAAAATTAAAGATTATATATAAGCATACCTTTTTCATATTTACTTCAACATTTATTAATATTTCTTTAAAAAGTAGAAGCGTGCGAACGATGAAAATCCTGAATCTTTACATTTTCAAAAATTAAAGATTATATATAAGCATACCTTTTTCACATTTACTTCAACATTTATTAATATTTCTTTAAAAAATAAAAGCGTGCGAACGATGAAAATCCTGAACCTTTACATTTTACAAAAATTAAAGATTATATATATGTATATATATAAGCATATATAATCTTTAATTTTTGTAAAATGTAAAAGTTCAGGATCTTTACCAAGATCGTGTTAAACAAGAAAATAAAATAAAAATTGTACTTTTATACAATTAATTGCTTGTTTGTTTTAGCTACAACTCGCCAGGATGGTCAGCAGCTATTCAGAACCATCTGTCTATATAAAACACGTGTGTTTCACAAACTTCACAGAGTAAGTATTTTAAGATTGAATAATCTCCCATTACTTAAAAATTCTATCAATTCTTCCCTATACTACTCTATACATCCTGAAATAAAAACTGTGTAAATTTTACTGGATTTTACAAAATTCAATTATAAAAGAAAATATACAACGCTAGTATATATTTTTGCTATTTATCGACATTCTATCGATCAAGATTCTACTATACTTCTATCATCGTTGTGAAAATGTATGAAACCGTGAAAGAGCCAAAGAGGAATAAACTAGAATAATCGAATTCCACTACAAATCCCTTTATCCGCCATTCTTACCGACAATCCGTGATAGATCGTGATACATAAATAAACGTGAAATAAAGATGAAAAACGGATTTCCTGGAAGAGCAAAAGCCAGATAGCCGGAGGTAACGTAAGCTAAATTCCCACGAGATGTCTAACGTGAAACGTTTTTCCGTTTAGATTCAACCTGCCACAGCCAATTTACATCAACATAGTCCGGGATCCTGTTGAAAGAGTGATATCCTGGTACTATTACGTGCGAGCACCTTGGTATTACGTCGAGAGAAAGCAAATATTTCCAGACCTACCACTGCCGGATCCGAACTGGCTGAAGAAGGACTTCGAGTCCTGTGTACTTAAGGCGGACCGTGAATGTAGATACCTCGAGGGTGAAATTCACGAGGGAATCGGCGATCATCGCAGGCAAACGCTTTTCTTCTGCGGTCACAGCGAGAAATGCACGTAGGTCCCTTTAAATTGTACCTTGGGATTACCTTTGTGCATATCTTCCTTCGCTATGCGAATAAATAGAAGGAAGAAATTGCGTTTAAACGCTTCGCTCGATGGATTTTCCTCTGAAACGAGTAACTTTGAAGATACTCCTTGATTTGTTTGACTGAAGCAAATTGTGGTGTATGAGAGATTCGATTATTAGGTTGGTGCAGATGAGTAAGATTTCTTGAGTTACATATCATGCGTTAAAAATCGCTGGTCGAAGAACCTCAAGTTAAGAATTAACTTATAATATCAGAGTTTACAGAGTTTGTAGGATTTGAAGATCTGTCACGTATATAGTATATAGTGTATACTGCAGTGTATAGTGGTCAAAAGTGCGTATACATCTTGAGGATACGAAATTTATTCAAAAATTTGTACATATTAGGTTGTCCGAAAAGTGTCTTTCTTCTACAGACACGTCTTTTACAACGATGCATCTTTATACAAATCTTTATACACATGAAACCTAATCTGTCAAACGTAGTGATCTTTATTTTGATAGAACAAAATGGATCATACGTAATTCGACAAAATAATATAAAACGAAAAATGTTGTTCCATTATTTCCTTATAAAAGGAAAGAAACTTTTCGGACGACCTAATACATATATGCGAATGTACATTATACAAAAGAGTATACATATATATTGCATAAATTAAAAATTGATTAAAAGGACAAGTAGAATACAAATTGATAGCTATCAAAATTCTGTGATTCTCAAAGACGACAATATTGTTGCGTATTCGTTTGTTTCTAAGACTGTAACAAAGAAATCAAGCTAAAAATTCCTTCGACGAGTTTTTCAAGAGATTCTTCCGACGAGTTTTTCAAGAGATTCTTTCGGCGAGTTTTTCAAGAGATTCTTCCAACCTAGAATACATTGTGCATTATTCACGCCTTGTTCGCGCCATTCGTTCGATTCTATGTTTTTACCTTTTGTCACACCATACTTCAAGCACCTGTCATACTCATCAATTGTCGTTTGTTCGAAGCCCGTTCAACACAGTGGGCGCACTGGAACGAGCGAAGATGGCAGTGGAGAAACACTATGCGGTCGTCGGAGTGCTCGAGGACGTAAATACCACTCTCACGGTATTGGAAAATTATATACCCCGATTTTTCCGAGGCGCCACCGACGTCTACTACGGTAATTCTTTTGTTCTCTTATTTGCATGTAACTGTAAATCCTTCGCTAACCAACGATTACTATGAAACAAATATTTTACACTGGTACAAAGCAATCATACAGGCAAGAATACCTCGTTGTAATTAACTTTTAATTAACAATCGGTGGTTGCGATAGAACAATCTCGTATTGGGAAAATATTTCGTTCTGATTATTTTCTAACAACCTACAGTTATATAGGATTAAGGATAACGTGGAGATGAGAACGTTGTTTTGCTTCAATATACGTGACATTTTCGATCAAAAAGTGAGCTTAACTTTACTGTCGTGTCGAGTCTGTCAGAGACAACCAATCAAGCTCGCACTCCTTTCAGAGAACTTCTTTCCATTTGCGCAAATTTAGTATGTTCACAGATTCTCAAGCATCAGATACTGGTCGATTTGTAGTAATACGTGAATTTTACCAAAATGTAAAATGTAAAAATTAATTAGGAATTAATCATGGGAAGCAACAGTAGCTGCTGCTCATTCATTAGCTACGTATTCGGATTACAAAATATTCGGCTGGAATGACGCTTTTTAGAGGCTCCTCAGGTCGCTGAAACCAAAATAAGGGCCATTTTTCACGGGAATAAGACGGGAAAGATTTCGGTTGTGAAAAAATCTGTTGATATGCGACGCAGGATTTTTTAATAATTTGCTGCTCCTAAGCTGCTCTATGGCTTACTGCGTATGCATTTGAATCGCGAGTATTGGAATAGGTTCGGGTTATTTTTTATATTTTGGCTGTCGTAAGGCGGTAAGCGTTAAAATTAGCATTTAGAGCATTGGCATTGGCTGTACCAACTATCGTCGCTTACATCATTTGTTTTGCCGCTTACCTCTCTGTACGATTATGGTCTTACGCGGATTTCTACAGTTTTTTGTGGGTCAAATATTTTCAAAACCGTTCGTTTCCGTGAAAAATGCTCCTCGTTTTCGGCTCTATCGACCTAAAATATTCCCAAAAAGACACGTTCAGCTAAAAAAATTTCCCTAAAAGAATCGTCTACGTTAGTTCAGGTACTAATATTTAACAAATTTTGATGAAACTCAGTAGGTCTATCGAAGAATTCCTCATTGATTTTGAATATAACGTGAAGCAATTAAAGTTTATTATTTAATGATTTTATAAGAAGATGATGAGTATTGCTTCTGACTATTTCTCATTCATTTACATATTTTGCTAATGTTTGTATGCTATTGTCAACATAAATTGGTTAAAGTGCGTGTGTATAATTATGAAAAGTACTGTATGTTCGTATTGCAACTCGAGAACTGAGAAAATTTTCTCTTTCAGACGAGGTGAACGCGTTCACAAGGATCAATCGAAACTTCTTCAAGCCACCAGTCAGCGAAGAAGTAAAGGACATAGTGCGAAGCAATTTCACCAGGGAAATCGAATTCTATCAGTTCTGCAAGCAACGACTATACAAACAGCTGAGGGCATTGAAGTTGACCAAAACCACGCCTCTGTACGAAAGCAATAGCTTGTAACTATTTGCAATGTGTTTATTCGATCCGTGAAAGTATCGAGTAACTCGTCGAATTTTCTTTTAACTATGTGAGAATTTTCCTTCGAGGAAATCGGTAAAGAGCGAAGTATCGAGGACATCGGGAACGTTTGATAATTTGTCGAATTTTTTTTTGATAATGGAGAATAGAATCGAAGAATTCTTACGGACGTCGAAAGTATGTAATTCGTCGAAAAGGTTGGAGAATGTTGAAAATGATAAATAATTTGTGAAAAAAAAGATTGAGAGCGTAAAGAATGATAAACGATACGTGGAGATGGTTTAGGAAGTTAAAAATGATAAATAACTTGTCGAAAAAGATCGAGAACATTGAAAACGAGAAATAATTTGGTCGAATTATCGTTTGATAGACATCGATGCAGGAAGAATCTCAACGATGTTCGAGTTGGCCTCGAAATTTTGGTGATATTAGCGACAAACGTATGTCGAGTAATAGGCGATAACGATTAGACGCAGATGCAGATGTTTGTCAGGGAAGCCACTTGCGCATGGAAGCGACGTTAAAAGAGAAATCGAAGGAAAAAGAGAAATTAGAATCATTGCCTTTAAGAGAGGATCGTGGCAGATTCTCTTGATTTAATATCTTTAAATATATTAATAAATCGATCAGCGTGATGGATCGTAACGAACGATTGTTCCAGTAAGCAATATCTTATGTGATTCACGGCAGTGAGTGCTTTCAATTCAGGACGCTTCGATCGAGTGCCTATTTTTTTATTTTGTGATCGTTTTCCCTGTATAATCGCGTAGCTTAAGATAAACGGCGATATAATCGCTGAACTTAATTATACGAACGAGAGCAAGTACTTACGAGACGTGGCATTAAGAAATATTTATTTAAATATTTAAATATTTAAATAATTGATGGGATGTTATCGGTTATTGCGTAAAGAGAAAGACGCAACGAGTGTTTCTGAACGCGCGACATCTTGGCGCTATTTAGATCGTTTCTTTCGTTGATAATCCATTGAAGAACGTTGTAAAGACTGATGAGGAAGACAAGGAGAGAGAGAAAGAGAGAGATTGCTTTTTATCGAAGGATACTTAATTATTTGCAACGACAGAAGCACACAGGGTAACCATTAGGGTATTGCTTTTCAGACGACATAGCCGTTTTTTAATGTCGACTTAAGCCGTTTTTTAATGTCCACTGTTTTCCTTCCTTTTTTTTCGTAATAAACAGCTGCCATTTTCGAACAACGTGATTTCTTTTCTTTTTTCTCCACCTGAATTCTACTCGACACATTGGTTGCTGCTAAAATATAGTCATCTATTTTCCAACAAAGGTATAGCTTTTTGAAATGAAAAACATCTCTAGTTTAAGCAAGTTTAATATCATTGTTTTGTATGCCTTTCTGGCTGTAAATTAATTTTGTTAGGATTCAAGAAGATGAAAGAGCAACAGTTACTTCATTAACGTTACTTAAAGTCTGACAATTAAAATTTAAATAAGAAAATTACAGTTTAGTATTTAGATCATTAAATTGACGTAATTGCGCCAGTAGCAACGAATGTGTTAAATGTGCAAAAAGGATTAAAAATTAATTTTAGGTGTCTTTCGTTAGTATGAAATACAATGTGAAGCATCGGAAGTTTTCCTCTCGTGTAAAAATATTATTATACCATTCTTATCGACAAGAGAAACATAAAATTACCATAAGAATTCTCTTTTCTCAATTTATAACGATATCCATCTATTCTTACTATAGCGAAAGAATGTGATACAAAAGAAATTCCTGTCTGCTTTTATATGAACGTTTACTATAACAATATACACTCTGCGACAAAACTACGAGGCATTTATGGAGAGAGAAAAAGAGATTTTAATGAATAATATCATATAGATACATAATTTTGTAGAATCACTAAAGTACAACGATTGAACTACTTCAGTAAATAGATATATTGCGATAAAAATATTTGTAATGATTCCAATTTAAATAGAGACTATTTACAATTGCAGATTTCTCAATGAAAGACTATAAGACACGGAATACTTTTTTGCAAAATAAATGGAAATCTTGTGTAGTACCATTTTTGTTTCTCGTAACTTTTCATAATCTTCAGATCCGGCAATCTGGCGAGCCATGATAATACTTCAATATCTTCTGTTTCCAAATTTAAAATACTTTGCTTGAATCGTCGTGATTTGAAAAATAAAATTTTCTACAGCCATTTGACAGGCATATTCGATTAACACTTCTTGGATTGTTTGAATATATATTTTACTGCTCATTTTGTTAGAAACAAACTTGACATTGCTCTTATCAGTGTAACTTATGGCTGTCCACACCATAATACCTCCTTCATTAATTTGTCTTTCCTGTTCAATAAGATTTTGTTTTCTCGTCCATCAGAATGTTTTTTTCAAGTACATACAGTTTCTTATTTCTTTTAGATGGTGAATGCGCCCTATTTCTACCTTTCCTTTTCTTTTTCTTTCTTTTTTTCTTACGAATTACGAATTAATTTCCTTCGACGAGGCATTTTACAATCAGAGTGTATTTAATACTAGAAAATACAATCGCCATAAGATAGCACGTTCAACAATATGAAACCAATTACCGCAGAGAAAATCACACGAAGCACTTTTTATTACGTTCTGATCTCGTTAGCAAATAACAACCATCTTACAATTTTGTCGCAGAGAACACAACATGTTTACGTGCATTGTCTGAATTCTTGGAATTATAGACTTCAGTGTTTCTCTATATAGAACTGAACAATATGCTTCCACTCGTACCAAGCAAACAATAACGCTACGAATGAAGGAGGAAGAGATCAACGAGTTCCAATAACGAGCCAAGTATAATCTTCCTCGATTCTCGTGTATATCATAGTGCTTATGAAGTTACCTTTACTTCGACATAATTATAAGCGCGAAAGAATAGGAGATTAACAATCGAATTGGATTTTCAGCAGTTGCGAAATTTCATAATTATTCGAATTATTTGTTCACCCTTTTCTTCGTTACCTTAGTCCCTGTACCTTATTCCCTTTATCTATCATAGCATTCTTATACCTATCATAGTATCTGTCATAATAGGAACACTGCTCTGACCGTCGTTCCAAGTGATATTTTATTTTCAAAATACGGAGATTATTCATTCATCACATGACCGTCATTGCTTGAAATAAATAAGACATCGTAGTCGAAGTTTGTTACTCGCTTACTTTAGATAATTTGGTAATTAATATCAGTATCTACGATTAATATAATTCAGATTAAAATAATGGTGATAAAAAAGATTGTGTAAAAGGTGAATGATCGAACAAGTAACAAACATAGAATAGAACAAACCCATTTTTACTAATTGCACAAAATCTTCTTCTAGCACGTAGTCTTTGTATCACACGTTCTTTAAAAATTAGAGAAGATATTGATATCGTCTCCAAAAATGGAGAATAATATATAATTAATTTAATCGTTTGTCGAACAATAAAATCGCGTGTCCGGCTATAACTTCGCGACAAAATATTTGTGAATTTTATTTATAAATCAACGGGTCTATAGCAAATAATTGATTGCTTTAAAAAGCGTAACGCAATCGACGATAATTGTGTCAGGCCAGATTACGACTGTAACTAAAATTCACTGGAAAACATATCGAATTCGCTACCAACAACGTTCGTGCCGTGTATTACGAATATAGATTAAGTTTCCAAAAGCTACAACGCTTGTGCAATGCAAAACAATGCAAACTCGATACACGAGCTAAACTTGGCACCGCTGAAAGTACTCTAAAAATACACGTGGAATGTTGGCCTAACCGGAAGGTAGAGTTCAATTATTTTCAACCGCTCGATTATTCTGTAGCTTGCGAGGAAAAATTATACTATGATTTGCTGCTTTGTATAGAAACAAAAAAATGAATAAAACGATATTTTGTCGTTGTTATACATAATCGAGAAGCTCATTGTACAAGGGACAAACGTAATGGAAATACAGAGACATAACAATTTGGACATTTTGATGGAAAGTTAAACTGAATAAAAAGTTATTGCATCAATTCTTATTGTTATTTTATATTCTTGTTTATCAAATGAATGCACCTCTAACTCAAAATTAAAATTACAAATTTCTTCAAAATATGGGAAAGCAAGGATTGATGAATTAATAATTTGTTAAAAGTAAAATATAAAGGAAGTTATTAGATAATATGAATTTTATAATTAAAAGCATTGGAGAGCAATTGCCATTTATCATTATTTCTTACCCTGTGGAAATTATTTTTTCTAAAAAAATTATTTCTATCGAGCGTTCGATGAAGCTCATTGTACAAGGGACAAACGTTGTAATGGAAATACAAAGACATAACAATTTGGACATTTCGATGGAAAGTTAAACTGAATAAAAAGTTATTGCATCAATTCTTATTGTTATTTTATATTCTTGTTTATCAAATGAATGCACCTCTAACTCAAAATTAAAATTACAAATTTCTTCAAAATATGGGAAAGCAAGGATTGATGAATTAATAATTTGTTAAAAGTAAAATATAAAGGAAGTTAATAGATAATATGAATTTTATAATTAAAAGCATTGGATAGCAATTGCCATTTATCATTATTTCTTTCCCTGTGGAAATTATTTTGTCTAAAAAAATTATTTCTATCGAGCGTTCGATGAAGCTCATTGTACAAGGGACAAACTTTGTAATGGAAATACAGAGACATAACAATTTGGACATTTCGATGGAAAGTTAAACTGAATAAAAAGTTATTGCATCAATTCTTATTGTTATTTTATATTCTTGTTTATCAAATGAATGCACCTCTAACTCAAAATTAAAATTACAAATTTCTTCAAAATATGGGAAAGCAAGGATTGATGAATTAATAATTTGTTAAAAGTAAAATATAAAGGAAGTTAATAGATAATATGAATTTTATAATTAAAAGCATTGGATAGCAATTGCCATTTATCATTATTTCTTTCCCTGTGGAAATTATTTTGTCTAAAAAAATTATTTCTATCGAGCGTTTGATTGATTCTTCGAAACTGGATTGTATATGTCATTTCCATGGACTATTTTTTCTTTCTTTACGGATTTAACGTTTTTGGACGTAAATAACGTAAAAAATGAAACAATGCTGTGCCACGAAGAAAACAGTGACATCGCGCAATTCGTGGAATCGCAACGTACCTCGTTCTATCTGCAACCCAAGTGATAAACTTAAGGTTTAAAGTAACCCCAGATTGCCAGGTCACACCTACCGATAATAACTCTTCAATTAGCTTTACTTATAAAAATAAGTTTCGTGCTTTTGCGTCATTTTTACTCGACAATTGCTTTAAATATAAAATCTCGTATATAAGGTTCTAATAAAAGAAAATCATGCGTGAGCTGAATCTGACATTTGCCTTTACATTGTTTTTTACAATCGATTGAACGATATCCTCCAAGCTAAACATATAACCATTTTTCTGAAATATCTCTAGATATTATGATTAGTTCGTTCAAAATTTACTGAGTTGAAATATATTCATTGTCTTTTATTATCACAAATATCGAAAGAGAATATTATCACTAGAAAAATAATATCAGAAACATATTTGTATTTCTTCTTCATGATCGAAAATTCTCTTCGCTCGAATTATTACCATCAGCCGAAATAAAAATAGACAACGAAATAAAATTTGTAATAACGATGATACTGAGGTGTAACAGAAACCTAATGATAAAATCAAACTGATTTCTATTTCCAATCTGTATTTTTACAATTGACTGCAAGAAACTTCAAAAGAAAGGAAAAGAAGACAAATTTGTATTTTCAATCGTGCGTAAAATAATTAATTATAAAGAACGATAGATAAAATGTTATACGTACGATCGATCTACTATAATACATTTGAAACGATTAAATTTTCCAATCGGACCGGACCACAGTAAACGAGACTATAATAAATCGAAACTCTTAAACCAAATGTAAATTAACATAAAACAACGTTAACGTTCCAGAAATATCTTACAAGGATAGAAGAAGAAACTGTCGATCGGTCTTCCATTTATTGTCTTAATAACATATAGAACATGTGTTACAGATATATAATATACGTCTATTTATACGTATAGATACTTGCTTCATTCCTCCATCAACATTCGTTCCTCGTTTCGCCGCAATTATTCCTTCCATTAGAACCCTTAAACGCTATCACCCACGCCATACTCGGCACTGTATAACAATAAACGCGGAACCTTAAACCAAACTACCGAGAGACAACATCTAAACAAACAAATGAGATTAAAGTTACGGTTTCGTCGACGTACAATGGTGAAAGGAGAAAAAGGAAAAGGGATTTTAAAAATCGGACTGACCGTTTGTATCAGCTACAATCTGTTTCTTGCTGCACGTATACATGATACATTTTTTTTTTTTTTTTTGTTCTTTACCTTTTTATTTTATTTCCATTTTCTTCTAGTAAAAGTACGCAAATCGACTGATCGTTGTTATCAGTCCGAAGCAACGTTGCTCTGTCTTCCGTACGGCGAAACTTCTTCAGAGACCAACTTTTACTTAACTCCGTTGAGAAAAGTAACGATTTGAAAAAAAAAAATAAAGAAGTCAATTTTTACGATATGGTATGCGTATACGAAGATCGGAGAAGAAAAACGAGATAAGTGGATTATATAACTTTTGTTGATTTTCTCATCTTAACGTTACTTTATGATCGAGAAGAATCGCATAAGATCACAAAATTTTGAAGATTTCCCCGTTTTAATGTCGCTTGTGTATGATTAAATATGTGAATCGCAGCATAAGAAAATTTCGTTCGTTTTCTTTCACAATTTCTATGTAACGTAATTGAAAATATTTTAACGCGATGACAATGATATTATGTAATTTAATATTTCGATATCATGAAAAATTTGAAGAGGACGAAGAAACGCATGTTCGGATCCAAATAACGTGACGTTAATCGACAAAGCACACCGAACTTGAAAACTACTTTCCTATAAAAATAGAACATTTAACTGTTCTTTCGTCAGAATCTTTCGATTATAGAATATTAGAATATTTTATCTTTTTTTATAAAATTACCTTTTGATACAATATCAAAGAAAAAGTAGGTATTTCTCAATATGATATTGATAATATAACAATAATTCAAGTTTGTAGAAAAATATCTTTGAAACTTAAGCCTGATGAGACAATCAGCTGAAGCTTAACAGAAATTTATCGTTGATAGTATTAAAAATAGCCAGAGTTAATCGTAGTTGTTGATCAATGAAGAGTCCAATTAACGAACTAAAGTCTTGTCGAAGTGACGTGATGATTTTCTTAAACGATATTCATAAGACAAAAAGGATCGATCAATAAAGTAACGCGTTGCGTGTCGCGAAGGAACTGTAGAAGAAGAAACGTGTTTGCATTGCGTATTTCCGTGTAAATAACGTAAAATATCGAAGGAAATGAAAGGGTTAGCATCGCCGTGTTTCGTCGTTGAAGTCCACGGTACACGAATCGATAAAATTCTAAATGTATTTCGTTCTTTTTTCTTTTCTTTCTATAAAAAATACACATTGATATTAATATGAACATAAATATAACACGCAGTAAATAAATCAATGACCTTTTTTTTTTTGTTGCTTTTCTAAATCGTATATTTGATATACAACTTCACTGACCTTTCGCAAATAATCAAAATGTGATTAACAGCAAAGTATATAATGTAGATAAAGGAAGTACAGTAAGAAACGCTACACTTTTTACTAATACAGATACACGGAGGCCCTGTAGAAATATATATAAAAAAAAGAAAAACGTGTTTCGACGAGCGCAATTACTGCACCGTGGCCTTCGATCGACCGAAATTATCAAATACATGAAAATATCGAATGATTATTTCGTATCAATGACGCTTCGTCTTTGCGACACCGATTAAACTCATCTTCGAAATTTAAAGCTACGCGCTCTCGTTCAGTGACGAAATATTACATAGTAAAGCAGAGAATATCGTAGTTGTAGGATTTGCGGAATATTCGAACATTTCCACGCATTTTCAGTGAGTATTATCGTTTCGTATTAGGGTACAACATGCAAGATATAGCGTAATTCTAGATATTAAATAACAAGTAATTCCTTCTTAAAGTAACATATAATAAACGATTTCTTTGTAGAAGTAATTATTTGGATAAATAATTAATATTTCCAACAGAACATTTTCTTTTCAATTTTCTTTTTCTTTTTCTCTATCAAAGACAAGTAAAAGAGAAGGAGAATGCGTTATAGAACTATTTCAACATGTAATTAATCTTTTCTTTCTTCTTTTCGAGAAAATTGATATCTAAAATATTTTCTATCCTCCGTTCCTCAGAAATTTTCGATACAGGATTTCAGTCATAATAACTTTTCAAGATTGATTAATCGTTATAGCAAACTTTTCATATACACATAGAAATATATTAAATCCATTGATTGAATGTACTACGATCAGCAACGCCGATTAAATCGCCGATTCGATGGGGAAAAAAGTTCGATGTGAGATCGGCCAACTTTTCCAATCTTCGTAGGAGACCCAACGATTGTTCATTGACAATGACAATTAATTACTTTTCTCGAAAACTCTAATTCAGCTGACACACCGAGCGATATTCTACGCAACGCTGTTCGATATTTCCGAGTAGAAGCTGCGTCCAAAGGAAATTTCTTTCCAACGTTTCGTCAGCTTTGCAGTTAACTTCTTCGGTGTCTAAAAACGCGCCATGACGGACATCGGATTTTAGACAGCGAAAAAACTAGCTGCGATGCTGGTGAAACATCGGAAAGAAATTTCTTCCGAACGCAGCTTCCAATCGAACGTCTCGAGCATAATTGTATAATGAATTTGGAATATAATTATTGCGTACGACAGTGTCAGGTGCGACGATCCGGGCCGTGAAAGCCTCAAAACTCGTATGCTAAATCCTTCTGAGAAAAATTTTGATTTCCTACGAATCGCACTATATCTCAAAACAACAATCGAATAATTATACAAAGACAGCGTTCATAAAATCGAAATTGATCGCGAGTATCATCGCTCTTTGCGGTCTTCCCCTTGCTTTCTCTCAGACTCTTCCATTATTTATGAACCTAACAAATTTGCATTATTATTTACCGTTGTGTTACTTGTGCGAAGGAATAAATTACAGTAAAAGTCTTTATCGAAATTGCCCCGTTCAGTCTTGGCTCTGATTCGAGCACCTATCCGTGATCCATAGATCGTGCTTTCTTCATAAATAATGGTAGATGTTCGTTAAAATAATAATTGCCGAGGACAAAAAGCGCAAGAAATCTTACCACGAACTCAATTTTGCGATAGCAATTTTGTCGAAAATTTCCCTTTGCGAGTGTATAGCTTTCTTTTTTGAAATGATATTTAGAATAGAAACGGGAGTAAAGAGCAAAGAACGACGATCCAATACAAATGAAATAACAGGTTCGATTCGAAGAATCTTTCAGATGTGAAAGATCGACGTGAATTGCAACGAACAGTATCTACAAACTTATTTAACAGATCGACGGAAAGTGGATTTAATGTGAAACAAGAAGGATCCACGACACAGAGAATAAATAAACGACAGCAAATATTTAGAATTGGTCTACTTTTTCAAGGGTGAGAAGAATTATCTTCGTTTCGCGAATTTGTCTACACTCTGTTCGTCGCTAATTCTTATCCACTGATTTCGCAATCGAAATTCGACGATCGGAAGGACAAACGAGTTTTATCCTCTTCCCGTGCCAAATTGGGTAAAAATAAGAGAGGAAAGGAACAGACATTAAACGATTAAAAGTAGCGAGTTAAAGTTATAAAGTAAAAATAACTATTACAAATAGACAGAGAGATTATTCGGTATTTCCATGCTCTTCCGTTCGTTCTCTCTCATTTTTTCTCAATCATACGATCTGAAATGCGCCGACACGCACACACATACGCATACACGCCGCACATATACACGTAGTCTTTCCTCCTTTTTCCCCGTTTCTCTCTCGCACCTTAACACCATAATAAATTGTCCATTTAAACTTCGTTAATTCATTTCTTCTTTCTTCTTCTTGCTTTTTTCTTTCGTTAAAAACTGCAAAAGGCTCGGTAATTGGACGAAAGCTCACGGCTCTACGGACTAGAGGTGCAACGTATGCTTACGTGTACATTAGAATATAAAAATATACTACCGTTATAGCTATGGTTCTTTTTTTCTCCCGTTCGTTTCGTCTCGAACGTAGAAACGTCCCCATTTCAACGACGAAAAAAAAAATAAAAGGAAGGAAAAAGACAAATCTCTAAACGATTCATCGAGGAATCTCGTACTAATTGCAAATGGAACCTCGAAGCACTCTTGCGATTAATCCATTCTTGTTTCGTTTCTCTCTTGCAAATGGCTACTCTGATTAAGAAGACCAGAGGTTCAACTCGATCAGGTAACCAGAATTTTTCTTTACGAATTTTCATTCCATCAAACTTCTCGACTAATTAAACACATAACTACAATCGACTTTCCATATAATATATACATATTTTTTCTCGAATCTTTGTTTGATCCTGACAATTCTTATTTAATTAAAGAATTTAAAAAATTCATGAAGATTGTTTGTATTATCTCGATTGGCAATAATTTTAACACATAAATTTGCTCAAATCTCTGCTTTTGGTCCTGCTAATTCTTATCTAATATAACAATTTTACAAATTCGCGAAAATCGTTCAGGTTTCCTTGATCGCCGATAATTTATTCTCAGAGATTTGCTCAAATCTCTGATTGAACCTGATAATTCTTATCTAACTAAACATTTAAGATTCGTACAAATTCTTCAGGCTTCCCATAATTTTCAATTTCTTTGGAATTGTATCTTTTATATTTAAGAACACATATACAGATTGTTTAAAATCATACAAATCTAAAATAACGATTAAAACGATAATTTAGAGATTAAAATTTCTGTAATAAACAGAAAATGATACTTTTAAAATCTATCTAACGACTATGTTTAACGGTAGTGAATCAGCCAACGGAAAATTACACCGTATCAAAATATGTTTCTACGTTCGAGACTTGTGTTGCGTTAGTTTCAGCCCCTCGGTATCGTAAGGTTCTCGTAAAAATCGTAGCTGCCATTGGAAATCGATTTCGTAGCGCGAAACAAATTTGAAACTTTGTTTCGTCGCTGTTGGAAGAATCTTACGAGTGAGGCAATAGCTTAGCAAACGCGAACAAAGATTTAACAAAAATAGTTCGTCTCCGGTTTACTCAGGGTGTCACACGGTCGTTTTTCCACATTTCTCGCGATGTTGTTCGAGGCTGTGAAATTGATTTTCCTCAAATTTCTTGAAATCTCTCGTCGATGATGAGAATTCCCTTGTGGAACTTAGGATCTGCGTGTTAATAGAAATTAAAGTTCCCGGGTGACACCCTGCACCTTGTAAAATTTGAAACGCGTATATTCCGTAGGATTCAATAATTCTTAGTAATATAAATTGCTTTCGTTCCCGGATTCCTTTATTTTTCCAACCTGATGTATAAGATATTTCAGAAATTCTGTGATAGATCGAAAACAAAAGATTAAAATGGTCTTTCGTATTCTTCAGAGATTAGTTTGAAATTTTTGATAATGCGAACAATAATGCAACTGTTTCTGAAAAATTCCCGATGACTGATGTCTTTTTTCAAGTCCAACTATTTTCATTTTTTTTTTTCTTTTTAATACGATCGAAGTGTGACCAATAATTCGTGTAAATGTTGAATAAAATGTCGATGAACTTTCGAGATAATTTGGATAGAGATCACTTTTGGGATAATGCATTTGTGAAATGAAAATTAGAAGTAACTTCTAGCGGGTTGAACACAAAACGTGTCTGGCAGTAGACGGGTCCCTTTCTTCTTATTTCGTTCCTCTTCGCCATTTATCTTCGTTCAAGTCCTACCACTGTGCATTTCCTATTTCAATCCCTCTAATGTACCTTTATTGTCACCCTATATAATCTGCGCGTTTCTTTCGTAAATGAAAATATCGAATTTCTTCATAAAATATTTATGAAAAAAGTACTGAGATACGTTACGAATCTATTTCGATGTTCATACAGAATTGTCTAATAACGTTGATATATAGGAAGAAATTGAAAATTTTTTATACTATTAAAAAATATAAAAATGTTACAGCAACGAAAGAAATATCAAATTTTCCTCCCTTGCGATACAATAGAGTGGTTTCTAAAATACATGTACATCAGGTTGAAGTTTTCATAACATGATTAAAATATCCTAGCTCGCGACTGATACTTATATAACTGTTTCCATAAATCTCAATAACCGTCATTCTTAACACGTGGAAGAATATCGTTTCTGCCGTTAACCAGAATAGAATTCAAACTTTGTTTCTTAAGAGGCATATGTACAGAGGACAAAGTATAGGAAAAGACTTTGTTCGATTTATGTTGTTCGTGTGTTTACGGGCAGAGATACGCGCGTAAATATCGGGGCCTCAATAATGGTGGTTGCGCTTAAATTTAAAACGATAAAAAGAAAGAAAACAAAAATACCATCTCGTTAAAATATAGACTATACGGATAAAAGAAACGAACGCGTTAAGAAAGAAACGTAATTTCACTTCTCTGGTAAGAAGAAGCGTTTCTTCGTTCTTGCAAAACGTAATAAACATTTTTCTGTTATTTTCCTCTTACCAATGCGTAGAAGGATAACGATAAGACGAAGTGTTTACAGAATGGATCGATTAATAAGCAGCATTCTGTCCCCAAGTTAACAATATGATAAAACAAAGCGAGTAAAATAGCAAAGTAACGATATCTGTCATGCGTTCAATATAAAATTAGAAAAAATCGATATTTGCCATAATATATATGTATATATATATAAAAAAAAAGAAAGAGAAAACAGCAGAGAGAAATAGAATACCGAAAACTAGAGACTCAATTATAACTGTGATGTAAATATATCATTGTGTAAAATGTATCGATGAATATGTACAATAAAATGTGTATAACAAACATTGCCCAAACAGACTGTATATGGTAATATACGATTAAAAATCGATCGATTTATACAAAAAAGAAAAAAAAAACGACACCCTCATTCTCGAGACACACTTGCCACCAATACTGACGCCGCTTATGTACAATTTGTATTGTGTTTATGTTCTCTATATATATAGCATATAGAAAGCACTTGTTCACGGTGAAAATTGTTACAAAAAATATCTTAACAATATATAGCGTAATCTTAACATCATTTGTTCGTTTCTCTGTTAACGTTATATTGCTGATGCTACCTCGAAGACTATTGACATTTGCAATAGTTGACACATTTTGCGTGCGTTACGTGAAAATACGTATTTTCTGTGTTATCGCTAGATTGTGGATGTTTGTGCTTTGCATTTTTATAAATATATATATATATATATTAAAAAATGGAATCTAAGGAGAGATTTGTTTCAATAACTACTGAATATTATAACAAGTGTTGTACTTTAAATGTTTTATATACTTTTGCGCATCGAGTGCATTCTGCGGATTTTCTCACTTTAAAGATGCATGTAATAGATTCATAGGAAATACGTGAAAATCCACAGTCTGATTATCATTTAATTACCACTTTATACACATATGTATATAAGCACCGTGTCTTTTCTTTTTATATAAATTCTTGTACTTCGATCTAAGATTACCGTTTCGAAAAATGATACTATACAGCGAAGAAGAAGTCTTTTAATTGGAAAACGCGAAAGACGTATCTTTATGTAACACGTGCAAAACATGTTAATGGCAACGGTGGTCAGAATTACAAAAGAAACGTTTAACATTAGCAAAAATATCGTGGTATCGTGAAATACTATATCGTGTTGTGATCTCGATCGCTATCGTGCGACCTATGATTATTCTTTTCTCTCGGTCGTAATAATTCACGAGGGTATTTACGTCGTTAATTACAATTGGTTCATTGTTAATGTGGTCTGTGTCGTTCAGGCAATACTGTACCAAGTTTAGTCACGAATCGTCGGTAAATGTCATTTATCGTTTGGAATTCGATAAACAAAGTCGATCTAATTACCCAACGCGATCTCGTGCACGCGACACAGGACAATGTTGCTTATTTTTGGCAGTTGTCACTGCTATTGTGACTCACGAAATTCTAATCGTTGCCAAAACGCTGAAAATGTCTCTGCTTTCTTTAACCGGTAACTTGGATTGCACTGACGACTATTATCGTTATCCCACGTGAGGACTAACGTAAATGGTTCTTTTATCGTTCACGCATAATGCCAGGAGCGTAGAAATGAACGAAAGAACTTGTCGAAGAAATTCATTAAGAAATTGATCGTTTGATCTCAATAATTTCGTTGTACTGAAAATTAAATATATCGTTTTTATGCGTATTCTGCAATGTATAACATGCACAATGTACGGTGATGAACGAAAGAAAATTTAAAGTTGATACTTATGAACGTGATTACTAGTGTTATTTGTGTTAAATATTTTTGATCATATCGATAATAATCATCTATACTTGTCTAATTGGAAAATTACAAATTGTAGATTATATGATTTTAAAATTTGAAATTGGATAGTCGAATGATTTGTAGTTTACAAAATTTCATTTGTTTTAGTACAAAGTGTTCTTATTGTTATATAAGATTTCATTGTTAATATTAGTTGAGTTAGTTCTGAAAAAATATATTTGATCTATTCAAATCTATTTAGATGGACTCGCAAATATAATTCCGTTTTAAATGATCATTAACATTTTTCGTATCATTTAATGTTTCATTTTCACGCTGCGAAATACGACGCAGTATGAAAATCGAATTGAAAAGAATTATTTTTTTTTTTTATTGAAACTATTCGAAAACGATTGAAGAAATTAATTAAACAGTAAGCTCACGCATTCTTTCGTTCGTCACTGCATATACATTTGCGTACCACACGATGATCGATTCAGGTCCTCGAATCACAGAATGAAAGCACTTCACGATTGAAATTAGTTAACAATGAACTAAACGATAAATCTACTGGCAAAGCTGTTGGAATCTCCTCTTTCGTAATTTCGTTGCATGTCTAGCACCCCAGCAATTGTACAAATATACAAGCATAATAAAAATAAAATTATGAATGATCAGTTACTATCATCGTCTTGGAGATTTATACAGGTATTTAATGATTAATCGATCAAGCCCCGATTTCCCTGATTTTCGACGATCATCTGGCGAATAAAATCTAGAAATAGGAGAACAAAGCAACCCACTATGATATTCGTTGCTATTAAACTATCACATTTCGTTTAAAAAATATTTATGAATATGGTATAACGTATATTCGATTCGTGTTATTTCCCGATGTTATAATTGATCCAATGGCACTAGGTCAAAATTGGCACTGGTCGAACGTTTTGATTAAACGAATAGAAAAGCTTCGTTTCGAAGTTTATAAAGTTGGTTCGTCGTAATTTCGTTTCATCTACGGGACTAAGAGTACACGCTATATAGATAATTCATTAACGCATTCGCTGCTATTAAAATGAACGCCTTCCGTCTATCTTCTCATCAGGGAAATCTTCGTTTCAAGTTTACTTCATTACATTTCTCGCTGTTTTGTATCTCCTGTTAAAAATTTTCTATCGAGACGCACGAACTCGAAAATACAACAGTTATCTCCTCGTTGCAACCTTATTGTGGATTTATGTATAGTAATTGAATCAACGCCCAATATGCGTTAATAGCAGCGAACGTGCTAAATAAAACTTTCGTAAGCAAGACCGGATTGGTCGTCGCTCAGAAGTTGCTGAGCAGATATGTTTGTGGATAAAAGTTCATCAACAGGTCGTTTCAACGTTCGTTAATTCATCTGAGAATATTCATGCAACTACGTAAAATATCGTTAATATCTAAAAAAAAGAAAAAAAAAACGAGAAAAAAGAGCCCTTGATTTCGTCTTCGAAGCAATACCATCCTAGAACCTCTTCAACAAACATCTCATTTCGAGTAACAGTTTCTCTCATAACCTTTAACCTCTGTCATTTCGCATTATAATCAGTTTGAGAGTCTTTCAAACACGTTAGGCTCGATTATGGCGCAAATTCTGTAGACTTAGGTACTTTCTAGGAACGTGAAAATAATCCTCCATGCTCTGCCAGATACTTTGAACGTTTCATTGTTCGTTCGCCTTTCAAATGTCCTCTTCAACTTCCAACTTCTGGCAAAGACTAAATCCTCTTCTATGTCATCTTCAAAGAGGTATGTGTACGTACTTAATATTTCTTCTCTCAACTACAGTCCCAGTTCGTTTATAGAAGTGGTATCACGTCTATACCGAATACATATTCTCGCTCGTAAACAAGGAACAACGAACGTGTAAAAAATGTCAGTCTAACAGGTGCGTCGAGTTTCTCCAGTCCATTGAAAGGCTGTCCGGAAAACGGCAGGAAAGAATAATTGACGCTAGTGCGGTCCCTGCTCCCCGGCTTGCCTTCTCGTTCCTTCGATCGACTCGAGAATAGGACAGTTATGTACAGTAAGGTATATACTCTAGGAACGTTTATACAACCGTAGGCTTTCTCTCTTTCCCTCTCCCTCTGCATCTCTATCTGTCGCTAGTTAGCCTTACTCGGATCCACTTCAGACTCCTTGTCTACGCGAAGCATCGCTGTGTCTCCATCGCGGTATCCAATGCTCGATCTACGATGTCCATCAGTAGAACACAGGCGACCACTCGTGATGCTGACCCTCCTGAGCCGTGATGGGCATGTAACCAACGGCTGGAGAAACTGGCAAACATTGGAAGCAGTAATTGAGACCGGCGTTGTTGTCCCAGTACTGCTCGCCCTTGCATTGAAATCGAACCGCGAACTCCAGCCTCTGACCAATTGACAGCGTGTGACAGTACAGAATGAACGAGAATTTGTCGCTGAAACCATCGCACGAGTTAGGTACGTAGATGGCTTGCAAGTCGCTGAAGTTTCGCCACGAGTTCAACGTGTATCTGATGTGCACCGATTTGTGAAAGTCCAGATTGATCACGCGGACCGTACCCTGGATACAGAGAGACACGGGATCCTGGACCAGCACGTTCTCTAAGCACACTCGACGTTCACGGACCAGATCCAGGAAATTAGGTAGACCGCCAGGTTGTTGAAACAGAGGCACCAAAGTTCTGTCCAGTTTATGCGAAGTTATCGCGCAGCCTGATTCTCGTCGACTACCTAGGTATCTGGCTCCCCATTGAGCTGCGCTTGGCAAGCTGTTTACAGGACTGGTGTCTTTCTGGAAAATGTCATCGTAGATCAAGTCGCTGTACGCTGAGTTCGGCACTTTGGGGATTTCGTCCAAAAACGTTCGCACGTCGGCGAGATCTAGGCCTAAAACGTCTGCGAATCGAACGATCTTCTTCCTTCCAGGTGTCCCTGGTGGCGTTTTTCCTGTCTTCAAAGAAGAACACCGTCTGATCTTCTGAGGTCTTTCTTCTTCCTCTTCTTCGATACTATCGTCCTGTGGCACCTCAGTTATACGAACGTCCTCTTTGATACTTGGACTTGTGGCGAGCTTCTTCAACAGAAGGCACATCTTATCCTCGTTGTTACTAGCTATTATAGCTCCATTTTCTATTTGTAGTTGTATCTCGTTCTTTATCGTGGCTTCTATCACTCCCTCTACTATAGGACACTCGAGGGTGAGAGCACCAGGGATGTTGATCGTACTGCTGTACGTCGAATGGTCGTCAGTCTCGTTGCCAGGAATCTCTTCGAGTTTCAAGGATAGAATCTTTGATTGTTGCTCCAGCGTATCCTTGGGCTTCTCCTCGTCATATGGAAGATCCTCCTCGAACGTATTATCCGACGAATCCGAAGTATCTTCTTTGACGAGATTCCTCGCGTTCTTGATATCCTCCAATTTGCTACTCTCTGACTCAAAGTTAATAAAATCGACTTCGTCGGTATCGATTCTTTCATCCTTAATCGCGGAAGTGATCATTATACTAGGTCCGTGGACGGGTATCTCTGAATCAGAATGCGACTTGGGAAGCCGGTTCTGGTGTGTGATTAAACTAGGATTTATTTTCGCGGGACATTCGTCCTGGAGGGACATAGTGCTCTCGTCGAACGTGCTCCAAAGAGATTCATGACTGGGCGACGTGGATGTCTCTTGGGAGCTTCTATCGTTCGAGTCCTCCGAGCTGCACACCAAGTCCTTCTTCCTCGGGTCTTTATCGCAATAATTATTCCTTTTGAACGAAGCGCTCGAATCAGATGTGTCCTCGGAATGTTCAACGCTGATCTCTGGCCTTCTACGACAGGGCAAGCTTTTCGGCCTTATTATGTCGCAACCGTTCGAGAGATTCGACGTAGTCACTTCACTATCCGAGGTCGTCACGGGATCGAAGAACGTTTCGTTCTTCGGCTTTTCAACATCGGATGATTCTGGATCGAAGAAGATGTCGGAGGAATCGCTATCTGGAGACGTTCCTAACAGAGGAGACGCGAAAACGTGTCCAGATTCTGAATCTATACTGGTTTTCGATTCAATCGGTGAACTGTTGTGAATTTCATGATGACTCGATTTTAATACTTCCGGATTCACTACTAAATCCGCGACTTCCGCTGCTGTGGCTTCTTCTGCTGGCGAACTAAGACCATCTTCATACTCGAGATCGTAATCGTAGCACAAATCCGTGTCAGGATTATGACGAGGTTGATGCTGGAGGACGTGATTGTTGGAGCTGTTAGTTATTATTCTTCTTCCTGTTGACGGCGAACGTAGCCAGGAGGTTTCCTTTGGCAACGAAGGATCATCGTTTCGTTGAGAACTGTCTTCGCCACCGAGAGACGTTAATCGTCGATGAAGACGTCTGGCGAATGCTTCGGCTCGACCACGACAATTGCTCGGGAAAAGGGAACTGACCAGGCCGCAAGAAGGGCCGCCACTGTGGGCGCTGCCCGCCGAATCCATGCTGCCCATCTCGAGGACGGGCGAGCCGGACGTCTCGTCGGCGTGCCTGCCCTCCGAGGGCGAGGTCGTGCTGCTACCCTGCTCTTCCGCCTCTCGACTCTCGGTGCTCGCCTAGAAATTCAAAAAAAGATAGTATTTTAGAGAAAGGAAATTTTATCGCAAAATTTGTATAATACTGTAGAGCTCCATTTACCTAAACTTGTCGAAGAGACAAACAGTTTGCGTAATTATATAATGGGAACTCGGCAATTTTACCCACAACCTATTATGTTTCGTTCGCATAATAGAAGCTCAAATAAATGAATTCAACCAGCGAAAGTTTAGTTAATTGAGCATTAACTAAAATTTCGTAAATGGAGTTTTACTGTACGAGGGAGCGCGTATATTTTAAAAACAATTCTCTTTCGTTCTGAAATTTACATATCAGTCGATTCTTTTCATCATCTATCGACGTCATCTAACGAGGAGATCCGAAATAGAAGAGGGGACTTAACCGAAGAAAATACACATTTCCATTGTAAGAATGTACGAATTGCGTGTAAACATTCCACATTACTACGACCAAAAGTTAGGTCTCAGATGCTTCATAAAATTGAAGAATTTAAAAGACAGTCAGCTTAGATTTTCATTACATTACATTAGGAAAATCCTAAAATACGTTCGTCTGTTCAACTAAAGAAAGTTGCCATTGATATCCGTCCAAGTGATTTCGAATTATGTAATAACAAAATTGTCAGGAAATTCGCCGCAAGTGTAATAATTACTAACTTGGTATAAGTTTTATTATTTCGTTTGCATCGCGTACACCGTATAATATAAACCTACTGTACCATAAATGCTAAATGCTACGACATAATATAAACAGTATAACACTGAACAAAATAGAATGTATTTATAAAAGTTTCCCACTAAATATCCTGATATTTATAGCCGGTAGTTAGTATATTATGAAACTTCCAGGTCGCATACATAGCGCTGTAGAAAGTTAAATAAATATGCAGATTTTTCATGAAAAGAAAATTCTCCATCGTGTAAATAGATTTATCTCTTTAATGCTTTTCTTAATTGACACGATACATGTGAGTTATCAGGCGAAACGAACTATCCCATGCGTTTATCTAGAGTTCTCTGTGTGATGAAGCGAGGCATGATCGAGAGAGAAATTAATTATGCACTAGAGGAGGAGCATTCTTATGAAAAGGTGAATTTAAAGGTAGTTTCGTAATCACGCGAGGGGTCACGGTGGGTTCACGATCGTCATTTGAATACAATTCGCGGTCGGCGGATCGAATCTTAAGCACCGTGTATAAATTTTCTCATCTCGCATTTGCACGTATCGGCTCGTAAATCTTGTCTTCCGCATAATACACGACAAAACCCTTTCGGATTAACCTAAGAAACAAAATTACGCGATGATGTTAATGATCCCTTGCGCCTTACGTTCGTGACGAAAATTTCAGAAAAATTATTCGAAGTCTTATGCTCGAAACAAGAATTTATTAAAAATAACAAATACTTATCGCTAACGAATAAAGGAGTTAGAACAGATAAAGACGAGCTGTCATGCTGCAGGTGAATGATATACACCGATGTGCAAAGATTTGAAACACTGCTGACCGAATTTCCATTGTCTTCTCATTGTCAATGCTATGTGCTAATAAATAATTAACGTGCAAAAATTCTTTTCCTTTTTATGAAACATGCGTAAGTATAGATTCTATGAAACTTTATGATATTTTGCTATAAGAAGAATGAACAGGCATTTCTCATGGATTATTGTGAAAATTAGTGCGCTATCTTCAAATTTATAAAAATTATGAAATTTAAAATTATAAAAGTTACAAACAGATATTATAATATCACGCAGTTCTATTGTACATCCACACGATAAATTTGTTAAGAGCTTAGTTATGAAAATATAACTTAGCTGGTGAGAATATATTAGATTGTCCGAAAAGTGTCTTTCCTTTACAGACACGTCTTTTTTTGTGATCTTTATTTTGATAGAACAAAATGGATCATACGTAATTCGATAAAATAATATAAAACGGAAAATGTTGTGCATCTATTATTTCCTTATAAAACGAAAGAAACTTTTCGGACGACCTAATAATTATTTTATCATCGTTGAGAATTTTCTTTCTCGTCATTAGCGATTTTTAACATTTAAGCGATGATATTTTCGAATTAGTTTTCTCAACTGAAACGGACGTAACTGAAATGACAAAGTACGTAACTGTTCCTTCACTGCATTTATCGTAAAACATCACGAAGAATGTTACTTAAATTTCATTCCTAATATATTTCATAGCGTGCTTGGCGTACTTTTTACGTCGCTAAAAAGGCAACAGAGCATTTAAAACATAGGAAACTTTCTAAATGCAACGATATGAGAGATAAAAAAATCGGTCAAGGTCAATTTAATCCACCCACGAAAATAAACGCGAGAAAATTGCCGCGTCTCGTGTAAATCATAATGAACGGCTGTCTCGTTCATCGTGGATATTAACGTCCACGTTAACGTCCACCAACATTGACGACGACGAGAAAAAATTCATCGGTTAGTTGATTCTTCGTCGCGTACAGCGACGCGAAGGGAGAAGCAACGGTCGTAGGGCTCCTTCGACGCTTGTGATAGTTCTTGAGGTTGCGTATTATGAGCACAATCATAGTATTATCTCCTATAGTTGAAGTTACAACTGCCATTACAACGTTGTTGTATCGTAATAGCTTCGAATTGCGTCCATCGAGCATCGTGCATCGTGCAATACTGCGACGCAGCATCTTTGAATGAAAACAAAGCGCGTCGTTCTATTTATACGCAGATAGATTCTATCAGTCAAATTTATGGATCTTCCTTTAGATCATTTCGAAGATACCATCGGTTCCATCGATCGATCATTGAACGATGGAAAGTTCGAAGAATTTTTAACGGATGCGGTTTCATTCGTTCGAAAGTGGTTCGATCTTTGGATGTTGGAATGACCGTTGGAGGGTTTTGGATATTCTGAATGCTTAGATTTATAGACAATGAAAATTCTACTATGAAGTTTCCTTACTATGAACTATCTATGGAGCATCTGTGAGAAAGTTTGATATTTTAATTCTTGAAGATACATCTGCGTTTAGAATACTGAATAAGCGTTTGTTCTGCAAGAAGTATACGTCAATTCGAACGTCTGAGCTTGGAACGATGGAAAATTCGGGGAATGTTTAAGAATATTTTTATTCGTTTAGAAGCAATTCAATCGTTCGAGCTTCTAATTAATCGTAAAAGGATTGTAGAGTTTTAGATCTATGCTTACAAAGCTATACTCGCTGCTATAACTGCAGCTATGAGACCTCAATCGTTTGACATTCGAATGATTAATTATTAAACGATTTGCGAATTTTGTATATAGAATGCTGTATAAAATCTTACTCTTCTGGAGATTGTTCTATCCTTCGATCGTTCGTATAATGAAGAACTTTAAGAATTTCGATTGAATCTATGCTTGAAATGCGATATAAAAATTCAACTCTTCTAAAAATATTATAACTCGCTGATTCGATTTTTTGTATGATGGAACATTTAGGATCCGGTTCTCTCAAAGTATTACATTCCGATCGTTCGATATTTAAATGATTTAAACGACAATTGGAAAATATTGAGGCTTTTGAACGAGTCTAAACTTATAATGCCTCATGTTTTATTCTCGTACAATAACGATTGGTTGATAATACGGCAAAGAGGGTAATAATGAAAGATCGGTATTAAAAGACAGTGTGAATAAAGTGATTTATAGACTTGAAATATTCTTTGATGAGCGCTGACTATTAAAAAGAAATCAGTTAATGGCGCGGTGGATGTTAACCCTGTGATTAAGTTACACTTTTTTGAATTGATGATGCGAGTCAGCTGTCCGCCTATATTTATCGCTTACGTTATGAAAACAAAGAGTCATTAGCGAGTGGAGAAAATTACTCTGCGTTTTATAAAACACGGTCCATATGTTTCATCCTACGTCCGTAAAATGTAATAACAAAGATGAGATAAATTAATAAATTTTTCCTCTCAAGAAATATAGAAATATTATAGAAATATTCGTGCAACTAATTATTCGCAGTAAACCATCATTGTTTGTAAACAAGATGACAAAAATGAACCCGCGTTAATGACATCGTGGAGAAATTTGAGTACAGATCACAAGGTTGGCTCTTAGCCAAAATGTGAATAGAAAGAGCGAACAGAGGAGATGCGAATGATCGTCATCCAGATTTACGCGTTGAAATTTTGACGCGCAAAACGCTCTTACGACACAGAAATCTTCTTGCAATTAGATTAGAATGCAACAATGAATCTTTCGATGTAAGATATTTCAGCAATAAATGCGATAAAATAGAAACGTTCAGAACAAAATAGGTGAATATCATTTGAGAATTTATTAACCAATAATGACGATATAACTGGTGATCATATATAACCAATAACGAAATTAAATAACGACAATTAATAACAAAATGCAATATCAATAATCGTCATATTCTCTCTTAGGTAAATGCTAAGAAAGACATAAATAAAAATATATAAATTTATGTGGATATTTGCATTTCATTTGCAATACCAATCAGGTCAGTCGATAATATCATTCGTAACATGATATAAAACAATCTCCTTTAAGAAACGTAATACGATCAGAAACATGTAAATTTCGATAACTAAACGTGAGTTGTCTATTTAACCATACATAGCGTGAAGAAACCTAGTCATTTGCGTTTAGTAAAAGAAGAGAGAGAAAAGAGATAAAAGAAAAAGGGAAAGAACATATACACAGGAATATTCGAAAACGGTTTATCCATATCGAAGTGAAGAAAATAATCTTTACGGTCTCACCTTTCCCTCGAGCTTATTGTTGCGCCGCTCCATACGCACTCGTACGCGACAACCAGACAATAAAAACAAGAAGATGGTGCACGGGAAAGCAACGCAGCTGCGAAACGTACATACGAAGATGAAGAGGAAGAAACGCCCTCGTTTCGCCTTCTGCCTTGCAATCGCAGAGGTCTGGCAATTATTTTTGGCGCCGAGCTCGCCATAGTCGATCATCGAAAGCAATTGGTCAAGAAATGGAGCGTGATGACCACCATGAGTCCACCGGTCGAATCTCATCGATACATCAATACTTCGGTTCATCGATATTTGACCGAAGTGAAGGTTGAACTTCCTCTAACGTTGCCTTTTTGTAACAGGCGAATGAACGACCAGAGAACGAGAGTGATTTATGTGTTTCGATAGCATTAGGGAAGAACGAATCGAGCTGCTATGGAGATACACAGGAATATCGAACGAGGAAAATAAGAATTTGTTTTTAGCATCGTTGGAAGGAAAATATTTGAGATATCGAGCTTTGCTGTGTGAAAATTAGAACAAGATAAATATATCGCTGGCAAGGGATCAGTTCTGCCTATCTGGCCTGGTCGGTGATCCGGTGTTTAAACCGTGCGAAATTCATAAGTACACCTTTCGAGTTACTCATGCCGATATAATAGCGATAGAGATGATTTTTTTTGATTAAAATATTAGAATATTGTGGCAGCATGTGAAAATGCAAGTACGCTTGAGACGTTGAAAATTTCGATTCTTCTAATTCGCGAAACAAGTGATCGTTCATTTTCTCTATTTTTTCTTGAGAAGTTAAACATCAGAGAACGGAGAGAAGGGTTTTAACAACTTTATTTTTTAATACATAGATTAAACGACATAGATGTTGAAAATAATGTATTATTTTGTCATTTAATTCTTCATATAAGGACGTTATTATTATTTATTTATTGATTATAAGTAAATCTATTGTTACATTTTATTAACGGTGAAAAAATGGTAAAATATGTTGGATTTCATAGATTCTTTAGTAAAATCTACAACTAATAATCTAGTAAAATGGTTTTGATAATTTATCCAATTTTCCTCTACTATTCTGTAAAGGATATATACTATTTGTCACTTAGAAGAGTTAAAATAACCTTCATTTGACCTTGATATGTACTTTCACCAAATACTTCTTTTTATATTTTTGACATCTTTTTTACGTTTATAAGTGCAATTCTTTTCTAGCCATAATTATATTACTTATCCAGGATGTTTGCTATAAATTGAGATCAAGTAGAAGTAACGGTTACAAAAATTTGCAACCTATAGACTGCGGAGCATGAATTCTCAGTCGAGTACGTATGTACGCACTCGAATGATCCTCAACCCATAAATCTTTCACGAAAAAGCCAGAAACAAGAAAAAAAATACAAGGAGAAACTTCGTTGAAAAAGTTCTCGCAGGATTCCAATTTATTTTTATACAAGAAGTCACGTACATACCCATTACATCACGTACGCCACATTTCCAATATTTTTAGAGATAGATGTACATTTATTTATTACATTTTCGACTTTGCGATAGGATTTAACTCGGATACGTTTGCATTATCAACGATCCGAAAGGACGATCGCGAATTCATTTCATATTCCAGGATTTTTATAACGTTACTAAACGATCTTCGAAAATGAGTAACCATTTTTTGGAAAATTATTCGATTCAGACTTCAAGTAGAGGGAAAATAAATAGTCGGAAAAATATTACAAGACAAGAGTATTGCAAGAAATATGGAAAAATATTACGAAGAGTCAAGTATATCTGGATTAATGTCTACAATCTTATCTAGAAAAACGTTGCTTCGTTATGAAAATATAATGACTGATAGAAGTCGGAACAAGCTGGCGAGTTTGACGATTGACCTCTGACGTTCTGGCGCCAATCAACAGCGACAAGGCGACAACACTAATCCGAAGAGAATGATTGACGTGTATGGTCGAATGAGAAACACGCGATGCTACGCATTATAAAGAAAAAGAAATAATAATAACAAGACAAGGAAAAGAAGAAAACCAATTATGGCAACGATAAACGAATTAGATAACTCGTAATACGATTCCATGGATTGCGTTGCAACTTTCGTTGCGTTTGCAAGTTGGTTCGAAGAGATCGTGTACTAGAAATTAACGAAGTTATTAACTAGATTATAGTTAATAATGAGAAGAAAACAGCAATGAAATATGTCCTGTAAAAGTTAATATATATGCGAGCAATAAACTGACACTTATATCTAGCGATCTGACACTTATAGTCTTTCGTTTGATCGATTCGTGTCATAGTAATTTATACAATTAATAATTATATTTCTGACTTTAAACGATATTGCACACATATTTGAAATGTATGCGTGGAAACTATTTAAAAGAACAAGTTTAAAGAAATAATAATTTATAGTATTTTTCGAAGATATAGATTAATACGGAGAAGTAGGAATGTTGTATTATTCAGTCATTTCGTTTTAATCTTTAAACAAGGAATACAACGTTTTCATATTTGTCAAACATATTTACCACAATGTATAGTCTTGGTCAGGCGTAAGATTATGTAACAACGCCATTTAAATTTACATAATTTATACATATAGTACCTGGATTTCAAAAAAATAATGCTGAACCTTCTATGTCGGTGCACGTGTATTTAATGTTACTTTATAACAAAGTAGTTTGATATTTACGTAACGTGGTTCATTTTATCATATTTATATAATTAATAAATCTGGTTTTGGTCAGACCTGGTGAGTGCCGTACCACACACGATTATTGTCAGCACGATCGACAGAATAATTTTCGATCAACACTATGAATTATCTTGCACTACGTGTCTATCAACGTAGACTTAATTTCATAGTTCTTGTACTAAAAATAATACTCTTGGGATCCAGTCAAGAGATACAAACACTAAATATACAAAGATGCGGGAATTATAATAACTAACAACTATAAATTACATATATTTTGGCAACAGCCATAAAGTACGTCACGCTTTAAAAGCTAAATTGACTTAATGAGTTTACGACGTGGCACGAGACTAGCTAGCTAGTAATTACAACCAAAGAAAACTCTCCTACTATTATTCTTAGAGAAGAAAAGGTTACAATTATTCGCCTCCCTTCTTTTCCTCCTATTTGACGATCAGAAAATATATCCAAAAAAAATATATCGATACTTGAAAAATCACAATCTGAAGGTCCCCAAAAGCGAACACCTTCTATCCAATAAGATTAAAAGGCATCAGAATAAAAAGGCACGGCCAATAAATGAAGCGTGGATCGGTCAGGACCACCTAGGGAAGCAGTCGCGCTAAAATCCTTGCAAATCGCGTGTCGTTCCGAAATAATTACGCAGCCGGACGGTCGTGTCGGATGTGCTACACGACTAGGAAGAAGGTACTCGCTCTATTATTATGCGTAGAAAAGGGAACAAGAAGGCACGTTACGCCTGCGGCATGCAAAGTCTTCTATCTCTCTCGTAGTTCAGGTTACCACCTCGCCCCGCCGACAACTTCGATCCTATCTGAATCGTAAACTTTCTTTATCTGGACCATAAATACAGAAAGAAGTTCGCCGAGTGGCCCGCGGCCGCGTCCAACGCCAGGGCGTTCCCCGTGCCCGAGCGACGTGGTTCAACGTCAAAGAGTCTGGAGGCCAACAGCCTCCGAGCCTCTTCTTACATAACGATTATCTATCACGCACGCCTAGACTTCCGATAGACGACGACCCACCGCTGTGTGGAACACACGCGCGCTGCATAGCCGGCTGCGAGCGCCGTGCATGCAGAGAAAAAACATACGTATTCCCGATACGACGATTTTTCCTTCACCCGCGATGGTGACTCGCCGCGATCGAGAGATGATTACGCGCGATTCAGTCGCGAATGCACGACACGAGTGCGTGGAATGCGAAGGGCGCCTGCCTCTTGCCGAGTTTTAGGTCGTTTGTAGCTCCTTTTGCATCTGCCACAGTTGTTTCCGAGCCACTTACGACGATTCTTATCGCACGATGTTCCGTCCTTTTCGATTGTTTTATGTTACGTTATAGGTCTGAGGAAAGCTAGGAACACTGCGCGTGATAGGTGTACCGATAGTTTCTTGATACTACGGTGGGAGTTCAATTTTGTTGGTATTGAGAGGTATCGTGAGTTGAATGTACGATTCGCAATAGAAGGATGAAGTTTGTTCGTGTGGTGCGAGATGTATAACAGGATAATGTAACGATATGGTAAGATGTTAGGAACGTTTGGGGAAAATTAGAGTTGAGAGAGATGTGTAGATACTGTGATTTGAATTTTCTTTGTATAATAAGATAATTTGCTAATACATTAAAATATTTGTATAGAAAAAGGGGAATTGATGATGCTTCTTTTTGTGGCAATCGTGAAACGTTATGTGTATTTTAGTTATTTTATTTGCATTTATGTTATGATATAATGATATATGATATAATAATATGAGAAAATAGGATTTGTAAGAAATCTTGCTGTGACGAAAGTAAATTATAATGCGTATTTGATGAGTAAACTGAAAACAAGTTAACAATTAGTAGCATCAATACTACGACTGATCCTTAAGAATGAATAAATTCTAGAAATTCCTACAACTTCCTAATTTTGATTTCTAGACGAATTTATAATTCTTAAAAAAGAATTAATTAACCTACGAGAACAATTATACACGGTTCTTTAAAAATAAAGCGTCGTTATTGGAACTGAATTTCGTTAGAAGATCCTGATTATTTATATTCATAAATTTATGATTTTAAAATTAATTCAGAGTATCATAAAGTAACCGAGGTCGAGCGTTCTTGGCAATAATTGAGCAATTCGAAAGATGAACGGAACCGGCGGGATCCTGAATTTGCGTTAAGATACGGTGTAAATTATAGTGATGAAGAAGCAATGCTTTCGCACGGCGATTTGAATATTCGAATGCCAAATTTTTTCCCCGTATTTTTGCTCGTGTGATGTTCAATAACGGTACGATCAATTACCCGCAATAACTTCCCGATACATGATACTAGGGATTCTGTTTTTAAAATTTAATATTCCACCGGCGTTGCTTGCTATTCTATACCAAATATAGCCGGCAATAATTGTGTTTCTGTGTACGAGTACGATAATGACTCCAATTCAACCGAAGAATCCAGCAACGACTGCTACCTGGTGCATTAGCGTACCAGTACCCAATGAAGTGTTCTGAGATTTGTTTGAACTTGAATTCAAGAACAAGAGAAATTCGCTCGTTTCTTGTGCGAGTTTAGATCTACTATAAAGATCGAAAGAATAGAACTTGTAAAGATACTCAAGCTTCTAGATTTAATTCTCTATGGAATCTAGGAAACGAGTTTAAAAGCTAGAGAAAATAATCGATAGAAAGTATTTAGAAGAAAGAGAAAGAGAAGAGAAAATTTCTATACAGATTGTAGTAAAAGGATGTTACGATAAAAGAAAAATGCTTGCGATGTATGAAAATCATAGAATCGCATGAAAATAATATCTTTTTCAATTTAAAATAAAATTCTAATATTTGTCTTAAAAATATGTAAAGATCGAAAGAATAGAACTTGTAAAGATATTCAAGCTTCTAGATTTAATTCTCTATGGAATCTAGGAAACGAGTTTAAAAGCTAGAGAAAATAATCGATAGAAAGTATTTAGAAGAAAGAGAAAGAGAAGAGAAAATTTCTATACAGATTGTAGTAAAAGGATGTTACGATAAAAGAAAAATGCTTGCGATGTATGAAAATCATAGAATCGTATGAAAATAATATCTTCTTCAATTTAAAATAAAATTCTAATATTTGTCTTAAAAATATGTAGGCGGTCAAATAATATTGATATATTCTGCAATTCATTCTTACTCAAAGCTTTGTATATTAAATCCTTGAATCCTTCGTACAATATAGCAATGCAAATTGAAATAAGTTACGTTCACGTCCCACGCATTATCTAATAAAATCGCAATTGGTATGACAATGTCGCTTCTTTGTACAAAAAAGAAGAAATGGCTACAACGGTATGCTCTAGTACCTTTGAACTTTAAAGTACACTCGCACCGTTCGAAACACTGGATGTTCGAAGACGCCTCTTCTCGTTGTGTGATATAACAACTACAATACCGAACTGAGTCGTACAAGCAAGGAAGATGCAAATCTATTTTAGTTGCCGATGATAGTCACTTTCAGCTTTAAAACACATCTGTGCCGTTTGAAACGCTTTACGTTTGCGTCAATCACGAAATGAAAAGGCTTCCAGTATGATTTTATAGCAAAGCATTAATGCCAAAATTAAATTACACGTTCGGTTAAAGTACATGTGGAAAGTGAAAAGACTTTAAATTTGTTTTACCTCGCTGAAGCTACTTCTGAACATTACGTTTGCACTAAAAGAGAAATTTATACTCACTACATATTTCATTTTCATGGGAAGCAGGTTTTCTGGCGGTATTTGCAGCTTCAACTTCGAATTAATGATATCTCTGATTAATGATCTTCTGTTATAGATGAAATGTTCTGCAATAACGTGCTCTTGAAACGGCGCCACTAACATAATAAAATATTTTTCCGAACAACAACTTCCTTTAAAAAATCTTATTCTCTAACACTAGCTCTTCTTATTTCTTATGACTAAACGACACTTACATGAGTTACTTCTCCAGAGAATCAACCTACTTGATGAAAGTGGATCTATTCTTCAATGAGAATTATCACTGTCGCTGTTATAAAGAGTTATTTCTTCAAAGGCAGCTTCTTTCTGCTTGAACTATTATTAGAAACTGACATTAATATTAGATATCATTTTTCTAAAACTTAACTTCTTTTCAAAATATTTTTCGTTGAATTATCGTCACAAATCGACAACTACACCAACAATTATCCTTCCAAAAACCAAACTATTTATGCAAACGATATTTCTTCTGAAATCATTATCGTATACCGACACTGTCAAGAAAAATCAATTTTTATAAACACAAATCTCTTTGTTAAACCATATTTTTCACTGGATCATTACGAGCAGTCCACAATTATATTAAAAATCACGTTTCTAAAACCTAATTTCTCTCTTAAACGATATTCCTTCTCAAAATTATTACCACAAATCTACATTTATATAAAAGAATCACTCGCTCTTAATTGCTTACCACTGATCAATCCTAATATCAAATGTCATTTTTCTAAAACCAAACTCTTTCCTGAACGACATTTTTCATCGCGGTGCGTTTAAATCATCATCACGAAGCATCGCTGTTATAGAACCTTATTTTCCTAGGAAGCAGCCCTTTGCTACGATAGATATTCCTCAACAACGTGTTCTTAAATCACTATCACGAACCGACACTGGTCGGAGCCGTGCGCTGTCACGATTGATGAATATTCGACGGTCAAAGGCGGCGTCTTCGGTGATCGATTCGGAAGCGATTTTCAACGATCCGTTACAGGAACACGCGTTGGTAATCGTCGGTTTCCTGTGAACAGCCCAGCCAACCGTTCATTTAAACATGCGTAGGATTCGTTGCACGCGTGTACGTGCCCACGCGATCCGAGAACATTGCACCTGGGAGGAAGGAGACGATGAGATGTATAAAAACGAGACGTTGGACACATTCCTCGCAGTGGAATTTATCGACAGCTCCGCGTGATTAGCAAATAATTAAAACTGGTAGACGACGAACGATGCTGTAATTCGATAGCTCTTCGTCGTTTTCTATTCGCAGAGTATCGAAGGGAAAACTTCGATTCGATCGAACGGATTCGTATAAAATTTCGTTGATCTCCTGAGACGCTTGTGCAGTAGATACGCTCGTGGCTATGCACGCAAGGTGGTTAGAAAGCAACGTTCCATTTGCAGATTGCGTGGGTCTACGTTTATTTTTAGACTTGAAATATTTACAATTCTATTTTCAACTCTGGATTATTGTATAATATTGCGGGTTTTGTCTTTGTTGCTTTGACGGAAATTTCTAAATTTATGTTTCAACTTTATTAGATTAATATTTAGCAAAATTGAACTCTATTAAATGAATATTTAACATTCTATTGTGAATTCTATATTGCTATCTGTTTTTAGAAATAGAAATTTCTAACTTTATACGTTATGTTTCTATTTCTATTTCAGATTTGAAGTTTCTTAATGGAGTGTTGGAGATTCTATTAACTTGATATTGAATATGAAAGAATATCGAGAATTCCAACTTGTAAAAAAAAAGCTGTTTTCTTTTTATTTTCATAAATATCTAAATCCATTAGAAAATTTTTTACTTCTGTTGTAAATGTGAAAAAACTGTAACTTTTCAATTACAATGAAATTTTATAATCAAAGATCGTATTATCTCCATATTTATCAAATGGAAAACCACAGATATATTTGTTTATCAGAATAATATCAACAGACAATGGATACAATCAAAATTCTTCTTTCAATGTTTAGTTTACAAAATATATTTTCTAAAATATGTTACCATTTATAAAGTACATTACAGATACATTTAATAAGAAATATTCTACTTTTTTCACGTTAAATTCATTTTGTAAAATGTTCACCCGTAATCTGCTAGTATATCGATTGCAACAAGAAAAGGTTTAAGAACGGCAAATAGATTAAAAACGAAATGAGCAGCTCCTTACGTGTTCCTCAAGGAAACTGCATAACATGGTAGTAACGCAGAATGATTCTCATTAAACTTATTAAAAGAAAACGTTCTATTGATCCCGGTTTATCGTCTGACACGTGTGTTACGCTATTAATCAGTTTTACATCATTACAAACGAATAGACCATTTACTGATAGAAACGCAATCGTTCTACTAAATAATAATAGTTTCAATTTTTACTAGGAACGCAGGACAAGATCGTAAAGAATGATTATCAATAACTAACATACTTGAACTGTTATTTCGATGTCGATCGAGGGTGCAGCACAGTCATTCCGGTACTTTTCTCCATCCATTTTTTTCTACCGACGAAATCCATAGAAATCATTTACTAAATAATAAGAAATAGTATATAAAATGTGAGAAGTGTAATAAAGTCACGAAACTTTGCTACATTAATAAGAATTTGTAAACTACTATGTTAATATGGTACAATTAACGTACCGTGTTAATAAAAATCGTAAAAAATTGTTATCGAAAATTCTAATATTGAAATACGAATGATCGTATTTTAGAGGATTATGGATACTTTAAAAGAGTATAATTAGGATTCATGGTGCAGATTTTTAGTAAAATTAATCTAATGGAAAGAATATAATTCATGTATTTTTTAAGATAAATGTCGATTTTTCCCTTTTCAAAGAAAATCGGTTGGTGTTGTAAGTAAAGATAGTAAGGCATATATAGACAATATTGGAAGAAGCAAGTAAAGTAAAGCTTCTGTTATTTGAACAGTGTATTAGTCGAGTGTTCTGTACTATTCAAATATTCTAGTGTAAGCATATTTCCTTCATTACGTGAATATGAAGTTGACATTATCGTGTCTGTTGACATATGGACACGTCTGTTAACACCTTATATCGAAAAACAGCATAGAGAAGATGATACGAATTGCTGCAGCAATATATGTATTCTACATGAAAATCTAGGAAACAGAAATGTGATTCCCTGTAACTTAATACATTGAAAAATTAATACGATCTACAATGAAAGAAAGTATGAGACTTATAACTAATTGAAACGATATTACATTTATGTTATATTCTACTTTTCGATATAGTTGATAACATTATCCTTTACAAATGAAAGAATATCGAGAATTCCAACTTCCAAAAAAAAAGTTGAATGTTCTTTTTATTTTCATAAATATCTAAATCTATTAGAAAATTTTTTACTTCTATTGCAAATTCTACAATCTTTAGTGGAATATATAAAATTCTATTATTTCATAACTGTAACTTTTCAATTACAATGAAATTTTATAATCAAAGACCATATTACCTCTGGATAACCAAAGATGGAAAACCAAAGATATATTTGTTTATCACAATAACATCAACAGACAATGGATACAAAATCCATCCTTTACAAAATATAAAATAGTGCAAGATAAAATGAATATTCTGTTATCCAAAAATTGTTCTATTCAAATGAACATGTCTTTAATCAACACACTTGATTCACATTTGATCTATTTAATATACCTAATGCTAAAATTAATCTGTTATCTGACACAAATATAGAATTCCTTTCAACAAGATAGATATCACTTCGCATGTTTCGTGTGGTATTAATGTGGAAACTTCCTGTTGTTAATCCCTGACATTAACACATTACATTGTCAACCTTTGAGATATCTTAAGAAAAACTATGATGGAACGTAGTATAACGATAAATAAAGTTTACACGGAATGTTTCAACTGCAATGTCTTGATAATTACGGAAAGAGATATATTTACACGAGGTCGTTATGTTTACCTCCACTTCGCTTCCTATTCCATAGATTAAAAGATCTTAAACCTGAAGTTGTGCGTTAATCTAATAGAAAAATTTTCATAAATCTTTTCCTCTTTCTATATAGCACAAGAACCAAGCCATTTGTGGCGCTGAATAAAAAAATAATACAAATACGCCTAAAAAAAAATGAATAAAATATAATAAAACGGTACATAATATTTATAAGATATAATTCTAATTTATAAGATAAGATTCTGTTACGGATTTTCCAAATTCGATATTTTAACACTGTTGTTACAATATTTATATTGTATTTTAAAATATATTCCTTATATTTTAGTGTTAGTATTTAAACATTTATAATTATAAAAATTTCTCTATTAGAAATAAATACTTTGCCACTTGTCCCATTTTTCTAAAAATTTACTTACAAGAAGAAAGCGAGGAAATTACGGTGAATTTTGAAAATAAAATCTCTTGTTAGTGTACTCATTCAAGAAGATACTATTCGAGATATTAATTTCCTTTACAATATAGTCAACGAGAAGATAGACAAGAAGAAAGATTCATTATATTCGTTCTCGTTAATTCACAGTCAATTAAACCAATCATAAAACTCTCAACATATGTAGTCTTGTGTAAAATCTTAAACCATCTGTATTATTGGGCTTATAATGCTGATTAAATAAATACTCCTTAAGAATTGCTGTTATAAGAGAAGCGATATTTGCTAATTTAAGATATTTGCTTCACGGTATTGGTCGTTAATGGTTTCTGCCCTCTGCAAATAAATGTTGCCGTTGAGATATTATAGTAAAAGGAAATTCTTGTAAATTATTTATTATCTTCAATTAATCAATATTCTTTTAGGATTATTTGAATAAGCAAATAATTCTCCTTTATAAGCAGATAATTATTTCGTTACTCCAATATCAACTGAAACGATTGTTTGTTTTACTTGGTATTTTAAATTCGATTAAATGTTTCCTAAAATAGTCTCCAGAATAGTTTCTGATTCTATTGTAGTATATCAACATTGCTTGCATCAGGAATACAGATTTCCTCACAGTGAATACGCCCATCAGGTCAGACACGTAATGCGGAGGTAATTTAAAACGATTCTGAGAGCAAATACTATTACGTTATAAAACGCAACTGTATTATTTACGACTGAAATATATATTAAATGCGACATTTGGAAATCAAATAATTGGTTATCTTATTTGAGATAGTTATCTAAAATAGAAGACACTTTGAAAACAATTAATTTAGCATTAACACAAAACAAAATTGTTTACCCTATGTATTATTATTACACTCCTCCGGTGTACTCATGCTCACACACTAACAAATTACAAATATACGTGTATACGACAGCAATAGAAAATTCCAGCGACTGCTGATAATTATATCGGAATCCGCATGATTCTTTTTAGTCTCTTAAAAAAAATGTAATTAATTGTAATCGACAATTAAGAACATTTAATAAAGGGGATAAAAAAAAGTATGTTATTATTTGCATGTTAAGGAGGATAATTCGACTATCCAAATAGTATTACAGTTTTTTTTTTTTTTTGCATATTGCATGGACTATTGTTGTATTATTAGACTTATATTATATATTACATTCCAAAAAAAAAAATTGAAATGTACGAATGATGAAATAAATACTTATTTACTTACTGATATTATTATTTGTAAAATAATAACAGATAATTGTTATCGATAATATACTAATAAATAACAAAGCAACAGATAATTTGCTTCTGCAAGTTGGTATTTTTTACCCTCGCTTCAAATATTCTGATACGTAAACTAATAAAACCATACAAGCATTTTCATAAATATATGAACTCCAATCTCTTGCTTTGAAATCAATCAGAAACTAGGAAGAAATGGATCGTGGATTACCTGTATCGAATTAATTCGTATCTATTTAGACACACGTGCGTTGACGGGACGCGATTCAACGTCACGCAAGTACAGTCGTCGTCCAGAGAACGAATTCTATTGCCCCCCTATTGTAAAAGCGGCCTATTATTTTTGTCCGATTATACACCGACACAGTCTAAATCGTGACTACTTGACCCACGAGTTAGGGCAGCCTCGCAATTCATCGTGACAGATTTATCGCCTTCACTGCTACAAGAAGGCCGGCCAATCAACGCCGAGATCCTGGCTCTAATTGATTAGCAACAAATTACGTGTGGGGCGACGATATATATTTACGCGTGGGCTACTCGGTCGAGAAAATATTTACTACTCTTACTTCACCGTTCTACGCTTCCCTGCAAACCTACAAACTTCTTTGGCGTTTCCTCTTTCATCTTTCACGATGACATGTTTCCAGTAGAATACTCCTTTACGTGGTAAGACACATAAACGGTATCATTGCGTGTAAAAGAGATTTTACGAGATATTTTTATAAGCGAAATTGTGTGGTTCAAATAAAAGAAATTCCTAGCTGAATTTTAAAAACTAATATTTCAAATTACGATATTTCTGTAGAATTAAATTATTTGATTTCTTATACAACTATATATTATTAGGAATATATCACACGTTTAAGAAATTTTTATTCGAATCTTAGGTTTAAGTTACATTAAATTTAAATGATACATTTGGAATATCAGTGAAACGTGTTTCGATTTTAAATAAATCGTAGCAATTTTTAACAGACACCGATTTATGTTTCGTGAAACTTTCAAAAATGCAATTATTCGATTTCATACGTGTAAAATCGATCAGATTTACATTGAAATGAATGGTTGGTTTTCGGATATAATTTTTCACGAACACAGCAATTTGTTAGAATAAAAATAAAATTAATTAGCAGGGGGAAGAACATCATGAAATATGGTTTGAGAGTAGAGATTTTATTGAACGCAAGTTTGCATAGGGCATTCTTGAAAACGGCGGAGGTGGAGGAGATTTATGAGGGACGCCTCAAGGGATTGTTACGAGGATTTTAAAGTAAAGGTATTGTTTAAATTTTGCAACTGTTGACAGTCACGACTAGCAAAGATATAATGTACAGCGTGTCTAGAAAATATCTTAGAAAGTTGCATGCTAACATTATTTTTGCCGTTCAATGGGAATAGATGAAGCAACAGAGAATTCATGAGACATAAATCAATTACATCTTCAATGAAAGGTTGGAATACTTCGCTACAAATAGATTGTGCCTTATAGATTCCATTAAACTGATACGGCTGGAAATGTATATAAATATATTAAAGGAAATCGATGGATGTTTTCCCTTTTTGCGATATATCCTTATTTTGTGTGATGAAAATTATCAAACTGTAAATAAAAACTATTAGAAACTTTAGTTTTCGCGTATTACTAAAAATATGATTTTTTCATCTCCAGACTTCCAACTGTAATTAAAGACGTAAAAATTAGAAAATTGGAAAATTTAGAAATAAATCTGATTAGTTAATCTAATTAAATATTTCTGTAGAATTTTTTGATAACGTATCTACTAGATCTTTTATTATGATTTCATTAGGAATTTTTATTTAAGATTAATTTTTATATAAGTTGTTGAACCTTATATTCGCCTCTCACAATACAAGATATCAATTTTCGACAGATTATTATCTCAGTAATAACTCGGATTATTACTAATCCCAAAGAATTTATATTTTTATAACATGATAAATAAAGTTCATAAAGTAATGTAATACTTATGATCTTATCGATGTTTATATAATACTTAATAGTCCACGAACCCTTTTATCATTCTTAATAATCTTGAAGGATTAAGGAACTGATAAAACACATAAGAAATTGCGAAGTAATAGCGAGAAATACGAAAAGAAATGGCATAAATGGAACGTACTTGATAAAAGTAGGATTCATATGAATTACTCAATGATTCACTGTTCCATTCCACAGTTGTTAATTTTCTTCCCAACATTTATTAAATATTTAGTGATTATAAGATATATCCAGATTAATTATAAGATATATATCTTATCATTCTTAACGATCTTAAAGGATTAAGGAACTGATAAAACACATAAGAAATTGCGAAGTGATAGCGAGAAGTACGAAAAAAATGGCATAAATGGAAGGTGCTTAATAAAAGTAGGATTCATATGAATTATTCAATGATTCACTGTTCCATTCCACAGTTGTTAATTTTCTTCCCAACATTTATTAAATATTTACTAATTGTAATATATATCCAATCATAAATTGTCCACAAAAGATATCAGGAAAAATTACAATAAACTTTCACCGATCCATTTTGTATTCTTCAGCTGTAGTTATCAGTTTCACAATTCCCAAACGCCATAATTTAAATATAATTGTAGGCTATAGCTATAGATTGTCCATAAAAAGACTCACAATAAACTTTCAATGATTATTATTTTTCTACCGTGGTTATGAATTTTATTTCGAAAATCTCATATTATAATCGTAAGATACATTCAGCTGTAGATTATCCTTAAACAAATCTTAACAAAAGTCGCAAACTTTCACATATCACGTTATACGATTTGCCATTTAATTCGTTCAGTAACCCAACCTCGTATCGAAGTATCAATTTCCCCTTCCTCGTGAATCGTAGACGCGCAAAGAAAAAGATTCACGGTGAAAATATTGGTATTGTTCGTTCAGTCGTGCTGTCCATGCAGTTATTTAATCGGCCGTTGATCGAAAACTAATTGCACGACATACCGATAAACTGCAACTTAGGTTATCGCACCACGACCACGCCATTATTTTTTCACCTCGAGAAACATTCCATCGACGATGCATCACCGATCCGACCGAGTCAACAACCTTTCTTTTATCTCCTTATGTTCCGATTGTTCGCCATTAGTCGTTCGCCAGTTATCTGCCTAAACCAAGTACAGCGAATCGTTCATTTTTCTTTTTTCGCTTCTGCTAATCTTAATTCACGTCTGTTCGCTTTAAACGCGTATTTCGTGATCTCGTAGAAGTCATTTCACGAGATTGTTTTGCGTCTATCACGACGAAATTATTACTTGGACGAAAATTATTTTTTATTTCGACATTATGAGAAACGAAAGATCCGACTTTCGGTCGGTGGCGTGATATTTTTAAAATCGAAAATCTACGAATTCGTGTTTGCTCGTGCTTCGAACTTACACCTCTTGTAAAAATTATTTCATCAAATTGATTTGCTGTAAAAAGTACTTTCATACGCAATTTTCTATTTCGATATCGTAGAAAATAAAAGATCTGGATTTTAACTAGCGATTGATTCTTGCGTTATATTTTTAGAATTTGTGACCTACGATCATTAGACGGAGGCTGAAGTTGCACGTTTTAAACATTCAATGTTATTATATAGAAATGTTGATCAATCGTTTGAAATCGTTTTAAACGTTTCGTTGAAATCCATAAAGGAATAGATCAACGAGCACAAATGGATATTTATTTATTGTTCTTAAAAAATTTCGATCTTCAATTGCTTGTCAAGATATCCTCGTTCGCGATCATATTATCTGATAATCAATTTAGAACGCGATTGCATAGAGAAATCTCCTTCGATCGCACAAGACTTTCGTTTGATGTATATTCAATATTCAAGCACCGATGCGTATGAAATTGAAGAAAAGCGTAAATTGTAGATGAATATCCTACTTGAAAAGGCAATAATTTCTACTTGGCGTTATATCAGATAAGAGTTGTCACGACTTAAGTCCTACGTTTCTACATACGACGTAAAACGTCTATCACTTTAAAGATATTACAGCTTATAGCATATCTCTAAGATTATTGAATAATTCAGGATTTTGCACACTTTCACAAAAGTTCTACTGCTTTATCATTTGATGATCAAAACAAACAGAAAAATGTTATCGAAATGCGTGATATCTAACACTATCGCATTTTGTCGGTCATTTTGGGCTATTTTCACTTAGACGTTATATAGCGTCTTTTGTTGTTAGAAGATTTGTTAGTATTGGAGGAAGAATTGTTTCTAATGTGCATGATTTTGTATTTCAATTTTGTGTTAACATTTTTTGGGAAGTATTATGTTAGAAATCTTTTGGCTTTCTGAAACGAAAAAGAAATTGAAATATCAAAAATCTGCAGGGGACCGCAGCAACATTAAATTTCTCCAAATAATGTACGACCACAAAGTTTCCACTTTTCCACCAACTTCCTGCGTTTCCAGAAGCTGTTAAACGCGATATTAAATGTTAAAGGCGCAGTTGGTAAAATTTAGGCATCTTACACGGGGAGTTAAGGAATTTGAAAATTCAGAGAAACAGACAAATATTTATGAACGTTCGCGTGCAAGTAATTCATCTGCAACGTAAACTTGCATTTTCTTTGGTGTCACAGAGATGAAGTCGCTCCTCAAAGAAAATGAAGAATTTTCTGTCTTGTAAGATATTCCGAGAATCATAAAAGGTATTGAAAAAAAGTAGTAAAGAAAGTTGTGTCTTATTTGAAAATAACTATCGAAAGATTGATTGATACTTTTCAAATTATCCCTACGGTTAATTCTAAAAATTAAACTATAGTAACTCGTAAGTTTATACGAATATTCTATTCTACCCATAAGCTTCTGTAAAAGTACACCTTTCACATAAGCATATAATTAATTTCTATATTACATTGAGAAAATGATTAATATCCAACATAACATACTATTGAAGGTAGTATCTAACATATTATTATTGCAAAACAGAAATGCTACTAAGAATAAAAAAGGAAAGCAATGACCAACACTAATATATTAAATATATTTATTCGCTTTTTCATCAGATGCAACTTAAGATAATTAAATACAAAATAAGGTATATAACATGATATTGAACGTAGTATCTAACATATTATTATTGCAAAACAGAAATGCTACTAAGAAGAAAAAAGGAAAGCAATAACCAATACTAATATAATAAATATATTTATTTGCTTTTTCATCAGATGCAACTTAAGATAATTAAATACAAAATAAGGTATATAACATGCTATTGAAGGTAGTATCTAACATATTATTATTGCAAAACAGAAATGTTACTAAGAAAAAAAAAGGAAAGCAATGACCAACACTAATATAATAAATATATTTATTCGCTTTTTCATCAGATGCAACTTAAGATAATTGAATACAAGATAAGATATCTGATAGAGTAATATTTTTACCGAATGTTTTACCTGGAATGAGATGAGTCACGGGGTTGCATTTCTTATTTGATTGAGGTGAGAAGGAAATGACGAAGAAAAAAGTTGAATGATGTAGCGACATTCATCTTCCCATGACTTTGCTATAATGTATCTACAACGTGGTTCGTTTTTCCAACGTTTCTTATATAGGAACGTTACAGCAACATGCTCAAAGATTAAATGTTTAATGAGACGTCTATCTCGTTTAATGATAATGGGATACACAAATTTTTACAAATTGTGTCTTTTTATTTTGCATTTTCATCAAGACGAGATTAATCACTGATATTAAGAAGTTTCTTTTTTTTTTTATAAGTTTGAAATAATTAAAAGGCCACAGAACCTATACTATTCTTTATTTTTCTGCATACAATTTAAAATATTCAATCTGTGTAATATAACTTTTCTTAAAAGATAAACCTGCATCTCCAGTGAAGCAACGTACAACTGCAAATGATTAAACCACCGCTAATTATACCAGTTTCTACGCCCTTAAAAGACATCGTCGTGGAATATCTGTATCGCTTCACGGTATTTAACGATATTAACGTTAAAGATAATAATAAAATTCGTATCTTTCATTGGCAAAATCAATCAGTTTCTCGTTGGATATATTTAAATCGATAGAGCTCCATGCGTATAATAATTCCGTACATAAAGTTTTATTGAACTGTCGGTACATCGCTATTTATTACAGGAAAACAAACTTTGTGTTTTTCTCTGTGATCAAACTAAACATACGGCTCGTTTCAATTACGTGACTTATACTACGTATGCCACACTGCAAGGAATATGATGAGTCAATTCACCAACAAGAAACGATTTCTTCGGCAATTTATTACGTGTTGAAAAAGTGATGCTTATGAATATTTCATTTTCCTGTACAAGAAGCCTACTTTGGAATTTATCGACAATAAATAACTGACACATTCTGCTCTTATTAAACTCGTTTTTATTCTTTTTCTTTCCTCTTTTCTTTCTTTTTTTACCGTGAAAACAAATCGAAGGAAAGAAGATAACAATTTACCGACGCATTTGAATATTCATCGACACATCTTGAAAATATAATGCGAGGGCTCGATGGTGGCAAAAGTCGATTCGTTGCCAAGAATAAATAAAGTCGCGATTTATATTTAGCCAAGATGGAAATTGTGACGCTGTCTGCGTTTCGAAAGATCGTTTTATATTCAAGGAACGGATGGAGATCGTAAAAATCAATTAGGTAAGACGCGACAGAACACCAATAAAGGCCTGGTTAGGTGGTAGCATCGAGTTACGTTCGATATTTCATGATATTATAAAATACGATAGCAACTTCCTCCTTCGCGTTTCTCTTTTTAATGAAGTTTGTGCTTCACCATCTTAACGCTACTTAATCGGATCTTTTGTTTAATTACGTCAATATTATTAAGTTGTAGGAGATGAAGTGCTCTTCCATTTCAAAAGTTAAATATAAACTTCGTTCTTCTTCTTCTTTCACAGATATAAAAATTGTATTGTAAACTATCTTTCATTTATATAAATCTAAAATTTGATGCTTCTTTATGGCATTCTTTTATATTTTAAATAATCTTTTTGTATGCATTAAATAATCTAAATTTTTATTTCATCGTCACGATCTAATGAAGAATCGTAGGAAGTTCAACATTTAAATACTTTCAATGATAAGAAACCTTAACAAATACATATTACGAAAAAGGCGATTACATTCGATTAATTTTTACAACACGGCAATTTAATATATAAAATTATCAAATAATCTGACGGACTACACGTCAACAATTATTATTCTTAAATGTACAAAATAAAGTTAATCTTGGCGCTCGATATCGCATATTTCTTAGAAAAATAATTTACAAAATAGGAATAATTATTAATTTACAAAAAAAGAATACATCTTTCTGTGAGCTTTAATTTCTAAAGAGGTGGAGATAACAGAAGAATTTCATGAAATTCTATTCGACGCGTTAAGGATATCGCGTTAAGGATAGCCGAAACGCAAAAATAGGAGGAAAATTCAAGCGTAATTGAGCTGCCATTTAATTTGCAGAACTCTTTCATCGGATAAAATTTCATAGGATAAAAGCGAGATGACATTTTATCGGCCATAATATATCTCTGGATCTCCTTTGGCAATGAATGCGAAACGGATACGTATATACACCGGCACGTGCATTCTAAAATGCGCTCCACTACCGCGCCGGTACAAACTTGATTCAACATAGAGCGAGCGTGCAAGGTATTTGTATGCAACCATTGAGAAACCCTGAATTTTTTTAATAGTACAGACTAGCCTTATTTGTAGGTTACGTCTACGTGGTAACAAATGCTCGTTTAAAACACATAGCAATCGATCTTGCTTCCTGAAGCAGAATGTGATATGGTAATTTTCCTGTTTTAAGTTCTCGTTAAAAATTTGAAATCTTTTCGTGCACATGAATATAAAAATGGGAGGTTTAATAGCCTATGTATTATTTCTAGACGTACTTAAAGCAATTTGTAATTTTCCGATCTTTCTCTGTTGAGAAAAATTCTCTGTTACGTAGTTATTATTCTACTTTTGTATAAAATTTTAAATATTACATAGTAAAAGGTAGCGAAATTTATTTGCCGTAGAAATTATAAGTTAATTTTGTAATATTCGATATTACGTTTATATACAGAATTAATATTACAGCTCTATCGATTCTAATTCCAATTATTTCATATTTATTCTATATAACAAGTATAATGGCATTTTAGATATTTATATTATCATATATAAACAAGATTAAATACGACGAATCGACAAATCTTAAACAACAAAGCCAAAAAATGCAATGAATGAACTTTATCGACGACGATTATTTCCGTGAATATCAAGAATTCCGTCTTTGAGATAACGGAGAGAAGATAACGAATCTGCGATTATTTTCGCGAAAAGCTCGATTGTTGTAGTACAATAAATTGCAAGCAAAGGAAACGCGTAGGTTCAATGAGATCCGTTACGAATGCATAGATTATCTCAGTGGATGATCGCTCAGAGCTGTAATTATCTCGATGAATAGAAAAACAAATAACTTGGCAATAACTTTTATAGATTGAAATGCTTTCGTCGATAGATACAACGCATTCGATCAACTCCCCACGTGTATACCAATATCAAAGGAGATAAGGAATCTAAACTATTTCTATAAATAGAAAGATAAATACGAAAGCAACGTTTCTGCAAAATTTAGATGTTGATTTAGACGTTGTTAGGAAACTTGAAATAAGAGAATACGGAAGTGCAAATGCTATCAGTCTAGCACAGTGACACGAATAAGCATGGAATACCTTTCGAATACTAGAGAAGATAACAAGTCTTGGATTACTTTCACAGATACGGTGATAGATTTTTGCAAATGCAGATATAACCGTAAATCGACGAACTGTGAACAGATAAAACGGACAGAAGTGCGACGTGGATGCTGCATCACACCAGCGAATACCAAGAATACCGTTTCTAAGACAGCAAACAGTCGGCGATTATTTTTACAAATGTGAATGCAAACAGCCAATAATCTCTTTCACAAACGTGACTATTCTGTGCCAATGAATTCGAGGATGCCGCGAGTTCTCTATTAACGTTTCGTATTATACGCGAATAAACGTCAAATGTATCGTTAAATCAGAGAGATATAAAAGAACAACGTATTTTAGAATATTTTCAGAATTATAGGGACAATACTGTTTAAATTCAACGTGTACATAATTCTGTTGAAGAAAACGGACACATTCTGTCGCCATGTTCTGTTACCATAGTACTAAATGCCAAGCGCGCCATTTCCAAGACAGCAAACAGTTCGCGATTATTTTTATTAAAACGAAGACGGACAATCACAGCCAACGACTATTTTTGCGATATATAACGATACACGTTAACACGAGTTAAACACAAATTTTCTCCAACTTACCAAGTTTTTCAAACTTAGCCAAAGGGTCAATAGATAAGTCGTAGACCAAACATAGTATAAATATGAGCATGCCATTTCCAAGAAAGCGAACGTTTAACGATTATTTCGCTATTAAAATATAAACGTAAAAAGAAAATAAATTATTCCAAAGTTACTGCTCGCTTTATAAATTCCTCCAACTTACCGATTTTTTCCAAACTTAAGCAAAAGGTTCGATCAAAAAATCGCAGACCATACACGATGTAAGCGTAAGCGTGCCATTTCCGAAGAGACAAATATTCCACGATTATTTCAGCAAATGTAAAGACAAATCGTCTTTCGATGATTATTTTTACGGATCCGAGTGGTACAAGTCGACGAATGTCAAACAGGGACGAGAGGCGGAAGCGCAACGGGTTCCATCGGCGTTGCACGCCGCCACGCCAATGAATGCCGGGCGTGCTGTTTCTAAGACAGCAGAGAAAGTCGGTGACAAGTTCTGCCACTGGTTATTTTTAAACCTTCGCACGGGATAAGATCGTTGCAACACCGAGTACCGATCGACGAATTAATCAAGCCTAACCTAAGCTCGTCGTTCATTTCGTTGACTCGTTCAAACCTCCATTAATATGAGATGATATCGTGCAAACATTAAACTCGAGCGTCTAGATGTAGATACATAGTCGTTCAAATGTATCTAAACACTTGCTACATTTTCATGCAAAATATATTTTAATTATGAAATTACCGATACGTATACTAACATAGCGTATATTATATATATATATCTTTTCCGGATATACTTCTGCTATTCGTTTAAATGGCAACATTATTCAAAGTTGTTAATATATTCCCTCTGTTGTTTCTTAATTCTTCTATTTTCGTTTGTTCCAATTTATTCAAAGAAAGAATATTATTCGAACGATTAAGAATGGTATTGTAAGAATTCTTTTTTAAGTATTCTTCAGAGATTCTCCTACTCGTCAAGTTTCTCGATGATCGTCGAAGGAATGTTGTAATGATGTTGTTCTTTATAATCGTCGTACTTGTAATACATATAATAGAATATTGCAATGCGGTTAAATTGATTTTCACCAACCAATATGCGATAACAGAGCCGTTTGTAATTGTCAAACTAGAAGTATTTTTATTCTTTTACTTTTGAATTATAAAACAATTTAACTGTAAAATAATTTAATCTTAAACTAAAGAATTTAAATGGTAAATATATTATTGCTACGTTTTCTGCAATAAGTACTTTGACATTATAATCTGCTGATTTTATAAAAAGGTAGTGACTGTTTTTTCTAATTATTAATTTGTCATTAATTTTTATACTTTGATACAACGTTTGTTATTCCTGTATTTTAATGCAATATCTTAATGTTTATTGTTACCTCAGATAGACCAAAGTGCCCGGATATTTATAAGCGATGGCGTATGCTTCTCCATTGTATCGACATAAATCTGTATCGTCTGACATGTATAAGAAATTCTACCTTTACCTTTCAATAAACGTTCAACGTTTGCCTCGCGCTAATCCTTTGTTGTTCGACTGACGTTTCCTTTCTTATCTGCTCGATGTTAACCATTCGCGATATCAAAGTTCACCCCATGGAATCTGCGACCGAGTAAGTAGAACTATGATTCAAACTTGTTAACAGGTAACTTGTTGGGCGAATTTACGACTTGGCAGACGTCTATCTGTATGAACCTGATCGATAAGTGCTAGACGTAAAAGGGAAGAGAAAGTTCAGACGATTTGAATGTGCCAAGCTACAACAATGCCCACGATAAATGGAGAATATTGTTCGAGTATTAGCGTGCCTTTGTGGCCGAGTTATTGAGACGTTAGAAGGAAGTACTTTATAAAATTGGACTGTTTAATCCGAGGAGCGAGAGTGAGGTGTTAAATCCGTTAAGTAGTCTTGATCTTGATCTTTCTACGATTGTAACAGTGCCAATTATTCGTTTTACAGACAATCAACGATATTCTCTATTCGAAATTTCGATGATGGGGAGGGAAGCTAAATTTTCGATCAAACGAAGATCCAAGATACAACCAAATTCTCGAGCATTTAATGTTTGAAAAAATCGCGCTGATTTTCTCTATAGCTATGATAATGGTATGTTCTTTATCGTAAGGGATAGTTCTTTTATTCCATCGAATCTATTTTAAATATTCACTTAGGATTTATTCCAACGCGATGATTCACACTATACTAGAATCTTAGGTCCAGTCAAGTAATACATTATATGGTAAAATAAAGAGAAATATAAAAAATATCAAGAATCTTTATGTCTAGGAGAATTTGAGTTAAAAACTTGCTTCTCCGAACAAGCTTTCCGAGCAGTCGAATAAACTGTAATTACGTTGCTCGTTTCTACAATTAATCGTCACAGAAGTCACCTAAACACGAGTACACAGAATTATAAATAATCATCCCATCGCTTCTCCGTTAACTACCACCTTATAACTATGTACCTATATCCAGATCATTGAAACATTTACATATGCCATATCCTACAATTTCGCTGTGCCGCGTCTGTCATTCATGAGAACCTGCAGCTGAGTTAATAAAACGCAATCGAGCTCGTCCCCTTCATTTGCATCTCATTCGAGGCAACCTGTTTCGCGCTGCAAATTGTAAAACTGACGAAAAAATGCCGAGGAAATATCGCCAACGAACACCGAACCCGTCCGCTAATAATTGCCAGAGGAACTGAAAAGGAGGCAGGAGAAGAAAATTCTACCGTGGCACGCATTCTTACGCGTATTACCGTTTCAATAATAAACAGGTATCGGTTTCCGAGCGTTCGTAGACGATTACACGAGTTGCTAGTCGTCTCACGCGAGATCCTCTATAACGAGGATTAATATCCTTCTCTATTTAGCCGGAGACTTACGAGTTGCAGATGTAATCGTCCTGGACTGGTGGAGAAAGAACGGCGATGAGAAAATTTATTCGTGCGGATGATTAAATAAATCTTTCGTGCCACCAACAAATCTTAACGGAGTAATCGCGGCAGATATCGTTAGATTAATGGCAAATGATCCTGCGACCCGTGACACTGGATCCAGCGAGTCGACTGCCGAGAAAAAACGATAGAGTAGGAATATACAGAAGTCTCGAATCGTTTTGCTTGCGATTTAGACGAATAGCTTACCGATATGTGCATCTGTTTCGTGTGTTTTTCGCTGATTGGAATTTTATTAGGAAGATAGAGAGATTTCGAGGGAAAAATTACGAATAATTGAGATTTGATATTTTCAAGAGACTTTGAAGAGACTTTCAGTGGATGTTTGGAAAATTGATCTATGACTATGGAAAATTCCTTCAACTTCTTCATACAACGCCCTGAATTGCTATCGTATTATGCTTCGATGTTATAACTTTGAGTAATTTTGTTAGCAAATATTCGTTTAAGAGAAAACGGACATTCGTTACATTTAATCGATAATAACCGTATGATATCTAGAAAATAAGATTTATCAGTGTACTGGGACCGTCTAGGAATTCTGTTAACAATAATTAATTTAACAGAGAAGATCTCTCTATAAGTTTGTTTAAGCAATGAATTCTGAGAAGTCTAATCATCGATCAACTTTACCACTGAAAAGAAAAAACATACATATAAGACCTCTGTAAAAATCCTCTCTTCAGAAATCGATTTGCATAAAGAAATTACTCGACGACGTATCGAAATACACTGACAAGCCGCACACGAATAACGAGATAGTAAAAGTCATACGCAAGAAAGGACGATATGGATCTGTATGCACTACAATTCAGCAAAGAAGCAAGCGCGCTGTAATGCTTATCGTTTATTCGAAACAACTAATTTACATACATACTTGATACGTGCACGAGTTACTGCGAAATACGACGATCAGCCACGATTTACGCGCGAACGAAAATTTATTATCAAAACCAGTTCATCGTGCTACAAAATTACTCGTACGCTCTAAATTAAAGTCCAGATCAAATTTGCATAGCAAGGCGTCGTAACGTATTAACCACGTAGAAAAATAGTATATCCGTCTGTCGAAGAGCAAACGATACTATTTGCTAAGATATGCGCACTCAATTTGCTACATGGATTTCAATTACTCGCTTGTTCCGAACGGTTCACTCGCTTAGTGACAGGTATTTAATGCGAGAAATTCAACGCACGATGAACTAGCTTCATCTTTCACTGCGTTCTCGCATTTATAGATTTTATTGTTGCTAAAATTAACCCGGCAATAACGCGTGTAATTATCATATTAAATCGTAATTTAAAAGGAAGCTTGCTAATGTGTTCGAACGTGAAGGATATTCTTCTATAAGAAGCTTCTGCGAAAAAATAAAACGCTGTATTCAGGCAAATATGTTTCTAACTGGATATTAAATCGAGAAATTAGTAAGACGAATTAGCGAGGCTGGGCAATAGAAGAAACGTCGTTATTCGACAAAACTATCCAATAAACGAGATCTACTATAAACAAAGAAAAAATAATGCACAGATCGTTCAATTAATAACATTCTAATTCCATGAAAATAGATTCCTAGCGACTTTATTACCGAATATTTAAAAACATCGATTATATAGGATCAACGTAAAAAGAAGTTTTGTAAAGTCGAAAATCTTCAGCATCCATATTCAGTCCTACGTATATGTATATCCCGATGATTTTCTTTGTTTCATCTTTTTCGCAAATAACGTTGGATACCATCGATAACTGGTAGCAATCTCAAGCGAAGTATTGATTAAGTGCAACAAGAGGAAAGCAACGCCTCAAGCGTTCGAAAGCAAATGACTGAAGAGAGCGTTGAAGAAAAGCCAATTAAAAAAATAGCCAGGATTATATTATAGGTGCCGTTTCTTTAGAATTTTGTCAAACCTTATCGTGAGTCGAGTCAATTATCGTGGCCTTAAAGCCAATACGCGGCCGCGTAATTGCAAGTCTGGCTAGATGAAGTCCACTCGGAGGTGAGCAACCGGTCGCGGAAGGGGTTAATAATAAGAGTCAACCAGCATCTGCGTCTTATTACGAACGGGGAGACTGATGGAAGCGAAAGGAACGCGAGACGTGCCAGCATCAGGGTTGCAACGAGTCATTAATGCTTTCGGACAAAACACCTCTACGAACGTTGCAATTACTCGTGCGCGATTTATTATGTTCGGATACGCTGGAATAACGAAGCGTGCACGACGTTCGGACATCCCACGTTTTGAGAACTTAATGATTTGCGATACGGGTTGCATTCATGGTACTTAATTTAATAATCGTTGATTAACACACAACGAAGGTCGGATTAAAAATTGCAACGAATAAAAAGAATCGTATCGTGCGGAAAAAATATTTAGATATAATTTAAATCTACTCGTTTCCTCGTTTTTTTATGGCGCTTCTTTTTTTCGGATTTTTGGGCAGCAGAGGAAGTACTTTATTTATAAAAGTCATGGAATACTCGCAAGGTAGTAAAATTTATTGAATACCAAAATTAAGTATTTTAAAGGTATCTGTATGTTTGAATAATGTGTAAGGAGAACAATGACGTTGAAAAAATTGTCAAACTCGATAGATAGCAGGAAGATGTACGACGCGATACTTTCTTTTTTAAGTTAGACGCAATCGCTTCAGCTATTATAATTATTATGGTTTTACGTAATTTTTAATCGTAGGTCGAGATTTACAATCTCTGTTCTAAAAATTTTGGTAGCTACAACGTTTGATTAAAATTTTGTAAATTATCCATTGTAGAGGAAGAATTAATTCGAAATATTTAACTAGCAGCTTTATTCTACGTGGTGTATGACATGCGTGTCATCGTTGTACAAATTTACGTATATTAAAATCTCGTACATGGGCGAAATATTTCGTCACGTGGCATTTCATGCGATCTGTCGCTTTAATGAAACATTTCGTTTATCTTTTCATGAAAAGTCAAAACGTTCAAAACGGAGTGAAAATCAGTTTGCTCGTTAACCACGTTAAATGTAGAATTTCACAACGATATTTCGACGATCTTTTTTTTTATATTTTTAATGATGTACCTATTTCATATACGTGCAAACGTATAATAACAATTTTGTTTGAATTGAAAATATAAAGCTACCGAATTCGTCATCGTCGCAAAATTGTAACATCGCGTCGCTCTGCTATATAAAAACCAAATACCTTCAATTTCCACTTTACACGAAATAACGATCATAAATATTGGAAAGTAGACACGTGAGATATTTTATCTGTATCGTTATATGGATGCAGACGTTAAAGGATTATGAATCTTGAAATACATGCTATTACGTTTTTATAAATTAATAAATATTTTTCATTAACGTTAATTACTTAATTATAAAGATCTTATTAATATAAATAATATTTGATGCATAAGGTTTGTAAGTAATGCAAGTACGAAAATTTATAGAGCGTAGAGTGAATCATAAGTGTACCGCCGTGTCTGGCGACAGACGATCCTTTTCTACTTGAGTTTAATTTCGGCTGACTTTTCATATTATTTCAATAAAATATTCATGATATAATAGTGATTAAATAGAATATTTATAATAAATTATTTATACCGTATATTGTTCGTTAAATTATAACGTCTAATAAATAAATCAATATTTATTATTTATATTTAAATATATACCTGAAATTTTCCTTCAAGTATTACGTGAAACGAAAATCTTTCGTACGAAATATAAGAATATTTTATGAGTACAGAAGACATAAAACATTGAAGTTTACACAAAACCGGATTTCGATCCGTCGTGCAAGTAAAAAGCATGCTAAAAGAAACAAAAGAAATGTTATTTCAAGGTACATAAATGATGGCACACGTAAGACTATGTAGCTGCACTGCACTTTCCGGTTTCCCATAACGATACTTTCGTCATTTTAATCATTAACTAATATCAAAACATAGCATATAAAGCTGACCTTAAAATTTGTATTAAAATTCACCTTGTTTCTTCAAAAAATCGAAACTAAATAAAAATATAATACATAAAGATACGTATATAAAGAAATTGAAAACTCGATAACTCGATTAAGACCATAATATAAATAACTTGCTCGTATAATTTCCGATACAGGATATGTCAAAGTTGCGTCAACATTTATTATTATTATTACAATTATAACATTATACACCTACATATTATATCGTCATGTATACTACAATATTATTATTACTACAAAAATAACATTCACACGATTTTAACATATCCGGTATCACCACGATCCCACCTCTCAAGTTCAACGAGACAATACGTTCCACTGTGTTTGCGATCATTTTTCTCATATCGAACACCACCGAGATCTGTTGGAATATAAAATCTATAAATGGAACTACCTATATCTTACCGCACATTTCAAAAATTAATCTCAACCTATTCTTGCATATGCGAATATGTTACAATCTGTACTATCATCGTATCATTTATCGCTGTTAAAAGAAAAATGCCCATCTCTATGGAGACAAATAACGAGGAAGTAGCAGGTGTGAATAAAAGATATACGTTCTTTGGCGCAGGTTATCACGCAATAACGCACCGTCGCGACCGAGATCGCCGGGATTGTATTGCGTTTGCCAAGCCACGGGTAATTTTTACAAGGATATGGGTTAGATAATCGATGCGCTGTACTATCGACGTAACTATTAAAATATCGTATAGCACGGTAATCCGATCGTCTAAGCGAATCTGAAATAGAATTCGTCTCGTTCGAGCGATAGAAATGTTCACGCTGGATATGACTCATATAAGAAAAATCTGGAAAAATTCTCCAATGGTTCGACGCGTATACGTATTTACAAAACAACTATTCGTCACGAGGTATTTGTCCAACCGAAACTCTGACAACTCTGTTTCGATTATTAGACTCGCACCTTGACCTATTCTGGTTAATTAAAAATAACACAAGGCTGAGAACTCGGGAAGAGTTATACTTTGTGTTTGCATGCTCATCGTTTCGCACCTTACGCAACAGATAAAAATTGGCTCGCGTCTGTGTATCATACAGTCAAGTTCCTGTTGGCGAGACAACTTTCGACCGAATGTAGCGCACACTGACAGTTCTCTCACGTTCTTTCGTACAACGACATTGAACCCTATTTTTCCAAATACAAATTCGATTCAAATCAGTGTAATCTTCTTTATTCATTGTTAAAGACCGCAAACAGAAACGACAAAATCTTCTAGGTTCGATAGATTCGTATCAAATGTGTGAAACATCTTCTAATAAATATGAACAGTGTATTATTCAGATGCGGATCGTATAATCTTTTATTAATTCTCAATGCTGTACTTACCGCTGGTAATTCAAACCCCAATTTTTTAAATAATCGTCAAGAACTTTTTAAGAAAGCTTTCCATCGCGACTGAGAACGAAGTGAATGTTCGTGCTGGAATAGGTTGCGAGCGAAGAGTGAATTGAAGAACGCAAGTGAAGATTTGGGATGGTGTCACGTAGAGCTTTAAAATGCACTGTGCCGCTTGGAAGTTTGATTGTTTGGGAGAAGAACGTGTACTGTGGTTACGAAGTTTTAAAAGTACAATATGATTCGAGGAAAAGCTATGGAGTTGTCAAGAGTCATGAAAGAATCATGAGAGAGCCATTCAGAGTCAGAGTTGAAGGAATCCGAAGTCATTTTGAGTAAGGTTCATTGCGTCGTTAAATTACTACAACGTTATCATTATTTTGTTATTAACAAGTAACAATCTATCGCGATTAAAAATTGCTAGAATTGTACAAATAATATTTTCAGTACAAATCTTTCGCAAAATATCTCTTTCTTTGATTGAAACAAATTTTTTTCTACGTTCTATCCCCTTAGTTATACTAATGACTGGTTCACCTAACTTTATTACCTGGAACATCTCGCTTGTTTTTGATAATATCGAAGAATATTTCAAGAACAAATTACCATCTTCATAGACGAATGCGTAGAGGACATTGTTAAACGAAATCGCATATTTTTTAATACGTTGGTCAATTCAGCTGGACCTTCTCCAGAAAAAAGTATTAACCTACTTATGTCGCAGAACTATACTAATGTAGTAGATATTGTCTATTGTCTGGAGAATGTCCAGTTGGATCGACTAATATTCAAAAGTATATGATCCGATTTAAAGAGAACATTAGTGATGTTCGTATGTCTTCTACGCGTTCATCTACAAAACAGCTAATCAAGTCAAATTACGTTCCTCCCAAAACCATTCAACTTGAACCTGAAACATTTTTTAATATCAAAAACGAGCGAAATTTTCCTAAAGCTAAATGGACCAGCCTGTGTACGTAAAAATACGAATGTAAATAAACATTCACGGTCATATAATTTAAATATCTATTGGGTTGGTAACTAAGTGATTACGGATTTTATCATTAGGTGGTATTGACAAAATGCGCAATCACTTAGTTGCCAAGCCAATATTACTCAAGAGCTTTGAGAATCTTTTCAACGTCCGAAATTCGGTGCATGTCGAACGTACTTGGCATTTATCACGCCCCAAATATCGACTCTCTCGCGAAGCCTCGAAGAACGAATCTTAATTAACGCGTTAATTACTGGAAAATAGATGCGATCGGTCAAACGTGACCAATGAAAAAGGCGCTTATTGGTAATCCCACTGCGATAACCTTGCGCAAGCAATCTCGTTGCTCTCTTTAAACGCTTCATCGCTAAATGAAGCGGAGGAAAGAGCAAAAAAATTGTGTATGTTCGGCACAATGACACCAGCGGTTAAATCTCGCGTGATAGGTAGTAAGAGAGAGACAAATTTCGAGTATCGCTTGTTACAATCGTGTGGAAGATACAAAAGGCACGACTTACGAGTTCAAGATTGTAATACTCTTACGAAACGTAAGCAAAACGTTCTAACTTCCTTTTTAAACCCTTCGAGAAATTACGCTTCTTAATTCGCGGAATAAAGTAAATTTGAAGAAGTAATAAATTTATATGCTTCCCTTTCTGAGAAATGTTTAAGTTAATTGTTAGAAAATTTTTCGCTTATTTAATAGCGCAGCTTTCAAACTTTATGGTTTCGTAAAGCTTAAACATAGGGGAAATGTAATCATTTACAAATCTTACCAATCTATCTCCAATTTTACGCGAAGAAGTTGTAAATAAAAATAGTTAGAGATCATTGTATCGGATAATAAATAAGACGTTGTAAATAAAAATAGTTAGAGATCATTGTATCGGATAATAAAAGTTCAGTAGATTTTACCCATTACCTGTAGTTTTTGATGTAGTAATTGGCATTCAGCTTCGAATCGAATTAGGTGAATTCGAATGTATTGGGTTGGCAACTAAGTGATTGCGGATTTTGTCATTAGGTGGTATTGACAAAATCCGCAATCACTTAGTTTCCAACCCAATACATTTAATTGTCGCGATTGCTGTAATTTGAGTTCATGCTTCGAAAGAAGATTTCGTTTCGTTAAATGAAGTAACGAAATTTTGCTCTTTATACGTCTAACGTGGCATGTTTCAATTATAACATAATTTTCGTTATAATATGTGCATTGTTCTTTGTCAATTGTACGACAAATAAAATCATATAAAAAAACGTATAAAATAATGTCAATAGTAATCTTTTTATCTCGTACATCACAAATATTTTTAATTCTGAACATCATAGACAAAGTCCATTAAACGTTAAATTTTAACAAATAAACATATGCGACTTACATAGAAAAGATAATTGCTCGCGTGCATGTAAATTTAACAATGTTTGTCTACGTATTAGTTAATTATATAGTTCAATGCACGTTAAGGTTGAAAAATTGATAATAATACTCGACGTTTTTTCGTCAAGATACACGCAGTGATAACACGAGCGTAATGATAACGCAGATTAAATGTCACAGTAGCGTTTATTTAACAGTGGTACTAAATAGATAAACCGTATCTCGACTTTTTTCCGACAGCCACCGCGAAAGAACATGGAAATGAAATACTTATTGAAATATGCAAGAATGTCAACGCTGGGGACTGTCGACACATTGGTAAAAAAACAGGGGAGCAAGCTGATAAGCAGATAAAGCGAAAAATATTCTCCGCCACTTGTCTGCGGGTCCAGAGGAAAGACCGAGTCCCTTAAAATTAAATTTATGTAACTCAAAGTGGCGAAATATTCCATCGAATATAATTCTTTGAGAAATCGAGAAATCCGCGCAAGGAAATTAACAGCTATACGCAACTTCGATTTTTTTACTTCATAAGACCGAATTTTGAAATCAGCGAAACATACGTCGGATCGAAAATCAGCGGTGAAAGTCAAAATTTGACATTTTTTAAGAATTGGAATTAAATATTATATAATAATATATAGGTCAATTCTTGCTTTCCTTAAGTTCTTTTAGTTTCGTAATTAGTCGAATTATAATTTCATCTTCTGCCGTGATATGTTTTCATAATTTGAAGAAACAACGTGAATTGTTCGTAATAACAAACGCAGAACACCGTTTCGCGAAAAGTAACAGTTGGTTTACGGCATTACGATCCTCAGCTCTTCGTATGAAAATATCTTTCCGAATGTCATACGAAAACTTGTTCTTTCCTTTCGTCAGAGGTCCAATAATACACGTTCGATATATCAATATTCTACCAAATCCTAAAAACCATGGGAACCCTGAACACCTCAAATTCTTATTCGTATGAAACCTTAAATAAAAAACCATCCCAAGAAATACTTGCGTTTACCTAAAATCTTCTCAACGAACCTAACCATTAAATATGTGCGTGAGATAGGCGACAAAGAATCAACTGCTAATCCGACAAACCAGCGTTCATCGCCCACAAAACAGGCTTGAAGAGAATATCAATTACCGAGAACGAGCAGCGAGATAATCCAGCAACGTGAAATAATGGTTGAAAGTAGATCAAACGAGAAGAAACACGAGGGGGTGTGTAGCAACAGGTATGTGGCAAGTGGTTAAAACGAGTCTAAGACGAAGCTCGCGCGAGCGCGAAACGAAGAGAAGAGAAGAGAGAAGAAGGTTCAGGGCAGCCAAGCCTTTGGAGGGTAATTTATTTAAACGACGGCCTATCTGCACGTCTATCGGGTTGCTAGTCTCGCGGTGGTTCGCTGATAAATCTCTTTCTCTCCGCTCGTGGTGTGTCGGTACTCTTTTTTCAGCCGGCTTGGCCGGCAAAACGTAAGGAAGGAGTGTACGCGGAGGGTGACGGGGGTGGTGTATATACTAGGAGAAGAGAAGGCTTGTTAGTAACTTCAGTAAAGTGGCGGGCACAACGGGGCCCGTTTTGTTTCCCGGTTTCGTAGCTGGACCATAGCGATAAGCTTGGGAGAGTTTCGCGCAACGAGCCCGGACGACTATAAGGGACCTTAACGTGCAGGTTCGCGCTCAACAGGATCGCTGAACCACGAATAAATCCGGCTGCCGTACGTCTTCGTGCAGATTAGATCGCCATATCCGCCGTGACTCGATGCGATGCGCTACACCGCTGGATTTTCGATAATAAAACGACAGGATCGCGATCGTTAATCTCGTAAAAGGAAGCAGTTACCGTTAGACCGATGCGTCGAGCGCGTGCATCGCTTCTTTACTATCCGAGCGCCGCGTCTTGTCTTTCTGCTTGTGACACTTTTCACTGCACTTTTCATCGCCACATTCCCGTTCGGCCTACCAGAGTCATCGGCTTTTTGCCTTAATTCTAGCGTCGCTCCACGTGTTTCGCTGTTTTTCCACCAATTACCAACGCCTGGCTACAAGCTATCGCTTTATATGACGTTTTATTGAATCTCTGAAATTGAAATTATCCAACGTTTTTAGGTGGATACTGTCGAGGGTGTTCTTTTAATTTCAGTATGTTTGTAAGCTAAATATAGTTTACACGATACCATTGTCTAAACATGGCTGTGAGGAAAATGAGCGAACGAGTGGTAAATGATTATAATTATAGCTGTTTTTACGAAATGTACAGTTAAGGTAATTAAATACGATATATGGAATGTCGTTTTACGTTTAGTAATAAATATTTAAAAGGATGTAGATGTAGCTGAGATGATTCTAAACGATTGCCTTTCGATCGATTGAATACGTATCGATCTCTTACTAAAAGCTGTGTAATTTATTAATTAAAACTTATCCTAGGTACTACGATTATCGTTTGATACATTAGAAGAGAATCTTGGCGTAACTTAGTCGCACGTCGTGAATAGCGGATACTGACGTCCTTCGTGTATCACTATGATCAAGAGTCGTAACCATATTCATGACAACTATCCCTTTATCGTGATTCGGGTGTGTATTCGTGGCGTTGGCAAAGATACGCGTCACTTCGTCTCTAGACACAGGGACATCGTGTCTTTGTCCAGAATAGACGCGCGTGTAGATCTCTGCGTGCATGTTGCGAGTGGAGTTTGAGCGTGCAAGAAGATTTGCCACGATGGAGTACGTTCTTTAAAGCCACGGCATCTCTTCTCGCCACATAGCAAAAAAGCTTTCAAATTTATCGCTGATTTATGGAATAAGTCAGATAGAACCTTATTACGAAATACCATGAATTTTTAATTAGATTCTCAGTTCGTTTCTTATTAGGTAATTTATATTACAAAGGAAAAACGTAAAAGTCTGGGCAAACATTGGTAGCTTTGAACTGTTTGAAATTAGCGTACGTAAAAATTCGGCAGCTTAAATATTTAACATTTTGAGTAAGAAACTCGATAACAGGTACAGAGATCACGCTTATTGTTAAATCATTAAAATATATGTCGATTATATACAAAACTAATTTCCTGTGAAAATGTATAACGATGGTTCGATTTTGCTTCACAGCTTCCTCGAACTCTTATTTCTTTTTTCAATTACATGAAATACATATATAAAATAAATAAATGAAATATATAAAAATTTCGTTTTATTTTTTAAATAAAGCTATCGTAAGATGCAGCAGGAGAATAAAATGATCGGTTATGGAAAGTTCTTAATCTAGCACTTTGGTGTTAGGTGAAGTATACTCGATGACAGGAATGTGTTAGTTACTATCTGTTCTACAATTCCACAGAAACCACAGTGTTCAGACGAAAGTGGTCGTGCTGTTTCCCGTGCCATTTAAACAGCTAAGCCGATGCTAAAGTTAGAAATTTAAAGGCTTGTGCTTGCTAGATGCACGTAATGAGCGTGCAGCTTTGAGTTTGTTACAAGAGTGTCTTGAACTTAACGTTAAAGTTCATGCACCGCGCGACTAAAGCTGTGAGAAAGTTACCCCGGGTCCCCTTCTAATAAACGTAACTTATAATTTTTCGATCTTATCCCACTGTGACCTGAATGCTTCCCGGGACTTAATTTATATTCCCTTAGATATCTAAGTGCTGTATCAGCGCGGTTTCTATCATGTAGAAAAAAAGATGATAAAATACCTGCACTTCTTAGCATCCTAATGTTAAATATTTTACACTAATAAATTACACTGCTATCTATCCTTAGACACTTTATCTCGTAACACGCTTAATGTTGTCGTCATCAGTGCTATGAAAGTTAAATAGCATAATAGTAATCATGCGATACAGTACCTACGTACATGCAAGTAATGAATGCATCATTAATGATAATTATAAGTTTCAAGTTTAAAAAGATCTCAACCCGTGATAAGATAAAAATTGAACTACATAAGAACTAGGGAAGAATGTAATTTTTAAGCAACTTCCAGTATACCTTTTGTGTCTTGAGTTCTCTACGATAGGATCTAATCGATACATGAAAATTGCATGAAAAGAAGATAAATTGATTTATATCGGTTTTCTGATTTTCACGTTATTTAACGTGTAAACCAAAGTACGTTAGTGCCTGATACATGAACATGACGTATAATATTGGATAACTAATACTGTGATAACCAGTAGTTTTGAAATATACAGGAAGATAAGAGAAACAAATATTTTGTCCCCAGATCAAATAAAAGAATAACTTAAAAGATATGGAATTAATAAAACTTTCAAATAACTTTACTATAGAGAGGGAAAAATATTTTTCATTACGACTTATTCTTATAATTAAAAATTGCGTTAACTATTTATCTATATATTTAAATCAACATTGTAACTCAAATTTACAACTTTAGAAATTTTTTATTTCTAAATACTCATACGTACATGAAATACAAAAATTACAAATAATGGTGCGTAAAATTTTATATAAATGGAAACTAAATCTGCCGATTGATTAAAATGTACGTGATAATAAAATAATCGTCGTATCATATTATATCGTGTGCAATACGTAAAATATCGATTCACTTACCATTGAATAATATCGTATCATTTGTTAGCCTACGAGTTGATGATTTAATAGTTTACACGTTAAAAGCAATATTAACTGAAATTAATGAAATTTCATCCAAAAATAACGAATAATAAACAATCTTCATATTGCAACCATCGTGGGTCATTGTACGAAACCAAGATAAAGTTGTTTCAGATTGTTTCGACGAACTGTTGATAACATAAACATAATGCATAACTGATGAACAAGCAACATTACTTTACGCAACGAACATTAAAATAAACACTTTGCAGACATTTATTGACCTCCAATATCACATCGTATTTTATTATTATCGGGTGTAGAAATAAAAATATTTATTGCTGAAACATTCGCTATATTCCGCACGATTGACTATCATCAAGCTCGCTGTAAGTTCGTGTAAACACGTTTTGACAAAGGCGTTTGCATTTACGCACAGCCATAAACCTGCGTATTCTAATGCGTTTGGTCGTGAAACATCTGCGACACGCATATTACGTATACGTGCGTTTACGAGTTTACGGTACTATTCGCAATTGTAATAAAACGCCCAGACTCATTTGTAGAACCTACAAAGTTTCACAATACTTCCGGCTTACACAGCGTCAAACCAAACTCCTTCAGTTTCTCCATATCGACTTATTTCATTAATAAGAATTTAATAAAAATTTAGTAAAAAAAATTCTTATCGTGATCAAAATGATCAAAAAATCTAACGTATCTCGTGATTGTAAAAAAAATTATGAACCTTTTTCTAGTCGCACATACTATTGTAATTATTTATTAAATGATCTATAACTTCTAGTCACACATATTGGCGTAAAAAGATATTTCTAATAAGATTTCTCAATATTTAACAATACTTTAAATTTTATCTGGTTTTACTATAGGTCTCAACGTATAAATGTTTCTTTATGCGAAATATTAAAAAGTATTAAAATAAAATTTGAATATTAAATTGAATTTCATGTAATATTTTAATATTTATTTGATATTTTGCATAGATAAAAATTTACATAGCGGAACCTATATTGAAACAAACAAGGGCTGAGATTCTGTGTAATAACATTTTCTATAATAATAATTGAGTACAAAATTTCTATAGAAATAATTGTATAATGCAAGTAAAAATAACCTCGGCGATCCCCCAGGAAACACTTTGCGATCCCCTTGGGGTCGCGACCCATAGATTGGGAATCTCTTGCTTATAGCATGGCGTGTATGCTATTTTTCTTCGATCGTAATAGAATCGGTAAATAAAAATTTCAATTTCGATTCAATTAAACGATTTGAAAAACAAGCACGTTTACAAAATTCATATTCTAATTTTAACTTGATTCGATACCATAATTTTGTGATTTAAGATAACAATCTTATTAATTGTAACTAAAGTTCGTAAGAATGAGGATACAAATAAAATGTTATCCAAGACAAATGAAACCTGTTAATTTGTCAAAAGTAAAAACTATATTAATTTCTTTGACGTATCACAGAAACCGATGACAAATTAACCACCGACGAGATATTTGTCTTAGATAAGCATCAGGATGCCGACTGTACGCAAAATGAAACATTACTTCTAGTATGCAAATGAAGAAGACCGCAAATATTGAACACTTTTTCACGTCGAGAAGCGACATCTTAACAACCTACTGATAATTCATAAGAAGAAAAAACACGTGTAACGAACACAGAAAAAGCACGAAATACGTCGGTAGAAAATTCTCACAGAAGAAACCGGTAACTTTATTCCGCCCAAAAATGCACGATTGCACCTCTGAACGAAATAATTATCGTATAATATAAGGAAAAAAAAAAAGAGAAAAAAATCGTGAACCACATTCGAACATGGAAGTAAAAGAACTACAGTCCGCATTCGTTCCTCGTCGTTTCATTACGTAAAAGAAACGAGTCGTCCTGTTTGATGACGGGTAGGAATGAAAGGAAAAAATACGACCGGTGCATCAGAATGCACGGTTATCCAAAAAATTTGTATTCATAAGTATGCAAGGACGATGAAGCAATCGCGTGGCCAGAAGTTTCGTGAGGCACCATCGCGACAAGAGGATGTCCGATTTATTTGTGTGACATTGCCATCTTCTCGACAGACCATTGTTTTTTACGCGAATCATATGAAATTATTAATATCCATTAATATCCAATCAAACGACCCGACAAGGTTATCGCCGCGGCTTTTCAATATTAAATTGCCTTAAGAAGGAGAATGTCACGTGTGTCAATTCGCTAAGGGTCAATAATCCGTCCTTGCATTGTAAATTATAATATATGACGGATGCAAGTAAAAATGTACAACAGCACACATCGTATATATTTGTAATAAAATACGTGCATTATATGACGGTATGAAAGCTTTTATCTTCAGGCAAAAAGAGGTGTATAAATTATTTATAAAATTATTTAAAAGAATAACAATAATTTCTATTTCCTATTTAGGATATTTACAATAGATTCAGAATTTTTGTTACTTGTTTTTTGTATTATTATTTTGTATTATTATATACACAATAGTTTTTGATACTATGTGCAAATTTCTATAGAATTATTTAAAGAAGTAAAAATAATTTCTATTTTATATTGAAGAAATGCGTAACAATCTCAAAATTGTTGAATAATTATCAATTTTCTGTATTATTTCAATAATTTTTAATAATAATAATTCTAGAATCTTAATTAACATATATAATTGAGAAAATAAGGATGGAAACTTGCTTCATCGTAATTACGTTGCATATTTTGTTAATCAAATTTATCATTTCTGTCCTTTTCATTCTAATAAAAAATTCAGAAATTCTAAATTTTGTGTGAGAATGCTAATAACACAACTATTATTAGAAAAGCTAGTATATCGTATGCATATATACGAAGTGTTCAATAATGCTATTTCGAGTGAAGAAGGGTCAATTATCAGAGTTATCGGTATTACTTGCATTTGCATGGCAATAAAGCTACACCCTATCTCGAACAAAGTGCTACGCTGGAAGAAAAGAAGAATTCGTTCATTCATTGTCAGCTGTCGAGGAACACGATGACTAACTGCCACATGGAAAATTCTATGAATACGTCAATGCATTGTTGTCAGAGAAATGCGGAATTACTCAAAATGTTATTCATCCTAAGATGCATTTTAAACGTTGATTATATAACTAGTTATTGTTTTAAAATAATTGTACATTGATGTGTTTACAAACTGACAACTAAATATTGTATATTTTGATAAGGAACTGCTTCTAGAGTCCTAAACTGGCATGTTACTGTAATAAATAATTATTAATTGAGGATCAAACATATATATGAATGCTATCGTTCAAAAATATTTGGATATTTTTATTGACAATTTTGTTGATGAAGTTGAATGGTATTCTGAAAGCAGATTGATCTTATTGTTCAGACTATAACTGTATGGTATACTTGCGTCAATACGCAACACAACTTATCTTTGCAATAGAACATTGTATTTTGTAATATAGAATATTTCATTGCTGTGGATATCGTATTTTTATGGATTCTGCTATATATTCCACAGATTATAAACAATTATAGTTATTTACACGAATTTTATTTAATATATTATTATAGCTACTTCCTATTGTTATACATCTTTGCATATAAATAAAAGCAATCTGAATCTAATGACTTCCAAAAAGAATCATAGAAAATTTTCACGATCCTTCCAAATCCAAAATTTGGAATTTCTAAAATTTCGACATAATTGTAACGTCTGTATTACTTCTCCGAATTAAATCTAGAATACGTCAATCTAAATTATTCAAGTTTCGATGTGTCCCAGGACGAAGCATTGCAACAAGCATTCTAATTCAAATCTAGTCTAAAATAGTATAAAATAGTCGAAATAAAAATTACTCAAAGCTTTCCCAGAAAGGTTTATAGAAAATTTCTCGATTTTTGATAATTCCAAGGTATTTCTCAATAGAATTTCATTTAATCTGCTGTATTCCTAATCAAAATTAAATCTCGAATAAATCAATGTATAAATTACTAAAATTTCGTTGCGTGCCAAGACGAACCATTGCAATAAATAGATCTAACTCGGACCTAGCCTAAAATAGACAAGATGCAAACTGCATAAGCGTCGTAACGCCCTTCTAAAAGAAATTCATAGACAATTTCTCAATCTTTGATAATTCGAAAGTCGTGTCCTTCCAAAGAACGAAAAATAGTTCTCGCTGAAATTCCATCCAACATCCTCTATTCCTCTATCAGAATCGATAAATCAGTGTACTCTAATAACCGAACCTAACTCGAATCTAACTGAAATAAGTCAGTTCGTCGATAGAAATGATCTGAATTTGATTACGTACCAGAGTGATGCGTGGTAAGAAGCGAAATTTCAACTGATCGACGCGGAGACCGTGCGAATCGCGCGGTTCAGAGAAGCAGATACTGCGCGGTAAGACGCTGTTCGCGTACATCTTCTATACATAGATATGTTATTGCGTCGTCGTCGGCGTCGTCGTCGAAATGATGAGGTTCAGTCCGATGCAGTCGACCGCCGATCGGCACTGCAACCGAATACAGCAACTCTCGTACACGATATTTTCGGTGTCAAGGTGTACCAGAAGCCGTGCTACTATCATCAACCTGGCCTTCGTTTTGCGGTGAAACGTTAATTCATTCATAGCACGCAGCGCAAGGGCAATAACCTGGCCAACCATAATTGCCATCGAAAAATCAGTTCTCGATCAATTACTCACACCGATCGTTACGCCTAAATAGCTTGTTACAATACGCGGGTCGTTCAAGCAGATTCGATCGGTTTGATTAAATCAACAGGAAAGAAATAAGCAATTTAAATGGGAAGCGGATTAATAGGCAATTTCCTTGATTTATTTGTAAACTTTGGAGTGTATTTCGAGTAAAACTGAGTATGAAATGTATACGTAAAGGTGGGTACTGTGTTAAATGCTTTTTGTCTTTCACACAAAATTAGAATTATAATATTTTCTGAATTAATAAGTTCCCAATGTAAGTCTCTTTATAGCTTTTTCTTTTGTAGAGGATGAAGATTAGAGGAAGAGTATAGGAAGAGATTTATAATCCTATCTAAGGAAAGGGAGATGACTTTAAAATCATTGGAACGTGTCTACTTCAGAAGTGAACACATAAAACAAGACTATTTAATTTTATCTAATAAGATAATCCCTTTCCAGTCGTTTTATTTCCATCGTTTCGAAGCTATAACTGGGAACATTAGATATATACGAGGCTCGTAAGAAAAGCGTAATGAGCCTATTTTAATCTTCCGATTTTAATGTCGTTATTATTAATTGACAGCAGGTTGGAAAGTAGAACAACCTGTTGGACTCAAAGACCATAAAATACTAAGCATTAAGTTCAGGAAGCTGCTTAAAAAAAATAATCAAAAGCGTTTCAAATTAACGATCTTTAATACGCAGCTAAGCACGTTATAGTTAATTGGAATTGAAACAGTATGACCAAAATACATCAACTATATTAGAATATGTAATTAATGGCTCAATAAAAGTAAACATTAAATTACCGAATTCATTTACATGTTTTTAATAAGTACAAAGATAGAGAAACTGATATTAGTCGTTTTAATTGGTTTGGTAGTTCAAATATCGACGACTATGAATATATTCTCGACATATTCGAGAAACAGAGAGTCCAAAATACATAGTTGATCCAAAAACTAAACAGAGAACAGTTTTAGTAATACAAAATTCTTTGAAATCATATCAAATTTTTAATATATTATATCTACGAAATGGTGGGAAATGTAATTTATCATTCTACTGCGGTCTCCGTATGTAAATTAGTTTAGTTTAACTTATTAAATTACAGTAATGCGCTATTGATAGGACAAACGAAAGTTTAAAATCTCATTAAATTTTTCTCTCCTCGCGCATTTAACCGATTGTTTTAACTAATCATAACGCAATCATATTAAATCTCTAAATGCCGATGCGTAATTGATTTTCAAACATTTGTTCTTCGTACTTTGCATATATCAAAGATCGAATATACCAATTAAACTGTGCGCGATGTTAAAATCACCGTCGCGTCACGACGCGGAGAGAAAATGCTGAAAGTCATACGCGATACGATACGGGGAGCAAACTAAATATAAATGTGCTCGTTACTAGATATGGGTGTTTAATTTCAGAACAAATAAATTTATCTACTATACTACGTATCTTTTTCGATATACCGAGATAAACCGATGAATGCCAATGTAAATGAGCGAAACGTGGCGCTTCACGATAATATCCGCCAATATTATTATAACGAGCATTTCACTTTTACAATTTTCATTTAAAGAGACATCTTGCAGTCTATTAAACGTAAAATATCGCGATACTAAAATCCTGGATCAAAACACGACTTAGGTATCTTTGGATAAATCGTTGGTATTTAAGGCGAAAGATTAAATTGATTAATTTAATTAAAAAACAAAAGAGCTATTCACCATAGAGTGGCCATTCATTTGTTCTGTCGGTGTTTTCGACTCGAAAGTCGTCGATACTTCTTCCGTATGCGTCATAATCATGCTCCTTGCTTAAATCGTATTGAATCAGATCGAAGGCACCTCGTTATACTTCAATGAAGATTCTTCCAGCACTTTCCAGTCGGTTTCGTGCATCTTTGTCCTCACATTTTCGAAAAACAACGTTTCGTTTCTTAAATATATTCGATATTATCGAAAAAGGTAGGATTATTTACTTTGCACGGCGCCTATTAATAATTGTTTTCGAGTCGAATCGATTTATATCTCAAGTTAATCAGAAAACAGCAAACAGTCAATCAGTAATAAATAACACTACTTTCGTATCGTCAAGAAAATGCACTTTTTGTTCCCTATTGGTGATGTAGATTGTAGCCTGTTTATCGTCTTTGGCAATACAGCCGACAAAGTTCAGTTTCAGAAACGTGTAAAAATCACAATTCTGTTCATTTCGTTCGTCAAAACATACGACTTATACGTCACACACTGTCTTTTCTAACGTTGAGAAATATTTTTGTCTAGTCTTAACCCCTCGGGTTCTTCGAATTTTGTAATTTTTTTCAATAAACGTCTCTTCAGAAAAATTCTAAAAAATCGATATCTTTCTTCGATGCACGATTTTATTTTATTTTCCACCTGCTTTCTGCATACGTTATATCGTACGTATTTCCTTGAAGCACAAGTATTAATAAAGAGCGACAAGACTTTACGTTACGGCGTTCTTCTCCCTAGGTCAAAGAGGAAATGATTTTTCAAACTCTTTCTAAAGTTTCTTCACCACCACAGATAACAAAAGGGCAAACATAAAATCCCGTCAAACGCAAAATCGTCGTACAATTTTAAACATCTTCGGCCTATTAATTTCCTGTCCGTTAATTCACAGAAACTGTACCCTCCGTCCCGATAAAAGCAACAATAACAAAAACTCAATAAAAATTTCACTCGACCTCGTCTCTTCCTCTTCGCATTCTCGACGACCGAACGTCTCTCGATATTTCTCCTTGAAAATACTATATTTCGATGCTTCGATCCAATGCTCCACTGTCGACGAGAAAATCTCTGCTGTCTCTTCCTTCTTTAAGATGCTGTACGACTGTAAATCACGAATTTTCTGCTAAATTCAAGGCACAACGTGGAAGAAAATTTCACGAAGAGTATCCCTCCTTAACGGGACCACCATGATTCGTTTCTCGTGACGGATAGAAGGCTTTGTAGTTTTTAGGAAATCGCAGCTTTTGACGGTGCAATTTGTTCGACTGTTAACGAGACACTTGGCCCGATCGATCTATGGCATGCGGCTGAATGAACGTGCAGTCGAGTTACGATTTTTCGGAAAACGAAGGTGCAGCAGAGCAAAGACAGAAAAGGAGCCGGCACGACCGGCCGGCTTACACACACTGACTTCTGACTGGTCGAGCTAGTAGGTGACTCCAGGGACCCCTTCCATAACGCATAGCAACTGCTCGTAAGACGACTGATAAGTTCTTGCATTCTGCTAGAATCGACAGATCGTCCTGACGGCTGCCGCGATCCAATCCGCAGGATTTCCTCGATAGTAGCAAAGTATGCGATTTGTTTTTCGAGGAAAACTCAACGTCAGAAGAGAAACGTCAACGAGCAGATTTTTTACGCGTGGCGCCACGACTTTCCGTAGAAAGTTGATCGAAGAAAAAAGAAGGGCTCGTGCGAACGAACATCGACTTTCTCATGTGATACGATCAATGAGTCTTGCTTTGACGAATTGATTTATTTGTTGTATAGAATGATGACAGGAGAAGGACACGATTGGTACATTTTTGTTGATTTTCTAATTTTGTGTACGAAGAATGGTACTTTAATAGGATGTAGCTGAGAAGCTGTTAAGTTTAAAGATGTAAGATTGAAAATAATTCTTGAATTTTGATATCTAATATTATCGTAGGCAATAGTTTTAAAATTATGAAAACGGAAAACACGATTTCTTTTATGAAAAATAGAAACTATGACTAATGTTCTTCTCCTATAATTATCATATAGACGACGAATTTTTCTGTATTTATAGGAAAATATATATAATAGTAATAATACAACAATACGTGTAATATCAGAGCAGAATATTTGGTATAATATGTTGTGGTTGAAACAAATTTTTCCTTGTAATTGTGCTCATAATTTGCATAAATATTCGCAGTAAACTTATTTGTTTCTCTGTTTCGATTCGTAAAAGTATCGTCTTAATTGAAAATTTCGTTTAAGAAAACGTTTAAGAAATTACGGGATGATCGTGAACTTAAATTTCAGTGCAAATCATATCGTGTTAATAAAGAATTTGTTAATTGACGATGATTAACTGATATATATCACATGAAATGCTACAAACACACGTACATATAAATTACGAGACGCTTCTTATTTGTATATCTAGGATAGAGATAAACAGACTTTGCAATTATAAAATTAAGTTGACACTTGTCAATTACGTATAAGGAAAAATAAGTTATATCACAGTTCAATGATAAATAAATAATAACTAGATAGACACTACTCTCGAAACTATCTGGCGACTTATGAACGAGAGTGTAAATATTTGCATGTACGATAATGCGATATACGATAATTATAAGTGATATCTTAATTACATCGTGAATGATGATATTTCCAATATTTGTTTCAGTATTATAATATGTTTTATATTATTTTCCGCGTCCTCTTTTATTTTTTTAGTTTTATAAACTTTCTGCTGGACTATTTTGTACATTGAATATTATATTTTGATTTTGATTTTGAGTTCCGAAAAGATAATCGTATCTTACGAAGAATTTTCGTCTTTTAAAAATAATTACTACACAGAAATAGGATAAAACTTAATCTGCATAACTTTCGACAAAATTAATAATATTGAAACATTAATAAAGTTAAGAATATTTTGTCTTCACTTTGATCGATGGCTTCCTTAGATATGATATGGCTATCGTGAGTAAGCAACGTAATACTAGTTCGTTGGATAAAGTACTCGTTCGTTAATTGCAAATCAGCCTCTTATCTGTATATCACAACCAAGCAATTCGTAATAGAAAGTAAAAAAAATCTACATAGTAGCACTCCACTTTCGACCAAATTCGTTAAAAAATTTATGACTGTTATGTAGATAAATAATTGCATTGAAAAATCTTTTAAGCTATTAATGACGTCAATATTCAATGTAAAGCACAGATTACACGAATTACGTACTTTCTACTGACGTTCAAATTGCGGCAGCAATTTTTTCGATTATCTTTTACGCGACACGATTATGTAAATGATGAACTCCCTCGATACTAGTTTGTTACAAAACGCCTGGTTTCGCGTACTACTTGTTGCCTCGCTCGTGAAAACCAATTCCAAGCGAAGTAAAATAAACGTTCGTCATCAAAGAGGAAACACCAGTAAGGTTCATTCATACTCTTCGAGCGCAGGTTTCTATATTTAACCATTCCCATAAGTTTCTGATAAATTCTCAACAGTGGCAATACGTGCTGAAACGTGACTTTCACCATGAGTTGTAGTTCTCAGTTACCAGACTATTGTTTATTATTCGTCGCATTGTCTGAATTGCTAATGAAGCAACTAAAATGCCCAACCTAGAAATTTTCCATACGCAAATCGTACTACAATTTTACTAATTACTTATATGTGGTGTGCGAATATTTATGCAAATTCGTGTGTTTATGAATTAATTTAAAAAATGGAATCTAGACAGAAGTTCGTTTTACTTGCCAAATATCGAATGTTACGAAATACGCTTCCCATAAATACATAAAATTCCGCTATCCACTTACGCGTTTTATATTATAGTTATATTTATAACAATGTGAAAGTAAACGATGGAACTTTAATATGAGAATGTTAATGCGTGAATCATTCTAATTGCAAGACATAAAAATAATTAATGTGCAAATTGAAACGTGTCGTATTGGCTTTGTCATCTAGAGGATAATATAGCTAATCTGGAATCGAAGATACTCAATGCCCGAAAGTTATGTTCATCGGATTGCGAATAATTATATAGAGTGCGTCATACAACACGTTGCAATTAAAATTACGAGACTTAAAATTCTTGAGAGTGAGATTATATTGGATAATCTCTAAATACAGGTACGATCAGATACATGTAAAACGGAAGAAGATATTAAACGAACAAAATTAAATATTTTATTACCAAAAAATAGTATTGAAACTTCCAAGATTACGCTTATATCGGTTCTATTGAATTGAATCGAAAGAACTAGATCAAAAATTAAAATGATTATTTCATACACACGAATCGAAGCGCTGATTGTGTATTTGAGAAATTCGTGTTATTAATTTGGAACTGCGAACATTTACTTTCGTTTATTTTGTTACATGTATAAAAAGAAATTAATATTTAACAGCTACGAGTATATGAAAATTTTCCTAAAAGTGATTTAAATGACAGGACGTTTAATTCGAGAGAATCACGAACAAAGATGAACTTTAATGGAATAATCTGTATCTATACGTTCTTAATCCAGATCTTAAGCAGATCTTAAACCTCAATATGCACTTGTTCTAGTGACCGCTTCCATATTTGTTCCACTAAGACTGTCAGTTAATTGGTAGGTACGTAATGTTCAAAGAAAGACACCTTTCTGTTCAGCATGCTCCCGATTTTCTTAGTAGATCAAACTCAAGAGAAGACGTGCTGCCTCTCATAGTTACAAAATCGCTCAAATATTCTTAATTTTTATTTGTATCTGTACGTTTAAGACGGCTATTCGTGCTGTATATTAATTGTTCGTTAAGTACGTGTTTATAAGGAGTACCTAGTATCTCGTAACTTTTGTATACATTTTCAGATTGGTTTCAAATTTTATCAATATAATCGTGATAGTCGTGCGTCTCGTTAGAATTTTTACAAAATTGTAAAATACATAACATAACAAGCTTCCTATGGCAACTGTTTAGATACTTTCATCGACCGCTGTAATTGAAGTCACACGAGACGATATGATAATTATTCAAATTTTGCTACTAATTCGTATCGAAAATGGAGTATTTAAATATAACACAGTTGGGAAATGAGAAACAAGCCCCTGGGTTTTCTAATTATAAATAATAAATTACAACTCTTTTGACGATTGGTGAAGACTCCACGAAGCTTTGTAAAAAGAACCACAGTCCCAATTAATGTCGTGACAATCGATGTTTTTGAAACATTTACAAACTGAGAGAAACATGTTGAAAAAGAAATAGAATTTCGTTTAATATATGCGAAAGTAATCGGACTCTTGTTTGTCGAACAACCTGTATTCAATGTAATCATAAGTTTAACACTCGTTGTATGCACTTAAAATGATCATTCACGCTGTACGCTAAACTTTCATTAAACATATATTTACAATGGATATCTTATAACTTCCACAAACATTTTCAAATTGGTATAATAATGGTTGACCAATATAGTAATGTCAACGTTGTCTCGTCACTATGCTAATGAAATTTCGAAATGTTTTATGTAACGCGAGCGATGTGGACGCAAAAGTTTTCTATAGGAAGTGTGCAAAATACTTTCGTGAGTATATTTATTATCGGTTAGGAAACCGAGCAATATTTTTCAATGGCACCGAGAGGATAAACCCGAACGAAATCAGGACGAAGTGTGTGTACCTCGTAAACTGGTACGTTATGGTGCAGCTTGCAACAACAAAAAAAGAGAAAAAAAAAGAAAGGAAATCAGCCCGGCCATTTGATGCGTCGTCGGCCAGTCGTAAATCAACCAAGGATGCAATATTATTAAATTATGCGCGCACTCAATTCCTGCTATTAAAGAATGGAACTCCTATCGATCTTATCGGCCGATTTCATCGATCTTATCGCGACAGTACGAAACGCCTACGCGTTTGTAATCGCGACTTAACTGTACGCGACCTACGCCAACACGGTCACTGCGATACCTAGGCAACCTCGTTTTTCAGCCGGGATAAAGAGAGAAAGCATCAGGCTCGACTCGAGCTGCAAATAATGAAATGAGGCGTAAATGCGGCCTCCAGAATGACTGCCTCCCGGGTTCGCCGCGTACATCCACCTAAAGGACCGTGAGAGAGATTCATCGATGTCTCCGAGACACGATGAGCGCGACGCGTGAGTGTTACGAGACTGTCGGATCAGATTGAATCTTCTAATAGGGAAGAAGATGTCAACTTGATCGAAAATAGAGATATATGCGCGTCTGTGCAAAAGTCTTGAATCATCTACGTCGGTGATCTTGCGTTGATCAGATACGACGATTAAGGGTACTTTTGAGAAATGTTTCTATAGACAGGCGTTATATGAAAGACGATATTTAATCGTTTCATTAAAAAATGATGTATTTGATAGCGATAAATACTCGAGTGGAATTTTTCTATTTATCATGCGACAGATAAGCGATTTACATTTGCATTTTCATATTTACAAATGTGTAAGAATTGTTTGAAAATGTGAATAACATCAAGCATTGTTTTACAGCGATATTGTTATCTTCGAAGCAATAGGTGGATGATAAGAAAGTATTATCATCTTATTCGTATCTATAAATATTGGATCTGAAGAGTATTTATGTCACTAGGTCCTCATAATCGATGTTGTTTCGTTTTATATCCTGCAATATAGGTATTTTTTATTTTGACATATTGTACATCATACGATGTATACAACTGTATTGCATTCTTTAGAGCACACTTTAAAGCGAGAAAGTGTCACTTTGTTTTGGGAAAAAAATGGAACCTTCGATATAGAAGGTATTTTAGAACTTTCAAATTATTTTATTATATTCATATAATACCCGTATACAAGACTGTTAAAATATCATATTAATATTTATTTAAAAACTTCCCGTTCTACATATACCTAGAAATTATTTAATTCATACTCGATCCACGAAATAAACCAAGACTGTTAAAATATCGTATTAATATTTATTAAAAAATTTCTATTCTACGTATATCTAGAAATTATCAAATTCATATTCGATCCATGAAATAAACTAGTACTGTCTTCGTACAGTAATTTGACGTATTGTCATAATTTAAGGTAAGAATCGCATACTATTGTCACAAGATACAATCTAATATCCATACGATTCGTTAATTCTAAACGATATTATTTTAAAGAAACTTATTGTTTATAAACAAAAATATCGAACCTAAATATAAACGTGGAGCCTAGATTATAACAAGTGCGATATTACAACTTCAGCAAAAACTCATTCATTGATTTCTGCACCTTATCGAAATAGGTACGCGATAAGAGATAACCTAAATACAAATCACAACGATGATAATGTTAAAAACATTCAGACTACGACTAATTTTAACTTGTCGGCAATTCATATACATATTGCGTAGTAATTAGAGCGATTCACGGATTTTTTTCGTGTAATTATCACACGAAAAGGATCGTGGATATCATTAAACGTTTTTTTCTGGATTTTCTTATCAAGAATATCGTACAGACTCAGAATTTTCCATATACCAAATATGCAAATTTACCAGAGATCTAGTTTCGAAATTTGATCTACTAACGCGTGATATTTGTAATTGCCAAAATTACGTTAAACACGTTCTGCTTTAAAACTGCTCTAAATACAGAGAATCGCGTTCTAAATTCCAGATGAAGAAAATTCTAAACAACAAACTCAAAGTATAGTACCAATCATCAAAATAAGTAAATCTCAAAAATTCTCTCTTTCCTAGAAGAAACGATGTTTTCTCTATTGGATCATCCTAAATGTTTCTGCAATTTTTATTGTATCGTTTTAGCGCCACATAGATGTTTCAAGAATATTATGAAAAATATGGTTAAATATAACGTGTACTATTATATTTGCAGCAACTCATTCCTCTTATATCTAAAATGGTCAGACAAAGCTTGCTTTCAGACAAAGCAAGCTTTAAGGATAGCAAACCTCAGACTATGAATATATGTGTATTGTCAACGTTTCAAGATCCTCAGCTAAAAGGATAATATTAATATTTATCGAATCAAGATCCTCAGCTAAAAGGATAATATTAATATTTATCGAAAAACCGGATTTTCGTCGAGAACCTTGAAATATCGACAATATTATTGACCAACTGAGAGCACTCTTACAAAAATTGTATCGATAGAATATTTCTAATATTTTCTATCTGCTATATTCTTGTAATTTATTTCCAACTGATTTTCGCCTTTTTCACTTACTTTAACAATCATCTTGTACAAAAACGATTTAGGAGACGGGAGAATATGGGAAACATCGCTCTGTACATTTTCTTTTCGTTACAATTCTCTTCTAAAATATTACTGTACGTACGGTACAAGATACACAACTTTATGAAGAAGATCTAAATAAAAGAGAATTAAACTTCTGTTTAAAGAACAAAATGTCGAGCTGAAGTATTCGAGAGGTTGATCGAACTTTTCTTCCTTGGTACTTAAATTACTGAACGCATAGACTCATTAATATTCATTAAGCTTGATTTTCTGGTCCATTCCCCTCACTTTGTTTTCATTGAATCCATTCACCGCGTCGAGTGAGACGATGACAAGCTTCTAACGATGAGAAGAAAGGAACAAGGAGATAGACCAGTCGCTGATTGATTAAACAAAGATTAGAATCGTAACTCCAAGTATGTATCGATCATCGATCGACGACATTTCCTTTGTGAAGTGAAACGGAGGCTTCATCGATTGTAAACCTCTTTGTCAGAAGTGTTGTCTAACAGCGGTAAGGAGAAGATCCTAGGAAACGAATAGACGCAATGACCCAGATAAAAATTGAAGAGCAACTATTCTTGAATAGACGAGAGGATGCCAAATGTCTTCGAGATTGGCAAACGGCAAAACTTAAACAAATTCATATGGATTGTTCTATGATATAATCAATACTTTTGGACGATTCTTGGTTTAACGAGGAGGATCGATACGGTGTTAAAATGAAACTGGAGAGAAGCAAAATGAAAAGAAGGTCCGCTTCATTTTCCCACTTTCTAAATATTATTATAAAATACTTGTACGATGTATTTGGTATTATTGATTTATTCTAAAAGCAACGAAAAATTTTATTTGCATGCAATTTTATTCAGTACACGTCGTTTGCTTGGCACATCTATACATATACAGAATATACAATTGCAAGTTTCTCAACGAGTTTCGCAAACTTTTACAAGGAAAAGAATTTATATTCGTTGCAACTACTTTAAGAAGAAAATTTCCTAGGCCGATATTATACAGGGTATTCGCATTATTTACTTCAAAAACTTCCTCCTTTCATAAATCATAAATTTATGAAAGGGATAAATATGACAAAGTTTCGCTGCTCTTTACGCATAAATAGAATTCTTAATTTTCTGTAGTTTTCACGTAATGACGCCACATTCGTTTATAACTATAATATTTCTTAAATTACACGAAAGTTAAACTTGTCTTAATAAAATACGGAAAAGAAACACCGACAATTAATAACGTAAATAATCTGTATATATCCGAATCTTTTGATGTTCGATGTTGCATCTACACAGCATGCAAATTCAATAAGTTGTTCACTAAAATTCTTAACAGTCTCAAACTTTGATATACTACGTCTACTTCATCAAACGATCTCTTCAAAAAATGTATTTCAATTATCGACGATTAATGAAGAAACAACTTTGTTCAGAAGCTGAAAAGGAAATTCCACGCTACAAGGGTTAAGCAATAAATTTTTCCCCTCAAACTACGCTGCCTTAAACTTAGTACAGGAAATATCGGAAGAAAATTTGTGTCTAGCTACTCGATAAACAATAAATTATACAAGTGTCTCTACAACTTTGAAAGCTATGGAACTGGATCCTTAATACCGTTCGAAAACTCGAAGGAAAAAGGAAGTAACGTCGAGTAGAGGGAGAAACGATATCAACGTTGCGCCGTAAGACTTGGGCATATCGTCGTACTCTGATCGTCACATGAACAGTGCGTGTCGTGGGTGCCCGGTGAGCAAGGAGAACGAGAAGAGCAATAAAGATAATTCATGCCAGCGAAACGTAGAGAGACGGTACAAGCAAATATCGTGCACAGACTGGCCCCAGACAACAAAATCCTGCCACTACGTGTCCTGTTATTTATCTCTTGGTGCTTATAATACGTGTCATCGACGCTACGATCCTTTATGGGCTTAGTTTAATCCTGCTGCACCCTTTGCCTCATTTTCGACCGAATTGTGTTTTTCCATCGTTGGAAAATTTCTTCGTCCATTGACAGTCGATGTTTGCGTTAATGCAACACGTTTCGTTTGAAATCTTTTTCGATTAATTTGCGTTATCGAATTTTGTATCCTTAACATCGTGGCGATAAAAGACAAAGCGTTCGCTCATCATCTTTTTCTTCGTTTCATAATTTTATGAAATTTAAAGAAATTGATGTACTTGTAACGTTATAATGCACCACACGCGCGCATTGTTTGGTCTTTAATGGGTCAAGAATGTACTCTACCGTAAACTTGTGAAAAGTTAATGAAAGACATTTTCTCAGTTAAAACTAAAACTGGCGCTACAAAAATATTCAAGCAACAAAGTTTCTAAAGAGAAACTCGTCTAAGAAAAATCCATGGACGAGCATAACAAGGGAGATAAACGTCGTGATTGCTAATACTGCTTCTGATTTCTCCAAAGAGGATTCTCGTGTCTGATTAGCATTGTAAGCAATTCCATTAGAATCAAGAGAATCATAGAATCAGGAATTACTGGACTTTCCACTGGTAAAGTGGATATTATAAACAGGTATAGGTGGCAGTGACACTGAGGAAGTTTTTTTTTAAGGAAACGCAACTTATACCAGGAAATGCTGAACGAACCAGAATCTAGGTCCTTAGAGTCGAGAGGAGATTTCAAACGATGCCATTACCAAAGTAGCAGCGGTGTCGTCAATTTTACTTGTTGCCAAGTTTATGACCAATAGACACGAGACGTGTTAAGCATCTTGTCCCTTCCAATTTTTAACGCCTCCATGTTCTTCCTTGCATTCTCCTTCCTTCTTTTTGTTTTTCGAACGAAACGAGGTTGTAGAAAGGTAATGGAAGATAAAAATTAAAATGATGGTTGAAAAACATCGATAAGATCGATACTAGTTCAAAAGTAATCACATTTAAGTAGGGGACCGAAAATAATAATTATTTTTAAAAGTTTTACGGAAAGGTCACTGAGGAAAAGTTAATTTTTGTTCAGGCGAAAGATCGCTAAATTTTTAAAAAATTGATCAGGATACTAGATGATTAAAAGATATTAATTTTCAAATGTTCCGGTTACCTTTAATATTTTTATCATTTATAATGGTTAATTCTGATCAAAAATTACTTAAACTAAAATATTAATTCGCATAATCTTTTAATTTGGGTTATAACTGTTACGATTTCTAGATCAAAAAGTGCAACGTTATGTAATTTTTGGCAGATTGGTGTATTGTACGGTTAAAGCTTTAGATTCTAAACATCGACTGTAGTTGTACTACTCATGCCAAATTGTGTAAAATTTCTAGGAGATTTTAAGGAGATTTTGCACAAACATTTATTTAAATATAAATGATATTTCAAAACAACTGACTGAATTTTACTGTTTCTCCGTTAAACTAATCTACCGAAAAACAGACGTATAAAATATCTAGCGCGTTGTCAAATCATAAATTTCTCAAATTTTGTTATTATTAAAATATAATATTACAAGGTAATATTATAGTTTCATAATCTTTCACATTACTCAATTACAATTCATCCAAAATTCGAATACGTAAACTTTCACGTACAACACTTTGCTCGAATAAATCTGTGAAATTATCTTATAACAACGATAATAATAAACAAGAATAACAAATAAAAATTATAAATAATAATATAATATTACTATTATTATCCTCTCGATAGCTTACTATTCAGAGTGTAACAATAATAATACATATTACTGAATAATAAAAATAATAATAATAGCTAACAATAATAATAAATAATATCACATCTATAAATAAGCTTCTACGATTTAAAGTCTAAATAATCGTAATTCTTATTCTTATTTTTCCTTCGCTACGTTTTTGGCTTCAAGCTCCGTCTCATTAATTGAAAACGAGAACTTACAAAAGATCTTTAAAAACTACCAATAGCCCTGATCGATCTACAGAAGCGAAGGGCCGAACGTCAAACCGGCTCGTTTAATTAGAACGGCCCTTAAAATGCACCGACACTCGCTTATTTTTCCGCTTTCATCAACTCCTGGCCAGAGGCAAGAGTATGTACATATGTGTATGTACAATACGTATATTTGCGAAACGAAGTCGCAGCGACTTCAAAAAAAAAAAAAAAAAAAAAACGCCGACTGTTCGCATCGCAAATACAGATTATTTTACTGTCGGAAACAATTGGGGAATTGCTTTTGGGATCACTTTGATTTTTACATCTACCTCTTCTACCTATATTTTGTATATTTTGTACATCTTTTCTCTTTTTTTAATAATCGCCTTACAGTCAATCTTTATCACACAGTATTATACAAATAACATACCAATGTACCAAGTAGAGTGGCTGTAAAGTTCGTAGAAAAATTCAAGAAAAATGTAATATTTAATATTTATACAAAAAATTTAACACGATGTATTAACTAATATATTCATTGTTTTTTCAATGGTTCATTTTTATTCTTTTCGACAATGAGTTCCACGAAGTAGATTCGAATTCCTTCAAATCCTTGAAATATTCGATTTCCCAAGAAATAGAAGCAAAGATTTGTCTCATCTATCAAATATCGTAATGGTTACCGTGCTTTGGATGTTTCATATGATCTTACATATTCTACGCATTCTGTGTATTTTTGCATCTTTAAAAGTCCCATGAAACCGTAGACATTCGTAATCTATTTATTAGCATCGATAACTTGTAACTTATGGCTTGTACAATTTTACTAATAACACAATATTAAATCAATTACGCAAGAGGGCCTAGCAAATGCTCTAATGTTTATGAACGGGAGTGTATATACGTATCTAAAGTTCAATACGCATGAACAGTCTAGGACAAAGACCCGTTGTCGATAGTCGCGTAAATTATTACCATGCTCTACGAGCTATAAATATTAATTCACAGCCACAAGTGTTCCTGCAATAAATCTTGGCTGGCAGCGACGTTTCGCGGTTTCCGGCGAAATATTGATCGATCATTGATCTAACGACGAAAATGCATTCTCGAGAATTAGAACAACGTTACGTATTTTTAGTATGAATGACCAAAATGTCAATGGCCCCGCGCTGATAAGCCGTCTTATCACCTCCTTGAGATAAACAAACAAAACACTTATAAATTACTAGAAATAGAGCAAATTGGATTTTATCTGCTTTCATTCTTCTTTTTCCTTTTTTCTTTTTTTTTTTTTTTCGTCGAATCGATGAATCATCTGACTTTAAATAAATTATGGAAACAGTGCCACATTTGTCGAGAAAATTTGCAGATAATATGTTGTAGTGGATAGAAAGGAAACGGTATATGTTTATATCGCTATCGACGTCGTACTTGGAACAGTTTTAGATCTGGGTTATTAATATTCGTGCTTTGAGATTTACGGAATGCGTCATTCCTTAATTTAATACGACCTTAAACAGTGACTATATGCTTGAACGTAATTGATGTAACTAAAGCATCACGTACTGTGATGTAATGTTTTAATTATTCCCTATATATATATATATTGTTTAAAGGAAACATTAAATATACCATATCAATTTTGTTATTACTGTTACGACAATGTTACGTTGGTAGAATATTTATTAGAAGATATTATCGTAGTAAAAGACCAATATTTCTTTCACGAATAAAGTTGATCGAAAGTAATGATCTTCTTTTAAGTAAGCACTCTATGTATTTTTATATTATGTAAAATAAGAACAACTTTTAATACTCTAAAAGTTCGTTATACGAATTTATTCAAGATTTAAATACTCAGAGCACTTCGATATCATATTATACGTATAGTTCACAGTATTTCTTTGATAATTGTAAAAAATTCAGCCCATCTATATAAAACAGAAACATACAATACATTTGCAAAATTTCATATCTCATATCACGAAGCAAACTTCTCATATCTTTTCAATCAAATTTTTTATCTCTTAAACTTCCACAATCTCGTTAATCAGAATGCAGTTGCTTTACGTATCACGCGTACTACGTTTTGCTTGGTAAAATCAACTGAAACACATGGACGAAAATTATTTATCAGTAACGAAAAGCTAATCAGCGGTGAACGCGATAAGAAGACATAGATCAATATTCTCCATATCGTTTTAATGTGCCTCGAATCGTCCAATTATTTACACTTTCGCCGTCTCTTTAATCCAATTTTCATCGCACGTCTGCGATGATCGAGGGGTCAACATTCCCAATCACCCAGAAGCTGCCCGCAAGAAAGCAAAAAGCAACCACAGAAATACCACCGGTTACGACCGCATCTGAAGACGAGCAACAACGGGCGCCATGCTAAAAATAATCGCTTCCTTTAAACGGCGCACTAAAAAAGCATTCCTCAAGGTGAGACGCGAGCGAGGTCGTGCGCGGTCCGTCGCGTTTCATCTGTATCACTCACTCTCGTTACAAGCTAGCACAGATTCCTCGCACGACGGTGTTACACGATAGAGAAGATTCCACGCACGATAGTCAAAGTCAACGACGTAATAGGAAGATACTTTGCAGGACAGAAATGACTCTGTGCGCAACAATCAATCGCGCAACGAGAAAAAAGGAATCCTTACTGAGTAGAAAGGATTTCGAGCAAAGGATAGTCGAATGCGTCGTAGATCGTTGGCGGGAAAAATTTTGTGAGGAACAGGAGAGAATTTGTATACATATAATAATAAATTGCTTTATAGGAATGGATTCTTTAAAGGGCTGGAAAAAATTTATATAAAGGACTCTTCTATGTATAATACTCGAACGTGTTATAAAAATAATTTTTTACAGAGCACGACAATTTTCGTACGAGGATTACACGAAACAGGGTTGTATGATATTTTGACGAATTTTGTGGAAAGTAGCAAGGAAGAAATAAGCGGCTTAATGCATAGTTATTGTACAAGTGTATAGAGATGCTTTTGTACAGAACAGGACAAATTTCATGCTATGTAGGAGAGATTCTGTGTATGATAGGAATGATTTTTTACGAGTTAGAAAAGGTTTTGTATAAAGCAATAATTATGGGAACATTGACGCTCATTGTTATAGGATTAGCCTTCGCAAGCTAGACAAAATTTTGCATAAGGTAGAGGAGGTTTCGTATATAATAGTGGAACACGTAGAAAAAGCTGTTCGCAGAACAGAAAAGATTCTACGTACAACGGTTGAACACATTACATGAAGGATTTTTTACAGTACAGCATCTTTGCTTTATATGGTAGGAAGGATTCTATATATAACAGTTAAACAAGATACGCGGAAAGAATTCTTGTGGAAGAAAAAGAGTTTTATTTATAGAAAGCAAACGTGTTGTGGAAAAATTTTTTACAGAATAAACAGGATTTCGCGTATAACAGCGTTATTGGAAGAAAATTCGTTCGCAAAATTCTCACGAAACAGGTAAGAACACGTTGCAGTATAGAAACTATTCCGAGAGATATATTAACAGCAACAACAACGAGACATATTATAAGAAAAATATTTTACAGAATACGAAACACTCTACGTACAACGATCAAATACTATACATGAATAATTCTCTGCAAGACAGGAAAGTACTATAAAGCGAGAAGAATTCCACGTATAACAGTCAAACATGTACAAAACAGAAAATATTCCGAGTACAAGAATGACACGTTTTATAGGAAGGATATTTGCAGAAGAAGAAAGATTCCACGTACGACACTTAAACATGTTAGGGTATATTAATACATACTTCAAGAATTCTTTACAGAAGAAAAAACTTGCGAGTAGAAAAACCAAGCTTGCTGCAAGAAGAGTTATTTACATCACATGCAGAATTTCGCGCACAATAGTCAAACTATGGAACAGCGTTACGAGGCACAATGCATTCTATTCTATACACGCGACTGTCAAACACGTTTCCTTCCGATACTTCATAGAGTGAGAAAGATCGCGCGTGAAACAGTCGAACGCAGCCATGTGAGGTGATTTTCGCGGGAAAAATCAACAAGTCTGGCATGTGTCGTACGATGCCGTGCGTGACGTTGCTTCGCGATAGAACGTTAACAAACACAGAGAGAACCTCTTCGCTTGTACGAACACGCTCGATATAATTGAGAGCAGGGAGTGGTTACAGAGAGCGAAAGAAGAACGAAAAAAGAGAAAATAGAGATGCAAGGGAGAAAAAGAGAGAAGAAAGAAAAAAGAAAGAGAAGCAAAGAGAATGCAACGAGAGCGATCCTGTCCAGAGACGTATTATCGAGTGCAATGGCCAATCGGCCAATCGTATTTTTCCCCCGTGGTCGCGTCCAACTTGCATGATTAATAATGGTCCCGTTTTACTCGTTATTAATGTCACGCCGATAATCGTCCATCGTATTGCAATTATGTTGTTACGCTCATGGGGACACCCGGTATACGAGTTGGCTAAGGGTGTGGTCCCGCGGCGAAAAGGGAGAAAAATCTCGTTGCTCTCTTAAGACGCATTATCGTGCGTAACGCATCGTATTTCAACCTCACCGACTTCGAGGGACCTCTGTATCTCCTGTGAAAATAAACGTCCGGTAATGTACTTGCTCCGTACGCGTGTATCAGGGCCGTATTCACCGCCTTCGTTTCTTCTAACAATGCGTTCGAAACGTCGCAACAAACGAATCGGAAACAAGAGGAAGCTTTTTCTGACGAAACTTCCTGACCTTGTGTGACATACAGTGGCGCGTGAAAATATTTGTCGATACATTATTACGTGTTATACGAAAGATGATGAAATTTCGTTAGTGCCGCGTGACTATCGTGATTATATTGGTATTTGAAACGAATCTAAAGATATACATGGAATGTACGAAATCGCTAGATCAGATACCACGATCAGAGATTACCAAAGTATTTAAAGAGTCGGTTATTCGTTGTATCAACAGATGTTGAATAATAGCATTGAGAGAAACTTATAAATTCAAGGTAATTCAACGTTTGGAAATGTGACTCGTAATGACGTTGATGGATGTTGCGAATGTTCATTGATGATATGAACATGTGAATCATAGATAGGATTGAAAGAAGAAACGATAGGATTATAGTAAGATGTTCTTAAGAAGCTGTAGAGGATAGGTGTTGGAGATTCAACTGTTTCTTACTTGAAAGATAACAAAGGATCGTAGAACGTAGATGGTTAATCTGCAATAAAATCACGAATATCGTGCGCATCGATCAAGTACAGTCATTGCTACTGATTGACGCGTGAGTGATTTAATCGTAGTCCTAATAGTATCACAGACAGACTGAAGCTGTTAACAATCGATTGAACGATTAATAGCTGAATACACACGTAACGTGATCATCTCGATTCGAAGTTAAAGTGAAGTATATCGGGTGATTCTATGAGAATTGTTCAATTGTTACGGTTATTCTAACAAAGGCATGGAATGTTAATTTAACGTTGGGACGATTGTGATCCGATATAAAAATATTTCAAACGGCGTGAAAACGTAAAAAGGTGATTTGTACGAAAAATGTGAAAAGCACGTATAATTTTGTAGATAATAGTGTTAGGAAGAGCTGAGAATAAATTTTACTTTAATATTTCTCTTTGGAATTTACCGTTTTCGGTATTACCTTGTGCAAGTAAAAAAAAATCAGCTCCAAAATAAATTTAAAAGCTTATTACAAGCAACACGAGTCTGACTTTACATAAATCACCACTTATTTTACATGTAGACGTCTTTATGAAAATTTGTAAAACGTTCTCGATTGTTAAAAATAAGGACAAATGTGCAGAGAAAGATATAATCTATATCTGCACCCCAACAGTCACACATTACAAAATCTACATAATATTTTGGTAACAACTCGCTAAACAATCATTTACATCACAACGTGACTTAATCATATCAACGAAAACTCAATACTGTTACACCAATTAAGTCAAACACTTCCGAACCTGAATTCTTCTCATGTCTAAGTAACGTCACGTTCGCGTGCAAAATCTTCGATGCCAAACATCAAACGACTAACTAATGATAATTTCATCAAAAATTACTTGAAACGAAATGGAAAAATTTCAACCGTGCAGACATGTGAAGAGGAACGTTAATTTCGCATGTGACCATCAAAAGGACCGAGCGTAAGCAGAAGTCATTGCACTCTGTATAACGCGTATGCTATGTGTACACATGTGTGCAAGCGCGTGAGTGAAACATGGTGCTTGCACGCGATATTACTCTCAACCCTTGATCAGGCGAATGTCAAGGGGAAAACACAGAAAGCGCCCTTGTAATTGGCATTACTTATGAGGATTACCAGCTACCATAAATAACAAAAAATTAACTCGTCGACGATCCGCTGAGCCGCGAGGAAAACTTAAGTGAAAGATACCAAGCCGTTTGGCTTAATTGGCGCAACTGGATGGAACGATTAATTACTGGCATCTTGCGAGTACCATCGACCGTCGATAATTGACCATGGGGGTGAGATTCATGGCGAAAGATATAAAATACCTGAACCTGTATGTTGAGTCTACTTGTCACGATTTTTCATGGCTGCAAGTATCAAGTACAGTAGGGAACCTTCGTTCGAGGCCGGTTCGGCGCGAAGAAAATAAATTACTGTGAAAAAGCAACCGTTGACTAACAATTGGACTTTTACAGTATGGTTAAAAGAATAATCGATTGTTTGATTTTGTTCCTTTGTGAATTGTTGCCTCAGTTTCCTGTAACACGCGTGAGAAATGCGTGGTATATCTTAAGAGTTCTGGTTTGTGTTACTTTTATTAAACTTTAAGGTGAAATAAATTGAAAAGAATTTCGTGTGTTAAGATTTAGGAAAGAATTTAATATAAGACGATTCTATATGATAAATTGAGAATTTTACTGGATATTGTATTACATGCTTTTTTGCGCCACATATTTCTATAATACACATTGTATTGTATTTTGTGGTGTCAATTATTTCTATTCGTGAATAAAATGTACAACAACACTCTTTCATTGTGAAAATACTTTTCTTGATTTAGAATTCTACTTTTACCATAAATTGATCTCATTTATGTACATATACGTCGTTAAGTAGATTATTAGGATAAATAAATTCTAAAGATTCTAGAGAAATATTTGGTAGGTATATTTATCTAGTTATGAGCGAAAGAATATTTAAATTGAATTTTGTCAATGAAGTAAGTAATAATATGACGATAATCAGTATGCTTTTACGTATATGTATGTTTATTTACTGTTCAAATAACAAATCGCTTAATTCCGCTATAAGGAATATTTTTTTAATTGGCTGTTATTACAACGATAATTGTTAAAACGTTCACACGCTGAGTTTATGATTTTCCAAGCATTATATGTTAAAGGAAGTATAATACACTCATCAGTCATAAACGATTTATTGTAAAGCACCTGAATCATAAATTATAAATAAATTTTAAGGTAACATTGTAGCTATGCGCATTGTCCGTTAAATTCATTGCACGCATAAATCTACATTTACGCAGAAAATGCTACATTAAAAATTATGATATATACACGATATATATCGTTATATTTTTGATTATATATTATGACTAATGGAATAAATTGCAAATTTTTAAACAACTTTTAAAATTGCAATATTTCTCTGATTTTGTTTCAGATCATGTAGTATAATTAGATAAGTATTTCTGAAAGTGGAAGTTTGAATTTTCCTGAAAAATGTAACTTTTTTCTAATGTTTTAAAATTAAATATTCATGGCGTTAAAAAAAGGACTAAAAGTACGCGCACTCTAGAAAGTTTATAAATAGATTTACATTAATCATGTACTGTATATTTTCAACTCTTAGAACATACATATACACGCACATAATACATAAAAAACTTTAACTTTGTTTGTGAAACTATTACTCATCAACTGAAAGTACGAAAAGTATCACGAGGTACCATATTTTCATAAATTTGCAAGAGTCCTCGCAAATTTTATATTAGGAAAGTTCTAAAAATAAAAATAAAATTTGTACAATTTCTTTTGAAACTTACGGCTCATTGTAACTTGTACACTTGCAATCATTTTAATTGGCGTATATCACGAAATGAGTAAGAGTAATAAAACAGAAGTTGAGCATTACGACAATCTTAATTCATTAACGACAGCAAATCTCCATTTACAACAGTCAACAGTAAACCATTTAATGACTGCTGATGATGCTAGCTATGATGAATGAATTATGCATTTAAACTATACATTTTTATGTACATATGAGAACTTTAAGAATATTTATACAAATACATTGAATACTATCATAGCATCGCCAATACATAATATATAATGGTAGAATACATTGAACAAATATTAATATGCTTAAATACATTTGCAAAAATATATGAGACATCTACTATCATTATAATTATTATAGTACTAATTATAAGTAATAATTATAACAGATAAGCTACTTCTGTCTACATTCTACTATTTTAGTTATATTCGTAATAGTATGGCATTTGCATAAATATGTGCAGTTAATTATTTAATAATTATGAAGTTATTTTTAATTATAAAGTAGTAATTAATTGACAATTATGAATGATGCATTGACAAGTCGTAATACTTATCCAATAAAAAATAAAAAATTAACGTGTCTCTCTCTCTCTCCCTCTCTCTCTCCCTCCCACCCCCTCACACATAAGAATAATATAATAACCTATACGAGTGTAATTTCAAATAAAAGGAGAAGGAGGAATGTCTCGCATATTATTTTATAATGTGCTCGATCTAATCAACGTAATCGTCTTAGTGACCTTCGATTTTCATTGAAACTCGCTGAAAAAACCGAGCCGGATCGGGAGCATAGTGTCTTTGACCACCTCTCTGCCTGGCTTTCACGCCGATATCTATTTCTGGAGACGGCAAAAGGTCGATCGTCACATTGCTACGAGCATCGACGCGTCCTAAAACAAAAGTTCGACCGAGGGAAAAAAGGCAAGCTAGCCTCTTGCACAGTTCAACTAACATCATCAGTGGAATTTTATATGTCACGTGTTACAAGTTACCAATATTAATAAATACCTTTTCACGACAACGACAGGTTTAGTAATGAAACGAATGAAGTTGCACGAGTAAATTTTGTAAACTATAAATTATTTGATTATCCTATTTAACAGAAAATTATAAAAAGTTGTAAAAGTATAAAAATGTCTATAAGCTAAATCTTCTAACTCGGTAATTTACCAATATCATTAATTAATAATTTATCGTACAACAGGGTCCGGACTGAAAAATTGAGAAGAGAGAAAAAGACTAGCGTAGAGACAAATGCGGCTAAAATAAAACGGCACGCGGATGAAATTGGCACGCGGTCAATGCATCGTGTCGTCTACTTACTTATACTTTGCGTTATGCACTTGTTTTTCCGCTTGCTCGGCTGCTCAAGGGCTAATTAAGTACTGCCTCTGAATGAATATAGAGGTAATTAAAAGCTTTCCGCGTAATTACTGTTACTCCTCTAGGTCAGACACGCTTATCAATTTGTTATAGAGCGTTAGAAAGCACGTAACGATTCTCCGCAATACGATAAAAACATTTTCCGCAAGAAGAGATATTAACAGGCTATGATTCAGTACGTGTATAGGTACGTGTCTTGTAAAAATAGCAGCAGTCTTTCTCTATGTTGTTATAAGGCTGACACCGATGAAGTTTTTCTGATATTAGAATTTAGTTGAAATCTGGTTGAAAATTTGGAAATCTATAGAATCTCAAAATTTAAGGTTCAACTTTGAAATATCTGTTTTTGTAGATTCTGTAAACGTAACGCATCTTGGCAATGACGAAGTCTTTCCTAAGAATTTTCTGGCATGAACGAACCGCTAGAAATCTAGTATTGCAGGTCAGTTACAGGCCTAAATTTATTTGAAGTAGTTGTTATATCAAAAAGACTGTATTCTTCGACCGTTTAAATTTCGATTATCATTCAGATTTCTATATTTTACAATTGACGTCATATACGAATATTCACAAACGTTGTCAAACAATGTCAAAAAATCTCCAGAAATTTCCACAATTATTCAAATATTTTCACCAATCTTATCTAAATATATTATTTTCACCGTAATTATCTAAACGTGTTCACGTGTTCACTCTCGGGTAATGGTTGTGACCACAAGATTAAGGAACGCTTAGATTTCTCTTAAAACAAATAAAAAGAATAAAGGTATCGACAACGGAACGCTATTCCACCAGATTTTACTATCAGAGAAGCTACACAACGTTATACGAGCTAGGCACGATAAACGAAATCTGGGCGTCGTTAAATCCTGTGCCATTCGTTTCCTACTGCTTTTCTGGTGTTGAACTAATCCGTACGAAGGAGAACGACCTCTTCACGATGACCTTTCCACATCGCACATAGGAAACCGAGTGAAACTACCACATGGAGAATCGTGGGAGGAGCTTGCGCCTCGTGGTGACTTTCAGGAACTAAAATCCACCCAAAGCAGTTGGATCGAACGCAACCCTCTGGTTCAAGGTGACTTTCGCTGACGTAATCACACCCATTGAATGAAACGGAATAACAGAAATAATCGGCGGAAAAACGATGTATACTTGGTGAACTGCATTACGAGAAGTAAACAAGAGAATTAATTTAATTCTTGCATTTACAGAATCGACTACGCTAACGTTTGAAAATATTTGATAAAATATTGGAAAATATTTCTGACGATTTCACGGTCGATACAAGTTTGAATAGCTTGCCTGTTGTAAATTTTAGTAAACCAATTCGATGGAAAATTTTTTATTTAGAAACATTTCTAAAAATGTTAATCAAAGTTCAACCAAAGGATTTAGTTGTTGTAAATTTTGATAAATTATCCCTTTAATATATTATATGATTACAGGAAAAATCGACTGACGTTATCATTTATGGTAAGTACAATTTTTATTGAATACAAATCATTCGTTAAATTTTGATTGATACCCACTGCACAAGTCTGTAATTGTACGAATAAGAAAGAGAGTAATACGTAGTTGCTCGTGAAAGACAGAAATGAAAATCCATATGGACCAATCAAAATGATATAACATTCTCATCGGTGCTTCATCATTTGCATCAAGATTAACTTATAAAATAATTAACGAGCTTCCATTAATCTCGTACGTTTCTCCAAAGTTCGTCAACAGACTGACGACAGATGATGAAAACTTCCAAACATATGGCTGCTATTAATCAACTAACTATACATATACGCCTTATGCATTCAGCACAATCCATTCTGATGCTCTCTTATAACTCTCAGCTGAATAAATTCCTGACGGAAATGTCAAAATACTTGCAAACGACAAAGCTATCTACTAATGGAGCGAGAATTTATTCAAAGAGATTCCTCAGAAAATTCTCTTTTCTAACTACAATACATTATAGAAATACATACTACAACACATAAACGGGAAATTGTCCTTGATTGTCTGAACTATCGCTACATACGTAGACGATCATATATGATATATTATTTCATTTGTTTGATTTATTACTATGCATATAAATACATATAATACTATATCATGTCAGACAATTCACTCGATGTGAGTGGCATTGGGAATGTTCGGAATCTGGCCCAATCATCTTTGTATGCATTCTCGATCGCTACATTAGCCGATTGCAAGACAAAAATTCGGGATTCTTATCAAAGAAACGAGGATATAAAGAATTCAAAAAAATATTATGCAGCGCATAATGGAAGGAATATAATTAAACACTGTAATGTAATAAAAGCAAATAGAGAAAAGACACATATTGTACACATGTACAGTAGCTCGTGAAAGTATTCGAAATATAGAAATCTTTTGCAAATATATCATGTGTATTGTTACGTGTGCGTTATATGTGTTAACTTCCGCAAAATATCTTGAAATTTATATATATTTTCAGACTGCTTTCAAATGCCAGTGAAATTTCAAAATGTTTCGTATAATACACATAATATTACGTATACCTACATCAATTTTCCTAAGTGTCTAAATACTTTCGTTAACGTGTATAACGTATACCGTAACGATTTAATAGAATTCGCTCGCGCTCCTCGATCTTACTAAAAAAAGAACCGCAAAGAATACTGAAAGTTTTCAGTTCTAATTCGGTGATCAAGGACTGTAATTTCTTACTTACTCCAGCTACGCTTTCTCGCGTAGCACTTACGACTTGAAAATCGCCGGCCGTTTTACAAACTTGATGATCCGTAAATACCCCTCTCGCTAACCTGAATCTTTGCGTGACAACTTGGAAGACACCCATTACCAACGAGGAGGAAGAAGGAAGGTCTCCGACGATCTTACGAATAACAGTGGTATGAAATCGATTGCAGCGATTCGACGCTTCCCGTCATGCAGTTCTCTCTCCGTCTTTGAAGGTCAAAGCAATCGACAGGACTCGGTCGGCCTGTTTTCTGATTCGCGTGAAGTAAAACCGCGACTGGGAACCCGACAAATTGCGTCCTGCTTCCACAAGGGTCTACCTGACGCGTCCACGTGACGAATCACGATTTAAAGGTCGACGAAAGGCTGACACGATCAATCGAAACTACGTGACGTCGAATCGAGGTCGTCGTTCGCGCCACCTCCGCCAAGCTTAGCCCCGCGAACACGAGCGTGAACTCACGCAGGAGGGGATCAAAGGTCGAAATGGAGCCCAACCTCGGCGACTCGGCCGCTAACATCAAAGACTATGCTCGCTTCTTTTTACCGCGTCGACAACCTAGACGCCTATGAGGGATTCCACAGGCGATCCTTATACACCTGGTCGTAGGTCGTGGCCGGCCAGACTAGCGAGATACGGGCAAATTTTATTCTTGATTGCGATGCACCGCGTTACTGCTATATGTCGGCTAAACTCTTGGCCTTCGGACGGAGACCTGCCAAGAAATTGGATACCTGTTGGCGAAAATAAATTGCAACCGGTCATCCGTATACGTGTCAAACCTACTGTGTCATTTGTAGGTACGGCAGTGGATTTTTCTGTTTTGCAAATTAACGACGTAAAATTGCAAAAGTGCAAGAGTCATAGGTGTATATTTTATTGGAGGGACGGTTGTGTGATTTAATAAGATTGTTACGCGGAGATAATTGACTGGTTGAGAAACGCTCCCTCAGATTCCAATTATCGTAAGTTTCTACAGATGAGTATTTAATTATCTTTTTTCCAATTACTCGTATTTAATAACTTTGTACTTTAAATTATGGGTAATTTTCGATTAAATTTTTTTTAGCGATCATATAGTGTGCTTCTCCTTACATTGATCGTAATTACACTGCGGAGACTTATGCAAATTTATGCTTCTTTCCGATACAATCAAAGGAATGAAGTCTAATAGGAGATTATGTTCATTCGTTAAATGTTATATAGACTACTATACTGTGAATATTTTATGTATTTTTATATATTCGTGTTTCCCATGAATACATAAATATACGCATACTAATTACAATTTATATACATTGTGTATATAGTTCCGATGCGACTATACGATAATCACGTGAAATAATTTAGTTTGTTAATAGTTTCACCCTTAATTTATGCTAAATTATACCGCAACTTGATTATATATTATATATAAAATTATCTTTTACCCACGATTTCGTTCGCCTGGACTACTTAATATACGGACCACTTTTAAACAAATAAATTTTTATGAATAAACTATTTACGTATTTTTTATACTAACAGTTAGGTTTTTCTCCGTGGTAAAAAAATATTAAATTATGAAAAGATTCGATTTTAGAACAAACACGACGTAAACAATGACCATTGCTTGACCAAACATGGGAGCGCGTTCAACTCAAATATCAGGCTATTTCTCAGCTTTTACGCAACAAATCGAGATGAAACGTATCCCATTTTTTTTCCAGACACTAAACTATGCAATAGAGAAAATGGCATCAAAATTCGTTCAGTAGTTTTTACGCGATACGAGTACAAACAGACATAAATTCCAAAAATTAGTTTTTTGGACCCAGAGCTTATGAGCTATTCCTAGAGGACCGTTCTATTTTCTTTTCATTCAACGTACACGCACAACTCTTCTATTTTTTCATTACATGTACATACATATTGTAACCAAAGAATCGCTCAAACGAACTATTTCGTGTTATTTAATGTAACATTCGCAAATTGGTAATCATTACGATTAAAGGCGACAGCATAATGTCAGCACATGTTCTCAAATAGAACTTATCGTTATTATTATTGCAAACGCTATCGTGTCCCCTATTTGTGTTCATTTTTCAATAAATTTGTTGTTGCATTTCGCGCAAAAATTTTTCAACTGTCTGATAATTACGTCGATCAAGGATAATCGAGTAAACACATTTACAATTGATAAGCATTGCAAGAAAATTTGTTGTTTCAAATCGAGATTACGTAAGAAAGTTTTGTTAGTCACGTGTATAAAGACATTTAGATTTACCAGTGAGTCGATAAAAATATACACACAGATAGCAAGACAAAAGACTCTCACTTTCTATCAACGAAAATCAATATTGTCAATCGAAACGAATAACAGATTTTTATTTATCACGTTCGAGCCATGTTATTAACAGAATACGATTATTGCGATATTCATTTTCATTGGGTACAGTGTATCGATATATGTAAAATAAAATATAGTATATTTATATCTTTATTGTATGTAGATGAATAACACCGAAGCTGTTAAACCCAATACCAGATAATATACCGTCATAATTTTCCTTCGATCGATACCATAATTGATAAGACCACCATAATAATATTAACGTTATACGACACTAATGATGCTATTAATACTATTACTACTGTTGAAACCAATATTACTGATATATGTTTGTAATTTTATGTTCAATCGATGTAAAGATGAGAACGTGCTCGTAAATTTTCTTCCTATTACATTACATTTTTGGACTTAATTAATTACACCGAGCAATTATTATTAATATTCACTGTAGGATTATACACGATGCGCAACTTATTACTAAATTCATTTTAAGTTTAGAAAAATTCTGTTTTACAATTTAAATTCTTAAATGAGGAAAGCAAGTGAACGTTTAAATAAGTGTGAAAAGAAACATTTTCACGCTTAATCGGTATTTGAGAAAGTTCGTAACTTCATCAAGTTAACCCTTTTATTATAAGGTTCTCGTTAGAGACTTAATGAATGGTCAGATTGTGCACACCGACGTTGAAGTAAATTAGCCGCTCATTCGCGGCTGAACATCAATTACACTTTTTCGAACATTCTGTAAAACACGCGCGAGGAACCTTATACGGGTCTTAACATGAAGCCAGTCTGTTATCCTCTAGAAAACTTCGTTAATTCCTGATTATCGAGAGAGGTTCACGCGAGGTTCACGTGAGGTTCACGTGGGCTTCATGTATTTGTAAGGGAACCTTGGGACTTTAGGATAAACCTGACTAACTGTAAATATTTCTGATAGAGAACAATAACTTTTCCACTGAGAGCATTAAATATTTGTATTTACTGTGCGAAATAAAGAACAAATAAAGGACATTAATGGTATAACAGTTAATTTAAAATTGCTTAAAACAAGACTAATACGTTTAGTATATATCAATAATTACTCAAAATTATTTTACGTATTACACAATCACTTTATTACGATTATTTAATTAATTTACGTTTAATCTCTTTAATTTATACAAACCACATAATTCACTGATTTATAATAGAAGACAAGTTTCAGAAAATTCGAAACTTTGTAAATAAATTTAACATAAAAATTGCCCTTTATCGTGACTAAGATCGGAACTACCTTTTAGCTTCCTATAATACTCGTCACTGTAAATATCACAAACTTGTGTAAAAAAAATTGTATTTCAAAACCTATCCACGTCCTTTGTAAAAGAGAAGCAAGATATTTTCCAAATTAGTAAATCTGCTCGATACATTCCTATTGGAAAGAAATTCCACTAAGACAGAGGACCACTGGCGAAACTGCATATGCATTTGCATACGACGCTGAAATTATGTACACGTATCATAAATATTTTATATATAATATACGATACATAACACTAAACTTGATAACTAGAACTATCAACAAATAAAAATCACGCAACTTGCTACGATTTCCACACTTCTATTTCAAGCGAACGTGATCGCTCATAAAAAATGGCACAAAAACGTGTATTCAGATCAACTAATATAATTTCAAGCGCGTGTAAGATACGATAACTATTCCACAACAACGTTCTACGATGATGCTGCTATGCATAGCAAATAAGCGTATCGTCGAATAAACAGAAAACCAAAAAGACAGTATACATATTTCTATCAATAATCGATCTACCAACAGCACGCATGAACATCTGCAACAAGCGGGGCAATCTCGTAAGTTAGGAAAATCCCGATGGTTAATCGGAACAGCCGAGAATAGCGGTAACAATGCTATCTTCTGTTATTTAAACAATCGGAGTGCATGTACATGCGAGAAACTGACACGCAGCAAATACGTGCCGCACCATCATCAAAGAATAACGAACGAACACGCGTTAGTGGCGAGTTGGTAGAGGGAGGATTCTTGGACTGCGAACGCATTGATTGATTCTCCGCGTTTCCGCTTGGATCGCAAACAAATCGATCGCCGACTATCTAAAAGTACTTCTCTGGATTTTCATTACGTTAAACCACGTATGTTTACCGTTGTTTAGTTTCTTGAGATCTCGTAGAAAATTTCTCTATCTTTCGCTGTAGAAATTTCATTCGGTTTTTTCACTGGCCTTTCACCGGGGGATATAACATCGAGAGTTCGTGAAATATTCAATTATTACGAAATATTTTATTTTGAAAATTGAGAATGTTGAAGTGATCACCGCTTCTAAGAAAACTCTACAACTGGTCTTTTAGTTTTCTCAAGCACTGAAGCCATCGACAGCGTATAGACAAAAGACTGGGACGAAGACAGACCATAAACTGTAGACAGGCGACGATGGCTTCAGGACTTTCAGTCATAAGGTAACACTGCTAGCGTGCGGATCTGAACCAACTCAATTATATTCCGTTTTGCATTTACGCTTCTGTATTAAAATATATTTTCTACCTTATAATTTATCCACGCGTTCCTTTGTTCACATACATCTAATAACCTCAACGGAGAAAGTGCGATTGAACGCGTAAATTTGGGAAAATGGAAGTAATGAAAATTGAAATATTTGAAAGTAATATAATATTTTATACGCGGATATTTGAGACGAATACGTGAATTAATATTCAAGATTGAATTAGTCATCGTGAGACAAAGAGAATTAATTAATTAAATTATACGACTAAAAATAAAACAGCGATTGTAATAATCTTAATTAAATTTACGAAAGGAAAATATACAAATAAATAAATCAAATCTGTCAAGAGCAAAAAGACGAAATAAATAACTGGAAATTCTCCGATGCTCTTAATGAAAATCCAGCGAATGTTGCAAAATACTGACTTCAAATCGATTCAATTTCATATATATAAATACATTGATCAATTGAAACAACTGAAAATGTCGAATATTCTAATTCACTTTAATTCGTTGTATTTGTGAATTGACGTCAAGACGATCAATGTTGGATAGATCTTATCGTGGATGATAAGAAGCTCGAATCGTGGCGGAACAAGAACGCTACGTAACATTTCCTGCTATCAGTTGCATTAATTTGTTCGATATCTGAGAAAGCTCCTGTATCGAAACGCAATACGTGCATTCATACTTGTAAGAGTGCGTAATGCGATACGAATCTGCAGCAATCTATTAGATTTCTTTCAATTGCATTGGAAAGTGGATCAGAAGCACAGGTATGCGTGTATCTGTACCTTAAACCGATTCTCAATTACTCGCATGTAAGAAACAAAATATCCATCTGTGAAAAATATGATATTTACATTCCATCGAAAAATATTGGGTCATCTTGCAAGGAATGCGGTTTTCTCGAAATTCGAGTTTAGAATAATGGAATTTGCTACTACATTAAAGTATTATAAAAATAAAGAATTACAGCCAAAAGTTGCAATAGTCTTAAAAATAGATTACACAGCGGAGTGCAATATAATAAAGTAGATAAAAGAGGAGATAGATACGTAAGAAAAGATATAAGGAGGCAATAAGGGGATAACGCCATAAAAAGGAGAAAATGTAAAACGCGGGATTAGGCAAAAAAGATGTAAAACCGAAAACTCGTCCAAAGCCGAAAGGCACGGACTAAGTAATGATAAATAAATAAAATAATACAAATAAATAAAAATAAAGAATTACAAGAGATAGAATTACATCGTGAAAATAGAAATCATTGCATAAAAACCAACGGTAGCTTTGCTTATGGGTTGACCTAATATTTGCTAAATAATTCAAAACACGAAAATAATCCACAGATCACGCGGTACTACGAAGTTATTCATTTTGTTAATCGTTAAACGTAAACGTTTACAATAGTGATAAATATTTGTTTGAGGTTTCGAAGATTTGTTGATTTCAAAGTTTTTGAAAATTTCTGTTTCTAATTAACATTAACTGTCAATTACTTTTACTTTTCGCTCGTATATTGAGAAGAATTTTAATAGGGAGTTTCGCGAGTAGTTTTTACGATGGAAAGGACAGCAAATCTGAGCGCAAATGGCGAGCGATTAGACAAGTTATCGAAAGTTGTCTGTCCGACTACCGACTGAAACTCGTCCATTCTTATGCAACTCTTCACAAGAAATATATTGTTAATAATATAATTATATGGAGAATAATGTGAACTGGAATACAAAGGTGAACAAATAAGAGGAAAGATGTAGATAACTTACGATATTGCAGATATTCACGATAAACATGTACAATCCGTGATTCGTCCGTTTTTTAAAAGTGTACATCTAGTAATTAAATTTTGTTCGATGTTTCCGCACATATGGCATCGATGATGTTAAAATTCGAAGGCAATCACCGAAGATGAGCCACGAGGATGATTATTGCGTAATATCGAAATAATAATACACGCGAATTTATACATAGATTTGATCACGAGCGTGCTTCTCGCAGTACTATTTATAATTGTTCTCCTGTAAAAACACGACGTGACATATATTTGAGACACATGTGGGACGAACACAAATATTTAAATAGATCGATAATATTTTTAGAATCGTCTATTAGATCGAAGAACAAAATTTGTACTAAGATATAAATTCACGTAGAATTTGTGAAAATATTATTTATTAAATATGTAAAAATATCGCGTAACAATCATGGGTGATCAATTTGTATTATTGATATATTTGTATTACGCGTCATAGAGATAACATTATAAATAAGATGTTCGATACTTCATTTTTAAATAATCGAAGAATAAATTAGACAATTTTATACGCCCTAACTGTTGCTTCGTATAATGCAAACGAAGAATTGCTTATCTGCTTCAATGTCAATCAACACAGACACTTGACATTCCCCTTGACAAAATTAAGCACAATCATCAAAACAAGTATATACATGTATGTCTTCGTTACAGTTAGGTTTCCCTTTGAAAACAATCTGACACCTACTTCCATCAAGTACCCTAGCAGTAATCAAAACAGAAACAGTTAACACCATCCGTTAAAAGAAAACAAAATCACCGATTTTATGTTATCACGGAAATACAAATATAGAGCATACATATTCAATTGTAAGACATAGATGTAAAACAGTCGAACTTTTCGCTTATTTCATGTTAACAACTATAATTTTTAATTTACTCAAAAATATAACTGGATGTTAAAATGTTGAACAACATTGCAAATATAATTGTTATCAATGTCATAAACACTAACACCTGCTTTGTCACCATCGCCGCTTCATCTCGACGAATTCCTCTCTAACGCAACAAAAGATATTGATTGACCTAATTAAACTAATATTATACACGAAAACTTTACAAATCGCATATGCTTAATATTTCTACGCAATAGTTGCAAGCTTGTTACTAAACCAAGTCAAGCTCGACAAGTAAATTTTACAAACTTACGATCCAGTTAATTATCTCGTTTGAAATAGTAAAAATTACACGAATTACTCGCGCGACAAAAGTCTACAAACAACAACACGATATTTGTCAATTTATTAACATCATCATTTAATAACTTACTGTACAAAGTTGTCAATTTTCTACAATTTGTATCGTAAAAATCGTATCGCTATACTTATAAAATACCGTGTAATAAAGCTCCATAATCAACGCGTCACTTATCAGTTCGTTAAAATGCTATTCATTTCTTACGTTACTATACAATGCTGAGAATCAGCTACAATTTGTATTCTACAGATTTAAAGAATATCGTGTAACATACGTAGCAACGTATCACTTGTCAGTTCGCTGACATTATCATTCGCTAAATTTCCATACGAGTTTGACGATTTCTTACAATTTCTATTCTACTGCACTGTGCTGCAGTAATCGCAAAAAACTTGTATAACAAAACTCTATAACCAGCAACGACGTCACTTGTGTCAATTCACTAATGCTCTATCACTTCCTATAAATCGTTTATTAAATCATAGAAAAAAAATCCAGACAATTTCCTGAAGCGTTCCCTACGAGGCCCTTTAAATCTATTGCGCAGGTACACGATGTCGCGGAGGGTGAGTGAACAGGAAGAAGCGTGGAAGCGAACGCGTGCTGGTTCGCGCGGCACTCACCGACTTTACGCCAGGCGATCCTTTCACTGGTGCCCCTTCCAGAGGGCCGTTTAGCGAAATGCACTCGCGAGGACACGACTGACAGCAGCGGTATGCTCCGGCGGAAGTAGCAGCGTTCACAGGGGTGAAAGCACACTGTTTGTCTCGCGTTACGGGAGAACGTGACGGTGGAGAAACGCGGAGGACGGCCGGGATCTGCGTCTTAACGGGAAGCAAGCAGAGCGGACGAACGAACCGCGCGCGTGGCCGTGCGTGCGTCCGGCGTAAAAATGACGAGGACGGGCGTCGCGTAGCACGACCGCCGGCACAAGGGCGTCGAAGGTCGCAGCTGCGCGCCGAGTAGCATGCAGGTGCGTCCCTCTTTCGCGATACGCCGGACCGCGCGCGATTTGGAAACTGCTACGGATCGTTTCTGCGAGATTCGGCCAACGCGCGCTTCGCTAAGGGAGGGGAAACGGAAGATGGCTTGTGAACGCGGTCTAAGAACGACCCACGAAAGCCACACCAGTGGCCGCACCAGGCTTCTGTCAAAATTGTAGAAGTTTTAATTGAGTTTGAGATAGGGCGACGAGGTTGAAACTAGGATGTTGCGCAATAAGGGAAAATATGGAAGAAGTATCGCGAGCCAGATTTGGTATCTTTTGAACAAATTTTTGAGGAATCTAAATTCAACGAATGTAGGTTTATTTATCAGTGAAAACGATAGAAGGAACAATTACCACATCATCAACGGTACTGTCGCAACGCTAGTGATGCGCGAGCGGTCAATTGATGTAATTGACGCGCGGAAAGGAACGTTGAAGTATTTTGTGAGTGCGGATGAGGATAGTTATATTCGATATTTAATATATTGGAAAAGTTGAACACGATGTATTCGAGTATTGGAAATAATTTGACAAGTTTGCTATTTAGATGATTTAGGTATGTTAGATTTTACTAAATTAGTTAAAAATGGGACTTTTTATTATTATTGTATAAGAGCGGATAAGAATGATGTAAAAATTTTGCTGGGAAAAATGTTAAATGGTGTGGATGTACTGAATCTTATTGAATCACAGAGATGAAACATATCTTATCGTTATTATACTCGATTACGTTCAAATATTTTGTGTATAAGGGTAAGTAGATGGGGTGAAGAAGACCAATGTACGAATTAATTTGAGGAAATGTATTCGGATATATGGAGTAATTTAAAAGATAATAGATAATCGATTAACTGAAATAACGATGAAATGTTATATCCGAGTGAATTACTTAGATATGCGATTTTTCATTATTATTACATTTATAAATTTAAAAGATCTGTGAATGTATTTGCAAATACAAAGAATGTTGAGCTATTTAATTAGAAGGATTTTATTAATGATCTTATCAAATATCTCTATTACAGATCTTATTTTAACCGATTATTATTATGACACGAAAAAATGTAACATCTTACGAAATAGAAAGCAAGAATTTCTGAACCCATTTTTTATAACCCATTTTTTAAGAATAATGTAAATGTAGTAGCATCCATAAATGTTAAGTATCTTATAACAATCTCATAATTAAGAAATAATTAAGAAAATTCATATGCATCGAATACTCTAAAATTGACTTTGTAATTACCACAAGCAATTACATCAACTGCACAACATTTCCTCTATCAGCCAATAGATCGATTTTTGCTTCTGCAATAAATAGCTCAGATTTAATTCTACGTTCAAATTCTGGAATACTATTCAATTTTTTGGCTCCTTATCCTGACCTAATTCCTGACCTAATTTCCTTAAAAATGTATTTGATGCAAGAAAAATTTGAGTATATTTTTATCGAATAAAAAAATTTGAATAATCCATAAAATAAGTGATAAGTAATAAGCAAATATAGAAAGAGACGAGAAATTAAATTGTTAAAAAAGAAACTTTTCTTTATATTCAAATTTTCCAGGAAATTCACGCTGCTTGCATCAACGGTCGTTCTAACTTTTGTAACGTCTATCTCGTAGCACGACAAAGGAGGCAGCACCGACTGGACCTCCAATTAAAAGCTCCCCTCGTTCGTTTCGAACAAGTCCACACTATCGTAAAACTAGAGTGTGCACATGTGCGACGATGATGAGCCAGCAAAAAATTTCTACAGTAGCAAGCAATGTAGAACAGTTAGAGATACAACGTCGTACGTGCATGTAAAACCTCCGCCGAGTTAATCTTCAAACGCAATTTGAACGAAACAATGCGACTGTTTCTTTAGTGTAATTCGATTCCATTCAATGTAAATACATCACTACACCTAACTGTCTATCACGAAAGTGTAATGAAAGTGATAAATATAGAAAAAATAGGTTCTATCTGTGACAATTGCTTGTAGAATTTACGATGAGACACGTCATAAAAATAAGAAAATTAAATTAATACGAGAAACGTGCCAATTTTGTAATAGTTGGTAAGACCAAATAAACTTTCGTAAACTTTTCAATTAAAAAAACATCGGTAAAATATAGTATGATTTAGTATATTCTTTTTACTTTGCTTCAAACAAATTATTCGTTAATTTATTATTTTCTTTTCTATACTTAATATTATAATTGGTCAGCACATTCGTGGATAATTAATCTCTGAGGGAGTCATACATACGATACGCGTACATGTGTATGTGCATGTCGTTTTATTCAAACATGATCCAAAGATATATAATAGCCAAGTATGTACAATAACGTACAACATTTTTCTCAGAGAATTCAAAATATCTTCCAATATCGGATCCAACTCATCAAATATCTGTAAATATGATTCAAGTAAATATTATCTAACTTAAATAAATTTATCCTCAAGGAGGTTAAACGTTATATAAAATCGGTTATATCAAAAACGTAAAGCAAGACTCGTATGGCTTTTTCCGCTCTCTAATCAAAATAACCAATCAGCTTTGCCTACATCAGAGAACGTACAAGTATCATCGCGGAATCTGTCCCTGTACGCAGATTCTAAATTAAATCGCCGGTTTCGCGTCATTTACATAAACATGGTATGAAAACACCTCAGAAAATAACCTCTCAACGGTTCTAACCTTTACCCCCTCGCTCTCTCCGTCCCCAAAATATTAAATCACCGACTGTACGAAGGAATCGTTGGCAAAAGAACGGCAGAGTGTGCGAACGGTGATCGAGCGAAATTCGAATTTTTCCGTGAACTGGTCTAAATGAATACGAGTCTGCGCAACAGACGCTATCGGAAGATTCGCCGCGAGAGGCGCGGCGTCGTGACGCTCGCATGTGCCGCAGATTATGCCGCATTGCCACAAGCGTACGGCACCGGTCGGACGACGATCGTGTCGTCGGGACAACGTTCGGAAAAAGAGTCAAGGGAATGAGCGAGTCGCGAACAGGTTAAACGCGAGACGTCCTCGCGATGCGCCGTCGGGGACGTCGTCGACGAGACAGCTGGTAAAGAAAGGAATACATCGAACGCGAACGACGACATCGCAGATATTGACGAATATTCCGGAGCGAGTAAACGAAAGAGAGAAAAAAAAGAGGACAGAAGAAACGTGATAAATATTCTTCGACTTACTCTGAACAGAAGAAAACCTCAGGATCATGAACGTCCGACGATTGCCTGGTTTCATGTACCACTACAAGGTGATCACGATGCTCCTCTTCACAACCATGGTTCTCGTTGTCTACCTGCTTCTTCACTGGGGTATTATGTGCACGAACCTCGAAGCCTGGCGGCACGTATCCAACGTGGTGAGTCCTTTCGAGACACGTTTAACCGTGCACAACTATATCACGCACGACATTCACGCACTGTACGCAGAGGTCGTATAGACAGGTCGCGCTAGGGTCACGCTCGCGAAGGGGTGAAAACCGTAAGAGGGTAGAGAGAAAGGGACAGGGACCGAACAAACGGGCACGCACGCGCTCTCCCAACGTGCACGAAACGAACTGATTCTGTAGCACGGTACGGTGCCAATTTCACGTGTGTACTTACGAATCTAGGTAAGAAAATTTGCCCGTCCTTACCTCTGTGTGTTTACATCGTTACAAGACTTCTGGTTGTCGACCTCTGCGTGCTTACTAAATACAAACAAGCAAACTTGCGAGATCTTGCGAGGATTAGGAGGTAGAGGGGGTAATATCTCTGTCTCTGCAGACCGTCTATTTACATTCTTTTGAATGTGCCCTTAGAATTTGACTGGTTTCCTAGAAAAATAAAATCATCTATGAATAGGCCGTTCGAAGGGAAAGTCTTTCAAACTATCCAATTGACGACGATGAATGAGGCAACACATAAAATATTCCTTTCTCAGCTGTTTGGGATTTTTGTGAAAAATGATCGCGGGATTGTATATACGTATATATATATATATTATTGAGGAAAATAATATTCGTTATACAGCGGAATTTCGTGCACTTATGCGTTTCATAGAAGTTGAGAATCGTTGTTGATGATATATTTGCGCGCTTTCATAGTAATATTCACGTCTTTGTAGGAAATGTAAAAAATTTTCAGAAAAGGTGCTCAATTTATCTCGTCTGTGATTTACTTTACAATTTATAATCGCTTTAACGCGTCCTTCGTGCAGCTGTTATAGTCGTCAGAAATATTCACTTAAGCACAGTTTAAGAGATTTTCACCGTGTTATGTTCTCATTATAAGTGGATTAACGTTCAACGCACGTGGCTGCAATGGAATTCGATTTTATATCACGTTCGCTGCTCGTCAAACTTCCATTATCCGAGCCATATATAAATAAATAAAAACAAATTTTCGTACAAAATTCATTCTGTATTTGTGAAACTTGTCCAAAATTTCGTGATCTTTAATCGAACTTCCTAGAATGGATTTCATTATATGAGTATACACGATCGATGCTCAATTCTTTAGAGACAAATGATTTATGATCACTTATATAAGTTCATTCGTCGCAAGAAAATCATGTAAATAATAATTGATAATCAGAAAACAGTGCTGTTAACGTCATCATTTTTCTATACTCCTCGATTTATAAAGTTGATCGATGAAGCTTCTAAACAGCACAATTTCCATTACACATGACAATGAGTCATGTATCAACGAGTCAGTATCACATCTATTATACACACATATATATATCGCAAAAGTATTGCGTGTTGATATAAGTCTAGGACGTATGAAATGAACATGTTAACAACGATTTTAATCGCCTGTGTTTATTCTTCTAATCCAATGAACACTACATAATACCTATGGGAACAGTCTAATATAACAGTCAATACTACCTATTGACAAAATCCACAATCACTTAATTGCCAACCCAATAATTCCTTACGAAAATTGTTCGAATACTTACCATAGGAAATATTTACATATATACTATGCGTGTATTGTATAAAACATTTTCAAATTTTCTAAGCACTGTAACGAGATACGACTATAATACTGACATTGACCAAATTTGGAACCAATTTAAAAATATGTATACAAATTTTTTATTATTTAGTTGAAAAAGCAATATAAGGCATGAATAATCATTTTATTATATACCGATATTAATACAACGAACAATGAACTACTTAAATATTTTTCTATGTACACCTTCGGTTTCTTGTTTCTTTTCCAAACTTTGTCAATGTACTGAGTCAAGCTACTGAGTTACTGCATTACAATTTTTAAGCGTTTGTGTGAAATTTTGGACATAATATGCGGAACTATATGTAAAAATTCACGGTCTACTCATCACACTTCTAATGAAAATGCGAAACGTTTCGTACGACGCGCATAATATATGTACATATTCGTCAAAGCTTTCTATAAGCGTTCAAATACTTTCGCGAGTCGCTGTATATGTAAATTTATAATTCAGGATGACTCGTGCACTTGTTGCGATCGTTCACAGCTTTCTATGACCACATAAAACGCTGATTATAAGTGGATTAATATTCTCCGGCGGTAGAAAAAACATTAATTGAACGTGGCTATAAATTAAATTTGCCGAGAGAGTGGTTGCATCGATGTGGTAAAGCATCGAATGCCAGCTTAGTGTCACTACTCATTACATTCAAGCCACACTATCATCATGCTGGAATATTAAGAACGAAAACGTTTACGTAATGTATTATCCAACGCACGCGAGGCCGCGAAAAAATGTCTCTGGATGATCCTCGTGTTAAATTATCTCTCGTTTAATGGTTTTCTGCTCGTAGTATTGTAGAAATATAAGAAATAAAATCATAAATGCTGATCGTACGTTATTGAATAATTTAAGCGCCGAGATATTATGTTCGATCAGCGATATTTATTTTACAACACTGATATACTACAACGTTATATGTATACTTAAACTTGATAGTGACTCATGGATCGTTCAGCATCTTTCAAAACATTCAGCACGAACTACTTATACCGAATTTATTCCGTAATCTTGATATTCCGACGCTATATGAACGATATATCATTCTTATGAATTTTAAACCATTTATTTCATATGTAGATAAAACTCATTCCTTAACCTTGGTAATTGTAAAATATTGCTGCATTGCTCATAATATGTCATAACATGAAGTATGCAAAGACCTTTGTTCCTGAAACAATTTTACTAATATTTATATTGTTTAGTATATCGCTTTTCCCGTTAATTGCATTTGACCAAATTGCCATAGGTAAATCGAATCGTTTATCAGAGCCTAATTTTGTTACTGTTCTAGTCTTTCAACGAGTCTGAAAAGGTTCCAAAATACTTATCTCATAGTTTTTCTATCAGATTATGCAATCCTTTGTCAAGCGAAACGTCAGCGATCTTTTCTAACGAAAATAAAAATTCGAGAGATTGGAATTCAAAGAAGTAATTTCTACGTATTTAGGGAGGGTTTGGCCCATCTGCAGATGAAAGGAATTTCACCAAATCCCGGAAGAATTGCTTCCTCATATTTCCCACCTGTGTTCAAAACTTTTGCAAGTCAACAGAATTCCATGAAACGCCACTGAAATTGCTCGTGATTCGCAGAAATTTGATTACCCCCGGAACAAGATAATCCTAACATTCCTCCGTTTTTCTATCCCAGGATGCATAGGAAAATGCGCGAAAAAACGTGGGACCTCGGTTGGTGTAAACTTGGCCCAGATAGGATGATGGCTTTCGAAAAAGTTCATCCGAAACGTTACATGGACGTTACGGTGCATAAAGGCGCGTGACACGCATGTTATGGGATCCGCCTCTACTCGAGAAATCCTCTCATCATGGCGGTCACGACGACTAAAAATATCGTTGTGCATAGTCTACAGTATGCACAGACCCAAACGTGTGTTGTACCGGTTATACGCACGTGAAACTAGCTATACGTGTGCGAATACACGCGTACCTGTATGTAACGCAAGCATCGCCCACGCAGCAAGAGAATAATTCACTTTTATTGCTCTCATTCCGAACGATGCCCCAACATCTACTGATCGAACGTAAAAATTCAACTACATGAATCGTCCGTCCACCCACGAAATTCTTATTTTTGCGATTAAAACTTTTAAGACATTCTTCCTCATCCTGTTTGACGGACTTCGCGTGGAAGTACATGTTTGTGCATATTTTCACTTGCCTGCCAATTACGTTAAGTGATATTACATGATATTGAATCACCTGCTGATATTTCATGCAAATGAATGAATGCAAAAAATGTGATAAATAATTTTAGGATACAATAATTGGTGTCTGTTAAACATTTCAAAAATGATTCTTTGCTTGATTGTTTGTGAAATTTCCTGGATTTGTTACCTATAGTCGAGAATCCAACAAGTTGCTCGAAATCAAGAAAGTTCTTGTCGTGTGCCGTTCAAATTAAACATTTTACACTGCTTTTATTTTTTAATCGTTTCGTTGTAAATTATCATTTCGTTCACCTTATACCATACGATACTAAACAAAATAAAACTTGTTGCAGTTTTTCAATAGCCAATAGATGTACTGCAATAATAAATTATGGCTGATATCATGGCAATATACAGAGCCTTGGAAAAAGTATTAACGTAAAAAATTTAACGATTATATTATAATACGTAATTTGAAATTACTCATCGAAGAAACTTTCTACGACCGAAAAAGTATTCTTTTTATGCGATGAGCAGTTAAATATACATTCGTACGTGATCAGCGGGAAATGTATTGTTAACACATTTCTCATTGTTGACAGCGCTATTGCACGTTGAAGATTCATTTCTACTTATTTTATTTGTTTTATCAGCACTTCGTGGTGGCACCGTAATTTGTTTTAGCTCTCGCAGTGAACGAGAACCTCCTTCTGGTTGCGCGTTTCTCGAGTGTCCGTACTTGTGGTTCTGGGACGACAATAAGGATTAGCGTTTCTTTCCTTGTGAACTTGGAGTAGTAGGCAAAAAGTAGTACGTACATAAATACAAGGACATCGTGAAAGAGGACGGATGCACAGTGAAGAAGAAGATCATGATAAATTTCGGACTTTTTATAGCGTTTATAAAATACCAGTGATAATAGCAATAGGAAAATAATCGAGTTTATCAAATTTCATTCCTGTATGGAATATTCCAAAGTGACAAGGTTTAACATTTTGATCGGTGTAACAGTAATTTTGCATTAAACACACTGTCTCCTTCGATCGATTAAAAAATATTTACGATCGTCGTAGTCGTGATTTTTACATAATTCTTTCTTTACCTTTGATGAACTACAATAGATTCCGATAGATCGATAATAATAATAATATTATTATATTCTTATAGTGTAAGATATTAATTATTAATGGTCATCAAAAATGAAATTTTGATATGCATCTTGTACATGTGTATTACTCGTAAAGACAACATAAAATACCGCAGGTGAATCAATCTACAACTGGTTAAATGATGATGCTGTCAAATATGTTTAATGGATTACAAGGCAGAGGTACAGGACGTTCAATTAAATCAGTGTAATGAAATCTTTAATGAATACGCGATGTCAATATTCGCGAGTACACGTGTAATTGATCATCGTATGATAAAACAGATATTCGGTAATATAAAGATCGGTCATGCTGTCGCGCATAAACGAGTTCCTGTAGTAACCTTCGTTTGTGCAGAGCTATATTACAAATACCTTGAAACTTTGTTTGTGAATGGACAATTTATCGTGCCTTTTTGTGTTGCACATGCATCTACAGGGTGTTTAAAGGGAGAAAAACTCAGTTATCAGGATGATAAATCAAAACATGCTTCCTATCAAAATCGTAAGGATCTTAACATGGCTCAAAATTATTACCCCTACAATCTAATTGTAATTTATCTAAATCGCATACTCGAACGTAAGAACGTAACTAAAAAGGTAAATTTTCTGTAAACGAGACTTTATTGGATAATTACATAAGATAAAGATCTTTGTTGCTTCTCTTAATCATAAAGAAAGTTTCGTCGATAATTTCTTTTTTTGCAAGATAAGCTTAACTTTATAAAGCTTAAGGTTATTACTGATTTTGCTTCTTCGTAGGAGGCAACTGATATTTAAACCATGTCACAGTTTTTTACAGAAATGGAATACTATAGGAACATAGAAGAATAAATGTATTACGTATAAACGAATGCGGGATAATTCTAGAGATATAACAATTCAAACAATTTTAATGTGTTTGATAAAACTACTAAATATATTACTAAATGTACTAAAATGTAACGCCTTGCTATTTCGAAATATTTAATATTCAGTGTTATACAAAGCTTCCCGATCAAGTACATGTTTCCCTTTACGTTCCAAAAACGATATTTCAAAAAGTTTGTGTATAACACGCAATACAGTTGTCTTCTTTTACTTCCCATGTCCTTGTCCTCGATATTAGTTAAAAAGACACGTAGATATCGCTTTTGAAACATAGAATGAAAGATTTATCATACTATCCTTTGATGTAACAATTTACACAATTTTAATAGAAAATAGTCCGTCTAATGTAATATTACTGTTACGTGCCTCAAAATGTTGAGCCTCGTGTCGAGATATTTGTAATACAGGAATACATCTTAATATTCTTCGCTCAGTTAAATGAGACGAATCCTCCTGACTACGTCCTCTTACAGTTCCAGAGACAAAGAAATCCTTTTAAATGCACAATTGCAATGTCTCACCCTGTATACATATCACGTATACGTGACTCAAAGAGAAAACTAACCCATTACTCGGCCAAAGTCTCGCGATATTCCTTCATTCTGTTTCAAGAAACCCCCTGTGTGCAACGTGCTTTTACAATAACCTTACTTCATTCTAAAATGGGTTCTAAAGCAAAATACATAACGAAGAACGTAACACGTCCTGTACGTGTAGATTATACAGATACGAAGGAATCCGTTTTACACGAGTCCGCGATGAATGTAAGAAAAGAAACTTATACGATACTTAAAGCTAACCGAGGCGCTTTTCGCCAACGGGATATCCCTTAAACCGTGACTTTTACACGCCGATCGACTTGATCGATTCAAATATCGGTGTCACGTTGCGACGAGCGTGGAAATATCTTGAATGAAAGTCGTTCGATTTCATTGAGGGACAGACGAGACGATACGTGACTACGATTTCACGTGTTCCTTCAGATAAACGGGAATTCCAAGGCAATAGATTCTCTTCTTTAGTTCCTTGGTACTTGTACGGAAATTTTATTTCAAAGTAAAATCGGAAGCAACGGGAGAAAAATGCGTTTGATGTTTATTTCGTGAAAGTTACCGGTTTCGATCGTACGAGAGATCAATTCTTTGAAGGAAACGGTAATCTTGAATTTATACGTAGCTTTCGGTGGACAATTGTAAGAAATAATCTGTAAATTTCGACTTCCGCATAATTAAAAATTTCTATTATTAAAATGTAAGAATAATTGGGTTGCGTAATTGAAACTTTCATTGCGGTAGATGAGAACAGCAAGAATATTGGAGTATTCGCCTGGTTAATTCTAACCTGGCATCGCCTTTTAATTTCAATCGTCGTCTTTTTAAAATAATCAGTGGAAATTTAATTCGTTAAGCTCACGAACCTGTCTTTTTGAAGTAGATTATCTTTCATCGGATTATTCAATTGCATAAAAATACAACTATTGGCACTGTGTTGCATATGGCGAGTAGCGATATGTTAAGATATATTTAAATAGAAATTTATAAATATTGAAATATTTTAAAGAAGAAGTACAATTTAAAGGACACATTTTGCATATTGTCGAGGTCACCCTTGAAATAAACCATACATTGTTAAACGAAATAAATTAATATTTTAAAGGATGTTGGAAAGTGGCCGAGTCTGGTTTGCGAGAAATTTCGCCCCGTGTCATAAAACTGCTTTAAGAGTTCCCTGTCCCGGTTTGACGTTTTACGTAACCCTTCAGCCGAAAGGATGCTCGTAAAAATACTGTAAATCAATGAAAAATAAAGAAAAATATGAGAAAGAGAACACCAAGTTGGTAACAAGATCACGTTGTAAAAATGTTTCAGGATTTCAGAAGAGTAAAAAGAAATTGAGGATAATTTAATCGTATCCCTTGAAGGGAATTTTTACGATGCGAACGTTATTCTTACGGTACCTGATCATAATTTTCATTTCAGTGCAGCACGCACAAAAAAGGAGCTGCAATAGGAATTCTCTGCGACCCGCTATGCTCGGAAAGAGGGATTCACTCGCTCGCATGCGAAACTCTTCACGCTGGCAAAGAAGCGGTTTTCTCGGCCCACTGGGAGACGACCCGACTTGTGTTCAAAGCCTCAAGGTTTATTCCCTTTCTTTGCAAATATATATGTCACAGAGAAAAATTCGATGGTTACATCTAGGATCAAGGAATTCTCTGATTTTACGGTACTCTCGAAATACAGTATTCGACGGAACGATCGAAAAATCATTTACAATTTCGTAAGACTGTAGAAACTTAGAGAATTCGTGAAACATCAAAGAATTGTAAAGAGTAAATTACAAATTTTGTTGAAACCAATAGAAACGTATTCTATTTTCTAAAAACTAGTACAAAAAAAAGACTACTTTGGAGTTGAAAAATGACTGTTTAGAGTCTAGGCAATTCGAAGAAACTGTAATGTTGTAACGATCGATGCGACCGTAAATAATCGTTCAAAAACGAAGACATTTGAAACGAGCGCTCTGATTTCAGAACGAAGACACCGATGGAGCAGTACGAGACGTTATTCTGGACGGACGCGACTGGCATAAAGCATTTCCCGTCTGAGACGGACTTCAACACCATGATCAAAGATCTGGTCGTTAGCAAGCTGAACGTGACGCTGTCGCAGCATCAATTAGAGAGGCTTGCACGACTTCGTACGCATCGTGTCGAGACCGAGCCCAGAAGGCGACAGCTCGAGATGGAAAATCTCTGGCCGCTGTTACAGGAGAACGAGTACCTGATGAGCATACTGTACGAGGACAGGGACATTTTTCCACAGCTGATTGGCACATGCGGAACCTTCTACGCTGTCGAATACGTACGACCCATAGAAACACCCACGACAATCCTTGCTCTGTCCGATTCGAAACCGGAATGGGCGAAAAGATTGAAGCTGGCCGTGATGATCCTGGACCTGCTCGAAGAACTCGACACCAACTTTCCTGAGCCGATCCATCTGTGCGATGTGAAGATAAACCATTTCGGTTTGCCTCTCGGTGGACAGAAGCTCAAGTTCCTCGACCTGGACGCGGTGTTTCCTAAAACGATTATCAGCCGTATCACCGCGGACGGGAAGAACTGCGAGAAACACGACGACTGCGACTACTTCGACTGCAGGTCCTTCTGCTCGAAGAACAAACGATGCGAGTCACCGGTCGCCAATAACAATTTACAAGTAATTACCAGAGATAATAAGGTTAATTCGATAAATGACGAGATCGAGTTAGGCTAATCCTTTTACGGTATAGTTCGAAAGAGACTGCAACAAACCATGTCAAATATGGTGCTATTTCATATGTTAGTTGCCTCGTATTTTTTTATTTAAAATATTGAAACATTGGAAATCTTTACCCAGTTAAAATTGATTGCAAATCTAGATCAAATGCAACATTGACCTTTGATCAAATGTTTGGAGATCGTAGCAGCATCAACTCATAGAACTAATATTAATATTTATTTCCTGTAAGAAATTGAAAGTATTTTTCATCCTAAAAGAGGCAGTGTATCGACGATATATATTGTTCTTTTTAGTTATGAACCTTGAAATATCGACAATATAGATAATATTGATAGCCTAAGGGCACCCTAAGACATTTCAGCCGTAAAGGAGCAATTGTTTTCTAAATTGTTTGTTCTAAATTTTTCGTCAGTTAATTACATTGCCAGAGGTTAAACCCTCCGTAAACAAACATATTGTTTGATGTTCCATAGATGAACCGAACCGTTTATGTCAAAACATAATTTTTCTATAGTTTTAGGCTTTCCAAAAATCTGGAAAAGTATGTCAATCATTGATTAAATCAAATGTTTAATACTTCTTTCGAAATTTGCATACAGAGTGGTAGGCAATTGCAACTTAAAGTAAACGATTTTGACAAATTTTAAGTCGAATAAATTTTCTAGTTTCCTTTCCATAAGCGAGAATTAAAAAAATGATAATTAATATAAATATGAAGATACGTCACCTAAATAAAGGGAAGTAATAAATAAAATAAAAATAAATAATCGGTTGTTATCGCTTGAAATTCCTTTAGACGATTTTGGGAAAAATATAAAACGTCTGTCTAGTTGCAGACTTTTGAACGTCGCTGTACTTTTGTTATTTGATAATAGCGTATTTTATGAAATATGATTAGACATTGACTAAAAATAGGGTAGAAAGACAAGATTATATATGTATATCGAGAAGATTATATGTTGGATAGTATGTATGATGTATAAGGTTTCCTACGTGCTATTCACACTAATTGGAAGATTCTCTATTTTTGAGTAACTTTATCTCTAGATACAGTTAGTTCCTCGATAAAATTTTACACAATATATACTAGTGCCATGAAACTATATGTATAACACTTTCGTATAACATAAAGTGTATAATAAAAATACTCTTTATGTACATATGTATAGAAACATAACGTGCCAAGCATTGTCGATAATATCAAAATTTGAATCTTAATTTTTCTTAAATCAACTGTTTTATTTACCTCGACGAAACAAAGCTGACTCGACAAACAAAGTTGATTTTTGATTATTCAAAAATTCTCACAGATTACTCACAGAGTAGAGAATACACATTAGACAAATATTTCATAATGTTGAAAATATAATAAATATATACATTAACCTTTGAATCGATTGCACCAGCTTGTAATGCGCAACTATGTATTAGCTTGGCAACTATGTGATTGCGGATTTTGTGAATACCACCTAATGACAAAATCCGCAATCACTTAGTTGCCAAGCCAATACATAACACATTGGTTAAAGTTCTAGTTGAGATGGAACACGAATGTACATGAATTGTAGAAATTATGAAGCTTAATTTTAAAAATTGTTCGATGAAAGACATACGTATGTATCAAAATACACTTTGTGGGGGCAAATTAAAACGAACGACTATGACATTTTTCAGATCATCTGCGAGAAAATATTTCTCGGTTGGACTCTCTCGGGGACTATCATAATTCCTGGATTACTCATGTCGGAGCACACCACCAGTACACTGGCAGTTCTTTTACGACAATGCGCGAATCCAGCCAGTGACACTGAACATTTACCACGTGCTGCAGTTTCGGATAATTTGAAGACACGACTATACAATATGCTGCACGAAATGGAACAAGAAGTTGCTGCTTCCGTATAGAAACGTTTTAGTACGAAAAAATCACGAGAATCCAAAGGATCCTCGTTCATGAACAGATAGGTATATTTTCGATCGAATTATCAAAGGCTGTTGTTAGAAGAGCGAATTGTTGAAATTTATAAGAATTTTATTACACGACAAGATATTAGCGATCGAAGGTATAAACATGAGAACGACACTTTCGATGAATTTCTTGAAAAATTTGTAAATAAAACGAGAGAAATTCGTTGAAACTTTTAAGTTTTGCTAAAATGGTTTAATTAACTCTATTGCAATTTTTTATGAAATTCGCTGGATATATTAAACTACGAGGAGTATGATATCTGGAATAGATTCAATCTATTTTTAGAATTTATCAACCCCTACACTTTTATAATTTAACTTTTCGATTTAATATACTTCTTGAAGGATTAATGAAATTTATTCGAATGTCTACGCGTACTTAAAGGTACCAACCAATGAACATATATTTATTGTAAAGTTTATTTATTCTTCTTATGCGTAATAATATTTCAAATAAACCAAATTTTACACAAGCAATTTTAAACAAATACATTAATTTTTGAAACATGAAGGTACTAACGATTTTAGAATGACTATAAAGTCAATGAAACGAAGTTAAATCTCGCTGTCGTTTGAATAACGGTATAAGCATTAGGTTGTCTGAAAAATGTCTTTTATTTTATAAGGAAACGATAGATGCAAAACATTTTTTATTTTATATTATCTTATTGAATTATTTATGATCCATTTTGTTCCAATAGAAACAAAATATGTTGTACAATATATCTATTATTTCCTTACAAAATGAAAGAAACTTTCGTGACAAGCTAATAGAATGTTCGACACGCATTTACTGATTAAACAGAAACCCCTAAACGGCTGACGTTTGTAGTCGTTCGTTAAGCTTCATTGTCACCTCAGCCGGGAAATTGATTTACATTCATTCGGAGAGGTAAAAAAAATGTGCGCAGCTCCATGTAAAATATAAAATATGCGAGAATGGAAACGAACAATCGGGAAATTTCTAACTTTCTACGAATCCAGAAAAACGAAAAGAAACAAATAATCTTTGTACTCGGAGAATATAATAAAATAAGCGACCACTAGAGGCTAGTGATAGTAATAAGAATAGGGAAAGAAATAATATTATCAACAACGAGCACAAATACCAACTACCTTACACGTAATTGTAGCCTTACTTATGTACTTTAAATTAAACATTCGATACGCTTAGATAGAACTTGAAGATAGATATAAGAATACTGTTATTTTTAGCATTCGCGCGTAAGGCTTGAGAATTTATTAAATACTAAATACAAATTTATTAACTTAATTGTAATAATAAATAGTACGATTTAAAAGAGCGGTTAGAGAATTGTATTTTGTTGCTAAGATTTTTATATTCGTTGCGATATAGATTTCACGCGCAAGAACCTATTTATAAATTTAATACTAAGCTTTAATTAATCAACGGATCATAGATTTTGGCAAGTTCCAATAACGAAATAATTTCTGTGCATATTATTTGTTTTAGTGGAAGAATTATTGCGCATCTTAGTTTTAGAAGTAAATAATTATTACCTTAAAATACGTGTATTTAATACCTACTCTTTAGATTAAAATCTTTAATGATCAAGCATTGATAATGTAAATATAAATGTACATTGCAATATAAAAGATTTTGTAAAGTGAATCGAATTTTTAAAATCAGTTTACATAAAATTCTATTTATTGAATAAAATAAATGCACATCTTCAATTTCAAGTCTGAACCACCGAACTATATAGATCTTCTCTCTCCAAATTAAATAAGATTAATAACTAGTTTTGTATTCATTATATTATCGTTATTATTCGTCGTACCAAATACTATTTGATAGATGACAAAAATAGCAAATTATTATAAATATTGCAGTTAACAATAATAGTTTACGAAATAATATTGTAGAACTTACTAAATTCATTGCATAGTTGCAACACTAAAACCAAACAGTAGCAATGAAAATTTTCATATTTATAGATTTTGAGTTATAACTCATAACTGTAAATAAACTAACTTGAGATGTAAATTTTGAATTTCTTAAAATCTCGCGCGTTTATATTCAAACCAATAGCCAATGCGACCCCAAAATACCACGTGACTGTGTCCCCGCATCCCGAAGGTAACTGCACTCTAAAAATAGAGGTTTGTTGTCGGTGCCTATATTCCTATACCCATGTTTAATTCATATATCTAGGGATTTTGTCTCTACATGATTGTACATCTGGCATCAGATATAACCTTTTTATAGTATCATATAGATATTCATCGGAACGTATAACTAAAAATTCGTATTCAATAAGTTAGTTGTTTCATAATGAATGCACTGGAACAATTGGCGTCTCAATTTGCCAAATTGATTAAATTTGATACATGGGGTAATTATCCTGCAGGGTACGATCCAGCAAAACACGGTCCATATGATCCTTCTCGATATTACGGGAAACGTAAGTCTACCATCTTTCGCCATTCATTTAATTTACAAATGATTTAATAAAATATTATCCGCCTTTACAGCTGATACGCCATTTGGCGAAGTAAAACTTCGTGATTTACCAGAATGGATTGGCCGACGCGAGAAAGGATTCAAACCATTTGCATCGTTAATTTCACGAGGTAGATATTTTATCAAAAAGAGTGGCCCTACCATGGCTCAAAAATTATATAATACTTTTGTTACAATTAGCTTATTATTGATATATACGTTAATATTACTAGATAAATTAGTTTTAAATAAATGGAAATAATATTTTTTATATTTAAAGTTCAATATAACTTGATATAGAGCAAAAATTGATTCCTTTACAATTAATTTTTGCTCTATAATAATTTGCATTTAGTTTCTTTGAAGTGTTACAATTTAATTGTCATAACTTACAGCTCACTGGCGATGGCAGTTAAAGTATATGCATCCTAGGAAAGCAACTATGGCTCCAATTTATCAGCTTGTTATGGCTGGTGCAATATTTGGCTATATTACAAATTACTTGCGTATCAGTAAGTTTATATATAATAAATTTGCATAATTTACGGTTATAAAATAATGAAGAAACAATATCATAATGTATGTTTTCATTTTCAGGGGCACATAGAAATTATAAATATCATTAAAATATTATTAAAATCATCTTGAGTTAAAATAGAATACTATTATATTGTATTAGTTAACAAAAGTAATATCAATAATCTGTAAAATCTATAATGTGAAATAAATGCTGCTTAAACACTTGATATGTGTAATGTATATAATATCCTAGAACAGAATTTAATCTTATAAATAAATATTTGTTTATAACAGTACCTTTGTTTACTGGTTAAGATTACTGCTAATATCATTCACATTTTATTATTTAAAAATTGACAAGTTTTAATGGTAAATATTTTTAAAAACTTTTTTATGTATTAATTGCAGTACAAATTATCCAACTAAGAAAGATATGCTGAGTGTTATAATTTTTTATGATTAAAGGTTATCTTAATATATTGTATAAATTTTGAAATAAGATTTACAAGTTGATTAATAAAAAATCGTAATAAAAAATTTTTATTATTTTTAATATAATCTGTCATTACGTTTATAAAACCAATTTTGAAATTTTGCAAGATGATTTTTTTACGAACAAATTTTCAACATTTTGAGAAAAATATATTAAATTGAATCGTAGCTTATATATGAGAACCATTACCTGTATCTCAAATTGCTATGCGATGTCTTCTTATTTCAGTCCAAATTATAGTCGAAACTAATAAAACTTCACATTTAAAATTACAGCGTGTCAAAATTGGGAAAGATTCAAATAAAGTCACGAGGTCATCATAATGGCGCGAAATATGAAACAATATTTTGCGGTTGTATACAACACTAACAAATTTAATCATAGCGTGAATTTCAATAATTTAGTATATAATATTTAGTATATATATATTTGGTGCATAATAGAAGCTTTTTACATACGTTTAATTAAAGGATTTTTTAGTTGTATTTCGAAATAAACAGATTCATGCTCAAATGCATTTCGTACTAACATACATACTTTGCTTGAAAAATTGCGTATTATACAGGGTGATCCAGATTTTAATAGCAAAACTTTGCCAGTATACATATTCTATGAAACTAAATAAGAAAAAAATGTTATATAAACATAAATCTTTTAAGATCTTATAAAAAAAATTACGACAAGAAAACGAAATACGAAAGAAAAGAAACGAAATATGCAAAATAAATATTGCTGATTTATTCCTACATTATATCGCAATAACCACAAATTGTTTACTGTTTCCTTCATATTTCATTTTTTGTTACAATTATTTGTAAGATTTTAAACGGCCTATGTTTATATAATATTTTTTCCTTATTTAGATCTATATGTATACTATTATTATGTATACTAACAAACTTTCGTCATGAAAATTTTGGACAGACACAATTTTGGACATTAAGAATATAACATTGAATGAATCATAATACGTTAATAAAATATCATATTCATAAATAAAATATATATGTGTTCTAAATATAGAATTCTGCGATGCGTAAAAGAATATAAAGTAAATTTTCAAAAGATTGAATTATGCAAATTATTTGATTGTATACTAATTAAAAACATAATTAAATGAGTAGCAACAAGCAATATGTATATACTTAATGTTCTTAAAGTGTAAATTATGAAATAATTTTGAAAGAATTAGGAAGAATTAATGCATCTAGTAAATTATGTGTACGCGGCATAATTTCATCCTACGCATAAAGCGTATGCAATTTAACATGATCATTGCACGAGGGAAACGTTGATTGGTCCATCGATTTATAAGATCCATATAATCAACCAATGAGAGCAAAATTCGGGGACAAAACTCAGGTTCCCTTGCAATATGGCTGTCAGTATAAATTTGATGCTTGAACATGCGTTTCTCTCCGAAAAATTTGACAAGTAGTCTGTCTATCTATCATCTTTTTCGAAATATAGATCGTAATGTAATTTTCGAAGAACCAATAAAGTGGAAAACGGCTATGCGGATTAGCTGATGCGTAGCAGTAAAATAAATTATATTTTGAAATCAGGTATGTTTAAGCGTTCGTTCATCGCTATTTATTTATATGTCCATATTGTGTTTCCTCACGATATCTTGAAAAATATTATGTTCCGTTTCATTTCCTTAATTAAAACTTGTACAGTTTTCCTCAAATTTTGCATTATTTAAATCCCTAAACTTCTGTACCGATTAAAAAACGCATACTCGCAGATGTCATCTATCCATCTTCACTTCATCAATCTAACTGCAACAAACTTTCGTTCTTCAAGTTGACAATCGATTTTCCCTATTTGAATCATTTTCTTTTACTTTATCAAATAAATGATAAATAATATGCTGTTTGTTTTATTATTCCCTGTACTCCATTTTATTTTGTATAGTTGGAGCATTCAATATATTTCCTGTTGAACTGTTGTAATATCCAATAATAAATATACATCTAATGATCATTTTGTCTATGTTTCTGATATGTATGTTTATTAAATGTTTTCATTTATTTACTGTAAATATTATTCCAAATATATAATCATTTTTTAATGATAGTTCATTCTTCATGTATTTGTGATACTATATATACATGTACACTCTTATTTTGATTTTAGGCATTCACAGCTGTTTATTGATCAACATAGTTTGTAAACATGACATCAAGGTAAAGCACTGACAATTATAATTGTGTTGTTAAAATGAGATGTATGGAATAATAGTAATATTTACACTAATCTACTTACAATTGTGCAAAAATAGACTATTTCTTTATGATACTATGATATAATAACAAACATTAATGTACCATTAGTAATATATTATTATTAAACTTTATATATATTTTATACCTAAAAATATAATTTATAATAACTATATTTAATAAATAGTAAATCTTCATGTGATTAATATTTTCAAATTTTATATCTATTATCTCAATAAAATTTGATAACGTGTATATTTATCATATTGCTATATTTCTACTTTATATAATAATAAAGAAAAATTGAAAATAATAAATGTACGTGAATACATATATTAGTAGATAGTTGTATCTATCTATAGTTGATTTAATAACATGATTGCATACATCATAATGTATGGGTTCTATTAGGCTAGACAGGCTATTCATACTATTGGAAACAGGGACAAATGCAGTAACTAAAAGAGCTGCAGCACAACAATTAGGAGAAGCACAGAGATTACATCCTCATGATTTACATCATTTATTGGCAAGAGTTTCTATACTTTTAAAGTCTTCACAATGGGATACCAGAGTTTGTGCTGCACAAGCTGTACAAGCTATACTTTCTCAAGTTCCTACTTGGGATCCACAACCCATTAAAAAAGAAACATGTACAGGTAGCTAATTTTATTTTTTTATATACTAAATTTTGTTATTAATATTAAATTTTTTATTCATAGAAGACGAAGAAGCAAAAAGGCCAAACAATAAATTAAATTTGGAAGACTTTGATATGGAAAAGATTTTAGCACGTAGTTCATATCTTACTGGATCAGAAGGCAATGAATATGACTTAACAGCTACTGATGGGGAGCAAATGCTACTTCCTAATCAAAAAGAAAAAATTGCTGCTAAATTGGGCCTTCATCCACAATTAATGGGAGTTGATACATCAGAATTGTTTACCAATGAAGATCTTACACCAGAAGTATTACCACCTATGTCAAATATACAAACTAATGTATCTGTGAGTGAAACGCTAAAACAACCTAGTGGCCTTAGTAGACGTGAAATGAATAGAGCTAGACGTAAGGTAATACATTATTGAGTCATGCTCTCGTTGATATTAATGTAGTAAGATATTCTTATATAGTATTATTTATTTGATAGGCACGACAGTCGGTTTCAAAACAACGTTCACGAGAACCTGATGACCATCGTAACAACGAAGATTATCACAACAATTCAAATGCTCAATCTCCCATCAATAATGAAGGGGAATCACTAAATAAAAGAATAAAATTAGAGGAACTGATTTCGTTAGAGATTGGTGTTAATTATAATTCACAGACTGAATCAGTCAATGGAGTACCAGATAGTACTGGTTGTTGGCCAGATTCTGTAATAAATTGGCCTCTAGAATCATTTGCAGAAAGTCTCTGTCAAGATCTATTTAGTCAAAAATGGGAAATAAGGCACGGAGCAGCGACTGCTTTACGTGAACTCGTAAAACTTCATGGAAAAGGTATGAAAAATAATTGCAAGTTGCGTTTAAAAAGTAATAAAATACAATATTTATTGAAATTTATTATAGGTGCAGGTAAATCGAAGAATCAAACTGCAGAGAAAATGGCTGAAAGTCATTATCAGTGGCTTATTGATGCCGCCCTGCGACTACTATGTGTTTTAGGATTAGATAGATTTGGAGATTTTGTTTCTGATCAAGTCGTTGCGCCCGTACGAGAAACATGTGCTCAAGCACTAGGTTCTCTTTTATTACTAGTGCCAAATCAAAAAGATGATGAAAATAAAAATAGGGGAATTACAGGAATACTTTCAGTCATGCTAAAACTGTTGGAGCACGATGAATGGGAAGCAAGACATGGTGCGCTACTTGCACTCAAATATTTACTTGCTATACGAGATGATCTGTTAGACGACATACTACCGAAAGTATTTCCAGCTACAATGCAAGGTCTTTCGGATCCAGTCGATGATGTAGGTGCTGCAGCAGCAAGTGCACTTATACCAGTAGCATCTGCTCTACCACGTTTGTTAAAACCGTCAGAGCTAGAAGCAATTGTAACTCGTCTTTGGGAACTTTTACGTGAACAAGATGATCTAGCAGCAGCATGTAATAGTTTTATGAAATTACTTGCTGCTATACTTTCATTACCTTGGGCGCGCTCTTATATTACACCTCAGCCATTATCGCAGGTAAGATTTATATTAATTGAAGCGTAATTTTTTTTATTTAACCTTAATATTAATATGACGTTGTTTTAGGTCTTACCACGATTATGGCCATTTCTTAGTCATTCTAGTTCCAGTGTACGTAAAGCCACCTTACAAACATTACAAACATTAACTGAAGATGATGGTGCTCATAATGAGAATAAAAAAGAACGATGGGGCGAAGGAGGTGGACTTGTATTACAAGAGGCCCTCCGTCATGTTTTTCAACGAGCGTTAATAGAGCACGTAATTGCCATACAAGATGTAGCTGAACGTGTTTGGGAAAATCTAGTCGTACAAAGCGATCTCGAACTTTTATTGCATGCAGCGTGTCCTCTTGTCAGCACATGGCTTTGCCTTGCAATGCAACCGGAACACGTGCCATTTAATCCGAACTTACTCATGATAACCACTCCTAATAAAGGAGCTAAGAATATTCAAGTTTCTGGTACTTGCGACGGACAATCAGATGCTAGTAATAACGGAGGAAATAATACTGTTGGTGGAAATGCAAAATCCATATCCGAATTAAAAGTTTATATTGGTGGAATCGAAACTGTAGCTCCAAACATAAGGAAATCAAACTTAATTCCTGCCCGCTGTAGAGCTGCACGAATGTTAGGGTTGTTATCGCATTACGTAGTACAACCAGCACCAGGTGTTACTTACACACCAGATATACTTAGTCCTTCACTTTGTTACGCTAAAGTATTACTGGCACATCTGAATTCGCATTCAGCATTACAACGCACCATTGTAGGTTTGACAATGTCTCATTGGGCGACTGTAAATGACATGAAACCACCTACAATACCAGATATTTTAAGGTATCAAATGAAATCTTCCTATCTTACTTATATTTAATACAATACAATAATAATATATTTGTTCTCAAAAGGAAGAGACTATTGGAGTGTTTGAACGAGTACGTATACTACGATGAGATCGCCACATCTTTTACTCGTCTGTTACACGACAGTCGCGGTTACGTTGCCACTCTCAAACATTATAACCTGCCTGTTCTTATCAAGGTAGAACCATCGGGAGTGATGACGCTCGACCAAATTGCAATCCTTGCTGGGAAACCAATTTCAAAACTTTGTGCCATGGGTAATACAACAAGCTATGGAGGACCTAGTGGAAGTTTTAGCAACAGCTCTAACCCGATTAAATTAAAGCCAAAGTTGATTGAAAGTTTAGAAGAAAGGCGGAGTGCAGTGAAAATGGGTGCTGCCGATATAGCAGCACAGCAACTTTCATATAATGTTATGTCAATGGCAGCACTCGCTGGTGCTGCAACAATGTTACATTGTCTTCCTCCATCCCCACAACCTCTTAACCCATTGATAAAACCATTAATGGAAGCTATTAAACGTGAAGGAAATGAGGAACTACAAAAACTGGCTGCAAAGCATTTGTCGTATTTAGTTGATCTCTGTGTAGATAGAGAACCTACTCCTAATGCAAAGGTTTGCATGGAAAATAATATCGTTAACATAAACGGATATTACATTCTCTTTGAATAATTTAATTTAACTTTATATCATAGATATCGACCAATTTATGTACATTCCTATGCTCGGATACTGAATTTACACCTCGTGTAAATTGTAATGCAAACGCAGATCTATTTGACGGAATTCTTACTTTAAGCAATAGACAGAAACATGCTGAAAGAATAGCTTATAATCGGGGAACCAACAGCGGACTTAGTGGAGGCAGAGGGCCTGGCCGGCCACCAACAACTGAAATTCCTTTAGAAGAACTACTTGCTTATGAAGAACCTGAAGCTAAAGCTGATAGAACACGTCGTCGCGGAGCTACTTTAGCACTTACCGCTATAGGTTCGCAATACAACATTCTAATATGATATAAACGTGTTATATAAATTTAGAATATTCATTGTTTTTCGCAGCTACTCTATTTGGTGCACAATTGCCTACACGTTTACCGCATCTTTGGGAACTAATATTACCAAACGTATTACGAGAAAAAAACAAAATCACCAATCGTGAAAATATTCAAGAAGAAGTAAATCAGTTAATTTTTGGTTTACAAGTTTTAGAAGTTATGGCTCCCAGTCTTCATAAAGCCATACTGCCTCCTGTCCTAGAATGCCTTTCATTCTTATGCGAATTATTGGCTCATCGTTACAAAGCTGTCAGACACATGGCATCCAGATGTATAGCTGTATTAGCTACATTAGATACAGAGAAGGTAATGCTTTAAGTTAATATAATATTCGATGTCAGTTTGACGATTAAATTTTAATCCCAAAAAATTGTATTCCAGATAATAATGCAGGTTACAAACCGTGTAATACCGCTTCTAGAATCAACTGGTGGAGAGAAAATATACTCAGCGACTATAACAGCACCAAGCGAAGTAGATTCAGTAAAACAAGGTGCAGCCGAAGCGTTAGCGTGTCTTGTCGAAAGTTTAGGTGTTAATATCGTTCCATACGCTGTGCTCTTTATGGTTCCTTTGCTTGGGCGTATGAGTGATCAAAATCAGGCTGTAAGATTAGCTTGTAGTGCTACATTCGCAACACTCGTGCAACTTTTGCCCCTTGATCCTGGTGCGATTACGGATCCACCAGATTTAATGTAAGTCTAAATTTTATTAACAAATGTTAATTTAACATGTACATCATAAATCTTTGAAATATTTTAGAGAAAAGAAAACACAAGAATGGCGGTTCTTAGAACAACTTTTGAATCCACGCAGTATCCCAGATACCGTATTACCGATTCCAGTATCTGCAGAGTTACGTTCTTATCAACAACAAGGCTTAAATTGGTTAAATTTCTTGAATCGTTATCGACTTCATGGTGTTTTATGCGATGACATGGGCCTTGGAAAAACTTTACAAACTCTTTGTATACTAGCTTTAGATCATCATCGTAATCCTCGTGCTCCACCAAGCTTGGTAGTGTGTCCGCCAACTCTAACTGGTCATTGGGTGTATGAGGCAGAAAAGTTCTTCAAAACCAAAGATCTCTCAGTGTTACAATATGTTGGCACCCCACCTGAGCGTGAAAAATTACGTCCAATGGTTACTTATCACAAACTCATTGTTGCAAGTTATGAAATAATGCGTAAGGATATCGATTATTTCGAAACTTGTCAATGGAACTACTGTGTGCTCGACGAAGGTCACATTATTAAAAATGGAAAGACAAAAAGTGCTAAGGCAACTAAACGATTGCATGCGAATCACAGACTTATACTTTCGGGAACACCAATACAAAACGATGTACTTGAATTATGGTCCTTGTTTGACTTTTTAATGCCAGGTTTCCTGGGTACTGAGAAACAATTTGCGGCAAAGTACTCACGTCCTATACTAGCCTGTAGGGAACCAAAAGCTGGCCCAAAAGAACAAGAGGCGGGAGCTTTAGCAATGGAAGCACTTCATAGACAAGTAATTTTCTTCTTTCTCATGTGCATTGTATCTTATTTTTTTAATCTTACTAATAATTGAATATATTTGTTAAATTATCTACAACTTTTTGTAATTTTGCATTGTGCAGGTTTTACCATTCTTACTTAGACGAAATAAAGAAGATGTCCTCAAAGATTTACCACCAAAAATTACACAAGACTATTATTGCGACCTATCGTCATTACAACGTACACTATACGAAGATTTCCATACTCGACGTTCTGCCACTTTATTATCCGCTACGTCGTGCACTTCAACTGGAAATAATAGTTGTAGTGTCTTTGAAGCATTACGATATCTGCGTAATGTTTGTAATCATCCCAAATTAGTATTAAATCCACGACATCCGTTATACGCAACTGTTAGTATCAACATGACATCCGTTAAGATATTTTACTTGTAACTTTAAATTGACAATTATTTTATTTCTAGGTGTGTAATACATTGAAACAACGAAAGAGCACATTAGCCGATATAGAATATGCAGCCAAGTTACCTGCATTAAAACAATTATTATTAGATTGTGGCATAGGACAACCACAGCGACAACAAAACCGCAATTCTGTAACTACTGATGGTACATCAGATAATCAGCCACCGCAGGAGCAACAGTTAGTGAGCCAACATCGGGCATTAATTTTTTGTCAATTGAAAGCAATGCTAGATATCGTGGAAAAAGATCTTCTTTGTGCACATTTACCTACTGTTACATATCTTCGTCTTGATGGAAGTGTACAAACCACGCAAAGGCATTCCATAGTAACACGTTTTAACGCAGACCCGTCCATAGACGTGCTTCTGTTAACGACTCAAGTCGGTGGTCTTGGATTGAATCTAACTGGTGCTGACACTGTTATATTCGTGGAACATGACTGGAATCCTATGAAGGATCTTCAAGCGATGGATCGAGCACATCGTATTGGTCAAAAGAAAGTAGTGAATGTATACAGGTTAATCACAAGATCGACAGTAGAGGAAAAGATTATGGGACTGCAGAAATTCAAACTTCTCACAGCAAATACCGTAATTTCAACAGAAAATGCATCTCTGGAAACAATGGCAACTGATCAGGTAAAATATATAAATCTAAATTTACTAACTTGCATAGCTATTTCAACAATAAAAGTTTTGTAATAAACTAATAAATAAATTTATTTTTTTACAAAAATATATTTATATATAACCCTGATATTTTTATCTTTTTCGTGTTTTAACTTTTTTTATGTTCCTTCATATTCCTCATTTTAATTCTACAATAAAGCTTTAAATAGATATAAATACACACACATATAATACAAAACTATTCTTGAAATATGCTATAATTAATTATGAAAGAAATTTCAATTTATAATAGATTTTATTTGTAACAATCTTTTATAGCTACTTGACTTGTTTTCACTGGACAATGGCAAAGAGAAAAAATCAGAAATACAGGATGATGCCACTTCTAAAATTAGTGAGGTTCCAGGCATTAGCCGTTCTATTTTAGAAATTCTCCCTGAACTATGGGAACAACAACAATATGACGATGAATATGACATTCAGTCATTTCTATCTACTTTAAAGTGAGCTTATGGTTTTACACATCAGTATCATCGAATACATTTATTTAACAGTTACATGTGTTTAAGATGATTACTTTGTGAAACATACATGAATCGGACCTGATAGCAAAACAGTAATCTTAATTTTATGGACTGAAAATGACAACAAATAATCAATGGATATATAAAGGGATATACGATTTACTTATAAAAAAGAAGAAATAAGGAAAAAGAAATTCAGATAAATAAGTTACGGATTATATTGATTAAGTACTACGAGTAAGCGAGTCTTGTTTATTTATAATAACTTATAAAAACTGATACAATTACAATTCCGTATTTGTACCAAACAACATTGTGATGTGTTTATTTATATTATACTAGTCTCTTCCTTTATCATCGTTCCTGTATACCACCACAACATATTAATTGATAAAAATGGCAATGCTAATTGTCTTTTTCTCTTCTTCTTTCTGTTTAAAATGATTTTAAATGTAATAAGTTGCAATTATCACAATTTCATGTTCACCTCATAGTTTCGATACACATTTCGGATCCAAGTTCCCGGCCGCAAATATATTATGGGGATCCAAGTGTGCTTTGGCTGCTTTATAAAGGGACACTCCCGCTTTTCCTACTGCATCAGCGTAAAAACAGGAACGTAATTTTCCTATACCGTGATGATGAGACAGGGAACCACCGTTTGCAAGAATTTCTTTGCGTGCAATGTGCTCGATTGTCTCATATGTTTCTATCGGGTTCGGAAGATTCTTGTAATTGAACGCCATGTAAAAGTACACACAACAACCGGCGTCGTAAGTCTGTGTAACACGACAAGAGATAAAGTATCGTTCGACACCACGTGAATAACACTCTCTGATCACACGAGATTTCACATTCCTACACAACGGTAACGCACGATTCCAGGAGACGGACGTCTCAAATGATTCAGCTAAAATGTAGTACTCGAGACCCAGATCTCGGATATAAGCTATAACGAATGTTAAAAGGTAACCTCGTTCACCATTCGCTTCTCCTGCTGGAATACCATTGTGTTGCTTGGCGATGTTGTAAATCTTTTGTTCCTGTGCTGCCACCTCGGCAGTCGAGCTACCTTCGAACAATAAGGTAGCGACACATATTTGATCCCATTTGAAACGTTTTATCCTAGTAATGTAAGCTTGTTTTAATCCTTGCAAAATTAAATTAGTCCAACTAGATTCTGGTCGCAACACCTGACCGAACTGGAACTGTTCATTGTCCATCAATCGTATACTAGCCGGCTGACATCGTTCCTTAGCTACCTGTTAATAAAAATGGTACAGTTTTTTTATAACAAACAACTGCAATATATTCAACGTTAATTTTAATCAAATATCTTAATAACCAAGAAAGTTTGTCAAGCTTTAAAAAGAATTCAAGAACAAGAAAATTTAAATAAAGCTACAGTTGTATCATTCCTTTTTTAATTTGAACTATCCAAAAAAGAATAATAATAAAACTGCTATATATAATAGATATTCTCTAGAAATTCATATTATATAATAATAGCAACAAAGTAATAGTATTTAAATTTAAATTATATATATTGAATATATAATAGATATTCTCTAGAAATTCATATTATATAATAATAGCAACAATGTAATAGTATTTAAATTTAAATTATATATATTGCTATTAAATTAATAAAATTTTACCTCACGCAAAGCTAATACACCGGCTTGAAAAGTTGGGAAAACTATGCTACCGTATTTGACTACTTTTGGCAATGGTCTAACTTTGATCACCACTTCCGTAACGACGCCCAAAGTTCCTTCGCTACCAAGGATCATATGGTCAAAGTCAGGACCACAAGAAGCTCTTGGTACCAACATATCTCTTTCGAGTGTTATTTCTGGATCATCCGTTCTACCGGTAACCATTCTCACTCGTACAACTAGGTCTTCGATGTTCCCATATCGATTTTTTTTCATGCCACTCGCCCTCGTTGCAACCCATCCACCTAAACTGTTCTTTCAAGAAATAAAATCGATCATGCGGCTAGTAGTCTTGCATTTGATGTAAATAACTATTTGACATACTTTTCTTATCGTATACCTGTGCATACGATGTTTGCACGAAAGATTCAAGGTTCATAGAAATGTGAGATAAAACGTAAGTAATAGGCTCTTTGTGCTTTTTATTTTATGAAGTAACTTTTAATTCTTTAAATGAAACTAAAATATTGTGTAGCTTTACTCGTGCAAAGAATATAAGTACACTTTTAATTATATTAAAATACAAGCACCTGCAATTTTCACGACATTTAGTATGATCATGATCTTCTCCAACAATTCTCTGACGTGCACGATTAACGTAATGACGTGTGATGCACGATTGACGTGTAACGTAATTAGTATTCAGTAAATCACTCCAGTGAGAATTAATTTTAATTCAAAGAAGTTGAGAATTGTCCAATTGAATATAAAAGATAATCGCCATTTAATATTACTTAGGAAGATTTACATTTTATAGTTTACTGTATTATAAACTTTAATCTATCTCTTAAATAAAAAAATTACATTTGCAATTAAACAAAACAGGAAGAAGAAGAAAAAGGAAATTAAATTCAGAATAGCAGTTCGCAATAAGGCATTCTATCAAAAGTACGCTAATTAAAACGTTTCGACGTCCATTTTTTTTTTCCATATACGTTCTTTCACAAATACGCAATAGAAGATTCCAAAAGAAGAGTTTTATAACTTGCTAACTATGACGATTCTTATTATACATATACTAACATTGCGTAAAACGTCGTAAAATTACACGTGTTTGTATTTAAACAGTTAATATCCTAAACAAATATTTGTTGCGAACGAATAAAACGGACTTTCTGTTTTAATATAATATGGTGTACCTAGAAAATTCGTAAGAATCGGGTTCGTGACCAGAAGTCAGACCTTGCAGTCGGAGTTGCTTTTCAAGGTCCTGGCCGATAATACCAGCCTCGCAACAAGCGATTAGGTTTTCCCTGTCTATCCACAGTATTCTATTCATTTGCGAAGTGTCCAACAATATTATCGTTCGCCGTTCGTTCGTCGGACAGCAGGCAGCGCCGCTTACGCTTGTTCCACCACCGAATGGAATACAGACTGATCCATATCGAGCACACAATTTAATTATTTTTACGACGTCCTCGTGGCACTCTGGAAATGCATAGACACAGATGTCATTGTTACAAGACAAAGCATTTTAGCTTCTGATTTGTTAGGGTTTGCTCGATAATTATGTCAACTTTTTGACATATTTTGTAATCTAAGAAAATTTTATTTTTTAACCTTGTTCGGCTCTACTCCAATAACGATGCCCTTTCTTTAATATATATATATCTTGTATTCTAAGAAACAGTAATCTAATTTGTGATCTAACAATTTGAAGAAAATTAACTTCTTAATAATTTGGAATATTTGAACAAAATTGAAATTACAACAAATTCGATGCAGTCAAGAAAAGCATGTATTCCAAATTCGAATTATTTCAAACACATACTACATTTTCACAGACATGCTGCAACTGAATCTTATTTACGGTATTATATATCAAATTTAGTATTAGATTGCAGATTTGCGACAATATTACATTACTAATTACTCCTACACTACATCAGGAATTTAAAAAATAAGTGGTAGTGAAACATTCACGAATTTAGGCAAATAGACAATAATAAAACAGGTTTGTGAATTTAAAGGAATAGACGAGAATAAGTAACATTTATGAATTTAAGAAGTAAGCAATAATAAAACATTTATGAATTTAAAAAAATAAGCAATAATAAAACATTTATGTTTTGTCCTCCGAATCTGTTCAATAACATTAATAAGTGCATGATGATATGATTATTACGTAATGGGTCATGAATAAATATGTATATGTAGGTATGTCTACCCGCTGCGCCGTATAGAGGAGCTAAATTAGTCATACTCTGGGAATATATTCACTTGTAGGCAAGTACTATTCTCACTTGAAGCATTCAAAAGATTAAATATCAATCCATTTCAGGACATAATACATAGGACATAATATAATACGAACACTGATATATGTAGAAAATTAAAGTGACATTAAACGATAGGTTATTTTTTAAGTAGCAAAGGAAATGGAAATGAAGAGTAAATAAAAATGATAGCACAAAAATGTTACGATTTTATAGTAGTATAGTTTATTTTTAGCCTTCCGGCCGAGAAAGGAACTCGGTACACAATTATTTTCCCTATTGCCTTGCATTTTCATTGATTCAGCTACAATTTACACACACATCCATTCATTCATTCAATCCTTACTTTTCTATTACAATCTATACATCATATATCTACTGTCTATCATCTATCTATCTATCTCTAACTATTAACTATTATATATGTCTATTATCTTTTATATATTGCATAAATCTTTATCTAATTGCCTAATTTACCTACTTAACTAAATACCCCTTTGCGTTTCGCTCTCCCCTTTTTCTTCTTTTCCGATTTCGTCGACCAGTCTACAGCCCTATCTTTTCCTTCTTCGTTGACTATGTCTCCTATACTAATTCTAACTATACCAATTCCTAATTCCTTACACTATCTTGTAAAAGAGTAATTTTGACGTATTATATAACAATTGAAGAGATATTCGAAATGAAAAGATGAAGCAAATATTCATTGTATCGTTTCACATTTATACGTATATAAGGTATTCGTTTAATATCACTTATTCGCGCAGTTCATGGTATAACATAGAAACGTTTTCTGGAAATTATAGACTATACATCTACATATAACTAAGTCAAGGTTGAGAAGTTTGCAGTCTATTCACTCGATATTCAACTCACTTCATACACTATACATAAGTAATTACGTTTAGTTGAAGCTAGCTTTTAGTTTATTACGTGTTTTAAATAAATGAAAGAAACTTTAAACAATGAATCTCACCTCAAATGGCAAAAATATGTATTAAATGTCCATTTAAATGAACTACTTAGTGAAACATTTGAATTTAAAAAGAATATGAACTAAGAGAAAGCTGCACGTATATATATCTATATTTACTTCTAACAAGCAGTTGATAATTATTTTTCTTTATATCGACATGCTGTGTAAATTATGAAATTTATTTTGTTTACAAATGTTTTGATCTTACTGCTTATTGATTTTGAAAGTAACTACATTCATTTATTGAATTACCGTAGTAGTAATGGTTTTACATTTCGTAATAATAGCTAGAAGAAACTGACAAACAAAAAGAGAAAAACAAATGAACCTGAAAAGATAAAAATAAGTTGATAATTTTTAGCAGACGATTTTTGTACATATTGCCACAAGGAATATGATATGAACTGCAATGTAATACACAAAATATACATAGTAAGTACATAGATAATTTCTAATAGGTAGTTATTATCTAGATCATGTTTTTTAGATCAGGAACTACATCATACAGTGTATACTAATACATATTACTATCAGGTGAAAGTAGATGAACTGTATCACTGATACGATAATTAAATACATTAATTGATAAGATATTTTAGATCACTAAAAATATAATATAACAATTTGAAATTACTTACTTGGCCAAAGAACTATGTCCGGTATTCGATCGAACGATCCATGTTTGAGGATATAAATTTCCCGAAGTGTATGCCCATGTGCTCTAACCAACCGATCGATACCCTTCAAGGAATATTCGATATTTAATTCTTGAATCGCTTCCAACACTTTCAATGAAATGATCGGTTCTGGTAGATTTGTCGGTATCGATTGAGATATTTTCCTTTGGGTCGGATCTATACCAAACGTGTCTTTTACCCATTGCGTGAAATACGGAAGTTGTTGGTTTCCAATCGGATATCTGCAAAAATATTTCTTTATTAGCATGAGTAATAAAACATTGCAAAAAAGAATTAAATATATTGATATTAAATTAATTCGATATTTATTTGTACAGTAATAACAATACTTAAAAAATGAACCAACAAGAAGTATAGACAAGTTAATTTTTTGGGAGAAAAATATCATATATTGGATTACTTATAAAATTATTTAATTATGAAAATTTGATCGTTGTATCATTGAACTTCTTAATTAGATTAATAGGCAAAGGCATTAAATAAAATATATAAAATAGTTATTTATTAAGTACTAAATATTAGCAATAAAATTTATATTAATCAAAATTAATTAAAAATTTGATTTAATAGTCATACTGAAATACTAAAAGTAATTAATTCCATTTTCCAGTTTTGAATTTAAATTGTGTACATGTAAAACACGAAATGATGTAGGATGTATAATGATGGATGAAATTAAACCCTATATAATTTATTCAATTTTAAGAAATCGCATTATAAAATATTTCTACATTTCTACTTTATTTTGGTTTCACTTAACTATCATAAGGATGTGTTTTATCATGATTGATTTTATTTAACTGTTATAATTATAATAATATAATGTTATCACTTGCAAGTTAGTAAATTAAAATGAGATGTCTCGTATTGTATTATACTATAAGTATTACATTTAGGTTTGTTTAATCAACGTATCTTATCATGACCATTGCATATGAATTTAATCATATGTTTCTCAGAAGTTAAACGTCGTTACTAATAGTCATAACCCATTTAAACAATGTTTCCTTTTTTCTTTTAACGAAATATCACAAAGAACAGGGTTTCAATTTCTACTAAAATTAATTTAATTTTCAATAATGAATGAAAATTAATTAAACATTTCAAACAAAAATCAGTAAACACACAAAGAGAATATGTATTTTTATATTTATATTTTTGCTCGCTTCTACCACATACGTTTGTTTACGCTCATTAGAAGCACTTTGCTGGGTAGAAAACGGTAAGTGTAACTGCGTTCTTCGAGACCAACAAAGTAAATAAGAAACGGTTTCTTAGTTGTGCGAACTTGCGACGATTATATAGAATATACAAGTTTCGAAAATAACATTCATTTTCTAATAATACATGTATTTACAATACGATATATTTAAATTGTTAATCGCATCATTCCTTATTCAGAAATTTTATGACCATGAAATTGTCTTCATCAATAAGGATAAATCAATTTCAGATCGATCGACTTTAATTCGTGCAAATATAAATATTACATAATATATTTACGACACGAACGAAACAAGTGATTAAAAAATAGAACATTAGAACCTATAAATAAAGAAATTATTATATTAAAAAGATTAAGGCTCTGAGTGACGAGTTAATTCGTCTTCTTCCGTTCACAATTTAACACCAAATAATATATATATAGTGATAAATCAAAGTATTGATACAAACCACATTTTCTCTTGAAATATTGCACAAAACTTGTAAAACACGATTTTTTGTAAAATGTAATTTTCAAGTGTAAAAGTTAGGTATGTCATAATTTGTTATTAGTAAGCAGCTATGGAATAAAAATGAATAATAAAAGACGCATAACTGAATGTTTTTAGTATTTTAATGTGATATTAGATTTAAATTATCATAAAATTGATGCGAGACAATCGGTTCTAAAATTATTTCTAAACCGATATAAAATCAAAAAAATAATTTAAAAGCGATATAAGAATCGATATACAAGAGAATATATCGTAATTCGTATTGGTAAACAGTAAGCAGCTGCATAATAAAAATAAATAATAAAAAAAGCTTAATATAACATTTTTGTTATAAGAACTCTTCGTGGAATTGTATCAAATAATTTTTCAATAAACTTATTTTATACTATTTACCATTCTGCTTTTACGATTTTAAACTAGCTTGTTGCATTTTTAAGTTCAAAAGCTTATTGTATCGTTCATCGTTGATTATTAGTAATTAGACAATATAGCATATAGTAAAAGCAGTAGTTTAGTAGTAGTAGTTTAACAATTAACTACGATTAACAAAGGAAGATCTCCAAAATTCGGAGATATGTAGAGCATATGTAGCCATGTATTGCGCAATTTTCTTCTCTTGCCCAAATTTGCTCTAAGGAGGTAAAATCGACTCCTGAAAATTCGAATTTCCGAGATATCTGCGAAAGATTTGTCGGATATAATTGTATATCCCTGGCAACGTATTCGTCAATGTTTACAGTTTATATAAGTGAGTTAGGTGTTATTTAATCCCGTAGTCACAATGAGACAACCGACAACTAATACTAATGCATACGTTATCATGGCCGCACAATTATACGAATTCATTATGAGCTACCGACAACTTTTTTGAAATTATCTCGCAAACTATGGCCGACAGGCGATTACGTGTATAGGAAAAAGTTGTTCAGAATCCTGTCCCCGACAATATATAAAAAATACGTCGAAATGCAAGATGCCGGTAGCTTCCTATACACGTAATTACCAAAAATTTGTCATTTGTTTATATAATTACAAAAAAGTTTAAAGAAAGTAATTGCTAATTTTTCAAAAAACTCATTCTTTGGCGTAAAATCTTAATCAATGATTTAAATAATTATGAAACAACATAAAGAACATATAGTTATTTTAATATAAATACAACCTTTGTTACATTGTCGAATTGCCACTTCTCAATTTCATTGTACACATACTATGATATGCTGACGTGCAATAAAAAATTTTCGACGCACATGTATACACCTGACGCATCATATAACGCGGGTATGCGTTCAGTTATGCGAAACAAAGAAAAATATATGGACTAACGTATCTAATGACAAAGTAATAAATAATAAGTAAACATGCAATATCGATTTTAGTGTTCGCAGTCAAGACTAGATATGAACGCTTATCTGAGCAAGTGACATCTGCAAATTCAACTAAAGAAAAGAGAAAGGGACAGATATAAGAGAGATACTGATATTCGGCACGTGCAAACTGAACTCGAGCGTCGATCGATATTTGCTCGAAATAATCGATAAGGATCGGTGTCAAGTTTCGTTTAACACTTCATTTCATTCGGCATGCTCGAAGCTCACGTCGAAGTCTCATTTTCAATTAGTAGCGTTAGCGACTTATGCTTATGTAACATCAACCACATTTCGATCCACATCATAGACCAGGCCGCACTTCGGAACCGATGGGTTGATAATGGAAATAAAGGTGCGTCTAACGAACCATCAATATCCCAACGGTCCTTTCGCGGAATGTTCGAGAAGAAAGCGTGTGTGACAAAGGTCGCGAACGTCTAACAAACGCGTGGATAGTGGAGAAACTGAGGGGTGACAAAGAAAAAGAATCGGATTCCACCGAAAGTCAAGTTGTAAGAGCTTCAGTCTTGGAAAGTCAAGGCTGGAGTTCAGAAATAAATTGTAGCTAGTGCAAGCTAAATGTTAAGAAATAAATTCTCTTTTTTATTATTATTTTTTTTTTTCATCTTCGATTTCCTTCTTTTTTATTATTATTTTACGTGACACTTAAATGGTCACTACAAGTAAAATAATAATAATAAACAGTAAGTAGAATAATAGTAAGGACATAGAGAAAATACTAAACGAGACTGGAGAAGGACTAATGGAATTGAAAACAATAATGGAGAAGAGAAGGGCAATACAAGACGGGGAAGAACGACAATAAGGAAGCACAGCAAGGAGGCAAAAGCCCAATAGTTTTAGAGATAGATTATATAACGGAGTGCAATATAACAGAGTGGATAAGAGGAGAGGTAGATATATAAGAAAAGAGTTTAGATAGATATAAGGGAGGAGGCAATAAGGTGATAACACCATAAGACTGAGAAAATGTAAAAAGCGTGATAGGTAAACGAGATGTAAAATGAAAACTCGTCCAAAGTCGAAAGGCGCGAACTAAGTAAAAATAAATAAATAAATAAATAAATAATAAAGTAAAATAATAAATAATAAATGATTCTACTCTTTGTTATTTTCACTTCAGTACAGCGTTCAAGGTTAGCATTTGCCTACTGACAACAAATTAACAATAAAAAAAATGCTGTTTTTTTTGTAGTGTGCTATAGTACAGTACTATAGGTGTCAACAATAAGTAAGTATATCTAACTATATCTCTGTAACGGTCGTATAATAATAGCTCACGTAAATCCTGCAAATACAATTCGTTTACTTATGATTACGTTCAAAATTGTGGATAATAACAATATAATGATGATATTATAATGAGAAGAGAAATCGACTTGCAAGATATAATAAAAGATACGCTTATTGTATTAATTTGTGGAACCGCTTAAACCACATTCTGTAGAATTTCTGGATAATATATAAGGAGGTGCACGCGAAGAACTTTCAGAACTGATAGAGGTCTAAGATGAGTGTGTACCAGAACAAGGAGATGTTGTGACTTTAATTTTGAAAAGTTTCGTCTCTTTAACAATTGTATAAGTATATAACTGTATAGTTATCTATCCGTTTTGTATCTATACATAATTGCCTTATTTAGATTATTAGATGGAAAGAGACGGTAAACAGACTGAGAACACGGCGGAAAAAATTGTTACAAATTTCCGAATATGTTTACAAGAAGTTCGTTAACGCTCATGCTGTTATTCGTGATTTGAGATTTTGAAGATGGGCACTAGAAGCTAATGAAAAAATAGGTTCGAGAAATTTAAAACTACATTTTCAATTTTAAGAAAACTTAAAATTAATAATATAGAATATTGTCAAAAAAAGTAAACAAATTTATTACCCGATTATATGGCACTGATACCACGCAGTTAAATGAAATTGCTTCGTCTTTTGTTAATAATGTAAAACCTCATACTAGAAATATCGGAAAATACGTGCTGTACAGTAATCAATACTAATGAAAGCGGATTAGATAGAATTACATTATGGCTGTACTTTATCTAGGCAAGGATCAAAAACGGTTATGGCTGTTATAAAGTCTATATCAACTACAATACACAGTTATACTATACTCCCCATAATATCAACTTCTGGGAAATTTATTTAACCGCTTTTTATTGTCCTAAAAGAACAGAATGGTAATTTTGTTCTACGTGTACAACAATCTTTGTTTCGACAATGGAATGTTGATATAGTGGCCTCCACATCTGAAAAGTTAACCATAGAACTGTTCAATGAATGGTTAACAAACGTATATCTACTAAATGCAGAATCTCAAACGTTACTGACATTACTGGTCACTGTTAATCTACATTACAAAATAGTATCTTGTTGTAATCAGTATGCTGAAATATTCACAATATTGAATACAGGAATAATATAACTGATATATATAGTTCCGCATAACGAAAAACTTTATATGAATATTTTCCGACCTTGTAGTATTATTTACTTGCGATGATTAATATCATTAAATTACAGTTCCTTATCTTATCTCTATTTTCATCACCAAAATATTACAGTGTATGTTACATACTTGCTTACTCGTGGTATAAAAGTGAATATTACATCGATAGAAAGGAACTCAAATAATGCTGAAAATCCAGTAGATTTCGCTTTCTCACAACAAGATTTGTCTTAGACATTCTTTTGCGGAATTTCATTATCATGAAGAATAATTCATTATACAACTCGCATGATATTTATATTTTCGAAATTATTTAATTATTCTTTAAGTGTCTATTCATACACATAAAAGTGGGTGAGGAATTGCTAGAATAATTGGACGGGCGAGTGAAGAGGAAACCAGAAGAGATAGAGAAGATGCAGAAGAGAAAACTAAATGTTAAAGCGTGTGCAAGGAAGAGGAGAGAGAAAGTGAACAACAAGGACAGCTTGATTATTTGAATAATACCATGGTTTTCTTCCTACATATTTTACAGACTATTATAATATTATTAATCACTATATATTACATCAGAAAATATGAAAATGTACAAATAGTGCAATAAACAACTTACTTATATACTTACTTCTTTAATTGCTTATTAAACATTCTTTTATTCTTTCTCGTAGCAAATAATATAGATGTTTGACAATCATGTTAATAATGACAAGTTCTTACGAAGATATGTTATACCTACAGTTCTATTCTTTTCTTTTATTTCCATCTGATATATTTACTTATTGTGTAATAAGAGACAGAAGTATATAATAGAAATTACCTTACTTTTGTAATTGTGCAATACAACAAAGCTTGTATTTCTATTTAAAAAAAAGTATTTGTCTTTTATGCTGTTTCGTAATTATTTAAACTACCGATTAAGATTTTACGTTAAAACAGAAATTTTTAGAAAAATTGTTAATTTTTTGTTTATAAATTCTTTCTAATTATATAAATAACTGATAAATCTTTTCCTCGACGGTAGTCCTCATTAAAAGAAACAACTTCTGTTTGAAAACTATTTTTCTATCTTTTATAATTTGCGAGTTATAACACAAAATCGAAAAATAGCCAAATTCTCAGGGGTTATTTTACCCTCTTAGAGTCAATTTGGGTGGTAAGAAAATTAATAAAAAATTTCATAATTTTTTAAATGTTCAGGTCGCGGATCTTTTCCATAAGTTAAAGTAAAGTGATTGATCTTCTCAAAATACTTGATTTCTTACTATAGATTAAACAATACAGATTATAAATTAAATATAGAAAAATAAATATTATACAGATTAACTATTTGCTTCTTCCTTTTAACATAAATAACATAATGAATATCGGATAAATAATAGTTCTGCATTTAAGCGAATCGAACAATCAAATGTTAAATGGATGATACGAATCTTTTAAAGCCGTTGAATACAATAGGAAATAAAAAACTCAGTTGTACGATAAAATTAATGTTGATGAATATTGATTTTATGTGATAAATTCGATCCATTTTTGAAGTTGTTTGTAACGGATATTTGTTAGAATATTAATTAAGCAAGAACTAAATACAAAAAACCAAATGTGTGCTTAAAGTAAATTAAAATGGTTCATTTAGATCTATGTAGAAATTTAGTATCGTGATAACAAGTATTACTGAATTTTATAGATCTTAATCCGCTTATATGATAAGCTTAAATTAATTGTTATTCTACTCTCAAAACATAATCAACCTGTTACTTATTCAATTATGGAATAGTATAATTATCTAACAGCATAATTATACGTGTTTCTTGTAAGCAAATTAAAATTAAATTATGTAAAAAAAAAAAAAAAATAGTAATTAAGTATCTGTACAATGATGTAAATTAATATGAAAATTAATAGACGTTTCGTTTCTATAACATTATCTTTATCTTCAAAAAACGATAATACCATTTCCCCCTAATATATCATTGATATTTCTTTATGTATAATATGAACATTATAGAATTCTTACTGGTTTATCGATTATCTTTAAAGCTTTTGATAAAAAATTGTAGGAAATAAAAACATACAAAGTTAAAAAAAGATTGTGATTACTTTTTTTCGAATTTAAAGAGTCGAAATAATCTACTTTCATACATGTAGGCAACTAACATTTTATTTTTATACTGATAAAAAATATTATTAAAAATATTATAATATAATATGTAACAAATAAACATATTGAAACATTAAAATATATGTAAATAATTTTTTTTATTTATCTATGCACAAAACAAGTAAAACAATTTATGTATAAAGTTTAATAATCTTATAGATATATAAATATTTATAGTTACCATTATCATTTTCTAAAATATTAATAAAAGATGAAGATTGAAATATTGATAAGACTTACCTCTCACCAGTGAATTCGATGATATATTTTTGATTTATACGAAATTCCGAGTCTTTGTATCCCCAACCATTCCACTTGAGAACTTTTTGCCTTTAAAAATTCAAGAAGATACAGTTATTTGACACATACTTCCACCATTTGCAATTTTGTCTTAGAAAAGATAAAAGAAAAGTCGAATAGAAATTCGTACATCCTTGGCGCGCGCGTTTCTGACACCACGTGACTGGTCAAGCAACCAATCGGTAGGAACAGAAACAGTATTAGCCTCTCACATAATAAGTTCCTACCCGGTAAATGAATCGAAATTTTCATCATCAAAAATACTAAGTAATAACAAAAATGATAAAAGAAATGAATCATTCCGATGTTTTCGTTGTTTGTCACACAAACAGGTCGTGTTATTCACAAAAGAGGTCACAATTGTCACAGGATGGAAAAAAGATCGATCGATTTCTTTTCTCTTTCACGCTCGAATAGTACGAGGGGTGCTTTAGATTCGCAACATCTGCCGATGAGTCAGCTAGTGCTGGGTTCGAGGCGTGGCTGCAAGTAATTTAGCAGTATCCACGCTCTCGTACAACACTTCATCGCGATATTGTCCCTGATATCCGCACCGAAGTTTCTACGAATTGATATGAACCAAAAATTGCCGGTACAAAACTGACCTTTCTTTTGGCACAACACTCTGGAAACGGATGGGTCCATTTAAACTCTTCGCATCCTCGTTCGTATCGTTTTTCGTATTAGACGACATATCTTTTATTGACTGCACCGTGAAGGGCCTAACCTTTTAGTCCGCAGAACACGATCAGTAAAGAGTAGATGCTTGAGCGCGCGCTCTTCGCGGCACTGTGTTGACTATTGACACGCGCACCGGCAAACCAAATTTAAATCAATAGAGCCCCCGCCCTATGACTACCCGCCTACCGACGGATCTCCTCGTGAAAGGAACCAATCATTTACACCCGATACATTCTCGCCGTAAATAACCAATGCTTTCTTCCACCTCTGTTCTCTCCGATGCTGTTACGTCCTACTAGATTGGGGGATTCTTTTCATGTAAAGGACTTCTTACGCATGCGCAATTAGATATTTTATAGGATGGTTTCATAAAGTCACTTCCATGCTATGTTTGCTTGAGTATTATTCGTATTTAATTAACACAATTGTGGAAGATACAATCAAAACACGTTAAATGATGATATTTTGAGTATTTTAAGATAGTTAGATGCTTTAGGATGTACTATCTATAAACGTTATCTCAATAATACAAAGTGTGTTAATATAATTAAATTATAACCTGAATACCAGTAACGCCGCGTTTACTGACCAGGGAGTTTACTTTGTTAGCTAACCATCGCTGCCACCATAAGTGGCTTTATAAAGAGACACTGATATGTATTGTAACAGACTACCGAGACTACTAGACTGTAATGTGTTAAATAAATAAAAAGAAACAGTAATTTTATAGAATAATTATGTTAAAAGCCATTAATAAGCGTAAAAAAACTTCAAATAAAAGATCCTTTTTAATCTTTATTAGGAAAATATTCATGAAATAAAGTATACATAATCTTCCATGAATTATAACTATCTTAGAAGTGATTACTTAAGTAGTATATTGTAGTACACCTTATACTTGTAATATGTGTCTTCAAAATTTTAACAATATCTCTGATAAAATTTCTATGTATTAAGTGAACAGTATTGACGTATACAGTAAGCTTTAAAAACTTCTATTTTATACATATTTAATCTTTAATTTTGTAGTATCTCCTATGTAAATTATAAAATGTATTTTGCAAAATTCTGTTTACATCTACGAATGCTCATCTGATCATTTTCTTAAACGAATAGAATATTTAATAACAAAATTTTAAATAATTTTTTTTTATACTAGTTCAATTATTATTTTATATTATTTTTTATCATATAGACAATCTAAAGAACTGTAAAATATAATTCTTACCGATATAACCTAGAACTAATACATATTCACACGTGCACATGACGCCACACATAAAAATGCAACCGAAATTACTCAATGTGAATAGAACACGGAATCAGCCAAAGAAACGCAAGAAGATTACTCTTGTATTTGATGAGAACAAGAGACGGTACTTATGTTAATATCAATTGTGGATTATATAGATTATAAGTCATATGTACATTTTGTACTTTCAAATGCAGAGAATTTCTGAAGGGGTTTCGTAAAAGGAAATTACAAAGGCAACAGAAAGCTAAAGACGAGTTGCAACAACAATTAAAAGAAGAACGGAAAAGAATTAAACATGAGGAAAGTATCCATATGAATTTCATTGTGATGCAATAATAAAGTATTTCTTTTACAGGCACGAGAACGTTATAAAAAGCTATTATCAAGCCGTGATATTCCTGAAATTCAACAACTATTATCTCAAGAAGAATATGAAACAGAAGGACATACTGTCAGTATTTTGGAATTAAATGTTGCAGATCTAGCAGAGAAGAATGCATTAATTGGTGAAAATAAAGGCACTAATGAAGTGGAAAGTAATGAGAAAGAAGAGAGTGATAAAGATTCTGAAAATGACGAAGAAATTATAGGGATGCCTTTAAATGAAAAGAAACAAACCAAAAGTTTGAAAGAAAATGTAAAAGAGAAGCAAATTAACAATAGAAAAGATTTAAAGAAAGCAGTAAAAAGAGCAGCATTGAAACAAGTGAAGAGGAGTAAAGCATTCCAACAAAAACAGAAAATGGAACGTCAAAAGAATAAGAAAGAGAGTATGAGAAAACGTAAAAGAGTTGAAAAAGCTAAGAAACGTAGTGGGAAATTTAAAAAAAAGTTAAATCATTAAATCATCTCACAAAGTTCTTTTTTAAATATTGTAAATAAATATAATTAATAATAAACATTTTTACAATACTATGTCTTTTTTTTCATACTGCTTTTTGTGCTAGATGGACATATATCTTTATTTAGACATTCATCACATTTAGGAAACCGTGGTAAACAAATTTCTTGTCCAAATCCAACAAGTAAATAGTTTACCTCGCTCCAGAGATCTTTGGGAAGCCATTCTTCCACTGCAATTCGAGTATCTTCTGGTATTTTAGTTGGTTTCTTTACCCATCCTAATCTATTACAAATACGATGTACATGTGTGTCCACTCCAATACCAGAAACTTCACCCCATGCTATTTGCATACATATATGACCCATTTTTGGTCCCACACCTGGTAATTGACATAACTCTTTTAGAGTCCTAGGAATATCACCATTGTATTTCTCAATTAAAATTTTTGAAGTTTTCTTAATATACTGTACTTTTCTCTGAAAAGTAAAATTTTGTTTTGTCTGACATACTATTTAAGTAATTCTTTACTTCTTTCAGAACTAATAAAACCTTTTTCATGATTCTATGCTATTTTAATATATCTTACTTACATAATAATTAAATATTAACAAACCACAAAGTTCAAGTAGTTACTAAGATATAAATTATACCTTCCAAAATCCAACTGGATATATAAGTTTTCCAAGAGTATCATCAGGAGTACCTGATATTAATTCTGGAGTACAACCATAAGTAATCAATCTTTGCATGGCAGCATGAGTAACCTGATCCTTAGTTTGACTACTGAGCATCAATGCTATTAATGATTGATACCTAGCAACTTTGGCAGTAGCATTTGGATCTGTACATTTGTGACAACCCATCTCATCTACAGGTGCTGTTTTATGTTTTCGCATTTCCTTAACATTTTCTAAAATAATTTCCCAATTTAATGGCATCCATTTATCTTCTACGGTCTCGTTCTTCACAGTTCCATCTTGTAAATCTTCAACTTTAACTTCATTGGGTTTTGACTCAGTTGCATTTTTCATTTCTTCATATTCTATCTTTACTGGTGTACGCTTTTTGTTTACGGTTTTATTTTGTAAATCTTGAACTTTAATTTCACTATTTTTCGAGTCGATTACATCTTTTATTTCTTCATGCTTTATTTTTACCGGTGCACGGTCTTTTTTCACGGTTTTATCTTGTAAATCTTCAATTTTAATTTCACTATTTTTCGAATTAGCTGCATCTTTCATTTCTTCATGTTTTACCTTAACTGGTGTATGCTTCTTCTTCACAATTTTTGTTGGTGAAGCATCTTTATCATCAAAATACCCTGATGTTGTAGATATATTTTTACTGTCACCTCTATTTTCAGATCGTAAGGACCTTGGTTTTGTAAGGACATCAAGCTTTAACTTTTTACTCATTTTATAGAGGTTACAACGCGATGAAGTATATATCAGAGCTCTACTTGAGATAAACAAGAGAATGTCATGTCTGCAAACAGCAATATAATTCGAAGATAGCATAACCTTCCGCGCTTCTTCCGTGATTTGAACTAATAGTTTAAATTTCTGCGCATGCGTAGCAATATAAAAATTGATGATCTATTTATAGTCATCAAATGCGTATATAAATACATACTACCAGATACTACCAATAGCTACTAATTAAATATATATATTAAATGATTATATTAAACCAAATATATTGTATTTATATAATAAAATAAATATAATATATTGTAAATTGAAGTCTATAATTATATTTTCAAAAATCCGTACACTCGAAGAAAAAGTGGAATAATAAAGATTTAATAAGGCTATATGTCATTTTTTAATTATTTATTTTTCTTATTTAATAAAAATACTTACATAAATGAATGAATAAATCATTAACTAATATAGTATGGATTTCACATAAATCATTGAAATAATATTATTGTTAATGCATATTCATTCTATGGTAGCATTGAATCCAGACAGATACTTATTTAATTTCTTTGTTTTAAATATTCATATTTGTAAAATGTTATTTTAACGAATTATATTACATTATAACGAATAAAATAGATCAATTAAAAAAAAAAAAGAAAAAAAATGAAACTTATATATAAAAAAAATGCGTGATAGATAAAAATTTGATAATATTGTTTTATACAATGGAAATTGTTCTTTTGTTTTGTAAATGTAATTTCAAATTTAAGTAAAATTATATATATAAATAAAGATTATTATTTAGAAATTTCAATAATCATTTAAAATTTGTAGCTGATAGTCAGAATAGCTTAACCACAGATTATCTTATATATACATAATATTACCCAGTCTCAATAGATATACGAAAAGTCAGTAAAACAGAGTCCAAAATTTCATCAGAGTGTTAAAATACATTTACATATATAATATATATATATATATGTATACTAACTAAATTGTATGTAATTAGAAGTATTAACTATAAATAACATAAGTATAAAAACGATAAAGTAATATAACAAAAATTGTGCAGTGTATTTCCCTTCACTGCTCCATATCACACCCATACCAATTTATTTTGAAAAGATGGGATTACTTTGTATTATACTTTATGTACTTTATCCTAATATATACACATACCTTTATCTTCCTAATGCCGCCTTGTGTTAGAGCTCATTTTTTCCCATATACATACATATAAGATGAGCAAATAGTTTGTTACAAATATTGTCAGTCACACTTAATGCTGCCATCATATTAAACTGGGCAGAATAATACAAAATATCGTTTGTTTATACATGCATTCATAACTGGTCAATTCAGACCAATAATGTGCTAATATAAATTACTATTATATCAAGACAACCGATATTAGTATTACTATTAAACATGCTATGTATTTAAATAATAATCAAAATAATATTTTTTTTTTAAATAGCTTATATTGCATTGTAAATAAATTCTTCTAAAATTTACTATATGTAATATCTGGATTCAATGCTTATCTAACATATTACCAATGATAATGGACGGAGTGGAGGAATGCATAGATACAAACTAAAAGGTAAAATTTAAGAAAAGTATGGTAAATGATATGTTACGCTATAAATTGTGCTGATAATTTACGGAAATAAAATTTCTTACATTTTAAAGTCAGGCAAAAATGTTCAAATAAATTTATATGAATCGTCATCAATTAAAATTACTACTAGAAAAGATAAAGAAAGAATAATTCTCCTATTTGTAAATAAATCACATAATTCACAAAAATGACAAAAATTGTGATTCAGGTTGGTTCACATAAAATTAAAAGAATATTCGCATCGTGTGTTCTTACTACACATCGACGCATTTAACCTTTGTACTCAACCGGGAATCTGATTAGCAATGGTATTAGGACCAGTGGAGACAACCGAAGGAATTGTAGAATCCTGCATTAAGGTACGCGTTTCTTCTTCCTGATCGGAAAGTGGTATTGCTGGAGTATCATGCGAACTTGTCTGCTTCAACTTCAGTTGACTCGGCAGCTCCGTTAGTACCGGCCCGTACTGCGAAGTGGAACCCACCAGCAAGTCAGTCGATGGATTCAAACCGCCCAACATCTTTCCTCATAGCAACGCGTATATAAGATAAAGAAACGAACGTACGAGCCAAAACACACATGGATGGCTTCCGGTAAATAAAACCAAACATAAAATATAAATCTACCAAACAAATTGTGCCTACCTGACCACTACTTCCAACCATTCCACCTCTTGGAGATTTACCACGGCGGAAGAAATGCAGCCAGGCCCAACCGAAACCTAATAGAAGCCCTACTAACATCAGGCTAGCACCTAATGCTATGGAACTTTTTGCAGCATCTTCAATATGTTCTTCAACGCTTGTTGCAGGTGTAGTTGGATTCTCGTTTACCTTTATGTATAATTATTTTTGAATTTAGTTTCATACATTAGGCGACAAAAACATATATAAATAACTGATAAAATAATTTACTTTAGAAGAATGAAAAAATCGATTTTATAAATTTGTATAAATATATTTTGCATGAAAATGCATAAGCAATAATGATAGTATTTTGTGTCCTTTTTATTTAGCCTTATACAGAGTTGAACATCCAAATGGTGCTGGTTGTAGCTCCGATTTTCTTAAAGATAGAGAAAAATCATGGAGAGAAATATTGAATGTATAAAATCTATGTTCACAGGTATTTGCTTCTTTTTAATATGCGACGTTGCACTGGGAAACTGCAATTACATTCTTTTTCTAAATGGAATTCTATAATTTTTTATAGTCATTCAATACATCATTTAATTCTCTATAAAGGTATTAAGATATTTGAAAATATCCTTAGTTTAAAAGATACTTTAATTTTAATTTCATCAAATTTAGTTTAAGAAAGATGAGGAAAACATAGACGCAAGCATTCTGCCCTGTATGTTTCCTTGTTCCTCATAAACAAAGTTTCACAAGATTAAATTTGAGATATCTTTTAAACTAAGTATATTTTGGCCCAAGTGCCTCAACACTTTCTTGTAAGGTATTAAAAAATGAATATTAATTAAAAGAATAATAACTGGTTAATAAAAAATTATAGACTTCAATTTGAGAAAGAAGTGCAATTGCACTTTCCCATTGCATTGCATTCTAAAACAAAAGTGATTACTCTCTACGATTTTTCTCTATCTTCAGTGAAATCGGAGCTTGATCGGTGCTTGAAATTGTGGTTTACCCTGTATACTATACTATATACTATATCAAATATATACATATGTATGTATAATATATATCTATAATATATATGTATAATAAAAAAAATAATGAAAATAATGAGAAGATATGAAGTATTAAAGTTCAATCTTATAATGAATATCTATGTATTATTACTATTATTATAAAATACTCTTTAATAATGGAAACCAATGCAAAAAAATTATTTTCCTAGAATGTAAACCAATAGAAATTTTCTGGAATAAAATAAAAATTACTGTCAGCTTTTAAATACCAAACTAACAAGACACCTGTTAATTAAAGTAAGGCTATGTACTATGTATACATCATGCATTTACATATTTTGAATGCAAAGAAAGATCATGACTTCATTTAAATATATGTCATGCTGCTATCATCTTTCAGAGATTAAAATACTCGTAAATACGAAGCATCATAGTGTAAGAAGGTTATAAGTACCTTTCTTATGATCTCTATTTTATTCTCTTGTGATGTGTCATCGGATACAAAACTGACCAGCATCATCGTTAAACCAGCAATGAAAAACGATAAAGCAACCGAGAGTAATACCCATTCGAACCATTTCCTAGAGCTGAGTTTATGTCTTGATATAACTCTCCAGAAACCACTTCTTAAACTGCCACCACCTACAGCACCGTCACCTCCGCTATCATATGTGTAACCTACTGTTGTAGGTTGATAAACAGCACCACTATCTGGCATATCTTCTCGCGAAATATACGCAATTTTTACAATTTTCTCCGCCCACGGATGGGCACTTTATAATCACGCGTAAAACTTTTAGTTAAATCTATTGATAGGAAATGGGTAAAAAAATGGTATTACCCAATACAACGCACAAAGTGATATTATTCCGTTATTAACGTGTCAACTTCCGATCAATGCTTCTAATTACTTCTGAACTTTTATTTCGTGCACTGCAATGGTAATTTTTCACCCTTTTCTTGATATATACACACGCATATGTATATATATATGTATATATATAAATATATATATATATTCGCAATGCAGATACAATGTGCAACTATGATCAGGTATGACATACAGATGCCCAGACGTCACGTATCAAAAACCTACTACGTATGTCATAGATATCACGGATTAGAGTTATACCAGTGATATCAATATTACAGATTATACTATAGCCGCATGGTGACACCACAATCGGACTTCTACTGATTAATGAGATAAAATTATCGTAAAAACGAAATAATTTCCTAGCTGCGTAATAGATTTTTATTAAACGAGATTTTTATTAGAACATAATATAGTAAAGTATAAATGATAATTAACGAAATGTCCATAATTGTAGTTAAATAAAAAAATATTAAGCGCTACATGTTTAAGAAAATGTAAGTTAATAATTATACGGTTTTATAACTAAGTTCAGATGTAACATGTGAATCTACATTCTTATCTTTAGTTTAATATGACACCTGTGATAGTGATAGCGGTTTTATCACTTTACTATTATATTACACAAATAAGATAAATTGGTACACCCAAAAACTGTACTCCTGAACACATAAAAATAAACGATTTATGAATAAACGTATATATTTGATTCGTTTCCTATTTTATGTTTTCTTAAAAAAGAAACCGGCTCCAATATTTTATGATCCGTAGATTCGTAAAAATTTACGTACTTTCTTGTAAATAAATAAACGAAAATACATATGAAGTGTTATTCTGCTTCATAAACTGATCAAATTAAGCCCTACGAATTAAATATGTGTTTACTTCTTTTATATTTTCTCAAAAGATTAAAGATTAAAAATTAAAATGTTTAAATTTAAATACTATGTAAATCATAAGACTTTCAATGTTTCTTCATGTATAAATTTAAAACTAAGTTATAAAATTTCCTATAAAGATAATTAATTAAATCAATGATTAATGTATATGTACGTATATATATGTAAAAAAAAAGTATCAAATGTATGAATATAAAAAATACTGTAAATTGCATATGCATATTACATATATACAGCAGATTCTATCATTGTATATGTCCTATAACTTAATGAGTGGCCGCTATATTTACGTGTATCAGCTGTGGAATGACAGGTGGGATAAAAAATGGCTGAAAATGGGTTGGGGTCGGATGCTGGGTCTCAAGAATACCTCGTAACAGAGGTTATTAATTTAGATATCGAAGAGGTAATTAATTATATTCGCTACAGAAAAGTTTAAAGACATTATAAAATTTCTAATTTTCAGGTTATGTTCTCATAACTCTCTGACTCTATTACTGTTTTAGTATGTTTATAAACTTAGTATAACATGTAGAAATTGCAATTATTTTATTTCATTTTACTTTGTTGATATTGAAATCTATTATATACTTCTTTCTTATTATTTTATTTTTACTTATGTTCTCACTTTATTAAATTTAATTATATTATTACCTAAATTATCATATTTTATTGCTAAATTTATTGGAGTTATATACATTTTATAATTTTAGTTGGATAACACAGAATATGCTATACCAGCTGTGGAAGAATTACCCTCCTTAGAAAGTATATTGACAGAACCTGATTGTGCATCATTATCTGGAACAGATGATGATTTTGGTTTAACATCAGGTGAAAAGCTAGGGAGTAGTGAAACAACAAGTGTTGGGAGCCATTTATCCTTAAACTCTTTAAATAAATCAAACAAAGCTTCACAACCAACGTCTTCTGGTGCTATTTTGAGACATGTTATATTAAAAGGAATATCGTCACAAATTATATCAGCTAGTGTAAGGAAAAATATTTTCTTTACAAAAAATCTGTAATTACGTTGAGTTTATAATATATTGTCTTTTTTTTTCTGTATAGGAGAAGGTTAATGCAGGGTTAGCAAGTGCGGTTGCTGCTGGAGGGAATATGTTAGTAGTTGGAACTAGTCATGGTCTGGTATTAGGTTTTGATTCTTCACAGACATTAAGATGGTGCGATCAGGAAGCAAGGCACCAAGGATCTGTATCTGCATTATGTTTCAATCATGATGGAAGCAGGATATTAGCTGGATTTGCTAGAGGACATATATTAATGATAGATAGTTCTAATGGAAAAGTATTAAGGACACTTACTGATGTACATCCTCTTGATACAGCTGTGTTACATGTTAAAGTGAGATTATCTTATACCATTTTAATATTTGACATATGACTGTGTGAAATTTTCATTAATAAAAAACAATGCATTTCTGTATAGTTTACAGATTCACCAAAGGTAGCATTATGTAGTGATAGTGGTGGATCCGTTTTTGAATTAAATTTTACAAGGGTTATGGGTGTAAGAGGCTGTGATAGCAGGTGTTTATTTAGTGGATCTAGAGGTGAAGTGTGTACATTAGAACCATTGTTATTGAATCATCTGCCGTCACATGCCCTGAAAAATTATACCTTAGTGGCAATGGCAACATTATCAAAGGTTTTTATCTGTTGCTAAGAAAGATTTTGATATTTATAGTATACATATAATCTTATATTTGAATTTTGTAGGTAATAGTAGTTTGCATAAGACCACGAATGCGTGTTGTGTTAACTCATCCTTTATCTGGTGCACCTATAGCACCACCACAACTATCTTGGCAGCTTGTTGTCATACAAGCAGCAGATGCTTCTCGTGTAATTGATCCTGTTCTGGCTCTTGCAAGAGATGATGTGGTTCATTTTTATCAAGTATACAGTTTATATAACATAATTCTATTTATTAAACAACTATATTGCTAATAAATATATATTGATAAAATTTTTTTATTAGGTATGTACTGAAGCTGGTTCAAGAGTAAAATTATCTCCCTTAAGAAGAATGACTCTTCCATATACAATAAGTAACTTACGATGGTTAAATCCGAGATCATTAGCAGTATTGGATACTCAAGAAAGATTACATCTATTAGATGTAAGAGCACAGGATAACTTGGAAACTTTAGATATGAGTCGCGTTGGTATTTCATATGCATCTAGCCATTTCAAGGGTCTGTCCACTGGTGGAAATGTTTCAAAGGTATTAATCAAATCATCGTACTATTTAATTATCAAATTTAGATCAATAATCTATCAAATTTAGGTTGATAATCATATTGTTTTGTTTTATAAAACTACAGGCAATGGCATTGGCTGGTGAAAGAGCATGTTATAATACTGTTGTAACATTTGGTACTCAACTTTTACTATTGGGTACCAAGAGTTTACATGTAGTCTGTATACGGACATGGACTGAACGATTGCGACATTTAACGATGCAGGTTCGTACATATATTGGAATTATATAATTTTTTACTTTATTACATATTTTGTCATTTCAGAGAAGATATCCAGAAGCATTAGCTTTAGGACTTTCCTTTTATCAAGATAAAGGGAAAGCAGTTGTTGGTCTACGTGGTTCGAAACAACGTCGTAAACAAATAGCTCGCGATAAAGTATGTCAAGTTTTGATTCAATATATGGAAGAATTGAATCACTGTCTTGCAGACGAAAATGCAGAATTTGAAATAGTCACAACTTGTGTAGATTATTGTATACAACTAGAAAATACAGATTTATTATTTGGGAAATTATGGGACTTAGTTTCGGAGTCCGAAGGATTAAAAGCGAGTTATTTACATGCCCTCGAAAATCCTTTATTGGATGGGAGTTTACGACCGCGACTACCGCCATTAATAGCTCAACAGCTAGTTACCCTTTACGATCAAGAAGAAAAAGTAGATTCGCTTCAAGCAATTATAGTGTTATTAGATGTTGATTGTTTAGATATCCATCAAGTAAGTAAACATATTTATATCTTTTTAATGTTTTTATTTGATTAAAAAAAGTAATCTATGAAAATTCAATCTAAAAGTACTTATTTGTATCTAAAAATATTACAGGTAACAACACTTTGTCGGCAAAGAGGTCTCTGGGAAGCTTTAATACATCTTCAAACGACGGCATTAGGTGACTTTACTGCTTCAATTCATCAATTAGTACCAATATTACAAAATATGTTAACGAATTCAAAGGATTCGTTAACTCGAGATAGTATACAACTTGGCAATGCACTTTTGGTCTATGCTAGTTGCTGTCTTGCCGGTCGTGGTTTTCCCAGAGATGAACTTCCCGAGGGTATGTCCCAAAGAGCAAAAACAGATGTTTTAAGAGCATTGCTTTCACAGCATTCGAGTTTGGCTAATGATACAGAAAGACAATATCCGTATCTAAGAACTTTGCTACAGTTTGACGCAAAAGGATTCCTCGACGTGATAGCAATTGCCTTCCAGGAGCCGGAATTTACGTCTGAAATGGGGCTCAGACAACGGCAAAGACTCATAGATATATTATTAAATATCGTTATGCCTAGCACACCGTTAAGTCCAAGGAATCCTGATTATATTACTGACGAACAAAGAAATTTAGTTCTTATATTTATAGCTAATGAAGTTGCAGAAAATACTGTTAATTTAGAACCTAGTATGTTAAATAAAATGATAGAAATATTATGTACTGACTCAAGTATGGGATCATCAAACGAGCTTAAGACTGATAAAGAAAGCGCAATACTGGGATTATTGCGTTCAAAAAAATTGCGTAATATATCGGATAATACTTTACTTAATTTAGCAGAAAGAGCCAATTTGTAAGTATATGTATATAAATATAAAACTTTACACATGTATACCATTATTTAATTTTGATTGTGTACCACATTTTTATTAGCTAGATAGTATATATTCATAATAAAAAGAAACATTATAGTGTACCTGTCAATATTACATTCCGAGAAATTATATAGCATTATTAATATTAATAGCATCATACATAGTAACTTGTATCGCAGTATCTAATGTTACAGTATGCGTGTTGCGGAGTTGCTGTATAGCGCCAGGGAAAATTGGATTGCAGTTTGTAAATGTATGATACTGCATCCATCTAGACATCATGATATTTGGCTCTGGTTAAAACATCTTTCTCCAAATTCGTTGCAATTAGTCATAATGGCAAATGCCGTAGCTCTAGTGGGAATTAATGCAAATCAATTTGCTATGTTGATAGCAACACATTTGCAAAACAGTGTTTCTGAAATTTTACAAATACTAGAAAATACTCCAACCTTACAATATACTTTACTAGAAGCTTTATATCAAATAGTACAATACAAAGAAGAAGACATCACATTAGAGCTTACGACTGAAATGTTAGAAAAATATTTGGAATTAATGTGTAAATTACAACCAGACCATGTTAGTAAAATTTTGTACTATAGATAGATATTGAAACATATTATTAATTTTAATTATTTTTTTAAATTTAGGTTGTAGAACATATTCAAGGATTTCATGGTTGTAGACTAAATGAAGCATTGCAAATAGTTCAGAAAGCGAATCACAAAGATGCTGAAGCAGTAATGTTAGAAAAATTGGGAAATTATCAGGATGCGTTTGATATTCTTTTGAAAGAATTTCAAAATAATTTAGAATTGGTATATTGTATGAAAATAATGTAATAATATTGATTATTATTTTCTACTTTAACAATATTTACTTTTAGTATTGTCAGAACGAAGTATCAGAAAATGCATCAATTCACAGTGCAATACAACTAGCAGGAATATGCAGACGATCTGCAGGAAATTTAGATTGGATGCCACTTGTGGAAACTATACTTCAAACACATTCAAACAGTACTAACAAAGATGGTATGGTACATTTTGACATAATGGCAAATCGTAAATAATACTTTCTAATTATCTAACGAAATTACAGTTGAAAAATTAAGCGGAAAGTTATTAAGAATTGCACTAGAATTTCTTAGCGGAACAACAGCATTATCGACCGTATTAGAGCAAATATTGAAACATCCATTGGCGACAAGTGGAACAATAGGTGACATAAGAAAATTATTATCTGGAGTACTTACACATTCCCGATATGAACAAACCTTAGTTGAAACTACTGCACGTTTGGTCAGTTTGGAGCTTCACAAGGCACTGAAAAAGTCGCTTAGGTATGTATAGGTCCATATAAGTAATTTTTTAATACTAACGTAATAATTATTTAATACTAACATTTTTATCTTTTTTTAGGGACGCAGGAAGAGCTTGTGCAAGCGTATCAGTAATCTGCTCAATATGTAGACATTTGTTATCACAATGTACGGAATATATAATAGTTTTCAGTTGTGGACATGGTTTTCATTCGGAATGTTTAGGAGAACCTAAATCTTGTTATAAATGTTTAAAGTCTAAAGGATGGGCACCTATTGTTACTAATATCACACATACTACTAAATCATTCCATGTAAGTAATATATTGATTTTGTTTCTAAATAAACATATCATACATATATATTATTAAGATATTGTTGATATTTTTATAGTAAAATTTAAATTTGTTGTTTTGTAGGAACACAAACAAATTCTACCACCAGAATTTATGCGTAATAAAGATCTTTCTCTAAGACTTGCACCACCTACTTCCTTACCGGATCTTGAGGGTATTTTTTAATCTAGTCTTTGAATATCACAATTTAATATTACACTTACCCCTGGTGTGTAACAGTCTGTTAGTAGAAATGACTGCTGCGTGTTATACATGTATTATATATTACATTGGATCTCTTATTTTTCATTCCATGAACAATTAGATTGTTCTGTTATCATATCTTATATGCAAAATTAAATTATAATTGTTTTTATCAAGGCTTCCTTTTACATATATAAAAATACGCCATCCATATTTTTCACTATTTCTGGAACTGTGGTATTTAAGATATTTTTCTGCTTAGCAAGATTCAAATATTGTATGTTTGTATATTGTAAATTAATATAGCTATATTGTGTATAGTATTGATAAGGACTTGTATACTTTTATCAATGTAAATTCCATTTGCCCAATGTGCAGCACGTTGCCAAATATCAGTCATTAAGTAAATAAAAATAATTAATTAATTATATAAAGTCATTATTTACTATTAATATTTATGTACATTATCCTAGATACAATAGTTCATTTTGAAAACATTTTAAATATTTCATATGTAAGACTGTACATATTATAAATATATTTTATGTTGGATAATATGGATGAATTGATTTGCGTTTAACGTTTTTGATAATAAAAACAGGCTTTTTAGGCATATTTTCCATTAGAACATAACTAGGATCAATTGATTCATAACCAAGTAATTCACCAGTCAATAACTTTGCAACTAATGAAAAGGCACTTAAGTCATATGCAGGAAAACTCCTTCTAGGTAGTAATTCAATAGTGGTAACATATTTATCAATCGCAGATTGTAATTTTATAAGACGTGGCATAATATTTGATATGCATAAGAGTTGTTGTAACTGTAATTTGAAAAAATAATTTATATTAAATATTAATATTTATACTAGTAAAATATTAAGCAAGTTTTACCTTGCTATCACATTTTTGTAAGCTGCTTATAAATTTTTCACTTTTGGTAATTAGCTTGTATCCTTTTAATATATGTTCTTGATCGTAAATAGATTCATGACGTTGTAATGATACTTTGAATAGAATAATTTCTTTTTTTATTTTATTAAGAATTATTGATAATGGTACTCCGTGCAATGTTCCACTACCCATTCGTATTTTAGAATATTTTTCGTAAATCTATACATATAGTTAAATTATTTTAGAATTCCTATATTTCTCCAACAAAATATTTTATTTCGCAATAACAGAGTGAGATTAAAATTAAACAAATATAAAAAGTGAAGAAACATAGTTTCGAGTATAAAAAAAATTTTTTTAATAGTAAAATAAATATTACCTGACGATTTATAGAAGTCCATAAACCTGCAATTTGATCAGCAAATTGTTTTATTTCATTTTCCGTTGGTTGATGCGTTTCAGCTAATTTCCATAAAGATTCAAGTTTATCCGCGAGACTACGTGATACGTTATGGAAGTACATGAGTTTAACATCCAATTCGTAGCTGATCTTTGAATTATAGTGATTTTCTATTTTTAAGATCGCTACCTAAATAAATGTTAACAGTGCTGTGTTGTGTTGCTCATCTTTATTTACATTTTTTAAAATCAGTTTCTCAAGTAAACAGTAATGCACTTTTTCATCTTTTTTCCCCAATATTCACTAATTATTGTTAACTTTTTTTATTATTTAACTCTTTCATGCTAAACAATAAAAAAATGCATCTTCGAAATCAGTATATAATACGCGTGAAATTTTCAAAAACCTTTATAATGGTAATTTAAAAATTAATTTAAATAAAACTAGTGGCAATAATTAATATGAATATATTTCAAGCATGAAAGGGTCAAACTGCTTACTCACATTTTTTTCGAGTGTTTTTATGAGTTCGCTAGACGAAGGCTCTTCTTTTTTCATCAGACACTCCATTTCAAGATGACGGAGTAAATGAAGAAATATGTATGAAGAATTACCTTTTAACAAATTATAAGAATACAAGATGAAAATAAAAATACATTACGTGCGTCTACAGATTATATTATCTTCGCTCGAAAACGCGATAGTCTTTTTCTTTCCTTTATAGTATAAATGAATTGGTTTCTATGGATTTAACGTCCATCTCACTCTGTTTGTATCGATAGTTTGAATGTTGTACAAACGACAATTTCCGTTTTATTTGTGATACTTCATACATAAATTAAATCTGGTGTTTGTTGTTGTTCACCTCTGTACAGAGCAATATCACATACGTTTACAGTATCAGATGTACCGATTTTATAGAACTTCAAATCTTATTCTTCAAACGATACATGAATTTATACAATGCAGAAACCATTATTATTATATCTTAGCGCATGTAATAACATGGTGCTTAATTTAAGGCTATATTACGGTAATTATATTGTATTCACCGCAATATCAAGCTAATGTGATTATTCAATTGCGACTAATATAAAGATACAGGTCCAGCATGTACGTCCAAGTCATATATCTTCTGAAAAATATCGAGTACCATAAAATCTGTAACAATCATCAGATCTTAACGTATGGTTGCTTATCTCCTTTTTTTTTTTTGGCTAATATTTAATTTGTAGAATAATATAACGAGGTATTATATATAACGAGCAGGCGAAAAAGCCAGCTTTTTTTATCCTTGGCTTAACAAATTATCTATGGCTTTGCAATTTTTAATGCTCTATGAAAAATCCATAATATTAAAATTCTACACTTATATATGTAATTTACAATTTCTTTCCTTTTGAAATTAATATTTCAATAACTTGATACTATTAATCCATTACCATTAAACACTCTTCACTCGATTATTCACAAGTTCCACAAACACTCTGGAATTACCTGTATATAATATATATATATATATATATATATATAATTACATATATATATATTATGTTAAAAAAAAAAAGAGAATTAAAGTCACATGTATTCACAAGTATGCACATTCACCATGTTAAGAGAAATCATTCACTTACTGATTAATCATTGTAATTATTATGAATATATTTCTCTTCAGTAAGCGATGACGAAGACCACGTTTCTTGATCGAGCAAGATTGACTGCTTAATTGAATGTTTTTTGTTACAGCTCGATGAGGGAGGAGTATCTTTGTTAATTAAAACAAAGGACGGATTATTATATCATAAATGAAAGATGTTGTTGACATAAAATTTTCGAATTATTTTCTTTAACTTAATTTTATCTTCGTCTCGTTAAAACTAATTTATTTTTACACATAACTTTATTTTTTGTTAATTAACATGCATTCTTTTCTTGTCTGAAAATGTATGGACACTTATCAAGTTCTATGAACAATTAAACACCGGGTATATATATATATGTCAAATATTGCGTTTACAATTTTAATTCAACAATAGTATCAATATAAGTAACATAAGATTAGTATAAAATACTTATTAAAGATCTTTACATTGTTATGTAATATGAAAGTTATTTCAAATTAAATAAGAACATAATTTTATGACCATAATTGAAGTATAAAAAAGTCAACAAGAAAATTTTAAACACTTAGCGATATACTGTTTAAACTCTTAACCATTGCATCCATACATATATTTCTTTAATACGCACTCTAAATTAATAACGCACATATAGTACAGTACAATTTTATAACAAATTTTACTCCGTTCATACTGAACACAAGATTGGCAGAGCTATTGATACTCATCCCCCGTGTACTGTGTAGTACAATGTCCACATACGTACGTGAGCTACAAACAATAGTAGAGTACATGAAGACTCTGTCAGGAACATGCATGGTTGTTACGATGCAGTTTAGCGATTCATTATAATGAATGTTGAATATTTATTTATGTCCAACATTAATTATCTAAATCAACACTGCCACATCTTTATTTTAATTTTAACGTATTGAAAAATTATAATTTGCTTTAGTAATTGAAACCTAATGAAGTCTTTCGACGTTGGATTGCTTTCGAAATTTTTTCTCAACAACTTATCTTGTTTATCTTATTCTCGTTGCCAGTGTGCACGAGAATGATTATGATATCTGTAATGCGGAGGCCTATAATTTCTGCCATGCCGTGGTCGTGCATTATTGGAAGTATTATAGTAATGTCTCCGGTAATAACCACCAAGAGATCGGTTCCACGTTTTGCCATTTTGATATTCCTGAAAAGGATTATACCCCGAGTTACTTCTTTCTTCATACGTTCGATGATCTTTTACTTTCTTGACTCGACCACGATCTATTTCTTCATCATCTGCATTGAAATGTCGCTTACGTTCTTCCCTTCTATCATTATCAACTTCTCTATCTAAGTGTGTTCTGTTACCATTCCAATTTGCAACTGTGAACAAACAAGCATACACTTTAATACTCACTATTTCGTTTGATAAGAAAATGACATTATTTTATTAGTAAATTTTTAGAATAAAAATATTTGTACACAGTTTTTAATATTTTTGTCATTTAATAGTGTTACTTTAACACTTAACATAATTTTTTTTAATAAATCACAAAATATACTTTTTATTATTACCGACTTAGCAGAGGTGTAACAAAACAAATATTTTTAATTTAGGAATTAACAATAGCTCATAATTTTTTATAATATCCACAATTTATCACTGAAAAGTTATTCTTTTTTTTTCTAGTATTCTTTTTATTACTATTATTATTTTATTATTATTCCTATTAAAGTTATTGGCGGGAATTTTGGTTTCAAAACATTTGAGCGAATAAGAATTTTCGCTTCTTGTATGTTTATTCTATTGCTTTATGTAGAATTTTTAGACTTAGGACGCATGGACGCACAATAGGTTGATGAGGATTTTGAAGGGAAAGCAGCTGGATTCAATTGGTTCTTCAATAGAATTCTTTTGTTGTACTGACCCGAAGAACTGCCATAACCACGGTGAGACATCTTTAACAAATGAGAAACCGTATCGGAACGATTTGTTCCATTGAAATCTCTTAAAGCTGCAGCACTCGGCGTGCTATTATTTTGACTAATTTTATGGATATCTTCCCTATGAGAAAATATTTAAATACGTATATTAAACATCGTTGAATTAAATTTGCTAGAATTATAATGCTTAATTTATATTGCTTTATTTAATAACATTACATCAAAAATAAAATATAACTTACTTATCAGTCACGGACCATCCGTTTGGTGTTGCAGTTGATGTAGCAGAAAAAGATGTATCTTTTGAAACTTGCCAACCTTTCATACTACTGCTTGAAGCTTTTGTAATTACTTTATCGTCCTGTCCTGTCTTTCTAACAGATTGATGCCACTTACTTTTGCTATTATTATTACTATTTTCTGTCTTACCATTTGTTTCTGATTTACCATTTTGATATTTTATTGTACTTGTAATGGTACTACAGCTAGAACCATTTTGTGTTTTTGTACATTGCGTTACATTACTTTGATTCTGAGATACACTACTACCATTTGTCTTTGATACATTAAGATTTACTTTAGGGGAACCATTTTTTGTCGGGGAACATTTCTGTGTACCATTAGTAGTACTAGCGGAAGTGTTTGTTTTTGCAAGTGTATTTGAATTTGTATGACTTTTTAATGTTCCAATAGAACTAATATCTTCTTCTTCACTAGATCCATCATAAGGAACTAAGCTATTTCCATTCAAAATTTTTCCATTTTTAATATGCATAATTAATCTTGGTTGAGACTTATCTTGTAATTTTTGTGGTAACTGTGGCCCGATAAAATTCGTGCTTTTTTGGATATTAAATTGTAGTCCCGCATTTTTATTTGTTGATATCTGTAAATTCGTTTCTGAATTATCTGTGCTATCTTTACTAATTGATGCGCCATTGATTAATCCATTTAATGAATGTAATCCAGATGTTGATGCCTTGGGAGTTATAGTTTTATTCATAGGGCTTCCTGATGAAGATAATGTGTTGTTCACAGTCATTGTACCATTTAATTTGACAGTCTGTTGAACTTGAACCTGAGATTGCGTTTGTTGTTCCATCTCAAAGATCATTATGTAAGCATTTGTACTGAATACATTACTCAAACTAAGTGGACGAACCTATATACAAAGAATTTTTAATATTAACAAGATAGTGTGATATTTTACAAATAAAGAAATATTGTTAATACATACACAAGAATCATCAAAGGAATAATATTGGCCTGTTGAGACTTTCGCAACTGCAGTATAATGCCCGCAATTAACCGATGGACCCATATGTGTAACTATTGACATAAGCTTATATGTAAGTGACTGCGTAGGTTCGCCTGGTTCTTTCCAAAGATAAGGGCCCATATCTATAGTTTGCTTGAAACCTATATGTTTAGATATTTTTCCTCCTAGAACGCTGAATCTTTTTAATTGCACACAAAGCACTTTAGGGGGTCGTTCTAAGCTAAATTGTTTCGTAGCAGGAACTCTTCTTTTGCAAGCTTCACATTTGTAATCATTGTTATCTAGTTGTTCACGGCTAAAATAGCTACTTAATGCTTCATCCAAAGTGCTTGCTTTACGTATATCAACTAATAAGTCCTGCAGAAAATTGAAAACATATTTATTTCATAGTATATTTAATCAATAGCATGATTATTAGAAAAGCTGTATATTATATATACTTGAAAGTGTTGAAAAGTAGTGGAAACATGTCGACATTGTAGACACTTTACTTCAGTACGAATGTAACCACCAAAAATTTGGTTGATAGGTGTTGTTTCTTTAGAATAGCTGTCTAGTTTACTAGCTTTGTGTCTTGCTAAGTAGGCTTTTTCCATGCCTTCTAATAAATAACGTAAAAATTCATGTGCATCTTCTTGTTGCCCTGGCACCATGGTTCGACAAATAACTAATAGAAAAAATAAGATATATATATATATAACAAACATATAAGATTTAATAATAATTGATTAACATTTTTATAATTATTTAATACTTACGTTTTAATTTGTTATATATGTAGAATGGCTTGATAGCACATCCTGATTTTTGGTGACTAGATTGTAAAGTCTTAGCCACTGCACATGTAAGGCATTCTCCACCTCCATCTAAAATTAACCTATTATCACAATACGATACAAAACTGTGGGATTATAATTTCATTTCTTAAAAATGTGTAGAATAAATGTGTAAAGTAAATTATAAATTTTAATAACCTACCATTTTGTTCACACTTTGATATATGATGAGAGTCTGACAATAACCAATTTACAAGCGCTGGTACATGAAACAAAGCTTGAAGAGTACTATTTAAATAGCATGTATTTCCAACATTATACATGCCAGCCCCAACAGGAAATGTACCCTTCCACCCTAGGCTAACTTTCTTTGGAGAATATAAAGTAACTGTTGGCTCTGGCAAGCTGAGTCCTTTAGATACTTTTTCATTTTTCTTTATATAATTTGCACCATCCTTCATTTTATCATCTGAGTTTTCAGAATTTGGTAAACTTAATACAATGTATTTTGCTTTAAGTTGATCTAGAATTGTTGTTTGATAATCATCAACTTCTTTATATTGAATTTCTGACTGAAGAATTCTTGATGCACTGGTAACTAAATTTGCTGTTAAGTCGTCTGATGTTTTGGACTGATTAGTTTCCAATGTACGACGAAGAGTGGCCGCAACTGGGTCACAAATGCTTACAGCAGGCATTTTCACTTTATTTTACTTTATATTAAAAGGTTTTGTTATTTGATTCCCTATGTACAAAAGAATATTTAAGAATGAAATAACTATTTTATTATAAAGATTAAAGATATCAAAAGATAAAAATAATATTAATATTTAATATTATTTTTTGCAATATGCATACAATGTTTGAGAACATATAATTCTTACATGAAGGAGAAGCAACATCTTATAGCATATAAATGAGTACGCAAATTATACCAGTGAATGCATACTTATATATTAAGTTTAACATTAATAAATACATTAAAAAAAACTCTGATTTTTTACATTTTTTCTAGTCAATATGGTATTAAGATAACGAATATTATGAAAAAAATAAATAATTTACAAAATTTTATAATCAAACGCAGAAAGAATCAAGATTTTTTTATAACACATAATAAAATAATATAATTATTAGATAGATCACTCGGAGAAACGTTTTAAGAACAAATAAAATTTTCTATGATACAACAATCAAACATTTCCTTCTTTCTCACTTATGTATCTACTACAAATACACTGCTTCATAGATACCGAGTCAAAAGGGTTAATTTCACTATTAAATCATTTATGAAAGCACTATTTACGATAGATTGAAGCAACGATATATACGAATTTCTCGATACGATGAAAGAACAAGCGAAATTACGGGAAATGTTTCATGTAATTACACGACATCACACCGAACCTTTAACAAAGTACACTAAAAGCACGCGGCGTGCAATAGATACCGCGCCAACAGATTCATTGTTTACCTTCTCCTGATGATTATATACGTTATATCGTATACAAATATTTTTTATCAACGGTATTGTAACACATTTTACATTATAAACGATATTTGCTGACCACGACCACGTAGAATCACAATGCTATCGATTAATTCGAAATTCCACGCGCTTACGTGCCTCGAAACGGTTACCGGATGAGTTTAACTGAGGGCGCGTGTCTCCGGCCACGAGTCATTTTTTTCCCGCGTACTTTGTTACACTTACCACACTTACGTTTAATTCATGTATAATTATGACAATAATTTCAACAAGAAACACTATTCAAATTAGCACGTGTGAATATTACACGGCATTTTTAGAACTGTTAGTTTTGGGCATGCGAAATCAAGACCCATCCTTTATCATTATGTCAGCCATTTGCAATTACAACGGTAGCCATTAAACTGTTTCCCTTGGGTTCTGTGATGCTATCGGACGTGCTGTGTATTCGACCGCGAAGGCGCCACAAGTTTAAAGCTTGGTTTCCATGAATTACTTTTGCACGAAATTCACATGTACAGCTTTCATTTTGTAATTCTTCAAAAATTTTGACAGTATGTTTCCCAATTTTATAATTTTAATCGTACATAACAAAAGTGAAGTTCATAAATATTTGTATTATTCATCGTTGAAATATGTGTGTATATAAGTGCATTTAAAAATCTAAATTAATTGAGCAAAAATAAAGTAAGTTTTCATTTATGTATTTCCGATCTCAAATTTCCGTAGTGCTTATAATTACAGTACAAATTACAATTGGGAACTATCGATAATACTTGGGTTTTTTGAAGTCAAAATATAAATTAGTAATTAACTTACTATTTTTCTTCATAGTATATTTATTTGAGTATATATAATATACTACATATAAATTTTTACGTATATGAGGAATATTTTATATTAAAAACTTATTTAAGAATCATGAAAATAAAGCCTATTTAGAAAAGTATATCTTTTGTTTTACGTTTTGTATGTAACGTGTAAATTATATGTCATTTATACTTCCAAAAACGATATAGTAAATAACAAAAATTTGTTACTTATTAATATTTTTACTATTTACGGGTTCGTTAATTGGGTTTGATCTTCGGTAAAATTTATTATTAATTATATTTTTACAGTTAATTAAGAAATGTTATATATATATATATATATATGTATATATATGTATATAATAAATTCTTCTGTTTCCAATAGACAATGTTTCGTACAATTAAGTAATGACCACTATTCGTTTAAATTTTAAACATATTATGTATTTTTAAATGTTTCTTCATTTTATGACAATTAGAACCATATTTTCTGTCGTAATAGTATCTTTATTAATTGCTATCGATAATCTTTGCTTACAAAATATACAGATTAACACAACTTTCAAGCGACAAGGTAATAATATTCCAGATAAAATATTTGTAATGTGTAATAGCCATTAGTAGAAGTTTTAATACGTTTACGATGGCGAAAGGGAACATCGATATCTGGTTAATTTTACTTTCTTCCTTTTATTCCTGCTTTTTTTTATTAATATATTATGCCAGAATAATTTGTGCAATAAAAATCCATTTGTTCTTTTATTTTTTTTGTTAAAAAAGAAATCAGAGCCTCGTTACAAGCATGCATACATTAAACAAACTAGTATATCAACTCGATCATGATTCCTTTATTCGAAAGTGATGAAACTGATCGATCTATGTTTATATTCTTAATCATACTTTTTCTTTAGGAAGTCTACGTTATTTTTCAAATACTCTCTGGCAGTGATAAAACAGACTAAACTTTTCATACGAAAAGTTTGCTTTATCCCAGTTGGTTCTTGAGAGCCATTTTTATTAATCATTAGCTTTCAACTATATTATTTAAATGGAGGAGTAACTCATTAATAGTAACGAAAAGTTTACGTAACTTTGGAATTCTTCTTACCATGTGCTTTGAAATTTGTGATTGCAAAATGATATATAGCGATGTTGAATTATGGAGACAATGCTGAATGGACTTGTCACGGACATAACGATGAAAAGTTACGCCATCGTGAACGTTTTATCATTATTCCGTAAACGTTATTGTGATATTTCTAGTTTTAAGCTTATCGATAAAACTTTCTCGATTACGTGTACTAATCGGCAATACGATAGTGTATTTCGTGTCGTTACAAAATTTTCTTTGCATTAAGCCGTTTTTCTTAAATTCCTGTCTAACATATAGCGCCTCGTTAATTCGTATCTGATAGTGAATTCCGTGGCTAAAAGATCGGCCACGGATCATATGAATGCGCGATTAAATAACTGTAATAGAGTCTCGTAATCCATAAAATCAGAATACAATGTTATCGAATCAATTTTAACTTCAATTAAAATATGTGTGAAATATCGAGTGGAAATTAGAAATACAGAAGACAATCGTAATTAAACATGAAATTTGTATGAAATTTTTTTAAATCATTCTCGATAGCAACTGCTCTTTTCTTTTTTTTATCAGACACGGATTAAAAACTGTCCACCTCAGTAACTTCAATTAAAATTCGTCCTAACAATTTTGTCATGACATCCCAATTGGTCATTAAACACGGCTACTTATATATAATAAGGATAGTAACAATAATAATCATCTTTTTACGGTCGTCGAACGTCCTCTACGACTAACAAAAAAATTATCATTGCGCGTTAAACTCATCCTACCCCTGCTTTTTTATCACTTTTTTGTATCCTTCCTTTAGGTATCCTAATATTTACAATAAAAAGTACTCAGCGTGTACCGTGGTGTTCTGTGGAATAAGCCAAAGATATAAATACACGCAATATATTTTCGATTCCTTCTTCTAGCTTTAATAAGCGACAAAAAGAAAAGTTTTCACATTTAAAAGAGACAAATCGTGTGATGATATCAGCATTCGACGGCAAAGACGATCTCATAAAGCACCATTATAAAAATTCTTACAGCTAAGTGTGTGCGTTGAATGACTTAATATTAAACTGGATACCAATATGCAACAAGAAATCTGTTCTTCTTTATTATTACAATTGCTCTGTGCAAATAAAGTATGATATGAGATTCATACCGTATAAATCATATACATAATTCTATAAATCTTATTATCTTGAGTGAGATTTGTAATTTCGATGAATTTATGATAAATTGAAGCAGTTAAAAATGATTGAGAAACGTGGTTCAGTCAATTATGAGATGAAAAAAAGAGAAAAATCAATTTCGAATGTACGATGCATTTGCGTTTAAATTATTGCCAAATCAGGATAATTATCTTTGGTTTTATTTTCAATTTTAATAATATTTCTAATTAATATGTGAATGATATTTTCCTTGTTGCACCTTATCCAGATTCGCTTCATATTAAGTACTACCATGGGAGCAATATTTTAGGGAGAAATACAATGTCTTGAGACATTGATCACGCTGATTAATGAAGCGTCAGATAAGAAGGAAACTAACTTTGCATTTCGAAATGATAAGAAACTATAATTTTAGCAACGACAATATCCTTACTGTTCTGTCGCGTTCTATACGCGAAACGAAATGAATTCGCCAAGAACAGAGGAGAATCCAAATCTTTGTTTCTCCCAAAAATATTTCCATCGCCCTTTTCCCCTTTCATCTATTACAAATTACTTCACGTTCGAAAATAACTGCTTGCTCGCCTAGAAACGTATTCATATTTATCCATCATCGAAACTATTCGTTTTTGCTAACTCCTTCTAAGATTTATGTTTATATATGTAAAGGAAGCGGACATTTTACAAATTAAGGCAAACGTCTCTCACTGTAGAAGGAAATCTCAGCGAAAATGGGATGTCGTTCGATAATAAACGAATGTTCAGTAGCGGCTTACCTAGCGTCGTTTCAATCGCTCTTTCCCCCTTTTTTTCTTTTTTCTTTTTTCTCTTACTCTTTTTTTTTAACTTCATTCTGTTGTATATACTAATGGCAATGAAAAAATAGTTATCTACGTATCGCTTGTTCGATAGATATGTTTCCTTCGAAATTCATTGCTCGTTGCAAAAAAGAAGAAACGTACGCTCTACCCTTTGTTGATCCTTAATTAATAAGACAGAACGCCGATAGTAGTAAATCATAAGACAAAATCGATATCTTGTATAATTAAATGGTTCGTTATCACACACGCATTAATTTCTCTTAACTCTCTATTAAATTGCGAAATTTGACATTAATGAGGACGTTGCTGTTGCATTTTTTGTCAAGGTGTGGTGACAGAGCATTGACGTAACTTGTTCAGCGTTCGTTTCCTTAATCGAGGACCAAAAAAGATATATGGTTTTGAAACCACGACCATTGTCCGTGAACGAAAGGAAAAGATTTACAGGCGCGAATTTGTTGCTCGAGTATTACTCGAAATGAATGCTACCTCGTCTATCCACGTTCTATGTTTCCTTACTTATAGTAACTTACGTTAGTTACGTAGTGTTATCGTTTAATCTTACGTCATTATGTTCACGATTATTAGCGACGATTGAAAACGAGATCGACCGTAATAATTTAATGACATTTTCACGTAAACAAATGCTGATCAATGAAGCTGTTCCATTCACTTCCATTCCCAATGAAAGATGACGTAACGCTATTTAAACGTTCATTACGCTGTTAAGCGTGAGTTTGTCTTTCTTTCTTGTTGCAGGAATTCGCAACACCATACGCATCGTTATCGTTAGCCATCAATGAGAAAATCGGTAAAAATTTCGAACGATAGATTTTCCGCAATGTTCGTGTGTCTGGATTCATTCTGTACGCCCAGAAAACGGTAGTTATCGATCGGTATTACACGAATAAAATATTAAACAATTATTGTTAAAGGAGACCATATACTATGGATGTGATATTTATTCGCTTGAATCGTACGGAGAGCTGAATGCGAATCATAATGGTGTAAGTCAATCCACTGTCTTACTATAATAACAAATTTATATTTCTTCAAGTCGTGAAATTGTATTGCAAGAGAGAACAAAGCTATAACTTCGTTAATTAGGAAACTAAAGAAACGATACTCTTAAGAGGTGCTTGCATACTAAATGTAGGTTTCCGAAATCTTGATTTACGCCATTATGAATCTCATGACCGCCACATATAGATTACTTTTATAATTGAAATTTATTGAATACATTGGATTTTAAGCTGTTTAGGACTGTTATAATTAGACTGCGGATATTTATACAAATGTATACCTATATAGAGGATGTGTAAAAAAACAGGATTTAAACAGAAATCTGTTTGTTCAGTAAAGGTTTCTAAAATTTAACGCTAATATACGATCTTTTTTACATATATGTATATATAAAGTACTTTTTCATATTATCTATCTGAAATTATTATGTATAACTTCTTAATTTTGTATCGTAATAGTATTATTCCATTGAATTGATCGATATCGGAAGATTATTATTAATGCGTATTCTAATATTAAATCGCACTAAAATTCGTAAAAATTTTATGAATCTAATATTTCTTAGTTATTTATCGGGAAACGATCGTCTACGATAGTCTGGGCGTGTATAGAGAATCGAATCCTTGAATGTCAATTATCATTTATAATTATACGCATGAAATAGAAAATGTAATATGATTCTAACAGCCTTTCTGGGATCGATACGATCGTTTTTTCTCGAGCAATTATTCCTAAATTCGACAATATTTTTAATCGCTCTTCGAGAGTCTCGTTCACTCCATCATTTCTTTAACAAACGAACGAGCAGCCTTAACGCCTATGGACTAAGCCTAAACATCGATTTATGTTTCGTAATAGCACATAATTTATTAATATTTGTTTTCCGGTATGTTTTAGCATTCGCGGCCTCATTGTTCGGCTACGATACGTTCAATTTATGATCGAATTTCCTTCGAATCGTCTTTCGACGATCGATGAAAACCATCAATTTCTCTATAGTTATTTCATGGAACGGAATAATATATTACCGTGTTCCACGATTTCGTATAACGGGTGTCAGGTAGATGAACCGCGTTATATTCGTTTCTATCATGCCACGATTATTATGATACGACATTCATATTGTTGCGCGATGAAAACTCTTGAAAACACTCGTGAAACCGTTCTTGGTGAACCGCGAGGAGAATTTCGCTGGAGAACGATGCTCGAAACCATAGAAACGTGTGCCGCGAGAATCAACGAAACGGTGTCCGAATGAAACACCTAACAATGCTGATATGATTTAAGTACAGTATATAATTATTATTATATATGTATATCTGTACACAAATGTCCGCGAAATGAATTACTAATTTAAAAGACACGTGTATACGTAATACGTATGTATATGTATGTATATCGCGAACCTTTCCTGTCGCTTTGTTCCTTAAACACTCTCATGGTATTTGTCGACCATAAAAATATTTTATGAAATATATCGCCGCTCGTAAAATTCACTAGCTTTTTAGAACGTTCGCAAAGTATCTCGAGTGAGGTCGGCTCATTAATCATTTTCTTTTTTCGTTATTTTAAACTATTCAAATATTTACGAGATCGTAGATCTTTTCATTTTCGTTCTCGTTACTCGTTTTCTCGCCTTAATTATCGTTTTTCTTGTTCGAAACGTATCTCATCGAACACAAACAGTATCGACAAGATATTTTAGCGATAATTTAGCAGGAACTCGATACTGAAAGTAACTGTCGTTCTCCGTTTACGCGGTATACATATGTACGGCTATATAGTTTTGTGTGGCTTTAGAGGAGCAGATGGATGTTTAAAGAAACTATGTAAATTAATTCTAGGTATGATATCGTTATTATCTACATAATGGTTGAATGAAATAATTTCTAGTTTGTTCGCAAGTTAATCCTTGCTTCGAGAATTAATTAGCTTAATTAGATATGACATTTTCATCAGTTAAGAAGTTCTTCCTTCGAGATATCGACTCTCGTCACGCTGTTTCGTGCATACAAATACATATTCCTCTCCGTTTACCCAAATTTTTCCAAATCTTTTTACAGCTACTACTTAATAGTCGAAGATATGTGCAAATACATCATGCGGTGATAGATACTTATAGTGTGAAAGTTTATTCACTTAAACGTATTACTGGCAAGTGGACGGGCACCAGGTCCCGACTAAAAATATTTTCCGAGTATCTGCAGGGTGTCTGTTGACTGTAACAAGGCCGCTCCAAGCTACTTACTTGGCTCGCTTGATCGTTTCCAAATCGCTAAATTCTAATCATCACGCGTCATCAAATGCATGAAATATTTACTGTTCTTTTCCTTCGCGTTTCGTTCTTCTTTTACCCTCTTGTTGTTCCTTTCTCTTCGTCTCATCCTTTCATTTCGTGAAGTGATCAGTTGCAATGAAGTAATCAAGTGCTATAATTAATCTAAACTTTTATACAAAAAACTTTACGATATATGATTTCTCTTTTTTTTTTTTGTCCGCGGCACGTCGACCGATCGATCTATATTTTTATTTAAATGTTTCTTTTTCTAATAACGTTTAAACGGTTAACGTACTTGAGAGTCAGACTTGTATCTTGGCGATTTGAACACAATGAAGTCTCGAACGAAATTGCTTTTTTGGTCTCTTGTGGTAAACGATGTTCCGAACAATCGAAAACTTTCAGTGATCGTTAGCCGTGAAGCAGCCTTCGGATGTTCCTGATGACAATTCGATCAGCCATCTACGCAAATCTTCTGCGATCATTCCTTTGTCGAAGATTCTTCGAAGATTTCTACACGAACAAATAAGCTAGACTCCTCGACGACGAATGTATTCTGCTGTGTTCGTTCGAGGGAAGACTAGTTTCGTCATTGGTATAGTCTTCAACGAGTATAACCAAAAGGCAGATCCTCTTGAGATTCGCGCGTACGAGTCGATTTCGTCATGTTGAAACTCTACTCTTATCTTTATCAAACGACAAGTGGTGCAAAGACTCAGCTGAAACGTAATTCGCGTGCATCGGGTCTGTTTTCGCAATTCTCGACGCTTTCGCGAGCCGACGAACGATCACGGGATTAACTATACTTGAAATACATTACACGATTATTCTAGTCAAAACATTCGTACACAGGATCGTTCGAAACAAGTGTGCTGTTGCTCTGAAACGATAGTAAAGTCCGCACGTGCTTAAGGAAATAAGATCCTACAGTGAACCGAGAGAGTTTCGGACAACGATGAAAGGAAGGCAGCCGGTAATTAGGTCCCTTTTTGCTTTATCTTTTGCATCATTTTATGCGAATTGAATGCCATTCGTTCTGGAACTTCTCCTTTCAAACACTCCGATTCGTCCAATCGATTTACGAAGAAAATGTTCACGGTTAGAAGGGATCGTTAGCCCAATTGATCACCTTCGTCGTCATCACGTTATGTCCCTTTCGTAGTCAAGATTTCAACGTCTTCGGTTAATATCTTCCTTGCTAGTGTCGTCGATTTTTCTTCGATTCACATGTCGAGTTTCTGCTGCGTGATCTTTTATTCGTGTTCGGAACAATTGGACCCGAGTCCTCGAAGCAACAACAACGTTCAATCAATCGTAAAGAATGTACTATGTGTTTGTAGGCGATTCTATCGCGTGTGCTTATCAAACGAAAGCAACGTAATCGTTCATGATATTCATGATGTTTCGCTCGATCACCTTAGGGATACCGCTTGCACCAAGCTAAAGGCAAGACGTGCAACCTTCGTAGAAAGAAACAGCTCTTGGTACGTGCACACTAGTCGAAAATTGATTTTATCTAAAAAGTCAAGCTGACCGTACGCCAGTTTCCTTTTTTCTTGCCTTTTTCGATTTTTCTGCTTTTTCTTTTTTATTCTTGCTTAAACCAGACTATGTTCTCGAGAGTCGTAACGATGCGTGTAGAGAATGGATGAGTTAGTTCCTGGCGACGTCGATGACGATGGCGTGTTCGAGCACGATGGTGACGATGAATGGGCCTTCTTCGAGGCCGACAATACCTAGGTATTGTGTCCCTGTTTGCGGATTTTATTCTCCAGGGCGGAGGTTGGTCGGCCGACGAGATCTTCCAATTCATCAGGCGTCAGCACTGTGAAGTCTCTGTTTGTAAAAAAAATATTCGGCAATGTTACTACTGCGTTTTATTTACTTATTATAAAGTCTTTTCTTTTCATTTCTCATAAACTTCAAACTTTTTCATTTAATCCTTATTCGAATATCAAGTGTTAATTTCGAGACTGGAATTGACTTCGAAAGTTAGTAACTCTGTGGGAAAGTTTCGTCGTTTACAACTGACTTCTATTATTTTCGCCTCAGGCACAGAGACGATGAATGCAGATGGCAATTATTAATTTGTTACTAAAAGTTTAACGATAAAGACGTTCTTAGATAATGATACTACTTTGCACGAATACCAGAAGGTAATGTTATTGCATGTGCGTCGCGATAGAAAATTTTTAGATCGGTTTTGGAAAGAATTACTTGACCTGGTCCTTTCTGATTCTCATTTACTTCGATCGTTACAATATCTTCTGGATAAAAAATATTTAAAGAATGAAGATGACGTAATTTCAATAAAAAAAAGAAATAAAAGATTCTTATGCGAATGAAGTCACTGAATCACTAGAAAGATGGAATACGATCTTATACAATGATAGTCATCGTATCACAAGTTAACGAATAAGTTTTAAAACGAGTAAGTAGATAGGAATATAAGAAACAATAGAATTTTTCGACAGATCTAATATTAATAATTTTCATTGATCTACTGCAAGATTTCCCTAATTTAAAAAAAAGAACCATCTCTTTATGATTACAAACCGATTACATTACGTTTGACGCGACAACAATGTTAAAATATATCAAATGAATCAAATATTTACATTAAATTTTAAACGGAATGAAATATTCAAGTTTTAACAATTTTAAAAATTCAACAATGTTAAAATATACCAAATGAATCAAATATTTACATTAAATTTTATACGGAATGAAATATTCAAATTTTCTTATATTTATTCATAAATTAAGTAACAGAGGAAAAATGTATCGATGTTTTCTCTCAATCGACAGTACAGTGCAAAAGGTAAACAATAAAAATTTCTCGAGCGGTAAAACAAGTCGTCTATGATACTCGTGTCGTCGTTCGTATTATTTCAGTCGCAAAACATAATCCGCACTGCGTCCGGACTCACCTGTGTTGAGCCAAAAGCATGTCTATGCTGGTAACACTTCTTTGATGTGTTCCATCCTTCTGACCAGCCTTTTGTTTCTTGATGCACAAAGCTCTGAGAGGCGCGAGGAACACGCCGATTACCAGCAAACTACATCCAACGACGATAAGGGCGGTGGAGTTTTGTGCAGCTTCTGCACCAGGTGCAAGTTGCACCAGACCGACCACCAATACCACTGCGCCCAACAGCAATGATCCAACTACCACGTGTAAAGAATTGACCTTCGAAAACATTGAAAAAGCCTCAATCAATAATCAGCTTCATAGTTTACACTTTACATAGTTTATCAGATTATTCTATGAGTAGTATGAGTATATTAAAAAAATGACACTGTGAAACAAGAATATTTCTTTTTAAAGGTGAGATTGACAATAACTAATAAATAATTAAATAAATAACTGAGAATAGAGATTGAGAAATTAATACAAATAATAGAATAATTATACGAGTTGATATTTGATGGAATTTAAATTGATTGAAATGTTATAATTGGAATGAAATGAATCAAAATAATTAAATTAATAAAGTGGAACATCGTCGTAGAAATTGGATCTGTACGTTCTTTAATAAAATTTGTATTATTTATAAATAGAAAATTTATGTTCTATACATATTATTATAATTCTTTTAGTTTAATGAAAATCAAGCAATCATTTTCAATATTTGGAGAATTCTAGTTACTTCGAACACTAAATTCTTTTCCTTAATTATATTACGATACTGTTATCTTGTGAAATATCAATTCTTCTCCCGTCTAGACGTTCTGTAATTTCTTCGATTTATTTTCACTTTCAGTGCTGCTTTGATATCTATTTTCATCGTGATCTAAGCGAAATGTCATCGACATTAAATTTCAAATTTAAAGGTAATCTTCAAAATTTCTCAAAGAATAAAAATCTATACTTTCCATTTATAAAAGAATTTTTTCCACATTTCGTACGGTTCTTTGAAAGCGTATTTTGCTTGTTCTTTTCCTACAATGTTTCATTGTTTAAAAGATGGTTTATTTAATGTTGTGTCAGCTGCCGTTAGCAAGTTACTTTGCTAAATGCGAGCTTTAACTTTGAAGGTTCCTCTTTGTGAGGAATTTTCCTTTATATGTAGAGTTACGCGAAAGCAAACATTGTTCCCACTACGCTGCGCAGGAGTGGATCGACTTAATTAGAAATAGAATTCTTGAAATATCCTGCAACTGAGAAGTTAAACGAAGAAGAAACGCCAGAACTTGGACGTGCGACGTCGTGTTTCAAAAACCTATTATTAATTAGATTTTGATGGAATAATTAAACGGATAGCTATAGTGTCGTATTAATTTCTAGTATTCTCTTTAGGAAAATCATAACAAGCAGAGAAAAGCGTTAAAAGGGCGTAGAATAATCTATTAAGCATGCGAGCGCATTTGCGCTATGTTTGAACGATGAAAAGAAAGATGGTTTTAAATAAGAGATAAACGAAAGAGCTTTGAGCATTTTTTTTATATATTTTATATATATTTTTTATAGATTATAGGGACAACGAAAAGGAAATGCTCTCCGGTTTTTTCTTTTCTTTTTAATTATATGCTAATCATTCTGCTTTAAAAATATACGTATGAAATTTGTAAATATTACCTGAAAACATTTCAATAATGATTTACGACAGTTGTAATTATTGCAAAGTTCGTTAATAAATTCGCAGAAAATTTAGATGGTTCGTTTAAGGCGTTTCCGTTTCATATTCAAGGATTTCTGAGATTACTTTCAAATTTTCAAGGCGGACGAACATCCAAGGGAAGCAATTTCTAGCATTGAAATAGTGAAAATTCGAACTTCGCATTTCCTCTCTCTACATCTACTATCCATACATAATATCGAGTTTCAAGGCTGAACCTTGAAGGTTTTAATGAATTTCTCAAATTGCATCATTTTGCTAACTAGCAGATTTAAACTTAGCTTACCGTCATGCGACGTTAACCAGCGAAACACCAAAAACTCTATAATTTCCCTTATATGGTGGATAAAATTCAACTATTTATTCAAATCTATCCTTTTTTAAAATAAAAATCTGTTAATTTCATTTATTCTTAACTTATTCGTTATTCATGAAAATCTAACTGATTTTATTTTCTCTCGTCAATGCAGTTCTAGCCTTTTCACTCAAAAAATAATTTTTAAAACCAAATTTAATAAGTTCACAGCTCGTATGCATTTATATTCGGTCTTAACTGAAACTTTGCCTTTGATCCTACTACAGTTGATCTTCTTTTTGATGTTGGATTTGTTTGGAAAATTGAAACAGGAAATAACGTATACTAAAATCGTTTCTTTCATATTTTTCTCAATGTTTTCCCAGCAGGAAAGTAGCTTATTTCCGAAATAAAAGTTGAGAGCCTCCTGTTGAGACGTTTTCTTCTAATAGTAATCATAGTAATAAAATAATATACACTATGATACATTGTACTCGGAAAAAGGAATAGACTAATCATAATCTTTCAAGTAGAAAATGTATACAGTTCCATTTATCACGAAATCGTATATTCCGATGTCAGAAAAATGATAACAATCTATATAGAAGTATTATCCTATTAGTCTGAGGGATTCAAACAAAATTACGACAAAATCACATTTGCAATTTTTCAGAATGTTATGATCCATAGCAACTCACGCTCCGATAAATTTGGTTTCTAAGATTTCATAATAAACTTCTTTTTCCGATCCGGAATTAAATTTCTTTCGAACCTTCCAATCATCTAAACCCAACATTCCCACTTTCGCTTCACTCCATTCACACGGTGTACGCGGAAAAGAATCTCAAGACAGGAAACGTATAATTATTATCGTAAAAGTCCATTAATCATTTCACAACAACAACAACTTCCTTCGTCCAGAATAACGAAAATAACAAACACTGTGTCTACACGTCATAGGATCCACATCGTAAAGCACCGTGTCGACGATAACAACTCCATATCTCATCGCCCTATTATTATCCCGAAAGTTGTATTAACGACGACGACGACGAAGAAGAAGATGGTCGTTTAGATGTAAAAAAGGAACAGCTAAATTTAGTGTCGATTATCGGGGAAGGATGTTCATAAAAATTACCTGCGGAGGAGGTGCGCGGTAAGAGGCGGGAAAATAAATTCCAAACAGGACTCTATGTGCTTTATCGCGTAGTTACGGGCCGCTTCAACAGAACGCCCACGAGTTTTCAATGACGTCATTTTCCGCACGCCGCGCCGCGTCTAGGAAATATTCAATTTCTGTCCTGGTAATTCGCTATGCTACAACGGAGAAACGCGGCGCTTCCATTTTTCCATGGAAAAATTATGCAAAGGAAAAGTCGTGATTAATTTGCAGCCGTTCGCATCCCCGAGTCGACCAGAGACTTTCGTCGTTCCCTAATCGAATTATCGTCCTCTGGCTGTTGCTACAAAATCAACACTGTTTGACTGAATGAGAATTTTCACGGAGATTCTACATTTCCACCGAGCTACTTTTTCTCTTCGTTCTGCGTCCCGTAAAGTTTCATAATGAAATTAAGATGGAAAGAACTCGCGTTTGTAGGACAAAGTTTCAGGTATCCCGTGAAATATAGCGAAAACGGCGTTGCTGAGGAAACAGCCAGAGAAATTGCTGATCGATATTTTATAAAATGAGATTACTTGTAATTAAAGCCTAATTTAAGGGATTCAGAGAGCTCTCTCTAAACGTGGTCACCCTATGAACCCTACAGGTGTTTGGAAAATTTGCACGGGTACGATCTGTAAAAATTTTTTAATCGGAATTGTAGTTTGACAGCGTGCTTGTATCGCAGTTCAGAAAAAATTTGGCGAGCTTTCTCTGTGTTTTACAGATAGGACGATATTTGTTTGACAAATAAAGTTTTGCGCGATTTAAATGTAAACGTTAAAAAATTTCAGAAAGAAAATTTTCACAATATAAATTCCAAAATAGAAGATCAACGTTAGCGAAATGTCAAGTGTTATAAAATTTGCGGTTGTTTAAATCGATGAATAATTATCGTAGAATTTACACGAAATTATTAGGTTGTGCAAAAAGTTTCTTTCGTTTTATGAGGAAATAATAGACGCACAACGTTTTTTGTTTTATATTATTTTGTCAAATTACGTACGATTCATTTTGTTCTGTTGAGATAAACACCGCGACATTTCACAGATTTGGTTTCACGTTTGCTGTAAAAAACACGTTTGCGAAAGGAAGACACTTTTCGGACAACCTAATAAATTCAATATGATACGAACAAGAAGAAGGAGAAAATAGAAGCAAAAGTTTTATGATATTTCCTCTTATGTATACACGTTATCATTACCCAATTTAAATTAGCTTGTATTAGAGAGGAAATTTGAGAATAAAATAAGGGTCATTAGGCCAATAAAAATTTCATCTATATACATGGCTAATCCATAGATTGCGTTTGCACTAACTCCTTATTTCAACCTTCACCTTTCGGTGTCTGGTAGAAAATAGCGGATGTTGTGAGCGTATATTATTATATATTATGTTAGATTCTTCTTACTTTCTTTCTACAAGTAATATCGATCGTTGTTTTTATCATTATTGAGTAATAGGTGTGGAACGTTTCAGGCTTCAAAGTTGAAGGCGACACTCTCTCACTATCGCATTTTCCAAGGATATGTCAGTGAATCGTAGTTCTTTAATTGACATATTAAATTCCAATTTTCTTATACAATCCAACTAAACACGTGATACAACAAATTGTATGCAAAAAGTGATATATATCGTGCAATATAATACGTACATAATTTGATACTAATTGGAATCTCTGAATTTGAAGTTAAAAATTGCTTGGATCTTTGGATTCAAATACTTTTTAAATACACTCGTTAAATGCATCGAGTTATTCCAAAATGAATGCAATTGAAATGCATTTGGAATGTTCTAAAGAGAAGCAATGTAAAGAGATACTCGAAAAAATATCTGTACGTATCACGTGCAATGAATTTGATGTATACCCTCCGTCTGCGTAAACTAACCGATTCTGTCTATCGTAGAACATTATGCAAGAATTTCTATTCTTTTTCATTAATTAAATAAATATTCGATCTAGCAATTATTCTAATTCTATATGATAATTTACTCAATTTGTTAAAAAGGTATTTTTCTTCGTTAATACTTATTCCATATATTAAATAATCTACATATTAAACAAATTAATCGTTTATCCTTTTCATTTCGTATTTCCTTAATATATCTCGAATTATCCCGTTCAAGTTCCTCAAGCTTAACACCAAAAACACTAATTTCACATCCTGACGTTTCGTGTTTGCAGGCAGTTTGTCTTAATTTCACATTGTACTAGATTTATTTCTAAATACAGGAAAAATTCTACTACGCGTCTTGCATTCTTGCATTTCTCAATTTTTATTGACGATTCCTCTCTCGACCCAGATTCTCACGAGCAATAAAAAATGTTAATCGCACCGAATACTTGGATTCCTCCGAACGGCCGAAAGTTTCGCGTTCACAGGTAATTTGCCTTTGAAATCTCAAGTAGAAATCATTTGAAATTCATAAGCGAAGCTCGTAGCCTCCTTTCTTCTTTCTTTTCTCCGTGTCGGAGGATTTTCTTCTCGTACGCGTGCCGCCGCTCGGTTCACGCGTTTACACGAGGATCACGTCCGCCGCGTTTTTAACCGGACTTGCCTCGGAAATTCTATTTATAAAGAGCGGCGATGGAATCTGATAAAGAATACGGCACAATTTTCTCTGACATCGGTTTTTTCCGAACGTAGAGTACACCGCGTTTCGCAGCTATGAAATTATTCCGAAGTTGTTCAGTTTCGTGTACTGCAACTGAATTTAAATGAAGAATTTTAAATTAATGTAAATTATTGGAAAATGGTGTGCGATGTTTCGTTACATTTACTTCTGATCAGATTGCGCGACTGATTGCTTCTAATCAAAAGTTTTGGAACTGCTTTTATCATTGCCGATGCATTTATATATTTGAAATAATCATTTGCGGAGAGGACGAGAGTTATAGAAATGCTTGCACTCATCTTAATTATCAATACGATCGATATTTGTTGCAAAAATATAATGGAATCTTCTTGACAAAGGTTTATGCTATATTATATAAGTAAGCGTAAGTATAATTAAAATTTTGATTATACATATAGAAGAAACTTTAAAAACTTTTTAAATTTTACAATTATTTAATTTTGCAAATATATTGTACAGCTGTTATAGAATTAATAATTGAGAATATATCAATGTCTCTGTGTGCTACTTGTTAGCAATGATTGTCAGATCGAATTATTAATTTATATTAATATTTTACTTTTTTTATTTATTTTTACTTAGTCCGTGCCTTTCGGCTTTGGACGAGTTTTCGATTTTACATCTTTTTTTATCTATCACGCTTTTTACATTTTCTCCTTCTTATGGCGTTATCACCTTATTGCCTCCTCCCTTGTATCTATCTAAACTCTTTTCTTGTATATCTATCTCCCTTCTTATCCACTCTAATTCATATTAATATTCAAGCGGTATCCTCGGATAATAAGTGACTCCCATAATTTGGATTAGTTTACTTAATTTTATTTTACAACTTCTTAACTTACTTAAACTGTGAATTATGAAGTAATTTCCAAAAATATATTTCTACTATTCGTTCGATGAAATACACGAACACAACATTTGAGAATCAAAACTTTTAACAGAAACACCCACGTGTTAAGTTACACGAATCATTCGATTCTCGTGTATTATACACGATCTGCCCAAAAATAATCGAATTTCTTAGGATTAGAGAAAACCAATGGCAACAACAATAACGAAACTTCTGTCACGTAGAAATACATCCTTTATTATCATCATGTTAAATTCTTACGGCGATTAATGTCATTTAAAGCTTGGAGTTATAACAGAATTAGCTGAAAAATTAGCTAAAGAGTCATAACAATCAACGTCAGGGTAGAGTTCGTTGACGCGTCGAAAAATCTGCTTCTGTTACGTGATAATGCGGCTTTAATTGCTTTTCTTGAAAACAAACAAATTAAGATATCATACCACCCATTCTGTTCATCAGATGCAGCGATGCAACTACTTTTTCTTCTCACGGCTTCAAATAACAACGAAGAGGAGCCGTTACGATACTCAAAGCGATACCACGAAAAGACGCGCAACGTCTTAGGAGTAGTTGAATAAAATAAAAGATTTTCCTCGAAACGATTTCTCTGCTTTTTTATTTTTAACAAGTTCTGTTATTTTTTGGGATAGACCGTGTGCATACACCCATTTTTCGCAACATGTTATTCGTTTATAAAAGTCATACTATTCGTGTATAATCTTCGTTTGACGTATTTATTCATTTAGAATAAACCGAAGCACGTTTTTTTACCTCTAATATATCTATATACATAAAGCGCTTAACTTTTCTCAAAAAAGTAAAAGAGGAAATGATATTACGTCAGTACGTAACGTCTCAGAGCGACGACGTTGAAAAAGTACAGAACATTTGGGTAGGGAGATAAAACGTTGCGTCAGCAACAGTAGAAGTATTAGAGATCGTTTCTTGAACACGTTCGACCATCGTAAGAGCACTTGACTAGATTGAAAAGTTTTTGCCGACAGTGGTAGAATGCGAGTGTTGGAAAATCAAGTTTGACAGAGAAACGAATAAAGTTAATTAGCAATAATATTTTAAACGTTTCGAGGAAAGTCGTGTACAACGCCTCCGCGATCTCAGAACTCATTAATTTTGTGCCTTGTCTCTCTTCGTAATCTTATATTTGATCAGAAACGACCTTTGACCGCATCCTTCATTTTTCTACGAATTTTAGAAATTTCACTGTTTTTTTTTTTTTTATAAAAATTACGCGAATAATTATCATAGAACATTTTTATGAATACGTTGTCTGCGCTATACGCAACGTTTGGAAAATTGCATTCCAACATTTGTAATGAGACATAATTAATCATTGTATCGATAGAATTCGAAAAATTATAAGATATTTATTGGAAACGTACATCTCGAGGATATTGAACGTTATGAGATTAGGCTTACGATATTATAACAATATTACGAAGGTATTATTGATCGTTCACAAAAATGTTCATTGTACAAATTTGCACTTAATTATCCGCATTTTGATAGTCTCATTTTAAAATACATTCTTTTATACAATAGCTAGCAAATAACATTAAAATCAGAAAATCAACGAAGAATTACGTTCTTTTCCTATTGTCCTCAAATATAACTAGCGATAACAATGGTTGCATTAAAACATATCATGGGGTGGTTTATTAATAATAATGAATAATTAACTGCGTAAATAGTTTTGTGACTTCTACGAAATGCATATGAAATTAGTAATTATAATAGACGTATCTCGTTACGATATTAATGAAATCTTGAAATGTTTTCCATAACGTACACAACACGTATATTTATAAAAGGTTTCTGGAAGTGTTCAATTACCTTCGTGAGTCACTACGTGCTACTTATGTATATGCGTGTTTTCATCAATACCAAGAACGCTACGTAGTTCGTTTAAAATTCGTCGCAATTCGAAACCGTAGCGTAGTTGGTCGTAAATCGATTAAAAAATTATAAATAACCTGAATTGGAGCAACCGATGCGTGTGAAGCATTTTGTGGAAATTCATCGCGTCTTTCATCGATATCAATTTCACGTACGTAAATTGCATTTACGCTTGAAAATAGCTAAGAGCGAAGCAAAGGAAGAGAACAATGATTGTATGTATACGAAGAACTATGTACGTACATATATACTAAGACTTCTTGGAGTTAATTAAGATTGTAATTGAGGTCTGTTGATTTATCGGTTGGTACGATGGTCTTTGAAATTTTGCTTGTGATCTTTACTACGTAGTAAACACCATTTACGGTTGTCCATCGATTAAGTTTTAACTATCAAACTTTCTAATTTCTATATTTAACTAACGTGATCGATATCTTTTGCTTTCAGGGACTTTGTTTCCGCCTTCTTTTAACGAACTGTCACAAAAATGACCTTTCCCTTTTATGTACTGGGTTTTATATGCAATAAGTTTGTAAATATCTTTTGTTTTCAAAGATTCACTGACTTTTTAGTGTTTCGCTAATCACGTGTAAAATTATCTCCTTAAACTTTGTGTCTAATTGTTTCGAGTAGCGAGTACCTTTTGTTTTCAGAGAATCACTGACAGTAGCTTTGCATTCGTTTTCGCTAATTAGTCATTTTTCTGAAGAAAATTCTGACATTTTTATTTTAGGTCGATTCGTACGTTTAAAAGATTAAAAGTAATCGATCTTTGTCAATTAAATGCAGCAGGTACTAAATTAACCTTTTGCAATTGAGGAGATTATGAATTATGTTTAGACGCTTGATAAATGTCACTTCAGAACATTATTAACTTTCTTCGTCTAAGTTTTAGTTGTCAGTGATCAAGAGCTTTTTTATTTTCCCCTTTCAGATAAGTAGAATGACCGAAATCGTGTCAGCCGAGAGAACACTCTTTCTCAAAGGAGTTCTACATAATGGCAATGGTAACTCATGTAATTTAGATTATTCTTATCCGAAGAAAGTGACAAAGTGACAAATGTTCTTCAAGCACTAATAAATATACATGCAAAGAATCGATACAACGAAATTTTATAATTTCTTTGGAAAAAGATTTCCAAAAATACAATGGGTACAAAAGTATTTACGCATACTCTTAATCTTCGATAAAGCGTTTTCTTACCAGTTCTCCTATACAATTTCATTTTCATAGTATCAAATTTTTATGGTCATATGAAAATATTATTAAATGGTACGAAATTTAATATACAAATACTTGCACATACTTTACGCTATAACAAATGGAGAGTACACGAGAAGAACACGACAAGTTTTTGTTAATTTCGTGAATTCGATCAATTTGTTCGTTTTGTAAATATAACTTTTTTAAAAATAGGTGATCTGTGAAATTTTGCGAACAATGAAGTAACGAATTAGTATTGAAGTGTCCAATAGATTGCAAAAATATATACGTGATATCAAAAGCAAATAAAAGGACAATTTAAAAGGACGATCATTGAATTTAAAAATTGCTTGTCATATTTTTTGTCTATGATCTACAAATACAATACAAATACTTTTAGTAGTCACTGTATCTAAAAGCATGGTATTCTAAGCCACGATACTACGTGAACACGTTTATTTTTATTACAAAAAATATCTAATACTTATGGTTTATCGATATAATAATTCTTACCTTGCCACAAAAGTAATATTCCGGAGGTTCTTTGTCAACTAGCGCTAACACTGCATCATTCTCGGCCAAAGGACTTCCAGGTTGACTGTTCCCTATCCTGGATCCTTTTTCCTGATAGTAAGTTTTGTGGAAGACCTTCACCGAGGGCACTGGCAACGCCGTGATCATCTTTGAAAGGACACCATAAATAAAATAATCATTATTCCTGTAATGCCTGGATATTTAATTAAAAATCCGATAAACCGGATATCGATTATTCTTTTAAAAACAATACGCTGACACGGTAAAAAAGAAAATACAAATGCAGATCGTACTAAGCAGAGGCAATCAATCAATAATGAACAATTTTGCAATTTAAATTTCTGTTGATGGGAAAGGTGGGTGTGGCGAAAACTCTGAACTAACTGTTTGATAATTTGAAAATAAACTTTATCGAACATCACTTTGTAGCGGCAGCTTTCTTTGCTATTTTAATCAAATCTGTCTGTCGATATTTAAGTATTTATACGCTTGTTTTCGTATACATAGGATGTAATTTAGTTAGTAAATGTCGAATGAGAAGATTTTGTAAAATACTATAGTGACTGAGGATTTCTATGCAAATTTACATTTTTATGATCGCAACTGAAGAGATTCGTTTTATGTGTCGAAAATTATAACGAATACTCTACTTTGGAAATTCATATATTATTGTATGTTATATGTATTCTGTACATTTTTGCACCTTTAAATTCTCCATAAGTGTATAAAAACCCACATTTAAAAAATGACACGATAAAATCTAGTTTTAGAAGTTGATGTGTAATAATAATATTGATTTATGTGAATGTTAAAGTGTTAAACGTAATGGCATAATGTTATTTGAAAAATAATTTAGTATCATTTTTTCTGATTTTTAAGCTATGAATCAGATAGAGAAGATTCTTTTGAATTTAAAAAGAGATTATCATGACTAATTCTAGCAATAATATTTAATCAATGAATCGCATATTTAATTTTAGTATATTATTGGTATATTTTTTAAGTTTTTATTATCGAGGACAAGATACACATTCATTTTAATTATTTACCATTAATTTATGCGTTTTGGTAACATTTTGGTATTATGACTACGAATTGACGATAGCGTTCGCATACTATATAACTATAATTTGCCTAAGTTTATCCAGAATAGTTTACTATATAGTTTATACTAGCATTACTTCAAACTATGCAGAGCGAAGTATGCTCTAATAAGGTACAATGAAAAATGTATGCATGATTTCTTTCTTCATGTTATGATTTAGTTAAGTATACTTAAATTTTAAACTTGTCGTATATTCCCATTAAAATTTAAATTTAAACCGTTGTACATAATTTCAGCTCTTTGCTTCGAATCATTTTCCAGATATATTTATTTTTGTATAAATTTGAATAATAAATGCAGGAGTGAGTAGATCGTTTACTTTGAAGTCATTGAAAGTTGAGAGGTAGAATATAAAGATATATCGTTTTACTAACAAGAAGAAGTTACACATATAAAAGTATAGCAAATTTTAATGAATTTTCGCGTTTAAGTATTCTTAGCATAAAGACCAGAGTTTTTAAAGAGTTGTGTTTTAAAAGTAATGTTTCCTATATAAAGTATTATGCATACATTGAGTTAATTGCGTTTAATCTAATCGTTAATATCAAACTATTCTAAAATTATCTATTAAATCATTATTCTTATTAACAAAAGAAGGAAAAATATGTTGTAAACTTCTGGTCACTTACATTTCACCGTAACGTATAATACTTGTAACTGTCATCTTATAATAAAAAAGAAAAGAGAACTCTTATAATATGCGTCGTATAACGAAAGTTGTAAATTTTGAACTGATCTTATAACTATAAATCGTAAGATATGTATCAAGATGAATCAGTAAATGAAGTCTTCAACTTTAGCCTTTAAAAGTCACAAACATAAAACCCACATGCATAACGTATTACTACATATTACTGTAGTATGTTTATCTAGTAAAAATGCTTAAAACATTTTCATAAAAATATCCTTTCTTATTAAAAATATCTTAATTCGAATATACAAAACCAATGTTTTATACACAAACAAATATACGGTAGTTGTTAAAGTGCTGAAGTTTCTAACTGCAGTGTGGTTTTATGATATCGTTGAGATTATAAGCTTCTCTTTAAATTTGTATATTTTTATATAAATGTAACTATAACAGTATGTACAAAGTTGACTAGACTAAGTTTCTGCCATAAAGCATTTAATACCTTTCTATAGAAAACAACCAGCCTCAGCGATGAATGTATTTAAAAAAATGCATATATGGCTGCAGTAGGATAGAATTAAGATAGCCTTCTCTTGAATAAACGAGGATATCTTGGCAATCTTAATCTTTTATACGTGTGATTTCTCATTCTAATTCTATACGAAAAATATCCACAAAAACATAACAAATTTCTTTTTAGCTTAAAACTAAAGCAAGATCGAGACAGAAGAAACTCGTTAATCATCCCTTAACTAGAAATCCCATAATTATAAAATTATAAGTTAATAAAGATAGATCGATTTGAATTTTTTTAAGTATAAATATAATATGAACGATTTCCGACAGAAACGAAACAAATTGGAAATCCAAGTAACGAGTTATATCCTCCATCCTGTGGTTAACAGAGCAAACATGCCAAATATACTTTCGCAACACCCGATACGTGAAAAAAGGATCAAGTGTACGTGGCGTGAAATTGCGTATCGACTTCGTAGCGGTGTCTCGTCCCTCGAGTTATCGTCCCGAGCCGGTGTCCTCGCAGAAACTTTCCCCGGCCTTATTCCACGTTGCTCGAACACACAATATCTAGTAGCACTACCAGCTGTCGTATATGATGTGGCTGAATCCGGGAAAACAAGGGAAACCTCCGAGAGTCCGCCATGGCTTGTCGATAAAACGGCAATAACGCGACCCTCCCCTTTTCGTTGTTCGATCTCAAAGATAGGTTGCAGCCTGTCCTTGGCTTTAATTCCCCGATCGCCGCGAACATCCCTTTTTCTAGCACGTTTACACGACAAAGGAGCCGACCGTGCTGTATTTCCACGGTACAGCGACGAGCCTATTGTTCGCTCAACATGTGGCAATCTCTTGTCCATCCACTCTATGTATCACGGAAACTCAAGATCTCCTCAGACTTTGTATTCTTCTTGCTCTTGTAACTTCTTTTTTCTGTGTCTTTCTGCCGCGATCAATGACAAGGCGGTGATGTCTTGAAGCCTGTGTCTCCAGCGAAACTAATGATCGCGTCCTTGGCACACCTTTCGAAATCTTCCTGTGCAAGCCGAAGCTTAGTTTCTTTTTATCATGCATTTGCTGCTGATTGACGCAGGGAAATTGGATTTCTTCGAGTTTCACTGGATTTTGTAACACGGTGACTTGGTTTTATGGCGTTTGATGAAGTGCGTTGCTCTTTTTGGGTATACTGAAGTTGTATTACTCTTGGGATTCTATTTATTTGTTTATCTATTTATTTATTTTTATTTCTATCTATTTATTTATTTTTCTTTTTGTTCAATTTAGAACATTTAAGTATCGTTTTATAACTAACGTTTGTCGGTATAATATAAAACTTTATTCCAAGAGGTAAAGGACATTGCTTGGTAATCATTTTGAAGATCGAAACGTTTCATGATTTCTATAGAATGTTTTTTGAAAGATTGATGCAAATATTTTGAGTTAGATATTATGCGATATACCTTTTTCAAAAAAATTGGTACGATGTAATTTTAGAAATTTGTTTTATTTGTCAAATTTAAAATAGGTTCATATAGTTCATGCAACATTATTTTTGTAAAATACCCGTAACTTTGGCTCCGTAATATTTATCAAAGTGCATACGTTTGATAAAAAATAGTAGTGACCTTTCACATCGATTAACGGCGGTAACATAGTCAAGTCCCCGGTAGGGATAATAGTAGCCTTATTTACAATGCGCCATATGATAATTGCTACTTAAATCTTTTTACATTTAATCAAAATATTCAATATTTCGACATCCACGATATCTTTTTCAATTCTCTCATGTCACAGAGGAAATCTACGTTTGCCTTAAATGAAAAATATTTCTTATCGGTACAAATACCAATTCCTTTGTTTTAAAGTCTTTAAAATATCCCTTCTTCGTTCTCAGACAATGTTTTCAACGCCATGCATTTGCCACGTCATGTGCCAAAAACACCAGAGAGTTCCAAAAGCAATTCGTAATTAATCTATTAATTTTAAGATAATACGAATAGTTTTGATTGTTCTCGAAATTTTAAGGAAATTACGTGGCATTTACGTGGAAAAGAATCTTGTAATTTCATCTTAAATAATGTCCAATGATTTTTGAAATCTCGATTTAAAAATTACTTCCCGCAAGGAAATACAGGATGTTCCATTAAACAAAAATATCAAAGTAACCTTTGAAATTTTGATATTTTAGTCTCAGCATAAAACCACGTAATTTTTGTTCTGTACTCTTTCTCGTGATAATCAATGAACAGTCTACTAATAATATTAAATCGTCAAGATCATAATGCAACATAACGACATATGAACACGATAACCGAGAGTTCGGAAAACAAGTGATACGAATGGAAAAATCTCTGATTTAATTAGATTTTAATAAAAAGTATACGTTTGTTTTCAAAAAATCTCATTCCTATGTATACAAGACTCACGAAGAAGAGTCAAAAAATTTATAGAAAAATTCTCGAGATAAACGTGAATCTTATATATCCTTCCTTATACTTATCTTACTCTTGTACCACTTTTCTCAGCGAGCCTCTTGATTATCTTTTTCTTCGTGTTCAATTCGCTTCTCTTGATCATCCAGGAAAACGCGATTCCTTAATTCAATATCGTCTCGTGTATATGTAATGAACAGCAACAACAACAATGTTGTAGTATTAATATACGATGGTTCGCGATGGTTGTAGCAGTAGCAATGATATTGATGGTGGTGCCGGTGGTGGTGGTGGAAATGCTGGTGCCGGTGGCCTAGATACGTTCTTGGGGCCGACGGCCGTTGCACCTCGGTTATCGAACAGCAGAGCTTGCACCGGGTGCAGCTGCACGGCTAGAAAACTATTGCAGTCCCGTTTTTGGCGTCCTCCTTGATTTCCTTTTGGAATCGACCGGTTGCGTTGAAATTAGCACGCTCAAGAGAGCGTTTCGACTTGTAAACACCGACTTGCCATCTTCACCGATGATTTAACCGATCCATTTTTGTGTCTGAATCGATGTCAGTATGCTTGGAACCTCTATTTTTAAGGTCATCTTTAAAGAGATTTGTTCGACTGTAATTCTTCATTTTTGAAAGATATATAAGAAAACTCGCACACATATATATATATATTTTTGAGTTCTAGAGAATCGGTTTTTTGAGGATTTTGGTACGTTTGAGTGAAAAATTAAAATAGAATAGTCTGAAAGTGAAAATATATAACTCGCTACGTACTCGGTTATTTGATCTGGGGACAATTTCGAAGTTACAGCCATTTAACGATATCTTTTTTTATTCCTCTTTTTATTTCTATGGAATCATTTCGTGTAATAAACGAGTTTTCGCACTTTTTGATCTATAATTAAAATTGAATAGCTCGAGGGATTAATAATTCGATTAAAAGTTACAATGATTTGGCAATATATCTTTTTTCTCTTCTAATATTTCGAGAATCTTTTCATATGGTAAATAGTTTATAATATTCTATATTTGAAGATTAAGAGCAAATAACGGTCTAGCAGAAAAGGGCAACATACAAGATTCTCCTCAGAAAATTGTTTCGCGCATTATATGGTTTTTTTTATTAGAACTTTAATTATATTTTATTTTGTTATTTAATATTATTAAATTTTTAAGAAATCTTTTGGTGGTTCAGAATTTTTTTGCTTAGAAAGAAAGACCAAATGATCTAACGAGAGGAATATATACTTTGATCTTATAGAAGCATAACTTCATTTTATGATAATTTAAAACAATCAGAGCGAATGTACAATATTTGTTCGATACTCTACAATTTTGACATTGCAAAATAGCACGATAGTATCTGTTATAATATAGAAACGTATCCCACAGATGAAACCACGTAGACAATGTTTCTACAATCTAAACTACAAAAGACGTAACGCAATACATACCTATCGTACCATCTTTCGAAATTGTCTAAATCATACGTCGTACAATTTCCTTGTTTTTGATAACGAACGATACCTATGTTTAACAAGAACACAACAAATTCCACTGCAATTACTAAGTATCCCATTCTCACAAATATTTACGCTTTTGTCCGAACAAAAAACTTAGAAAATTATGCATTCCTAGGCAATGATAACAAATTTTCGAAAATGGAGTTAGTTTATGTTCGCGATAGGCCGGCTGGCGGGAACGACCAGCAGTATTTCATCGTTAATCTTATAAAAGAATAATTCTGCGCGTGCTAATGATAAACACAATTTCGCGTGTCCACGGTTACGTTCACGAAGGACGGGAGATGAACGACACGCGATCCAATCTGCACGTGTTGTGTTACCATGCGTTGCACAGCCCGGTTATTCAACGTGCACGAATTTCATCCAGAGCTTGGACAGATAGAAACAAATCACAGAACCGAGTAGTTCAACAATTCCCGTTCTGTTTACTCATACGTTTCGATGAAAAGCTGTTGCCGCCATGCTCGTGGATTTCCAATTATTGAATTTGTTCTCATTGTTCTGGCTTCGTTTGAATTAGAACGTAAAGAAAGCTTCAGCTGTTGTTACTGAATAATCAACGTTTTACTTTCTCTTCCTTTAGCTTTCTTCGTGTTAGTTAATAAGTTATGAAATAAGGATTTTAATTGAAACTTTTAAAAGGAAGCTTTTCGTAGTATTTAATAAAAATGAAATTTTTGATAGGCAAGCGTACGTATAACTTTTTATGGTTTGTTAAGTTTTATAGATTGAAATTATCTACGCGTGTTGCTGTTTTATTGTTAAAGCTGTTTCGATAGAAACCTGCTTCTTCGAAAGATTTTCTAATGACAATGAAAATTGAGAATAATTTATTTTGTATTAAGTACAGTGCAAAAGAAAAGATTATTTTCCAAGAATAAGACTGTTTAATATTGCAAATGAAAGAAAATTATCTAGTCTAGAGCATCTAATAAAAATTTCTAACAATAATGTTGTACTTCGTTCATGAAATTCACTGGTTTCTTCATGAAACATGTATATCCAGCTGAAAGTTTAATAATTACATTTATTATATTAGAAATCATATTCACGATAAATAAAAACTGTGCACGAAATTATCTAACTACTCCATCGAAACTTTCTATTGCCATGCTGAAAACTTCTGCATAAAGAAACACAATACCGGTGATTGCAAGTCGTGCTACAACGTACGAGTGTTAAAAAGAGGTCTGAGATTTTAAAGGTTTAAAGGGTACTTAACAGACTAAATAAAAGAATGTTTAATCGATGCAAGTTCTAAAATCGGTATGTACTTTTCGTGCAAAACATAATTTGGTATTTCATCGTTTATAACGCCATGTAACTTAAAAGATGCATCTTCGTATGTCCATGTCTTTACTTAACTTAATTTTATTCCTTTATTACTGTATTTTTCTCTCAATATACTATTATAACAATATCAAATATTATCTATTTATGAAAATAATTATTTCCCAAATTTTAGATTGAAATACATTTGTTTTCCGCACAAGTAAACAGAATTTTAGTTATTACAAACTAATAAGTTTACTCTACTCATCCACGGTACATAGTCGAATTAGAAAAATTAATTGCAAATACGAGTTTCATATTCAAACGAAAAGAAATCAGACCAAAGGAAGGAAACAGTCTTTCACCTCAACGCAACTATTTGTTATGAAACGTTTCTCTAGATTTCTCTAATTAACGTATTTGCACATCTTTCTATTCTGCATTTGATATGTTACCAAGAGTCTTAATTAAATTACTAAGTCACATCTTACCAAAAAATGTTTACTGCAATTTTCTATTTCTCTCAATGACCACTGTAAGCCTTTACAATTTTAAACCCATGTCAAAGCCAACATTCTGTATAAAAATTCCAAGGAGATAAATAAATAAAATAAGAAAATAATGATATTATTCAAAACGAAGAAGAAGAAAAGAAAAACGTATGATGGCACGATACATTTCCAATACAGAACGACCAAGCATACCTTCTCAACACCGCAGCACTGATATTTCTCGTTCGACGATATATAGTAATTAAAAAGGAGGCTACGGAAGAAACTGTAAGAGAACTAACGATTCGATAGAACCTAGATTCGCGGTGCGGAGAACTTTCGTCGGCGCAGAACTTTCAAGGCTGCCCCGTTCAAGAGGACCTCGTCAATGGTCGCGGCTTTTCACAAGCGCGGCTGTAAACGAAATCGCAAAGCCGGCCGGATTGTCAACCAGGCCCACACTTCGTTCCCGTTTCTAAACGCACGCGGTTCGATTCTCCTCGAAGCGAATGGGTCGAAACGGCGCGGCGCGCCTGTCCGGCGTCTTGCATTTCCAGCCAAGGAATCGTACAAGTTTCGCAACGGGTTGGTTACGTGCACGAAGAACGAAGGGGTAACCTTTATTGCTCGGAAAGGCGTAAAGTGGGACAGTGGCCTGATTCCTGGTGTCATGGCTGCAGCTGCATGTGCACCGACCAGAGTGGAACGGCTATAGACACACCGAATGTGCAACCAGTACTCCACTGTTCGAGTCTGTCTTGGATCTTTGCCAAAAGCTCGCGGGCATGTTCCGTCTCTCTTCTTTTCGTCGGTTGTGTAAAAGGAGCCGTAGGAAAAAAAAAAAGAAAGAAAGAAAAAAGAGAAAAGGAATGAAACGTGGAAACACGTAGGATTAATATGCGCGCGTTATGCGAGCGCACAGTGGACTCGTCTGGTTCCTCCGCGTTCCTCGCTTTGATTCGTTCCACTTTTTTCGGTTCGTTTGGTAGCAACGAGCTGACCAAGCTCTACGATCATTTCGGCCAAAATTTTGCTTCTTAATGGATATTAATACCGTAAATACATATCTTTTTATCTCTTCAAATACGTGTACACATAGTTGCTTGCTTGGCTAAAAGTTTCGTTCTAAATGGATATCAACGCTTTGCATGGATACCTTCTTATCTATTTAAACATTTCTTTGTTAGATGAAACAATCGAAGACCGCAGGAGAGAAATGCGACAAATACAATCTCGATTTGTTGATCTTAAAGTTATTTATTAGGAGTATTTTAGTAGAAGGAGATTGACACGAGATAATGAAACTGAAAATAATCTGTTGCGATGCAAAGATGTTAGTCTTTTAATAATAACCGAGGCAAGGAAGTTTTATGGAAATTTCAAAAGCGTAATTATTAAAATAAGAAATATTTGAATATCTTCGACATTTTAATATTATAACAGGTGGAAGATGATTTTACGTTGGTCTAAAATTTTGGGCTCCAGATGGATAGTAAATAATGTTTGTAGACAATGTGCGAGGAAAGAGATGAGATTTGCATTATTCTGGAGATCTCGTTAATATGATTTTTTTAGTGATTCGATGAATGACTTGTGTTGAGAGGGCGTGATTTGTTATTGCTTCCAAATTGTCTCTAAATGAATATTAAATAATATTTCATGACGTATGAAGAAAAATGTAAATGTGGAAATCTATTATAACAGCATTCCATTGGTAGATCGAAGACTTTATATCCAGAAAGATGAATATTCGTCGATTTAAAATTTTAACTCTAATTGATCATTGAGCATACAGAAATATAGGCGAGAATATAACCAAAATATAATATTATAAATTTCGCATCTTAATTCTTCTATGTTCTTTGGGACATTTTCAAATCGTATGTTTCTACTCTCAGAAAATTCTTTATGTTCAAGGACTATGTTTCAATTTTATGCTACAAATTTTCTTAAGACATTGAAAGCTCTTTTTTTTCATTGAAACGAAAGCGAAATTGAGACGCAAAGAATTCAAGAATGCAATTATATTAATCGTTAAAGTTATTCCCTACAAAAATTTCACAATATTCCTTGTATTTTATAGCAGAAAATGCAGGAAATGTTAAGGAAAAACAGACAACTATTTTCTAGATTATCCGTTTCGAACTTCTTGCTTTATTACACTGTCAAAAGGGTAAATGGTATTTCACGATGTGCGAAGAGAAAGGTGCAGAGAAATGGAAGTCTGTTAAAATTCTGAACAGTTCGTGGAATTGATTTTATTGGTAAACGGATGAACGATTCGCGTTGAGAGGGAAGAATGACATTTCGTCTGTATAAAATTTCACCTTTAGATAAATATTAAATGATATTTCACGAACGGTGCGAGATGGAGGCTGGAGGAATGAGTATTTGTGAGAATTGTGCAGGGTTCGTGGGATTCTATTAATATCGTTTGTTGGTAAACGGATGAACGATTCATATTGGCAGTGAAACGTTTCATATTTGATATACTTTCACAGGATCTCCAGTTCCTGGCCGTAGGACGTAAACAATTGGGGGACGATCGATAATCTATTTCATGCATGATAAAATTATCGATTCACAAAATTGGATTAACGGGACACGCCAGAGAGTTTCGAGCAAAAATTAGTAAACAGATTGTTGACCGCGATAAACGATCCTTGTGCGTCCATGCCACGCGATTGAATTCGGTTTCATAGAAAATATACGATTAGTCTTCGTCACGTCTTATTAAATAATTATAAAATTCCTATAATAATTTACTACCATTGAACAATTACCTACTTATTGTACCTGCACATTTTTTATTCATACTAATCGTTTTGAAGTCGATCCTTGTCACAGTATTATACGAACAACACTTCAATCTATCAAGCACATAGAATCGTTTCGCTTTCATTCGCTGAGATTGGTACAGTAGGACCGTTCATAGTAACGATCTTTTACTCGAAGAATTAATAATAAAAAACTACCCTTGTTCGTGTTCGTCTTTCTTCAAGAAAGTGAAAGAATAGCAGCTTCTATCTCTGTTCAATATATTTCAATCTTTTTAATAAACTATTTATCGTATTACACGATTCCGATAAATACATTTGTATTTATATCGCGGAGGAATTGTATTTTGATAAAAGTTTTTATAGAACTGGTCGATTTTCATTGGACGATAAATCCAGGCATAAATCATCCGAAGATCGCACGAGAAAAATATGACAAGTACAATACGATGAGAATTCATCGGAGATTACATCAGAGAAAATTAACCGACGACCGACCAATTTTTTCCCCAGAACGTTTAATTGTTCGGACCATAGGTGTAGTCCTAACGATAAAAGAAAATAGCTTGGGAAGTATTTATGCAAATACGCGCCTTCGCATGGTGCATGCAAGTCAGTTTTATCGAAGGTGGCACGACATCAAGGTGGTTCACCCTTTCGCGGAAGGTACCAATCTACAGGGGTGTTCCGTGCATTGCGTGAAAATAAGCGTTCCACGTCGGTCACCGCCGACAGACTCGCCAGTAGTGGTCCTAAACTGATTTCAACGAAATTTACTCCGGCATTTGATCCTTTTCTCCATCTATCTCGACTAATCACACGGATAGTCCCTTAATAATTTCTGTTAACATAAAGTTCTCGTTATAAGCCATCAGTGACTCGAAATTCTAAATCCACTAACGTTATTTCCTTTGTATATTTCACTATCACTCGTGTACATGTTTTTCAAATCAGTTTTAATAGAATTTTCCTATTTTTCATTTCTTTTTCGTCGATCACGATGCTTTCACATTTTGTCATTTACCACTTGCATATTTTTTAAACCAGATTTAATAGAACTTTCTTAGTTTTCATTTCTTTCCCATTCGTCGTAAGATCAAACATCTTACCACATCTTTACAAGTTCTAAACTAACTGGCTAATCATATTTCTTTCGTATCTCGTAATTAATCGCTTACGTATTTCCTCAACTTTATGGATAGAACTTTTAATAAACAACAGCTTAGTAGACTACGAATCGGTTTTAATAAAATTCTTCTAGCTTTCCCTTCTTTCCCATCGATCATAGAACCAACTAATCATCTTACCATACTTTTATGAATTCTGAATTAATTCACTGATAATATTCCCTTTGTATTTCACGATTAATCGCTCTCGTGCTTTCTTAACTAATCTCGATAGAATTTTCCCAAGTTTCATTTCTTCTTGTATCGTTCGTACAGCGTTCGAACCGTCGAAGCATAAATAGTTCATCGTATAAATCCTCTCCTCCTCTTCCTATCGCTCCTTGAAACTATTTTCTCTTTGATTATTGGTCCTTGGTGCGACGGGGAAACGCGATTACCTTAAAGCTCGAAGCTGCTTCGGTTTCCCCGTGCCTCGTGCATAACTTCCCTTCGTCTAGCGAGGGACCAGCGGGAAACGGAGTCGAATATCCGACTTGAATCTCACCGAGACCTAATTATCGACCGTGTGAAAGGCCGGGATCCTCGTGAGCGTCGAACAACATTGATTTACGGATACGTCCCCGGCGAGAGGGATTCCTCGTACGTTGACTCACGGCTGCCAGTCGCACGAAATGCAGTTGCAACTTTGGCTCTGGCTCGGTTCCAGCGTCGTATAACTGTAAGCTGCCTCGATAGATTCGGTAATCGAGGTCAGTGTACCCCTTGCTTTGACGTATGTATTTGTAGAGCGATTTTAATGCGCGCCTCTTTCGTCGAACTTTGGCCTCGGACACCGAGAACCGGGAAAAATCTAATAACGAGACCTCTTTGGCGATGGAACGTGATTTCTAGGATTTTCACTTCGACGAACGAAATAAGGACAAATAGGATTGCGCCATAGACCGTTTCTAAGGCATATTTGAAATCAGCTACATCTTTATTAATTTTGTTAAATCAAGCTTCGATGAATAGCTAGCTATCTAGTTGGTAATAATGGCAACAAAAGACGCTTTGATGGAAACATCGTTGAAGATGTACTCGTACACGCGTGAAAGCGATGAAAACAATCGTGGAAATGGTTCATTAAAATCTCGAGAATCGATAAATGGGTCACCGCAGGTCGTCGGGCAATATCTCATGTATCCACGACGAGTACTCAATCGTCAACTGGGTCATTCGACTGTAGCGAAAATGGGCGGCAAAAGTGACAGACTATCTGGAATACACATTCGAATCGCCTATTATCTTTCCGCATGAGCGAACACGTTCTACAAAGACGAACAAAGCACGGATACGTTTCGTACCTATTTACACCTACGCCAATGATCGCAACAAGGCAATTAGCGAACGAGCCAGACTATCAACCAACGTGAACTACCATCAGCCACTATATCCGTAGTAACAACGATCTATCTTTTGATCTGCAAGAAAATGTCGCGGAAATCATCAGAAGAGAACGCCAGCCACCTCTGTATTTACACTGTCTATCACCAACGCGACACCTTCGTCCCCGATTCCATTTTCTATCGGATCTTCGGAAATTTAGTTATCTTTCTCACGAGTCTTACCCTCGAACAAATAATAAAGGAAAACAAATATCTATCGGCTGTAAGACTTACTTTGATGATTTTGCGTTCGACGAGCTTCTGTGAAGAAACGGCGCGTCGTTTCGCGAGGAAAACGCCGATCACAGGTGAGAAGGCTCTTTCTCACGACGCACGGTACATTGGAGCCCGACAGACGGAGAAATCGAACGTAGCGGAGCTGCACCGCGAGGAGCACCGCGAAGAGCACTGTGTATGTATGTATATATCCCGGTTGGCGAGAGAACGCTTCGACGGGGTGGTGGTCCCGCGAATACTGAGCCTCCGGAGCTTCGTATCCTGGTCGATAAGACGCCCCTCCGGGCCACCCACTCGCACTAAAGGTACGATCACACCTGCGCTGGGCTCACGTGGGCTCCCGTGCATTCACACTTACCCTAAACGCACCTTTAACCTTTCACGTTGATTACCGACCGATACGATGCCAACATGTACCTATATCCTAGTGCATGATGCGTTCGCGTGCACCGAAGATTCGAAACGAGATTTCAAACGACAGGTTGCTATTCTTTCCGTTTGCCTTATGACCTATCTGTTCGCGTCTGTTTGATCTTCGCTCGGTTTTGCTATTCTCTTCGGTTTTGTTCGCTGTTTATTACACGTCACCTGAAGGAATCTCGTTGATGTTCGTTATTATCTGCTGATGCGTTTCGCAGATCCGCGGTGCAACAAGTAAGTACGCACTGCGATTTGAGTGTTTTAGTTTGGCTGTTGGGAGTTTAAGTTGGGTTTTTCAGGTAGCAAGAAATGTTTGAGGTATTATTTTTGCAGGATATAGCGTCGGTGTAGATTACTTAGTTAACGCTGGAACTAACTACTGATTTCTAGTCTGTACTTGAATATATTATACGCAGAAAACTATGAGTGAAGTGGCGCGATAAAAATGAATAAATGTACGTAGTCACGTTTCGGTGTTAATAAAAATCAACGTTAGTCTTGTGCTATGCCTATTTGGTAATTACGAGGACACAGAATTCGAAATCAATAATTTTAACTGCTTTGGAAGTTTCAGAGGTAAATCTTTAGTACTTTAATTAGCTTTCAAATAGAAGCTTCTACTATAAATTTCACATCTTAAATCTTATCATACGTAACACGATCAGCGATACTTATTTGGCACAGAAAGTTGGAAATATGTGTTTTTTTGTATTTGATATTAGAAATGCAAGAAGTCTTGTGAAAGGACAATTATTTCTTAAATTATTCCTAAATTCTTTACCATTTAAAAATTAATTGGGGGTCGCTAAACGCGGTGTTTATTTAATATTGTTATAATCCATAATTTAAGCGAAGTAACAAGATTGTATAAAGATACTATCTTTTTTCTTATACGTTTGAATATTTTTGTATAGAATAATATATTCTGTTACGAAGCAACATTGCTTATAACTATAAAACCGAGGAAAAATTTTCAATTTTTATATGTTGCATTGTATATATTTTTATACGTTAACGTGATAAGGAACGAATTATAACATATTTGATATTGTATTGAAAAACGATCGATCTTTCTCGTCCCCCAAAAGAACAGAATATATTCACCGAAAAAAGTAAAACACTAGAAGATTAGCTTATTATTATTTCACAACTGTAAAACCAACGTATGACAATTATAATATAAAAATTAAAAGAAGGTTACAAAAAAGAAGATTTTAACTTTCCTAAGTGGAATTTTGTTTTTAGAATACCTTGGAAATTCTAATCGACTATAAAATTTAATTAACGACTAGAAATTAATCAGATATACTAAAGTTTATTAATTTATAGTTTAGAACGATTATAAATATTGGAAACAAAATAAAATGTAAGAATTAACAAATATTACTGTCTCGTCCTTTACTTTGACCGTAGGATAACAAATTTTACATAAACTGTAATGAAATATCTTTGTAGCTTTTTTGAAATATGTAAAACATACACTTGTCTATCGCGTTTGAAAAGTTGTCACACGTACCATTTTTTTATTACTTCAAACGAATATCGACTTTAATAAATGGAGTTAGGAAAATAAAACACGAAGTAAAGTAAAATGCTGTAAATTATAAAGTTTAAAGTATAAAGTGTAGGATGTGGAGACAATTGTGTGGCATTATAATACAAAAGGCTATAATCTCTATGTAAAATATTGTGAAACAATTCATATGTAATATAAAACAGTTAACGAGGAAGTGGAAACAAATGGAAATACCTACTTTAACTAGCTTTAATATTTTTAACCTGTTGTATTACAATTTATGCAGTGCGCGGCTTTCCTCGTTAACATACCTTTAACCTTTCTTCTCTACCGTTGACATTTTTGCAACGGGAGGCGAACCACTTAATGATGTTTTCAAGTATCTAGAAATGCGTTCTCGTCTTTAATACTCTATGTTGTTGTTTGCCTTACACAATAATTATCGATGCTTGTTAGCGTTATCAATAATTTTTACATTGCAATTCCTTCTATTTTTCATTCAAATATTTAAATGATTTAATGTAATCGTTCAGTGATTGTTTGATAATTTTAAAATAATCTATTCAGTTTTAAGTTATAGCTGTATTATTATAGTGACTAAGTTCGCTAAATAAATTTCATATAGCAAAATAGTCGTTAAATAATTAGCAAAATATGTTGAACATCACATGAAAGTTTAAATAAAGGAAATACAACAATGACGAATAGAGAAAAATTCAGAAGAAATTGAAATAATACGAAAGTATTGTGTAATATGCAACAACATATTTCAAATTCCATTAATTGGAACCAGACCAAAAACTGACATTGAGAAATAGCAAATTATATCTTCGCAAATGTTACATAACTTTATTCGTATAAATCTTGATTAAAGAATGTGAATACTCCAAAAATTTGGACGAGAAATATTTACGTTTCTATAGAAATACAGACTTATTATTTTAATTTTATCAAATATTAAAATCCATTTAGACATATTTTTCATCTTATATCTAGTTATAAGAAAAGTCCTTCAGTTTTTCACGTTTTCATCTATCTACTTTATACTCAGCTTGTTAACTTAACAAACCATATAATAAAATTGATTAATATTAGTCAAAGATTAAGAACTTTATCCCAAAAGAACTCTATATTTTTTTTAAAGTTTGTTACGATCAATTTTAATATACGTATAATATATGTATATCAGTTTTATTATATGAAATATATATAAAATGTAATTTTATACTTCGTAGTTAGTTCTCAAGCAATGATTAACAACGAAGCGAAAAATTATCTTTGCTTCCACTCAATTAGGACGTAAAATTTTTGTTTAGAATTTGTAAATGGAAACATCCAACGGACACTTTCCATGCGCGTCTAACACGAGACGCAGATTTTACAGTCTGTAGTATTCAGAGTGATTATTTTTAGAGTGTTCAGCGTAGAGGTGTTGCGCTATCGATAAAATATCGATGAGACCTTCTCTACAAGGTTGGCAGTCTCTTCATTGGAGCTTAACGCGATGCGTTAAACGGCAATAATTAATTTCGTAATTAACCTTGTAAAATAACCAATAATAACGTTTCATCCAACGAACATTATTAGTCCGATAATATAGATATTTGATTTGTCAATCGTACGACAGATAGTTTCCACAAAATAGTTTTCCCTCATTTCATCAGTCACTTTACTTTTCAACTGTTGATTTGATTTTTTCTTATAATTGTTAATATTACAAAATTTTTATGCGATAATATTTGTATCGCAAGGAAATAATCAAATGATTAGATTGAACTTGGTAAAGATTTCATTATCATACAATACTTGGATGCAAGTGCACCAGATACAGTGATAAAGCATATGATAAGTCAGACGTTCTTACTATAAATAATCATTAAAGCCAATAACCATTAAATCGGAAGAAATATAATGGTATTATATATTTTTTTAATGGTATCAATGTATAAAATAGTGTTGTGTAGTATAACTATAACAGTGCCCCGAAAATATTACATTAAGGGATGAAAACGAGAGCACTATTAAAATGAGAGAAGTCAGAAATTTCTATATAAAACATTCAATGTTAAATTAGAAGTTTAAGTAAAATTAAGTAGAATTGAAATTAAAACTAACTCTCCTGGTAATAAGAGTGAAACATTTCTAATTGTAAGGTAATTAATAAATTAATAATTAAGAAACTAAGTGAACGTTTTTTAATACTGGAAATTATAGTATTATAAAGGAATTATACTTGACTAAATTACACGAAATTAAACGCAATATAAATGTGACAGCAGACATTCTCTACTAAAACGAGAACTACAAATTAACAACTTTCCTTTAACAAATTAATATTAAATTCTACTCTTAATCTAAATTGCTTCCCATGTTTCCAAAAATACTAAATAGTAAATAACAATTATCCTGAAAGATGATTTAGAAGGCAATAAAATTCACGAATTATTAACGTTCGTCAAAGAAACCAAATTACTCGTCGAATTAGTACGATATTAATGTTCTGCAGCTGGTATATTTTCCCACAATGTCACTAATAACCCTATAATCGATCAAAAGGATATTCTACTATAAAAATTTAATTGTTACAGTTCAACTTAAACCACTAGATAATATGAAATTAACATTATTTCGAAAATCATTCTAAAAAGAAATTTCCATATATTTTAGGTTTAGAATCTATTGTTGCATTATTATTTTACATATCATTTATCACGTTCGCTACGGATCCAACTTTCTTTTCGTACAATGCCGTGTACGCTGTTTATACTACAATGCAGCGTATGCTGTCTGTACTACAATGTAGTATACGCTAACAAAAAGTTTTCATACAATACAATACCTGTCTTTATATCGTGCATCTTTATATATGTGTTTAATATGAATTGTTATGAAATACTTCTTCATAATTTCGGGATTTTTAACTCAAATATCACATCCTGTTCGATACCATACGTTATACAGCGTTATACATAATCTAAAGATACGTATCGACTCGATTGTGCGTCGTACACAATGAACGTATCAAAAGAATCAGATAATCTATATTTTAAGGTAATCACTATAATCTTTCCATCAACAGTACCGTATAATCAAATAAAAAAAAGCTTCGAAACTTTCGCCTACATTTATCTTCGCTCACCACCTATTTTTATCATCGAATCGCAATCTACAGTAACACGCTTCAAAACAACCAATAAATGTATCCATTCGTTAAAACCTCCGATGACGATCTATTGTGTTTCTTTACGTTCAATCGCGAAATTTCCGTCCGACGTAGAAGTTTCTCCAAACCTAAACCAACTTTTCTGTCTGTTTGTACAAGACGTTCACAAATTATAGGATGTTTGGATTGTGCATGGAATATTCATAGAAAACGCGGTGGTACGAAGAAATTTTCCGAGTACAAACTAATTAGGATTGGATCGATAATATGGAGGATCAGTTTGAATGCCTCCCATTCAGGGAATTGATTGTTCCTTGCGTCAGAAATGAATTCTAGTAGAACCGTTTCTTCGAAACGGCTATTCAAGACATTGCTGGTATCGTGGCGTCGTTTTTTCCGATGCAGTAAAATCGTTTTCGGAGTACACGTTGCTGCAGAAAAATTGCGATTGAGATTGCAATACGGCAAATCACATTTCTTCTTTTCTCAGAGGAAAGTAATTTCAAAATATACAGTAGCTAGAAAACGTATTTGCAGGAAAAGTATTGTATTTATTGTTACATTTAATTATCAGTTCATTGAGACCAGGTATCGTATCAAATTTCGTGTCATTTAATCGTACGTTCAAACGGTTGGAAAATTTGATAATGTGAAAAAGCAACGTGGAATTTGATAAAAACACGTTTCATTGGAAAGTAATGGTACGTACAAATGTTTTTCGCAGCAACTGTATTTGGAATCTAAAACCTAATTTTGAGCGTCATTCGAGATTCGTTTCCATTATACAAATGTCTCATTTCCTCGCATAATGAATAAAATATGACGCATTTTATATGCAAAGTGAAGTGAAGTTTGAATTTTGATATTGTATTCAAGTAAATATATTCTTTTAACAAATATACTTGCATATAAATATTTCTTGTAGACTAATAGATTTATAATTTATTTATAGATTGATATTAATATGGAAATTTTACAATGAAGTTACATTAAAGTACAATTGACTCGAAATAGTAAATGAGGTAGCGTTTAATTGCTTAAATGAAGATGACATCTGTAGATTGTGGTGTTGGATACCGAGACAAACAAGAAATTTTATAACGTAATAATAGAGATTCAATTATTGAAATACTGTCGTTGAGGAAAATACGCTTTTACGAGTTTGATGTAGAAAGAAATTAATGAACCTAATTTCCTAATGAAAAAAGTGAATAATGTCAAAGTCAAAATGTCAAAAAAAATAATGTCAAAATGTTTTACCAGAGTTATAATTACATATAAATCGTTCTTCGAACGTTAACTGCATAACATTGCATTTATAAAAGTAACAATAAGATTATTAACACTGAGAAGATTTAGTAAGTAGCTGTTAAGGTATATGTATAACTGGAACATACTTTATTGAATAATAAGATAAAAAAAGTTGAATAAAAGTACTTCGTGGTATTTTATATAATTTCTACTTTTCTATTTTCTATCAATCAAACACTTTTTTTAATACGATACATGTTACTTTTCCAAACAAATTAAACAAATCCACTTTTTAATTCATTTTTTAATTAAAAACTCGAACAAATTTTTGAAAACGTGTAAATATATATTTATTTTTTATCCCGTTACTTCGTGCCTTATAAATATTCGCATAAAGTTATATTGAAACTCATTTCCCAGGAAACAGAGTATTTTTATTGCTATGATAAAAGATTAAACTCATATAATCCTATGTAATATTACGTAGGTGGAATCTTCACTGTTGCAATATGTATGTATGTATTAGGGGGATGACCACTGTGGTATTGATTAATTCTGAATAATTAATCGGAAGATGTTTCACTAATGTTACTTTCAAGATAAAAAAAGAAAAAAAAATCAACCTGCTCGTCCCATCCATCTTGTGTCAATTCAAATGTACATTGAAACCTACGTTCCCAGCAGATACAATCCTGAAGATATTCCTGCCTGATTAATCAGCCGACTATAAATTAAATTTTATCTGACAATACGGAAATTGTAAATTTAATATTAACTCGTCTGATCCATTTTCGATCAAAGTTGTTGACGTTAACTCTCATGTATCGGATGTTATAAGTATTATAACTCTGACTGATCTCACGACATCCAAACTATAATATCGGTGTTCATATAGTGGGTGTTACTTAGCCGTGGGTGTCGTAAATTATGCAATGCGGATGTAATTCGTACTGTAAATCGCACGATTTACTAATCGATCATGTTATATTGCATTATGACGTTAAATATTAATTTTGACCTTTCCAATTTGTTTCGACCCTTCTAAGTCTCGTGGGAAGATATAGTCGGAATAAAAATTGCAGATTTTATGATCGCAACACACTTGCTTCTTCAATTTCTGTGCTGTCAATATGATGATATTTTGAAATACGAAGACTTGTAATGTAACTCGCATGATTAGATCGTTGGTCGTGTTAAATCACATCTTTACGTCAAAAAATGTATTTTTAACTCTCAACGTCATTTGCAACGATACGCGTGGAAGGGTTGGATAAAAGAATTCATAAGAAAAATGTCTGTCCCTATTTATCTCCTTTGACGACGAGAAAGGAGTACAGGAATTTCTTTTAAATTCCTGTTGAATACATCTCAATCTTTTTAAACAAAATATTCATTATATTGTAAAATTCCTATAAATCTATCCGTAGTTATATCGTAGAAGAATTATATTTGATTAAATCATCAAGTTTTGGATCTCGTAACAAAAGCTGCTTTTATGAAATTAATTTTTATTCGACGATATGTCAAGTTATAGATCACTTTTCGTAATATAAATTTTGTCGTGCTGCATGCTCAACTTTTGTTTATTAGAATTATTTAATTCTAATAAACGTGATTATTATACGTTATTATTTAAAATAGTCGCAGAATTTGGCGAAAGTCGATCGCAAGAATAAGCATCTCAGATTTTATCATCGTGACCTACCTGTTTGCTCAATTTTAACGATGTCAATATGTATGATGTTTTGAAATACGAGGACCATAGATAATGATTGTTACTGTTAGTACAGTATCTCACAATAAATCGTATCTCATTTGCTTTGGTCTTCAGCTACGTTTCAATTTCCGGCTCACCGAGACGAAGGTATCGTATTCGTTTGAAAGAAGATAACTTTTATGTGGTTTTATTTTTGTGAACTAGTCTTGCAAAGAAAATAGGACGAAAGAAAATAGTAGTAGCGCTGTTTCAATCGCGTTATTGCTTTTGCTGACACTATGCGTCTAGTAGGATCACAGGTTACTGGCCTTTTACACAAAAATATACTCCTGCCTTTAAACAGATATCTTCTTTTTAGTTTGTACTTTAGTTTCAATAGAATTTTGTGATATTAATATAAGAAATACGCGTTGTTTAATTTTGTTTATTTAAAAAATATTTCTTATACATTCTAAGAAAAGAATTATTTATTTTATTACTTCCTACTACTATAAATGATTATAACGAATAAAGACATATATATCTCTTACTTATGAAGAAGATATATTTTAAAAAATTCATTCAAATACAGAAAAGAGAAATTACTATCGATACCTACGACATTAATTTCTGATTAACATCAACATTAGTAACAGCTTGAATATACAGCAAGACCCTCACTTATTGGAACGAAATATCGATTTAATGGCCGATTAACTCAACTTTTGCTGATTCACTTATCTACACCCTTGGACAAAAAGATAGCACATGTGTGCTATCATTAATTTCTCATAGATAGAGTCCGAATTTCCCAAGTTTGACGAATGGCATATAAACAGTACCTTGTAGTAATAAGGTATATGAGCTTGAAACTGTATCTTCGCTATTCCTCTTGTATTTATCAACAATGATTGTGAAATCCGGTCGGCGAAATGATAGCACACCAAGCATTTTGTTTCCATTCCTTAGTATTTCTGTGTATTCTGAGTGGTGTAGACGTAGTGAAAAGTAGAAGAATTTCATTAGAAACCTTACAAATTTCGATTCAAACAATGGGACGTGGAAAACAGCTAAATAGTGAAGAGATTCAAACAGTTTTGAAATTAAAGAAAGAAAACTTTACTATTTCTAAAATTGCAAAAGTTCTCAGTAGAAGTCGGAAAGTCATTTATAATTTACTGAAAGATGTAAATAATTATGGAACAAAAAAAAGCAGTGGGAGACCTTCCGCGATTAGTACTCGTGAAAAACGTGCAATTTTACGTGCCGCGTCAAATTCGCTTCTCACGTCACGTGAAATTGCAGAAAAAGTTGGCGTAAAAACTAATCCTCGGAATGTCAGACGTGTACTACAACAATCCGCGCACATAAAGCGGATGAAATTAAAACGAAGACCAGCTCTAAAGCAGATTCACAAGGAGCATCGATTATATTTTGCAAAAGAACATATACGGTGGAACAAGAAGTGGAGGAAAGTTATATTTACAGATAAAAAAAGATTTAATTTAGATGGCCCAGATGGATTCAATTTTTACTATCATGATGTAAGAAAAAAAAAATTGTCACAAATACGGCGTCAAATGGGTGGAGGTAGCATTATGCTTTGGGCAGGTATTGGGTATAACGGAAAGACTGATTTAATATCAATTCGCAGCAAGATGAATGCTATAACCTATCGTAATTTGATACAAAATCAAATTGCAAAGTACGCAACACATATTGCGAGACAAGATTTTATTTTTCAGCAAGATAATGCTGCAGTTCACACCGCTAAGGTTGTGAAAGAATATTTTTCAACAGAAAATATTGCAGTTTTGGACTGGCCTGCATGCTCCCCCGATTTAAACATAATCGAAAACTGTTGGAGTAAATTAAGCAATGCCGTTTATAGAGAAAATAGGCAATTTGAAAGTATTAATCAGTTAAAAAAGTGCCTTGAAGAGGAATGGAGAAATATATCGCTGGATTATATTAGAAAACTATATCGTTCTTTGCCGAAACGAATGCTGGAGGTGGTGGAGAATAAGGGAGGATCCACACATTATTAAATTTTAAAAGGTTTTTTATTTTTGTACAATTTAGTAGATAATAAACACTACAACTTTTGAAAGTGTGCTATCATTTCGCCGACCGGATTTCACAATCATTGTTGATAAATACAAGAGGAATAGCGAAGATACAGTTTCAAGCTCATATACCTTATTACTACAAGGTACTGTTTATATGCCATTCGTCAAACTTGGGAAATTCGGACTCTATCTATGAGAAATTAATGATAGCACACATGTGCTATCTTTTTGTCCAAGGGTGTAAACGCGAGCTTCTATTATGTGAAGGAAAAATGATAAATAACGAGGGAAATTGGCAAACTCCAATTATATAACTTTGTTATATGTTGTCTTACGACGAAGTTCACATAAATGGAATTCAATTGTAATTGTAACTGAGAATTAACCGAGGACCGTAACTTACATTTTTTGGTACTCTATAGTTATCAAAAGAGACATTCCATTAAAACTAAATTATCTATGATTTGAAACTTCTCATTTTTGTATTTTTAAAATACAAAAGTTTCACTCCGTCATTAGTATCTCGTGTAATTGCGACCATTTAACATTTAACTCGACGGTATTCGCGTTCTGTAGGCTGTGCCCTTCCAATTCGCTTCCAGAAGATTTTATTACAGTAATTTGCATTGCAGGTCTATAGATTTTCTGTCTTGTTCGCTGACACAGACATGGAAATGCGTTGGCGGACAGAGTTCGGACGGCTATGCACATGCAACCAGGTACGAACAAGAATCCGTGTTTCTCCTGATTAGAAGAACAATGCGGTTCTAATCGTATCGTTTCCCTTCCTTTCTCATCCCTGAAAACGAATTCGAATTTTTCCAACGATTTACCTTTTTCTCTACTTAATTTCACTCAAATTAAAAATATAAACGATCGTTCGAACGTTGCATAGGTTTCATACGAAATCTTTACATTCCATCGAAAACCTACGACAATATTTATTTTCAGTTAAAATTTTAAGAGTTTACTTGAAACAGATATGATATTTATTCGTGTGTCTTCTTATATTCTTTTGATATGGCTCTCGTGTCTCTGGTCGATCTCGTTTGACTTTTGTCGAGCTGATATGAAATTAGATCGCCCGTTCGTTCTGTTTCTATTGCCAACATCCGAATCGAGTTTCGGGATCCCAAAACTTTGAAAAGCCTCAGTGATATGGCTATACCGAGATCAGCCCGATCCTGCCGTAAACTTCTTTCGATCCGTCTCAATCCCGGCACACGTGTACCCGCACACCTGCAAATTAAACGATTCAGTGTATATATTGGCAACAATTGTTCACGATCAATTTGGTTTAGTAAAACGATAAATGTAGATAATTATTATAAACATAAAATTCGTTTTCCATATTATTGTTATTTTTTATTTAATATCGATTTGATTTTAATTTATTTTTACCTGTTGCCAAGTATCTCTTAATAAGGTTTCACCGTAGATACATCGTAATAAGCTGAAATTGAGAGATACCTTTAATTGAAACAACGAATGTAATAACAAATGTAGAGGGAAGATTTTCCCTTGAAATTAAAATGACCTATTATCGGTAAAAATGTGATTGGTGGAAAAATTGATTTGTGGAAACGGTATAATTGCGAAGGGGTAATTTTTCAGCGTATTTTATTTCACAGATAGGTTGTCGTAATTGGAATTTCCCCTCTGTTAGTGAAAACGTTTTATTAAACTCTGAAAGTTACAATAGCAGTAGAGTTCTTTTTTTTTCTGTTATTTACGATTTTTTTTCTTTACTGTAGAATCACATACAAGGTTACAGTACTTGAGGCCCTCCATGCGTAATAATTGCGACACATTTCCGTGCAAACCTCAAGTTTCGTCGTAATTCCGTGTTCACGTTCTCATAAAGTTAAGAAATAATTCAGTCTTTCCAAAAATCATTATCACGTACCTTAGGAGACAAACGCTCGCCTCCCTGGCTAGAGCTTTCAACGAAACTATCGAATGAATGACAATCTGTAATGATCTGCATAAAACCGTACAGTCCTTTTGATTTATCAACGCCCGCATCTTTGAAATAAACAGTTTCCTCTGACATTTGCTTTCGAACTAAGGATCGCGCGAAATAACGTGAACGATATTGGAATCCTTTTACATCAACCTGAAGTCTGGAGCTTCGTGGAAAAATCTGTTTCAATATTAATATTGTCGCTGTGAGTTAATCTCTTCGCTTTATTTAAAAAATGTTCTCAATTCCTCGTGTTTGTATGTAAACAGTCATTGTTCATCTAAACTATTCGATAATACGAACTATCGTTCTCCTTTTTCTTATTTCTTCGTCTTTTTTACAGAATTAAGTAAAAGCACAAAGACGAAGAAAAGTTAAAAAAAGTTTTCCGAAATCGACGCTTGTAGCATCTTCTTGATTTGTGACAATTTTGAATTACCTTTTTTTATATTAAGAAAATATTTTCATTCTCTTTGTTGTTAATAAAGTATCAAGTAGTTCAATTAATTCTCATTTTAGTTGGGAAAACTTTACTTTTTGCTAGCAATTAGAAAACAAGAAACGAGAAACATCGATTCCAGGGAAGTGTGAAAAATTGTTTAAAAAGTCAATCGTCGATATATCATTTTTAAAATAATCATATCCGGAAACTTTGAAATTATAGTCGATAGCTATCGCAACATCGTTACAACCTTGTTATGTCCACGTTATTTCGTGCATGATCGTACAATCGGAAAGGAATCAAAGGCCCTAGCGGCTTCTGAGTACTGTCACGAAACTTCACGCACGAAGTTACGACGAGCTCGGATGCGACAAGAAAAATGATCATGTCGTTCATGCATGCGAAGTCCCGTTATGTTACCAGGTAATTATCGAGCCGAATGTGCGATAAGAAGGTTCCACGATAATCGTAACCTGCACGAACCTAACTTTCATGCGATACGTGCGTATGGTTTTGTGTGTAAACGTACAATAAATATTATACCGAAGAAGTAGCGTATATATATAATATATATATATTAATCTTGTATATATATATATGTATATATACACACATATTTATATGTATATTGTTGCATATATATTAACATATTCATATATGTGCATATTAATGTATATACATTACACATATGCATATGTTAACATCGCTCAGAAGTATCCTGAACACTTGTTTGCTTTCGTCAGAATGTAATTTAATTGCAAGATTATAAATGAAAGGAGCAAAGATTAGTTTGTGTTTTTATTATTACCATTACGTGATAGAATTAACCGTTCAAGATTAATATGCGAACAAGAACTTGTCATTTGTTATGAGACAGTTTCGTTATATAGAGAGTTCTGTATTTTTAGATTTTTTATAATCATTAAAAAACCTCCTACATTCCAAAATATATTGAAATATATACACATAGAAAGACTATCGTGATTAATTTGAGCAATGATAATTAAAACCGGGGCGTATATCGACGAATAATTTCAATACGTTAATGGCAAATTTTTTCAACGAATAATCAAAATTGTTTGACTGCGTAGGAAAATAAATATAATAAAAGATATAAATATCGCTTTTAGCCAGTGATCCATTATTAATCGTATTACTAATGTAACAGCAGTCATGAATCGTTATTACAGATTAATCAAAGCGTTTGGATACTTCCTAGCGATAATAAATTATACATACATATATAGATATATGTATATGTGTATATCTCAGGTAAATTTGAAAAGTTCACCTCTCGTCGTTTATCAATCTCTTTCTCTCATTCTCTTTCTCTCGCTCACACTCTCTCAGCTGAAAGATTTTCAACTTGCAATTGGTCGTGATTCGTTTAAGCATCGATCTTCGCGGGGACTCATACTCTTTCATTATCGAAGTCCCGTTTTAACGAACGAAGTTAAACAAAATTCGCGTGCAATCGTAGTCAGACCTCTCACGAGTTCCTTGAGTGTGCCATGTTTGCCCATCGCATTTTCTTAAAAGACACGGAGAATGATCACCCGACAGAGACCCGAGGCGAATGTGTATATACATAAAATATAACAGACTTTTTTTTAGAAGCTAGAAGATCACATAATCTCACGAGAAATGGAGTTTTCTGAACGTTTTGCATGGCGAACGTGTTTTGCTCTCGATTTCCTACCGACGTCGACTTTTTAGGGCAACTAGAGTACAATGATAAAGATCTGGGAGTATCTTGGACGATTCGTTACGAAAGAAAAAGCATTTCTTCTTCTGCACGCAAATACAGTAAAATTCCCATATTCGCGTTTCACCAAGATCTCATGATATTAGGTAGAAAATTCCTAAATCTCATCATCAAGATTTGATTGATAATATTAGAGAAACCTATTGCGAAACACTGAATAGTGTTTGAGGATCATCCAAAGCAGATGATTCTTTTAACAATACGTTATTAATATCGTTATGTCGCATTGGCTTCATCGTTATCATTAGATCGTTACCTTTTATGCAAATTTATACTTTTAAGAACATGACTGAAACCTATTTATCTCTTGAGAATTGAATATTAATCGTATACGTATGTAATAAAATTATGAAATCGTGAAAAAGTAGAATTGTTTCATTAGTTTGGCTTGTGAGAGGCTCGTATAATTATTATTAATATATTTCGGTTGATTTGTCTCGCTATCGATTATTTTATGCACCACTGCGACTGATTAATAAATTAAATTCAATCGTATGTGCATAATTGTGCTCGCTGCTATGTACAGTTTTATAATACGAGGGTTTCACTGTATTTAACGTCTCGAAAACTAAAAAATCAAGATAGCCGATGATAGTCACAGTTAGAAGTGTTACAACACGATATTCTTATTGCTTTCACGTTTGCTTAATTATAGTCTGTTGGAAGTTGCTCAACAGTGTCCAAGATATTCCGTACATAGGCTCCGTTATATTTGTCGCAATGTGTTACGCTAAATCCATCTTTTTTTTTTTGTTTTTTTTCTTATTCTTTTTTTCGTACTACCTGAAAGAACGTTAACGCAGTTATTCCTAGAGATTACGATAACCCGTAAATTAAACGTAGCTTCTTAGCTTCTAGTTCGGATCAATGGCGCTATTAATATAACTAAAACGAAAACACGAAGGATGAAAATGTTACGTAACAGTAACGAAATATTATAATAGCTTTTGTATAAGTATCGTGGTGTTAGATATCACTTAATGTAGCAGAGATTCGAAACGAATGAACTCGCAGAGCATAACGATATTAATCTTTGTTAGTAAGATACAGCAGATGATTAACCCTTAATTCCAAACATGCTCGAGGGGAATTTCAGTGTTTATTTCATTATCACAAATTAGTGGAGAATTTTAGAAGCTGTATTTATTTAAATACTTGCAAGTATTTATATATTTTAATTGTAAAAGATTTTTATAAATAAATATATATATAATTATTCGAAGATTTTAAAAATAAAATTATTAATCTGCGAGAAAAGTTTGTGATAATGCCAAAGATACGAGCATCTGTCGTTAAGGGTTAAAAATCGACAATTTTTGTCCAAAATCAATTAACCACGCAAGGCTGTATAGATAACAAGATGTAATCCTTTAATTGCACATAATCATTTTTCTTCTATATTATTTTCTCTCATGAAGTGTCAACTCTTACACGTAACAAAAATTCTGTGCTTTCAATTGATATTTCTATAGCATCGTCTTTCAGCTTATCTACAGCATCGATGTACGATTTTTTTAAATAAAGTATTTTTATTACGATATAATTCAATAATATGCATGTTTAACTGCATGGTTTCCTTTGTTGTAGCTGAATAAAAATGCTGGTAAACTTGTTCAAACGATTTCTTTTGTTTCCTACGGTAATACGTACAATATGTAAATGATATTAGAAATGCTTTAAAAGAGATTTTTTCAGCCTAAAACCAGCCACATTTACCGCGTGTCTGTAAGAAGTTTAAGATTCGAAACTAATGTTAGAACAGACGAATAACCGAAGAATCAGTGAATCGAAATGGTCAAAAAACAAAACGCACTTCGGTCGTGGGAAATATCTCAATTTTCAAGATGACGATTTATGTACAAAGAACGTAAAATTAAAAGCATAGAATTTTCGTCTAACATCTAGCGTATTGAAAAACGATCATGTTACATTGTTTGCACTGGGATTAAGAAACATGATCACGAACGATTAATTCATTTTGGACGCACAATAATATCATACATAATAAAAAATAGAAACGTTTCGTAGAAGGCAGAAACCTTCTAGCGATGAAACGTTCTGTGTGAGGAACAAACAAGCTTCCACAAAGCATCACAGCAAAGCAATCAATCAATCGTAAGCGTAATATCGTTTAGAAACCTTAAAAATGTTTAATGTTCACGATTATAAAATAGTTTGGCGTAGTGACAGCAATTGTGGCAACTGTCGACTGAAAATATCAAAATTGTCCTTTGTTTGTTTAACTAATTGGCGAAATTCAAGAATCAGCGCAGGAAAGCAACGAACTGCAAGTAAGCGTAATTCGTACATGATCGATCGTAGGGATCGAGGACCATTTCAAATGCAATGGACTCGTATACAGGGTATTTCATCTAACACATTCAATGCGGAAGACATGAACGTGCGTGTCGTCGGAACTTGCCATTGTCTTGCGGACGAAGACGTCTGGAAAAATGGACACGTGTTATAGAAAAATCGATTTCCGCCACCAGGGACCCATTTCGCTTTTGTGCGTCGCGTCGAACGCGTTAATTCGTTTGCTACTGTCGATGCAAAAAACATACTTTTGACACGAGTTACTTTATTTTATGATTTTAATTTTGCAAGGATCATTTCTGCTTCAGTTGCTATTTTCTTTATTTATTTCATATGCGAGAAGTAAAAATATATCGGCTGGAATTCTGTAAATTTATTAGTTTCGTTCTTCGAGCACGTGGCAACATTCAATTTCTCATTTTTTTTTAAATTTTATATGCGAGAAGTAAAAATATATCGGCTGGAATTCTGTAAATTTATTAGTTTCGTTCTTCGAGCACGTGGCAACATTCAATTACTCAAAAGACAAATACTTCTAACATTGTTACTTTCTTGTACTTTCAGCTTGTAAAATTAATCACTTGATCGCTTGATCTATTCGCGAAATCATATAATTTCATTTTCTAATTAAACTCAGTATTTCCTTCGCCAAAATATATTCTCTTATTCGATCAAATTAACGAAGACGAAAATGTATTATTGTATATTATAGAATATATATAATATATCCTTGTACAATCTTCCTCGTATAGAGACAACTATCATTATGATTATTTTCTCACGCCGTCGTTAATAGCAATTGGAATCATCTAAAGTATAGAAATTAAGCGAAATACCCCATACACGATGATTCACTGGAAGAATCGTCGACAAACAATGTGAAAAAGACGCGTTTTAACGATATCTTCGCCTCTCGATTCGCGAACGACGATTCGACAGAGCATTATCAAACCTTAAAAAGAGCGCAAAACACAGTAAAAAAGTTGAAAGATAGCGCGCGCGCATAGAAAAATCCCAGTTGAACGGTGTGTCTATCAGCGAGCTTTAGTTTACGAAACTATTTACACAGATCGCATTAAACGGAAGGTGTCGAGCTTGCTATACATGCTCGTATGTCGCTGTACTTAAGCTTAGCGGCTTACAGTTACGTACAGATACCTTAGTTAGTTCAGAGATGATTCGTGCGTGTACCGCTATTATTATATTAAGAGTATGTATATATACTTTTTTGTTTTCTTTATGCATATGCATTATATTATAATATATTATATTATTTTATATTATATTACGTTATATTATATTATATTATATTATATTATGTTATATTATGTTATATTATGTTATGTTATATTATGTTATATTTTATATTATACTATATTATTATATATCACTAGCACTAGGTGAGTGAGAACTGAAACTTGGAGATTATACTTGTGGAATTTCTTCCTCGTTCACCTAGTGCCCAACGCTTTGTAAAATAACTTACAACTGTTCTCATATACATATATCGGTGTAACGTTTTTGTAATAACCTTAAGTGGACCCGAACGGTAGTCGAACGTGCACGCCTGTGCCTCGAGAAGAGTTTTCATTATATAAGACTGTGTCATCAATTAACAAGTAAACTGGCTGTCTACGGGAGTATGCGAAAAATGAGATATAGTACTATATTGTAATATCTAGAGGAACAATTTCTTAATGTTCTTTTTTTCCAATTTTTACATCGTCTTGGATGGGGTAATTAAAATTTGATAAAATATCTCTGCATTTGAAATAAAGCATACCGCTTCGTGACAAGTTTTGTAAATATATACAATAGAGGGTTGTATCAAGTGAAGTACACTTGAAATCAACGTACAGAATTATAAACAGAGATGACAATAAAAATCGTTATACTCAACGTTATTTATATCTATTCGCAGTTTTCATCGTGTTTCATAGGTGTAAATCTAGATAGCTGTTTAAAATACAACGCTATAATCAATAGAATTCTAAAAAGTTGAAGCTTTTGCGTGAGTCGACGTTAAAAGATCGCTATGGTTCGCTTCTATTCATTTTTTCTTCGCATAGAATATTCGTAAAAAGTGAATACCTACGAAAAAGTCTTCTCGACACACGGGCACAGAAGAATTTATAACTGTTTTTAAGTATAAATATTGCAGTGTAAATAGATAATTTAAATATTTGTTACTCGAAAGACACATCTAGATCGCGTGTTTTACGCTGCGTCGTAAGATCATCGGAAAAATTACTCGCTACGATTTCCTCTCCCGCACAGAAAATTTTCCCTCGAAAAAATAACATCGAAGTCGGGTGCAGGTGCTGAGTTACATTTATCGACAAGGTGTTGTAAATAGCTCATAGCGACGTTCCGTAATTTTTGTCATCGTTTCTTCATCCCCGTGTCGTTCCTTCCTTTTTATATCCCTCTTTTGTTCTCGAATCGGTACGCAACGCCAGTTCACGTACAAAGCTCTTCGAGAATGACGCGGATGAATCGTTAACATACACGTCGTGTCTAAAAAAGTTGCAATTTCTAGCTCTATTTTTCTTCTTTTACCAATGTGTTGCCACTTTTCGTCTATGAACAGGCACGCGATTTCCAGTTTTATTCGATCATGTTTCACGATTAAACTGTGGATATTTATGAAAATTTATATGTTCATGTAAATTTTATGAACACAACCGAAGGACTTAATGGGAAAGTCGTACAAGCATATGTTTCCAAAAACGAGATAAAATCGAATTTTTGCGTAAACAAGTACTCGTTTAAAGATTGTTATCATTCATTTCTCTTACGAGTATGTATACTAATATGTTTTAACATTTAGAAGCACCTTTTCTCGCATTGTAAAGTTTGTCACACTTGTACTATTTTAGTTCACAACAAATGTGATATCTTTTATTTATCTACGAATACCATGTTTTGTCTGCTTTCTAAATCGTATCTATAAAGTTTTTAACACGTTCAACAAAGTTGTATTGAATTCTGTTTCTACTTCAAATTATGTAACAGTAATTCTTTGTCTTAATGTCATAAATATATAAGTACTTTTAACACCTTCGTTTCCATTCTCGTTACATTCCTCATGCTGAAAAAGAATTCTCAGCGTCGAGTTTAGAAACGTCACTGACAACATTTTTATCAGTTAGAACCGACGTTGTGTCTGGTTAAATTGAAATTATTGTATTATACAATTATAACGATAGTCTCACATCACCCGTTTCCTATTTAATAACTTCTTCAAGATAACTTCTTTAAGATTTAATAACTTCTTCTTCTTTAACATCAAAATCTCGTAAATTCAACGTTCTACAAATTTTATCATTTCTTCACCGCCTGTACCAAAACTGAAGAGAAATTTTTATATTGTTTGAAATAGTCAAAAATTTTCTCACCAATTAAGATAATATAACCGTTCAAACATTAGATCTTCGGAGAGTAGATATATATACTATTTTGTATACTTGTGCACTTTAAATTTTCCATAAATGCATAAACATCCGCAGTCTATTCCTGATACATTATCCCAACACCTGTTTAAGGTGTGAAACAACGAAAAAAAGTTCTTCTGAGGTGAAGTTCACCGAGGAAATCAAATGTTCAATCGCTCAATTATCGCATCAATACACGTTACCTTATATCACGTAATTATACTTCTGTCGTGTATCGAAATATAGAAATCATACGATCGAATTTCTCTGAATGTAGAATAGTTATTGTAAACGTCTAATTGGTCGTGACAGAAATTTATCCATAAAGGTAACGATATACATATAAAAATCAATCTAACAGTTTCTATGAAATACCAACGTGCTACGAACATTCTAAGTACCACTTTATTCTTTAAATTTTTGTTGCTCACGGAACGACCACAGTACGTTTTAATAGGCCTACCTACCACATACGCGATTGGTCGAGACAGAAGTTTCTCACGAAAGACGAAATTCAAGACAGAGGTAGAATCATATCGTGAACTTCAAGCTGTATTCCCATAGTTGAAATCGTGAATGATACCACGAATGATCGTGTGCGTTCGAAGGAACTTCATTTGTTAGAAACGAATATCTTTGTATTTATTAGAAGAAAATTGTTATTAGAAAATAATCGAGTTTATTTAGAAGCAGTTAGTTTGTAAATTAATAAGTAAACACGAAGAAATCTAAGGTTCTCGAAATATTTGTTTTGTACATTTTTCAATAATTTCTTAAAATAATCAAGCGTATTATATTTTGGGAAGAAATGACATTTTCAAATTTTTATTCGAAGCTTTTACTTTTAATAATTTATTTTGTATAATAAATTCTTCTCTGAAGTTCCTTCGACTTCGTGGTATCAAAATTATTCAACATCGGAAAGTAGAAAATGTTGAATGATTACCGAGATAAGCTCAAGTAGAATTCTTTTTGGCCAGAATCCCTTTCAAATTTCACTTCCTTTAATTCTTTCCCTATAAAATGCGCCATAAGTTTCAGATGAATTACGGTGTGGTAGAATAAAAGCATTTCTTAATAAACAGGTGCCCTAGTTCTGCCATATACAGAATGGCCCATATATCACGACTGTGTAAAATGTCATACAAAAATTTTCTAGGTTTAAAACAGGAAATATCTAACATAGTAATAAATCATTTTTTGGAATAGACTTCTTAACAGACAAATGTTACTTGTACCATACGAATGAATTTCATTCGTTCGATAACGACTGATATTTCGCCCTAAATTATTAGCTTTCCCTAGGGTGCAATAATAATTTATCAAGACTTTAAAATATTCAAGTGTATGATATTAATAACTCGTGCAAGATATTATGGGCCATTTAGTACATTACACACAGATCCAACAGACTAGATATGTTTGTCAAATAATATAAATACCTTAAACAATTGAAATTCAATGAAAATTCAAGGCGATGATCTTTAAAATCCAAAAAATGTCTGCCAGTAAAATATCTAAATATCCGTAAAACTACCGACGCTAGGCCAATTCTTTTAGACTTCTAAAACACCTTTTAATATCGATACTTATCCTAGAATTTTCATTTGCACACACACACATGCGCGCGTTATGTATAATGATTAACACATATGTCAAGCTACCGAGGAACATAGAGTTACAAAAAGAGAATACTCGAGACGGTACGATACAATCATTTCGTGCTGCTACAAATGCAACTGAATCATCTACATAGAGGTTGTCACTTTTAGATTGGCACGTAAAAATTATACTTAACAATTTTTCCTAATATTTCTTAGATTTATATTTCTTCAGATTTAAGAGCATTACTCGGATGATTTGTTAAAATCATTAGATTTCTTTCATTCAAGTTTTACCTTTTTCCTCTTTCTTCTTTGAACGAAATGTCCTTCCTCTTTCAACGATATTCCAATATTCCTCGAGATTCTCCTTCTTCTTTGCGCGTCTTCAATAATTCATAGTTGTTATCCTCTGTCTCATTATGCTCGTGCGTAGAACGTTCCGATTTAGTCGCATGAGAAATATATATATATATATATATATATGATGCATCTATTCTATGTATACACGTTTGTTATTATTTTTTTTTCTTTTTTTGTACAGAGCTTTCTTTGGTTTTCGAGAAGAAGGAATTAGTCTTTCATAGTGATAACGAACTGTTTTTGATTGAATGCAGGGTGTTCGGTTTGGCAATTTCTTTTTTCCTGTTCGCTCTGTATTTCAATTTATTCCTGCCATCGTAGAAGAACCATAACTGTTGATTACTTGTTAGAAACCTGAAGAAGGTTTCAAATCCACTTACGTTCACGTTAAATCCACTTAGACGATGTTAAGCATCTTCCAGTGTAATAACAACAACTCAGAGAAATATCTCGACAAAATTTTAGTTGCTCTACGATTTCCGAATTTCTGTATGTCAATCTCGCTCTCGTTTCAATAAATAAAGAGACTCCTAGAATTTTAGGACGCGTTTTAACGTACAACGATTCTTATCTTCCATAAATTTAAGAAATTTGTCTACTAATAAGAAACAGATTGAAAAAAAGATATGAAACGAGTTGATTGTCGCAATAGAGTTAAATAGAACCTCTTGAAACGCACGTAAACCATAAAGTAATATAGAATTCTTTCTTCGATTTCGAGCACGAATGAGCAAGAGAGCAATTTTAAGCAAAATGTTCCTGGCTTCAAGTACACATAAAAAGACAAGGACTTGTTCGCAATATCTCAAGGATTTATGTCCACTGACTTTAACCAGAGAAAGTGCGATAACAAAGTTACCCCGTCCTATTCCCTTATCTCTACGTGGAATTCTTCAGCGTTTCGCAGTTTGCATCCAGAAGTAACCGAAAGAATGGTTCGCTACGAAACACAGCATAACATTCGAAACAGTTTGTATTTCGTTTACGTAAAGGTAAAATATCAACGGCCAATGAAGTGATATCGTGGATCGGATAAAGCTCGAACACCCAGCATACAGGATAGAAAAGTGCACTTTCTTCAGCGACGATTCAAGCTGAGTACACGTTACGCATTACATGTCGATAATATATATATATTTATATTATATAATTATATATATATAATTATATATATATAGAAAGTTACAAAAGATAAAAGAATCGAGTATAATGTACACGATGTATAGACTGTCTTCAACGGTTATTCTCTGTTTTACTTTCCTTTCAAAAGCTTCGATTTATACGTTTTCCAATTTCTCTCCTCGTTCTCCCTCTCCTTGTCTTCACCATTCATTTCTCCTTCCTTTTTCTAATTTAAGTCTGGAACGCCTGAGGAGTTTCTCTCTATCAGCGGATGTACTTTCATCATCGACTAACCGGATCCAATTAATTAGCCGGTTTCTCTGACGTCGATCATTAGGCTTCGTCGGAGTGAGAGCCTTGGGAGCTACGCTTCTTCTTATGGTTTCCGTGATGATGATGATGGGAATGGTGTTCATGATGCTGATCGGTGTGCATCAACGCGTCGGTTTCTGGTTGATTCTGATGGCCCACCAGCAGGTCCAGCGTGCCTCGTGGAAGTCCAGCTTGATCGTTAGCTGGAGGCGGAAGTGGAGTTGCCACGGGTGACTCGCTTGGTAATGGCACACAGTGCAACACGTAGCATCTAACACCGGCTAGTATGATACCTAAAAAACATTGAGTTTTGTTAGTCATTAACACACTTTATGCGATTGTTTTACCATTTAACACTAGTATTTTCCTATTTTTTTTTTTTTTTTTTTTTTTTTTTTTTATCACTAAAGTGTGAAACTTGTACGAAATGGATCAAGAACGAGAGGAATACTGAAGGGTACATAATGATCATTAGGATCCAAAGGACGATCATTGGATATTTGTTACGATGATATTTTATGAGGTAGTTTGACTGTTTAACGTTGGAACTACTGACGATTAAAATGTAAACTTTGTACCAAGCAACTCAAAATGCAGTTAAAGGAACGCTATACATAACACGAGGATAATGACTGGAGGTAATCAAGCTTTCGATATGATGGTATTTTATAGGACCGTTTCACCGTTTAACGTTGAGGATTATTAAACTAATTGTAAGTTAGCTACTCGCTTGTAACTAACTACGATCTTCGTGAAATGTAGGTGTTTAATTGTGGAATTTAAAAGGGGAATCGTTACAAATATCAACCAGAATGAAACTCTTTTTGATGAACGTTTATCGATTCGTAATTTGGTAATTACTCCACAAAATTTTCATAGAAATGTCTTCAAAGGAAACTTTAGGATTTGATAAAAAATGTAATATGTTTTGTTATTATTTTTTGTTAGAAATATCAGCAGTAAAAGTATCGAACTAGAACTAGACTAATTCTATACTAAAGTGTAACATTTTATAACGAATTACGGACATTAAAATAGCAGGAGTATGGAGAAAACACAAATAAGCTGATAGACAAGTCTTCGTCTATTTACTTTATGAATGACCATTAAAAATATCTAAAAATGTACCACGATATATATATATATACAATTTTTATAAAAAATTATGGATTGGTCAGTTCGACTACTCTGATAGTTGTAGCGTTAAACTTTTATAAGTACGAATGATAATGGTAATAATGTGATATAATTATTTTATACGGTGGATATTTATTTCTTATATTTTTTATACTTTCTGTTGCTCGTGATTTTAATCCTAAAAATTGATACTAAATAATATTCCTAGTTTCTTTTTTGCTCCATATCTTATGTTATTATTAATATAAATAACTTCTTAGAGACAAGAATTACTGAATTTACAATGTGAACGATGAATATTTAATTCAAATAATTACAAAATTCGAAAGATGAATATGACATACTCGTTACACAAATAACAGTGATAAAAATCAATTTAATTATTTTATTTGTTCATTATAAAGAGATTTCATTTAAAAGTTGTATTTGTTAATCAGAGATTTCATTTGTTATTTCTATACATTTTATAAGATACGAAAGAATACAAGTCACTGAGCGTCTTAAAAATATTGGGATCGTGCATTGTGAACACGTTGCACGTATGATACACGTAAAGAAACTTCTTTGGTATTTAAGTGAATTGAGAAGATAATGTCTAAGTTAAATTTAAATAATAAATTTATATTACTTTTCTTATATCTTTATATACTTCTATATTCTATATTTACCTCAAATATCTATAACAATCTATAAATCTCCCCAATAAAACTTTCAAATACGAACCATTTCATTTTTAAGATTCATTATTTGATTATACATGTTGATCTGATTTACATATTTTCAATACAACATAAAATTTAGATTTGTTAATTTAACGGAACTTTGACGACGAAAATGAGCTTTACTGGTTTACGTTGCGGTAATTTTCATAGGCTGGAATGTAATTAGTTTAGTGTAACGAAAATTCGATCATAATTTGTACTATAAATTTCCGACTACACGTCAATATATTTCGCGTTTATATTGTGTAATTAATACTCTATGCAACGTACTTTGACAATTTAATTCCGAAGCAACCGTTTTATCTGTTGCTAAGTTTACGAGCATGGCCTCGTGTTGATAATATTGATGCATGTGAATTTCATCGGTCAACTTTATCGTTCATGCAAATATTATGGAGATCCTTGCTATTGCGTCCAATCGATCTGCACTTAAACATATATGACAAGAAACATTCGAGTACAAGAATATCGAATAACGTTCGCTATGTAATTATATACTTATTTTTCGTAATAACATTCGACATTCTAATTTCTTCTTTTAATCCTTTTACTTTAAAAAATTTTTTATTTCAATTTTACTTTTACAAATACTTTTTAAAAATAGACAAATACAAAATATTCAGCTGAACGATTAATTTCGCTATATTATTTGGGTTTGATTTGGAAAAAATAAATTTTGCCACGTTTCTACGATTAATATAGCTTACTGGATTAAATTAATAAATTCACAATTCAGAAAAAAATGTGGCATAGTCTACTTTCGCTCTCAATGTTTCATTTAAGGAGAATGTAATTAAAAGTAAGTAGAGAAGTAAACAAGGGAACAATTTCCTTCAAAGTGACTTTGTTCTACCAGAATTTTCCATTCACTTATACGTACATGGATTCCTAATAACTCGTTCAAAGCAGTTGGAGGAAAAAATGATCAATTTTATGGAAAACTGAAAATGTTTGTTGAAAAAAGTTTGAATCGACCTAAATATGGTAAGTACTTTTAATAAGTTGTTGCAAATGTTCACGAATTAATTTTTAAAAAATTTTTGGTGCGAATAAAAGTGCAAAAGGATACAAGACAATTTTGGATCTTATTCAGAGAAAATTCAGCTAATTTTTATTTTTTTTGTTTAGGATTATACTTTTTGACGGAATTTTAATGAAACTATCCTATCTCGTCTGTAAAACTCGCGCAATTTTTATATATATGCAAGTATATTTTAATCTCAAATGGGTTTATAAACATTTGCAGCGTACTTATAATAAAATTAATTTTTTGATTAAAGAATTTTGTTAAACATTTCCGCTGCAAGATTGTATAAATTCGTGACGATAAATGTATTTAACGTTTTATACAGAGGATATTCCATCCTTGAAGGTCTTCCTTTTAGCTAAGTCAAAGAACAGCTATCACTTCTATTCCGACCACGATGTTAAACGACGTTAACTTGATTACTCTGAATGGATAGCTCACAGTAATATGATTTTGTCATAAAATCTCTGAAGAAGAGAAAGTTCTTTCCAAACTGCTTCTTATTACCTCGGCATTGTCTCGTATAATATCTCATTGCTAACTATAGAATAAATAAAACGAGTTTATACGCGAATTCCATTATGTCAGTAACAAAGCATTCGGAATATTTTATGAAAATTTCAATAAATACAAGAACGTGAATATTTCATCAGAAGCACTTCGCTTCTCCTACATTTTTGTGTAGGAGATTTAATAATATAATCTCAGAAGACGATCATGATAAACGTTTAATATCGTTGGAAACTTTTTCTGAAAGTAAAATATTAATAGAACTTTTAATAAAAGTTGGATCTGTTTCAAGTTCGAGCGTTAAATAGAGGGACATAATTTTAGAGTATCTTATTTTTATTCTTCTATTAATCAGTATACTATATCTATTTGATATGAAATGGTTAGATAGAAATGTAGCGATACTCGGCAGTAAACTTTCTAACGTTTTCTGTCCCATGACCCGCTCCCAAGATTGTATCCTTCGGACAAGATGATTGCCAGACATCGAAATATTTCTATAGCACATTTTCTATCTAGCCTAAGGACTCCAACGAAAGTTCTTCGAATAAGCAAATAGCCTTCGTTTTAGCATTTCCTAAAGTTTTTACCTACTATAGAAAGTTACGAGAAATATGGATTTTCTCAGGTACGATGCTTCTCGCTATTAATTTTCTCTCGAGGGCGGTTAGCATCCTTCCTCAACCGCCGACTTACAGATCAAGCAAATAACAACAACGTCCATTTCCCTCACTTTTCTAACGAAGATTTTCCTCGACGAATCTGATGATCTCGTATCCTTAGACACACTCCATCGTAGTTTTCCTCCGCAGCATCATCGCGACATGGAAAGTCAGTCGAGAGTTTCGAGTCGTCAGTCGATAGTCTCCAGTCAGCAGTTGATAGTCCATAGCCGTTAGCCGAAAGTCGATAGTTGAGTAATTATCATCCGAACCTGAATCACTATCGTAACGTATCGCCTAGAAGTCTAACTTGTAACCGCGAAGCGCAAACAACTACTTGTTAATAAATATATTGTTAATTATATTCGAGGGATTTTTCAGAACTTACAATGACCTGTCCACCTCAGAAACAATAAAACGAAAAAGACAAAATATCACGATATTTTAAATAACTTCATTCGTTCCTTATTTCCCTATGTGAGATTTGAGAACAGTGTTTGGTATACTGTAATTGTGACTGTCTGGTATACTATACAAGTTTGAATCGTTATTTAAGCATTTGCAAGGAACATAAATACTGGTTAACAAACGCTTGAAATTTTGCAAAGGCGTGTTAGTATTTAGTATGATTGAGTCTATTCAGTTCGCAAGTTTCCAAGCATAAACTTGGTGGTTCTAAAGTTCAAAAGTTACAGAATTCAGAGCTGCAATAGAACGAGCTGCACGACGAGATGCAAGGTACGAATTTGCAAAATTTAAAAGGAGAATGCATTAAAAATTGTTTTTCTTCGTGTCATTTCCTTTTCATCTCATTTCATTAAATTAGCATTTTTTAATTGGGTGTGTCCAATATGAAAGATATTCAAATAAAGGAATAATTATGAAACATATTTCCTTGATTTACCATCTTACGAATATTCATTAATGTTTTAATTACAAACTGTAGTATTGTATAATAAATTCGTAATAAATGAATGTTAAAATCTTAAATCAATATTTTGCTACAAGTATTACATTTTTGTTAAAAAATATGAAAATATGAACAATACATACATTCGAATTATTTGCTGAAATCATGTTACTGTGATATGTTCTTTTGAAAATGTCACATTTTAACTGTAGATGTAATCCAATTAGTCAATGGAATTACATATCCTGTTGAAAATACATAATTAAATGTATAATTAAATATTCAGTTGAAAATATTATCCCTACGCTCGTTATCAATGTATTATTCGATGAAATTAACTATGCAGTATAATGAGTCGAAATGTCATGTGTTGAAAACGTCATCATTCTACCACAGATATGTAGCCTAATTACTTGAAATCAACTTACATGATAGATAATAGATCCTATTTGAGAGTAATCAACTGCGGAAAAATGTGGCCTAATTACTCAATGGAATTATATTTTTCGATATGATATTTTGTTTTGAAAATACTATACGTCTGTTTGTACAATGAAATTAAATCGTTATAAAATACACATATATAGTAACAGCAGGTAATACTTGAAATTAACGTATTAAATCCATCAAACCAGCGATTCATGTATAATTTTGCTTTGCTTTTTGTTAGCGCTTCTATATAAAAATAATTTATTTCGTTTTTCAAAATTGTTCAAAATTATCGCTTTACGCGTACCTATACTAAAAATAAACGAAAATTATACAAATTTAAAATTCTCTGTATTATTATATTTGTCTCTTTCACGCTCGGTGTATTACCGTAGTAAATCGTTATTAATCAACTAAACGACAAATATAATTGATGTTAGCGAGTATTGGTCAATTAATGATCTTGTATCTCCTTTATAAAAATATCAGAAAAAGTGTGTTTCTATTACTAATAATAAATTCTTTGTTCCCACAGCCTAAAAACTTTGGCTTCCAGAAGGCTTGAAAAGAAACGCTAATTCCAGATGTAATTAATTTCCCTGGAATATTATTAAATTCCTTATCACTCCATAAAATCGTTTTAACTATACAAGATTACAACCGAAGTTACAACATGCTTGGGATTTTATTCTTCTCTTTACATATGCATTGCAGTTGAGACGAATGTATTTCTTTGACCCATTATTCTCTTATATTATTCTCTAGTGAACATTCGTCACGAGCACACCGGATCGTTCTGGCAGAAATTCAGAATTTTCTTGGTACGGTTTCATGGGCTGAGAAAAAATGGCTCACCTAGGAGAAGCAGAATGCTGCCCGCTACGAGTAAAGCGAGTCTATGGTCGGTGGTCGTCGCACCCGGAGCAAGTTGGACTAGACCAACGACTAGCACCACTGCGCCTAACAATAGGCACACCACCACCGCGTGTAGCCCCGATATCTGTAAACGATAATGTCCTTGTTAAATCATTTGCCACGTCTAACGGTCATAGGAATCATCTGGTGGTGATTCCACGTGTATGGTGTAAATTATTCATCATCCTGCAAGTGTTTCTCTCGAATGATTCCCTGTTATAGGATAATTCTGATGGTCTGTGTTGCATTTCACAATTAAAATGCTTCGTACGTTATTTCTTTTATATTTTAATATATACTACGGCTCATACAGCGGATCATAAAAGCATTTGAACACTTACCGAAACTTTTTACGAATATATTATAATATGTGTAATACAAAATACGTTATAACATATATTCAGTTTTTAAAGTACATTACCCTTTGTACAGTGACTTGCGAAAGTATTTGAACGTATATAGAAATTGTTTATGAACATGTTACGTACATATAGCGTATAGTACAAACTATTTGAGAACTATGTCCGCAGAAACGAGTCTGAAAACGCATGTAGCATGTTGTTTTTGTTTGTGATTATTTACTGCAAACGTACGATTCGTGGACATTACCAAAGTATTTGAACGATCAATTATTCGTTATAGCAATGTCTAACACCATTCGTTAATCATATTGTATATTATTGTTTTACTAAATGTACATTTGCAATAAGTGTGTCGTAAGCTCTATGTACATTTTTGAATTAATTATGCATTACGTTAACACAATCATGATTTTACATTTTAATTCTTGTATTTGTTTCGTATTTTTTAAATATTTTAGTTGTGGTCATCTGTATTTGACTATGAGAATATGAACTCATATAGAGAAGCATAAGAAATTGTTAAATTAATGTAAAAATTGGAAAATTAAACGGATGACTGAAGTATGCAACGTTTCGCGACAAGTATAAAATATTCTTCTATTTCTAATCATTTAATTAATTCTATTAAAACAATACCATTTAATAATCTAAAATATTTTCAAGAATTTCAATAATTATTATTTCAAGGACATATGAAAATATTATAAGAAGATGATGGAAAAATTGGAAAATTAGATGCATCAATGATTTGTCTATGATATTATTTTTTTTCTATTACAAGGCTTTATTATATTAATATTTTAGTCGTAAGTATTTAGGTGTATAACGTAATCGGTAAATTTTGTGCAAGATTTTAATGGATAGTAGTAACTCTGTTGTTTCTTGAGCTTTCAATCCACTGTATTATGTAACTGACGTCGTGCATCTGGTAAGTCTATCAAAATCTATATATAATCTCTATCAAGGACTTTTTTAATTAATCTCTTAATCATACTTATATTGTCAATGCATACTATAATATTAATCTCAAAACGATTTTCGCTGTTCGATGCTTAATTTCTAATCTGTTAATCTTAATTCTGTTCTAACAAAACATAGAAGTCTTCTAAACCACAAAATATATTTAGAATATTACTTAGTTCACGCAGAGAGCAAACTGTTCAGTTCTATCGAGATTAAATGTATTTTTATTTTCGAAAAAATAAATACCAATTATCGATTTGCAGACATTTATAGAAAATTTATAGGCACAAAAATATACGCGTGTAAAATCTAGAGAAAAATTCGTTTTAGAAAATTTAATCATACAAATTTCTCTTTAGATTCCATTTCTTTAAATATATTCAGAAATATTTGATTGGTCGTAAATGTTACAGAGTCGATCACCTTGATTTCTAAGCAATTTCTTTCAACATAAAAATTTCAGAAAATAGAATCGATCATTTTGATTCTTGAGTTTCAGAGATTCGAGTGTTCTGCCAAGTCGTTGAAATACGTATTATAAGAAGATATGCAAACCTATAAATGGCACACATAAATTCTACACAGTGGAGTAACTCAAGAACACAGAAATCGAACGTTCGTGTTGTCATAAAGTGTACTCATAATGCGTAGCGTATGGTCAGTTGAGATCAATAAATAGTCACGTTAGCGCGACGATGTCCATCACTGTGATGCATACATATGTTCGTATGTTTGTACGTTAAGCGAAAAATTACCTTGCCACAGAGATACAACTCGGGTAAAGGTTCCAGGTGGTTGTTGTGGCCATGAGGACTGGGGGTAGGCGGTGAGCCTTGAGGCGGTGGCATCCATTGGCCCCCTAGGTAAAGCTGACTAGGACGTTTTAATCTTTTTTCCTGTCGTTTGCGTTCGTGGCGAACTGCCACCGCAGGCATTGCACCGATCATCCTGCAAAATAGTCGGCGAACGTTAGTGATAATTAAAATATTATATATGCAAGTAACGTTTTCTTGAAATTTCGTAAATTTACCACTGTGTCTTTGTAATTCATAGGTGAATTTTGAAAAAAGTTCGTTTCAATGATTTCAACTAGATTGTTAAGATTGCGCGATAAGATTATGGACAGTGGCTAGAAAAAGTATTGATACATCCATGTATTTACTATAGCATTTATATGATAATGAAGTCTTAGGTCCTTAGACGTCGCATAATTTAAAAAATTTGATATTACAGGAATAAAATCAGTATCAGATAGACGCAAAAAACACGCTACACAAAATCTAATAGACACCTTTTTGGAAAACAAGAATATGTGCTTATATTATACTGTAGTTGTAAAAAGTAAAATAGAGTTGTAGGTGTGAAAACATATTAAATTTATATACTTAATAATTAACTAATGAACGATGGTATATGCTTAGAATTAAGCTAAAAAACATTTATAAATTGTTGTAAAATATAATAATTTAAGATCTTGTAAAAGAATCCGGAAAAGTCTATAATTATTAAAAACTAAACTATAAATAATAATATATAATCGTATAAATTCTTTTCCCTTTGGGATGAATGATTATTCTTGACCACTGGTCACTTTCATGTTTTGTTATTATAATAAAATTATTCTTTTCATAAACTGGCATTTAATATAGATTAACACAGTTCTAAATGAAAAAATAGTACCTTAAATGTGTAAATTTAGTTTTAGCTGGTAAAAAATATAAAAATGATAAAACTGATTATTGTAACAAATTGTTGGAGGGGTCAATTTACAATAAAAATTTCAAAGTAATTAAATTTTATTGTTACAATGGAAAAATCAATTTTCATGACATCAACGAACATTGTGCATTGTCACCTTTCAACTGATCATCCGTAACCTTGTCAACGGTTGATCATCATCTATATAAGGAAGTTCCGACTCACGCGCAAGTTCATTTTTGCTTGAACCTTCCTAACGTGAAGATCGACAAGAAACCTTTGTTTTCTTATTAACAACTTAATTACGAATTTAAATATAACATTTAAGCTATTAATTTATAACAGTCAAACCATTAATATATAACATATAAGTCATTAATTTATAACATTTAAATTATTAATCTACAACATTTGCGCTATTAATTTATTACATTTAAACCATTAATCTACAACATTTGAGCTATTAATTTATCACATTTAAAACATTAATCTACAACATTTGAGCTATTAATTTATCACATTTAAAACATTAGTCTACAACATTTGAGCTATTAATTTATCACATTTAAACTATTAATCTACAACATTTGAGCTATTAATTTATCACATTTAAACCAGTAATCTACAACATTTAAGCTGTAATTCGGTTTGAGTGGCCCCGTGGGGGTGGACCCCACTCGTTTCGTTCGGGCCTTGACTTCGTACTTCTGTTCAGTGGTTCTTCCCCGAGTTTCACTTATTCATTTGGAGTGTGTTAAGCTGCAGGCCTATGTACTGGATCCACGGCTAGATCATCATGCCGGTGGACAAATAGAGTCAGAATTCGACATTCTTGCCAATCGGTTAAATGTTAAGATCGACGTGTAATGTTCAATAACTCATGGCAGGGTCTCGCGCGTAGTCACCTCCTCGTGGTGAGACCTGGTAATTGGTATCGTTTTCCAAAAATTAATCAGTTGATTAATCTTTTGAAAACGATACCAAGCTAAGAACTACGCACCAGTCCAGTTTGGGTCACCAAAAGCCGCGAAAAGTATTTTGGATGATCTAGACTGGACTGCAACGTGGGACACCGTTGGACACCGTTGGACACCGTTGGACACCGTTGGACATCGTTGGACACCGTTGGACATCGTTGGACATCGTTGGACATCGTTGGACATCGTTGGACATCGTTGGACATCGTTGGACATCGTTGGACATCGTTGGACATCGTTGGACATCGTTGGACATCGTTGGACATCGTTGGACATCGTTGGACATCGTTGGACATCGTTGGACATCGTTGGACATCGTTGGACATCGTTGGACATCGTTGGACATTGTTGGACATCGTTGGACATGTCTTGACTCTCAAATCCATTCTGAGCCCATTCTGTACAATGATACTTATCTGACTTGGAACGAAATATAAAAATCGATTCTTTCTTTCCACTAAATCTTGCGGTTATTTTGTGCACGGGAGTGCGTCGCGTGAGTCCACTGATTCTTTCGAAAGATCGCAAACGAACCAGTTCGCGCTGCGATTTTTCTTTCATTGTCTGTTTGTTTGGGCTTCTTCTTATTTTCCCATTTTTAAGGGAAGATTATTGCGGTCAGGTTAGAGTTTATAACTTTTCGATATATTCAAAAGTTTAATAGCTTCATAAGCTTTTAATAGTGTCAATAGCTTCGATTAAATAAATTATTGTTCTATTTCCGATATATGAAATCATTCTCTTATTTCAAACGAGTTTTTAACGAATTATTTTATTGTTTCAAATTGAGTTATATCTCAATAATTCACTTATGGAATTCAATTTCTTTTGTTGTATTATGTGAATTTACTTAAATAAACTTGCAACTTAGTAACAGTTAGATTCAAATACCTCGAAACAAGGTTTCGCGTGCGTTTGTCAAGTATTCTTTAAGTATATTTAGTGGCGAACTTTTGAATTTTTGCAAATATTTTCCAATATTTATAACATGCGACTATAGTGTATCAGTGGAATGTATATTTCGTATTCTAATAACGAAAATTCACAATATATATTCTAATTGCGAACAGTATAATTCTTGCAAATGATTGCATTGCATTCACGGTATTCATAAGCATTTGTTAGCTATCGAGAAATATCTCACAATTTTCAACTTATATTCTCATACTTGTCCCAATTTCTTAATAATAATTTTTAAGCGTAAAGAAATAGCAGTATTTTCTAAATAAACGTTCGATAGGAAAAAGAAGAAAATTGTCGAAACGACGTTTCGCTTCTTTTCCACCCCCCGCCCCACCCCGCCACTAAACTGCTTTATTTTCAGGGAATATTTGTGACCGCGCGCAATGCGGTTGTAGAGTCAGTGTTTGCTACGCAATAGTTTCGATTTTGATCAAATTCGATCGAATAATCATACGCGAAAGTAATAAAATTTTATCAATCAAATTTGTACGCGATATTAGAATTCTTGTTCGCCGATCATAATTTAAGCGGTCGCGGTAACGTAGTCTTTTATTTTTCTTTCTTTATATATTTATTTTTTTGAATATTCGTTTTCGGTATTAGAGTCAGTGCCTCCCTCAAGAGGATAAAGCCTCTCCAGGAGCTCAAGAATGTAAGTAGTTTTATATATTGTATTTCAATTTGTTCTATTTAGTATATTTTGTTTGAAATATTGTTAATTATAAAATAAAAATGATTGATAATTTAGAAAGTTGTAAGTGTCCTTTTTAATTGAAATAACGTCTTAAAGTCTTAACATTAAAGTACAATAAAACTGTCTGATACGTATAAAAAATCACTGAATGTTTTATTCTCAAACTTTTATATTAGAGTTCCAATTTACATACTTATTAGAGTATAGTCTTTATTATTGCTAAAGTTCCATGTTTCTTATTATGTATTAACGATATTAATGATATTTTATATTTTGTTATAGACATATCACAGCTTCAACTTCTTTGTCTTCTTTGGGAATGCTCCAATGGTGGCTGAAAAGCCAAGAATGTAAGTATTTTTACATATCGAACTTCAATTATGTCTATTCTGTACATTTTTCTTTGATCACTATCAATTAAGGAATACAATTTTATTGAAAATTTGGCAAGTTAGCATCTTCTAAGGTTATTCTTTAATTAAAATAAAATAAGTGTTAAAGTTTTAATTCTAAATTACGAAACAAATGACTAACATATTTAACAAATCATTAGATTCTTAATTTTTAGATTTTTAACTTTCATATTAGAGTTTTAGTTTTTATACTTATCAAAGTTTATTAGAATTTCAATCTTCATTATTACCAAGTTACCACGGTTAATAAATCTTCATTTTTCATTATCTCAAACTTTTCAAACAATCAGCGATCACTCATCGTCTTTTATTCTGTAACAGATTTTCCGCAACCTCCATTTCCACCATTCGCCTTTCAACGGTTCCTGCCTGATGTTAGTCTCCCTGATGATGATATTCGCTGGGATAGCGCAGCATCCAGGGTAATGTCCTCTGTTTCTCCGCTTCGAACGGTGAGTCGCATGCATTTCTGTTCCTCCGGTCACCCAATCATGTCGTAGGATAAAAGGTCCGAATCGGCACGGGTGACTGGTTGTATTACGTAGAATTTTTTGCGAGCATAGTGACCGCGGGTATTTTTTATACCCGTGAGTAGTAACACTCACTTTTTCAAATTTATTAGTTTAGGATAGGTTTTCTTGCACATCGCGATTATAATAATTAGTTTTTTAATAATTAGGTTAAACATATACACTTGAGATATATTCGTGTTATTTATAAATATGCATGTTAATATTCCGTATGAATATTTGCAAATGGCAAAAATATCTACACGAATATACCTGTATGACATACATATACTTGATCTTAAACAATGAATTAATCGTAACAATATTAAGTCACGATCGTTTATTTCACTTCGGCTAGAATTTAAAATACGAATTAAAATTCATTTTTTTCCGTACAAGAATGTGTGAAATTTTACGTGCAAGAAGACACTTCGCGACAGGCAGATTTTTTAATCAAAGCAATAATTTTGAACACTTCTTCTGCACTTTCGAGTATGTGCTTTGATAAAGAAATCGTCTGAGATTATTTCTTTCTTAGTAATATATTTAGAGTCAATTATTTCACTTGATTCAGTCTCAGTCTTTTTCAATTAACGCTACCCTTTTTGCAATATTAAAATTTTGTTCTGATTTATTAAATTAATAAAGTAGAGTTACTTAGTTACTATTAAATTAATAAAGTAGATTTAATCAGATACGAAGTAGTAAAATATAAAATCAAAGAACGTTAGTCCGTTAAATAAAAATTACACAAACTAATCATCTTTTTAGTTCAGGATTTTCAGATTTAACCCTTTCCGTGCCCATTGTCAGGATCTCATTCACGTGCCCAGGTGCTACTTGAATGGGAGAAAGACATTAGGCACGATGATCTAGAATTAAGTAATGTAATAATTTCTCAGCGACTGACGATGCGTTAGTGTATCGTGCACGACGTATTTTCCACATTATGTATGTGTGTTATTAGGCTGTGGAATTGCGTCGCTTTTTTCCATTTGTTACAACCCCAAATATTAAAAATGTCGAGACGTATATAGATTCAATTTACGTCTCGATACAATTACAATTTGTAATAATATCATCCACGCGATTAAGTGTAATTACGCTCTTAATATTGCTATCAATTGCAATTATAATTCCAAGTTTACTTACATTTACTTAAACGATATAATTTCCTCAGACGTGTTTTATCACGTTTTACGCAATGGTCACTAGCCTTCGTCAGTCGATTTCAGGAAAAAGGTACGTACCTTAGAGTGTGCATGTTTGCTAAGCTCGGGTGTCGGAGGCGTCCCGGGACGTCCTCCCTAGTATAGGACCTTTGCACCCGGGCGTTTGTGTGAGAACCGTGGAGCGAGTGTTTGGTGTGCCTGTTTTGCTATTTTTTAAATATAGCGCTAGGTAGGATAGGTAGTATACTTTCTGGTGTGTCTGTTAATTATAAGTAGGTAGGGCCGGGCAGGTTGGCACAGTCTCTGGTCGGGTAGGCATGTTTTCGTGTGACCAACCTGTTTCTGGAAATCTAATTTGAAAAATCGACGGTGAAACTGGCACGAGTAGAGCATGCTCTCGTCTCTGGTTTTGCCTTTCGATTTTTCGAATTTCGCGGTCGCGATCGCGAGTGGGCTCGAAACGAACGTTTATTGCTCGAGCACGCACATGCGAGTGGGCAACGATCACCGCTGTGATCGTTGGTCAGTCCATGCGCACTTCAATCAGCTTCCGCGGTTTATGTTTTTATTTTCAAGTTTTCTTTTTGTTTGCGATTTAGAAGTCTCGAGCTTAGATATAAGTTTCAGCGGGCATTGCGCCCGAAGAACGAAGAGGCTATAAGCCGAAGAGGCCCGGCAAACTGCCACTCAAGAGGGCAACTACTAATGGCTCCCCATCCTCTGGGTCATCCAGAGAATGGGGAGTCATTATTGTTACTACTTTGTCACTATGCTCGCTTTTAGTATTTGTAGTAGTAGTAGTAGTAGTAGTCTTTGCTTTTTTGGCCGATGTATATATCGGTCCGTCGTCCCATTGGGCAAATCGCGATTTTTTTATTAGTGTCGCGAGAGATTAATTACGGGTTGTATTAGGGTTGCGAAATAACATCGCGGCTTTTTATTAGCGTGGCGAGAAAATAATTACGGTTTGAATTAGAGTTGCGATAAAATGATAATCGCGTTTGCTTTAGAGTTGCGAATTACGATGTCGTGATTGTCTCTTGCAATTTTTATTATGAATTTTTAGAATTTCTTATAGAACTATACGTATCAGAATTTATCCTGTTTTCTATTGATTAAAATTAGATTGTAAAAATGTTAGTTCTCAATTAATTTTATAGTATTGTAAGTAGCAATACAAGAATATTTTTCATATAGTAAATAGTAATTTTCATTAAATTCACTTTAAGATTTAGCGTTGCGATATTGTTCCATCGCGATTTCTATTAATTTTTCCCTTTAGCGTTGCGATAACGAACGATCGCGTTTTGTTAAGTAGAGTTGCGTTCACAAAATGCCCAAACCCTCTGACTGCATTTGTCGGACACTGTTCCTGGATCACACGATACAGCTGCAAGAGCTGTGCAAGTGTGATCGTTCATCGGCAACCTCCTTAATGGTTGCACTACGATCTCTCGCTATTAGTGTTGCGTATTGTTTAAATAAGAGTGCATAGATTTATACTTATTAGTGTTGCGTCACAAATTTCGCGAATTTTCACACTTTTCTTTTTTTTTTTTTTAATAGTAAATTAATTGATATTGCAGATATAACGAAGCACTCATCGCGTTTTATTTTGAGAATTTTCTGTTTCATAAATATTAGTAGTAAATTAGCGTTGCGAAACAAGAATATGCAGTTCCACTCTCGACGTGTTGATCGGGTTTATATAGAGTGGAACATGATCGAATTTTAGTAGCCCTTCTGGCTACTGCTTTGTTTCTTTTTCAGTGCCCCTTATTAATGCACCCCTTATTACTACGTTTATTACTGAAAATACTGCTATAAGATATACTCCTTTGTCAGCGTTAACGTTACCATAATTGCTAAAAGACAGAACTTTATTACGAATGTATAATATGTATATATATTTACATGTATGAAATTGTGAGCGATTTCATGCGTAACAAAGTATTATAAAGAAATATCTTAATGTTGTTATGAAGGCTTGAAATATTATTTAAAATTTAATTCATTGCAATTGGAATAAATGCTGGCGACTGTTCGTTCTTAGAATCATAACTTTTAGAATTTTTTCCACCGCGATATTTTCTATCTTTTAACAGTAATGTAGAATTTTATAAATATTCGAATTTCATTCGCATGAAACAAAAGTTTATGCACATATCTTTCGGTTCACTATGTTGCAAGTCATTATGTTGTTGTAGGAAATAACAGGTACTATTAAAAGATAAAAGACAAAGCAAGTGATTTTATAGTAATCGGGTTTTCTCTCATCTTAGTTATTCCAAATGATCTTTTCAATTTTTAATTCAGTTTAAATTCAATTACTTAAAATTCTTGTTTTCAATGTAAGCCTAGTTTCGATTAAAAAGATACAAATGATTCTCTATATTTGCTAAAATTTATCAATAGTAATTTGATCTATAATGGACCATTATTAGTAGTTTATTTTTCATGTATAAAATGTTTTCGTTTTAAAGATGCCTGTTTCTTTCATATGCCATATCCAGTAAATAAGTTTGTTTCAGATTTATCAATTTACAGAAATCAGTTTACATATCAGTTACATATTTGAACATTTCATAGCATATTAAATATGTATCCTAGATACTCAAATGATTTTTCTTTCATTGTCTGATTGTTCAGGTTTCTTCTTATTTTCCCATTTTCAAAAGAAGCATATTGCAGTCACGTTGGAGTATATAACTTTCCGATATTTTCATCAGTTTAGTACAACGAGTCGTATGTCTCTTTTGCAAAACGCTCAATTTTATATGCAGTGTCAATAGCCTCATTTTCCTTCTCTCGTTCCAAGTTAGACAAATGTATCTTTGATACCGAATGTTGCCAGTACGATTGCGAATTATTGGACAATGTTTGTACTGATCGATGTAATCCTTCCCGAAGATTAATCACATGGTTGATTTTTGGAAAAAGACTACATTGATTAGTACAAACATTGCACAATAATTCGATACCAAGCTAAGAACCACGTTAATACAGTGCAGTTTGGATCACGAAAAGCCACGAAGAAAATTTTGGACGATCCAGACTGTACTACACCGTAGGACGCCGTGGGACGCCGTGGGACGCCGTGGGACGCCGTGGGACGCCGTGGGACGCCGTGGGACGCCGTGGGACGCCGTGGGACGCCGTGGGACGCCGTGGGACGCCGTGGGACACCGTTGGACACCGTGGGACGCCGTTGGACACCGTGGGACGCCGTCGGTCCAGTGTAGATCTTCCAAATGCCGCCAAAAGAAATTTGGATGATCTATACTGGGCTGCAACGTGGGACACCGCCAGTCCAGTGTGGATCTCCAAATACCGCCAAAAGAATTTTGGATGATCTACACTGGGCTGCAACGTGGGACACCGTGGGACACCGTGGGACGCCGTGGGACACCGTGGGACGCCGTGGGACGCCGTTGGACAACGTTGGACACCGTTGGACAACGTTGGACACCGTTGGACAACGTTGGACACCGTGGGACGCCGTCGGTCCAGTGCAGATCTTCCAAATGCCGCCAAAAGAATTTTGGATGATCTATACTGGGCTGCAACGTGGGACGCCGTCGATCCAGTGTAGATCTCCTAATGCCGCCAAAAGAATTTTGGATGATCTACACTGGGCTGCAACGTGGGACTCCGTGGGACACCGTGAGACACCGTGGGACGCCGTGGGACATCGTTGGACACCGTTGGACGACGTTGGACACCGTGGGACGCCGTCGGTCCAGTGTAGATCTTCCAAATGCCGCCAAAAGAAATTTGGATGATCTATACTGGGCTGCAACGTGGGACACCGCCAGTCCAGTGTGGATCTCCAAATACCGCCAAAAGAATTTTGGATGATCTATACTGGACTGCAACGTGAGACACCGTGGGACACCGTGGGATGCCGTAGGACGCCGTGGGACACCGTGGGACGCCGTGGGAGACCGTTGGACGACGTTGGACACCGCGGGACGCCGTCGGTCCAGTGTAGATCTTCCAAATGCCGCCAAAAGAATTTTGGATGATCTATACTGGGCTGCAACGTGGGACGCCGTCGGTCCAGTGTAGATCTCCTAATGCCGCCAAAAGAATTTTGGATGATCTATACTGGACTGTAACGAGAGACACCGTGGGACACCGTGAGACACCGTGGGACGCCGTGGGACATCGTTGGACACCGTTGGACAACGTTGGACACCGTGGGACGCCGTCGGTCCAGTGTAGATCTTCCAAATGCCGCCAAAAGAATTTTGGATGATCTATACTGGGCTGCAACGTGGGACACCGCCGGTCCAGTGTGGATCTCCAAATGCCGCTTAAAGAATTTTGGATGATCTATACTGGACTGCAACGTGAGACACCGTGGGACAACGTTGGACATCGTGGGACAATGTTGGACATCGTGGGACAACGTTGGACACCGTGGGACAACGTTGGACATCGTTGGACACCGTGGGACACCGTGGGACAACGTTCTACACGGTGGGACAACGTTGGACATCGTTGGATACCGCGGGACACCGTTGGACACCGTTGGACGGCGTTGGACGCCGTTGGACGCCGTTGGACACCGTGGGACGCCGTGGGATATCGTTGAACACCGTTGGACACCGTGGGATGCGTGCGTTTTAGCCTTAATTAATCGTAAGCTAGATACCTACGTTAAGTGCATTGTTAGCCCATTCTGTACAACGATACTTATCCATCCTGGAACGAAAAGAAAGAAATCTCGACTCTCTCCCCTCGCTTACCACACTGGAAAAATTATACTCGCGAATTATCGGTTCGCGGTCACTCAGTTCTTTCAAACTATCGCGTGCCGTACTCGCTCGCGCGTATTCCGGGTACGTTCGGGTCAACGTTCACTAGACAACTCTTTGGATTCGTAAGATGCCCCAAGGACACCGCTGTCCTAGTGACTGCTCGATGACTGTCCGACGTTTGCATCGGATCACGGGAGTTGTCGTCGCGCCGGTGATGCTTGCGAATCTGTTGGGGATTCAGTCCTGGATCCGCAGTCCTGTCCGATTGGTACTTCGGTACTCGGTCAGGGACCTGTAATTTCACGTCCTCCGTAATCCTGTTCGGCCCCGCGGGGGTGGGTCCCACTGTTCAGTTGGGGCCTTGCCTTCGTAATCCTGTTCAGCGACCCCTCCCCGGGGTCCACATGTGCAGTTGGAGTGTGTTAAGTTGCCGGCCTATGTGCTGGATCCACGGCTGGATCACCAGCGGATCACTGGCATCATCGGTCGGCTCCATCGACCGCGACTCGTGTAAGTTTCGAACGGCGAAACAGGAATCGAGTTACGGTCAATTCTTGGGCCTTCTGATGAACCTTGGGGTTATTTGGTGCACGGGGGTACGTCACATAGGTTTGTTAGTTCGTTCGAGAGATCGCGATTTCGTCCGTTCCGACCGCGTGCGGTTTTTCCTTCATCGTCTGATTTCGGGCTACTTTTTCATCGGGCTCTTTCGTTCCAAGTTCGGACAAATGTATCTTTGATACGGAATGTTGCCGATAGGGCTGCGAATTATTGTACGATGTTTGTACTGATCGATGTAATCGTTGTGTGGGAGATAGATGTTGCGTTGTGTAAGCTTTGTTTTACGTTTGTAAAGATTCGTGTAACTGCTGCGTTGGAGATAGGTGTTTCGCGGTTAGGCTACGAAATAACTATCTCTTTACGCAGGCCCATGATCAAGTAGAGTCAGAACTCGACATTTTTGCCAATAGGTTGAATGTCGAGACCGATGCATAATGTTAAATAACTCATGGGCGGGTCTCATGCGTAGTCACCTCCTCGTGGTGAGACCTGGTAATTGGCATCGTTTTTCAAAAATTAATCAGTTGATTAATCTTTGGAAAACGATACCAAGCTAAGAACTACGCACCAGTCCAGTTTGGGTCACCAAAAGCCGCGAAAAAAATGTTGGATGATCTAGACTGGACTGCAACGTGGGACACCGTGGAACACCGTTGGTCCAGTATGGATCACCAAAAGACACGAAAAGAATTTTGGATTGTCTAGACTTATTGTACAATGTAGTGAACGATGTAATCCGCGTGTTGGAGATAGATGTTGCGAGGTGTGTATAGTTTATATTATAAGTTTGTTAAAATTCCTGTAAGAACTGCATAGGAGATGGTACTATTTCTTTACGCAGGCCCATGATCAAGTAGAGTCAAAATTCGATATTCTTGCTGATAGCATGAATGTCGAGATAGATGTGTAACGTTAAATAACTCATGGACGGGTCTCGTTCGTAGTCACCTCCTCGTGGTGAGACTTGGTAATTGGTATCGTTATCTATGAATTAATCTCTTCTTTGCTCAATACTTACATCGTTTCCATGTCAGTTAATTAATCTTTGGAAAACGGTATCATGTTAAAAAACTACGCTAACATTAGGCTATAACAGTTAGGCTGGATTAACAATTCCCGGGGATGCACCGTGATACATTGTGGGATACCGCGAGACATCGTGGGGATACCGTGGGATATCATGGAATATCACAGGGATACCATGGGACACCCTGGAATGCGTACGTTTCAGTTTTCATTAATTTTAAGATACATGTATTTGCGGTACTCTTTAGTGCGTACTTCTTGTACTAAGTTATATTTGTCTAATTTTTTATATATCTGTAGTTGTAAGTAAGTATTGGTTGACTGACTTGGAGCGAAAACTTTATAGCTCCTTTGTCTAATGTTAAAGTATGAAATTTTACAAATGGTTCAACAAAGTGTTCATAGTTTCGTATTTTAAATTGTTCTCCAAATTGGAGTCTTTGAGGTGAAAGGTTGTCAGTAGTAATCTAATGTACTTTAATTTAAATAGATTCTAGTTCTAAGACCTAGTTTAAGTTCATTTTTAGCCTCATTCTTTGCACGGCCAGGTATGGTGATAGACAAAAAGAGGCTTATCCTTTGTTCTGGGTCTTAGACTTTAAACTTACACTCAAGTTGAAATCTAATTATTTTTAGGTTTACTTTCTAAGTCGTTCTTCTTTATGTTTTCAACCGTTCTTTTAAGTCTTAGTTGTATGTTGCGTTCTATGTTTCCAGCACTATTATCAAGTCCTAATCTTAAATCGCATCGTTTGTTCTATGTCTTAGTTTTAATATATTTTTGAAAGTCGATGTCTTTGATTGATATATTTATCCACGAAAATAAGATATTGATAATCTTTTTCCTATTTTCGTTGTTCTTTTTACAGTATTTTATTATTTTCATGGTAATGTTTTTCGAAGTATTGTAGAAGTATAGAATTTTAAACTTCATTCCGGTTACAGGATATCTCATTCTATATTTTATTTATAATTTTATACAAGACTTTAGTTTTAATTCAGAACAGTACTATACTCAATCGATAACGTTGCATGTGACACGAAAATGGTAGGGGTATCAGGTGATCCCCAAAAACGGGACACGAAAAAGCATTTCTCGTCTATTCTCCACCTGGTCTGTGGTAAAACTTTGTTACGATGTAACGAAATTGCATATATAATTCACTGAAAATGTCCTATTACGTTATGTTTTATAAGAAAAATATATGAAATTGTTGCAATGACAATTGTGCATATCCCATCTTATTGTATGTTTCCCGCGTCATTATAAGATAATTGTAATGTAAGTTGGTAACAAGGTTAAAACTGGGGATATATATATATATATATATTACTCACTATAATATATATTATATTACATTATATAGTAATATATTATATTATATTTTATATAGTAATTATTATATAGTAATATATATAATATATAATATATAATATATATTATAATATATTATATATAATATATATTACTCACACGTATATTATAATAAACAACTGAGCTGACGGTTAAATAAAAATTTCTCTTTTTTAAATATGAAATTCTGTAACATAGTTATTGTTTATTAAATAAAAAGTAGGATTGCTTACGTATTTAACATCTTTAACAAGCTCTTTTTATTTTCTAATGCGTTGTAATTTTTTATTAGATGAAGTTTTCTCTCTTTATAGACGCTATGTTAAACTTATCTAAAGATTTTAATCCTTAGCTCATGGATTTTTTAGAATGTTGATAAAATGAAAACAATAAAGAGCCAAAAATTGAGAAACATCATCGTTAAGGACATTTTCTTTCATTTTTATTACGTCTGTGTATTATCCTGTATTAGCCTTAAGTGATGCTTTTCTATTCTTTTATCTTTTCTTTATACTGTGGATTTTCGACTATGAAACTAGTAGTTTCAATTGATGGATAAAATATTTGCTATACACGTACAACTAGTAAGAGGAAGTCTATTTGACCTCGTTCAAGTAAGTAGGTAAGATATAGTCTTTATTTAACCTAACGGCATGACTATGTTTATTTTAATTCTACGCAGGTTTATTTTGAAATTCCAGTATTCGACAAATATACGGTATTTGACTCTACTATTAAACGCTATATTTATAGAAACGTCTTAAGAACACACGTGTAGGAATTAGGAATACATAAAAGTATTTTCACACCAAAACCACAAAGCCATGATCGTTTAAAAGTTAATTATACATAAGTCAAATATTTCAACTAAAATTATTACGATACATAAGCATGCTATATTTCACGGTAACAAGTATAAAATATATAATAATTAAATATAAAATATTCTGTTTTTAATCGTTCGTTTTATCGAGAGAATATCCTTTAGTAACGTTGTTTCGTTCACTCGCGGAGAGACGCGATCGCGAGGAAGCACGTCAACGGCAGTCGTAAATTCCCGTTACGATTAGACAATCGACGCCGCGAAATGATCGATCCCCTATTTCGATTAGGATAATAGAGGTAGTTAAATTGAATATGACACTGATAACAAGTTATACGTTATAGTTTATTCCAACAACTTTGTAATGAATATAGTTACGCTGGTGCGTACGTATAATTTAAGTAGCTGACTGATCTAAGGGTGGAAACCCGGTCAAAGCTGTTGACCGTTCGAAAGATGGAAAATCAGTGAAGTTCGGTGACGATGCTGTGAAGGAGGAAAGCTAAGGATGGGTGCATCTAGCGCACGGAAACGTCGGATTTGTTGATGACAATTTTGGGCTGGGAAAGCGAGGGCAATAGACATTGCTTCGGGTTGGATAATAGGACGGTTGGTGGACTATGAAGGGCCTTAGCCGCCCTCGAGAGAAAATCGCTAACGGAAGATGCCGAACGTGAGAAAACCCAACTATCCCGTAGCTTCCCGTAGTAGAGAAAAAACTTTAAGACAATTCAGTGAAAGAATATTTGTACGGTCTGAAGGAGCTTAACTAGAAAATTCCTGAGATTTATGGAGAGTACTTGAGATTGTTGAGGGTACGCAGTAAGGATGTGAAGACATCAGATTGCCCGCGACGTGTGGCCTGGTCTAGGTAGAGAGTCGGCCAAGGTAACAAACGTTGATGTTAAATATTTTCAAGGAAACCAAGAATTATTATTAAAATATTTTCAAGAATTATTATTTCGAGGATATATGAAAATATAATCCGAGAAGATTATGCAAAAATGAAACACCTCCTGCTAGAAAATTCTAGGCTGAACGCTACGACTCACTTACCCCGTATTTTTCAAGTGCAAAAGCACCTGATGCGTGTCGATGAATCTGTTTGCCCCAATTCCCGAAGTTTACACAAGATTTTACCGTTTATCTCTGATATACGACGCATAAAAATGCTATATCATATTTCAAGGGAATAAGTGATGATAACAGGAGGGATTACTTTACATCTACTCTAGGTGTGCCTGATAATCTGATAGCTCTATCTTTCGCTATACGATATCAACGGTAAATTACTTTCCCTTTTTCTTTATGCATTATGCTAAACAGTAAAAAATTACACTAAGTGAAATTTAAATGCAACTCGTATATTATATAATACATTCTTGTGTATTTACTTCTAAAAATGTAGCACATGGTTAATATATTAGAATAACGAAAGTGGATTTGTTTAAATACCGTATATTTTCGTTTATACCATTGCGAGTTATTTTTTTAAATATTATATGCATTTTTATTTATATTTACAATTGCAAATTACTTGCCCGATTGTTACACGTATCTCTGTCGTATATTTCTACTATATGCTCATGTGCATCGTATTTCCTTTTAAAAATTATATGCTATATTTTGTGTTAATAATTATCCACAGTTTATTGATGCTTCTTAGAATTTATTCAATGACATATTTATAAAAAATCATTTGAATATTCAGGTATATGGTGTCGAAGCTGAAATGTCAGCAACAGCGCCATTGGTTCCATTCTCTGATAATATGAACATGGTAGCAAGTAGAATAACACATAAGTAGTCGAACATACTAAACTCAACAGCAAGACACAATTCGCTGCTGACATTCTGCCTGTTAATCGTATATCTCTCAAATGTGATTAAATGACCTTGTATCATAAAAAGTACTATGAAGAAAATCATGTTAAAACAGTATCTTATATTGATAAGATTTGTTGATACATGATAGTTAATTGAGCAAGCAAAAATGATACAAATGATAATTTCAATTTGATTTAACAAAACTGTGGGTAAAGTTGAAGTTCCATAAGGAAATTTGTACGGTTCTAAACTTATAAAACTTAAAAAATCATAATTAGATTGCTGATATTCATGCAAATTCAAATATTCGTGAACATAACTAAAGAAACGAAGACTAAATAAAGATTTATTTCATGCATCAAATATTAGAATGAGAATTGTTTTTTAGATATTTAGTATATGTGTGTATACCATATTCTATCTCTTACATTCTATAAAATTCTCATGAATGCATAATAACGTGATGTATTTTCTTCACTCATCTGGTTTTTCAAAACAAATGCGCTCGTTTCGCTTAACCATCGAGTTTTTCAATTAAAACTTCAACAATTTACTAAAATAGATTCCATACACCTAGTATAGGTCTATTTTTCAGGAAGCTCTGCAATGTTTCATAAAAATTCATTTAAATATCTCAAAAATCTGCAGCTGACACACATCATTTATCTTTACATATCATTGTTCTCAAAAAGAAAGATACATTTAATATATATATTAAACGTTCCCTTAAAACGTTACAAGTCCCTTTTGTTTGCTGAAACGGGAGCAACGTTGAAATATAATAGAAAAATTCTAGAATTTCGATAAACTTGAGGTATCTATCGATGAATTGATTTTGACAGAAATGCGTGCAACAAAAGAGAACGAGACACGTGTAAAAAAGAAGATAAGATAGCGGAAATTAATCCAATACCGTTTGCTATCCGTAAGAAAAAGAACAGACGAATTTAAAAACAACGTAAGCCAATCAAAAATTCAATTTCACAGCGATCGATACGAATTTGATTACGCGAAAGGATGGCTACAGCGAAACAAAGTGAAACTATGGAAGTTAAAGAATCACAGCAAACTCTTGTGGCACCTATTGGTGCATTGATTTTGACAAAAATACACGAAACAGAGGAGAGAAAAAAAGACGGAATTTCGATTTCGTGGAAATGGTCGTTTGACGAAACAGAATGGCGGCTGCACTTTCGGCGAGTTCGTGAACCAGGAGACGCTATGAACTTTGGTGACCCCAGATGACCCCGTCGGTCGATACGTCACTACAGCCACCCCTTTCGCCCTGCTGGCTCACCAGCCAGCTCGAACTAGCCGGGTTCCATGGGGTTGCTCCGATCGACGTTAAAAACGAGGTTGCGATGCTTTTGATCGGCTTCGTTCATATGTCCCTGTTACCGGTATATCCCGGAGATTTTTGTTAACAAAGCAAACGCTATCGAACGATAAATAAAAGAACCAAGACTGCTATCATCTCGCAACATTTAACCTTTTCATCCGACTCCATTCAAGGATTTCGGTAACTTTCTTCTGGTAATCGACCGAGAAAAGAAAGAAACAGAAAAGAAGAAGAAGAAAGAGGGAAAGGAAAGTCGAAGAAAATTTATGGAGATTCGATAGCGTTATTAAATAGAGGAAAATCAAGGTAGAGTAGGTCGTTAAGGTAGTATTACATGGTACATATTATCTGGATATAAAGTTATCGACATTCGACCAGCTTTGTTCTTGTTTAACAATGGCGCTCGCTCGATGTCGACGGTTGCTTAAAAATGTCGGTCGTTTATAAAAAGGAGCATGGAAACAAGGGATACTTCGTTTTAAAGGTTAATTATTATCAGTTCGAGTGAAATTTATTTCTTTATTGGGTTATGTTGCTTTTAACAATTAGAGCGTCTTTCTATCTTGTTGGGTAGCAAGCAGAATTTGATGAACCAGATTCAGTGTCCTTTTTTTTCTACTTTTACTGTAGAAGGAAAATGTTAAGAAGATTTTAAAGAAATATTGAAATTGAAATAAAAACTAAATTTTATCATACGTTCGATTCATTATTTTTTTTTTTCTTTTTCTAAAAAGAATTGCACGTAATCATTGATAAAATTTCTATGAAATTTTGAATCTGGTTGTCCTTCTATTAAATTATTATATTAATCTCCTATTAAAGTAACGAACTATTTTATAAAATATAAATTAATGGTCGCTCAGATACAGTGTTTCATAAAGAATTTATAACAGTTGCATAACAAGTTTATCTTAATAGAACATTCCACTCAGACGACAGTAAAAAAAAAAAAAAAAAAAGAAAAAACGGTATACTGTCGTGGAACAAGTCATCGTGAAAGTTGTGATCTTCTGGTAATTCGATATTTCCTGTTTTAAAATGAAGCGTATAATACGAGGCAGTCGGAGATGAAAGAAATCTATCTAATAAACAAGTGAATTCATCTCTTTGCTTGAGTTTCAACTTTGCACTTCAGCAGGACTTCGTAATGTCATCAAAATAGTACCTTCAAAGCAGCAATCCTCGTCTCGTAAGGCTCCCTTCAGAGACTTTCATCTTCTCTTTATATCTGCCTCTTTTTTTCTATATACAAGGCAACGCTTGAATTTATTTACAAGATTAACTGACATAGGAAACCAAGTTTTTTTTACTAAAAAGTAAAATTATTTGACATATTTTGCTATTGTTTCCGAATCAGAATGTAGATCTAACAGAATGAGAATATTCTTTTCTATTGGATAATTTTTCTTGACATTGTTTTTTCCTTTGTCTCCGCGAGGAAGCTCCGTCGTGAAATATTTTCTCGTCAAATCTTGATATAGGAAAGCGTTCAAGAACACATTTGCCATGAAGCACGCTACACTTAAATTTGGAGGAAAATAAATGTCTTATAAACGTAGACGTGAGATTGAGAGAGTTGCGACGAAAATACAAAACGTAATGCAAGAAGCTTCTCTTATAGGTCCTGCTTAAAAATGTCATTAGGTCATTTCGATGCGAGTCGATAAAAGGTTAAAACCATTTTCTTCTCAAATTTCGCCAGCAGCTATTGAGCTATTCAGTAAACTAATCCCATTATCGATTCCCTTTAGAATTTCTGTATGCTAATCCTATTTTCTCTTCATTCCTTTGTTCATAATTTTTATATCAATAATTCACAATATTATTACTGTTTGTGTATTATATTATCGCTTATATAAAATGCAATCAAAAATGGTCTATAGTACGTACATGTTACTCCCATATTTTAAAACGTATATTCTGTTCAATCTCAATTTATGAATATTTGAACCTTTCATTTCCTATTCTTAAATGCATACTGAAACACATTGTAAGAACTTATAGGTACCTATTACGTTTCTTCTTATTTTTGCTTATTTCTGTTTGTTTAGGATTCAGAAGAAATCTTAAAAAGGAAATTTCGCGAAATGAAGATTATAGGAGGAAAAAATAAGGAAATAATGAACAGATTAAATACCAAATATTCCTATTATCATCCTTATGTAAAAATATATAAAGTTGAAGTACAGTATTTAAAAATATTTCAATAATTATCACCGTACAAAAAGGATCGTTTTATGCAAGTTTCTTTGGCATGAGAAAGATACATTATATTACGTCCAAGACTAAATTTTGGAAAATTCCTAACGCTATATTTCACGAAAGGAATGATGTCAGAAAACAATTGGAAACGGATTATTCTAACCATAAATTCTATGTTTGGGGATGATCTTCTCCTTCGAATATTTTGTCGAGCCAAAGAGTATAATAACTTCCAAAAGCCGGATATCGTGAACGTTTGCTTTAATTCGAAGAGTCCTAAAGCACGAGTCGGTGAACGAAGTAACTTTTTATCCAGGTCGTTGAATCTGTCTCATTGCGCAGTACTCTCGACCGTCGAAAAATCCATATCCCGAGCAAACATCATGCAAAAAAGCCTTTACAATACATATATCGCGAAAATATCTGCAATCCCAATTCGTAAAAGTTTGTTATCTGCCAATGAAACGATCCATTATGGATTTCAACAAATTATTAACAAGCTGTTTCAAAGCCACTTTCCATGTTTGGATTAATTCAACAGAAACGAAACAGATGGATAGATGTATGTATGTGTCAATAAATCTGACTTACAAAAATGACTGCATCAATTATATTCGTATACCGCGTTCTATACCGTTGACTCGATGAATATTAGCTTGAACAGTGAGTACTTTGCGGTTCGATAAGAGAAACATCGACGATTGTTACGTGTACAATCCTATTCGTAAGTGTTACAGAAAGTGGAATAGATTTCAAAAATGATTAATAAGTTACTAAGAACTTTGACAATTATTATCTGGGTCCTCCTACGTAATAATTTATCAATTAAAAATATTAGTAATTGGACAAATTATGAACCGTAGGTTACAGAGCTTTTGTTATGTTTCTGTAATTTTTCGTCAGACAAAACAATTGGGTAACATGTAAGTTGCAAAATTTACTTGTAAGATTCTATTTATTTTACTATAAAAATTGTTACCACGATGCAAGAGAATTTATTAATAGCAATAAACCAAATTTCGTTAATAATGTTAGTTCAATCTTGCGAGAGTACCTTTTAAAAGCATGTGAGAACAGATGGAAATTGAGTAATCTTAATATATGAACAAAAAGATTCATACGTTCAACATTATAATAAAAATTTCATGTTTATGTATAATAATACTAAATTTCTTCTTGTTTATATCTTTTACGTTTCTTCATCGTTGCTTTACCGAGTTTCTCTGCTTAAAGCAACAGAGTACTGAGCAATAAGACAAATTCGTCGTTCTTTAACTAATTCTTCGTATTATTAATTTTTCTGTGATATACGTCCTCGCTTAATTCCAAATTTCAATTTAGATTTTATGTAAATTCTCTGTACAAAATGTACAAAATCTTCTCAATGGGATTTGGGTTAAGGGATAGTCAAAGCCAACGAGAATGACGCTTAAATCGTTACTTTCGTCTTGTAACTCTTATAAACGGTATTTACAAAATTTTTGCACCGTTATTTCGCATTCATGCAAAATCATGATTAACCAATTGCCTGATGATTGCGTATTTTAACTTCTTTCAGCGTTACTATGCAATCGTATTAAATATAATTTGTTTTCTCTTTAAAAAAAAATTTTCTCTTCTTGAAAAAAAAAAAAAAAATAAAACGTGTTTCCCTTTTATGGAAAAAATTTGTCCACCTGTAGTTTTACGTCCTCTACATTGCTGAATAATTTTTAGCAAAACATATTGCTTTTTTAATTGCAAGATGAAAACGTGGCAAAAACTAAACGAATATTTCTACGAATGTTGTTGTACAGTATATCAAATAATTTATTTCCATTAATTTATTAATGTACTCTGTAACGAATGAAAACTTGTTATCTCTTACCATATGATTTGTACCGCATTTGCGCTATTTTTCCTCCGAGATCTTCAGTTGGCACGGGAACGAAGAAGGACGATAAAATTTGGTACGAAATTAGATTAATGATAGCCTTGGAATTCTTTCTTGACAAAGATTCATGGAATCTTAGAAACTGAGCTCAGGGGCGTAATACGACTTTTTCAGGAGTCGATTAACTTTTTGTGGGATGCGTCTCGTCACTAAATTTCAATGCACTGATCAGTGCCTCAGCCGAAACGAATCCTTCATGAAATTGATTCTCTAAGAATGAAGAACCAATTTAACGTGTCATGCAAATTGTAAAAATGTGCTATCCACGTTCGATACTTTGATCGGTATTCGACATCAAAGAGATTTATCGAAAGGATTTACATTCATTGCATAGCATCCGAATGACGTAAATCATTCGTGATAAGACTGAAAAAACATTAATTTGTTATTCGTCTGCAGTTCTACGATAAATCAATATATTTTCCATTACTCTATATTTTCACTCGAGACGAATCAATTGTTAGGAACTATTGGATTAGTTTTGTGCATTTAACATATGTCGTTTGTATGTGTCTTTATTTTCTGGACGAAATTATTTGATTTTATATTATTCGATTTAATTCGTGCATTTGAAGATTTACCCCCATTCTATCTTATAATTGAATTATAATTTAATTTGATATTAAAATCATAGGAGTATCGAGGGTGCTGTATCTCGATATTTAAAAGGATATGACGCATTCTAATTTTAATATAGTTTGACAAAAATAATCATAAATTTCTAGATTCTCGTTTAGGAATGTCTCATAGGAATAGCAGTAGAAATAGGTAGAAGATACGGTAGGATAACATCAAAGTGTAGCTCTAAATAATTGTTATTTTATTATCGGGCTCCTGGCTAATTCAATGTTTGAAATTTTACCCTGGGGTAGAAATATAATTATAGAATAATTTAAACGACCAATAAATGTGTTATTTCGCTGTTCCCCCCGTCTCGCTCTTTCCCTTTCTCCATGAAATATAAATTAAATTAAAAACCATGCAAATGAAATAGTAAAGTTATTTAATACGTATTATAATTTATTTCAACGATTCATTCATTTCAATATTACAAGTACAAGATAGAAGAAAGAATTACGTTTAGCTTAAAGTTTTTATTGTTTCTGTAATTTCTCATATACAGGAAAATCTAGAGTCTTCGCCTTTCCTGTCAGACTCAATTAACCTTCTCCATGCTTTCATCCTAATATTAATTAATCCGCTATGAAACAAATGTTTCGGGTACGATATCAAAAGTTCCATTATTAATCTCTCGACAAAATCTACATATAAATTGCACAATAATTAGCATACTGAATAGTCTATTAATTTATATGTTTTAAATCACAAGATTATTATTCTGTTATTCTCAGAATTCAGAATTCTATTATCAAATTAAATTGCGTTTGATAAACTCTATACTTCAAGAATATTCAGAGGATGTTAGAATAAATATTAGTTGCACTAAGAACTATCGAAATAATATAAAATCAATTATAGTACACAAAGAAATAAATATCATTAATTGATATACAGCAAATCTAATACAACTTATAGTACACTGTACCGTATACGATACAAAGAACGTCAGAATGAATTTTGATAGATTAAAACATTACATGACGCAAGTCCAGAAGAGATCAGAATATTACATCCACGTAAGAACTATCGAAGCAATCTGTTTTTAGAGACATTTAAAATAATAAGATATAAAAATATATCAATCGTTAATGATTTTAATGTTGATAAATTTTATTTAAAAACTCAAGACAACTATCGATAGATTTCCAATCTGCTTTTTAAATATTTTCCGCAAACGACTTTATGGAGCTATAACGACACCAAATACCTCGCGATGGTGTATCTCTACTGATAACATCTTTATTCCAGGAGCACAGTACATCTTTTACGTTGTTGGACTTTTCACTTAAAGCGAAAGGACGGCTACTGCGAACCGCTCGAACGTGTCTCTAAGATCATTGAACATAAAACGTAGACGAAGCTCAGTATAAAATCTCGTAACGTCACGTTCGATCGTTTCCAGTCGTATAGAAAGTACACATGCTACTCGTTCGATGTTTTTGGCTTTTCAACGAACGCATTTCTCCGTGAGGATTGATTTTAAGAATATCTTAAATAAAATGGAGATTCTAATGTGAGTTCGTTGTTCGACGTATTTCACTGTCTTGTACTTTATTTATTTTATCGCATTTTGATATTTCTCGCGTAAATTTAACGTTTGAATACTCCAACATTCTGCGATTAAACATTGTAATTTGTTATAATCTATTCTTAAGAATTTTGGAAGATGTTTCTTGAAAAAAAGACTATCCATCTGCTTCAGTTTTTAGAGACTTTGATCGCTACGTTGAAAATTGGAAATTACAGGAGAAAAACTAGTCAGATTTTTTAAATTGTTTGAAATATGAATACTTCAAAAATATTAATTAATATAAAAATTATAACAATTTTTATATTAGCATCTTTACAATGTTTCGTAGATTTGTATAACAGGTTATACCTATTTCAAGTTCACAGTAAAATACTTTTCTTTAGACTAATATAAAAATATGAAAATCGAGGAAAATGCGCTTGTCATGTTTTTCCTGTGTAGTCTTCAATGCTCTTTTCTTTTCAGAACATCTTAAAAATGTTTAGCAGGGAAACATTTTTGATTCAGAACGTGTTGGAAGATTTCATATTTTTAATTCGCATAATTTTAACTTGAATCTTTTTTTTTTTTGTGAAAGTATATCGTATATCCAAGATAGTTGGTGAGAATTTCTTATATAGGATTATGGATCGTCATTTATTTTACGCTTAAGTACTTTCCGATAAGTTTTTTGACATCGGTATCGTAAACTATCGCACAATTTGTCAGTACGATTTCTTTTCAATCTCGATATATTGGATTGTTCAGAAAGTCCAATCGATATTAAATTTCGCTGTGTATTCCACAGGACCATAGGAGAATGATTTATTATAAACTTCTGTCAAGTAGAATGGAATGCTTAATTCGGATGCTATTAATAATTACATCGAAGTCGAAAAGAAATAAAAAGAAGATATAAGTAGGTATAAGAGAACAGAGATGATATTTTTGAACAGACGATATTAAATCTCATATATCAATGAAAAACCAACAAAATGTGTTTGATCTTAACATATTCTACTTTGTCTACTTTACACGCTGAACATGTGTACTTCGACTATTATCTATTTTCATTTCTACAATAATTCTTTTAGTAACAGAAAGACTATTTCTAATATATTAGAGAAAAGGAAGATCATTTTTTGAAAAGATCGAGAAGATAGCAAAAGATATGTGAGTTATTCAAGAAAATACTAATTTTACGAAAATACTAATTTTAAGAAAATACATCTGCCTTTATATTCTTCTCGAATTTCTCTACGAATGTTACAATCTATCCAATATTGTTAGAAATTCGAAGAAAATAACAAAAAATTATTCAAAATTGAAATAATCGAAATAAATGATATAAGAATGATATATGATAATCTTTCCTCATTCCAAATTTATTCTTAAACTTGTTAGGTTTCTCGGATTTCTCAGATTTCATTTCTTAGATTCCTCAGTATAAAAAATGCTAATACCAATAAATGAGACATCCGTGAGCCCGTTGGGATACGTAACGGTATGAAAAAGTCTAGAAAGAACAACCAAGTTACAAAGACTGGAGCGTTTCATAAAGATTTATTCTCGAAAAGTCGTGCATCAGGTGTATATAAGTGGTACAATAGAGAAACGGCATAAGAAAGCTTATTAATTCCTATTTATAATAGTTGCAGTAGTAATACGTATTGCAGTAGTGTATGCAAGAGCTATAATAATTGTAACAATGATAAAGATCGTCGCTGTCCACAATCAGCCACATACTCCATAATTCTTATCGTCATCTTACATCCTAATAGAACTTGTACATACAGTAAGATTACGCGTAAAATTACTTTACGTTCGAATGGATTACGTTCTTCTGATCTTTTCCTCCATCCAAAGTCAATATTTCTTCTTTTCTTTAAAAACTACCATTTCTGTGTTTAATCCGTAATACGCACATCCATGTTAAATCATTCGTATTCAACGAATACCATGTTTAATTCAATTCAATTCTGATTCCGTGTCACTTGTGTTCATACAACGTATTCATACATCGTGTAGGATAAGAGATCTCTTGAATTTATAACATGTCGTCTCAGCTTGGTGAATGGTTATTTAGCACATTTACATAAAACACATATATTTCTCATATTTTTACAACTATTAGACGTGCATACTTCGAGTCGAAAAAAATTACAAAAGACAAACAGTGTGTCTGGTATACACACGCACACGCACATTCCCTCCTTACATATGTATATCTTATAGCAAACACTGAAACGATTAGTCAGAGACGAGTCTTTTTCTTCAGATTTCCAACTCGAAGGAGAAAAACCTCGCGAGATGAGAAAACATCATAATTACGTATCCTCGCCGATTAAAAAGTGATTCGTTTCCATATCAGTCTACGCTTTATCCCTCTCTAAATACTCTTCGTAGAAATAAACACGCATTCTTAATCAATTACACGAAATGCTGTTTCGAGCCGACGTTTCTCGATCTTTCAAAGCGCGACCAACAAGGAAACGCCGATACACAGTTGCTTATTCGTCCCCTAGAGATCGACGGATTCCTTATTACTACGAAATTCTGTTTCACACACGAGGGAATTCTTCTCTCCTCTGCTTACCCTAAGCTTTTCCGCCATCCTTTCCAGTCTCGAATCGATATGCCGTGAACGAAGAACTTCGCGGGTCTATTACCGCCCCAATGGGACCATTCTCGCAGCGATAAAACGCCAGTTTCATCGTCGAGTTTAGTCCTTGAGGCGAACGAGACGGTTCGCATACAGAAATAAAACATCCACGAGTCTCTCGATGGACGTAAGTACGTCTGTGTGATCGTATAATAGATGAGAATCAACAACGAAGAGACGAGTGACACGTCGTCTATAAACGCCTTTCACGTCGCTCTGTAATTAACTGTCGAGTATCTTTTTTAACGAGTCTCGATTTTCAAATTACCGATAAGAAATGCTCGATTTAATTCCGCCGCGAAGCTTTCGAATTTTTTTTTTTTTTTTGGAATATTCCGTGCTTCAGGGTCCCTTCGTGAGTATTCGTCGATGACAACTATACTTGTTAATCCTTTTTCATTATTCCTTCTTTCTTAGGTTTTGTAAAAGATTTTCAATGTTCGGTATGTAGAGAAGGATGTGTGGTATATGTAATCGAAATGTAGAAGATTTTAGAAAATAACGGTGCAAGACTTTGAGAGTTGATGGCTCTTGTAATATTAAAGCAAAATATAGTTCTAAATTTGTTTTTTATATTTGCTATATTTAAGCACGTTTTGTGGTAATGTGGTAAATGCGAATAAAGAAAATAGTCTAGAAACGATTACGGCAGGCTAAGAGAAAATATTGAGAAAATATTGATATAGAACACAAAAATGTATTTCCTTTCTCCCGTTTGAATACAACAGTCATATGTGCAGATTGTGAATTAAGTATGTGGAATTTTAAATATTCCTTTTCTGTACCACATGTGCTTATTGTCGTGATTTAACAATATTATATCGTAAATGAAAAAATAAAATTTGTTTAAAAGTATGAAACTAAAAGAAGACACCAAACTATAATTTACACTAAAAGAGTATTACATCTTAGCATCTAGGTACGTTAAACAATTTTTACTCGTCTTGAAAGTTACTAAAAGTTTTAAAAATGTTACCTACATTGTATGGAAAATTTACGAGACAATTTATAGTTAATGATCTTACACAGAAAAATTGATCAAAGTAAAGAGATCTTGCGTTAATTTTATCGGAAGACATATAATTATTTTTTATCAAATATGTCGATTGTAATAAGAATTTATTATATCATTTACAACTGTCCAGTTTGGTATCATCGAATAATTTACGATAATAACAATAAAGGTATCGAGGTAACGTTATAAATAGCGTTCATAAATTAAAAAGGCCAATTACATGTTCACGGGAAACCTTGATTATAATTATATCAGGAGAAAAAAAAACTGGATGAAATTACGTAGCAGAGCAAACAAGATACTTTAGAACAACCAGATATTTTTAATTTGTTTTCGCGTGTGCCTTACCTTTACTCCTCGGCCGTAAAATTACTTTTCATCAACTCTCTTGTTATTCTCTCTCTCTTGTTAAATCTAACTCTTATTAAACTTGCTATTATAATTTTAAAATTAATGTTTTCATAGAGAGGAATGTACTCTTATTAGAAACTTTTCGACGGAAATTTAATCTTTACCATGAACAAGATTGCTTTTACCAAGGCATAATTTTTTATGAAATGATCAAATAATTTTTACTTTTAACTCTTTCAGCACCAAATTCCTTTTAGCCCGTGAGAAAAATTACTTTCTATTAATCGTCAGTAATAGAAACACGTTTCTCGCACAATTTTCAGTCTTGTAAAGGCATAATCTACTAAAATTTGAAACCAGTCTTATCAGTACAGTATCAGACAAGTACCAATTTATTAAAAAAAGACAAAATCAAGTTGGTGCACGTAAAATCAACCGCGAAGGAATTATTCAAATAAAACTATCGTTGTTCCACTCTTCGACGTAAATTATCTAAGAATTCTCGAATAACCAAAAATTCTCACACACTGAATGATTCTTGGAAGGGACCCTTGACTTTAAGACGGAATTTCATTTCTTCTCCCTCCTTTTTAAAGCTTTAAGCTTTCACACTCTAAAAGTGCGCGTAAGGTACTACATAAATGTAATTGTACCACTTATTTTAAGATATTTCTGTACCTGAAATTAACGTGCCGTGGAACCCGTCCCTTTCAATAGCACTCTCCATCCCCCATTTAACGTCCTCTTTCCCCCGATCGTAGAATATACGCGAAGCGTGTATTCCTAATGGGAGATTTGTCGTGCCGTAAAAATCCATTACAGTGTACAACAATAAAAAAAGAAAAAACGTTATAACTCGATACGATATGGTATAATAGAATAAGTCCACCGTTCGATGAACACACAATATAGATCGTTTAAATGAACGCGAGAAAAGTGCAGAGGTTACTTATGATTAAAGTTAATCTGCGCTTTCAGCCTTTCAGTTTCGAAGGTAGAATGGTAGAATAAAATTAATCGTTCGAAAAAAAGAGACCCTTTAATGTACCTTAAACGACGTTATAATAGCAAGTATCGTAACTTCAAACGTATAAAATGTACAAGATGAACCAGTAATTATCGTTGTTCAAATGTGTTTGAAATATCGCATGAATCTAGAAGATTGGAATGCTTTCTTGAATAAATTTGCATGGTATGTGGCAAAAATGATTTTATAGAGTTTATATTAATTTATGTAGCTCGTTTCTTGATCCTATTTGTTGTAAGCTTTTAACCATATCTCTTGGTATTTCTTGCAGTTTATGTCCTATTCTTGTCGTTCCGTTTATTTCTTCTTTCATTTACAGAGTTTCGTGTAATTCGTACATTAACGTGTAGGATATCAACATCCTGCGCTTGCAGATTAATTATACGTATATTTGTTATAGCGATCGTAAAACATACGTAGCTTGATACATAGAACAGAACAATCCACGGTATTTAAATGTTGATAATTGCTGGTTCACGTTTTAAATGTATTTTAAACGTGTACAGGATGTTTGAAAAACATTGGACGATATATTCTATGCGAAGTTGGCACTTGGAGGAACTAACAAAAATTCAACGACTACCATAGAGGTATGATATGAGGAGAGTTATGTGTTACAAAACCAAATAATTCGAGTGACTGAATGAACCAAATATCACATAACGACAATAACACTGATAATAAAACCGTATGTTATTACTTGACCATTTTGTCATATGTTGCGAAACGCCCTATACGTCGAAGTATTATACACAATAGTTTACATAATAATTGATTTATCGATCGATGAAACATGAAAAATTAGGAAAATTAAGGTTTTACCTTTCGTTATCGAATATTTCATAAATACGCGTTACCCATACAATTCCTACTTTATAGCAAGTGGAAATGGCACAAAATTGTTAATCGAAAGCAATCGGTTCCCTTCAACGACGAAAAGATACACGAAATACAAAACACATCGCAAAAGGCACTTTCACTCAACATTCAATCGAACCAAATCGCTTCGCTAATTTTCTTCGTTCTTTTTATTCATTGTTTTTTCTTTTTGTCTTTTGTGCTTACTTCTCTCATAACTCTACTCACGGCATTCGCTTCTTTATCATCATTCGTATTACTTTCTTTCTTACTCTTGCGCTCTCTTGCCTTCTCTCTCTCTCTCTCTCTCTCTCTCTCTCTCTCTCTCACTTTCACTCTCTCTCTCTCTTTCTCGTTTTTCTTCAGCTTTGCAAGAGTATACAAAAAGTTTGAATTGCATAGAATGGAAAAAGTGGAGACACCACTTGTTTCTATGTTTATTTTCGATTTCGTTCACTAGTTCATCTCGTTTCTTTGTCTTTCTGTCTCCCTTCTTTCTCCTCCTTCTTCATTCTATCTTTCTCTTCTTAATAAATACACGGTGTCCCAATTTAAAAAAGGTAGAGATGTATAATAATATAATATATGTACAGAGTAAGATTCCTCGAAAGAACATCATTCACGTTTTCTCGGTATGAGATTAATTAATTAATTTTTCATTGGATCACAGAATGGTAGCGCCCGAGCGTGGCAATTTCTTCTTGAAGACGTTCGAAAACGACCGATCGATGGAAACAGGGAACGTCGTTCTCAACGCATTCGCGAAAAGAAAAAAAAAAGAGAAAGAAAGAAATCGTTTCCGCTCTCGTTCATCGTGTCTTTCTCTTTTCTTCGCTTTTTCTTCTCTCTTTCTGCTTCTCTTCCTGTCTTTTAATCGTACACCATTCGTGTGACCGTTATGGCATAATTACGATATCAATCACACGTATGTAAATGAACATCGCGTATCGGGTCGTTTTCGAAAATCTCGCCGTCTAAAGCTAGCATATGTAATTAAATACCCAAGTTATTACAAAATGGAATATAGCATATTAAAATTACAGACTATCTTAATATGTACTGCGGTATCAGTCACTGGACAATGGACGCCCCCCTATCGATAAATCAGGACGCCGGAAAAGATTTTTGCAGCTGTCTCGACTAATTATAGTTAAATGTTAACGTTCATGGGTTCGAAAATCTCGAGATTGAATACGCTCATGAGAGAAAAGCGGCACTTGATACACACAGCGTAAATCTAACTAACGTCGAGATTACGACGACGTTATTGAACGAAATACAAAGATACGAAATACAGTGCACGAATCTCGACGCAGTTTTCAAGTTTAACCATCGCCCCTCAACATTTCGATCGTCCAGGGTTATTTCTTGCGCCACGTCAGATACCACACCCATTTCACGGCCGCACTATGTGCCTCAACTAGGTTGCAAACACATCACAGATAGTACATACTTTCTTATCGTTACACGTCCCAATTTTTCCTTCGATGGTATATTAACGAATTCGAGATCGAGATCCTGCTATAGAGTATGGTAGAGTATCTTTCCATAAGGTTGTTCGATTATTTTCTCGTTCCTGATACTTTTTCTTGCTCAACTTTAAGCACGCGGTATATTCTCATACTTCCGTTGTCACAGAGACTAATACCGTCTCGTGATATACAGCAAGCTTGATCATTCTGTTCAATGTTCAAGGTGGAGTTTTTATGGTTTAGAAGCTTAGCTGAGTCGAATAACTCTACGTTACCCTAAATGCCAATGGCTCTGATCGTGGGTCACTCGTCTTTCGCCGTAAGTCCGCCTTAATTTCCACTTTCAGATATAGTTTTGGTATTTGGTGATACATTTGTACGTATATCGTGATATAACAAACACGTAACATTCCTTGCATAGCGTTTTATCAAACTATAAAATGTCAATGTAATTAAGTAAAATGAAAGAACTTGCTTGTTGTTGTTGGAATCAATTAGTCGTAGTTGTTACCTTCCTTTACATTTAGAGTGTTATCGCGTACAGTGGTTCAGAAATTGCGACTGCGAATAGACGATATAACAAGATAACAGTTAACAAGGTACGAAGTTTATTTGTATCTTCACGATAACTATAGTTTGCGATTTATTTATACGATGTATACGTATACCAGGGAATCGTTTTCCCAAACGAAGATACGCGTGGGGAAGAAAATGGATGTTTTCAATTATTGTATCGTAGCTGTGTGACACGTAAATTAGCAATTTCGAAACATTTTATTAACAGAAAACTGGAAAAATCATTTACCGCAACATTGTAAAATAATATAGTACAGTTGTATTCTTTCAACAAGTTGAATACTCGTATCAATTTCTCACCAGGTTTTATATTGCAAAATACGATTTTAAAGAATTCGAAGAACATTAAAGGAAATTGGAAGTATTAGGTTGTCCGAAAAGTGTCTTTCTTTTACAGACACGTCTTTTACAACGACGCATCTTTATACAAACACGAAACCTAATCTGTCCAACGTTGTAATCTTTGTCTTGATAGATCAAAATGGAACAAAATAATATAAAATAGAAAATATTGTGCATCCACTATTTCCTTATAAAACGAAAGAAACTTTTCGGACGACCTAATACAAACTCGAACATTGTATTTTACATTCTAGATATCGTGTTGAAAGTAGAACGTCTTTTAATGTAACCATTTTCACATACAAATACTTTATTACCTCCTTTTATAGAGAATAGAATATTAATTGGTATATAAAAAATGTAAGTAAGTGACTTTTAAAAGATTGGAACGCCCCAGTTTAGAAGCAGACTTTACGTGATATATCATTCGAGACTATTTTATCTTCGTAATAAATTTTTTGTCTGTTTTTCATCGTTTTACAGCTTGGACGAATACCACGGGTCACGCAATGTATAATCAGCGGCCTCGAATTTGTTAAATATCATACTCTCTGACTCTATCATTTCGTAGAATAATATTTGTTCCATTCTTATCGTTAGAGCCTTTCGAGGTGTTAAAAAGAGACGAACAGCTGATTAACGTAATGGATGGAGCGATTGAATTACCCTAAACGATCGATATTTCTGGACTAAACTATAACGCGTGGAAAAGTAGAAACGTTACAATTTTCTTTCACGAATCTTATTCTCTCTCAATTGTGATACAGAACGCTAAGCTTCTGCTTGAACAAATTTTGGAACGTAATGGAAAATGTAATGAAATGCTTCGTAATCTGTTACATTTACGACCTTAACTTTATACTTTTAATTTACACCTTGACTATAGTCAAAAATCGGTTGAGATTCGTGACACTTTCTACAATGAAGTATCCTCTCTCGACTAGATGCTCTACCTAAACTTCCTACTAATTCGACCATTCTTTCACGAAAAACCGTGAGTTCAACTCGAAGAATTAAGGCTATAAGTGACTACTCGTAAGTACTTCGAATGGAATGTTTAATTATATCGAATGCAAAATTGGAATGTAATGTTTAAGGGATGATAATAACGCGAACTCGTGATCGGAGAGCAGCGGATTGTTTCATCGCGTCGATTCTCCGTTAAACATCGCTATTTTTACCGATCAAATCGATTAGCTAAGTGATTACATGAGACAGATGTGGCAAAAAAGAAAGGAAACACGTTCAACGATTATATAATTGTTTGTGCACGCAAACACGATTGAATACATATTTCATACTGTATTGTAGATTTAATAAATCTTTCGGGGAAAAAAACGAAAACATGATATTTCGTATAAGTTTGCGAAAATGGAGGATATTACGGAGGAGATTTATTGCACGTATGAAAAATACTTCGAAAAATGAAATACGAGATAAGAGGAATAATTAATTATGCGATGCGTGGCGAAAAATTCCTATTAAATATAAATGAAATTTAAAAATTATATTACTCGATTATACAAAACCTAGATTCTCTTGCACGATTGAAATTAATGAAATCTTATAAGTCATGAGTTATCGACTGTAATAAATTGTCTTATACCACAGGAACAAATGTAGTAATTAATCAACGGAATTGTTTACTCAAATTGTACAAATTGCATGTTATCTGATCATATTATTTCACGGAAAATTATAAAATGATGGAAGAGAAACTTGTGACTCTTCAATTTGCTAATATTACTGACTTAATAAATCATTGTGCAATGGTACCCTGATAATAACGATAATACAATAATAAAAAAAATAAAAGAGATATGCATCGATTCGAAATAGTTCTTACTTTTTCACATGAAACAAGTTACAGACTTGTTGATACCGTTCACCTCGAAAGGAAATTTACTACGCGACGACTTATCTAATAAAACGAATGGCAGGATGATACACTTATTTATTCATTTTGTCGATAAATGTTATACTCGCACGAAACCGAAATGATTTTTTAATAATCCTATTACTCCCTCGTCAGACCGAATAAATCGTGGAATTGGATTAGAACGCGAACGATTTTGCATATACAATGACTGATATCAGACCATCGATATCGGGAACGACATGCTTAAACGTTAAAGGACATTCGTTTTCGACAAATCGTACTCTCTAAAGACGCGTAGTCCCGATCTCGGGTCCGTTTTTGCTTACAATTTAAATATTAAAGTATAATATGAGTATGTTGGCGTCGAAAACCTCTGTATAGTTTCTTACACGTCTATTAAATTGAATTTTTTTTTCGGATATAGATGATTAATCGATGAATTTAATTACTGATATTCCGCGGCCGAAGAAACATATCAGCCATCATGCGGTATCATCTTTCCCGCCCGTCATTTTTCTATTCCCTCTTCGTCTTTTTCGAGATTCTCTTTAAAATTGTTTGTCTCAACCATTTCGAATTAATTATATCTTGGTCCTTGAGTGCATGGTTTTATATCTTCGCGTTTGGCGATATTCTATCCTTTCCTTTCTGTAAGCTGCGTCTCATAACTATAAGACCACCGTAGAATTTTAATTTTTATAAAGCTACGAGATACACAGTGACAAGATCTGTTTAGAAATATGTAAAAAATCGGACGAACAAACTTATAAAACTTATCGTTAAAATTCTACTTTATCGTATCCTGAATTCAATTTTCGTATACCACGATATTCTGTTACATCGGTTCTATATCCCTGTTCATGTATTCATGGCAGATTCAGAAACGCAAAAGTGTACAAGAATGCATATAATGTTCAACGGCATCTTTTATAAAGTAAAAATGATGCGCGTCTTTGTTCACGTTCTATTTCTTTGATAATATTCAGAAAAAAAGTGAATTTGTATGAACATTTGCAGTTTGCTTGCGAAACAAGATTAAACTAATTTTCTGCCTTTTTCATAATTTCCAAATAAAGTTTCAATGTTGGAAAAGACAAATTGTCTTTCAATGCGATTTCAAACGTGTCATATTTTTGTACACCGCGAGCATACAAATATCCAGTGACATCGTAACTTCAGTTTCAGCTCTGCCTAGAAGGAGAGAAGTTCACGAAATCTCGGAGCAAACACGATCGAAACCCAAAGGACCACAAATATGTCATCCGATAATGGTGAAATTTTAAAATCTAAAGTATCATATTTTGTTCCGTATCGCGTTAATATATAATAATTGAAAATCTATGTGGTTTTATGGTTATGAAACGCAATCTGATTATTCGACTTCCTCTTTCAATGGTGAACCAATACGTTTCTACGGAATTTCTCCATGGTACCCTTCGCTTACTCTTCGCCTCACACGTACACCACGAGGACCTCCATCGCACGCAAGACATAAATCCTGTCATATTCTCGATAATATGGCACGATTCAAAGCCTGCCATGAACAGCCTCGAAAATATTTCCTTCCGCGTCCTTGACAATACCACGCAAGAACTTGGAAAATCTGACAACTCGATCGATTCTTCGCTCTTACCTACTTCCTCATATTTAACGAGGATTAAATCGGTTCTGTCGAGAACTTCCGCGACTTCTCCGAACTTTTCTTCGAAAAGAGAGAAATCGCAACTCTGACCAGAAGCTTCGATGGACGAATAGTTTTCTCGTTTTCGTGGTTCCTACCGCCAACTTTCGGATCGTCCCTTTCGCTCTTCCGTATGTTCATCATCGAGAAAAGTCGAGGTCATTAAACGAGTTAACCTCCTCAGGAACGAATTTGCTGATGTTAGAAGTCGATGAAGGATAATTACTCTAGTTTATCGTTATTCTTCTTGAAGAGAAATAATGTAATAATTTTTAAATTGGTAATATTGTTCACGTACAAAAGACAAGGATAAAGAAGAATAGGAAGTGTCTATTTTAAACGATTTCAAGGTGATGTGGCGTATTTTGTTGACGGCAACTGGCACTTAGAAGTTTTCTTAGAACACGAAAAATTACAGAAATTATTATTGTTATTTATTTATTTATTGTCGACTAATAGTCGTTAGTAACCGCAATTAGAATTACAGAAATATTCGTTGGAGATCTGGTGTATTAATTAAAAACAGGAAGTTTGCATGTTTGTATGTTTGCATATCGCTAAATCATAAAGTGTCATGCGTAACACGAACGTCAGGAACAAAGTATCTAAATATTAGTGAAATTGGCGGATATTTTTGTTTCGACAATAACAGAATTGGACATTTCTCACTTTCTCCCAGTATCCTGTAGTATTTAACTTGATATAAAATAATTACTTTTTCACGATACTACGAATTTTATTACGAATATACTTCAATTCGTTGAAGTTTGTTTCGAGAGGTATACCAAGATATTCAAACTTAATTTTCATAATAAAGTTCTTTTGTGACATTCCTTATTCTTTGTCCTTACCTTTTGTACGTGTACATTCTTCATACTTGCACTGTCTTTTGGATCGATACCTTGATATAGAAGAAAGCTAAATACACAAATATGTGCCAGTATCCCTCAAGAGGTTAACGATTAACCCACGATTAACCCTAACGTGTCATAAAATCTTTCATTCTTAACCCTGCTGCGATTCCCGAATTTCTATATTTCTTGTTCTCATTGATAAAATAAAGAAGATTTGCGATATTTCACGAAGATGTTTAACGTTAAGTTAAAACGAGACATCGTACGTACCAGTAATCATTTCTTTCTTTTTTTTTTTTTACTCAATCTAAATTCGAATCTAAAATGATGCAAAGAACGCAGCAGGTCTGAACAACTATAAGGAAACTATTCAAAAACTGTACACGTGTCGTTGCACCTTTCGCACCGAAACAGGGGAAACTTGACTTTCTCAGCTCACAGTCTGAGCTGAAACTATCGAGATCTCGATCACTTTCTACAAGCAGCGACAATGTCACGAATAACGATCTCACCACCGCTGTAATTCGTTGAGGAAATTGATTTCCTATCGAATGTTCGCTAGGAAGGATTTCTTCTTTCCTCTCTCTCTCTCTCTCTCTCTCTCTCTCTCTCTCTCTATCTCTATCTCTCTCTGTATCTTGTTAAATTTCCCTTTCCTTGTAACAACCGAAGCGTATACACAAAGAGACACGTTGCCCCTGTAGACACGAGCCGGTATCGGTTCCCGCTGGACTTCCTGACGGGAAATTGCTCGGGGCAGAATTGCGTTCGGCGCCAAGTGGAATGCTCGGTGAATACGCTCTGTGAAACTCGATTCCTCGAGAATACGAAACTTTCAAGGAGATAGAGGCGGCTGTGCTCGAATCGAAATTAGCGCACGGGAAATTGCATTTTCGACTATGTAGATTACACTTTCGTCGACTGGTAGTTCGATTGAGATGCTTTCGATTAGTTGCTTGTTTTACGGTCGATCGCCCTTATTCAGCATCCGCAAAGTTGAACCGTAGAGTTCGATTAATGGAATTGTTAAACGCTCGACGTGTCGAACAATGAATTTTGTTTCGGGAATGTTTTCGTTGACGAATCATATTTTGATAATCTCTTATCGTATTTGATGAATGATAGTGTTGCGTTTTGTTTAGGTGGTTCAAAGAAAATTGATGTCACGCACGAAACCTTGGTCCCATTGGTTAGGTTTTGCGAACGTTTAACGACGAGATCCTTGTTTTGGAAGAAAAATCCCTCGTTACTGATAGCTTACGGGAAGAATCGAATCAGCTGTAAGACAGTAGTGAGATATTTAAATTTAAACGGCTGCTACAAGAAATCGACGAAATCTCGATAACTTCGAAAAACAGACTATCGATATTGGCTCGTGTATCTTAGTTCACCGTAATCGATGACTAATTCCAAAGAAAATCTCTTAACTGGACGATTCAATTTCTCGTTTCTAAATATTCTTTCTTCCCTTTCCTCGAATTTGAAAACCATTTACAAATCCCATCGATAAACTACGCCTTCCAAGATGTTACCCATTTGATCGAAACACGTTCGAAGCTTTCGCGATGCCAAATTCTAAAAACGCCGCCCCATTGTCATCATCGTCGCCGTCGCAGAAACCGCCTACTCAAGTTTGTTCCCGATATATATGAGATCCTCGCGATCGTACAAACTTCAAGCCAGAACGAGCTTCGAACTTTCCCTCGTAATTTAAATCCTGGACACGTAAAGCGGCCGATGAACCTGTTGAGGGTTGCCGTTTTGCTTCGAATGGCGAGGATTCTGCAATAATTCCCTGGTCTCGCTCGGTGAACCGGGACTCAGGCTGTTAGTGGTGGACGTTTCTACGCGGTCACTGATAATCTCCTCTTCGGTGATCTGTTCGAGGTATAGGGCGGACTGAGCAGTCGGGTGATCCCCGTTGAGCGTCGGTGGCGGCGAATAAGCAGGCGGAGGACTTCTCGGTGGAGAACTAGCCTCTTTCTCGTTCTCCACTTCTATAGCTGCAGCGGTAGCTGCCTGTTGTTGCAGTTGCCTCGCTCTTCTGGCTTGCCTGGTGGTCAATCCTCCAGTTTCCGCGTCTCTCTCCAGTCTGTGTCCCGACTTGGACCTGGTTAATTGCCTTTGCACGTACTCTTCCAGGTCGTTTTCTTCCTTCTTCGCGATCACCCTGTTCAAAATGATGAGGAACATGCCGACGATGATAGCGAACAGACCTATGGCTACCAGCTCGTTCCACCAGCCTCCAGACGCTTTGGTTCCCCATTGGGCGAGATCTCCCGGCAACAGGCCACTCATCAGAAGAAAAGCACCGAATACCAGAAAGACCACGCCAATGTGAAGCATTCCCACCGACGTGACCACCTTCGAATCCAACATTCCCTGGCCGGCAGAACGATTCGGATGTCCGGTTTTATGGTGTCTCGGTTGCTGATCCAAGGAACCGGTCGAAGCCCTGGGCGACGTCAGGCCGCTCTCGCCCGATTGCGCGCTATAACGACGCTCGCGGGCACGACGCTGCTCGTCCCGGCGTTTTCTCTGACGCTTGATGGCCAGCGCCGAGTGCAATCCAACCGCGTGCATCCTGCAACACCGGAAAGACAACCCTTGCTCAGTCAATCCTCTACAACTCTCATTCTCTCTCTCTCTCTCTCTCTCTCTCTCATTCTCTTTCTCTCTATTTCTTTGACTACGAGTGTTACCGTGTCTTTTGCTCGTTCTTTTCTTCTATTCGAATTTCCACTCGGTTTTCTTCGAAAGATCGAATTTCTAATTGAATTGTTAATTAGGCAAATCTGTCGATACGCCGAGACGAGCATCGCTAATTTGTACAATGCGATCTTGAAGATGAAGTTCGTTAGAACTTGAAGCGCTATGGTTGCTCGCTAATTTCTAGTTTCTCTACGTGTATGTTCTTTCTATGCGTTCGATCACATGCACTGGACTCGCACGTCCGGGTGTAATGCTGTTTTTACAAAAGCAGAGGATCTTTCAGACGTTTAATAATCGTATAACGAGGCAGTAATACAGTCGACGATCTATTGAAGGCAGGAAACGATGTCGATTCCTGTTTCTCGAAGCGTATACGTTGCTCGTACTCGAGGGAATTTATCGTGCTTCTAGTTTGGCGACGACGATGCTCGTCTCCGTGGACTTCTACGCGTTTCCGGGTTTTATCGATCGCTTAGATACGTTCGCAACTCTAAAGGCTGTACAAGGTTCGCTCACAGGGTTCACAGGATGCACTGCGATAGAATCGCCGCGTTAAATTCGCTACGTTTTTTTCGCAATAAATGAATTACCAAAATGTTTCTGCCGCTGTCGTTGAACCTGTGAAAATCTCTTCTTGCACGTCTCTGCTCGATTCCTCAACGGCGTGTTGGTCGGCGACATGGAAAAAAGGAGATGAGATGAATATCTTCTTAATTCGAAGCTGCTACAGTCCTTCTTTTTAGTGCAAGCAAAGATAAAAGATTACTTCGGCGTTTTCAGTTCTTACGCGGAATATTTTTTTCTCTTTGTTAAAACTCGCAAAACCAGAAAGTATAGGTCAGAGGCTCCATTGTGCGGAACTTTTAATTATTCTGTTACACCTCATTTCCTTTTTTCTTCTGTTGCTCGTGCCTACGTATAAGCATTACGATGAATAGCTTGCACGAGATCCAATCACAATCGTTGTTAAACATTTTAATTAATACGCGTTCCATGTTTTATATTACAACGAATATTCATTGGGAGAATGTTATTCGTTTCGCATATTTTGCGTAAATAAAGTGGTGCGAAAGTTGCCGCTCCAATTTACCGATGTCGTCTAGTTAGAATTTCTAATTAGTTCGGTTCTGGCGTACGATTCTCTCCCGTTGACGTGTACTCGACTTCCGGTTCGATATGTGTTCCGGAAGCTGACCAATTTACAGACTAATGTCCGGCTGACAAATACAAATCGAGAAAAGTCGCCACGTACTGACTTCGAATCGACGTATTTGCTACGTGAATTGCGGCAAAATAATGTTACACGTGTGAACATAAATCAAGTTTTCTTGGCAAGTTTCTCTTCTCTCGTCAAGCAAAAGCGTAGATGTTTTAACATACTGTTATATTATTTATATAAATTACGACGCTTTTAATCGAGTAAAGAAGTTACCAAAGTGCACCAAAGTAGAATAAAAAGTATCGAAGCAAAGTAGATTCGGTGTTTCATGAATAAATCAATAGAAATTTCTTAAAGGATCGAGTAAAAGTGATTTTATAAACACGAATGTATTGAGATATTTGAAATTTAATTTTAAATAAGAATCATCATGCACGACTAATATATTATTTCAAGAAGGTTGATACATTATTTCACGATAAAAAAATAATTTCTTTTTATTTTCAAATATTTTATATCCAAACATTTTAAATTCATAACATAAATTAATACCTTTTCGCTTATTTCATTTACAGATAAACATTAATATTTGATATTCAAATTAATATTTTTTATAATAATAATGTAAATATAACTTCGCGTTGATTTTAGTGGAAAAACCTATACTAAACTTTCCAAATTAAATATTCTTTTACGATCATGATTAAAATACAAGTCATAAATTATATTTCAAAGAATGTCGTAAAAAAATGTTCAATCCGCGAAATCACGTTAAAGAAATTACGTGAAACGAGGCTGAATGTGTGTAGAATAATTTGATATATTGAATATTACTTTAGGGGAAATTAAGTTGAAGGAAGGTTAAAAACGTTTCTGACGTTCCTTTTCGTCGTAATATCATTATTACGCTTGCTTTTGCGGTCGAAAACGGTACGTTTAAAAAAGAGCTGGACACGACAGTTTCCGCGGTTAATTTCTCCGGTGAAATAGTATGAAAAAGTTCAGTTCGAGAAATGAAACCGTATTTCACCGTATCTTTCCTTTTTAATCAAAGTAAAACTGCGTAATTTAATTAATGCGACGAAAATTTATTAGAATCCGATAAAGTAAAGACATAATACAAATAATGTGCGTATAATAAAATTTTCAGGTATAAAATGTAAAACTACTCTGTGGAATGAAAATAACGCGAACATCGTGTTTGCTCTCGACTTTTCCAGTAATATACGTCTCTCTGTCAGTACAGAATAAATTGCATTTGGCAAATTAATTTTTCAAAGGATCAACAGCGTCTCAAGTAGAAAAATGAGATTTAAGAAAATGCAGATTAAATGTTTTCTGTATTAACGTTTTCATTTTATTTACTTCCTCTCGCATCTTTGTACAAGTAACATTCTACTTTTCTCAGAGAAAACGTTGCACATTGTATGCTACGTGATAAGAATATGAAATATCATCCAGAATTGATTCGAAATGTAAATGCCCGTCGTTAGGAAAATTGAAGAGCTAGGAGACGAATAAAATGTGACGTGAGTCTTTGTGTACGTATGTAAGTATCAAGATGTCACGTCGCTGCGTATTTAACTTTATGCTTCATTTGTCACGATCTATTAGCTTTTAAAATTTACGATAGTTATAAGAATATTCAAATTCTCGTACAAAAAATGAATATTCTTTAAAATGGTTTATGAGCATATTTTAGTTTATCGGCATAAAAGTGCATCGTGTGTTTGCAACGCAAATATAAAACTTTATTGTGATAGGCGTAATAAAAATGTGGTTTAATATTTCGAAATAACCTTCGTTTCACTGTCACTGTTTGCGTACCTTTCGGTGCGACTTCATTGTATCGTTGTAGAAAGAACTTTGGTGTCTTGAAACTTTCGTAGTAACTTGTCATAGTAAATGTCATAGTCTACAATTTTGGACGTGTTGCAAGTATAATAAAATAGGTATAGTGGACGTATAGCAAAGGTGGCAACAGTAAAAGTAAACTTTTATGTTCCTGTTTCTTGTTGTTTCAGAAATCTTTACAGTTAAACCGTTCCTTTAGTAAAAAAAAATATGTACGTACGTATGTCACGTATTTTATTTTCGATTCAGTGTAATTTTTGATTCTAATTTATGAAACACAAACATGCGTATTTGAACAAGTAATTTAAGATTCAGTCTGTGTTTCTCGTGATTTACATTGACGCTATTTACAGTGTTGCTGCTTGTAAAAATCGTGATTTTATAACACTTTTTCTTACAGAGAGAATTTATTGAAGCGAGTAAAAATTTCCACGCAAGACAAAGATGTCTGGAGGATACTTTGAATTCTCTAAAATTTAAACGAAAATATTAAAAATCTTCTCTGAAAATACGCAAAATCTTCATTAACGTTAAAAATTCTTATTCGAAGTTATGTAAAAATATAGTTTCTATCATACACTGAATATAAGCACTTTAATTGTTTTTTGCTTTTCACTCAGTTTTTAATTATAAAATATTCTATTATTTTGAGAATTGTTTCAAAAATTTAGAAATAATAAAAATTTATTTGGGGAATTGGTAGATATGCGAATTTACAAATAATTCTATCTTGGATGTTTCCTTCGAAAACTCTTACGTTATAGAAGAGCGATATAGAAGAATTACATAACTTGTAGGAAGCAATATCCAGTAGTCAGTAACAACATTTGTTACAATTTCTGAAGTAGTTACGGAGATATTTACTCGTAATGCGTTGCGTGACTCACGCTCTATATAATCATTGGAGGTACAAGATAGAAGAACGATATTCCCATAGATGCTATAAATAAGATGAAACTCTCCTAACAACTTTACAATCTTCCAGAATGTTGATACATGTACGTACAAATATTTCACATGTAATTTATATGAACACTAACTTTTTTTTAATGTATTAATTATTTTATATCTTTTTATAGTTTTCTTTTTTTAAGTTAAACGAAGCATACTACTTTAATCGTAAAAAGTTTCATTCTTGATAACTCGCATAAAATTCTTTTAGTTATAAATTACAAGTATGATGGAAAAATTGCGTAATAAAAACTCTAGAGATTATATAGTATAGTAAATAATAATTACATGAAATAATTATTCAACATTCGTTGAGAATTTCGTTCTATATACGTAATAATCTTGATTGTAAGTTAAAAATTCGATATTTTTCCTTTCGTCAGATATTATCGTAAAAATGCATTTCCCATAGGAATTTCGTTATCAGTGCCTTATATTCTTATTTATTAGAAGAGAAATGGAATTGAATCTTACATTTCCTTTTGTTGCTGTATTCGCGTTATGCTTTCTAAAGAAACTTGTTATTTCGACGATCCAATATAACAGAACTACATGGAAAATTTTCATAGCTCTACAATGATATGCGAAGGTATTCTACCAGGTAGATTTCTCATTTTATGTTCTAAGAACGATATCCGAAGGAATTTTTACTAATATAATATGCTATATAATAGAAATCATTGTTATGCGAGTCAGGATTTTCAGAACTCGAATTTAATTACGTGTTCCAAATTTTAAAAGTATCATCCATTTAGTTTCATAATTAGATAACATTATTCTTTGCTATGATACGTTTTCATGACTTAAAAGATATAACGAATTTTTTTTAAATAATAAATGCAAGATATTATTTTATGAAACTAGCAGTGAGCTGATTTACACAACTCAACAGTCCATGAAACTGTTCATTTGTTTCCCTATACACAATATTAGTTAAAGTTCTTTTAAATGCTTTATACTGCCATATAATATCTTATAATGATTAGCTCACAGATATTTATGCGAATCAATATTTCAGTAAATACAAAAGACTGAATATCATTAAAAGTACTTGTATTTTCGCACGTTCGCGGGGAGACGCGATCTCGAAGAAGCGCGCCAACGAGAGTCGTAAGTTCTCGTTACGATTAACTAATCGACGCCACGAATCGTACGATCCCTTATTTCTTGTAGGATAATAAGGGTAATTAATTGAAATAACGCTGCGATTAACAGGTTACTATATATTTAATCGATCCAACAACTTCGGTATTACAATACTGAATGTTTGTACGAAGAACGACGAGTGAGTACGACCTGAGACTCCTCTAGCATCGTTGCGTTGACCGATTGTATTCGACTGAACACTTGACGACTTGAAGACTTGATCAAGAGAGCTTGACTCCTGAACACGTGTTGATTGTGACTGCAGAACTGCCCTTATGGTGTCTCGGAGGAAAGCTTGGTGTGGGTGTGCCCTTTGACCGAAGAACGCGGATTCGTTGTTCGCACTTTTCGTCCAGGAAGTGAGGGTAACGATCCGCGATGCCGATTGGTTATGACACACTCTAATGAACAGGATATGAAGAAGTCTCCCACCAACGTAGAGCAGGGGTGGACTTTGTTCCTGACAAAAAATAGCCTTTTCCGGGTCCGTGGGTCTAATGAGAATCGGTAAGACTGTAGGATGACCGTTGGCTGCCAGGTAGCAAGGGATGGCTGCCAGGTAGCAAGGGATGGCGTGCCGATGTCCCACGTGACGTAACAGTACTTATGAAATTAGTAAATTCTCCAAACATGTAATTTGACTGGCAAACATGTATGGAAACAAAGAAGCTAAAAGTTTAGGTTTTATGGTGGGTCTCTGGGTCTATTAAGAATCGGTAAGACTGTAGGATGACCGTTGGCTGCCAGGTAGCAAGGGATGGCGTGTCGATGTCCCACGCGACGTAACAGTACTTATGAAATTAGTAAATTCTCCAAACATGTAATTTGACTGGCAAACATGTATGGAAACAAAGAAGCTAAAAGTTTAGGTTTTATGGTGGGTCTCTGGGTCTATTAAGAATCGGTAAGACTGTAGGATGACCGTTGGCTGCCAGGTAGCAAGGGATGGCGTGTCGATGTCCCACGCGACGTAACAGTACTATATCTTAGACATTTTATATATTTTTGCACGAATATGTACGAATATTCACAGTGTAATAATCACTTTACACTTTACACAAAGTGGAACAAAGATCAAGTGACGATAATTTAAAAATACAATTCAAATTATGCAATTACATATTTTCAAAGTCCAATAAAAAGACCACGGTATGATCTTATCCTAAGATATACTACGCTCCATTCTTTTTATTCCCTTCCTTCAAACTTTATCGTGACTCGCTCGTAAACGAGAATCACTTTTCGTTTTTAAAGAAACATGCTCGTAATCTAGCAGTTTCATCGACAGCCGTGTATTTTGACCTACTGCTTCAATGTGTTTTTAATTCATTCAAGAGTATATATATGTCGGAGATGAAAGAACACCGGAGCTTTCCTTTGGAACTTTGGGAAAATCCCGTAATATTGTAATCTAGATTCTACCACAGCCGTAATTAAACAATAAAACTGAGAAATAGCTGTTTATGAGTTAAGTCAATTGTAATTACCCGGGATTTATGACAGTGGGCTTAGGCTCGAAGTGACATAATGGGTCACTGAACGTAGCCATGGTGACGGAAGGGACGTGTACCTAACAGAGGTATAAAGTAATTAAATATCTTTCCTTAAAGACAAGGATTGACCTGAGGGATACAGAGAAGGGTATATAAGGCAGTTCCACTTGGACTGAGGATTCAGTCAGAGAAGTTCTATTTGTACTGTGAACAAGTATGTTGAGTGACAACCGAAATCGTGGGTCAGTAAGTTGAGTTCGAATTTAGATTGTGGACGAAATCGCATTCGTCATCCCGTTTACCGTGGATTCGTTATCGAATTTAAGTTCATCGTCATCGACATCCAGATTGTTCAATCACCCTTTGTAAGACATTCGCTCTAATAAATATCGTCTGATATACCACTACGATGGACAACTCACAAGAAGATTCTTTATACGCCCCGACCGACAACGTCTCTTCGACATACACATGCCTGAATTCAATGGCGCCGTATCGTAAGTACTTGTAATTTTCCCGAATGCTTCCAATTTCCAACGATTCGTACTTTCTGCAAATGCGTCGAATATTTATCCATTTCACAAATTCCAACTTCCATGCAAATTTGGTAGCAAATATTGGGTGGCAGAGTTCCTTTTTAGAAAGCTCTAAAAAAATCGCGTAAAATCTGGCTGACTCGATAGGAAACAACCCATCTCACGAAAAAACTCGGACAGTTATTACGAAAAGTTTTTATGAACATGTTACGTGAGTTGTACGAAACTTTGTGAAATTTCATCAACACATGTAACGAGACCCGATTATCAGGATCATATTGCTACAGTTTGCATCAGATTTGAGAATATACATAGAAGCTACAGGATATTTAGTGTAAAATATTTAGCGTGTCAGTTGTCCATTACATTAACAAGCCTCGATATCCAATGGAACAAAAGTTCACATTGTCTTCAACATTTAATACGATGGCTATCCATGTTGCTATCAACTTTTTATTAGATACACATCTTTCAGTACATATCGTGTAACTTTTACATACATTTTCAAATTCATTTCAAATGTTGTCAATATAATTGTTACATCTGGTGACTCTCTACCCAAACCAGGCGCCATTACCGTAGGTAAGATAACTGTCAGATGTCTACACACCCTTATTGCGTACTCTCAATAATCTTAAGGATCCGCCATAAGTCTTGACCTTTTCATAGTTAAGGTGTTTCAATCCAAGCAAGTATCTTTCTAGTTAAAGTATTCTTTAGATGTACTGTCCACTCCAGGAAGGTACAGAAAATTTGATTTTTCGTACATACAGTGTCTCCCGTTAGCAACTTTCTCTCGGGGACGGCTAGAACCCTTCCTAAACCTACCAACCTTTTTCTTATCCGATTAGAAACAATGCCTGTTGACGTCACTTTCCTATGCAAAATTGTCACCAATAAAACCGATTGTTCCGTGCGTTAGACACACCCACCAATAGCTCATAAAGGGACTCTGCCAGAACATCGTCACCAAACTTCGCTAGTTCTTCATCCGTAGAACAGTCTTGACTGCTCTTCCGTTCCTTAAACAGTCATCAGTTTAACTTATTGCTTACACGTCGCTGAGACTACGTCTACACGTACTGCGCGCAACTCTCTATATCTACAAAGTTGTTTTAGTGAATTGTATACTGTGATCTGTTACTTCAGCATTATAATCAGTTCAACCACCTCTATGATCCTAATCGAAATAGAGGATCGGTCAATTCGCGGCGTCGATTATCTAATCGTAACGAAAATTTTACTCTCGTTGACGCGATCTACGGCGAACGTGTCTCTCCGCGAATAGTTGAACAATAATCATGACAGCCGTGTTCCGTTACAGTAACGCGATAAAATTTTAAAATGTTCATAGAAAGTTTCTCTGGCTGTTCAAGTACTTTCGTCAGTCATCGTACATATGCATATTTATAAGATGTTTCCAAAGTGTTCATCTTCGTGAAGCACAATATACAATATTCATAAGAGATTTCTGTAAGCATTTAAATACTTCCGCGAGATACTGTAAGTGTCACCGATGCAACAGTGTAATCCTCGTTTCTTCGCAGGAAGTCCCATGACGACGCTGCTGTGGCTCCTTTAATGGACCTTCGACAAAGCTCCTCTACTCTTGGTATTCCCGAGGCGTACGTAAGGTAAGATTCTTGTAAATTGCACGTCGCTGCGACATATCTTTCTAGATATCTCTCTATACTTCTCGTACCCTTATAAAATAGTTCCTAACGGTGCCAAAATAATCTTTTCCCATGTGAGTTATTTTTCTGCCGCTATTCTTCTTCTTCCTTTTATTATCGTGCAACGATATTGAGAGCGTAACTTTTATAAAATTCAACTTCTTTATTTTCATAACGTAAAATGACGATTTATGTCTCTCGTTACTTTTGATACATTAAAAATTTCTAAACCTGCCCCGGTAAAAAAAATATCACGCAAAATCTATTCATTTCGCTTTTAATTATCCATAAAACTACCTATCCGAGTATACTATTTGTCAATGCATCGTTTGAAAGATTTTTTCGAATCGTTAAGACAGCGTATTTTTCACTTTTTTAAATAGGTTATACGTAAAGACTTAATAGTACCAACGGTCAAAGAAGGAATGGACAGGTACACAGAAAAATACAAGGAAAGAACAGCAACAAATCTTGTCGCTGAAGCGAACAAAACTATCATAGAAGACTAAAAAGAAAACACCCCACTGATCTCACTGAAGAAATATTACTTAGCAATTAAGTTAGAAAAATTTACCAAATGTCCAACTAGACAAATTGTAAAGTACAAATTAATTATTTAAAAAAAAAAGGAAATTTTTAGATTTCCATTGTATGTTTTGCGAGCCCTTTATAAGTGAGCTAAGACTTTGAATTGAGCGCTGTTTTCATCGTGTACACGTCGTGTATTTTTCTATTATGCGAAATTACGCATGAAGGCTACAACGAAACTGTCCATTTTTTTTTCTGAGATCAGTTTTAAAGTTCAGTACATTGTTAATTAATTCTACGTTATCAAAATTGTCCATTTATTTTATTTCAGGCTAAATCATATATTTTTCCAGCCCCTTTATAACTTTAAAAATATTATAATCGATCAGAGTACTAAAAGGTTGAAAGACGTTGAACTACCGCTTCTCTTAACAGTTAAATCTTTTACAAAAATTTCTCGTACAAAAATTTGACAATTAATTGATCCTGATTCTTCCACTTCTAGCTATTTTATGCTAAAATATTCTTTCTTGGTCATAAGATGATATTCAAATCCAAAATCAACAGAGACGTAGACATATCCTTTCTCTGTCGTCTTTACACGTATTATCTATATTTGAACAAGTTAATTAAAACCAATATTTTGAACATCTCGAAAGGAATTTCAAGTTTGATAGAACTAAAATCCCAGCAGAAAATATACCTTAGGAGGAACCTAAGTTCATTTTTCCTATTTACGAGAATTCACATGGATATTTCTGTTAATGCAAACCATGATAGATGTTCTCAGAGAACGTTCATAATAGATTCAACCGAAAATCAAGGCTTGAAACATCGCGTGTTGGCGTGATACAATTCTCGAACACGATCCACCTTTATATTCGACGTTATGCCGAACGAATATCAGATGGTTTACTATTCTAAAGTAATTTATTTCTTCCTTTAAATATAACCTTTCTGTTTCGTGATTTACAAGTTAGATCGTGAACGGGATCGACGAATTGGTTCTCCTCTTCTTTCTTGAAATTATTCAACCTACTTTCTTCGATGTGGTTGTTAACGGATCAGCGACGAAAATTGCATATTCATATTTTATCCCAATATTGATTCGTACAATCTCGTTAATTCTATTCAGAATCTAAGCTCCTTTCTAATCTGGATATATTTATCCTCTCGAATCCTAACGAAACTTCGTGACTTTCCATTTTTTGGAAAAGATTGCTTTATCTTTTCTCAATGATAACAAAATGCGATATTTTTATTGTAATACTTTGTTCGCGTCGATCAATGCGAGGAAGCTCGTTTAATTCAGAGAAATTGTATCGTTTGTTTCGTTCGAGATAGACAACAGTGATAAGAAAAGAGTGTACTAGCACGACAATTCTTTGTAATTAAACGTCGCGACTAAATTAGAAATTTCTTTTTAAACGTTGAATGTTTTCCCAGTGTTCTTTTTAACTGAAACAATTTTCTAAATCTTCCAAATATTTCAATCAAACACGCTTAATGTTACGTTCGGCGACTCTTTACATAAACCATAATCCATCCCTCGGTCAGGCCACTAACCGCAATAATCCCAAGGAACAGTCATAAAACTAAGCATTTTTATTTTACCGTTAAGGGCCTTAAGAAAGGCTCTTAAGGTGTTACAGAAAATCTTTAAGTCGAGATGGTCCTTATGGTTATTGTTCAATCAGGTAAATATGCCACTAACGACCGGGGGTTGCCCCACAACAATAGTTTTCCTTTATGACAGTATCATCACTGAACTTGTCATCCTTAGATCAGTCAACATCTCTTGACTGCTTTATAATCCGTTCATCAATGTCTTGACTGGTTTTCGTTCATTGATCAGTCATCAGTTGTAACTTACTATTTACACGTTTCTGAGAATACGTCTGTACTGTTACTTCAGTGTTATAATCAGTCAATCACCTTTATTATCCTAATCGAAATAGGGGATACACCAATTAGCGGCGTCAATTATCTAATCGTAACGAGAATTTACGACTCTCGTCGACGCGATCTACCGTGAACGCGTCTTTCCGCGAACAGTCGAACATTTAATATTAAAAATTGAACATTAAAATCAATATACGTATAAAAAATTCTAATATTGCGTGTTAAAGAAGATGGATAACGCATAACTGGTAAAAAGGATGTTACGTAATATAACATGAATTTAAGAGAAGCTCTTTTTATAGTTGCTTAACAAACAAAGTATACTTCCGTTCCATTTATTAACACGAATTTCCTCTCCAGTCTTCTACGCGTAAACACCAGTCACTTTTATTTAATACCATGGAAGAATCAATAAACTAAAAATACTCCATTAAATCGCCTCCAATAATCAATCTACTGAAAAAATAGCATCCAAACGTTCTCCAACGAGTGGCGAGAGATGAAAACAAACTCTCATGCTATATTTCGCTCTCGCGTTTCCTAACAAACTTCCATCGAGAGTTCTCTATTTCCGAAGCAACAAAAGATGCGCCAGCGAATCTTGCCATAGATTCTCATGTGAAAATTAACTCGACGGTAGCGTGCGCTGAAAATTCCATACATGATTCAAAGTTTTCGAGTTTCCCTTGAGAATGTTTAATTTCCCAGATTCGAACAAACCAGATTCAATTTCCCGTGACAGAAATTCGACAATTCGCATTGTCGAGCCGTGTTTCTGGCGAAAACGCAGTAGCGTATACATCGCTTCCGGTTCTTCGAATACACCCGGCGTTTCGCCCGATTGTTTTGCTGAAAACTTTCTTTATCGCGAGTCGCGAGCGAGGAAGCATACTCCGGCTTGCGGTCAGGTTTATATTTACCAGCGCTGTAACCAAAATGTAGGTCGAGCTTCAATAGGGAAAGCCCGAAGAGACTCACCCCGTACGAGGCTCGCGGATAAGATTTTTATCTTCGTGCCTCTGTTACCCGTCGTAAACAACGATAACCCGTTCTCTTCGAACGAATCGAGCCGATCGGTATCGCGGTGAGCGATACCCAAGGCTGTCAAGTTCACGCGCGAGTTGAATGCGGATTTCATGGTATTTTATTTGCTGATCGAATCTCATGCGATTGCAATAATAGAGTCGTCACGCTTTTCGTGGAATTGATAAATGTTTTGTAGGCGATTGTCAACTGTGTCATATCAAAATACTATTGTTTAGCGATAAAATGACATTAAAATGCTTTCTCCTGTGATCTTCATATGTGTAAAATTCATAGTAATTTATATAAAATATATATAGACGATATATTGCATTATTATAAACAAATATCAAGAACAATAATCTCTCACGCGCCGTGCTACCTGAATATTCATGTGTAGTGTTACACAAATAAGAGAAGAGCTTGAGTATATACAGTTAATAAAGAATGGAATACATTAGCATAAAAAGTGTTGTGGGTCGGAGATTTATATCGAGTTTCTTCGTTAGTTTAGTAATTTATTAAAAGGAACAACTTGGCTGAGTTTGAGAATTAACTATATTTAACAGTGGATCTAGAAATCCATCAGAAATGCAGATGTTTTGTTTTTATCATTTTTGAAAGTGCACAAATGTTATTAATAAAAATAGAAGCATGTCAACTTTCATTGAAATAAAAACGTGATTGCTTATGCTTATAAAAGAATTTTTGAGATTCGACAATTTCAAATTTCGTTGCGAGGAAACACACTATGTTAACGCAACGTCGCTATACTTCTAATCTGGCCGTCCTTGCAAATATCGTATAATGATTCAATTAATAATAGCATCTTCTGTTTCTATCCATTTATTTATTTCGTTTAATATTAATATAATATTCACGTATATTTTTCTATAGCTATTGAAATATTTCCAAAATATCAAAGAACGAGTCACGATACGTAATAAATGACATGAATTAAAGCTTTAAATCTCCAGTACAACGTTCTCAATTAAATTAACTTGTTAATACCGAACGATGTTTTTCATACTCTCTATAAAATACAAATTTCCAAAATATTAAGACTGGTTACAAATTCGGTGCATGAATTATACTCGAATTAAACTTCAGAAATCGTAACGTTTAATATTTTCTCGCAAAAAAATACGCAAGACAAAAAGATGATCCATCGCTAATATCCTTGAATGAAGAAATATAAAATTCTGAACTGTAATGGCAATCGTTGAACGAAATCTAGGAATTGATAAAATTTAAGATAGAATACTATAATAACGTCATTTAAATAACATTAAAGTTCGATTATACTTTTTACGTTTTTAATCCTGCAGAATGTAGAAAGAAGCCATAATTACACTAACAAATATGTACTTTGATTAAATACCTCCACGTAAAATTCGGAATATATTTCAAATTTTCGTTGAAATACACAAGTTATATTTTTGATACACAGTAACGATACAAACAAGAACTGTGCAGTAATTACACAGAAATTCAGACCAGAAGTTTCGAGTATGTCTCTCAATGTTTAATTATTGCGTTATTTGCATTTTGCGATACTCTGCTCTTTTATCGACTCGTAGTTCCATTAAAACATCAAATAAGCCATCATACTCGATATTTGTATATAATCCGTTTATTAGAAGTGCTCGGCTCGACTACGAAGTATAAAAGACAACATTACATCGCTACCTATTAATACGATTAATGTGTTTTCTTCTTTTTATGTCTTTCGATCTAATTACACTTTTCCAACGTTAGAAAAATACAAGATTGATCAAGATATAAACAAATTGTTGTTGGTATGCATGATTTCTGCTTTTTTGATAAAACAATATCTTAAAGATACATTATATCTGTAACACTGGACATATTGTACTAATACTGATAACATCATATTTAAACACTTTGTAGAGGCTGTTCAATAGCATTATCGATCTTTCGACTTTGACTAATCCGTAACTTAATGGAAAAACGAGGTACTTCTAACTACTTTGATATTGTTCTTCCAAGAACTATAAACGTTATGGAAATAAGTTATTAAGATTCATGTCTAACCGGTAATTTCAAATTACTGAAATCATGTACTTAACTATTGGAACAAAGTTGTAACCCAGTTGACAAACTGCATGAATTATCACGTCGAATCTTTGACGTTCTCTTTTACGAAGTGATCATAAAGTTTCCTTCTAATCTCTTAGGCGTCTTTTATATAATAAATTGATAAGATCACTGCTCTTGCTATAAAGACTTTTCATTCTCTTTTTTCCTTCTGTTTTCTTAATTATTAACTACACACACTTTCGTCATCGTCATTATTTAAATTTATTTTTATATTTTATTATTTATTATTATTTATTATTATTTTTATATTTATTATTATTTAAATATATTTTTCAAAGGCAATAATAATTGGATAGAAAGCCATTTCGCAGACACTCTTGGCGGTCTGTGACAAATCCTGTTCAATGTACTTTCGCCTTGGCTTGTAGCCGTACAAATTTTCTAGCGGTTAACTATCTTCTTATAGAATTATAATGAATCTCTTCGATATTCTCTTCCGCGAACCGATCGTAAAATTTACTTTTAATTACTTAACAAGTTCTCTCTTTTATGAACTGAGTAAAAGTACTTCTTCGTTATACAAATTTTCCAGTCATACTTTTCTTCCTTTATTTTTCAGTTTCATTTAATAACTCTTGGCATCTTCTTTTCAAATTTTCTATCGTAGTATTGTGAAACAATCGTGTGAAACTCGATGCACTTGCAAGGAGTATAAACTACAGTGCAGGTAAAACATGAAAGTGTTGTGGTGAAAGTGGCCCTTTCGGAAAAGAAGGTACATCGGAAAGTGATCGTATTTCCGAAGTACGGTATCCGTTAAAAAGGACACTTTGACGGAAAAGGTGATAGTTGTCGTTGGTTGACATGAGTTATGAGTTGTCGTTAATTGTTAAGAATTGATTAGTTCGATTAGTATCGATATACTTGTTCTAGTTGCAATACATTAATTTATTAAGAAATAGTTTGTTAAATAATTATAGTTTTCTGTTCTATCGTCGTAAATAAAAATATAAAATAAAAACACTACTATTTTACAAAGACGCGATAGTAATCGGATCGAAAACGTTGTGATTTAAAGTAGCAACCCAATTTATTTTCTAATTGCACTAATCGCAAGCTAAGCACCGTTTTCCAGCCACTTTTTCGTAACGATCGGTGAAAAGTCCTATTCAATAGCAATTTACTTTTGCAACGATCCGTGGCCATATAAATTTTCCAGTTTCCAATTGAATAAATTTAAAAATGCTCCGTTCTACGTAATTAAACGATCGAAAAATACGATTTGTTCGATCCGCGTCCCCGTTCGAGGCGCTTTATCTCCTTAGTCGAATAAAATATTCAACAGTTTCCAGTTATTAAAGCATGTAGATCAGCACCGCGCATAAATTGTCTCGAAACTGCGTTTCATCTTGCTTGTCTCGAGCGTGCTTCTCCTATTCGCGATTGTTGAAAAATTGGAGTTTTCATGTCGATCCAATTATCGTTTAAGAGTCCTAACAAATAACGCGGAGAAATTGTACATTTTCCCAAGTACGATTTAAGACGCTTGTACGCCTACTTGTGTACCAGAGTTGAATTGAAAGTCTTCGAATGTGAAAGGACGTTTGACGATGTTAAGACGTCTCGTTCATCCTTAAGATGACTTCACAATAGCAATATCCCCTTTTTTCCTCGCAGGAAGTTTTATATTTGTTGTGAAACGATGTATTAAATCTTGCAGAAAAAGATACAAACAATTGTCTCGTAAATTCATAATTGAGCAAATAATTTCAATTCCTTGAAATTATACGTATGTTATAGCGACACGATATAAGGAAATGAGAAAAGTATATATTTGTGGTTTAGAAGTTGAAAATAAAATTATTTTAACGTTATGGTGTAATATACACCTCGACAAACATGTATATCTCTTGAACTGACAAGCGATCTTAAGTATCTAGTTACGGATATATTTGAACATTGAACATAGAAAACATAATTTTATATGTGTTATACTATGACTGTATAATATGACTACCCTGATTGCATTGGTAAAATCTGAAACCAATCTGAAGATTTATATAGTAGTTGTACCGAGTAAAAAATTAGTATGCAGTACGAATAGAGATCTGAAATATGTATACAATTAGTGCTAAAGATGATTGCACTAAATATTATAGCTGACTAACAGTAATTAATAATCAACTGTTCAAATACTTTGCGAAATGTTCGCGAAAAATACCTTGCAACTCTTACGTACATTTTCAGGTTCGTCCCAAACACTTATGAGATTTAAAAAAATATTGTTTCTTTCATATATATACCGTTTTTTGAATGAAAAATATAGCAACGGTGTTTTAAGAAACAAATTAAGATAAACTGAGATTTCGGAAAAATCTTCTAACAATTACTCTAACTCTTATGTGAGTAATAATGATACGAGAGATATAATATAACCCAAGATAATTTTATGAAAATGACTGAATCGTTATAATTTTTCTAACATCACTAAGACCTATTGATGCATAAGATACCATTATAAATAGAATTATGTATCTCGTTTAAACAATTATAATTAACACATACTTCTTCAAGCATGAGCATGTTATAGTCTGTACTGTTGTATTATTGCATTCATCGTTGAAAGAAAACATACGTCCCGACAATGTTAAAGCTATTCGAATTATTGTGAAACTTTAACACATACCAGACAGTTCCTAACAACAGATCAAATAAGCAGAAATTCCTCATAACGGAACATTCAGCATAACAGCGAGAGCAGAAAATGCGAGTAAACGTCCATACATCAGTCGCAACACGAGTCGCAACAAGTAACTTCTCTACAAATTCGAGTTCCCGTCTTCCAAACTCCGTCCAGTCAGTTCTAATCTAGAACTAACCTACATTTAACTTGCTGAACATTTACTTCTCCCTTGAGCAACTCAATTCGTCTCAATTAATTCGAATGAAATCTATGATATCGGATACGAAATATTGTCTCCGCCTCTTCTTCCAAGTGTTACAAGGATAATGTATCAGCCTAACAACGTAGTTACGTCCTCGGTGTAATAAAATCTCTTCTTAATTAGGTCTATTTCTCTTCCATTCCCCAGAAAACACGGGGAACGTGATTTCCTAAAGAGACGAACTACCCTAAGACATTTGAAAAGTAGATAAAGTTTAGGAATATAAATTTTATTAATTTCAATCGTAAAGTTTTCGTAGGAAAGCATCAAACAAAAAGTTCAGATCTTTCAATGTAAGTTTATCGCTTTCTTTTCCCAATCTTTTCAAAGAAACATTCTACGAAATAACAAAGTTATATCTATTGTATGTGAAACCTGTTCCGATAGTATATCGATAGATAGCGATCGTTTGAGGACATTGGAAATAAAAAAATTCTGTTTGATTTCTAAACTAGAGTCAGTTATCAAAGATATAACGTGGGATTTTTCAAGACTTTTTATGATGAATATTTTTAATCCTGCCTCGCTTCTTCTTCACGTTCGTATCTCTTCAGATATCTTCTTTCTTTCAATACATATTGGATGAATAATACGAATAATTGACGAGTAAATATTTTGAAACTATCTATATTTTTAACAGCTTATTTCTATCAAAATACAATGTCCACTTTGGGTTGTATAGATCCGCGGAGAATAACTAGGATAGAAAGACTGAAAAAGAACAGTTCAATTTTTTAAAACTGTCACGTTGCTATAGCCCTTTCTAAGGGAGGAATCTTAAACGAAAGATTTTCCTTAAATCCTCGTTTTCATCTGGTCGTCCATAAGGTTTGTAACGTCATTTGACTGGCAAAGGGAAGGCTACGATGACTCGCCATACATAGAAAAATATGAAAAGAAAGACTAGTTCGAGCAAGGTGGACGGATAGCAACCGATGGGTTTGGCGATGATCGCGAGACGCGAGACGCAGAATCGTTTCTTCCTCGAGCGATCAATAAACCATCCTCCATCCCCTTTTGCGGAACGCAAACGCAAAGTACATGGCTCGGGATAGTGCAGCACGCGCAACCGGGTCACACATGTGCACGTGCATCAGTGCGTGAGCTTGTGTGGGATGCTAGGCGCCACGACGCTTCGTCGCTTGCCAGAGAAGAAGATGAAATTAACGGTCGAGTCCCCCTGCAATGACCTTAATTCTCATGCGAAACGTCGGCTCCCGGGGGTGTTTCGACGAATCATCGGCCGCAATCGATCGTTCATAAAATATACTTTCATCTCATCTTTTTCCATTTTTTCCTCTCCTTCGCTCATTTTTACTCGTTTTTTTTCCTTTCTATGCGTTAACCGTTAAACGACAGCTAATGCGGATAGAAACCACTCTACTCGGAATTACGAATGTTGACAGCACGTGGAGCTCTTAACTTGGCTGGGGTTCAATGGTGGTCGATATTCCTTGGATAGTCACCAGATGGAAAAGATGCAATTTTCATGATAGCACAGGGATTGGTAGATTTTGCGCGTGGAGAAATTCTATGGTAAAATTTAGATAGCTATGTATGTACATTTTCAGAAGGAAAAAATTGTAAAAATTTTCTACTATGGTATGAATTACAAATATAGTGATAGCAGGCAAGAACGTAACGATTATGCAGGTATTTTGAGAAAAAGAGATTTTTAGAATATATGAGAAAAAAGAATTTTACTCAGATGAGAATTATGAATATACCTACAGTGCGTTAAACTTTAATTTCCAGTAGCAGGTAAAAAAAAAAGTAGATAAACTGCATGGAAAAATGTGATGGTTTTAATGGAACTGCTTGGATAATTATCAGATGAAAGAGATACAACTTCCATACTAAAGATACAGAGTTAGGAATTTTGATTGAAAAAACTCTATGGTGGGATTTCGATTATGCACGTATTTTCAGAGATTTTTAAAAATTTTGTAGTAAGATACGAATTATAAAATTCCAAATAATAATAAATACCAAAACTGTTCTTTTAATAAATTATGGAACTAAATATATATATTTTTGCTCCTATTACCGAACATTTAAAAAATGAGACTTTGCTTGATCGTTTATATAATGTATAAATATATTCTGTATATTTGAATCACAATGTACATAATTACTTTTATCTCTGTAAAAGCATTTGAAAATAGATTTTGGGGATTCCTGAGAGGGAAACTTTAGACGGATCGTTCAGCTTTATATTACTTCTCTCCTTTTTTTTCTATTTGTGTCAAATGTCAGCTGCTATGGCAATTTATCGAGGTACGCCAAAGTATCGATGTTAAAAGCAGACGAAGTTACATAAAATGGCAAATGGATTTCGTCAGCAGAGAGGAGATGAAACCTTGGTGATGATAAAAAGAACTTCTTTCAATGGAGGAGTGAGTTATTGACAATAAAATTTCTGATCAAATTTTTATTACAGAGAAACATTAAGCTGTCCTGAATTTTATATGCCAATTGAAGATTGCTGGATACAGCAACAATAGCTCTTTCCCTCCTTTGTTTCCTTTTTATTTGATTGATTATCCTTTATCCTTTATCCATTATACTATGAACGATCTTAAAAATGATATTTAACGGCAATCAATGACATCAACTCTGGCTAATAAAATTTCATTGGTTATTATAACAATTGAATGTCATTTAATATTGATACAATGCTTTCATAATCGTTCATTTATCATATCTTGAAATGTCGAAGTTGTGAATAAAATTGAGTAACCGCTTAAATAAATGAACAAATAATTTCGTAACAAAAATTGATATTATGAATAAAAATAATTAAACAAAAGTAAAAGGATATCATTGATCGAAGTTCTAACGTCAACTGTGGTTAATCGTTGTCGAAGATCTGTTTCTAATAAAATTTGTTTACAATGATAAAATAATAAATCCGAATTTTCACTATAAGAATACGCTAGACATTATGAATGAATAACGTTCTATCTGCATTCTATATTTTATCTGTGTTCTCAACGAAACTACAAGATAACTATCGACGTTTTGAGATAACAATTGAGTTTGATATTACGGTCCACATAGTGAGTCATTGATACAACAATTCCAAAACCAAAGCTCCAAACGTGTAAGTTGCATTCGGTGTATTTGGTTCACTGACTCGATTGATCGTTTAATGGTCGTATAGTTCGAGCGCATTCCAGGTTGGAGAATTTGTTGCTTCTCATACATTGAACGGAATGTTAAACTTGCCGGTATTCATAAACGAAACTCTAAATATCAGATACGCAAATAGTAAAAATACTGAAATTTATTCAAAGGAAAAGCCCTGATAGATATAAGGAAAACTATCGTGAAATTACTGAAAGAGGTTACAGTTATTTCTAAATCGAGGAAACAAGTATATAATTTACTTTAGTTCTGCATTTCTCATACTGCCATACAGGCACAATCTTTTGTCCTTTTATAGCATAAATAAATTGATGGTTCATAAGTTCTGACGTTAATAAGTATTAACGATGAGTATCTATCTTAATACGTTACTTTATAATACATTCTTATTCACTTCTCAATTGTTTTTAACTGTTTGTAGGGAAAATTGTACCTTATATTGTTTCTTAAATTTTGTAATATTAAAATAAGTATAAATTATGAATCGTTGTATAAGGTACTAATACCACAAATTTATATTGTATTCATCTAAAATATTAATAATGTTTGCTGTAATGATAAAATATAGTGCATAAATTAGTAATGTGCTATAAAAACAAAGGAAACGCGTAATTTACATCTAGATACTTAAAAACGAACTCTTGGGATCGCTTGTTTTATATCGATAAAATGGGAATTAATAAAATTGTATATCAGTGAAGATACGAATTAATAACATCTGTTGAGCTAAGCTGAGTTAAGAATAGAACGTTAAACGAATAAACGTGTTTCACGCTTTTCATGTTTCCATGTTTAACGAACACGCTTTAAGTAACTCGAACCTATTTTTTAAATTAATACCCTCGACAGTGCTTCGATGGATATAACCAATTCGTTGTTTATGAAAGGCACGATGATAGACCAATTTATCAAACGCTAATTGCAGGATTTGCTCCCAGTCTTTTAACACTTTTATTATTTGTAGTTCTCCACTTTTTTTCACGTTTCATCGTCTCTGTGCGCGTAATCATTAATGTTTCTTAATAACAGACGTCTTATTTGCTTACTCAGCTCTCTTTCATAGGACTTAAAGTATTACTGCTTTTTCAACCCTCGTTTATTACTCTTCCTCCTTCTTTCTTCAGTTAATTCCGAGTTATTTCTGCATCTTGTGCAAGAAATGCGGCATTGTATCGATTTATTGGCCCCGGCAAAAGGTAATAAGGTTATTCGTTTTTAATCCATTTCTATGTTCATTTTGCCAGGCAAAGAAACGTAAACTATGAAAACAAACAATCACTTAGAAAGAATTTCGCTAGAAGCTTAGGGTGTACATCGTTTGTTTCCTTCTTTTTTCCTTTTTTTTTTTTAAAGCTATTTCTTATGGGGTCTTTTCCATTTTTTCTAAGAAAAAAATCTCCTTTAAAAGATATTCTTAAAAGGTATTTCTTCTTGCAAGGATATATAGAGTGTTATGCTACGAGGCTCGCTATAAGCCGTGTTCCTAACCGTCGCGCGCGGCACTATAGTGTCGCGGACGGAACGTCTTATAGGACCGGCGAAATCCATACAATGTAGCGGCAAGCGCATATTTGTCATCAGGCGTCGAGCTTTAAAAATTTCGATTTCGGTCCGTTATTTTATACATACAAAGAAGGTGGCACACGTATTCATAGACGCGAACGGTGGCATGACCCGAACGGTGGCATGACCCGAACGTAGCGGGGGTCGTCTCCAAGAAGACAAAGAAATGATCGACGGACGATCAGTCTCATTTGAATATATAAACGACGCACATCGAGAGGTTGTAACGAATAAATTAAAGTCGCTTAGTTTATCGAATTCGTCGAGAGATATCACGAAGTCGGGCCGTATTTCTGTAATATTATACATCAATCGTATTCGTCGCTAAACAATTTGTAACGTTCACGTTATTATTTTCATAATTGTTAAAAATACATATTATATTAACACTTATTAACACAGTGTTAATTTCATTTAACCACCTCTATTGTCTTAACCGAAACAGGGGAACGACCATTTCGCGGCGTCGATTATTCGCGAACGGTCGTAACACAGAGATGTAAAAATATTTCGTGTTAGAAAATTCTATTCCTATAATTTATTTGATTGATGACCATCTTAGGTCATTAATAACTGTAAAACACATGTAGGTGGTGGTAAACCGAAAACTATGGGATGAAAGGACATTTTGGTGGAGAGAATAGTCAATTACGAATAAGTTGCGAGTAATTGAGAGTTAGTCGTTACTCATTAGTTGTGAGTTGTAAGTTGAGTAATTGTACAAATTTACTTGTTTTAGATGTATCATATTACTACATTAAGAAATAGCTCTAATTAATAGTCATAGTCTTCTGTTTCAATCGCAGTAAATAAATCTATATAATAAATAAAGATCACTATAACTATATTTTTATATTTTTAATTCGCATAAAGCTAGCTAACTCAATTCACTCGAATGATTGCTAATAATTAATCTATGCAAACCTAGTTAGTATTTGACATATGTAGATCTGGAATTTTTGATTTCAACATACAACGTGGAAAAGTTATTATCGTTCAACTCTAGCGTGAACCTGGATCAGCTTGTAGAAACACAGAATTACAAGTATATAATTCAGGGAAAATATTATTACATATTACACATGATAATATTATTTTGTAAATATTCAGCATGGAAAGAACAAACGCTTTATTATCTGATATTCAAAGTTAGGTATTCAAATTAAAAGTACATTAAACATTTTTTGACGCTTGATTAGTAAAATTTGAAAGCTTTGATTTGAAAGATTTGAATATTTTGTTGAAAATATTAAAATCCATCAATACGTGATTCGTGAAAATAACATTTAATTAAAATGCTTCATTGAATTAAAATTTGTTTATTTCACTGGAAAGCATTCAAATTGAACTTTAATTTTGTTAGCTGGCATGTGTGGATTGGTGACTGAGAATATTTAGCTCGTGTAAACCAATGTTCTTATTTACTTGTATTAGCTACTCCATACGCGTCAACATTAGATTCCATATCTTCGGCTACAGTATAATAATAATCCATAATTTCCATAATTAGAGATTATCGTTAATGGTATTAGCGTCAGTAATTACACTGAGCGATTCTAAAACTTGTTACAGCTCGACTAAAGTTCATCGAGTCGACCAACTCGCCGCTTAACGAACCTTGTCTACCTGTCTGAATACGCTCGTTCAGACACGTCTAATATTTTAGTCGATTGGCAAGTAGCTATTTATGTAAGTGCTTAGCTATCCGTGTTCGCAAAGTACAATTGAACTATCGAAAGATGGACAGGCGACACATTGTTCTGCGATGCTGTATGGTGCTGTCAGAAGTCTTGCTCTGATTTCAATAGAAAGGATTGTAGAAGAAATAGAAAAAGACCTAAACACAAGAAAGCGTGTATAGGTTCGAAAATGCATAAAACAGAAATAATTCGTTTAGAGCTACAAGTAGCCTTCTCAGAGATCTAGAATTAGACGATCCTATAGAATATTTTAGAACATCAAAAGATTCTTTTGATTTATTGTTACCTGAAGTAATAAAAATCGCGTTAAATACGACGGACGTTAAACTTGGTGGCTGGTAAAGTAGACCATAAGTGTAAATCAAATAGAAGTTCGTCCTAATCCTGAGAAAGAAGACTATAAAAAATAAATAATAAATATAAAATAATAAAAATTGTCATGTTAGGTGTTGAAAGTCCATGGTGCTGTTTTTTATTGTAGGCGACGCGCGAGGTGGACATCTGTTCCAATTGGCTTGCGTTCATACGAAAACCCAAAAATTCAGTTAACTAAATAACGAAACTTTTAGATGGAACATTTGGTTATCGGACTCCGAGCTAAAATGATATTTAATAAAGTAGAGATTTATTTCAGCGGTTTTAATATTCCTTTGGGAAATTTATATTCTTTATACGAAGTTTACTGCGTTTTATTAAATTCAAACTCCATTGTCTAATATTCGTTTTTAATTATTTACAGTTCTCTGTATAAACGATATAGGCCAATAAGAAATTAACAAATAGAGAAACGTTTTCTATTAGGAAATGTAGATTTATATTTAGTTTAAAATTATACGTAGAATTCATGCTTTAATCCGGACTTGAATAAACTATTAAAGTCATTTATTTTTACGATTGACTACAAATATCAAATCAAAGAACAGTTGAATTGATTGAGCGAACTCTTCGAAAATACAATAAGAAAAATATTATTTTGCAAAATACGATAATTCTGTACGTGCATTTTTATTTATCTCGTAATAAAAATACGTGTATTCAACGCAATAAAGAATCGATCTTTCGCATATACATGTACACACGTAGCCACGTAATATATCGTGAATCTGAGGTAAAAGAGAAATATATTCTTCTAGCTGGAAAAGAAAGTGAGAAATGATGCTGAAGCGTGATTCGTTCGATTGAAAAATCCTGTCTGAGAATTCCATCCTCTCGTACTACGTATCAAACTTTAAAATTCAACGAGATATGCGCGAATAACGGCTCGAGCGTGGAGAGTATCGACACAAATTGCCGTCTTGTAGGTAAAAGGGCAGAAAATATTAAATCCCTAGTTTATCGAATTATCGATAATTCGTTTGACATAAATTGACGAGGAAAAATTCACCGTGGAGAAAATATAACATTTGTTAATTTCTTCATTGAATATAAATGCTCTATATAAGAAGCTTTAAAAGCTCTGAATGAAAAGCAAAGTTATTAGAACTTGCTCTAAAAGCTTTATCATTTGATCAACTCCTTACGAAGGAAACTTCAATAACTTCTGTATACTAATTCCTTTCCTTTTAACCGAATAAATTGAACAAATAAGACCATTTATGGTTCGAAAATTACTATTGTCATTGTAATTCCTATATCTTATTAAATAGAGATAAAAACAATTAAAAATCGTTATTAAAAAGCACCTAAACTTTTAACAGATCCCAAGCTGTTTTTGGAACAACATGTAGACTACCGGACAGCTCTTGTCAGATACAATTCCGCTTTATAAAATTGATATTTTTTGTATCACTTATATTTAAACCTTTTGTTCGCTGTTCTGTAAATATTAGAACATTTGCTCGATACACATATTGGAAAATTTCAATTTTTTTTAGTATTTTCCATTATAAAACACATACGATGCAAGTGAAATAATAGATTTATAATAAAACAACTAGAAGGTAAATGCAGCGAAAAGCATTCAATTTGTAACAAATGTTAGCAAGTCTCATCGTCAATATAACTGGCAGTTTATGTTCTAAAAATATATGACTGTTAAGGTATGGAGAGAATTTGGAGAAGTATTACAAAGAACTTTACTTAAATATTTACATAACTATGCTCGCCACGTGGGCTACTCGCCGGAAGCCTAGGGCACGAGATTCCACACTTGCATATCACTCTTTTGTAGTAACAGAGGCCTAGGCCATCATCCGACGTTCACATACATACTAGAAAAGGGATACATACTTGTGTGTGTTTTCCTTCTACGTTCTACGTTCCCTCACTCACGTACAATACAATTATATTATATATTCAAGAATGACAATAATACTGACAAAGAATTTCAAAAAACGAAATATTAAGAACATAGATTAAAAGATAACGTTCAAGCAAAAAGAAAGAGAAACGACAGATAAAGCTAAAGACCGTTTCCCTTTCTTTAAAAAAAAGGGGGGGGGGAGAAGGCAAAATGTTGAACATTTTGAAACATGTATTGGATAGTTAAGCGGAAACTCTACGCGCTTTATACTCGTGAACAAGCAGAAAACCGGAAACAATGGAAACAATGCAGATTGAAAATATGGAAAGTCGGAGTTATCACGGTATTATTAAACTGTTATTGTTATTTTCAAAAATTGTTCGTGTAAAATATTTCCATTGTCCTAGTTTAGATGATAGTAGAGATTTCCATGTGTCCATAACAACATGGACGAGTGAGTGACGAACTTTATTCAGCCGAAAAATCAGATATAGGCTCTTATTGCTTTCCATTTATCCGTATCCGAATTGCGTCACAATGGTCGATTGTCGCGCGTTTCAGAATTAAATATGCTCTTTCGTCACCACTAGATATATATGCACGTAACCGATTGGAAAATTTATCGGGCCATTAAGAGATGTCATGCGTAATTCGTCAGTGTTTATCTAACGTTAGAAAGTTAAAGGATACTCAATTTGATTTTGCATCGAAGATAAAAATATTTGTACTTTATAATATTGTAAATTAAGGTATTAATCGACGACATGATATATGGCACCTTGAATCTTAGGTTGCAAAAATCATTTATGATTTGTAAATTGATATATCATATTCCTTTGTGTATTATGTGGGAAATAGTAAATTTTGTATTTTTAGAATTCCCTTCTTAGATTGCTATTTTTTATTGTATATGTATACATTTCATTTTAAAAAATTCTAGTTAGAAGGAAACGTTAAAAAATAATCTTGATATTTTTAAAGATATGAAATTTAGTAATAAATTTCAATCATCGATACATCTTTCGTTATATAGAATGTACTTATGTACAGAAATATATAATTTATTGTCATGACACTGATTTAATTTTCAATCCCTATTCCACTGTATCATATAGATTTGGAATAGATAGATAAATATTACATATACAGATAATTATGTTTACTTAATATTGGTAATGACACTGATGTGAATTACGAAATTTAATAAGGAAGATGTGGAAGATTTCATGATACTCGTTATGTCCTTCATATCTCTTAAATTGTGCATTCATTTATGAGAAATGTATAGTGGTGGAAAACTATCGTTATGAAGAACTACCTTTATCGCAATAGAGAATTTTTACATGAGAAAATTTCTGGGAGGTTCGTATTAAATCACTTCACAAGCAACGCGGACTTTTACGAGGCATACATACAATAAGTAAAAGAAAAAGACAATTCTCTGTTCGTAAATTGTAAAAAATGTTATAATCTAAAGAGCATAAAATACTACATACACATTTGTAAGAAATATTAGATCTATAAAATTCTTTTAAGATAAGTACTATGAAAGATAATTCATTTCGACTCAGCCAATTTAATTTCTCATCTTCAACTTTCAAGATGGTAAAATTTAAATCTATAGACACGTTCCCTAGGCAAGAAGAGCGATATGTTTTTTTTTTTTAGCATAAGTTTACTCCAACTTGCCCGACTAAACTCTAACTTTCCAACTTTTTTGTGGATGCTGAGCAACGTGTCTGTAAAAAAGGGCAGCAGGCCTGGGAAACCACTAAAACCTAAGATACACTGGAACCAGTGGATCGATAAACCCATCGTGTAAATTTAACAAGTAAACGGTTATTTTTTGAAAAATAAAACATAACTTAAAAAACGTAATAATAAGAAGAATATATATTTTTGTAATTGAACAATCTTAAAAGTATTTGAAAAACATTTCAATCGAAAATAGGCATAAAATATTTCTATTAGTAATCTTGTAGTATCGTGGAAAAACCATTTGGAAAAAACCAAATGAACTACAGTGCAGAGAAAAGTAAAAGCGCTAACGGGCTAAGAAGGATGGGAAATCTCAATGGGCCATGTGGTCCAACAATATGTCGATTACTAATTTTTATGACTTTCATGATTAATAATTTGATTTTTTTTTTTTTTGATAGATTCAAAATAATATATAATTTGTAAAGATAATTATACATGCTCATTAAAAAATATATTCGTACGAGTCTATTAAAATATTTGTCAATAAATCTTTTAGTTTGTGCAATTAATACTAAGCACAGAATAGCTTTTGCTACTTTTACCATAGATATCAAAACATATCGAATTAATTTCGGAATCGTTACTTATACATTTTTTTAAAAATATATGAATATAAATGAAACATTTACAGAAAATGAAGGAATTATTTTTTTTATTGCGTTATAAAAATTCCGAGATATATGTAGGAATTGTGCAAAATAAGGACAACGGCTTGAATAGCGCACGTAGTTAGCTTACTAATGACCAAACCCCAAATCCGGTTTTCCCGACACCCATTATTGATCCCCCTTTGGAGACTCTCTTCTTCTTAATACAGGAGTTTTTTACAAAACTTTTGGAGGTAGTTGACGTTTAGTGGCTGAACGGATGGGTGTGTGTGTGTGTGTATATAACACACACCCTTTTTATTCCTTACTCTAATTCAGGTAACAAATCGATAACTCTTCCTGGTGGTTACCGAACGTTTTTGTTATATTTTCTATAACGGGGTACACACACTTAACCCCGTTCCTTAAAATCTAATTGTTGTGATTAATTACAGCTATCATTCCAGGGTACATCAATCCCTTTTGTTGGGGGGAGAATTTTGCCACCACTATTTTTCTAATAGAGTAGTAATAGTTTTGTACGTGTTGAGAAGAATTTGCGGTCATCCGGGGTGTTGTAGGGGGGATTTCTTCCAACCATCCAGAGACCCGTTGAATTCTTCAATGTAGGGGTGTAGTAACTTATGAAATAACAACTTAATATAATGAAAGTGCCGGGATTCGAACCTGGGTCTTGAACGTTAGCAGCCAACTACGCTAACCACAGCGCCACCGTCGTCCTATGACATTCCTATATATAAAATCTTCTCTTAAGCTGAAGGTTCTAGCGTTACATACATATATTTAAATCTTTAAACACCCATTTTTATCTGCACATTATTTGCAAATATTCCACGTTTTTAGAATTCTACATACTAATTGAATTATATCAATAGACACTGCGATTACAAAATATTTTTTCATATTTTGTATTTTTAACTAATTTAATAGATGTCACTTTCGTGTTTCCATGTTTTTTTAGTGTATCAACGAAAGTCAATATGAATGATGGAACAGATATTAGACATCGTCAGTTTTTAATGGACAGCTAACTTGCCTGTGATCATGCGTGTTTGCGCAGTTCACGTTATTTCGTCCGTATGAAAATTCGTTTCGCGTGGAGAAACTAAATGTGGGTCATGCGAATAACTTTTTGGATTGGCAGCAATCGTCGTGGTCCTCCAGAATCGATTGCATTTCTATTAACGACAGATGAGCGTGAGTTTGAAATCGAGCATCTTGAAGTCCACGCAGTACACGCCGATATAATACGTAGTTAATACTAGGTAATGATGGCTTTGATTTCCACGAATTTTCCGACCTGACAAAATTTTTCCATGAAAAAGAGGAGCTTTCTAAAAATAATTGATTAACACGGTCTGCTTCAAATAAAACAATCGATATATGATGTGTACTAAAATAATAATAGAATATTCAATTTTGAAAGATAGCAATTATTTCAAGTGTTCTACGTTCATTTCCTTGGTTCGTTTTATTTTATATTCATTTTAATTAGATATTAAATTGAGAAATATAATGAAAAATATTCTTCAAATAATAATTAGGTACACTCAATTATACGAAGAAAAGAACAATATATATTTTATATTATTTCATGCTCGTAATTTTTTGGCGATTTTACGTACGGAAACGTTAACCTTATAAGAGAACGAGTTACTTCATATTTTTTTAAAAACTTCAATATCAGATAACGATAAGTGTTCAACTTGAATAAATTCTCAGATAAATTCTCCACGGAATAAAAAGCTATCTAGAAATAAACTGTGGATATAATGAGATATATAATACATACCATAATGAAAATACGCAGGAAATAAAATCAGTCATAGAAAAATGAAAGAATGGTGCGTATACGAAAGGAAATTGCTTGCTTCATTCAAACGCGGAACCTAATTTTTTGAGGTCAAGGATCACTCGAGAAGGCTGAATTAACTGGGGTTTTACATTTCTCAAAGCAGACATACGGACGTCAGCTTTGACCAACCGATCTCTCAATCTCTTGATCTCTCTCTTTTAATTCATTCTCGTCAAATGTTAAACGTGACTGGAAACATCTGATTGCTTTCCAAAGGAGTGTACAGTTCAGAAATTTTGAATATTCATTTTTCTGTCACGTATATAAAACAGGATAAAGAATAAATATAAACGGGAATAGCATATGTCAACTCGGTGTCACAAAAATAATACTTTGCAATATACTCATACATATTTGGTACTTTTACATAAATTCTGTCAGAAATGATTTTTCTATTTTTTACCCAAACATACAAAATACTAATAATTTTCGAAATATTTTACTGGATGCATTGAAGAATTCAGTTCACACTTTTATTTACCGTAGCTACAATTCTGAATAATAAGTATTATAGCATCACACAGATAAAAAATATCAACATTTATCTATATTATTTAAAAGCTAATCGCTATTCATTTACGATTCTGCTTGATCTTATTTCAAAATAGTTTTGAGATTTGAAATTTACAGAGTATCAATAAGTTTCTTACTTTTAATTTTTGAACGTTTCTAGCATTATGAGCGTTTATTCGTATAATATTATACAGAATTACAGAATTATCGATCATTAAGGGTTAATCGATATTAACTAAAATATCATATTCGTAAATTTAGAAACTAATATTCAGAAAATTGCAAAAATATATCATCGAAAGAATGAATGCAAATTTATAAGCAATAAGTTTCCATTTGTGAATGATTAATTGGCAGAACACTTGAATGGATTTCTCCGCTGTGAATGCGTTTAAATACATAATATATATGTCGGTTTTCTCCTGGTTTTCGTGTGTTCTTCCTCTGCTCCAACTTTATTCTCTTGCGGCACTCAGCTATTTATGCCCGGGGATCCCACAGTGGAAGCACTTACCCTTGTACTCCGATGACCTGCTTCGCTTGGCTCCAGGGCCCATGGATGTATTACTTGTCGACGGCGCCGGTCTTTTCGCGAGAGCGAGGACTCTCATTTCATTCAGGAACTGGTCCTCGGTCTTAATATCCTTCTCAAGTGCAACCCGTTCGATGCGCCGGTCGCGTGGGCTCACTTGACAAAGGATGATGGCGTTGATCAATTCATCCCGAGTTGCATCTTGCCACTTCGCCTTTAAAAGGGAACGGAGGCGAATGGCGTACGCTGCCATGCTTTCGTCCTTCTGTGGTTGTTCCCTGGCTAGATTTACCAATACCGTGGTTGCTGTATCTTGACCTCCAAAGCGTGCAATAAAAAGCCCCCTAAACGTTGGCCAGGTAAGCTCTTCAGTGTTTATCATCTGCGTAAACCAATGTGCTGCAGACCCCTTTAGGGCAGTATTCAAAGCAGAGGCCAATGCGCCGTCTCGTAAAGGGTTGCTCTTCATAAGCAGGTTAACGGTCGCGCTCCATGCGGCCGGATCGGCGCCCGCGATTTCAGGGTTGAAACGCGGTAGCGTTAAATTTTTCTGTTCCACACTCGATTTTTGCGCGAGCGTCTGAACCAAGTCGCGTATAATAGTCATCTGCTCTTGCAGCATTTTAAACGAATCAGATCCCACTTCTGATGTCGGGTTGGCGCTGGGATTAGGATTGTGGGTGTCAAATGAATCTTCACGAGAATTAGCCATTGATGCGGTACAACACAGGTGTAGTTTATTGCTGCGATGGAGGTGTTATCATCTTGACGATTAACCGCGGCGGTTGAGCACTCGCGAAACTAGTGACGATGGCCCCGGGTTCGATAACGAATCCGCGGTCAACGGGATGGTAGGTGTATGCTCTCACAAAATTTAAGTTCGACTCTTGGTTAACAAAATGTGAAACGTGTATGGGATGGTAGATGTATGCTCTCACAAAATTTAAGTTCGACTCTTGGTTAACAAAATGTGAAATATTCACTGATCGTAAAGACGTTATTCTTTCTCGTCAATGAGGTCGCACCAAGGAATGAATTTCCGTCGCGATGATGCCACAGAGGAAAACTATGACGGGGTGTGTCTAAGGGCACGAGATCATCGGATTCGTGGAGCGATGCCTTCGTTCAGAAGGTGAGGGAAATTGACGTTACTGTTAATTGGTCAATTTCCATGTCGGTGGTTAGAAAAGGATGCTAGCCGCCCTTGAGGAAAAGTTGCTAGTTGAGGAAAAGAAAGTAGGTTTCCCCTATCTTCCCGTAGTTGGGACAAAGACTGTTTGTCTGTTTGAAGGACTTTAGTTAACTAAATCTTAAGATTTATAACGGGTCCTCAGGCTAGCTGGACATGCACTGCAGAGACGCATCGACATTTGGCAATCATCTTGCCCGGAGAATAGGGTCTGCATGTGGCGAGCCACGGGACAAAGACCGTTGGATTGTCTACTGTCAAGTATCGCTACAACTATTTTCGCTACAACTATATCTTTGTTAGACAAAAGTTCATCCGTTAACCGCGGCTACGTTGGCGACTGATTGTCGCCTCGAGCCCAAGCTCACCGTCACAAGTCTCGAATAAATACAATCGGATTGAATGACAATTGTTTAATTACGGCTATGGTAGAATCTAGATTACAATATTACGGGATTTTCCCAAAGTTCCAAAGGAAAGCTCCGGTGTTCTTTCATCTCCGACATATATAATATAAATATTAAATATATTAAATAAATCGTTATCTTTGGTCTGTATTCGCCGCACAACAAGCCCTATGGTTTTGTCTCGACAATGTAATTAAAGATTAAACCAAACTTATAGAATGAAGATTACCGATATCGTACCACCGTAAAATCGCCTTTATGGCCAGAAAGTGAACCTATTCATCATCAGGCATGCCCGGAAATGAGCACGGATCGCATAGCGTCGAAACGCAATTCAACGCGAGGGCTTTTGTTACGATGAATTCAGTCGAAGAGATGAGCTAATTCTGGAACTACCGTTCATTTTTTCATCTTGCTTGCAAGCTATACGGCCAGGCGAAAATTACTTTTTGCCAGAACGAGCAGATATTTTAGAAAAATATATGCGATAATTTTAACAAATTTAGTGATAGCAATTATTATCTTTAATTAATGTATCGATATTTATTTATTTAGAAAGATCAATTATAGAATAGTGAATTAAATACAAAGAGTGAGTATAGTAACTGGAACGGGTTATATTGTTCTGATGCTATCACAGATGTAACAAAATTGTACAGGAAAATTTCACATCGTTTATAAAACTCTGTCATTGCGCAGTGCGATTTTGTTCAGAAACGGATCGTCACAGTCGCGAAGTGCAATTACACATGTTTTGCATGCAATCCTATGATTTTCTTTTTTTCGCTAATTGATTTCTCGTACCATTTGGAACAAAAAAAAAGTATCAGTTTACGATATGCAAAAAATTAGTATTTCATGAGATATGCATTTCAAATTTTATACAATGTCCATCAACGTTGAAATGACTAGCCGCGTCGGTGCTATGTTTACATACATACTATGTTTACATACAACAGTGATATTGTACTTACAGTTCAACAGAATTCACGTGTTTTTGTGTTCTGTTTATGTTTCCTGATATTCAGATGTACGTACACCTTATTCTGTTGTTAAACATTACGATAATTAGAGTTGCGTCAATACACGACACTGTACAATCGCACTGCAATGGGTTTTACAAGTAACGAAGATGTGGATGTATTCGTTATTTCCATCATGTGCGACATTAATTCAAATGCTGTGGTAGATGTATATGAGGGAAAATGGTTCGACCCTTCCAACGTCTTGACCACACACATTCACCTATGTTATATCTCTTTGATTGTGAAATTTTTAAAAATATAAAGTGTATATACAAAACCTTTTATTTCAATCGATGACGTGAAAGAAGGAATTGAAAAATACCGCTTAAGTATGAGTAGTGTACAAACGAACTATGTAATGGAAAACGTAGGAAAGAGAGTGACAAAATGTTTGAGAATGTTTGCGAGAATGCAATAATTTAACGTTTTATGCATTTGTCGTAGACTGAAGACGATAAAAGAAATACATCTATCGAAAAGTATTGAAATTTTCGTGACTTTACCCTAATATTTCTTTTATTCGAAACCATTTAATAACAGGAAGAATCAATAAATGCAAAAATGATGGTAGAGTTTTATTTAGAAAAAATAATGCGTTCGAACTTTACAACTATACCGATGCATTTCTGAATAAGATGGCACTTCACAATGATAGTCTGATATACGATGTAAAATATTCCTCTGCGATTTTTTTATATCTGTAATAGAAATATGCTTATTCTGTATGTTACAGAGTTGACCAAAATTATATTTATAGAAATTATCAATTTTTTGTACGTATAATGTACGTAAATTTTTTCAATGTATAATATATTTAGATGTGATGATCTGTAAGTTCGTATACTTCACACATCATTTTTATTGTACTTAAAAATTAACTAATTAATTAATTGAAAGCAATTTAATTCTTCCATATGTAAAATTATGTAAAATTACAATATAAAATTGAAATTATAGAAAGATTTTAAAATAATAGTGACTTCAAACTCTTAGAAAAATTCTTACATATGATATGTATAGTTATTATATACCGATGCAAAGAAACAATGAAGAGGTGCATAGTATTTCGCAACAGTCTGTGAAACAAACTGATGCAAGTAACGTTAAACAAACTCGAGATTGATTCGTACCTAGCAGAATTGCAGAACAAGGAACATGGCGAAACGGAGAATAATTTACCTCTGTAATGACGCCGGAGGAACAGATTATACAGCAATTTTATTTTCGCTTCGAAAACGTTTCTCGGTACGCGAGGCGGATCGCCAAAATGATTCGTTCCCCTGAACAAACAAATAATAAAGCGGAGGAAATCACGGCCGATACGTGGACAACGTGGAATCTATATTCGTCTAGATGTTTTTGTTCACGAAACTAAAAGTTTGACGACTCAAGTATTCTCGAGATGTTTCTCATTTTTCTAAAATAAATCAAACAACATGAACGAACGAGGTGAACGCAATTGAAACTGCAAAACCACGTCCATCAAGATCCACCGCAGGTGTAATTGATGGGACGTTGAAATCTATATAAAGAAATTAGAAAAAGATCGTCGACAGAAAACACAATTCTACTAAACGTGCTTGAAAAAACGTTTTCTCGATCGACGTGTCTATCGAATTTTAATTAAGTCTGACACGTAACAAACAGTTGCACGAGTACACCCTCGAATTGCTTTTACACTGCTGGAAACTGGGCACGCTGCCAATTCTCAACCCTCGGAAACGATAAGCCAAAATTAATAATTTTTGGCAAGTTAGATGCATTCGCGCGTTAACAGCGTTCAAGCGATACAAGTGATAAATATCGAAACAAAAAATGAGGGAAAAGGAAGAGAAACGGAAGAGTACGTTGCTCATCCAGAGATTTAAGAGTTATAAGTTTGTAACGTTTCAATAGGATATTCCTTAAGTAATATCGTATTTACATAATATGTATCTTTAAATGATTAAAACATTAAGTTTATCGTATTTATTAGTGAATGATTCTTATCCGTTGTCTACTAGAAACGTGTTTCTTTTCTCGCCATTTTTAAATTCCCCTGAAAAATTATGATTTTTGATAACTAATCTATTGAATAAATCATACAAAATATTTTGAAATTGTCACTAGTCTTGTTCAAAGACAAGACTGTGACTGTTATATTGGTGATGTTAGGGAAAAGAATTTAAGATTCGCAGACCGGATAGTACGCATCAGATAAAATAACAAATGGACAATGAATTTATTACAGTTTCAAAAATCAATGTTATTAGAATGCTTCGTTTTACAGTGGATTATGTGGTAAATAAAGTTATTTCACGCCTTTATATATATCGAGATAACGTTAGAAACAGAGAAATTTTTCCTGTAAATCTGGCACTGTTAACTCTTTGACCTATATTCGGCTTAATGGGTCTTATCCGTACTATGAGACTCTCGAACTCACCTCTTTTACCGTACTGCATAATTTAATCTATAACTAAAGTAGATAGTACAGTTCGATTTGTAATCGTGAAAGATTGAGAGTTTCAAGAAATACAAGCTCTCAAAGACAATCAATCGATACATCAGCTATCACCATATCGTTATTCGTTAGTTCGTTAACTTCACGAAGTTTCTAGTACTTGAAAAATAAATCATGGGTCATAAATCATCGTCTAATTTTAGTTTTTAATAGCAAGGAGCCGTATACATGTGAAATTAAAAAAAAAAAAAGCAGAACAATTCCTGAATCTTACGAAGAACGAAAAATAATTTAAACGGTTTATAGCGTTTGACACGAAATTACATAGTATGTCTGCTTACTCGTATTTGATTCACCGATAAATTTCATGGAGAATTCTGTTTAAGTAGAAATAGAAATTTAGATAGAAATAGAAGTTTAGAAAGAAACGGTGTTTTTTTTTTTCTAATGAAAAATACTCTGACACTTTCTTCGATTTTTTTATTGACTCGTATATTTTGTTACGACGCTTTGGAGATAGAAGTTACAGGAACATTTTTGTAAATTATGTACCAAGATCATTCAGAATTGCACCGACAGAAGAAACAGTAATCTAACATATTCACTAGAAGTAAAATATTCTTGGCTCGTAACTAATTTTTCTGGCCAACACATACAGTAAATTATACGTAATACGATTTTTTATTTGATTATAAGGCTCCTTTGCTGTAATATTGCACGCTAACTCGACTTTTTTGACAAATTCGAATTAATATAAAATTTGTAAAGATAATTATACATATTCATCGACAAATATTCGCACAAATCTATTAAAATAATAATATAAAAATAATGAAAATAAACCTTCTAGTTTGAGCTAGTCCTGAATCGTTACTTGCAAAATTCTTCAAAAAAATAGGAACATAAGTGACAGGAAGTGATTGATATAAAATGGAGGAACACTTCTCATTAGTTTACAAAAATTAAAAAAAAATTGCAAAATGGACGTACGGCTGCCGAGCTCGCGAAAGCCGGCTGACGTACGCAGCTGACTGAGAAACGTGGTCACGAGACATGGGATGAGGTAGCGGACACCTAATCTCTGCAATTCGACGAAGCGCTTTCTGAAAGGGTGCTGGCTCTCCCCGTCAGGGTGGTTTCGATTTCTCCTCCGCTGCCCGATTTTGTTCGACGGTTAGTAGATATCTTCTCATATCTCTTCTTTTCTTTGACCGTGTTTTTGTTTTGTGGCGCTAGAGGAGTGCGCGCATCTTTTTGGTGGGCGACGGAGTGCAGAGGATGGTGTTGTCCCTTTCCTTATGGGGAAACAGAGCCAGTATTTGATTGAAAATCCTTTTTTTTGCCTTTGCCAGTTTTATTTGATAGAATATATCCTTTTTGCCTTTCTTCTTCGAATTCCTGCTTCCGGAGAATACGCTTCGCGCTTGGTTGGCAGCCAGTGGGAGGTGAGACGATATCGGTTTTTAGTGGGTGGTCTCTCTTCTCTGGTCTGGGTCTGGTCTGGGTCTCTTTCCTCCCATCCGGCGATCCCCAAACGTCGACGATCCATAAACAGCATTAATTGTCGGTGCCAGGATTCGAACCCGACTCATGAGCGTTAACAGCCAACTACGTTAACAACATCGCCACCGTCGTCCTTAGACACAGTTGTTGTAGAATCGACTTTTAAAGCTTAATGTCCCAACCTCGTATAAGCATGTTTAAATCGCTCGAAACAAAACACCTTTTCATATTTTACGTTTTTATCTAATTTATGAAATATCATTTTCGTGTTTCTACGACTGTTAGTGTATTATCGATGGATCAATATGAATCGATTGTATTTCTATTAACGACAGATTAGCGTGAGTTTGAAATCGATTATGATGAGCGTGATTTATTTAATCTATAGCAGAAAACTTGAAACTATCGCCTGACTAATCTAAATCAGGGACCCGACGAAACAAACGTAATCCAGGAAATAATTCTTATAATTAATCTCGTAGTTGGATATTCGACCGCCACGCAAATTGCCATTGCATTTTTCCCGCCATTATTCTCGATTAAACGACGTGTCTTCTAACCAGACATCATGATCAATCGTGTAGTCTCATAGATACAGTAATAGAGATAATAAATTGAAAGATTTTCCGTGTACGATGGAAATTTTGATTCATCGATATTCATCGCGACGCGTACTTTATCGCGTGAAAGCAAATTACGCGACCGTAAAACCGATTATATCGTAAGTACTTAATTTTACAAATTATTCTTCTAAAAATTAACACCGACTAGGAATTCTCTGTTATTGGAGTGACCGTACAGAGTGGTTTTAGAATCGAAAATATGCTATAACTGCCTTCTGAATAATATGCATACCTAATGCATTAAAGTCATTTTGTCTCTCAGTTGCTTTTTTATTTCAAACTATGTTTTCTATGAAATTCTTATTTATGTGATAGGAGTTCTTTTAACATGTTATAATTAAGTATTTTGTAAAATGTTCCTTATCCTTCTTTTTTCAATGAAGTTTCTTCAAATTGTAATCTACCTTACTAACTACCTTGTAATCTAACTTTGCAAATATCATAGACTGATACAACATATAATATCTCTTAAGTTTCGAATATGTTATAGATATATATATAGCTGTATATATGTACAAAGTTTTTACATGTGTAAAATTCCACGCAACTAGGACAAACCATATCCCCAAATAATAAAGTAATAAATAAAATTATATGGTAATCCAACGTGAACGTCGTTTTGAATATTTAAAAATCGCATCTATTTTTCCAAACGGAACGATGAATTCTTCTATATATTTATCGCTGGATTTTTGTATTCTCTCTATAAAGTCATTAAGACACTTAAATTCGAGAACTTTAATCGAAAATAATTCGTTCAACAATTCGAAGATAATTCACAACCATTCATATAATTCTTGACAAGTATTTCGTTCATTTTTATACGGCACACAAAATACTCCACTAGTCTAATAAATCTACATTGTAAAATTTCAAAACCCATAACAATTATTTTTCTCCCTTTTATAGATCTGCGAAACAACGCATTTCCCCGTCAAGCAATATTTTACGCATTTAGCCAATAATTGCAAGAAAGAATGATCAAAAAATAATTCCAAGCAGATTAAGACTAATCAAGGAAAAATCTCAAAGAATTTCATCCTAAAATACTATTCTACCATCTCACTTTGCAAATATCGGGACAAATCGATTTCCACAACTCTCGCTGGTTTCGTTGCGAGACAGCGTCTTTTTCCCTTTTCTTTTTTTTTCTTTTTTTTTTTTTTTTTTTTTAATGGCATTCACTCGATTCGACGAACATCTGCGAGAAATTCGACAACATCCTCGATTTCGCTTCTCGGCAAGGTAATGGCGCATCGACTATAAAACAGGGGTCGGTCGTAAAAACGAATTGAAACCGTGCAGAGTAATCTTTCACGCGTAGCAAACTGTGGAGTTCGTTTTTAGCGCGAAGATAACAAACGACCACCGTACCACGTGTACCCAGACTTGTCTATTTTTCTACGGGGTTACACGGTGTTTTTCATCAAAATCACGAGGCATCCAACATTTACTTGGTACCATATTTCGCAACGCCTCGAAAGCCCGTCGCACGAAATTTCCGTTCGTGGACGATGTTCCCTCCGCTATTATGCAAATCCTGATCGTTGCTTATTTTTCGTTATTTTCAGACTGGCGATTCGCCAATCCTTTCTGCCTGTCGTTGTGCCTCTTGAAAGACAGATGCATACGTCTCGATTTGCATTAATTGTCTCCGGTACACGGCGTTCTTGCGTAGTTGTTGCTGTCACTTTTGTTAATGCGTATCGACATCTTTAGAATAATTAGACTAATCTTTTCGGAAGACAACTCGTAACGGAAAAATTGTGACAGGTACATGATGAGTTTCTAAATTTTGATATCACATTCCGATTAAGAAGTGATATTTTAGTATAAAATAGCTAAAGATGAAAAGAATTTGCTAGGTCCGAAAATATGATTAACGAGGTCTTGCAGCTACATAGGTATGATTTTAAAGTTAAGACAAGCAATATTTCAGTAATACGACAAGCAATATTTTTAGATTTATGAAGAATGTGGTAAAGTATATGGTTAGTCACAAAATCAAACACGTCGTTTGGAAACGTGGAATTAATTAATAACATACTGAACTTTAAACTACTTCCCTCTAAAATAGATGGACTATGTGATCGTGTTTCTTTCCTGTAGCCTTCAAGCGTTCAAACTTCAAATAACAGATAACTGAAGTTTCATGGATGTTGAACAAAGTCAACTTTCGTATAAATCAAGTGTGATAATAATTATAGGTAAAGTACAATATAGGAAGATAGGAAAAATGGGTCAAAATTGTAGAATATTTTTCACTTTAGTCTTGGCTTAAAAAAAAACTCGAATTTAAGATAATTCATAAAATAAAGTATTGCTGATAAAATCTCCCTTTGTACTTTCTGAAAACTAATAACTTATCAAAATTACGTAAATATTATATGGAGAAACAATAGTTCTCCTTTTATTTATTCTTCCTTGTTATATTCTCTGATAAGGTATTTACTAAAATTACACGTATTCTATAAATATATAAGAAAAAGAATAGCTTCATGAACAGTACCTCAGTTATACATGTATGTATATAGAAATGGTAACTGCGGTAAAAGTGGTATCAATTCAAAATATCTTTGAGTAGCCGATACTGACGCCGATGCCGACGCAACGACGGTAGAGTCATGACGTGACTCAATGTGTATGTGTGTGTGTGTGTGCGCCCGACGAAAAAGCAAAGGGTAGTTTTCGACACGTGGTTCTCCAGGACAGCAGAAAGAAATGTATCATATTCTATTTTTTTTTTTTTTTTTTTGCCATATTACATTTTAACACTTCTCTATATGTTTTTTTTCTTGCGAAATCCTTGCGATCCTTTCAACATACATGTCCAGAGCTCTGATGATAAATTGTATTCTACACTTCTAATCTATTTTCATATAAAAAATTACCTTCTGCTTCTACATTTTATTTTTGGTCGTAGCTATATAGAAAAATGAAGATGATCGCGAATGAAAGTTAAGTACAATCAAACATCATATTGTATCTATTGACAGGATACTACAACTTCGTTTAAGAAAGTTGTACTACAAGCACGATTAATATAGGCGAGAAACGAAGTATATAATACGAAAGTGGCATATACATATATATATATATATATATATAGGGCGAAACAAAACATTTTGAAAAGACTAATCGTAACTACGAATACAAATTCCATTGAAATAGGATCCAGAAGTGAGGAAGATTTAAGGCTAGTTTATGCGAGCAAAAATATACTTCTTTCAAGATCAAAGTGATGTTAGGGAAAAGAATTTAAGATTCGCAGACCGGATAGTACGCATCAGATAAAATAACAAATGGACAATGAATTTATTACAGTTTCAAAAATCAATGTTATTAGAATGCTTCGTTTTACAGTGGATTATGTGGTAAATAAAGTTATTTCACGCCTTTATATATATCGAGATAACGTTAGAAACAGAGAAATTTTTCCTGTAAATCTGGCACTGTTAACTCTTTGACCTATATTCGGCTTAATGGGTCTTATCCGTACTATGAGACTCTCGAACTCACCTCTTTTACCGTACTGCATAATTTAATCTATAACTAAAGTAGATAGTACAGTTCGATTTGTAATCGTGAAAGATTGAGAGTTTCAAGAAATACAAGCTCTCAAAGACAATCAATCGATACATCAGCTATCACCATATCGTTATTCGTTAGTTCGTTAACTTCACGAAGTTTCTAGTACTTGAAAAATAAATCATGGGTCATAAATCATCGTCTAATTTTAGTTTTTAATAGCAAGGAGCCGTATACATGTGAAATTAAAAAAAAAAAAAGCAGAACAATTCCTGAATCTTACGAAGAACGAAAAATAATTTAAACGGTTTATAGCGTTTGACACGAAATTACATAGTATGTCTGCTTACTCGTATTTGATTCACCGATAAATTTCATGGAGAATTCTGTTTAAGTAGAAATAGAAATTTAGATAGAAATAGAAGTTTAGAAAGAAACGGTGTTTTTTTTTTTCTAATGAAAAATACTCTGACACTTTCTTCGATTTTTTTATTGACTCGTATATTTTGTTACGACGCTTTGGAGATAGAAGTTACAGGAACATTTTTGTAAATTATGTACCAAGATCATTCAGAATTGCACCGACAGAAGAAACAGTAATCTAACATATTCACTAGAAGTAAAATATTCTTGGCTCGTAACTAATTTTTCTGGCCAACACATACAGTAAATTATACGTAATACGATTTTTTATTTGATTATAAGGCTCCTTTGCTGTAATATTGCACGCTAACTCGACTTTTTTGACAAATTCGAATTAATATAAAATTTGTAAAGATAATTATACATATTCATCGACAAATATTCGCACAAATCTATTAAAATAATAATATAAAAATAATGAAAATAAACCTTCTAGTTTGAGCTAGTCCTGAATCGTTACTTGCAAAATTCTTCAAAAAAATAGGAACATAAGTGACAGGAAGTGATTGATATAAAATGGAGGAACACTTCTCATTAGTTTACAAAAATTAAAAAAAAATTGCAAAATGGACGTACGGCTGCCGAGCTCGCGAAAGCCGGCTGACGTACGCAGCTGACTGAGAAACGTGGTCACGAGACATGGGATGAGGTAGCGGACACCTAATCTCTGCAATTCGACGAAGCGCTTTCTGAAAGGGTGCTGGCTCTCCCCGTCAGGGTGGTTTCGATTTCTCCTCCGCTGCCCGATTTTGTTCGACGGTTAGTAGATATCTTCTCATATCTCTTCTTTTCTTTGACCGTGTTTTTGTTTTGTGGCGCTAGAGGAGTGCGCGCATCTTTTTGGTGGGCGACGGAGTGCAGAGGATGGTGTTGTCCCTTTCCTTATGGGGAAACAGAGCCAGTATTTGATTGAAAATCCTTTTTTTTGCCTTTGCCAGTTTTATTTGATAGAATATATCCTTTTTGCCTTTCTTCTTCGAATTCCTGCTTCCGGAGAATACGCTTCGCGCTTGGTTGGCAGCCAGTGGGAGGTGAGACGATATCGGTTTTTAGTGGGTGGTCTCTCTTCTCTGGTCTGGGTCTGGTCTGGGTCTCTTTCCTCCCATCCGGCGATCCCCAAACGTCGACGATCCATAAACAGCATTAATTGTCGGTGCCAGGATTCGAACCCGACTCATGAGCGTTAACAGCCAACTACGTTAACAACATCGCCACCGTCGTCCTTAGACACAGTTGTTGTAGAATCGACTTTTAAAGCTTAATGTCCCAACCTCGTATAAGCATGTTTAAATCGCTCGAAACAAAACACCTTTTCATATTTTACGTTTTTATCTAATTTATGAAATATCATTTTCGTGTTTCTACGACTGTTAGTGTATTATCGATGGATCCATATGAACGATCGAACAGATATTAGACATTGTCAAATTTTAATATGCAGTTAGTTAACCGTGTGATCATGTTTGACCAATTCACGTTATTCCATCCGTATGAAAACTCATCTCGCGTGGAGAAGCTGAATATGGGTCATGCGAATAACCTTTCCGATTTGGCAGCAATCGTCGTGGTCCTTCAAAATCGATTGCATTTCTATTAACGACAGATGAGCGTGAGTTTGAAATCGAGCATCTTGAATTCCACGCAGTACGCGCCGAAATACGTAGATTAATATATAACTGGCTTTGATTTCCACGAATTTTCGAGCCTGTCAAAATTTTTCCACGAAAAAGAGAAGCTTTCTAAAAATAGTTGATTAACACGTTCTGCTTTAAATAAAATAAACAATATATAATGCTTACTAAAATAATAATGAATATTGATTTATGGATAAATAGCAATTATATAAAGTGCCTCACATTCGTTCCCTCGATTCATAAATAAATAAATAAGTTTTATAACAATTTTAATTAAGTATTGAATTGAAGTATAGAACGAAAATAGAACGAAAATTATTTTCCAAATGATAATTAGACACACTCGATTATATTAAAAACAGAATACTCGTAATTTTTTATAGTTAAACGTCAATCTTATAAGACAAAAAAGGTGTTTCAAATTTCTTTTTTTAATTTCAATATTAGGTAACGTTCTGTGTTTTACTTGAATAAATTCTCAGATAAATAATTTTTCTCAAAATAGAAAACTATCTTAAAATAAAGTGTCAAAGTATCCTAACTGGGCAGAATGTTTACTAACAATGTGTACTGTTATCAAATATAATCTTAAATGTGTATTGTCCTAATGTTATGCGTATAATTGGACGAGCGAACAAAGAGTATAAATTATTTCGCATTAAATAAACGATTTAAATCCAGAAATTCCAATCGATCTGAATTTCGTTAACTAAGTTTCGTTTTTTACTTTTCCAACGAAATCAGTCGTTTTACGTATTCCAATTTAGACGCGCGTTCCAATGATAAAATACAATTTCTGTATATTTTTTATAGATATACATGCGTTCCAATATTAAAACATGATTTCTGTATATTTAACACGCGATAGTTTATTTGATACACGATTGCCATCGTTTGATTTCCGATAAAATATTTATTCCAAACCTATAGAAGAATGAAAACCTTCGCGTGCCGACAAAAAAACTGTTTAAAACAGTCCATAGAACCGATTGTATTCCAACTCAGCTTCGTTTCAACAACAATGCTACTTTTTATTTTGTCAACGCACATCTCAATTTTTTCCAATGCTAAAAAACGATTTCTTTATTTCTCTAATACACGATAGCTCGTACGATACGATACACGATTGCTGCCAACAAAATATTTACATACATACAATGAACTCGTGGAGGACTTTTTACATTCAACGTGTATTTCAACGACAAAATACTTAAATCTGTCCACAGAACCAACTGTATTTTATCTTCGTTTCTAAAATAATGTTAACTTTTATTACTACAATAAGTTTCAATTCAAAGGCTCGATTTCTTCATTTCTCTTGACCAGCTGTTAGTAATAACACTAAATTCGCCTCATTTTCATAGCGCTAATTTCGTACTTCGTCAATGCCCGTTCTGATTTTCTCCAATGCTAAACCTAACAACGATTTCTATACAACTCGTTCAATATACAGCGGTTCATAAAATTATTCGAACCCTTACGATAGAAAATTTTTATAAATTACGTGTTGTACGAAACTGTTTGATCAACACTATGATAAGATGCGACTGTTTGTAATTATATTGGTGCAATTTGAAACCAGTCGATGTAAATGTTCATAGAAGTTACGAGACAATTGTTGCTAACGTATACTAAACGTATATAAAGAATTAATATACAGCACGAATACTGGTCTTAAACATAGAATAATAAATAGCTAGAAATTGTTTCACTAAATATTGTGGTTTATTGGTATATGTAATCAATAATTTTCTGACCAAATACTCTGCTGATTTATATGAAGTGTATACTTGTAATAAATGTCTGCTAACTTCTATATACATCTTCAGAATAGTTTCATTTATATATGGCTGCACTCGACGATGGAACTTTCCGACGGCTTCACGACATATAAAGCGCTATACCTTCAAAGCGTAAGGCCGATATGCCTAATGTACCATCGATATCCCTACGGTTCATTCACCAAATATTCGGAAGAATGCATACGCGACAACCGTCGCAGACGTCTAACAAACGCGTGCGTAGTGAGGATATCGAGGGACAACGAAGAATATAATCCGTTTGGTTTTGAACGAAAAGTTCATTCCGTTTCGAAGAGCGAAGTGCGAAGGATCTAGTGTAAGAGCGAAGCAAACATTCGAGAAGCGTGATTGTTGATTGTTAATCGTTGACTGTTAATTATTAAATAAACTATTTTTGTTGAACATCAAGAGTATTTCTTGGGAACTTCCATCCAACATTCACCTCATCTATAATCGTGACAATCGTGTCTCATTACGATGCTAATCAAATTTCAGAATCCTTCCTATAATATACGCGATATATTCGTAAAAGGTTTTTATAAGTGTTCAAATACTTTCGTGAGTAGCTGTATCGTAATCCGCGTTTCCTTCCAAAGAAAATATTTGTTTTGAAATCTGTGGAAGGGTGAAACTCTTTGCATTCGTCGCGACGTATAGTATATTGCAGGAAAAAAGTTAAAGCGGTCGATAGAACCGGCTGTATTCGAGATATTTCCGAGTCCCGTTTCTTTTGATCCCCGGATTCATCGTGTTTCATCGCGTCGACGCGATGCATTTGACAAAAGAGGCACGCGCACCGAGATCCACGGCTAACAGAGGACATACCATCAAATCAAACGAGACTGAGAGCTAGGTCGTGTACCGCGGCTAAAAACACCGAGGATACAGCAGAGGAGAAAGTTCGATCGCAATGAGAATAACGTGAGCCGAACGCTCGACTTTCGACATCACGAACCTCTTCGGTTTAATCCAATAATCGCTTAATTTATCCATCCGATTCTCAATTATTCATGTTACTGCACGCTGGTTAGGAAGTTCACTTATAAGTAGACTATCGATTTTTATACAAAAATATTTAGGGATATAAATAAAGAGATGAAAGCTACAAAACGAAGATACGGTAAGTATAATTTTCTTCATTTTCTGATTTTCATGTTATTTGATGTTTGAAAGTGTGTAGTTTATTTATTATGATATTTTAGTTACTATTATTATTTTTTTCTTTTATTATACGCCTGTATGTATAAGTTATAGTAGGTTTAAAAAACGTATAATACCCAAATGTTTAAATTTATTTTCGCTTTATGAACCGTTTTACTGCGTCAAACTGTATTAATCTAAATCATTATACGATTAATGGAATATTTCTTGCAGACAATTTAATGAAATTTTATTTTATAAGTCATAATATCTGCTAGATTTTTAGTTATGAGTCATCCATAAAAGAGAACTGTGATGTTTCATCGGAAACATCCAGAAGTTACTGTATTTCTACTTTTGAAAATCTCTTGTCGCCTATCTTTTATAGATAATGTATTAAGTGTCATACAAGAAATCATATCAGAAAATCAATCAACGTGGAAAATACCATAAACTGTGTAGTAAGTTCTCGTTTTATAAATCTAGAAATGTAGAATTCGTAACGAAATCTATTGTTTTAGAACTCGTAACATTTATCGTTTGCGAATCGGACGAAATTAAAATGAGCTTACCTATGTGCATGGAAATATCTATACATGTAAATATTTAGTTTAGGTAAGCATTTTACGAAATTCACAGCAGGTAATTTTGAAAAATCTGAAATTTATACGTATACTCGTTAACGAAACGGTATCGACGTAGATTCCATATTAATGAAATCGAATTTCTTTTCTTAACCTTCGTAACATTATTCCTTCTCTTATACATGTATCCACACAAATTATAATTTATAATTAATAGTATTATATATAATAGTACGTAATTAATATATATTATAATTAATTAGCAATAGTATAAGCATTTATCGAAAAGCTTACTGTAAAGAGCATTATCTATAAGATTATTAAATTGTACTTTTATGAATTTAAAGGTATATATTTCATTTATTTCGCTATAACACAGAGATATTATTAATTAGTAACAAATTAAAAAATATTCAACGTTATGACGTAAAATGAAGGTTTTTTTAAATATAAAATTGTTATAACGTTCTGCAAAATTTGTATATACCACAGATAGAAAGGAAAACAAAGCGAAGTTAAAATATACAAAGCAGAATAAAACTTAATACATATATTAAAACTTTGTATAATCACGATTCCTGTTGGCTATAAATTTTGATGCGATACGCTGTATCGCACATTTTTCTAATTAAATATTCTTATTTTCAGCTAGAAAGGGGAAAGCACCGAAGCATTGTATGCATAGTTAATTAAAGAATTCCGAGAGAATGACGAGACTCAACCATACTTCACATATTCGTCCCATAGTTTACGGGGAATAAAGAATATTGCGGTCCCTAAGTGCAGATTGCAGTACATTTTCGTTGCGTTTATCAATTTATTTTACCCTCCTAACCAATTAAGCACATAAAACAATTGTAATACGTTTAATTAATTTCGTATTATGCTACATCAAGTAAAACACCTTTTGCCGGATTTACTTTGCCAAGTTACTACTACTAGAAATTTACGTTACGATTAGTACAAATAAAATAAAATAAAAATCGAAATGTTACAATAAATAATAAACAAAAATAATTTTTCCAATAAGTCACCAATCGTTCAAAAAAAAAAAAAAAAAAAAAAACATAAGCGAAACAAGATGAATAAAATGTTTCTGTTATTTTGTTTCACCCCCGAGCAGTCATCGACCGAAGTAGTGTTTACGTATTCAGAGATCTTTAACCTACCCCTTATCTATGACCCTAAGAAAAAGAATAAAAAGAAGGATATGTGACGCCTGACGAACAACAATTTTATTTACCCAGTGCACCAGAAATAGGACACTTTAAATTTGATTTTGTTAAAGTAGAAGTAACTTCCTTGGGTGAAACAAATATCAAATGGTTTATCAATTTTGTAGAGAACTTGTTTCAATATTTGAAACACAACATGCACATTTTTCACATTAAAAAATGATTTCCTGGATAGAATGCAAGAAATTAATTATATATTATATATAATAATATTTTAGAAAAGATGTTTTTCATATATGATTAAAACAAACTATTGCTTTAATGATATGCAGTATCTTTTTAAAAAATTTTTTTTAAAGAATCATCGATATCATAGTTTTCTTTGTAAAGGATGTAAGGATACGCTGATAACAAGGCCTTATATAATATTTTCATTTAATTAAATTATGCTGCAGGTTAAATATCATTAAAAACTATTCATGATTTTTAATTATGTAGATAATGGGTCGAAAAATAATTCAAAATAATATTTAGATATTTTTATGTATCTTAATAGTTTCTAAAATAATAGTCTTTTGGTTTAGTAATAGATATAGAAATAATCAAATTATTTCTCAAGAATGAAATGACATTCCCCGAACTTTCAATCTCTATAAAAATTGATGGATTCAAAGTATACAGGTAATACGTAAGTCTGAATTATCTTTTGACCGACTCGATTATGTGAGATATATTGACAGATATTGCCTATTTACGATTTGTAAATTATTTTTGCATACTGTTCCTTACGTTATTCGAACTCTACAAACATTACCTGTTGCGAAAATTCAAGATACAACATACTGCATGTATATACGAAATCTATATACTGCATATACGAACGCTACTCACAAGAAAGTCCAATAATCAATTAATAAATCATAATACTATTTCGAGTATTAGACAAATTTGTGTGACTCTGATCTTGTTTCGTTTCGTTTTAAGCAGATATACACTCTATTTATTAATATTAATTTTTCATATACATATATATATATATATAATCTATGTAAAAATTCTGAATAAATTTATAACGAGCATTAATACGAAATTGCAATGTATAGAGTATTTTGGCAAAAGTATTAAAATATAGCTGTAGTCGCTAGAATTAAGACATATCAGCGAAAGGTGAAAGGGGAGGCCAACGAAGTACTGCGTCGTACTTAGTCAACCACGCAGTCGGGCGGAATTTTGCGCAAAATGCCAACTGTGACTATCACCACGACTTTTAAAAACTCATATACTCGATATTCTTACTCATGCTCCTAATAGCCAATACGAAAAGTCGATATCAAATTACATCATCTCCTTTGAAAACATGACTCTTCCTCAAATTGCAACAAACTTTCGTTCAAATACAATATAGCAAGTGATTTCGTGCGTTTGCCCGTCTACGCGAACAAACGAAAATGGTCAAAGAAGCCGGTAGTGAGGCAAGAAAGCGAAGCAACTATGTAGATCGTAAATTCTCCGAGCAATTGATTACCCGATGAACAAACGAAAACAGGAAAAAGGTATATGCGTATCCACTTACCTGAGTTTTTTCGAGCTTCAGACTTCCGTGTAGAAATAGTTGGATGAACCAACCGATGCTTCACGCCATGGATCCCCTCTGCAAGATGCTTCACTCGCGAGCGGCGGCGCGGGGAAAGGAAATATCACCTCTTTCTCCCCTTCTGTCTAAACCAATTTTCCAGAGAACCGGCCCCACTACTGAGATCGTTACATTTTCGCGTGCGAAACGACCCTATATCTAGCCTTCCTGGATACAGCGTCTCTGCTACTTGTGGGATTGGTACGTGGTGACCCGGCCGGACGCGAACGATACCGCTCTCTCCTTCTTTCTTCTCTCTTTATTTCGCTACAGTGAGAGAGACGCGCACGCTCCAGCACGAAAGCTCGACGACGAATAAAAGCCCAACTGCGATCAGACGACGGAGCCAGGACGCGCCTTTCGAAAGCACCGCGCAAGCTCAAGCTGTTCGTGCACAACCCGGTATCCATGATCGTGTTAAGGGTCGTTTCTCCTCGGCTATGTTCGACCGCCAATGGTGAACCCGACCTGCCAAGAATTTTCTGTGTGAGACTGACTCGTGCTTTGTTATGCTTAAAAATTACAAAAGCTTAGAAAAATGTTACTGGACTAACCTTCGTTTTAGCAACGCTGTATTACTTTCATTTGTAAATGATATTTATAATTATGAACAAACGTTATTGGATATGAATGTTCAATTTGTATTTGATATTCGTGTAATGAGTATTGAAATAATTTCGATGTTATATAGTGTATAGTTTCGTTGATTGATAATGACTCGATGTATATGATAGATCCAATTATATGCAGTATACATATATATGTCTTAAATGATATTGAAAAATATTGATTTTCGATAGAGATTATAAAATTCTATAAATCACTGGCATTATAGTACATTGGTTATTTGGTAACTGATGTAATGGTTGTTTGATAATTGAAATTTAAATCCTGGAATTTTTAAAAACATACGGTAGAATACTGGACATGTAGAAACTAAAAAAAATTAGGATGTAATTATTGATTATAATTAGTTTAAAAATAAGTAATTAATGTGAATAATTATTATGAAAATATATTTTAATAACTACTTACGCTTTGGTATTACATTTTACTTTGATCTTTTTGATCGATGTTTCTTTTCCCGCCAATTTCAGACTATATATTTACTGATAATTATCAATCAAAGGTATGAAATCATAGACTTTTATGTATAAAATACAATGTTGAATATAATTACGAGACAAAATTTTCATTTATATATCCTGTCAAAGTTTCGAATCTTCTTAAAATCTCAATATGGCCGGTACATAGGCTTTGTAGGTTTCGATACAACGTCTCTTTTCACATTATCGATAGTATTTGTCGAGTATCGATATGTAGGTACAGTACAGAATTATACGATATATCGATTGTTTCCCAATCAAATACAGGTACCAATAGTTGACAGTACCGTGCATATAACTCTGTGGAGAAATAATAAAGTTAATTACGAATAATTTGATGTGAATGTCATTATATAGTAAAGTATACTTGGACTAACAGTTTCTTTCTCGTATTAAGTATGGACGAAAACTACAGTCCTCCTACAATTGTAAGTAATAAAACTTCATTAACCACATGCATGCTTTGAATTAACACTTAACCTATATTTCTTTCGTTTAATGCAAATTAATATTGTCCCGATCTTATAAAACTCATTTGACATGATAAAATATTTATAATTTTATTTTAATATTTTTATTCTTATACGAGTTATTTAAAATGTATAAGGTTATATAGCTTACTTCATTTTAATATTATCATATTTTAATTATATTTTACATTTATAAAAATATATTAAGAAAAATATTTTTTATTTGTAGGATATTCCAAATACTCCTAAACATCTATGTATTACTGGAAGTTGGGTAAATAGTAGCAGAATCAGTATATATATGAATAAAAGAATTCAGAGCTCAACTAAAAAAAGTTCAGAGAAATATGAGCCAACGGTACATATTTTAAAGCCAGAAGTAATTCTGTTTTCTCCGCAATTACGTAAATTAGTAAACGAAAGTAATGGTGTCTTTCTGTCCATTCAAAAAATAAAATCTTCTTCTGGAGATGTTAGACCAGAACTTTTAAAACATAGCAAGCAATACAGGTCTATTTTAAGAGCATGTATAGAAAGTTTGCAAGATATATGTGGAAAATGTTTGACTGATAAAAAAGAATCACTAGAAAATTTTCTGACCATTTTTTATCAAATAGAATGTGTATGGCACTTGATCGAAATCCTTTATGTAGATATAGTACCAGGTAAATTATTTTGTTTTGATTATTTATTAAAAACGGAAAATGGCAAACATATGTCGAAAAGTCCTAATATATAATATTTTTAATTTAGGTGATGTAGTATTACCACAATTGTTAGAATGGATTAGATTTCACTTTCCATCTAGAGAACTTGTAGCAGTTAAAATATTAGCCCAGAAGACAATCGGTGCTGATTTGGAGTATCCAAATTATTGGGAAGCTGTAATAGGCTGTGCATTACATGGAAAGTTAGATTTAGTAAGAGCTTTATTAGCATTACATAGCAAAGCAGATCACCCTGCTTTTGTAATGGCAGAAAATATTCTTAAAACAATGCCCATCTATAATGTGTATGGCGGTTATTCTGTAGATGGATTTACTACATGTTGGAAACGTTGGCAACTAGAGTTGTGTTCAAATTTAAATAGTAAAGCTTTTATCGTTGATACTCATTTAGAAATGATTATGAAGGTATCTATATAAATATATACGTGTACAAATACAATGACATAATGTTACTTAAATTATTAAAAACATTTAATGCAGTTAATTGCAGGAGAACAAGATATATTGTGGCAATTTTCACAATATACAGATGCTTGGTATGAACTGTTGGCAGCAAAGTTATTTTATACTTCTCCATGTTGTAAGCAACCTGAACTTTCTCATCATGCTAATAGTATTTCCAAAAGATGGCAAGCTAATAGACCTTCTGATAATGCTATACGTGCTGTTATGGAAAGCGACTTGCACCATGTTATTAAAGAAATACAATATATGGGTGATAATGGATGGTTTGCTACTCATTTGGTAGATCTATTATATGTTTGTGGAAAACTTAAAATATTGGATAGAGATCAAATAAAGTAAGTTAGTACATAATTTATGTTGTATAAAGTTTGCAAAATGAGAATTATTTTATTTTTTATCAGAGTTAGCAGTCAACTTCATGAATCTCTTATATTGGAATATGGGAACACATTAATGGCACATCATTCTTTGTGGCAATGTGGTGCAAGTTATTTAATACATTGTCCTATTCAAGGCTTAGCTAGACTAGAAATACTGTTACAATCACTTCCAATGGGGTCAGAAGCAAGAGTAAATAAAATTCTTGATATAGCACGAGATAATAAGATGGATCATATAGGTTGATATTGTTTCTCAAATTATTATGTACATATATATAATTCATTTTAATATAAAACATATTGACTATATTTAAAAACTCTCTTTGTTAGTTACTAGCATCTGTAAAATTCAAGGACTAAAATCTATGAGGCAAGGAAGATTGGGAAATGCACTTGCCTGGGCATTAAAAGCGCAAGATAGTGGTTTTATAACATATATTGCAGATCAGTTTTTGAAGCGTTATGCAGAACACGGAGAATTGGATTGTCGTGACCTATTAGAAAATTTAGGTTTTTGTATGATGGCTAGTGATAGACTCACATTCTTAGGTAAATCAATTTTGGAGTTTGAGTTGAGAAACACGAGCAAATTTTTAGTAAAAAGTTGAATTCTTATCCAATTATAACTTTTATTGTTTTTTACAATAGGAAAGTATTGCGAATTTCATCAAATGTATGGCATTGGAGAATTTAAAGAAGCAGCAAGTTTATTAGTGTCCCTTTTAGTTTCAAATTTAACACCAAAATAGTAAGCTATCCATATATCTACACCCAAACTTTAAATTGAAAAGCAATTTAATAGAAAAATTTTATTTCAGCTTTTGGTCGATCCTTTTATCGGATGCTATTCCATTATTAGAAGCCAAAGATGTAATTTTATCTTCCAGCGATTGTTTTGAATTATTACGTTGTGTAGAAGCACATGGAGATGATCTAAAGTTTCAAAATAAAATTGAAATCTTCCGACTAGCCGTTGCTAGGAACCTAGCTCGAGCATTGAGTCTTGAAGGCTGTCAAGTGGAACATTAGAAGATTTATTATCAACTTATTATGTTAAAGAATTTTTAAATTTTTTAATTAAAAAAGAATTTCCATGCATAATCATCAATGTATTCCATTAAATCATAGTACATCTTCTTAATATTAAAAATATACCGATAAATTTTGTAAATAAATATTTTTACATATACGATTTTTACATACGATTAAAATTATTTATAACAATGACAATGGATTTCATTAACATTTCAATCTCAAATATGATTCTTTTTACTGTTATTAGCACTATTTCATCATGATAAACATCTAATAAGAAATAGATTTCTAATAGAATATATAAAATTCTAATAAAAAGTAAAAGTAAATTTCTAATAAAATATGAAGTTGTAGTAGTAGTTGTAGTAATAGAATACTATTATTAATATTTATTCATATACATATAAGAAACTATAAAAATATTACATGTAAAAATTCATTGGTTTTCACACATTTGATATTGGGACCAAGGTTTATTCTCACCTATAATTAACATGCACAATATTGAATTAAATTTTAATACATATCAAATTACATTAATTCTTTAAGACGGATATAATTTCAAATAATCTTATTATCTTAAAGTATAGTATGCACTATTACAAAAAAATTACATAAAAATTTACAATTTGTGTATCTACAAAAAAAAGATTACATATTCTAACTTAAATAATCTATTCAATGGTAGTAAAAGTAATTGCATAGTGCTATTATCATGCACTATATGTAATGTAATCAATTGGTAAAAAAAGTCAGTAATCACGTTACGTAATATCAGACATAATACCACAAACGCGGTATACAGAGGTGTATCACTCAATATAGGTGTAATAACATAGGTGTTTCGAGGCCAATATAGCTTATATTATCATTTTCGTGTTACCGATTTTTAACATAGATTCCAACATTAGTAACAGGTAGAATTAAAATTAAATCTGACCATATAATATGACAAACAAGATATATATATATATATATATATGTATATACAGTACGTGTACATACAAATTAATTAATCGATTCACATAATTGTAAGCAGAAATGTAAAAAAAGGTACAAAAATCATGCATTTTTTAGTTTTTTAGATAACTTATTTTTATAAATCTGGTTTTACAAATATTTACCTTGTGCATCCGAAATTTGAATAAATTTTACGTAAAAGAGAAACATGACCGCTTTTCTTTCGTATACATAAATTACTGTCTTCCTTACTTTCATAATTGTACGTAACTATCGCTACTTCAATATTATTTCCATTAATATATACTTCTTATTGTTTATATGATTAAAGTCATGTATCATGACACATTTACATTATTTACATTATTTTATTTTACGAAAGAGAATCATCGCATCCGCCATAACAAATTTAAAAAATTCCAATCTTAATTAAAGGTCATCAGTGAAAATTTGAATCTTTGTTTTTCATCGAATCTTCGTGAAACTATTAGGAATAGATCGAAAAAGAATAGATGAGGTATTTCACGTGAAAATGTATCTAAACGCTATTTATCTTATTTGAATGGCGTTCGAAATGTTCGAATGTGCTTTTATATTTGAAAACTGTTTCGCTTTACGCGAACACTTTACGCAATGATTATGGTAACAGTTTTTTTATAATTACGAGGAAAGACTACATAAATTTTGACTTTTTAGATAGAAATCCTAATTTTTTTTACCGTTTTGTAGAAGAATGAATTCTTATTGTGAGTATATGTGAAATAGAATATAAATCTAAGAGCTATAAATAGATAAGTATCACGAAATAATATTGGGAATATTCTACAATTTACAGTATTAATATAACTTGCTCGCTCAATGATCGTAATGTCTTCAGTGTGAAATTTCCTCTTATAGAAAACACGTACTTATTGTTAGATGTGTATCTAATTTATGGAGAAAGTAAAAAAAATCGATTTAGGGTTTAAATTTTGTATATACCATACTATATCAAAAATTAAACTATCATCGGTAAATTGCTAAGATTCCACGATATACACACACATATGTCTATGAATGTACTTATATATGTACGTAATATATAAACATTATATATGTACATAATGTAATAGAGCATATTATGATAATATGTATGATTAAAATGAGTTCAAATAAGGTCGCGTTTGAATTTATACTATCTTATAAATCTATTAATAATGTTCTCTTTACGCTGTATACAATAGGAAATATGAAAATGTAATTTTTCATTCATGAATGATTCATTACGTGTGGGGTGCAGTATGTTAACAGTTTACTATGATTCTAACTACACGATACAAAATTTTTACTCATAGGTGCAACGGAAGACGTTTTTTTGCTACATTCACTAACTTTATCACTCGGTAATTGGACTGATTATGTTTTCTAAATCCATCACTTTAAAGAGTAGGAGGCATAACAAAACCTCTAATTTTTTTTTTTACGCGATCGGTATTTCAGTTTGTGTGGCACGAAGCCCCATAAGACAATATATGTACTCTGTATTTTGTCTGTGGTAATGATATTTATTTAAATCGATCCGATGTTATTCATGCATAAAATTGTAGCTAAAGGTGTGTTAGGTGCGTACAGTCGATAAAGAGAACTGACAAAATGGCGGTCACTAAGTGTTATGTTTAATATCATACTGGTTTTTTATTCCAAAGCAATCATAGAAAACAAGCTACTATTTTAATTGTCAGTCCAAAAGGAAACAATTAAAAATTATGAGAAAAAATTACGCATGTACAGTGAACAGTGAAAATTTTGAAAATATTAATCGAACATGATTTTTGTGAATATTTTTAAACCGTACTCCAATTGATATATTTTGACATATATGTGAGTTTTGTATTTATGCACTAAATTTTAAATTATAAACAAGGTTGTTATTTAATTATGAGAAGAAAGTAACAAGATTCAGAGATTCTATTTAAAATATATAAAAATTTTTATGTAAAAACACGTAAATAAATAATCGAAATTTTACAAATGTATGTAAACAATTTTAAATATTTAACTTCCACTTTAGACACAGTGGATCTAAAATTTATAAAGAATGGTGCAATTTTTTGCATACTAAATTATATTGAATATAAAACATTCAATTTTGACCAAATTGAGAATAAAAAGTCATATGCAAAATATCACAAGAGAAGAGTGTACAAACAATATTACTGCATAACTGATGATCAGATGAATTTATAATCATGTAATCAAGATATTTCTATTCAAGATACAGATAGTAAGTATAAAATAATATTTTTGCAAGCAGAATATATATTATAAAAATATGAATATAAGAATATAATGTAAATATTTATAGTTTACATCATGGAAGATTATACTCCTATTGATGAAGATTTTCCTGGTCGTCTGCTACACCAAGCTGCTTTGTGGGATAATGCAGAATTATTAGAAGATCTTCTAAGAGGAGAGCATGCACAGTACATAAATAGTCAAGATTCGTGGGGTAGAACACCATTACATGCTGCAGCTATTACTGAAAATTCAAGATGTTTGGATGTACTACTGTCTGCAGGGGCAAATCCAAATATTCCATGTGGACCACGAGGTCATTACCGGACACCGTTACATATTTGTGCAGAACATGGACATAGTTCCAACATTGAAAAGCTTTTAAAATTCAATGCAAATCTAATGATCCAAGACAATAATGGTGAAAGACCATTAGATGTGGCTGAGAAAGCTAAGCAAGATGTCAGCATAAATTTGCTCAAATCAGCAGCTGAAAAGTATGAATTGGAAAAACTCGCAGTACATGCTTCTTTGCGTGCAATCTGTACTCAAGGAGATGTTGTAGCAGCTAAGAATCTTATTCAAGGATATACTTCGGATTTGGAATGCATTATCAACATGGCACCAAATGGTGCAAATACTCTACTTTTTATAGCTTGCGAGATGGGTCACAAAGATATAGTTCGTTTGCTTCTGGATCATGGTGCAGATTGCAGAATGCATCCTGTTACCAAATATTGTCCATTATATATAGCTTGTTACAACGGTAAAGTAGAAATAGTGGAATTGCTTCTCCGACACTTTCCTAAACAAGTACAATCTTTAACTGTGGAAAAATGGTTACCAATTCATGTGGCAACTATAAATGGTCATCATTTAGTTATTGATTTACTATTGAAATTTGAATATCCACAAACTACGTATCAACGCTATAAAGACTCATCCGGAGAGTATGAATACGAAATGCCATTTGATATCAATACTCAGGACGTTACGGGACAAAATGTTCTTTATATATCTAGTATGCTTGGAAACATAAAAATCGTAGAATTACTACTAAATTATAAAGTAAAAGCAAGAAAAATCAAAGAAGAAGATATGGGGGTGGCGCAGCCACTCCCTATGTCGAAAAGAAAGATTTCGAGCGGTATACAAAGATTGATGTCTAGTTTAAATTTTAGAAGCAAAGCGTTCGATAAAAAGGATGACAATATGATATGTCCATTAAACTTAGATTTGTATTGCAACAATGTTACCGAAACTGCTTTACATGCGGCTGTAAAAGGCAAGCACACAGAAGTAGTTACCGCTTTATTATTGGCAGGTGCTGATCCTAATTTGCCTGTAAAAGTTCCTTACGATCAGAGCGATCCAGAAAGTAATTACTCTAGCGCGTTAATTATAGCTTGTCAACAGCGTGACATAAAAATTGCAGATCTTTTACTGAAGCACAGTGCTGTAGATAATACATGCAAAGCAATCAAAATCGCCGCACAAAACAGAGACGAACCTCTCACGGCAAAACTTTTATCTATAAAAGCTTACCCTGATTCAGAATACAAAATTAACAAAAAAGCTATGACCGAATGTACCCAAACTTCTCACTTTTCTGCACTATCTTCTTTTGGAAACGTAACGTATTCAACGCTATTTCCAAATACACCAACGATGATTAATTGGCATGATCAACAATGTCATCTTTCACAAATACGTGCTCAGTGGTTGACAGATGCCGTATTACACGTAAACAAAAAGCTGAGCGCTAAAAATAACGACTTGGTGTTATATGCTATCACAAGGATAGATATCTCTCTTAATTCTATCACTTCTGTACCACCTATCATATTTTATTTACAAAGCCTGCGATACCTCAATATGGCTCAAAATAAAATAGACACTCTTACAGCTGAACCAAAAAGTCCTAAAGACAAATTGTGTCCAGTTTTGGAAGAGATGTATCTTCAGGACAATCGACTGGAACAATTGCCTGAATTCATAATGAATTTACCTGCATTGGAGATTATGGATGTTTCAAACAACAAATTGCAGTGTCTTCCAGATAATTTATGGCGAGCACCGAAATTAAAGGAATTGAACGCGTCGTTTAATCTGTTGAAGATTTTACCTAGTCAAGTTTCGCAAAATATTTCTCGAAAGACACAAAGGGAGGATTGTTTAAACAATAGCCCTAGCAGTCGAAGTTTAGCATCGCAATTGGCTATATCACGTGAAGATTCCTTGGAGTTTGAGTCATTCACTAAAATAGCAAATGCACAAATTATCGAGATGGATCGCCCTCATGTTTGGACCAAATCCGTTCAAGTATCGGAAAAGGTTTCAGACGATAACGAAAGTGGAGCAAGATCGGTGCTTACATCCCTGAACTTGGCGCATAATTTATTTAATAGTATTCCAGTAGCTTTGCCATGCTTAGCTGTTAATCTAGTGAGATTAAATATGGCTTATAATTCTCTTCGATCCATGAGCCATATAACATCATATCCGGCGAGTTTAAAACAGTTGGACTTATCCAATAATCAAATCTCTCGATGGCCCAGTTTACCACAAGTGGAGGGTGCTGACTTGATGGAACAAGCAAACACTGCGTGTTATTGTCCCGCGACAAATGTACAGTCACCAATCGTTCCAGGCAGTAACAGACAAACGGCTACATCATTACGCGATGTAGTTCTCATGTCGGTTTGCACGCATAGACGTCACTTGCGCTTAGAGAATTTAAGAACATTGATTCTTGCTAACAATCTGTTGAGTAGAATTCAATTAACATCGATCGATGACGGGGAAATGCCAAATTTAGAAGAGGAGAATATAGACAGGGACACAAGAATCACTTATTCTGGCTCAAAATTGTATCTTCTGTTTCCTAATGTTAGTATGCTCGACGTTAGCAATAACAAATTGAAAGAAATTCCCCAGAACATTTACGAGCTTAATAATCTATCTGTTTTAAATATAAGCGGTAATCCGGAAATCATCGAATTGCCACCGCAAATGGGTCTGCTTTCCCGTTTGTGGAATTTAAATACTCAAGGTTGTAGATTGCAAGAACCTTTGAAAACAATGATCGAGTCGAAGAAATATAAAACAATGGACGTGATTGGGTATTTAAAATCAATTTTAGAGGACGCTAAACCGTATGCACGCATGAAATTAATGATTGTAGGAATTCAAGGTATCGGTAAAACTAGCTTATTGGAACAGCTGAGACAAGAGGGTGAAGTTCCAAATAAAAAAAAAGCTGCAGAACACTGGGCAAAACGAATGGGTAATAAAAATATTAACGCGAAGACTGCCAGAGGAACAACGATATCTACCGTTGGCGTTGATATAGGAGACTGGATTTATGAAAAAAAAGTGAGAGGTCAGTCATCCCATGGCCCAGTTTATTTTAGAACATGGGATTTTGGCGGTCAGAGAGAATACTATGCAACACATCAATACTTTCTATCTAAACGAAGTCTATATTTGGTTGTATGGAGAATCATCGATGGCTTTAAAGGCGTATCTGAAATATTTCAATGGTTAGTAAATATTCAAAGCAGAGCTCCGAATTCTCCAGTAATCATTGTTGGCACTCATTATGATATATCGTACGAGCATAGCGAGGCGTTACAACAATATATCCGTGATAAGTTCATAAACGTGGTTGACGCTGAAAAATGTGGCTTACCAAAAGTCATGGAGACCATTGAAGTGAGCTGTAAAACGAAACATAATATAAAAATGCTATGTAATTTGATATACGATGTTGTATTTAGTTTAAGATCACCCGGAAGCAAAGAATTATTGCTTGAACAAAAAGTTCCTGCCAGTTATCTTGCCTTGGAAGATGTGGTAATACAGCTTGCACATGATAGGAAATTGTCTGGTGCAGATCCGGTTTTAAAAGCTGATCAGTATTACACAGCAGTTAATAACGAGCTTCAAAAATTGCATAGATCATTTAGAGATCCTGCTGAACTACATCAAGCAACACTTTTCCTCCATGAAAATGGTATTATTTTACATTATGACGACGCTACGTTAAAGGATTTATACTTTCTTGATCCACAATGGCTTTGCGATATGTTAGCACATGTAGTAACAATACGTGAAATTAATCCTTTTGCCAGGTGTGGTATAATGAAATTAGACGATATTCAACATGTTTTTAAATCCTCTACAATATCGTCTATAGATACCCAAGGATATATCGTTAGCTTGTTAAATAAGTTTGAAGTTGCGTTAACTTGGGATTATCGTACTCTATTGATTCCTTCTTTATTGCCAACTGAAGAAGATATTTTAAGAAATAATCAAATAATCAAAATTCCTGTAAAAACACGAAGCTGGCACATACGTTCTAAAAAGATTACATCTCCGATGATAACATTTCAAAATTCTACCGGAGAAAGTAAATCAAGTACGGAATGTGTACTAACGTCTAGGTCACAGCCAGATTGTTCTGTCACGCGGCTGCTTTTAATGTCCTATTTTCCCAGTGGTTTTTGGTCGAGGCTCATAACTAGAATTTTAGCCGACGATGCTATTGTTGAGATTGTGATGTCATTTCTAGCGCCTTTCAAAGATTTCGTTGATGATAATATTTTTATAAGCTTGTTAGATACACAAGCTGAGTGGGTACTCTGGCAAACAGGGATAGAGTTAAAATATTCTAATATTACTTTACTACGCCTCAAAGAAGTCAATTATAACTTAAAGAATTCACCGTATGACTATAGACAGTTTAAGTTTAAACTGAAACAAGATGGAATATGGTGTACAGTAGATTTGAAGAATTCGGCAATTTTAGAAATTTGGTTTCCAGTTGATACTTTAGTGATAAAACAACCCATTATGTCAGACTCAGCTGAAGAAGAACCAATGGGCTATCAAGCAATTGTAGTAGAACCTCGACCAGAAAGTATGCCACAATTATTGGCGCTAATAGTCGATCATATTGATATTTTATTAGAAGATTGGTATCCTACATTAGGAACACGTTTTGTGCATACATCTGAGGGTAAACTGTTAGTCACACGATTAATACCGTGTCCACGCTGTTTATTAAATAATGGAGAAAACGAAAATGAAATTAGTGATACTGATCGTTTGACGGAAGACATTCAAAAATATTATATAAATAAAGAAAGACAAAGCCAGGATAGTTATAAATCTGATGGCGATAGCGGTGTAGGATATGATAGCTTAACATCAAGCAGAATGCCATCTTTAGAGGGTCATCCAGATATTATTAAACAAAGCACTCATTTTGAAGGTATTTTAGCATATTCCTGGATGGTTGAAGAATGCATTTTGTCTGCCTATAGTAATAAACCAATTAGTTGTCCTAAACACTCTGATATACCATTGTCGCATGTAGCTCCAGATATTATTTTTATGGATCTAGGATCAAAACACTTAATAAAATCAGAGGATGTTAAATTGGGGAAATTATTAGGTCGTGGAGCATTTGGATTTGTATTTAAAGGTGTCTGTCGCTTACCAGGAACTTATCACAAGGTTGATGTTGCCATCAAAATGTTGCAACCAGTTCCGCCAGGTCCAAATTCAAAACAATCTGCTATTCTTGCTTATAAAGCTGCACAAAGTAAATGGGATAGAGATCCTTTACAGTATGCTTGTAAAGCCTACTGTACTGCAAGACAAGAATTAAATATTTTATTGACACTCAGACATACAAATATTGTACCTCTAATTGGAATAGTGGTTAGTCCACTAGCACTAGTACTAGATTTGGCACCAGAAGGTGCATTAGATAATGTATTGAAAAATTACAGACGTTCTGGTGCTAAATTAGATCCATACACATTACAAGCTATAATTCTCCAAGTAGCAAAAGCAGTAGAATATCTTCATCAACAACATGTGATTTATAGAGACTTAAAATCAGAAAATGTTTTAGTTTGGCAGATGCCTTTGCCATTTCAAGATTACCCCGAACATCCTGTTCATGTTAAAGTAGCTGATTATGGCATATCCCGACTTACATTACCAACTGGTGCTAAAGGATTTGGAGGAACAGAAGGATTTATGGCACCTGAAATTATTAAATATAACGGCGAAGAAGAATATACTGAAAAAGTTGATTCTTTTTCATTTGGAATGTTTATATATGAATTGATCACTCTAAGACAACCATTTGAGGGCCATGAAGCAGTTAAAGAATGTATTTTGGAAGGTGGAAGACCACCATTAACATACAGGGAAACATTTCATCCTTGTTATGCTCTTGATTTAATGGTTATATGTTGGGCTCAAAATCCAAAAGATAGACCTACTGCAAGTCAAATAGTTTCCATTGCATCAGCGCCTGAATTTACGCATCTTATAGATGTCATATTATTAACAGAAAGAACTCAAGTAACTGCTATTACTATGACAAATAGAACTATAGAAGAAAATTTAAGTGGAGATGAAATTTGGTTTGGACATAATAATGGTGAAGTTGATATGTTATTAGGAACACAGAAAGGTTGGTTACAACATGTTAGGATTGAAACTCCTATAATACCATATGCAATGTGTGGAGTAGATGGATACATATGGATTGGTGATGATATAGGGCAAGTACATGTTTATTTAGGCAGTAATTTTGGTTGTGTTGCCAGTTATAATCTTGAACCTGATCATAGTATGGAATCTAAAATAGTAGGTCTAATTTATTTGGAACAAATAAAACAATTTGCAGTAGCATTGCATAGTGGTAAGACATTTCTATTGTCAAATTCTTTCACACAAATGAAAAAGATGGAAATTACAACTGATATTCAAGATAATATAAAGACATATTCCTTGGCAGCTGTCTATAAAAAAAAACGAATATTGGAGTTATGGGTGGGACAAAGTTTTGGTAAAGTATCAATTTATGTATTAAAAGACAACAGCTTAATAGATACAGTACAACTTTCTCATGTAACTGGAGAAACAGCTGTTAAAAATTTATTTGCTACACATTTATTGAGTGCTGAAAATTCTGTGTTATCATACACATATCCTGGATGTATTGTGTATCAATGGGATGTGGATACTAGGCAAATAATAAATAAATTAGATATGTCTAAATTAGTACCTTGTTCAGAAAGTTTAAAGTCCATTTCTATAGAAGAAAATTTATCAACAGAAAAGTGCCAAGTAACAGCTTTGGAAGCTTGTAGGAATCAGTTATATATTGGTACTACTTGGGGATGTATTGTAGTAGCTGAATGTAACTCTCTTAGACCGATTACCGTTTTCAGACCTTTCGAAGGTAAAGTATGTCAAATAATATCATTTAAATCAACAGATGAAAAGAAACTAGTACTAGCAACTGTCGGCCAAGGTTACAGAAGTTTAATTTCACGATATACAGATTTTCTGATTGACAGTTTAGATGCAGAAGATCTTAAGCATAGTATGTATACTCTCTTATGGAGATCTGAACATTGGTCAGCTGCTTAATTATAATTTTTTATGACAAGGTAAAGCCAAGAGTGCTTTATGGTGCAAAGATAAAAGTGATATAACTGGTTGAGAATTCTATACGTCCATGATATATTTTAGTCTATAGACTTTAAGCTTTCTATCTTGCCTCATCTTGTATTTTTTGAGCTGAAGATAAAAATATTTATCTTTTAATATGTCCAAGCTATATGGTGCTTGATTGATATATTCTCTGCAAATCTTCATTTACAAAATAATCATAATTTAAGCAGGATATTTTTATCTTTATGTGATGTATCACAGTATAGTTTTATAACTTATTATATAAGTACTTAGATTTTTAAAGTAATGATACATTCATTTAATAAAAAGAAAAAGGTAGAAAAAGGGATTATTAGCCTCGCAACATATTTGAAAAATTATTTAATGATCTCTGAAATATCACAAAATATTTGTATATCGGATACAGTTTAGCATATGTGCTTTTAGTTGATGGAAAATCAGCAAACAGGTACAATTAATGTAGTACCAATGTAACATATTTGTATAATGTCTGCTTAAAGATCTTTCTTAATATAATCTAAGATTAATGAGTGATAAAAAGTAATGATTACAAAATGGTTTTACTACTAAAAAGATTATCAAATTAGTATAAAGCCAAATTTTATTATAATTATAAAAATGTGAAAGTGAATTTTTTAATAATAATTAAAATTATTAATAATGTATAGCAGGGTGTGTGTTAAGAATGAAAGGTGAATGTTAAGAGATACGATCTAATGCTGGTAGTTCTTCCATAGTTTCAATGTTATACTTAAGAATTAGGTCTTGACCTCGGTACAAAAAATATCCTCTGAATAATTCCCCTCGTAACATGTAAGGGAACCAATATTCATCATCCGGCCACATTTGTTTGAAAGGAATATCTTTCAAATTATACCATTTTGGTCGCATTTCTGAACAAAAGAATATAAATATAATTACAGTGTATTTATTATATTTTTAAGTAGGTATACATTAGATATTACAAAAAATATGTAATAGATATATTTTTAAACCTTTTTATTTTGCTCAAACATATTCTAGTTTCTTTGTCCTTTTAATTGTTTTTATAGTTTGCATAGTTTAAACAATAACATGCAATTTCATGATTATGATTAGACAGATATTATTGCAGTATGATTAAAATAAACAAAT